>OY728151.1:1971431265-1976431265 GCA_963277665.1 Viscum album
ATAAGCGGGTTATCAGTGTCTTGGTGAATGGATACGTAGGCCGCCGCACCATCACTGGACTACCTGGCCTGAGAGCCGCTCTCAAGACACGTTGACACTGTTTCCCTAAAACCCAGCCAATACCTTTTTAGGGACGTCCGAACAACATCCCAAGGAATTAACCACCTCTGATACCACTTTTTCATGACCCGACCCTACCCGGGCTAGAGTCCAACTACCCCAAGCCTGCCTCTATAGGCCAGTGGCTGGAGACAAGCACAGAAGGCTATACAACTCAGGGAGGCCTTTGACTTAGTACCTATACACACACACAAAACCCACTCGATACAGAAATGTAGAGTAAAAGAAAAGACAAGTAAAGTAAACTGAAACTAATATATATAAACAAAAAAAGTGAATCGACCTCTAAACAGCACAAAGCAAGTGCTGAAGGAAAACTGAAAAAGGAAAGGGGAAAAAATGCGCCCAACCAGAAAAGGTGCCACAACCCGGCAACAAGAAAAAAAAAAGAAAAATAGCTCGAAGGCTCCCCCACCTGGAACCCAACTCCGACCACCGCACGTGGTCCAAGCTCCCAAACTCCTAAGATCCACTAATGTCACAACAACCTGTTTGTGGTCTGAAAGGGCACACCAAGTGTTGGCAAAGCCCAATTTCTGGTGAGTATAAAAATACTTAGAAAGATGCCCCGCATGCTTGAGGGAGCAAAAAAGGAAGTAACAAAGGGTGAGCAGTAGATCGAACAAGGAAAATTAAAGGAGTACAACAGAGAGAGAATAAAGAGTACAACAAGGAGTTCAGTAGAGTAATAGTAGAGAGTCTAGCTCAACCCAATAAGAGAAGGAGGTAGAATCTTCCAGACACCAGGAGCTAGAAATAGTGAGAAGATAAACTTCTCGTCGATTTTTCTCTATCTATAGTAGGAGAGTAGACTAGTCAACCACGAGAATCTAGACATGAAAAGCATGTGGAAAACCCCACGGGTCTTTACCTCTCATGGAGGGAGAGTAACCATGCACAAGAAGTGGGTACTGGAACAAGGTATATACATATTCATATGCCCAGTCAAGAAGCCCGAACAAGAACGTAAGGTGATCTACATCCCATAGATCAGCCCAAGAAAGTGAGTAGACAACAGTCCCGGATGTAAACACCATTGATGCCCAACATCCCGCACGTCTTCCCCAAACTGCAAGTCAAGGGGCTCAAATCACCGCACCTTGACCCTATTCTCTTTGGGTGGAACTGACTCGCCCGCACAGTTTTAGGTCGTGTCACATGGATGTGTCTCATTAGGGAAATCACCCCTCATACTTGAGAGTTCTGGGGGAACGTCATGCCACACCTCGTCACTGGCCCGCAGTCAAGAGGTCTCCTCAGAGTAGACAGGCGACCCCCTGCCCAGCCCCGCTGGAGGGTAATCCCTGGAAGTCGACGGGTTCCCACTGGAGGGATACCAAGTAAGAGTCGATGGGTGCCACACTACCTATTCCCGTAAAAGTGTAATCCATTGGAGGGAGACCCAGCAAAAGTCATAGAAGAGTCCCAATGCTCAGTCCTGTAAAAGGGTACTCCACAGGAGGGAGGCTCAAAACCGGCATCGAGGACCACTTCCCAGCCCAGCTGGTGGTAAACCCGAAATTAGGAACCACATCCCAGACCCGTTGGAGGTAAACCCGGAATTTCTCTGTTCATCCCTGTTCGATGGTACTGCTCGGTGAACACTGATGTACAGGCCATCCCTGCTGGATGGTAACCCACTGGTCATCCCTGATGGATGGTACTGCTCTGGCCATTCTTGCTGGATGGTACCCCACTGGCCATCCCTGCTGTATGGTACCTCAACGACCATCCCCACTAAAAACAACCTCCTGGCGAGCCATGATGGAAACAACCTCTTGGGTAGAGGATCAGTTCCCGCGTAATGTGTTGGTCACACCGAATCCACAAGAACTCTACCACGGAACACGAAGCAACTCTATTGTCCAAACCATCGAAAACAGAATCAGGGGAAAACCACTCAACCCTGCTAGTCGAAAGCATCATGAAAAGGACTAGGGGGAAACCCACTCAACCCTACTGGTAAAGAAAATGAGAATAGAACCAGGTGAAACTCAACTATTCTGGTCAAACAAACGAGAACAGAACAAGGGGGAAACTCAACCATGCTTGTCAAACAAATGAGAACAGAAGGACCATCTACGTCGCAAGAGGTCAAGGGTACGCAAAGCAGAACATGGGACACTCATGGGTCCTAAACGACGTGTGGACCCAAGTTAATTCCAAACAAGCGCACAAACATTCTTAGGTATAAACAACCACATGTACCTCCAAGCATTACTGTATACTCCCAGAGTATTCCACATTTCCACCCCATAGGCTATCGGGCACACGAAACCCAACGTCAATGGAAAGGGAGTAAACCTGACAATGACAAATTTCCACCTCAGCGGCCTAGGCACGACTGACAATGCCTCTTTAATCATTTACCTCACTCACACGGGAGTGCACAAGATCTCACGCCAAGTGTTTTCTTCCGAACATAGCATGAATAACAGCCATCGGAGCATCTTCATATTTCCACATTTAATAATATCACGTAAGAGGCTTCGCTCGCCCGAACATATTACACCATTGTAATCCTTGTGAAAAAAACATGCAAGATATAATATTTACTTGCCTCAAAAAGATATCCGACGGAAAAGTCGACAACACCGCTTTTCGCCCGAACGACGTCCCGTGATCCTGAGCCTCAGTCCCAAAATCAGTCGGGTGCATCGCACCTTTTTGATCCCCTCGAGAAAACACGTCAAAAGGACTTATCACTTGAGTGGAATGGATATCTAGAGAAAAAGATGCATTCCACTGTACCACACACAATCAGTTCTACAAGGGACCCATACCCCGGTCTCGAAGCAGAACGAACGGATAACAGCGTTGCGATCCTCTCGAAAAAGTACACAAGATGGACTATTCACATGTCCAAAATGGCCACTCGGTGATAAGGCTGGAAATCACCACCAACTCCCAAAATAGCCCTCGCGGGGCCCGCACAACTATAGGGAATTAAAGCTGGTAGATTGACCCATTGCAATGCTCATGGAAAAACACTCAGAAACGACTACTCGCACGCCCTGAACGGACGTCCGATGAAAAAGATGAAAAAGTTTCATGTAGCTCGAATGTTGGGCCATGGAGCCCACACCTGAACTTCAGCTTCAATGCCTAAAACCACCCTGGAAAACCCGGCCTTGGCACCAGGGTCACAACTCCGCTAACGGCGCCCAAATCGGACATCGAATGCGTCCGCGCCGCTCAAAACACAAACCCCCAAAAAAACATCAATCTTACTTAACGCATGTGTCATGCCACCGAACCCCTCGTCTCAAGAATTAAAAATTACCGAGACCATCTCAAAATTTTCTCCTTCACGTTTGGAGTACACTTCCATAGACGGCATGAAAAACAGACGCCCGTAGCTGAAATTACGGGTGTCCGAGCCGAGGGGGCAGAGCCCCTTGGGCTGGACAGGCCTGGGCGGGCCGGTCCGCCCGACATGGGCTGGCCCGCGGTTCTGCCGACCAGCCTCGAGGCCGGTCGCTTCTTCCACCCGTAGACCCGCGTATAGCGGATCTCTGTCTCCCAAGCGGGGTCGCGCGCTGCAACCCCGGCCTCCGCGTCAATCGACCGGCACAACTGGCCAGTCCTCCCGAGCCGCCTGCCTGAGGTGCGCCGCGCCAACCTCCTCCTGGAGCCACCACCCGGATGCCTTGCTGCCGAGCCCACCGCCCGGAGCACAACCGCGCGGAGAAGTCACCACCGCCGTCGCCCGCTCCAATCCGACACTTGTCTCCACGCTCGCCTGACGCCCCTGACCCCCGGCCGTCCGCCGCCGGCGAGCCGTGGCCCCTACTGCCAATGGGCCCTCGCCGGACTGCCATCCCAACTCTCTGGAGAAACCAAAACCGCCGTAAAAACACCAAAAACCCACTAACCATCGGCTGACAACCGAGAATGCCTCGGGACTCATATTTCTAAAACGAAATAGGTATTGGAAAGACAATAACATAAGCTCCGTAGATAAGTGCTTCACTCGAAATTTAAATAGAATTTCAATGAATATAATCGAATTCAAAGAGGGTGAGAAAATGAAAACGCAACGTAGCCTACCTCTTGGGCGTTTCCTGGAGATTTTCCGCACGTGTCGCTGCTGCTCCCACCACTCGATGTCTCTTTGATCGGAGGATGGTGGTGGAGGAGGAGGTTAAAAGGGAAAGGGTTGAGGGTGTTTTTCCAGGGGGATTTTGAGGGGAGGAAGGGGATGAAGGGATTAAATAAGGGAGAAAAATTAATTAAAACTCCCAATTTAACCCACATCTGAAACCTTCGACAGTGTTGAGGTTAAGCCTCCCCTAGGCCAAACACCACCTCCCGAGCACAACAGCGGTCTCATAATTTTATTCTGATCCTAAATTTGAATGTTATTAAACACAATGCTTGAGGCCTCCAAATTACGAAAATTCCCCTGGCGGCATTTTTCAAAGAAGGCTCGCGCCCGCAAAAGTTATAACCCTTATAAGGTAAATGGCACGCTCCAGACTCGACGTTTCCCTCAGTTTCCCAATCCGAGCAACCGTTTAAGAGATACCTGAGTTTAACCATTAAACTAATTAATTAATTATTTTAATTAACTATTTAACATTCTGTTAACGGGCGAGGGGTCCGAATGCCCCGCGCCGACATGTTTTATGTCGTTCCTAGGGTAAAGAACCCATTTCAGACCCATCCGTAGACTCAAATTTCTGATCTGGATCACCGTTTAGGAGTTATCCTGTTTATTTTGTGTTCCCAGTGTGAACAAACTGAAAATTTAATTTCGTCCACACCAGGGATCAGAATCGCATGCCGTCTGAAGGCCCTGCTCTGGAATAACGTCAAGAATATTCCAAAGTCTTTTAATGAAAAAATTGGGTTCTTAAAATCTCAAATAATCACACTTCCCCAACTTTTTGGATCATCCAATATTTGACTAAACCACATCCTAGAATCAATCCCCTCATTTTAGAATCCACCATTAGGTCATAATTCCTCCCATGGAATTCTTTTCATATAAACTAAAACATGATACCTATTTAAAAAGTTACAATATCTCTCATGTGTTTTTGATTCATTTACATTATCCAATTTATAAAATATACTTATTCATTGATTAAATAAAAAAATTATCCTAAATAATATATGATGTATTTATTCTATGGTTTTTATCTACACTTACAGACTCCTCTATTTAATTAGTAACGAACATATTATTTCTATGTACAACAAACCACTGCCTCCCGAAATGATGATTGTTCAATTATACCCAACAACCTCTCTTAGTGGAAGTTATAATGGAAACTATTTTTTCATAAGATATATATTATATTTATATTTTCTCTATGATTCTGTAGTTTTTATTTATAACAAACCTTTTTGCTTTCCATGTTGGGTAAATATGATATTTTTTTAGAAAGTGTGGACTACCACCCCCTCAAAGAGATATAAATCGTTCCCTCTATACATGGAATGTATAAAGGATGGTTTGATTAAAACTATAATACATATATGACATTAATATAATACTATAAGTATTATATACATCATATAATTATTATTCTTTTAATATGAAGAGGAAATGAATGTAGTGGTCATGTATACATATGACCTATCGTCCCCATGAACGGTGAATTTTGTTTATATCAAAAAATTATGGATTACAGTAAATAAATATACAAAAGATATATATGATATTTGACTCGTGAATAATTTTGTTAGAGATGATGGAATTTTTATTTCCAGGACAATTTACATCATATTACGTTCATTTTTTACTCTAGTACCTAATATCGACAAAACGTACGATATGAAATTAAATCATTATTTAGTTTTTTTAAAAAGATAACAAATGATATTAAAGGAATATTAAACATGAAAATGTTTATCAGGAAATTATAATTTACATAATTTCATTACTCATGAAAATAATGAATGTAAAAGACAAGTCAGACTCATGGTATGGGAAATCATAACTCAATCACCATTCACTGAGTTCAATATCAATGTCAATTGTTTTGTTTTTACATGAATAAGAGTGAATGACCTATGTTTATTTATAAATTATATTCACTTATATTGGGTTTATTTATATATGTCACATATTATTATGTCACTGATTTATCCTTAATCTAGTGATGCAATATTTGTAATGGGAATCGTCTCAATATCTATTCATTGAGGAATTAATTTATAATATAGACATTTATTCTTTTACAAGGTGTCTATATATCCAATATCACATTTCATATCCATATTTTATATATAATATTGATATTTAATGTTTTTTAAAATGTATTAATTCATGTAGATAAAAGTTAAATGTTCATAGTGATATGGAACACCTTGAACATTTAATGATTTAATTATCTAATAATTATTTCGTGATATTAATTTAAATATTTATTTATATGGATATAAAAGGGTTGTTGGAGCCAAATTATGTGTAGAGGAAAAAATCACAAAGAAAACACTATTTCCAAAGGTAATTCATCGCGAATCTCTATCCTAGAGCCCCTCATCACATAGGTCGGAAAAATGTTGAGGCCCCCTCTATGATCAATGCAGAGTAAAAGTGGCGGAAGGCTCTGTAGTTCCGACACAATTCAAAGGGAGCATCATTCCTTTGAGGGAAGTATATCTCTACAATGATCTCATGGAAATTGATGGAATCCTCCATGAGTGTCACAGAGGGAATTAAGGATGTCTATGCACCGAGGAGGGCATGATGGTCGACTATGCGGTTACAATAAACATGACACAATCCATGGTCGATTGAAAGAAACATGTGGATTCAAAATGATCTGTCAGTGCTTTACACTTCCCCTCGCATATAAATATACAACGCCTCCCTCTGACCCAAAGGATGGATTCCATGACCTTTCTCCTTCTCAGCTCTCAAATCACAGAGTAACTTTTTCTCTAGATGACATTGAGAAAAATGAACTATTTAACTTATTTGAGAAATGTGAAATACCTTTTATTTAGATCATATTTTACCCCTATTCAAATAGGGATTCCCTTCATGAAGCCCATGGTCCCCTGTATAGGAAAGGGAACAATAAGGTAACCTGGGTTTTTGCGAAGCAGTCATGCTTCACAATGTACCATCTATGCACATGTGAACCCCATGCTATGGTAGGGTCATTATGCTTTTTGAAGTACATCACATTGCAGTGATACACATTTCAAGGAACCCATGCTTCACAAAGTACTACTCCCCAAAATAACTTGAAATTTGTGATGCACCCTTTATATGAATGTATACCCCATGCCTAGGATAGGCCACTCCACTTCATGAATCCTACCCCTTCGTGGAGTCTCTCCATTTTGCGGGGTAGCAAATCATCGTAAGGCCCATTCCTTTGAACATATTTTCATCGCAAACTCTTATCATGTATAACCCTCTAGGTTTGTACGAAGTGATTTCAAGGTCCCTTGGGTGCTTCACCATGTAGTTTTTCATAGCCTCATTCTTCTTCGCATAGGCACGCTAACGACTATTACTTCTTCCCATATCCATTCCAAAATCACCCCTCAATGGATCACTCCCTAACACCGCCTCACCATCAAATTGTTGATTCTATCCCTTCCCCATGTGTGGGTGGGTATCATTTATGTATATACTAGGGGTGAGAATTGAATCCTCATCATCTGAGCTATAGGATGTTAAACATCCAAAAACCATCATCCTCAGCACGTGGGGTTAAACTCTAGTCTCTACCCATCCAATATACACAGGGTGGCCCGCCTTAGGAATTTTCCATTCCCAATCATCCCTACGGGAGTGAGATCTTCCTATCCCGGAATGATATCCTCCTCGTGGGAGTGTAATTTCTCCCTGGGGAAGGAAAACCATCTTGATGTTATCCCACATCCTTTCTTGTGGGACATGGAATTCTTTCTACACCTTTCTTCTTCGGTGCATAAGGACTAGAGGATAGATGGGAACAATGACCTTCGTTAACCTATCCCTCTCCGTTTGGGATTTATCCCCATCGAGCACCCATCCGAGACTATATACTAATGTTCATCTCTTGGGACACAAACCAACCTTAATCCCCTATTTCCTCTTTGGGCTACCAACCATGCATAATCTCCACTTCATTACTCGCATATGTACCTTTCATGGGGTGGTTGTCCGGTCTTTGCTGCCTTGTGTTTCTCATACTGATCATGACTGACGTGGGGATAGAGTATGAATCGACCATGGCATAATCTCGGGGATTCCATAGTGTGTAATCCTCAAGACCCCTTTCAAACTATGCAGACATTGATATTTTCCCTCTCCACGAAAGGTACGTAGGAAGCCTACCGGAGGTTTAATCCCAAAACCCTTTAGTACATACCACTTCACATCGGTTCACTCCATCCTGTATGATGTGAAATTGTATGCCCCCTTTTCGTCATGAATAACGTTAAACAGTATGTATACGACCTATGTAGGTTTGATCCATATCTCCTAGATAGAGTAAGTAGGAATCCTCCCCCAAGTTCAACCCCAATCTACTGTAAGATGTTTTAGTTCCCATTGTTGGTATCCATTTCCTTGGTAAGAAACTTGAGATTCAGAAAAACTCTTGCGCCGCAAACCACGCATAATCCCCATCCTAGTGAGGTCAGGCCATTATCTTGGGAAAATAACCACACATAATCCCTGTAAAATCCCCAACTATTGAACCAAGAGTGTCCCTTTTGCGACGGGCTGGTAACCATGTGTAAGACAAAGCATTATCATTGGGTTGCATCCCTCCTCACACAACGTGATCCTATTTGTCACCCCTCTGAACTACATGAGTTCTGATCCTTGTCTCCTGAGATTGGGTTTGTAGAAATCATTCCTTAGGATCAATCCCTTTCGATGGTAAACTAGGGCATCCACTTTGTAGGGAACCAAACATCCGCACATCCATCTTCATTGGATATTTTGATCTACCCATTCAGTAAACCCCTTTGGTGCTCCCTCTTGGGTATGTGGCCATCAGTTCTACTCCTACCAGTGTTTCGATCTGTTTAATCCGTCTCTTATAGACGTTAAACTCATGACATACCATACATTAAACATTGTAAGCTAAGAAAAAACTCAGATACATTTATGTGTAATATAATTCCCTACACTCTATGTGGGATTCCACATGCTTTTGTTCCCTCGAGAAGTTGTATCATAAGGGGAATAAAATTATATACATTAGTGTTTCAGCATCTAGATACACCAGTGATGTGCAAAATTCCTAATCCCTTGATCAAAGGATGCTTCCCATACCTGACCCCGTGAAATTTTCTGAATGAATTAGTGTAATTTACTAGTGTCCCATAAGATATGGCACCAAGGAAAAGTTTCACGAACAACGTCATAATAAATAAGGGATACTCGAACTAGGTAACCAGTTTGGAAGAGGAATACATGGAAGGAGGAATCAAAATCCCATAATCTCATTTCTATCAAGGAGAAAACATCCCTGAATAAGTGATGGATGCCACCTGCTTTTGGAATGTGGGAGTTCGGGTTACTGGAAAGTGCATCCTTGATAGAAGGATGTGCGCCCAGACAGAATCATCAAAAATAGAAATGGAGAACATTCAGTGAATCTATTATCCTCAATGAAGAAATTAGTATCATTTAATACATTAGTGGATAAGAGTTTCACAAGATCTAGTTATCCGGTTCCAGGTCCCGCAAAAAAATATTGTGACTGGTGTAAAACTCACTAGAGATTGGGGTAGTTTGACCTTGGCCCTCCGACTCTGCAATGTAGTCAGTGTGGATCCTTCTACCAACCATGGGATACAGATAGCATAGGGGAATTGGGAGATGTCTCTTTCCTTGTTTCACCACTAATTTTGGAATCTCCCTTCTTTGTAGAAACTAATCTACAATGAAAAAAAATAGATCACTGCCCACCCAAGAATGTAGGGGCTGGATAAATACCTACTCAACAATCCCATGGGGATCCACCTCTTCAAAAACGGCCTACACATCCATAGATGTTGGATGCGCACACCATATTTCACCATATGAACTCGATCACATGAGGGTGATCAACGAAATTGACCAAAAATACTAGGAAGAAGTGATTATCCCAACATGGAATATAGCCTGATAGGACTTCTAGGTTTTCGCACCACACTATTCCCGCTACCACAAGGTCCACACGGGGATCCAAAACGCCCCACTCTAACCTATAATCTCATCAGAACCCTCTCTTAGTTGCAATTTAATGACTCCCTTTGTTACTTTAATTAGGTGAGGGATGTCTAGGTCATCCCAAATATGATCCCGTCATGGGGCCTTTAGGAAGGTCTCTCAGCAGGCCTCATTAGCACCACTACCTAGCCCCAAATGATGAATATGATCTGATTTATACACCTGCATTACTGGCCCAGATATGGTTAACCTCACACCAATGTCGGGTGCATCTTGAGGATGGCACCCACCACAGGGAATCATTATCAACAACTACAGTTTCCCATGACACTATTAATGTCAATCATCTATGACCTATTTTTACTGAACATGGTCACATATATGATTGACCTAGATCAATGCCCCAATTTCCCCACATGAATTTTGGGACAATTCTCTTGGTTACTAAAACAGGTAGCGCCTGTCACAGGCCGACCCACACAAATGGAATCCAGCATGGAGGTTCTCCAAATGCCACAACCAATGAGAGATTAGGCCCTCTGCACTCCCAGGCATGGTGTGGATGTCCTCCACATGCCACTGTCTATCAATGAGAATTCCATCCCCACCACACTAACATCCATCACAAAGGTTTCTTCCACAATCATGATCCTATGTATGGAGTTGTTCCTTCTTTCACTGATCAACGATGTGGAGACCCTCCAATCCTAGTCAACCAATAAAATGGGGGCCTTACCAACATTCTTACAACAACCAATGAAGGTCCTCCTCATCCTGAAAATCATAGACATGGAGGTCTTTCCCACTTCATTGGAATCCAACACGGTGGTCTTCACTGAGTTCAGTATGACCAGTATGACGGTCATCCTCTTACCATCACTGCTAAGGGAAACAATCATGGATGTCTCACCCATGACATAACAAGATCTAGAA
Organism: Viscum album; assembly: GCA_963277665.1. Lineage (NCBI taxonomy): Eukaryota > Viridiplantae > Streptophyta > Magnoliopsida > Santalales > Viscaceae > Viscum > Viscum album. The sequence continues at coordinate 1,971,442,436 of OY728151.1, forward strand.
TTGGTCCTACATACTCCAACACTTACCATTGGGATTCTATTAGTGTGCCATCCATTGGACACGAATCCCCTCCCTAGGTTACTTTTGACATTTCTCCAGTTTCTCATCATACCCCGACTCACCCAGGTGGAAGTCCTCTCTGCCTAAGAAATAGGTCAACCAAAGGTCCATCTCATGCTGAAAACCTACCATTAACTGAAGAGGCATCCTAGGGCCAAAGGGCAGGTTGCTGCCTCCATAGTAAATGTACTGAGAAGATTCTGACCATGATTAATCCCATCTTATTTTCATATTCCAAGGAGTAATGCAATTTGGTAATGGAACTCTCACCATGATCCTCTCTGTTGGGGGCTGGGGAAGGATCCAACATTATAAGCTACATCCTTAAAAAATGTTGGTTCCCCAGATTCATACCTCCATCCTAAGAATAATCCATGAGGATGAAAATATGGCATATTTTAGGTTCATGGTAGTGTAATCCATCCTATCATCAACAAGATCACCCTCTGCCACAACCAGAGTTCACAAAGAGATGCTCTGGGGACCAATAAAGGAAAATCAAACACATATCCCATTTATAGCAACAACAACCCCTGCATGGGAGGCTTTGGATGCTAGTACCTTGTACTGGGATGTGGTGGCTTAATCATTTCACTCTTCCGAGGACAACACAAGATGTGGCGGCTTGTCATCTCACTCATTGTATTCTACTCTGGCTAGTCTACCGTATCACTAGTCCGCTATAGTACCATTACCTATCCCACAACCACTCACAATCGATAAATGGGTAAACTAAGGTTCATAACCTGATTCTGAGCATAGATGATTGTGGTACGTCCTTACAGCAGACCATTTCCCTGATATGTTCGTGCCAGTTTCAACTACAAACCTCAGCTCGCCAAGATCACTTACCTAGGAGGAAGTCGCATGATTCCTCCAAACTCTATGATAGATGCACTTACACCTCTATCATAAGATGGTGTCCTGCCCCAAGAGTTAGACACACGTTTAAGATATTGCCCAAAAATGACGTATGTTCGACTTGGTGGTGGTTCTTATGGACCACTGCCCTGAATCACCCAATTTCCATCAGAACCTCTAGTAATGATGTGTTTAGATCATTAGAGTGATCTTTATAATAATCAAGGAGGCTCCCCCTCATGTTCAGTTACATGGTTAGGAGAGGTATGTGGCTGTTAATTTCAAGTCTATCCAGTGGCAGCCCAACATTCCATGTGATATTGTGGATATGTCTTCATGAATAGTTTTGGTTAACATGGATGACCTGTTAGAAGGATTGAATGATTTATATATCTTATAAGAGAGATTTCACCTCATGGGAGAGCCAAAACTTTTAGACCCATAGGGAAGGATCACCATCCGGAAAAAAAATTACTCAATATTTCCATAACTAATTATTTATTAGCCCTCTATCAGAATCCCAATAAGGTAAAACAACATATTAGGGATGTCAAACACTTCAACCTATCTGGATTAGTGAAAAATAATGAGGATGATCCTGAAAATTCCATGTTGCTTCAATAACTTAGGGAGAATAAAATGATGGTCGATGACCATCTCGCCGAACGTACTACGGAGCGGTGACCAAACTATGGTAACCCTTGACTGGGGTATCAAGGTTATGTACACCCTCCCCCCGATGAGTTATCTCCGTGTGACATTGACCATCTATCCCATATAGAATGGGAAGATGCTGGATTTTATGGTAATAGGGAGAGATATGTCTTTCAAAATCCACCCAAATTGCAGGATATCCCTAATCAAGACCCAAATCAAGTTCCCCCAGCCACTCCATAGGTCATCCTTCTAGTCATTCCATGATTCATCGTGCCTACTTATCATGTTGATGAACTTTACAATGCACTAGTGGTCATGAATCCCTGCGAAGACAAGAGTCCCCACTAAGATGATCTATTGGTAGCTTTAATTTCCTATCTCGAGGGTATGGAAACTCAACAGGTGGTGATTACACCTGACTGGAAGTCTTATATGGCATGGGTAGATGATATAATATCACCACCTGGTTCTAGAAACCCATACTTTTACCAATAAAATGGTATGAGTGATCTTCTGTCGTATCTATCCCACTTCAAATCAAGGTGTGGAGCCATTTTGGGAACTCCAACGTAGAAGGAGGACGCCAAAATCTGGTGTTTTGTATAAATATTGGAAGGGACCACATTTTTAAGGTACAATCATCAACCAATTAGGCCATGTAGCTATCTGGGAGGATCTTCGTCGGTAGTTATTTTACTTGTTTCATTCCACCACCCAAAAGACGAGTATTGTAATCCTCTTCAAGTGTATACAAAGGCCTAACAATCATGTCAAAGACTTTGTCACCCAGTGGAAAGGCCTCACCTACTCCTTTAATATGTAAGTGACTCAAGAACATCTACTAAAAATGTCTGTGGGAAATGTCAAAAATACGCTTTTCCCTTCCCTCATTACATAGAACTAACTAGGGGGATTTCAGGAATTCTCTAACAAAGCCCAGTGTCTAGAGGTAGCCCTGCAGCGTTTCAAGATGGCACGCTTGTTGCCTTTTGTAGATCCAGCGAGATGATTCATAAAGGTCGATCCCTCCATAATTGCAGAGTTTAGGGTCACCAAGCAGCTAGAGTTATTACCAGTAGAGCCACATTAATAGCCTGATAGAGGTCCTCCACCTCAGGCATAGCCTTCGGCCTAGTAGCAACCACCTCAGAATCACCAAGTGCCCCCACGTAATGCACCAATAAACCCTTGTTAAAAAAACATTTTACACATCCTTGATATGCTCCTCCATCCCCTCATCAAGGACAGGTACATAGAGCCCCCTTCCCAAATAGAAGTAATTGGACCAAATCATTTAATGAGTCTCAGGTCCCTGGTTATTTTTGATGTGAATTGGAATAAGGAATTCTACAATAGCTTGAATTCTATAGACAAAAAGTGGTAGATCTTACTGATCGCCCCAATTACTGAACCTCTCACCAGATTCAAGAGAACGCCCTCAAATAGTGATATGAGTTTAAAGAATTGATTAAACACCCGATTTATAACAACATAGTCTGGTTAGGTCCAGCACCGTCATAGGTGGAATTTGTAATTATAGATCCTAATACCGACAGTGATAGTAAATGTGAGTGGTAGCATGTTCCAAACTATGGGTCCCAAAAGTTTTGATGACTGTATGGATCGTAAGGTTGTCTCCAACGCTCATAATATTATACATTCACATTGGATCTGACCTGATCCTTCTGATGTTGCCACATCACCCTCATCCACTCTTTCTGTATCGACTTCTATGACTTTCTCTTCCTATAGTTGAATGTATCCGTGGCATAAGAGAAAAAAGAAAAGTACCCCATTGATTCCATCATCTTCCCGTACTCTTGGAAATTTTCTACCCTCAAAGATGTCAAATTCCCCCAGAATCCACCCAATGATGGAGGATTCTTCAAGTGGTGGCTAAGGGTGTTCTTCAATTAACACCGGGGAGCTGGTAAACCCCAAAATGATAACTGATGGCGAAGACCACTGGGTGGATCCTCCCAATGTCCCCGGATGATGCTAGAGTCGACAGAGCTATGGTTATATGATTCACCAGGATGTATTGGTTAGTGTCTCCATCCAATCTATGCATACCACATAAACCAGACAACATGCACAACATAATGATCAGCAAGTGTAACCTCCTCACCTGGTTTCACAATATTCACGTTCACCGCCATTTGAGATACTCGATCAGGTTAATCCTCCAATATTGCACTACGATCATCCATATTTTTCAGTGGATTTCCCTAATCAATCTGGCCCTCACACAGTATTTTCTCCATGCTTTCAAATAGTGAGAATCTACACATTACTAGCACCAGTTAGTTATCGGTCCAACCAGAAGGGCATGTCATACCCCTTCCATAAAATGACCTCTTGTAAGTAGAAGTTCATGTTTCGAATGGAAGTATGATATCATTAAGAATCGTTATAGCATTCATACGAGGCTCTATATCCTAGAGGATATTTTACTATCAACGGATATGTGTGAAGCCCTTGATTAATCTTTAATAATTCCCCTGGATTTTGATATGGACGTAGTAGCTGCAGAAGCCTTTCATGTTGAGGAAGTCAAGCATGATGAATGTTAGGCCACTATATCTATCTCTAAAGAATATGAATGTTCTCCCATATAGGGTCATATTCTCCAAATGTATATCACTTTCCATTTAAATGTTTGTGGAGGTTCGATGTTGTATTATCGACAAAATTTAAGGGATCAACTTCTTCCCAAACCCGACACTACAATATATGGGGCTATTTGGGGAATATCTAAGTACCTATAACCTGAAAATTCAAGGTTATGATAGGATGGAAGAGAAACCAATTGGAGTGATCCACATGATGCCCTAGTTTAGTGGCCTAGTAGCCTGTGCCGAGTTCATGGTTGTCTCATAGGACACTGAATACAAAGCATTAATGGGTAGTCCATGTATCCACCTGCATGCATCGATCCCTTATTCATATTAAAGAAGACTTAAATACTCCCTTAATGGTCGAGTTGGTGTACTACAGGGTGATTCTTCTCCCTTTTCCAATTGTGAAGCCCACTACATGGATGCCTATTATTACTAGTGCAAGGACAAGAATATCTTGGCTAACGAGGGTAATCATGATATGCATAAGACTGACCTATGGATAGACCTAGACGATGCCAACATTTTCCCAATCCACTGACATGAGGCCACAACTCCGAATTAGGGGAAATTATATGTTGTATCGGGTACAAGGAGGAAGAATATTCTTACATCTAAGGGAAACCATATGATCACCTTGTATTCCTATAGAAATTATTCTCTGGTGATCCTAGAGTCCCCTACTCATATAAGGTATCATGATGTCTAGCCCCTGGGTAAAACAATACATTATACTTTCTTGTTTTTCTTGGCCATGATAAGCCGTCTCCAGCTGATGCACCACTATATCTTTGATATCATCAAGCATGTCCCCTTGGATCGAATTCCAAATGGGATTAGGTCATCATCATTAATCTCTATGGTTTCAATATTATAGGAGATCTCTAATGCAGTGTCCACTGTGGCCCAGGATGGAGTCGGTCTCTTGTCTGGATCTGTCAACTTTGAAGACTTGACTCACATAGAGGATCCCTCCTCCATGACTGAAGATGAAGATTTTGAGGATGATCCTACATCATTCGTAGCGGGTTTCTCCACCACAGTCGATGAATTGGTATAGTTGAACCTAAAAAATGATATGGAACCTAATACAACATTGATTAGTGTCGTTATGCATGTTAAAGAGAAGGATCGATACGTGGACCTCATAAAATATCATCATGATGCATTTTTCTATAGTTATGAAGATATTCCAGAACTAAATATTTATGTCTCCGTCCACCAACTCGGTTATCCAAGAATACATCGAGGGTTCGAACTACCTCCCTAAAAGATGCATCCTTCTCATGGTGCCATGGTCGAGGCTAACATTGATAAGATAATCCGATCCAAATTCATCAAGGAGGTCTAGTACATAAGATTTTTATCCAACATTATACCCATTAGGATGAATAAATGATAGATCAGAGTCTACATCATCATCTAGTTTCTCAACTTTCACTCTCTGAATGATTATTTTCCCCTTCCTACAATGGAACTGTTGATTGAATCCACAACTGGGTTCCAGGATGTATCCTTCATGGATGGGTATTCTATGTATAACCATATTCATATTCCCTTGAGGATGAAGATTCAACGAACTTTAGTCCACCACAAGGTACTTTCTACCACCAGGTAATGCCATTTAGTCTAAAGAATGCAGTTGCCACAAATCAGCGTTCCATAAATTTCATATTTATGCCAATCCTTAAGAAATTGGTGGAATGCTACATGGATGATCTAGTGGTTAAATATTTCCAATGCCAGGACCATCTCAGATATCCCAAGAAAGAATTTAGCTTCCTCCGATCCCACTATCTGAAGATGAACCCAATGAAGTGCACCCTCCAGGTCACCTCCAGAATGTATCTCTGTTTCACTAGCAGGTATCGAGTCATTGAAATAGATCTAGAGATGATAAAGTCAATTAGATAGACGTATCCTCTATGCGAAATTTGGGTCCTCCATGGAATCCAAGGCCACTTTACCTATATACACCTGTTTCATTATATATTTTGATGTCATGTGTAAGCCATTTTCCAGGCTCATAGATAAAGCTGAGGATTATCGGTGGGATTAGGAGTGTTATACCACTTTCAAGGAAATATATAATTACCTATTACAGCTTCCGGTTCTAATGCCCCATGTTCTTAGAAAGCCACTAGTTCATTATGTGACAACTCTAGAATGATATCTCGGTGCGCTTCACACCTAGAAGAACAATGAGAAAATAGAGAAAAAATTATACTATCTCAGCCACATGCTCCTAGATACATAGGATTGATATTCCTCTATTGTGAAAAGCTTAATTGCTCTAGTGGTCATAATGTCGAAATTGAAACATTATGTGAAACAACATGAGACAAATCTATTGTACTGAGTGGATCTACTAAAGTAGATTATGAACCACCCCACGTTGAAAGGATATCAAGCTCGGTGGTTTTGATCCATCAATAGTTCGACATCATGTTTTTTCCTAGAAGGCTATCCAGGTATAGGCAATGGAATATTTCCATTCCACTAATCCATCTCCCACATACCACTCTTGGGATCTTAATTTTCAAAATGAGGAAATATTCACAGTATATCATTCCATTACATGTTCAAAATTAACTTTAATGGGGCTTCCCAGATCAATACCAGTAGAAGTCTCAATGATCCCATACTCAACAATGTGAGATTGGGTATAATCTTCACCACGCCAACACAATATCTTCCTTCATTTTCATTTCAATTGTTGGATGTCTATACTAACAATGAGGTAGAGTACTAGGCTCTCATTACCAGTCTCATGATGGCCCTTGAAATTGATCTTCCACAAGAGCATGGTAAAGGGTCTCCTAACATGGTATCATGATGTTCAATGGTGACTATGTCGTTATGAATTCATATATCATAGCACTATTAGAATGTACCCGATATTTGATGGCTCAGTTCCAATCTTGGCTGAAAGTGACTCATAACCATCGGTCCCATAACGGTCAAGCCGATTCCTTGGAAAACCTGGTTGCATCTCTTGTAGTTCCTGATCATGTTGATTTGATTATCCATGTAGTGGATTAGAGATTCATCAATCTAGTTACTTCATACAAAGATAATATCCAACAGGTAATCCAACTTATAGCTGACACCTCCACTTTAGGACCCTAGGGTCCCCTGCCATAGTTTTGGATGTGAATCCTGACTGGAGAACCCCCTTTATTGAGTATCTCTATCACATTAATCTCCTAGAAGATAGAGTCGTGCTTGAGCGAATCCAATGGCGCACATTGCAGTTTACCCTCGAAAGTGGTCTTGTTCCTGTGTAGATCCTCCACAGAATTGCGTTTTATGGGGTTCTCCTTCATTTCAATAAAAGAGGTGAGATTTCATAGTTAATGCAAGAGGTTCATTCTAGTTCCTAAGGGTCTCATCATACAGGGCCAAAACATCTCACTAGACGCAAAGATTGGGGTATTTTTGTACTTACAAGATCCATTAATTCATTGATTTCTACAAGATGTTCCATGCATGAAAAATACATGCTAATTTTGTGCATCATCCACCAGAGCCTCTCCACACTACCATGTACTCTTGGGATTTTTTTGTGCGGGGACACTATGTTGTGTGACCATATCCACCGGCGACAACTTTCCAGTGATGGTTCATCATGGCTGCTATGGATTTATTTTCTTAGTGGGAAGAAGAAGCTATACTAAATGTGGTAATGGACCATTCTATAAATGAATTTTTGAGTTCCAATATCATCTACCGATTCAGATTCTTTCAGGACGTCTTCACCGATAACAATATCATCTTCCGGGAAGTCGAACTATATAATTTGTCTTCCAAGTAAAACATCCATTCTAACCACTCCTACCACTATCATTCACAATAAAATGGGTAGATTTGGGCATTCAAGAATCCCCTCTCTAATATTATTAAGAAGATGGTTAGTCATAATAAGAAGAGTTTAAAGTATTAGCCCCCAACACTCTCTGAGCTTATCAGACGATGAGTTGTAATTCCACTCAAGTGAAAACATATTCCAAAGTGTATGGAAAATAGGTAGTCCTGCCCATCAAGATTCAGTTTCCCTCATTCTATAGAGCGGTATATGATCAGCAAATTCTAGATAATTTTTATGAAATTTTTTTGGTTGAATGGGAAGGACTAGATGAGAACAGAATTTCTGCCCTACACAATCTGGAGAAGCATATGAGAAATATTTATATAGATTTCGACAAGTAATTATTCCTATGATTTTTCTAACAAGTTGACATGGTATTCGACCTCATAACTCTGATGATACCTAGTAGGAATCCACCAAGGTTGGATGCCAAATGGGATGGTCCTTACATCATTCAAAATTTTTACCCCAATGGAGCATACTCCCTAGTTACCATAGAGGGTGACTGTATCACTCCACCCACCAAAGAAAAATTCCTCAAGAAGTACTTTTCCTAAGTATACCAATCCTAAATGACTATGAATTGTTCTGTCTTCATTGCATGATATTAAACGGTGGTATTTGTCTTGGATGAAGGATGTAAAACTACCCATCACTCATCATGAATGATGATAAACTATAGAAATGGTCTAATCACTACGACCATAAACCAATATCTCCCCACTTCCATGCTGCATGACCTCAAACTTCCCAACATCCCAAAAAATATGTATGACTAGATTCCATCCTCATGGAATACATCAGAATGTGAGGAAACTTCATCATAGAGTCGATCCCCCAAATTCTTCTCTTTTACTTCCCCCATGGGAATAGTTCTCTTGGAGGATCGCACATAGTGTAGTGTAGACATCTTTGGCCCCCATTTATTTCTGGTTTATGATGATCACACTGTGTTCCCCTAAAATTCTTATATCCTCCCATATACCAACCGCACAACATTAAATGACATTTCTATTTTAAAACTATGTATGGATTGATATTCACCCCCACAAGATACGTAGGAACACACATAAATTTCATCTATAGGCCCAGCCCTAAACAGCATGTCCTTCCCTTTGGTCTGACCCCTTTTTCCCAGATGCTTCTAAAAAATGGCGTGGTACCATCTTTTCTTCCCTCTATTTACATATGTTTTATCATTATTTCATCATGTATCCCCTTCCTTGAGGATCCCCACTTTTTTCCTTACCACAATACATTATACTGCATGAGAAAATTCACTCTTCATGCATACCCTTTTTTTGGATCTCCATCAACATTTGCATCTGAATGTACCCTTGAACGGTACAGATGCTAGGCCCCAGGGCTCTCCTACCATCAGGGGACAACACCCCCATTCATTTTAAATGTCGATTTGATACAATTCCCACATTGGGAATGTGATCAGTGGTCGAAACTCATTATTTGTTCCAATTTCATTTCTCGAGAAATGGATTTTGTGTTTCGAACATGGTCAAAAAACATCATCTAATGTTTTCACCATCCCCATATGTACAAAATATTTTGTACAGTTACTCATTTTGTCCTGCTATCCTTTAAAAGGTCAAAGTGCCTCAAGTAGGGATGTCAGTATGGTTGGGATCGACCCCACATGATCTCATTCTTTCAATTCCATGCCCTTATGTGCTAGGAAAAAAATGATCCCATTCCTTTTTCCCACACCAAGAATTCCTCATGTGGTCTTTAGAGATTTGTTAAGGCGATACCTGCATAAGGGGACATGTAATCATGGTACGAGCTCTATGACCTTAACCTATGATCACAACCATCCTTGCAGCACGATGTTAAAATGTGTGATCTGTCAAAAATGAAGGACGTAAAACTACACACCACTCGTCATTCATGAAAATAAACTACAAGTTGGCTGGGACTTCCCATTTGTGGCCCAACCTTAGTTCCCTCAACCATTCTGACCCCTAGCCTAATTTCTCACTTAGGGTTGTGCGGAATGGTATGGACTCCATCTCCTAATTCACATGAGGCTATTTGTTCAATGCCATAGACACATCCCCTTGAGACACCCTCCCTCGTTATTGTCCTTTGCACAAGACGTTAAACTACATTGGTACCACCACAAATTAAAAATTCCATCACATGGGTTTCCATCATCATTAAAATATGAACGGACCCCTGAATAGTACATTTACCTAGCCTTATGGCCTGCCTACCATTTCAGTCCAACATCATAGAGGGGTTTTAATGACACTTTGATACAATTCCCACATCGGGAATATGGTCAGTAGTCAATGCTCAATTGTTTTCCCCTATTCCCGATCACATGATATGGATAATGTGTTGTGGACAAGGTAATACTTTATCCCCAATCATTATTTCCATTATGTGGTCTCCCAAATGACAAGAACGGTGACTCGCTCTTTCCAGCCATCTGTCCCATACACAATACACTAAATTGGGAATCTACGGTCCAAGATCTATGAACATAAACTATTATCTACCATCTCCATGTTGCATGATGTTAAACTGAAAAAAATCCTAGACCTACGTTTTTCTAGATTCCCATCCTCATTTGATATGTAGGAAAATCCATACATTTTGTCCTCAGGTTTAGACCTGGTTCATCTATCCTTTTACTCGGCCTCTTGGATTGAGTTCTCTTCATGAATAATGAATAGTGTTATGTATATGGGCTTGTTTCTTTATTCAAATTTTTTTATTATCGGCACCATAGACATTATTATTTGAAATCCCCCACATCATCTTTACCTCATGATGGTAAACTGCATGAAACATCAGAACTACATGTTTCTTGATTCCCATACTTATGGGATACGTAGAAACGCCCTGATATTTTTCCTTCAGGTCTAACCCCATTTCATAGAAACATCCTCATCACTCTGGACCCTCTGCCTGAGTCCTCATGGAGGGAGTATGTTGTTCGGTGTGGGATTATATCATCATTTATGTCAGGATTGCAATAGCCACACCATGTACCTCTCCATCTTGAGATAACTCCATCCCCATTTTCTCGACTCATCTTTTGTAGTGGTCCATAGTCAAATTGGGACTCTCTATCCTCATTTGAAATACACCAATGTGCGCAGGAGTTCTTGGGTTGAGGACCCAGAGTGTAGGATTCTATATGGACATGTTTCCTCAATTTCCATTATTCATGTTCCCATTTATTTGGGCTTTAATCATATTTCAAATCTGAAAGGACCCCTGAACAGTACAAATACTCTATTTTATGGCTCCCCTAAAATCTCAAGATAGTGTCCCCGGTTATTATGGGAAAAAATTTGATACAAGTCTCATGTTTTGAATATGGTTAGTGGTTGATGCTTATTTATTGTTCCCATTTCCGGTCACACGATATTGACGTTGTGTTTCGAACACAGTCAATAGTCATACTCCTTAGTTATGCCACCTCCATTAAGATTTAAATATTGGTTTCATGATTTAGATTCTTTTCTACTCCATCATGTCCAAGTGTAATTTCGACATAGTTAGTGTTGTCCCTAACTGTGGGTTTTCACATTAGGAGGATGAATCCATGGTGTGGTTTCATTTGAGGTTACTTTCCATTACCCCTTTCTCTTTATTACTGGTGTAGTTATGACCTTATCCGCCCTTGATCCCCACATTGAGAATAGCTTACATGTACTTAGGGATTTTCACATGTTTTATGCGTGTTTGGAAGAGTCTCACTTTCTTCTATCTGAGCTGTATGACCTTAAACTATGATCTCACCACATCCTTGTCGTATTACATTAATCTACATGACAAATTATGAACTATGCATGGATTTATTACTTCCCCCATAGGATACGTAAGAACACCTAGATATTTCATCTTTAGCTCTAACCTCATATCCTCTGATATGTTCTAGCCACTTGTCTTGAGGTTTCTCCTCTGGAGTTGTGCGTAGTTGGGTGTGGACCTTGTCTGAGTTCACATCAGGTATGCTTCATCACACCATGCACATTACATTAAAAACATTGTTCTTTAATATGTGTCCAAGACATATGTCCTTAAACTATGCCGCTTTGTCCCGAATGACATTAAATAGTTGTTTGTTTGTTGCGCGATGTTAACATGCATGGGTGGTTACTATTATATGAGTCTAAACTGTGACATTATCGTCCAGGTTGCATGACCAAAAAACAACCATACATTGTGGTGTCCTCTCCCAAGGAGACATCATGTTTTATATAGGTTCTCTACCATGCATTTTTAAAGCCATACATATGGATTGATTCCTATATCAATGCCCAGATTCTCTGTCCTAGGTTTTCTTCTTCACAAAAAAAACACAAATTCACTCTAAAAGAACAAAAAAGATCCAAGAAACGCCTCTTATTTCGGTACATGGGCTAGACCTGCACGACATTTCCTAGAACTATATGGGGATTTATTCCCATCATGATGGGTTACATAGGAAATATTGTTCCCTTTTCCTGAGGCCCATCCCATCTTTTATTTTTTGTCCCTCAACCCGAAATCTCCCCTAAGACTGCATGGTGTGATATGAACTCCTACCGTCCACATTCATGTCGGGTTTCACAATAGTCTTCCCAGATGTCTCCCTCACTCTTTTACATTATGCTCTGAGCTATAAGGCAATAAAACTATAATCCAACTCTCCTTGTCACATGAAATTAAACTGGATGAGTTTTTCCTGAACAATGTGTGGATTGATTTGAATATTGATAGGATACGTAGGAATTCCCAAACATTTCATCTTCTGGTCCAACCAAACGAATTTCAAATCCCACATTCTTTCGGGCCCCTTATCCCAAACACAAAAGAAATCATGTGGTGTGGTTAGTACCTCTTCAATTCTCATTCACATCAATAGTCACACGATATGTATTTTTTTATTTCCAGCATGCTATGAGTTCTATAACCATAAACTAAGATCTTCTAGAGAGAACTACGTGTGTCTTGATTACCATGGGATATATAGGAACACCTGGACATTTAGTCTCTAGTTCCAGTCCCAGGAATGTGTCGCGATATGGGAGGCCTCCTTGGTCGTCACCCACATAAGGTTTTACTTCTTCACCCCTACACACATTCCATTACCACAATTCCCCTGTATAATTAGAGTTTTTTATGCCAATGACCTTATTATTTAAAATTTATTTGACTCCCACTTACTTATAAATCTCATTGTGGTACTCAAATATGTCGGGCCAAAGAGCCCAAAGTGTCAAATTTTCACAAGGACATAAAATAATTTCTTTTCCATGCTTCGTGATCAATTTATATGGATCCCCATACTCTTCCATGTCTGAAGGGTAACCCATTATGGCCTGGTATTATGTCACATTATCTCACCTATCATCTTGGTCCAATGCCCCGAAATACCTCAGATGAAATTTTGTGATAGGTCCCATGTTTCAAACATTGTTAGTGGGTGACCATGTTTCTTTTGTCCCCATTCTAGGATTACGTAAAACATATGGTATGTTTAGAACATGTTCAATAGTCATCCTTAATTGTCATGCCACCACCATTACAATCCATCTCTCGGGAACCAGGATTCAAATATTTCCACTCCCTTTTGTTCCTGTATAATTCCAAGACACTCAGTTTTATTCCTACACACATCTATATGCATTAAGATGGTCAGTCCGTAATATTGGTGTCTCATTCACTTAGAATTCCATTACCCCGAATGTTTACCACCTCGTACCAGGATAATATCATCATTACTCCTTTTCCAAATCGATCAAAAATCACATGGGCTTAGTGGTTTTTGTAGGATGTGTACTAGTTTAGCTGAATCACACATTCCCTTTGTCCTGCATGACATTAAACTACAATCTAGGAACTATTTATGGCTTGATTTCCATCCTAATGGGGTGCGTAGGAACACCCAAAAACATTGTCTCTGGACCAGCCGAAATTTAACCATCTTCAGTCTCTGGATGTAAGATTTTATCTAGGATTCCGTTGTGTGGTGTGGACTACATTGGTCCTAATTCACGTCAGGTCTATAATGGTGGCACTGCATACTACCCCTTTGGGATCTCCCATTTCATTCTTCTTCCTATCATATGATGTTAAACTACATAGGTCCGCCATAACTACATTTCGATTTATTCTCATTTTTATGGGATACGTAGCGATGCCCAGGCATTTCGCCTTAGGCCCTTCCCCATTGTTTTTACCCTCCTGGCCCCTCGACCCCGATTATGGTGAAAATTCTATGACCTAAAACAAGTATCCTATAGTCTTCGCATTATTACTTTAAATGGTTAGCCTTGGTACATGAATTATGAAATTAATATTATGTTCATATTCATCACCACATGATTTCAAAATGAAATTCTATCATCCTCCTTAGAAATACGTAAAAATCTAAGGTATTCTAGGTCTTCACCATAGGGGTCCTGTCAGGAAGTAGGATTTATCCTGGTTAAGATGAATGCACCCACCTAATGTATTTTCATCATGGTGGTGTAATTTTGAGAGTGAGGGTTCCATCCAGACAACCCATCAATCCACCCTCCACACATTTCAAGCCCTATATATGGATCCTCATTATCTTTCATGTCCGAAGAAGCCCCCTAACAGTATGGTTTCTTAGAAAATGGCTCACCAACAATCCTTGGCCTATATTCCAAAAGACATTAGATGAAATTTTGAGTCAGGCCCTATGTTTTTAACATGGTCAGTGGTCGGCCCGCATTTGTTATCCCCATTCTAGACCAACACAATAGGGATACTATTCTTCATACATGGTCAACCACTACTACAAAAACGGGCAATAACAGCGCTAAAATCGGGCTTTAACAGCGCTAGAAAAGCGCTGTAAAGCTCAGCGCTGATAAAGGGGGGGGTCCTTTAACAGTGCTTTTTTAGCGCTGTTAAATGTCACCTTTAACAGCGCTAAAAAAGCGCTGTTAAATGTCACCTTTAATGGCGATAAAAAAGCGCTGTTAAAGGATACCTTTAAGGGCACTAAAAAAGCGCTGTTAAAGGATACCTTTAATGACGCTAAAAAAGCGCTGTTATATGTTGCCTTTAACAGCGCTTTTTTAGCGCTGTTAAATATCTCCTTTAACAGCGCTTTTTTAGCGCTGTTAAATGTCTCCTTTAACGGCGCTAAAAAAGCGCTGTTAAATTTCTGCCTGCTGCTAATAAAAAACCTGCACCAGTACAGCCAGCCGAGCAGACCTGCACAAAAACCAGTATATCAACCATAGACCTGCACAAAAACCAGTATATCAACCACAAGCATGTCATCAACCGATCACAACCCAACCAAACAGTGTTCTTACCATGAGTTAGATACCATCTACCCAGAAAGCAAAACTACCTCATTACATAGTATCACAAAATATTCCTACACAACTCAGAAGATAAATAGTAGAACATTCCACTATGCATTGTTTCTCCTTGGATTGCCACTTGGTTTTGACAAATCGTGCAGAGCCCGTGCTCCTTGAATCATTCTGCAATACATAAAAAGGATATCCTAACTCTCCCAACCATCACCCTTAGTAATTATGTATATTAATACAAAAAAGGTAACATATCATAAATTGGGGTACTGTAATGAGACATCAAGATTAACATTCTATATATAGGATCAATGTCTGGTAGGATTGGTTGCGTTGATACATGACTCTACCTGGACCTCAAAAATAGATATATGATCTCACTCCAGGACTTTCAGAGAGACTCCAACTATGTCTAGGACGTCCTGCTGAAGCGATCGTACTACCGTAAGTCGGAAAAGATACCAAAACCATCCTAGGAAGGATCATGGGAGCCAACCCTAATGAAATATGTCCTTGATATAGTGTTCAAAGAGATCAATCATGGTACATAAAATTATGTGTCATTTAAAGGGTCACATGCCTTGTCGCTTTACCCTGGGTAACTCCAATGTTCAGCTGCCTGTGTGAATATACATGTCATATCAATAGGATATTACATGGCATGTTAAAAAACATATACGTGTTACCCTTTGATCTTGTGTCCTCTTATGCACCCTTGCCCTATGTTAGTACATGACGTCGATCTCGTGTGATTCTTCCTGTGTATCTGTACAAGGGATAAACTGCGTAGCTGGCTCATTAAAGACGTGTAGTGGGATATATTCCATGTAGGAAAGCCATGTAATCCACCCCAGGTTTGACTCGTACACGTCACATATGACCCATGGATCATTGTACTAAAGTGTTCACACAATCCTAAGGCGTTTGGTCGGTTTCCCGTATGTCAGTTGTTGATTTCACTTAAAAATAAATCCATTTTGAACAAAATAGAGGCACTTTGAGTGGTGTCGGCCACACCGGGCCTCGGATTGAGTCGGGGTTGACTCTTACACGTCAAATTTGACCCATGGATCATTGCCCTTAAGTTTCAACAGAATCCAAATGCGTTTGGTCGGTTTGCCGCATGTCAGTTGTTGATTTCACTTAAAAATAAGTCCATTTTGAACAAAAGAGAGGCACTGTGAGTGGTGTCGGCCACACCGGGCCTCGGATTGATGCGATGTTATGTCACACATGAGTCATTGATCATTGTGAAAAAGTATCAACGCAATCAGAAGTCGTTAGATTGATTTGGCGTATGTACGTAAAATATTGTCCATTTTAAACTAAATACATACACTTGGAGTGATACCGGTCTCACCGCGCCTCTGATTGAGGCGGGGTTGACTCGTACACGTCACATTTGACCCATGGATCATTGTCCTTAAGTTTCAATAGAATCCCAATGCGTTTGGTCGGTTTGTCGTATGTCAGTTGTTGATTTCACTTAAAATTAAGTCCATTTTTAACAAAACAGTGACACTGTGAGTGGTGTCGGCCACACCGGGCCTCAGATTGATGCGGTGTTGAATCGTACACGTCACACATGAGTCATTGATTATTGTGAAAAAGTATCAACGCAATCAGAGGCCGTTAGATCGGTTTGGCGTATGTACGTAAAATATTGTCCATTTTAAACTAAATACATACACTTGGAGTGATACCGGTCACACCGCGCCTCTGATTGAGGCGGGGTTGAATCTTACACGTCACATTTGACCCATGGATAGTTGTCCTTAAGTTTCAATAGAATCCCAATGTGTTTGGTCGGTTTGCCGTATGTCAGTTGTTGATTTCACTTAAAATTAAGTCCATTTTTAACAAAACAGTGACACTGTGAGTGGTGTCGGCCACACCGGGCCTCGGATTGATGCGGTGTTGAATCGTACACGTCACACATGAGTCATTGATCATTGTGAAAAAGTATCAATGCAATCAGAAGCCGTTAGATCAGTTTGGCGTATGTACGTAAAATATTGTCCATTTTAAACTAAATACATACACTTGGAGTGATACCGGTCACACCGCGTCTCGGATTGAGGCGGGGTTGAGTCGTACACGTCACATATAACCCATGAATCGTTGTCCTAAAGTGTCAACACAATCCGAAGGCGTTTGGTCGGTTTCCCATATGTCAGTTGTTGATTTATCACTTAAAAATAAGTCCATTTTGAACAAAACAGAGGCACTTGGAGTTGTGTCAGCCACAACAGGCCTCAGATTGAGGCGGGGTTGACTCGTACACGTCACATTTGAAGGTGAGTATGCATACACGATAGTTGACCTTCTTAGAGAAGGGTTTCTGGAAGAGTATAAAAGACATGAAGCAATGAAGATCATTAGAGTGTTGGAGCAAATGTGGTTGCTACAAACAATGTGGAAATCGGCTTGTGCAAAGCGACCTAAGTTACAACTTGCAAGTATTCTACTCTATTTTTTTCTGGAAGGTTTCAGTTTAAATGCATTTTGGAATGATCATTGCTAGCCATGGTCTTTTAGGTTTTTTTGACAGCCGAGGGGAAAGGGTGGGGTCTGAAGACATTGTAGGATATGTCGAAGGGTGATTTTGTGTGTGAATATGTTGGAGAAATGTTAACTCCCGCAGTCCTGAAAAGAGTCACTATTTGAAAGAAAGTCACAAGTTTAGATACATCTCAAGATGGTCAGTTTAAAGACATTTTGAGGGACACTACTAAAGACATGCTCAGATATGCACTCATCCCCCACTTTTAGATCGTTGTCTACTACAATGATCTTCCAAACAAGATATGCATTAGAACGCTCATGATACATAGAGAAATTCACTGGCCACCTTCGAGAATGATCTGAAGCACAAACCATGACAGCATTATGTTTTTAACTTCAGCACCTCAATTGAGAATGTGACACCTTTCAGGACTTGGCGCCATTGTATGTCGTTTCGTCCACTGAATGGGTCTATCCTTTTATTTAATTTTTTTAACTTCAGTCAAATATTCTAGAAAGATGTCGCGGCAGATCCTTCACCATTTTGTTTTGCTGAACATCTCATTACATTGTTAAAAAAAAGCAGGGTGTCTTGCATGGGCAATACGTTCGTGTATTGAAGATGATGCACTCCCATTTATTCGAACCCACATGGTTAATTATTTTGTTTAAGCCTAATGATTGACCATGTGGGTTCGAATAAATGGGAGTGCATCATCTTCAATACACGAATGTATTTCCCATGCAAGACACCCTGCTTTTTTTTAACAAAGTAATGAGATGTTCAGCAAAACAAAATGGTGAAGGATCTGCCGCGACATCTTTCTAGAATATTTGACTGAAGTTAAAAAAATTAAATAAAAGGATAGACCCATTCAGTGGACGAAACGACATACAATGGCGCCAAGTCCTGAAAGGTGTCACATTCTCAATTGAGGTGCTGAAGTTAAAAACATAATGCTGTCATGGTTTGTGCTTCAGATCATTCTCGAAGGTGGCCAGTGAATTTCTCTATGTATCATGAGCGTTCTAATGCATATCTTGTTTGGAAGATCATTGTAGTAGACAACGATCTAAAAGTGGGGGATGAGTGCATATCTGAGCATGTCTTTAGTAGTGTCCCTCAAAATGTCTTTAAACTGACCATCTTGAGATGTATCTAAACTTGTGACTTTCTTTCAAATAGTGACTCTTTTCAGGACTGCGGGAGTTAACATTTCTCCAACATATTCACACACAAAATCACCCTTCGACATATCCTACAATGTCTTCAGACCCCACCCTTTCCCCTCGGCTGTCAAAAAAACCTAAAAGACCATGGCTAGCAATGATCATTCCAAAATGCATTTAAACTGAAACCTTCCAGAAAAAAATAGAGTAGAATACTTGCAAGTTGTAACTTAGGTCGCTTTGCACAAGCCGATTTCCACATTGTTTGTAGCAACCACATTTGCTCCAACACTCTAATGATCTTCATTGCTTCATGTCTTTTATACTCTTCCAGAAACCCTTCTCTAAGAAGGTCAACTATCGTGTATGCATACTCACCTTCAAATGTGACGTGTACGAGTCAACCCCGCCTCAATCTGAGGCTTGTTGTGGCTGACACAACTCCAAGTGCCTCTGTTTTGTTCAAAATGGACTTATTTTTAAGTGATAAATCAACAACTGACATACGGGAAACCGACCAAACGCCTTCGGATTGTGTTGACACTTTAGGACAACGATTCATGGGTTATATGTGACGTGTACGACTCAACCCCGCCTCAATCCGAGACGCGGTGTGACCGGTATCACTCCAAGTGTATGTATTTAGTTTAAAATGGACAATATTTTACGTACATACGCCAAACTGATCTAACGGCTTCTGATTGCATTGATACTTTTTCACAATGATCAATGACTCATGTGTGACGTGTACGATTCAACACCGCATCAATCTGAGGCCCGGTGTGGCCGACACCACTCACACTGTCACTGTTTTGTTAAAAATGGACTTAATTTTAAGTGAAATCAACAACTGACCATCTCGAGATGTATCTAAATTTGTGACTTTCTTTTAAATAGTGACTCTTTTCAGAACTGCGTGATATGAAGGTATTTTGGAGATTTTACTGGTTCATGCATGATATGAAGGTATTTTGGAGATTTTACTGGTTTTTTTGTCCAAAGGCCAAAGAAATGTGGTCCATCATTCTTGCATGTTACTCGTACACGTCACCAAGGACCCTTGGATCCTTCTCCTAAAGGATGAAGGCAATCCGGATGCGTCTGGTCAGATTTACGTAGGTCAGTTGTTGTTTCCAATTAAAGTGGTGTCCATTTTAAACAAGAGAGCGACCCTTTGGGTGGTAGCGGTCACACCGTGCCTCGGATTGAGGCGGGGTTGACTCGTACACGTCACCAAGGACCCGTGGATCCTTCTCCTAAAGGATGAAGGCAATCCGGATGCGTCTGGTCCGATTTACGTAGGTCGGTTGTTGTTTCCAATTAAAGTGGTGTCCATTTTAAACAAGAGAGCGACCCTTTGGGTGGTAGCGGTCACACCGTGCCTCGGATTGAGGCGGAGTTGACTCGTACACGTCACCAAGGACCCGTGGATCGTTCTCCTAAAGGATGAAGGCAATCCAGATGCGTCTGGTCGGATTTCCGTAGGTCAGTTGTTGTTTTCAATTAAAGTGGTGTCCATTTTAAACAAGAGAGCGACCATTTTAGTGGTTCAACATTCTTGCATGTTGCTGGTGCATATCATCTGTTAAAATGGAAAAATGACTCATTGGAGAAAGAATGTTTTATTTAATAACAATTACAATTTTGCTACGAACATTTACATACAACAATATTTTATCTTTTGATCCCCTTAACCCCTCTCAAAAATGACCACCAATTGTACATGTCCCCAAGTCAGATCATCATTGTATTTGTGTACAATCTGTCATCAGGTATGCGGCCCACTCGTTTCTGAACACATCTATATCGTCTTGTGAGTATGAGGCTTTTCGGCAGTCATAGTAGTACTGCAAAATAAAAAAATAAAGAATTAATAAATAACTTAAACGAACTAGTAATTTTTTTTGAAAATACCTCTTTAGGGATGCTAGTTTGCTGATGAAAAACGATCTCTTTCATAAATTTACAAACATAATAACCGCAATCATTATCGTTTGTTTGTTTTGGACACTGCAAAAAAATTGATCATTAGCAGAATAAATAACTTGTGTTGAGGTGTGTTTGGATAGTGAAATTTTATTATATATACCCTGATATTTGTCCAGACGTAGTACTTGCTCGGCTCCTTATGCTTAGCCCCTGTCCTCATACCATGATTTAGACGATATTGGTACACCGCCCTATCATAACAGAATCCTCAGTAAAAGATAATATATATTATATAAATTGATGTTTAGACCTAAAACGTAAGATGTAGTGTCTTACAGATTCACAAACTCCATCATGTATGGTCGGTTTGATGGATATCCTAGCTTTGAATCCAGAAAGTAAATCTTCGGAGTATCCAAGTTCACCGCAATTAGCAACCAATGTTGCCTAAAAACACAAAAAGGAATAAGTAATAAAAAAAGTGAAAATATAATTGATATGCTTTAATCGTAGAGTATTACCCCTGCATGGTTGGTATTAGGAAAAGTCTGTCATCTGTAATCTTGCGTTCAAATGTTTTCAGCAAGTCCTTCACTATTGCATCCCTTTTTGATGACTCTATTTTTGTTTGGTGTGTTGATGTGATATGAGGACTAACCAGTCCAAATCTTGGCTCATGGGAAAATCCCTTCAACTGTTTTTCATAAATGCGTCTGTCAACAATATAAAATGCATTTAGTCATAATTTGCACATTAGATCAGCTTTTAGAAAATCAATTCATGGAAACATACCTCATATATACATTTACAACAGTGACGCCTAACCAACCGTTTTCAAGGATTTCATTTACATTTTCAGCAGCAACGAAATCTTGACTTTCCTCTCTGTATATATTATCTTCGAAAATCACTATATGACTATTACCATCTTTTAGCTTCGTATCCACATGAGTCTTCAATGCTAGTAAATGTGGAAAGAGAACAGGTGGTGTTATTGTGATTTCAGTAGCTCCTTGGGATCGATTGGTCGATCCTTTAGATGGTTTCGAGCCGATGTTAGTCACCCCCTTTCCTTTCTCCGTCTATAACAACAATCATTGATTCAGACACTCTTTTCATTAATTGTTAAGGGTTTAGCTTGAAAATAAAAAGAAATAAATACCTCTTTGTCTGCATGTACTCTTACAAGTTCTGCCGGCCATGCAATGAATGTCCCAATAGCCTTTTCAACCGTATGAATATCATCATCATCAAGTGGAATAGGTAGCATTGCATTTGGCTCATGAGCTACAGTAATCGTCACTTTCAGATGATCTTTTGAAAGTGGTCTATTATGCAGTGTGGCATCTGGGATATTGAACACTGTAGCCCTCGCTACAAGGTGATAGGTGGGTGTTGACAGATATAAATCACAATCATTATCACCCTGTAGAAGATCAGTACAGATAAATTATCAGTGTTTGTCTGATTCATATTTAATGGGAACCGTTATTAGAATATTGATTACCACGGCTAAGACATTTTTTTTAGGTGAATGGCTCGCCTCAAAGCTGGTGGGGGGTGGGGCAGGATGTTCATGCGGTGGTTGTTCCTGAGTTGTGTCCTCCCTTTGCTTCCCACCCATAAAAGTTGCTAGCAACTCTCCCTGCCATTGTAATTTTTCTTCAAGGGTTGCTATTTTTTCGCTCATTTGTTCCAATTTTTTCTCTGTATCATCTATTTTTTTCTTCTTCTCAAAATATACTCGGGGTGTCACCCCAAACCCTGCACCTCTGACACGACCGTATTTTTCCGGCTGCTTCAAAGCCGTCGATAATAGGTCTGTATCAGCTACTCCTGTAGCTGATTCCTGTGACTGTCAGATATAGGAAAAAAACTAATTATTTTTATGTAATAGCAATTTTAAACAAATCTTTTTATCATCGTGTCATACTTACACATATTTCCCACACTTTTTGTGTGTTCTCATCTATTAACTTCCCTTCTTTGTTCACACGTGCCTCCTTCCATAGCACATGACGTGGGATAGAAGTGCATTTGGTTTTAGATTCATCAATCTACATATAAACATAGAAAGATAATTATGATGTTGTTTATTGGCACCTAACAATATTACTGTAAATTTACAATACGTACCATTTTCTTTTCTAATGAAGCGTACCCCATCCTTGCTTTACGATAGGGGTATGTTGGATTTGATGCACGTTCCTTATTTTCAGTACAGAGTTTCTGTTTCATAAATGAAATATTGACAATCAAAGTGATGAATACAGGTATCCTCAAACAACTTATTATCACTCACAATGTACCTGAAACTTCTCATCCCCACGACGGCCAATAAATGCATCCCATGCTTCTTGGGATATCAGGTGCGCATAGACAATGGGTGGGTGCGGGTTTATTTTACCTTTAGAATCTTTCAGGTGACATCTTGTTAAAATAGTACGAAAACCTCGATGAATCTTTCCTGCAAGCCTTAGTACATAATCCTTGTGTGAGTCGTCTACTATAAATGTACTCTGCAAGAGATTGAGAAGAGTAAGACACTGTTTCATCATTTTATTTGCTAGTTAATTAAAAAAATAAATTCATAATGTTACCGTAATTTCTTCCCAGATCACAGCCTTCAACCCGGACACAACATGGTGCCATGAATCTATGTCAATCGGCACGCGTTGCCGAGTGACAACTCCAATGTAACTGCTAAACATAGCCTTGTTGGGATTCACATGTTGGCCTCGTGCATTCCATCCGACTTCAAATTTGATGCCTTTGCTTTTCGCCTTAAGAATTTTGGCTAACACTGTCAAACTACGACGCACCTGTGATTTCTGCGACTTCGGTCCTTCATTCCCGACCATTTCATCGATATCAACATCATCTATATGTTCATCTACTATGATATCAACGGCATGTGCTGATGGTTGTTGGACCTCAACACTAAGAGAAGGAGCCGCAACAGCAAGAGCAGCAGCAGGAGCAGCAGTAGGAGCAGCAGGAGCAGCAGCAGGAGCCGCATCAGGAGCACCAGGAGCCACAGCAGGAGGAGGAGTATGAGCCACAGCAGTAGGAGCAGCAGGAGCCGCATCAAGAGCAACAGTAGCAGCAGAATGAGCTGCAGGAGCAGCAGGAGCAGCAGCAGCCGCAGCAGCAGCTGCTTGAGAGACTTGTTCAGTCTCAAGGTTAGGAGCACCAGAATGTGCAGAAGTCATTATCTGCAAAAGTGGTTGAACATTTCATTCAAATTACATAAATTCTGTAATGATAAGATAATAACATGAGATAACAAGATCTATATTACAAACAAAATATAACCTGTTTACTGAACTCTCTTTCTTTTTTTCAAAGGTTGAAGAGATTTGACACCTCTATCGACAATCCAAATCCCTTCATTGTGGTCTCCTCTAACATACAAAACATCATCTGCATTGGGACCGCTCCGAATTGATTGTGACGTACCACTAAAAGGATCGTCCTCAACTGAATTTTCATCGGAACCCTCAATAGTTTTGGACGATAACAGAACAATCGACCACTTTCGGTTTGCGGGATCTGGAACATAAAAAACTTGTACCGCTTGTGATGCCATTATAAACTGTTCGTCTTTGTACCCTTCTTTACTAAAATCAACTTTCACAAATCCCCATTCATCTATTTTAACACCACTATTGTTATCAATCCATTTGCATTGAAAAATCGGCAATTGAAATGTCGTATAATCCAACTCCCATATTAGTTTGATAATGCCAAAGTATGACATATTTTCATAAATTGGATTTATATCCTTACTACCAGAAACATGCATCGCTTCAGCCACTATTGTAACTCCACTATTTTGCATGGTACTCTCTTCATCATGTTCATCCGTATAGAATGTATAACCATTAATTACATACCCACTGTAAGATAATACATACACACTTGGTCCAGCGGCTAGCCATCGAAGTCGTTCTGAAATTGAATTCGGATTTTCATCCAACTGCTTAAAAATATGGTCCTGAAACCATCCTATAAACTGGTGATTATGTGTATCTGCTAACCATTTTTCAGCCCTCGATGGATTCAACTGCCTAAGAATTTCTTTGTGAGTTTCAATATATGGAGCAACCTCCCAACTGTTATGCAAAACATAAAGATGAGCCTGCTCCCGATCTGTAATACTGATTGTTACAACTTCTCTTCCAGAAATTCCCTCACCCTCAATGCGTCCAGTGTGACGAGATTTCGGGAGACCAATGCTTTCCACATCAGATAGGTATTCAATACAAAATTCAATGGCTTCCTCAACAATATATCGCTCCACTATACAACCCTCTGGCCGACTTCGATTTTTGACATATCCTTTCAAAATCATCATATACCGTTCAACAGGATACATCCATCTATAGTGCACAGGACCACAAAGTCGAATCTCTCTCACCAAGTGAATCATCAAATGAACCATCATATCAAAGAATGTTGGCGGGAAGAACATTTCTAATTCACATAATATGATGACAATTTCTTTTTCCATAGCTGGCAATTTCCCCGGGTCTAAAACTTTGCTACATATAGCTTTGAAAAAGAAACAAAGTTTGGTTAAGGTATGACGAACATTCTTGGGTAAAATGCAACGTAAAGCTATAGGAATTAGATCTTGCATCAAAACATGGCAATCATGTGATTTCAAACCTTTTAACTTCAAATCATTCATTGACACAATGTTCTTGATATTTGATGAGTACCCCTCTGGAACCTTTACATCATTAAAGAAGTTGCAAAACTGATATCTCTCTGCCCTAGAAAGAGTATAAGCAGCAGGAGGAAGAAACATTCGATTTTCACCTTTCACGGGAGCCAACTCTTCTCGTATTCCCATGTCAACCATGTCCAACCTTGCCTTAATTCCATCTTTTGTTTTGCCAGGGGCATTTAGCAACGTTCCAATAACACTATCACATACATTTTTTTCCACATGCATCACATCAAGAAAATGTCTGACGTACAAACAATTCCAGTATGGTAATTCAAAAAAAACTGATCTCTTTTTCCAACCGATTTTCGTAAGGTTTTTCGAAAATGGTTTACCAAAAACAGTGTTCATATCTTTTACTTTCTCAAACAGCTGATCACCTGTTAGTGGAGACGGTGTTGTGCGTTTTTCTGAACTTCCATTGAATGATGTCGTCCAAGATCGGTACTTATGCCGACGAGGTAGAAATCTACGATGTCCTAGAAACACAGATTTCGATGAATGTTTCAACCTAATTGATTCTGTATCTTCTTCGCACACGGGACACCCTTGAGTTCCTTTAATGCTATAGCCTGACAAATTTCCATAAGCAGGGAAATCATTTATTGTCCCATACAACATCGCTCTCAACGTGAAGTATTCACTTTTATAAGCATCATACAACATTACACCTGAGTCCCACAATAACTTCAAATCCTCGATCAAAGGAGTCAGATAAACATAAATATCGTTACCTGGTTGTTTTGGTCCTGATATAAGCATAGATAACATGATGAATTTTCGCTTCATGCATAACCAGGGTGGCAAGTTATAATTTAGCAACATAACAGGCCATGTACTATGAGTGCTGCTTTGAAAACCAAAAGGATTCACTCCATCTGTAGATAACGCAAGACGAAGGTTTCTCGGCTCTTTTCCAAATTCAGGATACTGATGATCAATTTTCTTCCATTGAGGAGAGTCGGCCGGATGATGTAATAACCCATCTTTATTTCTTTTATCTGCATGCCACGACAATTGTCTTGCAGTTTCTTTACTTCCATATAAACGCCTAAACCTTGGAATGATTGGAAAGTACCATACAACTTTCGTAGGATTGGATTTATCTTTCTTGTATCGAGAAGCACCACACTTTGGGCATTCTGTAAGTGATTTGTTCTCCTTTCGAAACAATATACAGTCTTTCGGGTAGGCATGTATTCTTTCAGAAATCATTCCCATCGAGCGTAGCATTCATCTAGCTTCATACGTCCGGCTTGGGAGCTCATTATCTTCCGGAAGCATGTCATTCAAGAGAGCAAGTAGTTTCGTAAAACTGACATCACTCCATCCATTGCCTGCTTTCAATTTATACAACTTCAGTACAGCTGACAATGTTGTATACTTAGTGCAAGCAGCATACAATGGCGTCTTTGCACAACTCTTTAACTTCTCAAACAATTTTGGGCAATCACGGGGTTCATCTTGAATTGTCTTTGTCATTTCCTCAATACGATCTTCATCATCATTGACATCTGTAATCACATCCTCCATACGGTCTTCTTCATTATCTATATTTGTATTCATATCTGACGATCCATAAAACGCAGTTTTATCCCAGCCAGTAGCTACATTCGCTTTTTCTCCGTGTTTATTCCAACATTTATAACTACGATCTATTCCGTGACATATCAAATGTTCTTCCAACTCCTCTGGAGTAAGTAGTCTAGAATAACAACAACGTAAACACGGACAAAGGATTTGAGAAGGATCCTTTGTGTGATCCTTTGCAAACTTGATGAACTCTTTCACTCCGTTCTCGTACTCTATTGTTAAACGATTAGAATCCATCCAATCTTTATTCATCTTCATCCTATTTGAATCTCAAATATTAGTATTTATGGTTCAAGTACACAAAAGAAGACTTCCAAATACAGTAGAAGGGAACCACTTCCTTGGAAGGAGATCAAGTAGTCTAACCTATAATCAAGATTCATAAAAAAGAATATTAGATTCACTAAAAAAATGATTATCTATCACTCTATTAGGAGAAAAAGATACGTATGCACCTAATGTGACATCAAACATGGTTTTACACACTTTGGGATAAACATGTGTTCATGTTCAGAAACGATTATAAATAATAGGATACCCCCTTAATTTAGTATCTCAACTTTTATAGAAAATATGAGGCTTTGAATCGCGTAGAATTGCATTCAATAGGAGTTTGTAAAGAGAGTTACGTGCATGGTAAAAAGTTGCGTGCATGGACTTATTCTTATCGATTCAAGAATCCCTGGTGTCATAGTCTACACCTTTCTCCACCTTCATGTCCAGCGCATGTCAAATTATCTTAGACTGATTTTCCATTAAGTTACTCAGGATTTTCAAGGAATCAGTCCCCACAATATGACACTAAAAAGTTCTACCATAGTTCTAATTTCATGATTCTAAAATGCATGATTTCAAGTACTATAGTTGGTTTGATTCTATAGTAATGCCTAAGTCATTATGTTCTAGTCCAGACACCCCAAAAACTAAACATTCCCCCTCCCTTTGTGTGGGTTAGACCCATGCATGTAGTTTTAACTTAAAATATCTATGTACAGCTTGATTCTTTCCATCACAAGAAACATGGTGATACATAAACATCATATTTAGGGTCTATTCATGAGACATAAATTTCCCCATTAAACTACACCATGCCTCAACTCTCCATTACATAAGACAAATTCTAGTAGGTTTTATACATTCCATAACAACTTGAAGGGATTCCATGAATGTTTGAAACAAATAAATAAAACTAGAATAGAATTCATACCCTTAGTTGGTCGAGGGCGTTGCGGGTTGCGGAAGGCGGCCGCGGAGGGCGACCGAGGGCGGCCGAGTGAGGCGGAGGGCGACGGAGGCGGCGGAGAGCGGCCGAGGGCGGCGGAGGGCGGCCGAGGGCAGCAGAGAACGGCGGCTGAGGGCGTTGCGGGCAGCCGAGGGCGGCAGGCGGTGGAGGTCGGCCGAGGGTGTTGCGGGCGGCGGAGGACGGCGACTGTACCGAGGGCGGCAAGCTCCGGCGAAGCGAACACAGCAGCGGTATTCGGGAGAAGAGTAGTAGGGTTACGGTTCCGCGAGAGCTTTAGCTGCGATAAAACGAGGGCACTGTGCGACCGACTTTATAAAAAAGTCGACTAAGGTTTTATCAGCGCTAAAAAAGCGCTGATAAAGGCTACCTTTATCAGCGCTAAAATTATAGCGCTGATTAAATCTAGCTTTATCAGCGCTTTTCTAGCGCTGATAATATTATGATTTATCAGCGCTAGAAAAGCGCTGATAAAGATTCCCCGTATCAGCGCTACAATTATAGCGCTGATACCGGGTCTCTTTATCAGCGCTTTTTTAGCGCTGATAAAGATAATTTTTATCAGCGCTTTTTGAGCGCTGATAGAGGTGTTCTGTATCAGCGCTTTTTTAGCGCTTATATAGGAAACCTTTATCAGCGCTCAAAAAGCGCTGATAAAGACCAACTGTATCAGCGCTAATATTTTAGCGCTGATACAGATCATATTTATCAGCGCTTTTCTAGCGCTGATAAATATTACTATTATCAGCGCTAAGAAAGCGCTGATAAAAATTAGCTTTTTCAGCGCTGTAATATTAGCGCTGATATAGGGTATCCTTTATCAGCGTTTTTGCTTAGCGCTGTTATAAGGGCGCGCTTCCCTTGCCCGTTTTTGTAGTAGTGAACAATTACCCTTCAATGTCACCAAATACCTACAATGTTCCTAATTTTGGTTGTTGTGATTCAAACATTCCACTACCCTCTATTCATATTTATTCTAACTCCCCTGGAGTTACACTACTCGTGAACTAGAGCACATTGGAAAAAAAAGAAATTCGACTATTCTGAGAATATCCTTTTGTAGCCATGCCTCACTTTTTCTTCCCGGAAATGTGGATTTGTTGTTTGGACCCCAGATTCATGGATCCAAATTATCACTCTTATATTAAAAGGGAATAATGATGTCATCATCCCTTGTTTCTCACAACGGGCATGACCCACGTGTTCATAGGGATGTATCACAAGATATTTCATTAATGTGATGGAAATACATAAAACCAAATTAGATAATTGGACTCATGACTAAAACAAACATAAATAAAGTATATTTTTCATGAAAATTTACAGCACACACGGATTGGTCCCTCCCATTGATGGGATGACCTCTTCAATGGAGCATCCTAGTTCTACCACTCTCTGTCTTGTAGCATCTAGGGCCCGTTATCATCAATCATGGTCATGCTCCTCCTTAATAGAAATGGGACGTAATTTATTATCTTTGATCTGGGACTGATCCTCTTCATCATGAATAATATTCACCTTCTCATAGGCTTGCCTCATCTAATCTTTATCCTCAACCAGGTGGGCCTTCAGTGACAACACGAGCCCAATTGTGCATCAAAAAATACATTGTAGTCATTTTCCCATTCCCTGAATCACTGTATTTCATTATCAGCCTCATTGCGTCCCATGATGTTCATGGAATTCCTCCACATATATCCCACACTGAGGCCACAATCATGTTCCCATGTTTTCTCCACTATGATGTTTCGAATAATCATATGAGGACGTTGGGAATCTAATCATCCAATGCATTTTTTGCACAGTCAAGAATAAAGCCTCCCCATATTATCTATCCATTGTGCTTTTGGGGTCTCCTAAATGAAGCATTTCATCAACTTCCATGAATGGTGATAGATGAACTTACAATCCTCTTCATCAAAAATCATCTCTTTACGATCATTGAGGTCAACATGTTAATATGTAGGGAATTCCTCCAAAAAAGTTTTAGTAAGATCTTAATCTAGTGTTTTTTTTGGTATCTTAAGACACATGACATCTTATTGATCCCTGTCTTCAGATTCCACGTCAATGACTTCAGGTTATGTCCTCCAGACAGTCATGAATATGATCGGTAGTGCTATGTCTGGTCAGTATGGGTGTCTTCATCACTAACCACAAATGTTCCAATAATAATGGATGTGTCAAGAGAATCGGCCATCCTAGCCATTGCGGATCATTCCATTTGAAGAATTGTGCATGTGAGAATACATAGATGTTAGATTCCCTAATTGAGTGGAAGATAGTTACAAATTCAGTGGAGAAGACTTACAGAGGTCAAACAGCCGGTCTCCCCCATGAGTTGTTGCTATTAGAATTCCAAGGCATAGCCCCCCATTTGTGGTTGGTAAATATGAAGGATCCAGGAGAACAACCCTAGGTGTCGCGGACCCACTAGGTGAAATAATCACCGTTGTCAGGGGTATAGATACTGAAGCTCCTACAGCTGCATCAACTATTGTGGGGGAGCAGTTATCTCATATGAAGCCCCCCTATACTGGTCAAATGTTAGTTGAGATGTCCTACATGACAAGACTAAGGACTACATAAAAATGGTTTATGGCATACCTCATGAGCCTCGACACACTCTTCCATCTCTGATTTACTGACCTCACCTTCCATTAGGGGCCCCCTCTACCAACCTTCTTCCCCCTAGGAGGACACTTATAATTATTTGGTTAGGGGAAGCACTCCCTCATGTTGGAAGTAGATAGATATGGAGGGACTGTTTAATTGAGCATCACATTCACCCAATCCATCATTGGATGTGGATTACCCCGATAGATCATAATGTCCCCTAGCTCAGAGATATTTGCTCCCTCTCCACCTGAGATACCGCAAAACATTCCATGTCAGGACCAATCCCCGAAAAATACTAACTAATATTGTTTAGATGGAGCCACATCTGGGAAGGGTTATGGAATTGAATTTTGACATACTAGATGTCCCAATCCTCCGGGAAGATAGTATTCTCAAACATATCTATGTGGCACAACCTCCTCCCAAGATCCATAGTGGGTATCCTACAGAACACCCTAGGTGGCCTCTCCTCTTATTGACTTTGCTCCGATGGGACTACCAAGCCGGCTGCTACATCCTACCTCTCGGTCATTTTAGGACTCACTTTCATTGAGGACCCACAACCACACGATTTTCTTTTTTACATTCCAGCCCCGACCTCTAGGTTGAGGAGGCACACCTTCACTTGCATGAATGGTCAACCACTTTAGCATCTCCCTTGGGTTGGCTTGCTCCCTACACTAGGAATACTACATCACAAGACCATAGACATCTCTAGGTGGAGGCAACTCATTCCGCATATTCCAGTCCTCTTATGTGAACATGAGACACATCTGATTCATCAAACAAATATAGTCCTAATGGTGTACTCTCCAGTACACCAGCTCGGTGAGACTCTGCAAGCACCAGAACTGCCTCCCGAAGTGGTGTGGAGTGTACGTCTTACAGAGAGGCTCACAATCAACCCATTCCCCCAGGGATCCATCCCTAATGTTCAGGTGGTAGGACCTAAGATCTTCCATCCCCATTCCATCATCAGTGGACATACTCATTGTTAATGGGAACTGGTAGAAGTTGAAGTCATCCGCCTTTCATACTTGGTTATGAAATAGTGGTGGGGATCATCTCGGTCGAAAAACATCCCACCACATTCAAAATATTATGTCAGATGTCTGACCCTAGAGGGTAAATGTTGATCGTGTATTCATACGCACCCATATGCACCGCTATCCACCCATACAAAAGATGCAGTGGCCTACATACCCAATATGGCATCTCCCCTTCATTGATATTCCATAGAACTTTGTACAACATAGCAAGAATATGGATCCTCAGATTGATTCTCTCCCCCATTTCCAACATGGATGCCTTGATAAATGTTCATGGCTATACGACCATGTTCTGATCCCTTACTAGTAGTATTTAGCAGTAGATGAGCACCGATATGAACACACCCAACCAAACCATCAGTTGATGCTCTATGATAACACTGAACCTTCATGTCTTCCATTGAATGTCCTCCAAGAGTCACCAATATGATTGTTATTTTCTAAGATTCACCCCTTCGCGAATGTGGTAGGCCTCATAAGAAACTTCCCATCTAGAGGAGAATAAAGGAGCCACATGAACAACCACAAAAAGTGGACATCCATCTCCGATTTCCTATCCTATCATGAAAGAAGGTTTGTCAATACATTTGATAGTAGTGACATCAGTTCGATGTCCACTCATTTATTTTTAGCAGGGAGGATCTTTTCTTAAATTGCTCATAGTAATGGAATCCCCAAGATCTAATACAGGTCCAAGAGGAAAATATGGACCTCCCCATGGTGAAGATGAAAGGTGTTGGTCCTCAAAGACCACCTCCTCAAAAACTCTGGAATATGTTTCTTTGGTGGTAAATATGGAATTGGGAGGCCCATCCCACCTCATATAGTCCCAATCACCTCATCTTTTCCCCAATCACCTCGTAAGAGGAACTTTCCTAGTTATCCTATGCCCAGTCATCTGAAAAATTGATGCCTTGGTTCAAAATCCCACTCTTTAGTCCACCCCTTCTCTGGTTTCCCCAATGTTTCTTTAAGAATGGTGTGGTACTACAGGGATATAACTCTAGCTACAACGCCTTCCCATAAATTTTGTTTACATTATTTTTTAAAAAATATATTGAAGGGTATATAATCCTCCCACGTATGACTATCAGCAACCCTAAACTGCTGGCATTAGCACAACGTACTCCTAAGACAATAGGTCGACTCGTCCCTACTTGTTTCGGGGATGAGAACATCATCCCTCATACATATTCCATATGGGAAAAATTTATTGAAGAGGGGTAGTTCTTATTTCTTTCCAAGAGAAGCCCCACCAGGGATTCGTGGTTCAAATAGATCCACAAACATTCCCCAATTCCTTGTTTATCATCCATCTCTACGCTCGGGGAGCATCCCCGAGGACCATGTGGAAGCTTCTTAGTGGTCCATTTCCAACTCAAAAAATAGAAATATTTTTTTCAGGATCGCAATGCTCGATCGCGAGGCTGGATTGTGGAGCTCAGTAGTAGAGATAGATCATGGAGACATTCCTCAAACCTCAAATGCACATTCTATGGAGCACACAGTCGCATAGTCAGAAGACTCACTATGTGTTGCAGAGAAAAAAATGGAATGATTCGCAAAGAGCAGTTGTAGAGAATATGGAGATTCATGGATCGATATCCCAATCAAGTAAACATTAAGAAATGTAAGTATCAAAGAAGTGTATTCCTCTCCTATTTATAAGTGACAAACTCTGAGCTTCATGGTGCACATGGAATCAGTGAGCATCGCGGTGTTCTCAACGCTCGCATCGTCTCTCCGCATCACGACCCAACATCACAACATTATTGTAATTGACCCAATGTTTTATTAATGAAAATTAAAATTGACACAATTAAATGTATTATTATGTAAAATTGTAATATAAAATGTAAACTTTTTTGGTTGTATGTTTTATGAATTTTAAAAAAACCATTAAATATTGTGACCATTTCTAATATATCCATTGAACAATGAACTCAAGATTAGTATAACTATTGGGCTTTAACATATCCCATTTACAAAGAAAATTGAAGGATGGCCTCTTCCAGTAGACATGCCCCATATAAAGTTGGTTTTTCGGAGCTTAGAAAGGAGGTGGAATCATTAGTATTTGCTCTTGACAAACACCATTCTGAGCTTCAACACATTGAGCTCAAATGGAACTGCCTATGGCATAAGTGGAAGTTGATAATGATTACCACCTGAGTGATGTTATCTGAGCCATTCCACGATTCTGTCACCATAACACACCTTACCCTTCGGTCATATACGGGTGTTATATAAGTTTATGTTCTAAGACCCAAGAACTATGATTATGTGCATTAATTTTTAGTATATAATAATTAATATACCTTCATTTTATTATTATTAATTTGTAAATAGTTTTTATAGAACAAATAGTATTTTTAGTTAATATTCTACTAAGAAATCAATTTTTATGAATAAATGGATATTTGAATTAAATAATATTTTAATAAAATAGTATTATAATTAAATTAATTATTATTAAATATAAATGATCGAATCATTTTTTGGAATACAATTGAAATATTTATTATGGTTTGAAATCATTTTATGTGAAACCCGTGAATTTTTTATAAATGTCAGTTTTTATTTTAAATGTAAAAATTAAAATGAAAATAAATTTATTTATATAAAATAAATATTATTTTTGGAATTAGAACATCGAAATTATACAAATATGAATATTTCTTAATATTCTAAAATAGTAGGATTTTTGGTTAAAAATTAAGTACGGTTTAAATATATAATGGGTTTAATGACATAATAATGACCCAATAGTGATGTAATAAAATACTATAAATTGTATTTTCTGAAAATATAGGTTTTAACATTAAAATAATGTGATTTTAGGTTTATTTGATTTATTTTACAAAGCCATAGTGGACTATCCAAGACTTATAAATCATTTTAGCTTTTTAAATTGATTCTCTTGAGAGTATGACTCACCCCCACATTAGAAAACCTATTATTTTAATAATTTCAACCATTATTTTTATAAAATATTTTTTAAAATCCATTTTGGGGTAAAAAAACTATGGGAAAACCCATGGTCTGGTTTGTGGTTTTGATTAGTTTAACGTGTGGAGTCCCAAACATAAATAATAAATAATTCCACCCCATTTCATATATAAACCCACCCAAGGTCCCACTTTCTCTTCACTCAAAGACATCGTAGTTTGTCAATCCTCTACCCTCCTCTCTCTATAATCCTCCCACAGTTCTTCAATCCCCTTATAATCCTCTCTTAAGCTTCCCTCATGCCTTTGGGATAACACTTCCTACTACTGGATTTCTTCCTCTCTGATTTTTGTATTAGTTTCTTTAAGTTACTATACAATTTTCCATTCATTTAGAAAATTTGGGGTATGATTTCCCCCCTCCCCCATACATCCATAATTATGTTTTAATGATTATATAACCATTTATCTCTCATTAATTCCTCCCATGTACACCCATTACCAAGATGACATTTCATAAGGGATTCCTTCATTTGTCATTTTATACTAGTTTCTTAATATTGTTGTGCCCTTTTATTTTCAATAATAAATGTTCAGGTTTGATTTCAATCCTCCGCCATAATTCCCTATTTATGTTTTAATGATGAAATAACCATTTTTTATCTCATTAATGCCACCCATGTACACCCGTTACCATTCCAAAATTCCAAAAGTAATTTCTCCCTTTTTATTCACATTCCAGCAATTGTTTTCTATTATGAGTCTAAATTCTATTAATTTTGTTGGAAAATATATATATATTAACACCATACATTCCATTTCATGTACATATTATTAGACACCTATTTATGTCTCATCAACCATTTTCATGAATTCTTATATCACGTTATTTTTCTGTCGAAATCGCACAACGATTTTCAAAGACAAAGTCATTGTGTAGTGAATACAATCCCCATTTATCTATAAAGGGTATTCATCTTTATGAACATTTACATATTGATTATATATTTTCTTGTATGAATTCAACATTCATTTATAGTGAAATAAATGATGATGTTTTATGAAGCCATATTTTATAACCTATGTGGAACACTTATGCATGAAATGAAATGTTTATGAAGGGTGTTCCCTAATAGAGCTCCAATGCACTAGAAATAGATTAGTATCATGATACGTCG
This sequence comes from Viscum album, assembly GCA_963277665.1. NCBI lineage: Eukaryota > Viridiplantae > Streptophyta > Magnoliopsida > Santalales > Viscaceae > Viscum > Viscum album. The sequence goes on from OY728151.1 coordinate 1,971,478,773, forward strand.
AGTGAAATTACGATTTACTCATTATAATTCATTTGAAATGAGGATTTACTCTGTACAATTCAATTGAAATGAGTGTTTACTTATTCTCTATGTGCTACGATCCGTGGCTCCTGCTAATTCCATGGTTAAGTGTTGTTGCCACATTTCAATGATTTGATAATCATAAAATATCGTGCCATTAGGTTCATGTTACTATATGAATCATTGATATTAATATTTATTAACATCTATTTTATTCTTCATGTAATTCCTTTCTTACTCCCTTACTGGGCTTTACATCCCTCCTTTTTTCTTATGCATGTCCTTGGGTTATCCCATGAAATGCTAAGTAAGAAAAAATGTATTGGTCATGTAAATTAAATTTTAAACAAGATGTTTCAATTTATGTATTTTGATTTTATGTAATGTTCCTAATCCCAAAAGACACAAGACCTCTATATCTTCTATGTTATATCAAGTGATGGTTTTATGTAATAATTTGTGCTCAGTGTGTAGTAAAAAAGAAGGTTTATTATAGTTTGTATTACAGTATAGGATGAGTTATTTTTGGGATTAGGATTATAAAAACCTATTGAAAGTCTTAGGGATAAGACTAAGTATAATAAAATCTTCCGTAAATTTTGGTGATCATTGACTAAGTGGTTTATCTTGAAAATACATCACTTTCTAGATACGAGCATGTAGGGGTGGCTCTAGCACAGAAGTTCCTAGGAGTGAAAACTCTGACAATGAGTCTCGGGCTTGACCTAGGGTATCTCGGTACAAGACAATAGGCCTTGTTCCACTCCTTGTTATGACATTCCAAGAGGATATTCTTAGGTAAATTCACAGTCATGGTATGAACCATTGTTAAGGGAATAAAAAAATACCCATATGAATAAATGTAGTGGAGTAGATAATAGATAACATAGATTGAAGACTATAAGTTCATTTTTTAAGGAAATAAAAGTAATTTATAAGTTCTCCCTTTAATGTATTTGGATTACCCTCTATGTGATTCACTATTTAATATAATCGTCTCTAAGTATATATTGGATTGAGTAGAACCAAAATCAAAACGTGAAAGTTTGGATTATCTACCATAGTTCTACACATTATTTTGAATCCCTACTGATTAATAGAACAATCCCAACCCCCCCAAAAATCACCGAAGAAAAGATGATGCTGAGAATGGAAAAGGGGGAAATCATTACATCCCATGAAAATAACTCCCCCTTTCACAGTGGGTGGATTAAACTTCCAGGGGAACCTCTTCATAACCCCAGTAGTAAAATTTGATGTTATTCTTAGCATGGATTGTATTTTCTTATAATGTGCCAACATAAATTTCCATGAGATAGAAATCGATATTTCTATAGATAATCGAGCCCAGATTATATACAAGTGAATGGAGGAAGATAAATCTTCTCTAGCACCATCATCTCAAGCATAGATATAAATTCCCTATGAGTATGTGTATATGGCCCAGATGATTGAGTCAAAGGAGTCAACCATCCTTGAAGACATTCATATTGTGAGGGAATTTGCTAAAGTGTTTCCCAAGGAATTATCTGGTATTAATTTTAGAAGAGATGTTGAATTCTCAATTTAACATATACTATGGTAATTTAAATATACAAGACTCCTTATATATTAGATATTTTGGATCATAAGAATATGAAGAAACCACTACAAGATAATCTATATAAAGGGTTTATACACCCATGTGATTCACCCTATGGTGAACCATTCCTCTTTTTCATGATGAAGGATGGGTCAATGTGCCTTTTCATTGAATTTCATGAACTCAAAAAAATCTCGATAAAGAACAAGAACCCTATAACTGGAATTGATGGCTTGTTCGATCAGCTACTTTGAACACAATATTTCTACAAGGTGCATTTCTATTCGGGATATTACCAAATAAGGGTGATCAAGGAGGACATCCCCAAGACTTTTTTTGTACAAGATACATGCACTATGAATTCATATTAATGATTTTCAGACTCACTAATTTTCCAGAAATCTTCATGGACTTAATAAATAGAGTTTTTAGAGATTACCTGATAAATTTGTGGTATTATTTATTTAGGATATTCTAATATACTCCAAAACAATGTAGGATCATGATGACCATAAAATAACTGTACTAGAGACCTTTCAAAATGATTGGATTTTTGAAAAGTGAAGAAACTGTCAATTCTGGTTAAAGGAGGTCTCATTCTTGGGTCATATCATCACAAGAAATTGGACATCTATGGATCCATCTAATAAAACATTAATTGTGGAATTTACGAGGCCAACATCGATAACTAATATCTATAGTTTCCTGTTGTTATCTATATACTATTATCAATTTTTGAGAAATTTCTCACGATTGTCCAACCCTCTTACTAACTTAATCAGAAGGGAGTAATGCTTTATTGGAGTGATGAATGCGATGAGAGATTCAAGGAGTTGAAAAGTAGGCTTATCACTACCCCCATTCTCGCACTACCCACAAGTGGAGAACTGTATTGGTATTTAGTGATGCTTAGAATAATAGAATGGGATGTGTGTTGATGCAGAATGATAATGTGATAGCATACGCATCAAGGTTTCTGAAAATCCAGGAGCCAAACAATCACACACATGATCTAGAGTATGCGATTGTGATATTTCTATTGAAAACCTAGTGTCATCATCTCTATGGGGAGAAGTGTGAGACATATACTGATAACCAGAGCCTAAAATATATTTTCACCCAAAAATAGCTTAATATGCACCCATAAATATGGATACAACTCTTCAAGGATTATGACTTCTTAATCCACTACATCCTAGAAAGTAAACCTAGGTTCATATGCTCTATGTATAATAGATATTGAATCTTTATCCATAATGAGAATTGGAAAGGATTCAGACTTCTTAAATTTTTAAAGGATTGGCATGAGAATCATTAAGGGAGGAGCATAATCAATCCTTTCTCAAATGATTTCTCTACTATCCCTCTAGGGGAAAATAAAGGATTCTCAAAGAAAGGTTGTGGATGTTATAAAAAGGCTGGAAGATATTAGAAATGGGAAATCCTCAGAGTTCGTGGTTGACAAGGATGGAATTGTGAGATTTTGGTAACGATTATGTGTACCATACGATCTAGCGATAAATAAGGATCTTCTGATTGACGAACATAGCTCAACCTTCTCTATTCACCCGAGGATTACAAAGATGTATTTAGATCTCCGAGAAATATTTTGGTGCGACAATATAAAAAGGGATATTGTTGAATATACATCAAAGTTCATGGTATGTTAGCTAGTGAAGGATGAGAGGCAAAAGTTTAAGGTGATTATTCAACCACGATCTATACCAACATGAAAGTGAGGGAATAATACCATGGAATTTTTCACTTTACATCCAATGAAATCCATAGGAAACAATGATATATGGTTCGTTCTGGATTGTCTTATGAAGACTGATAACTTTATCACAATTTTAGAGGATAAATCATTGGATCAATTGGCATGGATTTACATCAGAGAAGGGGTAAGGTTGCATAGAGTACAACTATCTATTTTATCGGAGTGTGATCTATGTTTCCCCTTGAATTTATAGAAAAGTCACCAACATGATCTAATCACTAAACAAAACATCAGTACGACCTAGTATCCTCAATTTGAGTTCCAATCTCAGTGAACTATTCATTCAATGGAAGATATGTTAAGATCAACTTCTATGGACTTCAAAGGAGTATCAGACCAACATCTTCCACTGGTTGAATCTCCTTTTATAACAGTTTTCACTTGAGCATCTGAAGGACACCATATGAAACCCTTTATGGGGAAATGTGTAGAACACTGGCGTGTTGGGATGATGTCAGTGATCATAAGATGATAGGACCTGAAATGGATGACGAAATGGTGGGGAAGGTAAAAACCATTCAGCAGTATATCAAGGCAGCCCTAAGTCGATAATAGATTTATTCAGATAACAATCAATGATACCTTGAGTTCAATGTTGGATACATGGTATTTATACACATATCTATGTGAAATAAGGTCATGAGGTTGGGAAATAATGGGAAGATAAGTCCTAGGTACATCATACACATTGAAATTCTTCAATGTGTTGGGGTTGTGGGCTATCAACTAGCATTTCCACCAACCATGGACAAAGTACATGATGACATTCATGTATCCCTCTTAATGATGTATATACTAGACCATTAACATGTACTCTCTTCATAGATAGCACATTTATAGGATGATCATTCTTATGAGGATCAACTAGTGAAGATCATAGATCATAGAGAGAAGGTTCTATGATATAATACAATTCCCCCCATCACGGTGTTGTGAAGAAACCACATGTTTCAAGAATAAATGTTGGAATCATAGGAAGTGATGAAGTAGAGTTAACCACATATATTTTATTGTGGGAAAAGGAAGTTTCAACGGTGAAATGTTTTAAGGGTGGAGGATTGTGATGACCCAAACATTTGTTAATGAACTTTAATCCTCATCCAATTAAATGTCTTATTATGTAAAATTGTTATATAAAATGTGATATTCTTTGGTTTTATGTTTTTGTATTTTTAAAACACCATTAATATTTGTGATCATTTCTAATATAGTCATTGAACAGTGATCACGAGATTAGTATAAATATAGGGCTTTATCAAATCCAATTTACATAGACAAAGAAAGTGATGGACTCATCTAGTAGACTGCCCTCATACAAAGTCCATTTGTCATAGCTCATAAAGGAGGTGGAATCATTGGGCTTCTCTCTTGAACAATCCTAATCCGAGCATCAACACATTATTCTTGAATGCAAATGCCTACAGGGGAAGTGGAAGTTGATAGAGATTAGCAATCGAGTGATGTTATCTGAGCCACCCCAAGAGTTTGTCACCATCACAAACCTTACCCTTCAGTGTTATGTGGTTTCTATAAGGGTTTATGTATAAATACCCTAAAAATATGATAATGTGCGTTATTTTTTATAGAATAATTAATATACATTCATTTTGTAATTTTTACTTTGTAAATTTCTATTAAAGATAAAAATATTATTTTTCGTAAATATTCAACAAAGAAATATATTTTGATGAATTAATGGATTTTGGTATTTAATAATATTTTAATAAAATATTATTATTATTAAATTAAATTTTATTTAATATAAAATGTGGTATAATTTTTAATAATGAAAATTTAATATATATTATGGTTTGAATGTTGTTTATGTCAAACCCATGAATTTTTTATAAATGTCGGTTTTTATTTTTTTTAAAAAATTCTCATAATTAGAAAATTATTTAGATAAAATAAATATTCTTTATGGAATCAGGATATCAAATTTATCCCACCGTGATTTTTTCATGATTTTTTGAAACAGTCGAATTTTTTGGGTAAGTATCAAGTATGGTTTAAATATATAATGTGTTTTATGACATCATAACGACCCAATAGTGATGTAATATAATAATGTATATGATATGTTCTGCCAATATAGGTTTCACCATTAATATAATGTGATATTAGGTTTATTTTCTTTGATTTACAAAGCCTTAGTTAACCCTCCAAGATTTATAAGACATTTTTTCTTTTTAAATTGATTTCCATGAGAGTGTGACTCAATCCACAAAAGCATCCATATTATTGTAAGAATTTAGGCCATTGGCCTTATGAAATATAATTTTACACTCCTCTTTTGAAAAAAAAGGGAAATTAAATTTTCCGATTTGTGGATTTTATTTGTTTAATGTGTCATGTTCCAAACCTAAATAATAATTAATTCCCTCCCCTTTCCAATATAAACCAACCCAATCTCCTACTGAATCTTCACTAAAAGCCTTTGTAGTTAATTCAACCTCTCACCAATACTCACTAAAATCTTCCCAAGCACCCCAATATCCCATGAAACCTCTCTCAAGAATCTCTCAAGCCTTTGTGATCACACTTCCAAGTAAGGGATTTCTTCCTCTCTCATTTTTGTCTAAGTTTTTTATGTTTATATACAATTGTAATTCCATTTAAAAAAACTTGGGTGTGATTTAAAACCTCCCACATAATTCCATATTTATTTTTTAATTATTACATACCCATTTCTCTCTCATTAATGCTTCCAATGTACACCTGTTACCATTCGTAAATTCCGAAACAGATTTCTTTCTTTCTCATTTTATCAATGTTTTTTAATTTTGTTATTCCCTTTTATTTCCATTTATATATGTTGGGGTATTATTTCTAACCTCCCCCATACTTCCATATTTATTTTTTAATGATGAGGGACCACGTTAATCTCTCATTAATGCCTCCCATGTACACCCGTTATAATTGTGAAATTCGGTAATGAATTTCTCTCTTCAAATTCACATTAAAGAAATTGTAATGTATTATGAGTCTAAATTAAATTAAATTCATTGTAAAATTTATCTATATTACACCCCTTATAGTCAATTTAATTTACATATTATGATACACCCCATTATCTCTAATCAAAAAAATTTATGAATTCTTATGTCACGTCGTTATGCTGCCGAAATTGCCCTGTGATTTTCCAAGCCAAAGTCGTTTGTTTTGAATACCATTCTCATTTCTCTATCAATAGTATTAAACATTATGAACATTTAAATATTGATTTTATATTTTAATTTATTAATTCCATATTCCATTATTGTTTAATAAATTATGATGTTTGATGAATCAATGTCATATGATCTGTGTGAAACACTTACCCATGAAATGAAATGTTTAAGAAGGGTGCACCATGATAGCTTCTTCAATGGATTGGGTAAATATTAGTATCATGATATGTCAAGTAAAACGAGTATTTTCTCATTCTAATTCAATTTAAATATTTATTTACTCATTATAATTCATTTTCAATGAGGTTTTACTCATTCTCCATGTGCATTGAGCCTTGTCTCATGTTAATTCCAAGTTATGCGATGTTTCCACATTTCCATGTTATGATAATCATGCTATATCATGCCATTATGTTCTTGTTTATTTATGATCCATTGATATTTTTATTTACTATCAAGTATTTTATTCATCATTTTATTCCATTTGACACCATTATTGGGCTTTATAGATCACCCTTTTCTTATGCATGTCCTCATGTTATCCCATACAATGCTTAGTATGAGGGAATATAGTGGTCATGTAAATAAATATTTTAATTAGATGTTGTTTTTTATGTTTTAAGTTATTATGTAATGTTCCTAATCCCAAAAGACACTAGACCTTTAAATATTATTTGTTGTATCAAGTTTATTATTTATGTAATAATTAATGTTAAGTGTTTAATAAAAAGCATGGTTGTTATATTTCAGTGCGATTATTCTAAAATTTTTGGTGATCTGCCCTCTGACATTTACTGTAATTTTCGCCTAGGAACCAAGTCTGAGTGGGAAATTTTTTGGAAAAAAATATTTTGAGGGGAAACAATTTGAAAAGTGAACACCAACACCAAAGGGGATGCTACATGAAGCGCCTTTACGAATCCCATCATCACTGTAGTATGTGAAAATCTAACGTCGCCTCTACGATTGTCATAGAGTAAAATAAGAGGAAGGGTATGTGGTTAGAACACAATCTATGGGGAGCTTATCACCATAGTGTGAAGTAGATAACATCTACGATCCTGTGGAAATTGATGAAAGCCTCCATGAGTGGAATGGAGAGAATAATAGAGGCCTTTGTTCTGAGAAGGGGTTGATGGTCTATTCTGTGGTTATAAAAAACATGACTCAATCTACGGCTAATCGCAAATATTTATATGGCTTCACAACGCACTGTCAGATCATCTCACCACCCTTCTCATATAAATACCAGGTTTCCCTCAGACCGAAATGATAGATACACCGACCACTCCCCTTCTAATCGCTAAAATCACGATGTAACTTATGTTCTATAAGGCCATAAAAAAACAAGCCCTTCATGATGTATGAGATTTTTGAAATACCCTTTTCATAGCTCAATTGCATCCCCTCTTCAAATAGGAATTCCCATCATGAAGCCCACATGACCCTACAAAGGGAGAATCACCATAACAAAACACTAGTCTTCTCTAACCACTCATGCTTTATGATGTACCTTCCATGCACATGTGAACCCCATGCTTAGCCAGGGTCACTGTGCCTCCCGAAGTACATCACATCACAGTGCCACACATTACAAGGAACACATGCTCCGCAAAGTCATACTTTGTGAAAGAACATTCACATCGTGAATCACCCTTTATGTGAATGTATACCCCATTCATAAGCCCAAACACTCCACATCTCAATGAATACCCCTTAGTAGAGTCTCTCCACATTGTGAGGCACCAGAGAATTTCAAGGTCCCATCCTGTGAACCTATTTTCTTTGAAAAACCTTCTCTTATATGACCCTCCTAGTTTGTAAAAAGTGATTTCAAGTTCCCTGGGTGCTACTTCATCTTTTATTTCATATCCTCATAATTATTTTCATAACCATGCTAGCTGATCCCCTAAATGGATCACTCCATAACACCACCTCTCCATGGAATTGTAGATGACTTTCCTTCCCCAAGTGTGGGTGGGTATCAATTATGTATGTCCTAGGGGTGAGGAGTGAATTTATCATCATCTGAGCTATAGGATGTTAAATTTCCAAGCATTGTCACCCTCATAACATGGTGTTAAACTGTAGCCATACCCAATGCAATATATTTGGGGATCCCCACCTCAGACATTTTCCATGCCCACTAGTCCCCACAGGAGTGAGATCTTGCTAACATGAAATGTGATACTCTTCACATAAGTGGGATCTATATGGAGGGAAGGGTAACCATAATAGTGTAATCCCTTATCCTTTCTTGCATGCAGTGGAATTATTTCTCCATCTTTATTCTTCTATGTAGAAAGACAAGATGAGAGATAGGCACAAGGGCCTTGTTTAACCTATCCTGTTCCCTTTGGGATTTATCACCATCGAACATGGATCCTATAGTAAGTCCCAATTTCCATCTCCCTAGGAAGTTATCCAAGTGTAAGCCCGTATTTCTTCATTGGGCCACCAAAATACAATAAGCCCTACTTTATTCCTCACATACTCACCATTCACAACATGGTCATCATGTCTTTGCTACCACTTGTTTCTCAAACCTATCATGACTCATGGGGTCCTAGGGTAAGCATCAACCAAGGAATTCTCTCCGAGAAACCTTAGTGTTTATTTCACAGACCCCCCTTCTGAACTAAATGGACTTTAATCATTTCCCTCTCTAGGAATGGTATGTTGAATTTCCTCATGAGGTTCATGCCCAACACCCATTGGTCCCAAACACATAACGTCGGTTCGCCCTGTCCCGCATGACGTTAAACTATAAGACCCATTTCCATCCTTCACGATGTTTAACTATATATATATGAATAATGTGGGTTTTCTCCCTATCTCCAAGATAGGGTACGTAGGAATCATCCCATAGGTTTAGTCACAATCTATGTTAAGCGGTTCAATTCCCTTTTGTTGGGATCCATTTCTCCGGTCCACCCCAAGGGACACACCAAATTATGGGACTCTAACCATGCGTACCCCCAAAATCTTCTTTAGGTCACTATACTCCTTACACACCCCGATCCTATGACTTATCATGAACTATGTGAGTTTGTATAGTTTTATCTTAGACAAGGTACATAAGAAGCCTCCCTAAGGGGAAACCCCAAACAAAGGTAAACCCATTCAGACTACTTTGGTTTTGATCCTTTTCTCCTAGGCACTGTATGTAAGAATCCTTCCTAAGGTTCCACCCAAAATATTGGTAATCTTCGGTGTCCCTTTTATTTGGTCCTACATCCTTGGTCTGTCCCTTAGTGGTGTCAGAACTAATCTTGGAACGCTAACCACGAATCATCCATAGTATGTATTCAGGTTGATTTCATATGTGTACACCTAGATTCTATGCCCCATCATGAACTATGTGAACTTTGATTCAATTCCACAGGGATAAAAAAAGGATCCCTGAGTTTCAAGCCTATCCCCAATGTCTCATACTAGTCTCTCGATCAAGCCTATGTGTTTTGGGATGGTCATGCGCCATCCTAGGGGTTCTAGTTCCTCCAAGTCCCATCCATTCACCCATCCTCTCGGGTTACCTACTCAGGTGTCCTATCACCCCACTGAACTATGTGGACTTTGATTTCCCACAATGAGAATACATTCAAAGCCTCCTTGCAGTTCAAGCCCAATAATATCATCATCTTCATGGAGGTTCCATCTCATTCTCCACCCTCATCATTCATCCCTCCCTAATAAATCTTGATTCGTACCCGAGGTGCCGCATCTCGATGATATCATGATATTCCCTTGGGAGAGTAACCATGTATAATCCCCACACAATTAATAACCATAGAACCAAGAATATCCCTCTTAAGACAGGATTCTCACCATGTGTAAGACCTAGAATTATCATCATGTCATTGTCATCTACTAGAAAACCGATCCTATTCATCACCCTTCTGAACTACACAGGTTTTGATCCCGGTCTCCTTGGATGGGGTGCGTAGGAATCCTTCCTAATGTTCAATCACATCCAATTGTAAACTCTATCGTCCACTTTTTAGGGAACCAAACATCCTCAGATCCATCTTTATCGGATTTTTTGATCCACCCATCCAATAAAACTCTTAGGTGCTACCTCATGGGGATGAACCCATCCGATCCACACCTATTAGTGTTCCAATCTATCTGATCTGTCTCGTCTAGATGTTAAACTCGCTCCATGTTTTATTTTAAACATGGAAGGATAGACGAAAACATTAGATACATGCCTATGACATATAATTCCCCGCACTCGACCTTAGATTCCTCAGGCTTCCATGCTCTCAAGAAGCCATATCATGTGGGGAATAAACCCAGACACATCAGTGTTTCAGCATATAGACATTCCAGAGATTACCAACGTGAATACTCCCCCGATCGAAGGTTGATTCCCTAACATGAACCCTTGGAATGCCTATGATAATAATTGTAATTAACCAGTGACCATGAAGATATAGAAATAGGGAAGAGCTTCATGAAAAATATCTTAATATTTAAGATAGACCTCAACTATATAATGAGTTATGAGGAGGAATCCTCTAACAAAAGAACCAACATCCCATCATCCTGTTTCTATCTCGGGGAAAGCGACAAAAAATAAGAGATGGATGTCTTCCACCTTTGGAAAGCAGGAATGTGGGAAAACAAATAGCTTATCCACGATAGACAGTTGCAATCCCCAGTGAAATCATCCGAAAAAATGAACTATATAGGAAATTTTATATCTATATTGAATTTCATTAAAAAATTTAAAAACATATATTTTTAATACAATGATTTTTTCATTCATTTGAAAACAATAAATTGAACTATTTTTTAAATGTATATGCTGAAAATTACATTTCCACCATCGTAACCATTATTTGATTTTTGGGTTCCTATATATGGTTATTTATTTTTAAAAGGGAAAATAAATACCATATTTTATTTTCAGTGTTTTGGAATTGAAAATGGTTTTGAATGTGGATTTACTGTTTCAATATCTTGAAATGATTTCATGTGATTGCAAATAAATGTTTATGAGTGAAATGTTGTTAATTTTAATATTATATATGTTATTATTATATAATAGTAATTAGACATTTAATGTGTTCTTACATGATAAAAAACGATGTGTATTTACATTATAAACCAAAGATGGGTGGTTCAAAGATAAAACAAGGATGAGTGGTTACGTTATATCATCCAATGCATTGCGAATAGAAATCACCCATTTTGTTATTCCATTTAGTGATATGTGTGGATGTCGATTGTATGGTTATTCAATTTATGTCTTATTATGTCACAAGTAAACTATATTTGCAATATGTAGTTTTCTATGTGTTGTAAGGTAATTATTTGATTATGAAAAGGGTAAGGAATGATATTATATTTATTGAAGTGTAATAATTTATGATAAATTAAACCTGGTTGACATGTTTTTGCAACCCTAATAGTTTTTGGTCATTATGTATCCCTTATTGAGCTTTTCAGGCTCATCCCATGTTTTGATGTTTTTTTCATAGTACATAATATAAAATAGTGTTGGGGATGATATCAATGAAATGTTATGAGGATTAAACTTGAAACAAAACCATGATTATTTTAAAATGATTTCATGGAATAAAAATGATAGTGAGTAGAATTATCTACTTAGTAATATTTCAATTGATTTGTATGAGTTATTTCGAAATTCTACAAATATCTAAACCTAAACAGATCCTCAATTTTAATTCATAATTTATCTCAATATTATGTAACGTTTATGGATATTGTCGTATACCCCCTTTCTTTATTTCCCCATCTCATAGGGTGTTTCTACATTGTTTCTAGTTGAAATCGAATGTAAGACCTTGTGTTTTCCTCTTTTCCTTGGTTTATCCATTTCTTAGCTCTTCTTTTTGGAAATTTCGTTAGTTATTTAGTGACAATTTCACTGGAGGATTATGAAATAATCCTGGATTGAAGGTGGATACAAGTTTCTTGAGTGATGGACATCAAATTACATTGTCCTCCTACCACCCTTCCTCAATTCACTAAATGAAAATCATGCCACGAATTTTATATATATTTCTATTTAATTTAATTTAAATTATTATTTAAATGTTATTCTGTATTTGGGATTTTCATTAATATAGGATTGAGGGTGTAATGGGGAGGGTTGGCACTGAGTTCCTCAATGTTTCAGTAATTTTTGGATACCATCTGAGTTAATGTGCATTATGCCAATTTTTGATGTGTGTTTTTAATTATAAATAAATATTTTAATTGGTTATTTTGGATTCCATAGAATAATATAAGATATTATGTACTAGGTATGGGCTTTATTGGACTTTCATGAGCACGTAGATTATTTTTCTGGATGTATAATTAAATGGTTTGGTTTCTTTAATGGTTTTTGGATCCTAATACACCCCTTTTATATGAATTTAGTTATATTAATCTAGTTTGTATTCATTAAACTATCTACTTATTAAAATTTATATGACATGAAATGGTAAAATATTATAACAAGGTTTGATAAAATATATATGATAAAAATATTTTTTAATTTGGTAAAAAAATATTCTGGAGAGGTAATTAAAATGAAATTCCTATAATGAAATTTCGTAATGATTCCAAGGAAACTATGGACCTCTAAAATATGGTTTATTTTATTCATCAATGAGTTTTGGATGGAAAAATTATGTAATTATTTATAACCTTTAAAGCCACCAAGGAGGGGAATGTTAGGACTATAAAAACAAAGAATCCATTTGAGTATGTGTTATAGAAACCTCCCAATATAATTTCATAGTGATTAGATGTGAATTGGCAGATGGACGGGCCTATTGAAACTTTTTTTAAAAAAGATCACTAGGTCAAGATGTATTGAACATAGGATGAGTTAACTTCTCCCCTTTCAGGCATGATAGATTATGTGGATGAATAGTAGTATGGGTGAGATAGGTTGGAAGAATGAACATCCCTATTATAAAAAAAGGGACTGATGTGGGTCATGATCTATATCTTCTTTATCTCTAATATAGATTTATATAATTGTCTTATGAGGATTTGACATGTTTTAAAATCTAGTTGGGGGAGTGAGAACACTATGTGAAATGTTGGACCCAAGGCATGATTTATAAAAAATAGGACCCCAGTAGGGTTCCTTTGATATATGATGTCCTATGGGATCCTAATCGGAATCCCAATGGTAGATTGTCCCTAAGAAACTATGTTTTCAAATGGGTGGTGATATTTTAATATGAAAACATCGAATTGTGAAAATTCTTGGGTGGATGGTGAGGCCTCTATGTGGTTATGATGATATTGAGGTGTGGGTTCCCAACGACCAAAAATCATAGGACCTCGTGATTATAATGGAATGAGGAAACCCATATGGTTTTCCCTATCCATGTTGAGATGTAGGGGATGATGTTGGGTTCACCAGAGATTTATTATCCCATTTATATGCTATATATGGGAATGGGTAATGATGATTGGAGGAGTCACCTTATGAACTAGATTGGTGATTTTAACCTCTCATAGTCATGATATTATTGGATAATTACCTATGTTATAAAACCATGGTTGTGTGATAGGTTATGAATATTTCCACCCATGTCAATGATATGTACTTATATATATTTTAACCCGATATGTTATATTCCAACAAGTAGGCCAAGATATGAATTTGAAAATTCACATGTACTGGTTGTGATTCCTTGGGATTCCTTGGGCATAATCCATGGTTTTAGTTTATGATCATTGTTAGGATTACAAGGATATAGATATGTAATGTTTTAGGATCATTCCATGTGATATTTCTATAGATTTGTGGTGGGGGTCTAATGGGGTAACTGCTATCTAACATAATTGTTTTTGAAATTTTGAATAGTATTTTTAATACATATGGTTAGCCATTCATGCTTATGGTGGAGGGCCCAGTTGTGTTGCTACTATCTGCTAGAGATATAACTAAGAGAGTGATAATTTCTTTATGCTACTGTGAGTTTAGAAAGATATTTGTTATCATAGTATATCATGTTTGATTTTCATAGGAAATCATAATTGGTGTCTTATGGTTGGGTAATGTAGCCTATTATCTATCGGGGGCCTTCTATCTCCCAAGGTGAGGTCATTCATGAAATCTATGGATGATCCCCATGTTTTATCTCAGTGGGGCCCATTAAATACTATATATTAATGGAATACTATCTATCAAGGTGTGGTAATTCTATAATACAATCGTGATATTCAGCCTTGGGTCATTATCATTGTTTACTATAGTGGATTGGGCCCTCAGGTCATTATATTGGTTGGAACAATCTTCAAGACAAGTTCAAATAACTTCAGGAACAAGTCAAACTATGTACAAAAAATCAACAATGTGGTTTCAAGGATAAGTGGTTTCTTTTTATATATTTACACTTATTATTTATTTACATATTTTAAGAATGAAGCAAGAATATATCATATCTTTTTTTGTATATGCATTGTATTTCTTTGTCAGTTCCCTATTGAGTTTTTTACTCACACATTTCTCATGTAGGCATTGTCCTTGGGTGTTTTTATGGCCCCCAGTTTTTGTAGGTTCAATTTTTTATGGGGCCCATATTGCATAAATAATCATGAAAACTTTGAGTGGGACTATATTCAAGGATATGGTATCACTTGGTGATGTAGTATGGACTTCTATGTTTTTAACATCATTTGTTCATACCATATATATGATCAGGTTGTTTGATGATCTTGATTGTAAATTTGTATTAATATATCCCATTTTTTTCTCCTATTTCCACTTTCACAATTTTACATACTATTTTTTAATGTATTTCCATGATTTGGGGTTATTTCTTCAATTTTGAAAAAGAGATTCATGTGGTATAGTCTGCAGAAAATACGACCATTAGAATAGGATTTAAATGGGTCAAATAAAAATTACTAGAAGATGAGGAAAAGATTTAAACCCATGTATGATGACCTCTAATACATGATAAATAATGAAATACGATATATCATGTGTACCATACACCTTAGGGGTTAAAAAAATAATCCAACACCATCGCCTGATTTTGATAAAGACTTTTAAGCTAAAGGATATTACCTTCCTATAATGAATCCCTAGCCTAATACAAACCAGAAGTCCTAAATCTGGTACTCAACATCCTCCACGATTTCCTAGCACCTTAATATGAAATGGAGGAAATAGAAAGAGGTATTATAGTGTCAGGATGTAGGGTCATGTATTGTGTGATCATCACTTTACACATCTAATGTATGGCTATATTACTTTAATCCTCATGGAACATACTTTAAATGTTTCATATATTCATGCTTTATAAAACATGAATAGATACTTACGATAGTGCTTTCATCATAAGAATGCTTCTCCTCACATGAATTATATCTCTTATAACCCTTTATCAAATGATGGACAATGTGAATTATTGATAAAATCTATTGGTAGCAGAAAATGAAACACCCATAATTCATGAAAATAATAATTTTTAGGAATTTATATACTCGTTATGTATATATCATATAATAATATGGATTTATATAATAACTCCTTCAATATAACACTTTCACTAATGCCTAATAGGCATTACGAAATTTCATCTTTTATTGTATGATATACAATAATTTATGAAATAAAATCCAATACTCCTTTTACATATTTTTTTATGATCATTTTGAAATCTATCTTAAACATTACATTGAATAACATCATATGTAATAACATATAAATTCACAACAAAATCATTTTTGGATTTCCCATTAAACACGTTTTGGGTATCTCTATGAGTGAAACTCAATCCCAATTATGCGAAACCCCAATGTGAAAAACCATGAGCCATTAATGAATAGAAAAAATTGAATCTATGGATCCATATATGTAATAAAAAAGCAGCCTCTATAAAGGAATCAATTCTCCTCATGTTATAAAGTGTTGTAGAGTTATCCATATCAAATCCATGTATATATATACTTATGTTAATTAGTATACATTATATGAAAATGTGGATTATCAGGTTTTTCCCAATGTATAAGATGTTCAGTTTCTATTGGACATGAACCAGATATATACCTTACATCCAACATAGTTGTTCACTATTCTTAGAGTGTAGCCTTATTTTTCCAATAAATACATCACTTAACAATCAACTATATCGAAAAGAACATCATGTGTCCCTTATCTAGATAAATTTATAATATATTGACTTATCCTCATACTATGATATTTTACCTCAATCGAGTGTCCAGAAATCATAATCATTATATTAGTGGGAAAAAACCGCAATGGTTAACCTCCATCCAATGACTTGATTAGTAATATACACAACCATCCCATATTATCTAATTCAAATTATATAATTATATAATTTATCTATGTATGAAGGTTCTTATACTAGTTATCTCACCAAACATGAGTACTAGTGACTCAAATATGTCCACATGTAATGTGGAATTCTTTCTTGGCCATTAATCACAAAAAACGAATTATATCATTATATTGATCCTAATTAGAATATTTTGGGTCTCAATACAATAATACTACTGTCACTAACATTAACATTTCACCAAAACCAATAATACACCTTGAAGGGCATTAGTAATGGATAAATTTTGTCATACTTTGATAGATCAGTTGTAATAATAGATCAAAATATGAATATATATATATATACATTTATTTATAAAACCAATGTCAAATAATGATAATGTTTAGATAATATTTTAATATGATATATTTCATATTATTAATCCCTTTTATAAATATGGAAAAAACAATTGTAATCAGAAGTTTGACTTATCATATATGTAAAACCAATGGACCACCCATATGTTTTATACATGTTTTTTTGTAAACTAATTACATCACATGTAATACATGTCACATCCCTGTGTGATCATATCATAAGACCCTTAGGAAAAACATTTTATTGAGAAAAATCTATGAAGAAATATATTTTGAATAATGATGAGTCATATGAAGCATATTCCAGTTTTTTCCAACTACATGAACACATTAAATCCTCTTAACATCAAAACATCAAATTTTATGATGTTAAATTCAGTTGTCCACATAGTAATCTTTCCCATATCATCACCATTATCATTTTAACCATATTCCATTAAATTTTGTAGTGAAATAACAAAAAGATATAAACTATATTATATTATCACCCCTATTCTAATTTATTATAAAGTGTAAATTACTTTTCCATTGGAATCATAAAAACTATCAATATATAGTGCCTTTCAATTTTAATGATTACTAAATATAACACCTTAAACAATTTCAATTAAATAATCAAATATCCTAACCACTTTTAGTATATTGAAATAAAAAAACATTAGTCATATACTATTAGAGTAATTTTGAAAATAGTGACAACTACTTTTTTATGGACTAAATATAACTCTTTAAATTTTTATTTACTATCACCCCCCCAAATTCCGTAGGATTTTGATAACAAATAACATAAAATTTGGATTCATGAAATCCCTTTTTTAAGTATGAATATCATTATATAAAAACATACAACCACAAGATTCTTAGAAAATATATTTTATGTTGTATATTACCCAGTTTTACAAACAATTTTATGTTTTAAGTATACAATTTATTTTCTTTTCAGGGTGAATATTTAATAAAACACTATTTTTACCCAATCAAATGAGGTATTATATATGTTTTGAGAATTTTCATTTGAAAATACTGATATATTAAAATATACCTCTTATGGGTTCATGGAAGACAGTTCCGATCATTATAATAAATTGATGGATGAACATTTTATGAGTGATGAAATTATTTTGTTAATATATTCTTATAAAAACATGTTTTATGAATTTAGGAATCTTAAAACACATGTGTAAGTTTAATCATATCATAATTTTTCATAACAACACAATGTTAGGTATCATATAATCTTATCACTAAAGAGAAATGTGATAAAGATACACATATTTTACTGAGATTTATTTGATGTAGATAAAATCATTTATAATCAAATCGTCAAAATAGTAACTATTTAATTAATATGAAGAATATAAACATGTATACTAATAAATTATACAAAAAAAATTTGAATTCCTGTATATTTACAACAAATTATAAAATATTAAATTAGTATCACATAAATTTTAAAATTTAATTCTGAAATTTAATGACATCAATACTGGACATAGACATTATAGGGGATTTTAAAACTAATTTAGTTATATAATAGATAATCAAATAATAGTGAACTATTACTCATCCCCAAAGTATTTATGTTTCAATTACCTTAAGAGGATTCATGAAGATATAATTATAATCTTTTGTTAATAATTTTTCTACTTCTAATTTGACATTTTACCTACTAGAACGAATAATAAATCACTTATAACCAATTCAAAATATGCCAAATTTATTATTTCTATACAAATTTAGAATATTTGGAAATAATTTCCAGACTTAATTGAACTAGTTTGAAGAGTTACCAAAATGATAACATGATGAAATTATTATCTAGAAAAATAAATTTTAGCCTTTTCATAAATAAGGATTTAAAATTCAACAAATCATAAACTATGTGTGCTAAAAACATCCATCTCATTAAATTTAAATAATTATTTTTTACACTCCCTTATCATGATCAAAATGATATATAAATACAAAAAATAAGGCATTAATAAACATAATCTATCAATGTTATAAATACATCATCTCCTTTGTTCAATTGCATGAATCCAGATTACAATATTCAATTTATTTCATCTTTTAAACTTTTATATATTTAAATCACATTGTTTACCATGATATTGATGTAATATATTTATCAAATTATAATAATTTATTTCTAAAAAATATAAATTTTTTAGGATACATTTAATCTCATCTATTAGTCAATATATAACATCAAGTAGAATATTATTTTTCATGCCCAATCATATCGGGATTACGATAATAAAATTCATGAAAAAACTAACAAGGCAAATAAAATTGATTGTATTAGATGATACTAATATTAATTTATTCATTTATAATCTAAGGCATTCAAATAAATGAATGAATATAAAATTTATTCCAAAATAATCAAGATTATATTGTTTAATAATTTCAAAATTTGTTTACTCAAGAAGAAATATTTCAGACACATATAATTTTCCATTAAAAAATATCTGAAATCACATATCTGGCATAAGGAATTTTCAACATACCTATATTAAAGGAAAGTAAATTATGATTCCTATTATAATGTATTCATCACAAAGATCACCTTCTTCATGATTATATTTTCTAAAAAAATATTTTATCAGATGATTATCATCTATTATGATCCCTTTAAAATGAGTTTTATTAAATGGGGACTCCCTAATGTAATTAAATATTTTTTCATGTAATACATTGTAATATTTTTATGAATATTTATCATTATATGAAATGAGATGGAGCAATATTCCAAGAACTATTGATTTGAGAATTAATATTTGAAATATATTAAATATAAATAATATCATGTGTGATAAGTTTTCGTAAAAAAGTTGATCAACTTGCTAATGAGGTTCCAGATTATAAATACATGGTAAAATTTGATTCTAAACCATGGGTTTTACCCCCAAGGTGTGACATTAACTTTGATGGTGTCTATTTTTAGAAAACATTATCACAATGGAAAATTCAAAAATTAAACAAATAAATTTATTTAATTTATTTTCATCAACAAAGAAATTGGTTTACTATATTGAAACAATATTATTCCTCAACCCTAGGTTTATCCACATAACCTAGAAAATTGAGAGTATCCATTCGAGAAAAGAACCCATGTAGATCATTGGTAGACGATGTCAGATCATATTAGATAGATAATGATGTGAAAATATATTTCAAGTATCTTTCCAAAGAAGACAATTTAGAACATTTATTTATCAGTGTGAAATCCAAACACGAAAGAGGAATTTTTTTAGAGTTATTTTATTTTCATCCTTATCCTATTTTGGGTGAGGATCAATTCCCTAAACAAGAATTGATTTGTGGATAAATGGGTGATTTATTTATAGTTGATTATGTAACTAATTTATTATTTCATCTTAATATATCTAAATACATGAAAACAGATAGGGGTTGAACTAAAAAAGCCCAATGGTAATTCCTCTAAATATTATGGTTTAATGATTTATCTTTTGTTTCTTTGTACATTCATCCTGGGTATTTTCATTGGATAATGCTTCATTGAATAACTAATATTTGATCATTATGTGACTATTCTTCATTGAAATGGGTAAATATCATAGGTGTGGTTCATGATATAGGGTTTTATTGAAGTGAACTAATGGAAAATGATTTCCAGAGATGGATAAAAAAGATTTGATGTTCCCATTCATCCCAGATTTGATTGTACCATTGGGGATGAAACGTGTGGGAATTTCTAGTGTGCATTTGAAGCCTAAAATCCTGATCTCCAATGATTATAATGTTGTTCAACTCCAAATATATAATTTTTATAAATCTAGGTAGTGGTTTAATCTTGAGGATTATGGTAAGAATAACCTGATGATTCTCGAATTTTCGGGTTACACAACTTACCATCTGGGAACACATGCTATGTAGGACCCCCAATCATGATGATAGGGTTTATAGAGAGAGTGAAATATAATATTTCGTGAGACCCTATCACATTTTTTGTGATTTGTTCTTGGATGATCATTGTGTAATAAATTGGTTACCAAGGAACGGCCATACTGGAGTACACAAACACAACCAGAGTACACGGAGAGGGTCTGGTGTACACAGGAATAGCTTGGTGGCACATATAGATTGGTAGATTACCTCTACCTGTTGTGTAACTTAGAGACACCCTGAGTATTATTGAATATTTAATATCATGTTACAGTGGAAAAACGACATTTCCCGACATAGTGAGAGATGTCATGTACCCACTGGGTAACATTGTGTACTCTTTTGGGGATAGGTTGGATTCCACTTTCGTCTCGGATCAACATCATTGTGATATCATACAGGCTTCCCTAGACCAATATTGTTAGATATTTTTACATTAATCCAATCCCATGAGGGTTTGTTTTGGCATCACATTTTCATATTAGAGGGTAATTCTGTTAAAACATCCTGACGATCATTGTAGTTTAGGTGAGATCCGTTCTTCTAGAGTAATTTTTTTCAGTCACCTTTAACAGATGTATTAGATTGTTGGAACAAATATACCTCCAAGAGGCCTTGATTAATCCTCATTCCAATTTTTTTACCTTATGGTGGGTTTTTGGAATTTATGTGACAAATATTTACATGATTATTGATCCTATATCTTAGAGGATATTTCTAGTAGAGTCTGGTGTCCCCCAGTTACCCCTAGGAATTAACCCCTATGTGTGAATCAAGATATCATCTTAGAAATGGGGTGTTAGTATGATTGATTTTTTATATCAAATGAATCACTTCATTGTCATGTGTGACTTTTTCTGACTCATGATACAATGAGAATTAAATATAGGTTGGGTTCCCTAAGGGATGACAGAAATCTTGGTGTGAGATACCCTAAACAATTTCTACCTTGAAACCTCATAGAAGTTATACGGTTGGAAGAAGTTATGATGATGTTGGCTGTGGTATTTCTATGAGTATATATATATATATATATGTTTTATTCTATGTCTCATAGTTTCAGTTACATATTATGTGATGAGCTGAATACTCTTGATGACTTATTATTGGTCATTTTAGGGTGTCCAATTAGGTATTATTTTAGTAACCCCATAATCATTTGTCCCCACACATGTCATGACTTATATAGATGAAGAATCTTTTATAGTGTCTTTAGAGGACTGCGAGTAGGTGGATTTCGATCTATCTACAGAGTCTTAGGTCTATGCTGGTGTTTCATCAAACAGTAGTCCCCTCCATATGATCAAGTCAAATATTATTTCTAGTTTTGGGTGGGCTTGTCATTGCATCCATTATATTCTATAAAATACATTATATCATACTCAAATTATGGGATTATAGATGTCTTCCAGAAAATAATTTTTTTAAAATTCAAGCATTTTATTGGCCTGGATATGCATGGATGCATAATGGTACATTAGGATAATGCCTCTCATGTGTGTGATAGGACTTCATGGCATTAGTCACCAATCCATGGCCTATTTGAGGCAGGAAAAATTTTGTTGCATCTTTGACCTCATTGGGTCTAGTCATGATATAATGGTATCATTGGTAGGATATCCCAAAGTGATATGGAAGTTTCTACAATTAGGACAACCGTTTGGATTTTTCATTTGATTATCTATAAGGTTTGGTCTGAGAACTATGGAAATAGTGTTAAAGTATTACGAGTTTTGATTTTAGGCCACATTGTCTACTTTTTTGTGTTGTGGCCTATATATACATTCACTAGGACCTTGATAATATTCCTGTTGATATGATACATGTAGGCACTGGTTGTATTAACAAATTTCTACATGCACCATATTTAATGGTTTGTGATTCCCATGTCATTATTCATTCAGATCAGAAGACGTAGACATTAACCATGGAAAGTTATCAATTATTTCGAGATTTATTCATAATAATAGCTAGTCAGGTTTCCACAGCTAACTAAATAGTTTTACTTGATTCATGATGAGGTCATCTTGTAGGGGCTTAGTCATGAGGTAGGTTCTCTTCTCAATGGATTCTTGGTAGAGCATCCACACATCAATCATCAAATAGACCATCATCAGGGGATTCAAATTGATGAAACATTCAACACATAGACATGAAAAACAATTTTATTTCTAGATTATGATATATAGGCTTCGAGATCATATCAAGAGTTTCCCTTATAGGAATCTTCCAAGGTGTAGGGTAATAAGGACCCACCGTCAGTTGGAATGTGATGTATATAATTACATAGGATTTTTTGTCAGAGATATTTGGGGAATGAACAATTATTCTTGTTTGAGACATTTAAACAATTATTATAAGAGAGTAAATCTCATGCGGTATTTTTGAAACAATTGTACCGCAATCAAAGAGACGTTCAAAGAACCACCTGGGCAGAGGAAGGTGCGGGATCAGATTGTTATTCAAGGTGGGGGAAATGTTTGAGGAGCTGGGGGAGCGAGAAGTGGTTGTAGTTTCTTGGGTGTGATGCTGCAACCACTCCCCATGACATACCACCCTAGTCTTATAAAACTTGTGTTTGGAATCTTGGATAGTCGTAGTCGTTTTAGGTTCATCCCTAAGAGTCTCCAAGTGAATTTTGAGGTCCATTCTATGTCTTACATAGTCATTTTTATTACTAATGGTCAAATGTATGAGTGAAACATTTTTAACTTTTTTTCTTGTTATTTCCAAAGGATACATGGGGAATTAGTGGAGCCCAATGTTGAATATTTTTTATGTGACTCTGGATGTGATTTAAATCAGATAATTTCACCCTCTGAGATTTATTACTAAGACATGATCTAAAAAACGTGCGAGTGATCCACTATCTTCGAAAGAGTATAGTTTTGAGGTGTGGTTAATGAGTACCTATGACTTGTGTGTTTGAGGTTTTTTGTTTTGATAAGGTTTTAGATAAATCCTTGGTTTTTTTAAATTGTAAAGAAAATAGAAATGAGGAGTTCCTAATAGAACTAGCTATTTGTGGAATCAAATAATGTTTGATGTACAATGTGTGCCCTCACTTACACAGTTCATGTTTTCCCATTTATTTATTATCCATGTATCTATGAGTTCATACCATGTTTGATAAAAATATATTCTAGTGATACCTTTTATATCAACCATTGTGTTTAATAATCTTATAGATACGATAAATGATTAAAAACTCTTATTGATTGTGAGAACTTACTCTGGGAGGAGAAAGAGTTTGTATCATGGAATCTCCATGTAGTGGCACTGAGACCCCATGATGTTTTATTCATCATGGTTTGGATTTTTAACATCCATGCTCATATTATTTCAACAATGGAGTTTATCATTTCTTTAGATTAGTTGGAATAGTTTTTTCTTCCTATTAAATGGTGTAATCAAGGATGGAGTTGGATGATATCTTGTGAAAGTGGTTGTAACCAACTTCTTATCATTTGGCTAATGATACATTTGGTTGAGTTGAGGCTATGATATCATTTTTTTTCTATTGTGTTTGTGGAGTACGTGGACATATTTTGCCCATATGTGTTGGTTTTAGCTCCACACCAATATTTAATCTTTTGTAAGGACTCACCCCAAATATTTCCCTTAATTTTTACAATAAAACATCATATGGAACCCATATAACATCCTGGGATGAAGGTGTAATTAGGTGTTTGAAGAGAAATATGTTTTCTAATCCCTAGCGTGTTCACCTGGGAAACCCGTTTATGTTTTTCTTGAGAGTTGAATGAGTACATGATATTTGGTATGGATTGGTGTCACATAGACCATATGATGTGAGGGAAAGTACTAACTTTTTATAATAGATGGATTAATAAAACTGTGGTTTGGGAAAAGGTGATTTTAAGAGTTTGACATCGATAAAGGTTATCAATGAATCTATTTTTAGAGAAGGATACACTATAAATGGATTCCCAAATCAATTGTGGTTATTTTGAGTTAGTGGGTATACCATTGGTTCTTATTACACCATAAAAGAATTGTAAGACTTATGGACTATATCCTTAACCCTTTTTGGGTAATTTCATGTTATTATTCTTTAATGGAATCCATGTGTACATGGTTTTTATGTTAGATCACATGAGATACTTGAGGATGGGGTGGTTTACCTCTAGTTCATAGTTGTTACCTATTTAATTCATAGAACAGTGGGGGAGGTGTAACTTGGGGATATCTATTATTATATTTCACAAGACTAGATATCAATCAGATGCATTCTAGTTTGTTTATCTAAAATATAGATTATCATTATTTGTTTTAATGGATGGATGATTATACCAGTCGTGTTGTAGAATAAAGTGCTGGGAAGTTGTTTTCCCATAATAGTACATTTTGTGGTGGTGAGGATGTACAATGATCTTTTGGCATTTTTTGGTAAGTAGAAGATGGTATTTGTAGTTCTCAAGTAAACTTATTTATGACTCACCTATTTTTGGGTGATAACTAACTGAAGTGTCATTGAAATCGAGTAATGGATTAATTTTTTATATGTTTTCCTACTAATGACAGTCCACTGGTATACAGGGTCTAACCTACAGGGAAAGATGAACAAAAATATTATCTACACAATAACATGTGACAACAGTGGGAGGTGTAGATCAAGGAACCAATAATGTATCAGTGACATAAAGAAGAGGTGCATCGATATCATATTGAGAGACTAATGCAACATCAATGACTCATTGGGAGAGAGTGCGTCTGTAGTAGGTGTTATCGATGGGAGGGGATTTTCGGTGAGACAGATATGGGGTGGAAGCACATTAGTGGTAAGAGATATACTGATATCCCATGTACAAAATAAATGGGTGTCACTAAAGAACACAAAATAAACATAAATTAATTAATACAATAAAATAATCAAAAAAAATTAATAATTAATTAAAATTATAAACACATTAAATAATAAAAATTTTAAAACTAAAAAAATGTAATCTAAAATTTAAACAACCAAATAGAATTAACATAATACAAATATACTGGATTTAAAATTAATCAAACAATGATACAAAATTAAACTATTAATTATAATCACATTAATTAGTAAAGTTGGATAAATATAAATGTATAAAAGATACAAATTAATGATCAATGTAGAGAGTTAATTAATAAAGTAGAAATAAATTGATTTAATGGTAGGGGAAAAGGTGAGTGACATGGAATTACGTCTGCGACTCATTGATTACACAAAATTAGATAAAAAATATTATCAATTAGACAGACAGAGGGGTTGTTAGAGTCTCAACCTAAATCTTCAAAACAAAATAATAAAATTTAAACATTAAATAATTTAATGATTTAAATATTCTAAATTACAATATTAATTAACTAGATGTATAATATAAATAATTTATTAACTTTTTCTCATTTGCGACAACTACTGGTAATTTTGATACTTGTGACGGGAACCCGTCGTAAAAACTATTTTTGCGAGGGGGGCCCATTGGAAATATCCCGTTGTAGAAAATGGCACCGCGACAAATATTTTTTGTGATGGGTCTCTCTCAAAAAAAAAATTACTTATGAAAGGAAGCGGTACCATCACAAATAGATGTCTGGTTAAATACATTATATATACACAAACCTTTAGCAACTATCCCATCATAAAAACATTATTGTTCCAGTAAAAAACTCATCGAAAAAAACTTTAAAAAAAATATATATTCTATTTGCAATGGGTCCCCCGTCGCAAAAGACCCCATCACCAATACATAATAAAATAAAAAAATATTATTAATATTATTATTAAATTAATAAAATAAAAAAACTATTAAAATTTCTAATATCTGAAAATACTAAAAAAAATAAACTTATTATTATTGAAAAAATAATATTAATAATATTAAAATAATTAATATATATATATATATTCTAAATATTCCAAAAAATATATATATAAAATAATATAATAATAATAATAATATTATTATTATTATTAGTAAAACAAAAAAAAAACATTAAAAAATATAATACTTATAATAAATAACTAAATATTAAAATATTAATAATACTAAACAAGTTATGCTCTATTTAAAGCAACATAAAAGGAAAAAACTGTAAATATTTCATATTACAAAAAAAATGAATTCAAATGTTTTTAACTGAACAAAAAAAACACTGGGGGATAGTCTTCTAGAGTGCCTGGAGGAGCTGGAGGAGTTGGTGGAGGAAACTCCATCCCTAAACTACGAGTTTGATGACGCATGTACTCCACCTGATCGTGTGGTTTGTGCTGCCATCGATGTACTCCACCTGATCCTGTGGTTTGTGCTTCCATCGATGCATATCCTCCTTGTACGCGGTTGCCACCACTACTGCTATCATATCTCTTCTTGCTGGCTCTACAAACTATATATATCCTCAGTTTGAGATCGCAACAACTCCTGATACTGTTTCCAGAAGATGATACCTCTCCTTGAGCTACACTATGGCTAGACTCCAACATCGTGGTAGTACCACAATAAGTCATAGGATTCAAATTATATTCGATGGAAACTTCTCGACCCTTCTTGATGGTATATGGGGTCACCTGCATCCATATCGCCTCATCGAAATGGTGGGCACTAGTCCGATTAGTTGTCTCAGCCTGACTCTTAGCCCGTGTCTGAGAGTTCACGACCTTATATGACTCCTTATGTTTTAATTTGAAATTAAAATAGTGAAAATATTATATGTAGTTAATTTTCAAACTAAAAAAGAAATAATACTTCCCCCAATCTGATGCTGGAAATCACCTCTAATCTCTCCAGTGGTTAGATCACTGAACATCCTTCGATAAACATATTATTCTGTAATATTAGGATGCAAGACAACTGATATGAATATAAAATTAAATTTTTATATTTAATGTTATATAAAATATTTAAAAAAGATATTTACCAGATTCTCTCTATGCGTATGAAAAGTACGACTACCTGCTTGATGTGTCACCTCCCCCCCCCCCCTAATTCTACTGGCACTATAAAGATCTCCTCTAAAATCCACTACTCAACTACTGTGAAGATAATAAATCCCAAACGTGAGATGAAATATACTCTAGTCAGTGGGCTCTACATGACTCATCAAATACTTCCTCCCCTTCTTTCTTAATGGTTGTCCTTCTCAAATTGTTCAAAAACTAACAGAAATGCACACGCATAGACACCTCCCTTACCTTGTGGATTTCACAATGCACGCTATCATCGATTGGATAGTATAAACCCTTCAAATAATTAGTAATATCAAATTATTAATGAAATAAATATATAAATAAATATTATTTATTTATGTAACAACCAATGATTGAAAATTCC
Organism: Viscum album; assembly: GCA_963277665.1. NCBI lineage: Eukaryota > Viridiplantae > Streptophyta > Magnoliopsida > Santalales > Viscaceae > Viscum > Viscum album. Next base: position 1,971,507,202 of record OY728151.1, read on the forward strand.
AAGCCACAAATCAATGGGAATCAATTCCCATGTGATCCATGGCTAAGAAAACAAAATATGCAAGATAGGTGTCCCTTGTTCAACATCTGAAAAACTACGAAAGATGAACAAATAATCAAACAATTAGTATATAAATAAATTAAATAAAGTTAACTAAAATACACAGTTTATCATAAACCCATGTGTATGGATCGAAATCAAGATGTGGACGTCGCTTGGGGATAGGGTCCGGAATCATAAGTCATGAAAGACCATCCCCCTCCTTGTACCCCCTGAACCGCCAATAGACTGAGGGTCAAATGATCAAAAATCCTCCTCATCCGAAGGTAGGTCAACCTCCTCCAACTCATGAAGTAGATTAGGGTCCATCTGAAACAAAAAATGATAGTTGTTAAGAGATAGTTTAAAATAACTATTACATATAGATATATATTTATTAGGATTATAACCAAAATTTATCTATGTCAATTTTTACCTTCATCATCATCTTCATATCTGATGATGTCAATGTATTCATATTCATCATCAACATCATCAACATCCTAAGGAGTTTCGTTTTCATTGTATCTTGTCATTTCACATTCAATTGTGACATCATTGACACCATCAAAATCATGGACCCTTAATTGTGTTGTGTCATCATCGATATTCATGTCTCATTTGAAAATGATGGATTTTGGGTAGTCTCTAGAAAATTTAAATTCATTGTACTTCATCGGAACCACATTCAGTTTGAGTAAAATTATTATCCCAAGATTTCATTTTTATTATGCTCCACGAATCACTCAGGTCTCCTGATGTAGCCCGGTAAATTGTAAAATATATTTTATGTGCCTATTGGGCCATTAAAAATGGTTCATTTATGGAAAATAATACTTTTATATTTAATATCGACTATTCCATGAATCAGAAGAACACACCAGACTCTCTCAGTGTATAACCACCGAAATTTTAAACATTGTTATGTGATTTTTTCCTAGATAATTCAGTTCAATAATTTCTTCCAAAATGTCATAAAAATAATTTTCAGCTTCTCTATGATACGATAATCCCTAGAAAACTCCATGGATCATTGTTTTTTTGATTCCCCAGATGATTTTGTATGAAATCAAAGCACATTCACCACATATACATTGTAAGATTTAATCATATTTGGATAGTGGGTTACTCAATATATACAGTCACTTATCAATTTTATCAGCATGTCGAGACACCTGAAATTTTTTAAAATAATTATCAATATAATAAATAGTAAACCGAATTGATATGTTAAACCATCAATAATTTTTGTTACTAGTTTTTGAAACCATTGAGAAATTTTTTTATGTCGATGTTTTTCAAGAGAAACTGCTAAAATTTGTGGAAACTGTTTCTTGATATGATTATTATTTAACCTAAAAATAAGATATGTTTACTTAATGAAACTTAAAATACCGAATAATTTATAGAAGTAATAATAGTACAAATGATGTCATTTCTTCACATTTGAGTAGAACATATGTATGAGTTGTGTGACATTCATTATCTGAAAGCCATTGTTTAGGAAGTCCACTGAATCAAAGCTCTAGATGATTAAAAACTAATAAATCATTTTTCATTTCATCATTATCATTCCCCTCATTCCTTTCCATGTTGTAGTGTTTTGAAGAATATTCAGATTAAAAATAATGAGAGTTGAAAAAAGCAATTTCCATTTGAAGATATGTTTCAGCAATTTAGCCTTCAACTGACGATTTGTTATGTAATTTTTTCTTCAATAATTGCATGCATCTCTCGAATGGGTACATCCATATAAATTGTACTAGACCGTCACATTTATCTTCATGTGTAAAATGTAATATTGGAAGTTCCATTGAGTCAAAGAAAGCTGGCAGAAATATTTTTCCACTTTATATATAATGTCAATAGCATCTTCTTCCAGTTTAATTACTGTATCACAGTCTCTTGTATCTACACAAATGTCTCGAAAAAATTGATATGTCTCTTATTTAATCCCAAATCAAATCATTCAACAAACCACTGAATCTAATCAGCATATGTCATTCCATTCTAAAATGACAATCATGACTTTTTAATCCAGTAATACAACCATTCTTTACACATCTGCCCAAATTGAAAGATTAGCCAATTGGAAGCCTCAAAAATGACAAACACTGACAAAATGATAAAAAAATATCTTTTTAAGGGGTATAAGTTTCTTTTGGCTTCATTAACCTCTATGATCTGACATTTTAAAATGGTTCAACATCCAGTCATCTATATATTTGGGTAAGATCTAATCATGTCTTTACATTATCATTGGTCTTACCTAGTGTATCCAAAACTGTATGAAGTAAATTATCAAAATAGTTCCTCTCAATATGTATGACATCCTACATGTGTCGGACCAACAAATCAGAACAATACGGAAGATCCCAAAAAAATTCTATGTTTTATCCAATTATGCTCTTTCCCAAAGCCATGAATTTTCTGTTGGTTTACTATTATCAAAAATGTGATAGAAGGTAACGAAAATACAACCGACTATAACTATGTACCTAATATTATTTTTTGATTTTAATCCCTTTCAATTATGCCTTTTCTGAAATGAGATTTGTTCCACCAAAAAGGATGATCGGTTGGATGAAATATGCAATGAATGACAAAATAGAATGGTTTTTTTCTATTCACGAGCATAAAGGAATTTTTGTCTTTCATACAGTAAGGACATGATTTCAGGCCATGTGTACTCGAGACAGATAACAAGCCAGATGCCGGAGAGTCACCAATCATCCACATCAATGTAGCTTTTAATATGAAATTTTGTTTTGCAGCAACATCATATGTACTAACACCATTACTCCACAATGAATTTAACTCTTCAATAAGTTGTTTCAAATAAATATCAATATTCTTTATTTGGATTTCCTCAGATTAATAAGTTCAAAAGGATATAGGGATCCTTCGTCAACATTCATGGAGGTATATTGTACGGAGTTATAAAGATATTCCATCATAAATACTAACTAACATAAGAACCAAACAGACACAAACAATTAGTATAAAGACCCAATCGCCCCTTTCTGGATTCTAAAGAAAAAGATGGATGTAGTCAGTCAAAATGTTTCCATGAATCACCCTATGATTGATGATTCAAGCTTTTATTGGTTGGAATATAGGTTTTATTCCAGGACATCATTGACGATGTGTTTTGAGACATAAACAAATGTTACAACCTCGGTGTAAACAAGAAATATCTTAACTATTTTACATGAATCGATCCAGACATCCATGGTTGAGCTTCATTATACACCGATTTCCCACATGTAGGAAAACTATCCAATGACTCATTTTCAACAGAATATAAGATGCAATAATTTTCACATGCTGGAATATTCCGATATCTAAGGCCCAAATTACGAGCTATCCTTTTTCTCTCATAGTAATTTGGAGGTAGAAAATTTCTTTCAGGTAACCGTGTTTTATCCAAAGAAAATATCTAATAAAAAAGTTGTTTGACAGTGTATTATCTAATTTAATAGCCAAAATTTTTGAAACAACATCTAATTTTCATAACCAGGACATAATGCATCCTCAAAAGACCTCAACAACTCGTAAAATTTGGATAGTTCTATGTCAAGAGATAAATAAATAGACTCCATTATTTCAGTTTGTTGAATAGATGGGCCTGCAACATCATTTCCTCACTTTTGTAACCATGATTAATCTGGAAGAAAGTTATTAGTATATACTCTGGAACGGTTTTCATCATGTTGATACTAAAAAAACATAATCTGGTTGAAAATCAAACCACAAGATATGTCCCCGAACCATTTTAGATATTTTAAATGTTCTCAGATAACATTTGTTACAAGGAAAATAAATGGTGCCTACTGAAACAAATTATGGTTTTGATGATTCAAATGATAAGAAATATTCAACACCCTCAATATATACAAGATATAAACAATTACCGTTTGGATTTCTATGATTATTTATGCATGCACGATCATCTAATAATGACTATTGTCGACTTACTTGTTCTATATTATTCTACAAAATATAACATCATTGCGGTTATTGAATAATTTGAATTTAGAAAAACACTATAAAACGATGATAAATAATTAAAACTACCTTTTAATAATTACCATTAATTATGGTCGACACAATTTCAAGTGGATTGATGGCAACTCGTATGTCCAACGACTCATTTATTTACTACTTTCTCACACTGAAATGACAATGAAGAATCTTCTCAGAGGAATATTTATTCATTCTCGTGCATATGATACTGCATCACCATACAACTAAGAAGATTCTACTTTGGGATTTCAGTGTGAAAAAAATGCAAGTAAATGAGCTGTCAGACAATAGATCCCCCTTTTCGTAGAAAACTTTTCTTCATGTAACTGTCACCGCCTAAAAAAATTAAGCAAAATTTGGTCCTATGAATGAATATTCGATACTTTTCATTGGGGATTAGATATGCATACATAGAAGCATACTTTTCAAAATGCTTTGAGTTGGTATGAGTAGAAAGGAGAAGATTCATTGAGCAAAAGTAGTGCCTTCACTCCACTGAAAATTGTGTCATGTTATTAAAATTTGTTATAATTAATTTCAATTAATTTTATTGCTAATTATTTCTAATTATTTCTAATTATTTCTAATTGTTTATATTTATTGCAATTTATTTCTATTTATTTCTATTTATTGATATTTATTGCAATTACTTTCTATTTATTGATAATTATAAGTATTTATTAGTATTTATTAGCACTTATTGATAATTATTGCAAATTATAAGTATTTATTAATATTTTTTACTATTTATTACTAATTATTACTAATTATAACTAATCATTACTAATTATTACTAATTATTACTAATTATTACTAATTATTACCAATTATTACAATTTATCAAAATTTATTACTATTTATAACTATTTATTACTATTTATTACTAATTATTACTAATTATTACTTATTATTACTTATTATTACTAATTATTACAAATTATTACTAATTATTACAAACTAATACTAATTAGTACTAATTATTAATAATTATTAATATTAATTAGAATTTATTACTATTTATTACTATTTATTACAATTTAATTTATTATTTCTATTAATTACTTTTTAATAATATTTATTATTATTTATTACTATTTATTTTTATTCATTACTATCTATTTGTATTTATTAATATTTATTAGTATTTATTTCTATTTATTTATATTGATCTCTATTTATTACTATTTATTTGTATTTATCAACATTTATTACAAATTATTGCTATTTGTTATTATTTATTAGTATTTATTTTTAATTTTTACTATTTATTACTATTTAATAGTATTTAATTGTATTTATTACTAACTATTAATATTTATTACTATTTATTCCTATTTATTTCCATTTATGACTATTTATTACTAAATATTACTATTTATTACTATTTATTACTATTTATAACTATTTATTAGCATTTCATACTATTTATTACTATTTATTACTCTTTATTAATCTTTATTACTAATTATTACTAATTTTAGTATTTATTACTATTTATTACTAATTATTACTAAATATTACCAATTATTACTAATTAATACTAATTATTACAAATTAGTAGCAATGAATACTAATTATTACCAATTATTAATAATTATAACTATTTATTACTAATTATTACTCATTATTACTCATTATCACTAATTATTACCGATTACCACTAATTATTACAGATTATTAGTAATTATTACTAATTATTACTAATTATTACAAATTATTACTATTTTTGACGATTTATAACTATTTATTACTATTTATTAGTATTTATTACTATTTATTATTATTTATTAGTATTTATTAATATTTATTAATATTTATTAGAATTTATTTCTATTTATTAGTATTTATTAGTATTTATTACTCTTTATTATTATTTATTTATGTTCATTTGTATTTGTTATTATTGATTACTATTTATTATTATTTATTGCAAATTATTAGTATTTATTTCTTTTTATTACTATTTATTAATAATTATTAGTATTTATTAGTATTTAATACTATTTACTAGTATTTATTACAATTTATTTGTATTTATTAATATTTATTAATATTTATTAATATTTGTCATTATTTATTATTATTTATTAATATTTATTACTATTTGTTACTATTTATTTGTATTTATTTCTATTTATTATTATTTATTTCTAATTATTACTATTTATTTCTATTTAATAATATTTCAAACTATTTATTTTTATTTATTAGTACTTATTAATATTTATTACTATTTACTACTATTTATTGGTTTTTATTATTATTTATTAATATTTATTACTAATTATGACTATTTATTAGTATTTATTATTATTTATTCGTATTTATTACTATTTATTTTTATTTATTTCTTCTTATTAGTATTTATTACAGTTTTTTAGTATTTATTACTATTTATTAGTATTTTTTACTATTAATTATTATTTTAGTTACTAATTATTAGTATTTATTACTAATTATTAGTATTTATTTGTATTTTTAATATTTATTACTATTTATTACAATTTATTATTATTTATTACTCTTTATTAGTACTAATTACTAATAATTACTAATTAATACTATTTATTACTAATTCTTAATGTTAATTACTAATATTTTCTAATTATTACTAATGAGTGTTAATTACTATTAATTACTACAAAATACAGTCACTAATTACTAATTATCACTAGTTATTTTTATACATTACTAATTATCATTAATAATTATTAATTATTACTAGTTACTAATAATTAATACTAATAATTTAATTTTGTTATTACAAATAAATAGTGATGGCAAAACAATTTAAATCTATCTTAATTACAACTAATCAACTATAATTAAATTTAATATAATGAAATGAAATAAATACTAAATTAAATAAAACATAAATACCTTTAAACTTGATTTCTTATAATTATAGGCAGCTTCACAACTTATTTGTAAAAGAAAAGCTAACTCTCACAAAATTTCACTCTAAAATTAGAGTTTAGAGAAGCAGAGGAATAAGAAATTCGGCCAGAGGGAAGAAAAAAACATAGGGGTATATATAGGATAGATTGGTTGCAATGGGACTATTTGCGCCGGGTGTCCCGTCGCTAATTGTACTTATTGCGATGGGACCCGTCACAAATAACATCAGTCGGAGTAGTTACCATCGGTGGTTAAAAGGTTATTTGCGACGGGGCCCACAAAACAAAGTGACCTGTTGACACCCATTTATTGACGAGACAACATGTCAACGAAAATATGTTTTTACCGCCCCCAGTTATTTGTGACGAGACCCTTCGCAAATACCCTTTGGGGTGTAACTAGTTGCGACGAGGGATCCCCTCTTCGCAACACGGTCTCACCGCTTGCCGGCATTTGCGACGGGCGGTGCCAACTCATCGCAAATACTCTTTCACGCGGTTTGGCTCGCCAACCGCACCAATCCGTGCATAACTTTAGGCGACAAGGTGCCTATTCCCGTAGAAAATAACCTCTTCGACGAACTATTAGTGAGGAGATTTATTCCTGTCGCAAATAATGGTTTTTCCCATTGTGTAGTTTAACAGATTAAAACTAAAAATATAACTTATAAAAAAGACTTACTAAATTATTAAATAGAGTAATTAATTTACCAATTATAAAAATAATTGTTAAATTGAATTAAAAAGATATAAATTAATAAATTCCATCAAATCAGTGTGAAAATTAAATTGAAATAATTTAATTTTTTTTATTTAAATCGATCAAAATTGGAAGATTATATATGTCCCAATTAATTATAAATAAAAAATATTCAATGATTAATTAACCAAATTTTCATATTATTATAAATTCTAGCTGATTAAAAACGGAAAATTAATTAGAAATTAATTATACTATAAAAGTAAATAAGACTAAATTAATTTTATTAAATGATAAATATACATAAATTTTTATAAAAAGTGATTAATTTATAAAATTAATTATAATAATACAACAGTACAAATATTTAATAAAAATTGAAAAATATGATAATTAAAATATTAAAAAATTTCTAAAGAGATGTGGAAAAAATGTGTTTTTAGGGCCACTTCAAAATCCCCCAAACAAAAACATTGTTTTCCCTTAAAAAATACCATGTTTAATTATCATTGAAAAAATAGAAGTGTTTTTTACTCATTATCTTAAAAAGTTACATGTTTAGTAGTTTCAAAATATGGGACCTCAAATTCAGTAATAATCTTCATAATGAACTGATCAAAAGAAGTCTTTTCCTAAAATAGTGTCTTACCACTAATCTAGAATGTAGTGAATCATCTACAGTTAATGATGTCCTACCTCATTTATGAATCATCGTAATGAACTACTTCTACTCAAGTCTAAGATCAAAATTCATTAGTGTTACAAGGTTAAACACATTTGGAATTTAAAACATAACCAAAAGAACATTGAACTTTGATATTCACCAATGTTCCAAAACAATTTTTTTTTGAATCACCATATTAATACAACCTAAATGATTCCCAAATAATCCAATTATCCCATTATTCATCTGGCCTTCATTATTCCTCTCATCTTAATGAACTCAATTTTGATACTAGACACTTTATTTTAATTTTTCCCAATCCATGTATCTTGTGATGAGAAATGTGCATATGCACTTATTAATTATTGTACATATGGATTTTAGTTAATATAAACACACCCAATTCCTAGTGTCTTAGATAAACACCATGGGATCCCAAATGCCCAAATTACTCTAGTTTCAACAGATATATAAAAAACAATTCAAATTGTACCACTATGATGAGGATTTTTTTAAATAATTTTAAAGAAATTGAATCCCATAGGAAAACTAATAAACAAAAATCCCTACTGTTATGATCTGAAGTCCACTAACAGGAATCCAAAAACATTTTAGAAATAGTTTCTAAATAAAATTTTTATAAAATCACTAAAGAAATTTACTCGGTAAAAATCCATCATCAAAAGTTTCAGATTCACAGAAAGTCATAACTACCAAAATGTAAAATTTCCTTAGGAACAACTCATTTTAATGTAGTGTAAGGCATAATGATATAAAAATTATGCAATAATTATTAATACATTTTCTGATTTTTTTGAGAGAAAATTTGAAGAATAAATAGTAATTTATGGGCTTTATTTACCATGTTGTAGCTCAATCAGGAATTTACTCCCTCCCCACACTTTAAACCAAAACATTTCACCAAATTTAAATTAAAATATGTTGAAGAAAAATTAGAATATTAATGTTAAAAATATATTATCAATTAAGAAGAATAATGATTTGTTTATGTGTTTCACTGAAGATCAAAAGAATATATTTTGAAACAAAATTATTTACAGAACCACATCCTTGCATGAAACATAAATTAAGGATGTCAAAAAATCATTAAATTATTTTCATGGTGTATTATGTGAAATACAGAAGTATATAGTGAATTGGGTGTTTCAATATTGGAAAAATGATTCAATTGTATTTTAAATAGAGTAGTAAAATTACATGATAAAACACCCAAAATATTTAAACTGATTCACAAAAAAGTGATAGCTTGTATGTACCATCCCTCCCAAAAATATTTTCTAATAGTCAATTTTTTAAAATAACGATATTTAATTTTCTATTAAAAAAGCACATGCAAAAAAAATCACCAATGTGACATGCATTATATTTTTATGTAAGGATACACATGAACAAGAATAACTAGAATCATAATTTTCTTTTTCATCATAGCAGTAAAGAAACATACATATTTTTTATAAACAATAGGAAACCAATTACTCATCGACACTACCAACAAAGAGTCACCAATAGAGGTGTATCAATGGGCCAGGTGAATCGATGAGTCAATGCCTCATTGACAGTAGTGAAATTTTGACTTAATAGTGATATTTCATTTGAAGAGATAAAGATGAAGAAAATAAATATAAAATTTTAGAGAAAGAACAACCCATTTAATGTTTTGTCCATATAAAATCCATTTTCTGAATTCGACACTTTTTTTAACACCGGTAAAAACATACTCATTAACATTTAAGACAAGAAACATGAATACCAAGATAGAGAATACAAAATATATCCCAAAAACAATTTATTAAAAAATAATAATTTATTTAGGATAGTTAAAAAATAAAACCATTGGGTAGACTCCCATGAAGCACATAATTTTATGTCTTCCATTATAATTTATTCAAAAAACTTCAAGCATAGTGAAACCATCCAAGCCCATTGGTTTTATATCAAAATAAAGTATGAATATCTCACCATTAACCTACATGGGTTTGTTCTCTTAACCTAAAATCTCAACAAATCCATTCATTAAAACTCTAACAACTATAAAAGTTCCATACCACATTGAATTATGGTTTCCAGGAAAGAGTGTATGTCTTGAATTAATGTGGAAGTCATTCTATCTAGTTTCAAACTATATTTCATTAATAATAGATTCATAAAATACATTGGACCTCTCATTTTTATATCCTAAAATTTTTATAAGAAACTATCCTAATTTAATCAATTTTTCTCAACTCAATAAGTCTCATGTCACAAGTTGTCTTAAAATAATTGTTTTAGGCCTCAACATCCCAATATGAATTGTGTTGCAACTACAATGGAAAATGAAAACATTTCTTAAATAACAACCTATATAGAGACATAATTATTGGGTTAATAAAATATGTTCTATATGTCCATAAGGTTTTGTCTTATTTAAGAGACCAGTATTTCATAGAAGTAGATATAATTTCCCCAAGTTCCTATTTTAGTTCCCTATTTGATATCTCCTCTTTGCCACTATATTGTGGATGACATGGAGTGCCCATTTTATGAACACAACCATACTTTTTAATTAAATCCTCAAACATGTAGATTTCAAAGTTTGTTCCATAATAAATTATGAAGTCTTTGGGAACTCTGAATCCAAAAAAGATATTCTTTTTAACATACTAAATTACATTGTTGGCTTGATTTTTGGGTTGAAATACAACCTCAGCAAATTTAGAGTCATATTCTAGAACCATTAGAATATATTCATTCCCATGATATGATGGAATTGGACCCATAAAATCTAAAAATGAGGCATCAAAACTCTCGACTTCTAAAATACCTTTTTGGGGTATCTCTTGGTTCCTTCATACATTTCCTAACCATTGGAACATATAATAGCATAAAACATTGCTAATAACATCCTTGAATAAGATAGGCCAATAAAAACTAGATTGGAGGAATTTTTTAGCGACCCCTTCACCACCATGTTTTTCTCCCCGGGGTGAGGGGTAAAAAATATCCAGAATCAGTAAAATTTATTCCACTATAAACACTATCTAATTATTCCATAAACACCCCCCCTAATCATTAGGGGTTCATCCAAATGTTAAAACATTGTTTCTGAAATAAATTTATTCCATTGGTTATTAGATAGGTTTTTGAGAAATACACCTTCTTCCAAAAAAATTACAAATTCTGAAAACCATGGAGACTACCTGATTGATATGGTGTTTAACTTTTCAACATGGAAGGAAGACATAATATCCCTTGGGGAAGTGGAATGGGTATGAGGAATACTAGAATGATTACCTACAACTATGCTTTCATATCCCTTATAATCTCTTATCTCCAAATCAAATTATTGTGAAAAAATATCCATCTAATCAACCCTCTTTTATATTATTTCTTAGAAATCATGTATTTGAAGGAATAATTATTAGTGAATATGAAAAATATTATACCTAAGAGATACTAACAAAATATTTCAAGATAAAACACATAGGATAACAACTAATTTTCGTTAGTGGTACTATTAATTTGAGAATAATCATGAAATATGCTAGCATAATAAACCACATGCATCTTCTTATCCCTCATATATCCTTGGAAATCTTCAACATCCAGGTCACTATAAACACATATTAATTCAAAAGGGATTTTTCAATTAGGTTTCATGATTATAGGCAATGTAGTTTGTTTTTATGAAGTTTAAATGATTCCAAATTGTTTTCATCAATGACAAAGGTGCATCCTTAGTAAGAATGGAATACAATGTATTAGTGATTTTGGAAATATCATTTGTAAACCTCTGGTAGAAACCAGAATTCCCTATAAAACATCTAGAAACATTAACCATATTATTAGGTGGTAGATTTTGAATTACATTAATACTTGTAGTATCATCCTCAAAACCTCTCTTGGACACATTTTTTCCAAACACAGTTCATTCAGAAACCATAAATTTAAACTTTTACCAGTTAAGAACCTGGTTTTTCACTAAAAATATTTCCAAAACAATATTGAGATATCCTAAAAAAGTATCAAAAGCATTACCAACAAAGGATAAGTTATCCATGAAATCTTATATTATTCTATCAATCATGTCACTGAAAATAGCTATTGAGCTTCATTCGAAGGTAGAAGGGATTCCACACAACCCAAAGGCATCTGACGATAGGAAAAAGTCCAAAATGTGGATGTAATGGTATTGTTATTCTAATCCTATTAAGATATAAGAATTTGGTTGAAATAAGAATACCCATCATGAAAACAGAAAAATTATTTCCCAGGAAGCCTCTCAAAAATTTGATTAATGAATGGAATTTGAAAACAATCCTTCCAAGTGGAATAATTATACTTTTTATAGTCTCTACAGACTCTCCATATTATGACATTCCAAATTAGAATTTCGTAATTTTTATCATTTTTGACAAAACAGAAGCCTCCATTAATAGAGAATTAATTGATCTAAATGATCCAACTGCTATCAAATAAAGGATATATTATTCCAGTGTGTAGATGTTTTATTACTTCTTCTCTAACCACTTCATTCAAATTGGGATTCAATATTCTTTGACACTCTACCCTAGGCTTATGGTTGGGATCCATAATGATTTTATTCATATATAATGAATGAATAATTCCTTTAATATAAATTATGGTCCATCCTATAGATGATTTTTATTTCATTAGAATAATCAATAATATTTAATCATGATACTATATTAGCTCAGATGGAATTATAACAGACAATGTGATATTGTCACCAAAGATAGCATATTTTAGATGTCCATGATGTTGATTCAGTTTTAGAATGGGTTCCTTTTCACTTGATTGAAGAATCTCAATTGGAAACCATGGCTATAAAAATACAAATATCCCATAACTTCTAAAAACACATTTGGTTTGGTTCCATATACCAACACTTCAATAAAATCATTGGTATATGGGTGTAAAATTTGGTTTTTCCCAACGGTTTTGTGAAACCGTTGGGATTGTTGAAGGGTATACCAGTATATTGGAAAAATCATTGAAATATCTCATCAATCCCAATAGTTTTCAAAATCCATAGGGATTGAAAACCAAAAAAAATACCCAGTGCGACCCTCCTACTTCATGAAGATATGTCAACATTTTCTACAATCCATGAGCCTCTATCCCCATTTTTCCCTAGCCACGAGCCTCCTTCTTCCATAAATAGATATGTTTCTACTAAACAATATACCTCTTCCACATCAAATTCATATGTAGTAACTACGTTATATCTTTTTAAACTATTTATTTCTTGATTTTTCCCTCCATTTCTGTGTTGTCATGATTCAATTTTTACTTTCGGTGCTCAACTGTGATGGTGAAATGTTTTGAATGGTTTTATGTAATTTTAAACCTCTTTAATGTGTGTGTTTCAATGAAATTATTTCACTGGGAAGTAAATGTTTTTTATATAACTGTAAATTAATAATTATTGATTGGGGTGCAGGTGGGCTCTCCATGGGTTGGGGTAGCCTGTGTAGGCGGGGAGTAGGTGGGCAGGTTGCAGTTTTGGAGGGGGTGTGGGTTGTCCTAGTGGGGGGGGGGGGTGCTGTCTAGGTGGGTTTGGGGAGGGTGTGATGTCCAGGGAGGGGGGTTGTCCAGGTGGGGCTGTGGTGGGCTGTCAGGGTGGGGTCGGGGGGGGGGGGGGGGGGGCGCTACCCTGGTGGGGTGGGGTTGGGGGTTTGTTGGTGGGGAGAGGGGGTGTGTAGGATGTGAGTGAGGAGGGGGTGTGGGATCTCCAGGTCGGGGGGATGTCCATTTCGGGTTGCCATTGCATGTGGGGAGGGGGTGTGTAGGTTAAGAGGGGGTGTGGACACCCCTACCACCTTGGGTTGTCCCTAACTCCCCTAGATAGACCCATACCCCCTAGACACCCCCACCCCCATGGAAAACCACACCCCCTAGACACCTACAACCTTGGACATCCCCCACCCCCTCTAGACACCACCACCCACTAGACACCCCCACCCCATGGACACCCCCACCCCTATAGACAATCTACCACTCCCTAGATAACCCCCACAACATGGACATCCCCCACCCCTATGGATAGTCCACCACTCCCTAGATAACCCCCACCCCTAGACACCCCACCCTTAAACAGCCCCCACCTCTCTAGAAACCACCACTCCTGGAAACCCCCCCCCCCCTCCCCTAGACACCCCCTCCCCTAAACACCCCCACCCCTGGACATCCCCTACCCCCCTGGGCAGCACTCACCCCCTAGGATATTAAATTTTTCCTTAACTACAACAATTGAATTACTCTTTATGAATCTATTAGATATCATATCCTTGTTTATTTGTTTATATCATCATTTACAACAATTTAAAGGGTTTAATCAGTCTTCATGTATAACATGATTAAATTTCATAGAGGCATAATTAAGTACGCTTTCTCTCTTGGTTTTTGAGTGAAATAAAGACAAAGAATTAATGTTCAATTATTTTAATATCCTAGTGACACCTAAAAAATAACCATCTTACTCAGAATTAAATTTCATTATTGCATCATGTATCATTTATTGAATTTATTATATTTCCATTCAAGCTCACCTAAAACAATGGAGAGTAAAATTATCAATGAATTCCCATATTTTCTCTCATATATTTTTTTCTTGGGTCACACATTGGTTATCGTCTTATAATTACTTATATATTTGATTTCAACTACATCAAATGAAACCAATTAAAGATAGGAAAATGAAAAAAGATGATGGACCTCAATCATTGCTTGGATGAGATGGGGTTTCCACCACTAGTGCCTGTAGTGAATATTTTATTTTAAAAATATATATTTAAATAATATAAAATGTCATGTGATTAATTTTGTTTTAAACATATTTGCAAGATCCACCTATTAAGACACTATTATTTGATGAGAAGACTAGTAGTGGTCTCCGAACTATGGTTGGCGGTACGAGGGGGGGGGGGGTACGAGAGATAGGCAATCTTGTCGGCGTACCCGATTAGACCCTACCCCTCCCACTAACATAAAATATATCCTAGATTCTGAACCTGGTGTGTTGTTAGAGACACACGTGATATTTAGGCCTCCCATGTTTTCACTACCCTTTATATATGGGTCTCCTCAACCATCTTTACCATATCTAATGATGATTCACACTCCCCTTCGAGGATTCGACCATCCATATGTTCCATCTTCTTTTAGTTACAATTCCCTCACTCTGAGATTATTTATTTAGTCTTCTTCATCTCCTGCTCGACAAATTTTTGTCCCATCAAAGCATATAATGGGACCCACTCCACCTATATAGGGTGTTTCTTTAGTTTTTTCGGATCCAGTGGCACCCATTTATTAGACTAATGCTTGTATATTTATAAAACCCTAAAAACATTTATACCCTTATTTATATTCATTATAACTTGTATTGATGAAATATATGTTTTTATTTCATAAAAAATACATCTACAGCTATGAGGGGAAATGTGGCGTACATTCATTCATGTGGTGTGGAACCACCACATGCAATTGATGTTGGGATACAAGGAAGACAGTCAAATTACTGAAAAAATAGTACAGTACTGTTTGATTTTTTTTGGAAATTCTTGTCAAATACTCTGACATTATTCTTGTTATCCCACTCTCCAAGAGATAGTGGCCAAATGAAATCAGGGGTAATTCCTGGGCTCATATATGGGTTAAAATAATGATTTGTGTTTAATGGAATATATTATTTTTGTATTTATATAAATTAATATTTTTGTATCTACTTCGGTTTAATTTCCCTGATGGTGAGGGTGCACGACCAACACGTCCAATGGATTTTGGTGAGAATTGGAGATCCTATAAGCATGATTTATATATTGGAAGGAATTCTAATATTAGAATAGAGATAGAGGATGTAACTATCATGGATAATTGTCTGATAGAATAGTATCAGTAGGTGAATAATCATTAGAAAACAATCTAGTTCAAGGTATTAATCGCATTTGAGGTATTTAAATGTAAATTTTCCTGTTATGAAATAATATCATTTTATTATTGAATATTATTTGGGAATAATTTGAAAAAAAAATTGATGCTAAAAATACCTTGACACATTAGGAGGTACAATGATGTCAGTACTTGAGAGGAGGTAGGTATGAAAGTTGTTTAGAAATTTTCATTACGACTTTCACATTATAATAATTCAACCTTAATTAATTTGATTTCCAATTTGTTCCTAAAATTTATGTTATGAAATTAATTATTCATAAATTTTATTATTATTATGGTTTCTTACATTCAATTTCATTTTAGAGGAAAACATTGTATATTTAAGGACATGTGCCTCATGAAAAACTATTTTTTAGTTTAAGGGAAAAGGTGGTATGTGTTGTTAATGAACCAACTCAATAGTAGAATATTTGTTTTACATTGTTGATTTAAAATTTTAATACTTATTTCGTAACATAATAATGTATTTATATTTTAACATTCTTCTTTAGAGTCCCTTGATTCCCATAAACCCAAAAATTTTGGGCCAAATGATCACTTACATCAGGTGTTGGGAGATGAGCTCTTTATCCGAGTATGATACCTACCCGGGACGGGTATAGTCTAGAAGTTGTATTGGACCTCTTCATGTATGGTTAGTAGTGACACCATGTTACAGTAGGTTAAGGAACATGCAGAACATGATGAAAAAGGGCAAGAGAGATGACAGAACAATATGCTAGGGAAAACACTGCATTTAGGAAACTAATGGAAGTTTTACGTCCAACACTTCTACAAGAGTCCAACAAATCTTTTGATGAATATACATCATCCATGTGTACAAAATATTGTGCACCAGGTGGATGTTCTTGTGGTATTTGAGACGAGGTGTAAGGGAGGGTGAGGAGGAGTCTGGGACGGAAGAGGAGGGTGATGAGGAGTCTGAGGTGGAGGAGGCCGAGGAGGAGGCCAAGGCGGAGTACGAGGGAGACTAGGAGGGTGGTGAAAATGATTGGGACAAATATGAGGAATGGGATGAGGGGGATGATGAGGGTGATTATAGTGATGTTTATGATGGAAATATTGATCTGTTACATTTTTAACTGATATTACTAACATTTGATGTTTGATGATTTTTTGTTCCTGACTATATGTGTCATAACCTAGGTCACACTATCTTTATTTCTTTATTTAAAGATAATAAAACATGACTAGACGATTTCCTAAGATTGAATACATGTGAATGATTCCCCCTCCCCTGGACACCCCCACCCCCTTGGAATGCCCCCACCCCTAGACATCACCACCCCTGTACACCCCCACCCCATTAACACCCCCACCCCCTAGACACCCCACCCGAATGGATATCCCACCCAACCCCCTTGGATATCCCTCCCCCACCAACCCCACCACCTTGGATAGCCCCAACCCCCATGCACCCCCTTGGACCCCCCCATAACACCCCCACCAACTTGGATATCCCCCACCCCCTGGATTTCCCCCACCCCCTAAACACCCCACCCATTGGACAACCCCCCTGGACAACACCACACCGCCTAGACAGCCCCCACCCCTAGACACCCCCACCACCTTGGAAAGCCCCACCCCTGGAAAGCCCCCCCCCCCCCGAACGACCCCACCGCACCCCCTGGACCGTCCCCACCATCCCTAGACACCACACCCCCCTTGGACGACCCCAACCCCCCTGGACAGCCCCCACCCCTGGACACCCCCACTGCCTTGGACAGCCCCCACCCCCACGGACAACCCCCACCATTTGGTTAAACCCCTCCCTCTGGACACCTCCCCCCGTTGGACACCCCCCAGACACCCCCACCCACTTGGATATCGCCCACCCCCTTAGATATCCCCCTCCCCCAGGACAACCCCACCAGCCTGGACAACCCCCCCCCCCCCCCCAAACACCCCAACCCAAAACTCCCCCAACCCCTTGGACATCCCCCACCCCCTAAGACAACCACCACCGCCTGGACACCCCCACCCCACCCCCTTGGACCCCCTACCATCACCCACTTGGACAACCTCTACCCCATCCCCCTGAACACCCCCACCCCCAAGGATAACCCCCACCCCTGGATAGCCCACCACCCCCAAGACACCCCCACCCCCTTAGAAAACCCCCCCATACACCACCCAACCCCCTGGACACCCCACCCCCTAGACACTCCACCCCTAGTGTAACACCCCAACATTTCATAGTGTGTTACTTCTTCAAAATAATTCAATAACTTGAACAACATGCAATACCGAGTTCAAGCGCACCATGACTTATCAAAAAAGCCATTCAAAAGAGGATATGAATAGTATTAACTAAATTTTGAAATTTTATAAACTGTATCTCTAAAAATGGAATTCATTTTTGGATTCGGAATATTGAATTTACCCTAGGGTAAAATTTTGGTACTTTTCGGATAACTTTTATATTTTGAAGAATAGTGAAAATTACTAAATTTTAATTAAAAAAAATTGTTTTAATAAAAATAATTAATAGTGATAAATTATGAATTTTTCTGATTTTAAAGTATATTTAAAATATATGTTTACCATTTAATACAATGATGATCATTGGAAATAATTTCACAATTAAACCGGACATAAACAAGTGTCAATCTTTTGATAGTTATTATATCTTTAAAACACGCATTTTGTTTTGACAGCGGGAATTAATTTTAAATTAATTTCTGCCACTTATGTGTTTTGAATTTAGAAAAATGGATTCCATATTTGGAATCAGTATGTCCAAATTTTTTAAATTGGTAACTTTTATTTTTATACATTTTGAATAATTCGGTAAATATTTTATTTACCACGGTTAAAGGGTCAATCCTGTAAATAAGGGTTAAAAAATTATATTATAATAATAATAAATTACCCTAAAAGGTGTCCTAAACTTATTGTTTGATATATTTCCGACTATGGGAATCTTTGGGGCGATTATTGGGACCCCATGGAGCCACTTTTAGGTGATAGGGACACTTTATTTTAATTAAAATTAAGTAAATACAAAAATGACATACGCTTATATCTTTTAGAAAAACATTATTTACATAGGGTTATATGTGATATATATTCTATTATAAATATTCATTATAAAGATAAAAATATTTACTACATAATGATATTTTATTTATAATTTTTAGACATTTAAAAAGTAAAAATATATATGACACAATCAGGATGCAGTATTTTCCTTATTAATGAAACAATCAAATAATTGGTATTATCAATGTTAAAATAAATATAATTTGAATGTTTTGAT
This sequence comes from Viscum album, assembly GCA_963277665.1. Classification (NCBI taxonomy): domain Eukaryota; kingdom Viridiplantae; phylum Streptophyta; class Magnoliopsida; order Santalales; family Viscaceae; genus Viscum; species Viscum album. The sequence goes on from OY728151.1 coordinate 1,971,526,761, forward strand.
GACACACACGAATTTCATTGTTTAATATGACATTTTATGATTTCTTAAATTAATTTGGTTCGAATTAAGAATGTTTCTATGAATTTAACAAAATTCAATTATTGAGTAGTGTCAAAATTGACATAAATGAGTTTTTAAAACAAATATTATATTATTAATTTATATTCTATTCCTAAAAACCTAAGGTTCAGACAAAGGACTTATATAATTATTTTTGTATCATTAATGGACCACTTTGTGGTCTCTTGGAAGTATATAGTATGTTTATTAACTATATAATATAAAAATACAAAGTGACATGTTAAGTGTCAAACTAATTAACCAAGAGTTAAAACTAAAAGATAAGGCCAATATAATGACCCAAACCTGTCTAAAATCTATTGGTTGAAAGTATTTAGACCCATACCCACCTTATAATTTGAATAATCCACTTTTTATTCTTTAGAAACCGAATATTAATTTATTATAAATTAATACTTTGAGTTTTTCCTAAAGAGCCCCTCCCCCCTTATAAAAGGACCCAACTTCTAACCAATTCTTCACATCATAAATGCCGTTTGGTTCGACCAAACCCTACCCAAATACTCTCTCCACTTCCTTCACTTAATACTAGAGGACATTGTTTGATAATAAAGACATCCTATGGATCCCTTTTGATCAAATCAAAAGGAAGAACCCGAAGAAGAGGTAACATATTCACCACCCTCTTTAAAGTTCCTTTCTTCTTCAACTTCTTCTTTCCTTGTTATTTCCATTCTAAAATAATAAATATAGTATCTTATATATACTGTGATGTTATTATAATTATGGAAAAAACAAATTCATTATTATATTAATCCCTTGAATGACATGTCACCATATGTGCGTACGTACGGCCTACCGTCTCCATGTTGTGGTGTAATTGTTATTCAATATACTATTATTTAGATGGATATAATAGTGATGCATAATTCCTGTAAATAATAAATATACCATGATAATGAATCTGTATATATGATATACCATCCAATTATATATTATTTTAATATCAAAAGATTGATATTTTCGCTGGTGCGTACGTACGGATTACCGTCTCCACGACGCGATGAGATTCATTTCCAAGTAAACCATTTATCGAAGATTATAAAATTATATATTACTAATAAGTATGTAATATATGACATTATAATGCTACTGGAGATATATATATTTATATATATAATTATTTATGTACTTACATATATCTTATTCACTTACTTCCATTCAATACTATATGAAAAACAGAAACAACGTTTATGCGTACGTACAGACTACCATCTCCATAAACGGTGTTTTCCATTTCATATATATGTCTACTATAAATATTTATATTCTAATTATATATGATATATTTATCATGTTTTATATTCTGGAAGTATTTAAATCATGATCTAATTGATACAATAAAGAGTAACAAGTTAAAACACGTACAATAAAGAAAGCGATTATTACCCGAAATGTTAATTTAAATGGAAATTATTATTAAACAGTTAGTATAAAGTCATAAATGAATCATGTATGATATAAATAATATTAATATGATTCTGTTATAATTTAATAACATACTATGATCTTCATACAAAAGTTTAAACGTACCCTCGACTAAAGGAAAGTTCAAGGTAAGAGGTTTTCATCTGACTCCTTATTCCCGTGAGATTCATGCCATATTGCCACTATTACCTTTCATGTGGTGTATGTACAGACCATAATTGTATTATTTGTGTAATAAACTTTAATTTATGTGTTTTTACATTTTCCTTGTATGATACCTCTTTCATGGGTTGTATGTTTCGTAAGTTACCAAATTGGTAAGGGTTAAATCCTCAATCTCATTTTTATCCGAGATTGTTTATGTGTATGTATTTACTGGGACATTTTTATCATCCATTCCCATTTTTCATAAAAACGATTTAAAAATGAATATTGTAAGGATTTTTAAAGGTACCCTTTATCAATATCATAATTTCAAATGTTTTAATGATTTATCTTTCTAAATATTTTTAATTAATGTCCATGTTTTCAAAATGATTTTAAGGATTTATTTATATGGACATTAATGTTTTGAAATGATAATTCATTTCAATAGATTCAAACTGGTATGGGACACTTTTATTCAAAAACCTCTTTTAAATTACTTCCTTTAGAAATGTGTGACTTTTAAAGGATTTTACAAAAGGATATTTCTCTGAAAAAGTTTTTCTCATCATTTTCATCTATGCCAACATCCTTTGATGGATTTTAAGCTTATTTGAAGTTGATTTATTATAAAAAACTTCCATTGAAGGTTTTGTGATATGTTTGACTGTGGATGTGTTATTTTTTAAACCATTCATGGTTTATGGAGAAATTATTGACATTTCATATGCAAGTTTTAATATGAATGTTTATGTTATGTTTAAACCTATTCATATGAGGAATGCATTGGACATAGTAAGTGACGGGTGGAGCCCGCTATAGCTCCTCAATGCATTGGTAGGTCTCATTAGACAAACTAGTGTCTTGTCACGAGGCCTTGACAAAATATTATTTGTAGTCTTGGCACGAGTCCTTGGCTACGTAGTTATGATAGTCTGACATTATGCATTCTATCATTATGAAAGTGGTTAGTGATATTGCATGTGATTATTCGACTAGTAGAATATCAATGTGAATAAGTAAATGGAATTATTTAATTTTATTTTTTCTATATTATGATAAAGTACAAGTTTAAAAGGATTTTGTTTTAGTTATACATCACCTTAAATGTTTATTCTTATTTATGAATTTTTTTCACTGTATTTCTTACCCTTACTGAGCGTTTGAGCTCACCCCTTTCTATGTTTTATTTTTCTTAGGATTCCAAGAAGTGTATTGTTATTGATATGAAGGGTAAAGACAAGGGAATAATGGCTTTCATAAAGTATTGTTTATGTTGTTTTGTATGTTATTAAGTGTAATATATCATTCATGTATGTAATCTATTTTCCAAGACTGCTAAACTGATCGGTCCTTCGGGACATGATTCCATGTAATCATGCCAATGTATTAAAATAATGCACCAACTCTGGGTAACTGGGGTCGAGGCGTTACACATAGAAACTCCCCCACCCCCACCACTAGACACCCCACCCCACAGACACCCTGACCCCACCCCCTTGGAAAACCCCCAACCCCCATAACACCACACACCCCCCTTGGACACCCCCACCCCACCCCCACCCCCACAGGACCTGGACCCCCCCCCACCCCTCCACAACCCCATTGGGAAGCCCCCCCACCCCCCGACACCCCCACCCCAAGACAACCCCACCCCCGTGTGCATCCCCCACAACCTTGGACCACCCCCCATCCCCTGGACACCCCCACCCCACCACATTTGACCGCCCCCACCCCTTGGATCAGATTTTCATGTGTTGTGTTTATGGAGATGTTTGTTATCATGGTGTTCTGTTTTTTAGTGGTGTATTTTGTTTTGTGTATTGGTGTTATTATGAATTCCGAATATTGTACTACCATTGCATTGGTGTTATTCTGTTTGAATACTATTTGGGTCATATTTTACTTCATTGGTTTTATTTTTAAATATGTATAGTGTATTCAAATTTCAGGAAATTTGACTAGTAATTAGAGGTAATTAATTCTGAACTATATTTCAGCTTTTTATTATTGTGGTAAATGTAAAAGGGAATGTGATAACTTCTAACTACTAGAGTTACATCAACTCAATGACAACAATTTGAAAACTGTTGGTATTGATTTGAAAATCCAATCTATACCAACGGTTTGATGAAACCATTGGTAAAAGTCGATATGAATGGTTTACAAATCGTTGGTATAGAACTTGAAACTAAATAATTACAAATGATTTCTATAAACAATTTGTAAATGTATTTCCTAGTGTTTTAGAAAGCTGTAGGTATATATATAAAGGGAGTTATATTGAAACGATGTAAAATCATTGGTAAAAACATAAACCAACAGTTATATAAAAACGTTGGTATAATGTGATGTAATATGACATACCAAAATGGTTTATAAATAACTATTGGGATATGTCTATCAACACATCTCAGCATCCAATGGATAGATAACCTATACCAACAGTTTTAAAACTATTTGAATATCACAGACTTCCATCAGCGATACTTGGTCCTACAAATACCAAGGTCCTCAACATATTTCATATAGGGAGATTGGAAATATTAATGGTTATCAACTTGAAGACTAAATTCCTAATTTAATGTGCAACTGTCCAAAGTGGATAGATCAATGATTAGATTTTACAGATTTGAATTTAAAATAGTTATGGAATAAAAATCATCACGTGGGATAAACATATCTCTCTCTACTACATCACATTTTTCATCAATCTTGGTGATATAATAATAACCATAAAATTCCCTAAAGAATATCCAATATTCAGAAAGTTATGGCTCATCTCTAATAGAAGAAGAATTAGGACATTTTTCCAGTTCTAGAAAAATTTCCATATTCCCTATTTAAGCATATTTTTCACTTTATGGAAAAGAAAAATTGTGATTTTCAGCTTCCAAATTAATTCTATCATTAGAGGAATTTTTTTAGGATTATTCAAGATTTCAAAATTGATTATCAACTTCTATGGAATCTATATTTGGACAGTTTTTTGTAAATGTTGGTCCCTTGATATATTTAAACACATTAAACTCTTTTTCTTGTTCTCAAATTTTAAATGACTAGCTAACCATTAAACATGTCCATAACAGCTCCAATAGTGGCTAATATGGGCCAACCCAGAATGATGAGAACCTCATTGTAACACACTATATCTATGACTAAGAATTCATTAGTTGAAAAAAGCTTCCCAAATCTAACTAGAAATTCATCTACGCTTACCAAAAGATGTGTGAATGATTTGTTAGTCAATAGATGGTTGAATATGGTGGGATGAATATCACCAAACTTCAAATATTGAAACAGTTTGTATAGTAGAAAATTGATAGTAGCACCAATTTCGCATACGTAGTTTAGTTGGAAATAATTTACCTAGGTATAGGGTTTGAAAAAGCTACTTGGATCATTGAGTTTGGGTGGGATATACTTTCGGAGGACTACACTACACTCTTTAGTGAGGTTATAGGTAGATAATTCTTCAAGAGATTTTTTTGGAAACAATAATTTTACGATATTTTAGGTTATATGGGATTTGAATTAAATCATGAATTAACTGGATGTTCACATGATGCATGGTCAAAATCCCAAGGACATGAAGAAGTTAGGCTGTAGTAATACATTATGGATTCAACATTTCATGGAAAGGGATGGGTGGGAAAAAGTTCTTAGGACATTAGAAATATCTCTCATTTCTTCAACATCATTTTATTTTTATTTATTCTTTTTCATTTATAGATTAATTTGAAGCTTCATTTCCATGTAAAATATTAAGATTTTGACATTTTAAGGTCCATTTTATTGATTCCAAGATTATATAAAAATAATATTTTTATTTCTATATTCATTGTTTTTTCGAGTTTGGGAATTTTAAGAAACCTTTTCAGGTTTATTTTGACTATTTAGACCACTTATTCTTACATAATTCATGGATTTTACTCTAGTATAAAGTATAACTGAACAAGGAAATATACATTTAACCTTATATATAATTTCTCATGATATTTGGACTATTTGAGTTTCCTTGTTCTACATTCTTGAATAGTTTTCTGTTTAATATTATTAATATAGGGCTTCATGTTTATTCAGTTCACTTTTGAATTTTTTCTTTTCTTGATTACATTATATTTAAAATTTGACATAATTTTTACGTAAATTGTTCATCATATTTTTTATGATGATTTTTTGAATCATCTGTTTCTTAGATTTGAAATTTTTTTATAGGTTGATTATGGTAATTAGGGGCGATGGACTGTTTGATAAAAAATAGGCTTTTCTAGGATAGATTAGGATGGTTCCTACAGCCTTGGTAAAATCATTAGTGAATGGGTCTTCTTTTTCAGGAATCCTAGGACCATAATGGACAAAGTTAGAACTTTCTTTTTGTAGGGATGGAATTTCAATATTGTTAAAAAAGTTTTTAGTGGGACCAAACATCCCACATTTGAGAATTATTATATATTTGATTGGTTAGTGTTATGATATCCAATATGGTTTACAACCTACATGGAATTCTAGTTCATTATGGTTTGAAGTTGGTTGGTGATTTCATCTAATTGATCTTGAGTATCATTTCCAGAACCGTTATTGGGTTTTATATTCACTCTTTTTTCTCCTTGATTTTTTATGTTGAGAGTTGAAATAATTTTTCTAAACAATATCTTAGAATTCATCATCTATGATATCATTATAAATTTACCCAGGAAATTGATAAAAATTTTTCTAACCATAGAAGGATAATCCTTTATTAAATGTGTCCATTAGAAGGTGGTATGGGAGTTTATGATGGGTACTCTACCTAAAATGGCACCTGAATCTATCCCAAGCCTTATGAAAGTCTTCTCCATCATATTTTTAAAACCTAGTGGTCTTGATATAAGTTCACCCTTATGTATTCCGGGATATAATTTAATTACTAATCAATTGTAGACATGGTCCCAGTTCTCAAAAATAATCTCATCAAGACTAAGAAACTTGTTTTAATAATTCCCTTTAAGGAAAATGAGAAATAATCTCATTCTATATTAAATTTAAATGAGTCCTAGTTTTGGTAATTTCTACATTGTATTAGATAACTATATAATGAATGATAAATAATCCTCATTAAAGAGTCCAATAAAAGTAAGAAGTTGTGAAATTTGAGACTATTTCAACTCATAGTTTCTTGATCTATGTGTAGGTATGATTGAATAAGGATTACATGACACATGGGGGAGTTGTAACACTCATATCGTAGTCCTCTAATTTCTTTATAAGAGTTCATGGGGATGGTTGTGGATGTTGTCAGGTGTAGGAACTCTTTCATCTAAATCTTCAATTTTATTTTTTTCATTTGCAGAGATGTTATATGTTTATCCTATTTAGGTTTTAAGGCCTCTACCCACTTAGTTGTTGATATTGTGCTCATATAATTGAATGTATTAATAGTGGGAATTCATCACAAATAGATTAAGAAGTACAATTGCAGTATCAAAAAAAATTCTATAAAAATAATGACAATAGTAGAAAAAAAACTAACAGTGAATCAAAGAAGATTTTTTTCACAGCGCATTAATTTTTTTTCATGTTTCATATGTTAATTTTTTGAAAAGTTGTTTATAAAATAATGTTTCATGAATCATTCCCTAGAAAATGTACTAAGAAATTATCCCAACAGTCATTGAAATCGATTAAATGTGTTAATTTTTTTATGGATTCCTACTAACTATTGTCTAGTGTTATCTAGGGTCAATACCATTGGGAAGGATAAACAACCAAAATTCATTTATTTTCTTCTCATAGCACCAACTAGATTCATAAATGGGTCGGGTAGATCAAGGAATTTATTGGGTATTAGTTTCACAAAAGAGGGGTATGTTGGTAGAAGGGTGAGATACCAACACATAATCGGTGAATCACTGAGAGAGAGGGTGTCTGTAGAAAGATATACTGATGGAAGGGGTATGTCGGTGAGACCGATAAGGGGATAAATCATATTGTTAGCAAGAGTGAAAAATATAGCACAAGGAGAAAGGAAATGGGAGTCACTGACACACACCAAATAAGAATTAATTAATTAATACAATAAATAGATCATATAATAATTTATGAAATAATTAAAATTATTAACTCATTAACTAATTAAAACATATTTTTTTAACTAAATTAAAAAAACTAAATAGTATCAATTAAATACAAAAATCAGGATTAAAAATTAATCAACCCATGTTATACAATTAAACTCTTGATTGCAGTCAAATTAATTATTAGATTTGGTTAAAGGTAAATTTAAGAACGATATATATTATTGTTGATATTAAATAGTTATTAAAGGAAATATAAATAATTTGATTTAAGGGAAAGGGAAACAGTGAGTGAAGTTGAGTTGCATGGGTGAGTCATTGATTCACGGAAAGTTGAAACAAAATGTGTAAGTGAGAAAAAAAATAGGTTTTGTGAGTGACTCAACATAAATATGTAGAAAAAAATAATAAAAGTAAAACATTAATGAAATTTATCATTTAAAAAATCTAAATTACTAAATTAATTAATTAGATTATTAGTAAAAATATGTGATTAACAAAAATTTCCAATAATTTTTTTTAGCACATTAAAACTAAAAACATATCTTTTAAAAATTAATAACAAATTTATTAAATATAGTAATAAAATTACCAATAATAAAAAAAATTATAAATTAAACTAAAAAAATATGAATTATTAAATTCCAAAAAATCAGTTTAAATTAAATATATTAAAATAAATAATAATTTTTAATTATTTAAATCAATTACAATGAAAATTTAAGACATGAGTAAATTAATTATAAATATAAACATTAAACAAGTAATTAACAAAATAATCATATTATTAAAATGTCCAGATAAATAAAACCACAAAATTAATTAATAAATAGTTTTACTTGAAAAGTTAATAAGACTAAATTAATTATTCTTAAATGATGAATATACATAATTAATTATAAAAATTTACTAATAAATAATTTTAATTATAAAAATACAATAGTTTAAATATTTAACAAAAAGTGTAAAATATGATAAATAAATTATTAAAAATATATCAAAAATATGTGGAAAACGATTTGGTTTTAGAGCCACATCAATGACCAATAAATACTTTTGTATATTTTTGGACACCTGAGTGTTTTGGAGGAATCTTTAATTTGTTTAATATCCTAAAATATCATTGAACACTTTGGTGCTTACTTCATGGAAATATATGGGAGAGGATGTGGGAGGCCATTGGGGACTCAGTTCTAGTTGGGAATTGTGTTTTACCCTAGTATGTTACCCACATAAGTAAATCATTTTTCTTCTAATAAATGTACTTCAAATTCACACATTATTTTTTCAGCATAGTTGTATGGATCGTCTGCAATCGATGGAGCCTGCATATCATAATGATTATCACTACCCCACTAAAGTATCAATTCTTCAAGTCCATGTATAATGGACCTTTTAGAACACTATTATAATGGTATTATCCTAGTGGGTAGTAGTTCATAGTTTCTAATTATGAGGATGGTGATTTTTATGAGGGGTGATGTTCATATTGGGAATGATGAATTCCTGGTATATGTCTAGAGACTTCATTAGACTTATGATGGATACATTTAGACTTTGAGGGTTATAAAGGCATAATTAGGACTATAGGATATCATTAGGAATCATATGCCCTTTCTATTTTTACATATTCATTAGGTTATGATGGTGGTATACCATATATCCTTCTCTCTATGGTATTTTATTTTTCTTTTTTTTCTCTACATATCACATCTTAGGATATATGTGCATGACTCATTGTACGATACCGACCTGGGTAAGCTAGTCCATGAGGGTTAAGTTTCTGTTTTCATGTATCCAATGAAGTTGAGGACTGGTTAGAAAAAGGCCCTTCATGGGAAATTGTTTTATTTATGTTCCCGTTTTCTTAAATCACAAATAATTTTGTTATGAGCTTTACGGAGTGGATTAATCAATTTAGTTTTTAGTACCACCAAATTTTTCATAGATTGTGCATTTTGAGGATGAAAACCCTTGAAGAATAATATTTTTGAAAAATATTTTGAAAACTAGGAATTAATATTGTGAGATATTCAGATTCCTGGTGAGCCCATGATTAATTTAATAAATATACATTACATATTTAATATAATGTGTTTTCATTTTTCTTACAAAAATTAGAATAAATCTGTAATGGAGGCCAAAATTAGTAATATGATGGAAAGATTGAGTTGAGAATGATGTTTTTACCCTTGGTGTGACATAACATTTATCAACATCATGCATTTTCAATAGATTTTTCCTGGGTATAAATTTAAAAAATAAATAAATTTATTTATTTATTTTATTTCCTATGACACTCTACCATATTAAATATATTAAAAAATTGTCATCCCACAAACCTAGGGTTAGCTTCATATCCTTGAACATTGAGTGTAGACATTGGAGAGTTATCATTAGGATATCATTGGAATATTATTGAAAATTGTATCAGATCCAAGACCATGTGAAAATGGATTTATTTGGTATTCATCCAATGACAGAAATAATGATCCATTTTTTATTAGTGACTGACCAAATTCCATCTCTGAGGCTTTTTATCGATAATTTCAACTTGTTCCACAACACATGTTAAATGTGTATTAATTAAACAAACTATAATTTATATGAGAATCAATAGTTAATTTATTTGCATTCAATTAAATTATTAATTGATTATTTATGGTTTTTTTCTAAATATAGAACAACAGATTATGGGATAATAAAAAAAGGACAGGTTTCATTCGTTATATATTTAGGTTTATGGATTTATCTGAACATTTCATCGCAGATTTTTCTGTGGTATTTTTTATGGAAAAAATATCAATGAATACAGAAAATATGATCGTTTTGCAACTGTTAAATATTGTAAAGGATCAATAACGTAGTTTCAGTTCATGTTTGAGGGTGAGATTGAGGTTTTGTGATGAAAAAGGAAGATCAGAGATGGATTATAATGGTTTAGTGTTTCCTATTCATCCAAGATTCAATGTTATAGATATGGATGGGGCATGTAATAATTTCCATAGTAGATTCAAATCCCATAATCCCAGTATCTGGTGATGGGATGTTTGTCCAACCCTAGATAAATTATTCTGAAAATGTTATGCAGTGGTGGTGATATGGATGGCGATGTAGAAGAAGAGCCTCATGTTTTTGGAACTACTATTTTAAATGACATTGTCATCAAAGATAAAACATGATGTGGGACCCCATAGATGCTGAACTAGGTTTCTTTAGGAGTGTTTAATATCACATTACATATGATCCTTTCACATGTTGTGTGAATCAGTCTAGAAGGATTGATGTGTAACATGATATTTATCTCGGTTGGGGTAGGCTGTTGTACATGGACACACCTATAGTAAATGAACACGATCTGGTAACCACTGGATTGACAAGGCTGCATGGGTAGAGTGTGAGCTGATGTCTAGACACAATGTACCTCAAAAAAAATGAAGTGTTTTATGCTAAAGTGAATTCCTTGTGATCGTGATACACGAGATATTTATGAATTAGTGAGATATATTGTGTAACCATAGGGACACATTGTGTAATCCTTTGAGGATTGGGTGGATTACTCTTTATTATATGTTCCTCTTTATTGTGAGCATCTTTAAGATTTCTTATACCATTATCAGTTCTATGTTTTCCCTTAGTCTATTATTTTGAGTATCTAGTGCATCATCACATTCCCCTCATAGAGTGTATCCTCACTTTATATTCTTGACGATCAGTCCATTGTGGGATAGATCCATTCTTCTAGAATGATTTTTCTTAGATTTCTTCAATAGATATCTTAGTGGCATATTGAATGAATCATTATTATAGGTCCACTAGTGTCTATTGTGTTTTATTTTATGGGGATGATGGAATTTATATGACCAATATTTAAATTTCCAATGAACCCCTATCTATGTGGATATTTCTAGTAGGGTCTTGTGTCCCCTTGTGAGACCTAGGTGTTGAACCCCTATTTTTATATTATTATCTGATAATTATGTTGGGGTATTAGTCTAATTGATTATGTATCACAGAAAAATCACATTATTATCCAGCATGATTTTTTTCAGGCATGATGAGCAAGATATATGGGTTGAGTTCCTCCATGAATGTCGTGGCTCAAGGAGTGAGATCTCTTGGAAGGGAATTACCTAGAACCCTCATAATTGTTCTGTTGATAGAAGCTGTTAAGGAAAATCAGGATGCGACATAATTTTGGGCATACCAAGATGTTTTATTGTGTGTCCCACATTATTTTTGACATAACAAATGATGATTTGACTACTCTTGATTATTGTTTCATGGTACTTTTGGGGTTTCTGGCTCAGTGTTATTATAAACACCTCAATATAGGATATTCCAACACATATCACATATTATGTGGATGATTGATCTTTTACATAGTCATTTTATGACTTCTATTTGTTGGAGCTTAGTTTTCCTATATAGATTGTAATTTATATCGGTGTTTCATTTGATATTATTACCCTCTTGGGGAATTGATAAATTATATATAGTTTTGGGTGGGATTGTATTTGGCCCCTTTTTCTGATTTCTATTATTTTTTGTTATACTCTAATTGAGATATTATCGATTTATGCATGAATTGTTACTAGTTGTTTTACATTTCATAATTTTATGGGCATGTATATGTGTGTGTTTTTACTGGAACATAATGACAATTCCTGCCATGTGTGTGATATTCAATTATTTTTCTAGTGTGAAGCCCCTAACCAATTGGAGGTGGGAATGGGTTGGTTATGCTCTGGCCCTCTGGGATTAGGTCATGACAACTAATGTGATGAAACCATTGTGAAGTATACCGATCAGTTGGAAAATTCCCATATTTATCTGTGAAATGAGTTCTATTTAGTGTTACATTCACCAAATATCTATTTATGTTGATAATTATCCAGATAATATAATATATGAATCTTATATAGTCGATCTAACAAATAATTTTCCAATCCACCATATAGATTAACTCTACTATATTCCACAAGTAACGTAATCCTATTAAGGACATTTGGATACACTTATGAAAATCAAATAATAAAAGAGGAGTAAACAGGAAATCCAAGGGCATAAAGATTCGTAATGGCCTAACCATGGAAGAAGAAATGTCACATATCCTTTCTCTACATACACAAGATAATTTAGGGGCACCCAACATTGTAATGAACTACATGTTTTATGATCAAGGACAGGACAAGTACCACTTTGGATAGAATCTAATGCTTTTTATTTGATGTGGATTTTAATATATAAATCTTTTATCAGGTTATTCCATTTATATATTGATTTTTCTAGTTATTTTAGGTTTGAATCATATTCCATCACCCATACTAATATATTAAAACCAAATTGTTCTATAACTCATTACACAACCCAGACATTTCTTTTATACACAAAAAATCATTAATCCTAAAATTTCATATATATATATATATATATATATATTAATTCGTTATATATATATAAATTACATGATAACATCGAGTAATTTAATAAATTTATATGATAAAAATATTCTTTATATGATTAAGTATATAGAAATATATATCGATCCCCATTCACCAACCTTAAAAAATAATAATGCTTCAGGTCAATAGGTTGTCTGACCCTATCTCCCCCAAGTTAGGGATACATAAATCAAGAGAGGATTCAATTTATAGTAACTCTAAAATATAATATTCGGAAACAATCTTCAACATCTAAATTCCTATCTAAAAATAATTTAGAAACTATATTCAAAGTACATGACAAACTAAATTCATTATAAAGTACTTCTTAGCATGAAATGAAAGGCTCTATCCTAGAGTTAATTTATTATTTTGAACTAAATCATTCTTAATTTATGAAATGATCTATTTATTAATATATATATAATTAGTTTTAACCTCTAAAAAAATAAAAAATATAAATATTAAATTATTTGATAAATATTTATGAGAAATTCATAAATTAAAGATATTTAATTTTTTTTTGTAACATTAGCTTTATATTATTCCTTGAGTTTAAATATAAAAAAATTATATTTAATACAATATGAAATATTATATATTTATTCAATATATCAAATTTATATATTAATTATATTTCATTTTATGAATAATATAAAATTTAAAATTTAATATATATCATGTAAACATAATCTAATAACATATACTTATGATTATTTAAATCAAGATAATATTATTCATCACAACACTTTCAATGTGTGATAAATAATATCTAAATAAATCACCATTAATTAAAAAATTAAAAATAGTTTGTTTTTTAACAATACAAAATTTAAATATAACACTATTATATTTTTTCCTCATTTCAAAATTTATAACCCCTTATTTTACCTTCCATAAGATTTATAAATAATCAATTTTCTTCCAGATCATAAGGAGTAAAATATAATTTTATTAAAATGTATTTGATGTTTTAAAATATTAATATTTATAGAATATATAATAAAATTTTTTCTTAATCATTTATTAATAAATTATAAACCCATCATAATAAAATAATTAATTTACATTTTATTAATTACTAAATATTCAAAAAAATGAAAATTAATTTTAATTTATAATCAAATTATTAATTTTAAAAATTATATAAAAATATAAAAAAATAAATATTTATATTTACCCTTATGATGAATCCATATTATTGGTTTGGGTATATTCTATTTACTGTTAAGTAACTTCCTTACCGTAAGGGTAGTTAGGCAGTTTCCCAGTATATAAATGTTACATGGATATTACCTTTAAGATTTTTCATTTCACAATGGTATTATGTTTATGTAAATCCTCATTGGGTAATTTTATATTTTGGGTCCACTTTTACATAGCTATTCTATATAAGGGTAAGACTTAAATAACCCTTATTTAGATTTTTGGAGATAGCGAGATGACCCTTACGTAGGTCGCACTACCTAAGAGTAACTATTTGAAACCTTTACATATATCCCATCAATATAATGTTATGATATAGATTCATTACACATTAGGATAAGAAACATCATAAACCTATGTAATAATTTTACATTATGCATTTATGTGTGGTTTGTAATTCAGGATACCATTACGTGAACCCTTAATATAATGGTATTCCTCAAGTATCGTTTGTTATATAATGGTGATAAATTGTAGGAAATCGAGATACTATTTTAGATAGTTTCCATTTTCATTTTAATTATTTCGACTATCTTTTTTCATTTTAAGAGAATTTGAATCATTTTTGGAATATTGAAGTGTTTTGAGCAAAATTTTGAAAAGCCATTTTTCTTGAATTTTACCTATTATTTATCGGTATGGTGCATTAAGAACAATGCTTTCAATAATAATAGTATTTTTGAAATTTGGTTCTTTTAGGAACTATTGGATGACGGTATTCACCTTTTAAACTTTTCAAGGGTTTTAATTGACCATATGTAGTGTCAAGAATCATTCAAAATGGAAACACCATTTTAGGACAAAATAGAATGCACCTCACAAATTCGGTGATAACACAGGCTGAAGAACTCCAAATCACGTGATTTTTCTTGGATATTAATGGAAAACCAATTTATAGACTTCATGATACATTTAAATTGTAAATTTTATCATTATTATAGTATTTTATCATCTCACATTATAGGAATATGAAGAGTATCTTCAGGTAGATATAGTGATATTCAGTATTTAATTTATATCACATCAAACAAAATCTCCAAAGGAACTGAAATTTATATAGAGAAATATATTTGGATTCTTAATAATATTTATGAATAATAAATATGATGATTTGGACTATATGATTTTCTAAAGAGAGGAATCATTTTGGTAAATAGATTTTGGATAGCAATTTCCATAAACTTTTCCCTTTATATTATAATCTCAACGAAATTTCATGGGGGTGGAAAAAGGGTGAGATATTTTATTGATTAGATATTATGGATATTTATAGTTCAATTTATCATAATTAATTCATGATTTTGAAAGATTAAATAGGTGGTGGGAAGATGAGACAGAAGGCCATATCCCATTTTAATTTTTTGATTTTCTTTGTCTGTATTTGTATTTATGTTGAAACTGTTTTTCCAGAAAGAAGGAAGTATATTTCCTTCTAGAAATAAATATATTCCAAATTAAAATGGATTTATATTCATCTTGTAATTTTAAATTTTATATTCTATTCGATTACATTTCATTGGGTGTGGTCTCCCCATAGAGCACAGTGAGTGTAATATAACATTATTAATAAGATGTATTCGGGTAATCATGTCACACACACAACTGGATAAGAAGTAATAATTGAGGTCACAATATGGTTTCCAGTTAATTTAGGTGTATCATTTTGGTTGTTGAGTAATATGATAAGAAATACAACTGGATAATTATTGTATAAAATGATAGATGGTGTATTGGAAGATCAAAGCTTATACATTGATGTCTTCTTTATCTTTTCCTTTTTAGTCTGGTCTCCTTATAATATCAAAACACTAACATAGATTTATTATCTAAATCATATTTTATTTAATTATAAAAAATTGATATAATTTAATTTATCTTTTTATAATTATTAATGCAATAAAAATAAATTAACAATGTGACATTTTGATAGCTTAGTTATCAGCCTCCCCCAGAGACAACCCCATAGACACCATTGTGGTATATTTTTTAAGGGAAATTATTGAAAAAATTTATGTAACTAAAAAACCCATTATAAATGGGGAACCATTTCTAGGTTTTTTTCTTGTGTTTTATTTATTTATTTTTAAAATTTTCATATTTTTACCACTAATTTAGAGTCTTAAAAAATGAATTTTCACAATGACTACTCCAATGCTTTTCCTGATTATAAATAATATGAAGAACCACTTCATTATTAATAATTTTAAAACTTTTTATCCCAGATAATAATTTAGAAACTGAACAAAAATTTTTTGAACTTCAAAATAGTGCTTCAATGATTCCAAAATTAAGAAAAAATTATGATTATTTGAAATATATTAAAATAATTGAAAGAACTAAAATCTAAAAAATATGATCTAGAAATAGAAAATTGTATCCCACAAACTTTTTATGTTGGGGAACCTTTTGTGGAACATATTAAAATGTATTTTTAATCACCATTTTCTAATTTTATAGAAGAAATTGTCATTGATTCTCCAAATGATATATCTTTTTGAAATTAAAACTATTTGGAAAACAAGGGGAAAGATATTTTTTAAAATTAAATACCATGTAAATTCTCATGTTTTTTCAATGAAAAGTGAGAACCCATGTTTGAATCTTTATTCATGAAGGATGAAAAACATGATATATTCACTTTTTAAGATCATATGGAACATCCAAAGCTATATCCCACTTTTAGTACCACAATTATAGACTCTAAGAAAGATATTGATCCTGAGAAGCCCCAGGGAGATTCCTGAAATCATTATACAACTTTTTTCTGATTATTCTCATGATAAATTCTAAAATCTATCCCCTAGTGAAATTTTAGTTCTCACTAATTTTTAGAGGAGTAATTTTTCTAGTAAAGGGGATTTAATGTATGAAATAGAAGAAATAATGATATGTCTGGTTGAAGAGTAAATTGTTTTAAATGCGTATAGTGGTACCAATAATATTTACAATGAATTAAGCAGTTTTCATGATAAACATTAATATAGACCACTTCCAATAATTGAATTTTAAAAACCAGTAGCGGTTGTTTGTGATGATAAAGTGTTGGGATGTTTCTTCTACATTCCATTCTATATTACAATGCATCATTGGATTCACAACTGAATGGAGAAGAACCTAAATAAATATATATTGGTGTATTATAAATGTTATTGGAGCTAAAAAATATATTACTTATTTGATTTTCAGGTTCATGAGGAAGAAACTTCACCCAAATTAAGATTGGTGATGATCAGCCAGAACATCCGGATATGGGGTAGGGAAATCCAGGCACCAACATGGGGGTTCATACCATATCTCGCTTCACTACAATTTTTTTATTTATTAACATTCAATAAATTTATGATGATTTGTTTTTCTTTTTTTCTTGTTGGTTTTCAAGTCAACCCTTTTAGGAGGCAAACACTAGGTTGATGCTTCTCTACAAAAACTAGGTTACTTCTTTCCATCCTACTTGATTTTTTAATGTCTTGTCATTTTTATTTTTAATTCTTCAAATAATCTAAGAACAATCATAAAATTGTATAAAATAAGTGTGTGGGAATAACATGCTTGGTAGATTATGATTCTTTTTCTATTATTTAAAATTTATGTGGATTTATTTCAATTTTTGTGTTAAAAAAACTGGTGAGATTCAATGTAATTTACTTTGTGAATTCAATATTTTTTCAATGGTAAGTACTAACATTTTTCAAGGAACTAAACCAAAATAATTGATGATATGTGATTTTATATAACTTTACAATGTGGAAATTCAGGAAAAGTACCCTTGAATTCAAAATTTCATGCCATGAATGGTGTCTAATATTTAGATTCACATTCATTTTTTAAATCTATGAAATATTTTAATATTATTAACATTTACACATCCCCCTTCTTGATTGAACCAGATAATACTTATTTTAACCAGAAATTTACTTTTTCTATCAAAACCTGTGTGATTTAAGGATGTTGTGTACAAATTGATTATGGATTTTTTTTGGTGATTTAATACCCTCATTTCTTGATAATCATTTCTATTCGGGTCCACCTTGTAAATTTTTTATTTCTATATGCCTAAGTATCCATGTATATAATTTTAGGATATCCACCTTAGGAATGTATTCATATATAATCCATGATTGATGTACATTGCATGATTTTGAAAAGCATAAGTGTATGGGGAAAACATTATGGTGTCCTACCTATTTGATATTTTCATTATCATGAAATTAAATTCGTGAAAATACTTTCTTTCTTAAGAAAAAATTATATATGTTATTCCCATTCTCAATATATCATAAAAAATGGAGTTGTTCTTTTCCGGAGCTCCTAAAGAAAAAATGTTATTCTAATCATTGATTTTTTTAAAAAAATACTTCTAACAATGTTTATGATTTGGAGAAATTTTAAGATGTTCACTAATGATATTTTGATGTTTTTTAGACATGAATTTATTTATTGATGATATATTAAAAAGAAATTTATTAATTAAAAATTGGAATCATACAATGTTTTTTCAATAATGATCCAACCCCTCTCTTTCTGCCTCATATATTTTTTTACTCGAATCCCAAAAAACATAACCCATAGAAAATCCATTTGTATAGAATCTTTATTAATACAATTATTTGATAAAATTGGGGGGATATTTAAAAAAATTTCAATATTATGGCGTCACTTGCAATTATTTGGATGAGAAAATATTTATTCAAAATAAAATATTATATACTGAGAGGAAAAGAAAGTGAGGTGGGAATAATTGGGAATTGATGAATTAATAAAGAATGACCATATTTAATTAAAACAATAATTAATTTTTATTCTCATCCTTTTCATTATAATTATAATTTTTTGTGCATTGATTTGGAGCTTTTGAATTTCATTGACATTTTTTTAATATTCATTGGCAATTTAATTTGAAATCGTCACTTGTATATGATTCTAAGTGTTAAGTGTGGGGGTTGATAAAGATGATTTTATAATTATTTTTCACTTTCATTTAAATTATTTAAACCACTATATTTTTACAATTTTTGATAAATTCCATCATTTTTTAAATTTTGATGTGTTTTGAGCTAAATTTGTGAAATTCCCTTATTCTATAATTTTAATAGTTTTTTAAAAGTATGTTGTTTTTGGAGTAACTGTTACAATATTGATCCAATATTATAATTTAGGTTTTTAGGAACCCTTTTCTTATGGGTTTCATCTTTTTCAACTCATCCAGAGTCCAAATCAACCATATAAAGGTCCACAATAATCATAAAATAAGGAAACTCATTTTTTAGACAGAATGGACTCCACCAAATTCAGTGGATGATAAATCAAGATAAATTTTTTTAAATCATATTATTATAAATTTATATTAAATTAAACTTAAATTAAATACATCATGAAACATTAAAATTTAAAATGAAATCATTAAGGCAGTATTTTCATGAGTAACGTTGGAAGATGATGAAGGCACCATTCAGGAAGAAAAGGTTATATTTAGTATTTAATTTATATCTTCTCAACCAAGAGTCCTCAAGGGATGGAATTTTTTATAGATAAAGATTACATGAGTGATAACGATATATAGTAAGACTCTAGAAGCCTATTAAATAGATAAGAGGCCCTAAAAAGAAGAAACAAAATTCACAAAATAGATTCTAAAAAGTTATTTCTACCCCCTTTTCCATTTATATTATAATATAAATATTATTTAAATGTGGTTTAGTAGGAAGGATTTGTATTTTTTAATGATATATGTTAGTTAATTGGAGTCCCATTGTTTATAATTATGGTATGATTTTCTATTCTCTATGTGGTGGTGGGTAGTGGAGATCTAAGGACATTACCCATTTTGAGTTTTTGTTTTTCACAGCTTTCACTTGTATTTTCTTGAAACATTTTAACTATAATGAAAGAGGATTATTTATTTCATGAATGAAATTTATTCTAATTTATTCTATATTAATTTTTATATTTTGATTATAAATTTTTTATTCTCATTGTTAAATTTTCATTGGGTGTTGTATCCCCCATTGAGAAAATTAAGTGTAATCTGATTTGGTTGCATGAAATTATTCCGGTAATGATATCACGTTCATTAGAGAATAAGAACCCATGTTTGGGGTGTCAATATTTTTTATAGTTATTGTTAGTTTATAAATTTAGTTAGTTAGTTATACACTAAGAAATAAAATTTGATAATTCATGTATACAATGATAAATGGAGTGTTTGAAGATCGATGTTTTTCCACCGTTGTCTTATTTTGCATTCCCTTTTCATTCCAACCTACTTTGGATATATAATCCCTAATTTATATTTATTTCCAAAATATAATTTTATATTATTTAACCTAATTTGACTCATTTAAATGCATCATTTCTATTTCTTACATTAATGAAAAAAATTAAAAAATAAAGGTTTGCAACTCAACTTGCAAACTCTTCTTGAGTAAACTTTAGTCTCACTAGTATGCTACATTTTTAATGAGAAATATTGATTGGTGTTATGTGGATCAAAACCCTAGAGTCAGTGACCTTTAAGAAATATGTTGTGTATATTTATATATTACACCTTATTGGCCTTTATATATCACCTCTACATACGGTAAAATTTGTATTTTAGATTTGGAATAAATCTAAAAAATAATGATATGTTTTGATTTATTCTTCACAATAAGGAATATTTTTATAGATCTATAGAATGAATTCACTTTAATACTACTAATGGTTTTCAAAAGAGTGTATTAATGATTGTAAAATGAGTCAAATTTTATTTAACTCCTTTTCTATGGATCTACCATGAAAAATATATGAAACCATCTTAAAAACTAAATAGATATAAACAATAATTAATGTGTATCATACACTATTTTTTACCTTCGACATCATTAAATACAACTAGATGAGTTTATTAGTTATATTCATAGGTAGTCAATATATATACCATATATTTAGTTAATCCGTGGGGTACTCTGAATCGCATGTCATAAATGGTTGTCTACATTATCAATTATCTTCCAACATCTCATGATAAAAAGGTGGCATAAAAATAATTGTTTTGGTTTCATGATTTATTTCCAAGAATCATTCTATAATTGACATATATAGCCATGATATTGATGTATTATTTATATTCTTCTAGGACATTCCTTATGTATATTAAATTATTCATTCATTTTAAGGAAATAATAAATGTTACAACTAGTTCATTCATCATATGCATCATCCTCCTCAAATGAATTATATCTCATATATCACCTTAAAAAATTATTTCCAATGTAGATTATTGCTCAACGTTGAAGGTAGCATAAATCAAAACACCCATAATGTGTGTAAATCCAAATTTTCATTCAATGTAATAAATCATATATATATCATATATGTATAAATCTTTTGGTCATATCTTCCCTCCAAATAACCCCACTACGATTCGAAATTATCTTTCATGTGAGGAGGGACTTTTAAGGTCTTCTGGTTACACCCATCCTACTATTTTTAAAAACAATCCAGCATGGGATATTAGTTGTTGGATTAAGAGATATTTCTTTTCTAACAATTTGTGGTATAGTATATTAGTGACATATAAATGTATCATGGATTGCGATGTTCCTTTGGCCAGTGCATCATAAACAATATTTCTGTGAAGAAATCTGGGTTATCATTCATGGGATTTTTGTTCTTAGTAATTCTTATTAATGTCAAATATATGATTTCATCTCATGTGTCTCACATGGTGTTTGGGTTTATATTTTTAACGCTCCTTGTATATTGGCCTAATGAAAAAATATTCACATATTGTATCATGATTAGGACCATAATATTCCCATTACATGTATATGAATATTATTTTCATTATTAATATTGAGAAAGGATTTTTATCTATTTAAAGTTTCAAGTATAGATCTTATGTCATTTTATCATTTGCGTTTTTTGGATAACCATACTATGTTGGACCACGTTATATATATATATATATATATTCTATTTATGGATGGTCAAAAAGATCTTTGATGAGATACTTGATGATGGGGATGATGATGCAGTCCCATGTGATTTAAGGTTTAGAGACCCTTATTTGGTACGAATAGAGACTTGATTTTTCGATGATGTATATGATTAAGAAGATGGTTTCATTAATATAAATTCTCAATAACAAAATATGTTGTATTTTCACAAATTTCGTGGAATGGAATTGTATTTACTGAAATCATGTTAGTATGATTCAAGGGATATTGGTCATCAAAGGTTGATGTCTCAATATGTATTAGCCTATAGATGCATCATGATAATCCTGGAAGAAATTTGATGTAAAAAATAAATGAATTGGAATGTTCTATAAGAGTTGGACGTGACCTATAGAACATGAATCCAATTATGTGGATGTGAAAAAATATTATGGGTTTGTTGGAAAGGGTGTGATGTTGCGATGTAAAATGATTTTATTGGTAATTCACTCTAGGTTTTGAACAATGCGAGACATAATTTATTGTCTTGGGGAAAGAACCAATCGAACCTCAAGATAAGACTCATGATTTTAGATAGACCTTTTTTATTGACGTTTAGGAGTCCAACATGGGAGAGGGTTATACTGATCTTTAGAGTTTCTTAGGGGTAGGATGGGTGGTCAAATGCTTAATTTTGTGACTGATTCTTGAGAGGTTCTTTGGGAATTGTGATTTATGTATGAAAATGCAATGAGGATATTTGAAATAGGTAATTTTTTTATTGGATATGTGATAGTATTTGGAATGATAATCCTAGGGTATAAGAATACCCTTGGAGGGGTTTGAAATAGCCATAATGAAGATTCCTTGTGTTTTTATGTTATAATACAACATAAGTGATGTAGTTAGGGTATTCAGGCGCGATATCAAGGACAATACCAATTGAGTTCCTAGCCCTATTGATTCTTGATATACATATGGACACAGTGAGAGTGATGGTAGAGGTTTCATCATCTGGAATGTGACTTCAGTAAGAAAGATATATTTGGAAGGACTATGATAAAGTGAAGTTCAAGATTTTTAATAGTAGTGTTGAGTGTAATCATTATAATATGAGACTAAACAACATGTTATAATGGTAAGTTGTTTTTAAATTAAATCCATGTTCTAATATGGCTCAACAAAATGATTCCTAATTCAGGTTATATGACCATGTGGTATAGGATGATATACACCTAATTATAGTGTTAATCAAGGGGGAACATGTTGGATACACATTGTGCTAGCTGAATTATGAATTTTTATGTAATCGTATATGATTTGAGGTTTTATGGGTTTTATGGAATGCTTATGGAAATAGTGACCTTGATATTGAGATGATAATGATATGAATAACCACTATGATCAATGGTGGGATAATAGTTAATGAAATGAATGTAGTAAATGGAGGGTAATGGATACAGATTATCCTCACATGTATAATCATATAACCTAATTTGTTTATGTCCGAGGAGTAGGGAATGTAAATCCATGTGGGGATGAGTATCATGTTGGTCATGGGTGATGTGACCCTAATCTTCTACATGTCATTGGGTCATGAGATAATTTTTCGGAAAATTTATTTTTCATATGAATTTTTATGAAAATATGAATAAAATTTTATTTTGAATCCTTTTTAAATTATATATATAAATTCCTAGGATATTAGGGTTTGATTCTGAGTGTTATCATTAAGCCCAGGACAAATTAAATTTGGTCCAAAATAGATTGTTTCAAAGAAATATTAGAAATTTTGATTTATAATAGAATGGATGATGGTTTTGGTCGGTTGAGGATTAAATTGATATGTTTTTTAAGTCATGCTGAAACATCTATTGATGTATATGTATGATCATTGATTGCCTTTGAGAGTAAATGAGTCGTGATCAAATGTTTTGAGTGAGATGTTAATGAGTGCATTTGAATGTCTGTTGGATGGACATCCAAATGAGAATTGACTTTTTCTATTGAGTGTAGTTGGATGTGGTGGGATAGGAACCACATTGAATATGTAATCATTTCCAAGATGGGGATGTTTTATCAGTTAGTCATGGATTTTAAAAGAAAATATTATGTATCTCACATTTATTTGGGATGATGGATACCTATCTAATTTTACATAAAAATATGAAATTATAATTGGTATTGACATTTGATGAAAATTAACATAATTAATGGAATGTGGTAAAATTTATGTGACTCTATGATTATAAATTGGAGGGTGAGAGTGTAGTTTATATTGGGAATATCATTAGTGGGTAAAAATGTGGATCAAAATTTTCTTTTGTGATCTAGGCCTCATGGTCGAGAGAAAAATGATCTCGATTTTTAATAAGTTTAAGATGTTATCTATGTCCAAATATAAAGGTATCATTAGTTTTATCCTAGTTTGGATGATTAATATAGGAAATGTATTAGATTTTTCGTGGATTTCTATCTTCTGGTCAGAGTTTTTCATTAGACACATTATTTACTTTTGAGAATGGTGTAAAAAGATTTGTAATTGAATTGAACAATGTAATATGTTTATTACTTTGATTTATATAACATGGGGACTTATTTGGGGTGATAAGTGTCAAAGATGGGATTTTCTGATACTCCTTTTTTATAGAAGTAAACATTTGGGAGTAAATTTCAATATTCATCACATATGAAGAATGAGTGATGAGATATAAATTAAAATAAGAATACAAAGGTTAGAACATATCAAATATGTGATATTGGACATGAAATTAATTCTTTTTTCAGGAAGATGTCTCATGAGAGCATTAGAGATGGCAGGTTATGGCACACATACTAGTAGACACTATCCTACAACTACGTGTTAGCCACTGGAGATCCATGGTCTAGGTTATGGGGTTTTCTTAAAGGAATAATTCCCATTTCTCCCCTTCTGATTTAAAAAGGTGAATCCATATTTCTTCAAAATATTTGTGTGTGCAAGGGTTGGCATCCCCTCCCCCATTCTCTTCTTCATTCCACCATGAAGAGGGGTTTTTATGGGTTTTAATAGTAATTTAGGGTATAACCTTCTATATTATTGTAATACTTGGTTCCAAATACAATTTCCTCTTATTGAGGTTGTTTTAATTTTTGACTTGGGGGAATATTTCACTACAGGGTGGTGAAATAATCTTGAATCGATGGTGGTTTCATGCTACTTTCATAAAATACCTCCTATAAAAATATAAAAATACTTCCATTGGTCAATTAGCTAAATCCATATGAAACCACAGATTTTTCCATGGTATTACATCAAAATATGTAGAATTTAATGATTTTAATGTTTCTATATGTTGGGTAATTTTATATTTGAAGATCTTTAGTTCTCTCACGGATTGTCATAACCCAATTTCTCATAATTTTTGGCAACCATTGTGTAGCGTCCCGAACACAGTTATCCAGAGTCGGTGCATTGTTTTAATACATTTTCATGATTACAAGGAATCAAGTACCGAAGGACCGATCGATTTAGAAGTATTGGAAAATATATTACATACATGAATGTTACATTACACTTTATTACATACAAAACAACATAAATAATCCGTTATGAATGCCATTATTCCCTTGGCTTAACCCTACATATCAATCACAATATGCTTCTTGGAATCCTGGGAAAAATAAAACATTGAAAGGGGTGATATCAGATGCTCAGTAAGGATAAAAATATTGCCGAGACTTTCATAGACAAGCATAAACATTTAAGGCAATGTATAACTAAACAAAATCCTTTTAAACTTTAACTTCAGCATAATATGGCAAAAATAAAATAAAATATTTCCATTTACTTATTCACATGGATATTATACTAGTCAAATAATCACATGAAATATCAATAACCACTTTCATAATGATGGAATGCATAATGTCGAACATTAATTTCTGTGTCAAGGCCTCGTGCCAAGACCTAAAGGATAACTATAACCAGAACCCAACCTCGAGAGCCTCTGTTACCGGACTCCATCTCGGAGTGCCTATAATAACTGGACACCAACCCGGAGTGCCTCTAATAGCTGGACACAATCCCGGAGTTCCTCTAATAATCGGACACAAACCCAGAGTGCCTCTAATAACCAGACACCAACCCGGAGTGCCTCTAATTACCGAACACCAACCCGGAGGGTCGGCTGTAACTGAACCCCAACCTAGAACATACTAGTCCAACACATTCATCTTAATAAGTGGATGAAATATAACATAAACATTATTATTAAAAATAGAATACGAAATGCCAAAACATTATTCAGAAACCATTAATAGAATCAAAATAACTCATCGATAGTCAAACATATCACAAAACCTTAAATACAGCATGGTTGATTTGTATCATAATAAATCATCTTCTAACAAGTGTAAAATTTTTCAAAGGACGTTGACATAGATGAAAATGTTTTGTAAAACTCTTTGAGAAAATACCCCTTTTTCATGAAAACGTTTAAAATTCACACAATTTATAAAATAAATCATTTAATGACATTTTTGAATCAAAATGTCCCATACCACTTAGAGAATTTGGAAAGGAGTTAACATTTTTAAAAAACATTCATGTCCATATAAATAAATCCTTAAAAACCATTTTGAAGACATGGACATTAATGAGAAATATTTAGAAGAATAAATATTTAAAACATTTTAAATGATGTCTTATTAAAAAGTACCTTAAAATAATCCCTTTGAAAACCCTTTCATAAAACATGGACATGGATAATAAATATGTCCCATTAGATACTTACGTATAAACAACCTCGAATAATAATGAGATTGTGAAATTAACCCTTACCAATTTGGTAACTTACGAAACATATAACCCATGAAAGAGGTATCATACAATGAATATGTAAATACAAATAAATTTATGTGTATTACACAAAGAATAAAATTATGGGCAGTACATACACGACACAAAAGGTAATAGCGGCAATATGGCATGAATCTCACAGGAATAAGGAGTGAGATGAAAACCCATTACCTTGCACTTTCCTTTAGTCGAGGGTACGTTTAGCCTCCTGTATAAAAACTATAGTATGTTATTAAATTATAGTAGAACCATATTAATATTTATGATATCATACATTGTTGATTTATGACTTTATACTTTCCATTTAATAATAATTTCCATTTTATATAAATATTTCGAGCAATAATCGTTTTCTTTATCGTACGTGTTTTAACTTGTTACACTTGATTGTATCAAATATATCATGATTTAAATACTTCCAAAATATAAAACATGATTTATTTATCATATATATTTATAATAGAAAAATTTATTATAGACGTATATATGAAATGGAAAACACCATTTATGAAGATGGTAGTCCGTACGTACGCATAAACATTGTTTCCATTTTCATATAGTATTGAACGAAAGTTAGTGAATAAGATACATGTAAGTACATAAATAATTATATATATAAATATATATATCTCCATTATAATTACTTTGTCATATATTACATACTTATTAGTAATATATATTTTTATAATCGTCGATGAATGGTGAACATGGAAATGAATCTCATCGCGTCGTGGAGATGGTAATCTGTACGTACGCACGAGCGAAAATATTGTTCTTTTGATATTAATATAATATATAATTAGATGTTATATAATATATACCGAATACTTATAATTTTATATTCATTATTTACATCAAATACACATCATTATTATACCCATCCAAATATTAATGTATTGAATAACAATTACACCACGACGTGAAGACGGTAAGCCCTACGTATGCACGTATGGTGACGGGTCATTCAAAGGGTGGATAGAATAATGAATTTGGTTGTACCATAATTATAATAACATCATAGTATATATAATATACTGGAGTTGTTATTTTAGAATGGAGAAACAAAGGAAAAGGATGTGGAAGAAGAAAGGAACTTGAAAGAGGGTGGTGAAATCATTACCTCTTCTTCAGGTTCTTCCTTTTGATTTGATCGAAATGGCTCCTTTGGTTGGCTTTCTGATCAAAATAAGGCCTCTAGGATGAAGTTAGGATATTTTATAGGGTATTTGGGCAGGTTTTGGCCGAGCCAAATGTCTTATAAGTTGTGAATTATTGAGAAGGGGGACTTCCCTATTATAAGAGGGGTGAGGGGAACCTTAGAAAACAGTTAAAATATTATTTTATAATTAATTGATATCTAGTTTATAATGGATCCAACGTTTACTATTTAAAGTCTATTGAGGGTATAGGTAGAAAACAACTCAACCAATAGGTTTTAGACAATTATAGGTTACCATTTTAACCTTATCATTTAGATTTAACTCTAAGTTAAATAATGTAACTTTTACCGTGTCTTCTTGTATTCTTACAATATATGGTTAATAAACATACTATATACTACCAATAGAACCCAAATAAGTTCCTTAATGTCATATATATTACTATATTAGTATTTTTTCCGAACCAAAGATTTTTAGGACCATTATAGCAATTAATAACATATAATTTGTTTCAAAAACTATTTTATGTCAATTTTGACACTATTTGGTATTTGTTTTTCAATAAGATAATAATAACATGATTACTTAAAAAACTACATTTAATCAATCCTAAAATGTCATATTCACCTATAAAATTCGTGGATGTCATAAAATATTTGAAATTATTTTTATTTTAATATTTATAATACCATTTTTTGATTCTTTCATGAATAAGGTAATTATTGGATCATCATTGTGTTATAAATAAAATTATTTATATAATGTCTAAAAATTATAAATAAATTACCATGATGTATGAAATATTTTTATATTTCTAATGAATATTTATAACTGAATTTATCTAATGAAAAACCCTATATTAAAAATGTTTTAGTTATTAAACATTGATTTTAACTCTTTTACTCCTCTTTGAATTAAATAATAATAAATGTCCTAATCTAATACAAGTGGACCTAAATGATAATATTTTATTCATAAGGTTGTTTTTGGACGAGATAAACTTGTCCAATAGAATTAGGACATGTGTGAGGGTAATATTAATATCATTTTACCCTTAATTACCCTATTTACTTTTAACCGTGGTAAATAAAAGTAAAAATTTACTATTCACCAAAAAATATTTTCTTCTCATTGAACCACATTTTACTCCTTGATATTAACCATGTTTCTTGTATTTTCTAAATTCAGCTCACAGAAGCGGTAAAATTTAGTTTTATGTGAATTTGCAAACGCTCCTAGGAGGTGGGTAAAAGACGGTGAAAAGTTCAATAAAATTTTTATATATCTAAAATTATTATAAATTGACTCCAATGAATTAAATTTAACTTATATAGGTATTATGTATATATTTTGACATTAAATAATTTAAATAAAATAAATTATTATTTAAATAAAAAATTTGTTTTAAACTATAACTCAGTGTTTTTCACTATTTATCAAAAATTAAAAGTTTTTCGAAAAATACCAAAATTTCACCCAAAACTAATTTATATATTCAGAATTCAATAATGAAGTCCATTTTGAAATATAAAATGTATAAAATTTGAAAAAGTGGGTATTACTATTCATAACGGCTAGTTTGATTGGTTGTGGTGTGTGTTAGAACTCGAAGTTGCGTACAACACACGCTACTGTATTATTCAAAGAGAAGAGTAACGTGGAAACATGGAGTGTTACATTCTCCCCTCCTTCAATAAACTGCGTCCTCGCAATTTATGCTTGGAAGTGGAAACTTGGGGTTGACATTTCAAAATAGCTTAGTTGAAATCCCACATAGAAAAATGGATTAATAAAGCCTCTGTTTAAAATAAAGAGTGGTAAATATAAAGGTTACCGAAAATAACACATATTAGGGTTCCATGATGGAAAATATGGATATGGGAGAGAAATATAACCATCAATATATGATGGAGAGTGGTAGAGAACATGGCTATGAAAAGGCCAATAAACCCAACTCCAGAAATTTGTAATGATCTAAGGTACCATCTAGGAAAATATTTTTGTTCTAAGTCCCTTTTCTTAATGTTGAGGAATTTATTTATGAGATTTCCTAAGATCATAAGGAGATATACTTACTTTATAATTAGAGTTTTATCCAATAATAAATTTCTACCACAAACTCATCTTTAACTTCAAAACATAATATAACTCAAAAATACTATATTTGTCCTAATCATATAGGGTTCCAAATATAATGAATGTATAATTCACATATCAGAACCATAAGAAACAACATTATACAATCCAGGGTCTTCACGTAGTCCAGTGGTAGATTATAAATCCCAATCGCACTATGGTTTTCGGTTCAATTCCTGCAGCTTTGTCCGACGCGACAGGTTGTCACACTGTCTGCGTGTTTTCCTTTTATAAAAATCCAAAAATATCCTTTCAAACATAATCCATTCCAACCTTTAGAATTATCTAAAATACTACTATCCAAACTCATAGTCCAAAATTTATAAGGAAGTTAAACATAATGGGGACCATTTTTTCCATGTAATTAGATGTGAACATCTTCACTAAGTATTATTTTAAAACATGGTAAAATCCTGAATTACCATAAAACATTATTGATTACATTCATGATCCATTATTCTTTATAGAATAATGGATATACTCCTTCTATAAAAAATGTTTTAAACTCCAACGATGAAAAATCATTAATATTTTTCAAGGTATTCACTAATATCCAATATAATTCACCCAAATCAAACATATCTTATTCCAAAATTAGTACCTCAATATTAGGACCATATTAAAGTTTATCATTCCTTCAACCATTTAATTTCCAAAAAAGTTTAACTCACTATAGAGTCACTTTTCTTAGTACCATAAAATCTCAAATCCTCAATGAAATAGTACTGCAGTACAATCCTTATTTATTTCCTGAACACCATTGATACAACACTAAAATGAAATAATTCCAAAATAACAACATAAGAACAGTAGTCATTCCTCTTCATTTTTTGTTGTTTCATAACTTGATTATTTCTAATAACATCATTTGCGGCATAGTTTAATGACTGGGACATTGGTTCATGTAGTGTCCAAACTCCTTTCAGATGAAGCGTTGTACATTTGGAACCTTTTTCTTACACTTGTAGTCACGTACTTGGTGTCCTTTTTCCCCACACTTATAACATACTCCCATTCCCTTCAATCATTTTCCAAGGTTATTTTTTCCAATGTTATCACATATGGGAAAATACTTCTTTACCTTCATCCCTTTATATATCCTTCTCTCTAACATCCTTTATTTTATGGCTTCCCTACAAAGACATAGGACTCCAAGAATTATTTACTTATCTTATCAACACAAGATACTATTTCCGCATATAATGATAATACATGGGAGACTATTTCCCGTCTAAATTCTGGCTTAAGACCATGAATGTTATGATCCTTCTTACTCTATGGATCGTGTGTATTGTTGGAGTTCACATTCCTTCTTTTGGGCGCCATTTCTAAACAATGGCATACACTATATTAGTTTATGAATAGAAATACCTAATCCTGAACTTGTAAAACACTTAACATAAATTAAACAGTTTATGGATATAATCCATAATCATAAAAATATTTTGTTTGAGTAAGTATATACTCAAAATCCCTTCATAATGGTTTGTAAAGAAAATTATATTTATCCTAAGAATATCACCCTGGAGTGTCGTAACCAAGAGTGCAGCAAGGCCCGTTGTCATGCACTAGTTCCCATTCGAGTCTAGCTCAAAGTGGTGTTTTCTGGTTTTACCCTTAGGTATATCTATGCCAGAGCCGCCTCTACCTACTCATATCTTGATAGTGATGTATTTCTTGGAAGACTCACAAAATATCTACAATACCAAAATTATAGGAAGTTTTTATATACTAATCCTCAAATTCAATCTTAGGGCGATGTGCTCTAATCACAGTTTATCTAAATCTAGTTTAAAAGGATATTGCTAAACTTCCTATGATACCAACTGTAGCGTCCCAACCCCAGTTATCCAAGGTCAGTGCATTATTTTAATACATTGGCATGATTACAAGGAATCAAGTTCCGAATGACATATCGATTTAGCAATCATGGAAAATAGATTACATACATGAATGTTACATTACACTTTATAACATAAAAACAACAAAAATAATCCGTTATGAATGCCATTATTCCCTTGGATTAAACCCGCATATCATTAACAATACACTTCTTGGAATCCTGGGAAAAATAAAACATAGAATGGGGTGAGCTCATATGCACAGTAAGGATAGAAATATAGAAGAAACTTTTATAAACAAGCATACACATTTAAGGTAATGTATAACTAAAAAAATGCCTTTTAAACTTGAACTTCAGCGTAATATGGAAAAAATAAAATGAAATAATTCCATTTACTTATTCACATGAATATTCTACTAGTCAAATAATCACATGAAATATTAATAAACACTTTGATAATGACGGAATGCATACTGCGGAACTTTAATTTATGTGTCAAGGCATCGTGCCAAGACCTAAGGGATAACTGTAACCGGAACCCAACCCAGAGATCCTATGTAACCGGACTCCATCCCAGAGTGCCTTTAATTACCAGACATGAACCTAGAGTGCCTCTAATAACCAGACACCAACCCAGAGTGCCTCTAATAACCGGTCAATAACCCGGAGTACCTCTAATAACTGGACACCAACCCGGAGTGCCTCTAATAACCGGACACCAACCCGGAGGGTCTTATGTAACCGGACCCCAACCCGGAACATACTAGTCCATCCCATTAATCTTATGAATAAGATGAAATATAACATAAACATTTGTATTAAAACTTGAATACGAAATGCCAAAACATTAATCATAGACCATTAATGGCATAAAAAAACTCATCCATGGTCAAACATTTCACAAAACCTTAAGTAAAATATGGATGATTTGTATCATAATAAATCATCTTATAACAAGTTTAAAATTTATTAATCGATGTTGACATAGATGAAAATTATTTGTAAAACTCTTTAAGAGAAATATCCCCTTTCATGAAAACATTTAAAAGACACACAATTTAGAAAAGTAGTCATTTAAAGACATTTTTTAATCAAAGTGTCCAATACACTTTGAAACTTTTCAATGTAATTATCATTTTAAAAAAACATTCATGTCCATATAAATAAATCCTTAAAAAACATTTTGAAGACATGGGCATTAATGAGAAAGATTTAGAAGAATAAATATTTAAAACATTTGAAATGATGTCTTAGTAAAAAGTACCTTAAAATAATCCCTTTGAAAACTCATTCATAAAACATGGACATGAATAATAAATATTTCCCAGTAGATACTTACATAAAAATTACCTCGGATAAAAACGATATTGTGAAATTAACCCTTAACAATTTTGTAAATTACGAAACATAAAATCCATAAAATAGGTGCCATACGATGAATTTTGTTAATACACATAAATTAAAGTGTATTACACAAAGAATATAATTACGGGCAGTACATACACCACACAAAAGTTAATAGTGGAAATAGGTCATGAATCTCACAAGAATAAGGAGTGAGATGAGAACCCATTACCTTGCACTTTTCTTTAGTCGAGGGTACGTTTAGCCTCTTGTATGAAGACTATAGTATGTTAATAAATAATACCAGAACCATATTAATATTTATGATGTCAAAAATTATTCATTTATGACTTTATACTATCCATTTAATAATAATTTCCATGATATATTAATATTTCGGGTAATAATCACTTTCTTTATCGTACGTATTTTAACTTGTTACTCTTGATTGTATCACTTTAGATAATGATTTAAACACTTCCAGATTATAAAACATGACTTATTTATCATATATATTTAGAAAAAAAAATTTATAATATATGTATATATGAAATGGAAAACACCGTTTATAGAGACGGTAGTCTGTATGTACGCATAAACGATGTTTCCGTTTTCATATAGTATTGAACGGAAGTAAGTGAATAAGATATATGTAAGTACATATTTACTTATATATATAAATATATATATCTATAGTAGAATAATTATTTCATATATTACATACTTATTAGTAATATATATTTTTATCATCATCGATGAATGGTGAACTTGGAAATGAATCTCATCTCGTCGTAGAGACGGTAATCCGTACGTACACACGAGCGAAAATATCATTCTTTTGATATTAATATAATATATAGTTGGATGATATATAATATATAAAGAATAATTATAATGTTATATTTATTATTTACATCAAATACACATCATTATTATACCAATCCAAATAATAATGTATTGAATAACAATTACACCACGACGTCGAGACGGTAAGCCGTGCGTACCCACGTATGGTGACATGTCATTCAATGGGTGGATAGAATAAAGAATTTGGTTGTACCATAATTATAATAACATAAAAATATATATAATACACTGGATTTATTATTTTATAATGGAAAAAACAATGAAAAGGGAAGTGGAAGAAGAAAGGAACATGAAAGAGGGTGGTGAAATCATTACCTCT
The DNA here is from genome assembly GCA_963277665.1 of Viscum album. NCBI lineage: Eukaryota > Viridiplantae > Streptophyta > Magnoliopsida > Santalales > Viscaceae > Viscum > Viscum album. The sequence goes on from OY728151.1 coordinate 1,971,561,545, forward strand.
TCTTCAGGTTCTTCCTTTTGATTTGATCAAAAGGGATCCTTAAGTTTGATTTCTGATAAAACTAAGTCATCTAGAATGAATTAAGGATATTTGAGAGGGTATTTGGGAAGGTTTATGTCGAGCCAAATGTCTTAGATGGTGTGAATAAGAGAGAAGGGGGAGTTCCCTTTTATAAGAGGGGTGAGGGGCACCTTTGGAGAAACTTCAAATATTATTCTATAATAAAATCATATTCGGTTTCTAATGGATACAATGTTGATAATGTAAAGTCTAAGGTGGGGATAGGTCGAATAAAACTCAAAAAATAGGTTTTAGACAAGTTTATGTTACCATTTTAACATTATCATTTAGATTTAACTCTATGTTAAATAATTTATCTTTTATCGTGTCTTCTTGTATTATTACACTACATGGTTAATAAACATACAATATACTGCCAATAGAACCCCAATTGGTTCATTAATGTCATATATATTATTATATAAGTCTTATTTCCGAACCTTAGACTTTTAGGACCATTATATCTATTAATATTAAAATATTTTTTGTAAAAACTATTTAATTTCAATTTTGACAGTATTTGGTATTTTTTTTGTTAAAATAATAACGACATGATTACTTCAAAAAATATACATTTAATAAATCTTAACATGTCATAATCACCTAGAAAATTTTTGTATGTCATAAAAACTTTGAAATTATATTTATTTTAATATTTATGATACCATATATTTGATTCTTTCATGAATAAGATAATTACTTTATCATCATTGGGTCAAAAAAAATTTATTTATATAATGTCTAAATATTATAAATAAAAAACCATGATATAGGAAATCCTTTTATCTCTATAATGAATATTTATTATTGAATTTATCTTATGCAAAACCCTATATTATAAATGTTTTAGTTATTAAACATTTATTTTAACTCTTTTAACTCCTCTTTAAATTAAATAATAATAAATGTCCTAATATAATCCAAGTGGACCTAAATGATAATATTTAAATCTTAAGGTTGTTTTTGGTCGAGATAAACTTGACCAATAGAATTATTACATGTGTGAGGGTAATATTAATATCATTTTTACCCATCATTAGCCTATTTACTTTTAACCGTGGCAAATAAAAGTAAAAGTTACTATTCACCAAGAATTATTTTCATCTCATAAACCACATTTTACTCCATGATATTAACCGTGTTTCTTGTATTTTCTAAATTCAGCTCACAGATGTGGTAAAATTATGCTTTATGTGAATTTGCAAAAGCTCCTTGGAGGTGGGTAATAGATGGTGAAAAGTTCAATAAAATTTTTATATATCTAAAATTATTATAAACTGACTCCAATGAATTACATTGAACATATATAGGTATTATGTATCTATTTTGACATTAAATAATTTATTTAAAATAAATAATTATTTAAAAAAAATTTGTTTTAAACTATAACTCAGTGTTTTTCACTATTCAACAAAAATTAAAAGTTTTTAGAAAAATACCAAAAATTTACCCTAAGATAATTTTGATACTCTGAATTCAATAATGAAGTCTATTTTACCAAATTTTAATCATAGAAGTTTAATTTATTAATTTCCACTGTCAAAACAAAAAGCGTGTTTTTATGAAACAATAACTATCAAAAGATCGACACTTGTTTATGTCCGGTTTAAATGTGAAATTATGTCCAATGACCAACATTGGATTAATTTGTAAAAATATATTATAAATATAATTTAAAACCACTAAAATTAATAATTTATCACTATTAATTATTTCTATTAAAAAATATGTTTATAATTAAAATTTAGTAATTTTCACTATTCATCAAAATATGAAAGTTATCAGAAAAGTACCAAAAATTCACCCTAAGCTAATTTCAATATTCCAAATCCAAAAATGTAGTCCATTTTGAAAGATAAAATGTATAAAATTTTAAAAAATGGGTATTACTATTCATAACAGTGAGTTTGAATGGTTATGGTGTGTGTTAGAACTCAAATATGTGTACAACACACACTACTGTATTAGTCAAAGAGAAGTATACCTTGGAAACTTGGGGTGTTTCAAATTGGATGTATATGGTGTTAATAGGCATCGTTCCAATTTTATAATTGTTATATTAATTCATATTATTTTTATTGATCAAGTAGATTGATGTATTATACTATGATAAGGTCTCAATACTTTAGAATGGGCTTTGTTAGTCTTGGAAGATTTAGACAATAGATTTTGGTCTATGGATTTAAGTGGTTTTGGATTCTATAAATCTAGGTTATTATATTACTATCCCATCGTTATATCTAATTGGTTATATGAATGCGGTGTAATGTGTTGACACAATATTTTGATCAACCTTTATATAAAATAAAATGCAATATATTTAATGGAAAGGTTTGTTAAATAAATAAGTCATATAAGTTTTCATATTGAGTAAATAATAATATTTTGAGAAAATTAAACTGAAATTTTAGTATCTGAATTCCATAAAGAATCATGGGCCACTTTGGACACCATAACTCTTGTTAATGTTAGTCATCGATATAACAATGTATAAATAATTATGTAATTATTTCTGACTCCCATACCATCTGGGAGCGGTGTATCCAGACCATGGGAGTGTAGTGACTTTAGAGTAAGTATCATAGTTACATCAATGTAGATGTTCTTAATGATTTGAAATCAATGGCCTTGTCATCAAATATATTCAAACATTATAGTGACTTAAAGCCTTAATCCCTAATGAGTTAACCCTAGGGTGAGTGAGACTCCCCTATTTATGAATTTTAATCCATGTTTTATGAACCGTAGAGTGGTTTTTCTATGTTTTTGGAACTATCCACCCTATTCTAATTTAATATTTTGAGGTTTTCCATGAGCTATCTGTAATTTCCCTCAAATGTGGATTAACCTATTAGGGATGTGAAGTCAAGAAATATTATAATAAATTTATTAGATATGTGTTACCCCTTAATAATGGGTTTATCCTTGGGTGTTAGTCAAACTAAAATGCAGCCATTTAGGGTAACTTTGAGGTCTGATAATCGAGGGAATCCTAGTAGGTTCCCCATTAATAAATTGTCATTGAGAAGGTCTGTTTGGGATAGGGTAGTGATGGTTTTTTGTTTCATCCAATAAACTAGTCCAAACATGTGAGGTTGGTGAGGCCTTATTGGAGTTATGAAGATGTTGATGGATGTTGTTCCAAATAAGTTGAAATCTTGGATCCCAATGATGGGAATAGAATGAGAGAACACATAAGTGGTATCATACCCCTAAAAATTTTAAGGTGTCCATGGTGGTTTCCTCATAAATATTTGATCCTATTGGCATGTCATATATGGGAAGTAGTAGTGATGATGACAATTTTTACCTTAGGACCATAATCATTGATTTGAGCATGAAACAACTATGATGAGTATGCTCATGCTTCGAGGAGTCTGGCCATGGTTGTGTGAAAATTTCGGGAGATGGAAACCTGTGTATGAGATATGTATTTATATTTATTGATAAGGGATGTTGAATATCCTAATTGGGTGGTATCTAAATGGAATAGAAATTTCTCATTGAATGATCATGATACATTGTGATTCCATATGCATGCCACAAGATTTCTGTAGAGACCCGAAGCTTATCGTACATGGACATTACATTACTTTTGCGGAATACTTAGTACATAACAAAAACACACACACAAGGATCGTAATAGTTTAGTGTCTTTGGAAAATCGGAACGTAATCTTCTAAACGTGGTGAAAGATCTTCAACATCTCCCATAAAGATCTTTTTTTACCTAAAACCTTTCTTTATATCCTGGGGAAAAGAAAACATAAAAGGGTGAGCTCAAATGCTCAGTAAGGGTAAACAAAAGAAATATCAATCACATCATATACATAAGAACATAGCTTTTGGAAATCTTAACCTGCAAAAGAGCTCATAATATCATAACGTGGGATAAACCATAGAAGTGAAAATGAAATCATAACTTAAAACATTACTCATTGTGGCATACACACATAATCATAGAGAATCATTTCTTGTTAGTCAAGACTCATTGCCAAGACTATCTTAGTGGACAAAGTCCCTTTCTGAATCGAGTAATCCTCGTTTCAGTCCTGTTTCACTGAACCGGTATAACCTACCATTCCAGCCATGTCTATCTCATGAGATATGAAATCTTTACCCAATGCATTGGAGGGAGATATAGGTCCCACCCATCTCTTAATGATACCATTCTTATGTGTGCCACAAAATCATAAATCATACATCATTTCATAACCCATGTAATAAAAATGGGATTCTTAAACAACATGACATCATAAAACCATTCATATAAGATAAAGGAATTTATAAACATAATTCCATCACAACATAGTCAAATCAATGTAAAATATGGATAGAAACAGAACCCTTTATTATCTTAGATGGAAAATACTTTTGATAAAACACTTGAAATGAATTCTTGAGGAAAATATCCTTTCTTCTTTAAAATCAATTTCTTTTCCCAAAACATCATGCAATTTTAAAAGAAAGATATTTTATTGAAAATAGTCATGAAATATTTTAGAGGAATCTTCATTAAAATAAGGCTTTATAAAACAGTATAAATCCGTTCGTGTCGTATAAGTTAAAAAAACATTCTTCGTACTTTTGTCGGAAAAGTCAAAAAAGTACCTCGTACGGAAAAAAATGACAAAAGATTCCTTTCATATTCTTTACTAAAAACTCACCTAAGGGTAAAATTGGATTTAAACTATTGCAAGTGGATGGAAACAATCTTACATATTGAGGGAACATGGATGTGGATGATAAAATACACCCCAGTAAATACTTACGAATAAACAATCTCGGATAAAAATGAGATTGTGATATTTCCCTTACCTTAGGTCCAATTTGCTTCGTATGTGTCCGAACCTCCTGTATAATGATTTAAATAATGTCCTTGACTTATTACAGAATCATATTCATTGTTATGATATCATATATGGTTTAATTATGACATTATATTACCCGTTCTTTTGTAAATTCCATGTTAAAGAAGCGTTTTGGGTAAAATCGTTTCATTTATCGTAGGTGTTTTGACTTGTTGTTCTTGACATCATTATTACTTATATCATGATTTACTTACTTCCAGAATATAAAATATGATTTATATATCATATATATTCAGTATATATATATATATAATAGGTAGATAAATAAAATGAAAAACACCGTTCATGGAGACGGTAGTCCGTACGTACGCATGAACGCTGTTTTCCTTTCCTTATTGTCTTGAAATGGAAGTAAGTAGATGAAATACATATGTATATATATACATAAATCCAGTAGCTTTATAATTTCATATATTTCATTATTATTTCTTATATATACATTATAATCATTCTTAAATGGTTAACATGGAGAATGAATCTCATCGCGTCGTGGAGACGGTAGTCCGTACGTACGCACGAGCGATGATATCATTTCTATAAATATTGAATTGAATTGGAGTGGATTATACAATATATCAGAATCAATATGATGTTGTAATAACTATGTATAGTTATTCTTTACACCATTATACCCATCCATGTAAGGTGGTGGTGGAAAATAGATTACACCACGGCGTGGAGACGGTATTCCGTACGTACGCACGCGCGGTGATTTCTTTTTCCGTAGGATGGATAGATGGTGAAATAGGGTTGTTTCATACTTATAATAATATATCAGTATATGAGTGACACTGATGTTATTACTTCATAATGAAACAACCTAAGAAGAAGAAGTGGAAGAAGAAATAAAGATGAAAGAATTGGTAACGGTAATTACCTCTTCTTTGAAGTGCCTCTTTGAGACCTCCTCTTAGGGCACTAGAATTGGTCTTTGAGGAAGACCAGAACCTCTAGGATGTTGCTAGGGAAGTGGAGAAGAGATTTTGTCAGGGTTTGGCCGAGCTTGATTGCTCAAATTGGTGTGAGGAGGAGGGGGAGGAGGTGTCCTTTTATAGGGGAGGAGAGGGGCACCTTAGGAATATCTCAAAATATTATTTTATATTAAAGTCAAAATCGGGTTATAATGGTTCCAAAGGGTCTTATTTCGAAGCTAAAGTGGGGATGGGTCGAAATCCTATCATCCAATAGAATTTAGACAAGTTTAGGATATTATTTTAACATTATCAATTAGATTTAACTCTAAGTTAAATAATTTAACTTTTACCATGTCTTTTTGTTTTCTTTCACTATATGGTTAATAAACATACTATAACATGCAAAACGAACCCCAAATTGTTTATTATTAATATATATATCCTTATCTAAGTCATTTGGCCGAACCTTAGATTTTTAGGAATACAATAACAATTAATAATATAATATTTGATTTAAAAACTATTTTGTGTCAATTTTGACACTATTTGATATATGATTTTTGTGAAAGTCATAACATAATTAAATGTTCGAACCAAGTTGATTAAATCAACATTAATATATCATAGTAACCTAGAAAATTAGTGGAATTCATAAAAAATCTCAAATTACATTTATTTTGGTGTTTATAACATCAATTATGTCAATATTTCATTAATAAGATAATTACTGCATCATCGTTGTGTCATAAATAAATTAAATTATTTTATGTCTAAAAATTACAAATAAAATACCATCATGTAGGAAATCTTTTTAGCTTTCTAATGAATATTTATAGTCAAATTTATCGTATGTATAACACCATATTAAAAATGTTTTAGTAAATAAAATTTGATTTAAACTCTTTTAACCCTTCTTTAAATAAATTAATAATAAATGTCCTAATCTAACCCAAGTGGGCCTAAATGGTCATATTTTATTCCTAAGTTTGTTTTGGGTCGAATTAAACTTGTCCAATAGAATTAGGACATGTTTTAGGGTAATATTAATATCATATTTACCCTTAGTTACCTTATTTACTATTAACCGTGGTAAAAAAAGTAAAAAGTTACTATTCACCAAAAAATTATTTTCATCTCATTGAACCACATTTTAGTCCTTGATATTAACTGTGTCTCTCGGATTTTCAAAATTCCATTCACAGAAGTGGTAAAATTAAGTTTTATGCAAAATTCAGTTTTTAACCTACCACTTAGTAGTTTCACTATTCATCAAAAATTGATGTTTTTCAGAACAATGCCAAAATTTCATCCCAAGCTATATTTCATATTCTGAATTCAAAAATGAAGTCTATTTTACCAAATTCATAACATAAAAGTTGCATTAATTAATTTTATAATTAAATCCCGCTGTTAAAACAAATAGCGTGTTTTTAAGAAACAATATCTATCAAAAGATTGACACTTGTTTATGTCTAGTTTAAATGTGAAACTACATCCAATGACCAACATTGTATTAAATTGTAAAAATATATTCTAAATATACTTAAAAACCACTCAAATTAATGTTTTATCACTATTAATTATTTCGATTAAAAAAGTTGTTTTTAATTATAATTTAGTAATTATCACTATTCATCAGAATATGAATGTTATCCGAAAAGTACCAAAATTTCACCTTAGGCTAAATTCGATACTCCGAATCCAAGAATGAAGTTCATTTTGAAAAATAAGATTTACAGAATTTTAAAAAGTGGTTATTACTATTCATAACGGCTAGTTTTAATAATATTTTAATAGCACATCGTTGTTTAGTGAAACTCGGTATTGCGTATTACACACGCTATCGAGGAAGGTCGCGATTGCGTGTAATGCAAGGCAAGTCAAGGATGTGTGTTGTGCAAGCTCCTTTTGGTGTAGCGTACAACACAAGACATTAATAAAATTAAAAAGAATATTTTTTTATAAAATCTTGGGCTGTTACAATTTCTATATAGGATTAAAACAAGGATTTTTTAGGATTCTCTAACATGATATCCTGACGGCCTATGTTTGGTGACCTAGTGCCAAACCTGATATCTTATGGATTCATGGTTCTGATCATGGATGTTTCTCTTAATGTACAACATAAAATCATAGAACCATCACTCTCAAATTTGTGGATAAAAACTAAACAATATATTTCAATATTTGAAAATAATCTAGGTCTCCTGATTTTTATCTTTCAAAACATACAACATCAAAAGGAAATATTCGATCAATTGAATACCCAAGGGCTATTTAAAATTATAGTTTAAGTGAATTTGGATAAACTATTACATAAAAAATACAATTTATTTTGGTGAGTGTTTCACACCCACTATACACATCTTTTAATATTCCATATTAGGTATTCAAATTCATCCCCAAATATCATTATGCTAGAAACATTTATAGACACAAAAAAATAATCAAATTTTTTTAAAACCTTGGGAAATTGAAAAAAATAATGGTGATCAAAAATTCCCAGTAAGGGTAAACATAAGATACAGAAATTGAATTTCATTTTGGAACATAAGAAGATAATAATGGAGAGATAAAATAGTAATGTGATTAATCATAACATAAGAGAAATGACACACATAAAATAATGATCATCATACATGTGATAGCTAATTAATATTTAACAAACTCAAGAGTCATGAGAATAAATAATCAAGAGTCTTGTGATTTCAATCATAGTAAAAGATAAAATTTAGAATTAATGGAAGGGAAAAAAGAAAATGTGTGGTTATCATTGGAACATCATCTTCAAACCCCATTTTAAAAAATGTGTCAAAAATAACTAGAGCCTTGTTAAATATATTGGGGAAACCATATAGTAAATCCCTATTCCTTTCTTATAAAGACAAGGAACATTAACCAATTCATTTTAGACAAATAATGGGGCTTAATTCTTTGTATAACTAATATATGGCTCATCTATCAGCTATAATGGGGAATAAACGATCATATAATCTATATAAATCTTACCCATGTACGATAATGGAGCTCAATCCATCATATCTTGAGCAATAACTGTGATAATCTCATCATATAATATTTATCACTCTAACCTACAAGCTATAATGTGGCTTAATCCTTTAGATAAGCTATATAAGGCTAATCTGTGAGATATAATGGGGCTTAACCATTTGTAAACCATGTCAATGAACTATAATGCAAATAAAACTATTAGAAACAATAATTATTCCTATCATAACATCATTAAACCATTTAATATAAATAGGTTCAATGACCATATCCTGAAATAATCAATACCCAACAAGATAAAGAATCAGGATGATGTCATTTTGACATATACCAATGGATAATAAATAAAATAAATGGTTATTACTATTTATGAAGTAATGTAACAATAAAATATCACTAAAACACTTTAAAGGAAAATAAATTTTTATATTTGAGTAATTCAGAATTATTTCATATTTGATAGAGATTTATTTTTAAAGAACACCTAGATCATTTAATGAGAAAAATATCATTTCCATTTTGATAATACATATTTAAAATATTAAATATTATACTAAATTAAAGAAAAAATTTTATTTGAAAATATCCTTTGATAATTAAAAATTAAAATTAATTAATTTGGTGGCATGTATGAATAAAATTATGTTCAAGGATATGATAATAAAAAAAATATTTTTTTCACATTATCAGTAAAAGTGAAAACATTTACTCATTTGGAAAGAGATTGGAATAATACATATAAATTTTTATTGGAAAATCAAAATTAAAGGTAAATACAACTTTAGAAAAATAGTACAATTTTTTTGGAAAAAGTTAGAAAACATGAAATTGGATGAAAAATAATTTGCAACCGAATAGAGAAGTGATGCTAGATTTTTATAGAAACATTTCCTCAATCATTTTATGAACCATTTTGAGAGAAATGGTAATATTAATTACAAAAATCAGGAATTATCATAAAATAATAAAATGGAAATGGTTTAGTATAAAATTGAAAAATAATTTCCTTTAATTTATATTCCAACACATACAATCCTGAGTAAAATGGGATTGAAACATAAATTTTGTTCCCCTTTATTATCATTTGAATCATAATCAATATTAAATGGAAAACAATAAATGAAAAATTAAATAACATGAATATAATTTGATTCATGATATAATACATCAGAAAGTGGAAGTATTTACAACTCATAAAATAAAATACTTGTATAACAAAATGTATGTCTGATATAAAATAATTTGACACAAGAAGCCCTTATAATGACAAAAATGTTGAAATGAAAATTTATCAATGAATGTATTGTCTATATAAAATTTAAATATACATAAATTTAGTGGAAATAAGTCATAAGATAAAAAAAAATTAATTCCACACTACATCATATAATATCAAATACATTAAAGAAGTTGTATAACCCAATGAAAAGAAATTGATTTATGAAATTCATTATCATCTCGTAAAATTCATGTAAAATCCACATGGTTGAAATGATTAAAATTGAAACATAAAATACCATCATTCATAAATTATTCATTAAATGACATGTAAAATGGGCATTATATACAACATATAAATGAAATTATTTTCATAACATTAAAATAATTCATATTGAAGGAATATTTAGACTAATCTCCTTACATAGAGTCTAGACATTCCATGTATATTATTAAACTCCAATATAATAAACCTTTTAATGTTTTAATTCATTATACATAAAGATTTTATTTTAGTTGTTTTTAATGGAATATTTAAATAATTAATTAGTTGTGTCCGCATTGGGTGTTTTCAGGATGTTCGGATAATTGATTTAAAATGGATTAAGTGTGTTCACTACATTCAAAGTGTTTATTTTTTATGAATATAAATAAAAATAATTATGAAATATATATATCATATTTGTTCATCAATTATTATATTAAACACAATAATGATTTTTTATGAAAAACTAACTACCTTTCAAAATAGGTGATGGTAGGTCGTACATACACTTGTGTAATGTTTCTATTTTCTGTGATTATAAGGAATGAATTTAATAATTATTTTAACCATAAATATATTTATGTATATCTTAAATAAAATATTTTATCTTTAAATATAATAATATATATCACCAATGTTATGTGGTGGTAAAAAAAATTTCATATCTCTTCATAAAGGTTGTAGTCAATAGGTACGCATGAATGAAATTATCAATTTTAGTGAGTGGAAATGAAAGATATTAAATGATATATTATAATTTAGTAATTATATATTTGTCATCAATTTAATAATTATTTCAAATATTTTAGATATAATAATTAACATTATCCTTGTTACATTCCACAAAATGTGTTACTGAAAAATGATAAACAACACTTCACGATGTGGTAGTCCTCCATACACACTTGTAACATTACCATATCCCCCATGGAATAGAAATTATGAAGGTATATGTGATATCATAATTATATAAGTATAATTATTTTAAAATTTAAATATATATATATATATTAAATATATCAATATAAAAATCTTTAAGTCGGGGTGATGAAAATCGATTTACATTAGTTCGTGAGATGGTAGACTATTGTATACATGTATAAGATTTGTATTCCCCATTCAATGGAAGAGGATATGTATTTAGGTTATAAAATTAACATAATAAAATATCAATATATTTTATATAATTGTTTTATTATATTATCTTCATTGAAAAATATTTAAGGGATGTGTAAGAAGAAATAATATAAAAATTCTCTGTTATTCCTGAAACCTCTTGTTCAGAAAACCTCATTAGGTTGGAACCAAATATCTTATTTAGATATCTTTATGAAAAAATTGAGGATCAAGGTTACAGTGAGTTAATTATAAATGAAATTTGGGTAGGTATTTTCCATGACAAAGGGATTTGATTGTGTGAATAGGAGATGTGAGGGCTGGCCTTTTAAAAGTGTTTTGAGTATCAGACTAGTTATTTTTTTTAAAGGAGTACCCTTGTTTTTCACCTGTGAAAAGGATAAAAATTTGAAAATAATATATTCAGGGACATAATAATGTATAAATAAATCAATAATATATATTTTAGTAAAGGTTTTAGGTCATGTTTACCCTTATCTTTTTAGTTTAACCCGTGGTATACCCGTTTTAACCTTAACCACAATAAAAGAGTTTTACTGTTTCCAATATTCATTATTTCAAGAAAAATAAAATGGAATAATTATATAATATAAAATATGATAATTTAAATTATTTAGTACATATTAAGAAAATTAAATACAAATAATTGGAAGAATTAAAATTTTAAAATAAAAGCTATAAAAATGATGAGAAATGATATTTTTTGAGAAATTTATTTTTCACGGATAGGTTGATTTTATGTTTACTTTCTGACTAGTAATAATAATTTAATGAATTTAAATTAATATTTATGTATAATATATATATATATATATATCATTCTGCATTTGGTGGTTTTTTAATTAATTAAACTAGAGAAATGTTATGCAATTTAAAGTACCTTTCAGAAAAAACCCATTCTTAAACCGAAAAATTATTTATAAAAAAATGTATAATAAAGATGATTACATATTAATTAAATGGATTTAATATAAGTAAATAATACTTATTTTAATTTAAATAAAATTCAAATATTAATTTTACTGTTAAATTACAAAATCTATTATAATGAAATGAATGTTTTTTAAAAATAGATATTTTTCACTATACACTAAAAATTATATTTTCCAAAAAATCCAATAAATTAATGTACGACCCCAAGGATTTGAAAATAAATTTAATATTGATTGTATGAAAAACTAAGTCTCTACAGAATAAACCATTTCTATAACCTATCTAATGAACATGATTTTTTTTCATTTTTGTGATTTTATTTTTGAAAATCTAACATACATGGTTGCGTTCAGAGTGTTTTTAGAGTCTGATAGAAAAAAATTAATGTTTTATGAATAGTACCATACCCTTATGAATAGTAAACTATCCTTATGAATAACAACTTGACCATTTTGAATTGTAATGTACCCTTAGGAATAGAAAATTTACCCTTATAAATAGTAATGTACTATTATGAATAATAACATGACCCTTATGGATATTATAGTAGACTTATGAATAGAAATATATCCCATGTATTTATAAATAATATTTACGCACCTAATAAATGATATTATATTTTCAAATAATTAATCTTTAACCGATGGTATTTTAATGAGTAGTAAATATTTATTTAAAATTTTGTAATTAATAAATTGATTTTAACGAATTTTGTTTTCATAAAATATATTTTTAAATTAAAATTTAGTTTCCCTCGGTGTTTAGGGTAATTTAATAATACCATAGATATTATTTCAGGGAATTAAAAAATCAGTTCTAGTTTTATAACTATATTTTATGAGTAAATGATGATATTATTTAAAAAAACAAATTTCACATAGTTAAATAATTATTATGATAAAATGGAGTTCATATTTTTATTCAGCATGTAGAATAGGGGTTTGGGTTAATGTTTGTGATTTTTCTAAATTACGTTATTTTTTTATGATTAGTCAAATACCATAATTTATCGAATATATAAATTATGAGTTTAATACACTCTTCCTAGCATCATCACTGTTGTAAGAACACAATTTTTGTAACAAACATGAACTTATTAATATTTTTGGTCATGTAAACATCACTATTTCTTGTGTACAGAAAAATAATAAAGTAACGATTAAAATATTAAGGAAACCCTCCTATCCTCCACTATAAAAACCACCCACACTCCCCTCTTATCATGAAAATTATAAAGAATTTATCCTTGTCTAAATTATTCTAAAATATTACCCAAATATCCTCCCACATGTCCAGCCACCCTGCGTCTCATATAAAAGGCAAAACCCTCTACCCTAAAGATGCTCTCTAGGAAGATTACTTCAATATGTAAATTCCTATTCTCATTTTTTTTATTTCATAAACCACTATTTTCCTTTTCTTTCCTCACCTCCTTTCATTCAAATTTTAGGATAAATACATACCTTACTTGAATTGGAATGTTTTTATGATAATAGAAAAAATAATCATCATCCCTCCATTATCCTTCTGTAATTCTTGAAATGAAAACATCATTTGGGATGGGTTAATTTTTCACATTCACAGATGATATGTTTTCAATTTAAATTTATTTCTTCAATAATGGTAATGAATCCATTTAAATTTTTAATCACACCATTATATATGTATTATATCTAATTTAAGGTTATTTAATTCTTTTGAACAGAAGATACTAATTTATAAATCAATAATAGATCGTTGTGAACAAAAACTTCCAATTAACGAAAAAAATTGTCTTTAATGTTTTATATAACGATTCATCTTCACTCAAAATAATGAAATTAATTTTACAACCATTTAACCATATCAATGATCACTAATAAAACAGAACTTCATTTCTGGACAACCATCCTCATTTTACATGATTCTCTATTCATGTATATAATTAAACTGATCATGAATCAAATTAACACGAACAATTAAGTTTGACATCTTAACCAATAATACGGCATTAAATAAAAATAATAAGGATATAATAAATCCACTATATGGTGTGGATGTTCGGGAATTATTAATTATGGTGCCAAATTTTGATTATTCATGACATTAAGATCAGTTGGACAACACGTTCATACTTAAGGTAATGGTTTCATTATCTCACTTCTATTTTGGTGAGATATTTAATATTCACTATTATGAATTGTGTAGATTGTATGTATAGTAATCATTAATGAATCATATCATGAATTTTTTTATTTTAATGATAATAAATATATCATTTTATGATTATTAATTATGGGAAATAAAATTCAATTGATTACAAAGTTGTATGTATTTTTGACCTGATCCTCCATTTTCATATGTGTTGCTCTTATTTTCAAATTACCTCAATGTAATTATCATTTATTATTATATACTCCTCATAAATTATGTTTTAATTTTCTATATATTTTTACCAATCCGATTACTTCTTTTTTTGTGTGGTGAGATTCATGTTTTAAATGAATCATTGAAAAATTATACAGATATACATGCCCAGTTCATGGAACATCTCAAATTATTACTTATTTTGAAGATCACTATATAATATGTTTGAAGAATAATTCATCATTATAAAACAACACATTTGAAAGTGAAAAATATATTTTGGTTCATATTTGGATTTATGAATGAAAACATTCCTCTACTCAATAAAATATCTCTAATGAAATATTTTGACTACACAAAAATGTTTTAATTCTAAAGCTTCTGTAAAAACACTTTTTCCATGATTTCAATCCAGTTTACAAAATTTTTTCCTCATATGTAATATAAAAGTCCTTTCCTTTTCTTTTCTGGTATATACTTGTTTAAAACAAATTTATGAGAAAATACATATGATTTTTCAAAATAACTCTTCTTTTCAATGTAAAATACACTATTCTCATCACATATTAATTGTTATGAGATGTATGCCTTGTTCAAAACGTATTTTTTTACTTTTTTTCTATGTAATTTACTTTTATTATTATATCAATAGTCTCATTTTTCCCATGATAGACTATGGTATTAATTTATGAATGTTTCAAGGTTGTATGGGACATTATAGAATGTTTAAGGAGTATATCCTCAAGAGTTTCTCAAGTGTAACATGTAAAAGTATCATTATTTGTGTCAAAATCCTTTAATGAATATTGTATTTCATAGAGTATTTTATCATATAATATCATCTAAAATATTTTTTGTAAGTGTTTCTATTTATTATTAATGTGGATGTCTAATCTGGGTAATATTCACAAATTTACTTCGAATGGTTGTTATTTAAGTTTAATGTATGAGAAAAGTTAGTTACATTTCATATATTAGTTTTAATATGAATTCATTTTTGGTTTATTATTATACCCATTCATAATAAGAATTAATTGGACATAGTATGTGTCAGGTGGGGCCTGCTATAGTTCCTCAGTGCATCGATAGGTATCCTGAGAAAAACTATTGTCTTGATAGGAGGCCTTGAAGAAATTGATTTTTATGGGCTTGGGATGAGAACTTAATGGTATGATTAAGATGTGATTCATTATGAACTCCCTCACTGTGAAACTAGAAATTGAAATTTATATTGGTTATTTGACAAGTAGAATACCCATAAATAATGTTTCTGTTTATGAGTTCGTGTTTAATTTTAAATGCATATGTTTTTAGTTATTCACCATAAATATGTTTCTGTTTATGATATCTTCAATTTTATTATGTAAACATATAGATCATCTAATCTCACCTTTTCTTAATGTTTTATTTTCTCAAGACATGAAGAAGTTTATTATGAATGACCTGGAGGGATAAAATTATAGTGATGGATGTTCCCAATATAACTTATATGTTATATTTCATTTCATGTTGTAATTTTTAACCAATGAATGTATCTTGATTTTAAAAACTTCTAAATTACTAATTCTTTTGGGAAAAAAATTTATTTTGATCATTCCAATGTAATTAAACAATTTACCAGCTCTGGGAAAATGGGGTTTGGGCATTATAGTTTTTTTCAGTGGAAGTTTAGAATAAAACATGGAAACTAGATTTTGATAATGTAGATTAGGGAAAAGAACGGTATGATAGTCATTGAGGATAAAAATACAAGAACATACTTTAGTTTTGTTATGGAATATATTATGTGGATCATTATGGAAAATAAATCAATATCTAGATACTACACATGGTTGTGGTTTTGGTAAAAAATGTACCTATGAGTAACAACATCAAAAAATAGTTTCGGGCCTGACCTAGGGTATCCTGGTCAATGATAATGGGACTTATTACGCACTTGGTTGGACACCCTCATGGTATATTCTTAGGATAATTCACATTTTCTTCATAAGCTAATATGATTTATCTAAAATTAAATTTTTCCTCAAAGAAAATATTTTTATCATTATGAGATTAATTATTCATAAGATTTCAATTTAGGATGTGTGTTTTTCTAATTTGAGATTGTACATTATGATTCATACCATAATATAGTGTATGATTTTCTATAGAAAAGGATCCTAGAAGAAGGAATTAAAAAGTATCCAATTCACGTAATGAAAATAGTAATTTGGATCATATCTCATATGGTTTTAAGAAATCATTTTGATAGAAGATAGTCTCCACTGTATCCTAACCATATGAGTATATAATATCAGACCAGAATGGCCCGAAGGACATCTGTTTAATTGATTTTTGGAAATCCTCCAGTCCATGGAATGAAGGGGAACCCTTAAAAGGAAGGTAGTCCTAGATATTACATGACCCATATGTCTTATATGAAATATATTGACTATAACTACAAGAAAATACTCACCCCCTACACCTACATCATGATGTCAACATTCCACCTTGACATGGTTGTTCACCTAGACATATCAAGTAGGTATAGGCTGGTCCCTTTGGTAGTGTTATACACTCTCTTTCTTCCAAATCTATTATCTTATACTCTAGTGAATCCAACTTTTCTGAATCCTCTATCCGGATTCTACTCCTTATATAGATTTTATAGTCCATTAAGAAAAATTTCAGGTTTCCTGAAGGCCTTGAGGTCGACCAAAGGCCTTGATGTGGGCCAAAGGCCCAGTGGTGGCCTGAAATCCTTACTAACCCGAAGTTCATGGGTGTCTTGAAGGCCTTTATGGACCCAAGGACCAAACCGGTGGACCGAAAGACCAAACAGATAGAATTTTTCCAGCTACTATTGAACCAAATAGAACCTACTATAGTACTAAAAATGTAACATGAAAATCATGTCTGTAATCGGATTTGAACTGAGGTATCATGGATTCAATTACTAAGGCCTCACCAACCAGGATGAGGCTCTTGTTTTGAGTATATAATATCATGTGTTAACAAGGTAAATTAATAACTCTCTGAGACTTATTTCTATGAAGGGAAGCAAGATAAGAATAGGATTGAAGTGGAAAGAATGGATTAAGGGAAGAATAAAAAGGGTAGTTTACCAACATGTGGTACTTGTGGAAGGAAACTCCTATAAGCCTTCTTAATTGTAAATTTTGTATATTACAAGTGTAGAGAAATGGGCTATAATTTTCATTATTGCATGCGTAAGATTTTTTTTCAATATATTGTGCTTCAACTGCAAGGAGATGAGAAACTATTTTAATCAATGTCACAATAATCAATGGAATATGCCATAACTGATGTCACCAGATAATGATTATGTCATGATATTGTTGCAGATGAAGGGGAAGGATTAATATGACTTATCCAGAATCGTTAATTTGAATATTTTTGAAGCATTGTCACCATTTTAAAAATTAAGGAATATATGAGGATTATACTGTAGTACTATTTCATTAAGAATTTGAGGAATTGTGATGAATTTTATGAAGGATAAGTTACAAAATAAAATGTTAATATCTTTAAAAATTATATGGATGAGGGATAGACAACCCTAAACATATTCCTCACAATTAAGATGATGAGGAATGAATTTTTCAATTGGATAAAGTCTCACAACCTCAAAACTGATTATTGACTTGTCTACAAGTGGTCTATGTTACAATTGATGATGTTTACAACATTTATGGATATAAAGAATATATCCAATATAATGTTTAAGGATTAGTTCATGTTTCAAATAAGGTTTTATGGTTATTTGAGTAATTACAATATTTGAATAGGATACATGATGAAGATATTCACATGTTTGGAATGTGAACATTTAAGACTTCATCAGGTTGATTAAATTAAAATAGCGTAAAAGATGCATTTAGAATGATATATCATGGAGTTATACAAAAAATGATGATTTCGAAGGACCCCATGTACATGGATCTATCTAGGATGGATATGGGAATGATTATTAAATATTAGATCATGAACTTTTAGAAAGTAAATCCATTTATGAAGTGGTTTTTGTAGATCATTGTATGATTTTTCTAAGAATAATGTCACCACATAATGAAACCAATGCGAAGAGATAATATATAGATAGTTCAATGAACAAACAAATTATAATATTGTGTTTATGAAATTTAAACATATATTTTTACTCTTATAAGAGTGGAATAATATCTCAACTCAATGAAAAGAGTCTTAAAAAATTGGTTCCTATAGATTGATTATTATACCATAAACCTGTTTTCTAATTAGAATGTGTAGTTCTATATTAACTGATCCATTTCCCTTTCTCTCTTTTTAAGAAGATACTTTAACCATATATCTAATATGGGTTTCCCAAGTGGTAATTTTCATGTATCATCCATTAATATTCAACGTTCAATTTCAAATTTCATGGGTGATTTTTTTAGGACGGGAGAATGTAAAAAAACAGTATTTGAAAATAAATATAATATTTAATTCATAAAACATTGTTTCTATACAAGTAAATTTATTGTTATAACGTAGCCAATGAAGATAATTTTTCCTATTCTATGACTGGAATTTTGAAAATCGGATTTACACGGCAGTGTTCAGGGAGATATTGGGAATCTAAGAAAAGAAATTTAATTTTTTATGAATAATAACAGACACATATGAATGGTATCATACCCTTAAAAATGGTAAAAATAAAATTATTATTTTTAATTTACCCTTATGAATATTAACATCACCAATGTTATTATAAATATATTTAAGTCACTTTATAAATGAGAGTGAGTATTTTAAAAATTAATTATTAAGTACTGTTATTATTGTGAGAAGGGAATATTTAATTTCAATTTTGTAATTAATAAATTGATTTAATAGATAAATAATTTCTCACAAAATGTATTCCCAAATCAAAATATTGTTGTTATATGATTATGGGGCAATTTAATAAAACCTTATTTTATTTTTCATGGCAGTACAAAAATAGTTTTTGATTTTAAACTGAACATTTTGACAAAATTATGATTTTATTTAAAAATTATATTTCACATATTTATAAAATTATTTTCATAATATGGAGTTTATATTTTTATTCTACACTTCGAGAAATGGATAGGGTGAATTTTTGGGGTTTTTTAAAAATATTTTATTTTTATGAATAGTTAAAGATGACAATTTACCGTATATATACATTATTAGTTAAATACATTATTCCTATAATCATAGATGATTTAAGCACCCATGGATTTAACTCACATGCACTTATTACTATTTTTGGTCATGGAATCATAATTATTTATTGTATTATTGAAAAATAATAAACTAATGACTAAAATATTAAGAAAACCCTCCACTCCTCCACTATATACACCACCCACACTCCCCTCTTATCTTCAATCCTCTCAATAATTTTGACTTGTCTAATTTCTAATTAAATATTAATTAAGATCCTCCCATATGTATATAAGCCTTTGGTATCAAAAAAAGTCCAAATCCTCTACCGAAATTAGGCTCTCAAAAAATATAACATCAAGAGTTAAATTTCTCTTCTCATTTCTTTTATTTCCGGTCCATTTATTTTATTTTTCCTTCCTCAACTCATTTCATAAAACATTTAAGATATGTAAAGTTCAATAAATGTAATGGAATTTTTTTATGATAATGTATTAATTCGTCATGATCTTTCATTGTCCATTCATTTATACTAGAAATGAAAACACCATCAGAGTTGTGTTAACATATCAAATTCAAGGATGACCTGTTTTCAATTTCTATTGTCCTATTCAATTATGATCATTGAACCATTTATATGGTTGAAAAAAATCATAATATATGTATTATAAATTATGTAATTTTCTAGAATAAGTTTTTACAAATGATATTATTTTATAAATCAAAATGATTTTTTTTGAACAAAAACTACCAATTATCCCAAAAAATTGTCATTAATGTTCTATATAATGATTCAACTTTCTGAAAATAACCAATTTTCTATAAAAACATGTAACCATATATATGTTCAAAAATTAAATATAAATTTAATTCTGAAAAATCAACCTCATTTTACATGATTCTCCATTCATTTATATAAGTATACCGATCATGAAACTAACGGACCCGAACAATGAAATTGAACCTCTTAACCAATCAAAAAGGTCCTAAATAAACATAATAAGGATATAATAGGTCAATTAAATTGATATGAGAATATGGGGTTATTAATTAATGATCCTAAAGTTGATTATATTGGTCAATAAGATCAAATGGAGAACAACTTCAGTCTTAATGGAAGGGTTTCATCATCTCACTTCTATTATTGGGAGATATTATGTATTCACTACTCTTACTTGTGTATGGTGTATGTATACATCAAATTGATTTACCATATCATTAATCTCTTTATTTTCTTGATATTAAATGTATAATATTATGCTTAATAATTTTGGGTAATATGGCTCAATTGATTACAATGTTGTAAGTATTATCAACCCAAACCTTTTTTTTCATTCGATTATCATTTATTATATACTCAACATAATGAAATTATTATTTATTAAAATGTAATCCAAATAAATTATATTTAATTTTCAATATATTTTCACCAATAAAAATACTTTTATATTTTATGGGGTGTGAAATATTCTAAATGGGATCTTCCAAAAATTCTTTGAAATACAATTATGATTCGAGGAACTTCTAAAATTCTAAACAATTTTGATGATAACAATATTATACATATTAGGCCAGATTAATCAATATAAAATAAAAAAAATTTAAAGTTAAAATCTATTTGGAATAATTTATGTTTTTATAAAAGAATACATTTTGTACTGCTTTAAAATCTCTTTAATGAATTTCATAAACCACAACAAAATGTATTAATTATAAACCTTCATTGAAAACTCTTTTAACCTACTTTCTCTTCGGTGGGACATCATTTTTGCCTCCAATGTAATCACAATTTCCTTACCTTTTCTTTTTTGGGATATAAATTTTTAAAACCATATTTATGAAAAATACAAATGATTTTCCAAAAGAACACTTGTTTCCAATGTAAAATAGATTTTATCACCTCACTTTAACTTTTAGGAGTTATATGCCTTATTAAACAATTATATCTTGCATGTGGCCTATGTAAATAACGTTTCTATATTTCATATAGAGTATACATATTCAAATGATATTATAAGATATTATGATTTGAATGTTTCAAGGTGGTAAAGGACACATTTGAATGTTTAGGGATTATTTACTCAAGAATTTATCAATGGTCTCATTTAAAAGTATGATTATTTAGGTCAAAATACTTTGATGAATCATGTATTTCATACATGATTATATATTTTGATGTCATCTAATATATTTTCTTGATGTTATTTATATTAGTATGAATTTGGATGTTATATCTTGATCCCATTCACCAGTTTACATAAAATGTTTAGTGATTATGTTTACTGTTTGTGGAATGTTATTTTAATTTCATTAATTATTTTACATATGAATTTATATGTTGTCTATGGTTATCCCGATTCATAATAAAAATTCATTGGAATTAGTAATTGTGGGGGGGGGGGATATATCCCCACAGTGTATCGGTATGCCTCTAGAGAAAAACTATGGTCTTAGCACAATGCCTTGACAAAATTAATATTTATGGTCCTTCCGCGAGGCCTTGAAGGTATAGTTACGATATCCTGCATTATGAATTCCCTCATAATTAATCTATTAATTGAATGTTTAGTTGGTTATTCAACTACTATGATACCCATGATTATGATTTATTATTGAATTATTTATTCTGCTATTATTTCTACCATAATGTGATCAAGATTATTTTAAAAAACATGTGTTTCTAGTTATTCATCATGAAAAATGTTTATGTTTATGATATATTCTGTTTTATTTCTTACACTTACAGAGCATCTGAGCTAACCCCATTATCATGTTTCATTTTCTAAGGACATGAATAAGATTATTATGAATGACCTATAGGTATAAACATATATTTTTGTAGGTTCCAAATATAATTTATATTTTTTATATAATTTCAAGTTGTAATGTTTAACATATGTATGTATCTTGTTTTAGAAAACAACTAAACAACTCAATCCTTCTAGATATGAAATTCTTGTAAGCATACTAATGTAATTAAATAATGCACCGAATCTAGGAAACTGGGGTCGGGGCGTCACATTTGACACTATGTTAATTTTATATTGTTATTTCAAAAATAAATTTCATTTAATAAAATAAATTTTCTAGAAGTTATCAAAAATTATTATAAATTTTTCTCAATAATTGAAATAAAAAACATTCTTAAAGAAAAATTATTTTTTATGAATGAAAAAACATTACAAATAAATTTACTGGTTTTTTACTATGTATTTATTAATAGATTATTATTGATTAGTAAATATATATATATATAAAGTAAATTATTTCATACTATACATTCCCCCAAATTTAATAGTTATGTTACAGAATTAACATATTACATTGTTCGGATAAGATTGTTGTTGTCTCTATTGTATACTATCAATCATATGTTTGTATTTTAAAATATTATGATATTACATGTGAGATATGTCTTTAGGTATTTTGGTTTGTTTCTATAGGGGCACCTCCTATCTATCAAATCCATTGATGTGAACATGATCAATTTTTCATATTTAGGTGATACTACCCCATGCGTCATTATCACTATTTACCATGGTGGACCATCAAGTGTTATGTCATTCGGGGTGTTTTGGAGGGGTGAATCCCACAATATCTAATAGGAAAAATTGATCTACTGAGTTGTGGTCAATCATGCATACCATAGTGCATGTTCATGTGTAATACTTTTGGGGTTATTATGGGGAGAAATTATGGATTGTTATCAGTTATGGGACTTCTTTCTTCCAAGGAATTTTGGGTATAATATTTCACTTAGGTACAGAATAATACCACACTTATTATTGGTATAGTTTTAGATAAGGTTGGTATTGCTTGATTAGGTTAGAGAACCATAAGTGGGTCTGGAAATGAGGATTTGTTATGTATCAGTGATGCAATTGGCCCTCTTTTCGATTTTATTTATTTGGTTTATTTTTTAAATTGGATTGACATAGTGGGAGATCATAATTTTTTATTTTTGATGATTTCATTCATATGTTTTGTTTCATGTTTTAGCCATTTAATTTAATAATTATATAGATAGATAAATTTGATCATTGTCAAAAAGGATTTATTACTCAATAAAGTAACACAAGTCTCCTAGTATAGGAATTTAAAATAATGTCTTCTAATTCTTTTAAAACATATCACACATTAGTTCATCAGTTATATAAAATGACTTCATATATTCATATATATAATTGAAACATCTTTATCATCGTTGATGTTAATATTATTATCCATACATTCATTTTAGAAATTCAACATCTTCATGAATATTTCAAATATATAATACAATGATCTCAAGGATTATTTAAGCCCATATGAAGAGTTACTCAACCTACAAAAATAATTTTTTATTATCCATGGAATAAATCATTTGGGTTATTAATGTAAACATCCCCTTTTTCAATCACTATTGAGGAATGTAGACTTAAAATACATTTTATAAAATCTTATAATGCCTTTTAAATATAATATAAATAAAATTTTGAATTTTTTGTATCCTTGAAACTTGTTCAAAACTATCATAATAGTAAAATCCATCAGTTTGTGAGTATCCTTTAAATGGAAATATTTCTTTATTTCTGACCACTAAATAGTTTACATTTAATTTATTTTCAAACACACAAGTTTTAAAAATACATTATTATCATCAATTTTGGGAACTAAATCTAATGTATCATTATTCAAAATTATGAAATTTATAAAATCATAGAATCCTCACACACATAATTTTCTAAATCCTGTCAAATATATTTAGGTTTTTAATGGGACAACAATGAAGTATGAGATGTTATTCTCAGAGTTTTTTTTAATTTTTTTTAACTATTCTCAATTATTTTTTATGTTTCTTTAAACATGAACGTGCATTATCATCATTGAATGAGTATAATTTTATTATATTTCATCAAATTAAATGGATTAAAATTATCTTCCAACATGTTCATCTCCATCACTTCATTATATGTTCACAATTTCTTTGGGTTTTGTAATAAATTATCCCAAAATAATTACTTTTGTAACTTTTATTATCATCAATAACATCTTTTTTTTGGAATTTCTTGTATCTTCACATCAGTTTTACCATAAATTATTCTTTTTTTATTTAGTATAATAGTTCTATACCCTTCCATATGGGTAATATCTACGAACAATTAGAGCTACACCACTCTACATAAACAATCCCAAATTTTCACCTTTAATTTAGTTGATTCAAAGACATATAAACACGCAATGATAATTCAAACGTGGCATGCTGAAATAGTATATATTTTATGGATTAATATCATAATTTGGTCAATTAAAAATATTATTTTGATATAAAATACTTCTCAAATAGCTTTCCTCCTATAATGACATGAGGTTCTATTTTCTATCAACATTGTTTCATCAATTTCAACATTCATCCCCAAAAACGTTTTTATTATTTATAGTGCCCTGATTTTATAAGGAATGTCATGATTAAAATCTAAGATCCAATATCATTAGTAGTGTACTCTTCACTACTATATTTTCATAATTTTTTATTGATTAACCATGTTATTTTTTTCACTACTTCTAGAAATATTAATCATCTTTGAGAATTGTGTTTTTGTATCAAAAATGCAATACATTTAATGTGATTAAAGTCATTAATATATGAAATTAAAAAAAATCATTTCATTTCTAATTTATCATGCAACATATATATAATAATGAATTTGATCCTAAGGATGTGATATGTAAATATAATAATTTTATGAAATAAATTAGTAATCATACCATTATAAAAAGTAGATAAAATACATCTAGCATCTCTCATAATATTACATAAGTCATAAACACCTTCACATTGGTTAAGTGTTCCCATATTTGTTTT
This sequence comes from Viscum album, assembly GCA_963277665.1. NCBI lineage: Eukaryota > Viridiplantae > Streptophyta > Magnoliopsida > Santalales > Viscaceae > Viscum > Viscum album. The sequence goes on from OY728151.1 coordinate 1,971,587,293, forward strand.
TGAGGATATCCAATCATTTTATTCCAATGTTATTATACTAATTTCTTGTTCAGATATAAAATATTTTCTGAATCTTCAATTTATAATATGTTATCCTTTTCTTAGTTCCTTTTTTGAAAACTTGTCTATATTCAACCATTTTCACCAAAAACCAACATTACATAATATAAACTCACTTCCTCCATTAAAAATATAATAAAAACTCAAAATTGTGTCTTTTATCCCACAAACATAATTCATTTTCTTGTATTTTAATTTTGAATTTCAAAAAAATACAGAAAAAAATGTTTATTGTTTATTTTCCAATAATTTAAAAAATTGAAAAATAATTCATCATACTTTTAGATATCATTCAAAAACGTTATTCCTCATTTAATATTTGAAGAGAACAAATATTAGAATTTCAATGGAAACTAATAAATTGATATATTAAGTGTAAATTTTATAGTATGATTCCTTTCATCACATTTACCCATATTGTCCTAAAACATCCTTCCTCATCAAGAGTGTATTTAGGTGATACGAATTTTAAAAATGTTTTTTGTAGTATCATATTTTTAAAAAACATCATAAAAAATTAATTTATGTTTTGATTATTCAGTAATTATTTTATCAAAAAATTAATTTCTTTTCAATCTATGTTGGCAAAATCCCCCTTGTTTTAGCCTCCCAGTCTTTATAGAGACATAGTGATATTGATAATTTAACCAAGACATCATAATTATATGCCAAAAAAATCTGAACTTCCATTTGTATCAATAAAAACCATATTTACCTTTAAATTTGTATACTATAAATAATTTTTTATTTAGATTTCAAGAATATGTTTATACTAAATAATTGATCCATTATATGAATAATATTACTGATGAACTCCTAATATTTTATTCTTCATAATATTCATCGAATATTCAATTTTAAAATAGAATTTAAATTATTTTTTGAATCCTATTGTGAATTGCAAGAATTTAATGATTTTTGAAACTCATTTTGTTTAGCCAAAAACATGGTTTTTAAAAGGATTATTTTCATTGAATTTTTACCAATATTTTAAACCTCAAAGAAATCAATGGAATTATATTTTACAATCTACTTTACCTTTAATCATAATTTAAAATATAATAAATCCATGAATATAATAATAAAAACAGTGTCTGTATTGGTTTTTTCTCCTTCTAGTTTAATCAATTTAATTTGACTAAGATCTACTTCAATCAATAACTCATTAATATTTCCTTAATATTGATGATCATGATATTATAATTATTAATAAATTTATTTTTATCTTTAATTTTAGTCAATATAATGTATTTTTATTAATGATGGAATGAATAAATATTTTTAGTAGATTGATCATCCTTCATAATGATCTGATTATCATTTTAATGATTTGAAATTATTGGGAGAAATTATCTCTTCTAATTGATTTTTTGAGTTGCCTACTATACATTTATATAATTAATACCTTCATCACAAGTGAAATCATCACCAATAAAATTATAACCTGTATATTTTTAGTAACATCATTTATTGTATCAATCTTTTCTTTATTCCCACTACTGAATCATACCACATACATGGATATCAAAAATCATTTTTTGTTCATTTTGAAATTTTTAACCATTCATATACAAAATAATTTCAACAATGATTCATTTTTTTCATAATTTTAAATATCATTTTACAAATTAATTATAAACTGATATTATATTATTTTTTTGACAATTTATTATAAAAATTACAATAATCACAAAATTAAATAATTTATGTGATATCCTCCCTTTAAACATTCCATTTACCATTATAGAATGTCTATAGAAGAAAGAAATAGTTATTTAAAACTTCACATCAATATATGAATCTAAATTTAATGACCCAACATCACCATCACCACAAAAAACTTATTTATATACTTATATTTTTAGGCTTTAAATAAATTTTGTTTATCCCTTCATATTTTTCTATAATACATCCTTTTTTTTAATTTTATATGATATGAAAATATTATGGAAATTATGAAGAGAAATATCACTTGAACTTTTTAATTCAAAAGAAGAGTCTTTATCAACAATCTTATATAATACTACATAGAAAATATTTTTAACAATATTAGAATATTCCAACTTATCTAAATAGCCCATGATAGTACATACAACTCCATTTAGCCTTGTGAATAAAATTTCCAATAATTACATCATTATTAATTTATATACCTTCATAATTATGTATGAAAAATAGAAATTATCCCACATCACATTAATCATTACTTAATGTATTTTATGATTTTATCCCAGATATCTTTTTCTATTTTGAGAAAATTCATATTACACAATTCATTCTCATAAAGGGATGATAAAATAACATTCTTACCACAATAATAATTAAATAAATTACTCTTATATAGTTATTTATATTAGTACCTAAATCATGGGATAAAATCTTACATTTGTTACTTCCAACAAATCATTAATTGATAGAAAATATAAGAGGAAATTTTTTCCCATCCAATTAACAAAACCCCACCCAATCAAACATTGAAATCCCCTTACTATTAAAACAATTTTGATTACCCATTGAGGATACTTGAAATTTATAACATCTATAATCTAGGTGATACATAAAAAACTTATTTTAATAGACAAACATGAATGATGTTGTCGAACCATTGAAAACAATTACATGATGACATAAATAATTGAATCACAAAGAGGGTGTGAATTGATGTTTAATAAATGTAAATTTTTTTCCTATAGACATCATATTCAATTGTAAGAGTTATTTTTTTGTTATTACACACAAATTCAAATATAAAGAGGTAATGGTAATTCAATAAGATCGAAAACCCTATATGATTAGTAGTCCTTCGAATTAAATAGTAAATCTCATTATTATAAAATCCACTAGTAAAACATTTTGAATCACTATGAGTATGTAAAATCATTTTAACTCTCTTTAAAAGTGTCCAAACATTTTTTTGTGAATTACACATAGTTATAACATCCCACAGAGATATAATAATATCACAAATTTGAGTAATAACCTATACATATTCCACCTAGAAAAAATTATATCGTTTTTAGGTTTAATAAGAACAAGTTCTCTTAATTTAGCATACACAACACTATATGAAACAACAACATAGACAGAATCATCAAGTAATAGTTTTTTAAATGTAGATAATAGCTGAAACTTTCTTTCTCTATATATCTGTATTGTTAACATCGTGACTTACCATCCTAGTTGTATTATTTATTAAAATATTAACACATTTCCTCATAGTCAATAATTTAATAATTTAATACTCTATGAATAATTTGAATACAAATCTACCAAAATTATCAAATCTAGAATTTTTCAATTAGCCACATATTTGACCACTAGATACTAAATATAGTTATACCATTACAATGTAAATTATAACACATGGAATTATCATATATTATTTCCTTATATTAATCTATCAAAACACCCTATATTGAAATCACCATTTATGTTGAGACTATATATATTTATAGTGAACTTTCCTACTATTTATAATTTCACATTCATCCCATGAACCCTTCTTCCATTATTAATCATGGAGTTATTACTTATAAATACCATCAAATATTAATTCATTTCAAAACAAATATGAAGAAAATCTTTAGGTGGAATTCACATTTATAAATTCATGCATGAATGTTTTGATGAATATCACATGCATTCATGTATAATGACTAGACAATCTCACAAACTCAATCATCCAAAATATATATGTTCCCTTAAAAAACCCCATTAAATAATTAAATCACCATTAGATATTCTCTTATATATGAAAATCAAATTTGAATTCTGGGATTGGTTATAGAAGGATTTAATTCTTTGGCATCCTAAAATTATAAATGATCAATATCCATCAATACTACATGCATGGTGGTTCTGATCTTTTTTTTGAATTTATCATTTATAATCATTTTCATATCTATGGTTTGACCAATAAATTCAACTATCATTGGAACCCATGCTTCATCATCACCATTTATAATGATCACCCATGTCCCATGGTCAATTTGATATTATAGTAGCTCAAAGGATCATGGTGTATTGGAAGCGCATCATAAATCTTCTATATCTAGATAGTTTCATTCATGAAATTTGTCAATTCGAAAACTATGGACAATAAGATATGGTAATGAGGAATATTGTTCATTATTATTGTTTTGTCCATCTACATTAAAGTCTTGATATCGGTTAGAACTCATATGGTCAGTCCTCAAACTCACAGATGATTTGAGTGTCACAATCAACCATATACACAGTAAAACTAGATCACGGAATAAGATAACTCCCTATAAATACATAAACATAAATAATTAATGTATCAAATATCATTAAATCATAATTGGAGTAAAATTTAACCATTTTTATTAAGAGATATCTACATCAAATATTTTCTCATCTTACCTTTACTTAATTACCAATGTTGCTCCATTTATCAAGAATTGAAATCTAATTGGGCTAGAGGGTTCCCAAAGGATACTTTTCCTGATACAATAGTGTGAATAGCTAAAATAGTTTTTTGACCCATGTATCTATCTTCCTCCACCTATAAATTCCACACATTCAACCAATCCATCATATCCATTGGCTATGCCTCAGAAATATACTGCAACAAATAGTCGAGGTAGAGTTGGTACATTCATTGGATGTTGAGAAACATCCTCTATTTGGCTTTTGGAATCCAATTTGTTTTTATATAAACATTGATTATGATCCTAAATATTCCCAAAAAATGTATAAAAAATACCTGTAGATCCAAATTCATCTCGCAACATTCTATATGAATAAATATATAATATTTCTATGACCTTCACATATCATCTCACCATAAATATATCCTCTTGCGGAATGATATGTGACTTCCAGAAAATTACAAGGAAATTTTATAAAAACAAAGTATAGATTAAAAATATTAAATTTAAATTTGAATAATATTTAGGTGTGGGATACAACAGAAAACATAATAATCACATCCACTTCAACATGTTATTTTCAAAACTACATTCAAGATTAACATTTTCAAACAATATTATTTTCATCAAAAATGTAAAAAAAATGTTTTTCTGATATTTATAGATAATTATTATAGTGATTTGAACAATATTTAATAATGGAAAACATGGAATAAATCAAGGAATATTTGGTGTAATGATATAGAAAATGTATATATTTTTAATTTTAGATGTTGTTGTTTTTATTCACTGAGTGTATGAAAAACATATATTTATACAGCATATAATATCTAAATTTATTTGAACCTAAAAAAGAAATATGTTGAAATTTATTAATGATCAATTTATTATATAAAAATTATAAATATGAAATGGAAATTAAGTTTACATTAATCTGTTATAGTGTGTAACCATTCTAGTTTCATATTTTGATATGGTTTTTTCAATAAATTTGTGCCCCAAATTTCATGATGTTTGGTTTCAATAAACGGCTTGGATCATTCATTAAAATTTTTTGACAACAGATATTATTATTTTTTCCGAAATTACATTTTATTTTTACATTCTTCTTGCATGAAACACGATATTGATGGTGAATCAAGAAAATCAATGTGTAATCTATCATTTATAACTGTTTATTACTTATAATGACTATTTACTAGAATCATAATACTATTAATAATGAGACAATATCATTAAATAAAAATGTACATTGATAATTTATTTTAAACCATTCACAATGTAATTCAAACCCTCTTAGGATGTATTATTATTTACAGATATAGCATTATGTGTATACATTAACTAGAATTTATAAAGTGAAAAAATCATATTTTACTATGGAATTACTGAGGAATTTCAATTATATTGGTCATACTTATTATTTGTTATTATATTGGTAAATATGCATGGTTTTTAAAATATTAGGTGATTGATCCTTAAAATAATATTAAATAAATAATATTGAATAAATACAATTAAATTATAAATAACTATATATTTATGGGATATTAAAATGAAAATAATTTTTCAAAAGTAATATATAAATTATTTTTAATTAGTATAATATGATATGAAAAATTATAATGATATTATAAAATGACATTATTAGAAAAAAATACATCAATCCCATATATATGAAAAATTAATTTTTTCTGGATATAAAAATAAAATTAAATTGGGTTGATGTATTATAGTTATCAGAAATTATTTTGAACATTTTTCAACACATTTATATTTACTTGGGTTGTAATCATATAAAATTAATAAAATTTTGGAGCCATTATAAAACTTATATTAAATGAATACATAATTAATTAATTAATTAATTAATTAATATTTTTAAAAGGTGGAATTTATAGTGAACTATCTTGGGGTCCTTGATTTTAATTGAGATTCGATGTTGTTTATCATGAGGTTATAGATTATAAAATCTGTCAATGACTATCAAGGAATATATATAAGTATATATTTCCTATTGATAGAATTTTTCTTGTTACCTTCATTCTCATATATATGTTTTTATATGATATTATATTTTCCAAAGGACATGAGAACCTATAGATACTATATAATGGTATTAAAAAAATTTAGATTAATATTTTAACATCCATGCCTGGAACAGCTGAATTCTATCTACGTTAAAGAACTATTTGTCCTCAGTTGTTCATTTTCATATTCTAGAGGAAAATGACTAGTGGTTCCCTTCTAAATAAACCTTAGGAGACTATTACATCATATAAATCCCATAAGGTTCATGCATAAATCAATTGAAAATTATTCAAGACCCATCCATAAATTAATTATACAAAAAACCAGCATACAGAGAACATATATCCAACAGGGAATCATGGGGTGATGTTTATCAAATAAAATAGTTTATATGTCATGAATCAATAAAAAAGTTTCAAAATACTAAATATACATAACAACCATAATAAAAAAATAAAAAATATACCATTGTTGATATTAATATATATTTAATTAAAGGGAAATGAAAATAAAATAGCCTCGATAATAAATCATTGCAAAGACTCTACCTGAAACATTAATCTTTATTACACTGATATTTCCGAGCTATCAAATAAACTCCATGTTAATACATGTACCCATAATAAAATGTATGTTATATCCACTTACATCAAATCCCATATCTTTTTTGTCTCTATGGGTGAGTCAAATGACCATGTACGATTCACCTACTCACCCTAACTCAATGAGTAATAGTTATTATGTTGATTCATGTTCAATTATGTGGATATTTTCACTATAATAAATAATATAAAATTCATGAAAATTAGTGTCATGATTTTATGGTCTCATGTGATGAACCCCCGCCCCCCCACACACACACACAAATTACTCAACTAGTGCAACCCAAGACATTCCTTTTACAATCTACCTATAGAAAAATAATTATATAACCTCACCTACTAAAAAAGAAAACTAAAATATACAGTTTCATCAATAGATTTCATCACCATGAGGTCTCACCTGAAATTTTCATCAATTGACTCGAAAAATTACAACATGATTCATAATTTATCTCAATTTAAATAAAGATACAAAGTCTAAAATATCAATGGAAATAAAAATAGTAATAATAACATATACATTAAATCAAAAATTTAATAACCATTAGTATCCACTAATAAAATAAGAAATTGGAAGGCTTCATAGAGTGATAAAAAGAATAATTTTAAATTTAACAACAATCCTATAAAAATTCGGAAAAAATATTGGGGATCAATTATAAAAGATTCAAAAAATATATCTTCTATTTATTATCCTATCAATACTTATCATTCCACACCAAAGATATCATGAAATATTCTCATAATATATTCTTACTATTTTCCCACATATCACAAGCCATGATAGATGTTGGATCCCACTACATGATTGTATATCACATTTTTGACATACAAATCTCTCATAAATAATTCAAACTAATTTATTTCTAAACATATCGACTAGTATAAAAATGATCCTTCCATGGTGATTCTTGGTGGAAGAAGAACAACCTATATAGTATGTATTGTCCCTTACACCAATATCATAACCCTTCTCACCAAACCCATAGTCTTTTATTTCACTATGTGTAGTCCCAAATATGCAATAACACCACTTGGGGATGCACATCCATCAACATGGAATATCTCCATCCATTTATGTAACCTCACTAGAAGAAACCTACCCCACTCCAGCTTAATAATAATACCTATGGTATTTTTAGAAAACACTAACTTGTGTGTGTCATATCATGATCATTAAAGGAATTCAAGACATAACCACCTCCATTTCTAAACGAAACCCTACTTAGTATGTTATATTCTTGTATGGCTTATATCAGATTGGAAAATTTTGAATCAGAATGACAGAATCCCTCCCCACTCCAACACACATTCTTGATCCTGATCATAGATAATCATAATAATAAAGATTATATTCCCTCATACTTGTATATTTTCTAATCGAAAAAATTAGGTCTGACCCATTATATGGAATACATAACCCATAATTTCTTGGGTACAACTCCATCAACATCTCTAATAAAAAACATCAAACCATCCTTATGTAATCTCATGTCTTGATAAAACCTTATGAGTGATCACTAACTAAATCTCAATTGGATCCATTAACATTTCCACATGAATTTAGTTATACAAAGATTCAAATAAATTACTTCACCCCAATATTTATTACATTGATCCATTAATCATTTATCAATAAGTAACCAACATGAGATCTCAATTAATATTAATAAAACCATAAACTAATGAAATATATCATACATGGTTCATATACTATCATATATCCCAATGAAATAAGATATAACATATATCATATCTACGAATTCACGGATTTCACACAAGCATTGATAATATGTAAAATCATAGAAATTCCCATTAAAGAAAAAAAGGACCAATCTATTTTACAAATAAGGATTATTCAATTTTATTTGATAATATTTGTAAAAAAAATATCTGAAAAACCATTTAAATGATACCTCGTACTCTCCTTACACACCCCAATGTTTGTGGATAAATCCAATTATATACCCTTTGTAATTTCCATATTTTCCAATTTTTAAATATCCTTTTAAAATTGAATTAATTTTTTAATCCAATTTCATATTACACCTTCCTTTAAAATCCAAATTTATATATAAAAGATTATATTTTTGTAAAACTATGTCTATAATTAACTCACTCCACCATGAAACCCAATAAATAGTCCATTATCTATCATTTAATTGGGGTTTTACCAAATGATCTATTTTTTCATTGGGTATGCACTAATTTTGTGAAAATTATGTTAGTAATAGTTTATTACATTCTTAAGAATTCATGTAATGCCAAAACAATTATGATCATTATAATAATAAAAGTCAAAAAAAATAAATAATGACTAGTATAGAAGGAAGAACAAGAAAAAAATATCAATATACTGAATACATAAAATCTATATTACCTGTAACAAATTCAAATTACTCATCCAAACATATAGCAGTAGTTATGAACTCTATGAGCCACAAGGAAATATATGTTTATCAATGTTGAACTAATTATCATAAAATCCAATAAATAACATAAATTTCCAAATACTCACCCCATGATGTAAATTTAATGAGACACGAACTGATGAGTTATAGACCACTCCAATTATATACCCAAGCCTAATTCAACTTTTTGCCTTTTTATTTATGCAAATTTTCACATCAATTTCATTTTACATTAGAGAAATTTTTAAATACAATCATGGTTCATGATACATAAAGTGAATCAAACTATGAAGATAAGCCTAAATACTCCCTAAGACTCATCTAGTAACCATCAATGAAATATCTATGGCTATATTTTAATTCCACAACGTACTAGTGTAATATCCTATGAATCACCTAGGTGGACCATAGAAAAATCAGAGAAAAATAAAACAAATAGAATACAATGAATAAAAGATAAGATTTTACATCAAATTACCATTTTTAAATGATCTAGAATCACCCATATTATTATAATAATAAAAAGAAAATATAGATTAGGAAAAATATAATTCCCCTTTGTGTGATTATCTATTAAAGGAACCCATGAGTGGGGTAAATTATAATAGATTGTAAATTCACCATGTTACCCCTTACGGAAAGTGTGTCTTGGACAACTAGGGTCTTTATACCAACCAATGATCTCCCATGAGTGGGATATACATACTATTTATAGTTTCCCATTACTAGAATCACTCAAAAATAAACCAAAATATGGTGACATATACCTCCAATATGACTCCATATATGTTATGTCAAAAAATATATCTTATAATTTCTCCATTCCTTTTTTTTGGAAATTACTAACAACACCTCATTAAATTTCTTTTCTTTATATAAGGAAATGTATTTTCTTAAATGTTAAAATGATTTTATATGTTTTTCTTAATTTTATTTATCTTTGCTTATTTATATTTTCTATAAGACTAAATTAACATCAGAATTATAAGATCCTTATATAAACCATAGAAAATTATAATTTCTTATAATATATGTCTCAATGTTTTTAAACTTTGAATTCTCAGAAATTACAACACAGAATACATAGAAAATCTGACTTGGAATTCCCATAAATTCAGACTCTAAATTCTCAGAAATTCAGACTCCAAGTTCTTAAAAATTCAGATTCTATGTTCTTAGAAGTTTATACACTAAATTCATTGAAATTATGACTCCGAATTCTAAAAAATTATGACTACGATGTCTCAGAAATGTAGACTCAAAATTATAAAAAATTCAGGCTCTAACTTCTTAGAAATTCTGACTCTGAGTTCTCAGCAATTCAAACACCATATTTTTAGAAATTATTACTCAGAATTCTTAGATATTTTGACTCCAAATTATCAGGAATTATGACTCCAATTTCAATCCAAAATAAGACCCCTTTCAATAAAATATCAGAATTTGTTTCCATCTGAATTTATGTCTTCATTTGTATATATATTTAGACACTTTTTCCTAGTATTTTTAGAATCTAGTCATTCGAGATTGATAAAGATTCATAGTTTAATTACGATACTATTATAAAATTATTGAATCCTAGTTTTAAATAGGTTTCATAATCATAAAAATGTTTCCTTACATGAAATGATGTTATAAAATCTATTTATAAATAACTATTGGTTAAATGACACCATTCTAGGTCCCTCTGATATTGAAGGAAAAAATATGACTGATGGATAGGGAGATGGCAATTGATATTTTTTCCTATATATACCCCAACCATTTGATGTTTTCAATATATGTGATGAAATATCTATAAATTACAGGTTGGGATGTTCAATAGTGATTTTTAGAGAGAGAGAGGGAGAATCTCATTCTCTGTGTGAATGCTGCGAACATCTTGATCAAGATGTGAAGAAGTTGTTCATCCACCCTAATGTGAATCCAATTCGCTGATCAATCGAGGAAATTTTGGTATAAGAAGATAGAGGTGTTGAATACCTTAAATATCAAGGGATTTTGGGGATAGGAAGATTAATTATAATATTCTTAACGATTTCTTACCATGTTGTTGGTATAACATACATTCTTGAATGTATAAATAAAGTGACCATTATCCAGGATTGTTAGAAACTATTTTCTGTAGGTAAAAATATTTCCCACTAGTTTTACTTTTTCATCTTACATGTTTTAATTATTCTATATTAGGGAAAATTATTAGTTTTTTATACATTTTTATACATGAGTACTAAGATAAATGATATTGTCTATGCTTTAATGTAGAATATTTACCTATGATAATCTTGATTAAGATTTTATGAGGTAAAATTGTTTAAGATTAGGTTCATTATAATTGGACATGGGCCCTTCAAATTATCCCTTTGTTTAGGAACCAAATTGGCTGTGTGAATTCCCCATGTTTAATTTTGTTAACCATTGATTTTCATAAGGTTAAATATGAATGTTTTTAAACATACATTTCACCCCCTCTTTTAATTGATCGTATACATCTACGTTTCAATCCTTCAATTGGTATTAGAGGAATGTATATGATACACTTATACATAAAAATATGTTTTCTTGCTCAACATTTCATTCATAACTTTACATCTTTATGTTTTACATAGAGATATTCTTTATAAAATCTTCTGATACTAATACATTTTGTTGAAAAGTCATTTTTCCTAGAATGTAAGGAATAAATGTTGGTTCTATATACAATTTAAATCCTACAATAACATTAATTTTATATATTATTGATTATGAGTACTAGAGTGATAGGATTAAGACATTTTTTTTTAACATTGGATTGGAAAACATTATTTTGATCACTACTGAACAAAAGATTCTAGACAAAGAAAATAGAACATTCAAAAATAATATAAAATAACAATATCAACTAAACTACAAGGTATGAAATACTCTGTTATGCTCTATGACTAGGAATCTCTATATCCATATTTGATCTTTTGAAGATTCTAATCGCATCTGGATGAAAATTTAAGTTACACATTTTGGTACATCCACGGTCATTGAAAAAAGAAGTTTTATGCTTAGAGAAGAATATCATGGTTTTATATTTCCTTATGGAGAACCGGTATGAAATGTGATATAATGATTTTGACTATTTTCAACAGTCTTCAATATATGGGAGAAAAAGGAATGGATTTTTTTGTTCTTGTGGAAAAGGTAATCGATAATATTCTCAATGAGTGGGAATCTGAACGTACATTTATTGATCCAAACATTAAGTATCTAAAATTACATTTTATGAGTTATTTGGAACACTTTTTCATCATGAAACATGAATTAAGAGAGATAAAGACCTTAATGAGTAGAATAATGGTAATTAAAGTGTTTCATTCATTACTATGTCTTAATAATAATCTTCGGAAAGGGAAACTAAATCTAAAGATAAGAATCTTATTTTATAATCTGAATCAAGTGACAGTGATCAGTCTAAGAATCAACTAGCCAATATAGTATGCATGGTAAAATAGATTATGGGAAATAAATATATTTAGTACATATATATAATAAAATACATAATGTAAAAGAATTATTCTAAAGTAACTTTTTATTAATGAAAAACGGACTGACATATTAAACCCGATTGTCTGATACTCAAGAGAAAGAACAGAAAGGACAAGCATTCTGAAAGGAACTGAAATATGTAATATAAATATAGGGATAAAAATTTTCTCAATGCTAATTACACTTAATGTGTTAGTGGTGGTGACTCTTCAGATGAATCCTTGGAATATATATCTTTTAGTCAGAATAATATTTTTCTTATATCCAAATCACATATTGAAAATAATTGTCTTATAAGAAAGGTAAAAAATGCTAAAATTTTAACCAATATTTATTTAACTTCAAATTTTCATAATAAAGAATATTTTGAATCTTCAGATGAAGAATCTTCTTCATGAGAATATAATACCTTATATTCATTTAGAAGAGGATTTTAGATTTTCTAAATTACATGATAATGAGAACAATAAGACAAAAAATAATTTAGAGCATGAAAATTCTAGATTTTTTATTTAAACAAAAGAAATATCATATCCTTCAAAATATATTGATCAAAAAACTCTTTATTTGGAAAATATTTCTAAAAAAATTATGTAAGATAATTATGAGAAGGATAAAATTTCTACAGATCAGGAAAAAGTTATTATTGAGAAATATTTTTTTATAATAACTAAAATTCATATGTTTAATGACTATGAAGATAAGAATTTAGTCAGTAGAGTAAAATCAGTAATTTTTTCCGTAATGAATATTTTATCAATTTTCACTTATAGAATGAAATACATTGATAATATGTATTCAAAATTTCATTCTCTTATTAATAATTATAGAATTTGTTATACTCACTCAAAACCTATTTTTAGTCATAACTATTTTATTCCGCAAATTTATCCTTCTTGTTGTAAGTGTCAATGTGGTGGAAATTGGGAGAAAAATTATTCTTTAAATAAAATCCAATTCTTAGGTATTTATAAAGCATTATTTTATAACAAAATGTGTATACCTATGATTTTACTATCTATAATTTTTAGATACAAACAAATTTGGATTCCAAATGACTAACTTTTGTTTCAGGAAAACAAAGGAAGTGCCAAAAAAATACATGGTATATGGATTATGGATTTTCACGAAACAAGACATCTAAAAAAGATCATTCAAAAGAATATCAAGATAAATGGTGGAAAAGTAACATTTGGAGATAATTCTAAGGAAGAAATTGTTGGTTTAGGTAACATTGTTCTTCATAGAAAAGATTTAATTTCAAATGTTTTCTTTTTTAGGGTTTTTTAGGAATACTTTATATGAATTATCAAATAATGTGATGAAGGTTACCTTGTTAATATTAGGAATGAAAAATTATTAGTAAATATTTTCATGGAAGATTTTATTCTCTTTCCCAGAGGAAATATAATGGTTATACACTAAACACATAAGACCATAGGTTCCATGAACTACCTTCCCTTAGTGCAATGGATGATCAATCTTGCTTATGGAATAAAATACTAGTAACCTATAACCTTGGGAAACAACGAAAAATCTAAAATTAAATACCCATTAAGGATCTACCGGAGATTAGACATGATTATTCCAAACAATTTGGTCCTTGTCAATGTGGAAAGAAACATAATTCAATCATTAAATTAATTAGATAATCATCAAATTATGATGAATTATAGTTAGTTCATATGGATCATTTCTATTAAATACAAACTGGAATTATTGGAGGAAAATTATATGTATGTGTTTTACTTGATGATTACACATGATTTACTAGATTTTATCTTCTTGAAAATAATTCTGAATCCTTTTTGTATTTTAAATCATTTTCAGCCAATGATAAAAATAAATAATCATCCATTGATAACTATTCATAGTGATCATGGGGGGGGGGGGATTTGATAAAAAAATATTTTTAAAATGTTTAAAGTAAGAAAGGAATATCTTATAACTTCTTAGATACAAGAACAACCTCAAAAATGGTGGTGTTGGAAGAAGAATCTAAATTCTTCAAGAGATAACCCGAATAATGTTGAGTGAATATTCTATTTCTATAAACATTTGGGATGATGTTTGAAGTACTTATTGTTATAATATAAACCCAGTTTTAATCATACATTTCCTTAATAGAACACCACATTAAATGTGGACTACTTGAAATCCTAATTTTTATAAGTTCAATGTATTTTGATGCAAAGTATTAATCCTGAATACTAAAGATAACTTACATAAAGTATCACACAAAATATGATGAAGAGTTTTTCTTAGGTCATTCCATTACCTCTAATGCATACATAGTTTTTAATAAAAATTCTTGTACGATGGACGAAACTGTGCAGGTTAAAATTGATGAAACAGATCCATTTGTTTTTAAACAAGACCAAACTACATCCTTGGATGTATTTTAAATAACATATTATCATCATTTGAGGGTACATTATTATAATAATTAAAAAATTCAAGAAAATGATTCTTCAGTATTTACCCTAGATGATATTTTACCATATGTTGATGAACATGTTTCACAAAACTGAAATTTGTGGTTTCTAAAGAATCATCCATGTGATAGTATCATTGGTGATGACAATCAACCATTAAATACTAGACATTTTAAAAAAATGAAGTAGAACATATATAATTACATTCCCAATTACAACCTAAATGCACTAATGATGATTTAGGTGAAGATGATCGGATTAATGCTATACATGATTAACATAATGAATTCAAAAGGAACAATATTTGGACCTTAGATGAAAGACATAAGAAAAAATATGTAATTGGGGTAAAATGGGTCTTCAGAAATAAATGGGATGAAAACCAAATCATTGTAATAAATAATGAAAGATCGGTTTCTAAAGGCTATAATCCACTAGATTTAATATACTATGAATAAACCTACACTCCAGTAGCATGAATTGAATCAATTAGTATTCTAATACCCATTATAGCATTAATTAATTTCAATAAGTTTAGAATATATGTAAAATGTGATTTCTGTAACAGCTATGTTCAATAGGATGTTTATTTTGAACAATCTCTTGGATTTGAAGACACTAAACATCCTGATAATGTTTTTAAACTACCCAACACATTATTTGGACATAAACAATCACCTATATCCCATTATGATATAATTAATGGATATTAGTTTCAAAACAATTATTTTTTGTTTTCATCTATTTCCAAACTTTTTTTCATGAAACAAATAAAAACAAATTTCTTGTTCAAATTTATGTTGATGACATTATATTCATATCAATTCATCAATATTTAATTGGTTCATTTGCAAATCTCATGAAATATTATTTGGAAAGAGTATGATGGGTGAGTTAATAATTTTCCTTGGTTTTAAAATTTTTCAAAAAAAACATGGAACATATATATATATATCAACAATAGTACATTAAAGATATTCTTATGATGTTTGGATATGACAACACTAAATGTATATGTACTCAAATCCGAAACTCAAACACTCTTTATATTGTTGAAGTTGGGAAACCGGTAGATAAAACATATTATAGAGGTATGATAGGATGTTTATTATACTTAATATATTTCCATCCATACATGATTTTTTTAGTATGATTAGGTCCATGATATCAATAAAACCTAAAGGGATATCATTTTAAATCATTGAAAATAATTATTTACTATATAAATCGAACAATGGATATTGGACTTTTCTATTCCTATGGAAATGATTTTGTTTTAAAAAGTTTTTTTGATACTTATTTTGGTGGATGTATAATGGATAGGAAATTTAAATCTGAAACTTTTAATTTCTTAAGATATTCATTAGTTTCTTGGTCATGCAAGAAGAAACACTCATTAGCACTTTCCACTACTGAAGCTGAATATGTAGTAGATGAATGTTGTTGTTTCCATGTATTGTGGATGAAACAAACACCCATAGATTGTGGAATAATTCATATAAAAATACATATAATGTGGGATAGTAATTGTGATATTTCCCTATGAAAAAACCTTCACATCACTCTTGTTTTTAACACAAAGTCATTAAGAATCACTTTCTATGGGATCACTCACTTAAAGGAAATATCATTCTTCAATTTAACAGAACAAAAGGCCATGTTGCGGACATATTAAGAAAATATTTACCCTAAAATAGATTTGAATACATTAAAATGGTTAGTAATGATAATTGTAATGTAATATTCCAAATTAACTTCATTTTAAAAACTATCTCCTAGCATTATTTTTCTACTTTTAATAGGGTGTGTATATATGTTTATAAAAAATATCAGAATTCAAAATTTTATTTCCTTAATAATATTTTCATTTTTTTAAGGTTTTCATTCCATAATGAAATTTCTAGAATCTATGTTCTTTAATAAGTACATTATCAATGTTGAAAATTATTTCTGAATAACACGAAAGGTATGTTTCTTTAAATAAATATTCATAATTACATTTTTCTCATGTTGTTATTTCTATCTTGTTTTATGAATACCTTATCAGATTCACTTTCCATAAATCTGATTATTCCTTAATTCATCAAAATATTGGAATTTCTAAATCCTTCATAGTCATTAATAAAAACCATTAGATCAGATCAAGAATCAGTCTTCAAATTCAATGTTGTAGAATTTTAGGATTCAGTTCATTTCTATGTGCAAGATGGAAGATATATGTTTATGTTTAGAATATAAGGAAAGTTTTATTCGTTATCAATCAATAATGATGCTAGTTTCCCTAACATCCCCTATGAATGTGAAGCTATTCTATTTTCACACCAATTATCTGATAAGGAAGTATGATTCGATAATGTAAAAGATATATTGTGCATTGGGATGAAGAATTTCAAGAAACCCATTATTTCTCATCTATCAACAACCTGTATGTTGGTTTCTTTGTGGATGCATGGTTTCCTTATCCCAAGGAAGTTTGAAAAACAATTAACATAATATATGTGATATCTCTCTCTTAGATTTATTGGTGAACCTAAGGATGAATTTTTTGTGAAATACATCTTTCTAACAATAAATAACATCAATAAAGGAAACATACTATCTTATATTTCATGTATCCAATGTTAATTTCAAATATTATTGTCTTTTGTCTAGAATAATTCAAAATACCTTGAACCTCAATGGTTAATATCTTTAAGACTCTACTGCTCAGTGATAATACTTTGAGGATAATGAAGATCAATTTCAATGGTGAATCAGGTGAGTTAAAGGATCTTCTTCATAGGGATGATAATGTTATGAAATTTTAAGTTAGAGAATGACAAAAACCATCTCTAAGAAAATAAAATAATCAGAACCTTAGTTGCCTAAAAGTATTTTGGAAACACAATCAGTACCTCCAAAACTAATAAAGTAAAAGAATATTTTTTAATAAGTAGTTGAAAAATAGAGGGAGTAGTGAAAAATGGAAATTAAGGTGATCCTATCATTTTTCTTGATCCTACAGAGGATATGGATTTGATGATTTGTGAAGATAAAAATCATAAGAAATAAGAAAAGGAGAAATGGATAAAAGAAATGAGTTTCAAGATCATGTTGTTCGATCATTGGTAAAATATGTTTTTAAAGATACAAAACAAATTTAGGTACCAAAATCCCACTTAAAGAATGGTTCATCTCCGAAGAAGATTGTTGAAGAATAATAAATTCAAGAAGAAGAAGAATAAGAATAAGAAAGTGAAGAATTATTCAGACTGGTGTAAGAGTATCATGAAGAGAAGAGTCCAAATAAAATATCAATAAGAACATCCCAAGCTTCATCCACCGAAATCGCATCAGATAAGTTGAAAGAAAATTCAAAAGAGGAAGACGTTTACAAAAGTCAATCATTTTAAGATACCTAGGACAATAATGACATTGTTTAGGAATATTAAGTAGAAGTTACTATTGAATAACAACCTCTTGAGGTTGGTAGAATTTTTTAAAAGACTATTACTATAATAAAATTATCCCTTCTTAATACACCACATAACCATGTAGCCATATCATCTAATTCTACGAATGTTGATGAACTAACAGATACTCTTCTACAGAAAGATTCACCAGATTAGGAATCATCATCATCCATGGGACATGACTTTTTTGTTCAATCCTTGAAGAATATTTTTGATTTAATGGAATTCCTTCAAAATATTTAAACAAGATGTCAGCTTATTCAGTAGTCTGTAAACATGAAGACGGATTTTACAAATTTGTTGATGGAAAAGTTCATTAATCAAGAAATTTATTTCAAAAACATTATAATAAACTATGAAGATCATCAAAATTATTTCATGATATTTACAACTTGGTCGAAGTCAGTATTTAATGATCTTAATCTTGTTGGTGATTATATGGATTCAGTCAAAAATACATTCAACATGGCTGGGGAGAAGTTCATTATTTTTCTAAAAGTTTAAATCAAGATAATTTTGCTCGTATCCAAGAGGATAAAAATATCCTTAGAAAGATTAATTCTGTTCTTATTTCTGAAAAAATAGAAACAAATACCATAAATCAGTTTGTAGAGAAAGTAGTATTGCATGAAGAAGTTATAAAATACCAAGATGAATCGATTTTGTCTTTCAATAAGAGGAACCAAGAACAATAATATATACTCAATAAGTAACAATAAGATCATATGGATAAAAGAAGATGAAGTAGATCCTCAAGAAGCATCTTTCAAGGAGGAAGAATGATGAATGGTTAACTAAAAAAAATGAAAATTTGTTGCACTAAAACATTTTGGTCAATGTTAATGAAATCTTGTTATTATACATTGTTTATTATGTTTCTTTTCTAACCATTTAGTTACCAATTTTTTTCTACTCTATTCCATTTTAAAAATCACAATAGGGGAGAAATGTTTAAAAATAATATCATATTAAGGGGTAGTTTAACCAAAAGAAGACTTTTCATAAGAAAGGGGAAGCTTAATCTTGAAGAAAACTTTATTATGAAAAGTAATTTCTATTTCAAGACAGTATCTTAGGACAATGAATATGTTCATTGTGGTGAAAAAACCTATCTGGGATTTAGTCACATTCACTATGCCACAAATATGATGAAGATAAGTTTTTATTTCATGATTCAAAAATCTAATATTCATTTTAGAAAAGAGGCTTGTGATTTCCAAATATTGGGAGATTGTTATTTCAATAAGTTGTCTTTTGATTTCCAAATTATTTTCTTTTAAAATTCAAAAATACTTTTTCCTTAATGATTATTTTATTTATCTAAGGAAATTTATTTTCTTAAACATTATAATTATTTTATATTATATGCTTAATGTTATTTATCTATGAATAATCATATATTTAATAAGACCAAATTACCTTAAGAGTAATCAAATCCTAATATAAATCTCATAAAATTAACGTTTTATATAATCTGAGTCTCATTGTTGTTAGAATCAGAATTCTTAGAAATTATGAATCCAAACGCTCAAAAATTATTTCTCCGGATTCTCATAAATTTAGACCCCGAATTCTTATAAATGTAGACTCTGAATTCTCAGAAACATAAAATCCAAATTTTCAATAATTCTGACTGGGAATTACCATAAATTATGACTCCGAATTATCAGAAATTCTAACACTGAATTCATAGAAATTAAGACTCAGAATTCTAATAAATCCAGACTCCTAATATTCATAAATTCTGACTCCAAATTCTTAGAAATTGAAACTCCAAATTCTCAGAAATTATGACTCCGATTTCTATGCAAAATCAGACTATGATTCCATTCAAAATCAGACTCTTTTCCATCAAAAACCAGAATCTGTTTGTATTCATATTTTGACTTTGTTTCTCACTATATATAGAATCCAAATATTCATATTTGTTAATGTTAGATTTTTTGTTTAATATAATATTCTAACATTACGAGATCATAGTTTACATAATTTTATTAAAATTAAGAATATGTTATTACATGAAATGATGTCATATAATATGTTTCTAACTAACTGTTGGTGAAGAGACACTAGTCTAGATCCCTCTAAAATTTAAGGAAAAAATGACCATTTGAGGGGGAGATGACCATTGGAATTTTTTTCTTATAGAAACCAAATTCATTTTATGTTTTCAATAAATGCACTAAAACATATTGATTTTACATGTTGTGAAGTGTTAAAGTGATATCTAGGGATAGGGAGAGACTCTTATACTGTCTGTAATGTGGAGAACTACTTGTCCATGCTATGAAAAACTTTTTCAGACTACCTAGTGTGATTCTGATTAGATAACTAGTCAAGGAATTCTAGGAAAAGAAAGATAGAGGTTATAACTTCAATAATTTTTGAGGGTTTGCTGGGATAATAATAAATGTTATGATATTCTTATCTAGGGATTACCCTACTATGGGTAAGAAATACTTTCATTACAATATAAATCTAGGGACCTTTATCCAAGGTTGTTGGATACCTTTCTATTTGGGTGAAAATACTTTCTACTTGTTTAACTTGTTCATGTAACATGTTTTAATTCTGTTATATTTTGTAAAAGGATAAAATTATATCATTATAATAATTTCTTATACTTGTATAATCTGATATATAAGATTCTATACAAGTTATCATAGAATATTTCCCTAATACTAACATTCTTAAGCTTCACTAAGATAAACGGGTTTAAGTTTAGGGTCTTTATAATTGGACCAATGCCCTTCCAATAATTGATTTGTTTAATAACCAAATAGGGTTTCTGAATTCATCTTTTTTAGCATTGTTAAACAAATATTCTCTTACGGTTGAAAAATGTATTTTCAGAACAAAAAATTCACCCCTCCTATAATTTAGTATCTACTTCTACTTTTGGATCCTATAATATATTCCATAGGCTGATTACTAGTGGTGACTGTCTAAAGGGTGATAGTGGGGAGACTATACCATTTGACATGAAATCCATGACTATAGATGAATAAATATGGATAATATTTCACCATGTATCACCATATACATGACCAAAATAGAAGGAACGTAAGATATTATTTATGAAATAACAATATACATTGTCTTACAAGATATAAAAAAGTAAAATGGATCACCCATATGTTGATGATAAAGAGAAAAATCCAAAATAATTCAAGGAAAACATGTTAATCACTGAGGATCTACTCCATCCAGCTCCATAATATAATTAAAACCTTCTAATTTATCTTATACACCACCATCCTCTTATAAATTAGTAAAAGGGTCCTTAACCTTGTCATTGTCATTAATCATAATGCCTTTAAACATATTGGATGGAACATGATTGATATGAGTATGAAATCTATTTTTCAGAAAAAAGTGTTTCCCTAGATGATATCTATATGTTTATTACTACATTAAAATTTTAATAAAAAAATAAAAAAACATGCACAACCTACTACACTCTCTGTCATCAGAGCATGTAAAGAACATTACATTCTGAAACCATTGTAGAAGTACGATGAAACACACATGGTCAGTCTGAACAAAAGCTCAATCACTTTTTGAACATCTCCCCTACCATATTGTGTTACACACAAACTCATATACCACATAGGTATTCAAGGAAATTAGAAATAATTTCATAAATTCATGTCCATATATTATACTAAAACATCCATGTTAAACTAATTTTCATTAAAATAATATTATACATATCTCGATGAAACTGATGTATGGTGATCCCCTACTCCTATCTCATAATATAAATAACCACCCATATCATGTGGTCATCCCTGCATAGTTCCTCCCCTCTAAACTGATGATCAATATCATCCAACCTAATCACCTTACCTATGGAGAATAACATCTAACAAGTAGTCCTCTACACCACCTCCAACTCCATTTCCCATGTGAACATGTCCCCAATGGCCTCATCACTGTGGTGAAAGGATTCACCATCAACCAACAAGAACAACATGATTCACCACTATCACCCTTCATCTGTGATCAATGTATCCCACATTATACTAGAATACCCCATACTAACCATATTTGTGCCCCATATGAATCATAAGTGTCCCAACCAATTTAAATTCTCTTATGTATGTTTTCCTATTAAAATATTCTATTCTATGTCCATAAATAAGACCCCATAAAAATATCTCGATACATGAGTCACCCCTAGGATAACCCTCAAGTACCCTGAAGAGCATAACTTGTTCTAATTCTAATTTTTCACATGAAGATAACAACACCCATAAATCACATAAAACGTAAAAACACACACAAACACACACATAAGGATATATATATAATAAAGTAAATAATGTATGTTCCACCTACCTAGATTTAATATTATTCTACTCATCAATAATCATCAGTTGAATTGACTCTGATCAAGAGAAATCATCAATCCTAGAAAAACATCCATTTAATTCTCGTCTAAAAACAATTAAGGATGATGGATATTACGATAAATACACTCCCAAATATTAATATCACATCCAATAGTGGTCTAATCAAATTATCTTCACTAAGAACAAGTGATTAACAGAGAAAATCTATATCCAAATAAGATGAATATAATAGAGGAAAGGGTTACTACCATTCTAGGTCAATCAGGACCGCCTATCAACTTATAATCAATAATTAGTAACTTAATTAATTAATTAAAACCCATAATGCCCCATCAAATCTCTGGTGGTTTAACTAGTGGTACAACATAACTATTAGGACCCCCACAACTCTAGTGTTTTACTAATTAATAATCACATGGAGTTTTAATCCCTTTCAAACCTTTACACCAATGTCATTGATTATATATATTTTACTAAAATGACTATCCAAAATACCCCCACAACATAAATTAGTTTAATTACATGTGATATTACAAATCGTGTATAGAATATTACCTAATATATAATAAATTCATCATCACAACCTACCCAAAATAGAAAAACACTTCCATGAGTTTTATTCACATACACACTACCCAAACCTGATTGAAACCCAAATATACCACTCAATATAAACCTAAAATTCATAGATGATTAAAAAAATTTGAACTCCTAATTACCATAATAAATAGGCATAATAAATTGATTCCAAAAATGGGAACGCCCTACTATGGTAATCACCTATGAAATTTTATCAAAACTATGATACTTAAACATCATCCAAAATACCACATATAAATTACATTAATACACAATCACAATGAATCATTCTGGATGACCATATCTCAAACTAGGTTGTATCTATCATCTTCAAATACCTTTATCACATACCTCCTAATGTATGAATTTATTATAGAGTACAACTTGATGTAGGACATAGTCCCAATTACTGTGTATCATTCCAACTACTATAAAAAACTAATGTAGATGAATCAAAGATCCTTCCTCCTGATATTTACCCTATTCCGACCTCAAACCCCTGAGTTTGAACTGATCCTCATTCTTCGATTCATATAAATACCATTAATTTGAACCACTCCACATATCCCTTATTTTTTTCATTCCTGACACACCTTTAATGATTGATCACAATGAGATTGGATGTTAAATTTATACCCCCAATTATAGAATCCCAATGACAGACCATCCTAATGTAAAAAAGTTATACCCTTATTTGATCTCCCTAGAAGATAACCCCATCTATCATCTTATGGTTTTAAATTTCCTCACAACCAATCTCATCTGATATTGTTTCTCAGCAAATAATTATACCAATAAGCAATATCCTCACCACTCTCAATTAATATATAAAAAATTAGAAAAATTGGGACACTCTAAAAATATTTTTTCATACCCATATATAATTTTTTAGTCCTTCCTCAAATCAACACACCTTAGATATATCATATCCCACAAATTTCAATGAAAATAATAATGAATCATTGAACCAAGAAACATAATCCATGATAGATGTCTCCCTAAGAACCATTTGTGTGAACTCTTATTCTTTATCTACCATTGAAAAAATAGGGAAAATTACCCAAATAACATTGCTTATAAATCATTCCATTTCATCCCCTCCTACATAATGGAAAATAAATTCTTTTACCACTATCACCTCTCTATCACCTCTGAATATATGTAACCGGATTCAACCAATTCCCCAATGGCTTCTCAATATAATCAAAGATTAACTAAATAACAAAAACTAGAATCTATAAAGCTAGGATCATCCATTATTCTATAATATTGGGGGATATTGAGACTACAACTCCCTTATCAGATATTCCAAAGACACCTTATCTCCATGATTATCCAAATCAAGGATATATATAATATATAACAAAATATCCATGATATGATCATTAAGATACTTCCATATCCCTTTTATCCATTATATCAGACATACCTATTTTTAAATATCCACTTATAGGTCATCCATATAACTTCCCTCTGGGGACAAAATCTAGCTCATGACCTGGTGGAACAACATCATTACCCTTAGGATTCTCCAACCATGTTTTTCATGGTGCTATATCGTTATGACTAAAATTCCATGCTCAATATACATTTAACCACTCAAATAGCACATATAGTGAAATTTGAAATAACAATCTCATATCACAATACAATACACTATCTTACTCAATCCCATGTCTCATGCCACGTAAATCCTACAACCCCACATACCCATATCGAGGACTGGTGACACATTCCAAAAACAAATAGGATACACATCCTTGATAACCCCATGAATCACAGACATGATTTAACTATGTTAAATTCCATAATTAAACTATTTTGGAAAACACTATATTAATTTTTATTGAAACCATAAACAAAAAAATATATATTCTCACACTATAATAAAAATCACATGATTCCACATACATAATTGGTACTTCCTATACAGTTATATTGATGCATTTTTTACCTACACCTACCTCTTATATACAAGATTCCAAATTCAAAACTCATCACCAGTGGATATCATATTTTTCCATTTTAAATAATATATATACTCAAGAAATACAAAACTGAAATCTGGATTCCCCTGGAAACTTAGAGTTCATCTTGTACTTGTGCCTTCCTAGAACATTATATGACATATATCCAATGTATCTAAATATCCCTAAACTTGCATCTAATATACTCCAAATTAAAAAAAATTAAAAACACAGTTAGTGAGACACTCAAACAACCTTGATTTCATCCACATTGATACAACCATTGTCCAACCCCAAACCAAATTCACTTGAAAATTAACCAGTCCATGGTGTCATAGACCTTATTCATGCCTCCACCCATGTAACTTGATATAAAAAAGATATTACATTATAAGAGGAGACATATGGGATACTATACCATCTAATATAAACACCATAACAACAATGGAGGAAACACGTATTAAATTCAATCATATAGACTCAAATAAATTATTACAACAACCATCGCCTAACACATTCTTTATAAAATGACTATATAAAATTATAAAATGGTGATAGCGATGAAAAATGAATCCCCTATATTCCAATAATATATATATACAATTAATATAAATAAAATATATCCATGTTATGAATTGATTATCAACTCATACAAATTCCAATGTCATTCTACCTAAAACATATTCATCTATTATGCCTCAATCTTAAAAGGCATTAGTTTAATAGAAATTAACTTTTCATACTTCATGAATCATAATGTTTGGATACTTCTGGGGGGTCTGTATGGGGTGTGACTATTATCTTTGTTGGACACAACCACAACTATAACTAGATAATATTTATATGTAAATGATTTCATGAAATGTTAAATGAATAGAAATAAATAAAATATAGACAAACCTCAAAATCCATTATCATCAATCCATGATGATCAATTTACATGGACTAGACACTATCATTGTGGGATGATGCATCCATTATCTATCACACTAGAAGTTCGTTTTTCCTTCCTACCAAATCCAAACCACATAGTGATTCAGACCCACTCATAAACCACCAATATATCCCATGATATTATAAATTATAACATGAAATAATGTCCACATATCTTAAAAAATATTCCATGGCCTATAAATTCTCATTGCAACCACCAACTCAACATCCAAAAAACCACAAGCATGGTTAGAACATGTTCCCATAAAATTATCTCAATTGAAAACCATATCTTGTGTCTATCCCTACAACATATATATCCTATAAAATGATGATGATCATCAATATCTAAAAAAATTTGGTCATCTATAGACAGAATGACTAAGAAACCTATCTTCAAATCCACATTTAGGGCCTTACCATGCATACAAATTACCTAAATAGTATCACCCCTAGGTGATAATAATTGAAATCAACCTATGTCAATATCATAGTGAACCACCACTCCCATCATCAGTGATCAACGTCACCCGATTTGTAATGGAATATCCCAAGCCAACCATATCTATACCCATTTCTACCAAAATAATCCACACCCATTTCAAGTATCTTGAGTAAAACGTCAAATTCAAATATTTTGTTCGACAACCACAACCAAAACCTCATCGACATTGTATAGAAAATAAGCACATGAAACCGCCCAATAATAACCATTAGGTACCCTAGAGACCATGACTAGTTCTTATTTAAGCCACTCACTTGAATCTACTCATGCCCACAAATCACTCTGTGCTCAAACACATTAATAAAAATTGAAAAATCTAGTCACTACCTTCCATTTATTAGTAGGATCATGATTGTTGTCAAAAATCTTTTGATTGGACTCTAAATTGAGGAAATCATAAATCATAAAAAAATCACAATATAGGGATCACTCAATGATGAAATAATGAATAGAGAGAGAACTAGAAAAATAAATCCAAGGACAACTAGCCATTATATTGATTGTATAATTTCATGATCATCATTGAGAATATAAAAATAACAGTATTAATTTCTTTCTGATAGAGAGAAATTTTTGTTGGGATATATTTATATCCATTCTGGGTCAAAGGGAACACCCTCTCCACATATATTAATTAATTAATTACATAATTAATAAAAACATTGAAAAAATGAATCCCCATTGGATTTTCTCTTGTCCGCCAAAACATCTCTGATGGGTAAAAAAGTGGGATATGGCCACTTTCAAAGCCATTCAAGCTCTGGTGGACTTCCATTGGAATGAGATACGGTGTTTTCTCCACATTATGACCACTTTACTAATGGAAATTTTTTATAAATTTTAGTCTCATGCCTCTTTCCACTTCCCTTAAACCTCATACCCACATCATTACACAAAATTTGGAAACATCGAAACCCAATAATACTTCATCTGATATACATAGATCATAACACTAAACAACCATATGAAATATGATGGCCTCCAACCAGGGTCACATTGGGTTTATTTTATACCCTACTATAATTTTGTACTTATTTATGTACTGAAATACATTCATAAAACATTTTTTGATTCCTAATATACATAAAACACCCATTTTGAATCTAAAATGATGTTTAAGAAATTGTCCTTATCTTTTCAAAATCCAATAATTAAAATTTATCCTATATATAAATCAATATAAATAATAACATTCATCAATTTAACTAACACTCAATTGTATAATGTATTATAATTTACCTATCATAATTATTTTCATCCTCAAAAATCATCCCCCAACATTCATTCAAAAATCTTAAATCATAGTTGTTGTTAATTAATTACTAGCCACAATGCCCCCACAATTGGTGGGGAAAGATTTTCCTGAACCATCCTCTTCAGAATGACTACCTATTTTCCACCTCTCTTTATTCCCAATTCATCTCTATATTTTCAACCAATTTATCTTTTCCCAAATATTCCAAGCCTTTTCACAGTCTCACACTACTACAAAAATGGACTTTATCAGCGCTCAAAACGGTCTTTATCAGTGCTAAAAAAGCGCTGTAATGCTCAGCACTTATAAAGGGGTCCCCTTTATCAGTGCTAAAAAACACTGACAAATGTCTATTATATCAGTGCTTTTTTGGTGCTGATAAAGGCTTCTTTTATCAGTGCTAAAAAAGTGCTGATAAATGCCTTGTCTACTGCAAAACTAAATTCTGCAGCGACACACCCAAACACATCACCTGCAAATAATTCAGTATCTAAATAAGTATACCTATACAAAATTAACACATAAATCATAATCTAATTACACTAGGTATTCCCATACACCATTTACACATAATTTATAAGTTAATTAAATACATAAAGAATAATATACTTAATTCAAGGGGTTGGGGAGGTTCATCAGGGGTTTGAGGGGGCAGTCTAAGGGGGGCTAGGGGTGTCCAAGGGGATGGGGTGTCAAGGGGTTGGGGCGGTCCAGGATGTAAAGACCCGGAAATTTCAAGGAAATTCTTTTCTTAATTTCTCTGGAATTCTACGAGTCTGTGGCTCTTGACGGAACCTGATTCCGAGGCACGGTGTGCCTGAAATCAATTTCCGATGTTTATCTCATGTATGTTCAGTGAACGAAAGAGCGAGTTTTCTATCTTTTGAATCGGTGCTCGGAATTGAAATCTGAGGGCACCAATGAACTCACAGCACTGGTAATTACTTAAGGGGACCTTTATCGCAGTTGCGTTTTAAGTAGGTTGAGATTTAATAATTGGGGATTTAGCTTGAAATAAATAAAATTGGTGTGTACAATTTTATTTGTATTCTAGGTAGTTATATCCCACAAAGGGGGTTATGTGTGGGACCTGTAACCGCCTAACTTCCCAAGTGAGGATATTTGGGAGGTGGGGTCCACACTAACCCCATCCTCTCATCTACCTTAGCCTTCCCTAAACCCCCCATTATTCTTCCCTTCTTTTAATAAGATAACTCATATTTAACTTGTGTAACTCTTCTTCTATTAAGTAGTATCTCTACCTTCCTCTCCTTCATTAAACCTAACCTACTCACATAATTAATGAGTTGATTTTTGAATTAATTTGGAAATGGTGGCTTGTCTTTAAATGGGAGAAGGCTAATGCATTATTTTCTTGGAAAATAATATGGTGGGGGAACCTATGATGAAATAAGAGAATCTTCTTTCTCCAACTCTCTGAAAAATAATGAGAATGCGCCATCATTACTTCTATTCGCGATAAGAGGGGGACGCCACATCTTTGGGTACACTCTGATGACGACGGGCCTTCCAAGATCTTCGACGAAGAATGCTCGCCGGATCTCCATCAAGGGAGAAGACACCGCCACGAGGAATTCGCAAATGACAACGTCACCTTCCAAAGTCAATGAAAAACGCTACCTCTCCGCAGATTTGTCGAGTGATCACGTCACGAGGTAGAGGTTAAGTTCAATTATAATGAATTAAAATTGTCCTTGTTTTGTCGTCGGGCATCTCGTATACTTTTTACGCTTGTTATCATCATAACAGGAGGAGATCGGACCTGGGAAACACGACCGATCCTCCTCCCCTTTTTATTGTTGATCATCGACGATGTTTGAGGCAAAGGCGGTGGGGTGTTGTTGCCCCGCACAGGGACAAAGAGAACCGCGGCTGGAGCGGGCCGCGACGGAGGTGCATGGCGCCGGCGCACCATGCCGGTGAGGCCGCGACCAAGTGCGGGCTGCGGTGGAGGGGCGAGGCGCCATCGCGCCACGCTGGAGCAACAAGGGGGCCGCGGCCGGGGTGGTCTGAAGCGGAGGGGCGCCGCACCGTCACGTCACGCCGGTCTGACAGGAGCCACGGCCTAAGGTCGCGGAGGTCTTCAAAGGGTCGGTCGGATGATCCGGCCTCCGGCGCCACCTGGAGGCAGGACCAGAGGGGTCATGCAATTACACAAGGCCAGCCATCATGGCCGGCCGTTCGAAGGAAACTGGGGGTTCTTAACCCCGTGGGAGAGACCTAGGGTGGACCCCACAGGTCTGTCGTTTCGGAAACAAGGGGTCGACGCCCTCTTTGCACCCCGCTTGACCAGCGTCGAGCCGCGACCAGCTTCCGAGCGGGGCCGCAGGCCGCATGGGCTAGGCCGGCCACACCCAGCCGGGCCGGGCCAGGCTGTGCCCAACCATGCCAGACCTGGACCCGGTTTCGGTCGACCCGGTTCTTGCTGACCGAGGGGGTATTGGACTGGCTCAGATCGGGCCCAGACCCCCTATTTTCGGACCAGGTTCGTTCAAACGTCCATATCTTGGGCTAGGAACCTCTGATCGACGACCCGTCAGTTGCGTAGGGATCCTTGGATCGAGGAGGTCTTTTCGGTATATTACACTCAAGATTTCTATGATGTTTAGGTATGGCCGGTTTGGTTCGAACATGAAACCAACCGGGCCCTCGGGGCAGAAATGGTTATAACTTGAGCTCCAGACATCCGATTGACGTACCTTCAACATTGTGGTTTTCTATTGGTGAGAAGGAACTTTTGGTATACTAAATCTGAGGTTTTGACGTAGTTGGAGTATGGCTGGGTTGGATTGTACCTAAAATCCAACTGGGCCCCTGGAGCGGAAAAGCTAATAACTCTTATACCGGGCGTTCGTTTGACGAACCGTTAGCAGCGTTGGTAATCACGTTTAGAAATGGTACCTATGAATATATCCTATGATAGTTCGGGGTATAGTTGAGATACAGTTTGGATGGTTCGTACACGAAGCCAACTGGGTCCCCGGGACAAAAAGGCTAAAAACTCACAGACCAGGTGTCTGATTGACGCGCCATCTGTTGCATTGATACCCCTATGACGAGGTGGTTCTTTGTGATACTTCTTCTTGGGACTTTGTGATACTTGGAGTATAGACTAGTAGCTCATGGAGCAGACACTCTCGGAGACGAGCGTGCGGAGTACGGAGACCTTGTAGCTACCTGAGACTTGATGACTGCTTGTCCGATTCGAATCAGAGTGACTTGACTAGCCGAGTGGGGAGCACTACTATGTTTGGGTGGAAAAAACAGGGCGGGGAGCACTACTGTGTTTGCGTGGCAGACCCGCGGTACTCGACAGAAGGAGTACCTCTGTAGGCTATTAGGGGGAGCACAACTGTGTTGGGGGTGGCAGGCCCATGGCGGGGAGCACTACTATGTTTGGGCTAAGGATTCGCGGTACTCGATAGGAGGAGTACCTCAGCATTCTAAGGTTAGTGAGTAGAGCCTCAGAGTCATGACATGGCTACTGTACTAGACAGAGGAGGAGTTCTCCAGCAGTTGTGGTTTCAATATCATTAATGAAATTTCTGGTTCGAGCTGAGTCGATGGACTTTGTGTATTACCTCATGATTAAGATGGGCTACTTGATAACTTCGGTATATTTGTGGTCATATACCTATGTAGTGGTTATTTGTAGACATCATAACTGTGTGATACCTCATGATTGTGATGGGCTACTTGATAATTTAGGTATAAGTATGGGCTTATACCTTAGGGTTATCTGTTAGATCCTTCTTTGTGGTTATCCTTGTTGGATTTAGTGAGACCTTGAGGGTCTCAGGGTACCAACTGAGTATCGTTGTACTAACCCCTGCATGGGCTATGCCCGAACCATGTTGTGTTGGATGCAGACGATGGACAGTGGTGACGGAGGCCGAGTGTTCGAGGACTAGACGGTATCTGACGATGGACCTCACGACGAGTCAGTATCCAGAGGTGGACTTCACGAAGAGACGGTACTCAGAGGAGGTTGACGGGTGAGAGCGTTGAGGAGGCTATATGTACCTACACATCAGGTATGATCTGTGGTGTATGATCCTGGAGGTGCGCTATCTATACCTACCATTCAGGTAGGATATGAGGTGGATGACCTAGTAGATTCTTCTATTTTCCACCTGTTTTTCTTTTTTGTTATACATTCATTCTGTTGTAGGTGTACTTTTCAGTTGTGTTTGTATTCTGGCCCATTTACTTTTCATCACTTTCTTTTGTACTTAGTGTATTACTTCCACTTGTAATTTGGGGTGTTTGTTTACATTTATAAAGGTAATGCCTTCCCATTTATCAGGATATATGCCTTTGTTGCTAGTCGCCAGCCCCTGACCTATGGAAGGTGGGCTTGGGGTAGTCACGACACAGGCCCCGAGGACGGGTCGTGACACAGGAGGTTGGGGGGCTCTCCAAGGAGGGGGGTGGTGTCCAGGGGGTGGGGTGTCTAGGTGGTGTCTAGGAGGGGGGGGGGTCCAGGTGAGGGGGGGGGGGTGTTGTCCAGGGGGTGGGCTGGTGTCCAGGGTGTTGGGGGGGGGGGGTTTCAAGGGTGGGCGGGGTGTCCGGTGGGTGGGGGCTGGCCGGGGGGTTGGTGGGGATGTCCAACTTGGGTGGGGTGGTGTCCAGGAGGGTGGGATGGGGGAGTCTGGGGGGATCGGGGTGTCCAGGGGGTGGGGGTTTCCAGGGGGTAGGGGTGGTCTAGGGTGTTGGTATGGATGTCCAAGGGGGGTGGGGTGGTGTCCAAGGAGGGGGGTCTCTAGGTGGGGGGGGGGCTGTCTATGGGGTGTCAATGGGGGTAGGCTCGTGTCCAAGCTTTCAGGGGGCTTTCTAGGGGGTGGGGGGATGTCCGGGGGGAGGGGGTCCAGGGGGTATGTGGGGATGTCCAAGGGGGTGGGATGGTGTCTGGGAGGGTGGGTGTGGTCGTCCATGGGTGGGGGTATCCAGGGGGGTTGGGGGTATGCAGGTGGTGGGGTGGTGTGAAGGAGGGGTGGGGGTGTCATCCAGGGGGAGGTGTTTATCCAGGGGGTGGGGGATGGGGGGGGCTATATGAGGTGGGGAGGGGGGTTGTCCTATGTGGGGGTGGGCTTTCCAAGGGCGTGTCCAGGGGGATGGGGGTGTCCAGGGGGTTGAGGGGGCTTTCCAGGGGTGAGGGGTGTCCAGAGGGGTGGGGGTTTCCATGGGGTGGGTTGGTGTCCAGAGGGTTGGTGGGGTTGAATCTTACACATCAAAAAGGCCCCATGGATTATTCTTATAAAGGATCAAGACAATCCAAATGCATTTGGTTGGATTTCCGTAGGCCAGTTGTTGTTTTCACTTAAAATTGTGTCGAATTTAAACAAAAGAGAGACCCTTTGAGTGGTATCGGGCACATCGTGCCTCGGATTGAGGCGAGGATGACTCGTACAAGTCAAAAAGGACCCATGGATCATTCTTCTAAAATATTAAGACAATAAAAATGCCTTTGGTCAAATTTCCATAGGCCAGTTGTTGTTTTCACATAAAATTTTGCACATTTTAAACAAAAGTGAACCCTCTGAGTGGTACTGGCAACATCGTGCCTTAGATTGTGGTCAGGATGACTTTTTCATGTCACAAAGGACTCGTGGATC
The DNA here is from genome assembly GCA_963277665.1 of Viscum album. Taxonomy (NCBI): domain Eukaryota; kingdom Viridiplantae; phylum Streptophyta; class Magnoliopsida; order Santalales; family Viscaceae; genus Viscum; species Viscum album. The sequence continues at coordinate 1,971,621,421 of OY728151.1, forward strand.
ATTCTATTAAAGTATAAATACAATCCGAATGTGTTTGGTCAGATTTCTGTAGGTCAGTTGTTGTTTTCACTTAAAAATTTGTCCATTTTAAACAAAAAAAGATACCCTTTGAGTGGTACCGGCCACACTGTGCCTCATATTGAGGCGGGGATGACTCATAAAAATTAAAAAGGACCTTTGTATAGTTCTCCTAAAATATAATAACAATCTAATTGCGTTTTGTCATATTTTCATAAGTTAGTTGTTGTTTTCACTTAAAAATTTGTCCACATTAAAAAGTAGAGTGACCCTTTGAGTGGTACCTGCCACACCATGCCCCAAATTGAGGCGGGGAATAATTTTTCACATCCACAATGAACCCGTAGATAGTTCTATTAAAGGATTAGGACAACCCGAATGCATTTGTTCTGATTTCTATTGTTCAGTTGTCGTTTTCACTTAAAACTGTGTCCATTTTAAAGAAAAGAGAGACCCTTTGAGTGGTACCGGCCACATCGTGCTTCGTATTGGGGTGGGGATGACTCCTGCATGTCACAAAGGACCAGTGGATCATTCTCTTAAAGAATAAACACACTCCAAATGCATTTTGTCAGATTTCCATAGGTCATTTGATGTTTTTACTTAAAAATTTGTCCATCTTTAACAGAAGATATACCATTTTAGTGGTACCGACCACACCATGCCTCAGATTGAGGTGGGTATTACTTGTAAACTTCCCCAACGCACCCATGGATCATTCTTCTATAAGATCAAGACAATAAAAATACTTTTGGTCATATTTCGGAAGGTCAGTTGTTGTTTTCACTTAAAATTGTGTCCATTTTAAACAAAAGAGAGACCCTTTGAGTGGTACCGGCCACACTGTGCATCGGATTGAGGCGGGGATGACTCATGCACGTCACAAAGGACCTGTGTATCGTCATCATAAAATATAAACTCAATAAAAATGCATTTGGTCGGATTTCCATAGGTCAGTTGTTGTTTTCACTAAAACATGTGTCCATTTTATACAAAAGTGAGACCCTTTGAGTGGTACCGGCCACACTGTGCCTCGGATTGAGGCTGGCATGGCTCATGCACATCATAAAGGACACTTGAATCATTATCCTAAAGGATCAAGACAATCAGAATGTGTTTGGTCTAATTTCCATAGGTAAGATGTAGTTTTCACTTAAAAATTTTTCCATTTTAAACAAAAGAGAGACCCTTTGAGTGGTACCGGCCACATCGTGCCTCAGATTGAGGCGGGGATGAATCATACATGTTACAATGGCTTCCTCAAAAATATATCACTCCACTATACAACCCTCTGGCTGACTTCGATTTTTGACATACCCTTTCAAAATCTTCATATACTGTTCAACTGGATACATCAATCTATACTGCACAGGACCACAAAGTCTAATCTCTCTCACCACTGAATCGTCAATTGAACCAACATATCAAATAATGTTGGCGGGAAAAACATTTCTAATTCACATAATATGATGATTTTTTTCCATATCTGGCAATTTTGCTGGGTCTAAAACCTTGCTACATATAACTTTGAAAAGGAAACAAAGTTTGTTTAATGTATGACAAACATTATTGGGAAAAATGCAACATAAAGCTATAGGAATTAGATCTTTCATCAAAACATGACAGTCATGTGATTCCAAACCTTTTAACTTAAAATCATTCATTGACACAATTTTCTTGATATTTTTTGAATACCCCTACAGAACCTTTAAATCGTTGAAGAAGTTGCAAAACTGGTATATCTCCTCCCTAGAAAGAGTATAAGCAGTTAGAGGAAGAAACATTCAATTTTCACCCTTCACGGGAGCCAACTATTCTCGTATTCCCATGTAAACCATGTCCAAACTATTCTTAATTCCATCCTTTTTTTCAGGGGAATTTAGAAATGTTTTGATAACACTGTCACATACATTTTTTTCCACATGCATCACATTAATTAAATGTTTGACGTACAAACAATTACAGTATGGTAATTCAAAAAAATGATCTCTTTTTCCAACCAATTTTCGTAAGGTTTTTCGAAAATGGATTACCAAAAACATTGATCACTTCATTTACTTTCTCAAATATCTGATCTCCTATTAGTGGATACGGTGATGCACGGTGTTCTTGAACTTCAATTGAATGATGTCGTCCAAGATAGGCACTTATGTCGACGAGGTAGAAATCTACGATGTCCTAGAAACACATATTTCGATGAATGTTTGAACCTAATTGATTTTGTATCTTCTTCACACACAGGACACCCTTGAGTTCATTTAATGCTATAGGCTGAGAAATTTCCATAAGCAGGGAATTCATTTATTGTCCCATAAAACATCGCTCTCAACGTGAAGTATTCACTTTTATAAGAATCATACAACATAACACCTGAACCCCACAATAACTTCAAATCCTCGATTAAAGGCGCCAAATAAACATCAATATCATTACCTAGTTGTTTTGGTCCTGATATAAGCATAGATAACAAGATGAATTTCTACTTCATGCATAACCAGGGTAGAAAGTTATAATTTACCAACAAAACAAGCCATGTACTATGAGTGCTCATTTGAAAACCAAAAGGATTTACTCCATCTGTAGATAATGAAAGACGAAGGTTTCTCGGCTCTTTTCCAAATTCAAGATACTCGTGATCAATTTTCTTTCATTGAGGAGAGTCGGCCGGATGACGTAATTTCCCATCATTATTTCTTTTATATGCATGTCAGGACAATTGTCTTGCAGTTTCTTCACTTCTATATAGACGCCTAAACCTTGGAATGATTGTAAAGTACCATACAAATTTTGTAGGATTGGATTCATCATTCTTGTATTGAGAAGCACCACACTTTGGGCATTATGTAAGTTATTTATTCTCCTTGTGAAACAATATACAGTCCTTCGGGTAGGCATTTATCCTTTCAGAAATCATACCCATCGAGCGTAGCATTCGTTTAGCTTCATATGTCCACCTTGGGAGCTCATTATCTTCATGGAGCATGTCATTCAAGATATCAAGTAGTTCGGTAAAACTGACATCACTCCATCCATTTCTTGCTACCAATTTATACAACTTCATTACCACTGACATTGTTTTATACTTGGTGCAACCATTATACAATGGCGTCTTTGCACAACTCATTAACTTCTCAAACAATTTTGGGAAATCACAGAGTTCATCTTCAATTGTATTTGTCATTTCCTCAATACGATCTTCATAATCATTGACATTTGTAATCACATCCTCCATATGGTCTTCTTCATTATCCATATTTGTATTCATATCTGATGATCCATAAAATGCAGTTTTATCCCAGCGAGTAGCTACATTCGAATTTTTTTGGTGTTTATTCCAACATTTATAACTCTGATCTATTTTGTGACATATCAAATGTTCTTCCAACTCCTCTACAGTAAGTATTCTAGAATAAAAATAATGTAAACACGGATAAAGTATTTGAGAAGGATGCTTTGAATGATACTTTGAAAATTTGATGAACTCTTTCACTCATTTCTCATACTCTATTCTCAGACGATTAGAATCCATCCAATCTTTATTCATCTTCATCCTATTTGAATCTCTAATATTAGTATTTATGGTTCAATTACATAAAAAAATACTTCCAAATATAGTATAAGGTAACCACATCCTTATAAAAATAGATATTAATAGAGCATAACCATTAGTATTTATTCATATTCATTAAATATAATTACTTTAGATTCATTATTGTTTCTTCAAATCACCTTAGACCAAACACAAGAATAGTCAAGAATGATACATCTAACACTCCTAGGTCTCTGCCCTACATTCAACATCATCATGCCTAAATACCCATATATCCACACATACACATGTCACAAACACATAAAAAACCATATCCACATTAGAACCAAAGTACCAATATGGATTTCAATCAGGTTAATCGACTCAAGTGGTGGTGTGTAAGAAATAATGACTAAATATAATAGGTATATAGTAACACATAAATCTCAAATGGGTTTTAATAATCCAATAAACCCAAGGTATCATTCCATCTTTCAGAATACTCTAAAGGAACCCATATGCGACAGTAGTCCCAGGCGGTGAAGGTTCCTGAGGCGGAAGGGGAGAACATGTTCCAATTGGGGTTCGAGGTTAGGTCACTAAGGTTGAAGGTGGCCCAGTACTTCTTCAAGGGTTCATTCCATATTTCACAAACCATTTTCTGGTACAAGGGTTCCTACAGAGGTTCCTGATGATCATGACAAGAAGAAATGGAAACCAAGAGGGGGGAGTGGTTCAAAATACCTCAAGAAAGATGGACAATCTTGGTATTTGAGAATAGGTTAGTGGGTTTCATGTTGGATAGAAACCTATCCAATAGACTCCACAAGTGGTGATGGCACATGCAGTTGTTGCACCAGGTGAAACTGTCACATGAGAAGCTGAGATCAATGAGGCCCTTCCCAGCCATGAACTGAATAGACTCCATGATGGCCTTCCTCTGTAATGGGCTTCTACCTTTCCATTCCTTTGGGTTGGAAATGACATTAAAGTCACCCCCAACAAACAATGGATGGTAGCAGGGATTGGAGGTATTTTTATCACTCCATAGAGATTCCCTTTAAAGAGGGTGATAACTTCAAAAAACAAACGTCATAAGGATGGAGGATTCACCGTTGGACACCTTGTTAATGATGAATTGATTGCAATCTTGAATAGTCTAAACAACATATTTGTTGCGCCAAATTACCCATTTGTGTCTGTTGGAGGGGACATAGTGTATAAATCCATGCAGCTGAATCATCCTGGGAAATTCTATGATTATTATAGGGGTTTTTGTGTTATTTGAAAACAACAAAAATTAAATTATGATTTTTGATTTATATGGTGAGGAAGTCAGATTTAACATGGTCACTAAGACCATGAGAATTACATTTGATGATAATAATGATGGGTAGCATAGGGATCTGGTATTGGATCTAGAGTTAGTAGCCTTATTGAAGTGGGAGGATGATCTCTCATTGAGGTCCCTTGATTTTGAACATGTTCATAATCCCTTCTGGTTGGTAATATTCATATGAGTGGGAGATGAGGATCCAAAGGGGCATGGGAAGGATGGGTAATAAAACATGGGGGATGGTGAGGGAGTTCTCTCTGGAACAATAAGTTTTTGGAGGTGGATGATAAGCTCAGAGCCAAGAGAGACAAAACAAACACAGCTAGGAAGGGGCCTGGACACTACAGAGAAGCAGTCATTAACCTTAGCGAGGGAGAACGATAGAGATGGAGGTAGGAGTGGCAAGGCTAGAAATCATGGTGGTCTTGGAATCATTCCATACAAGTTCACTACAAGACAAAGTCGTGTAGATAGCATAAAGGAAAAAAGGGGGGAACCCTTCAAAGAAAATAGGGTTCAAGCATTGGATGACCAAGAAATGCATCTGAACTGGGTGGTGTTGTCCTTAAAGAAAAATGTTGTCCTTCATTCCTTACATTACGATGACATGGTGTTGGGTCTATGGGAATCGATGATACCTAAGAGGAATCTTGTGAAACTGGAATCAAAGTGGGAAGGACTTTAAATTTTTCATAAACCTCACTCTAATATTGTAAGCTCATTGATCGCCATTGATGATGAGCATATAAATATTTCCACCAATACTAGGTTTCTCAAGAGATATTTTACATGAATAAACTATCCCTTTAGTCTGAGATATTTGTATTTGAACTAAAAATCATGCATCCTAGTTATATGTTTTTTCTTGTGGTGTTGAGCCACCACAAGCCCCTTCTCACATCAGGTCGTTATTCTTGCATGACATGCCATAAATTCTGGGACACACCCCCTTTGGTCCATGAATCATGAACATAAACCTTTTTCATCCTCTACCCATATTTCACATGGTGTAGGGACTCTATGGATGGAAAATCCACCTCATCCTCACTATATGTTCAACTTCCATGATATGAAACTGTGTGACATTTTGGTAAAATATATTCAACCTTAAAATACATTATCAAAATCCTAATCAGAAGATATTAAAATGTGTGCCCAATGTTCTCATTGCATGAAGTTAAAAAACATGGTTCATGACCCTATCGTATGATATAAAAAATTGAAATGAATTTACCCTTCAACCGAGAGGGCTCCCTCTTTCTGATGGCGATCACTTTCCGCACCATGTTGAAGAACTAAATAAGGATTGATTCCCATTTAATATCATGGGATATCAAGGGAATGAAAAATTATATATAATTGGCTCATCTCACTCATTGAACTACCTCAACACTTCCATCAATGAAAAAAAAATTCCCTCAATCACGGATGCACTCCATCTATTAAAAAATTTCATTCAATCTCTTAAAAAACAAAATATTGTGGAAAACCATTTTTTAAAATATATATTTCATTTTTTATAAATGAAAAAATTCACAAGGAATTCTACTTTCCTAACTGAATATACTTTTATAAAAAGAACAACACACATATTAAGAAATCCCTTTTAATGAAAATCATCCCTTGTCAAACATTCCCCAAAGATTCCACATTCTGATTTATAGTAATAAAACTATACAAATAGAAAATCCTAGATAATGGAGTAATGATAAAAGAAAAAATAAATAATAAATGTTTGATAAAAACTAAATTGTGAAAAATGTAAATCATAAAGGTAATCAATGGAAGTAACTCATAATCACAAAATCATCCAATAAAATAATTATGGGAAAGAAATTAATTTTAATTGGAGAAACATAGGATGATATCTGACATATAGGTTCTAATAGAAATTGACTCGCTCACGAAACACCACTTGGTTATGTGACCAGACAATCAATATAAACAAGGCCTCTTGGGGACATCAAAAATAGACTCAAGTGATATCCTCAAGGATAACTAGAGTAGAACCGGTTTGATTACTAACAAATCTAAGGCCTCCCATGTACCAACTACCAAACATAAAGAAAAGTATTCATCACAATCATCAATAGTAAAATCCCAAAATCAAAAAAAATGATTTGGAGAACATGCCTTAAACATATCATTACCTTATTTCAGGTATATCTAGAACCTTGTTTTGGTATCCTTATATTTGGAGATTATCTAAAGATGTTTTGAATGAATTTTGAGAAATTTTGGTGGTTTGGGGGGGGGTGGTGTTCTCGTTTGGATCATTATTATGGAAAATATTGTCCCTGGGCCAAATAAACCATTCATCCTATGATGAGACACTTCAAGGGGGTTCATAGATTTTATAGACCGTGCAATGAAAATCTCGAAGGGTGGTAGAGGTCCGGCCACACAAAGCTCGAGGGCGGTGGAGGTCCGGAAACACAAAGCTCTTCGGGCGGTGGAGGTCCAACAAAGCGAAGCTCGAGGGTGGTGGAGGACCAGCAACACGAAGATTCACGGGTAGCAAAGGTCCGACAACGAGATGCTTGAGGGCAGCGGAGGTCCGGCAACGCAAAGCTCCGCAGGCAGCGGAGGGGAGTCGCAGGGTTTCAGTACCATGAGAGCTTTAGGTCATGATAAAATGTGGGCACTGTGTCACCGACTTTATAAAAAAAATGGACTATGGTTTTATCAGCGCTAATAAAGCGCTGATAAGGACAGCCATTATCAGTGCTAAAATTTTAGTGCTGATAGTGGTTCACTTTATCAGCGCTAAAAAGGTGTTGATAAATCCATTCTGTATCAGCGCTGACATTTTAGCGCTGATAAAGGGATTCTTTATCAGCGCTTTTATAGCCCTGATAAAGGGTCTTTTTATGAGCTCTTTTTTAGCGCTGATAAAGGTTACCCTTTATCAGCGCTAAAACATTTTAGTGCTGATAAAAGGATTTTTTTCAGCACTTTTCTAGAGCTGATAGAGGGACTCTTTATCAGCGCTAGAAAAGCGCTGATAAAAATGCCATGTATCAACGATAAAATTTGATCGCTGATACAGGGTTTCTTTATCAGCGGTTTATGCTTAGCGTTGATATAAGGTGGCGCTTCCCTAGCCCGCTTTTTGTAGTAGTGTCCCCTTAGATATCAATTTCCTCTTCAGAGTTAAAATAACCTTGGAGCCTTGTAGATCTGAATATGGTGGCTTGATTCATGTCTCCGTGTCCTTAGGTAACTTATTTTGAAATGTTTTTCTCTAGTTCCATGGGTGTATAAGGATTTTTGATTGTGGTACATCTAGATAAGTGGAATTTATATGGAATGTTTTTATTCATCATTGGAAGTAATTAAAGCTTTTTTCATTTCATCATGAAACTGTAATGGGATTCAATTATTCTTATTATGATGGCCATGAAATTTCAATACCATCAACCACATGGTGGGTACACATTGAAGTGATTCTATTACACATTAAAAATCCAAAAATTGATTATTTAATAGTAATATTGGTTGTTCGGTTATTGTGATATGATTGTTGAACCCACTCGATCTCTCTTCCAATCCCCCACACAAATTTTTTGATCTTGATGTCTCCAAACCACTAGTGGAGTGGATTTTGATAAATGTTGGAGAATAGTTTTATTAAAAATAACCTATTTTGTTTTAAATTTTGTAATATTTTTCTATTTTCTGTAAGTGTATAGGCGGACATACATTAACTTATCATTGTATATTTAAGTAAATGTTTTTGGTTCTTGATGTGATGAATCATAGCTCACTTGGAATGAAAAATATCACAACCCGAACTGTGGATAGGGTGGGTAATTGTGATTCTCTTTTTACCAACTCTACATAGAAAGATTCATGATTCGAAAATGATTTTATGATTTTTTTCTGACATTTTAAAACATTTATGGAATTCCCAGGATGATTCCAAGACCATTTTTTCACTTTTAAGGTTTATGAGAATCGATGAGGTGACTATTCTTGTTTCCTTGAAACAATTAAACATTACATTTAATTATAGATCTTATGGGGGGTCATGTTGTCTTGATGTTTACGTATTAATATTATGATGATCCAATAAATAAGTGAGGGAGTTTCAATGGGATTGAATTATTAGGATACCATAATGTATGGTATCTTGGGCTTGATTAATGTTCTAAAAGGGCCCAGTAAAATAAGGATCTTGTCTTTATTAAACCTGAGTAACTACTTAAATGTCAGGGTAACTGAATTTCTAGTTATTGACCAAGGTTATCCAAATGAAACAATTATTTAAGAGAAATTACTCTCCAAAGTAATGTCCTATGATGGTGATGCTGACAATTTTTCTAGGGATAGTGTAGGGGGATGCATCGGTAGAGGGATTCATCACATGAGGAGAAGGAAGGTGAAGAAGGGTATTAGGGAATCTGGGAGATACATGGAGTAATATTAACTTACCAAATGAATGATGAAAATATATTCCTTTAATTAATGTCCTAAGGACTCGGATTGTGTGATAACATGTAATGAGCATGAACCTGAAGGTGGTTGTAAGGCCCGGAGCCAAGAATCCCAGAGGTAGTGCATTATTTTATTACACTTGAATTTTTACCACAAATAAAATACTAAAGGGAAAAATAGTTTATGGGTTTTGGAATTCCAGATTACATACATGATATCCATAATACATTAGTTAATTGAAAATTAAAAAATAACCCATAATAAAAATAAATAAACAAAAACCTTTAATGTTGATTCAGATAACTCCTTCATAACCTTGGGAAATAACACATAATAAGGGTGATCCAAAATGCATATTAATGGTATGTATAGAAGAAGATATAATGAATGTATATGAATAAATTCACCTTGAAATGTAAATAATTGATAACACATTCCATTAAAATAACATGATAAGGTTGTATCCTTAGGGAAAGGTAAGAAACTGAAACTCAAAGAATCCATGTCAATAAGCAGATAATGAAATGTATCCATAGATTTTTGAAGAAAAAATCTCATGGATGAATAATAACTGAATCGAAGTGAGGGATATGCATAATTATTGGACCCCCTTTTTTAAAGGTATGTGGAACAAATACCATCATCATAATTCACAATAAGTATTATATATTAGGTGAAACTAAATCTAATTTGACCAACTATTCCATCTCCAGAAACTTCCATTGTATCGAGGATCTTTCTATAACCTCACCCCACCTTTGTCATACCAATAAAAATAATTCATCATATATATGAAAAATATAATGTTTTTATGAAATATCCATAATTAATAAATAATATGTATGTATCAACAATAACTCATCGGAGGATATGTAACAACAAGTGATGTTTATATCAAAATTTTCTTGTGGGAAAATAATATTTAATCATTCCATTTTGTCCCAGATCACACTGAATAATTTAAATAATAAATCACCATGAAATAAATGAAATATATAATATTCCATGAATAATTATATTTCTTATATAACATGTTAAAAGGTGATATATTCACCAAATAACTGTTAATTGAAGCATACCAAAAAATAAGTCTGAAAGGAATGTAACTTGAGATGAAAAAGCTTATATAACCATATTTTTGTTGTATGGTTTTTATTCTCTTTAATATTGGTTTGAAATATTTTTCTAAATTATAACATAACCATACACATGTTTATAATACAGTATATTAACTTCTTAAAGGGATTCATTAATTTTACTATTTTGAGTGTTAATTTGATAGTTTTATCGAGTTTGTTTTTACAAGTTATATTATTATTATAATTAATTAGATCATGGTTTCAGAATCTCTAGAATGTTAACCTAGACATAATTATAATATATAATAAGTTTAAAATTATTTGTAGTATTCCATTATAATTTGTGATTATAAATGAAGTTCACTGTTTATGGACATGGTAGGCCATATGTACACATGAACGCTACTTTTATTTCATTGTTGTGTGAAATTAATGAAATATAAATGAAAATGTGTGTATTATAATATCATAATCATATATTTGTTATATATGTTACATTTTATTATTAAAACAATCCATTATATGTTCTATGTTGGTGTGAATGAATCCCATCTCTTTAATTGGAGGTAGTCTACGCATTCAAAAATTATGTTATCATATGGATGAAAAAGGTAAATTATTAATTGTATTTTTAGAAAAGTATTAAATATGTATAGAGACAAAATAAATATCATTTATATAATATATAAGTGTAGTTTTCATCATAATGGAAACCATGATAGGATGAAAAGGAAAAATAATCAATAATCTTTTTGTGAGGGAGTAGTTCATGGTATATAGAAATTGTATGTTCATTATCAATTCGATGGAGGTGTGTGTATGTGTAGATATAAATATTAACAAAACAAAATACAAGTATTTTCCGGAAAATTTTTTTATATTAGAATAAAATAATGATATTTGAGGTGGTGAATAATGGAAATAAAACTAAAAATATTAAGGAATTTTGTTACCACATTATCCGGTAACTTCTTTAGGTGCATTCCAAATGGCAACCACAGTCGGATTTCATCCCAAATAGAGGATTTTAGTTTAATGGGAGTTATATTGGATGAAAAAATGTGGCTTCAGGGGTGTGATTATGAGGTAGAGTGATTGTCTTTTTATAGGGGAGGGGGAGTGGCACTCTTGCAAATACCAAAATGAATTTATTAATAGGATATCTAACCTACCTAAATTTTCACAAATAAGAGAATATAATTAAGTAAATGGTATGAATAGTCTATGAAAACCTAAAAACCCCAAAAATTCATGAATTTTAAAAATTTGGTTCTTTAACTTCTAATATTCCCCAAATTTATCATTTTGGTTTTTATTAAGGCATCTAGTTTTATAACCTAATTAATTTAATCATTAAGAATAAAAAAGATATATTTATTAGAAAATGTAGATCTAATGAATTATTAATATGATATCAAATTTATAAAATAATATAAACACTTTTATTAATTAATGTTAAAAGTGGCGTGTGTAATGTAATAAAAACTGCTTAATCCCTAACCTTGTTAATAATGTTTTTACAATATATTGGTCTGTATGTTAATTTAATAAATATAAATTTGGTAATTGATAAAATAAATTAATTATTTATAAATAAATAATATGTATTTGGATGAATATATTATTTTTTATTAATATAAAATAATTTTAAAAAATATCCCTTGTTTTAAAATAACCATAATTTCAATATAGACATTATTTATTTAATGAAAATTTTATTATATAAAATCCATTTTTGAATTCAAATAAATTATATTAAAATATGTGTTAAAAGATATATTCATCTATAGAAAATATTAATGACAATAATTTAATCCATATATTTCACTTATAATATTTATAGTATAATTTATTTTAGTTCTTTAGTAACTAAATAATCATTACGTTTGAATTTCTTAAGCATTATATGTAACTAAATCATCAATAAAATTTATTGAAAATTTATTATTATAAAATCATACCATTTATCATTTAAAAAGTTATTTATAACCCAAATTATGATATTTTGTACATATCTAAATGTTTTATAAATGTTAAAGGTAACAAAACCACCATTTTCTGTCATTTTTCCTTAAAAATTTATACTGGGTAAATCCATTTAATAATATTTCAATAACCCAAAATTTTTTAAAAAATAAGGGATATGGCTAAATTCTTAGTAGAAAATTTCATTTGGAAAGGTGTCCATGTAATGACCCGAAAAATAAATGTAATTTTTTTAATATATGGGAATTTTACGAGTCCACGAAAATTGACGTCACGTGATTCTGAGGCCCGAAGTGCTCAAAATGAATTTATAAACATTATTTTGGGTACTTTTAGTAAACGTGTGAGCAATATTTTCTAACATTTGAACTGGTTTCAGAATTCAAATCTGAGGACACAGTTGAACTCACAGTGCATGTATTCGCTTAAGGGGACCTTCTCCTCGACCGCAGTAGGTTGAGGGTGGAAGTTAGTTTTTTACTTTTTCATTAGAGAATAAAAATAAAATTAAATGGTGTAACATTTTATTTTTATTTTATTTTGAAACTCCTTGTGGATGTTGAGAGGTGGGTACCACCAGAATTATACATCCCCTTGATGTTTTATAGGTGGGGAACACCAAACCAAAAACCTCCCATGAGAGGTTATGGTGGTGGGGACCACCGGAGTTTAAACCCCTTTGAACATCCAACTTAAATGAGTGGAAGTCTCTCGAACATCCGCTTGATTAATTATGCCACCCCTTTAATTAATACACCATCTCAATTAATTAATTATTCCAATTTGAAATTATGAAAACATATTCTATAATGTTGGCTAATTCATTTTTTAATGAATATTGGGGAAACTCATGGAAAATGGGAGAAACATGGAGAATTGGTAGAATGTTATCCAACAAAGAACTCCAACGATGAATGCCAACTAAGACTTCGACTTCTTCCTCGAAAAAAATGTTGATGAGGAATGTCTTTAACATCAAAGAACTAATGATCGAGGGAACACCGACGTCACCGATGTCCGTCTGTACCCAAAAACATTGTCTCCTTCCTCGCTACCTACGTCGACGAATCGAACGAGGTAGGGAGGGTGTTTGAATTATTTCCCATTACCCATTCATGATATTCTTGTGATTAATGTATTATAACCACTTTCTACCACTCTAAGGTGGAGAGTGCGGACCAAACAAACATGGCCTGCCCTCTCCGAAATTATTTGGATAATTCTTCCGTTTTATGCGATAGAGGAGGAAGGCTATCAAACTTGATGAAGACGAGAATGCACTGGCGCTGCCCCATGGCGCACCCCCCCCCCCCCCCCCCCGTGCCCTCCATGTCCCGAGGTGCTCTGCCTCGAGTCTCCTGTCGTGCCACCTCGTGGTCTCGCCGCGCCACCCTATGTCCCGCTCCACCACCCCGCATCCCTCTGAGTTGCCCCACATCCACGTTCCATTCACCACTGAGCTTCCCCACGCCCTCGTGGCACCCCCATGGTTGAGTCCCTCCACGGTCGAGCTGCCCCACGCCCTCTGGTACCTCCGTGGCTGAGCCGCTCCGCACCCTCGTAGCACATTCGTGGCTGAGCTGACTCGTTCCCTCGCCCCACCTTAGTGGCTGAGCTATCCTCGCAGCACCCTCTGCGGAATAGCCACCCCGCAGCATCTTATCGCCCCATGGTCGAGCCGCTCGACTGCCCCTCACGGCATGTCGGGCCGCTCATCGGGCCGGGTCGAACTCAACGGGCCAGGCCACACAGCGGTCTGGGCTGGACATAGTGGGTCGGGCCAAGTCAACCCAGACTGTGTCGGCCCGGGATGGATCAGTCCAGCCTGGATCGGGCTGGGTCAGTTCGACTGGGTCGAACCGGACCTGGACCCACTACGACCCATTTATGCTTATTTGTCCATAACACTGGCACCTGGAATCTGATTGATGAACCCGCAATAACGATGGAAAACTTGGAGCGAGATGATCCATTTGGGATACCCCACTGAAAATTTGGATAATGTTTGGAAACAGTATAGTTGGATTGATCACGAATTAAACTGGGCCCTCTAGACTAAAAGGCTAATAACTCACAGATATGGCATCCAATTGATGCACTGTCTGTTGCATTGAGACCCCATTGATGCAGCGGAGCTATGGGATACATCTTCAAGGGAATTCATGGATGTTTGAGTATGGACCAGTGGCTTGAGGAAATGACCCTCCCAGAGATTAGCATGCATAGCGCGGGAACCCAGTAGATGGTTGTGACTTGAGGAAGAGATACTTCTTGGGTCTGTGATTGAGGGTAACACATGGAACCTCTCTTGTATTTGATGTGGGACTACCTGAGCGATCCTATGTGGGTTAGCACCTAGTGATCTTGTGTGGGTTAGCACCTATCTATCCTTTGTGGGTCAGCATAGATCGATCCTGTGTGGGGCACCACCAAGAGATCCTTTGTGGGTCAGCACCTAGAGGTCCTATGTGGGTCTGATAATGATTAGCAATCTTTTGTCGGTCTGACTCTTAACAAAGTAAGATGATTCTGTTGTTACATCTAATAATCTCTACTATTGTACTTATTTTATACCTAGTGTGAGTTGTGTATGTATATGTGTGGTACTTTCCTTGGTGGTAATACCTTGGTGGTATCCTTCTGTGTGGCGTACTTGTGTTGTACTTGCCTTAGTGGTATTTCTTCCTTTGTGGAACAGTTGACGTTGGGAATTTGGAGTTGGACTCCGTATTTTCCTCTCGAATGAGATGGGTTTACCTGATAAATTATTTATATGTATGGGAATATACAAAAGTAGGGTTTTTAGTTGTTTTATTACTTTGTGGATTATCTTTTGTGGATTTTGTGAGACCTTGAGGGTCTCGGGGTCCCTATTGAGTATCTTTATACTCAACCCTGCATTGGCTATGCCCACACATCGTTGTGTTTAATGCAGTCGACGGATAATGCTGACTGAGGATGAGGGTACCAAGATTTGAGGTAGCTCAGAGGTTGACATTAGAAGTGGCAAACCATAGATATGTCCATTCATAAGCTATACCAACCCTTTAGGTAGGATCCATGGTGGATGATCCAGGAGCTGTTTTTCACCAATCAGAAGTCTTTTGTTTCCAATTTTCCTTATAGTTTTCAGTTGGGCTTGTATTCTTGCCCCTATTACTTACTACACCTATTCGGATTACTATTCAGTTTACTTGAGTTTATATCTTGGTTTGTTCTTGGTACCAGGTTCTTACAGGTTATAAAGGTAATTCCTTCTTAGTTATATGGAATACACCATTGGTGCTAGTCTCTAGCCCCTGGACATTGGAAGGTGGGATTGGGGTAGTCATGGCATAGGCCCCGGGGGATGGGTTGTGACAATTTACTATCAGAGGAGTCAGTTTTACAGTAGAAAATAAGACAATGATCATTCGTTTAATGACAATAGTTTTACGTATAGTGAATGTGGTTATTAGTTTAGTGAATCCAGTGTTGGTGTGGCGGCCGATGTATGCATACAAGAGGACCCTTAATTATGATATCCGACTAAGTGCAAAAAATACTGATTGCATGTGTGTTTCCATGATTTTTCTTTGTGATCTGTTGAGTTAGCTCAACAGGTATAACTTCATTTTGACTTTGGCGCACCTGTTTCTTTTCAAGATGACTCCACGTAGATAGCCAACTAGGGTTTCGGATGTAGTACGCGCTGATAGCCCACCGAGCGACAAGGCCAAGATGTCGGGCTATCTTCTAGTAGATGGACCAGTAATACCATTAACCGTTGGACCGCCAATGAAACAATCCCAAAAAAAGAGGGTGCACACTACATGATCGCGTTGCATGTGTTCTAGTGCCAGATTCCACCCAGGTTTATTGGAGAGACGGACCCACATGAGGATAAGGATTGGTTGGAGGCCGTGGTTAGAACCTTCCGACTCAAAGGGAAACTAGCCGATCTCATGGCGATCCTTGTCGCTAGTCTTCTTCAGGCAGCAGCAGGCAGATGGTGGAGCATGATGATCCAGGCTCATGAAAAGGTGAAACTTCTCTGGGTAGACTTCGAGAGCCTGTTTCAAGCAGAGGTTTTCCCAGTGACTCTTCGTGCAGTGCTCATTCAGGATCTTCCTCATCTGTAGTTGGGAAATATGATTGGGACTCAATATTCAGTGAGGTTCACTGACTTGTCACACTAATCCACAGATATGGTGTCAGACCCATTTTTCAGGGCTCTGACATTCGAGAAGCAACTCAGGAGGGAGATAAGGGCTTCGATGATCTCACTTATCATCCCGATGTGGGTGGGGCTATTAGATAGTGACCTCCCAGTGGAGTGTTTCCTTGCTGAGCAGTCAGCAGCAGCGAGACCCACTACCAGTCATCAAGTAGTGGAGTCTTCTGTAGCTAGAAGAAGATAGATGACATATATGTCAAAAAGGACCAGACATTCAGGTGGAAAACTCCAGGATTCAAGGTCAGTTGTGCAGAGTACACGAGGCAGATCTATTCATTCCAGAAACGAGTAGTGTTATGCATGCGGCGGGCAGCATCACATAGCTCATGACTGTCCGACCCACCATATGAATGATTAGTAGACGATCAAATGACCACTCAAGAAGAGGTAGAATTTCATCTGAGGAATTCCGTAGGGGGCTGTCGGACGTGGCATAGGAGATGGTCGTGCAGATGGCAGTGGTCGGCGATTCGAGATGTTTCCACCACCACCAGGTGGTCCACCCCGACCACAGGGAGTAGGAGGACATGTGCAAGCTCCACTCCAGGCAGCTGAGGCTTATGAACATGGTGGTCCAGAGATGATATGAGATACGTTCTGTAAATACTACACCATAGCTGTAGTACTTATAAACAACGGTTCTTGTCATTGTTTTATTTCCACTACCCTCATTCAGAGCTCAGATATTCTGACGGATCTGTTAACTCAATCCATAAAGATGCAGAATCTGACGGGAGCAGATTCGACAATTACGCATTGGTGCCAACAGTGTGAGTTTACTCAAGGAGGCGAGAGCTTCATCTCTGATTTCTTAGTATCTACATTGAGGCCTTACGACGTCATCATGGGTATAAGCTGGTTATCTATAGTCCATCCTCAGATAGAATATATTTTGTGCAAAGTGTGGTGTGTCCACACAGATGAGACCAAGTTTACCATCACCGGCTAGAAGGGAGCCTTTGCAGCACGGGATGGACATACCTGGAGGAGGGTGCAGCCGATTACTCATCAGTTTGCTAGCATTACCGTCGGTGTAGTGGATGTGGAGAGTCTGAGTTATCCTATAATGGTAGAGCAGTTTGCAGATGTCTCCCCTGATGATATTCAGGGTCTACCTCTTCATAGAGAGGTGGGATTTTAAATTGACTTCTACCCCAGGATGACACTGATATTTACACCAGCAAATCAGATATCTCATGTGGATCTTTTTTATCTATGAGTATAGATTGTGGATTTGTAGGGGAAGGGATTCATACAGCCTTGGGTTTCTTTTTGGGCAGCCCTGATTTTGTTTGCTAAGAAGGTGGATGGGAGATTGATGATTTCTTTGGACAATCCGCACCTAAACCAGGTGACCGTGAATAACAAGTACCACTTCAGAGGATTGACGACCTCTTGGATCAACTAAAGAGTGCACAATGGTTCTCGAAGTTAGAACTCAGATTAGGCTATAACCTACTCAGAGTACGAGACGAGGATATGCAAGAAGATGACTTTTAGATGTCGGTACAGCCATTACATATTCTTGTCTATGACATTATGTGTAACCAATGCTCCATCAGTGTTTATGGGACTCATGAATGGGATCTTTCAGCCATACCTTGATCACTTTGTAGTAGTCTTCTTTGATGGCATTCTGATATACTCGGCTACTGAGGAAGAGCCTGCCTATCATTTGTAGGAAGTACTAGACACAATCTGAGGGCACTAGCTTTCTGGTAAGCTCTCGAAGTTCTAGTTATGGATACAAGAGGTTAACTTTCGAGGAGATGTCATACCAGAGGCTAGAGTTGTAGTGGATCTTACGATGATTGAGTAAGTACATTCTTGGGAGCCACCCAGGAGTGTGATAGAGGTACGGAGTTTCCTGGTTCAGGATGGATAAAAGAAGATATTTGAACCATATTTCTGTTGAGTTGTAGCACCACTATCCGCCTTGATGGAGAAGGGTAAACCCTTCGTGTGGTCGGAGAGATGCCAGTAAAATTTTCAAGAGCAGAGGTAGAGGCTAACTAGTGCCCCCATATTATGGATTCCAGAGGAGGGAATAAAGTACATAGTGTACTAGGACACATCAGGGACCGGGCTCGAATGTGTCTTGATGCAGGAATGAGGAGTAATCACATATGGTTCTCGACAACTGAAACAACATGAGCATAACTACACTACCCATGACCTAGAGTTAACAGCAATGGTATTCACCTTGAAGATGTGGCAAAACTATCTGATGGGCGAACTTTTATAGTGTACTCTAATCACCAGAGTCTCAGGTATATATTCTCTCAGAAGGAACCGAACCTGAGACAACAACAATATCTTGAATTCCTCTAGGAAAATGACTTCGAGAGAGTCTATACTCCTAGGAAGGGGAACATTGTAGTAGATGCACTCAGTAGAAGATCAGGTATAAAACTGTTATGAGAGGCGATGGAGTAGCTGGCTGCTTTGCAGATATCCTTTATAGATAGAGATGGAGCATGTTTTCTTCAGTATCTTACAGTCACTCCCCACCTTTTTAATGATTCAGGGAGGCGCAGTGTGGGAACACTGACTGTGAGGCTCGATGTACTCAGATATCCACATGGCAGACACCTGGTGGATTTTCTGAAGGTGGGGAGCACGTCATCCTCTTCAGAGGATGTACCATGGTACCAGTGTTGCTTCAGGAGGAAGTGTTGATGGATTCCCACACATCCCCTCTAGTGGTACATCCAGTAGTGGTGAATCTGTACCAGGATCTCCGACGACAACACTAGTAGACGAGAATGATCAAATCAGTAGCAGTGTTTGTCAATCGATGCCTCACTTTTCAGTAAGTGAAGGTGTAGCATCAGGTGCCAGCAGGCTTGGTTCAACCTTTAGAGGTCCCAGAGTGTATGTGGGATGGGATATCCATGGAATTTGTGACATGGCATCCACATATGTCCAAAGGTCATGACTCGATCTGTGTGATCGTCAAACAACTCACCATGTCGGCCCACTTCCAACCGATCAGAGAGCACAGTTCAGTAGAGATCTTGAGATGCCCATATGTCCCGGAGTGGATGTGGGATGGCCCTATTTGACAAGTTGTATGTGCAACCTTGCAGATCACCTTTATGATGGAATAACCCATGGGATTCAACACTAGCGGGACCTTAGATGGTATGGGCTACCATAGAGAAGGTGCATATCATCCCGGAGCGGATGAAGACTGCACATAGTAGGTAGAACACTTAGGCCGACAGGAGACAGAGACCTCTGGAGATCAAGGATGGAGACCATGCCTTTTTACGGGTGTCATCTCAATGATGTTTGTGGGGATTTGGATGAGGCGACAAGTTATCTTTGAGTTTCTTCGAGCCTTTTCAGGTCCTCAGCAGAGTTAGTGAGATGGCATAACAATTATCTATTCCACCTCAGTTGCACCGGGTGCATGATTTCTTCCATGTATCCCAACTGAGGAGATACATGCACAATCTTTTCCACATCATCAACCATGTTGAACTGGACGTCGACGATAGGGATACTTTTACAGAGGTTCCAGTAGAGATTGAGGATCGACAGGAGTGGGTCCTTTGTGGGATGTCGATACCTCTGGTGCGTGTTCGTTGGTAGCATGTGAACCTCCGGGAGAGCACATAGGATCGACAGTCTCAGATACGTGCTCAGTACCTACACATGTTTACCATGTTTTTGATGTGGCATATAGGGACATAATTCCTTGAGGTGGGGAGAATGTAAAGACCCAATAATTCCATGTAATTTTATTTAATATCTGGGAATTTTATGAGTCCGAGAAAATTGACGGCACGTGATTCCAAGGCCCGGAGTGCCCAGAATGAATTTATGAACATTATTTCGGGTACGTTCAGTAAATGTGCGAGCTGGATTTTCCAAATTTTGAACCGTTTCATGGAAATGAAATATGATGACACCGTTGAACTCAGAATGCTGGTATTTTCTTAAGGAGACCTTCACCTTGAGTGTAGTAGGTCAAGGGTGGAAGTTAGTTTTTCACTTTTTCATGAGAGAATATAAATTAAATAAAATTGTGTAACAGTTTATTTTTATATTATTTTAAAAATCCTTATGGATGTTGAGTGGTGGGGACCATAAGAATTATACCTCCCATTTATGTTATGGAGGTGGGGACCACCGAACCTAAAACCTCCCATGAGATGTTATGGTGGTGGGGACCACCCAAGATTAAACCCCTTTGAACCTCCCACTTAAATGAGGGGATATCTCTTGAACATCCCCTTGATTAATTATGCCACCCCCATTAATTAATACACCTATTCAATTTATTAATTATTCTAATTTGAAATTATTCCAACATATTCTATAAAGTTGGATAATTCATTTTTGGGGGAATTAGGGGGAATCTCTAGGAAAAAGGGTGAAACTTGGAGAATTGGTAGAACGCTCTCCAATGAAGAAGGCCAACGATGAACGCAGAATTCGACTTAGAATTCTTCCTCGGGAAAATCATTGATGAGGAATGTCTTTAACATCAGCTGACCAATGATTGATGGAACATCGACGTCACCGACGTCTGTCTACCCCCAACAACGTCATCTCCTTCCTCACAACCTCCTTCGATGAATAAAATGAGGTAGGGGGGTGTTTGAATTATTTTTCCTTAGTCGTTCATGATATTATTTGGATTCAAGTGTTATAACTACTTGCTACCACTATAATGCAGAGAGTGCAGGAAAAACAAACGTGGCTCGTCCTCTCTGAATTTCATGGGACAATTCTTACGTTCTCTGCAATGGAGAAGGATAGCTATCAACAGTGATGAAGGCGATGAAGGAAACAGCGCCGCCTACGGCCTCTGCGTCCCACGCCGCTCTGCTGCTCGTGGCCGCCGCACCCCACAGAACTCTTCCACTCACAGTCACCGGTCTCCATGCCACTCCACATATCACGACTTCCATGCCCCGCGGCGCTGTGCGGCGCACGACCTTCCGCACCGCCCTACGACCTCCCATTGCCACCCCGCGGCCTAGGTGCACCACCTGCGGCCCTCCGAGTCACCAGCTGCCCTTGGAGACACACTATGGCCCCACGCCATTCACTTCTGAGCCGCTCCATGGCCGCTCTGCCCCGCGCCCTTGCGACACCCCCGCAACTGAGCCGCCCAATGCCCTCGCGGCACCCCCACGGTCGAGCCGTCCTCATGGAACCCTATGCGGCCATGATTCCTCGTGACCGAGCGTCTTGCCGCATCCGAGCCGCACTATGGCCCCTCATGGCCTATCAGAATGAACAATATGGGACAGACGTAGTGGGCCGGGTTGGGTCGGACCGGACTCGGCCCCACTGCGTCCCATTTATTCTCACTTGGCCATAACATTGGCACCAGATGTTCGATTGATGAACTGCCATCAGAGATGGGAACCTTGGAGAGAGGAGGTCCTTTTGGTATGCCCCACTAGAGATATTGGATAATATTGGAAAATTTTCGGGCTGGATCAAGCATGAATCCAACCGGGCCCTCGGGACTGAACGGCTAATCACCCATAGACCGAGAGTCCTATTGATGCACCGTCTGTTGAGTTGAGACCCCTGTGACGTGGCAGACCTTTGGGAAACTTCATAATGGGACATCGTGTCAGTTGGAGATTCGACCAATGGCTTGGGGAGCGGACCCTCTCAGAGATGATCAAGCATAGCACAGGAACCCAGTAGATGGATGTGACTTGAGGAAGAGATCCTTTGTGGGTCTGTGATTGAAGGTCCCACATGGAACCACTCTAGGATTACATGAGGGACTACCCGAGTGATCCTGTGTGGGTCAACACCTAGCGATCCGGTATGGTCCAACACCTAATGATCCTATGTGGGTCGGAACCTAGCGATCCTATGTGGGTCAGCACTAAGCGATCCTATGTGGGTCAGCACCTAGAGATCCTATGTGGATCTAATAATGATTAGGGATCCTTCGTGGGTATGAATCTTAATAGAGTTATATGTTTCAGTAGATACATATATTCATACCTACTACTGTACTTATGTTATACCTGGTGTCAGATGAGTCTGTGCCTGTTTGGTACTTTCCGTCGTGGTAATACCTAGGTGGTATCCTTCTGTGTGGCGTACCAGTGTGGTACTTGCCTTTGTGGTATTTATTCCTTTGAGGAATAGTTGATCTTGGGGATTTGGAGTTGGACTCTGTGTTTTCCTTTTGATTGAGATGGTTTTATTTGATAACATGGGTTTATGTATGGGAATATATCAATGTAGGGTTATCAGTTTCTTCCTTCCTTGGTTATTTATCCTTTTTAGATTTTGTGATATCTTGGGGGTCTCGGGGTCCCTACTTAGTATTATTATACTCACCCCTACATGGGCTATGCCCGCACTTTGTTGTGTTTGGTGAAGAAGACGGACATCGCTGACCGATGACGAGGGTACCAGGATTTGAGGTAGCTTAGAGGTGGACATTAAACGAGGAAACCCGCATAGACGACCATTCATGATCTGTACCTACCCATCAATTTGGATCTATGGTGGATGATTCCGGAGTGGATTTTCACCTATAAGTTATCTTATACTTTCCAGTTATCCTTGGACTTTCTAGTTGGGCTTTTATTCTGGCCCCTTTTACTTATAGTATTTACTCTTATTACTATTCAGCTTACTAGAGTTTGTATCTTGTTGTGTGCTTGGATGCGTGTGATTATAGGTTATAAAGGAAATGCCTTACCTGTTATAGGTAATACGTATTTGTTTCTAGCCACCAGCCCTTGGCCTATGGAAGGCGGGTCTGGGGTTGTCACAGCACGGGCCCCGGGGGACAGGTTGTGATAGTCCATATCATTTGTTTCCTTAATACTCATGGTTAGTCACTTTTTAAGCATAATTTTTCCTTAGTTGTCTTAATTAATTTTAATCACCTTCAATAATATTATTGGTAAAAATTAGGATTATATTTCTTGAAAAAAAATTGTATTAATTACATCAAATTATAACTATTTTTCAAAAATTATAAAATTGAAGTGTGAAAATTATTTTTAATGCTAATTAAGAACATGTGGTGAGAGATTGAGTTTCTAAAGTAGAAGCCTTCAAAATTTTAATATATTATTATTTCTAAATAATAAAATTCTTCCAATGACAAAAATTGTATTATTATAAGAATAATTTATCTAATGTTCCATTTAATAACAAATTTAAAATATAATTTAACACCAATAGTTATTTAAATGAAAAGTCATTTATTAACTAAATTGCAGTAATTTTTACTCTTCATAAAAAAATAATGCTTCACAGAAAAATCCCAAAAAATGCACGCTATGATAATAAAGACATTAAGAATCCAAAAAAAGTTTATTTTGAAAAATTAAAATTTACAAAATTGTGAGTATGTAGTTTTAAAAAAGGAACCCCATTTAAAGACAGTGAAACTCAATTTTTCATGTATTTCAATCCATTAATGAAACTTATTGTTGCATGTGTCTCAATATAACTCTGTGTAACGTGCATTTAAAGATATAATTATTATTTAATTTATATAATATTTTAAATATATTAAATATACTTATGATATTATATTCTTTAACATGCTAAATGATGTTTCTGATACACGTTATCAAATATATTTTTCTTACTTTATAATTACAGGGTTTTACATTCACCCCAACATAACAAAATTGCATCCTTGAAATTTAAACATTATCTCAGTAATATAGGGTCTCATATTTGAAAATAAAATATTCTTGAAAGAACCATATCATAAAAAGGATTAATATCACATATTATTAATAATAGAGAAATGAAATTACAATGGTCATGTTACTAGGTTCTCTAGAAGAAGAATATATGTGTGAAATGAAACATGTATATGAAAGAAAAAGTCCAAAAACTCTTGTTCAGATAGACTTTTCTAGAGAGCATGTTCATATGAATGTTTCTGTTTAAAATACTATAAAACATATGTGCGAATAACAATCATTGATATTAATCAAGGTGATGATAACATGACAAAAGTTCATTTTATAAAACCATTTTTTCAACAGTTAAGGAATTATTTCACCCTATAAAAATTTTGGTATATATAAGTTTATATAAATTTATTCATTTACATTAATTACACCTTTAACTATTTATACTTGAACTCTTATCACAAGATGTATCATATGGTTATGTAAAATATTAATATCTAAAATATCATCCATAAATTATCTTGACCAAGTTTTTAAATTATTAACTTTTTTAATATATTATGATCCAGCACATTATAAATAGAGACACTACATTTCCAAAATAAACTTTTCAACATTACTTAATCAATATGAAGCATCTCTAAATTTTCACATTCCAAACATGTGAATAACATCACCATATATCCTCCTAAAATATGGTAATAACTTAAATTACCATTAAACCATATTAAACTCATAAATAATTCCTTATTACATAAGCAAGACATCTGTTATTCGATATATTCCAAATATCCAAACATTTTGTAATCTACTTCATTGATAGAATGAACTTCAAAACCATCCTCTACTTCATCATTATCTCAACATGTGGAATAAATTAATGGTTGTATTTCCCCAAATCATTTGTTTTTTGAAATATTTTGATTTCTAATGAATAAATTTTCAAGGTACCATTCAGCATATGTTCTAAAATCCCTAATGAAAATTTATTTTAGTACAATACTAATATATTGCAAAATTATTATTACCAATAAATTACAGATAAAATGTTCAAATGAAATAATTATTGAATTGGAATATTAATCATTTCTCTTAATCTGAGGAATTAGTATAACCTAAACATTACCCAATTGAATTATTTGGGGTATATTCCTATGTTTCATTGTACATTACCTTGTATAGTGTCCCATAAACTTTATGTTGAAGTATCTTACATTAGAAACCATTTTCTTACCATTTAAATCATGATCATGGTTCCATATTTCTCTACACATATAACTAACCAACATTACCTTCATGAAATAAATATAGTGATTCATTCAACATTTATCACATGTGGACAAATCCTTCACTCCCTTATTCTTATTCAACTCACCCCCTTTTTCTTGGTGATCTGATGAACTCTTATGACATTGGATTAATTTTATGACATAGGACTTGTAGAATACATTATCTATCTCATTGACACATAATACTATGTCTTTATACGATGAGAATTTTTTGGAGACTATTTCCATTTGAAATATTGGCTAAAGACCCTGACATGTTTTTTTCATTCTCTCTCATTAGATCACGCGCATCAGTGAGGTTTACATTACATTTACTAGAAACCACGTATAAACAATGGAATATACCATACAAAATCATAACATAATATTGAATTCTAAATATGGTATGGAGTAAATAATTATGCATCAGGGATCCTAGAATCATAAACATTGGCTCTTTTGGGGAAGTCATTAATTATAATTCCTTGATAATGGTTGAAAAGAAATTTTGATGTATCCTAAGGGTCTCCCACGTGAATGTGAAACCATGAGTGTAGTATAGCCTGTTTTTGGGTATCAGGTTACCCCAGGTCATGGACAGAACACCTTTCAACATTATGAATCCTAGGAACATATGTTCCAAATCTTCATCCACTTGTAGTTTGCAGACAAGGATGTATTTCTAGGAATACCAACATAGTATCTTCCATATATAATGTCTTGGATTTTCTTCTATAATTATACTAAAATCCTATCATATGGTTATGTTCTGTAATCTATGGTATTATAAATCTATTTTCCATAGTTACTGTTAATCTTTATTTGATTCCAAATGTAATACCTCGACCCAAAATCCTAGATATGAAGCATTATTTTTTAAAATTGGAATGATTACCTTAAATAAAATCCAGAAGGACCAATCATTTTAGCAGTCTTGAAAACCTTTATTGAATACTAGATACTCATAATACATTGTGTAACATTAAATTAAAACAAGATGGATGATAAAATGAAATAAATTGAATACTTGAATTTTGATTTAATGATTTATTCTTCATAATCTGGGGAAAGTATAGACAATAACAATGAGCTCAATCACTCAGTATGGGTATGTAATGTGGAAGAAATAAGAAATCAATAGGGAATATTCACATGAAATGGTAAATAATTGATAAAACATGACATTCAAATAACTAGATATGGATATATCAATATAGAAAGGTATGAAACTAAAACTCATCCCATCTATGTCAATAATCTCATAATGAAATGTATCTATAGATATGTTGACACAAAACCTCAACGATGAATAATAACAAAATAAAAATGAGGTAAATGATTAATTTTTGTATTCCACGTTTCCTAGGAATACATAAAAAATATCTTCATGAACATTCATAATATGGTTTATCTATTGTGTAAAAACCCATCTAAATTGGGAAACTATTTCATCACATGAGAATAGAGATGCATTGATGGGCCATCTATAACCAGACCTTACCCGTGTAATACTAGTAAAAATAATTCCTTGTGTATCACATAAATAATATTCCCTATAATTTATCAATTTATTATATTGAATATGGATTTATCAAAAACAAATCATAAGATGATATTTAACAACAAGGGTTGTTAATATAAAAACATTCTTGAGATAAAATAATATTTTCATGTACCAATGTGTCACATACCATATTGAAACATTGAAATAATAATTCCTAATGAATTAAATGAAACTTATAATATAATGAGACTAATTATATTAATTATATTACATTTCAAAAGGATATATATGCACCATGTAAATGTAAATTCCTACATAAACAAAAATATGTCTCAATGTAATGTAACATGAGAGAAATACAATAATTTAACATCCAATTTGATGTGCGGTATTTATCCTTCTATATAGATTTTTGAAATATTTCACTAAAATATACAATAACCATAGTCATTTTTATAAAACTATATATAAACTTCATATAATAATTAATTAATTTCACTATTTATGGTGTTAATTTTAATGTTTGTTTGAGTATGCTTTCAGTGGTTATTTATTTTTTGTCACTAATTAGATTATTGTATCAACATATAGTGAATGTTAACCATTTCTTAATTATAATATATAGTCAATATACATTTATTTATAATATTATATGATATTGGGATATTTTAAATGATTTGAAACATTCACGGAGATGGTGGGACATACGTAAGGATGAACGCTGCATTCGTTACATTATTATGTTAAAATAATTAAAACTATGTAATAGATATGTATATTATAATTCCAGATTCATATCAATGTTATATATTTTATAAATCTTTATTAAAACCATACATTACATGTTCCATGTAAGGTGTGAAGAATCATATTTCTTCATGGGGCAGTGATCCACACTTCCTCAAATGATGTTATCATAATAACGCAAAATGGAATATATTAATGGTTTGTTTTATAAAAGTATTAAATAAATTTAATGACATAAATATTATCATTTATATAATATATAAATATATTTTCCATCATAATGGTGACCATGATATGTGGTATGGGAAAAATGGATAGTAATCATTTCACGAGACAGTAGTTCACCATACGCATAAATAATATATTTGTTACCCATTAGATGGATGTGTGTGTATGTTTAGATAAAAATATTAACATAAAATCATCTTATTGTATTTAGGATACTACTGTTGTTTTATATTTTTAGTATGAAAATAATTTAGTGGGGTACAGAATTGAAATAAAACAACAAGTTAATTGTGGTTTGTTACCTCTTAATCAGGTCACTCCTTTTGGTGTGTACTATATGGATTTCAATGGTGAATTTATTAAAAATTTGAGGATTCTAGGTTGAGGGGATATATTTTTAAGAATATTAGAGACATGATTTGATGATAAAAAGTTTCTTTAGGGGTTTGGGTAAGGGGTAGAGTGCATGTGATTTTATAGTGGAGGGGGAGTGGGACTCTGGTAAATACTGAAAGGTATTATTTAATGGGTGGCCTAAGCTACATAAAGTGCCAAAAATGAAAAATTAATGAATTAAAAGGTAATAATTGTCTATAAAAACATCAAAAAAAATGTTCATTTTAAAAATTTGGTTCCTTAACTTTAATGATTCCCCAATTTTATCATTTTGGATTTTATTAAAACATATTGTTTTATAACCAAATTAATAAAACCATTAAGACTAAAATAAAATGATAGTTTTTTAGAAAATATATATCTACTGAAATATTTACATAATATCAAATTTATAATATAAAAATTCTTTTATGGAAATAAATTTAAAAACAAGCACATGTGATTTGCTAAATTGCGGCTTAATCCTGGACCATGTAAACAATGTTTTAAATATACATGGGTATGTATGTTAACTATAAAATAAAAAAAATTCCATTAATATACCATATCAAATATTTATTAACATATTAAATCAGTTGTTAGAATATAGGTTTTTATATTAATTTAAAATCATTTCATAAATTTTCATATATTACTAAATGAAAATAATGTCAATTTTGACATTATTTATTTCATTTAAATTGTAAAATATCAAAACAATACATCATTTTAAATATATTAAATTGACATTATTAGACCAGAAATATGGTAATAATTACAATTGTGTATAGCAGTTTTCCAAAATATAAATTATAGAAGTGGGAAATTTAATATTAACGCTAATCTCGCACACTTGGAGAGAAAGTAGGCTTTTATAGTAGAAACAATCAAAAGTTCAATAAGTATTAATATCTAAATATTAAGTGAATATAAAGACCTAAATTGTATTAATATATGAATAATTTCTCTGTTTTAATATTTATAAACTGATTTAAAATATAATTTAACAATAATAACTATTTAAAAGTAAATATTGTCTTTAACTAAATTGAAGTAATGTTTACCATTCATCATTTATTTAAGTTTCTCAAAAAAATCCCAAAAACTCATTGTAAGATTATATCAACATATCAAATAAAAAAATTATTATTTTGAAAATTAAAATTAATAAATTTTTCAAAATTTTGTTTTAAAAATGATATGCCATTAAAAGCCAGTAAAAATCAATTTTGTGTGTAACGCAATCCATTCAAGAAACCTGCTATTTCAGGTATCACACTCTAAATCAATGTCCCATTAATTTAAATGTATAATTTATAATTAATATATATATATAATATAGTAATTATGTTATAATTTAATGGGATATTATATTTTCTAACATGCTTAATAATGCGTCCAAAACATGCATTCAAAAATATGGTTCTTATTTAGAATTTCGGGGTGTTACAGTGGTGTTTATATGTAAAAGTATATTTTAAGTGGTGTGATGGATGATCCCAATAAACTTTAGTGAGACTATATGCTATAGGATTTTTAAACATTGGGGTTTTCCTTAGGATAGATGACCGAAAAATAATGGAAGGAAAGGAGGCTTTACATTAAGGGACAAAATGGGAGATTATCCTTCAATCAGATGATTAAATGTTGTAGGTGGAAATTAT
Organism: Viscum album; assembly: GCA_963277665.1. Lineage (NCBI taxonomy): Eukaryota > Viridiplantae > Streptophyta > Magnoliopsida > Santalales > Viscaceae > Viscum > Viscum album. The sequence continues at coordinate 1,971,651,460 of OY728151.1, forward strand.
GATTCACTCCCCTATTGAGGATGTAGATTACTTGTCAAAGAGATTAATTATAATGAAAAAAATAAGGATCTGTTTGATTGGATCAATAATAATGATCTTATTCTTAACAATGTCTTCAATGAAATGAAGATAAATGAATAGTAGATCTTTCGATCATAGGATAAGATGGATTATTGGTTCGAAAACATGATCAAGGATAACACGAAAACAAAGGTAAATGATCTTAAATGGTAATTAAAGAGGTATTACAATTCTAATAGGATTAAAACTGACTTTAATAGATTTTATATATTTTTTGGTGTGTGATTCTTTGTCGTTTTTTATAGTTATGGTTCTAAAAATTTCCATAAAAATGTGTAAAATAATAAAAAGCTAATTTTTAGACATTCTATAACCACCTTCCCCAAATTGGAATTTTTTTAAATTATAATTTCAAACCATGTTCATTGAATATGAATCTAATCACATCATCATTATGCTCACATCAACTACCATACATCCAAATGATATCCAAACAAAACCAATGATACTGGAACACTGATAGTTAATAAATATTTATCCTTATGGAAATTCCAACCATTGGAACTTAATATTAATCCAATATCTCTCATAATGGTTCTCTTCATCTGAGGATTTTTAATGAACAAGTCTGAGTAGACCTAACATGTCATGCGATACGACCGTCCATAATGCCTAAGGAGCATTCCAGATCTCCCTTGGATAGTGAAAATCACTAGGGTATCGCATTGTTACAGTTGGGAACTATTTCACCCTCATGATTATAAGATAAAAAATTGTTCCACTAAGAATGATAGATGGGTTCTTATTACATTATATGACCCTAAAAAATGAACAAGCTCAAATGATAAATAAAACATCCAGACATACTATAAAAAATAATAATAACTGAATTAATTTACAAAAAATTTCCATAGAAGAAACCATTTTTATTAAAATAATTTAAATTTTCTAAAAATAAAACTATATTAAATGATATATGTGGCTTACGTGTCAAATAATAAAAAATAACTTAAATGATCCAAACTAAAACTGGAGAAAAAACCCAATATATATGTTTTAAAAACATGTCACAAACCTAACCCAAACAACACCCGCTTCACAACAGAGAGTGGTTACTAGATAACATGTAAGTCATAAACAATGACCTATATAAAAAATGAGAAATGGAATCAACAAATACATGAGTATGTTGGGTGTGATCCAAATGACTAGTATGGTACCACAATTCATCCATTCACATTCCATTTATAATTAATCCAAGATTTTCTGTTTGATGGTGAAGCATATTAAAATAGATTCTAATTCCATTTTTGAAAAGTGGAAATAAAACGAGATATGTTACATATACTTTCAAAATTGATCACATTTATAAAACATGAATTGATGTGGAAAAAGTATAGTAATTTCATTTAAAATAAGACCAACCACACACCTTTTTAAAACCAAAACATGTAATTTTCAATAATAAAATGATAAGACTTTTCTTTTGAAAAATCATTATCTTCTGAAGAAAATAACCATACACATTTTATCATGAATTTATAAAGGATACATATTTCATGTTTTTCATTTAAAAAATATATACCTCTTTACTTTTTGATAATGTAATCATGCACACCCATCACATGGTTATAGAAAAGTCAAAACAAATTACAATGAAATCCCATAATAAAACATAAAAAATAATGATTATATAACAAGGAACATCTATCACTTAGGGAATATAAAAATAAATTAACAACGTAAGAACATAAAAAAGTAAAAAACAAATGAAAAATAAAGTAATAAATCATGGCATAAATTTCAATACAAAGGGAAACACTCTACGAACTAATGTTTCATGTCCCTAAATGTGAAATAGTATAACCAACTATAGCCATGTTAATGTTCACACAACTCATATCTGGAATATCTAACACACAACATCATCAGTGAAATATCCCCTATCCATATGTTACATAAATCAACATATTACTAGTGAGGGTATCACACTCATCTAGTAACGAAACAACCATAATCCTCAAATATAGTATCCCATGATCTCTATGACATGGATAAAAAAGGTTATTAGAATAAATCTATCACAATCATGTGACCAGAACAACACCCTATGGAATGACATGTAATGTTCAAGTAAACATTCTACCTCTAACACACCATCTTTGATAATGATCCCCAACCCAAACATAGAGTCATGAATCTCAATTCATGTTAACAGGTATATAATCTCATGAATAATAAACAATAAGAAACATGATCAATCTAGGTTGTAATAAATATCCAACCAAAGATAATGACATTAATATCCAATTTATTTTTCTCTTTATACATAATAGTTATTTTTTTGAAATCCCTTTTATAATAGTTTGGAAATTTAATTCAAACCAAGGTAAAATCATAAACCCACCAAATCACAATAAGGAATCGACATACCAAATAGATCATAGAATTAATAAAAAACAATCTTGAAAAAACGAATAATACCACATTTTTATAACATGTAAATCCATTCATAAAAAAGACACAATTTATCAATGATGGGACACCTTCACACAAGTAAAGAAGATTATTTTTTTAAGAATTGGATTCCACGTAAAATAATGAAACCCCATTTTACTCTGACAAACCCTCAGTTTATATTATACAATAAGTTCTAAAAACTAAGAACCCATAATTTCTATAATTTAAAAACTTCAATATAAATTTATCTAATTTATAGAATGAAAAAGACACCATTTAACCTCAATGTCCCTATGAACCAGACATTTCTCCTTATTTTTCAAAATATAAAAACAAAATGTCATGGAAAAATGTTGAAAACAAAAAACTAGGTATCAAATACAACATTAATTATACAAAAATATGGTTAGAAAACATAATGAAATCATTACACTATTTAATAAATGTAAATAGAATGGAAACACCTAACACAACCAGTGGAATTGTTTAATTATTTATAAAAACCACCAAAATAGACCTTAAGAGTTGACTCGAAGCCATTAGATACCAAAATCCCCAATTTTAGAATAACCATAACTATAAAAATCATCCCACATTTCCATTAATGTTTTTGTAAAATACCGGATAAGGAAAGAAACAATGAGGAGAAGGTAGTATAATAGTAAAGGGGAATATTTGAATAATAAAAAATGAAAAATCACTTACTGTTGTTGTGAAATCAAAACTAAAGTGGCCATGGATGAAGGATAATGAACAAGAGACCATCCAGTAGATACCAAACTAAGTGGTTGTCAAATGAGTGGTGGAATCTCTCAAATTGGGTTTTTCAAATATAATTTATTTATGTTTTAATGGAAGTCATGGTTTTCCTACACAGTTTAGTTAACCATTTTGAAACTATGAGAATGACACTGAAATATATTTTCCTACATGAAGGAGGGTGCTACACAATTTTAAAAACATTTCCCGAACCGTGTGACCTGAAAAATTTCCCAAACCCAAAAAATTGCACCAAAAACACTATGAGTGGCCATATAATGACCAACGTCCGAGTTAATAACAATTTAGTGACACATTGGGTGTCACAAACACCCTATCATTACAAATTCTTCAATAATAATGTCTACTCCCAAAATGTAGTTAAAGGCATAAGGAATATGATGGGTCAAGATCAATCCTAGACAGAAAACCGGAAACACGGGACCTAAACATCTCTCTCCACTTGAAATACAAAACAACTAAAGAGTTACAAATCATTCAATCCCTAAGGATACGATTAATATATTCCTTGTAAAATAATATTTTATGATAACCACTCATATGGTCCAACATTAATTCAAGAATTCCACCAAATGTACATACCAAAACATAAATGTATGTTAAAATTTGAATACCATAACAAGGATTAAACTATGAGTCATATTTTGGATAAAAGAGGCTCTAAAATTGAGAAAAAATGAAGCATCCCAACCAAATGTTTTTTGAAATAAACTCTATGACAATGAGTAAAAAACATGGATATTGGATAGTGGTATCCCCACAATTTATAACCATCTAAACTGGTTAAGAATCAAAAGTCCAACTGAAAAGAAAAACCATTACCCAAGAGGGTTGATCTTCCAAGCCGAAAGACAGTATCCAATATAGGAAACTAAATCCTAATAATAAAAATCATAATCAAGAATAAGTTGAGATTATAGGGAAAATACACCCCAACATCCAACACCCCTTATTGTGTATAATCTCGATAAACATGAACATGCCTTGAAAAAGAATAACCTGACTCTAACTTAATGTCATGTGGTTGTATGAAGGGAGAATTAATGCAAAACATTTGGAATACCTACCCATATAATTTTTATTAAAAAAATATCATATCAGTAACTCTCATGGTGAACCTGAAAAACATGATTCTTATCACAGATACTATATCATACACCTAAAGAACTCCCATGTTATTCATTAAACTATCCTTAAATCATGGTCAATACCATCTATAAAGAAAAAAAGTAAGAAACAACGAGGAGTGAACTATAAAAAGTTTATAACATTATCCAAAATCTCTATCGTCCTATACAAAAAATTAAATGGGTTGTATAAAATAGTGAAGGAAAAAATGGGGACTATAAAAAGGAAACATCCCCAATACCACAAAATAACATCAAAATATCGTGATGTAATAAACACCGTAGATCACAAAACAAATCAAGGACGAGTCAGAGACTTCAACTTCTATTGTCCGTTCATCTTAAATAAGCTTTAATGGTGACAAATATAAACACACCAATTATAGGATCTAAAAGCTATAGGAATCTATGATTGATGTTTTCATAGAATTCCCAAAATGATAGGACAAAACTGGATTTTTTGTCTTCTTATATAGAAATTTATTACCAACAGCATACGAGTCAAAAAATCTCTAATAAAAGGTTTACACATTGATATATTTTTCACAACAACAAAATTATACGTCAATTCCTTGAAAGTAATTAGACCAGATAGAAACACCCTAAATCTCATATTATGATGAAGTCCTTGGGAAATGTACCACACATTCCTAGAATAATCTTCATCAAACTCAATAGATAAAATTATCAATCCAAATAACTATTCCACATAATCCTTCACTGATGCATTACTCTATAAGAAACACATAAATTCCAATTACTCTGATGTTCATACCCCCTTGGGAAAAAACAATGGATGAAGATGGAATTAAAATACTCAAAGGACTACACTTCTAATGTCTGGGAATAGATATTGTGGAACCACAAAATAGATTCCAAACCATGAAAAAAAAGAGTGGTATACCCCATATAAGAGGACCATATTGTTCATAGTGACTTTATGATCACTTATATATTATATATCCACTCTATCACCACATGGGATCCTTGATCACAAAAAAACATAGGTTGATGCTGATTTATAAAATATTTCATGATATCCAAAAGAAAAGAATAGCTTTCCCATTCCACGATTCAATGAGTATGGGTAGAGTCTGACCTAGGGAAGGATTATTTTCAATTATTGGGAGGACTACTCGAAATATTCACCTAAATACCTAGAAACTCATTTCACGGGTTCACATTCTAAAAATTAAAAACCATCATATTTTGTAAAATCTCTACATATTTAAACACATAGAATTGATGGAAAAATAATAAAATAATAAATATTAAAAATAATCATTTAAACCCTATTTAAAAAATTATTAACATGACCTTATTTCCTACCCAAAACATTAAATGGGTAAAAAGACATGAAATAGTACAAAACATGTATATTTCAGAACTAATTTATTTAAAACAAACTCATGTTTTACCCACATACGCCAAAACACTTCAAAAATTTCATCAATTACACCCATAAAATTCTTTTCGTGAATTGTATCTTGACTAAAAAAAATTCTAGAGTTCAAAAAGTTTTTATCAAAGAAAATCCTTCAACTAGAACAGTGTTTTCAAAATAAACTTAAACAACATAGAATAATTTTTTTTTATAAACCATCTCATCCAATTTTAAAATCCACAAGGATTACGTAAATATTCATTAATAGGGACCAAAAATTACGGGAGACACTAAAACCAAAAAAGGAGTGAAAAATCACAGACATTTTCCAATTTGTGTAGTTTAGGAGACCATGAACCAACCTTGGGTGAACCACTGGAATTTTCCAGAATGATTTTCATAGGTAATTCAGAGTTTTACATAATGTTATTCATAACCATGTACCCCTAGATAACCTACTTTTTCAGTATAAAATGGTATTTTCTCTAGGCATCTCTAATGATCTTCCTATAACATAAATCATCATCACACGACATCATAATAACTAAAAATAAAATAACTATGAATACATTTATAACTAAAAAATCACAACCACACATGTAAACTTGAGATCCGACCTATGGAAGGGCTTTCCAAATAGTTTTATGAACTAACCACATGAGCTCTAACGGTCTTAAGTCTAATATAACTATACTCGAAAAGAAAAAATGGGCGTGGATCCCATTTTTTTAAACTATCCCATTATGACCTAACATGTCGCTTGATTTTTCCATCCACAATGATATATGCATATTATATATCACCAAAGGCTATAAATAATCATCAGGATGTCAGATGATAATTCTTTGCAATGATTTAACACTCATAAAATCCAGACAGATGATGGTCCAAATTGTAATCTGACAATGGGGCTCCAAGCATTATATTACAATGAAAAAATGAACAATAGTAAATAATAAATATAACCTTGAAATATACCAAATACATTATGAATAAAAAATAATTTAAAAAAAAATTACACACAAGAAAACAATTTTATAAAAGAATGTTAAATTTTTAAAAAATATAAATTAAAAAAATAGATAGATGCCTAATGATACCGAGACAACATAAGAACTATATATACCCAAACATAAATGCAAGAAAAACTGCAACATCTCTATTAAGCTTACATGTCACCACCATAGCATAAACAAATTCATTCTTCCCAATGGAGACTGGTAACATGCTGACCTGCAAGTTTTAACCCATAACCTACACAAAACAGGGTAGAAAACATTACCAATGACATGTGAAATCATGGTGTTAGAGATAGGATAGTAGTATAACACCATGATTATATTCACATTACTTTAATAATGAAACCATGATTTATAGTTTGAATGTAAGGAAAAATAAAAAATATTCAATTTTTGTATCAAAAATTGAAATAAAATAAGATATACAAGATATAATTTCAAAAAGAACTATATTTATATAAAAACAATCACAGAGAAAAGAGAATGTATTGTTTATATTAATTAGGGATAACCATATAAAATTTTAAAACCATTCCATGGAAATACCCAAAAGAAAAAGAAACCCCTTTTCTTTTGAAAAACACTATCCATTGAAGATAACACACAAACTGTTTGAAATATATTTCTAATGGAACTGAATATCAAGGATTTCATTTTAAACGAATGTATCTATTCCATTTTTTAAAAACATTAAAAATCACACCAGACACATAAATATACACAAGGTAAAACATAATAAAACATAAATCCATAACCATTCAAAGACAATTGAAAATAATCATAAGAGGAATGTCTCAATCCCGTGATGCATAAAAATAAATCACTAATGTAGAGACCCGAATCATGACGTACATGAACATTACATTACTTTTGCGGAATACTTAATACATAACAAAAACAGACACACAAGGACCGTAATAGTTTAGTGTCTTTTGAAACTTGGGACGTAATCTTCTAATCATGGTGAAAGATCCTCAACATCTCCCATAAATATCTTCCCATTTTTTTCTTAACCAAACCCTTTCTTTATATCCTGGGGAAAAGAAAACATAAAAAGGGTGATCTAAAATTCTCAGTGAGGGTAAGCATGGATAAAATAAAACATGCCATATACATTTGAACTTAAAAACATGAACATAATGTTTAAACATCAAAATCTTGAGCAATGACATAAACATGAAAGTATGTAAGGAATAGATCATAAAGAAAAATTAAGCATGATAAAATAGCATGGGAATAAAACATGTAATTGTGGCAACCATTAAGAACATGATATGATTTCCATAGTTTCCAAGGCATTGCTGCCAAGACCATCTTAGTGGACAAAGTCCCTTTCTGAATCGAGTTCACTCCTCGTTCCAGTCCAGTATTACTGAACCAGTTTAACTTGTCATTCCAACCATGTCTATCTCATGAGATATAAATCATTACCCAATGCATTGGAGGGAGGTATAGGTCCCACCCATCTCATAGTGAAATCATTCTTACTTGTGCCACAAAATAAACACAAAACATTCATCATAACCCAATGAATAAAATGGGTTTCATAAACATCATCCCATCATCAAATAATTCATATAAAACAAATGGATATTTCATCATAAGAAAATTGAAAACATGTAAATCATAGAGACATTATACTTGAAACATACACATATGAAATAATGTAGTCTTAGATAGAAAATGGTTTTGATAAAACACTTGAAATGAATTCTTGAAAAAAATATGCTTTCTTATTCAAAATCAATTTCTTTTCACAAAAAATCATGAAATTTTAAGTGAAAATGATTTTGTTGAAAATAGTCAAGAAATCGTTTGGAGGAAGCTTCATGAAAATAAGGCTTTATAAAACTGTAAAAATCCATTCATTCTGTATAAGTTAAAAAAACATTCTTCTCGTACTTTTGTCGAAAAAGTCAAAAAGTTCCTCGTAATAGAAAGATTTCATACATAACATGTAGTAAAAGTAAAAATTTGGTAAAAATTACATTAAACATACATAAAAACTCTTTTATAAAATATGTACATGGTTGATAGAAATAACCCCAGTAAATACTTACGAATAAGCAATCTCGGATAAAAATGAGATTTCTAAAATTATCCCTTACCTTAGGTCTGATATGATTCGTACGTATCCAAACCTCCTGTATAATGATTTAAATAAAGTCATTGAATTATTACTGAATCATAATCATTGTTATTATATCATATATGGTTCACTTATGACTTTATATTACCCGTTCTTTTGAAAATTCAATGTTAAAGAGTGTTTTGGGTAAAATCGTTTCATTTGTCGCCCGTGTTTTGACTTGTAAATGTTCATATGATTACATAGATCATGAATAATTAATTCCAGAATATAAAACATAATTTATATATAATATATATTCAGAATATACATATATATAATAGATCAGTGAATGTAAAGAAATACACCGTTCATGGAGACGGTAGGCCGTACATACGCATGAACGCTGTTTTCGTTTCCATATTGAGTTGAATGGAATTAAGTAGATGACATACAAATATATATACACATTAATCCAGTATCATTATTATGTCATATATTTCATTATTACTTATTATATATACTTTATAATCATTCATGAATGGTTAACATGGAGAATGAATCTCATCGCGTCGTGGAGACGGTAGTCCGTACGTACGCACAAGCAATGATATCATTCTCATGATCGTGGAATTGTATTGGAGTGTATTTATACTATTTAATAATCAATATCACTTTAAAATAATAATATATAGTTATTATGTACACCATTATACCCATCCAAGTAAGGTGGTGGTGGAAAATAGATTACACCACGGCGTGGAGACGATATTCCCTACGTACGCACGCGCGATGATTTCATTTTCCGAAGGATGGATAGAAGGTGAAATAGGTTTTTTTCATACTTATAATAACATATCATTATATGAGTGATACTGATGTTATTACTTCATAATTAAACAACCTAATAAGAATAAATGTAAGAAGAAATAAAGTTGAAAGAATTGGTAACAGACATTACCTCTTCTTTGAAGCGCCTCTTTGAGTCCTCCTCTTAGGGAACTAAAATTGGACTTTGAATAATACCAGGACCTCTAGGTTGTTTCTAGGGAAGTGAAGAAGAGAATTTTTCAGGGTTTGGCCGATCTTGAAGGCTCAAAGTTGTGTGAGTAAGAGAGGGATGAGGTGCCCTTTTATAAGGGAGGAGAGGGGCTCCTTTGGAAAAACTAAAAATATTATTTTATTAAAAAGACAAATTCGGTTTCAAATAGATCTAAATTGATATATTTAGAAGATAAGGTGGGGATGGGTCGAAATCCTCTCATCCAATAGATTTTAGACAAGTTTCGGTTCCAATTTAAACCATATCATTTAGATTTAACATTAAGTTAGATAATTTTACTTTTACCGTGTCTTATTGTGTTCATACACTATAAGGTTAATAAACATACTATAATAAGCCAAAATAACCCCCAAGTTTATTATTATTAATATATATAACCTTATATAAGTCATTTGGCCGAACCATAGATTTTTTGAAATAAAATAACAATTAATAATATAATATTTGTTTTAAAAACTATTTTACGTCAATTTTGACACTATTTAGTAATTGATTTTTTTGAAAATCATAACAGAATTATTAGTTCGAAAAAAGTTAATTAAATCAATACTAACATGTCATATTAACTTATAAAATTAGTTTAATTCATAAAAAGTCTCAAATTACATTTATTTTGGTATTTATAACATCAATTATGTAAATATTTCATTAATAAGATAATTATTGCATCATCTTTGTGTCATAAATAAATTAAATTATGTAATGTCTAAAAATTACAAATAAAATACCATTATGTATGAAATAGTTTTATATTTCTAATGAATATTTATAGTCGAATTTATCTAATGTATAACCCTATATTAAAAATGATATACTTATTAAACTTTGATTTTAACTATTTTTACACTTCTTTAAATAAATTAATAATAATTGTCCTAATCTAATCCAAGTGGGCCTAAATGGTCATAATTTATTACTAAGGTTGTTTTTGGTCGAATTAAACTTATTAAATAGAATTAAGACATGTGTTAGGGTAATAATAATATCATTTTTACCCTTAATTACCTTATTTACGTTTAACCAAGGTAAAAAAAAGAAAAAAAGTTACTATTCACCAAAAATTATTTTCATCTCATTGAACCAAATTTTACTTACTAACATCAACCGTGTCTTTAGGATTTTTGAAATTCCACTCACAGAAGCGGTAAAATTATGTTTTATGTAAAATTCATTTTTTTTAACTACCACTTAGTGGTTTCACTATTCATCAAAAAATGAAAGTTTCCAAAAAAATACAAAAATTTAGGCCTAATCTATATTTGATATTATGAATTCAAAAATGATGTCTATTTTGTAAAATTAAAAACATATGAGTTACATTAACTAATTTAAAAATTAATTACCGTTGTCAAAACAAATAGCGTGTTTTTAAGAGATAATAACTGTCTAAAGATTGACACTTGTTTATAACTGGTTTAAATGTGAAATTACATCCAATGACCAACATTGTATTAAATTGTAAAAATATATTCTAAATATATTTTAAAACCACTCAAATTTATAATTTATCAATATTAATTATTTCGATTAAAAAAGTTGCTTCTAATTAAAAATTAGTAATTTTTACTATTCATCAGAATATGAAAGTTATCCGAAAAGTACCAAAAACTCACCCTAAGCTAATATCGATATTCCGAATCCAAAAATGAAGTCCATTTTGAAACATAAAATTTACAAAATTTCCAAAAGTGGTTATTACTATTCATAACAGCTAGTTTTAATAATATTTTAATAGCATATCATTGTTTAGTGAAACTCGGTATTGCGTACTACACACGCTATCGAGGAAGGTTGCGATTGCGTGTAATTCAAGGCAAGTCAAGGATGTGTGTTGTGCAAGCCCCTTTTGGTTTAGAGTACAACACAAGACATTAATGAAATTAAAAAGAATATTTTTCATAAAATCTTGTGGTGTTACATTCTACCCCCCTTAAAATGAATTTCGCCCTCGAAATTCGTCGAGGTTATAAATGGTTTACTACTCGAAAGTTTCTTTATTAGAAACACACATAGTAAAAAGGAATTCCAAAACTTGGCTTTGAAAACTAATGTATAAAACGTAATGGTTTCCCAAATTAACTCATCACTGGGTTTCCACGTAGGAGAACATAGATGAAAATATGGATATGGAAGAAAAATCTAACCATCAAGTTATGATGGAGAGTGGTAGAGAACATGGCTATGAAAAATCCATCAATCACAAATCCATATATTTGTGATGATCTAAGGAACCATCTGATTCATCGGATATAAGGGAACTAGGACAATATTTTTTGTTTTCAAGATCATTTCCCTAATGTTGATGAATTAAAAGAAATACTTACATGATTTTGGTACAATCTCACTGTTGTTCGTGAATTGAACAATTTCCACTTCATCCCTTAAAGAAATAAAGTTGAATTTGTTATTCGTTATGTGTTAGCAGATCATGTGATAGAATGATGGGTCATTCCATATGTTTCAAGCAAAAGGTTAGCAAAAGTTATAAGTCCATCTTATGGTCAGATTAATCGTATATGGTTCCAAAAATAAACTTATACTTCATATATCATACCGCTCAATAAAATAAAACTAGTTTCTACTAACCAGGGACTTCCTGTAGGCCAGTGGTAGGTGATAAAGGCCAGTTGCACTTCGGTTGTGGGTTCGATTCCCACAGCCTTGTCCAACACGATGGGCTGTCACCCGTCCTGCAGGTTGTCCTTTTTCTAAAACTATATTACTATAACATTCCATCAATAATATCGAAAAATCTTCTATCCTTAAACAATACTAACTTATGTCCAACATAATCCATTCTAATCTATAGGCTTATCCATAATACTGCAGTCCACTCTCATAATATAGTGAAAATGATTACTAGATATTTCATAAGCATGTTAATACCCTCGTTGAGCTCTATATATCATAAGATATGTCTTGATGGTCACATTCCAATCATTCGAAGTCCTTGATCATGTATTCCCTTGAAAAATGAATACCCATTAAACCTTAGTGAAAACATGAATGCAGTTAAAGGATAACACTTTCCACATACCAAAGTCCTCAAAATTCTATATACTCAAACCATGATATCACTTAGTCCTTATATCAATCATGAGATCATGAATATAATCAAACATATCATTATCTTCTTATTCCTTCATTATGTGCGTATCATCTACTTTCCAAAAATATTTGAATAACCTTCCATGGTTACTGATACCATTCAACATGTACTTTCAAATACTTTAGGAAAAACAATAGTGTAACAATCCTTAGATGATTCTTTATTCCATAGTACCATTAACTATACAACATAACTCTCGATAAACTTACAATCTTTTCACTACCTTCTAATAAAAACTGACTGAGCTTCAACACTTCTTTCATCTCATATATCATTTGTAGTCTCCTCATCATCATCCACATAAATACTACCCATATGACCATGATGATTCTATTCATGAGATTTTCCATTAGGGAATTGGTTTGAATAATGCCCGTACATTCCACATTTAAAACATCTAATCAGTGTTGATGTCGTAGCAATACCATTATCCTCATCCATGGTGTTAACTTAACCTTTTCCTTTGCACTTAATGGATTTGTGTAATTCTTTTCCACACCCAAAGCATCTTCCAGTTCCTTTGAAAAATTCTCCTTGATGCCTCTTCCCACATGATTTACATAGGGGAAATTGAACTTTCTTTCCTCTATGATCATCATGAAACTCTATCTTTCTCTTATTAGCTGAGTCATGAAACTTACCAAATTTGAGTTTATTGATGATATTATGAGATTGCTGATTCGGCATAATAATGATGTTTAGACTTCCGAATCCCATTTCATTTGGTTTCTCATGAAGAATATCATTCCATTGTCCGTCATATCCTCCATTATCATGAATCTTCCTGTTTCCAGCCATTTTCTAAAGTCCAAAAAGAATAGTGTGAGAGGTAAAAATCATACTAGGGAAAACAACATAATAAAGGGGTAGTAAATTCAATATCTAACATCTTAGGATTAATTCTAAGATCGTTAGCGTAATTCTTGGACAATAACCTATACATTTACTTAACCTTATGGACATCCATAGACATACCTTAGAAATATCTCTAGGGATCTCACTAAAGTTCCCGCATCCTAGTTTCCAAAGGTTGACTAAACCTTTCCCCTGATACCAACTGTAGAGACCCGAAGCTTGACGTACATGAACATTACATTACTTTTGAGGAATACTTAATACATAACAAAAACATACACACAAGGGCTGTAATAGTTTAGTGTCTTTGTAGACTTGGCACGTAATCTTCTAATCGTGGTGAAAGATCCTCAAAATCTCCCATAAAGATCTTCCCCTTTTATTTCATACCTAAAAACTTTCTTTATATCCTGGGGAAAAGAAAACATAAAAAGGGTGAGCTCAAATTCTCAGTAAGGGTAAGTATGGATAAAATAATACATACCATATACATTTGAACTTAATAACATGAACATAATGTTAAAACATCAAAAGCTTGAGCAATGACATAAAACATGGAAGTACGTAAGGGATAGATCATAAAGAAACATTAATCATGATAAAATAGCATGTGAATAAAACATGTAATGGTGGAAACAATTAAGCACATGATACGATTTCCATAGTAGCAAAGGCATTGCTTCCAAGACCATCTTAGTGGACAAAGTCCCTTTCTGAATCGAGTTCACTCCTCATTCCAGTCCTGTATTACTGAACCAGTTTAACTTTCCGTTCCATCCATGTCTATCTCATGAGATATAAATCTTTACCCAATGCATTGGAGGGAGATATAGGTCCCACACATCTTATAGTGAAATCATTCTTACTTGTGCCAGAAAATAAACTTAAAACATTCATCATAACCCAAAGAATAAAATGGGTTTCATAAACATCATCCCATCATCACATAATTCATATAAAACAAATGGATATTTCATCATAAGAAAATTGAAACCATGTAAATAATAGAGACATTATACTTGAAACATACACATATGAAATAATGTCGTCTTAGATAGAAAATGGTTTTGATAAAACACTTGAAATGAATTCTTGAGGAAAATATCATTTCTTCTTCAAAATAAATTTATTTTAAAAAAACATCATGCAATTTTAAAAGAAAATCATTTTGTTGAAAATAGTCATGAAATCGTTTGGAGGAATATTCATGAAAATAAGGCTTTATAAAACCGTAAAAATCCATTCGTGCCGTATAAGTTAAAAAAACATTTTTCTCATACTTTTGTCAGAAAAGTCAAAAAGTTCCTCGTAATAGAAAGATTTCATACAGACCATGTAGTAAAAGTAAAAAATGGTTAAAAAGGACATTAAACATACATAAAAACACTTTTATAAAAGATTAATATGGTTTATAGAAATAACCCTAGTAAATACTTACGAATAAGCAATCTCAGATAAAAATGAGATGTGTAAAATTATCTCTTACCTTAGGTCTGATATGATTCGTACGTATCCAAAACTCCTGTATAATGATTTAAATAATGTCATTTACTTATTACAGAATCATATTAATTGTGATTATTTCATATATGGTTCACTTATGACTTTATATTACCCGTTCATTTGTAAATTCCATGTTAAAGAGTGTTTTGGGTAAAATCGTTTCATTTGTCGTTCATGTTTTGACTTGTAATTATTCATATGATTACTTAGATCATGATTAATTAATTCCAGAATATAAAACATAATTTATATATAATATATATTCAGAATATACATATATATAATAGATCAGTAAATGGAAATAAATACACCGTTCATGGAGACGGTAGGCCGTACGTACGCATGAACGCTGTTTTCGTTTCCTTATTGAGTTGAATGGAATTAAGTGGATGACATACACATATATATACACATAATTACAGTGTCATTATTATGTAATATATTTCATTATTACTTATTATATATACTTTATAATCATTCATGAATGGTTAACGTGGAGAATGAATCTCATCGCGTCGTGGAGACGGTAGTCCGTACGTACGCACGATCGATGATATCGTTCTCATGATCGTGGAATTGTATTGGCGTGTATTTATACTATTTCGGAATCAATATCACTTTAAAATAATCATATATAGTTATTATGTACACCATTATACCCATCCAAGTAAGGTGGTGGTGGAAAATAGATTACACCACGGCGTGGAGACGGTATTTCGTACGTACGCACACGCGGTGATTTCGTTTTCCGTAGGATAGATAGATGGTGAAATAAGTTTGTTTCATACTTATAATAACATATCAGTATATGAGTGATACTGATGTTATTACTTCATAATTAAACAACCTAAGAAGAAGAAATGGAAGAAGAAATAAAGTTGAAAGAATCGGTAACGGGCATTACCTCTTCTTTGAATCGCCTCTTTGAGTCCTCCTCTTAGGGAACTAAAATTGGTCGTTGAAGAAGACCAGGACCTCTAGGTTGTTTCTAGGGAAGTGGAGAAGATAATTTTTCAGGGTTTGGCCGATCCTGAAGGATCAAAGTGGTGTGAGGAAGAGAGGGAGGAGGTGCCATTTTATAAGGGAGGAGAGGGGCTCCTTTGGAAAAACTAAAAATATTATTTTATTAAAAAAACTAAATTCGGTTTTCAATAGCTCCAAATTGATATATTTCGAAGATAAGGTGGGGAGGGGTCTAAATCCTCTCATCCAATAGAATTTAGGCAAGTTTAGGTTTCTATTTTAAACTTATCATTTAGATTTAACATTAAGTTAGATAATTTTACTTTTACCGTGACTTTTTGTGTTCTTACACTTTAAGGTTAATAAACTTATTATAAGAATCCAAATGAACCCCAAGTTGTTTATTATTAATATATATAACCTTATCTAAGTAATTTGGACGAAAAATAGATTTTTAGGAATAAAATATCAATTAATAATATAATATTTGTTTTAAAAAGTATTTTATGTCAATTTTGACACTATCTAGTCATTGATTTTTGTGAAAATCATAACAGAATTATTAGTTCTAAAAAATTTAATTAAATCAATAATAACATGTCATATTAACCTAGAAAATTACTGGAATTCATAAAAAGTCTAAAATTACATTTATTTAGGTATTTATAACATCAATTATGTCAATATTTCATTAATAAGATAATTACTGCATCATGTTTGTGTCATAAATAAATTAAATTATTTAATGTCTCAAAATTACAAATAAAATACAATTATGTAGGAAATATTGTTATCTTTCTAATTAATATTTATAGTATAATTTATCTTATGTATAACCCTATATTAAAAATGATATACTTATTAAACATTGATTTTAACTATTTTAACCCTTCTTTAAATAAATTAATAATAATTGTCATAATCTAATCCAAGTAGGCCTAAATGGTCATATTTTATTCCTAAGGTTGTTTTTGGTCGAATTACACTTATCCAATAGAATTAGTACATTTGTTAGGGTAATAATAATATCATTTTTACCCTTAATTACCCTATTTACTTTTAACAGTGGGAAAAAAAGTAAAAAGTTACTATTCACCAAAAATTATTTTCATCTCATTGAACCACATTTTACTTACTAACATCAACCTTGTCTCTCGGATTTTTGAAATTCCACTCAATGAAGCGGTAAAATTATGTTTTAAAAAAATTCATTTTTTTAACTACCACTTAGGGGTTTCACTATTCATCAAAAAATGAATGTTTCCAGAAAAATACAAAAAATTAGGCCTAAGCTATATTTGATATTATGAATTCAAAAATGATATCTATTTTATAAAAATCAAAACATATCAGTTACATAAACTAATTTAAAAATTAATTCCCGTCGTCAAAACAAATAGCGTGTCTTTAAGAGATAATAACTATTAAAAGATTGACACTTGTTTATAACTGGTTTAAATGTGAAATTACATCCAATGACCAACATTGTATTAAAATGTAAAAATATATTCTAAATATATTTTAAAACCACTCAAATTAATAATTTATCACAATTAATTATTTCGATTTAAAAAGTTGTTTCTAATTAAAAATTCGTAATTTTCACTATTCATCAGAATATGAAAGTTATCCAAAAAGTACCAAAATTTCACCCTAAGCTAATTTCGATATTCCGAATCCAAAAATGAAGTCCATTTTGAAAAATAAAATTTACAAAATTTCAAAAAGTGGTTATTACTATTCATAACGGCTAGTTTTAATAATATTTTAATAGCATATCATTGTTTAGTGAAACTCGGTATTGCGTACTACACACACTATCGAGGAAGGTCGCGATTACGTGTAATGCAAGGAAAGTCAAGGATGCATGTTGTGCAAGCTACTTTGGGTGTATAGTACAACACAAGACATTAATGAAATTAAAAAAAAAAATTTTCATAAAATCTCGGGGTGTTACAACTAAAGTATTATTATAATCCAAAGACGAAACACATATTCCAAAAATAGGAAAAAAGATTTCCATAAATTAAAAACTATGAAGAAAAAATCTAGGAATAAATTGAACAAGTTTCTCGGTGACTCTTATTAGAACTGAATATCAGTAGGTTAATGGATGCACAACTCATCACCCATATCACTCTCTCATAGACACATTAGCTACACATCAGCTTTAAAAAATTTAACTATAACTGTGGGTTACATATCGAAGTATAACAGTCCATGGTAAGTCAACATCCCTAAAAATCCCAATTAGTAATCTAGGATCCTAAGGTCATGTCTGAAATAAGTTATTACAATCAAGATGTCATCATAATTCGACAAGAACGCCACACATAGGTGAGACACATAGTATTCAAGTAAACAACCCATGTATTTTAAAATATCTTTGATAATGATTCCCAATAAACATATAAAAACATGAATCGCAACTCCTGTTAAAAATAATATACTCAAAATCATAAAACATGGTTGAAAATTGGACGAATTTTGGCTATATGAAATATCAAAACAAATATAATCACATAGAGTTCCAACAGGGATATCAATTTATACATAATAATTACATGTATTTGAATGCCCTTTTAAGATAGTTTGGAAACTGAATATAATACAAGGGAAAATAATAAACATAGAAAAACATAGTAATGAATCAATATACAAATTAAATCAAAGGAATAATATAAAATTTTCTAAAAAAATAATCACAATCACTTTTTTAAAAATGGAAATACTTTATTAAAGTAGACACAACATTATCACAAAAGGAAATACTAACATAAACGTGGATGTTTATTTTTTTTAAATGAGAACCCACATAAAATTTTGAAACACCATTATACTCAATAAACACATAAACAATATGAAACAATAAATTTAATTATGAAAAAAGATAAAAAAAATTTTAAAAAAAATCTAGAATGTATAAAAAAGTATTTAAAATTAATTTTCCATTGAGACAATAATTTCACACAATTTTTTCACCAAAAAAACAACAAAAATGAAAGGAAGTTCTAACAAAAAACTATGTATCAACTATAAAATTAGTTATGATTAATATCCATTTTAAAAAATAAATAAACATAGAACCATTTAATAACTTGTAATGGAACAGAAAAACTTCCCTCAACTGGTAGAAGCTTACCATCTTTGATGAAAACCACCAAAATAAACATTTATAATTCACTCACAACATATGGACACTAAAATAACCTAATTTCACATAACCCTAACCCTCAAAATCAGACCATGTGTTCATTAGGTATAAAATGAAATGAAGGAGAAAGAAAAACAACAAGAGAATAATATAGGACAAGAGGAATGGGGAATATTTAATGAATAAACCCTGAAAAATCACTTTCATTTAGAGAATGATCTCTCAAAAAACATCCAATTTTAAAGGAGAACAAAGGGGGAATCCCCATGGTTGACACCTAACATAATGGGGGGCAAATGGAACGTATAATCACTTAAAATAGGTTTTTAAAATATGGGTTTTAATGTTTTAATTAGATGTGTAGTTTTTCTAAAAGATTTATTATACCATGAACAAACCACATAAATGGAATTGGAAATATTTTTGAACATCCATGGGAGTGTTTCACATTTTCTGAAAACCATAATCAAACCATTGAACCTAAAAAATTTCCCATAGAACAAAAATGATACCCCAAAAAACTATGGGAGGTCATCCGTTGATCAATAAATGAGTTAAACATAATGTAGTGACACTGTGGGTGTCAAACAATCTCCACCATAAAAATTTATATCCCACGAAATTCAATTCCTAAAAATTAGTAATTGAATTAAGCTAGTGGAATGGTATAGATCACTCACAGACTCAAAACTATTAAACATGAGCATTAATATTTTACTTCTTATGAAATCATAAGAAAACTATTATTTCCCATTCAATTAATCCCTAAGAATCAAAAGAATATATTCCTTATACAATTAAATAGTGGTAAAACCACTCTTATAGTCAAACATGAATTGACTAAATCCACTATATACCCATAATACAACATGAATTTAATTTCTGGGCCCCAAAATGGAACAAAATATGTAATAAATGGACCCATATATGAAAAATATGGACCAAACCATGAGAAAAAAATATGAATCCCAATGAAAATAATCATGGAATAAACTCTACAGGAATAAAGAAAATACATTAAGACTAGATGGATGTCTCCATCCCATTTTGAATTTATCGAAACATATAAAACCACAATAGACCATGTCAAAATAATTATCCACACACAAGAGGCTTGTTCATCCAAAAATTATGACACTAAAAAATAAACTACCTCAAAATCTCATAAAAACTGCAGCCCAAATAACATACAACGATAAATGGGAAAAGATACCTGAATTGACCACTGCCACAAACTATTAAAATCCAACCCAAACACAAACATTCCTCAATAATGAATGAAATAACTTTGACATTGGTTCTTCTGTTTGCACAAAGTTAACGTAGTGCTAAACATGTGGGATACCTACAAATGATAAATCTAGATTAAAATATCTTCTTAGTAGCTCTCATGGTATAACTGATTACTATAATTCCATCCCTGACAATTTAATTAGATCCAAATGAATTCTAATGAAATTTGTTAAATAATATCAAAACCTTGGTAAAACTAATTCATAATGATAATAAGAACATAAAAAATTGGATATGAACAATCAAAATACTATAACACTCGGAAGAAACTCTATAATCCAATAAAAATAATGATAATTAGTTTATAAAAGAGATAGAAAAAGTTCAATAAAATTATGAATAAAAAATTGAACACCATGAAAACAAAAATACTCCCAATATCCTAATTGATGCAACATTATATATCAACCCTCAAATAAATTCTTATTCTGAGAATTATTATTATAATGGTTATTAATCCTGAAATACCTTTGATGGTGACCTATATATCAACCAAAATTATAGTTCCATTGAGATATATGACAAAGAGATATAATTTTATTATAATTCCCAAACAGATAGAAAAATTCAAGATTCCATGTCTTCATAGTTGTATCACTCTTATTGATACCAGATGGGATTTCTACATCACTTATAATAGGTTTCTCTATAAACTACTCTTGTAAACCATTGTCCTTAGACACCACTTACATTAATGTAATCAAGTAATGATGAAACACCAAGGACTATTATTCAGATGAAGTCCCTTGGAAAAGTACCATAGATTATTAAAATAATCAATAGCCAAATCAGAAGGGAAAAGAACCATTCCAGATAAAAATTCCACATTTTCCATCAATGATATATTTCTATAGTGGACACTCATGAATTCCAAATCCTTTGAAATTCCCACTTCCTAGATATTAAAATGTTTCATGTATGCATCCTTGAAACACACCCAAGAAGACACTTCAAAATGGATAGGACAATATATTCATCCACCACAAAACTAATCAAAATACTTTGAAGAAAGGAAAACTTCACCTCACTCTAGATGATCCTACAGTAACTAGTGAATCAAAAATCTCGTTGACCGTATCTAGCTACTCAATCGCCTCATGGGATCCATGATTATGACCAAAAAACAAGAGTATATGTAACGAACCAATGCTTTTCAATGGAAATTACCTTCTAATAAGTATGTCATAAAATAACATGAAAACAAAAAATAATGATCTACTAAGTTCTAAGTGACCTTTAAATGTAATTTTGTTACTTCTGTGTTTGGAATTTCGAACATCTGGCATACATGGTTGTAATCAGTAAGTTATTTGGCGTCCCATAAAGAAACTTCATATTTTTTGAATAGTAACCTATCCTAATTAATATTAACATACCCTTATTGATAGTGATATACCCTAACGAAGAGTATCCTCAACTATGGTGGTATAAAAATAATATTCACGTTGGATGTATGATATACCTAAATTTTAGAATAAGTTAATGAATGTTTTCAACTTGTTTTGATAATAAATTATATTTTAATTAAATATTAAAATAATAATAATAGGATGATTATTTTTGAAAAATGGACCTCATTTTTGGATTCTACATGAAGAAAAATGGTGCGGGAGAATTTTTGGGATTTTTCTGAAACATTTGAATTTTTGATGAATAATAGAATCTGATAATTCACAATAAATGCTAAATAATGGATAAATTGACTCATCGATGATGTTATGATGATGTAAACCCACTTTTTTCTGGATCACATGGTAAAATAACTATTCTTGGTCATGGAATACTTACTATTCTGTGTCTTGGGAAGAAATAATAAATTAATGATTATAATATTTTGAAATCCCTCCTCTCCTCCACTATAAAACCCCCCTTTCACTCCCACTTCTCCCCACTACTCTCAATACTTTATCCTTGCTATTATTCTGCCAAAATATTTCCCCAAGGTCCTCTCCAACTTCCAAAATCTCTCAGCCTCCTAAAAATTCCAAAAACACTCCCTTTAAGAGGTTCTCAAAGGAGGAAGTCTCAAGAGCTAAATTTCTCTTCCCAATTTCTTCTTTTCTTTTAAGTTCATTTCTTTTTATTTCATTCCTCACATCCCTTCACAATAATAGTATGATAAATCTAGTAACATACATGTACTATAATATCTTCATGATAGTGGTATGTTTGATTAACTTCTCTCCTTTCCCCACCCTTTTATTTGAATGAAATGAAAGCACTATTTGAGATGTGTTAATTTAGCACATTCAAGGACAATGGTTTATAAATTTCTATTATTATCTTTAATTATGGTCAATAAAACATTTGTGTTATGATTGAACCAGATTATTATATTTTTAATATATCTTATTTTGGTTCTGTAATAAATTGTTACAAATGTAATTAAGTTATAAAGAAAAACAAATTCTTTTAATCAAATCCTCCGATTAACAAAAAAATGATATCACTATGGTTATATATATAATAATTTGACTTCACTCTAAGTAACTCAATTAAAATTAAAACCATATAATCTACTGGATATGAACTAAAGAATATAACTAAAATTCTGGACAACCACTTTCATCTTGCATATAATCCAAACTTGAATATTAGTGAACCGATCTTTAAAATCCATGTAAACAAATGAGCCCGAATAATGAAATTGAACCTTGTAACTAATAAATAAGGATTTGAATGAAATAAAAAGGGATATAATAAATAAATTGAATATAGAAGAGTTTCTGGACTTATTAATTAATAATCCTAATTTTTTTTATTCAGGTATTTAATAACAAGTGGAGAACACCAACGGATATAAGGTAAGGGATCCTCACCTTTTCTCTCTTAATCACGATTTTTCCCTTTGCTATGCCTTTTTATGTAATAAAATGTGATGGGGGAAATTTTTCTCACCTCACCCATACTTCCATAATGTTTTATATGTGATGAGATACCCCATTTATCTCTCATAAAACCCACATAGTTACACCCCATACCATGCCGATAAACCATAATAGATTCTACCAGAACTTCCTTTACTCCTTCCGGTTTCTCTATCATTATTTTTACAAAAATGTAGTTGTATTTTATTTTTATGTAGAACTAAAAGATTCTATTTATATGATCTAAACTCATGTTCCAAGATCCTTCTATCATTCTCTTTCGGCGATATACATGCTTTTAAGTGAATCTCTCTTCGATAATACCCAATAAGCACACTCGTTTTAAAGGAAATTCTCGAACTATTACCCAATTTCAAGTCCACTATATCTTCTATTTTAAGACACCATTATCTTTGTAAATTCTTTATTTTTATTATGAATACCTTCTTGGTTTAATTCTGGTTTTATATAAATTAATGTCTTCTTTATTATTTTAAAAGCTCTATAGTATTTTCCTTAAATCCACAAAAAAAGTATTTTTGATATTGTTTCTAAAATACATTTCTCATATGTTGTAACTTATGTTTGACACCACTTACCATGTTATAGGCCTATTTTACTCTATGAACGTCCATGTATTTTCTAATTCTTTCCTTACATGTATACTTTCATGATACGCCCATTGGTTATGATTTATGTCATGATTGTGGTGCCCAATTCATTCCATATGTACCCTTATGTTTGTGTATGATTGATTATGTATGATTGTATATGTAGTAAAAATATTTATGTGGAAATAATATTTATGAAAATTTTGAGATGGGTGTGCCCAGATAGCACTCCAATGAATTGGGTAAGGTTATGTCTCATGAGATGCGATGTGAAATGGGATTGGAGGTTAGCCTTGACCAGTACATAAATGGGAAATTGGATTGGCAGTTATCCTTGACCCATACTAAAGATTTGATTTATGATTCTGCCACATTTATATGATTCCATTTTTATATGATCCCATGCTTATATTAAATTATTTAATAAGTTTCATGCTTTGGATATCATTATGTCATGCCTCCTAACTCATGCACTTGAGATGTATCCTTATGTTCATTCCCTTGATGGAATTTTTAGCTGATCCCTTTGTTCATGTGTTCCCCAGTGTACCATATGCAGATTTAAGGTCACAATGGAAGTTATAATCTCTTTATAGAGACTAAATAAAGAATTATTTTTATCCCCATGTTTTATGTTATATTACCTAGTCTTCCAAGAGACTAGATTTAATGATCCTTGGAAGGTAATATGATGATTAATTATGATTAAAGTTAAGAAATGTTTTATGTAAAAGGCTTAGGTCACTATATTTGGTATCATAGGGAGGATTATTAATTTTTGGAGATTAGGAATATATCACCTTAGTGAGAACCTTAAGGGTGAGACTAATTATAAGAAAACAATCATAAATTTTGGTGAGTACAGAATAAGTGGTTTATCAAGAAAATACATCACTGTCTGGATACGAGCAGGTAGAGGTGGATCTAACATAGATGTAACAAGGGGTAAAACACAAAAACACCTCTTTGGGATAGACTTGAATGGGAACTGGTGCATGTTAACATTCCTTGATGCACTCTTGGTTACGACAAACAAGGGGGATATGATTTGGTAGATTCACGAGCTTAGTACAAACTATTTTTAAGGGACAAAAAGAAGCCCATAAGAATAAAATTTAGGAAATAGATCAAGGATTAACTAGATATAAACCTAAGGAATCACATATCAGGATATACCTCTTCATTACAAGTTCATACTTTTATGTTCAAGGTTTCTTTTTATGCTCAATAGCTAAGTATTAAAGACCTCTAATTATATGTTATTTTTCATAGTTAATGGATGTAAATATAAGAACACATTCTAACAACCAATGATATAGGAAATTTGATCATTTTCCTAATGACATGCCTGATGTCATAGAAGTGGGTGCTCAAAACATCACGGTAGTACTTGATTAGTTGGCTCATGTTTTGAATAATAACTTGAATCAGGTGGAACGTCCCCCTCTTCCAAGGAAAGATCGTGTTTCCATATAATCCTTTATGCGACAAAGGTCTCCCATGTTTTGGGGGTCTTCTGATCCCCTCCTCATAGAACAATGCATTAACTCCATTGAAAATATTTTCTCTGTGCCCCATTGCTCGGAAGAAGAGAAAGTAGTACTAACAGTCTATTGTTTTGATGGGGAAGCTGATCAGTGGTGGAAACTGATCAAGAATATGAATTCCCAAGAAGAAATTGATTTCATATAATGGGAGGAATTCAAGAGGATGTTTTTCAGAATATATTTTCCTCGAACCCTCCATCTCAAGATGGTTAGAGAGTTCCTTGGACTCAAGTAGAAGGAATATGAGTCCATTAGGGCATATGAAGATAACTTCACAAGTCTTGCAAGGTACGCCTCTGACATTGTCATGAACACCGAAATCATGGTGGATCGCTTCTTTAGCAGACTAAAGCTGAGTCTACGAAATGTTTTGGTGGTTCCAGACTTCAAAAACTATGAGAAGATTTTCTATTCTTCCCTCAAGGTTGAAATGGAGATTGGAGACTCTCAGTGGTCTCATGGGCCTAGTGACATGAAGCGTAAAATGGAGAACAACATGGGTGGTTCATCAAACAAAACCCTATGATTGAAAGAATCATCACATTCCCCTTTTAAATAAATGTGGGAAAGAAGAATCTTGGTGAGTGTCTCATGGGAACCAAGAATTGCTTCAAATTTGGAATGATTGGTCATCTGGCCATGAACAACCAAAGGGATATGAAAAATCCCGCAAATGTTAATGAAGAAAGGAAGGTTCAGATCAACACTTAGCCTACAGTGCAGTGTTATAACTGAAAGGAGCTTCGACATTATGTGAACAATTTCCCTAATCTAAGGGTTGTCGGAGGCAATCAACAACAACCTTGAGGGCAATAAGGAAGGGAATATGCTATCACTACTACTAAGGTGGTTTCAAAAAACGATGCGGTGACAAGTACTCTAGTTATTCATTCAAGAATAGTGAAAGCACTATTTGATTCTGGTTCTATGCATTCTTTAATATCATGAATTTTTAGTAGAACTATTCAAACACCACCTCAAAATTTGGAGGAAAATCTATCTGTGAGAATAGTGAATGGGAAATTATTGCATACATGGTTTATAACTCCTCCCTGGTAAATGTTTGTGGACTAAACCTCTGGGAAAATCTTATCATACCACATTTCGTGGAGTTCGACGCTATCTTGGGCATGGATTAGATATATTTGTACATTTCCAACATCAATTGTTGGGAAAGGGAGATCACTTTTCAAATCCTAAATCATCCTCCGATTTATTACAAGTGTAAGGAAGAAGATGAGCATCCTTTAGAATCATCGTCTCAAGTTTGGATAAAAATTCATTGTGAGAAAGAAAATCTACCTAAAATTATTGGGACAAAGGAAAGATTCATTTTTTAAGACATGCTCATCGTGAGGGATTACACTCATGTATTACCCAAAGAGGTTCTCGGTCTTCCTCCTGACCTGGAGGTTGAGTTTTCAATTGATGTTATCCCTGGATCTCTACCAATCTCAATGAAACCTTACAGAATGGACACCGTTGAGCTAGAAGAGCTAAATAAGTAGTTACAGGAGAATATAGAGAAGGGTTTTATCCTCCCGAGTTCTTCACTGTGGGGTGATCCAGTATTCTTCATCGAGAAGATGGATGGATCAATGAGCCTCTTCATTGAATATAGCGAGCTCAATAAAATCACTATGAAGAACATGTATCCCCTTCCCCGGATAGATGAATTGTTTTATAATCTTCGTGGGGCCTGTTATTTCTGAAAGGTTGACCTTTCATTGGGATATCACCATCAAAAGGTGAGGAAGGAAGATATTCCCTAGACATCCTTTCAAAGGAGGTATGGACACTATGAGTTCATAGTGATGCCCTTTGGACTCAATAATGCTCCAGTAATTTTCATGGATTTAATTAATAGTTCCTTTAAAGATTACCTCGCCAAATTTGTGGGGGTCTTTATTGAGGATATTCTGATATAATCCAAGAGAAAATAGGAACATTAGGGGAATTTGGAAAAAATGTTAAAGACTATGAAAATGGAGAAGTTGTATGCAAAGTACAGTAAATGTGAGTTCTGGATGGAGGAAGTATCATTCTTGGGGCATGTTATCACCAGGAAAGGGATATTTGTGGACCCTTCCAAGATGAAGGAAATTAAAGAGTGGGCGAGGCCAACTTCTGTAATGTAGATCCATAGAATTTTAGGTCTTTCTTGGTATTATTTACGATTCATGAAAAGTTTTAATGATTGTCAAACCCAATGACCAAGCTGACACGGAAGGGTGTAAATTTTTTCTGGACACAGGAATGTGAAGATTGTTTCAAGGACTTGAAAAAGAGGCTTATCACTGCACCAGTACTCAGACTCCCATCAAGTGGAGAACACTTTTTGGTGTATAGTGATTCTTTTAAGAAAATATTAGGCCGTGTGCTAATGAAAAATGATAATTTGACATACTTTTCTTTAAGGATGCTGAAAATCCTTGAGCAAAACAATCCCACGCATGATCGGTAGTTGGCGGTTGTGATATTTGCGTTGAAAATATTGCCGCGTTATCTCTACGGGAAAAAATGTGAGATATATACTGACCACAAGAGTCTCAAATTTATATTCACACAGAAAGTGATTAATATGTTCCAGCTAAGATGGATAGATCTCATCAAGTATTATGACTTCTCAATCCACTACCATCCCTGTAAGGCAAACAAGGTGGTGGATGCTCTAAGTAGAAAGGATATTGTATCTTTATCAATGATGAGAATTGAAAAGGATCTGATCTTATTAGATAAGAAAAATATGGACATGGGTATCATTAAGGGAGTAACTTCATCAATCCGTTCTCAAATTATTGCTCAACCATACCCCTTAGAGAATATAAAGGATGCCCAGAGAAAAGATGTGGAAATTCAGAAAAGTGTGAAAGCTGTTAAAAATAGGAAATCATCCGATTTCAAAATTGATGATGAAGGAGTTGTAGGATTTGGGACATGATTATGTGTACCTTCTAATCCAGAGATACAGAAGTATCTATTGAATGATACAGATAGCTTGACCTTCTCTATCCTCCCAGGGAGCACAAAGATGTATCGAGATCTCTGAGAAAAAACTTTTGGTTGGACAATATGAAAAGGGATATTGCCGAATATACATCAAATTTCTTCGTATGTCATCAAGTGAAGGCTGAGAGATAAAAGTCTAAGGGGATGATGAAACCACTACCCATACCAGCATGAAAGTGGGAGAACATTACCAAGGACATTTTCACTAGACTTCCAATGACATCTAATGAAAACAATGTTATATGGGTTGTTGTGGATCTTCTTATGAAAACAACTCACTTTATCGTGGTTTCGAGAGGACTTTTCATTAGATCAACTTCCATAGATTTACATAAAATAAGTGGTAAGGCTACATGGAGTACCACTATCTACTATATCTGATCATGATCTGAGATTCACCTCTATGTTCTAGAAATGTCTCCAGCATGCTCTGAGCACTGAACTGAACATCAGTATAACAAATCATCTTCAATCTGATGTCCAATCTGAGCGAACTATTCCGACATTGGATGACTTGTTGAGAGCATGTTCAATAGAATTCAAAGGAGGATGGGGCCAAAATCTTCCACTGGTTGAATTCTTCTACAACAATAGTTTTCACTCGAGCATCCGAATGGAACCATATGATTCCCTTTATGGGAAAAGGTGCATAACACCAGTATGTTGGGATGAAGTCGGGGAGCGAAAGCTACTAGGACCAGAAATGGTTGAACAAATGGTGTAGAAGGTGAAAACCATTCAGTAGCATATCAAGTCATCCCATAGTCAACAGAAGAGTTTTTTAGATTACCATCGATGATTCCTTGGGTTTAAATTTGGATACATGGTATTTCTACGTGTATCCCCATGGAAGAAGGTCATTAGATTTGGGATGAAAGGGAGGTTAAGTCCCAGGTACATGGACCTCTTCGAGATCCTTGATCGAGTTGAAACTATGGTCTATAGACTAGAACTTCCACCTACCATGTCGAGAGTACATGATATCTTTCATTTATCCCTCTTAAGAATGTACATAATAGACCATTCACATGTACTCTCTTCAGAGGTGGTATAGTTGGAGGATGATCTCTCTTACAAGAAGCATCCAGTAAAGATATTTGATCATAGATACAATGTTCTGCGCAACAGGACTACTCATCTAGTCAAGGTACTATGGATTAACCATATGTACAAAACGGCAACATGGGAATTGGAGGAAGCTATGAAGGCAAAGTACCCACACCTATTTTTGGATTATAATGTAAAACAAAATTTCGAGGGCGAAATTTATTAAGGAGAGAAGAATGTAATGACACAATATTTTTGAATGGAAATTCCCTTCTAATAAGTATGTGATATAATCAGATTAAAACACAACATAATGAACTACTAAGTGCTAAGTTACCTATAAACATAAGTTTGTCACTTATGTGTTTGGAATTTCAAAAATCCGGCATACACGGTTGCAATCAGTAAGTTATTTAGAGTCCAATAAGGAAAACATAATTTTTGGTGAATAGTAACCTACCCTAATGAATAGTAACATTCCCTTAAGAATAGTGATATACCCTAATGAATAGTAACCTCGCCTTTGGTGGTATAAAAATAATATTAATGTTGGAAGTACGATATACCTATATTTTAGAATAAGTTAATGAAGGTTTTAAAACTAGTTTTGATAATAAATTAGTATTTTAATTAAATATTAAAACAATAATATTTAGATAATAATTTCATAAAATTGACTTAATTTTTGGATTCTACATGTCATAAAATTGTTATGGTGAATTTTTGGGATTTTTCTGAAATACATGAATTTTTGATGAATAGTAGAATCTGATAATTCACAATAAATGCTAAAAAAATGAATTAATTGAGTCATCAATGATGTTAAGCTAATGTAACTCTACTTGGGTTGGTATAAAATGATAAAATCACTATTCTTGGTCTTAGAATACTTACTATTCCTTGTATTGTTAAGAAATAATAAATTAATGATTATAATATTACGAAATCCCTCTTCTCCTCCACTATAAAAATCCCCCTTCACTCCCTCTTCTCTCCACTCTTATCAAGACTTTTGCCTTGCCATTATTCTTCCCAAATCATTCCCCAAGTTTCTCCCCCACGGCATCAAGCTATCATACTACTCAAAATGCCAATACCTATCCCCTTAAGAGGTTCTCAAAGGAGGAAGTCTAAAGAGGTAAATTCCTCTTCCCAACTTCTTCTTTTCTTTTATGTTCTTTTCTTTTTATTTCTTTCCTCACCTCCCTTCACCATAATTGTATGATAAGTCCATTAACATACATGTACTGTGATGTCTTCATGATAGTGTTATATTTCATTATTTTCTCTCATTTCCCCACCCTTTTATTTGAAAAAACGATAGTACCATTTAAGATGTGCTAATTTAGCACACTCAAGGACAACAGTTTATCAATTTCCATTATTATCATTAATTATAGTCATGAAATCATTCGTGTTATGGTTGAACCAGATTATTATATATGTAATATATAATATTTATGGTTCTGTAATCCTTTGGTACAAATGGAATTAATATATAATGAAAAACACATTCTTTGTAATCAAATCCACCAATTAACAAAAACAATTATCACTATGGTTCTATATATAATAATTCGACTTCACTATAAGTACCCAAATTAAAATTAAAACCTTGTAATCTACTAGATATGAACTGAAAAATATAACTTCAATTCTGGATAACCACTTTCATCTTTCATATAATCCAAACTTGAATAAAAGTGAATCGGTCTTTTAAAGCCAAGTAAACAAACGATCCCGAACAATAAAATTGAACATTGTTACTATTAAAAAATGCTTTTAAATAACTAAAAAGGGTTATAATAAATAAATATAACATAGAAGAGGTTATTTTCTTATTAATTAATAAGAATATTTATTTATTCATGTCGTTAATAACAAGCGGAGAACACCAACAAAATCAAGGTACGAGATCCTCTCCTTTCCTCTGTTAATCAAAATTGTTCTCTATGCTACACCTTTTTGTCTAATACCAAGTGATGGGGTATGTTTTCGCACCTCCCCCATACTTTTATAATGTTTTATAAGTCATGATAAACCCATTATCACCCTCATCAAATTCTCTTAGTTACAACTGATACCATGTGGATAATCCATAATGGATTCTACCCGAACTTCCTTTACTCCTTTGGGTTGCTCTATCTTTCTTTTTACCAAAATGTAGTTGTATTTTCTTTTTATGTATAACTACAACATTCGTTTTATATTCTCCAAACTCATGTTACAAGATCCATCTCTCATTATCTTTCGGTTATATACACGCAATAAAGCAAATCTCTCTTCGATACTTCCCAATAAACACACTAGTTTTAAAGGAACATCTCGAACATTTACCCAATTTCAAGTGCACCCTATATTATGTTTTAAGACACCATTATATTTTTAAATTATCTATTTTTATTATTAAAACCTTCTTGGTGAAATTATGGTTTTATATAAAATAATTTCTTCTTTACTATTTTAAAAGACCTATAGTATTATCCTTAAAACCGCAAAAAATGTTTTAATGCTAATGTTTCTAAAATAAATTTCTCATATGTTGTAACTTATGTTTGACACCACATACCATGTTATTTTCTTATTTTAACGTATGAACGTCCTATTATTTTCTAATTCTATTCTTACATGGGCACTTTCATGATACACCCATTGGCTATGATTTATGTCATGATTGTGGTACCCAATTCTTTCCATGGGTACCATTTTGTTTGTGTATGGTTGATTAACTATGATTGTATATGTGATAAGAATATTTATGTGGAAATAATATTCACTAAAATTTTGATATGGGTGCCCCCATATAGCGCTCCAATGCAATGGATAATGTTAGGTCTCATGAGATGCGATGTGAAATGGGATTTGCGGTTAGCATTGACCCGTAGTAAATTGGGAAACAGGATTGGCGGTTAGCCTTGACCCATAATAACGATATTATTTATTATTCTACCGCATTTATATGATTTCATGTTTATATGATACCATGATTATATTAAATGATTTTTTAAGTTTCATGCTTTGGATATCATTATTTTATGCCTCCTAACTCATGTGATTGAGATGTATCCTTATGTTCATTCCCTTACTGGGCTTTTATCTCATCCCTTTGTTCATGTGTTCCCCAGGGTACCCTATGTAGATGTAAGGGATAAAAGGAAGTTATAAGAAATTTATGGAGATTAGATAATTATTTTTTAGCCACATGTTTTATGTTATGTGTACCCAGTCTTACAAGACACTAGACTTAACGTTCCTTGGCTTGTTCTCTGATGATTAATTATACTTAAAATCATGAAATGATTTATATAAAAGGTTCGGGTCTCTATAGTATATGGATTGAAAAACTATCGAATGTCATTTATATTATGAGAATAACTAATCCATTCCTCGCCAACATGAGTCCAGGTAGTGATTGAGCAAGTGAAGGCTACTTGAATATCTATGGAAGGAATACTGTAAATATTATCGTATAGACCTGCTAACACTTTTATAGGGGACTTATAAAGATCACAACAACATAATATTTTACCAAATATCCAAAAAATCAATCACAAATAAATAAATCGATTCAATGAAGATTGTACTTACTCATAGAACTTGTATTTAAAAAAATTCTTTCCCTGGAATTCTTTCATTCTAAAAACACTAATTTTTTATAAATCCTAGTAGTATTTCAAACCTATTAAATGAGAAATAATTTATTAAAAAACAATATATATTTAAACAACTTATTAAAAAAAACATCAATAATTTCATCACTAAAACCAATAAATTTTTTTTCTTGAAACTATCTCAACAAAAAAACATTTTATAGAGTTTAAAAAAATATCCAATAAGCTCATTAGGAAAGAACAATATTTTCAATGTAAACATAGAAACAGGAGTGTATAACATTGATTTAAAACACATTGTAGTAACTTTTAAAATATAAAACAATAAATTTAACATTACATAGAAATACCATGAAAATTTAAGATGTGATAAATGAAATATAGGTCTGAAAGAAACAAAAATACCCAAAATTTTCAATTGAAAATGTTTATTATAAATATTTTAGACACTTCGCCATCAATTAGACCATGAATAGAATTATCTAGATACATTTTCATGGGTGATGAAATGTCTGACAGACTGTGTTCTTTAATATTACCCCCAATATCACCATCACTTTCACTATAAAATGAGAATTTTCCCCAGATGCCTCTAAGGATATTCCTAAAAATCATAGTAGTATCACATCCCATCAAAATAAAAAATGAATAACCAAAATAATTACAAAAATAAATGAGAATTTCTGACCACCCATTGAAACTCAAGATCTCACAGATGGAAGAGATGACTGAATACTTCTTCAGACATACCACCTAAGCTCAAATTGTCTGAACTCCAATATACATTTACCTAAAAAGAACAATAGGGCCTCAAATACTTTTTTGTAATAAATTGGACAATGATGACAGAACACAAAACTTGATCCAACCTTCAATAAATCCTATGTTACATTCCTCATCCCCCCTATGATTGCAAAAATCACTCATATAACACATGTTAACTTTTGGTAGTGAATTCACCTATATAAAACATCGATAAAGAATTTACCAACTGGTTACCTAACATGGGGTATCCAAACATTGGAAAACCATGAAATATATTATAAGAGGAAATGATGATTGGAAGAATAAAAATACCATAACTATAATGAATGAAAAAATTATTTTCAATGACATATTCTACATAGGAAACAATTTTTATAAAATACTTTTACTATAAAAAACAATTAAAAACTAAATTTTAATGGGATGGTTGGCCTAGGTGGTTGATTTAACTGACAAACTGAAACTACCCAAAGATAAGTTTATAATAGCCACCACATCTCTTTGTGACTCACCAATCACAACAATAAGTCAATCAACACATGCTACCTAATAGAGTGCGATAAAAAGAATACATTTAATTCATAACATGAAACCTGTATAAAACCCGAGAGATTGAATACCAAAATAAATTAGATTGTAGGGTGAATACCATAGTCCATTGGGATTCCACCATTAATTTATTAGTGCTTAACATATAAAGAAATCAATTTTATAGTATGAAATTAAGGAATAATAATATAAGTTTTCATTCTTTTTATGAAAAATATAAATAAAATAATATATTATAAATATAGAATTGAAAATACTCACATTTATAAAGAATGAATAAAAGAGGACCTACCAAGTTATGTTTGTTTCAAAGATGAAAAAATAAATACCTTTTATGAAAACCCTGCTTTTTATTACAACTTAAACATGATTCATTACATAAAACATCACTTGATACAACAAAGAAGATGGAGAGGTTTAGTGTCTTTGGGGCTTAGGATTATTACATAAAAACTTAAAACATGAAATACAACATCTTTATTGAAAACTTCCTTTACATGACCACTACATTCCCTCGTACTTAGCATTGCATGGGATAACCTGAGGACATGCATAAGAAAAGGGTGAGCTATAAAGCCCAGTAAGGGAGTACACATGGAATAACATGAGGAGTAAAATACATGTTAGTCAATAGGCATATCAATAGAGCATAAAAGAAACATGAACATAAAATCATGATAAAGAATGATAATCATAACATGGAAATGTGGAAACAACACTTAACCTTGAATTAGCGTGAGCCAGGGCTCATTGCACATGGAGCATGAGTAAAACCTCATTGCACATGAAGCATGAGTAAACCCTTGTTGCAATTGAATTAGAAAGAGTCAAAACTCATTGCACATGACTTATCATGATACTATACTTTACCCAATGCATTGGAGCGTTATAAGGGCGCACCAATCTAAAACATTTCATTTCATGCATAAGTGTGCCATATGGATCATAAAACATGGATTAATAAAACGTAATCATTTATTCCAAGATAAAGGAATGTGGAATTAATAAATTAAACATTATAATCAATAAGTAAATGTGCATAAATATGAATATCATTGGTGGAGAAATGGGCATGGTATTCACTACACAATGACATTGGCTTAGAAGATCGGTGTGATTTTGGCAGCGTAACGACGTGACATAAGAATTCATAAAAATGGTTGATGAGAGAGGAAGGGGTTACTCATAATATTTACATGTAATGGACAGTAATGAGGTCATATAGATACATGTCCCAACAATTGAAAAGGAATTTAGATTCATGATACAAAAGTATTGCTTGAATGTAAAAGAAGAGAGAGAAGTTCCTTTCGGAATTTCGGCATAGTAACGGGTGTACATTGGAGGCATTTAATGAGAGAGAAAGGGGTCTCACATCATTCAAAAAATAATAGGGCAGTATGGGGGATGTGTGAATCCATACCCCAACATTCATAATTGAAATTAAAAGGTAAATACATCTTAAAGAAAACTGACAAAAATGAGAAAGGAAGAAAAAACCCTTACTTGGAAGTGTGCTTCCAAAGGCTAGAGAGAGGCTTGTGAGAGGCTTCTTGGGAGCTTGGGGCACCTTGGTAGGATTCTAGAGAGAGTATGGCAGAGGTTGGACGAACTCCAAAGGATTTTAGTGAGGAGGAAGTGGGAGCTTGGTTGGGTTTATATAGGATAGGTGAGAGAATTCTTTATTATTTAGGTTGGGGACCCATTATATTAAACTAATCCAAACCACAAACCATCCCATGGTTTTTGCCCATGGTTTCTGGAAAAGGTAAGAGGAAAATAATATTTTACAGGGCCATGGTCGGAAATTATTAAAATAATAAGGTTGCTTATGTGGGGGTGAGTCACACTCCCATTGAAATTAATTTAAAAAGGCAAAGTGTTGAATAAGTCTTGAGGGGTTCATTAATGCTTTGAAAAGTAATTCAAAAAAACCCAAAATCACTATATTTTAATGATAAAACATATATTGGCCGAACATAAGGATTATAGTATTTTATTACATCACCATTGGGTCATTATGATGTCATAAAACACATTATATATTTAAACGGTATTTAATTTTTACCCAAAAATTTGACTGTCTCAGAAAATTATGAAAAATTAACCGTTGGATAATTTAGACATCCTGATTAAATAAATAACATTTATTTTATCTAAATAATTTTCTAAAAATGTGAAATTTTACTTTTAAAATAATAACTGACATTTATCGAAAATTCACGGGTTTTGACAGAAATGGCTTTCAAACCTTAATAAAAATTTTAATTGCATTCATAAAATCATAAGATCATTTATATTTAATAAAAATTAATTTAATAATAATATTAACATATTATTTAATTAAAAAATCCCTTAATTTAATCAAATAGATTTCTTAATTAAATAATAACTAAGAACACCATTTGTACTTTAAAAACTATTTACAATGTATAAAAAATGACTAGAAATTATATTCATTATTATATACAAAAATAATGTACATGAACATAGTACTACTTATTTGTTACATAACCCCTTAAAATAGCCGCATAATACCTAAGGGTAAGGTGTACGATGGTGACAGACTCTTGGGGTGGCTCGGATAACATCGCTCGAGTGGTAATTTCAATCAACTTCCTCTTTTCCCGTAGACAGTAACGTTCGAACTTGACATAATGAAGCTCAGCTTGGGCTTGGTCAAGGGCGAAGCCCAAGGATGCCACCTCTTTTCCGAGCTCTGACAAATGGGTTTCGTATGGGGAAATTCTACTGGTTGAGGCCATTTATTCCTTTATCTGAGTAAAATTGGGTTCGTTAAAGCCTTATATTTATACTAATCATGTGATCACTATTCAACGGCTATAAAATTTACGGTCAAAAATCTTATCATAAAACAAAAGAAGTTGACATTTTATAAAACATTTTATATAAAGAGATATCTAATAGGATCAAGAGGGATTTCCATTAATGAAACTTTGGGTCGTTACAATATTCCCCCCTTAAGAAATTTCTCCCTCGAAATTTTCCTTTTCCCACACTAAAACAAATGTGGGTAACTCAGATTCATCATATCCTCCAACTCCCAAGTTTCTTCTTCAAACTTGTGGTTTCTCCACAACACCTTGACGAGGGGAATTGTCTTATTTCGTATAACTTTTTCTCTACGATCTAAGATCTTCACTCATTGCTCCTCATAAGAAATATCATCTTCTAATTGTACCACCTCGGGAGAGAGTACATGTGAAGGGTCCGGTATGTACTTCCTTAAGAGGGATACATGAAAGACATCATGCAACTTGGCCATAGTAGGTGGAAGTGCTAGTCGATAGGCCACAACCCCAACACGATCAAGAATCTCGAAGGGGCCGATATACCTTGGATTTAACTTTCCTTTCTTTCCAAACCTCATGACCTTCTTCCATGGAGATATTCGTAAAAACACCATGTCTCAAACTTTAAACTCAAGGATACATCGACGATTATCAACATACCTCTTCTGTCGACTCTGGGCTACATTGATATGCTGCTGAATGGTTTTCACCTTCTCCACCATTTCCTCAACCATTTCTGGTCCAAGCATCTTACGTTCACCGACCTCATCCCAACATGCCGGTGTTCTGCACCTTTTCCCATACAGGGCTTCATATGGTGCCATTTGGATGCTCGAGTGGAAACTGTTATTATAAGAGAACTCAACCAGAGGAAGATGTTGATTCCATCCTCCTTTAAAGTCCATTGAGCATGCTCTCAACATATCCTCAGGTGTTTCCATAGTCTGCTCGGATTGGCCATCAGTTTGAGGATGATAGGCCATAATGAAGTTTAGTTTAGTATTCAGAGTATGTTGAAGACTCTTCCAAAACATAGAGGTGAATCTTGGATCTCGGTCAGACCCAATAGATAGTGGTACTCCATTCAACTTTACCATTTCCCTGATATATATCCGTGCTAGTTGATCCAATGAGAAATCCTCCCGAATAGCAATGAAGTGTGCAGTCTTTGAAAGACCATCCACAACAACCCAGATTGCACTGTTTCCTTTTGATGTCCTCGGATGTCCGGTGAAAAAGTCCATAGTTATGTTCTCCCATTTCCATTCTAGAATGGGAAATGGTTGCATAATCCCCTTAGACTTCTGCTTCTTTGCCTTCACTTGCTTACACACCAGGCACTTTGATGTATATTCGACGATCTCCTTCTTCATATTATCCCACCAAAAGTTTTCTCAGAGATCTTGATCCATCTTTTTGCTCCCTTGGTGAATAGAGAAATTTGAACTATGTGAATCATCCAAAAGTTCATTCTTCAGCTCCGGACTTGATATAACACATAGTCTTTTCCCAAAATTCACAATTCCTTCTTCATTAACATTAAACTCCGAGGATTTCCCCTTTTCGATAGCTTCCACTTTTTCTTGAATTCCCACATCATCCTTTTGAGAATCCTTTAACCTTTCCAAAAGAGATGGTTGAGCAGTCATTTGTGAAAGGATTGATTATTTTCCCTTCTTTATGATTCCCACATCCATCTTCATCAAGTATGAGAAGATTGGATCCTTCTCAATTCTCATCATTGATAGAATCGATGGATCCTTTCTACATAGGGAATCCGCCACCTTGTTCGCTTTCCCAGGGTGGTAATGTATTGAACAATCATAATACATGATGAGGTCTATCTATCTTTTCTGGCACATATTAATCTCTTTTTGTGTGAATATATATTTAAGACTCTTGTTGTCAGTATATATCTCACATTTCTCTCCATAGAGATAATGCCGCCAGATTTTCAAGGCAAAGTTCATAGCCGCCAACACCAGATCATGTGTTGGATAGTTTTGCTCATGGATTTTCAACTGCCTTGAGGCATAGGATATCACTTTATCATTTTTCATCATCACAAAGCCTAAGCCCTTCATTGAAGCATCACTGAATACCACAAAAATCTCCCCACTTGTGGGTAAAATGAGCACGGGTGCAGTGATAAGTCTCCTTTTCAACTCCTTGAAGCATTCTTCACATTCATCACTCCAATCAAACTTTACTCCCTTTCGAGTTATCTTGGTATGATGGTTGGAAAATAGTGAGAAATTTCTCACAAATCGTCGATAATATCCAGTTATCCCCAAGAAGCTATTGATATCGGTTAACGATGTTGGCCTCGGCCATCCCTCAATTGCATCTGTTTTGGAGGGATCCACAGATATCCCATTGCTTGTGATGATATGGCCCAATAATGAGACCTCCTTTAACTAGAACTCACACTTGTTGTACTTTTCATAGAGCTTCTCCTTACACAAAGTCTCTAGTACAGTTCTTAAATGCTCCTCATGGTCCTCCTTGGTTTTGGAGTATATTATAATATCATCTATAAAGACTACCACAAATTTGTCAAGGTAATCTCTAAAGACTCTATTCATCATGTCCAAGAATATTTCTGGAGCATTGGTGAGTCCGAAAGGCATTACTATGAATTCATAGTGCCCGTACCTTTTACGAAAAGCAGTGTTGGAGATATCTTCCTTTTTCACCCTTACATGATAATATCCCGACCGCTAGTCCACCTTGGAGAAGTATTGTGCTCCACGCAACTGATCGAACAAGTCATCAATTCATGGGAGTGGATACTTATTCTTTATCGTGATTTTTTAGGGTCATGATAATCGATGCAAAACCACATTGACCCATCCTTCTTCTCGTTGAAGAGGATCGGTGCACCCCATGGTGAAGCACTTGGGCATATAAACCCTTTATCCAGATTCTCCTGTAGTTGTTTCTTCAGCTCTTCTAGATCAACAACAGCCATTCTATATGGAGTCTTGGATATTGGTAGCACCTCAAGTATATGTTCAATTGAGAAATCAACATCTCTTCATGGAGGAAGACCAGACAGTTCCTCGGGAAACACTTCAGCAAATTCCCTCACAATAGGCATTTCTTCAAGGATGGTTTCTTCCTTGGACTCAATCATCTGAGCCAGATACGCCTGCTCATAGGGCAGTAATATCCATTCTTGAGATGATGGAGCTAAAGAGGATTCATCTTCCTCCTGACACTTGTAATGAATCGGGGGTTTATTCTCCATATGGAGTGTGATTTCCCTCTCCCGAAAATTTATGTTGGCTCTATATAAGGAAAGCCAATCCATGCCAAGAATTTCATCAAATTCAACCAATGGGAGTATGATGAGGTTCACCGGGAAATTCAATCGACAGATTATAACAGTGGAGGAATTATATTCATGGGATGAAATGATTACCCCATTTTCCATACTCACAGACATCTTTACTTCCATGATTTGTGGAGGTGCTGGGATTGTTCTAATAAACTTTTGAGATATAAATGAATGCATATAACCTGAATCAAAAAGTATGTTCTCTATTCTTGAATGAATAACTAGCGTACCTGTCACCACTTCGTTGTAGGGGTTCACTTCGGCAGAAGTGATGGCAAAAGCTCTTCCTTGCTTTCTTGGATGTTGTTGGTTGCCTCCGATAACCCTTGGATTAGGGAACTGATTTGCAAAATGACCCGGTTCATTGAATTTCTAGCATTGAACAACGCGTTGAGGTTCGAACGGAGTGTTCTGCTCCTCTGTTGCAGCCGTGGGTCCTTCATGCCAATAGTTAATAGCTAGGTGCCCTTCTCTTCCACGCCGGAAGCATT
The DNA here is from genome assembly GCA_963277665.1 of Viscum album. Lineage (NCBI taxonomy): Eukaryota > Viridiplantae > Streptophyta > Magnoliopsida > Santalales > Viscaceae > Viscum > Viscum album. Next base: position 1,971,692,909 of record OY728151.1, read on the forward strand.
TTCTCGTCCCCTTAAGGCAATTTCAAGGGTGCTTCATTCCGCACATTTGGCAAGTGGGGTGCTGGAACGTCTTAGCACCGTTGGATTTATCCATCGGACCACCAGCATTGAAGTGCACCTTACGCTTCTTGTCCCCATGATACCCCTGTGATTCGCCAATCTCCATTTTAACCGTGAGGGCACATCAGACAATTTCCTCATAGCTGTCGAAGTCACGGATCGCGAATGCTTTCCGCAAGCTAGTCTTAAGCCCACCAAATAAGCGGTCAACCTTGCATTCGGGGGTAACGACAAAGCCAGAAGCGTATCGTGCAAGCCTTATGAAGTTTTCCTCGTATTCTCCCACATATTATTCATCTTTTTTCTTGAGGGAAAGGAAGTCCCTTTCCATCTTAATCCAGAGGGTGCACGGAAAATATTTATCAAAAAACATCTTCCGGAATTCCTTCCATTACAAATCCTCGATCTCCACCTCAGGCTTCGTATTTTTGATCAACGTCCACCATTGATCAACTTCACCCTCCATACGATAAGCATCTAGGGGAACCATATCTTGTTCAGAACATTGAAGGATGGAGAAGATCTTTTCAATGGGGTTGATCCATTGTTCAGCGATCATGGGATCGGATGATCCACTAATAGTAGGAGGCCTTTTTCTCATGAAGATCTCGATAGTGACTTTTTCACTATTAGGGGGGGTTGAATGTTCCTCTTGACCCGTGTTTCTATTAAAAACATGAGTTAGCTGAGATATAAGCGTTAAAATGTTCGCGATTCCTGCTCCCATTGGATTGGACATCTCATTAGTACGAGTTCCCATTCGAGTCTATCTCAAAGTGGTGTTTTCAGGTTTTACCCCTAGGATACATCTGTGCCAGAGCCGCCTCTACCTGCTTGTATCCAGATAGGGATGTATTTGTTTGATAACCCACTTACTTAGTATTTAACAAAACTTAGGGATGTTTTTAGTATACTTAGTCTTGTATCAAAGGCTTTAATAGGGTTTCCTAATCCCAATAATAACTAAACCTATCCTCTGATACCAAATATGACAACCCTTCTTTTTATTACAACTTAAACATTATTCATTACATAAAACTTCACTTGATACAACAAAGTATATCGATAGGTTTAGTGTCTTTGGGGCTTAGTATCGTTACATAAAAACCAAAAACATGAAATACAACATCTTTATTGAAAACTTCCTTTACATGACCACTACATTCCCTCTTACTTAGCATTGCATGGGATAACCTGAGGACATGCATAAGAAAAGGGTGAGCTATAAAGCCCAGTAAGGGAGTACACATGGAATAACATGAGGAGTACAATACATGATAGACAATAGGAATATCAATAGAGAATAAAAGAAACATGAACATAAAGTCATGATAAATCATGATAATCATAACATGGCAATGTGGCAACAACACTTAACATTGAATTAGCGTGAGCCAAGGCTCATTGCACATGAAGCATGAGTAAACCCTCATTTTACATGAAGCATGAGTAAGCCCCCGTTGCACTTGAATTAGCATGATTCAACACTCATTGCATGTGACGTATCATGATACTATACTTTACCCAATGCATTGGAGCGCTATAAGGGCACACCCTTCTTAAACATTTCATTTCATGCATAAGTGTGCCACATGGATCATAAAACATGGATTCATAAAACAAAATAATTTATTCTATGATAAAGGAATGTGGAATTCATACATTAAACTTTATAATAAATAAGTAAATGTGCATAAAGGTGAACACCCTTGATGGAGAAATGGGCATGGTATTCACTACACAATGACATTGGCTTAGAAAATCGGTGCGACTTTGGCAGCGTAATGGCGTGACATAGGAATTCATAAAAATGGTTGATGAGAGAGAAAGGGGTTCCTCATAATATTTACATGTAATGGACATTAAGGAGGTCATATAGAAACATTTACCAAAAATTTAAAATGAATTTACATTAATGATACAAAATTATTGCTTGAATGTAAAAGAAGAGAGAGAAGTTCCTTTCAGAATATTGGCATTGTAATGGGTGTACATGGGAGGAATTTAATGAGAGAGAAAGGGTTCTCCCATCATTCAAACAATAAGAGGGAAGTATGGGAGAGGTGAGAAACCATACCCCAACATTCATAATTGAAATTAAAAGGGAAATACAACTTAAAGAAAATTGACAAAAATGAGAAAGGAAGAAAAAACCCTTACTTGGAAGTGTGCTTCCAAAGGCTAGAGAGAGGCTTGTGAAAGGCTTCATGGGAGCTTGGGGAACCTTGGGATGATTATAGAGAGAGTAGGGAAGAGGTTGGACGAACTCCAAAGGATTTTAGTGAAAAGGAATTGGCATCTTGGGTGGGTTTATATAGGAAAGGTGGGAGAATTCTTTATTATTTAGGTTTGGGACCCCTTATATTAAACTAATCCAAACCACAAGCCATCCCATGGTTTTTGCCCATGGTTTCTGGAAAAGGAAATAGGAAAAAAATATTTTACAAGGCCAAGGTCCGAACTTATTAAAATAATAAGGTTTCTTATGTGGGGGTGAGTCACACTCCCATGGAAATTAATTTAAAAAGGAAAAGTGTTGAATAAGTCTTGAGGGGTTCATTAATGCTTTGAAAAGTAAGTCAAACAAACCCAAAATCACTTTATTTTAATGGTAAAACATATATTGGCCGAAAATAAGGATTATAGTATTTTATTACATCACCATTGGGGGATTATGATGTCATAAAACACATTATATATTTAAACAGTATTTAATTTTTACCCTAAAATTTGACTGTCTCAGAAAATTATGAAAAATTCACCATTGGATAATTTCGACATCCTGATTCTAGAAATAACATTTATTTTATCTAAATAATTTTCTAAAAATGTGAATTTTCACTTTTACGAAAAAAAACCGACATTTATCAAAAATTCACGGGTTTTGACAGAAATGGCTTTCAAACCATAATAAAAATTTTAATTGCATTCATAAAATTATAAGATCATTTATATATAATAAAAAATAATTTAGTAATAATATTAAAATATTATTTAATTTAAAAATCCCTTAATTTAATAAAATATATTTCATAATTAAATAATAACTAAAAACACCATTAGTACTTTAAAAACTATTTACAATGTATCAAAAATCACCGAAATTATATGCATTATTATATACAAAAATAATGTAAATGAACATAGTACTACTTATTTGTTACATATCCCCTTAAAATATAAACATAAGACCTAAGGGTAAGTTGTGCGATGGTGACAGACTCTTGGGGTGGCTCGGATAACATCGCTCGATTGGTAATTTCAATCAACTTCCACTTTTCCCATAGACGGTCGCGTTCGAGCTTGACATAATGAAGCTCAGCTTGGGCCTGGTCAAGGGCAAAGCCCAAGGATGCCACCTCTTTTCCGAGCTCCAGAAAATGGGCTTCGTATGGGGAAATTCTACTGGATGAGGCCATCTCTTCCTTTGTCTGAGTAAAATTGGGTTCGTTAAAGCCTTATATTTATACTAATCATGTGATTACTGTTCAACGTCTATAAAAGTAACGGTCAAAAATCTTATCATAAAACCAAATAAGTTGACATTTTAAAATACATTGTATATAAAGAGACATTTAATAAGACCAAGAGGGATTTCCATTAATGAAACTTTGGGTCGTTACACCTTTTTCAATCCAAGACATATAAATTTCAAAAAGACAAGCTAAACTTTTTATGTTGAAAAACACTATACTTATAAAAAACAACACATGGTTTAAAATATGGTTTTAAAGGAAGCACAATACATATCATTAATTTAAAACAAATATAACTCTACCTATTTTTAAAACATAAACACACACATCCTATATAATGGTATAGACATTAAAAAACATAATACAATTTAAATGAATAATTATTCATTAAAATGACAGTATTGAAACATGGAATTTCTCACCCCAATGATGTTTACTCATAAATAACCTAATCAATCACAAAAACAACAAGTAAAACTCGTATGTTAACAATAATAAACAATCATAGCATAAAGTACAAAAAATAAGGAAACAAACTTGGAAATAGTGGTTCAAGTTTCGAAACATGTAAAAGTGGAACAAACTACTAGTAGGTTCACAGTCGCACAACTCATCACATGAATTTGTCTCATATATCTACATTAGTGAGAAATCCACTATCCATATATTATATATTACTAGGTTTAACTATTAAGGGTACCATTCTCAAATAGTATGGTAGAGTATCTAAACATCCATCATAAAACCCTAGGTTCCTCAAATCATGGATAAAATAGGTGAGAACCATCATGTTGTCAACATAGATATAATTTTCCTAAGAATAAAACCTTACTAATCTAGAAATCAAACTCCAATAGCTTCACTTACATTCGATGCTCCCTCAATATACATAGAACAATATCCAAATGACGTGTTTTCTCCTACCTTATTTAATGTAATGTATAATTTCATCAATGAAAACATCAATAATGAACTGAAAATAAAAATAGAAGATTTAATTAACTTGGGACATAATGATTATTTGTATGTTTATAAACAAAAACAACATCACAATATTCTAAAAACACCTAATAACATCCTAACTTCTCTTATTAATATCCCTACTTCTATTGCAAAATAAAAAATAAAGGCCCCTAAAGAGCTTTATAATACATCTCATCTGGTCCAACACCTATATTACTGAACTAATGAATCAAAAAAAATGAAGCGTACATAATTTTATTCATGGGGATACAGACAAGAAGTGAGGGTTGAAAAATAATATCTGGGAAGATAATTCCCTAAATTACAGATAAATATAAACAGAAAGTAAGAAAAAAAAACCAAAACTAGTCATCACAAAACAAATGTTGTCATAAAATATATATCATAGAATATTCCATCATATAGTAAATAAAAATCCCATTATATTTCATAATGAACAACTATACATATCATATAAGATATATAATTTAAGTGGGATCACCCATAGGAATATAATACAAAATTGGGTCAAAGAAAAATTAAATGTAAGGGTACATCCACCAAATGGTCAGAAGTTAAAAATCATCCCATTTTCTATCTCTAAAAAATATATCGTAACTCATCCATTAGATATAGAAGGGCCCTTGACCTTACCCAGTATACAAACCATGAATTCTATATAGGAATCATGACACTCGAAGGGTGTATATCACAAAACATTCTTGTAAATTTTGGTGTATGATCAATAAAAAAATTAGTAATGTAAATAATAATAAATAAATGACATTTCACCATGTGGAGTGCACCTACCATACCATGGTTGAACATAACTGTTTCATCTAGGGAAATAATTTGGCAATATACCAATAGTATGAGCACAGACCAAAAAGTTGAATGATGCCTCATTCGTCGTATTATATACATGGTAAATAAGCTATCACTATCAAGAAATACTAGTTGAACTAACCATCTCCATCACATGTCATCAAAGTCAAAAATCTGTCACTAAACCAACATAATGAAGAATGAGTCAATTTTAGTGATTAAGGCATCACAAATCACTACTAAAATAAAGGACCTTAACAGTGCTGGCCTTTATCATCACTAGAAAAAACAAGATAAATGTTCTCTTTATCAGTGCTTTTGATATAGGTATAATAAAATTAAATAATTAAATAAATAAGTTATAAGTATATGTATATTAAAAATAAATATTAAAAATTTTATTAATTAAATAATTATCGTTCAAAATCAATAATTTTATTATAATATATATATATATATATATATATTATAAATACTAATAAAGTGTATACATTAAAAATGAGGATATTATTCAAATGAAAATTAAAAAAATAATTATTAAGAAATTTAAATGAGAAAAATATAAAACATTTTATTAATTAAGTAATTATATATAATGTTATTAAATAATATCTATATTATATAAAAATATATATTAATGTAAATAAAAATGATTTATATTATAATAAATATTCAAAATTTTCAATAAAATAATATTATGTTTATTGAATAATGGGTTGTAATTAAAAATTAACATGAATACTTTTTTGGCTAATTGCATCAAGTAATGGACATAATTGAATGTCGTTTGATTTTTTAGATTAAAATAGATCACACATTTGTTATTTTAATATTCCGTAAATGTACATAATTAAAGAATTTTCATCGACAACACATACATACATATATTTAGACAATAAAAGAAATCATATACAGAAATAATTATAATAATTATGTAATTTAATCAATTATTAGTATTAAATTTTTAATTTAGTTATACAATGAAACATTTAATTTATTATGTTTTGAATCAGAAAATTTTGTTAATTTTAATTTAATATTGTAAATGTTTGGTTTTATTTATTCATTTGAAATATGTTTTACTTGTTTTCTTTTTTTTATGAATTTAATCAATTTTTATCATTTAATTTAGAAATATTTATCTTCAATGAATAAATATATTTTTAATTTGTATTAATATTTATTTCAATATATATCCTTGTTTTTTTTTAATAATTTATATTTAATTAATAAAATTTGACCATTTTTTCAATATTGTAAAAGTGTACTCATTTTTAATTATTTAATTTCAGTCATTGATAAAATGAATACACATTAGATTAAATATACATTAATAGTGTTATAAATATATTTATAAGTGTATCATTATAATATTTATACATTTATAATTATAAATTAATTAATATTTTTTTGTAACAAGGTATTCATATAAATATAAATAAATTATTATATATATTTAAATAATAATTAATTTAAAATAAATTTATCTAAATAAAGAATATATTTACTATAACGTTATTTATAAATATTTATTATATATATATAGTTATATAAGTATATATAATGATATAAATATTATTATTTTCAAATGTATTTATACAATTATACATAAATAATTATTTATAAATATTTATAGAATTATAATAAATATATTTAAATAATGTATATATATATTAAATATATATATATATATATAATTACATAAATAAATTTAAAAAAATATTTATAAATATAATTAAAAATCCTTTATCATCACTTATTAACTTAATGATGGTAAAATGGTTCTTTGTGAGTGATTTTTTGAAAGTGTGGATTAAAGTGTCCTCATCTATTTATAGGGACCCATCCTTCATGAACTAGTTCGTGCTATCAGAAGCTCTCCATAGAATACAACTATTTTTTGTGCTCATCGTTGTTGAATCTAAGCTCATATCTTGGCTGGAATCAAGGTTCCAACTATTCTAAGGCATGAATCTATGGCTCGAATAATTCAATGTTCAGTATAATTCAAGGAACAAAGAAAATCTAGGCTTTTAGATATCTATACATTCCCAAGGTTATAAACATAACTTTCCCAACCCACATATATGTATCCCAACATCTCTTGTTGGATAATCCAATAACATTACAGCCCAAAATTCACGGTTTTTGGATATATTGAAGTATTTTCTTACCTAATTGAATGTGTGTCTCCTTCGAACAAAATTGTTAATGTTAAACTAAAAATATATCTTACCCAATGTTGGTTCATATTGTTTTGAGGTATATTAGGCTCCCAATAACATTATTCCTGGACATTTACTTCTTTAAAATTATCAACTTATGAAAACTTCATCCATGTAGTGGTATGTGTTATTGTTGGTTTCAAATATTCCATTGTAAATAAAATGAAAACATGTAATTAATATTAGTATTGAGAAGTTAAAGTGATATGATTTCCTTGATTCACCTATATACAAAGAAAAATTATTAACTCAGTTATTGGATACATCAATATATCATACATCAAATGTACCACAAAAAAATCATTGTTCTTTGTCCAATTATAAAATATTGTTTATTCAAAACACATAAGTACCAATATTGTTTGATCATTCTACTTCTTGATATAAGAGATGAGATCAACTCTTCCTAGCTGAATTATTTTTGGGTATTGATCCTTCCTTAAATACCAATTCCTAATTAATTAATTTATTTTATAAAAATATTTCATTTACTAACACTATTTTCTCTAATTTTTATCCATAATAAACACATCTAGTTTATTAATGTATAATCTCCCCTTATGAATTCCATTGAGGATCATAGATTTGAAATCCATTTGGTGTACTTTTAACAATATTAACACTAAACTACAAGGATATGGGATTCAATTTATCGTATATATAAATGACTTTGATCTATGAATTCCCCTTTCACACTATGCACCTGTCAGTTTGAGAAACCTTTCAATAGCCAATGTGTTTATTAAAGAAAACCATCCTAATTTTAATAACATTTTTATCATCAATCCTTAGAAAAATTTCCACGGTCACATTATTCTTATTTGTTTCAATGTCATCATGTTTATATTTTATCCAATTGTAATCAATTTCATCCTTTCTATATAATTTAGGTTCTACATTGGAAAAATGAGTTTTTAGTAGAATATTAGTCCATCGAGTTTTCCTCAAAACTACCTAATTTCATATGAAATTATATTGATTTATTTCATCCTTTCTTGTATTTAATGAGCTTCACAATCATTCATCATTTTCCTCACCATAAAGGACTTATTTTGAGTCTACCCCAACCCAGGTTTCACCCCCAAGATACAAAATTCAAAATTAATATCGTTCAATGTTTCATTGTTATTTTAATCATAAACATATATCCAAATTATAATTAGTAAAAAATATACATTTATTTTAACATTTAAACATAAATACTTCTGAACCCACCATTTTTATGTCGATATTTAATTTTATCATTATCTAATATGGTCAATTTTCCCAACCACAAATCAATTTCCTATTTCAAACACAATTACCAAAAATATTTACAAATCCTAAATCTAAAAAATTTATACCTAGTTTTCAATTCCTTTTCAAAAATATATCCATATTTGAAATGATAAGACAATAATTAATACTTACAAACTAATATTTCATTTATTTTATCACAAATCTAATAAAAAATTATTTTTTTATTAATTTAATCCATATAGAAACATATTTTTCATTAACATTACATTTTTGTTCCACCCTTAAGAATATATGATTACCATATATCTAATTCAAAAAAATGGTAGGCATTATCTTTTATGGAGAACTCAATGGAGTACAACTGTTTTCCTCATCAGTTTCTTATACTGAGTTGCAATTATTCCAATTTTTTTCTTCACAATAATACCCAATCTATTTTAGTTTTAGTTTACTTTTATATTTTGTCAGCATACTATATATGAGTATGGTTTTGAGTATTTCAAGAAATATAGGGGAATTACCACAAGAGATAGAGGATGAGTGCCAAAAAAATGCATTGATAACTGTTATGAAGATGAGAATATGAGGATGAAATTTCTCTATTACTTATTCCATTGGATTAATTCCAAGGATAAAACTGATCATAGTGGAGTAATTCTATTCTTAAATTAAATTACCAATTTATTTCGAATCATATAGATATTATATGAATAAAATTAAATATTGGGGTTCCCTTATTATAATTATCGATAAAATTAACCTTTCATGATTAATACATTCAGTTAATTTATTTATCTATTGAAAAAGATAAATATTTAACGAACTATATATGATATATATTAATCCAAAATGGATTCATGATAATAGTTTGACAAAAGAGTATGAAGATAGAGTTATAAGAATCATCTAGTTTACAATAGTGCATGCATACAACACTTCTCAAATCCTCATTTCTTATTTATATTGTTTTTATTCAAGGAAGATTAGTATAAAAGAGTTGGAGTAATGTTTTATTTTCATGGGAATATATCATATATAAAAAATTGGACTAAACATGGGGAAAACTAAATGTGATCAACAATTAGGATGATATTTCAGTTAAAAAATCATTTTATAGGAATACCAATGTAAATGATTATATAGATCACATGGATGAAATGAAAATAGAAATTGAAGATGACCATTGTGATTCTCTATAGTGATTTGAGAAGTTATATATCTATTCTAAGATACCATTGTATAACATCTATACAAAATAAAAATAAAATTTGACTATATTGAAGTTATATAATTTTATACTGGTAATAATTGGAGTGACACCTTCTTTACAAAACAACATGGTCTCTTGAATAATATTCTACAAGAAAAAAATGAATTACCATGTCAAACATATGATGCAGAAAAATCCAGCATTCAAAGGAAATGATCTCTAAAAAATAAATTCCTATAAAAATGATTTCATATTGTTTTTTAAGGGCCATGAATTACTAATAAAATGGACAAAGAGTGGAATGGATCAATACATGAATAATGAATCAAGTCCATTGAAATATTTTTGGTACATTCATATAATTCTAGGGTGTAGAAAACTATTTGGATGTAAGAAACCCCTGATTCAATTGATATGGCTAGAACATAAAAGAATTAATGATGGGAACCTATATCATACATAATATTCTCCTCTGTGGATGGAAATCGTTTAAGAATATCCATATTTTGGAAATGAGATGAGAAAAATTACTCTTCATTTATCTACAGTTGGAATAAATATGTTTGTTATCCATAGTTGTACTCACATTTCATGACCCATCTTATTGGTAAATTATTACTTGACAACATTTTTATGCATGAGTCACTAATACATTATGTAGTATCTACAACAATCTTGACCAAAGCTACTCAGTAATGATATTGATGACTATTTGGATTCATTGATCGATGATCTGAAATAGATGTGGGATACACAGATTACTATATAAGATTCTCAATGATATTTTGAATTCACATTGAGAGTAATTTTTTGTTTGACGATAAATGATATCCCAATTTATTGAATTTTTTTAGGCAATAACATTGAAAGAATGTTGGGGCCTCCCATTTGTGAAACATGCTCATAGTGATTTTTGTGGAAAAATTCCTCCATGATTTTGTTTTCAAGACATTAGATATTTCTACCTCAACAATATATATAAAAATCCTATATGTCCTCATTCTAGAGGATTACCAATCAAGATTCAAAATTGTATCCACAATCGGGTGATAAACTATTTGATAAATAAAAAATATATGGATATAATTTTCAATAAATCATTTTATGAAAAATGTTACAAAATAAAGTTGGATTAAGAGATCAATTATCATTGAATTACCATATTGTAATTGATTATATGTTGGTAATTTTCTTGATGTCCTGAATATATATAAAATAACAATTTTATGGTGTTTTTAAAATGTTACTTAATGTTCCTAGAAAAAGGAATCTACTGTATATACTAATTATGGTTTTTCATCTGCCGCATGTCTATCTCACATTCATCCAAATCCATTTTTCCGTATGTTTGAACCCTACAATTCCCCACAACCCACCTTTTCTCATGTAATATTCCATCTTCCCTATCCCAATCCAGCTCTCGCTTTGGTTTCAGCTCATTTCAACCAATGCTCCCTACAAACCCTCTCCTCCTTTGAGCTATATCTATGGGTTACGGTGCACTCTATTTTCCTCCTTCTCTAACGTGCTCCTTATACATGTTTCACCTCACATCTCCACCATATTCAATCTCTATATAGGGCCCAAGTTTCAACTCTTCGTGGCATAGGGTATCCATAAATCCTTGACACCATCATGGTCCTCCTTTGGTCTCCCCAATATAGGGTTTCCTTAGAATCTTAATTTTAACTCCCCAATCAAGGTTCTACCTTCAGCTTCCCCAGTATAGTGTTTTATCTCCTTAATGCGCACCTCAGTGAACTAATTCATTGTGGAAGACCTTCAACTCCTTCTCCGACCTATGAATTCATGTTATCGGTCATAACCTACATCTCCATGGAGACAAAAAACTGATAACACTGTCGGATTCAGGTTTGATCAAAAACACCTTCTTCCTCACAAAATGAAACATTTTTGATTCAGAACACTATTTGTGTATCAAATCAAAACATTTGGAGAACTTTAGCTTAATCTCTCTTTGTGCATCACAGTTATCATACTCCATCATTCTCAGATTGATTTATATTTCAACAGAGACCTATTGTTGAGCTTCCCTTTGAATATATAGCTGCCTAATACCTTTATTTTCTTTGTTCCTAGTTTTATGTGTAAATTCGTATACCCAGATAATGATATTCATCCTTTGTCTGATTTATGATATATATATTATGTTGATTTTAGGAGAGAGATCTCCATTGAAGAACAAATTTATGAGATGGAAAGTGACATTTCATTTGATTTTTATACCTTTCAATTATGTAATTCATTCTATGAAATCTTTTTCAACCTTCAAGACAAATTATTTGTTTTAGATTTTGATTTAATCATGTTGTTCGTGTTTGGGAAAGTGGGATGGATATCTTCTTAGCTATCTGAATTCATGACTGGGAATCTAATCCTTTTAATTTATTCCTATCTTTATTTTTAAAAGATAAATTTGTGTTTCACATTATTTAGGAGTATGTAATATATTCATTGAAGAATTTTTTGTCGTAACGTACCACTATTTCTATAATGATTATGTTTTAGTGTTTCCCGATTTCTTATAATCACCAAATCACATTGATTGGAATAGTTCTAGATACCATTTTACTATATTTTCTAGAGGCAGTGGTTTGGTACACCTAAATTCATATTGGTGTAACATTGACATAACTATTTTTATATTTCTTATACATAACTATTTATATATTGATTATATATCAGTACTTCCTAATTACACATCTGGATATTATTTTTTTCTACATGACGTTGATGTTTTGAATAGGTAATATTGATGTTTTAAAAAGTGTGACAGTTTTTTCACTATTGACTACAATGGTGGTCACCTAGAAACATCATCATGAAAGTCTTATCTATTAATTTTATTTCTATCATAAATCCTATATTATTTCTCAACTCTTACATTTTTTTCATACATTCTAACAAAACATATACTTTTAAGTGTTTGCTCTATCCGAAAAGCTGTGAATTTTCTACACCTCATTTCCTACCTAAATATACTATATTTAAATATCTAAAATTCATTTTTTGTTCTATATTCAATCTTACCCATCAATTTTAGCACTATGAATATTTCCATACTGAAGACTGTGGTGGAGGTCACCCAACAACCACTTCACATAACACTTCTTTGTGAATTTTTTTGATATCCTACAATTTTTAGCATTTCCCTTTTCTTACGAATTTCTAATACTTTATAAAAATATATCTTTTATTCCAATTTAGTAATTAAATAATCACTTTAATTTCTTATTCACCTCATTAATAAGATTAACACATAATTTCTCTAGATTTCTTATTTAGCCTCCTAGTACCATCACAGTCTAGTGGTCTATTAGAATCACTTTCAAGTATCTTACATGAATGGATTTAATGGAATGATGCCTTTTTTTGTTTCAAAAGGAGGTTAATTATTATTTATATCAAATTATATGAATGAAACACATTTTTTCAACATATATTTTTTTAATTTATAGGGCAGTGTCACTAGATCAACTCCATATCAAGATCGTCTCTATTTGTATAATTATCACTACTTTTTTAGAGTAGATTTTTTGCACATGGTAGTTATTTTCATCCCAATCACAAATCCATACCATTACTCTAACCCTTTGTTTTATTGTACTATATTTTTAAAGGTGCGTTATTTCTATAATTAAATCTTGCTTAATTGTTGTATAAATTTTTCATGTAGGTGTTGGAATAATTATTTTTGTTTCCTCAGAGAGATGAATAGCTTCACTGAAGGGTACTCTTTTTTTAAACATTGATTCATATTTCTATTTACTAAAGACTCATATTTTTTTGTTAATTAAAATTTTTTGACACTAAATTCAGCCTTGATGTTCAATAATGATTCATGTTTTCATTTTTCCATTACATTTCAATAGTGTCATCGTCAAGGTTGAATTTATATTCATATTATATTATTCGGATTTAATTTTTTTTTGAGCTATAAGATTATTATGGATGAGGTTTTGAATTTAAATGTAGATGCAATTGCAACATGATTATGAAAAAAATATAACTAATGTGACAGAAGAAATTCCAAATCATTTTCAACACTTGATCCATATTCTAAAATTACAAAAAAAAAATATTGAGATCTTCTCATCTCAAGGTTATAATGGTATCAAACATTCTTCTATTGGAATATAAAGACTCTCTAATTAATTAATTAAATGAAAAAAAGTGTCATATATGGAATGAAAATGATTTATAATATATAAAATAGATTTTTAATTTTCCTTTCAATCATTTTATTTATATTTTTCTTTTTATTTATATACATTCATTTTCATCTCATGATGCACTACTATTTTTTCAATGACCAATGATGTTGATCATATCAGTGGAATAGATAGGAAATATAAATTCAAACAACCTTCAGACTTACCAGCCTTCACAGGTAGCAAAAGACCTATATTTACACATGTTAATCATATTAGGGGAAAAATGAGATTTGTTACACATGTTGTTTTAACATATGTTGTTTTCGTTCATTGCACAGGTTGTATGGAATGATACATGGAAACATTTTTTGAAGATATGTTATATGTACAATGAATAAGGTTAAAAATATAAGGTACATGAATTTTTACCCCTTATACATTCATGTATAAAAACAAAATATGCCTTATTTTTTATTTTTTATTTTTTCAATGTCACAGATTTTCTGGGATATATTCGTTTATTTTACATCCCTAGTAACACCATATTTTCCAACTTATGTGGTACAAAATTCAGGATATATATCATTAAATGGTTCTAAATAATGTATTACTTTATATTTTATTATCACATTTATTCAATAACAACCAGTAACAATTTATTATTTGTTAAACCTCTTTGACACACATGATTCACAAACAACTATAATTTTTTAAAACAATATGCTCTTATAATCTCAATACATAAATCTGATCTTACCAACAATTATTCTGGATTATACCCTAATTAAATCGTTATAGACCAGTTTTTTACATTTATCCAATATTAGGGAAGAGGTTCAATTATCACATCTGATGCATTAGCTTGGGATTGAGTAGTAGAGTTTCCCATGTCCACATAATTAGGAATAAACACATATGTAGGAATAAGTAATCCTAAATCAAAACACAATGAATTAAAAACCCTTAGTATCCAAGTGAATTGGTAATTCCATGGATAATGAAATATAATAGTATCCCATTTTGTTGAATTTTAAACATGTACAGTGGATAGTGAAAATAAATCACTCAACCTATCAATGTCCTAATAACCAGAATAATAAATAGGATTGATACAATAACCATCAATAGGACATTCTATTGATTTACAAGCCACTATTGGAAGAGAGTATTAGCGACATATTATGTATAAGATGATCAATATATTTTATTTGATTTATTTGTTACATTTAGTTATACTAAATATGACTTCACACATATTAGAAAAGTGGATCATTTTTTGGAGTAGTGGATCTTTCATTTTCTATGAGCATTGGATTGGATCATGTATTTTATTTCGGTACTGGATAATGTTTTCAGAGCAGTGGAACATGTTTTTTATATGTGCAGTGGAACATGCCTTTCTCTGGGTAGTGGATCATGAAGTTTTTAGTGCATAATGTGTTTTATTTGAGTAGTGGATTATTTTTTTATAGTAGAGGATCATGTATTTTAGAGTAGTGGATCATTTATTATAGATATTGGACATCCTTATCTCGTTATATTCCCTAAAATTACAACATTGGTGCATGAATACTTCCATTTTCCCTTCTGAGGCGACCACTGAGGATTTCTAGGTGATGTTTCAGTTGTATCTTCTGTGTAAAATTACCAACTGTAGTTATTTTCCATCCAAATTTCTATTTTTATGTATAAAATGATTCAGTAGATTATTTTATGTTCTTATTAAATGATTACTTATATGTGGGAACCTGTGGGTCTGCCATTTTACATAATGATTCATATTCAATTGGATCATTTATATTATTAATATGTAAATAATATAACGTCATTGGAATAAGATTTATTTTCTATTCAATCTCTAACATGCATTTGGTAGGGGATCAAATGATTCTTGGTGAAAGGGTTAGATAGAAATTTTTTATTGAATTAATTGTTTCCAATTTTTTTTCCTTGACACTAACTTCATTGGACTTATTTGATCACCCAAAACTACTTCCATGGGTTCATTAATATTTGCATAGGAATTGAGGAATCATCATGGGGGACTGACGATGCTGGAAGATGACTATTGTTTGATCAAAAAAATCCACCATGATATTGGAAGTCATGTCATTCATTAGCAATTTCATTAAATTACTTAGTACCATATAATAGGAATAATTTGTACATATTTCAATACCTTATGATGGAATTAGTCTCACTTAATGAATGTGGTGAGGCTCAGTTCGTCTCTCTACATTTCAGGATTTCCCTCTGTCCCTCCCCTATAGCTCTATGCAACCTCTCCTCGGAGCAGAAACATACCCTCTTTAAATGTTTTCGTTGCTAAATTACTCAAGATGAATACTCATAAGTCTTATAGGAAGCGGTTGAGGGTAACGGGTTGTTGTAAGATTGAGAGGAGATCTGGGAAGAAGACAT
The DNA here is from genome assembly GCA_963277665.1 of Viscum album. Lineage (NCBI taxonomy): Eukaryota > Viridiplantae > Streptophyta > Magnoliopsida > Santalales > Viscaceae > Viscum > Viscum album. The sequence goes on from OY728151.1 coordinate 1,971,709,503, forward strand.
TACTGGTAAGAAGAGTAGGAAGGGGAGGTTGTGGATTACTGAAATGCATCCTATCAGCCAAAGGGAATATGTAAATTTGATTGATACGTTGTCTTATTTAAATGAAAATAGACAGGATTTCCAGGATTTTTTTGTTGTAATCACTATGAACAACCTTCTGCATTTTTCCATGTTGTAAAAACTAGTAATTTGAAGCTAATATAAAATCAAGTTATGGGTTATTGAACAACTTATTGCAGCTAATATTTTTCATTATGAAACTTTTATTCCTCAATTTATGTAACTTTAGTTCCCATTCAGTCATCCTTTTTGTATCTTTTGTTCCTTCATTATGTATTTGATAGATAATGTTGTTCGTTATGTATCTTTTGATCCTAAATATCTCTAACATTTACTCCATCATTATGTATGTCATGTTTATTTCAAATATTTCCAATATTAATATGAATTATTACGTTTTGATAAATTCTATTCTGTTATTATTGAATAGAATTACTTTATAGTGTTCTATGAATGGACAGGTGTAGTACTAGTAGGAAATCAAGTCTAGGATTGATATGATTTAAATGGGGATAAGGGATGTGGTGGAACTAGTGAAGGGTAATGGGTAGAATTTTCATCCTCCAGCTTCTTACACATTATCCAGGCAGGAAAAAGTTCACATTTTTCATATTATTAATAGTGTAAATGTTCTAATGGGATATTTATTAAATATCAATGATGTCATGCAAATGAATAATTTTAAGATAAAAGGAATACAATCACCCAAATTTTATGTTTTTTGTATGGTTTGATGTCAGTTTCTTTCTGTTTCATTCTACCTAAAAATGTACGACATACATTAACCAGACTAATTATCTTTTTAAAAGCCATAAAAAGTAATTTTATAGACCTAATGAAGCTTTAAAACATGAATAACATGTTTATAGTCATATTGTGTGAATTATATATGATCTTACCACCATCATTATATGATATTGTGGTCCACCTGATGGTTTACTTCGGTGTAGTGGATCATCGATGTGTTCCTTTACATTAAAAATGGATGTACACTATCGAAATTCATATGAATATTTTGAAAGTGTATGTCATGTATTAGTGTCATATTGAAGGTTTTATTACGGAATGATATATTTTTTAATATGAAATTGAATTATATAATGATTACCAATAATATGTGGATATCATATGTCTCCCAATGTTTCATCACAATAGAGACCATATAGGTGGAGGGATTTCCGAAGACATGTTATTTAATTTTAATTTCCAGGGAGCGGACAAGAACACCATTACATTTTACAAAATATTGTAGATGTTGATCTATAAATTGAATCCCATAAATAAATTCTAATATATTAGAATCCATAAATGGATGTAGGATGGATAAAAATTACACATAATCAATTGTTTATTGGATGGTTCAAAGATAGAATTTATAAGGATTTATCTGACATTCCAAATTCAATTTTTTGTCAACTTCACCGGATAGTAGGAGACCAAATGAAAATGTTATATAATATTGTATTTTTGTAATAAAAAGATATATGTTCTATTAAAAAACATGATTACTGAATTACAATGAAAAACAGGTGTTATTCTTTTTTCATAAGGGATGAAAATAGATGGTTCTAATTATTGAAATCCAATTTCGGAAAATATTTCATATTTTGGCACTATCGAATAGACATACAAGTTGGTTTATACAACATTTCATGTGTTGATTTCCCATTGAAAATAGTTTGACACTATGACTAGAATATTGATGAAATGGGCTTCATCAAGGTGAATTTTTGTATGGAAGGAGAAAAAAATGACTAGTTCATAATGGAATCAGAGGGATTGTAAGTATCTTATTTCTCAGATACATAAAATAATAATAGGTCGATTTTACTAATAGAGACTAAAAAAGGTATAATATGATGGAAATTCAATCGAGGATGACCCTTTTTTGGGAGTTCACAATAATTTCATGTGAGTCCCAATGTAGAGAATTCATGTAATATAATGATGACCATGAAGAGGGGATTTGGAATCTTGATAGAGAAACCAGATACGTAAACCCCTAAAAATGTATTGTTCAATGAGAAGGTATTTTTTTACTATATAATATTTTTCGTCATCATATGATATGTTATCTACTACATTAACTTAATATAATTTAAATGATTCATTAGTCATCAAAATATATATTTTTTTCATATGATGATGTTATCAATCCTTCATAATAAGAAAATATTGAAAAAACCCTTTCGGGAAGATGTGAAGTTAATGTTACGATATAATTTCTCTATTTTACAAAAATGATACAATGAATCATTTATTAAATGTTTATTATTCCTAGTAGATTTTATTTATTTTAGAATTTTTTCCATATTACATGACATTGTCCATCAAAACATCCATATAATACTTCTCTGATAAATCCTTTTAACCCTTGTTGTTTTTAATTTATCACATTAATTTAGGATCAATTCACATCCTTTGGGTTAAGAGCAATGATGTTTCCATGACTCAATGATAGATGTAATATTGTTGACTCTAATGAAAATTCATTCTCCAAAGAATTAATGTATTGATTCATATTTATATTTAATTTATATATTTTTTGTAATAATAATATAATAATTGTTTTCTTATACATGTATATATTTTTCTATTAGGCCTACAATTGAGATAATTTCAGTAAGTAAATAAAAACAAGAATGCATACAAGCATCATGAAAAGTTAAATTATTACATGTTATTTAGTTAATTTTTTAATCATTTTATCTACTATTTGTTTGTTAATTTCTTTATCAATTATATATAATATTTCTCTAGTTTTTATTCACATATATTTTGGGAGGTCATTTTTTTCTTTCAACTATCTAAAAAAAGACACAAAACAAATAAATTGTTTCTTTATGCCAATGTTACCATTTTTTCCCATGTATTTCTTTCTCAAACTTCCAACACTACATATTGATTCAATGCCCGTATCTAAAAACCAATTATTATTTTTTATATTTAGTTGAGTAGGGGAATATCATGTTCCCATTTTTATGAATTCTCCAGATATATTTTCATTTGATCTGCCTAGTCTCATTTATATTTCAACAATGAGAGTGTTTTTTTAAATAAGAAAATATAGTGAATGTGTAGTGGTGGTCATTCAACTAAGATAGGAAATATAAATTATGGTACCATTTGTAGTTTGGAAGTTTTGTAGACTTTGTATACTATAGGAATCCTCCACACCTCAATCTAAAACAAGGTCTAATCAAGACGACTCTATGTACATAATTTTATTTATAATTATAATTTATTTTAGAAAAAAATGAAATTGGAATACTCAAAACAAAGAAATCATATTCCAATTTTTTGATACTTTAGGAAAACAATACATAAGTCATTTTTGATGTGTTGGAATTATCCATAACTCAATTTGATTCATGTTGTTCCTAGTTTGACACAATGTGTCCGTTATCAATTTAAAATCATTATTTTAGTTCAATCAGTGTAACACACAAAAATCTGAGAAAACGGACTCATATTTCCATGATAATTTAGTAATTTAATTCATAAACAATTTCTGAATTATATAAATCAGTCTCGCATAAATCTATTACATGATGTGATTAGTTTAAGTCAAAGTGTCTATTTCTAGTTGGAAATACCATTTTAGAAAACAAGAAAAGTGACATACACTTAATCAAGAAAGCACATTATGATTGTTTTTTTACACTAGTAAAATGATCCATATGTAACCTAGGTTCTGTATGAATCCTCATGACCTCTAACATAATCACGGTGTGACTAGTATGACTCCAAGTTCTTATTTTTATTTAAAATTTACATCATCTTTTGTAAAAATAAGTGATGACCAACTCAAAACCAATCAAATGCATTCATATTGTTTTTATTCAATATAGAAATGATACATATGTTATTTATGTTTAATATGAACTAACCACACCATAGTATAATACTCGATGTGCAATGTATGACTCAATGTGTCTGTTATTAGATTAAAATTGATATATCTTTTAAAAAAGTGTTACACACTGACAACTAAGAAAAATCACTCATATTGTCCTTATAATTCCTTACAATGATCCAAAATTCATTTCATAGCTGTTGGAATTGGTCTCAAATCAAACTGACACATGATGTGATTGATATGAGTGAATATACATGTTTCTAGTTTAAAATTACATTTTAATAAAATATAAAAGTGATGTACACAAAATTAAAATAATTCATTCTGATTTTTTTATACTATAGAAAAACAATCCATATTTCATTGTAGATATTTTTGAGTAATCTTGACCACAATCCAACATAAGGTGTTATCAGTATGACTCTATGCGTAACATTTTATTTAAAATTGAAATCATATTCTATAAAAAGAAAACTAGACTACTCAAAATCAAGAAAAAAATTCATAGTGTTTTTATACATAATAAAATATATCCGTAAGTAATTTGTTGTGTGTGGGAATTAGTCGCACTGGAATCTAATGCATGGTGTGTATTGTATAACTCAAAGTGTCCACGATTAGTTTAAATATGAAATATTAATTCAATAGTGTCACTCACTAATAACGTAAAAAAACATGCATGGATATTATTTCAAATTCAAGGAAATGATTCATTAATAATTTTTGATATATATGAACCATTATAACATCAAACTGATATACGATATGATTTATATGAGTCAAAGTTTATGTTTCTAGTTTAAAATGGACTTCTAGTAAAAATGACAAGTGATGTACTCAAAACTGAGGAAACACATTAAACCTGTATTGATTAATTAATAAAATTATCCAAAAAGTAATTTTTTGATTTTTAGGAATCAAATGAACATCAATATGACACACGGTCTAACCATTATGACTTTATGAATGTCTTTTTATTAAATTGACATCAATTTTAGTAAAAAGGTCAAAAAACCTACTCAAAAACAATAAAACGAGTTTGTATTATTTAAAAAATTTATTAAAATATTACATAAGTTAATTGGTTCATTTAGGAATCAACCAAACCTCAATCTGAATTACAGTGTGACTGGTATGACTAAAAGGGTCTGTTATCTGTTTAAAAAAACATTTTAGTTAAAAGAGTGTTAGTCACTAAAAAATATGGAAACACACTAGGATTATCTTGATAATTTGTTACGTCAATTCAAAAATCCTTTCTCATGTATTGGAATTGGTATCACATCAAAATGGATTTTTTGTAAAAAACAAATGTGACATACTAAATACTAAGAAAATGCTTTCGAATTATTTATGTTCATTTTAAAAGTTATCCAAAATTTATTCTTGACATGTAGAAATCATTCTAACTTCGGTATAACGCATGGTATGACTAGTATGACTCTATGTAAATCTTTTTATTTAAAATTGATATCAATATTCATAAAAACAATAGATGACTGACTCAAAATTGATAAAAAATCAGTAAGATTGTTTTTTTACCTTTGGATATGATAAATAAGTCATTTGGGACATTTATGAATCATATTTACCTCAATATGATGCATGTTGTGACATGTACTACTAAATGTGTATGTTATACATTTAATATCGATATTGTTTTTTCAAAATGTATCACTTAGTAAAAACTCAGAAAATGTCCATAGATTATCTTAATAATTTATCACATAGATTCATAAGTAATTCTAAATTTTTTATAATATGTCTCACCTTAAAATAAAATGAAGTGTGATCTATGGGATTTCAATTCCATGATACCTTTTTAAAATGACGTTTTTATAAAAAAGACAAGTGACGTACTAAAAATAGGGAAAACATATTTTTATTGTTTTGATACATTAGAAAAATAATCCATAAGTCATTTGAGATATCTAGGAATTATCCTCACCTAAATCTGATGCATGGTGTGACTGGTATGACTCCAATTGAAAATATCAACATATTAGTGCCATTTTAGTATAAAACATGCATCACAACACCAAAACTGAACAAAAAAATCCATGATTTCTTTCCCATCATTATATTCGGTAATAATTAATTAATTTATATATAATTTTTTTCTTAAAAATATTTATTTCATTTTTCTGGAGATAATGGTTGAAGTCAAAAAAGAGGTGGTTTAAGGTGAAAAAATCAATTTCTGGTCAATCTGATTCATAATGTTCTTGGTATGACTCAATGTTTAGTGTAAAATTAACACATTATGTTATTTTTTAAATTATTTATATTAATTTTTTTTATAAATGTGTTTTTTTTATGTTGTGGTGTGATGATAAAAAATACTACATTGGGAATATAGTGTGTTGTTGCAATGCACTCAAGAATTCCCCTTTATCTATGCTTTTAGAATCAATAATAACTGATCCATTTATCCAATATTATAGAAGCATTGATAAACATCTACTTTATTGGGGAAAAATAAAATTGTTCACAAACTTTTTCCATCATTAGTTCTTCTAAAAACACAGATAATTGTCCCAATTATAAGTTCTTTTTTAGCTCTGATAATGGACACCTTTATTAGAACTTTTTTAGAGATTTGAAAATACTATGTAATTTAATCTCACTTTGGTAGTTAACACTTCATTAGCACTGATAATGGTTAATTTTGGCACTCCTAAAGGGAAATTTTTTAGTTCTATATGACAACCAGAATACACACTACTTTTTCCATTTTCTAGGTAGATAATATTCCTCTATATTAAATTTTAATTGAATATGTAACCCTTAAAAATATCTCATATTAGTTGATGGGATACCACAAATATCACCCTAAAATTATTACACATACCACCAACTCATGTTCCCATGTAGATGATACACCCCTATGTCTAAATCCATTGGTACAAAATACACCAAAATGACAATATTCATAGGTGGAAGATGGAATAATGATAATGAAATTAAGTTGTATGATATAGCACCAGTTTCACATACCATATGGCTGATACAACACTAGTGAAAACTCCCAAGTGAACAAAATATCAATAGAATATATTGTGGGGATGATGGTTCACCACTCAGATAACTCACCTAAGTAGAAAATGCTACACTAGAACGCAACTAAAATTGGTCGATATACCACTAATTCCAACAACACATTGTGAATGATATCACAACCTCAAGTGGAAAAATTGGATACGGTACCGAAGACCTATCATGGTTGGATGGAATATCACCTGCCACCCACATGGTCATGATTGGTATATCTCAACCTAACAATTCTATATTATATAACAACACTCTAAATCACATTTATATGAATCATGAATTAGAAATAACTTTTTTCAATTAATTAAAAAATATCAATTCATGTAATTCAAGTGAAAGACATATTGAAACCCAAAAATAAACTTGTGAATAATTTATCACAATTAAAATTATACAAATGAATGGAATTTCATCTAAATTCTCAAAAAACATATTTATAAAAATTTACCACATCAAAGGTTACACATGTATTCTATCAACCCTTGTCGGAATACCTTTAATTGGAAAATTATTTAAATCCTACCATATACCCATTACATTTCTCTATAAAGTGTACACCCTAGCCCTACACTCGGTTCCCAATGTCAATTCACAATCATATACCACCATCGCTGGTCCAAAGTCACATTTTCATACAATACCTCAAGATAAAATTGGTCAATAAAGACTAATGGTGTTTTTTAACACCTCACACAGGCCTCCCATGACAAAATGGGTGAGAATCACACCATGGTTATGTAAGGAAACCCTTTTAAATTTATTTTATGGCACATTTAATAATGTTGTATTTATTTCATTCCATACAACTCAAGAATAGAATGAATATACCGTCAACATAACAAGGCACTGCATACTTAGGACTATCAGGGAAGGGGTCATTCAATACAACCCATTATTTTCATCAATTCAACTAAATTATAGAACTCGTGAAAGTCCATTTATTTTGGGATTAACTAAGTATTTTGGAATGATAACAAGAGAAAAATAAGTAATATATAATTATAGTGGTATACATATCTCTAGTATGAACCTGTAGTAGAAATATCATTGATCTGGGACTAAATATAAAATAACTAAATTAAAAAGAGGTAGAAATAACTGATAATGATAGGGATGGTTTTTGTACATCTTACTATGAAAACTGGGGATGAAATAGACTTTAAAAAATCATTAATTTTGAAAAATGATTAAAATTTTAAATTAAATGATCATTGGATACCAATCAGAACTATGGTGGTTTATTGAGTAAAAAATTCCATAGGAAGTTACACTTAAACTCTAGTTTCTTCCCACTGGGGTTCAGTGGGGAATATTATAATGTGACAATTTCTCAACCATGGGATTTAATCCTTGAAACATGAGCCGAGACACCACCAAACCCCTAAAAACCCAAAAAAGTAACAAAAATACACATGGGTTTCCTTTGAATTGATGAATGAAATACCAAAAATATGGTTCTAGTGTTACTCCACTACTAAAAAACCCTTACAAAGAGGTTACAGGCCCTACCACTCTTCCACACACTAGAACAGTGTAGACTTGTAGAAGGGAATCCTACTATCCTCTTATCACATAATATGAATCCCGGGAATAGATCATCAAAATATTAGGTATTATCAACCATTTTCTGGCCTTTTTAGTTAATTTAATCATAATTACATCTAAATCATTCATTAAAAATTTAATCCCATAAGGCTCAGGGTGAAATACCTCTGTGTATCTCTATTAAAACATGGTGTTGCACCACATCTCTTAAAATACAATGAACTTATCATATCTCGAGTGTGATAATTTTCAATTTCTTATTACTATCCCTAAAATATAACCCAATCTAATGGTTACTAAGAGTTTATACTCACCAGAATAGGTACTCATGTTTTCACAAGAACAAATACCAATAAAAACATTATTCATATCTCAAATCTATCCAGATAACCTATCTCCCTTGGAGAACATTTAAATACATTTAACTTATTATCATACAGAACAATGTAACTAGATAAAACATATAATGATCCCTTTAATACACTGGGTTCACTAAATAATTCATGCATTGTGATAGCATATTATTTGACTTTTGATGTCAACATGACCAAATAGTTTTTCATAAGTGTATATACTGAATTTTTTGAGAAACTCAATACAAATATATCTTCGAAAACCCATTAAAAATATAATCCCATGATTTATAACTCATTTTAATATCATATCAAAATCTAATGAAAACCCCTTTGGAAATTACTTAATTTTCCCCTTTTCATTTTCCCTTTCAGAATAAACCATTATAAAAAACTATTCATTTTAAAATTACATTCCAAAATCCACCTTCCTTAAAAAGAAATATTTAAGGGGAAACCATTTTCTTTTGGAAACCATGTATTGTATTAAATAACTCCACTCTTGAACCAATTGGATGGGCCTCTATCTTTTGTTCAAAATGGGTACAACCAAATAAACTGTTTTGACCAATGATATTGGATCCCTTGTAAAATATTAAATCATCAAGGTCATGTACGATTATGAAATATATATTAAATGTAATTTATTCAGAATAAATATAATAATTTTAGAGGCCCACTATAGGTTGAACACTGATAGGGGTGTTTAATTTATTGTTTTAATTTTCAAAATCATTTCCTTCACATAGTATTTTCTACTAATATCATTCTCTTACAGTTGTTAATGTTTTTGATCCACACTGTGAAATCAAACTATCACCAATTATATACATAAATAAAAAAGAAGAATATAGGACACAATATTTATAAGTTTTAGTATAAATACCCACTCTTATCAATGTTGTTAATAGACCCCAACATGAATTATCCCCTATATTATTCACAATTATAATAATGGATAATTCATGAACTGGTTATACACCATAATAGTCGATCCTCTAGTTGATCATGGTTCTATATTCAAGTAATAAAACTCTTCTACATTAGTTTATTAGAATACCAAATAGTATTCTTCTTTATTCAGGAACATTTATAAAACCCATCCCAAATCCTATTTAGTAACTTGTCACATTACACATTCACAAGATCCGTATTATTCATGAGGATGATCATGTATTATAATTTTTTATTTCTTCTATAAAGTGATATTCCTCCATAAGCATACTGAATCTTCTCTACTCTTTTAAAACATCATGACCATCAAAATATTTATTGAATAAGCCTATAGGTCATGAAACACCTTTATATTAAAATCTATAATTATCTAATTCTTCTCATCATATAGAATAATAATATAAAAATTCTCGCCTTTGTATGTATCTTTCGTACTCAGTTACTTTATCATTTTTAATAAAAAATTTATCAATATCCTCCATTGGTAAAATCATCACGAAATAATGGAGTCCTTCTTATGATGAAGCCATCGACTGTAATAAATAATTTCATGTTATACACAAAAATTATTTAATATTAAAAATCTATATTCTCATATAGTAAATTAGATCATTACCATTCATGTTATATGACTATATTATAGATTATATGACTCATTGGGTATTTTTGGTTCACTTTCTAGATGATTAGTGTACTGATGCTCCAAAAAAAATTCAATTCCACGTATTATATAGTATGGGAAACCGTCAATTTGAAATTACATCATTATATAATTCACAAGTCATTTTTTGTTTATATAAATTCATTTCACATATAACATAATTAATAGAATTTTATACTTTGGGAAGAGAATCAATTTCTTCTCTTCCCAAAATTTTATCCTTTCTTAGAAAACATGATTTTAGTAACTCAATAGGAGAAATATAAGAGCTTACTCTCCCAATAATCACTTATCCAAAAATTCCTGAACACATCATTCCTATTGATCACATGGTATTTATATTAAATGGAACAAAATATTATCAAATGATAATTCTATAAAATATATTCTCTTATACACCTAAATTAGACAATAAAAAAATACATTTCCACTCTCTACCAAAGACACGACATCACATATAATTTTTTAAGTATATAAAACTTCATGGTTTCATGAAATCACATATAATTTTATTTATATTCCAAAATATATATTTCTCACTTGTATACAAACAATCAATATGGAATTTGGTTCGCATGAAAATTTGGTTCACAAAATCACTCTCACATTGGATTCAGGGTTTACAAAACAAATTATTTGAAATATGTTCTTTTTTTTATTTTTATCACGTTTTCATTTTGTTACACAGTCGGAAACATACATTACATAGTGTCATCACATATTTCACATTCTCTTTATTTCTTCTAATCACATTGTTATTTCATATAAAATGTATCTTTACCATATAGTATTTTATCCAAAAACCATTTCCCCTCATTTGGAGATAAATTATCTCCATAATCTAAAATCCTCATCACAGACAACTTCTAATAGAATTCTAAAATTTATACATATCCAATTTCAAATATTCCTTCATGCTTGTTTTGATGACACATTGAACCTATTATCATTTTTGGTTTTCCAGCATGAAAATTTTCAGCATACTGAATACATTCGAATGTTGGTGAAAGAAGATGATGCATGCCTCGATCAGATATACTAGATCGAATGGATGGGATGGAAATGTTATAAACATAACATTTTATGTATAGGTGAACTATATCAACAAAATATTTTCTAACATTGAACCAGCTCTCAGCTAGGGTCTTCTTTATAAGAGTTCAAGTTCCCTTCAATGATTATTTGTTAGTTATGAGCTCCAATCCCATCCTCCAATGGCATTGCCCTTTCTGGAACCCCTCAACTATTATTTTACATTGTATGGTTGTTCCACTAATCTTATGCAAGTATGGTGTATTCTCTCTCCCCTACCTTCAAGAACATGCTTCCTTGGATCTCTATTCATGGTATGGCTCCCACGTTGTCTAGATTTTTGTGGAATGTGGATAAATTTGAATACTCATGTGGCATTTGTTGGCCACATTATTTAACTAAATATAATAAGTTATTTTCTAAATTATTAAACATAATACAGAATAAAAGTAATCAAATATATATTTTCCCTTTCTCAATTTATCTCTCATATATGTTATCTCCCCATTAAATAACATTATTTTTCATAGTCTTAAAATAATACTATGGAAACTCTATAATACTTCAAAACAAGTTATACATAATTGAAATTAAAAACATTTACATGGACATAAAAAAAATCCTCCTGGAATAATATAATATTTCATGTACTTATTTAAAGGCTCTCCTTTTTCCCTTAATTATTCATCCACTTATTATCAACTTCATCATTTTATATAAATTTTATCATCATTGACAATTGAATTTGACATTAAATGAAAGATCAATAATATTCAAAACTCTTATTTCACTATGTCCTAAACTTATCTTGAATTATTCTAGCTAGAAGTCTCTAATTTCATTATTCATAGACCATGGATAAACCACAATCATCCTAATAACTAACATGGATTCTTTATCAAGCATGAAATCCAATTCACTAACATGAAAAACTAATCATTTATGTCTCACTAATATATACACATTATAATATAATGACAAAATATACAAAATTTATTATTTAATCATTCAATTGTTTTCTCCAAAATTAATATTCAAACAAGAATAAAATAAAAAACATTCATGTTATAAAAATGAAAAATGAAAAAAATAATTAATGAGAAAAAATTTTATTCCAAGAATTGTAATCAAATTACTCATTGAAACTCATACAAGTATACCTCAACCCCATCGGATCCTATCTCATCAAAGAAATCCATATTATCAATTACCATCAATTTATATTATAATCCCACAATAATCCAAAATAATTTAATGCTCACCATGCAGTATAATGATTTCAAACACAAAAGTTATAACCTACAAATAACACTCACCCTGAACCCTATCCTACTACATGTAAAATATATAATAATATAACCCTAATTAACATCTAATTGTATCCCAATTCTACAAATCCAAAATATCATACCAATAAACATGATAAATAATGTGAAATAGAATGTGATGATGAGAATTCATCCTCTCCATGGATCTAATAATGATTATTTATGAAATACCTATTACGAAAATGTTATTATAACATTCCCCAGTTGAATAAAAAATTAAAACCCCAAGTGAGACACACAAAAATAAGATATAAATGAAAGTAAAAATAAAAAAAGAGAAAATAAAGTCAAATACAACAACACAATGTGTTAAAATAATTATTAATAACCCGAATAATTAGATGAATAAGAGGGAAAATGAAATGAAATGTAGTCCTCTTACCCCTATATATTGTTTTCCTCCAATGAAACCATCATGCAAGGATTATTTTAACAAATTTAATTTTAAATTATACAATATTTGTTTCACAAAAAAATTGATGCTTCAACACCCATAATTATTGATGTACTCCCTAGAAATTTTATGTTTTTTGAATTATTGGTGTCTCGGTCCTGACCATATGGATCTCAACGACGTAGGGTGTCAAACTTACCCAACCATTGGTAACCCAAAAGAATACTAGTGTGGTTTTAGAGGTGTTCTAGTATAACATACCATGACTTATTTCATTCAATTTTTATGGAATATATAACTATCATGAATCCAATATTATAGAGTTGATGGTTATTTTATTAGTTTTTTTATAGAACACATATATCATAATAAACATGATCTGACACATTATTAGTCTTAAGAAAATAGATACATGGAAAAACATTATTTTATATTTAATAATTAAGATGCAGCATCTAAATACATGAAAATCATACTATTTATCCATTATAAACCGTAGGTCAGAAGTCGTAGACTTCAAAACGTTTTTTGGAATTAGGACACAATATAAAGGGGTGGTCTTGGATACATTGTAAGAGGTACTGTATTGTGAAATATAACTTGAAATACATAATATAGATTTAATAAAAAATTATCTATTTACATAATTAATGATTACATGAGTTAAATACATCCACGTATGGAATAAAAATGAAAATAAATGATTATATAAATAAGAATTAATAATTCATTGTGATGTATTGTGTGATGTCAGACACCATTACTATATTTTTAAGGATTTATCCAATATATCATACAAAAAATGGTATGAACACACTAGATACCACAGAGAATTTGTCTCACTATACCTATGAATTAATCAAGGGGATATAAAATGTTGATCCTCACTCATCACATAATAAGTCTAATGTAATGTCCCAAACCTATATGGCACTTAAAGGTAACCCGATCTTAGTTGACCACACATATTCAAGAACATCTCTCCAAATTCCAAAGGCTACAGACTTGCAGCGAGGTCCTATGGTGTGTTTAGGCTGATAATATTCCATCATGACCAGAGTGTAGCAATGTTGACATACCATTAGATATTAGTAGATGAAGAAATAAATCAATCATACAATATACAACAGCCATGCTATTTATTAATAAATAATACTAGATGAAATCTCATATACATAATGATGATCATACTTGTCATGTCATGTGTCTATAAAGTTTTAAATTCATGAATACATGGCATCAGAAAAATACATATGAAAAAATAAAAAAAGGACAAAACTATACTAGATATCATCATGAGCCTCAACTCATTCATGTTCTCCCCTTATTCTATGCAAAAATCCATATATTATAGTTGGGATCTTTCCCTTATCAATACTTGCATCAAAATTGTCTCCCAGGGTACCAAATAGCAGCAAGAAAATTGTGTGAGATAGAATACCATTAGAAAAACAATAAAAGGTATAAAATCTTATAGTCAATGAATATAAAGCAATTATAGTGTGCATGTAGTAATAAAATATGTTAAAGAAGTTATACTTTTAAATAACCTGTATCGGTATGGGTTCCCATGGACACCCATACTCTACTACTATCTTCATCCTAGTTTGATTGTCTCTAAATAATAGTCAGTATTGTATCAATTTATAATCATGTTCATTCAATTAATATTTCATGAAACGTAGAGTGTATCCAATCATTCCACTAGAAGATATATGATCAATGATGCCCAACCTGGCTATTATTTTAGTATAACTCATTGACCGAATCCAATATTGTGTTTTGATTTAGAAAATGCATCATATAAATAATTTATTCAAATATTATATTAATATCCTTTTCCCATCCATGATATCATTTATTTTGTATACAAGTATCTCTCAAAGAATATCATAACCCAAGCACCATAAAAGCTCGTCTAGGAAGACCCTAATTAGAACTGTGTATCTTCCTAGGTGTCATATAAAATCATCGATCACAGAGTCCATACATGGTAGTCTAGTAAGGGAGACCATGTCTTACCCATTAAATATTTAATCAACATACCTTTCATTCCATCCTCTGAATTCAATATAAGGTTTCTAAGAATCACTCATGCATAGGAGTGTCAGCCCTAAGGAGTCTGTCCTAGGTTGTCAACTTGGGTGTACAAGTGTCACTCTGGAGAAAGCAAGGGAGTCTCTAAATGATCCAACTTCTGTTTTTTCAAATATTATCCCATCTATCACCCAAAGAATATGATAAATATTCAATCAAAATTGTTTAATTATTTCAACTTCATCACAAGAATCATTTAAATTCCACCTCACCTCAAAAGGTGGATCAAGGAAATAGATAATAATAGATGGATTAGACTCATAATTATCTGACGTTGGAATCTAATTATAAGAGTAAACTAAAGATTAAACAATAATTTAAATTCAATGATTCTATGGTCATGGTAATTCTATCCCATTTAATTAATTAATTAAATTATATATGAAAATATATCATAATTACTTTTCTTAATTTAACATCCCATGGAAAATGCTAAAAGGCACATCTCAATGGTATCCCAATTCATATGCCACCCCAGGTGGTAAAATTATTTAAAAAAAATTACACAAGGTATGTATTTAATTCAAGGTCAATAAATTTAAATAACTTTCCAATGGGTCTCATCAATTTCATAGGTCATACCTATCCATTTGAAAAAGGATTAAATTCCATCAAGGGCATCACCGAGAAAAACGGGCACGAAGAATAAGGGAATGTAAATAAACACTGTAACATTGTGATGAATGAATGAGAAAACCTACAATAGGACCTTAGTGGATTCCTAATCTAGTATCGACTCTGGATTAGAATGATATAAGAATAAAAATGTAGAACAAATGATGAACATGGAAATAAGTCATATTAGATTTCAGCTATATAACTCCATCGATACAATGATAAATTAAAAATAGAAAAAATGAATTTAGAGATTACCTTGAATGATATGATTCTTCTGAAAGATCATGATTCTCATCTCAAATTGAGAATATCTCTTACCTCCCAGATTAGGCTTCAAATAGGAGCTCTCAAAGGTTGAGGTTGTTGGGTACTGTAAAATGAAAATTAACGGTGAAATATAATATTAAATAATCATTGTTTTGAAAATTCACACAAAATACTAGGCCATCTGTCATGGACACATGGTTTGAAAAATTTTACACCAACTGTACAATTTCTACAGTATGGAGGGGCACATTCAATACATAGTGCACATGATTTAACAACCCATACACAAACTGTGTCAGATCCCACTTTCAAAAATTATAGTGCTCTTGTATGGGAATGGTCATCAAAACACATGATTTATCAAATGGTGATTTCTAATTATACTATCAAACCCAGTCTTGCATGGTTATTAGAAACTATGTGTCCTTCCCTGCACTATTTCTACTTACCATGCATCTTATCGAGTTTTTTCAAAAATATAGTCTCTACGAATCGAATAATCCCTAGACACCACCAATACATCCATGACCTCAATGGGAAATAAAATTATTACAAATAAAAAATTTTAAACATAATATAATGGAAATAAAAATATTTTGTACCTATGAAAAGAATAGGGTTCTTACAAACTTCCTCTGGTAATGAAATTCGTCCCCAAATTTCCCTTCTATGGTTGGTGAATATTCTCCAATTAAAAAATCCATCTCTTATTCTTATAATTCATCCTCTGATAATGTGGTCTTGTCTGATACTCATCTATTAAGCCATAACACCCGTACTAGAGGAACATAATGGCCTCATAGAACATTAATTTCTGCTCCAAAATACATATATTATGCTCTTCATAGGAATCATATACGAGTAACTCATCCTCTTGAGGATAAAAAATAGAATATGGGTTGTAATGATAACAATGTAGTTGAGATATTTAGAAGACATCATTCATGTCCTAGTACCTCCGAGGTAACTGCAATCGATAGTCTATCATACTAAATCTCTCTAAAATCATGAACAGATCAACACATTGTGGTTAAAATTTATCCTATCTCGTGATTGTCTTACATCTCAACGTTGTAGAAACATGTAAGAAGACATAATTCCTATCCTTAAAAACTGTCTACTTTCTATGGTGATGGGTATAATATTTCGATTGAAAATTAACAGTAGCCATCCACTTATGAATCAATTGAAAATTTTTATTATCTGATGCATTGTACGAGATATATTAATATATTCCTATTATATCTCTTACCATTATGGGGTTGATTGGGATGTACTACCGTTCAAAGCCACACGAGTCACTATCTGAATAGTATCCCAAAATGTATTATTGTAGTCTAATTAATCATTGAGTTTATGCCTTTCCACAGTGCACCAATGTACATGACACATACACATAGTTATTCATTAAGAACCTATATCGTGTGATCTAACTAACCATCGGTATAAGGGTGATATTATACGATCAAAATCACATTTGTAACTAACTTGCATAACATCCCTTGCATTAATTGTGATTTAATCCATGAATCTCTATCAGAAATGATAGTATGAGTGACCCCGTGAAGTTGTACTATCTGAATGATATAAAATCATTTATTCTTATATATTTAAAGGGTATCTTTCAATTGTATGAATATAGAAAACATTATGAGCATGTAAAAAACAACCCAAACAGTACCATTGCTTCTCAATAACCTCAGTAACTCGTCACAAATTATTTCATGAATCCATTCCATTTTCAATCAGGAATGGGTGACTTTATTAAAATTCTAACCGGCCACTCGTGTCTCATAATCACCTATTAAAAAGTGTAAAAACCCTGGAAAATATCTTCTATATCCCATATCTTACCTCACCACTAGTATTGGTGATGTAAATCTAGATACACTTTCCAAATGTTGAGGAGTATTTCTTCAGCTATTTCATGAAAATATCATAAAAACTCTTCACAAATGTCCTCTAAAACCCATACAAGACCATGTATATTTATAATTTCATCTTTTCCAATAGTAAAACTAATATAAGTGACCTCCCCTTCCATAATATCTTGTTGGACTAGGCCTTCAAAATATGATAGTTACCTTATCCCCACTCTTTCTATAAGGGTTGAGGAAATTTCCTTGGATGAATGAAAATTTCTCCTCTAAGTTTTGTTTCACCTAAAATTTCATGTGATAGAAGAAATCCAAAAAATAATACTCACTATAGGGGTACCGAAAGACCTATATCTGATTCCTAATTCTCATTGCATCAGCTACTGCATTTCCCTTTACAATCATGTTGGAATTATCATAGAGGAATGTCATTAGACATAAAACCCACCTTCAATACTTTAGATATTTATAAGCTTGTGTAAATAGTAACTTGAGGGTTTTATAGTCCATGACCACCAAAAAGTAATCTCCATTCTAAATAGTGTCTTTAATAGAACAATTCATGTACAATCATAACTAATTCATGATTGTATGCTATGTAATTTCTATAATGCTGCCTCAACTTTTGAGACTTGTATTCCATGACTCTATCTCCCAACATAACAATGGATCAAATATTTATACCATATTCATCATAGTAAGTACTATAATGCCTATCTAGATCTATTAAAATTTGTATCGGCCCTAAAGTGAATTGATATTTCATATTTTGAAAGGCTAAATAACATGAATCTGCCAATATAAACATCACTCCATTATTTTTAAATCCTATATACAATGATTCTATGATTGAGAATTCTTGTGTAAATTCTTTTAATAAACATCCATCCATATGAACCAATATATCTCAATGAAATTATTTTTTTTTATAGGAAACAATAGCTCTCACCTTCATTGGGTCAACTGATACTCCGGTATCTATGATTATGTGACATAGGAAGTGAATTTGATCCATAGAGATTTTGTAATTTTTTATCTTAGAATATAAATCATGATCTATTATAGTATGTAATATGATCTAAATATTCTTGGTACGGTCATGTGAATTGTGAAAATACACCATGATAACATCCCTGAAAACAAATAAAAATGAATCCAAAAAACGATGGAATAATTGGTTCCTCAACACAAAGTAAGCTACTTGAATGTTCATGAGACCGAATGGAATATGAAAATACTCATATATATTGTAACTTATATGAAAATTTGTGCAATATAATCCTTTCTTCCAAACACACACTTGATGATAAACCAACCCAAAATTGATCTTCATGATAACCTAACCTCCTAGGAGATGGTTAAAAAGATCATCAATCAATGATAGAAGATATCAACACTTAACCATCCGCTAGTTTAATTTTAGGTAATCAATGCATAGTCTAAGAGTATTGCCTACCTTTTTAAAAAAAGTACTGGTGATGACCATAGAGAAGTATTGGTCTACCTAAACCAATTCTCCTCTAAACCCACTACCTACAAGTTGATGCCATTTATCATTGTAGTATCAATCCTGTATGGATGAATATATAATTATATATCTCTTGTTTCTAGCTTTACAATTAACTATACATCTATAACTATAGATAACTATAAAAATTCATCATGGAAATCATTCTAGAAATGATCAACAACTGAATGTAATTTTTTTTAAATTTGTTCCCTGATAATGTAGATGTTAACATGAAATCTAGGCTGTCAACTCATACATTACACAATGTTGAGGTCTTTATCGGCTTGCATGAACATGTCATTTACCATTGTGAATAAACTCAATACCCTCGGCTGATTTAAGGTCACCCTTTGGTGATAAATTACATATAAATAATGAATGTAGTGGAACCATTGAATCACAAGAATAATTTAAACACCTATCATCTTGTGGAAAATATTCCCCATACGAAGTGACACCTGCCAATCTCATGGGGCACTCCCGGTAATAATGTAAAACCACTTTAATTATTCCTAATAAATTATCACACATAATAAGGCCATAAAACACTAAACATGGATTCCAAGGATCTCAAAAAAAGGAAAAATCATAAAAATATGAGATGACCCTATATAAAAAAGATCAAATGCTAAGGTAGAGGATACTAGAATAATACCCCTCATGTAGAGGATCAGGGATTATGCTACTAAGACATCAGTTAAATTGTGTATATCTAGCATGATTTGAATCCCCATTATATAAGTGGGATACACTGAGTAGATGATAACTAATATGTATACAATTCTAGGGTCTAGCTACAGTTTCCATGACCACCTCCATGGCATGATCGGTTGGTTATACTCTTCTTCCCTACCAGATGAGAAGCAGCCGATCCCAATCCAACACAATGAGTTTGTGTAAGCCCTCTATCACTAGATACCAAGAGAAAATATCTTTAGAAGCATTATATATGGACCCAATTATTGAATTATTATCACTAGACTAGGTCTCTTGTACACTTTGGTCTTGTATGATCTGTCCTACCTTACTAGTGGCACCTCACATGGATACCTAACTATGTATTATGGCTATTAATGTCACCACGTGGAAGCTCCAAATGGAATTTCCTCTTAGAAGCTTATGTAATACCCGATATAGGTTTAGAACTATCCTGGATAGCACCCCCATCCTCTCTATGGTTACACTCTATGAAAATTTCATGATTCAGTATTCCATAAATAGTATTCTTTTGAATGGAAATAACCTATAAATGGATGTAATAATGGAAACCATAATTGAATATCATATCTTTAGAAAACTCATTACCCATTATAATATGTTCAAAACACCAGAGGTCTTTAGAATAGAACAAATACCCTTGAATGATAACACACCCTTTTCTATGAGCCTGAAATAATAGTATATATTGTCACTAATAATCTAAATGTTGAAGCAATCATATATGTTTTTTCAAAAACTCCACTAATCCCACTCCCAATGTTGATCTATCAATGTTATAACAGACCACCAAATCTTGGTATAATCACATAGAATATATATATATTGGTAATTAACATCCACATAGGTGGTGTCTCAAGTTTCTTGAAGATAGATATCATGGCCTCTATTTAGGACTCCATGGCTTATGTTCCTCCATCCCCTAAAAAAATGAGCGGATGCTACTTTTGTAACACACATTTAAACTCTTCAATAGTTGGGTTAGGTCATGGTTCACCCTAACCGATATACATGAATCACATAGATCCCTCACAAAAATTTTCATTGGAACTTCTATTCATTACTATCACTGGTGCCTCACCTAGAAATACTAGAGTATCTATTGGCATACCATCGCCCACCACCTCCAAATTAAGTTTCCCACCACCCTTCAGGCATGAAACTGAAAGACATCATAGTTCTATACCTCTACAAATGATATGTGCATGCATCATATCAATGTTTGACAACTTATAAAATCACATATATTCAAATAGGATTGGTATAATTCATCCAATATAATTATCACACCCCACATTTTAATCCTAGAGTCAAGTATTGGTGACATAAATATCAAATAAAAGTAATAGATACTACGTACATCCCACAACTATGGTCGAATCTAGGTTGTGTTCTCTTCTATAAGAAATTTCATTTTACATTTCATTTCAATTGACTTCATATTCCTTTCATGTTTTATTTTTAATAGTTAAACCAGATGCTTCATCACTCCGAATCCAAAGGGGGTCAAACATATGATGAACCAAAATGCGATGTCAACATAATCCCAAACATAAAATGTTCCAGTTCATGAAACTTAAGTTCAATGACTCAACATTCCACAATGGCTTCTTAGGGTGTCTATTACACCATAATCGAGAAAACAAATTTAGGTTATGGTAGGAATTCTATGTACCAATAGTGTTACAAAATTCCATGGACATATGATCCCTAAAACAATAGGTATCCCAATCATGGAACATATCATAACATCATTCAATAATTGAATTATTCTTATATTGCATGGAATAATGCCTCGCATGTGAATTATGATAGGTTCCTCAAATGATGCATGACATGGAATACCCTCATCTAATGGGATTGAAATAAAAAATAACCCACAATTATATCAATGATTAATTCAAAATTCAATTACATCACCCAAAGTTGTAATTAAATAAAATATACTAAGAAAAATCCCAAAAAATGGATGGAGGCAATTTTCATTTTCCATATAGGCGGGATAGCTACGCACTGGAACATATCATTACAATATTCATACTTCTTTCTATCCCAAATATTGTCTCAAAATAGTAAATAAACCCAAAAAGATATTGTATGATTCCAGGTTGTAACATCCTTGACCTGGATTCCACTAAATGGTTCCCCGAGCCTAGTTAGTCACATGGCTTCAAGCCCATCTCCCTAAATAACAGAGGTTCCAGATTAGAAATTAGGGCCTAGGGTGTGTCTTTAGGGGACAATAACCTCCTCACAAGATGGTATCATCATTTATATAAAATAATAAAGATGTAGTAGATGCCTTAAATCAATCATACAATAGAAAACATCATAGAAAGATATAAATAAACAATGATTGAAGTAATATATGACAATGAAATTATCAAACACGTCATTCCATGGGTCTACAAATAATCCAAAATAGGTATACATGGAATCAATACAATATATGTAAATAAAATACCAAAATATCGCAAAATTTACCAAGATATAATAATGAGACTCTGCTTGGTCCTTTTTTCCCCAAATCCTTTGAAGTAATCAAAATCTTACAGCATGGAACGTAACATTATCTATACAAGAATGAAAATAGTATTTCATAGTACCCAATGTTATTTGAAATATGGTGTGAGATAAAATACCATTAAGAATACACCCAATGTTATAAAGACATCCAATTAGTAAATATGTAACATTAAATGTGTGGTGGTAGAAAAAAATATGTAATGGAAGCACTGCAAGTAAACAACCCGTAATGGTTCAAGTTCCCATGGACACAAGTCCTCAAACTCCTACTTCAACTAATCCATAATGTATCTATATTATAGTATTTCATGTATCAATTTATAATCATGTTCATTTAATTCATATGTATCGGAACTTGGAGCATAGCCCAGTATTCCCCATGGAGATATGTGATCAAGGATGCCTAAACAGGATGTTATTACATTATAAATCTTTTAATAAATCCAAGATTTTGTTTTGTCTTGGAAGATGAATCATATAAATAATTTTATTAATTATTATATTAAGAACCTGCGATCATACTTTTAATTATTTATTTTTAATACAAGTATCACTCATGGCATGTCATAAAAAACACCACATAAGTTCATCAATGGAGATCCTCATCAAAACCCTGGTATTGCTCTAGGTGTGGTATAACATCACCACTCACTTAGTATGTTATTATAAATCTACTAAGGGGGGAAAAGTGTCACCCAGTTCATTTAATAAAATTCACTATACTTCTTTCTTTGAGAGTCTATATACGGAGTCCTTGTTTAACTCAAGTGTACGAGTGTCAGCCCCAATGAGTCAATCATATAAAGTTCACTAGGGACTCCATTTATCAGTGAAGAATAAATTAGGAAATATGAAAATTAGTCCAACCGTGGTAATAATAAATAAACCTTGTGTAAACAATGAAATATGATAATAATTCAATCAAAATAATTTACTTATGTCAAAGGAATCACTATGATTATTTAAACATAACCTCGCCTCAGAAGGTGGATGAAGGAATGGTATAAGAAGAGATTGTTTTGCCTTTTAATTATCTTTCTTGAAAATTTCTCTATAAGTGGAAACTCATAATTAAAGAAAAATTTATAGGGAAATATCATAGGTTCATGGTAATTACATCATATGTCCTTATAAATTAAATTACAATTAACAATAAATCATATTTACAATTCATCATTTAAAATCCAATGGAAATTGGTAAATGAAACACCTAAAAGGTATCTTAATTTTTATTCCACCCATGTTGGTCAAATTAATTAATCAAAACACCCATGGTGTTGTTTGAATTCAACGTTCACAACCTCTATTCATTTATCAAGTCATCTCATTAATTACATATTCCATACATATCCATTTACAATAGAGCAAATTAGATTCAAGGGTATCACGTGGATAAATGGGTTCATAGAACAACAGAATATATATATATATATATATATATATAAACACCTAGAATTTGAAGGAAAATAATGGTAACACTTACAATAGGTCACTAGTGGAGTTCTCATATAGCATATTTTACTAATTCAACTCAGATCTGGAGAAAAATGAAGAATGGAAAATGAACCTTGAAATAGGACATATTAGATTGCACCTAAATAACTCAATGTATCCTGATATTAAAAAATTAATTGGTATCATATTGATATTGGTATGGTTCTTCTGATAGATCTCGATTTCAATCTCTAAAGGAGAATATCTCCCACTTTATTGAATAGACAACAAAGAGGGGTCCTCAAAGGGGGTCGTTGTTATGAAGAGCAAGAAATAAAATTAGGGTTGAAATATAATATTAATTGATGATATTATTTTAAATTAAACCAAAATTATGGGCCACAAAGTTTATATTCAAATTTTGACAAACTATTCACCAATTTTGTGCCCACATCTGTAAGGAGGGGCACTTCACATAGCTTGTACCGACATATTGAGAAATCATGTGAAAACCATGTATCTGCCTAATGAACAAATATAATAATGTGATATATTATTACTTCTTACATGTACATTATAACCCAAATTTTTTATTGTTTTAGTTGGGTAAAATTTAAAGATGTTTTCAAGTAAAATTTTGGAAAATTTGAGAAGATCATAGCTTATGAATGGTTGGTGCACGATTTTCCCAAATAGGGCGCCCTACTTCTAAAATCCATGCAATCCCATATTGTGAAGGGACACATGGATGGTTCATGGTTTGAAAATTCATGCACCCATCTAAGAGAAATCATGAAACCACATAATAATGGGTCATGGTTAGTGTTAACATTTTGGAAAATTGGGTCTCCCACTCTTGGAAAAACATGCCACCCTATTCAAGGAAATGTGCCTGTGGATTTTAATTATTCTAAAAATTCATTAAAAATTTGTGAACCATCATTTTTACCCTTGAATAGGAATAACTATATCTAGAATGTTTTACTGGGTATTTTCGGATCCCATTAACAAATTTTGGGTCCAATAAAATCTCTCCAAAGTGGATTAATGATAAAAGATCCTCATTTTGTCTTCTCCCACTAAGTTTCTTATCCTTGTTACTTCTCTCCCAGTATTTTAATCACACTTCCTTATGTTTTCATAGATCTAAATTTTGTGGGATTATATGGTACCTATGGTTTTCAATGATTAATCTAAGGTTGATTCTCAAATATTCTTCACTAATGTTAATTATTGGAGTTTCTTGCTATGGGTTTTGTGAGACAGGATCACCTGGATTTTTCAAGTGGTTCTGTTTAGGATTGGGAAATTTATTTAACAATAAATTGATTTATTTAAATTAAATTTATTTATATTTTATTTTGAAAACACAATTTGATGTAAATTGAGTATTTAAAATTTATTTGGCCTAAACACATGGAATAACAGCCAATTACAGTGAATTTTTGTGTGTTTTTGAAATATTATATAAATTTTGAAAATTTATTTTTTGTCTTAAATTTTGAAATAAATTTTTGAAATTTATTTAGAATTTTTATTTTAATATAATTGATTATTTTTTTGATATAATCTCATTGTTTTGTTTCTGAAAAATGAATGATTTGATCAAAACACCATTTGGGTTTTTAAATCAAAAATGAAATTTTGAAATGGAAAAATAGGTTGAATTTAATTTTGAACTATTTTGAAATAAATTAAAAATTATTGATTATTTTTTGAGAACATTAAATAACATGTAGTTAGTTATTTATTAGGGAACAATACTGTAGGACTAGGATTCCCCAATAATAGATTTATGCTTTACAGCTCTAACATTAACTAATTTGAAGGTCATTTCCCATTTGGAATGTTGGTCATTCCTCTTTGACCATTTTTAAGGGGACTTGTGTGCAATTTTTTTTGTCCTTATATAAGTCTATGAGGATACCATAATCTTTAACTATCTTACCACTTGGTGGATGGAAATTTTTCACGATTGTGATTATATGAAATTTATGCTATTATTTTAAAACTATTTTACACATGACTTTTGAATTTATATAAACTGTTTTATATAAAATGTTTACTAATACATTAATGAGAAATGATTCCATCATTTGAAAAGTACGATGTGATTTGTTTAAAAATTTATTTTGAAATGTGATTCCACATTATTTAAAATTGATTTATTTATTTGGATAAATAATTGTGACATATTAATATGGATTCCTTCATGAGAAACTATTATTATTATAGCTCACATATTACCCATTCATTTTGTTTCAGGTATATTTTGCTCCTTCATGTTTTGGGCAAGGGTAACGAACCACTGGATGGTGTTAGTGGTTACTGATATTTAATCCTTGAATTGCAGTGTCTATTGGTACATGTGTTTTCATCATATTATATAGCACTTTAATGATGTACATTGAGTTTTTAATACATATTTAAATTCTGTTACAGTTCTCCCTGTGGATTTTTATTTTTTTCTTACTGGGATGAATCTCTTGAATTAGTTTGTTATGTGGATAATTCATTCACATATTCATATTATTTGATGTCTCGTGCTTTTCTCCAACTTATCAATATCAGGAACACCCCAAGTCAATGTAATGATTATCTCAAGTATCTTGGTGTTGGGGTAATCTGTAATGGTTCATAACAAAGTGGGTTCAAAGGTACAATTTATCATCTTTCTATTATGTCAGTATGCAGTTAAGAAATCTTTTCGAGAACAAGGATGTAGTTTCTATTGAGTGTCTGGACATCTCACGCCATAATGAGCCTTAAGTCACCATGGGTGGTTTGGGAAAGGCATATTAAATATTAGTTCTAGTATTTTCCCAGATTTTGATTTGTATACGATGAAATCCAAATATTTTATTCTTATATATTTATATTAATTTCATATGTTTCTCAAATTGCGAGTTATTTTGATGTATTCAATTATTTATACTATTTTTATTTAGCATAATACCTCCTAGAATGTGTGTTATTCAGATCAAGGAGGACGATATTAATGAACCATAGTGATAAAAACCTCCATTGACCTACGTCTTGTAGAGTGGAATGTGCATACTATTCATGCTTTTGGACAGGCACCCACACCAAAACTCATTCAGGATCTAGTGGTGGAACTTTAGATGGCTGATTTCCAATTTCTTGGTCAGGATTTCATTATCAAGATACCACCAGAGTCCAATGTTTCTAATGATCCTCAAGATCATGAAGATTGATTATGTATGATTGATAATTTTAATGAGTTCTTTGAGACACATGATGATGTCAATGGTAAATGCTCCACCTTCATGATGGAAGGTCCTAGTAGGTGATTATGGGACATGATGGTGATGGTGAGTAAGCATTTGGGAATATAGTGGAAGGACATAAAAGTTATTTTCAATGACCATTTATATCTAGAGATGATGGTGTTAACCAATGATATTGAGTTTCTCAAACATCTGTAGGCTGAAAATACTATGATAGAGTATGATAATCATTTTACTGATCCCAAGTAGTTTATACCTGATATTATATCGAATAAAAATATGAAGACACAATAGTTCTATATGGGACATAGATCGAATATTTTTTCTCGTATTTTCTTGTTGAATATTCCCTCATATGCTGTTGTAAGGGATAGAGCTCTGGTGGTTGAAATAGAGATGGAAACAAAACTAGGGTAACAATATCTCCTTATTCTCTTAGTGGATGTTATATAATTTACCATAAAGTAAAGTGTAAGGTTAGGGATTCTCATGGTGGGTCTTTAAAGAATTGTTTTTCTAGACCCCCTGTAGTGTATGGAATCATCCCTTTTATTTTCTATTAGTGTGGAAATCTTGGCAACTCAATGAAGTTTTTCACTAAGGTGCCCAAAATATTTGGTCCTTGTGAACACTCCAATCATATAATAATGTTCTATCATGTCTATTCCACTCCATGTAGTGGAATTGGATTATAATTTTCCAATAAATCTATGGTGAAATTAGAGGCTTCATGAACTAATGGGTTCCAACCACATGCAACTAGAAAGAAGATTCTTCATGCAGTGGATGAGACTCTAGAGGAAGCAGATACAGGTTTAACATCTATCATAGGTACCTTAATTATATTTTTTCCATTATTTAGGGCTATATTTGAAACTATTATGTCACATTCATTTATTTAAACTGGTATTTTTAATCTACTAAATCTCATTATAAAGTTGTAATCTTATGTGGTGGATTTTTCTACATCCAAAGAAACAAAGAGAGGGTAGGGTATCTGTAGTTTTTTTATGTGGTCTCTTAATTAAATACTTTGATATCATGAGATTTTATGGTTCTTGACAAGAAACTACTATTTTAATTTTAGTGGATGGATTTTCTTTTTCCTAATAATTATTGGATTTATTGTTAGCTTCGATGTGTCTCCTTTACTACACCTGATGGGGTGTGATGTGTCATTCATGGAGAATAGGAACTAATGTCGAGTAGTTTCTATCCATATAATATAGATCTTTGGGATGTAATATATGTGTTTTTATTTGATCTAGAGCGTGAATCACTGAGTAGTGATCTCCCTCAAGTTATCATCAAGTTTCCCAATGTTTTACCATCAGACATCTATTTTCTTCATCTGAATGAGAGGTAGAGTTATCTATTTATTTAGTAAATGGTACTAAAAATGTGTCTATTTATTCTTACATCATTATACCAGATGACATAAAAGTGATGCTGACTTTTTTGGATGATATTTTAGGTAATAGCATCATATGCCTGAGTGTGTCACCTTGGGTGGTGCCAGTTATCTTCTATAAAAAACCAATGGGTTAATTCTCCATTGTGTTGATTAACATAACATCAATCGAGTCATGGTTAAAAAATTATATATTTCCAAATATATATGATTTTATTTTAAAATTAAAAGGGGTAAAAGTAGTTCACAATGATTGATCGTTTATCTAGTTACTATTGATTGCGAATTAAAAAAATATAATATTTAGAAAACTACCTTTATTGTTAGGTATGACCACTATGAGTACCATTTCATTCCATACGACGTAAATAATTATCCCTCATTATTTAAGGATATGAGGAAAATTATTTTCCTGGAGTATATTGATAAAAGATGGACAGTCTTTTTGGATGACATACTTCTTTACTATAATTCTTGAGGCGGATCATGTGTGTCATCGGAAAGACATTTTTGAATTTTTGGGAAATCATTGACTTTATTCCATACTATATAATTGAGATTTCTAGATTCAGTATGTGATGGTCATTGGAAACGCGATGTCGAGACATTGTATATTAATTGTTCCTATAAAAACTGTAATGATATGGGAGTGACGGTGAAAGTATTCAAGATTCAGAGCTTTTATGGATTAGCTGGTTGTAGTTTTTAATGGAATTATCCTTTTTTTATTCATTGATTAATTATATAACTATGAAGGGATTAATGGTTTATTTTGAAGAGAAATTTCGTAATTATATTGTTTGATGAAATGTATTTTGACTATTATGCCAGTGCAGACGATACTAGAGGTCGGGCATGGATATGTGGTCTTTTTTTTGCATCAAGTTCAGTTTTGGGGTGTATTTTTATACAAGTTGATCATTTCATTCCTTATGACTCTCAAAATCAATGGAAACAGGAGAAGAATTATCTTACGCGCAACCATGAAATTAAATCTTTTATGGATGCTCATAATATTTTGCAGCAAAAACTTTTCAAATAATGATTTACTAAATTTTTGTCCAAAAAATCTTGAGTTATATCTTCTCAAAAAATTATTTGAATCACTACTAGAGGCATTAGGTGGAATACAAGAAATATATTTATTTCGAAATCACCTATACCCTATGGAATTGGAATGGCATACAAGATTGTGTGAGAATAAAATGTTCGACCTAGGACTTGAAACAATAATTATAATAGTGGATCATGATATCACTTTTTTCATAGTTTTATATAGGACTCTAATAATAAATGGATGATGTTATTATTACTTGTGCTTAATTGAAATTCCCTATTCTCAAGATGATCCTTTAATAATAGAATATTGATGATGGTTTCTAGGAATGTCATTGTATATTATCAGAGTCATTGTTGTTCTATGGTTTTCTGTCAGGACAATTGTGATGGGGAATTTCAATACTTCCTATTGGTGAGTGCACCCCAAAACCATGAAGATGATTTATGACATGTGGGGAAGATTTTGGCCACTATGTATTTGACACAGAATTAAAGATTTTGTCTCTCATGGTTATATGTTCTAACATGCCAAGGTTGAGCACTATTGACCATCAAGTTTGTTTTGTCAACTTGATGTGATAACTTGTTAGTGGGATGAAATCTCTATGGGATTTATGGTAGGGTTTCCTTGTAATAATAGATTGATGATGGCGAGAAGGTTTTTTATCAATTAGGTAACTAAATCTTCTCACTTTATACCAATTCATGATTCTACTAATATTAAAGAGTTAAGAAATCTATAAGTGAAATATATTGTTCATTTCCATGGATTTCCATCTATTATAATCTCTAATTGGTATCCCTTGTTTACTTATCTCTTTTGGATGGGGCTCTATGGGGCAGTAGGATCTCAGGTTCTTTTGAGTACATCATTCAATACTCAGTCATATCTTCAGAGAGAAAGATAAATAAAAATTCATTAGTTAATGATTCAATCCTATGTTCACCACATTGGTGGATCTTTGGAGGACCATCTAAGGATAGTTGAGATTGATTATAAGAACAGTTACAATTCTAATATTAGAATATCCTCTTTAACGGCTTGTATGATCATCATAATATATCTATATTTTGTTGGTTAGTGATTAGTGAAATCTCATTAGTTAGACTGAATGAGGTACAATATATTATAAAAAATATTCAGTTGATTAATCATAGTATTTAGGTATCACATAAACTATATAAGTCATTTGTGGATCATATTTATAGACCACCATTATTTTTATTTATTGATCTAGTGTCCTTAATGGTTTCACCTTGTTTGGGTCATTGACTTCTTGGGAGGAAAAAGAAACGTGCTCCTAATTTTGTGGGACCTAATTTTTTTGTTGATTTGGTGGGTAGGTGGATTATCATTCACAATTAACTGAAAGATGAAATCTATTAATAACATGTTCAATGTATTGCATCTGTGAAGGTATCATTCCAAATGATTTCATGTTCTGAGATAGAGTTATCTATATGTCGAACCCAATTTATTGTCGAATGAGTATGCAAATATGATAGATTATTCGGAAACAATTTTACATTGTGGGAAGGTGATACCTCTGGTTTGTGTACTATGAATACATGGTTCTGATCCTCAAGATACTTTATAGATAGTGAAATTTATGAGAACAAAATGACCTTATCTTTTGGATATCGAATATTATTAATATGTTTTTTAGGGACATTTTGTTTCTATTATAGGATGTTTTAATATCCTGTTAATATTTTCATATACAATATTACCCCTCATCTTATCCTTCATTGGTTGGGTTGTTTTTGGATTTTTTATGTGAAATGTTGAATAAAATATCCCTGTTCTTGGGTTTTCAGAGTTGGTGCATGGTTAACCAAAATCATGTTCCCTAATAGTGAAAAATATTAATAACCTAATTGTGATGGTTTACAAGATTTGTGCATAGAATGGAAAACCATTCACCCACCAAGGAGAAACCATGAAACCCCACCATTAGGTTATCACTATTTAAAAAACTCTACAACCCGATCAAAGAAACTTTCTGTGTGGTATTCAATTATTCTCAAAATTCATTTAAAATTCGGAAACCCCATTTTTCACCCACATGAGAATGATTCTACCTATAACATTTTCCCCTGTATTTGGTGCTCCCAATATCTAATTATGAAACTTCCAAACCCTCACCATGGTGGATCGAAGCTAGGTGTTCTTGGTTTTGTCTTCACTTGGTAAGTTTTATCTCCATGTTCCTTCTCTCATGCTCTCTTCTTATATATTCCTTAGGGATTTTAGATCCCCATATTTAATGGGGCTATAATACCCATTTTTATATCTTGAATATGTTTTTTATTCATCGATCATCATTTCAAATGTTTTTCATTGGAGTTTCCTTCTTTGGGTTTTGCGAGACGTGATCACCTAGATTCGGTAGGTGGTTCTAATTATGATTGACTAATTGATTTAACTATAAATTGCTTGATTTAAATTTAATTTATTTATATGGTATTTTAAAAACCTAATTTTATGTAAATAGGGGTGTCTACATTTGATTTGTCATGAAAAGATGGAAAAACATTAAATTCTAATCAATTTTGATGTGTTTAAAAAATTTGACTTAAATTTTGTGATTAAATTGTTTATAATAAATTGGGAAATTGATTTCAATATTTTATTCGATGAAAATGGATTAAATAGTTTTTATATAATCCCATTTTTTCAAATTCAAAAAACTGATGATTTGATTAAAAATGGTTTTTAAAAGGGAAATGGATTATTGAAATAGAAAATGGGATAAACTGTATTTTGAAGAGTATTAAAATTAATTAACCATTATTGATTATTATTCGATCACATATAGGAAAAGGTATTTATTGATTTATGTGGGACAAAAAATCTAGTATGGGAATTCCATACTAATGGATTGACACTTTTCAACTGTAACATTAATCCATTTAAAGGTATAATCCCCAATGGGTTGTTTGTGAGCCCTCTATGGCCAGTGTCAAAGGGGTGTGTGTGAAAATTTCAATTTTCATTATAAAAGTGTGTGAACTACCCATAAATTAGAACTATCATACCACTTAGATTATGATCATGTTGTTTATCTATAACTATTTGAAATATATCCTGTAATATTTAAACTATTTTACCATGTTTTTTGAATTTATATAAAATGATTAATATAAAATATTTATTAATAAATTTTTAAAAATGTATACATCATTTGAAATTTAAAAAAGGATTTGTTTTAAATATACTTTTTAAAGTCCATGCATGTTTATTTGAAATTTATGGAATTAATTCGTTATTTAATTGGGGATACTTTTTATGGAATCCCTGGCGAGAACCTATTAGGATTTTAGCTCACACAATTCCTATGACATTGATTGTTTCTATATTTCTTCACACCAAGATTTAGCAAGGTCAAAGAACCACTTATACGTGGTAGTGGTTGTTGATATTTGGGGTTTTAGTTTTTTTCGATATTGGGATATGGGTTGCTCTCCTGTTTTCTGGTGCAATTATGATCAACATTGGGTTATTAATACGTATTTATCATCTAGTATAATTCTCAATATAGAGTTTTATTTCGTTCATACTAACATGTATCACATTCTTTTATTTTTGTGTGTGGATACGTTGTTCTCATATTCACAAGTATTGAATTATGGTGGATGTTGCTAACTTGTGGGGATCAAGAACACATGTCCAGCTATGTTGGGATTTGATAGGTTATCCTGATACTAGTTTAAACAGGGTGGTCCATAATAGAATATCTCCCACACATGTCTGAACCATATAGAATATGGATTCTATAATTGATCATGCTCCTCTTACTCTCTTCCTAGGTATTTCATGGTTAGTACTAACTATGTGGTTTTCTCAGCACTACTTCTAATAACCATGTGTCTTGTCCTTTTCATCCCAAAATCTAGTCTATGGGAATCGAACAAGCCCATGACACCCCTGATACACCTATTTCTTCAAAGGGAATACATATTTTTTCATAACAATGCAATTAAACTAAAACTAATATAAATAAAATGATTTTGTACAGTAATAAAAAACTAATTTCTTACATCTAATTAATCCATACTAATAAACTAATGTATAAAAAATACATAACGTAATGTTCACTATAAATATCATACAATATAAGGTATTAGAAACTTATTAACAATTCATATATAAATAATGGATATGTGGAATATCAATATTTCATCATTCAATTGAATTGTATTAAAATATTTGTGAATGTCCAATAATTAGTATATAAACTATATGGAATAGCCTAGAATGCACACTCCCGGATAAAATTTTAAAGACAAAATCATTAAAAATGTGGCCTAATTTTTACATCAAAAAATAAAAAATAATATGAAAATAATGGATCTCATACATACCCAAAGAAAATTTTAGGCCTATTATTTCAAGGAATTAGGAAAGAATAATGCATATCCAAGAAAAATAAAAATTTATCCAATAAAATATATATTCTCTCCCTAAATTTTATCAATTATATTACACTTATTAGATATATCATACGTAAATATTTTCTTCATACCCTGGGGAAGTAAATTTAAGTAATGGTTTTCTTAAATACTCAGTGTGGGTGAAATATGGAGATACATTAACATAACCATGAAAATAAGGGTAAGAGAACATGAGAATAACATTACAAAACAATACCACACATATCAAATATCATATACATGTGTCATGGATTAAATATTATAATTTTATAAGAAATTAATCATGAGGGAATCAATATCATAATACATGAATTCATAATATAAGAATAAGACATGTAATTTTTTGAACACACGTAAACATGTAATATCTATCCCTATATTTTAAGGCTCATTGAAAAAACATATCAAGGCACTTCATTGGTCTGTGACTACTGACAAGATACACCACCATCCCTATTCCTAGTCATTTCCTTATACTGGATCAGGTTTACCCTTCTTTCCGTAGTGTATCAAGCCTGTCAACTTTTTTCCTCCAACATCTCATGAGATATAAATTGCAACAAAATGTATTAGAGGGATATATAGATCCCACAAATCAAATAATGAAATTCATACGTATCTGTGCCATATGAAAATAAATAATTCATAATAAACATAAACATACAATATAACTAATTATTATAAAACTCTTTAACCATAAATCCAATAAATGGTGTTCAAAATTAAATAATTTTATAATAGATGAAAAATGATTTAGAAGGATCAATTGATGTTATTTTTGAGAAAAATATCATTTCCTCTTAAAAGACATTATACAAATCATATGAAATTTTGAAAAAAAATATCTTTGAAAATAACCTGGAATACTTAGAAATAAATTTTTTAACCATTTTAAACATATTTGATAACATTTTCCATGAAAATTCATAAAAACATTTAAAACACTTCTATAAAATTTATCTTCAAGGAACAAAAATTTCTGAACGGAGAGGGAATAACATTTCATGAATCAAATACAATCCTGAAAATAAGGGTAATCATGTTAAACCTTGGAAAAGGTCAGTATATAATCATTATAAATGCCTTTTGAAATAATTTTTTTTGAAATAATAAATTAATGCAACATTAAAAAATATTCCTATTTATGTATAATTAATTTTGTGATTCTTATAGTTTATTAATAAAGATACTATAAGATTTTCATTAAAACCGCACTTGGAGAAAATAAACTATTTACATTGAAAGTACAAATTAAAAACCATTTCCCTCGAAAATAATCATGATAAAATTTAATGTAATATTAAATTTAGTTATTTTCATTAATGTGGATAATTTGGTACATGATTTATAAAGCAAAAAAATATTCCTTTCATAATGTTGTAAACTGTTAAAAAATAACATTATTCCCAAAATGAAAAGTATATGATTTAAAAATAGATTTTAAAAAGTCAAACATGGGAAAAATGAATTTAACATATAATTTGTATAATTTTGAAAACATTTTTTTTTATTTTTTTTAGAAAACTTGGATATGGTATAAAGAAATTTTTGTCTAAAGAGAGAAATAAAGTCTTATTTGAATATTTAAAAATATGTCAATCATTTTAAGTACCCAAAAGTGGGAAATAATAATATAACACAAAAAGTTATTGAATAATAAGTGGAGAATTAAATTTATTAGTATTAATATATAAATATCATACAATTATCACAATAATTACTTATACCTAAACCATATTGAATAATGAAAATATTTTCAAATAAACCATTACCTTTGGTCCGTTTAACTTTGTACAAGTATGAATCTACAGTATAGTAAACATAGATTCATTATAAAGCTATTAAAAATTCATAACAACCTATATCATACCATATATTGTATACATATATACATCCAAAACTCAATTTTAATAAATCTTTATTAATTTATTATTTTCAGTGAAACTAACTTCGTTTTTCATATTTGTTTTTCTCTAGTTGTTCTGATCATGGTATTATAGTCATATTTCCTTCATTTATAGAATGATAATTCTTAGTAAATGTAATATATATTAATTATATAATATATTTATATATATCCATAAAATATAGAGATATAAACATGAAAAACATCATTCATAGAGACATTAGGTTGTATATATGCATGTACATTGTTTTTACAATGTGAAGGTTCTGAAGAAAGAAGGTTAAAACTAAATAAAAATTAAATAATTGTAATTATATCATATAAATAATGTATAAACGTTAAATATATTTTTATTAAAATCAATTTTCAATGGAGGACAAAAAAAATCATCGATCCTTGGAAGTGATATTCCACACATACACATGGGTGACATCATCATTTTACAATGGATTCAAATGTAATAATTTTGATATTACATTATCATTACATATTATTAATTATTTAATAAATATAATATTTAAATATTTAAATTATCTTAATAACTATCAATAATAGATGGTGATGAAAAATCAATTTCTTCACCATGTGGAGAAAAAAAGTCATATGTACGAAAGAGTGATACATTCAGTTTCTATATGATGAGAAAAATTAAGGATATTTTTGGGAAATTTTTTATATTTAATTTATTATTTTATTATAAAAAATAGTTTTAGAGAATTTAAGAAAAGTATAGAGGTGATCAATTAATGCAATTACCTATTCTTTGTGAGGTATCCTACTTATTTATTTATATAGAACCTTAGGTCTATATTTTGGGGAGGCCAGCACCCTGAAAACTAGGATAGTGATTTTTAATAGGAATGGTTAATAATTCATCTAGATAGGTTTTTCAATGTGTTCAAAATATTTGAATGATAAATTCCCTTCTATATGTGATGTGAGGGGAACTATTGTAATTTTTTATATGATTAAAGTATACTTAACTTCGTTTCATTATATAATGCCTTAAAAAATATAATTTCAAGATGTTAATATAGTATTCGGTTTAAATACCATGAACTAATAATAATTTTAACGTTTTATGTGTTTTTTATACAATATATTTAGGTTTAACCTCTTTATTAACCTATTTTATTATTAATCACCGTAATGTATTTTTCTCTAATAATGTTTCTAAATTAATATAAAATTTATATATTGATTTATTAAAAGAAATGGAAGACATTTTTTACCATATCATATCCCCTTGTCCTCTTTAAATATTTTAATGATTTAAAAATAATTTAATGACATGTCCTTTTCATAAATTTTCATTAATGTCTATTTTGATATTATTCAACAAATGTAACATAAATTCTATGAAATAAATTGTTGAATTATTACATAATACCATAAAAAATACTAATATGTTATATATATCTATAATATTTTTTTATCATTATAAACCACTCAACGTATTTTAATTTTAATAATTTTAAGGTCAATTTTTTTATTTTTATAACAATTGAATAAATGCAGTATTGGCATTATAAAAGAATTTATGGTTATAATTTAATTACTAAAAATTATAAAAAAAATTACATCATGAAAATAATTTTATTAATCTCAAAATTGGTATTTATATTCTTTCATATATATATTTTTTCCCTATATGAAAACATAATTGATATTTAAAAATATGAGAGTGATTTTCGGTAATTTTCATTGAATAAATATTTTTTTGGTCATTATAGTTGAAAATTGTCCCATAAACAATTAAATTTTATCATAATGTGGAAACTGCATAATTAAATTCATTTAATATGAATGTGGATGGAAAACATTTTCCATGACACTTAGTTTTAACCCAGTGTACCACGATTTAACCTTTACTGTGGTGGTAAATATTACTATGATTACTATTCATAATGTCTTCACAGAAGATGAACATATTAAAAAAACATTAACCCCTTAATTCAAAATAAATATTTTTTTTACCAAAATCAATAAATATATGTGTCGAAAATTAATTTTTTTAAAAAATTTCTAAAGGCAATGAAAATTGTTTTTAGAAGAAAAAAAAGTAATCAAAAAAATTGATTTATTCTCTCTCATAAATTGAAAAAATATTAAATTAATATTAATATATTTTATTCATTATATAATATATACAATTCATTAAAATAATTAACCATTATTGAATATTCTATTTTATTTATTTTAAAATATAATTCATGTTTATAAGTTGTTTTTTAGAAGAAAACCACCATTACTTACAAATTATGTTTATTTCTATTTATAATAAATTGACATGAATGAATTCAGTGTTAAAACCATATACATTAAAAAAATTAGTAATCAAAATGTGACGCCCCGACCACAGTTACCATCAGTCGATGCATTATTACATAACATTTGAATGATCAATGAAATATCATTTCTTGTAAGACCGATTAGTTTAGTAGACATGGAATCACTAGATATATTCATAAGTCATACATTACATCATAAACTCAAAAGAATACAACAACATCTTTTCTTCATATCTAATCATACTGTCCCTGCAGGTCATTCATTAAATACTTCTTCACATCCGGGGAAAAATAAAACATTGAAATGGGTGAGATCGGATGCTCAGTAAGGATAACAATATAGAGGAAGCTTTCATAAATAAGCATAAACATTTAAGGCAATGTATAACTAAAACAAAATCCTTTTAAACTTGAACTTCATCATAATATGGAAAATATAAAATGAAATAATTCCATTTACATATTCTCATGGATAATATACTTGTCGAATAATCACATGAAATATCAATAACTACTTTCATAATGATGGAATGCATAATTCCAGTCTATCATAACCACATAGCCAAGGCCTCATGACAAGACTACAAATAATATTTTTTCAAGGCCTTGTGCCAAGACACTAGTTTGTCTCATGAGACTTACCGATGCATCGAGGAGCTATATCGGGCTCCACCCGTCACTTATTAAGTCTAATTCATTCCTCATATGAACAGGTTTAAACACAACATAAATATTTGTATTAAAACTAGCATAAGAAATGTCAATACTTTCTCCATGAAAAATGAATGGTATAAAAATAACACATCCATAGTCAAACATATCACAAAACCTTCAATACAATATATAGGTATTGTATCACAATAAATCAACTTCAAATATGTTTAAAATCCATCAAAGGTTGTTGACATAGATGAAATAAATACTATTTGAGAGAAATATATCTTTTTTGAAATCATTTAAAAGTCACATAATTATAAAATGAAAAATTTACTTTGAAAATATTCTTATAATATACTAAGGGAAGATTCGAAGATTTTATAAAGGAAGAAACTTGCCGCACCCGCCGTATACGTTAAAAAACATTCTGACCTTAATTCTGTCAAAAAGGTTAAAAAGGACCTAGTTTGGAAAACGTCGGAAAGATTCCTTTATAAACCTCTTGTAAAATGTCAAAAAAGGGTATAAATGAAATTAACACATATTCTAGTAAACAGTAAAAATGTTTTGAAATACATTTTTAAGAAACATGGATGTGGATGATAAATAAGTCCCAGTAGATTATTACGTATAAACAACCTCGAATAATGAAGAGATTGTGAAATAAACCCTTACCTTGTACTTTTCCTTGGTTTGGGGTACGTTAACCTCCTTTATAATGGAGAAGTAATTTTTATTAAATTATACAAGAATCATATACCTTTATATGAAATCATATATGATGTTTTAACATTTCTTTGTTAATAATATCTTAGTATTATCGTCGTTTCGGGTGTTAACTTACTCATTTTCTTTTATATGATTTGTTACATAAGCCGTGTTTTTCATGGATAGGTTGTATCTTATTCATATCTAGAATTAAATCAAGTCCTTAAACATTATTTTTAAATAATCAAATGATAATTATACTTGAATGGATACGATGGAGAATGAATCTCATCGCATTCGTGGAGACGATAGTCCGTACGTATGCCTGAGCGACAATATCGTTCTTTTGATATTAAATTAATTTATAATTGGATGTTATATAATATATATAGAATAATGATCATGTTATATTTTTTATTTACATGAATTACACATCATTATTATACCAATCCAAATAATAATTTATTGAATAACAATTACACCACGACGTGGAGACGGTAAGCCGTACGTACGCACGTATGGTGACATGTCATTCAAAGGATGGATAGAATAATGAATACGGTTGTAACATGTTTATAATAACATCATAGTATATATAAGATACTGGAGTTATTATTTTAGAATGGTAATAACAAAGAAAGAAGAAGATTAAGAAGAAAGGAACTTGGAAGAGGGTGGTGAAAACATTACCTCTTCTTCGGGTTCTTCCTTTTGATTTGATCAAAATGGATCCTTAGGTTGGATTTCTAATCAAAATAAGGCCTCTAGGTTGATGTGAGGGAAGTTTAGAGAGTATTTGGGTAGGTTTTGGTCTATCCAAAAGTCTTTGAATGTGTGAATTAGTGAGAAGAGGGAGTTCCCTTTTATAAGAAGGGTGAGGGGCACCTTTGGAAAAGCTAGAAATAATATTTTATAATAAATTAATATTCGGTTTATAATGGATCCAAAGTGTATTATTTAAAGTTTAAGGTGGGAATGGGTCGAAAACCACTCAACCAATAGTATTTACACAGGTTTGGGTAATTATATTAACCTTATCTTTTAGCATTAACTCTTAATTAATTAGTTTGACATTTACCATGTCACTTTGTATTTTTATATTATATAGTTAATAAAATTAGTATAAACATACAAGAGACCCCCAAGTGGTCGATTAATGATACACCTATCATGATATAAGTCTCTTGTCCGAACCATATATTTTTAGGAATTTAATATCAATTAATAATATAATATTTTTTTAAATACTCTTTTATGTGAATTTTGACACTACTCAATAATTGATTTTTGTTAAATTCTTAAAAACATTATTAATTCGAAAAAAATTCATTTAAGAAATCATATAATGTCATATTAAGCAATAAAATTCATGGATGCCATCAAAACATCCAAATTATTTTAATTTTAACATTTATAATACCCATTATTTGGTTCTTTCATTAATAAGGAAAATGCTGCATCTTTATAGTGTCATAAATAATATTACTTATTAAATGTCTGAAAATTATAAATAAAATACCATTATGTATGAAATTTTTTTAGATTTATAATGAATATTTAGTCAAAAATCCAACATATATAACCTTATGTAAAAATTTTTTTGCTAAAAGATATATGCTTATGTCATTTTTGTATTTTTTTTTACTTAATTTATATAAAGTGTCATTATCACTTACAAGTGGCTCCATGGGGTCCCAACATCAACCCAATGATTCCCATGGTCGGACATGTATCAACAAATAAGTTTAGGACACGTTTTAGGGAAATTTAGTATTATTATAATATTATTTTTTTACCCTTATTTACCGGATTTACCATTTAACCATGGTAAATAAATTTTTTACCGAAGTAATTATTCAAAATGTCTAAAAAAAGTTACATATTTACACAATTTGGAAAACCTGATTCCGAATATGGAATCCATTTTTATAAATTTAAAACAAAGATGTGGCAGAAATTAATTTAAAATCAATTCCCGTTGTTAAAACAAAAAGCGTGTTTTTAAGAGATAATAACTATCAAAAGATTGACACTTGTTCATGTCCGGTTTAACTGTGAAATTATGTCCAATGAACAACATTGTATTAAATTGTAAAAATATTTTTATGTATACTTTAAAACCTCTCATATTAATAATTTATCACTATTAATTATTTCGATTAAAAAAGTTGTTTTTAATTAAAATTTAGTAATTTTCACTATTTACCAAAATATAATGTTATCCGAAAAGTTCCAAAATTTTACCCTAAGATAATTTCAATATTACGAATCCAAAAATGAAGTCAATTTTGAGAGATGAGATTTATAAAATTTTAAAAATTGGGTATTACTATTCATAAAGGCTAGTTTGATTTGTTGTGGTGTGTGTTAGAACTCGAAGTTGCGTACAACACACGATACTATATTATTCAAAGAGAAGCGTACCGTGGAAGCTTGTGGTGTTACACTCTCCCCTACTTCAAATAATTTCATCCTCGAAATTTCTATAATACTACCGCATGAAAAGACTCGGGTGGTTCTTCATCATTAGTTCCTCGGGTTCCCATGTTGCCTCTTCCATCTTATGTTTTCTCCATAAAACATTTAGCAAACAAGTCGTCCTGTTTCTCAGTACTTGTTCTCTCACATCAAGAATCCTAACGAGCTCTTCGCAATAAGACAGATCGGGTTCTAGTTATAATTCCTCATAGCTGAGTACATGTGTTGGGTCAGGCATGTATTTCCTCAACAGTGAATCATGGAACACATCATGAACTTTGGAGAGACTTAGCGGCATTTCCAAACGGTAATCTACAGCCCCAATTCGTTCTAGAATTTCGAAAGGACCGATGTACCTGGGACTCAATTTACATTTCTTTCCAAAACATATAACTCCCTTACATGGAGATACCATCAAGAAAACATGATCTCCCACCTGAAATTCCAAATCCTTTCTTCGATTGTCAGCATAGATCGTCTGCCTACTTTGAGCAGCTTTGATGTGGTTTTGGATTACCTTCGCCTTTTCCAGCGTTTCCTCCACCAGTTCTGGGCCTACAAGTTTTCTTTCACCAATGTCATCCCAACAGGTTGGTGTGCAACATCTCTTTCCATATAACTCTTCATATGGTGTCATATGAATACTTGAATGAAAGATATTATTATAAGAAAATTAAACCAGAGGAAAAAATTGATCCCACATGCCCAGAAAGTCAAGTGAGAATGATCTCAATGTGTCTTCTAAGGTCTGAATAGTCTGTTCTGATTGTCCATCTATTTGATGTTGGTAAGCAGTGCTCAAATGAAGTTCAGTAT
The DNA here is from genome assembly GCA_963277665.1 of Viscum album. NCBI lineage: Eukaryota > Viridiplantae > Streptophyta > Magnoliopsida > Santalales > Viscaceae > Viscum > Viscum album. The sequence continues at coordinate 1,971,752,794 of OY728151.1, forward strand.
CCAAGGCCTTCTGGAGACTCTTCCACAATCTCGAAGTAAAATGGGGATCTCGATCTGAAACAATCGATAGGGGTACTCTATGAAGTCTTACAACTTCATTAATATATAGTCTTTCTAGACGTTCAAGTGGTAAATCTTCCCTTACCGCAAGAAAATGTGCTGACTTGGTAAGACGATAAAAAATAACCCATATTGCATCATTCCTTCTAGGAGTCTTTGGTATTCCCATGACAAATTCCATCGTGTAATTATTCCATTTCCACTCTGGTATGGGAAGAGGTTGCATGACTCCTCCAGGCTGTCGCCTTCCAACTTTCACTTGTTGACAAACCATACATCTTGACACAAAACCAGAAATCTCCATCTTCATGTTTTCCCACCAAAAATGTTCCTTCAAATATATATACATTTTGGTGCTCCCATGGTGTATAGAGAAATTGGAACTATGAGCATCATCCAACAATTACCTTTTTAGATCAGGTATATTGGGAACACAAAGTCTCTTCCCAAATTTTAATGTTCCTTCTTCGTACCCAATTTCTCTCAATATCCCATTATTCACAGCTTCAATCTTCTTCTGAAACTCTTCATCGTCGGTCTGAGAACTATTTATTTATTCTAGTAAAGATTTTTTGGCAACCGTTTGAAAAAAATTTATGTTTCACCTTCCATGGTGATTCCCATTTCCATCTTCACTAGATCCATGAAAATTGGATCCCTTTCAATTCTCATATTTTTCAAAACCCCATGATATTTTCTACTCAAAGCATCTGCCACCTTATTTTCCTTCCTCAGGGTGTAGTGTATCGTACAATCATAATCATTGAGTAATTCAAGACACCTCATTTTCCTCATGTTGAGTTCTTTTTGTGAGAAAATAAACTTCAAACTCTTGTGATCAGTATAAATATCACATTTTTTACCATGGAGGTAGTGTCTCCATATCTTAAAAGAAAATATCATAGTTTCTAACTCGAGATCATGATTAGGATAGTTTTTCTCATGAATTTTGAACTGTCGTGATGCATTGGAAATAACCCTATCATTCTGCATAAGGACACAACCAAGTCCTTTCTTCGATGCACCACTATAAATAACAATCCCATCATTCCCCGATGGTAGAGTCAATATAGGAGGATTTGACTAATCTTCTCTTCAGTTCTTCGAAAAATTCTTCACACACTTTTGTCCAAAGAAATTTAATCCCTTTAAGTGTGAGCTTCGTTAATGGGTTTTCCAATCAGGGAAAATTCTAGACGAAATGTCGATAATTACCTGCCAAACCAATAAAACCGCATACCACAGTTATACTCGTTGGTGCTGGCCATTCTTGGATTGCCTTGGTCTTAGAAGGATCAATAGAGATTCCATCATTAGAGACAATATGGCCATGAAAAGAAATCTCATGAAGCCAGAATTCACACTTTCTAAACATCCCATATAATTCATGTCTTCTCAGAGTACTCAAGATAATGCTCAAGTGATTTTAATGATCTTCGTAGCTTTTTGGGTATACCAAGATATCATCAATAAATACCACCACAAAATCATCGAGATATTCCTTGAAAACTCTATTCATTAGATCCATGAATAAAGAGGGTGCATTAGTAATCCCAAAAGGCATTACGGTAAACTTGTAATGCCCGTACCGTGTTCGAAATGTTGTCTTCAGAATGTATTCCTTCTTCACACACAACTGATGGTATCCAGATCAAAATTCAGTCATTGAAAAGTATTTATCTCCATGCAGTTGGTCAAATAAAACATCAATGCGGAGTAGGGGATACTTTTTATTTATTGTTATTGCATTGATCTCCCTGTAGTCGATACATAACCTCATCGATGCATATTTCTTTTTAACAAAAAGAACAGGGGATCCCCATTGAGAAACACTAGGGAGAATAAATCCCTTATTACTCAATTCCTCGAGTTGTTTTTTTAGTTCAACTAATTCCATAGTGGCCATTCTATAAGGGGTCTTCGATATAGGCCTTGATCTAGGAATTAAATCAATGGAAAACTCAACTTCTCGTTCTGGAGGTTTTCCAGGTAAATCTTCCAGAAACACATCTACATATTATTTCACAATAGGTACGTCCTCTATTTGAACATTAATTTCCTCACCCACAGTCATTTCATTCACTTCCTCCCCAATAATTGAATTTTGTTGAGCTACTGGGGTGGATCTAGATTAGAATTAGGTGGTGACGATTCTACTCTAAAGATAAGGTTTTCCTTATCATCATCTTCAAAAATCGTAACCTCCTTCTTCGTACAATAAATCTTCGCATCATGGTCCGAAATCCAATCCATACCTAGGATTATATCAAACTCAATCATAGGTATGACGATGGGATTAGTGGATAAAGAACATTTATGTGATCTAATGGGGACTGATTCACAAAACGTTCTTGCAATGATACTTCCCTTAGGAGTTTTAACTGAAAACTACCTTGTTAAATCAAATTTGAAATATCTAATTTTCTTAGCAAACTGGGAAGATATGAAACAATGTGATGATCCAGAATCAAATAATTCATTTTCTAAACATGAGGAAACCATTAAATTACCTTCCACCACGTCTTTCATAGCTTCTACCTCAGCAGTAGTGATAACATAAGATTGTCCTTGATCCCTTGCCCTTTTCTGAGGTAAGTTCCCCTAGCGCTTAGGACATTCATTTGAATAATGTCTCATATCCCTGCAATTATAGCATTGGAAATCCATAGCTTCCTTCTTCCCCTTGCAATCATGAGCTTGGTGGCCTTTTTCACCACACTTGTAACAGACTCGCATTCCTTTGGAACGTGTACCCGGGTGTTTCTTCCCCCATTTAATGCAGGATGTATTTTTAACTTTTCCCTTCTTCCCCTTATTTCCATTCCCATATTGATCAGAATATCTCTTCTTCTCTTTCTTTTCTTTAAAGTAATAATAATTAGAGAATTCTTTTTCTGTCTTGATAGCACATAAGACAATGTCTTCGTACAACGATAAGGATTGTGAGACTAATTCTCTACATAGAAATGGTTTTAATCCATCAAATAAATGTTCAATCTTACGTCTTTTGTTACGTATATAATCTCTAGCATACCTTTATAACCTTGTAAATTTTGTCTCATACTTTAAACATTCTCAACCCCCTTTTGTCTCAGACTCAGAAATTGTCTTTCCATATCTGCTCGATGGTCACGAGGAAAGTATTTTTCTAAAAACAGATCATTGAAATCCCTCCATTCCATATATTGTACTTCATCATCTTCCTTCATGTTTTGAATCAATGAACACCATTGATCAGCATCTCCAGTGAGGTAGTAAACTGCCATGATAACTTTTTCTCTTTCACTACTCCCAAAAGCTTGAAATATTTTCTCAACGGAACTTATCCATTGCTCAGGTACTAATGGATTTGTACTCCTATTGAATGTTGGTGGTTTCTGTCTCATGAAGCGATCTAACATTGACCCTCCACGCTGTGGATCAGGGTGCTCCATATGGGTAAGGTTATTATTCATAACCTGAGTGAGTTATCCCGGTATGGTGATTAGGTGATCAACACCAGTTACATCACCAGCTCTACTATAATTGTCTTGAGCAGGAGGGAAATCCCTACATGGAGTGTGTTCATTGATACGGTTTCAATTTGTTCCACTAGGCTCCATTTCTAAAAAATGGCATAAACTAGATCAGTTTATGAATCAAAATACATAATTCCATACTTATAAAACACTTAACATAAATTTAACTATTTATGTATTTAATCCATAATCATAAAAATGTTTTCTTTGAGGATGTATATACTCATAAACCCTTGATAATGATTTGTAAAGAAAATGAGAGTTATCCAAAGCATATCAATTGGGAGTGTCGTAACCAAGGGTGCAGTAAGGCCTGTTGTTGTGCACCAGTTCTCGTTCGTGTCTAGCTCAATGCATTGTTTTCGGGTTTTACCCCTAGGTACATCTATGACAGAGCCGCCTCTACCTGCTCGTATCCAGACAGGGATGTATTGCTTAGAAAACTCACAAAATCTCTACAATACCAAAATTCTAGGAAGTAATTCTATACTAATCCTCAAAGTCCATCTTAAATATATGTGCTCTAATCAGTGTTTATCTAAATCTAGCTTCCCAGGTTTGTAAAAAACATTCTCTAATACCAACTATAACACCCCAACCCCAGTTACCCAGAGTCGGTGCATTATTACATAACATTGGCATGATCACAATAAAGATCAAGTCTTGAAAGAACAATTAGTTTAGTAGTCTTGGAAACACTAGATATATTCATAAGTCTTACATTACATCATAAACTAAATAAAACAACAACAACATATTTTCTTCATATCCCATCATACTATCCCTGCAGGTCATTCATAAATTATTTCTTCACATCCTGGGAAAAATAAAACATTGAAATAGGTGAACTCGGATGCTCAGTAAGGATAACTATATAGCGGAAACTTTCCAAAATAAGAATAAACATTTAAGGCAACGTATAAATAAAACAAAAGCCATTTAAACTTGAACTTCAGCATAATATGGAAAATATAAAATGAAATAATTCCATTTACTTATTCACATGGATGTTCTACTTGTCGAATAATCACATGCAATATCAATAACCACTTTCATAATGATGGAATGCATAATTCCAGACTATCATAACCACATAGCCAAGGCCTCCTTCCAAGACTAAAAATAAGATTTTGTCAAGACCTTGTGCCAAGACACTATTTTGTCTCATGAGACCTACTCATGCATCGAGGAGCTATAGCGGGCTCCACCCGTCACTTATTAAGTCCAATGCATTACTCATATGAACATGTTTAAAAATAACATAAATATTCATATTAAAACTAGCATACGAAATGTAAATACTTTCTCCATAAACAATGAATGGTATAAAAAAAACACATTCACAGTATAACATATCACAATAACTTTAATACAATATGGAAGTTTAATATCACAATAAATCAACATCAAATAAACATAAAATCTGTCAAAGGATGTTGACATAGATAAAATCAAAACTATTTGAGAAATATCTCTTTTTTTAAATCATTTAAAAGTCACATAATTATTAAATGATAAATTGACTTTGAATATTTTCTAATAAGATTGTAAGGGATGCTTTTAAAATTTTATAACGGCGGAAAATAGCCAAATCCGCCGTATAAGTTAAAAAAACATTCTTACCTTAATTCTGTCGAAAAGGTTAAAAAGGACCTTGTTTGGAAAACGATAGAAATATTACTTTATAAAACTATTATAAAAACTCAAACAAGGGTATAAATTACTTTAGCGCATATTCTAGTAAATAGTAAAAATGTTTTGAAATATATTTTTAAGGAACATGTGTGTGGATGATAAATATGTCCCAGTAGATTATTACGTATAAACAACCTCGGATAATGAAGAGATTGCAAAATAAACCCTTACCTTGTACTTTTCCTTGATTGGGGGTAAGTTAACGTACTGTATAATGGTGAAATAATTGTTATTAAATTATACAAGAATCATATACAATAATATGATATCATATATGATCTTTTAACATTGCTTTGTTAATAATATCTTAGTATTATCGTCATTTTGGGTGTTAACTTACTCGTTTTATTTTATATGTTTTGTTACGTAAGTTGTGTTTGTCATGGATAGGTTGTATCTTATTCATATCTATAATTATATCAAGTACTTAAACATTATTTTCAAATCATGAAATGATAATTATAATTGAATGGATACGATGGAGAGTGAATCTCATCGCGTTCATGGAGATGGTAGTCCGTACGTACGCACAAGCAACAATATCATTCTTTTGATATTAAAATAATATATAATTGGATGGTATATCATATATACAGAATATTTATCATGTTATATTTATTATTTACATGAATTACACATCATTATTATACCCATCCAAATAATAATTTATTGAATAACAATTACACCACAACGTGGAGACGGTAAGTCGTACGTACGCACTTATGGTGACATGTCATTCAAAGGATGAATATAATACTGAATATGGTTGAAACATATTTATAATAACATCACAGTATATATAAGATACTGGAGGTATTATTTTATAATGGGAATAACAAAGAAAGAAGAAGTTGAAGAAAAAAGGAACTTGAAAGAGGGTGGTGAAAACATTACCTCTTCTTCGTGTTCTTCCTTTTTATTTGATCAAAAGGGATACTTATGTTGGATTTATGATCCATATAAGGACTCTAGGTTGAATTGAGGGAAGTTTATAGAGTATTTGGGTAGGGTTTGGGCGATCCAAAAGTCTTTGAATGTGTGAATTAGTGAGAAGGGGGAGTGCCCTTTTATAAGAGGGGTGAGGGGCACCTTTGGAAAAGCTAGAAATATTATTTTATAATAAATTTTTAATCGATTTATAATGGATCCAAAGTGGATTATTTAAAGGTTAAGGTGGGGATGGGTAGAAAACAACTCAACCGATAGAATTTAGACAGGTTTGGGTCATTATATTAACCATATCTTTTAGTTTTAACTCCTAGTTAATTAGTTTGACATTTACCATGTCACTTTGTATTTTTATATTATATAGTTAATATTATTACAATGAACATCCAAGATACCCAAAAGTGGTGAATTAATGATATAACTATCATGATATATGTATCATGGCCGAACCGTAGGTTTTTGGGAATTTAATATCAATTAATAATATATTATTTGTTTTATAAACTCTTTTATGTGAATTTTGACACTATTCAATAATTGATTTTTTTTAAAGTCATAAAAACATTATTAATTAGAACCAAATTCATTTTAGAAATCCTATAATGTCATATTAAGCAATAAAATTCATGGATGTCATCAAAAAAATTAAATTATATTAATTCTAGCATTTATAATACCAATTATTTGATTCTTTCATTAATAAGGAAAATGGTCCATCCTTATAGTGTCATAAATAATATTACTTATTAAATGTCTAAATATTATAAATAAAATACCATTATGTAGGAAATATTTTTATATTTCTAATGAATATTTAGTCTAAAATCCAACATATATAACCCTATGTAAAAATTGTTTTTCTAAAAGATATATGCTTATGTCATTTTTGTATTTATTTTAACATAATTAATATAACGTTTCATTATCACTTACAAGTGGCTCCATGGGGTCCCAAAATCGACCCAAATATGACCATGGTCGGACATGTATCAACCAAAAAGTTTAGGACATGTTTTTGGGTAATTTGTTATTATTATAATATTATTTTTTTACCCTTGTTTATCGGATTTACCCTTTAACCGTGGTAAATAAAATTTTTACCGAAGTAATTATTTAAAATGAATAAAAATAAAAGTTACCTATTTACACAATTTGGAAATCCTGATTACAAATATGGAATCCATTTTTCCAAATTCAAAACACATAAGTGGCAGAAATTAATTTAAAATTAATTCCCATTGTTAAAACGAAAAGCTTGTTTCTAAGAGATAATAACTATCAAAAGATTGACACTTGTTCATATCTGGTTTAATTGTGAAATTATGTCCAATGACCAAAATTGTATTAAATGGTAAAAATATATTCTAAATATACTTTAAAACCTCTAAAATTCATAATTTATCACTATTAATTATTTATATTAAAAATGTTGTTTTTAATTAAAATTTAGTAATTTTCACTATTCATCAAAATATAAATGTTATCCGAAAAGTTCCAAAATTTTACCGTAGGCTAATTTTGATATTACGAATCCAAAAATGAAGTCAATTTTCAGAGATAAAATTTATAAAATTTCAAAAAGTGGGTATTACTATTCATAACAGCTAGTTTGATTGGTTGTGGTGTGTGTTAGAACTCGAAGTTGCATACAACACACGCTACTATATTATTCAAAGGGAAGAATATCATCGAAGCATGGGGTGTTACACACAATGAATAAATTCAAATTTATTTTCCATGTTAAAATTTTTTACTATATTATGGTTCGTTTTTCCTAGGGGATACCGGAATTGTGAGCTATCTAAGAGAATAAATATATTTAAAAGGAATAATATTGAATTACGCAGGATATTGCATTCATCCATGCTTCACGAAATTAAAACCTAAAAATTTTCTTAATTCCTCCTCATGAATAGATTTGGGTAGTTATTCATCTTAATTTATCTAGGTTCCCACAAACCCTCTTCTATTGTATTATTTCTCCAATGTACCATTACTGGTTGAGTCATCTGATTCTTCAAAACATGTTATCTAGATCCATAATATGAATATTTTTTCATAGATGGATTAATTAGGTTAAGATTACATTTCATTAAAGATAAAAACATGTGTGGGATATTTCATATAATCTAATAATGCAATTATCACATCATGTACTTTAAAATATAATCCACCACATCATTAAGAACATCAACATTAGTTGTTGTGATAACATAATATTAGACATGTTTCATTATACTTTTATAAGTAAAATCCTTAACAAATGGGAAAATAATTTTCATAGTTCCAAATCTCCTTATAAAATAATCATGACATATTTTTAGTTCTTTCATTCCATTGAAATTACGATAATAGTTAAAATTATCTCTACACATGTAAAAACAACCATTACAAGAAACCATATTCAACAGTGTTTTTACAACATTATATGGATGTTAGAAATTAAAACCTTACATAATTCGATTTTTCCTCATTTATTTATCTATTTTGATTCTCTTACATCTTCTAATATTTCATTCCTTCAATGACATTAGACAATATGAATATTTTTGAGGTATAGATAACACCTGATACTATATCCACCAATCATGAGAAATTTTTTGATACATATTCCATTCAAATTATTTTATTAACTCCCATAAAATAAATGTTTCATCCTCCACTTTATATTGTGTACATAATACACAACATTTCTAATTATCCCTATAAGGATTTATTTACACCTAGATATTTTTTAATCTTTCTTATTTCATATACAACAAAATTATATATCTAGAACACCATGATTCTCATGAATAATTTATTATTTCAAATCCTTCCATTTTATTTTCATTGTCTCCCCCTAATCTTTTATTTTTTGTATCAGTAATCAAAATTGATTTATATCAACTGAGAGTTAAAAAAATACAATGAAAACCTTCTCCATTTCATTACAACCCAACATGAGAAATATATTCTCAATGCATGTCATCTATTTCAAATGTACAAATAGATTCATAGTAAAATTTACCAATGGGAGATGTTCATGACTGAATCATTCTAAAATCATTACTCCATATTATGAATTTGTAGGAAAATCCATATGAGACATGTTATTTTTCATAATTTGAGTCAACTTCTCTAAAATTGTTATAATATCTTAAACTCTTGTAATAAAACCATTCCCTAATCCATATTTACTATGTTTCTATTGGGGGAAATCTAATCATGGATTCAAAGAATTTATTTTATTTCCAATCAATACCTTATTCAATATGGTAAAACACTATATTAGATTAGTACATTATAAGTAATAATTAATAATTTCAATACTAGTATGTGTTTACGTGATCCAAAAAAATATTTTCCTAAATACTGTTACCAATGACTCAAATAAACATTCTCTAAGAAAAACTATAAAGTCCATGAGCTTAATAGCCCATAGTGAGTGGGTAAATTTTTCATTAGTTATATATTCAAATCATTTCATCTCATTGGAATGAGTCATTAATTAGCTCTTGATAATTTGATAAATAATTGAATTTCATATTAAATTTGAAATCCAATAATAAATAATGTTTTTTCCTTGAAAAGACAACTTTTAATTTCTATATATCTCTGCATATCTATCATAATATATATTTTTAGCATCTTGTGGAATGTAAAACAATGAATGGGGTGATATAACATGTTTTTTAAGTGTATATATATAAAAAATATATCATGAATAAATAATAATAAATTATTCAATATAAAATATTCAATATCTAAAAATGCATGAATTTTAATCATTAATTAGATATTTAACAATAACATGGAAGGAATAAATTATTATCAAATATTTCAATATAAATAACCACATGATCTTGAAACTTATCCATTGATATCATAACTAATCATATAATCACATATTCATCAGTAACTAATATCATAATCAGGGAATGAATAGCTTTGGAATTTACAAACATACTTTCAAGTCCTAATGCCAATAGATTTTAAATAAATGGGGTAAGGACTTAAATAAATAACCATTATAGTTTGTATCATAATGAAAACTAATCCATATAGGAGATAAAACTGGCCATGCACATTATTTACTATGTCAAATCAATTCCCCATATGAAATGGGTGAAACATAATTACTGTTTTCATTCATTTTAAAAAGAAAGAATAATACATTTTAATAACTTTTGAAGTCTATGGAGATAATCACATACTATCTTGATTAATATCTAAAATGATATCAAAATAATACATTCCTATTAAAAATGATCTTAAACCATCCAAATGAATAATAAATTTGATATAATTACATTATATTTCTAATAAAGAATAACTAAAATCAGGGTTTTAAATTTATTATTAGATATATTCTAAATATTTCGTAGAAAAAAATTGTGGAGGAAAATAAACATTTCAATTGAAGATATTTTTTTAAATTCTTGATTATTAGGAAAAATATTTTCTTCAAAATAAATCATGGAAAATAGTACAATTTCCCATCCTAGGATCTAATTAATTGGATCCACAATTCTTAGTGTCACATGGAATATATCATGCCTCTAAATTCACTATATGATACTGAATATAACAAAGTGTCATTGTTGTTATAGTGGGAAGAATATACCCATATATGAGAGTGTCATAAAGGAAATAATAAAAAGATAACAATAGAGGGTGTATAATATAATAGATAGAATATAGGGAATGATATTGATAATCAACAACATTCTCATTAACAACCAATAAACTATAATATAAATTAGAAACCAACTGCTATGTTATATACATGATGGTTTTATGGAATAAAAATATACAAGAAGGGGAAAGATGGTATATATAGTGCATGTGCATAATTCATTCGATATAATAATATAGTAAGGATAAAATATATATCCACTTGCATCATTAGTATATGCTTGGTCCCCTCATCCCATTATCCATAAAATATGTTAATTAGATCATGCCTCTTAATTATATCTTTTTCCTTTATCCATATTTTCATTCCTGAACTCTACCTGGTTAACAATGGGGGTCTGGGAAGGGTGTGAGATAAAATTGGCCAACCACCCCAAACATTTTCTATAATCATATATAAACTATTAAAAGTATAGTATTGTCTTGTTAAATGAATAAAAAATATTTCTGAATAATAAATAATAGATATATCATGTTCCTATAGGTCAACTGAATAACTCTACATTCTTTGCTGTAAGACAGCCTATGTCTGATCAATAACCATGTGTATAAATTATAATCATATATAATGTATATATATATAGAATATATGTGAGGATATTTAATGATATATATAAATGGATACTAGGAATTATATGGACATGAGGATTGACTCACACATCAATTACTATTCTAATGAACATATGGATCCATCGAGGGTACAAACCATGAATATAATTAGAATGTGGGACATATTTCTTGTCAATCGAGGTGAAGAGGTGAGTCTTCATGTCCAAAAAATAATGCCTAGGAATGTAGTACATCATGGAAATCGTCGTGATAAATGTTTAACAGTATGAGATGTCATTCCCATCACCCAATGTTAGTTAGTGTGAAACTCCATTCTCAACCAAACCCTTAACCATTTTCAACATCTAGTATCCATGACATTATAACAATAATAAAATGAATTTTGGGATACCTCTAAAACATTATATTCAATAGGCACAAGCAACCAATGGTTTCTAGTTTATATACCTTATTTTAATAAATATATAACATGTGGTGTGGATTTTTACATCCAGTTTCATTTGCCTAAATCAATCCATCTTTTTATCAACGAATGGATATTCTAATTACATTTTCTATAGAACCACATAGTAGTAGGTTGGTTTGTTAAGTCATTACAATATTGTGGTTAATTTATTTAACACACCAAAAGGGGTGTAAACCAATGATTACAAAATCCACTAAAAAATCAACATGTTCTATGGGAATAATTTGACATGAAATAAATTATAAAAGTGGATTAACACATTTTTGGAAATTCCCATAATAGTATGCTGTGTGGAATTATAGAAAAATACTATAAAAACAATTAATCATCTGGAAAATATCTCTTGACCACCTACATTAGGTCATTATATGACCATTAATATTGTATCATCCTTAGATAAGACAATGAATATATGAAAAAAAAGTTGGTATGATTCCATATTAAATGAGAATATGATCGCACCCCAAAATATAGTATGATAAATGGACATAAACTATGATATGAAGTAAGAGGACTTGAGATCTAAGCTTCTCATATCGATTGTGACCGATAATGATGGGATCTATGAACATATGGTGTTTAAACAACAACTCCATGCAGAGAAGAAGGAATAGGTCACAAGATATGAGAAATTATGGATGTCCACTAGAGGAGGATGTAAAATTTAAATAAAGGTGTTAAATAGATTTCATTTTTAAAATGTAAAATCATCCGTTCAATGGGGTCACATTTTTTGACAACATGGTTGGCCAGACATTCTACCAACCATGTAGTTTCCAGTGCTCGTGAACGATGTTCAATCAGGATATGAACATGATTATTATAACCATGTTCAAATACACTATTAGAAAAGTATTTAATCTAGTGTGATAATGGGGCCTGGCATGAGTGATTGGAGGGAAACTATGTGTAATATCTTATACATCAGGTACATTTTCATATTTGAGTGACATTATTAGCACAAACCGTGGGGTAAAAGTGTGATTATGTCTATTTTTCCAATTTTGGGATATCTGGGCTCTGAAAAACTAGGGACACTCATGAAGCCTTCTTTAAGCTGTAGGGAAAACATACAAAGAGAAAAAAATGATTTCAAACTAAAATAATAATTATTTATACCTCCATGGAAATCAATATCACTACAACATCCCCTAATAAAATAAAATAATACTTTAGTTCCACATCATAGGGTAAAGAGGGATCATTTGAGAAATAATCTGACCACTAGGATCCAACACTAACTTCCCTCTCTAATGTCTCATAATGTATCCCTTCATGCTTGCTTAATAACAACCCTAATGGAACTAACCAATCATAGAGTGTATTTTTGTTCTGATACTCAACACACAAGGGATACTCATCAAAGGGATCATCAACATCTATCATCACCTCATCATGATGTAGATCATGTGATACATATGGAGAGTATTGGAAGAACAAAAATTCAAGAATGGCATTATGAAAAGTTTAGTGTCTATGATGAAATGATATCTAGTATGTCACTAATGTGATTCTCTCTTGAATCACAATGTGTCCAGCGAATTGCGGAGAATGATTACATTTCAATTTAATTCATTGATGGGCCATCTTGGGAGAGACTTGAAAAAAACCCATTCACTATCCAAAAACTCAAGAGGTAGTCGGGATCAATTTTTAAAATAATAATATCTTGACTGAATTTTCAACATTTTCTTCCAAATCACTTGGAACTTCTTTATAGTCTCCTAGATGATACGTATAACATTAAAAGAAGACTCCCCTATATCTTCCAAATATAAATGTGATCGAAAAATCCTACTATATAACTATTTGTAGGGCTCCATATGGATGGTTTCCTAAAATTTGTTATTATAATATAATTCTCCTATATGATTTTATTACCCAAAAGAATCCCGTAAGTCAAGGACATAACCCTGAAGCATATTCAACAGCACCTCAATTGTATGATCTGTCAATCCGTCAGTCTGAGGGTGATAATCTATGCTCAGAATCACCTATGTATCCATGGATTTATAAGAACCATTCTATAATTGACATAAAAAACTAGTGGTCCTATCAAATATGATAGAATGTGGAACTCCATGAACACATATGAACTACAAAAAATTAATCCTACCTATCTCACCTACTGATAAGGTCTCTTGAATAGGAAAAATTGTTTTACCTTCATCATGTGATCAAAAAATGTACCAAACTATGTCATTTCCTTTGAATGATCTAGGTAGACCAATTTCAATATCTAAAGATATATAATTTTATTCATACTCAAGTGTGTACAATGGAAAAAGTTGTCCCATCGCTCGCTAGAGTTCTTCATTCACCTTCTGATACATTGAACACATTGTGATAAGTCTATCTATCTCAAATTTCATACCAATACACCAATAATGGTTAAATAAGTCATGATAAATATTGGTGACATTGGTATTATTTACCTAAAAAGGAAGGAAATTACCTTATTTGTTTCTCTCATGTGTCTGTCAGAACATAGACACTCACATGTAAGTGTAAGCTCTCATCCTCATCCACAATCCACCTAGAAGATGAATCGTCATATGAGAAACCTTACCTCATGTCTAGGACCTTAATATCTAAATTTACCCTCATTCTAATCAATACAACAAAGGTATAGGTCACCATGAAATATCAGGGGATGGTCTTCCTTGTTTTTTTACTAAACCTCAAAATACATCTATGAAAATAACGAAATGATCTTCCACTCACCATTATCCTCATAAACCTACTATTATGAGGATTTCATATCATATAATCCACTCAAATATTTCATTTCCCATTAATATTGTGTAAAATGAAATTGAAAGACTATAGTTAACCAACACATCTGTCTTACCTAAGATTCAGACCGTGTTGCATGAATATATACTTTAGGATTATGTGGTCTGTGAACCCAAAAAAATGAGCTTTAAAAAAATAATATCTCAAGAAGTTTAAAATCACAATCATAACCAAATATAGGTCATCTGTCAATTATTTACAATAAATAGGCCACATCAAATGAGACCCACATGCTAAGACTCCCTCATCATTCATCAAAACATCCATGAACCAAATATCTAATGTGTCATAATAAATAGTATTTATCATTCGTTACTCTATAATAATCAATATTAGTGATGAAGTCAGTTTTCCCTTAAATTCATGAATGGATCTTTCACAAGTTTCTCACCATACGTATTTTGAACCATTCTTATTCGTGCCCACAAGAGGAACTGGTAGATGTGTGAAATCTGTAATGAAGCATTGGTAATATCATGCTATCACCAATGAACTAATTATATCAAAGAAAATTTTCAGATTATAACATGAAACAACAAATATCACCTTCTTTATGAAAACTAATATTTTTAACTCTAATATCATATTATCGATGATGTGAACATTAACAATAAAAAATTAGAATTTTAGTGATACTTTTATAAATTGGGAGCTCTAAATGTTTATTTTTAAATATATAAAGATTATGGGAATAGTAAACTTGTGTGAAATAATAAACTATGATGTAATCTTAGAAACATATCATCAATGAATCCATGTATGGTTGGAAAATAGAATTATTAGAACCATGAAAAAATTTGGCACATTATGGGTCGGAATAAAATTACCAATAACTCATAAATAGAATGTTTATATCATAATGTTGTGTGAGGTATATCTGAAGATTTTAAATTCACCTCATGATAGTCCACACTCAAATCAATCATTTTGAACACTCCCCATGGTATGATCAAATACGCAATCTCTTCGAGGTAGTGGCTAGTAGATCTTAACTGTAAGCCAGTTCAACCATTTTTTCCATGAAAAACATGAAGTTATCATCCAAAATTATGGAAAAAAACATGACTGGGGAACCCTAGGGATGGGTACTGGGTCGGATACAACAATTAGACTTCATATCTTCCAACTATTTTTTGATATAAAAAATAATCATAGGTTATATCCTTCATTGAGGAATGAACATTCTTGGAGCTCCTGGTTATATCATAATGGTTAATTCAACCGTAATCACTAGAGGAATCATTGAAATGATGTTCGGGAAAACATCCTTGAAATGATCCTTCATAGAAGGAAGTATAGTGGAATTTAAATAAACATCAATCCTGAAGAGACTATATATCTAGGCTATCACTCTACCCTTCCTGGGATTCTCAAGTCCTTTTTGAGATGAATTGACATTCCATTCTCCCTTGTATACATGTCTACCAGCCTATGGTGATGTGAACGCCGCCATCCGGTGAAAATAAATAAATATGGGGTCGATATGGAACTAATTTATCAATACAAAAAAATACCACAAACACAATCATAATTAAATATATACTCATCTATCTAATTTTTTCAAACCATAAATCATCGAACTCTTTATGATTGGATCACCATTAGGGTATTGAGCATCATCACACTTTAGAATTATTCTATCTTAAGGCCCAAAAATCCAGAATTTCCAATGAAATAAAAGAGTGAAATTATTCTATATAAAATAAAGAAGATGCTAAATTAATGGTTACAAGAAATATACCTTAAATTGTTAAAGGATTGGTTCTGTGATCCTCTATTATTGGTTTTACCAAAGGTAAGTTTCCCCATCCATGGCCATGAGCCACAACCTGAATCACAAGGTGGGAACACACTACTGGTGTTGTAAATACTGAGTCTAATGTATTATACATCAAACACCACATTTTCCTATGACTGAGGTGGTATTCCATTGGACACCCAAGTGAGATACGGATTCACACTCAAGTTTACACAAAAGAAGAAGGTAGGACGGTCCTTGAAGTCTAGTTTGGGTTGTCGAATCCTCAAGGACCTAAGAAGTACCTATAGACACGTGCATTCTATGGATTGTTTTGGCTATGAAGTGACCAATATAGGGTGATTTAAGATGGTTTTAAATGATAAATAACAGATTTATGTTATTTCAAATTAAGGTAATGAGTTGATCCGTGGTTATTGCTCGGGGTGGATTGGATAAATTCATTTTTTATTGATTTCCATTTTTTATAATTGAGACGGATTCATTTAAAAAGATCAGACAAAATAATAACTTACTAGTTTAATGCCTACACACCCTAATACTAATCACATATACACTTGAAGGATCAATGTTTTGGGAACCCTAAGGTAGAGGTTCATATTAGCACTTGAAATGTGTTACCTTAAATTAAACAAGGATGAAGAGGTTTAAAATCATCAAATAAAAATCTCATTTAAAAGAAGTGATTAGCCATTAATGGAGTGATAAATAACATCCAATACAGACCCTTTCTACTTCCTTGTATCAAACCATAAAAGATTTATCCCTCCATTGATTACATGTCTTCAACGGAAGCGGGAAGTAGACTTACGAGGGTGGAATTGAAGAAGTAAAAACAACAACAAAAATCGATCACTCCTCTGTTGTGTGATAAATATTACAAAGTATGGTGTGAATAAATTCAAACCTTGAACCAACGATATCAACATGATAATTAGAAGAACATAATAATAGTAAATTAATAACTTTTATTAAGAAACTAATGTGAATTAAACAACTTACATGAGAAAGAAATGTTATTACAAACACAAAGCGGCAGCATAACACTACAATGAAACCAAGCACCAAATATGACAAAATTCTTCACCACCACTACCTTAAATAGGCATTTTGGTATCCTTGGGTCGAGACTCCAATAGTAAAAAAGATACCACTTGATTATGGTAAGCCTAGGGTGGTGGAAAGTAAGGGAGATGAGACTTTTCCACCCTTGACCCGAGGTGGCATCTAACTTGATTCTACTGAACAGATGCCATTGTAAGTCGTTCTAGATGGCCAAATCAGAGTTGGAAATAGAAGAATAAAATGGATCCCCAGATGTTCCTTACCCGGCTGTAAATGTTGTGCCCATTTGGAGTTTTTTATTTAGAGATATGATTAGATTAGTGGATTGTTGTTCTGGGCCGCATAATCTGGCCCAGAATTTTATCTATTAGTTGGGCCGCCTACATAGACACCATGGAGGCAGAATTAGCATTGTCTCCTAAAGAGTTATTTTTTCCACTACAGGTCTCCTATAATCCTACGAAATTTGGGATTAATTTTTATTTTATGTTGGTCCCGAAAGTCTCATCAATGGGATGGTGTCCAATCTGACTTTTCCAGAATTGTTTCCTTTCATCAAAACATATCCCCATCATCTTCCATGAATTCTCCATTGATCCTTGAATAAAAAATGTTCATATTGAAGAGTAGATATATTTACAAAAATATCAATTTAAAATATATATAATAATATGAATCATTCGGTACTTCAAATGATGTTAAAAAATGTACCACATAATAGTGAATTTTAAGATGGTATTACAATCATAATGTGAAATGATGTTCAAAGTGTAAAATACACTAAAATGGTGTTTATGAATAATAAAGAAAATGAATATTATATATATTATAAACGAATATTAGACTTATTTAGTGGATAATCACACCCCCCAACTGGATTTTTTCTAGTCCCGAGCAAAATATATCTCATCAAAAATGAAATTCAAATTCCCTTTTCCAAAAACATTTTAATACACCATGATCACCAAAAACCCTTATACCAAAAAATCATGAATCCAATCAAAATAATTTAATACAAGATAGTTTCATAAGAATATCCCAATCCCTAGCCCATTCATTTGTTCAAATTCATTTCCATATTTCATCCAATATCAATTAAGTATGAGGATGTATTGTGTATCATAATAGATATTGGGGTTCATCTTTATTCAAGGGGGAAATGACGGAAGAGCTAAGTGGAATCACATTCCAATATTAAGATGAGTATTCAAATTTTTTTGTATAATTATTTTTTGTCTTTTTTCTATTTTTTTTTTGCAATTTTTCCATGGTAATTGAAATTTCACCCAAAAGAGTCAACCCCTATACTGAGACTTTGCCGATGACTACCAGGCTTAAAGACCATAGGGAAAGAAGTGAATCCCACATACTCGAGCATCGTATCATGTTAACTTAGTCATAAACAAATTAAAATTACCAAAAATAGAGATAAAATTACTAACTCTGGGCTTGACAACTATGGATTCACGATCCCCAAGTGCCGAAAGCAACGCATTAGGTCATTTCATTGCTCTACGCGCAATTTTTTTTAATACTCAAAATTAACTAGAATGATCACCAAACCTATTATATTTATTTGGGGGACCCCATGAATTCAAACTAATACCCCACTATCCAAAGGATGTGCATTGTGATCTTTTTTTTTGGATGAAAATATAAACGATGAAATATCACATTGGATAGCCACACTTTCCAAAATCTATGCTCATGAAATTATACAAGGATTAAAATCAGAATCAGGGCATGCTAAATTATTTGATATTTAGTTTCAAAGTGTACAATGTGTATTACCATGTTAAAAGTTAAAGGAATTTTTCCTTCTATTTACACAATTTTTTTTAATTCATTAATTTTTTTGACACGAAATCATTTTTTATTTTATAACCCCCCAACATAAAATAACATTGTCCCCAGTGATTAAAGAAAAGAAAATTTAGAATGGGGTAGAGGTAGAGAATTAATGTTTAAAATGGAAATTGAAAATGAGGATCATGGAATGAATTTACCAGGTGGTTGAAGTTGAAATTCTTGTTGCTCCCTTTTAATACTTTGATATCCATGTCACTTGTAGAGTTCCCTAGTAGAAAAAAAGAAAAACAAAACAAACAAAACAAAACAAAAAAATATATTGATATATATATATATAATAAATAAAGTAAAATATAAGTATATATATATAAATTATAGAATAAGGAAGCACAAAAATCCGTAGGTTAGTGGTAAGCGCGTGCCCCTGTACCCCTTCGGTCCCGGGATCGAATCCCCGTGGCTTCGCCGGTTGTGACGGGGTTTGACCCACGACCCACGACGTGTCCCTTATTATTATTATTATATATATATATATGTATTTTTTTTAACCTACAAAAAACATTATAATAAAACAAACTGATGAAACATTGTCTTCTTTTTAAATTTTTGGGTAAGGCATTACTCACGAATCACACCACGTGACACAGATGAATATGGTGCTCCCCTTTCATACCCATCAATACTCATAATAGAAGAACATGTCAACAGTCTATTTTTTAAATATAAAAATGATTAATTAAAATATAAATTTTATTAAAACAAAAAAATAATGGGAAACCTGAAAACTATGGGTTTCCTCTTATGCAACGCTTTATTTAATGTCATTAGCCCGACATGGATCCTAAATCTATCAATTTATTCCCGGTTCATAGGTTGGCTAAGTTAACTCAACATCTTTTTCTTGTTTATTGAATGATTCAATGAATGGTTTTACCCTTTGACCATTGACCTTGAATATGTAACCACTTATGGGATCATGAATCTCTACTACTGCATGGGGGTATACATGATGCACTATGAAAGGTCATAACCATCTAGACCTTAACTTTCCCGGGTGTAAATGAAGTTTTGAACTATACAAGAGCACACGTTTTCCCAGTTCAAAATGTTGGACCTTGATATTCCTAGATTGGTAGGCTTGAACTCTAGATTTATTGATCCTTGAATTTTCATAATCCTCCATCCTTAGTTCCTCTAGTTCATTGATATCTAATTTCCTTTTGGTTCTGGACAATGAGAGGTCATATTCCATTTTATTAATTGCCCAAAAGGCCTTATGCTCAATTTCAACAGGTAAATAGAATGCTTTTCCATAAACCAACCTATATGGGGACATTCTTAAAATGGTTTTATATGTTGTTAGATAGGCCCAAAGAGCATCTAAGAGTTTCTCAGAACAATATTTCCTAGAGGGGTTGACAGTTTTTTCAATAATTTGCTTAATCTCCCTATTCGCTAACACATCTTGACCATTGGTTTGAGGATAGTATGCAGTGGAAACTTTATGAGAAATACCATACTTACACATGAGTGAAGAGAATGGGTGGTTGCAGAAATGGATTCCTCGATAACTAATTATAGCCCTAGGAATTCCAAATCGAGAAAATATGTTCTCTTTCAGAAATAGAATCACAACTTGATGACCATTGGACTTAGTGGGAATGGCCTCAACCCATTTTGAGACATAATCAATAGCTAAGAGTTTGTAGAGGTATTCCCTAGAGTTTGGGAAGGGACCCATGAAATCAATTCCCCAACAGTCACATATTTCAACCACTAATATGAGAGTGAGTGGCATTTGATTCCTTTTTTGTGATGGACCCTACTTGTTGACACCTAGGACAACTTTGAAAAAATTTGTAGGAGTCCCTTGAGAGAGTGGGCCATAAGAGGCCACATTGATGATTCTTAGCATATTTTTTCTAAGAGGAAAAGTGACCTCCACATGCCTCACTATGGCAGAATTTAAGGATGGACACTTGTTCAGATTCTGTAACAAACCTCTTAATGACTTGGTCAGGGCAAAACTTATAGAGGTATGGATCATCAAACACATAGTGTCTAACATCAGAAAGAAATTTCCTTCGAGCTTGAGTCCCTAAGAATTTTTGAATGACTCCTGTGACTAATAAATTGTCTATTTCATCATACCAAGGGTATTTACTCAGAGAGTATAGATGTTCATCAGGAAATGAATCAGACACAGAAAGGTGATTTGATTTGCCTTTGAATTCCATCCTAGAGAGGTGATCCGCTACAACATTTTCAACGCCCTTTTATCCTAGATTTTGAGGTTAAATTATTGTAACATAAGGACCCACCTAATCAGTCTAGCCTTAGAATCTTGTTTTTGGAAGAGTTATTTTAGTACAGAATGGTCAGTGAACACAGTGATGGGGGATCCTAAGAGGTAGGACCTAAACTTATCTAAACAAAAAACAATATCAAGTAACTCCTTTTCAGCAGTGGTGTCGTTGATTTGGGAATCATTTAAGGATTTTCTTGCATAAGCAATGACATAAAATGTTTTATCACAATGTTTTCCTAACACAGATCCTACAAAAAAGTCACTGGCATCACACATAAGTATGAAAGGAAGGTTCCAATTAAGAGATTTCATAATGGGAGGATAGGTGAGAGAGGATTTGAGGGTTGAGAATGAACCCTCACAGCTTTCTGTCCAAACTAATGGAGCTTCTTTTACAAGGAGATCACAAAGGGGACTGCAGGTTGAACTAAAGTCCTTGATGAATATTCTATAGAAACCGGAATTCCCTAATAAAGACCTTACTTCTTTCATAGTTTTACGTGATGGAAGGGGATGAATGATGTAAACCTTTCCTTTATCAACTTCAATCCCCCTACCTGAGAGAAGATGGCTAGAATAAGTCCCTCTTTAACCATGAAATGGCATTTTTACCATTTTAGGACAATATTTTTTTCTTCAAATATTGAAAAGACTCTCTCCACATTCTACAGACATTCCTCAAATGTATCCCCAAACACAGAGAAGTTATCCATGAAGAACTCCATAAAATCCCCTACCATGTCTGAGAAGATTCCCATCATGCACTGTTGTAAGGTTCCAGGGGCATTTCATAAACCAAAGGGAATGCGTTTGAAGGAAAAGGTTCTGAAGGGACATGTGAATGCAGTCTTCCCTTGATCCTCTAGGGAGACATCAATTTGATTATACCCTGAGTACCCATCTAAGAAACAGTAGAACGTTTGACCTGCCACTCTCTGAAGGACTTGGTCAATGAATGGTAAGGGGAAATGATCATTCTTGGTGAATGAGTTTAGCTTCCTATAGTCAATTAAAACCCTCCATCCACTACTCACCCTTGTTGGAAGAATCTCTACATCCTCATTGGCTATCACTGTGATTCTAGCCTTTTTTGGAACCACTTGGATTGGGCTCACCCATTCACTCTCAACTATGTGATATATGATACCATCTTTTAACAATTTCATAAGTTCTTTCCTTACTACATCCATGATATTAGTATTGAGTCGTCGTTGAGGTTGACGAAATGTCTTTGAATCAGATTCTAGAACAATCCCACGAGTCCCGATAAGTGGGCTAATCCCAGGAATATCAGAAAGGGTCCAACCAATGGCTTTCTTATTCTTAATAAGGACATCTAGAATCATCCTATCATGATTGGATTCAAGAGAAGAAGAAATGAAAATAGGATGTGTTTGGTTGTCCCCTAGGAAAGCATACATGAGTGTAGCGGGAAGTTCCTTCAATTCAAGATCAGGTTGGTTCGGAATTCGAGTAGAATATTGGGACATTGGATCATGTTCAATTTGTTTTTTATAGTTTAAGATAGGATTGATTCCCCACATGTAGATGTTTCTGTTATTAGATTCTCCTGATCAAGTTTAGGGAAGGAAGTTGTAGTAGTATCCATGAAAGTGGTTTCTTGAATGGTTTCACTGATTGTTGGACCTAAGACTTCATCATAAGAGAAATTTGAAAATGATTTAAGCCATGGAGATAAACATCCTTCATGTGAACAAAGGAAATCAATATCATCTTGACTTAAACATCCATCAAATATTCCTTGATGTTCTATGGATTCATTATCAATGCGTCCTATCATGTTTACTTCATGAATTTCCTCATCATCCCCTATTTGTGAGCTTGCATTATAGATTTTCTAGTATAGACTCATGTTCCCAAAGGTGATGTTAATGTTCCCATTGAGGACTCTGATAACAGAGTTGATTGTTGCAAGAAAAAAGACGATCAAGGATGATTGGGTTTTGTTCCTTATTTCCTATGTTTGGATGGCTGTCAAGGAAAATGAAGTCAACAAGGTAGATGAAGTTTTCAAACATTACTAGAACATCCTTTAAAATACCCTTTGGAACCCTAATGCTATGATCAAAAAGGTGAAGTGTGACAGATGTGGGTTGGAGTTCATCTAGTCCTAACTAGAAATACATAGCATAAGGGATTAGATTGACACTATCACCTAGGTCACAAAAGGCCTTCACAACTTTGCTGTCTCCTAGTTCAACATTGATGTAAGGGCAACCCAGGTCTTTCAACATAGGAGGAATGGTCCCTTGAATGGTGGTACTCACATTAGCAGCCAAAAGGACTTTATTTTTATGTGAAAATTTTCTTTTAAAAGTTCACAAGTCCTTAAGGTACTTTAAGTAGGAAGGAATGGTTTGTATTGAATCGAGAAGGAGAATGTTCAACTTTACTTATGAGAATATTTCCCTCAATGTTTCACTCAATTCAAGCTTGGTTTTCCCCCTCATGCGTTGAGAAAATGGTGCAGGTTGTGGGGTTGTTTGTTGAAGAGTTGTTTCTTTGACAATGTCATCGTGTTTTTCAGTTTGATCAATTGGTTCATTTGAATTTTCATCCAAGTTTGAATCATCAAGTGGGTTCTGAACTATTTTTTCAGGTTTCTCAATTGATTTCCCACTTCTTAAAATAGTTACGGCCTTTAGTTGTTCATGAGTTGTTTGAGTACAACTTGACTATCCCCTTTATGTTGAGGATGGAACCGCCTGAGTAGGCATGGGTGACTTTCCTGTTTTGATGGTTTGAAGTTATTATTTAGGGGAAGAGACATCCATGTTCATCCTCTCCATTTCTTTGCACTGTTGTTCTAGTAGGCTTTGTGGAACATTTTGGTTTGGTTCTTGAGTAGATTGGTTTATCCCGGGGGGATATTATGGAGGTGGGATGGTTTGTTGAAAACGGACTCGTGGCTGTTGGTATTGGATAGGTTGGGTTTGTAACTGGTTATGGGTTTGGTAGTTCTGATGGGGCTAAGGATTTTTTTCCTGTGGTTGGCTAGGTTGTTGGTTATCTTTCTAGTGGAATCCTGGGTGGTCATTGTACTGTGGGTTGAAGTTGTTTGGGTATTGAGGCTTTTGAAATTTCAAAACATTTACTTCTAATGGGGGTCCTCCGAAATTAACATCCATGATGGATAGAATGGTTGGGCAGTTGTCTATATTATGGTCATGTTTGTCACAAATTGTGCATACAGGGTCTACAGTTTGGATTTCATGGACTTTCCTAAGGACTATCTCTTCATCCTTCATAGAGAGTGTTGTGAGTTTAGCCCTAAGGATTTCCTCTTCTCTAAGTGTATGAATTCCAGTATTTCTTTGTGTCATTTAAGAATAAGGTGAAGTTCCATATGTTTGGTTTTGTTCATAATGGATTTCTAGATACTTTTAAGCATCATTTGGGGCTTTGTTTTTAAATGTTCGATTACACATCATGTCAATTAATTATTTATTCCCCAGACCCAACCCTTTATATAAAATTATCACTTGTCCAGGAATAGAAAAACCATGGTGTGGAACCAAGTTTAGAGTTTCTTTTAACCTCTCCCATGTTTCATCGAATAAATCTCCCTCTTTTTCAAAAAAAATTTGGATACTCTTTTTAAGTGAAATTGTTTTGTGGTGTGGAAAGTATTTTGTGTATAATTCTCCTTGTAGTTGGTACCAAGAGTTTATGGATGATGGTCTCAAATTATTTATACAATTTTTTGCTCGATCCTTTAAAGAAAAAACAAATAGACTCATCTTAGCTGATTCAAGTTGATGTGGGGGACACGTGGTTTCTATAATGTAATTGAACTCCTTAATGTGAAGGTAGGTCATCTCGGACTCCATTCCATGGAATGTGGGAAGGTTGTTTAGGACATGGGGTTTAAAGATGTATTTGGAATCTCCTAGGGAATTGTGTCTAATTAATGAGGGGTAATTGGTCCAGGAAGGTGTGAGGTAGTCATTCATGGTTTGATCAATTGCATTCCCCAAGTTTGGGGCTGCCACATTTGGGTTTCCATTTTGGTTCCAACCCAGGTTTATGAGTTGGTTTCATTGAAGACCTTCCATTGAAATGGGCTCAATTTTTGACTAGGGGTGTTAGGAAGATTATGATCTAATGGAAAGAGTTCCCTTGGTTTACTTGACTCCCTAACCCCAGGACTATCCACCCTAACAGGACGGTTTGACTGATCGCGGTTGTAGGCAGACATGCGCCAAAAGAAAAACAATGAGAAAGGCACGAGGTAAAAGAATTTGGATGAGAAAAGAAGAAATGGGGGAGAATAGAATGGGTGTCTAGATTACTTACTTGGGTCCCTGAAAAAGATGCCAAAATTTGATTCACTCTCCAATTTACCCAAAAGAAGAAGGTAGGATGATCCTTGTAGTCTAGATTGGGTTGTCGAATCCTCAGAGACCTAAGACGTACCTACAGACACGTGCATTCTATGGATTGTTTTTGGCTATGAAGTGGCCAACTAATGTTGATATAAGATGGTTTTAAATGATCAATAACAAATTTATGTTAATTTAATTTAAAGTAATGAGTTTATCCTAGGTTATAGCTCGGGGTGGATTGGATGAATTCCTTTTTAATGATTTCAATTTCTTTTAATTGAGATGGATTCATTAAATAAGATTAAAAAAATCATCACTTACTGGTTTAATTCCTACACACCCTAATACTAATCACATATACACATGAAGGATCAATGTTTTGAGCACTCCAAGGTAGAGGTTCACATTAGCACTTGAAATGTCTGACATTAAATTCAATATGGATGAAGAGGTTTAAAATCATCAAATAAAAATCTCATTTAAAAGAAGTGATTATCCATTAATGGAGTGATAAATAACATCCAATATAGACCCTTTCTACTCCCTTGGATCAAACCATAAAATCTTTAGCCCTCCATTGATTACATGTCTTCAACGGAAGCAGGAATTAGACTTACGAGGGTGGAATTCAAGAAGTAAAAACAATAACAAAAATGGAACACTTCTCCGTTGTGTGATAAATATCACAAAGTATGGTGTGAATAAATTCACACCATGAACCAACGGTATCAACGTGATAAGTTGGAGAACATAATGAGAGTAAATGAAGAACTTTTATTAATAAACTAAGGTGAATTAAACAACTTACATGAGAAAGAAATGCGATTACAGTCACAAAGCGGCATTATAACACTACAATGAAACCAAGCACAAAGATTAAAAACTACTTCACCACCACTACTTTAAATATGAATTTTGGGAGACTTGGGTAGAGCCTCCAACAATACAAAAGATCACACTTGTGTATGGTAGGCCTAGGGTGGTGGAAGGTAAGGGAGAGGAGACTTTTTCACCCTTGACCCGAGGTGGCAGCCAGCATGCTTCCACCAAATAGACACGCTTGTAAGTCCTTCTAGATGGACGAATCAGAGTGATCCATAGAAGAATAAAATGGATCCCCAGATATCTCCCACCATCCTGTAAAATTTGTTCCCATTTGGAGTTTTTCTTCAGGGATATGATTAGATTAGTGGACTGTTTTTCTGGGCCGCAGAATCTGGCCCAGTATTTTTTCTCTAACATGGGATGCATAAATAGACAACATGGAGGTAGAATTAGCATTGGATCCTGAAGAGTGATTTCTTCCTATATATTTTTTATATAATCCCATGAAATTTGGGATTAATTGGGCTTGTATGTTGGGACCCATAGTCTCATCAGTGGGCTAGTGTCCAATGTGACTTCTCCAAAATTGATTCCTTTCATCACAAAATATCCCCATATTCTTCCATGAATTCTCCATTGATACCTGAATAAAACATGTTCATATTGACGTGTGGATAAATTTTCAAAAATATAAAATTAAAATATGTATAATCAGATGAAACTCTGGAGTAAACACTTCTATAATCGGCACAGGTCATGAAATATCTTGCATATTAAGAAACATATATAGAAACCTCTATTTAAACTAGGTGATGATAAAAATATATGAAACATAATTTTGTGCCTTAGATGGAGTTGCAGAAGGTATCACTTGCATCTCAGGCCCCACAACCTTAAGAGCATGTTCATCACCATGTTCATGGAAAACATCTTGAGGATTTCATGGTGGTATGATTCTATAATTCAAAATGCACCCCTCATAAAATGACTATGAAAATTGATAATACTATAGATACATAAAAGGAAAGTCACATAGTCTTCCTATATAAAATTTCTTACCCCCATCTCTTATCTAAAATCTAAGACAAATTAATAATGGAAAAAACCATAACATGACATAAGAATTCAAGTGTCACTCTAAAAACCAATTACTGTGGTTGGGATTGAATGTAGGTCATGTATAAAATATTGTAGTTCCTATATACAGAGTTTCAATAGCATGTTATAGATGAAAACACCCTTTAGATTGTAACTAGCATCACATTTAGTAGCACCATTTCCATTAAAAGATTTAATTTTATTGATTTAGTAGATTCTTATATAAATATAGATTTATATATATCATGGTCCATTTAGATGTGTAGACATTCAAAATTTATAGAATCCATGTCTGTTATAAATTTCAATTCGCACATCATTTAACTACAAATTATCCTTCAAATCAATTTACTTTATGTAAAATATCGTCTAAAATGATTTGATTCCTTTAATCACTTTAATGATTCTTGAAGTACTTTTATATTAATTACCCATTTAATTTTAGTAATCCAATTATCTATCATTGTTATAGACTATGGAACTAGTAGGTATAGAACCGAAAACATGGTATAATTCACTAACTAAGGTTTCATTACCAATATATTCAAGAAAATACAATTTAGATTAATATAGTCACTTTAAGGTAATCCAATTAAATTATCCATTCATGAAATGTTAGAGCATTTCAATATATAAAAATCCATGAACTAAACAATATACATCATCCATATTAATGAAAAAATAATATGTTGAATGGAAAATCCATGGTAAATTAGTCCTAAAGTGTAACATTCCATGTAAATAATGTATATGATATTTTCATATTTATTATTTTTTGTGAATTAAATATTAATTTTACTATAAAAGTGAGTCTATGTCTGATTGCATACCCGTCACACAATAATGGGTTTCTCTGAAATCTCATGTTCCACACAGGGAAGAATTATACTAAAAAATAATAATGTAATATTATTTTAAATGGTAGTTAACTCCAAGCAGTTGTATTGGTGAGAATAAACATAACTTACTAAAATATTATTATACATTATTTTAAAATGTTTTTACATTTATCCAATTAATCATGGAGGCTTAAAATGAGAAAGAATTTGATTTTAAACATGAAAAACTCTAATATTTGTTTAAGGTCGCTTTACCATGTTTTGATGGACAACCCCATTTAAATCTATTTTTTCTGACTTTTATATATTCCATTATAAAAAATTATCATATTCATTAGAATAATTACATAAAAAATTACTTTGGGTAAATTTTTGTTATTTTTTAGAGAAAGTCCATTTTTTTAATGAATAGTGAAAAACACTGCATTTTACGTCAGAACTGTCATTTCAACTAAATTAATTATATATTAAGATTGTCCTTTTAATTGTTTTTAAAGTGTAATTGGATTATATTTTTTGTATTAAATAATTTTTTTTTAATTTTATGTAATTTTACTTTGAAATTAGACATAAAAAATTGTCAATCTTTTGATAATTGGTATTTTAGAAATAAGATTTTTGTTTTGGAAATGAGAAATAATTTTAATTTAATTTCATCAAAATATTTGTTTAGAATATGGAAAAATGGATACCATATTTGGAATCTGGGTTTTCTAATTATTTAAATATGTAAATCTTAGTTTTGGATATCATGAACTTAATTTACAGTAAATATTTTATTTACCATGGTTAAAAGATGAATCTTGTAAATGAGGGTAAAATAATAATATTATAATAAAATTATATTACCCTAACATGTGTCCTAATCCTATATTCTAATATATTTATGACCATTGGTATCCTTGGGTCAATTTTGGGTCCTCATGGAGTCATATTGTTGTGAAAATGACATTTTAGACAAATTAATTTAATTTTAAGGAAAATGTAACATAAACATATATCTTTTTGTAAAAAAAATTTTATATGCAGATATATATGTTATATATTAGACTATATATAGTAATTTGAAATCTAAGAAGTCTTAAAAAACCATGGTTTTTTATTTATGGATTTTAGATATTAAATTAATAAATATAATTATGACACAATGATGATACAGTGACTGCATCATTAATAATAATTTGAAATAAAAGATATTATAAATGTTAAAATAAATGTAATTTGGATATTTTTCTGACATCCATTAATTTCAAGGATATTATTTACTTTTTATATTTTCATTTAAAAAGATTTTTCAATTAAATTATGTTGTAATGGTTTTTAAAAAAAATAAATGATACGAATAGTGTCAAAATTGACAAAATTCATATTTTAAAATATTAAATATTATATTAAATATTAAAAAAATTAAATGAAATCTAATATTCGTCCAAATGGTTATAATAAGACTAAAATTTTATTATTTACTATTTAGTGGAATATGTTTCATGTTTTGGTAACTATTTTTATTGAAAACGTGTTAAATGCTTGATAAAACAATAAGAGTAAAAACATGATAAATAAAAAATATAAGGATTCAAAAATGTGAAAATCCAATACAAATTTTATTGGATGATTTTATTTCGACTTATACTCATATAATGTTATAATCTAATGAAATGTGGACATTTCGTAACGGAAAATTATTTTATAATAAAATAATACTTTAAAACATTCACAAAGAGGCCCTCCTCACTCTTATTAAATGCCACCACCTCTAACCCATTACTCACACCTATATAGCCCCATGGATCAACAAACCACTAATCCAATAATCTCTCAACATATTTTTCTTCCACCTAAAATACTTAATTTTGGATGAATTAAATTCCATAAATTCTTTTTTGTCAATCCAATCGGAGTTACTCGATTTAATGGTAACATCTTCTCAGAAGTTATTTTCTTTTATGTTCCTTCTCCATCCACTAAAATATAATAATTCAATAATTTTATAAAAAACCAATATATTAATTGTACTATGATTTTTTTACTGGATGGATTTGTACTACACTTCCACACACCTTCATTTAATGTATACGAACATATTGTTTCTGTGGATGGTGAACTACTGCCTCCTAAAATGATGTTTGTTTAATTATATCCTACCACCAATCATGGAAGACATTATGATAGAACTATATTTATATGTGATATATATTATTTTTATGTTGTCTCTATTCATATTTATTTTTCATTTATATTATGCCATTATTGATTCCATATTGGTTAAATAGGATAAATTAATTTGATGAAGTGCGGACTACTGCCCCCTCATAGTGATATGTCTCGTTCATGCCATATGTGGAATTTAAAAAAGATGGAATTAATAAAATTATAATTGATATTATACTAGAAATATAATGTACCAATGTATCATTATTTTATAATTACATTAAATACAAAATAGAAATGAATGTATCATTCATGCGTACGTACAGCTTAATGTCTCCATGATCAGTGCATTTCATTTATTTTATCCAATTGTTATATAATATTATAATTATATGTATACATCAGATATATATGATATATACGATATCTAAATCATTAATATCATTCAGGAGATAATGTAATTTTGACCACATGGACATCTTGTAATTATAAGAAGTTAATTTTTGACTCAAGTACCAAATATCAATGATTTCCATGTGTTATTCATAAATCTTATGATTTAAGATTTCCATGTGTTTTTCATAAATATTATGATTTTGTGTGGTATTTCAATGATTGAAAAGTATGACTTTAGTGATTTATATGTATTGATGGATTAGTGTTTTGTGACATAATTTATAAACCTTACTGATATTTTTAAGCTAATCACATGTTGTTAATTGTTTTTTCATAGGGTATAAGGAAGGGTAAGTGAAAGAAAGTATTCCGGAAAATTTATATTAAGAAAAGAACTCTTGTTTTATTTAATGAGTTTTATTAGTTTGAATAAAATTTGATAGATTAGAAGTTTAAACTTAATAATTTTTGAGATGTAATGTGATAGTTACGGCCTAATTCCCTATAACTCTAAACATAAATAGAACCTGAAAGTGAATTATTAACATAATTCATGATTATGTAATATTTAATGTTGGATCATATAGATTTTATCAAAGGATGGTTTTTACAACTTTAGATGTTTGGATATTGTTAAATTAATATCCATAAATTAATTTATGATAAGATTAAAATGATATAGCATTTACAGATTTTCATGTTGTTTCACCTAAGATATTTCTTTTTTTCAGAATGGTTTAATATAGAGGAAACAAGGTAGCTATGTTGGGTCACCATCAAGAGGAAAACTACCTTCCAAATCAGAAACCTGAGATGGTCGGAATCGGAACTGAATTGTTTGTTGTAGTGATTGCAGAATTGACTCAGGATATAAATGGCGGTGGTATCAATGCATGATATTAGCCAGATCAACTATAAAGGAACATGCCAGTAGTAAGTATTTCATGAGGCAACATCCCCCATAATTTACAGGATAATCTGACCCTGTGCAAGATAAAGGGTGTATTAATGCACTCTTGAAGATTTTTTATTTCATGGCATATTCCGAACAACCCAAGATTAGTTGTGTAATTTAACATTTTTAAAGTGAAGATGATAAGTGGTGGCCGATAGTGAAAAATACTATGGATATTGAGGAGATTTTTGCTCTTGATTTGGATGAATTCAATGGTATGTTTTGAGAAATATTTTTCTAAGGTGTTTCATCTTAGGAAAGAAATAACAATTCCTAGAATTGAAGAAGGACGATGACTCAGTGGATTATTTTGAAGAAAAATTCACTTGACTAGTAAGGTATGCTCCAAATTTGATATGATATATTGATAGTAAAATAAATCAATTTTACTCATGATTAATGCCAATTTACCTATGTGATTTATCTTCTATTGAATTCAAAAGTTATGAAAAACTTGTTTTATGTGCAGTGAAGGTGGTAATGGAGTTTTCCAATGATAATGTGTTCTTTGAAAAACAATATAATATGAGTTCGAGGAGGCAGATAAAAGGGAATAAATCTTTAAAAAATTCTAGTGGTATGAAACTTATTTTTACAGTTAGTGAAAATTGTGTAAAAATAACATTACGTAATGCCTTTTGAATTATGTTAAGTGCTAATGATGTGGTAAAATGGGACATAAGGCTCATAATTTCACTAAAAAGATCACGTTAATGGTAAGAAAAAATCTGATTTATAGTCAGTAAAATGTATCTAGTGGAATGAAATGGGTCATTATGAAAATCAGTGTCTAAAGAGAAAATAAACTGAGGGAAAGCAGCTGGACTACAAGTCGAAAGTAGTGGTGAAATCCTTTGAAACTACTTCAAAAGATGTGGGGCCATAGAATGAAGTATTATCGGGTCCAATATTTATTTATTCAGATTATTCCAATGAATTGTTTGCTTCAGGGTCAACACATTCTTTCATTTCAGATATGTTTTCTAGGAAATTAAGAATTCCATATAAATATTTTAATCCTATACTAATGGTAAAAAATTGGAAGGAAATGTTGAGACCAATAGAAATTATAAGAATCGTGATGTAGTTTTGGGAGGAAATAATCGTACTTCAGACCTTATTGTTTACCTCTAATAAATTTTGATTTTATTTTGGGTATCCATTTCCAATCCATTTATCATGCTACGATCGACTATAGAGCTAAAAAGTTTTTTCAGAACAAATTATAGTTTGTGTACAATAATGAACCATAACGTTTCATAACATATCTGGAAGCTAAGAGGCTAGTAAAATATGGAAATGAATGATACCTTGAATATATTGTTTAAAAGAAAGAAATTATATGATTAATGATGTTATAGTGGTAAATTAGTATCTTGATGTTTTTCTTAATGAGTTTCCAATTATAATACCCAATCAAGAAGTTGAATTTTTTTGGACTTAGTTCCTGATGTAATCTCAATTTCGAAACCCCCTTATTTAGTTTATAAAATTATACTTTTAGAGTTAAATAAGAAACTTCAAAAGTTATTATATACAGGTATCATTCGACCTAGCACATCCCCATGGGGTGATCCTATATCGTTTATTAAAAAGAAATATGGTTCAATGAGACTTTTCAATTATTATATAGCATTGAGTAACATCACAGTTATGAACAAGTATCGTTTGACTCATATCAAATATTTGTTTTATCATCTCTAGAGAGCTAAGTATTTTTTTGAATATTAACTTGGGGTTGGGGGTACCATCAGTTTAATGTAAAGGAAGCATTCATTCTAAAGACTATGTGTTGTAATAGATATGGAAATAATTAATTTTTTTATGCATTTTGGGTTAAACAATTCACCTCATGTATTCATGGATCTTATGAAAGAATTTTCTATGAGTTCTTGGATATGGTGGTGGTTGTGTTTATTAATTATATTTTGGTTTCTTCTAGAGAAAATATGAGCATGATGTTATATGAGGGTTGTATTGAAAACATTAAAATAAATGAACCTATATGTGAAATTCAGTATGTGTGGGTTTTTGTTACGAAAATTTTCATTTCATAGTCACATTGTTTCAAAAAATTCCATAACTATTAGTCCTTCTAAAAAATAGTTGTTGATGAATGGACGAGACCCACAAATAAAACAAAGACCCATAGTTTTCCGAGTTTTCTAGGCAATTACATAAGGTTTTTTGGGAATGTTTCATGGT
Source organism: Viscum album (assembly GCA_963277665.1). Lineage (NCBI taxonomy): Eukaryota > Viridiplantae > Streptophyta > Magnoliopsida > Santalales > Viscaceae > Viscum > Viscum album. The sequence continues at coordinate 1,971,787,280 of OY728151.1, forward strand.
TATGTATCCCACTCTCTTCATTGACAAGAAAATGTTTTGAGGTCATCTGAACAAATTAATGTGATTTTTGTATTCCGAAATTAAAATAAAGATTAGTGAATTGTATTGTTTTTTAACTACCTTCAAAAAATGTTGTGTTTGTTATATAAATTGATGATCCACTGAATATACTTGGTTGTGTCCTAAAGAGAAATGATCATGTTATTGCTTATGCATCGTGTCAATTGAAACCACATGAGTTATATTACCTTACACAAGACTTGGAAATAGCATCTATTGTTTTTTATTTTAAAATTTGGTGGAAACATCAAAATAGAGTAAAATATGATATATATATATAGATTGACCACAAAAATTTCAAGTATATATTCACCCTGAAAGAATTGAAAATGAGATAGAGGAGATGGCGATAATTAATCATGGATTATTATTGGACGATTCATTAGCATCAAGGAATAAGAAATAATGGGGCTGGCACATTGAGTCTAAAATGTAATTCTACATTAACCATGTAATGTTTGAAACAAAATCTTTTTATTAATGATTTGATAATCTTTGGCATAGAATTTTTTGGTGTATGAAATTATCCTATTTTGTTTCGGGTGATAGTGAAATCATCTCTATCAAGTAGAATTAATCAATGCATAAGGAAGAAAATGAGTTATAGAAAACGTTGTAGTTGGTTTAGAGGGGTATGTGTCCTGAATTTAACATTAGTAATGATTGTTTTTTGTGATTTAGGAAGAGGTTATGTGTGCCTTTAGATTCACATTTGAAGAATGTGTTGTTATGTGATGTTTATCGTTCTCTATTTTCAGTTTATCCTAGAAGTACTATGATGTTCAGAGGTCTTCAGAAGTATTACTGGTGGGATGGAATGGAAGGAGATATTTCTAAAATTACTGTGAAGTGTTTAACATAAAAACAGGTTAATATAGTGAGTTAGTTACCAAAAGGGATTCTTCATCCCTTACCGGTGCTAGAGTGGAAATGGGAAAATTCATCTCCATTCAATCTGATACAGATACGAGGTTCACTAATTACTTTTACAAAGGCCTTGAGAAATCATTGGTTTCTGAATTAAATTTTATTATTTCTCTTCATCCTCAATTATATGGGTTGTCAGAATAAAAAATTCAGTCTTTGGAAGATATGATACATTCTTGTTCAATGGATTACTTGTGAAGTTGGGACCAACATCTTTCATTAGTTTATATTTCATATAATAAAATTTTTAATTCCAGTATATAGATGGCCCAATTTGATGAATTATATAGGATGTGATGTCAAACTGTAGTTTTTGGGGATGAATTAGGGGAAATGAAGTCAATGGGACTAGAATTCTTAGAAGATATGATAAAAAAACATCAGTTCATTCAGAAGAACAATAGAACAGCTTAGAGAAGGTAGAAAAGTTATCCAGATAACAGAAGGAAGGATATTTATTTCAAGGTAGGTGATCGTGTATTTCAAAAATATTATCCATGGAAAACTGTGATGGGTTTTGGTTGGAAGATAATTCTAAGTCTGAGGATCATTAGACCCTATGAATTATAGGAGAAAGTTGGATCAATTGTGTAAAAATTGCCTTTCCCCCATGTTTATCGCAGGTACACAATGTTTTTCATGATTCAATGTTGAGAAAGAATATACCATATCTATATCATTTTTGGAGTCCAATGGTAGTTCAGTTGGAAGAGAACCATTCTTATGATGAACAACCGGTCCAAAATTCTTGACCGTATTGAAAATGTGTTATAGAAAAAGTTAATTCAGCAGGTAATGGTTTTGTTGAAAAACCATATAGTTGAATAGTTAACATGGGAATCTTAGAATGCTATGAGAGATAAATACACCCACTTATTAGATAAGTGAATAAAAAATGTGAGGATGCATTATCCAGAAGGTGGGAAGGGTGTTTCATCCCAGGTAAATAAAGGATATGATATTTTCATATTTATTAATATATGGAAATTAAATATTAATTTTACTTTAATGTGGATGCAATGTTTTATGGCATACCCGACACGCAAAAAAGGCTTTCTCTAAAATCTCATGTTGAACAGAAGTGGAGTCATGTTGAAAAATAATAACATAATATTATTTTAAATGGTTGTTAACAACTAGCCATTGTATTGGTGGGAGTGAAAAAAACAAATTACAATATGATTATACATGTTTTTTAAATGTTTTTCAATTTTTCTATTAAAATTTAGAGGCTTAAAATGACAATTAATCTAATTTAAAGCATGAAAAACTCTAATATTTTTAAAAGGTCATTTTACCGCTTTTTGGTGGTGACCCACTTTTAAATATAGTTGTTTTTCACTTTTATATGATACATTTAACAAAATGAACATCTTATTTTGAAGCAGGACATCATAATTTACTTTGGGTAAATTTTTTGTATGTTTCTGACAAACTTCATTTTTAAATGAATAGTGAAAATACTGCATTATAAGTCAAAACTATTTTTCATTAGATTTATTTATATAGATATATTTTCTTTTTAATATGTTTTAAAGTGTAATTGGATTATATTTTAATCATTAAATGGAATATATGTCATTTTATATAATTTCAATTTGAAATTAGACATAAACAAGTGTCGATTTTTGATAGTTATTATTTTATAAAAACACACTTTTTGGTTTTGAAAATTGGAATTAATTTTAAACTAATTTATGTATCATCGGTATTATTAATTTGGAAAAATGTATACTAAATTTGGAATCAGTACATCCATATTTTGTTAATAGGTATCTTTTATTTTTAGATATTATTAGTAGTAACTTCAGTAAATATTTTATTTACCATAGATAAAGGGTTAATCTGTTAAATAATGGTACGAAAATAAAATTATAATAACATTAAATTTCCTGAAAATGAGTCCTAATTATTTTTTCTAATTTATTTTCACCCATGGGAATCATTGGGTTGATTTTCAGACCCCATAGAGCCACTTTTAAGTGAAAATGACATTCTATACAAATTAATTTAATGTTAAGGAAAATGTAGCATATACATATAAATTTTATTAAAAAAAATTTAGCTTAGTTTATATAAGTTATCTTTTAAGTACAAATAATAATTAGGAAGATACAAAGATTTCTTAAATCATGGTATTTTATTTATAATTTTAAAACATTAAATAAATAAATTTAATTATGACATAATGATGATGTAGTGATTGATTCATTAATAAAAAATTCCTATAAATTATATTATATGTGTTATTATAAATTTAATTTGGTACATTTGATCTCAATAATGAATTTTATGGATGATATTTACATGTTATATTTGTTTTAGGGAATTTATTTCAAATAAATCAATGTTTTATGGGTTTCTTAAAAAGTCATGATATGAATAGTGTCGAAATTCCCATAGTTCATATTTTAAAATATTATATATTTTATTAAATGTTATAAATTCCAAAAAAAATATAATATTATAAAAAATGGTTATAAGAAATGGAAAACATAATTATTGACTCTTTAATCAGATATTAGTCATGTTGTGGTAACTATTGTGATTTTCAAAGTGGTAAATGCTTAACAAAACGGTAAGAGTAAAAAAAGGATTAAACAAAAAAGATAAGGATTAAATATATCTAAAAACTATCCAATTATTATTGGATGATTTTATTTCAACTTATATTCATAATATATTTTAATTTAATTAGTTTTGGACATTTTAAAAATGAAATTATATTTATAATTAAACAATACTTTTAAACTTTCCTAAAGAGCCCCTCCTTTCTCTTATAAAAGGCCACCACCTCTAACCCATAACTCTTACCTCTCATGCCACTTGACTTATCAATCCTATGATCTAATAATCTACCAATGTCCTTCTATTAACCTAGAATCCATAATTTGGGAAGTTGGAAATTCAATGAAGCATTTTGGTTCAAACTAAATGGAGTTACTCGACTTAGACTACACTTCCCTACACCTCGATATAATGGATATGAACATATTGTTTCTATAGACGGAGAACTACTACCTCATGAAACAATGATTGGTCAATTATCTCCTACTGTCTCTCATGATGGTCATTATAATGGTACTGTATTTATACTTGATATATATTATATTTATATTATCTCTAGGCTTCTTTATTTTTCATTTATAGAATACATTTATGGTTTCCTTAACGGGAAAATATTATAATTTCATTTGTGGAAGTACGGACTACCGCCCACTCAAAGTGATATGACTCATTCAGGAAAAACATGGAACATATAATGGAGCTAATGTAAATATATATGGTATTATCCTAGAATTATTATATACCTATGTATCATAATATTTTTATTCCATTAAATATGAAAGATAAATGAATGTATTGTTCATGAATACGTACGAATTACCATCTCCATGAAGTGTGCATTTAATTTCTTATATCAAAATGTTATCTACTATTATAAAAAAAATATATATACTAGATATATATGATATATATGATATATAAATCTGGAAACTCATTCTAGATATAATTAAATTTTCACCACATGGACAACTTGTAATTATAAGAAGTTCATTTTTGACTTGAGCACCAAATATCGACACATCGACCGTTATTAACATAAATGACTATGTAATATTTTTATAATGGAAATGAGTGATATAAAAGGAATTATAAACATGAAAAAGGTTCTCTATCTAGTTTAAATTAACACTAGTTTATTATTAATGAGATTATAGAATAAAAAATTCAATTCATACATGAGGTTAGGGACTTCATCTCAAACTCCTTTCATTGAAGCATACATTGATTTATACAAGACATTATTTTATACAATGTATAATCCCCTTTAATTTTAATTTCATTCAAAGGGAATATTTTTCTACGTAGCATTTTACTAAAAAATAGAGGGAAGGTTTCTTTTCAATGTACACTGTGACAATGACATTTCCACCAACACAAGATATATTTTATATTTGGATTCCTTACCAAGCCATATTGTTTTTAAAAGAAAAATAAATAACATATCCTCTATTTATGAATTTTGGTATTGAAAATGGTTTTGATAATGGATTTATTATGTCAATATATTTAAATTTTATTTTTTTATTTCAATGTGAAAATGTTATATTTCCTTTATTCTTATTCATGTGTTATGATTATGTTATGTTTCTTGGGAATTAATTATGCATACAGGTGGATCCGTGAAAAACCTAGGGCAGGTGAGCACGATATAGCTCTCTAATGAATTGGGTAACATGACATAGGTAAACATTTATGATTCTTCTATGATTTTTAATAAATATACTATGATGGTTCTTCCAAATGTCACTCCCTAGGTAGTTGTGAAAGCAACAATGTAAAAATGTTGTGGATTCCACCAGTTACATTATGCTTTATGATTTCCATGTGTTATTCATTAATCTTTTGATTTTGTGTGGAATGTTAAATAATGAAAATTATGACAACATTGATTTGTATTTATTTATGGACTAATGTTTTCTTTCCCTGTTTTATTACCCTTAGTGATAATTTTATGCTCATTTCATGTTTTTGAAATGTTTTTTCACAGTTTATAAGGAAGGGTTAGAGAATGGAAGTATTAATGAAATTTATATCCAGAAAAGAACTCCTATTTTAATAAGTTGATTTATTATTGTTAATAGAAATTGGATATAGTATAAATTTTTAATTTGTAATATTTTAGATGTAATGTAATAGTTACAGCCTAATTCAATAATATATATATCCTAAAAAAGATCCTCAATTTGAATTATTATCTTAATTGGAGATTATGTAATGTTTAGTGCTGGGGCCTTCCATGAAGTGCCTATACTTATGCATGAGATGTTAATTCCTTTTCATAAATGGCCATGTAAAATGATGTCCATAAAAATGATATCGTCATAAACCATGTGTTTCACCCAATGGTGAAACCAAATTAGTACTAAAAATCGAAGAATAGAATGAAATAACTCATCCCATGTGATTTGGGTATCCCCAATATGTGGGAGAGTTACTTCCATACACGGGATGATTACCAAATTACATTACATCCTAGTCCACTATATAATACCCAAATAGTATGACAAATATAAATAGGCCAATGATCCCATATTATGACATCTTATCTATAGAATATCAACCTTAAAATACATAGATATTACATCAATTTAGATTAATATTAATCACATTAAAAATGTACAATATCGACGATTGTAATTGAATAGAGTCATTGAAAACATGGAAAAAAATAATATATCCATGGAAATATCATCAACCACTACCTTATATATCATTAACATTATTAATATTACATTAAAAAGTTCTTTAAAACCAATGGATAGGAACCACAAGAAAGGGGTGATATTAGATTCTCATTAAGGGTAAACAAGGGACATATACAGGAATAACATGACTATAAGCATACGAAAAGATGATCCGAACATTAAAATATCATACCCTTCATATTAAAGACCATGTACATGAATACTAGAATAAATATTAGAGGTTTATATTACATGAATCTTATGGGAATCTAGAAAATAAGACATGAAATCATAACATTGGAATATGATATTTACTTGTTGGATGTTGAATATGAAAATAAAATAATTTTCATTGTTTCCATGTCTTATTTACAAGGCCATCAAAGTACTATGGTTTCACTACCCAAAATATCATGGTAGCCATTTTTCAATCCCAATAACATCTAATTATTAATTTTTTACTCCCAATAACATATTAGTGGAAATTTCTTATATTGAGCCATGATCACTCCCCATATCATTCATGTCTATCTCAAGATATATTAATCAATACCCAATGAATCCTAGGGAGAAATAAGTCTCACAAATCTCTTAATGAAAACATACATATGGGTGGAACTATATTATAATCATTTATATCACATCCCATTGAATTAAATGGGAATCATAACCATGTCATCATATCATAAACTATTGGAAATAGAAAAGTTTCATAATCATATCCTCAAATCATAAACTGTGAAATTAAGTGGGTTTAATAATCATAAAACCTATTATTTAGAAATCATTTTATTTAAAAAAATATTCTGATAAATGTGAAATGATTTTTTAAACATAATACCCAAAAAATGAACCATTTATAGAAAGAATATAAATTTAAATCCTAGATCATATCCCCAGTAAGACATGAGAAACACCAATAAGTGTCATCTTGTATTAGAAAAACGTTTGGTAAACATTAATAAATCAATTTTTTTTAGAAAAAATCATTTATTTATTGAAAGAAATAGTTTTAAAGAAATGAAAAAATTTCCAAAAAATTACTTGAAATATTATAAAAGAATAATGAAAACATTTTGAAACAATTTTCTGTGAAAAAATATATAGGAAGCTTGAGAATATTGTGAAAAAAAATTAATTCAAAATTTATAAATGAAATTACAAATCATCAAAAAAGTCCTTCAAAACTATTAAAATCAAAATTTGAAGAATTTTGAAAATATTTTCCCTTAAAAACATATAAATGAATATTGATAAACTTTTAGGAAACATATTCTGGGTAAAATTATAAAATAATCATGAAAAAATATTGAAATTAATTTTCCGTGAAATCATATAAAGGAATTTAAAATACATTTCTAAATCCATTATCCTTAAAAACATATAAAGGAAGCATGATAGAATATTGGAAAATATTTTCTCTGAAAACAAATATTGGAGACATTAAAATAATTAAAAAAAGTTCAATGCATAAAATGATTTTGAAAAACATTTTCATAGAAAATAAAATTGAAAACATTTAAAGTAATCATTGAAAATAATTTGAATCAGTTCTTGAACATGAAACATTTTTCATAATATATTTCATTGAAAAAAAATTAAACAAAATTAATGTATTGAAATATAAGAAAAGAAATAATTATAAAATTAATCATAAAACCTCTCAATGTAATATTAAAATAAATTTTGGTAATGATGGAGGATAAACTTGTACATGTAAAACATTCCTTTTACCGCATAAAATGTTCAAAAAAGTACCTCAATCAAAAAATGAAAAGAAGTTTCCTTTTAAAAAAAAATTGTTTAAAAATTAAAAAATGGATAATAATATATTTTAAATATCATATGATACTATTATACAATATTTTTTAAAAAAAATTATAATTTTTTTTGATGAAACATAGATTTCCAACTGAAGAGAGAGGTACATTCAGATTTCCTTGAGGAAAACTGCTTAGTTATATCAAGTAATAAATTAGTAAAAATGGTAATATTACATGAACATATCATAAATAACCATAAAATAATAATTTTTTTGATATATATTTGGTGAGATAAAATATTATTTCTTCAATGGAAGTGTAATGAGAAACATTATTCCTAAATTATTTGACTATTGCAATAAACTATTACCTCTTTTGTAAAATTGAATAATAATCCCCATGACTGAATAAAATTACATGATGCTTAAAATATCATTACAATTATTTTTTTTATGATATAACATGTCAAATTATATTTTATAAACCTTTCAAAATAATATAATTTCATTATATTGCATGTATCTGAAGGAAGAGAATTTGAGAAATAATTACATTACCGATTTGGTAGCTTTTGAAACATAAAATCCATGAAATAGTGAACTTATTAGGATATATATATAACCCAAAATGTAATTATAATATTCATAAATATATTCATTGGTATTATATATAGGAAAAAAAAGAAAGGAGTGGTGAATAAGGCTTAAATCTCTAAGAAATAATAGTGAGATGAAAAAACCCTTACCTTCAGTCTTGACATTTTTTATACACATTAGAACCTCATGTATACTAAATATCTCTTTATTATAAATAATTAATTTTAAAATTTATTATATCTAATACCATATATTATTTTTTATGAATGCATTTTACCATTTTATTAACAATTCGATGTTAATGTAAAATGTTAGGTAATATTTAATTTGTTTTTAATATATGTTTTGTCTTTTCAGTCTTGATCCTGTTATACATATCATTATATAAATATTTCTATAATGTAAAAAATTATTTAAATATAATATATATTCATTATATAAATATTTATAATAATCCTTTAAATATAGAAATATTACATGGAATACACTATTTATGGATATTATAGGTCGTACGTACACATGGACACAGTTTCCTATTTTATTGTCATTTTGAGAGAATGTAAATGAAATGTATATATATATATAATATTATTGAAATGGAATTATTATTTCACATTTTTAATATATTTTTAGTAAACCTATTTTTAATGCATTACATGTAATGTTTTAAGGAATCACATTGCTTTGAGGAGGTAGTATTTGACAAGTCCTCAAAAAAAGTTATCATATTTACACAAAATGGAAATAATGATGGTATGTGTTTTATAGTAATATAAAAAATCATAAATGAATCGAAAATATCATATATAAAAAACAAAACCATATTTACATAATGATTTCAATCCATGGGAGGTGGTAATGGAATCAATAAATGAAATCATTTCATGTGGCTATACTCCGTCTTATATTAAAACCATAAGTTTGTTACCATATGATGGGAGTATGTATAAGCATAGGTAAAACCCATATAATAAAAATATCTCGTTACACATTTATGATATAGTGATTATTATAAAATCATGAAATAATAATATTTTAGTGGGTGGTAAAAAACAAAAGATCTTATGGAATGACGTTACAACTACTTTTTATAACTCACTTAGACTTTCACTAATGGGAATCCATGATTAGATTTCTTCCCAAACTGTGGCCTCTAAGATGACTGTAGGAAATTTTTTAATTTATTTTTCCTAGTCCTGACCAATCTCATGTGTCTTGTGATGTGCGAGTGAATTACGGTGGGGGTGGATGACTGCCCTATTATAATAGAGTAGTAACATTCTTGTAAACAAAAAATGGTAAACACTATTGAGAGGACACCCTTACATCATGTTCTTTTAATAATAGTCCATTTTCAAGCCAATAGAAAAATTGGCATAAATATTTGCATCAAATTTACAGTGTAAAATTTTCTATGTAATTTATCAATTTAATATTAATGTCTAACCATTATATAAAAGCATTTTTACTTTAATCGTAGTAATTTATTTTAATTAAACACATTAATATTATTGAAAAAACAATTATTTGAAATTATAATAAATTTTAATTATTATGATTCAAAATTTGGAATCCATTTTTTTAATTATAATTTAATAAGTATTATATATTAATTTAAAATTAATCTCTTAGATGTGTCCCAAAAAGGGGGTTTTACTTGAAAATTTTTAAAGTATTGAAATGATTTTATATCTATTTTCAATAAGAAATTGGTTATAATTAAATATTTATATTAATTGATGTAAAATATATATAATTCAATGTTAATAAATATAAAAATTTGACTTAACATTACACATAAATTAGATTAAAAAATAGTTTTCAATAAATTTTCAGTATTATTAACTATACATCAAAGAATGAATCTTCTCTGAAAATATAAAAAAATACCCAAATATAAATTTTGATATCATACATTAAAAAATGTTAATTATTTTGTCAAACAAAATTTTTTTTTTGAAAAATTATATATAAAATGGGATCTCTAATAAAAGTTAGTAAAATTACATTTTTTAAAAATTATTCTTTTTATTTATAAAAATGATTTATTCTATTATTATATCTATAAAATATATATGACATGTATAAAAAAATTTATATAATATATAATGATGAGATATTATTGAAAAAATTATTCAAAAGTCATTTTATAATTTATATATAAAATAATTGTGTTTGTACATTGAAAAATATTTTTTGTAGAGAAGTAATTTTGTTATATTTTAATAGTTATTAAATTAAATTATAATAATTTATAACAAATCATTCATTTTATATACATTTTTAAATCATTTTTTCTGAATGTAGTAAATATTATTTGTAACATTCATTCCAATGGCGATGCGGTAGCTATAACAATATTTGGATAATATTATTAATAGTATATTATTTATTGGTAAAACTCAGCCTTTCATATAATTCATGCTATATAAGTGAGTTTTTATTGTTTTTAAAACTAGAAAAACATATAGTTTTTTGTAAAAAAATATAATCTAAGTGTTTCTTATAGTGAATGATCAACTGGGAGTTTCATATAACACAATCTAAACATAGTGCATTCATATAACAATGGTTTAATACATTAATGTTCCTTTAATATAAACACATATCAAATAAATTAATATTAAATCATCCTTTGTAAAGGTAAATTTAGAAACATAATTGTTACCCAATGTTACTTATAATTATGTTTCCACACAGGATAATATATTTCATAAGTAAAAAATGGACATTTAAGATAAATATAATAACATGTTCTAATAGAGGGTTATATAGATCATTGTCAAAAGAAATTTAATGACAAAAAATCCATAACACAAAAGTACATGTGAAATTTCATTAATATAAACAAAAATGATGAAAACGAAATAATATTTTATTTCCAGGCCATTTTTTCTAAGGCTACATAATTTTCATGAGAAGGTATAATTACATGATTTTAAGAAAACCATTCCCTTTTTTGTTCCTTGATCAATTTCAAATTCACTATTTAATCATTGAAATTAAGGTTACTTTTTCATTACAGAATTGTTAAAAGATCATGATATCCATAAATATAATTAATTTTCATTACATATGTCCTTATTTATCACAAATAAAGGTTAATAAAATGTTATCCATTTTGTATAAATCATCATATAGATAGTAAATTTCTTAATCTATAAAACTATCTCCTAATTTTAAAATAATCTATTCCAAAAAGTTTTCCCTTATAAAACATATAAGACGAACTTTTTTGAAATAAGGTCAATAAATTTCCCACGAAGAACTAGTCCTTGAATCTAGAATATCATAATGTAGCTCTTGGTTTTCTCATACCAAACATGGTAATAATTTCAACATGTATTCTTTTAAAATATGGTAATAACCATAATTACAAAATATCAATATTGAAAACATGAATGGGTTCTTAATTAAAATGATAATTGGATATATTAATTAAAAATAAGAAAATGTTTAAACATCATCAATGATATCACAATCCATTTGTTAAGAAATCCTTAACTAGTTCCAAGGTAATCAGTATTGTCCAATTTATTTATTCATATCAAATTTATCTTTAATAAAACATAGTTATCATAAAACAATGAAAAAATTGAAGCTTTTATTCCATTATTTATAAGGTCATATTTCCAGGAAATTAGTTTTTAAGTCCATTATATCCATTCAACATATTCTTGTAAATTTGTAGAGAAAAAACATATACTGAAAAATTCTTATATAATTCACCATTCATGAATCAAGATTATTGAAAAATAATTACATTGATTATTGTAAGTTATCCATAAGAAATAATAACATTAGCTCCTCATATTACTTAATACCACTTTCCTTTCACATTTTACCAACATTTTTACCGTCTATAATAATATAACTTTATTACCCATACCACTTTGAAAATTCAGTTCAGGATATTTCAAAATGGAACATTTATTTTCATAATGACCATTAATTCCGCACATAAACCACTTAAGCTTCAATGATATTTTATGAATAACAATATTCCCATATATTGTATTAACTGATGTATTCGTTTTTCTGTTCCAGTTACTTACCTTTTGTCCTTATATTCAACATTCAAATAATCTTCTAGATCCTCGAAGACATTCACTTTATGGATTCTTTACACATTCTTGATAAAAAAATATTCATTCTTCTAGGGTCTCTCTTACCGTAAATCTTAGTGAAATCCTTCATTCAATTCACTGTGGGGTTAGATAGTTTTCTATGGCAATATTTTTTAATTATATTCCCTTCATACTAATTAGGCATGATCATAACATCCTTCACACTAGTGATCATCCCCTTTAACTTCTCATCAAATTTTTTTTTGTCTCATTCAATGTTATACAAGTTTCATTTGGTTCATTCCATTGATCCAAACTGTAAATCATATGGAAACTTTAACTTTTCATAGTGGAAAACCACATAAAAATGAAAAATATATTATAAGAGGTACAAATTATTACACAATATTTTAAACATATGAAACTTTAGGATTATCCTTATATAAATCCCTAGAAATATCCAAATAAATATTTATAGGGTTCCCATTAATTTTTTCTCTTCATTGTTTCCAAAATATTACTAAACCACCCTTTGATACAAACTATTAGTACCGAGGCTCAAAATATATGGATAATATATCAATTTAGATGAATATTCATGAGGTTACAAAATTATGTACCTAAGAACCATAATTGTTTGGTGTCCTTGGAAACATGATAAAATAATATTCTACCTAGGTGATAGATATTCATTATATCACATGAAGATCATCCCCAATTGTACTCTTACTTAAAAACATTCTTCATAACCTTGGAAACGAAACATAAGAAAAGGAGTGAGATTAGATATTCAGTTTGGGTAAACAAGGGAGACATGTAATCATAACATGAGAATAACGGTATAAAAATATGATCATAACATTATAGGATAATGAAATGCATAAAAAAGGTCAAAAAAATAATAATGGAAAAATATTATTATTTCATATGACATGAATCGTAAGGGAATCAAAAAAATATTCCATGAAAACATAACATAAGAATAATGCATAGAATGTTTGGTAGACACATAAGAATATAAAATTATTTCAATAGTAGACCAGGATTATTTAAAAGTCTATCTTAGTAGTACAATTTCACTCCCCATACCCTATTTTTAGTCCTGTTTAACTTCCATGACAATCTTATAAGTCAAGGTTCACTCACAAGACCATTTTAGATGAAAAATTTGTTTACTGAGATGAGTTCAATCATTATTCCATCCATGCCTCTCTCATAAGATATAAATATTTACCCAATTACATTGAATGAGATATAGGTCTCAATAATATCATAATGAAATCACAAAACTTTGTGACACTAGAAAATAAACATTAATATCATATACCATTGAATTAAATGGGTGCCTAAAACATGTCTTCATATAATTACACTAAGAAATACGATATGTTTCATACTCATTTACTTAAAATTATAACCCTTGAAAGGATGTGGGTTTAATAATAATATAACCTATTAATATTAATAGGTTTTTATAGTCATATTACTCCTGAAATAGAAATGGGATTCATAAACAACATGCAATAAATAAATAAAATATTCATAGAAATAAAATGAATGGAACCCTTAGATCATATCCCCAAAAAGGCTAGATTAAGATAAATGAATTTCAACTTATATGGAACATAATTTTTGGGATATTTTTAAAATAATATTCCAAATAAAATATCCTATATTATTTAGAAAAATTATTTTTAAAATATGAAACATTTTAAAAAATATTAATTAAAATATTGTAAAGTAATATTGTAAACATTTCGACAAAAACATTTCCTTTAAAATTTATAAAAGAAACATAAAAATAATTTGAAATCCTTTTTCCAAGAAAATTTATAAATTAATACAGAAAATATTATGAAAATTTATTAACCTAAAACCCATTAAATTATTTTGAAAGCATTTGGAATACATTTTAATTGAAAACATATTAAAGAGGCTATAAAACGTTTTGATATCGTTTCTCCATGAAGTCATATAAAGTATTATCGAAAAAAAATTAATTTTTTTCGTAAAACATAGAAAAGAAAATTAAAGACATTTATATTACATTTTTCTTTTAAATATTATAGAGGAAGCCTAAAAACATTATGAATACCATTATCCTTAATTAAACATACAAAAATATTAAAAACATTTTGAAAACATTTTTCTTGGAAAACATATCTAGGAATATTTAAAATTTTTAAAACAAATTTTTAGAAAAAAAATGTTTCTGAAACCCATTTTATTTGAATATAGCTTTCAAAATTTTTAAACGAATATTTTAAAATCATTTAGAACACTTCTTCTTGATAAAACATTTTTTAAATTATATTTATTTAAAACAAACTTTGAAACAATATATGTAAAAATTATTTGGGAAAATTATTTTTTAAAATACTAATCTTTTAAACATTCAATTAAATATTTAATGGAATCATGGTAATGAAGGTAGATAAATCTATGCATTTAGAACATTCATTTTGCACTATAAAAAGTTCAAAAATGTTCATCAATTAAAAATCAAAAATGAGATTCATTATTTCAAAAAATTTTGTTTAAAAAGTTAATTCATAGGTAAAATATTCTTTTAATTATAATCATAGAATATAGAAATAATTTAAAAAATATTTATAAAACATGGTTTTTAAATAACACATATTTCTAGGAAAAGAGATGAAAAATGTCAGATTTTCATAAAAACACATTAATAAATGGTTTAATTACCATAGATTCAATAAATTTTAACATTAACAAAATATATCATGAATAAAATAATATATCAAAAATCACTCTATTTCTTGAGATATTGATCTTACTATTTCATCAATAAATTTAGAATCATAAATAATTTTGATAAATGATTATCTTGTAGCAATAAACTATTACCACTTTGGTAAATATAAATAATAATCCTGATGAATAAATAACACAAAATTAAGAATATAATATCATTAAATTAAGTATATTGATCATATACCTTGTAAAATTTCAGTTAGGAAACCTCTTGAATGAATATAGAATCACAACCTACCATGGGTCTCAAATAAGAGAAATTATGACAAAATTCCTTTACATATTTGGTAACTTTTGAACTATAAACCCCATGAAAAATAGATCATAAAAGGATATGTAAGTAGAAACAGATTGGATTATAATAAAAATATAATATATTTTTGGGTAGTATATACCCCATACAAATAAAATTAGCGGTGAATATGGTATAAATCACATGTAAATAAAGGTGAGATGAGAAAACCCTTTCCTAAAGTCTTGACTTATATCACACATGTTAAAAAATCATGTATAATTAATAAGATTTTATTATAATTATACAATATATTCTTTTTCTCATATATAAAACCATAAATTATTTTTTGTTACTTTATATTAGACTTTTACTAACAATTCAATGTTAATGGTTTGTTTCCGACAATATCTGCATTGTTTTTCTTATATTTTTGACTTTTTATTCTAGATCATATTACATAGATAATTATGTACTTATTATGGGAATCTTAAAAATTATTTAAATATAATATATATTTATTTAAAAAATGTTGTTAATGATATATAAATTATAGTTATACTAAATGGAATACACCGTTCATGAAGACAATATGTTGTATGTATGAATGAACATTATTTCCATTTTGTTTTCATTTTGAAAGAAAGTATGTAAATGAAATATATGTGTATATATATACTATAATTAAAGTAGCATTATTATTACATATTTATCATATAATTATACCAAAATCACCTTTAATACATTCTATGTAATAGGTGCATGAATCAAATCTCCTTGAGGATCTGGTAGACCACACGTCCACAAACAACGTCCTCATTTATACAAAAAAGGATAGAATGAAAGTATGTGTTATATAATAATTTATCAGAAGAATAAATAAATCATAAATATCATATATAACATCTAAAAATATTATTTCCATCATTATTATAAACTATTAAATGTGGTAAGAAATAAAAAACATCATTTTGTGAGGCGGTAATTTATCTTACACACGAATAGTAAGTTTAGTATCCATTTGATGTAAATGTGGGTAAGAACAGGTATAACCCTTATAAAAAAAATATAATTATTTTTATGATACATATTATATAATAAGATAATTTAAAAAAACAGTTTAATGGGAGAAAAATGAACAATGTTGTTTGTGGAATGATGCAACAACTTCTTTGGGTAACTCCTTCTAGTTTACAAAAAAGGGTCATCCTTGATTGGATTTATTCAAAAATCAATTCCTATAGGATGAAGGGATATAATTTGGGAGGATAATTTGGTGTGGTTTCTCTATTCCATGGATTATTTAGAGGTATGAGGAAGTGAGGGGTGAGAGCTATTTCATAATAGAGGAGTGCCATTCTTATAAATATAAAACATGGAACATTATTGAGAGGTGTCACTTAAATAAGGTGCCTAAAATGAATGTAAATTTTTGATGAAGTAGTTTAATTTTTATAAATATTTCCATATTGTTGATTTTTTTAAATATTTCTAATATATTTTTTATTTTTAATTAATATTTAACCATTAAGTAAATTTTTTTCACCTTAATCGTTGTAAATGATTTTAGATAGTTTCACAAATAGTTTTGGTAAAAAAACTAATTTTAACATACTTGAAATTACAAATTATGATTAAGAAAAAATATTTTATACATTTTTTGACATAATTATCAAAATATTGTTAGTAATTAATATTAAATTAATCTCATTGACTGGTCTCGATAGTGCGATTTTATAAGGAAAAATGTTTAAACATTTGAGAAGTTTTTATAAAATATTCCAATGTGATATTGGTTAAAATGACCTAAATTGTAGTAATTAATTTAAAATTATTTTGATTAAAAATTAAAACCAAATTAATATATAATTTAGAAATGTAAATTAATTAGAAAAAAATATTGAATTAAAATTCAGTTTTTTCACTATTCATAAAAAATAATCTTCTTAGAAAATTACTAATAAATCACTCTGATTCATTTTTTTTCATTATATAGAAAATTTGGATTTTTTAATGTAAAAATTACATAATTCTAAATATTTATATTTTTAATGACTTCTCTATTAAAAGGAGGTAATATTTCCTTTAAGAAAAACTACATCTTTTTATTCATAGAATTTGATTTGTTCCTATCATATAAATTGTGTTTCAACATCGAAAAATTGTTTTGTCAGAAAAGTAAATTCATTACATTCAAATAGTTATTACATTCATTTATACTAATTTTTATCAATTTTGATAAATTTATATACTTTTTTTAATCATATTATCACATTTTTTTTATTCTTATTCATAACTTATATTCCATTAGTTAGGTGGAATATTTAGTAATATTTTAATAGTATTATTAATATAATATTATAGTTTGGTAAATGTAGCATTTCATATAACAAAATCTATATAAGTGACTCGGTATTGTGTGAAATACCATCTAAAAATAGCGTTTCATATACTCCAGAGTAATCTCTTTTAACTTATAGGGAAATATTAACATGGTGTTTCCTATAATTACCCCCAAAATTAGTGATTTCATATAATGAAATCTATATATAGTGTGGTGTGAAATAAAAAATATCAAACAGATTAAATTAATTTATGATAAAAACACAATAACATAGTGTGTTATGCTGATAGGGGATCCATTCAAATGGTTCCTTGAGTTGGTGGCTCATACTATCTCAAGCTTTCATCCCCATCCACCAGATACTACCAACTAGAATCTGGGATCCCGGATAGTATTGTGTTGAGACAAATATATTGAATTAAAGTGGCATAGTGAAAATAATTTATAGATAATAATTGTGGATGTATAATATAAAATATGGAATAACAGAAATATGAATGATAGTCTACTATGGAAGCAGAAAAAACAAAGTAACTATAATAGATTTTAAAATGTAAAATGATGATTCATATACAGGATTATATCATGGAATATTGATATTAAAAAAATGGAAATGTAACAACCCAGGTAAATCAAGAATATTAAAATTTTATATTTATTAATATTTTTGAATTAAATATTAATTTTACATTAAAGGGTAAGTTATGTTAGATGGTGTACCCAATACGCAACAACATGTTTCTTTGAAATCTTGCGTTGCACACAACGTTGAGTTAAACTAAAAAATAATATTATAATATTGTCATTTCAAATGGAAGTTAACACATAACTGTTGTATTGTCAGTAATGAATAGAACTAACTAATTTATGATTATATTTGTTTGTTAAATATTTTTATATTTATGCAATAAAAGTTAGAGGCTTAAAATGTGAATAAATATAATTTTAAGCATAAATATAGTAATATTCATAAAAATGTCGATTAACAGCCTTTTGATGGATAAAACACATTTAATATAGTATTGGAAAATTTTATATGTTATATTTGACAAAATAAAATACCTCTTTTGGACCGGGACATCAAAATTTACTTTGGTTAAATTTTTGGTATTTTTCTTATAAAGTGAATTTTTAATGAATAATGAAAATACAGTATTTTAATTCAAAACCGACATTTAGTATAATTTATTTATATGGTTATATTTCCTTATTAAATGTTTTTAAATTTTCATTAGAATATATTTTTAACCATTAATAAAATTTTGTTCATTGGAAGTAAATTCACATTGAAATTGGACATAAACTAGTGTCAATCTTTTTTGTGGTTATTATTTCATAAAAATACGCTTTTGTTTTGACAACAATAATTTATATTAAATTAATTTCTACCAATTGTGTTTTTTGAATTATGAAAAATGGATTCCTTATTTGTAATCATGTGGTCCAAATTATGTAAATAGGTAACTTTTATTTTTAGATATTAGGACCTTGTACTTTGGTAAATAGTTCTTTTACCATGGTTAAAAGATAATTCTGGTAAATAAGGGTAACAAAATAATACTATAAATAATATTAAATTATCATAAAACGTCTCTTAATCATATTTTTTGATACATTTCTGGCCATGGTCATCCATGAGTTGATTTTGGGGCACTATGGAGCCACTTGGGAGTGATGATGACACACAATATTAACTAATATAAAGTAATGACAAAAATAACCTAAACATATATATTTTAGTAAATAAATTTTTACATGGGATTATATAAATTATTTCTTAGACTATAAATATTTATTTTAAAGCTAAAACGATTTCCTATATCATGGTTGTTTTAATTTTTATACAACAAATAAATAAAATTATTTATGACCCAATAAGGATGCATTGTTTACCTCATTAGTGAACGATTTATATAAATATGATTATAAAGATTAAAAAAATATCCAAAACCTATCAAATTACTATTGGATTATTTTATTTCAAATATTGGTCATATTATATTCACTTTTATATGTTTGGAACCTTTATAAACTTAAATTCATTATGTTATAAAACAATATTTCTGAACTTTCCTTAAGAGTCCCTCCCCCCTATAAAATCCCCTCACTTATAAACCATTTATCACACTTCTCATATCCCTTGGCTCGTCCTAACTCTAACAAATTATGCTCCCTACATCCCTATCCTCATCCAATAAGCCTTCACCTAGTAAAAAATCAACTCAAGTAAACCTTTTGGTTCAAACCAAAGGGAGATACCCAATTTAAAGATAATATCTTCTATTCAGTACTTTTGTATTATTTTACTTATCCAACATCATAAACACTTTTTATTACTTTATTTTATAACAAAACCAGTATGTTCAATATAATAGGTTTTTTTTATGAGAATTATTTGAGCTACACTTACACACCCCAGTATCTAATGGGTAAAAACATATTTTTTCTATGGACGACAAACACATGCCTCACAAAACTTTGATTGTTCAATCTTCTTCTACCACCTCTCACGGTGGCCATTTTGATGGAACATTATTTATATATGATAAATATTATTTTTAGGATTTATCAATTCTTCTATATTTTTATTTACAAACATACCTTTATACTTTCTAATATGTGTAAATACTATAATTTTATTTGAGGAAGAGCGGACTACCACCCCCTAAATGTGATATGATTCGTTCATGACATACGTGGAACATATAATGGATATAATTAATATAATAATATAATATATATATAATCTAATACTATACTTTTAATATAATATACCCATGTATCATTATGTTTTCATTCAATTAATTATGAAATAGAAATGAAAGTAGCGTTCATATGTACATATGACTTACCGTCTCCACGAATGGTGAATTTCATTTATTATCTCTAAATGTTATGTAATATAATAAATAAACACATATAATGGACATATATGATATATATTATATCTAAATCATTAATATCTTTCTGGATATAATGGCCTTTTTACCACATGAAAAACTTTTAATTAATAGAAATCCATTTTTGACTCAAGTACCAAATATCAAAAAAACGACCATTATTAACATAAATGATTGCAAAATTTTTATAATATGGTAATATGTGGTTTAAAAGATATAATAAACTTGAAAATTGTTCTTATTAAAGTATAAATTTAATTTTTTATTATCCAGGAGATAAAATAGTGAACTAGTCAAGTCAGACTTGAGGTAAGGGGGTTTTTTATCTCACATTTAAATCCATGAGATTTCCATTGATCTCCACTTATTTATTTCATGTGGTGTATTGTGTACTTTAATTTGATATATACATTCAGGATTCCCTTTATATTCATGGTATTGTGTGATTTATTTGGTGGATATTATATTTTGTTCATATTACTCGATTGATTACAATGTGGTAAGCTGTTTTCATCTCATTTTTATTCTCATGGGATTCATGCTATATTTTTCACTATTTCCTTTTGTGTGGTTTATGTATTACACATTATTGTATTCATTGTGTAACATAATTTAATTTATGGGTATTTAAATCTTCATTGTACTATCCTTATTTCATGGGTTGTATGTTTCATAAGTTACAAAATCGGTAACGGATGCTTTCACCCTCATCTTTTTAAAAGACTTTTTTGGTTATGTATTTTGAATTACATCTAATGGTGTTAAGATATATTCTTATATATCCTAATTACTATAAATTTTTTCATCTATGTTATGAGATACCATTTTCTCTCTCATCAATTCATTTTCTTAATTTTAATTGGACAATGTTAGGCTGTCGAATTTCTATAAGAGAACCTTTTAACCCAATTTTAATTCATTGGGTTAAACTATTAATTCTTGATTATTTCATGCTATGAATATGTTTGAATGTCCTATTATTGTTTTACACATATTATCCACTTATATTGGGTGTATTCTTATTTTTCACACTTAATTATGTCATTGATTTTTATTTAATCTAAGGATGTCATATTTTTACATGACTATGTCTCAATTTATATTCCATTGAGACTTTTTTGTTAATATACCCCAATTTACTTTTATATGGTCTATATACTTCACTATTACATATTATATCTTTAATCTCTTTATTTTAATTATATTATAACCTTTTTTAATGTTATTATTCAATTATTTGTATACAAGCGTCTCTCATTTTGTTAATAACTCTCTAACTAAAATAAAATTTTAATTGTTTCAATGATTTAATCTTATAAATATTTCTCATTAGGGTCCATTTTTTCAAATTGGTTTCAAGGATTTATTTATGTGTACATTAATGTATTAAAATGTTAATTCATTTAAAAGAATCAATGTGTCATGGGACACTTTGATTTAAAAATATCATTATTAAATATTTTAAATGGTTTTGAAAATAGTTTGATAAATCATTGGTTATGTCAATATCTTGAAATGATATTTTATGATTAAAATGTTAAAATGTTATCTTTATTTTATGCTTGTTTTATGTGTTATGAATATGTTATGGTTATTGGGAATTATTTATCCATATGAGTGGTTACATGATAAATTGAGGGCGGGTGAGCCCCCGAGATACCTCTCAAATGAATTGGGTAACGTGAAAGAGGTAAACGTTAATGTTTCTTCAAAGAGATTTAGGGAATATACTGTGATGGTTATTCCAACTTAACTCTCTATGTAGCTGTGACAACTAAAATGTAATTATTATTTCATTTCCATAAGTTACATTTATGATTTATGATTTCTATGTCTTATTCATAAATATTATGATTTCAAGTGGTATGTTATAATTGAAAAGTATTGTTTCATTGAATTTTATTTATTGATGAGATGATATTTTCATTCCTTATTTAATAACCCTTACTGATATTTTTTTCTCATCACATGTTTTTGAAATGTTTTTCACAGGACATAAAGTGGAATAGGGTCATGGATGTGATCAAAGAAAATTCATGTTGTCTAAAACATGGATATATACATGTTTCTTTTTAAGAGTTTTTATTTTATGAAAAAACAATTGATACTGAGTAGAAGTGTCTACTTTGAATTTTTTTGAGATATAATTTAATAGTTATGGCCTAATTCTCTAAAACTCTAAACTTGAAAAGATCCTCAATGTGAATTATTAATATAATTCAAGATTCTGCAATTTTTTAATGTTGGGTCCTTTTAGTTGGTATTAGAGGTTAGTTTAGACAACATTAGGGATTAGGGTTTTTCATTAAACACGTGGTTAGTACCTATGCCTATTATTTCAGTTTAGTCATTTTTTATTAAATTTTTAGATCATGGAATTTCATTTACAAATGGAAGGAGGAGGATCTCAATTGGAATTATTATCTCTTCCTAATGACATGGTTGTAATAATTATTTCAATCTCATGAGAAGATGATTGTAAAACCTTTTTCTAGCATACAACTCACTTGCATGCAGTTGTTTGAGATATCAAACACCTCTATAATACCTGGATTTCATCCTGGATCCTAGGATGGATTAAATCAAATACTATTTTCACAGTATACTCACATTTTCAATAAAGTTAAGTATTATTAAGGCATTTTAAAATATTTTACCTTCTCATAATATTTTTAAGCATATTATGATTTTGAAAAAGGTGATAAAGAAGAAGACCCTTGCGCAACCTATATATATATATTTACAATATGGTCTCATAGAACATACTTATGGTATTTTGAAATGACCATTGATTGAAACTTTCAACTCAAAATCTATCTCACTATTTTTGAAATATCTTGTTTTGTCATTTGTTTTGAAATTATATGTCATACATGATTATTTTATGAAACCATTTTTCTATGAACACCTATAGGAACCATGTTATACAAGGTGTATTTGGATGGAGGAAGAAACTTTTTTTGAAGAATCTATAAATAATTATTAAAATTCATGTACCTTCGACCCATGTGATCAAGATGATGATGAAGCTATATGTACAACATCAAAAATAGACGATGTTATTTCTATTGGGAATAGTTTAATTTTATCATATAGAGGTAAAATATGAAAATATATAAGATGTTGAATTTTTAATGTGTTGGGATGAAAATGAAAGGTATAAGAAAACCATTCAGGTTAAAACATCTTAGGGTTATTTTTTTTATTTCATAAAAAGGAAAACATGCAGACCGTGTGATGACCCGTCGCTTCAGAAAAATATCCAGGAATTGAATCCACAAAAAAAAGTGTTATTGGGATTTATTTCCAACCACTAAACTAAATGATGTCCCTAGTTATTATGACTAATTATTTTTAGTTAATATATTTAATAGATCAATATTAAGTTTATATAAGATATTATTTTTTTAAAAATGGACACCATTATTTTAGGATAATGATTTAGTGATTAAGCGTTAATGGTTATTTAGGAAGATATTCTCTCTTTTGGGAACACTATATGCTTATGGAAAATAAAATACTATGGGACATAATTTGTGGAGTAATGTTAGAAATATTTTTTTAGAAAAATTCTATTCTTTATTGTGGACATAAGGTGACATGGTTTATTTATGGAAATGATTAATCTACCATAGATAATATGTTTTATGTTAATTTCACTTCAGTATGAGTCTTTATGAGTAGTCGATGTTTTTAGAGATAAATATTAATATTTACGGTGGAAGACCATGTGATTAAATCCTTCTTTTTTTGGGTTTCAATATTAGTTTGGATTATTTTAAATAATTTTAGGACAATTGTATATTGAATGGTCTTTCATGATCATTGGGTTATTTTTTTGAATTTTTGAGATTAAGAGTAGTATTTCTTGTTATAAAGGACTATCCTTTTGGGGATTATCTGATCTTGTACTAACCAATTTTTGTATTGGTTGATGTTTATTGATAGGGGAAATATTTAGTTCATATTATTTAGATTATTTGATACTCTAAATGTTTATTATATAACATATGGTGTGACCAAGTCATCTTGAATACCGACCATTTGGGGAAAAGATGAGTTTGTGGTATAATTTTATTAAATGGTGTCACTCTACATGACAATTAAGTATATTTACATACAATATTATTCAAGTTATTAATATAATTATTCAACTCTATGAAAAGGATCATGAAGAGAAAAAATGTTATAATCTCTCTTTTATCATCATACTCTTACCCAACCACAAATTTATGGTATTTTGGTTGTTAACATTCCACAACCTTGTTCTATATCCCTCTATTTTAATATATGTGAGTGATTTTCTCTTTTATATCCATGTTTTCATGGAATCCTAGTATCTGTTTTCTTGGGTGAACTTTTTACTTCTCTTCGTTTATTTTTAAATTGATATTTTTTTGACAATTTTTCTGATGAGGTAATTTCAATGGCATTCCCAATCCCGATTTTAAAATTATAAGGACTCAATCCCCAAATGGGGGGAAAGATGTAACAACCCAGGTAAATAAAGAATATAAAAATTTCATATTTATTAATTTTTTTTGAATTAAATATTAATTTTACATTAATGTGGATTCTATGTTTTATGGAGTACATAATACACAACAACATGTTTCTTTGAAATCATACATTACACACAACGTTCAGTTGTACTAAAAAATAATATAATAATAATTTAATTTTAAATAGAAGTTTAAAAAATAACCATTCTATTGGATAGAATGAATATAACTAACTAAAATGTAATTATATGTGTTTTTAAATGTTTTTTTATTTCTTGAATAAAATATTGAGGCTTAAAATATGAATGAATCTAATTTTAAGCATAAATACTATAATATTCACTAAAAGGATGATTAACCACCTTTTGATGAAGAAACCTCTTTATAAATAGTATTGGTTACATTTATATGTTATATTTGAAAATCTAAAATTCTTCCTCAGAATCGGGACAACAAAATTTACATTGGGTAATTTTTTTGTATTTTTCTGTAAAAGTTAATTTTGAAATGAATAGTGAAAAATACTGTATTTTAATTCAAAAATTCCTCTTCATATCATTTATTTATATGGTAAGATTATATTTTTAAATGGTTTTAAAGTGTAATTATATTGTATGATTACCCATTTATCCAATGTTGGTCATTAGAAATATGTTTACTTTGAAATTGGACATAAACAAGTGTCAATCCTTAAATAGTTATTATTTCTTAAAAAGAAACTTTTGTTTTGAAAACTGGAAGTAATCTAAAATTAATTTCTACCACTTCAGTGATTTGAATTTGAAAAAATGGATTACATATTTATAATTATGTGGTATAAATTATGTATATAGGAAATGTTTATTTTTATACATTATGAATATTTTCTTCAGTAAATATTTTATTTACCATGGTTAAAAGATAAATCTGGTAAATAAGGTTAACAAAATAAAATTATAAATAATATTAAATTACCCTAGTGCATGTTATAATCCTATTGGTGGATACATTTCAGACCATGGGCATATTTGGGTCATTTTTGGGACACCATGGTGCCACATTGGAGTGATAATTACACTTTATATTAATTATTTTAAAGTAAAGACAAAAATGACATAAACATATATATTTTAGTAAATAAATTTTTACATGGGGTTATATAAGTTATATCTTCAACTATAAATATTCATTTTAAATATAAAAAATATTTACTACATCATGGTATTTGTTTTATAATATTTATACTTCAAATAAACAAACTTATTTATGACATAGTAATGATGGAGTGTTTACCTCATTAGTGAATGATTTAAATAAACAATATTATAAAGATGAAAAAAATATCCAAAACCTAAACAATTATTATTGGATTATTTTATTTCTAACAATAGTAATTTTATCTTTGAATTTAATATGTTTTTCACTGTTGGAAACCTAATATCTTTATATTACAAAAAATATTTTTAAACCTTCCTAAACAGCCCCTCTTCCCCCTTATAAAAATGCATTAATTAGAACCTATTTATCACACTTCTCAATCCCATTGGATATTCTAAAATATACCCAATTAATCTCCCAAAATAACTCTCATCCTTTCACAATCTTTCCTCTAGGAAAATTCAACTCAAGTTAACTGTTTTTTCAAACCAAAGGGAGATACCCTATTTAAAGGTAACACCTTATCTTAAGTTCTTTTGTCTTATTTTACTTCTCCAAACCAATTAACTCATTTTATTCCATTATTTTATGAAAAAAAAATTATTCTAAATATAATAGTTTGTTTTTTTTTTAGAATTATCTTGACTGAACTTACACACACCTCCATCTAATGGGTAAAGAACATACTGTTTCTGTGGATGGCGAACTACTTCCTCACGAAACTATGATTGTTCAATCTTAACCTACCAACTCTAATGGTGACATTATGATTGCAGTATTTTTATATATGATATATATTATGTTTATTTTTTAACTATTCTTCTGTAATTTATATTTATAAACATTCCATTATTCTTTTTAATATGTGTATATACTATAATTTTATTTGAGGAAGTGTGGACTACCGCCCCCTCAAGGTGATATGATTCGTTCATGACATATATGGAACGTATAAAGGATAGAATTAAAGAAATAATGTAACATATATATCATATGATATTATAATTGAATTATAATATAACTATGTATAATTATGTTTTCATTCCATTAAATATTAAATTGAAATGAATGTCGTGGTCATGCGTACGTATGACTTACTGTCTCCATGAAAGGTGTATTTCATTTCTTATTTCCAAACATCATGTAATATTATAAATACATACAAATAATAGATATATATGATATATATAATATAAAAATAATAAATATCAATCTGGAGAAAATGGAATTTTCACCACATGAACAACTAGTAATTGTAAGAAGTTCATTTTCCACACATGTACCAAATATCGACAAAATGACCATTATTAACTTAAATGATTTAAAAAAATTTATAACACGGTAATAAGTTATATAAAACGAATAAAAAATTTAAAAAAGGTTCTTACGAAAGTAAAAAATAAGATTATTTTATTATTCGGTAGATTAAAGAACGAACAGGTCAAGTCGGACACGAGGTATGGATGTTTCTTATCTCACTTTTAATTTATGTGAGATATCAATTGTTCTACACTTATTTATTTCATGTGACGTATTTTTTACTTCCATTTGATATATAATATAATTATTAAATTTATATTCAAAGTATTCTATGATTCATTTGGTGGTTATTAACTTTTGTTCATTGACTCGATTGATTACATTGTGTTAAGGTGTTTTCATCTCACTTTTTAATCCCGTGAGATTCATATTATATTTGACACTATTTCCTTTTGTGTGGTGTATGTAATTCCCAAGATTGTATTCATTTTGTAATAAAATTTAATTTATTGGTATCTACATCTTCACTATAGGATCCTTCGTTCATGGGTTGCATGTTTCGTAAGTTTCCAAACCCGTAAGGGAACCTTTCACCTTCATCTTTTTAAAAGACTTCATTTTTGTTATGTATTTTAATATGTATCTTCATGTTTTGGGATATGTTCTTATATATCCTTATTGCTATAAATTGTATTTCCATTTTATGAGATACCATTTTTCTTTCGTCAACTCATTTTATGAATTCTAACGTGACATTGTTAGGCTATCAAATTTCTGTAAGAGAACTTCTTAACCCAATTTCAATTCATTGGATTAAACTTATAATTCTCTATTACGTAATTATATGAATATTTTTTAATGTAATATGAACATTTTAAACATAATATCTACTTATATTGGGTGTATTCCTATTTTTCACACATAATTATGTCATTTTTTTGTATTTAATCTAGGATATGACATTTTCAAGGGACTTTGTTTCAATAAACATTTCATTGAGACTTATTTGTTGTTATACACCAATTCACTTTTATATGGTGTATATACTACCCTTTGACATATTATATCATTAATTTTTTTAATCTCTTAATATTATAATCTTTTATTAATGTTATTCCACTATTATTTTAATTCATGTGTCCCAAATTTGGTTAGGAACACTCTAACTAAAAAATAATTTTAAA
Organism: Viscum album; assembly: GCA_963277665.1. Classification (NCBI taxonomy): domain Eukaryota; kingdom Viridiplantae; phylum Streptophyta; class Magnoliopsida; order Santalales; family Viscaceae; genus Viscum; species Viscum album. Next base: position 1,971,816,279 of record OY728151.1, read on the forward strand.
TGTTATAATGATTTAATTTTCTAAATTTTTTCATTAATGTCCACATTTTCAAACTTGTTTTAAGGATTTATTTATATTGACATTAATGTTTTAAAATGTTAATTCATATAAAATCTTCAAAGTGGTATGGGATATATTTATTCCAAAATATCTTTATTAAATGTTTTAAATGGTTTTGAAAATGGTTTGATAAAGAATTGGTTATGTCGATGTCTTGAAATGATATATTTTGATTATAATATGGATGTATAATCATTATTTTATACTTGTTTTATGAGTTTTAATATGTTATGGTTATTGGGAAATGTTTACATATACGGGTGGTTTCGTGATAAACCTAGGGAGGGTGAGGTCGAGATTGCTCTCCAATGCATAACGTGATAGAGGTAAATGTTAATGTTTTTCCTATGAGATTTATAGAATATATTGTGATTGGTATTCCAACATAACTCCCTATATATCCATGATATAAAATATTTAAGTATTTTTTTTATTCCACTACACACCTTTATGATTTATGATTTATGTGTGTTATTCATTAATCTTATGATTTTATTATGCATTTTATGCTTTAAAAGTATGGTTTTATTGAATTATATTTATTAATGGGATAATATTTTCATTCCTTATTTATTAAACCTTACTAATCTTCTTTTCTCATCCCATGATTTTGAAATGATTTTCATAGGACATAAAGTAGAATAGGGACTTTCCTGGGATCATGGAAAAGTCATGATCTCAACAACATGGAACTAAACTGTTTCTTTTTAAGAGTTTATATTTTATAAAAAAATGGGAACTAGGTAGATGTGTCTACATTATGAATTTTTGAGATGTAATGTAATAGTTATGGCCAAATTCTCTAAAACTCTAAACTTGAAAAGATCCTCAATTGGTATTATTTATTTAATTCAAGCTTATATAATGTTTTATGACTGGGTCCTTATAGGAAACACAACATAGAGAGTACCAACATATACATCATGCTATAAAAAATAATAAAAAATGCTAAAATATAGCTCAACTAGAATTACAAGTATACCCTCAGTCCTCTGCTCCCTCCCTCCATACTATATGTAAATCATATCATGCTTTTGAATAAAAGAATTTCCCCTATCCATTATTGAAGTCATGAACTCTAATTTGTTACCAATGAAGGCTTTTGTAGGGTGTCATATACACTTATTCACCCACCACCAATAATGTCTCGAAAAATACATCCAATGTACATTACAAAGAATTGTGTAGGTAAAATTAATAATAATAAATACTTAATAATAATTAATAGTGGACTACGGTTTCTATAGGATGCCTGGATAGATATACCTTCTTCAGCGTAGAAAAGAGTATGTATGATCAATTACAATATATATATATATATATCAGAATCGTATTATATATAATACATATACATGTATATTCACAATATACATTAGGATGATTTGAGCCACATTCATATAAACTTGGTTCTTACTAGACCGAAGGCATAAGCCAAGCATCCAATACTACTCTAATGAGAATATTGAAACAGTTATGGTATAAGACATGAATCACATGTGAATTAGAGATATCATACCCCTCACTCGATATGGTGGGGTGAGTTGTTATATCCATCACTCAAAGTATTATAACTTGGAGCATCATGCCCATTATCCAAATAAAATCTTAATGGTTTGTGATATCATTCCCATCACCCAATGTAATTGATCGTCAAATTTCATTCTCAATAGAAGACTTAACTCTTTTTCAATAACTTAAAGAACCATATATTTGGTGAATTTTTTTTCATAATTTCATTATATTTTTACGAGTCCGCGAAAATTTACAATGCTTGATTCTGAGGACTGGTGTTCCTGGAATCAATTTTTGGAGTTTTGTTCAGGTATATTCAATAAACGTACGAGTGGGATTTTATATCTTTTGAACCGATGCTCGTAATAGAAATCTGAGTGCACCGTTAAACTCAAAGCGTCGGTGATTGCTTATTGAGACCTTCACCACAGTTGCATTCTAAGTAGAATGGAATTTAGTTTTTGGGGTTTTAAATTAAAATTGAATAAAAATAAAGTGTTAGATTTATTTTTTATTTTTGGTGGTTAAAGCTCCATGAAAAGGTTAGTGGTGGGGGCCACCACACCATAGCCTACCATGATAGGTTATGATGGTGAGGCCCACCCGCACATAACCTCCCTTGGGATGATATCCTTGGTGGGGCCCACATGAGCTTTAAACCCCCCTTCACTCCCCATAAAAGAGGACGAAACTCTTCAACTTCCAGTATTTATTATTTGATCCTACACCACCCTCATTAATTAGAAGGGTTGTCTCATCTAATTAATCACGAAATTTTGAATTGTTGTGCCGACAAATAATAGACGATGTTTCTATCTATTATTTGGTTGGCATGCTTCATACATTTAATGGGGGGAATTAAGGAGAGGAATGAACTTGGGAGAGCCATTATCTCTAAAGAAGAATGGCGAACATCTTCCACCTTCTTCCTTCTCCAACTGGGACAATGGACGGAGCGTCAACCTTGAAGAATGCTGATGACGATGTCCTCGACTTCTTCATTCTTTCTGATGTCAACAGAACGACCTTCGCTTTACATCCTTCGTCAACGGTCATCGTCATATGAGGTAGGGGTTTTGAGTTGATTTATTGTTCCTATTATACGTTGTTGAATTTATGAAATGTGAATTTTCCGATTGATAACTCCATAACGAGGAGGGATCGGACCACACAGACATGGCCCAACACTCCCCCTTTGTTGTTCTCATTTGTTGACGATGGTGGCGCTGCAACACTACCACCAGAGGAACGGACGGAGGCAAAAGCAACAGCGGCCGGTGACGGGCTGGCTGTGAAGGAACCGGCGGCGCAAGGCCACCGGGTTAGCAAGAGGGCATGGAACCGCTTTGCCAGCCGGAAGGAGAGTCGCGACGATGATGGGCCTCAGTGGAGGTGTGCGACACCGTCGCGTCGCCCCGGTGGAGAGGAGAGGCCAGCTACTCAGCCATCCGGGAGGAGAGGGACCCCATCGGGTCCTGCGGGTGTTGGATCAGCACCACCTGGCGCCGGTTGGAGTTCCACCCGAACGACATAGACATTCAAGAGCCAGGGGGTGCACGACCTCCCCCTGGCCGCGGTTTAGGTGGACCCTGCGAGTCGTCGGGACGCCGAACCGCCCCCAGGCTGGGCCTCCCATCCAGGCCAGGCCACCCTCTGGCCGGGCCGCCCAGTCGGGTCGGGCCGCCATCAGGCTCGGCCGCCCTGGGGCCGGACCTCCCCCTTGGGCCGGGCCACCTTCGGTCTGGGCCGCCCACTCGGGTCGGGCTGACCACTCGGGTCGGGCCACCCCCTCAGACTGGGTCGGACCCGAGTATCGAGTCAAACCCCAGTTCGGACCTGGTCAAGCTGGGTCCGTCTGACTCGATTGGACCGGACCCAAACCCATTATAGCCAGTTTACACCCTTTCGCCCATATCATGGGCTATGAGTGTCTGATCGACAAACCATCTCTAGAGACAGAAAGCTTAGAGAGATAAGGTTCCTTTGGCATACCCCACTTGAGGTTTGGATACAGTTGGAATATGTTCAGGTTGGATTGAACCTAAAAACCAACCGGGCCCCTGGAATGAAAATGCTGATAACTCACAGACTGTGCATCCGATTGACGCGCCGTCTGTTGTGTAGAGATCCCTATGAAAAGGTGGAACTTTGAGATACTTCTAAATGGGACTTTGTGATAGTTGGAGTATCGACCAGTAGCTCATGGAGCGGATCCTCTCGAAGACGAGCGAGAAGAGTTCGAAGACCTAGTAGCTGGTTGAGACCTATCGACTGCTGACCTTTTAACTCGGAGTCTTTCAACTAGCCCAGTGGGAAGAACCTCTGTGTGACGCAGTAGGCCCATAGTGGGGAGCGCCTCTGTGTGACCCAGTAGACCCACAGTACTCAACAGGAGGAGTACCTAAGCAGGCTATGAGGGGGAGTGCCTCTGTTTGAGTGTGACAAAACCATAGTGGGGAGCACCTCTGTGTGACGCAGCAGACCCACAGTACTCAACCTGAGGAGTACCACAGCTATCTAGGAAGGTGGGAAGCGCCTCTGTGTGACGCAGAAATCCCATTGTACTCGATAGTGGAGTACACCATGATTTGAGGTTCTGACAGTGTGATTGAGGTTGTTACTTGACACTACCCCCTAGAATAAAATCCTGGTTTGAGCTGAGTGAGTGACATTTCTGTCTACCTTATGATTGAGATGAGTTACTAGATAACATAGGTATATGTATGGTCATATACCAATGTAAGGGTTATCCATTTTTTCATTACTTTGTTGTTATCCTTTTTGGATATTGTGAGACCTTGAGGGTCTCGGGGTCCCTTCTGATTATCATTATACTCACCCCTGCAAGGGCTATGCCCGTACCTCATTGTGTTGGATGTAGACGACAGATAACGCTTATGATGGCCGAGAGTTCCAGGAGTAGACGATATCCAGAGTTAGACCTTATGATGAGTCGGTACATAGTGGATTCTTACAGACGTGGAGTGCTGAGGTGGCCATATATACCAACCCTTTAGGTAGGAACCCCGGAGGACCATCCAGGAGCTACTCTTTACATTTCAGTTGTTTGTCCCTTTTTCAGTTGTACTTGATTTCAGTTGTACCCATACTCACTGTTGGGCTTGTATTTCCAACCTCGTTTTCCTTCCATCACTTCTTCTTTATACAGTATTGTTTAGGGTTTTTCTTCCAATTGTGTACTCTGATTATGTGTGTTTACTTTTTCTAAAGGCAATGCCCTCCCAGCATAGGGATTTACGCCTTTGGTGCTACTCGCCAGCCCCTAGCCTATGGAAGGGGGGCTAGGGGTAGTCACGGAATGGGTCCTGATGATGGGTCATGAAAAAAACCAATAACTATGGTATAATAATAATAATAATTTCATTAAGGCTTGCCACTAAATCATTATAACAATTCAGTAAAATCAAAAAATGCATGCCCTTTTATATAACTCATTTTTATAAATATATACCATGTGGATTTCCCTTTCCATCAACATTAATTTAATTAACTATAGACATTTTATTATTAATGAAAGGTCTTTCCAATTATTTTTCAGTCAATACAAATTATGAGGTGGTTGGTTCTTTAAAAAAATTACAATTAGGGTTAATTAATTGAGCTCACAAAAGGTGGTTGAAGTCAAAGAAATTTTAATCCTATAATAATTTATCCTAGTCAATGGTAGTAATAAAACAGTGAATATATATTAAAATATGTTTATCGCATTTTCAGAAATGCAAGGAAATTTCCAACCTCCAGCACTTTGTAGAAATAATATGGAAAAACATAATATTTTGTAAGGATTTATAGAACACCTACCAATGTCTTGTAGATGACCACTCATCCTATATAATCATTTTATTTAGATAAGACCTAATGAAAATGATATAATATCACAACTACTTGAAAATAGGGAATAATAACTCTCACTGAAATATAATGTGAAACAGGAAGATAAACTATCCTATGATGAAACAAAAACTAGGGATCTTACCAATGTTAACGCTACATGACCAATAAATAAGGAATTATAAAACCGATTGAGGAGAAATAGAAAGTCCTAGGTGGGGATAATGGGGAGATTATAGGAGAAAAGAGTTGATGGTTGACTACTAAAGGAGAAAGGAAAATGAATGAAAACGGTTTACAAACCATTATAGGTAAAAATGTAAAAACCAAACTTAAACCAGGGTTTCATGGGTTCTCCTCGCTATTAGAAAATCTATTAACCAACTCTGCACTAGACACATCCCATAACCCTACACCCAATGGAATTACACAATGTTTTTCTAATCATGCACAATCCATGAAAAATGTCAATGTAAAAAAAGTCATCAATCATACACAAGCGTGTAGCCTAGTTTTCACAGTTGAAGAAAAATAGTGTTTCCTCTTCCTTTAAAAGTGTACCGCAGATGGTTGGGTAACATGGTTATAACTAACCATGAGTTAACCATGTTTCTATATTGATTTATCCAATTATTGGATCTCTGGGCTCTGAACATGCTCGAAATTCCCTTGAATTCTACCTTAGGCCAAATGTATCATTTTCCAGAGTTAAAAACAATTCCAAAAATAAAAAAATGCATTTTAACTCAACAAAAATGTTGATTATTCCAACGTTAAATGTAATATTAAAAAAATGAGTGGTCATGATGGTGGGTAATTCCATACATTCGGTATATGATAAAAACATTATTTTCAAATTATTTTCAAAATTTCCAAATGTACATTGTTAAAAAAATGACAATAATGATCCTTTCAAAAAAAATTATAAATATTAAAAAGTGCGTAAAAATATCGTCAATAAATCATTATTTTAATGTTTAAAACAATATTGAAAACATATTTAGAAAACATGATTATAGAATCAAAAATATTTTCTACCAAAGAGAGAAATAATTTTATACTTTCATAAAAACATGTTCTCAATCGTTTTATGTTAAGAAGATACAAAAATTATAATACTACATGAAAATATCATGAGTATATAGAGTAGAGGGAAATATATAGGTTTAAATATAGAAATACAAAACAATTCACCAAAGGGATATTTAAACATATATAATGTTAGACAATGAACATATTAGGAAGTAAACCTATACCTCTAGTCTGATATCCTTTATATATGCCCAAACCTACAAAAAAAGTAATATATATTTATTATAAATATGTTCAAAAACATTAATAATATATATATCATACCATATATTATATAATTATAACCTTCTAACACTTTTATAACTATTCATTATTAAATCATTATATCATATTATAACTACTTCACTTTTCATGTTTGTTTAGGTTTAGTAGTTTCAGTCCATATAAATTGATTTTTTTTAATAATTTATATAATTTTAACAATGAAAAAAATATAATATATATTAATTATCAATGAATTTATATCATTTGAAAAAATAGATAGAAAAAATTAATTATATAGTTTATGGAAATTATAGCATGTCTATATAGATGATCATTGTCTTCACATATTGACAGAGATAATAAAGGAAACGAAATTATAATTTACCTTTTGTGAATAATTAATATATCATATATATATATATAGTTTTTATTCATTAAATCTATCATTATTAGCATCCCAGAAAAATGGAAATGAAAAAAAGTCACATCAATTCATGGTGGTGGTGGTCCACACCTACACACGAGTGACATTTTGATTTTCTAATCAATTTTATATAAAAAGGATGATATGATATTAAAATATTTGAATTTAATTATTTTATAAATATATAATCCAAATTTCTAAATTTTTATAATACAGATGGATAAAAATATGGTCATGAAAAATTATTTATATTGCTTTATAGAGATAATAAGTCGTACAAATGCACAGATGATAATTTCACATTGTATTTAATGGGTAAAAGTTTGAATAATGATTATTATAAAATTATAATAATAATTATGTGTATTTTTTAAATTTAATTTTTTAGTTTATGTAAAATAAAATTTATTTATATGAAATTAAAAAAAAATTTAAAATTAAGTGATTTATTGAGGAAATTACATATTTTTTGTAAGAACACCTTTAGATAATTTCTTAACGAACCTACGGTTTTTATTTTGAGGAAAAAGTACCAGTAAAACATTGATTATGATTTTTATAAGATTAATTTATAGGTAATGGGTGAACTATGTTTCTTAATATGCTGTAAAAATTGATGGAGTGTAAGTTTTTTATAAGTAAGGGCAGTGGTACACTTTGAGTTTTTTAAAATAATAAAATATAATAATTTCATATTATTTCTAAAATTACTCTAAATGGCCAGGTTCTTCAAGAAAATTATTTATTATGTTTATATCCCATTAAACAATAATATTTTGATAGGTTTATGTGGGTTTTTAACCATTATCTCTTTGTTTATCCTCTTAGTTGGCCTATTTTAGCATTCATAGAATTAATTTATTTTTCACTCATAATGTGTTATAAATCTAAATATAAGGTAAATAAGAAATAATAAATGAAAAAAGGATGAAAATTTAGACCATATATTATCAAAAAAAATTCCATATTTTAGTGATTTTTAAATTATTTAACAAATTATTATTTCTTTAATTTTACATTAATGTCACCGTTTACACATTCCATTTAATTTTATTTAAAAGGCATAATGAAAAATGTTGGAATTGGAATATAATCATTTAAATTTGAACTAATATTTCAATCTCACCTAAAAAATCAGGTGTCTCTATAAATCATTGATGTTATACTACATTTAATATTTTTAAATCATTTCTTTAATTTTCTAGCAATTGAATCAATATTGTATGATCAATGAAAATGAATTTAAGGAAATTATTCAATTATCAAATATTACAAATAAAATTATATTATGAAAATAATATCATTAATATCAAACTATATATTTATATAGACTCATAACAATTTCCCCCTTCCATGGATAAATAATTGTTATTTAAAATTAAGAGAGTGGCATTTTGTTTTATTCATTTCCCTAAATATTATATATATAATTTTTTTTAAATTCTCCCTTAAATATTCAAATAAAAAACAAATGTGATAAGTTTCTGATTGAACCCATTCCATAGGTATTTTAATGAAAAATAGTGGCATTCAAACTTAGTTTTAACCTAGACTAACATGATTTACCCTTTATCATGGTCATAAATCTTTCCACGATTACAATTCATAATGACTAAAAATAAAAGGTTCATATTAATCAAATATAATCCTATTTATTTAGAATATATAATATATTAGATCTAATTCAATACTAATAAGTGTTTTAAATTATTTTTAAAAATACGAGTGAAAATGTGATGAAAACTATTTCTATAAAAATGTAGTTTTTAATCATAAAAATGAATTTAATCTTGTACCATGAATTCTAAAAATATTAAATTAATGATAAAAAAATTTATTTAATATAATACATATAAATTTATTAAAAAAAATTCACCAATAGTAAATAGTTTATTATCTTAATATAATAACACACTGCACACAAAAGCTCAGTTTTTCAGAAAAAACACTTCTTCACATTCAAGATATTTTTATATTTATTTCAAATAAATTAATAAAAAATGAGTTTAGTGTATAATCCATATATGTTTCAACATCTATTTAGTAAAATAAATACAATATTATTTGATATCTAGTAACAATAGTGTGCAATGTTGTAATTCATTTAGACTTGGGGTTTCATCAACAACATCCAATTGAAGAGACTAAATTTTTATAATATGAAAAATATTATGTTCCCTAAGGTTGTTTGATATATCTATTTCATGTATTTATTTTAATTTGTTTTAATGTTTTGATTTTTAATGTATTAAATAAACTATCCATGATTGGAACAAATTGATTTGCTTTTTTATTTGTGGCAGGAAATGAAATATTTGTGAAAAAATAAACAAAAGGGGTGTTAATATGAGCCAAACGGCCACTCCAGATATTTTTAGATGAAGTAGTTATGGAATATGAAGAAATATTTATTACACATCATGTACCACAAGTAAACTTTGTGACCATTTAATGTTAAACAGACTGCATAGAAAAAGTCATGAAGACAAAACACACTATGAACATCATGTACATGTTGTGTACCACTCTTACATGACATGACGATAGTCAAACCAGTGTATGAGATTTATACATATCCAACATAGTGGAGGAAAAATTGGATCTAAGTTACACATCATGTACGCGGTGTACATGTCGTGTAGGGGTCGACACACATAGAAAATTTAATCGACACATTCTGCAGGTTTTGGACTAGTTTTCCTATAAATATGAAATACTTCCACCATTTAAAATCACTCAGAGGTAGTGGATGCCAAGAAGCACCAATTGAAGGTCTCTAAAGGACAGAGTGATTTTCTAAGGTCCCACTTTGCTGTCATTCTTCCTCGGGTATCCATGATTCTCACCTCCTCCATGAGCTAGTAGTCTCATAGTGTCAACTGATGTGACTTACATTGAAGATGTGTGCATTGGGAATATTTTATATTATTATTCATGTTTCTGATTATTTTTAACAACGTTTATCATTTATAATATATGTATTTTAATAAATCGTATAACTATTTCATTTGAATTAGGGAGTTATATTTTAGTTTCATCAATTAATAGCTTTAGCTTTTGTACTACCATTATGAAATCTACATCAGTTATGTTTAAAAATGGTTTTGGGTCACCAATCCCAGTGATTGAATGTATTATATAACCATTCAAATGGTCCATTCATAGAATTAGGATGGGATGCCAAGACCAAGGATCCTTGTTGACCCAATTCCATCACCAAAACTGAGTAAACACACTTTCATGTAAATCCCTATCACAAAAACCTGAAAATCATTCAACCTACAATTCCTATTATCATGATTCAAACCCCAACCAATCCTACTATTGTTTATCTTCCCTCACAAATAACAAATTAATTTCAATTTATGATTCCTAATTAATTTAAAACGCATGAACCATTATTGTTGGTTTTTCCACCAAACATTCTTTATTCAAAATTTTAATTGAGTATCATTGCTGGGGTTTTATATATTTGTTTCATTATAGCGTCATAGGAAACTAATGATGCCATTCGGGGATACTTTCATAATATATGTTTCTTGATTTTTGTAACCATATGCTCTTGAGGGTTTCCCCAAGTAAAATAATGATTATTTTTGGTTGATATAGTTATATTCTTCCCCGATTAATGATCCCATATGAGGTGCTAGACTTAGTTAATGAGGTGGTATATCTATTTGTTACTCCATCCAAATCTTGATTGGAGGCATGAAATCTTCTACAAGTTTCAGCTCTATCAATACATTTAAAATGAATCTAACTACATCAATTATGTAGAGTTTGATGTATATGATTACGGAACCATTCTGGATAAAATATTCAGGATAACAGTTAATTATGGGAGCGTTATTCATGGGTGACTTATTCATTTAGTTTAGTTTTTGTAGAGACAAGGTGGGTTAGTGCTATATACTATTGAATGAGATTCAAAGAAACATATAGAGTATCCCAATATATTTTTTTGATATTTTTTATTCTGATGTTGATAATTATTATCGATATTTTTTCGGTTTATTCTATTCAATTTTACACTAATATTTTTGAGTTTATTTAAATTCTATGTTTTTGTAGTCATATGATGATGCATTTGTTCTTTTTGAGAGGTATCTGTTAGAGGATTCATTATGGAGGATTTTATTGGATTATTTTGGGGTTTTATACTCGATGATGATAATCATCATATATGTATTTTATATAATCTCAATGTCCTTTACAACCTATTACATTTACTTTTTATGGGATTTTGTGGTGTTAGGTGGGGATTTATGGATGGAATGTATAGGGTGGTTGAAATTTCTGCATCATGTTAGAGTTTTGTGGCATGAAGGTGTTCATTTCATCACGAGACATTTATTTTGAGTCTATCTGATAAATAGTTCATTTTATAGTGTCACTGTGTTATTATTCATGGAAGATAATAAGTTTGGAGATGTATTCCACTATGAGTAGCCTTATATAGTGGCCCTAAGTTCTACATAGTGGATCCCTGGGAGATGAGATCATATGGAACATTTATTTAAATCACCCTAGTCCAATATGTACTTGATTACATTATGATCATGGTTTTTCATTTATTTTTAGAGTGGGTAAAATATATCCTTTACTCATGGTTAATGTAGTTATGATGTGTGTATTAGTGTTTATTTTTCCAATATACCTTTTAAGTTTATATGATCCTTGGTTACTTGGTGAAGTTTTGGTATCGATCAAGACATATATTTTTTATCATGTAAAACGACATAGACAATGGATTTTACATTATTTTAATGTATATTAGTTGGTTTTTATGTATCAATTAGAGATATATGGTGTTATTTTCCATGATTTTTTCTGATTGAACACATTTTGGCATGTAATACACCCTAGATCTTTAATAAATTGTTTTTCATGTGGGGGTTTAATTTTTAGTGAGACTAATAAATAAGTTATTCCTCTCTAGATTCCCTCAAATACATAGGAAATTGTTGTTTCATTTTGGGTTATCCTCTAGTTCCATGTATCCTTTCCATTTTGGTTTTGGTTGATTTGTAAAGATAGGGGAAATATATAGTTCATATTTGATAGATTATTTAATGCTCTTGGAGTTTGTTCTAGAACTTTTGGTGTGACCAAGTCATCTTGAATACTCACTATTTGGAGAACAGGTGAGTTTGTGGTAAAATTTTATTAAAGGATGACACTCTACATGACATGTAATTATATATCCTTTCAATATTAGTCTAGTTATTAAAAAAATTCTTCAAATATGTGAAAAGGATCATGAAAAAATGAGATATGCTATCTTTTATCATCATAATTTTACCCAACCACAAATTTATGGTTTTTTATGGTTAACATTCCATGAACTTGTTCTCACTCACCCCCAATTAATATATGTGTGTTAGTTTCTCTTCCATATACATGTTTTCATGGGATCCTAGTATCTATTGTCTTGGGTGATATTTTTTACTTCCCTTTATTTTTAAAGTGATACTTTTATTGACTCATTTTCTGATCTGGGACTTTCAATGACATTTCCAAGGCCAATTTTAAAATTGCGAGGACGCAATTTTCAAAAGGGGGGAAGGATGTAACATCCCATGTAAATAAATAATATAACAATTTCATATTTATTATGTTTTTATAATTAAATATTAAATTTACTTTAAACTGGATTCTATGTTCGATGGCGTACCCGATAAACAACAACGGGTTTCATTGAAATCTTACATTGGACACAACGTTGAGTTATACTAAAAAATAATATAATAATAATTTTATTATAAATTTTCGTTAAAAAATAACTATTTTATTAGCTAAAATGAATAAAACAAAATAAAATGTGATTATATATGTTTGTTAAATATTTTTACATTTTTTAAATAAAATTTGAGGCTTAAAATGTGAATGAATCTAATTTTAATCATAAATACTCTAATATTCATTTAAAGGTCGATTAACCACCTTTTTATGGACAAAACTATACAAACATAGTATTGGCCACATTTATAAATTATATTTGACAAAATAAAATTCTTCCTTAGAATCCGGACATCAAAATTTACTTTGGGTATATTTTGGGTATTTATCTAAAATTGTTTACTTTAAATGAATAGTGAAAAATACTATATCTTAATTCAAAAATACAGTTTAATCAAATTATTTATATGTTTAGATTATATTTTAAAAATGATTTTAAAATTTAATTAGATTATATGTTTTCTGTTTAATCGAATGTTAGTCATTGCAAAAAAATCACTTTGATATTGGACATAAACAAGTGTCAATCTTTTGATAGTTATTATTTCTTAAAAACACACTTTTGTTTTGACAACAAAAATTAATCTTAAATTAATTTCTTCCACTTCTATGATTTAAATATGGAAAAATGGATTTCATATTTTGAATTATGATGTATAAATTATATAAATAATTAACTTTTAATTTTTGAAATTTTGAATATTTACTTCAGTAAATATTTTATTTACCATGGTTAAAATATAAATCTGGTAAATAACGGTAACAAAATAAAATTATAAATAATATTAAATTACACTATCACGTGTTCTAATCCTATTGTTTTATAAATTTCAGACCATGGGAATATTTGGTATGATTTTGGGACCCCATGGGGCCACATGGGAGTAAAAATGACACTTTATATTATGTATTTTAAAGTAAAGACAAAAATGAAATAAACCGATATATTTAATAAATGATTTTTTACCTGGGGTTATATATGTTATATCTTAAAATATAAATATAAATTTGATAAATAAAAATATTTCGTAAATCATTGTATTTTTTTATAAAATTTAGACATTAAATAAATAAAATTATTTATGACACAATAATGAAGGATTGTTTACTTCATTATTGAATGATTTAAATAAACAAGATTATAAAGATGAAAACAATATTAAACACATGTACAATTATTATTGGATGTTTTAATTTAGAACTATAGTCATCTTATGTTTTAATTTAATATTTTTTTGATTATTGGAAACGGAAAAGCATTATATTATAAAATAATATTTTTAAATGTTCCTAAAGATCCCATCACCCCCCTTATAAAAATCTTTCATTACTAACTCATTATCACACTTTTCAAGCCTCTTGGATCGTCCAAACTCTACAAATTTAATCTACCAACATCAATCTCCTCCTATTAGAAGCCTTTGTCTTGGAAAAATCAACTCATTTTAACCTTTTGGGTAAACCAAAGGGGGATACTGTTTTTAAAGATAACACCTTCTCTTAAGTTATTTTGTCTTATATTATTTCTACAACCCCATAAACTCATATTATTTCTTTATTTTATATCAAAACCAGTATCCTAAATATAATAGGTAGTTTTTTTAGATGTATTTGGACTACACTTACACACACCTCCATCTAATGGGCAATGAACATACTGTTATTGTGAATGGCGAACTACAGCCTCACAAAATGATGATTGTTCAATATTCACATACCACCTCCCATGTTTCCATAATGATGTCAATATTTTTATATATGATATATTTTATTTTTATTTTTTCAATATTCTTCTATAATTTCGATTTACAAACATTCTTTTATGCCTTCAAATATGTGTAAATACGATAATTTAATTTGAGGATGTAGGGACAGCCGCTCTCTCAAGGTGATATGAATAAATCATGATATACATAGAATGTATAAATGATGGTATTAAGGAAATAATGAAAAATTCATATCATATGATATTATAATGTAATTATAATATACCCTTGAATAATTATGTTTTCGTTCCATTAAATATGAAATTGAAATTAATGTAGTGGTCATGCGTACGTACGACTTACCATCTCCATGAACGGTGCATTTCATTTCTTATTTCCTAATGTTATGTTATAATATAAATACATAAATATACTGGATATATATGATATATTTAATATAAAAATAATGAATATCATTCTGTAGATAATGTAATTTTCACCACATGAAAAACAACCAATAGTATGAAGTTCTTTTTTCAGACATGTACCATATATCGAAAAAACGACCATTATTAACATAAACGATTTCATTATGTTTATAACATGGTAATAAGTGATATAAAAGGATTAATAAATTTTAAAATTGTTCTTAAGAAAGTAAAAATTAATTTTATTTTATTATTTAGGAGATTAAAGAACGAATGGGTCAAGTCAGACACAAGGTAAGGGGGTTTCTTATCTCTCTTTTAACTCCATGAGATTTCCATTGTTCGCCAGTTATTTATTACATGTGAAGTATGGTGTACTCACATTTGATATATACTATCAGTATTACATTTATATTCATTTTATTCTATGATTCATTTTGTTTTTATTAACTTCTGTTCATGTGACATGATTGATTACAACGTGGTAAGGGGTTTTCATCTCAATTTTTATTCCCGTGAAATTCATGCTATATTGACACTATTTCCTTTTGTATGGTGTATATAATTAACATTATTTTATTAATTGTGTAATATAATTTAATTTATGTGTATTTACATCTTCATTTAATTATCCTTATTTCATAGTTTGTATGCTTTGTAAGTTACCAAATCAGTAAGGGGCCCTTTCACCTTCATCTTTTTAAAAGACTTCTTTTTCGTTATGTATCTTAATTTTCATATTCATGTGTTGGGATATGTTCTTATATATCCTTATTTTTATAAATTTTATTTCCAAGTTTTGATATACCATTTTTTGTCTCATTAACTCATTTTTATAATTTTAAAGTGATGTTATTATGCTATCGAAGTTCGGAAAGAGAAATTCTTAACCAAATTTCAATTCTTTTGATTAAACATATACTACTTGATTATGTCATGATATGAATATGTGGGAATGTACTCTGACTATTATACACTTAATATCCTCTTATATTGGTTGTATTCATATGGTTTACACATAATTATGTCATGGATTTATCTTTAATCTAGGATATGATATTTTCATGGGACTTTGTCTCAATAAGAATTACATTGAGACTTATTTTTTTTATACACCAATTAACATTTATATAGTGTTTATAATAAAATTTGACATATTATATCATGAATATTTTTATGGTAATGTTATTCCTCAATTATTTGTATTCAAGAATCTCACATTTGGTTAGGAACACTCTAAATAAAATATAATTTTAACTCTTTTAATGATTTACTATTATAAATATTTTTCAGAAATGAAAATATTTTCAAAATGGTTTTAAGTATTTATTTATATGGACATTAATGTTTTAAAATGTTAATTCTTTTAAAATAAACTAAGTGGTATGGGACACATTTATTGAAAAATCTCTTTATTAAATGTTTTAAATGGTTTTGAAAATGGTTAGATAAAGCAGTGGTTTTGTGAATATATTGAAATGATATATTTTGATTGTAATGTGGAAATTTTATCTTTATTTTATACCTATTTTATGATTTGTGAATTTTTTATGGATATTGGGAATTGTTTACGTATACGGGTGGTTCCATGATAATCCTAGGGCGGGTGAGGTCGGGATAGCTCTCCAATACATTGGGTAACATGATGGAGGAAAACACTAATGTTTCTCCTATGAGATTTATGAAATATATTCTAATGGGTATTCCAACGTAACACTCTATGTAGCTGTGATAGCTAAAATGTAAGTATGTTTTGTATGTCACAACGCACCTTTATAACTTATGATTTATGTGTGTTATTCATAAATATTGTGATTTTATAAGGTATGTTCTGGTTGAAAAGTATGGTTTCATTGAATTTTATTTATTTATGGGATAATATTATCCTTCCTTATTTAATATCCCATATGGGTATTTTTTTCTCATGCCATGTTTTTGAATTGTTTTTCATAGGACATAAAGTGGAATATGGTCATGTATGGGATCATGGAAAATGCATGCTCTCTACAACATGCAACAAAACATGTTTCTATTTAAGAGTTTATATTTTATGAAAAAATGGAAACTGAGTAGAAGTGTCTACATTTTAATTATCTGAGATGTAATGTAATAGTTATGGCTTAATTCTAAAAAACTCTAAACCTGAAAAGATACTCAACGAGAATTATTAATTTAATTCTAGATTATGTAATTTTTTATGGTAGGGTATTTATAGGAAACACAACATATAGAGTACCAGCATATACATCATGCAATAAAAAATAAAATAATGCTAAAATATAGCGCATATAATCACACGTATACCCTCAATATTCTTCTCCCTCCCTCCATAACATATGTAAATCATATAATGATTATGAATTAATGAAATTTCCCTCATCAATTCCTGATGTAATTAAATATACTTTATTACCAATGAAGGCATTTGTAGGGTGTCAGATAAACTTATTCACCCACAACCAATAATGTCTACAAAAAATCAACCAATGAAAATTACATAGAAGTGTGTAGGTAAAATGAATAATAATAAATACATAATAATAAATAATAGTGGACTACAGTTTCTATAGGATGCCAGGATAGATCTAGCTTCTTCTGCGTAGATAGGTGTATATATTATCAATAACAATATATATATATAACAATCGTATTATATATAATACATATATATGTATATTCACAATATACATGAGGGTGATTTGATCCATGTACATAGAAACATGGTTCTAGCTAGACAGGAAGAATAAGTTAAGCATCCAATACTACTGTAATGAGAAAATAGAAATAGTTATGGTACAAGACATTACGCACATGTGACTTCAAGATATCATACCCCTCACTTGATATGGTGGGGTGAATCGTTATGTCCATCACTCAATGTATAAGAACTAGGAGAATCATTCCATTTATCAAGAAATTGTTTTAATGGTTTGTGATATCATTCGCATCACCCAATTTAAGTGATCATCAAATTCCATTCTCAATGGAACCCTTAACTCTTTTTCAATAACAAATAACTGTGGTATAATAATAATAATAGCATTGAGGGTTATCCCCTAAATCATTATAATAATTCAGTACAATTAAAAAGTTTATAACTGTTTATATAACTCTTTTTTATAAATATATAACATGTGGATATCCCTTTCCATAAACATTAATTGAATTAACTATATTCATTTTATTATCAAAGAAAGTAAATTCCAATTATTTTTCAATCAATACCAACTACGAGGTTGTTGGTTCTTTAACTAATTATAAATAGGGTTAATAAATTGAGCTCACAAAAGGGGGATGAAATCAACGAGTTTGGAATCATATAATAATTTATCCTAGTTAATGTCAGTATTTAAAAATTTAATAAATAGTAAAAGAGGATTATTTAATGTTTATAAATGCATGGACGTTTTCATCATGTAGCACTTTGGAGAAATAATATAAAAAACATAAATTTTTTTTATTGATTTATAGAACACCTACCTATGTCTTTTAGATGGCCAATTATCCTGTATTGTATTTTGATTTAGAGAAGAGCCATTGAAAATGATATTATATCCCAACTATTTGAAAACAGGGAATAAGAGCTCTCACTTTATTATAATGTGAAATAGGAAGATAAACTATGCTGTGAAGCAACAAAAACTAGGGATCTTACCATTGAAAATCCAACATGACCAATGAAGATGGAATTGTAGAATAGATGGAGGAAAAATAGAAAATACTAGGTGGGGAAAATGGGGAGAATATAAGAGATAATAATAAATGGTTGACCACTAGAGGAGAAACAAAAATGAATGAAAATGGGTTACAAGCCATTATGGGTAAAAATATAAAACCCAAACATAAAATGGGGTTTCATGGGTTTCCCTCACTATTGGACAATCCATGAACCAACTGTGAACTAGAAAAATCCCATAACCCTACACCCAATGGAATTCCACATGGATTTTCTAATCATGCACAATCCATGAAAAAATCCTCAGTAATAAAATTCGGCAATTCTATACAGGCATGTAGCGTAGTTTTCACGGTTGAAGACAAAAAGTGCATCCTATTTCATTCATTTGGTACTACACATGGATGGGTATCATGGTTATAACTAACCATGAGTTAATCATGTTTCTATGTTGATTTATAATATTTTTTGATCTATGTTCTCTAAATAGGCCCAAAATTCTCTTGAATTCTACCATAGTCCAAATGGAGCATTTTCCAGGGTTAAAAAGAATTCAAAAAAGATAAAAAATGATTTTTTATTCGATAAAAATGTGGATTAATTCAAAATATAATGTAATTTTAAAAAATTGAGTGGTCATGATGGTGGGAAATTGCATACAATTGGTATATGATAAAAACATTCATTTCACATTGGTTTCAGAATTTCAAAATGTACATTGTTCAAAAAAATGACAATAAAATTCCATTCAAAAAAAAATTATAATTAAAAAGTGGGTAAAAGTATATTCAATAAAACATTATTTGAATGTTTAATTCAATCCTTAAATCAGTTTTAACAAACATGATTATATAAAAAAAGGATTTTTGACCGAATATAGAAATAAAATAATACTTTCATAAAAACATTTTCTAAATCATTTTATGTTAAAAAGATATAAAATTTGTAATATTAAAAGAAAATATCATAAATTTACATAAAAGAAAGAAATATGTTGGTTTAAATATATAAATATAAAACAAATCACCCATGGGATATTTAAACATTTATAATGTTGGGCAATGATGATATTAGGAAGTAAACGTATACCTCTAGTCTGATTTCTTTTATATATGCCCAAACCTACAAAAAATTAATATATATATATATATATATTAAATATATTAAAAAAAGTTAATAATATATGTACCATACCAAATATTTTATACTTATGACATTGCAACACTCTTTTATAACAATTGTTTATTAAATCATTATATCATATGATAACTACTTCACTTTCCATGTTTGTTTTGATTTTTTAGTTTCGGTCCATATACAGTGATTTCTGATTAATTATTTATATAATTTTAACAATGATATAAATATAATATATTTTAATTATCAATGTATTTGGATAAATCTATAAAATAGATAGAAAAAATTAATCATACAGTTTAAGGAAATGGAAGCATGTCTGCACGCATGAACATTTTTTTTCACATATCAACAGAGGGAATGAAGGAAACGAAAATTATAATTTACCTTTTGTGAATAATTAATATATCATATATATATATATATATCATTTATATTCATTAAATCTATCATTATTAGCATCCCATAAAATGGAAATGAAAAAAAGTCAAATCGATTCATGGTGGTGGTAGTCCACACCTACACATGAGTGATATTGTGATTTCCCAATCAATTGGTAGATAAGAAGATTTATATGGTATTAAAATATATGGGTTTAATTATTTTATAAATATTTTATCCAAATTTCTAAATATCTATAATGCGTATGTATAAAAATAATGTCATGAAAAATTATTTCTAATGCTTCATGGAGATAGTAAGTCATACAAATGCACAAACAATAATTTCACATTATATTTAATGGGTAAATGTATGAATAATGATTATTATATATTTATAATAACATTTATGTGTATTTTTTAAAGGTAATTTTTTATTTAATGTGAAATAAAATATATTTATATGAAATAAAAAATAACTAAAAATAAAGTGATTGATTAAGGAAATTAGAAATTGTTTGGATGACCACCTTTAGATTATTTGTTAAGGAACCAAGGGTTTGTATTTTGGGGAAATAATTACCAATAAAACCTCGATTATGATGTTTATAATATTAATCCATAGGTAATGGGTGAAATAAGTTTCTTAATATGGTGTCGAAAGTGAAGGATTGTTAGCTTTTTATAAGTAAGGGGAGTGGTACACTTTGAGTTTTTTAAAATAAAAAAATATAATAAAGTCATTTTATATCTACAATGAATCTAAAAGGCCAGTTTCTTCAAAAAAATATTTATTAGGAATAAATCCCATCAATAAATAATATTTTGATAGGTTTATGTGGTGGTATAAACATTATCTCTTTGTTTATCCCCTTAGTTGACCTATTTTAGAATTAATAACTATAACATATTTTTCACTCATAAAGGGGTGAAACCCTAAATATATGTTAAATAAGAAATAATAATTCGAAAATGGATGAATTTTAGACCATATATTATCAAAATTTTCTTTTTTCCTTATTTTAATTATTTTTAAATTATTTAAAAAATTATTGTTTATATAATTTATCATTAATGTCACTGTTAACACATTCTATTTAATATAATTTAAATGGCATAATGAAAAAAGTTGGACTTGTAATATAATCCTTTAAATTTAAACTTATATTAAAAACTCACCTAAAAATCATGTATCTATATAAATAATTGAAGTTATACTACTTTCCATATTTTTTAAATCATATATTTTATTTTCAAGCAATTTAATAAATATTTTATTTTTTGTGAAAATGAATTTAAGGAAACTATTTAATTAGTCAAAATTATAAATAATATTATATTATGAAAGTAATATAATTAAGATCAATCTATATATTTATAATCACTCATAAAATTTTTCTTCTTCCTTGGATATATGATTGTCATTTAAAGGTAAAAGAGAGGAATTTTGTTTTATTCATTATGTTAAATATTATATATTTCATTTTTTCACAAGGTCTCCCTTAAATATTAAAATAAAAATAATGGAATAAGTGTCAAATTCAACCCATTCCATAGGTATTTTAATGTAAAATATTGTCATTCAAACATAGTTTTAACCTAGACTAACAGGATTTACCCTTTATCGAGGTGATATATCTTACCATGGTTACTGTTCATAACGCCTAAAAATAAAAGGTTCATCTTAATGAAATATAAATTTATTTATTTTTAATATATAATCGATTATATATAATTCAATACTAAAAAGTTTTTTAAATTATTTTTAAAAATACGAGTGAAAATGCGATGAATCCCATTTCTAGAAAAGTGTAGTTTTTTATCGTGAAAATGTATTTAATCTTGTATCATGCATTTTAAATATATTACATTAATAATAATAAAAATTGATTTCATATAATATATATATTTATTAAAAAAAGTTCCCCAATAGTGAATAATTTATTTTATTAATATAAAAACACATTTCACAAAAAAAGCATTGTTTCCCAGAAAAAAAACTTCTTCACATTCTAGATATTTTTATATTTATTTATAATAAATTAATAACAAATGAATTTACTGTATAATAAATATATTTTTCAACATTTATTTCGTAAAATAAATGCATGATTATTTGATATCTAGTAATAAAAGTGTATAATATTGTAGTTCATTAAGACTTGGGGTTTCACGTACAACATCCAATTGAAGAGATTAAATTTTTATAAAATGAAAAATATTATGATCTCTAAGGGTGTTTGATATATCTATTTCATGTATTTATTTTAATTTATTTTAGTGTTTTCAATTTTCATCTATTAAATAAATTAGACATTATTGGAACAAATTGATTAGTTTCAATATTTGTGGCAGGAAATGATGGATTTGTGAATAAAAAATGAAAAGGTGTGGTAATATGAGCCAAAGGACCACTCAGAATTTTTTTAGATGAAGAAGATCTATAATCTTAAGAAAAAATTATTACACATCATTTACCACAAGTACACTTATTAACCATTTAATGTGAATCAAACTGCATTGAATAGGTCGTGTCGACAGAACACGCTATGAACATCATGTACACGGTGTGTACCACTAGTACCTGACACGACGACAGTCAAACCAGAGTATGAGATTTCTACAGATTTAACACAGTGAAGGAAAAAATGGATCTATGGTACACATCATGTACTCGATGTACATGTCTTGTAGGAGTCGACAGACAAAGAAAATTCAATTGACACGGTCTGTGGGTTTAGGACACGTTTTCCTATAAATATGAACTCCTACAACCATTTCAAATCACTCAGAAGCAGAGGATTCCATGAAGCACCAATGGAAGGTATCCTGACGACAGAGTGATGTTATGTTGTCCCGCTATGCTGCCATTTTTCCTTAGGTATCCAAGATGCTCGCCTCCTCCATGAGCTTGTAGTCCCGTAGTGTCATATGATTTGATTAGCATGGGGGATTTGTGCGTAGGGAATATTATATTTTATTATTCATGTTTTGGATTGTTTTGAACACCATTTATCATTTATAATATCTTCAATTTTATAAATCTTATAACTATTTCATGTTATTTAAAGAGATATATTTTAGATGCATCAATTAATAGATTTATATTTTTTTAGCATTATTATAGCATCCCGCCTTTTTATCACATAAACATTCATTACATTTTACAAAACCGAGGATCTTTAAGGTTTAGTGTCTTGGAAACCAGGAACATAAAACATGAAAAGAACAAAAACACTATTCTTAAACACTTGAAGGGCTTCTCCTTAAGTTAATCCTAGGTTCATTACTGCATCTCATAACCTGGGGACATACATCAAAAGAAAGGATGAGCAGAAGGCCCAGCAAGGGAAACAAGTGAAACATTTTACATATGGACTTGAGATACATCAATAAAGTCATGAAAAGAACTTTAAGGCATGAAAATGAAATCATGAGGCATATCATAATAAAAATAAAACTTTTTCATAACTTGAAGATGTGGCTGCAACATTTAATATTGACAATCGTTTTGTTTCACCAAGGTCCATCCCCAAGGTGTCGTTAAAAATTACCAAGGTTATTCACCAAGGCGTCATTAAAATGGTCATCTCTAGAGATTAAGTCTTTACCCAATGCATTGGAGCGCTATCAGGGCGCACCCTTAAATTTTCGTTTATTATCATGTGAGCCACATATATCATCATAAAACATTTCATAAATAACCCATATAGCATAAAATAAATGGGTTTCATTTCATAATCATAACGTTTTAAAAACTGCTTTAAAGACATGATCTTTACGTCACTTTAAAACCCACAGAAAAGGAAGGTGGGTCTCATATATGTAAATCCAATAATTTAAAATAGAAATTTTGGTATATATGTGAATACCCCTTTAGAAGAAAGAGATTTGAGTATTCAGTTAATAATATAAAAGAACATTAGAAAAAGAGAGGGACATTTTGAGACGGAAATTCTGCAGCATAACGACTGTGTTACGACATTTAGAAGACATTAAAAAGAGAGGGAAAATGGGTAAAACATTCATAAATGACCCATAAAACAGTAGATGGACAGAATAAGAGTGATACATGATCATGGTAATGAAATTTCAAGGACATTCCATTTGAAATGAAAAACGTGGAAGGAAGAAAAAAATTAGATTTCTCTTAGGAAAGTTCGGCAGCCTAACGGCGTTACTTAAACTTCAACAAAAATGATTTGAAAAGATCAAATAGGATCTCTCATCATGTGAACATAAGCGTTCATTATGATAGATATAGAGATAATTCCCCAACATGATTAAAAAGGAACTTTAAAGACATGACATGAAAGTATAACTTTGAAAAGAATGAGAAGGGTGAAAGAATCCCCTAAAAAAATTCGGCAGCCTAACGGCGCCACTTAAAACTTCAACATACTGAATTGAAGAGATAAAATGGGATCTCTCATCATATGACCATAAGAGTCTAGTATAATAGATATAGAGATCATACCCCAACATAACAAAAAGGAACTTGAAAGAATTGACATGAAAGTAGAACTTCAAAACGAGAAGGGTGAAGAACCACTTAAAAATTCGGTAGCCTAACGGCGCCACTTAAACATTAAAGTACTGAATTGAAGAGATCAAATGGGTTCTCTCATCATATGATCATAAAAGATCAGTATGATAAATTTAGAGATCATACCCCAACATAATATAAAGGAACTTGAAATACTTTACATGAAAATAGATCTTGAAAAATGAGAAGGGAGAAAGAATCTGTTACAAAAATTTCGGCAGCCTAACGGCGCCACTTAAAACATCATAAAACGAAATAATGAGAGTAAAAAGGGGACTCTCATTATATGAACATGAAAAGTGCAGTAAGAGGAGTATAAAAGAAAATCCTCTAACATAATAACATGGAGCATAAAAGAAATGACATAAAAGAGATCACTTGAAAAGAAAGAGAATGATCGGATCCCTTACCTTAAAATGTAACTCTTAAACCTCAAAGGTTGAGACCTTGAGGGCTTGGGGGAACCTTGGGAGGGCTCCTTGGGAGGTAATGAGACCATAAATTCGTTTTGAATGAGTGGGGAGTCTAATGGATGAGAGGAGGGCTTGGTATTTATAGGGAAAGTGAGGGGACAAGGCATTAATGGCCAAAGGACACCTCACATGTGCTTTTCTCAAACCCATGTGCTCTCCCTTGGCATTTATCATGGAGTTAGGCCACATGGGGCCCCCAAAACAAAACTTCATCACCCTTGGCCGGCCAACACTTAAAATAACTCATGACATCATCATGACACAGCTATGATGTCATTAAACATACCGAAACCCTAAAACTATATTTTTACTATTCACTGAAAATTCAACTTTCTCAGAAAGATCCCAAAATTTCACCATAATCAAATATCAACGCCCTGATTACAAATATGAACTCCATTTTATAAAAATAATTTTCTAAATATTTTTAATTTAATTTTTAAATAAAAACACTATTCACCGAAAATTCTTTTTTTTCAGAAAAATCCCAAAAATTACCATAGCATAATATCGGTGCTCTGAGTTCAAAAATGAAATCTGTTTTATAAAAATAATTTTCTAAATAATTTTAATTAAATTTTTAATTAAAAAACACTATTCACCCGAAAAAAAACTAATACTTGAATAATAATTAATGAAACCATTATTTAACCATTTTATTGAATCACATTACTTAATCAAGGTGCCTAGATTATTTTAAAACTTTCTTTAAGTTAGATTAATAATCCATTTGGTCATATTACTAATCCTAATCATAAAATCACTATTCATAATTTACTATTCATCAAAAATCAAGTTCATCTTATTAGACTCCAAATTTCGTACTGAACATAATTGTAGAAGACCATTTTTTGAAAATCATTACACATTTTTAATTATTTAAGGTTTACACGACCATTTTTAAAATATCCTTTTTTTAAAATTCATCAAAAATATGCATACTATATTTATCCGGTCATTTCAAAATTCATAAACATCATCATAAGAAGAAATCCCAATTTTTATTTAAAACAAGGATTTCACAAGGCAGTTACGGTCTCGTTACATAGCCCCTTATAATACCAGCATAGGACCTAAGAGTAAGGTGTGCTAGGGTGATAGAATCTTGGGGCGGCTCGGTCAACATTGCCCGAGTAGTAATTTCTATCAGTTTGAACTTCTCGCGAAGGCGATTCCGTTCTAGCTTCACATGATGAAGTTCGGCTTGGATTTGATCCAGAGCAAAGCCCAATGGTGCTACCTCCTTCCCAAGCTCTGTTAGATGGGCTTCGATCAATCCAAGACTACTAGGTGAGGCCATCGAATCTTCTTTCTATAATAAATAACCAACATTACTTGTATTTAGAGACAATAATCAAAACATTTTGCTCACAGTGGTCATATTGACTGATGGTCATATAACAATCAAAACCCAATGGTCTCATTTTAATTATAATCATGTTTATCAAATAAAACATTTTTGTTGAGTATAAAAATAAAATAAAATAACACATGAAATTAGGAAACAAGATTTATTCAAAATTTCGGGCCGTTACAATCTTCCCCCCTTAAGAAATTGCGTCCTCGCAATTTTTTTAAAAATTGGGTTTTGAAATTTCATTGAAAGTCCCACATTGGAAAAAGAGTCAGTAACACTATTACTTTAAAAGAAATAAAAGGGAGTACAAAGGCCACCCGAGTTTACTCATACTAGGATTCCATGTAGGAAACATGGACATGTAGGAGGAGAAAAAGGGTCACGTTCTGAGGGAGAGTGATAGAGAACATGATTAGGAGAAAGTTAACCATAAGAAAATCTCAAACTTATGATGTGTGTAAGCGGTCTTTGATTAACTTGTTGGAAACGTAAACCAACAAGGTTTTTGTTTTACGTTCCTTTTAATAACTTTGAGGAATTCATTTACAACATAGAACAAAAACATAAGGAAATATATCTACCTTCTTGTAGAGTTTCATACTTTAATAAGTTTCTACCAAAACTAATCTTTTCTCCAAACGATGAGTATTCAAAACTACTTGGTCTCATCAACACACAAGAATCATCTTCTAGAGAATCTCATAATCCACAAAAGATCAACTATCTATTTCTTCTATCTTTAAACATTATCCCAAAAACCGAAAGGGTAAGGTAAAAAAACTCTTCAAAAAGAAAGAATCCCATTGGAATGGAAACTATTTTTAAATCTTCAAAGTTACATGGTACTACCCAAAGTTCATCATAGTCCATTCCATAAATAACGGTCCTTAAAATTTCTCAAAATAAACCAAACTAAGATTGAAACCCAAATAGAAGAAGGATTTGATAACATAGTCTTCCAAAATAAACTTCATTTTTCATCTCCAAACAACATCAACCACTCCTAACATTTTATAACAAAAGTATCTAATCTAAACATATTTAACACAAGATAGGTTAATCATTCCCAAAAGTAACCTAAATTACTATAAATCCAACTTAAATTCCTCGATTCTTCAAATATAAATAAACCTTACTCCTCAATGAAAATACCGTTGTAATCTATTTACCTCGATCATATAGGGTCCCCAAAATAGTGAATGTATTCCAAAATAAAAATCATATTTTAATCCCCTAATCATCTCTGTCATATTAATACGGAAATCGTAGCATTTCCTATCACATTGGTTGTTGAGACATGTTCTTCCATTTCCCGCCATTAACTAAGAAAAGAAACTATAATTAGGGGCTTAAATACTTATCCAATAATCATGAAAAGAAACTTAAAGAATATAAGGATAACTTGTAGTTGAAAAGTATACCCTAACTTGTGATCCCCTAGGTTCCCATCTAGGTTATCCATGATCATATATTCTTATGTGAATCTTCATTTTATTTTATCTTTGTTCCTTTAACAATGGGTCATACTAAGCTTATGAATTTACCAAAGCATATCCCCCGGGAGTGTCGTAACCAAGAGTGCAGCAAGGCCCATTGTCGTGTATCAGTTCCCATTCGAGTCTAGCTCAAAGCGGTGTTTTCGGGTTTTACCCCTATGTACATCTGTTCCAGAGCCACCTCTACCTGCTCGTATCCAGACAGGGATGTATTTGCTTGGCAACCCCTTACTCAATACTCACCAAAATACCAGGAATATTTCCTATATTTTAACTTTTCTATAGGCTTCTTCTTAAAGTTTTCATATCCTAATTTCCACAAATAACTAAACCATCCTTTGATACCAACTATAGCATCCCGCCTTTTTATCACATAAACATTCATTACATTTTACAAAACCGAGGATCTTTAAGTTTTAGTGTCTTGGAAACCAGGAACATAAAACATGAAAAGAATAAAAACACTCTTCTTAAACACTTGAAAGGCTTCTCCTTAAGTTAATACTAGGTTCATTACTGCATCTCATAACCTGGGGACATACATCAAAAGAAAGGATGAGCAGAAGGCCCAGTAAGGGAAACAAGTGAAACATTTTACATATGAACTTGAGATACATCAATAAAGTAATGAAAAGAACTTTAAAGCATGAAAATGAAATCATGAGGCATATCATAATAAAAATAAAACATTTTCATAACTTGAATATGTGGCTGCAACATTTAATATTGACAATCGTTTCGTTTCACCATGGTCCATCCCCAAGGTGTCGTTAAAAATTACCAAGGTTATTCACCAAGGCGTCGTTAAAATGGTCATCTCTAGAGATTAAGTCTTTACCCAATGCATTGGAGCGCTATCATGGCGCACCCTTAAATTTTCCTTTATTATCATGTGATCCACATATATCATCATCAAACATTTCATAAATAACCCATATATCATAAAATAAATGGGTTTCATTTCATAATCATAACGTTTTAAAAACTGCTTTAAAGACATGATCTTTACGTCACTTTAAAACCCACAGAAAAGGAAGGTGGGTCTCATGTATGTAAATCCAAGAATTTAAAATATACATTTTGGTATATATGTGAATACCCCTTTATAATAAAGAGCTTTGAGTATTCACTTAATAATATAAAAGAACTTTAGAAAAGGAGAGAGACATTTTGAGACGGAAATTCTGCAGCATAACGACTATGTTACGACGTTTAGAAGACATTAAAAAGAGAGGGAAAATGGGTCAAACATTCATAAATGACCCATAAAACAGTATATGGACAGAATAAGAATGATAAATGATCATGGTA
This sequence comes from Viscum album, assembly GCA_963277665.1. NCBI lineage: Eukaryota > Viridiplantae > Streptophyta > Magnoliopsida > Santalales > Viscaceae > Viscum > Viscum album. The sequence goes on from OY728151.1 coordinate 1,971,845,672, forward strand.
ATGAAATTTCAAGGACATACCATTTGAAATGAAAAACGTGGAAGGAAGACAAAAATTAGATTTCTCTTATGAAAGTTCGGCAGCCTAACGGCGTTACTTAAACTTCAACAAAAATGATTTGAAAAGATCAAATAGGATCTCTCATCATGTGAACATAAGAGTTCAGTATGATAGATATAGAGATAATTCCCCAACATAATTAAAAAGGAACTTGAAAGACATGACATGAAAGTAGAACTTTGAAAAGAATGAGAGGGGTGAAAGAATCCCCTAAAAAAATTCGGCAGCCAAACGGCGCCACTTAAAACATCAACATACTGAATTGAAGAGATCAAATGGGGTCTCTCATCATATGAAAATAAGAGTCCAGTATAATAGATATAGATATCATACCCCAACATAACAAAAAGGAACTTGAAAGAATTGACATGAAAGTAGAACTTCAAAACGAGAAGGGTGAAGAACCACTTAAAAATTCGGCAGCCTAACGGCGCCACTTAAACATCAAAGTACTGAATTGAAGAGATCAAATGGGGTCTCTCATCATATGATCATAAAAGATCAGTATGATAAATTTAGAGATCATACCCCAACATAATACAAAGGAACTTGAAATACTTTACATGAAAATAGATCTTGAAAAATGAGAAGGGAGAAAGAATCTGTTACAAAAATTTCGGCAGCCTAACGGCGCCACATAAAACATCATAAAACGAAATAATGAGAGTAAAAAAGGGGACTCTCATTATATGAACATGAAAAGGGCAGTAAGAGGAGTATAAAAGAACATCCTCTAACATAATAACATGGAGCATAATAGAAATGACATAAAAGAGATCACTTGAAAAGAAAGAGAAAGATCAGATCCCTTACCTTAAAATGTAACTCTTAAACCTCAAAGGTTAGGACCTTGAGGGCTTGGGGGCACCTTGGGAGGGCTCCTTGGGAGGTAATGAGACCATAAATTCGTTGTGAATGAGTGGGGAGTCGAATGGATGAGAGGAGGGCTTGGTATTTATAGGGAAAGTGAGGGGACAAGGCATTAATGGCCAAAGGACACCTCACATGTGCTTTTCTCAAACCCATGTGCTCTCCCTTGGAATTTATCATGGAGTTAGGCCACATGGGGCCCCAAAAATAAAAATTCATCACCCTTGTCCGGCCAACCCTTAAAATAACTCATGACATCATCATGACACAGCTATGATGTCAATAAACATACCAAAACCCTAAAACTGCATTTTTACTATTCACTGAAAATTCAACTTTCTCAGAAAGATCCCAAAATTTCACCATAATCAAATATCAACGCTCTGATTACAAATATGAACTCCATTTTATAAAAATAATTTTCTAAATATTTTTAATTTAATTTTTAATTAAAAACACTATTCACCGAAAATTCGTTTTTTTCAGAAAAAACCCCAAAAATTACCATAGCATAATATCGGTTCTCTGAGTTCAAAAATGAAATCTGTTTTATAAAAATAATTTTCCAAATAATTTTAATTAAATTTTTAATTAAAAAACACTATTCACCCGAAAAAAACTAATACTTGAATAATAATTTATGAAACCATTATTTAACCATTTTATTGAATCACATTACTTAATCAAGGTGCCTAGATTATTTTAAAACTTTCTTTAAGTTAGATTACTAATCCATTTGGTCATATTACTAATCCTAATCATAAAATCACTATTCATAATTTACTATTCATCAAAAATCAAGTTGATCTTATTAGACTCCAAATTTCGTACTGAACATAATTGTAGAAGACCATTTTTTGAAAATCATTACACATTTTTAATTATTTAAGGTTTACACAACCGTTTTTAAAATATCCTTTTTCTAAAATTCATCAAAAATATGCATACTATATTTATCCGGTCATTTCAAAATTCAAAAACTTCATCATAAGAAGAAATCCCAATTTTTATTTAAAACAAGGATTTCACAAGGCAGTTACGGTCTCGTTACATAGCCCCTTATAATACCAGCATAAGACCTAAGAGTAAGGTGTGCTAGGGTGATAGAATCTTGGGGCGGCTCGATCAACATTGCCCGAGTAGTAATTTCTATTAGTTTGAACTTCTCGCGAAGGCGATTCCGTTCTAGCTTCACATGGTGAAGTTTGGCTTGGATTTGATCCAGAGCAAAGCCCAATGGTGCTACCTCCTTCCCAAGCTCTGTTAGATGGGCTTCGATCGGTCCAAGACTACTAGGTGAGGCCATCGAATCTTCTTTCTATAATAATTAACCAAGATTACTTGTATTTAGAGACAATAATCAAAACATTTTGTTCACAGTGGTCATATTGACCGATGGTCATATAACAATCAAAACCCAATGGTCTCATTTTAATTATAATTATGTTTATCAAATAAAACATTTTTGTTGAGTATAAAAATAAAATAAAATAACACATGAAATTAGGAAACAAGATTTATTCAAAATTTCGGGCCGTTACAATTATGAAATCTACCTCAGTTATGTTTAAGCATGGTTTTGGGTCACCTATCCCAATGGTTTAATGTAGTATATAATCATTCCAATTGTCCAATAAATGGATTATGATGGGAAACCAAGACCAAGGATCCTTGTTTACCCAATTCCATCACCAAAACTGAGTAAACACAGTTTCATGTAAATCCATAGCACACAAACATAAAAATAATTGAACTTGGCATGCCTCTTATCATGATTCAAACACCAACCAATCCTAATATTGTATCTATTTTCTCAAAAATAAAAAATTAATTACAATTTATGATTCCTAATTAATTTAAAACACATTCACTGTTATTGTTTATTTGACCACCAAACATTCCTTTTTCTACATTTTAAATGAGTATCATAGTATGGGTTTTATAAATTGGTTTCATTGTAGTTCCATAGGGAACTAATGATGCCATTCGGGGATATTTTCATTACATAAGTTTCTTGATTTTTGGAACCATATGTTCTTGAGGGTTTCATAAAGTAAAGGAATGAATATTTTTGGTTGATATTGTAATATTCTTCCCTGGTTAATGATCCCATATGAGGTGATATAGTTAGTTAATGAGCTGGTATATCTATTTTTTATTCCATCAAAATATTTATTGGAGGCATGAAATCTTCTACAAGTTGTAGCTCTCCAAATATATTTACAACATATCCCATTACATAAATTAGGAAGAGTTATATTTATATGATGACATAACCATCCTGGATAAAATAGTTAAGGTATGAGTTCATTAAGAGAGGGTTCATCATGGGTGAATTATTCATTTACTTTATGTTTTGTTGAGACATGGTTGGTTTGTTCCATATACTCTAGTTCCGTGTATCATTGCAATTTTGGTTTTACTTGATGTCTAAATATAGAGGAAATATATATTTCATATTTTTTATATTATGTGATACACTAGAAGTTTATTCTAGAACATCTGGTGTGACCAATTCATCATCAATACTTACCATTTGGAGAAAATATGAGTTTGTGGTAGAATATTTTTAAAGGAAGAAATTCTACATGACAATTAGGTATATTACCTTATGATCTTAGTCTAGTTATTAATAAAATTCTTCAACTCTATGAAATGGATGTTGAAGAAAATAATTTTTATAAGCTGTCTTTTATCATCAGGATTTTACCCAACCTCAAATTTATGGTATTTTGGTGGTTAACATTCCATGACCTTGTTCAATATCAAACTCTATTAATATATGAGAGTTATTTTCTCTTCCATGTCCATGTTTTCATAGAATCCCAGTATCTATTGTCTCAGGTGACCTTTGTACTTCTCTTTCTTTATTTTTAAAGTTACATTTTTTATTGAATCTTTTTCTGATGTGGTAAATTCAATTATATTTCCAAGCCCAATTTTAAAATTGCGAGGACACAATTCCCAAAGGGGGAAGGATGTAACATCCTAGGTAAATAAAGAATATAAAAATTTCATATTTATTAATTTTTTTGAATTAAATATTAATTTTACATTAAAGTGGATGCTATGTTGAATGGTTTACCTGATACACAAAAACGGGTTTCTTTGAAATCATACATTGCACACAAAGTTGAGTTATACTAAAAAATAATATAACAATAGTCTTATTTTAAATGGCAGTTAACACATAACAATTATTTTCTCTATAATGAATAGAACTAACAAAAATGTGATTATATATGTTTATTAAAAAATTGCATTTTTTCAATAACATTTTGAGCCTTAAAATGGGAATGACTCTAATTTTAATCATAAATACACTAATATTCACTAAAGGGCCTATCAACCAACTTTTGATGGAAAACACTCTTTAAATATAGTATTGGTAACATTTATATGTTTTATTTGGAAAAATAAAATTTTCCCTCTGAATAAGGACATCCAAATTTACTTTGGGTAAATTTTGGGTATTTTTTTGAAAAAGATCATGTTATATGAATAGTGAAAAATACTTTATTTTAATTCAAAAGTGTCTTTTAATCTAATTTATTTATTTGGTTAGATTATATTTTTAAATGGTTTTATATTTTAATTATATTATATGTCTACCGTTTAATCCAATTTTGATCAATGGAAAAAATTGACTTTGAAATTGTATATAAACAAGTGTCAATCTTTTAATAGTTATTATTTCTAAAAAACACAGTTTTGTTTTGACAATGAGAATTAATCTTAAATTAATTTCTGTCACTTCTCTTATTTGAATTTGGAAAAATAGATTACATATTTGTAATTATGAGGTCTAAATTATATAAATAGGTAACTTCTATTTTTAGAGATTATGAATATTTACTTTAGTAAATATTCTCTTTACAATTGTTAAAATATAAATCTGGTAAATAAGGGTAACAAAATAAAATTATAAATATTATTAAATTACCCTATCATGTCTTCTTATCCTATTGGTGGATACATGTCAGACCATGGGCATATTTGGGTCAATTTTGGGACCCCATGGAGCCACATGGGAGTGATATTGACACATTATATTAGTTATTTTAAAGTAAAGACAAAATGACATAAACATATATATTATTGTAAATCAATTTTTACATGGGGTTATATAAGATATATCTTCGAATATAAATATTAATTTGAAAAATAAAAATATTTTCTACATCATGTTATTTGTTTTATAATATTTATACATAAATTAAATTAAATTATTTATGACACAATAATGATGGAGTGTTTACCTCATTAGTGAATAATTAAAATAAACACGATTATAAAGATGAAAAAAATATCCAAAACCGATCCAATTTTTATTAGATGATGTTATTTCGAAAAAGAGTCATCTTATCTCTGAATTTAATAATTTTTCCACCATTGGAAGCCAAAAATAATTATATTATAAAATAATATTTATAAACGTACCTAAAGAGACCCTCCTCCCCCTTATAAAAAGACCTCACTTATATCCCAATCCCCACACTTCTAAAGCCCCTTGGATCATCAAAACACTACCAAATTAATCTCCCAACATCACACTCCTCCATTTAGAAGCCTTAATCTAGTAAAAAGGCAACTCAAGTTAACCTTTTGGTTCAAACCAAAGGGTGATACCCTATTTAAAGGTAACACCTTCTCGTAAGTTATTTTGTCTTATTTTTATTCTCTAAACCCATAAAATCCTTTAATTAATTTATTTTATAACAAAAAAAGTATACTAAATATACTAGGTTGTTTTTTGATAATTATTGGGACTAAACTTACACACACCTCCATCTAATGGGTAAATAAAATACTGTTTCGGTGGATGGTGAACTGCTGCCTCACAAAACGATGATTGTTAAATCTTCGCATACCACCTCTCATGGTGACATTATGATGGTAATATTTTTATATATGATATATATTATATTTTTTTCACTATAATTATGTAATTTATATTTACAATCATTACTTTATGCTTTCCAATATGTGTAAATATGTTAATTTCATTTGAGGAAGTGCGGACTACCGCCCACTCAAGGGGATATGATTCATTCATGAAATACATGAAACATATAAAAGATTTTGTTAATGAAACCATGTAACATATATATAATGTGATATTATAATTTAATTATAATATATCCATGTATTATAATGTTTTCATTCCATAAAATATGAAATTGAAACGAATGTAGTGGTCATGCGTACATACGGCTTACCGTCTCCAAGAATGGTGCATTTAATTTCCGATTAGAAAATGTTATTTAATATTATAAATACATAAATACACTGGATATATATGATATATATAATATCAAAATTATGAATATAATTTTTGAGATAATAGAAGTTTTACCACATGAACAACTAGTAATTGTAAGAAGGTCATTCTTCACACATGTACCAAATATCGACAAAACGACCTATATTAACTTTAATGATTGAATAATTTTTATAACATGGTAATAAGAGATATAAAAGGAATAATAAATTTGAAAAAGGTTCTTATGAAAGTAAAAAATTTATTTTTATTTTATAATTCAGGTGATTAAATAATGATTGGGTCTAGTCAGATATAGGGTAAGGGGGTTTCTTATCTAACTTTTAATTTTGTGAGAATTCCATTGTTCGACACTTATTTATTAAATTTTAATTATTGTTATTTTAATTTGATATATACTATCATGATTACATTTATATTCATGGTATTATGTGATTTTTTTATGTTATTAACTTTTTTTTGTGACTCAATTGATTACAAAGTCGTAAGGGGATTTCATCTCACTTTTTATTCTCCGGAGGTTCATGATATATTTGACACTATATTATTTTTTGTGATGTATGTCATTCAGATGATTGTATTCATTGTGTAATATAATATAATATATGGGTATTTACATCTTCATTTTATAATCCTTCATTCATGGGTTTTATGTTTCCTTTGTTTCTAAATTGGAAAGGAAACCTTTCCCATTCATCTTTTTAAAAGACTTATGTTTTGTTTTGAATTTTAATTTACATATTAATCTGTTGGGATATTTTAAACTATATCCTTATTGCTATAAATTTTATTTCCACGTTATTAGAAACCATTTTTTCTCTTATCAACTAATTTTCTAAATTTTTATGTGACACTGTTAGGCTATCGAATTTCTGTAAGAGAACATCTTAACCCAATTTCAATTATTTGGATTAAATTTATACTTCTTGATTATTTCATGCTATGAATACGTGTGAATATCCTCGGACTATTTTACACTTAATATCCAATTATATTGGCTGTATTCCTATTGTTAACACACCATTATTTCATTGATTTGTCTTTAGTCTAGGATATGATATTTTCAAGGGACTTTGTCCCAATAAACATTCCATTGAGACTTATTTGTTGTTATACACAAATTCACTTTTATATGGAGTATATAATACCCTTTGACATATTTTATCATGAATATTTTTATTCTCATGATATTATAAGCTTTTATTATTGTTATTCCTCAATTATATTTTTTCAAACATCTCACATTTGGATACGAAATTTTTAACTAAAATATAAATTTAAATGTTTGAATGATTTAATGTTATTTATATTTTTCATTAATTTCCATATTTTCAAAATGATTTTAAGGATTTATTTATATGGACATTAATGTTTTATAATTTTAATTCATTTAAAACAGTCAAATTGGTATGTGACACATTTATTCAAAAATATCATTATTAAATGTTTTAAATAATTTAGATAACGGTTTGATAAAGCTTTGGTAATTTCAATATCTTGAAATGATATATTGTGATTGTAATGTGTAAATGATACCTTTATTTTATGCCTATTTAATGAGTTATGAAACCATTATGTTTATTGGGAATTGTTTACGGATACGGGTTGTTCTGTGATAGAACTAGGGTAGGTGATGTTGGGATATCTCTCCAATGTATTGGTTAACATGACAGAGGTAAACGTTAATGTTTCTCCTAAGTGATTTATGGAAGATATTGTGATCGGTATTCCAACATAACTCTTTAGGTTGTTTTGATAGATAAAATGTAATTATATTTTGAATTCCACAACACAGCTTTATGATTTATGATTTAGGTGTGTTATTCATAAATCTTATGATTTTATAAGGTATTTTATGGTTGAAAAGTATGGTTTTATTGAATTTTATTTATTTATGGGATAATATTTTCATTCCTTATTTTATAACCATTACTAATCTTTTTTTCTCATCCCATGTTTTTGAAATGCTTTTCACAGGACATAATGTTGAATTGCGTCATGGATGGGATCATGTAAAATTCATTCTCTCTACAACATGGAAATAAACATGTTTATTTTTAAGAGTTTATATTTTATGAAAAAATGTAAACTGAGTATAAGTATCTTGTTTTTAATTTTTTGAGATGTAATGTAATAGATATGGCCTAATTGTTTAAAACTGTAAACCTGAAAAGTTCCTCAATGGGAATTATTAATTTAATTCAAGATTATGTAATGTTTTAAGGTGGGTTCCTTATAGGAAACACAACATATAGAGTACCAACATACACATAATCCTATAAAAAATAAAACAAATTCTATAATATAGCTCCACTAGAATCACAAGTATACACTCGATCCTCTGCTCAATCCCTTCATACTATATGAAAATCAATTCATGCTTCTGAATTAATGAATTTACCCTTATCCATTACTGAAGTCATGAACTCTTCTTTGCTGAAAATGAAGGCATGTTTAGGGTGTTAGATAAATGTATACACCCAACACCAATAATGTATAGAAAAATTCATCCAATGTACATTACATGGAAGTGTGTATGTAAAATTAATAATAAATAATACTTAATAATAAATAATAGTGGACTACGGTTTCTATAGGATTCCTAGAAAGATCTACCTGCTTCAGCATAGACAGTTGTATTTTTTATCAATAACAATATATATATATATGAATCATATTATATATAATACATATACATGTATATTCACAATATATGTGAGGAGTATTTGAGCCATATACATAGAAACTTGGTTCTAGCTAGACCGGAGGCAGAAGTCAAGCATCCAACACTACTCTAATGTGAAAATAGAAATAGTTGTGGTACAAGACATGAATCACATGTGAATTCTAGATATCATACCCCTCACTCTGTATGGTGGGGGGAGTCATTATGTCTATAAATCAATGTATTAGAACATGGAGCATCATGCCCATCATCTAGATAAAATTTTAATGGTTTTTGAAATCATTTTCATCACCCAATGTAAGTGATCATAAAATTCCATTCTCAATATAACAATTAACTCTTTTTCAATAACAAATAACTATTTTATAATAATAATAATATCATTGAGGGTTAGACACTAAATCATTATAATAATTCTGTACAATCCAAAAATGTATAACCTTTTATATAACTCCTTTTTTCAAATATATAACATCTGGATTTGTGTTTCCATCAACATTAATTTAATTAAATTCATTTATTTTATTATCAATGAAAGGACATTCAAATTATTTTTCAATCATTACCAATTATGAGGTTGTTGGTGCTTTAACTAGTTACAGTTAGGCTTAATTAATGGAGATCAAAAAAGGGAGTTGAAATCAACGAGTTTAGAATCCTCTAATAATTTATCCTAGGCAATGGTAGTAATTAAAAATTGAATAAATATTAAAATAGGTTTATTGAATTTTCAGAAATGCATGGAAATTTCCAGCATGCAACTATTTAGAGAAATAATATAAAAAAACATAAAATTTTGTAAGGATTTGTATAACACCTACCTATGTCTTGTAGATTACCACTCATCATGTACAATATTTTTATTTAGATAAGAACCAATGAAATTGATATAATATACCAACTATTTTATGAGATGGAATAAGTGATCTCACGGAAATATAATGTGAAACAGGAAGATAAATTATGCTATGAAGCAACAAAAACTGTGGATCTTATCATTGTCAATCCTACATGACAAATGAAGATGGAATTATGGAAAATATGGAGGAGAAATAAATAATCCTATGTGGGGATAACGAGGAGAATATAGGAGATAAGAATTCATGGTTCACTACTAGAGAAGAGAGGAAAATGAATGAAAAGGGTTTACAAAACATTGTGGTTAAAAATTTAAAAACCAAATTTAAAATGGGGTTTCATGAGTTGTCCTCACTATTGGAAAATCCAGGAGCCAACTATGCACTAGAAACATCCCATAACCCTAGACCGAATGGAATTCCACATGGTTTTTCTATTCGTGAAGAATCTATGAAGAAAGCCGTAGTAGAAAAATTCAGCAATCCTACACAGTCCAGTAGCCTAGTTTTCACAGTTTAAGAAAAACAATGTTTCCGCTTTCTTTCATAGGGTACCATAAATGGTTGGGTAACATGGTTACAACTAACCATGAGTTAACAAACTTTCTATGTTGATTTATCCTATTTTTGGATCTCTGGGCTCTGAATAGGCATGAAATTCTCTTGAATCCTTCCTTAGGCCAAATGGATCATTTTCAAGAGCGAAAAAGAATTCCAAAAAAAATTGCATTTTAACTCGATAAAAATGTGGATTATTTCAACTTGTAATGTAATATTAAAAAATTTAATGGTTATGATGGTGGTTAATTTCATACATTCGATTTATAATAAATACATTCATTCCACCTTGTTTTCAAAATTTCAAAATGTAAATTGTTCAAAAAATGACAATAACGTTCTTTTAAAAAAAATTATAAAAATAAAAAATTGGGTAAAAAAATATTATGTAAATATTTTTTTCAAAGTTTTATACTATCTTGAAAACATTTTTAGAAAACAAGATTATTGAAAGAAAAAGGATTTTTTACTGAAGTGTGAAATAAAGTATTACTTTCATAAAAATATGTTCTCAATTTTTTTATATTAAAAAGAGAGAGAAATTATAATATTACATGAAAATATCATTAATTTCTTGAGTAGAAAGAAATATATTGGTTTACATATAAAAATATAAAACTATTCACCCAAGGGAGATTTAAACATTTATAATGTTGGATAATGATGGTATTATGAAGTAAACCAATACATCTAGTTTGATTTACTTTATATATGCCCAAACCTACAAAAAAGTTAATATATATTTATTATAAATATATTAAAAACAAAAATAATATATATATCATACCATATATTCTATACTTATAACCTTTTAAAACTATTTTATAACTCTTCTTTATTAAATCATTATATCATATGATAACTACTTCACTTTTCATGTTTGTTTTCGTTTTGTAGTGTTAGTCTATATACATTGATTTTTTTTTAATAATTTATATAATTTTAACAATGATATAAATTTAATATATTTTAATTATCAATTTATTTGTATCAATCTATAAAATAGATAGAAAAAATTAATTGTACAGTTTATGGAAATGGTAGCATGTTTGTATGCATGAATTTTTTTTCATATATCTACATAGAGAATGATGGAAATGAAAATTATAATTTTCCTTTTGTCAATAATTCATATATAATATATATATATATATATCATTTATATTAATTAAATATATCATTATTAGCATCCAAGAAAATTGGAAATGACAAAAAGTCACATCGATTCCTGGTGGTGGTGGTCCACACCTACACACAAGTGAAACTGTCATTTTCCTATCAATTGGTAGATAAGAAGGAATATATGATATTAAAATATATGAGTTTAATTATTTTAAATATATATTATCCAAATTTGAAAAATTTTATAATACTAATGGATTAAACTATGGCCATGAAAAATTATATATATTTCTTCGTGGAGATAGTAAGTCATACAAATGCACAGACAATAATTTCACATTCTATTTAATGGGTAAAAGTATGAATAATGATTAATATATAATTATAATAATATTTATGGTTATTTTTAAATTTAATTTCTTATTTTATGTTAAATAAATTATATTTATGCTAAATAACAGAATAATTAAAAATAAAGTGATTGAATAAGGAAATTACCGCTTCTTTGGGGACCACATTTAGATCCTTTTCTAAGGATCCTAGGGTTTGTATTTTAGGAAAAAAGTACTAATAAAACATTTATTACGATTTTTATAAGATTAATTAGTAGATAATGGGTGAACTACGTTTCTTAATATGGTGTCGAAAGGGAATGAGTGTTAGCTTTTTATAAGTAAGGGGAGTGGTACACTTTGAGTTTTTTAAAATAATAAAAAATAATAATGTCATTTTATATCTAAAATGAATCTAGAAGGATATGTTCTTCATGAAAATTATTTATTACGTTTAAATCCCATCAAAAAATAATATTTGGATAGGTTTATGAGGTGGTTTTACCATTATCTCTTTGTTTATCCCCTTAGTTAGCCTATTTTAATATTAATAATAGTAACATATTTTTCACTTATAATGGGTTAAAAACATATATATCAGGTAAATAAGAAATAATAAATGAAAAATGGATGAAATTTTAGACCATATATTATCAAAATTTTATTTTTTCCATATTATAATGATTTTTTAATTATTTAACAATTTATTGTTTCTATAATTTTTCATTAAGGTCAACGTTTACACATTACATTTAATTTAATTTAAAAGGCATAATGAAAAAATTTGGAATTGGAATATAATCCTTTAAATTTAAACTATTATTTCAAAATCACCTAAAATATCATGTGTCTCTATAAATAATTGAAGCTATACTACTTTTAATATTTTTTAAATGATTAATTTGATTTTCTTGCAATTGAATAAATATTATATTATATTTGAAATTGAATTTATAGAAAAAATTTAATTAGTAAAAATTATAAAAAATATTATATTATGAAAATAATATCATTATGATCAAACTATATATTTATATTCACTCATTAAATTTTCCCGTTCCACGGATATATAATTATTATTTAAAAGTAAGAGAGTGGCATTGTTTTATTCATTATAATAAATATTATATAAGTCATGTTTTCATAAATTCTCCCTTAAACATTCAAATAAAAAAATGTGATAAGTGTCTAATTGAACCCATTCCGTGGACATTTTAAAGGAAAATAGTGACATTCAAACTTAGTTTTAACCTAGAATAATAGGATTTACCCATTATCAAGGTGATAAAACTAGCCACGATTACTATTCATAATGCCTAAAAATAAAAGGTTCATATTGATCAAATATAGACCTATTTATTTTGAATATATAATAGATTAGATCTAATTCAATAGTAATGATTGTTTTAAATTATTTTTTAAAAATACCAGTGACAATGTGATGAAAACCATTTCTTGAAAAATGCAGTTTTTTATCATAGAAATTTATTTAATCTGTTGCCATGCATTGTAAAAATATTCCATTAATCATTAAAAAAAATATTTAATATAATATATATAATCTTATTAGAAAACATTCACCAATAGTGAATAATATATTTTGTTAACATAAAAACACAATGAACATAAAAGAACAATTTTTTAGAAAAACACTTCGTCACATTCAAGATATTTTTATATTTATTTCTAATAAATTAATAACAAATGAATTTAGTGTATAATCTATATATGTTTCAACATTTTTTAATAAAAATAAATTCATTATTATTTGATATCTAGTAATAATAGTGTATTATATTTTAGTTCATTTAGACTAGGGGTTTCATGTACAACATCCAATTGAAGAGATTAAATTTTTATAAAATGAAAAATATTATGATCTCTAAGGGTGTTTGATACATATATTTCATGTATTTATTTTAATTGGTTTTAATGTTTTGATATTTAATATATTAAATAAACTATCCATTATTGGAAAAAATTGATTTGTTTTATTATTTTTGGAAGGAAATGATGGATTTGTGAAAAAAATAACAAAATGGGGTGGTAATATTAGCCAAATGACCAATCTGGATTTTTTTAGATGAAAATGTTCTGGAGTCGGAAGAAAAAATATTACACATCAAGTACCACAAGTAAACATCATGAACATTTAATGTAAAATAGACTGCATAGAACAATTCGTGACAATAGAACATGCTATGAACATCATGTACACGTTGAGTACCACTACTACATGTCGTGACAATAGTCAAAACAGTGTACGATATTTATACAGATTCAATACAGTGGGGGAAAAACTGGATCTAGGGTACATATTGTATACTCGATGTACATGTAATGTAGTGGTCAACACATAGAGAAAATTCAACTGATGCGGTGTATAGGTATTGGACAAGTTTTTCTCTAAATATGAACTCCTTCCACCATTTCAAATTAAACAGAGGAGGAAGATGACATGAAGCACTAATGGAAGGTTTCTAGATGATTGGGTGACATTAGGAGGTCCTGCTTTGCTTTCATTCATCCTCAAGTATCACAGATGCTCACCTCCTTCATGAGCTAGTACTCCCATAGTGTCAAGTTATGTGATTTGCATGGGGGATGTGTGCATATGGAACATTCTATTCTACAATTCATATTTTGGATTGTTGAGAACACCATTTTTCATTTATAATATTTATCTATTTTTAAATCATTTAACTATTTCATTTGAATTAAGGTGTTATATTTCATTTGCATCAAATAATATCAGTATCTTTTGTGTTACCATTATGAAATCTACAACAGTTATGTTTAAACATGGTATTAAGTCACCTATCCCACTGATTGAATGTAGTATATAACCATTGTAATCGTCAAATCATAGGTTTTGGATGGGACACCAAGACCACGATCCTTGTTCACCCAATTACATCGCAAAAACTGAATAAACACACCTTCATGTAAGTCCCTATCACACAAACCTAAAAATCATTGAAACCGGAATGCCTCCTATCATGATTCAAACCCCAATAAATGCTACTATTGTTTCAATTTTCTCAAAAATAACAAATTAATTTCAATTTATGATTCTTAATTAATTTAAAACATATGAACTATTATTGTTGGTTCGACCCCCAAACATTCCTTATTCTATATTTCAATTGAGTATCATAGTTTGGGTTTTAAAATTGTTTTCATTATAGCACCGTAGGGAACTAATGAGTCCATTTAGGGATATTTGTATTACATGTGTTTATTGAGTTTTGGAACCATATGTTCTTAAGGGTTTCCCCAAGTAAAGGAATGAATATTTTTGGTTGAAATTGTAATATTCTTCCCTGTTTAATGATCCTATATGAGGTGCTAGAGTTAGTTAATGAGCTGGTATATCGGTTTTTTACTCCATCCAAATCATGATTGGAGGCATGAAATCTTCTAAAAGTTGTATGTATAGGATGACATAACCATCATGGATAAAATAGTCAAGGTACGATTTCATTAAGAGAGGGTTCTTCATGGGTTAATTCTTCATTTAGTTTATGTTTTGTGGAGACATGGTGGGTTAATGTCATATATTGTTGAATGTGATTCAAATATACATATAATGTATCCAAATATTATTTTGAGTATTTTTTTCTTTTGATGTTGATTTTTTTATTGACTTCTCTTGGTTTGAGCTATTCAATTCTACACTTATATGTTTGAGTTTATTAACATCCTATGTTGTTAAATTTATATGATGATGCATTTGTTCTTTTTGAGAGGTATCTCCTAGGGTATTCATTATGGTGGATTTTATTGGATTCTTTTGGGGTTTTTATACTCGATGATGATAATCATCATATATGTATTTTATATAATCTCATAGTCCTTTACAACCTATTACATTTATTTTTATGATATTTTGTGGTATTAGGAGAGGATTTATGGAAGGAAAGTATAGGGTGGTTAAGATTTCATCTTGAGGTTATCGTATTGTGGATTGAAGGTGTTTATTTTATCATGATACATTTATTTAGAGTCTATCTGATAAATAGAATATTTAAAAGTGGAATTATGTTATTATTCATGGTACATAATAGGTTTGGAGATGTATTCCACTCTAATTAACCTTGTTTAGTGGCCCCAAGTTCTACATAGTGGATCCATAGCTGATGATATCACATGGAAAATTTACTTAAATCACCCTAGTCCGATATTTACTTGGTTACATTATGGTTATGGTTTGTTATTTATTTTTAGAGTGGGTAAAATATATCATTTATTAATGGTTAATTTTGTTTTGGTGTCTGTCTTAGTGGTTATTTTTCCAATCTACATTTTATGTGTATATGCTCCTTGGTTACTAGGTGAAGTTTTGGTATCAATCAAGGCATTGATTTTTCATCATGTAAAAATACTCATACATTAGATTTTACTTAATTTTAATGTATATTAGTGGGTTTTTATATATAAATTTGGGATATATGGTGTTATTTTCAATGATTTGTTCTGTTTGAACACATAATGGCATGGAATTCACCCATGGATATTTAATAATTTATTTTTCTTGTGTGGGTTATATTTTTAGTGAGACTAAAAAATTAGTTATTCCTCTATAGATTCCCCCAAATACAAAATAAATTGTAGCTTAAATTTGGGTGATCCTCTAGTGACATGTTTCATTGCATTGGTTATCAACATAGTTGATCAATTACTAGAGATAGAAGGTTATTCCTCCATCTATACGTCTTCAATTTCATTGGGATCTTCATCTTGGACATCTCATGAATACATATAGTTTAAATTAATTGGTTTTGATACATTGGTGTATTTTGTGATTTTCTGATTATAGGATTTTGATCCTCCCTTTTGTGTGAATTGGTCCTTGTGTTAATCTCTATGTTTCCCTACTCTTATGTGATGGTGGTTGGAGTTTTGGTTAATTTATTGGTTTTAGGAACTATAAATTATATTTTTAAATATATATAATTAAAATACATTATATTCCATTGGATGGATATTAATATTTATCATTGTGATGAAAATGATTATAACTTTACAAATATTGATGGTAATGAGCTATTTCTATACTTTTTACTTGATTCATATTTTAGTTTGATTTTGTTTTTTAATAATCAAGGTATTTTATTTTTTTATTTGATATGTGTGTATTATTTATTTAAAATGAGATACTGAAATAAAAGTCTATAGGTGGTTAATCGTTAAATTTTTTAAGGAATCATTTGTGATAAAAATGAATTAGATGTTGGTTTTTTGAAAAGTAAACATTAAATAAAATTGGAACCGTGTTTAAATAAATATATATAAGTTATTTACTATTATAATTGGGTGTCATTTTCAATGTTTTACATTGAATTTGTGTTGTGACTGTTTCGACTGTTTTGAATGCATTTTTGAAATGTTGGAATGGTTTAATAAGTGAGTATTGTGTCATATTATATGGTTTACATAGAGTGAAATGGTTATTTATTTAGAAATTTTATTGGGGATAGTTATGTGGAATGTATATAAAATTTAGATAGATGATCTATTTTTTATTTTCTTTTTTGATTTTGGGTTCGGTAATACATACCAAATGGTAAAAAATGCATTGTTATTTATTTATTTTGTAATGTTATAGAGCTTGAAATAAATGAATAATGGTTTTTATATTATTTTTTATATACCGAGAATTATTGGCTGTGGTTGGAATTAAAATTAATTAAGAATTAATAATTATTTATTATTATTTATTTATTAAATATTGATAAATATAACTGATATAGATTCATGGGGAATTAGGAAATTTTGTTTTAGTTGTTTGTGATTGAGGTGGTATATGTTCGGTAAATTACTGATTAGTATTGATAGTTACACATGGCATCGATAGTGTGGTGGTTATGCTGGTATAATAATGTGCCTTCCAAGATAGGTCATCCGGAGCAATCCTTCTGGGATGTCTTGTGCTGTCCAGAACTAGATTCTTCAAATCCTTTGCTCCTGTAGAATGGAGCATTCTCACATGTCGTGGAAATTAAAGGCTCGCTGGTGTTGTCGGTGGCACATGCAACAACATTCAATGAAGCCAATGATGGCCTTAAATGGACTCTTGTGGAGCGATATGGTTCCAAGAAACCTTCTCTTCCTATTTTTAAACATTTCCTAGATTCATGGTGTTTATAGGTGGAGTCTCACATCTCAGTGATCCACAGATGTTTTTTCTACTTAATGATGTCTTTGGAGGTGGATTTCATCCACACTTGGTGTAATGCTCCCAGCTCCGTGGGGCATTGGTGCTTCAGCCTATCCTGCTGGTCGATAAAGGTTCACATGGAGAATAAAATTCCTAGCACAGTGGTTTGGTTTAGCCTACCAGGCCTCCCTCTTCCTTTGCAGAATGGAGCTTTTGGAAGGCCATTATGGGTGATTTCGGGGTATCTTTCATTTGTTGATTGCACTCGATGTGGTGAGGACACCTTGGTGCCATATATTTTTATGGATCTGGACCTCTCCATTCTGGTTCTAGAGAAGATCACCCAATGAGTACTGGATTCCATTGTCAGGAACCAGGATATAGTGTACCCGGTGTTCCCCAGGTATTGCACATATTGATTTTTGTAGTGACATTTGATTCATAATTGCTGGAAAAGACTCCTCGGATGGCGTCATCTGGCTGCCAACAGCTCCAATTCTCTCATTTCATCCTCTCTGTCTCGCCAAGGACCATCCTCATCCTCAGTTTTTCATCTGAACTCGAATCCCTCTAGAAGCCCTATAAAGACCCATAAATTTCAAGGAAATTTTTTTCTCTTAAATAGTTTGGAATTTTACGAGTCTGTGGCTTCTGACAGCACTTGATTCTGAGGCCCGGTGTTCTTGGAATCAATTTCCGACATTTAGCATGGGTACGTTCGTTAAACAAACGAACAAGTTTTTCTATCTTTTGAACCGGTACTCAGAATTGAAATCTGAGGGCACTGATTAACTCGCAACGCCGGTAATTGCATAAGGGGACCTTTACCGCAATTTCTTTTTCACGAGATGAGAAGTTAAAATTTGTGGATTAAATGAGAACTGAATAAAATTGTGGGAAAATTTTATTTTTTATATCTAAAGTGGTTATATCCTACATGGGGGAGTTGGGATGGGACCCACAAGCTTCTAAATACCCATGTAAGGATATTTGTGAGGTGGGGCCCACACGAGCCCCAACCTTTCACATTCCCCTAACTCTCTTATAACTCTCATAAAATTCCCCTTTAAACTTGATAACTCCCATAAATTAATGAGTACTCTTCCTCTCCCTCTGTCACTTCATTAAAACATTCCAACCTATCACTTAATTAATTAAAAAACTCTTAATTTAATTAATTAAGTGAAATGGATTTTGAATTTTGAAATGCATGGCATGTTAATTTAAAATAAGGGGTGGCCATATTTTAATGGTTTTTGGCTTGTTGTGTGGGGGAAATTTTTGGGATAGAACACTTGTGAAGAAGAGGATGATTTCTCCTTTGTTGAAGAACTCCAACTTTCCGACGAAGAACATCAACTCGGCGACCACAGTTCTTTATCCACTTCTTCCTCCGCTGCAAGGGAGTAGACAACAACGCGGGAACTCTCTAGCAATAGAGCTTCTTCTATTCTTCTCTCCATGACAAAAGAGGAGACATCACTTCCTCGGGTGCTCACCGACGACGTCAAAAATGGCACCGTCATCCACGACATTTGTCAACCGTGAACCTTATTCAACGTAGCGTGTTTGTTCCAATTTTTATTTGAATAAAAATTATTTGTTGTGATTCTTGGAACCATGATCATCTTTAGCCTATTGTTACCGCCTAACGTGGAGGACACAGGCCGAACAAACATGGCCCGATGACCCTCCATCATTTCTTGGTATTTTTGGATTTGGAAACTGGAGGCGTGGAAAGAATGGTGTCGCCGTGCCGTGCCAGAAACGTGGAAAAGGAAACAGGCGCCGTCGTGCTGGTTATGCAGGAGGAACTGCGGCCCACAACACGGGCCGCTTCGGCGGAAGAACCGGTCGGCATGTCGGCTGGTTGGCAGAGGAAAACCGCGGCCCCATGAGGCCGCCGCGCTAGAAGAACGGCGGCCCGGCCGTGTGGGCCGCGTGTGCCAGAAGGCCGGTCGGCCTAGACGGCTGGTTTGGAGAAGGGCGGCTCCACCGGTGCGGACAGCCAGGGGGCTGCGCCCCCTGGACCACTCAGCCTAAGAGCCGATCCGCTCAGCTAGCCGGGCCACGCGGCCAGCCGGTCCGCGCCGGCCCAGGCTGTGCCACTTTAAGTCGGGTCTTGCCACCTCGGGCCGGGTTGCGCCCCTTCTGGCTAGGCCGCGCCCCTTCGGGATGAGATTCATTTTCCAACGGACCGGTCCGACACCCCTTCCCAGTTGGACCCGTCAAACTGGGTTAACCCGACCTGTCGACCCACTAGGCTAAACGGGTCGGGCCCATTATTCACTTAAACATGATTAATTTTATGATCGCGCGTCCGATCGGTGCTCCGTCTGCGACACTAGGACTCCCTCAACGAGACAGTCCTTTCGAGAGACTCTAACTGAGTTTAAGATGATTTTGGGTATCAGCCGGGTTAGAAACGAGCATATTTCTAACCGGGCCCCTGGAACGGAAAAGCCAATATTTCTCTGACCGGGCATCTGATTGATGTTCCTTCATTCGCGTTGAGTTCCTTTTGACGAGATGAAACTTTTGGATACATCATATGTGGACTTCGTCACAGTTGATGTATCAACCCCAAGGCTCATGGAGTGGACCCTCCTAGAATCGAGCGTGCTGTGTGCAGGAACCCTAGAACTAGCTACGACTGTGATAACAATGACGACTGTACTTGGATCCTACGTGTGTCCGACAGTGATGGTTACTGTACCTGGATCCTACGTAGGTTCGGAAGCTGGGATGACTGTACCTGGATCCTCCGTGGTTTTGGCAGTGATGACGACTATACTTGGATCCTACGTGGGTTTGGAAGGGATGGTTACTGTACTTGGATCCTTCGTGGGTTCGACAGCGACGACTTCTGTACTTGGATCCTACGTGGGTTCGGCAGAGGAGATGATTCAGAGGCTACATCTAATCATCTCCACCCCTCTCCGTGAGTTGTATACCTCTGGGAGCTTAGTCTTGTTTTTCAATCATTATCATTGGTATGATTTACTTCTTTCCAGTGTGGACTGGTTGTGCTTGGGATCAGAAGTTAGAGTCATACTGAGATTGATGACTTAGTTATATGTATGGGAATATACCTAATTAGAGATGGTTGATACTTCATGTTTGTATCATTCCATAGTAGTTAATCATTTGTGGATTTTGGGTGACCTTCGGGGGTCTCGAGGTCCCTACTGAGTATCGTATACTCAACCCTGCACGGGCGTTGCCCGCACTACGTTGTGTTGGTTGTAGATGACGGACAACAATGATCGTGGTCAAGTCTTGTGGAGCTGGACGGTATCCAGAGCTGGACCACATGGTGGGAGGTACATGGAGAAGACAGATGGACCCGAGGTACTGACAAGACTATTTGTACCCACCCTTCAGGAGGGATTCCTAGAGGATGACTCCGTGGTTGCTGCATTACTTTTTAGCTGTTGTACTTTCTTTCACTTTTGTCCTGTACTTTCATTTGGGTTTGCATACTGGCCCATTTACTTTCCAGCACTTACTTTTGTACTCAGTTTACATTGTGCTTACTCCATCTTGTGTACTATGTTGTGTTTGTTTACTTATATAAAGGCAATGCCTTCCCTTTTAACAGGATTTATGCCTTTGGTGCTAGTTTCCAGCGAATGTCTTATGAAAGGTGGGCTTGGGGCAGTCACGGCATGGGCCCCGAGGACGGGTCGTGACAAATTGGTATCAGAGGAGTCGGTTCTACCACAAAACTCAGGACTCTGATAATTTATTCTTTATGGAGCAATAGTGTTAATGGTATTGAGTGTGGTTATCAGTCTAGCGAGTCCAGTGTTGGTGCGGTGGCCGACCTATCCATACACCAGGACCCTGACTTCTGATTCCCGAATCAGTGCACGAAAACATTGATTGCATGTGTGTTTCAAGAGTTTTCTTTGTGATTAATTTGTATCAGCCTACCTGGTATACTGTATTAACTGTGGCACACCTGTTTCTTCTCTGGATGGCCCCACGAAGGCATCCAGCTAGGGTTCCTAGTTATGTGCCCGATGGCAACCCACTAAGAGACGAGGCCTCAGTGCAGGGCCCCATTACAGTAGAGGCACCAGCAGTACCTCTACCCACTGGGCTACCGATACCACCATCCCCAGCAGCGGAGAGTGCACACTGCCAGAGTGTGTCGCACAAGTTTCAGTGATAGAGGCCACCCAGGTTTTGCGGAGAGACAGAACCTCAAGCATCCGAGGATTTGTTGGAGGCTATCGTCAGAGTCTTCATATTAGTAGGGACACCAGCTGACCTTATGGTGATCCTTAAAGAGACTATGCTACACGCAGTAGCAGGTAGATGGTGGAGCCTGATCCTCCAGGTGCACAATAAGGCATCTCTACTTTGGACGGACTTCGAGAGCCTCTTTCGCTTGGAGTTTGTTCCGTCCACCCTCCATGCGGTGCGCATCCAGGAGTTACTACAGCAACTGTAGGGAAGCATTAAAGTAGCCCAGTACTCGGCAAGATTCATCGACCTCTCACGTTACACCACAGACATGGTACGAGACCCATTCTACTGGGCCCAGACCTTTGAGTAGGGACTGAGGCCTGAGATTAGGGCTTCGATGGTCTCCCTCAGCATTCTGACACAGGCATGAGTACTGGAGCGAGCCCTTATTGTGGAGAGCTTCCTTACTGAGCCAATGATAGCAGCGAGGCCTACCACAGGGCAACACGTAGCGGAGTCTTCTGCAGCCGACAGTAGTCAAATGTCGCGGAGGTCCAAGCGGACCAGGCCATCAGGTGGTCGACCCCAGGATTCTGGTTCAGATGTGCGGGGCACACGCAGCAGATCCAGTCATATGAGAGGCAAGAAATTCTATGCATGCGGCTGACAGGGCCACATGGTTCGTGACTACCCGAACCACCATATAGAGGAGCAGTAGATGGCTGAGGGACCACCTAGGAAGAAGCAGAGGTTCGACCATGGAGGTCTGCAAGGAGCATGGGGACGAGGAAGAGGATCTGGCCGAGCAATAGGTGGTGGATGACGCTTCGAGGCTCTACCACCACCACCACCAGGAGGTACACCCCAACCACAGGGAGCTCACGGACAGAGGTAGGATAAACTCTAGGTAGGGAAGGCCTATGACCACAACGCACTTGAGATGATACGAGGTACTATCCGTGTCTACTCCACCCTTGATGTGGTTATTATAGACACTGGATCGAGTCATTATTTTATTTCCAATGCCCTTGTTCGGAGCTCGGAGATTCTGACAGAGCCATTGGATCGATCCTTACGGCTAGAGACTCCTATGGGAGTAGACTCAATGATTACGCACTGGTGTCGGTAGTGTGAGCTCACTCTAGGAGGAAAAAGATTCAGGTGGGATCTTCTTGTAGCGGTGTCAAGGCCTCACGACATCATCTTGGGTATGGACTGGTTATCTACAGTCCATTCCCAAATCGACTGTATTAGGCACAAAGTGCGGTGTGTCCGTACAAATGGGAGCAGGTTCACCTTCTACGGTGAGAAGGGAGCCTTTGCGGCACAGGGTGGACTTATGCCGAGGAGAGGGCAGCCGATCACACATTAGCTGGCTAGTCTCATCCTAGGAGCGGTTGATGTGCGGAGTCCGAGTTTTCCTGTTGTGGTAGACCAGTATGCGGACGTTTTTCCTAAAATCGTTTCAGGACTACATCCTCACCGAGAGGTATATTTCTACATTGACCAGTACCCCGGGATGACAACGATATCCACTCTAGCATATAGAATGGATACTGCCGAGCTTTGAGAGTCGCGGGTATAGCTGGAGGACTTATAAGGAATGAAATTAATCCGACCCAATGTTTCACCCTGGCCTTCTCCGATTTTATTTTCCATGAAGGCAGATATGAGCATACGACTATGTGTCGACTACCGTCACCTAAATCAGGTGACCATAAAGAACATGTACCCACTCTCGAGGATTAATGACCTCTGTGATCAGCTAAAGAGAGCACGATGGTTCTCGAAGATAGACCTCGGTTCAGGCTATCATCAGCTCAAAGTTTGAGATGAGGATGTGCATAAGACGACCTTCAGGTGTCGATATAGACACTACGAGTTCTTGGATATGACCTTAGGCAAAACTAATGCACTAGAAGTGTTCATGAGTCTCATGAACAAGATCTTCCAGCCATACCTTGATCGTTTTGTTGTAGTCTTCATCAACGATATACAAATTTACTCGACTACTGAGGAGGAGCACGCTTACCACTTACGGGTTGTACTAGACACAATTTGAGAGCAATAGATTTATGGTAAACTCCCGAAGTTCCAGTTCTGGATTCGAGAGATTCACTTCTTGGGGAACGTCATCTCGGAGGCAGGAGTTTCTGTGGATCCTGTGAAGATTGAGGCAGTACATGCATGGGAGCCACCTAGGAGCGTGATGGAGGTGCGGTGTTTCCTAGGTCTGGCTGGGTACAATCACAGATTTGTTCTAGACTTCTCTAGAGTTGCAGCACTGCATTCAGCTTTGATGAAGTAGGGTAAACCCTTTATTTGGTTAGATAGATGTCAGCAGAGCTTCCAGAAGCTCAGAGATAGATTGACTAGTACACCCATCTTGAGGCTGCTAGAGGAGGGCGTAGGGTACGTAGTATACTATGATGCATTAGTGACCAGACTCAGGTGTGTCCTGATGCAGGAATGGGCAATGATCGCCTATGGTTCAGGATTTTTGAGGTAGCACGAGCAGAACTACACAACCCATGACCTGGATTTAGCAGCAGTGGTCTTCGCCTTGAAGATGTGGCAGCACTATCTGATGGGCGAGCACTTTAAAGTCTACTCTAACCACAAAAGTCTTAGGTACAACTTCTCGCATAATGACTTGAACCTGAGACAATGGAAATGGCTCGAGTTCCTCTAGTACTATGACTTTGAGATAGTCTATACTCCTGGTAAGTGGAATTTTGTGGTAGATGATATCAACATGTGGTCGGGCTTTCAGCTACATGGAGAGGCGATAGAGTAGTTAGCTTCTTTGCAAATATCCTTCATGGATAGAGATGGGGCAGCCTTCCTTTAGTCCCTCACAATCACTCCTCCATTACATTAGTAGGTCAGAGAGGCACAACATGGGGATGTTGACTTTGAGAGGCGACGTGCTCATATTTCCATAGGGCAGGCTCCTGATGGATTTTCTGAAGGAGCAGAGCACGTCATCCTCTTCAGGGGACTTACCATCGTACTAGTTGCATTATAAGAGGAAGTGCTGAGGGAGTTTCACACATCCCCTCTTTTGGTGCGTCCAAGAGTGGCGAATATATACCAGGATCTCAGACAATAGCACTAGTGGCCCGGTATGAAGAAGCCTGTGGAAGAGTTCGTTAAAATGATAACTCACCTGCCAGCATGTGAAGGCAAAGCACCAGGTACCGATAGGCTTAGTGTAGCCCTTAGAGGTCCTGGAGTGTACTTGGGATAGAATATCCATGGATTTAGTGATGGGTCTTCCACGTACTTCCAGAGGTCATGACTCCATCTGGGTGATTGTCAACTGACTCACCAAGTCGGCCCACTTCCTACATATCATAGAGCAGGGCTCAGTGGAGAGCATGATATGCTTCTACGTTCTGGAGATCGTATGACTTCATGGTGTGACATCGTCTATCGTCCTTGATCGAGATGCTCTATTTACTTCCTGACTTTTGAAGGGGTTGAAGGAGGCATTTGGGACGCAGCTACGCCTGAGCACCGCCCTTCACCCTCAGACGGATAGCCAGATGGAGAGGACCATTTAGACACTCAAGGACATGCTCCATGCATGTTTCCTTGACATTGGTCGCATTTGGGAGGGTCACCTACCCTTGGTGGAGTTTGCGTACAACAAGAGCTATAACTCCACCATCAGGATGGCACCGTACGAGGCATTGTACGACATACCTTGCAGATCACCTCTGTGCTGGACTGACCCTGAATAGTCAACAGTTGTAGGACCAGAGATGGTTCAGGCTACGATCGAGAAGGTGCATATCATCCAAGAGCGGATGAGAACTACACAGAGTAGGCAAAATTCCTATGCTGATAGGAGAGGGAGACCGCTGGAGTTTGAGTATGGCGACCACGTTTTCTTACGGGTCTCACCTCAACGTGGATTATAGAGATTTGGTCGGGGCATCATGTTATCTCCGTGCTTCATCGGACCATTTCAGGTCCTCAATAGGGTAGGTGAGGTGGCTTACCGCCAGGCCCTTACACCTCAATTGCACCGGGTGCTTGACTTCTTCCACGTATCTCAGCTGAGGAGATACGTGCACGAATAGAATCACATCATTTATCATGGGGAGCTGGACATCGATGAAGGGGAGCCTTTTATGGAGGTCCCGGTAGAGATTGAGGATTGATAGTACATGGAAGGTCGATTCCACTTATGCGCATTCGTTGGCAGCACAGGAACCTCCATGAGAGCACATGGGAGCGGGAGGCTCAGATGTGTGCACAGTACCCTCATTTGTTTCCCTAGTTTATGATGTAGCTTTACGGGGATGTAAATCCCTGAGTTGGGAGTAATGTAAAGACCTGTAAATATCAAAGATTTTTTTTTCATAAATACTTTTGAATTTTAGGACTCTGTGGCTTCTGACGGCACTCGATTCCGAGGCCCAGTGTGCCCGGAATCAATTTCCGAAGTTTAGCACGGGTAAGTTCAGTAAACGAACGAGTGAGTTTTTCTATATTTTGAACCGGTGCTCGGAATTGAAATATGAGGGAACCGATGAACTCGCAATGCTGGTAATTTCTTAAGGGGACCTTTACCGCGGTTGCGTTTGCACGAGAGGAGAAGTTAAAATTTGTGGATTAAATGAGAAGTGAATAATATTGTGGAACAATTTTATGTTTTATATCTAATGTGGTTATATACTACATGGGGGAGTTGGGATGGGATACACAAGCTTTTAACTACCCATGTAAGGATATTTATGAGTTGGGGCCCACACGAGCCCCAACCTTTCACATTCCCATAACTCTCTTATAACTCTCATAAACTTCCCCTTTAAACATGATAACTCCCCTAAATTGATGACGAATCTTCCTCTCCCTCTCTCACTTCATTAAAACTTACCAACCTATCACATAATTAATTAAACAACACTTGATTTAATTAATTAAGTTAAATAGATTTTTGAATTTTGAAATTCATGGAATGTTAAATTAAATTAAGGGGTGGACATATTTTAATGGTTTTTGGCTTGTTGTGTGGGGGAAATTTTTGGGAGATAACGCTTGTGAAGAAGAGGAGGATTTTTCCTTTGTTGAAGAACACCAAATATCCGACGAAGAACATCAACTCGGTGACCACAGTTCTTCATTCTCTTCTTCCTCTATGGCAAGGTAGGAGACACCGAAGTGGGAACTCGCTAGCGACGACGTAGCTTCTATTCTTCTCTCCGTTACAAAATAGAAGACATCACATCCTCAGGGGATCACCGATGATGACAGAAATGGCACAGTCATCCATGACACTTGTCAACTGTTAACAATATTCAAGGTAGGGTGTTCGTTCCAATTTTTTGAATAAAAATTGTTTGTTGTGCTTTGTGGAACCTTGATCATCTTTGGCCTATTTTTACCGCCTAACGCGGAGAGCACGGGCCGAAAAAACACAAACCGATGACCCTCCACCATTTCTTGGTATTTTTGGATTTGGAAACCGGAGGTGGGGAATGAACGGAGCCATCGCGCCATGCCGGAAACGTGGAAAAGGAAACTATCGTCGTCGCGCCGGTTGTGCGAGAGGAACTGCGGCCCACTACACAGGCCGCTTCGATGAAAGAATCATCCAGCCATTTAATGGCCCAGACCCTCATGACCCCTCCCTTTGGAAAATTCTAGCGCGGTCGATCGGCACGACCGATCGACGAGACCAATCGATGCGACCGATCAGTGTCATCCAGCCTTGGTTGGCTTTTCTTCTACAGCGTCCCCTGTAACCCCACTTTTAGGCCTTTTTTAACTTTTTGAAGCATTTAAAGGCCATATTTAAGCCCGTAAGTAATATCTAAAAATCAAAGAAACATCCCTACTAAATAAAAATTAATCCAGTCGTGTGTAACCACCCAACTGCGTGGAAGAACCACGATCCGACTTACAAGGCGTTCAAATTTCATATCCCGTAACAACAGGATTTGATCTATATAGCATAGAAGAAGTTCTTCACCCCCCTTCTTCCTTTTTGGATGACTTCTCTCTTATCCCTGGTGCACTTGAAGTCCCTCCTTCCCGAGACATGTGGTGCACCTAGGATGAAGTCGTCTGCTCGTCCATGGAGTTCACGACATCCCTCCCCTGCAAATTGTGCATCCCCTGTTCTTGGCACGTGGAGGAAAATTTTGATCCTTGATCAATCAAGTAGGGATTTTCTCCTTCGTCTCTAATTTCTGTGTACCATGCGGGGTGGGCATGCTTTTGCCTTTGTGGAAACTGATGAAACCAAACTTAATGATGATAATGAACGGACCTTAAAGAATGAAGGGTGGTGGTGTGATCGATGTTCTACTGTACTCTTTATGTTGTTATGTGTTGTAAATTGTACGAGCCTATGATCACTAAAAATCATTGCCATTGGTGGTCTTTCTCTATGCACTGTTGATCCTCAGGTCTCCTGGACATTTAAATAACTATAACATGGAATTGGTTAATTACGTATACTCGGTTAAATAAATTGAAAGCACCAGGATCAACCATTTTCTATAATAACTCCGGTTAAAGCACAGTGGAATTGAAACCATGGAGTGTGTTAAATCTTTTAAATCTAAGAATACCTGCATGGGTCTTCCTTTTATTGGTGGTATCGGTTTGGTTGTTTCTTTCATATGCCTATTGCTGGGGTGATATGGGTGGGGATGGGATACCCTGTTGTTGTACTTTTGCTGGTTGTGAATTTGAGGTTGTGTGACTACTCTGCATATATCACGAATTGAGGTGGAATCCTCTGTTGTTGAGAAACCGTTGGCTCCTAGATTTTGGGAACATGGGGTTGTATCTTAGGGTTTTCATTGGTTCCAGTACTTCGAGGGATCTCACTTATCCCTTTGTTGTTGTGGCTTTGCAAGAGAAACATGTGTGAATGCTGAAATTGTTATGGGCTGTAACCATTTCCCTTGGTTTTGATTATGCTGTTAGTTTCCCAGTAGTGAAAAACTTTACATAAATGACAATACTTGAACATGGAAGCTGTAACACCCCAAGCTTCTACGGTACGCTTCTCTTTGAATAATGTGATAGCGTGTGTTGTACGCAACATCGAGTTCTAACACACCACAACCAATCAAAATAGCCATTATCAATAGTAATACCTACTTTTTGAAATTATATATATTTTATATTTCAAAATGGACTTCATTTTTTTTCGGAATATCAAAATTATCCTAAGTTGAATATTTGGTATTTTTCTGAGAACTTCCAATTTTATGAATAGTGAAAATACTTAAAACAACTTTTTTAATCAAAATAATTTATAGTGATAAATTATATTATTGAGTGTTTTTAAAGTATAATTAGAATATATTTTTACCATTTTATCCAATGGTGTTGATTATAATTAATTTCACTTTGAAATTTGGACCTAAAAAATTGTCAATCTTTTGGTATATATTGTTTCTTAAAAACACACTATTTGTTGTGACATCGGGAATTAATTATGAAATTTATTAATGCAACTTATATTTTTGGATGTTTCGTAAAATAGACATCATTTTTGAATTCGGAATATCAATTATAGATTACGGTGAAATTTTGGCATTGTTCTGAAAAACTTCAATTTTTGATGAATAGTGAAACTACTAAGTGGTAGTTAAAAAACTGAATTTTTCATAAAACTTAATTTTACCGCTTCTGTGAATGGAATTTAAAAAATCTGAGAGACACAGTTAATATTAAGAAGTAAAATGTGGTTCAATTAGATGAAAATAATTTTTGGTGAATAGTAACTTTTTACTTCTATTGGACAAATGTATCTCAACCAAAAACAACCTTAGGAAAAAAATATTATCATTTATGTCCACTTGGATTTGATTAGGACATTTATTATTATTTAATTCAAAGAAGAGTTAAAAGAGTTAAAATCAATGTTTATTTACTAAAACATTATTAATATAGGGTTATACATAAGATAAATTCGATTGTAAATATTCATTATAAATATAAAAAGATTTACTACATAATGATATTTTATTTATAAATTTTAGACAATAAATAATTTAATTTATTTATGACACAATGATGATGCATTAATTACAATAATAGTGAAAAATTAAAATAATTTACCCAAATAAATATAATTTGAGACTTTTAATAAATTAAATTAATTTTCTAGGATAATATGACATATCAGGATTTATATAATCGACTTTTTTCAAATTAATCATTCTGTTATAAGTTTCACAAAAATCAACTATTGAATAGTGTCAAAATTTACATAAAAGAGTTTTTAAAACAAATATTATATTATTAATTGATATTAAATTCCTAAAAATCTACGGTTCGGCCAAGAGACTTATATCATGATAGTTGTATCATTTATGGACCACTTTGGGGTCGCTTGGATGTATATATTATATTTATTAACTATATAATATAAAAATATAAAGTGACATGGTAAATGTCAAACTAATTAACAAAGAGTTAAAACTAAATGATAAGGTTAATATAGTAACCCAAACCTGTATAAATTCTATTGGTTGAATAGTTTTCGACCAATAACCACATTAAACTTTTAATAATCAACTTTGGAGCAATTAGAAACAAAATATGAATTTATTATAAAATAATATTTCTAGCTTTTCCAAAGGTTCCCCTCACCCCTCTTATAAAAGGGAACTCTTACTTCTCATTACATCACACCTTCAAAGCCTTTTGGCTCGGCAAAACTCTGCCCAAATACTCTTTCAAATTCTCTCACTTCATCCTAGAGGCCTTCCTTTAGTCAGAAATCCAACTGAAGGATCCCTTTTGATCAAATCAAAGGGAAGAACCCAATGAAGAGGTAATGATTTCACAACCCTTTTTCCAAGTTCCTTTCTTCTTCCAATTCTTCTTCCCTTGTTATTACCATTCTAAAATAATAACTCTAGTATCATATATATACTGTGATGTTATTATAAATATGGTACAACCATATTCAGTATTCTATCCATCCTTTGAATAACATGTCACCATACGTGCGTACGTACGGCTTACCGTCTCCACGTCGTGGTGTAATTGTTATTCAATATATTATTATTTGGATGGGTATAATAATGATGTGTAACTAATGTAAATAATAAATATAACATGATAATGATTCTGTATATATGATATACTATCCAATTATATATTATTTTAATATCAAAAGAATGATATTGTCGCTCGTGCGTACGTACGGACTACCGTCTCCACGAATGCGATGAGATTCATTCTCCATCGTATCCATTCAAGTATAATTATCATTTGATGATTTAAAAATAATTTTTAAGGACATGATATCATTCTGGATATGAATAAGATACAACCTATCCATGACAAACATGGCTTACGTAACAAAACATATAAAAGAAAACGAGTAAGTTAACACACGAAACAACAGTAATACTAAGATATTATTAACAAATCAATGTTAAAAGATCATATATGATATCATATTTTTGTATATGACTATTTTATAATTTAATAACAATTATTTCACCATTATACAGGAGGTTAACCTACCCCATCCAAGGAAAAGTACAAGGTAAGGGTTTATTTCACAATCTCTTCATTATCTGAGGTTGTTTATACGTAATAATCTACTGCGATCTCTTTATAATCCACATCCATGTTTCTTAAAAATGTATTTCAAAACATTTTTACTATTTACAAGAATATGGGTTCAAGTAATTTATACCCTTGTTTGACTTTTTATAAGTTGTTTATAAAGGAATCGTTCCATCTTTTTCCAAACAAGGTTCTTTTTAACCTTTTCGACAGAATGAAGTTAAGAATGTTTTTTTAACTTATACGGCGGGTGTGGTTATTTTCCGCCATTATAAAATCGTTGAAGCTTCCCTTACAAGCTTATAATAATATTTTCAAAGAAAATGTTTTATTTCATAAATATATGACTCTTAAATTATTTCAAAATAGAAAGAGATATTTCCTTAAAAAGAGTTTTGATTTCATCTCTGTCAACATCCTTTGATGGATTTTACGCGTATTTGAAGTTGATTTATTATGATACAAAACTTCTATATTATATTGAAGTTTTTGTGATATGTTTTACTGTGGATGTGCTATATTTATACCATTCATCGTTTATGGTAAAAGTATTGACATTTCTTATGCTAGTTTTAATACGAATGTGTATGTTATGTTTAAACCTTTTCATATGGGAATGCACTGGGCTTAATATGTGACGGGTGGAGCCCGTTATAGCTCCTCGATGCATCGGTAGGTCTCATGAGACAAACTAGTGTCCTGGCACAAGGCCTTGAAAAAATATTATTTGTAGTCTTGGCACGAGGCCTTGGCTATGTGGTTATAATTGTCTATCATTATACATTCCATCATTATGATAGTGGTTATTGATATTGCATGTGACTATTCGATTAGTAGAATATCCATGTGAATAATTAAATGGAATTATTTCATTTTATTTTTTCCATACTATGTTGAAGTTCATGTTTAAAAGGATTTTGTTTTAGTTATACATTGCCTTAAATGTTTATTCTTATTTATGAAAGTTTATGCTATATTGTTATCCTTACTGGACATTTGAGATCACCCCTTTTCTATGTTTTATTTTTCCCAGGACGTGAAGAAGTAAATTATGAATGACCTGCAAGAATTTTATGAGGGGATAATAGTGTGGATTTTGGAGACAATATGTTTTTGTAGTAGTTTTTCACTTCATGATGTAATGTAAAACATTATGAATATATCTAGTGTTTCCAAGGCTATTAATCCAATCGGTCTTTCAAGATTTGATCTTTATTGTGATCATGCCAATGTTATGTAATAATGCACCGACTCTGCGTAACTGGGGTCGGGGCGTTACAGTTGGTATCAGAGGAAGTTTAGTAAAAACCTTTGAAGCGAAATTTAGATAATCCCCGATTAGAGCACGTAGACCTAAGATGAACTTTGAGTATTAGTCTAGAAGAACTTCCTAGAATTTTGATATTGTAAAGATTTTGTGAGTTTTACGAGCAATACATCCCTGTCTGTATACGAGCAGGTAGAGGTGGCTCTGGCACAGATGTACCTAGGGGTAAAACCTGAAAACACCGCTTTGAGCTAGACTCGAACGGGAACTGTTGCACAACAATGGGCATTGCTGCACTCTTGGTTACGACACTCCCGGGGGATATTCTTAGGATAACTCTAATTTTATTTACAAAACATTATGAAGGGTTTGTTATTATATACTTCCTCAAAGAAAACATTTTTATGATTATGGATTATATCCATAAATAGTTCAATAAATGTTAAGAGTTTTATAATAATGGGATTATGTATTTTGTTTCATAAATTGATCTAGTTTATGCCATTGTTTAGAAATGGGGCCTAGTGGAAGAAATGGAAATAGTATCAATGCACGCACTCTATGTAGGGGTTGACCTCATGCTCAATATAATTATAGTGGAGTTGGTGATGCAACTGGTTTCGATCAGCTAATCACCATACTGGGACAACTTACTCAGGTTATGAATAATAACCTTACCCGTATGGAGCACCCTGATCCACAGCATGGAGGATCAATGTTAGATCGCTTCATGAGGCAACAACCACCAACATTCAATGGGAGTACAAATCCCTTAGTAGATGAGAAATGGATATTTTCCCTATAGAAAATATTTCAGGCTTTGGGGAGTAATGAAAGGGAAGAAGTTATCATGGCAGTTTACCGCCTCACTGGAGATGTTGATCAATGGTGGTCATTGATTCAAAATACGAAGGAAGATGATAAAGTATCAAATATGGAATAGAGGGAGTTCAAAGATCTGTTTTTAGAAAAATACTTTCCTCGCGACCATCGAGCAGATATGGAAAGGCAGTTTCTGAGTCTGAGACAAAAGGAGGATGAGAATGTCACAAAGTATGAGGATAACTTTACAAGGTTAGAAAGGTATGCTGGAGATTATATACATAACCCAATAAGTAATATTGATTGTTTCTTTGATGGGTTAAAACCATTTCTCCGTCGAGCATTAGTATCACAATCCTTCGCGTCGTACGAAGACACTGTATCATGTGCTATCAAGACCGAAAAAGAATTCCCAAGTCTTATGACTTTAAAGCAAAGCAAGAGAAGAAGAGATATTCTGATCAATCTGGGAAAGGAAATAAGTGGACGAAGGGAAATGATGAATATCCATCCTGAGGTAAATGTGGGAAGAAACAACCTGGTACTTTCTTGAAGGTAACGGGAGTCTGTTACAAGTGTGGTGAAAAAGGCCACCAATCTCGTGATTGCAAAGGGAAGAAGGAAGCTAACAATGTTCAGTGCTACAATTGCAGGGAGATGGAGAATTATGAAAATTAATTTCCTAAGCGTCGGGAGAACTTGCCTCAGAAAAGGCCATGGGATCAAGGCCAAGCATATGCTATCACTACTGCTGAGGTAGAAGCTCCGAAAGATGTGGTGGCAGGTAATTTAATGGTTTCCTCAAGTTTAGAAAATGCATTATTTGATTCTGGATCATCACATTGTTTCATATCTTCCCAGTTTGATAAGAAAATTAGATATTTCCAATTTGATTTAACAAAGGAGTTGTCAGTTAAAACTCCTAAGGGAAGTATCATTGCAACAAAGTTTTGTGATCCAGTCCCCATTAGAGCACATAAATGTTCTTTATCTTCTGATCTCATCGTCATACCTATGATTGAGTTTGATATAATCCTCGGTATGGACTATATTTAGGACTATTATGCGATGATTTATTGTAAGAAGAAAGATGTTACGATTCTTGATAATGATGATAAGGAACACCTTATCTTTAGAGCAGAATCGTCACCGACTAATTCTTATCTAGATCCACCCCCAGTAGCTAAACTAAATTCATTTATTGAGGAGGAAGAGAATGAAATAACTGTGGGTGAGGAAAGGAATGTTCAAATAGAGGATGTACCTGTTGTGAAAGAATATATTGATGTATTTCTGGAAGATTTACCTGGACATCCTCCAGAACGAGAAGTTGCGTTTTCCATTGATTTAATTCCTGGTTCAAGGCCTATATCGAAGACCCCTTATAGAATGGCCACTGTAGAATTAGTCTAACTAAAGAAACAACTATAGGAATTGAGTAATAAAGGATTTATTCTCCCTAGTGTTTCTCCATGGGGAGCCCCTGTTCTTTTTGTTAAAAAGAAAGATGGATCCATGAGGTTATGTATCGACTACAGGGAGATCAATGCTATAACAATAAAGAACAAGTATCCCCGACCTCGCATTGATGATTTATTTGACCAACTGCATGGAGCTCAATACTTTTCAAAGATAGACCATCAATCTGGATACCATTAGTTGTGTGTGAAGACGGAAGTTATTCTGAAGACAGCATTTCAAACTAGGTACAAGCATTATGAGATTACAGTAATGCCTTTTGGATTGACTAATCCACCCTCTGTATTTATGGATCTTATGAATAGAGTTTTCATGGATTATCTCTATGAATTTGTGGTGGTATTTATTGATGATATCTTGGTATACTCAAAAGGCTATGAAGATCAAGAAAATCACTTGCACATTATCTTGAATATTCTGAGAAGACATGAATTATATGGTAAGTTTAGCAAGTGAGAATTCTGGTTTCCGGAGATTTATTTTCTTGGCCATATTGTCTCTAAAGATGGAATCTCTGTTGATCCTTCTAAGACCAAGGCAATAAAATAATGGCCATCACCTACGAATATAACTGAGGTACGTAGTTTTATTGGTTTGGTAGGTTATTATCGATGTTTCGTCCAGAATTTTGCCTGATTGGCCAACCTATTAACAAAGCTCACACGTAAAGGGGTTAAATTTGTTTGGATAAAGGAGTGTGAAGAATGTTTTGAAGAACTGAAGAGAAGATTAGTCAATGATCCTATATTGACTCTACCATCGGGGAATGATGGGTTCGTTATTTATAGTGATGCATCGAAGAAAGGACTTGGTTGTGTCCTTATGCAGAATGATAGGGTTATTGCCTGTGCATCACGATAGTTGAAAATTGATGAGAAAAACTATCCTACTCATGATATTTAGTTAGCAGCTGTGATCGTTTCTTTAAAGATATGGAGGAACTACCTCTATGGTGAAAATGTGAGATTTATACTGATCACAAGAGTTTGAAGTATATTTTCTCACAAAAAGAACTCAATATGAGGAAAAGGAGATGGCTTGAATTACTCAAGGATTATGATTGTACGATACACTACCACCCGGGGATAACAAACAAAGTGGAAGATGGTTTGAGCAGAAAATACCATGGAGTTTTGAACGTGATGAGAATTGAAAGGGATCCAATTTTCATTGATCTAGTGAAGATGGACATGGGAATAACCAGGGAAGGTGAAACATCAATTCATTTTCAAATGGTTTCCAAACCATCTTTACTAGAAATAATTAAGAGTTCTCAGACTGATGATGAAGAATTTCAAAAGAAGATTAAAGCTGTGAATGATGGGAGATTGAGAGACTTTGTGTATGAAGATGGGATTTTGAAATTCGGGAAGAGGCTTTGTGTTCCCGATATACCTGATCTAAAAAGGGAATTGTTGGATGATGCTCATAGTTCCAATTTCTCTATACAGCCTGGGAGCACCAAAATGTATATAGATTTGAAGGAACATTTTTCTTGGGACAACATGAAAAGGGAGATTGCCGATTTTGTGTCAAGATGTATGTTTTTCAACAAGGGAAAGCTGGAAGGAAACAGTATGGTGGAGTATTGCAACCTATTCCCATACCTGAGTGGAAATGGGACAATATTTCGATGGACTTTGTCATGGGACTACCAAAGACTCCTAGAAGGAACGATGCAATATGGGTTATTGTTGATCGTCTTACCAAGTCAGCACATTTTCTTGCTATAAGAGAAGATCTACCACTAGAATGTCTAGAAAGACT
The DNA here is from genome assembly GCA_963277665.1 of Viscum album. Classification (NCBI taxonomy): domain Eukaryota; kingdom Viridiplantae; phylum Streptophyta; class Magnoliopsida; order Santalales; family Viscaceae; genus Viscum; species Viscum album. The sequence continues at coordinate 1,971,882,682 of OY728151.1, forward strand.
ATATATTAGTGAAGTTTTGAGACTTCATGGAGTACCCCTATCGATTGTTTCTGATCGTGATCCCCATTTTACTTCAAGATTATGGATGAGCCCTCAGAAATCCCTAGATACTGAACTTCATTTGAGCACTGCCTACCACCCTCAGACAGACGGACAATCAGAACAGACTATTCAAACCTTAGAAGACATGCTGAGATCTTGTTCACTTGACTTTCAGGGTATGTGGGATCAATTTTTACCTTTGGTAGAATTTTCCTATAACAATAGCTTCCATTTGAGTATTAAGATGGCACCATATGAAGCGTTATATGGAAAGCGATGTCGTACACCAACCTGTTGAGATGACATTGGTAAAAGAAAACTTGAAGGTCCAGAACTGGTGGAGGAAATGATGGAAAAGTTGAAGGTAATCCAAAACCACATCAAAGCAGCTTAAAGTAGGAAAAAGAGATATGCCGATAATCGAAGGAAGGATTTGTAATTTCATGTCGGTGATCATGTTTTCCTGAAGGTATCTCCATGGGAGGGATCCATACGTTTTGTTAAGAAAGGTAAATTGAGTCCCAGGTACATCGGACCTTTCGAAAATCTAGAACGAATTGGGGATGTAGCTTACCGATTGGCAATGCCGCCAAGTCTCTCCAAAGTTCATGATGTGTTCCACGTATCTCTATTGAGGAAATACATGCCTGAACCAACGCATGTACTCACCTATGAAGAATTAGAACCGGAACCCGATCTGTCTTATTGTGACGAGCCCGCCAGGATTCCTAATACAAGAGAACAAGTACTGAGAAATCGGACGACGCGTCTGGTAAAAGTTATGTGGAGAAACCATTAGATGGAAGAGGCAACGTGGGAACCCGAGGAACATATGTTGAAGATCCACCCAAGTATTTTCATGCGGTAGTATTCTGGAAATTTCGAGAACGAAATTATTTGAAGGAGGGGAGAATGGAACACCCCAAGCTTCTACGGTACGCTTCTCTTTGAATAATGTGATAGTGTGTGTTGTACGCAACATCGAGTTCTAACACACCACAACCAATCAAACTAGCCGTTATGAATAGTAATACCTACTTTTTGAAATTATATATATTTTATATTTCAAAAAAGACTTCATTTTTGGTTTCGGAGTATCAAAATTATCCTAAGATGAATTTTTGGTATTTTTCTGAGAACTTCCAATTTTTATGAATAGTGAAAAATACTTAAAAACAACTTTTTTATTTAAAATAATTTATAGTGATAAATTATATTATTGAGTTGTTTTAACGTATAATTAGAATATATTTTTACCATTTTATCCAATGGTGTTCATTATAATTAATTTCACTTTGAAATTGGACCTAAAGAATTGTCAATCTTTTGGTATATATTGTTTCTTAAAAACATGATATTTGTTGTGACTGCGGTGATTAATTATAAAATTAATTAATGCAACTTATATTTTTGTAATTTTGTAAAATAGACATCATTTTTGAATTCGGAATATCAATTATACCTTAGGGTGAAATTTTGGCATTGTTATGAAAAACATCAATTTTTGATGAATAGTGAAACTACTAAGTGGTAGTTAAAAAACTGAATTTTTCATAAAACTTAATTTTACCGCTTCTGATAATCGAATTAAGAAAATCTGAGAGACATGGTTAATATTAGGAAGTAAAATTTGGTTCAATGAGATGAAAATAAATTTTGCTGAATAGTAACTTTTTAGTTTTATTTACCACGGTTAAAAGTAAATAAGGTAATTAAGGGTAAAAATGATATTAATATTACCCTAACACATTTCGTAATTCTATTGGACAAGTGTATCTCGACCAAAAACAACTTTAGGAATAAAATATTATCATTTAGGTCTACTTGGATTAGATTAGGACATTTATTATTATTTAATTCAATGAAGAGTTAAAAGAGTTAAAATCAAAGTTTATTTACTAAAAAATTTTAATATAGGGTTATACATAAGATAAATTCGATTGTAAATATTCATTAGAAATTTAAAACTATTTACTACATAATGATATTTTATTTATAATTTTTATAAATTAAATAATTTAATTTATTTATGACACAATGATGATGCAGTAATTACCAAAATAGTGAAAAATTAAAATAATTGATATTATAAAAACCCAAATAAATATAATTTGAGCCTTTTAATGAATTACACTAATTTTATAGGATAATATGAAATATTAGGATTGATTTAATCTACTTTTTTTGAGGTAATCATTCTGTTATAAGTTTCACAAAAATCAACTATTGAATAGTGTCAAAATTGACATAAAAGCGTTTTTAAAACAAATATTATATTATTAATTGATATGAAATTCTAAAAAATCTAAGGTTCGTCAAAGAGACTTCTATCATGATATTAGTATCATTAATGTACCACTTTGGGGTCTCTTGGATGTATATAGTATGTTTATTAACTATATAATATAAAAATACAAAGTGACATGGTAATTGTCAAACTAATTAACTAAGAGTTAAAACTAAAAGATAAGGTTAATATAGTAACCCAAACCTATCTAAATTATATTGGTTGAATGTTTTTCGACCAATACCCACCTTAAACTTTGAATAATGAACTTTGGATCCATTATAAACCGAATACGAATTTATTATAAAATAATATTTCTATCTTTTCAAAAGGTGCCCCTCACCCCTCTTATAAAAGAGAACTCTTCCTTCTGATTACTTAACACATTCAAAGCCTTTTGGTTCGGCCAAACTCCTCCCAAATACTTTGTAAACTTCCCTCAATTCATCCTAGAGGCCTTCCTATAGTCAGAAATCCAACTTAAGGAGCCCTTTTGATCAAATCAAAAGGAAGAACCCAAAGAAGAGGTAATGATTTCACCACCCTTTTTCCAAGTTCCTTTCTTCTTCCGGTTCTTCTTCCATTGTTATTACCATTATAAAATAATAAATTCAGTATCATATATATATTGTGATGTTATTATAAATATGGTACAACCATATTCAGTATTCTATCCATCCTTTGAATAATATGTCACCCTACGTGCGTACGTATGGCTTACCGTCTCCACGTCGTGGTGTAATTGTTATTCAATATATTATTATTTGGATGGGTATAATAATGATGTGTAACTCATGTAAATAATAAATATAACATGATAATGATTCTGTATATATGATATACTATCCAATTATATATTATTTTAATATCAAAAGAATGATATTGTCGCTCGTGCGTACGTACGGACTACCGTCTCCACGAACGCGATGAGATTAATTCTCCATCGTATCTATTCAAGTATAATTATAATTTTATGATTTAAAAATAATGTTTAAGGACTTGATACCATTATGGATATGAATAAGATACAACCTATCCATGACAAACATGGCTTACGTAACAAAACATATAAAATAAAACGAGAAAGTTAACACCCGAAACAACGATAATACTAAAATATTATTAACAAATAAATGTTAAAAGATCATATATGATATCATATTATTGTATATGATTCTTGTATAATTTAATAAAAATTATTTCACCATTATACAGGTGGTTAACCTACCCCAACCAAGGAAAAGTACAAGGTAAGGGTTTATTTCACAATCTCTTCATTATCCGAGGTTGTTTATACATAATAATCTACTGGGATCTCTTTATCATCCACATCCATGTTTCTTAAAAATGTATTTCAAAACATTTTTACTATTTACAAGAATATGCGTTAAAGTCATTTATACTCTTGTTTGACTTTTTATAAGTGGTTTATAAAGGAATCTTTCCGTCATTTTCCAAAAAAGGCGATTTTTAACCTTTTCGACAGAATTAAGGTAAGAATGTTTTTTTAACTTATACGGTGGGTTCTATTATTTTCCGCCGTTATAAAATCGTCGAAGCTTACCTTACAAGCTTATAAGAATATTTTCAAAGAAAATTTTTTATTTCATAAATATATGACTCTTAAATGATTTCAAAATAGAAAGAGATATTTCTCTAAAAAGAGTTCTGATTTCATCTATGTCAACATCCTTTGATGGGTTTTACGCTTATTTGAAGTTGATTTATTATGATACAAAACTTCTATATTGTATTTAAGGTTTTGTGATATGTTTGACTATGGATGTGCTATTTTTATACAATTCATAGTTTATGGGGAAAGTATTGACATTTCGTATGCTAGTTTTAATACGAATGTGTATGTTATGTTTAAACCTTTTCATATGGGAATGCATTGGACTTATTATGTGATGGGTGGATCCGGCTATAGCTCCTCGATGCATCGGTAGGTTTCATGAGACAAACTAGTGTCTTGCCACAAGGCCTTGACAAAATCTTATTTGTAGTCTTGGCACGAGGCCTTGGCTATGTGGTTATGATACTCTGGCATTATGCATTCCATCATTATGAAAGTGGTTATTGATATTGCATGTGATTATTCGATTAGTAGAATATCCATGTGAATAAGTAAATGGAATTATTTCATTTTATTTTTTCCATACTATGTTGAAGTTCATGTTTAAAAGGATTTTGTTTTAGTTATACATTGCCTTATATGTTTATTCTTATTTATGAAAGTTTCCGCTATATTGTTATCCTTACTGGGCATTTGAGCTCAGCCCTTTTCTATGTTTTATTTTTCCCAGGATGTGAAGAAGTAAATTATGAATGACCTGCAGGGATTTTATGAGGGGATAATAGTGTGCATTATGGAGAAAATATGTTGTTGTAGTAGTTTTTCACTTCATGATGTAATGTAAAACATTATGAATATATCTAGTGTTTCCAAGGCTACTAAACCAATCGGTCTTTCGAGATTTGATCATTCTTGTGATCATGCCAATGATATGTAATAATGCACTGAATCTGGGTAACTAGGGTCGGGGCATTACAGAAGCAAGAATAGCTTAAATGGTAATTGGTTCTGGGGATGACTTGTGACTCGGTTGTGAGCAGTGTGCTTCCTATGAAGAGGGACGAGTGTGCTTGTGCTTGGATTGTCTTTGGAAACCCTAGGTTGTGTTGAGTGTTTGTTGATTTTATATATATTTGTAGTTCTTATGTATCTTATTCACGCCCCACCCAAGTCAGGCACTTAGTTCTGAACACCCCCATTTCATGGGGAAGGGTGATTTTTACAACACTTTTATTAGTGGCTGCTTATTAGATCCTTTCTGCTCCCTTTACCGGATAGCCCTAGTATATTCGGGTAGGCTGTGATGGCCTGAGGTCCATTATTATCCCAAAAATCATAGGCCAGGGTAGTTGTGGTGGTTGGCCCAGGTGTTTACGGGCAGGTTGTTTCGCAAGTATCTTCTGGATGAGGCCTAGGTGTCTTCGTGCGTGATGATAACTTTCTAGCCCAGGTGTCTTCGGGCGTGGCAATTCTTGTTCTGGCCTAGGTGTTTGCGTGCGTGGTTACGTGAGGTTGTTATGGCCCAGGTGTCTGTGGGCGAGATAGAGGTTGTGGCCCAGGTGTTTGCGGGCGGGATGTGTGGTTGTGGTCTAGGTGTCTGCGGGCGGGTGTGGTAGTGGGACTGCGGTGAGAATGGAGGGATTGGTTCGATGCGTAGGATGTCTTCAATAAACAGTGGGAAAGCGGCGTGGGGTACCCAAATATCTATGTGTTATTACTATATATTACTTGACTTGAATTATTTGGGGAGCGTGCCTTGGTGAGGTTGGGTGGATAGCTTTTCCTTATTGGGTGTTTGTTATATCTTTTTCCACATGGAATTATAATGTCTCCTCACATGTGAACGAGAGTCTTTGGTTTTCCCTACTGAGTGTACTTTTATGCTCACCCTATGTATATAAAACTATTTTCAGGTTTCGAGGAGGACATCAGAGATCGTGCGAGACCATAATAGCTCAGATATTAGAGCAGTTTCTTATGTCATTTTCCTTTTCTTGGTACTTTACCTTTTGGAGTTTCGTGGTTTGAATCCCTTAATTTTGAAAATTCATATGGGAATGGTTTACTTTTGGATTTACATTTACTTTCAGCTTGGGTATTGTTGGTGTTCCTACCTTATCTCTAGATCCTATAAAAAATATATATAAAAACGATAATTCCTTTAATTTTTTTTGTGAGATTATATGCCCTTGGCTCTGGTCGCCACTCCGGGACCAATGGAAGTTGGGTTTCGGGGGTCATTATCTCTCATTCAACTTAAATAAGGAAGGGCTTGGCAATCTAGAGACCCTTCCCTCCTTTTGGTGAAGGCGGGTCGTGACAGAATGGTATCAGAGTAGCTGGTTGAGAGATAGGATAGAGTCTGGAATTAGGCATAGTGAGGATTGCATGGGATGGTAGGGAAATAGTGTTGGGTGACCTAGGTGCTTGAATTAGGCCAGGGAAGACCATCTAGGACACAGGGTTATGGGGCCCCCCATGATCCGATGCAAGGACTCTGGACCTACCGAACAACCAAGTGAGGCTACACTGATTGCAGGGTAGAGACCCTAGGAAAGGTACATGCATCATAATGACTTGTGTTCTCTTGTTTCTGGGTGTTTTGGGGATTCGAAAATAAATAAATAAGTCATATATAATTTAAGAACAATATTCTGCACTACTTGGGCTTAGGCATTCCTTGTTTACCTTGAATCTATGGCACTTGAGTGATGACCACGAGTTGTAATGGCGATCGAGGCCCTAGAGGTTGACTTGGCCGATCAACATAGGGTTGATCGAGAGGGGGAGGACAACCAGTGGTAGAAGATGCTTTGAGCCCTCCAGCGACAAACACTCTAGAAGTATGAGGTCATCACCTCTGACATGAATATGGAGGGATGGCTAGAGGAGCTGGTGATATCCTTCATCTTGATTCGGGCTCCGACCGAGTACTGGGTTCTTTTGGCCATCAGCTAGATGTGGGGAGCAGCACGTCAGTGGTGGACGCTCTACCTGGGGGAGAGGAGGGAGGCTGAGGTGGCATGGGCTGATTTCGAGAAGGAGTTCCACGCAGAATTACTCTCTTCTACGATGAAGGCAGAGAAGAGGCAAGAGATACTCTCCCTATAGCAGGGGAGTATGTCGGTAAGGGAGCTGGGGATCATGTTCAAGGACCTCCTCCTCTTTGCTCCGGACCTCTTCCTAGATGAGGAGTCTCGGGCAAGACGTTTAGAGGAGGTGCTCCGACCCTCCCTCCAGTACGTCGTTACCCCCTTCACCTTACCGACATACTTGGAGGTCCAGAACAAGGAAGTGGTGGTGGAGAGGATGCACATGCTGGGCAGTGTGTCACGATAGGAGATTCATCTAGGATTTTCAAAGGGAAAGGACGTCAGCACCAGACCTACAGCATCGGGACCCTCTAGGTTCCGACAAGCAGGGAGTAGGCCGCATCTGTTACAGTTTCGGTCCCCCAGTCCTCACCCTTTCCCTTCAGGCCCAGGACCGGGGTGCTTCGTTTGTGGGAGCCATGGACATCTCCAGAATCAGTTCCCAGAATAAGTTCAGTACGGTAGTGGCGGACAGGCCCAACACCCACCCCAGCTGGAGGTTCCATCTAGGATCTTTCAGCAGCAGTAGCATAGGCAGACAGCTCCCAATCCTCCAAGGTCAGACGTTACAGGGGGAGGCCGACCTCAGGGCTCTCCTTAGGGACCTCGTCCAGGGCATCGTCGGGGAGGCGGCCAACATCTGATGGGCAGAGGAGCTGTACATGGACAGTTTCACACCGTAGAGGCAGAAATTCGAGTGGGACCGGAGGTTGTTCCATGTACGATCAGTTTTTTCAGTACCCTTGCTTACGCCTTGTTCGATACCGGAGCTTCGCACACATTTGTTGCACCCGGTCTGGCCCGTGCTCTGGGTCTGGATGCCGAGAGACTTCCAGTGCCCCTGGTGCTGAGCACACCAGTCGGAGGTCAGACCTAATTTTTTTATGTTTGTAGATGATGGAGACTGATGATAATGCCACATCAGTCGGTAAGGGATCTACTACTGCTACAGATACATCCATACGATGTCATCCTAGGCATCGACTGGCTGTTCTCTGTGCGTTCCATCGTCGACTTCTTCCAAGGAAGTTTTGTGTTCTCAGACTTGGGTGGTCGACGTGTTACTTTCACCGGCAAGATGAGTGGCCAGAAGGGAAGAAAGGGATAAGAACCCCTCCTATCCTTGTTAGACGAGGTTTCAATAGAGTCATTGGATGCTGAGATGGTGGAGGTACCAGGGATCGTCAGTGAGTTTATGGACGTCTTCCCTAAGGAGGTGACGACTCTAACCCCTCGACGTGATATCGAGTATGGTATAGACATGCAGCCTGGTGCTCGTACAATTTAGATGGCTCCCTACCGGATGGCGCCTTCGGAGATACGGGAGTTGCGGATTCATATCGACGATCTGATGAAGAAGGGTTTTGTTCGGCCGAGTGCGTCACCTTGTGGTGCTCCAGTCTTGTTCGCAAAGAAGGCAGATGGTGGTCTCAGGTTGTGGATAGACTAAAGGATGCTGAATCAGGTAATGATGAAGAATCGCTACCCTCTTCCGAGGATAGATGATTTCGTTGACCAGCTAAAAGGGACAGGATGGTCCTCGAAGATTGACCTACGGTCTGGATATCACCTGTTGAGGGTAAAGGAGTGAAACATCACGAAGATGACCTTTAGGTGCAGATATGGGCACTTCTAGTTTGTAGTCATGCCTTTTTGTGTTACGAACTCCCCGGTTGTGTTCATGGGGCTTATGAACTATGCTTTATGGGAGTACCTGGATCAGTTCGTAGTAGCGTTCATCAACGACATCCTGATCTATTCAAGATCAGAGGAGGACAATGCAAAGCATCCGAGGACGGTTTTAGAGGTCCTTCGACAGCACCAGCTCTATTCGAAGTTGTCGAAATGCAAGTTCTGGATGCGAGAAGTACACTTACTTGGGAATGTAGTGTCCGAATAGTGGGTAGTTGTGGACCCATCATAGTTTTAGGCGGTTGTTTCTTGGGCAGCACCCAAGAACATGGCATAGGTCTGTAGTTTCCTCGGGCTGGCAGGTTACTATCGGAGGTTCGTACCCAACTTCTCCCAACTTGCAGCACCTTTGACAGCCCTAACCAAAAAGGACTAGACATTCATGTGGAGTGATAATTGTGAGGCATCCATCGACTATCTGAAGGATAAGTTGGTTAGTGCCCTAGTGTTGAGGTTTCTAGATGAAGGGGAAGCATATGAAGTATTCTATGATGCTTCGGGACAAGGCCTCTGGTGTGTGTTGATGCAGCAGCAAGGGGTGAACTCTTATGGGTCTAGGCAATTACATCCCCATGAGAATAATTATCCAACCCATGATCTGGAGCTTGCGGCGGTCATTTTTTCACTAAAGTTGTAGCGGCATTACCTCATTGGAGAGCACATTGTATTCTTCACAGACCACAAAATCATGAAGTATATCTTCTCCCAGCGAGACCTAAACCTACGATAGAGAAGGTGGATGGAATTCTTCCAGGATTACGATTTCGATATTTCCTACACCTGAGGGAAATGAATCATGGTGGTTGATGCATTGAGTAGGAAGTCACAGAGGGATGCGGTCCAAGAGTCGGCAGACACTTGGAGGGCGATGGAGGAGTTGGTTTCCCTACACCTGGATGCGAGGATGGATAGTGGTAGGGGTTTCCTGTATCAAATGATAGTACAGTCTTCTCTATTATGTCCGGTGGATGAGTCTCAGTGGGGAGACCCAGAGTGCTAAGTGATGCGTGACCGGGTTGACCAGGGCAATGCTTCGGAAGGGTGGAAATAGGATGGTCAGAATCTGATTATTTTCCGAGGGAAGTTGTTTTTCCAGAGGCGATGTGCGGCCAGGTTCTTAGTGAGTTCCACAACTCACCCCTAGCAGTGCACCCGAGAGTTTCCTAGATGTACCATAGTCTGAAGAGACAGTTTTGGTGGCCCAGAGTAAAGTGGGTAGTGGAAGATTTTGTGGCCATGTTCCTAGTGTGTCAGTAGGTGAAGGTTGAACACCATGTTCCAGGTGGTTTGTTGCAACCTTTAGATGTCCCTGAGTGGAAGTGGGATGACATCTCGATTGATTTCGTCACAAGGCTACCCAATTTTCAAGGAGGGTGCGACACCATCTGAGTAGTAGTGGACCGGTTGATGAAATAGGCTCACTTTCTGGCAATCAAGGAGTCGAGTGTAGTAGATGCTCTAGCATGAAGGTACGTGGATGAGGTGGTGTGGTTTCATGGAGTTCCAAGGTCCATAGTCTTGGATAGGGATGCAAGATTTACCTCACAAGTCTGGAGGGGTTTGCAGCATGATTTTTTCACCCAACGGTGCCTTAGAACTACCTTCCACCCCCAGACAGATGGGCAGACAGAGCGCACCATCCATACCTTGGAAGATATGCTATAAGCATGCACCCTGGACTTCAGGGGATCATGGGTGCTGCACTTTCCTCTGGTATATTTCTCCAACAAAAATATCTTCCACTCTACCATTAGCATGGCCCCATTCTAATCATTGTAAGGGAGGCCGGGTCGCTCACCCGTGTGTTGTACAGAATTTGGGGAGGTAGGTGTTCTTGTCCAGGAGGTGGTGCAGAGCACGACAGAGAAGGTTCAGCTTATACGAGAAAGGATGAAGGTGGCTCAGGACCGGAAGAAGTCATATGAAGATGATAGGAGAGGGTCCTTGGAGTTCGAGGTTGGGGACCACGTGTTCTTTAAGGTCTCCCCTCAGCGTGGGTAGCAGAGGTTTGGCAGTGGAAGTAATATCTCTTCCAGGTTCGTCAAACCCTTCGAGGTGTTGCACCGGGACATAAAGGTGGATTATCAACTGGTGTTGCCACCACACCTTCAAAGGATGCACGATGTCTTCCATGTGCACCAGCTTCTTCGATATCTACACGACGACTCCCACTTCATCGATGGGAGAGAGTTAGATATCGAAGACGATGAAACCTTCGTGGAATAGACATTGATGATCGAGGGTCGTGAGGAGAAGTTACTTCTTGGACGAACCATCTTATTGGTTCGCATGTTATGGAGGAATGGTGGGATTGGGGAGAGTACCTGGGAGATGAAAGCACAGATGCGTGCCATGTACACAGAGTTGTTTTTAGTTTTATCTCGTTTTTTCAGTACTTGTTTGATATTCAATGCTTTACATTGTTGACTATGGGATGAACAGTTTCCTTTTCGGTGTATGTGCGTGAAGTGTTCTAAAGGATGGGGAGGAGAGGACCTGATTACTAGTTTGGACACATTAATGTGGATGCACCTAAACCCGTACGGGCAAGTCAGTTCCGCCCAAAGAGGATAGTATCTTAACACGGAGGAAAGGGAAACCCATCTCCCACCTCGACGGACGGTTTGGTCTTTTGTTTTGCGTGGTTGCATGGAGAAAGGAGAAATAGGGCGTCCATGGTTGTGCAGGAGATAAGCTGTTCTTGTGTGAGAGAGGTTCGATCCTAAGAGGTATGATCTAGTGTGGTTGTTCGGATCCCCCCCCCCTCTTTCCATTGGGTCTGGTTCTGGATTCTCGAGGGCAAGAATATTTTGAGAGGTATCTGATGTAATGGCCCAAATCCTCATGACCCCTCCCTTTTCCAAATTCTGAAGTGACCGATTGGCGCAACCGATCAGCGAGACCGATCGGCACGACCGATCGGCACGACCGATCGACGAGACCGATCGGAGAGACCCATCGGCGAGACCGATCTACGCGACCGATCAGTGGGACCGATCGGTGTCATCCAGCCTTGGCGGGATTTTTTCTATAGCCTCCCCTGTCACCCCAGTTTTAGGCCTTTTTTAACTTTCTGAAGCATTTCAAGGCTGTTTTTAAACCTATAATTAATATCTAAAAATCAAAGAAACATACCTACTAAATAACAATTAATCCAGTCGTGTGTAACCACCCAACCGTGTGTAAGAACCACGATTCGACTTCCAAGGCATTCAAATTTCTTATCCCATAACAACGGGATTTTATCTATATATCTGAGAAGTATTTCTTCTCCCCCCTACATCCTTTTTGGTGGACTTCTCACTTCTCACTGGTGTGATTTAAGTCCCTCATTCCCAATACTTTTTGTGGGCCTAGGATGAAGTCGTATGATTGTCCTTGGGGTTCCCAATGTCCCTCCCCTACAAATCGTGCATCCCCTATTCTTGACACATGGAGAAAAAACGCCGATCCTTGATCAATCAAGTAGGTATTTTCTCCTTTGTCTCTTGTTTCTTTGTATCATGTGGGGTGGGCATGCTTTTGAATTTGTGGAAACTGATGAAACTGAACTTAGTGAAGATAATGAATGGACTTTAAAGAATGAAGAGGGGTGGTGTGATCGATGTTCTGCTGTACTCTTTATGCTGTTATGTGTTGTGAACTGTATGGGCCTATGCTCACTGAAAATCATGGTCGTTGGTTGTCTTTATCTGTGCACTATTGAACCTCGGTGCTCTTGGATGTTTAACTTACCATAACATGGAATTGGTTAATTATGTATACTTGGGTAAATAAAGTGAAAGCACCAGGATCAACCCTTTTCTATGATAACCCCGGTTAAATTAAAGTGGAATTGCAACCATGGAGTGCGTTAAATCTTTTAAATTTGAAAATACAAGCATGGGAATTCCTTGTGTTGGTGGTAGTGGTTTGGTTGTTTCTTTCACGGGCCGATTTCTGGGGTGATACGGGAGGGGATTGGATCCCCTGTTTTTGTACTTTTTCTGGTTGTAAATTTGAGGCCATGTGATTACTCTACTTATATCAATAATTTGGGTGGAATCCTTATTTGTTTAGAAACCGTTGGCTCCGGGATTTTGGGAACATGGGGTTGTATCTTGGGGTTTTCTTTGGTTCCAGTACTTCGAGGGATCTCACTTATCCCTTTGTTGTTGTGACTTTGCAAGAGAACTGGGTGTGAATGCTTAAATTGTAGTTGGCTGTAACTTTTTCCCTTGGTTTGTGCTTATGTTTTTAGATTCCCAGTAGTGAAGAACTTTATTTAAATGAGATTACTTGAACATGGAAGAAAGAATAGCCTAAATGGGAATTGGTTCTTGGGATGATTTGTGACTCGACTATGAACAGTGTGCTTCCTATGAATAGGTATGAGTGTGCTTGTTCTTGGATTGGCCTTGGATACCCTAGGTTGGGTTGAGTTTTTGTTACTTATACATATATTTGCAGTTATTATGCTTCTTATTAGGGCCCCATCCATGTTGAGAACTTAGTGGCGAACACCCCCATTTCATGGGGGAGGGTGTTTTTTCCAACACTTCTATTAGTGTCTGGTTATAAGATCCTTTCTTCACCCTTTCCTGGATCGCCCAAGTATCGTCGGGAAGGTTGTGATGGTCTGAGGTCCATTATTATCCCAAGTATCTTCAGGCATGGAAGTTGTGGTGGTTGTCCTAGGTGTTTACGTGCAGGTTGTTTCCCATGTATCTTCAGGATGAGGCCCAGGTGTCTTCGGGCGTGACGATAGCTTTCTGGCCTAGGTGCCTTTGGGCGTGGTAGTGGTTGTTCTGGACTAGGTGTTTGTGGGCATGGTTACGTGAGGTTGTTGTGGCCCAGGTGTCTTCCGGTGGGATAGTGGTTGTGGCCCAGGTGTTTGTGGGGGGAATGTGTGGTTGTGACCCAGGTGTGTGCGGGCGAGTGTGGTAGTGGGACTATAGTGAGAATGGCGGGATTGGTTTGATGCATAGGATGTCTTCAATAACCAGTGGGAAAGAGGCGCGGGGTACCCAAATATCGATGTTCTATTACTATATGTTATTTGACTTGGGTTATTTGGGGAGCGTGCCTTGGTGAGGTTGGGTGGATAACTTTTCCTTGTTGGGTGTTTGGTTATTTATTTTTACATGGGGCATTAGAATGTCTCCTCACTTTTGCATGAGAGTAATTGGTTTTCTCTACTGAGTGTACTTTTAAGCTCACCCTATGTATATATAACTGATTTCAGGTTTCCATGAGGACATCAGGGATCATGCGGGACCGTACTAGCTCGGACCTTGGGGCAGTTTCTGTTTTCTTTTTCTTTTTCTTGGTACTTTACCTTTTAGAGTTTCGTGTCTTTTATCCCTTACTTTTGAACATTCATATGGGAATGGTTTACTTTTTGATTTACCTTTACTTTCATCTTGGGTGTTGTTGGGGTTGCTACCTTATCTATTGATCCTATAAAAAAAATATAAATAGGGTAATTCCTTCCATTTTGTTGTGTGATATTATATACCCATGGCGTTGGTCGCCACTACGGGACCTATTGAAGGTGGGTTTCGGGGGTCATTATCACTCCTTCAACTTAAAGAAGGACGAGATTGGTAATCTGCTGACCCTTCCCTACTTTTGGTGAAGGCTAGTCGTGAAAGGCTGGTTGGAGGCAAACTGCAGCGCGAGGAGGGCGCCGTGCCGAGGAACCGGAAGGCCCGTCGGCCAGCCGGGCGGAGCTGGACTGCGGCGCCAGGAGGGAGCCGCGCTGAAAGACCGGCTGCCCGCCCGTCTAGGATGCAACTACCAGAAGGCTAGCCAGCCTAGCCGGCCAGTTTGGGGAAGGGCGGTGCTGATTGGCGCCCCCGGTGCAGACGGCCAGCCCCCCCCCCACCCCGGACCGCTCGGAAGTCCGGACAAGCCAGCCGGGCCCCGCGGGGCTAAGTCGTCCGGGCCCCATGCCCCACCAGTTCGTGCCGAGATGCGCCCAACTGGGCCGCACCGGGCCGGGCTAGGCCGCACCAGGCGGGGCCGGGCTGGGCTGAGCCCCTTTGGGCCAGGTCGTGCCCCTTCAGGCTGATCTTTGTTTTCCTACGGACCGATCTGACACCCCTGCCCGGTCAGACCCGTCAAACTGGGTTAACCTGACCCATCAACCCACTGGGCTAAATGGGTCTGGCCCATTATTCTCTTAAACATCAATAACATAATGACCGGACATCCGATCGACGCGCGGTCTGCGGCACAAGGACTCTTTCGATGAGACTATCCTTTTGCGATACTCTAAGTGAGTTTAGGATTATTTTTTATGTCGTCCGAGTTAGAAACTAGCATATTTCTAACCGGGCCCCAGGAATGGAAAAACCAATATCTCTTAGACTGGACGTCTGATTGACGTGTCGTTAGTCACATTGAGTTCATTTTGACGAGATGGTACATTGGGATACATCATCTCTGGATATCGTGATAGTTGATGTATTGTCCCCCTGGCTCATGGAGCATACCCTCCCAGAATCGAGCGTGTTGTGTGTGGGAACCCTGGAGCTGGCTGCGACTGCGACGACGATGACGACTGTACTTGGATCCTACGTGGGTTTGGCAGTGATGGTTACTGTACTTGGATCCTACTTGGGTTCAGTAGAGAGGATGAATGTACTTGGATCCTCTGTGGGTTTGGCAGTGATGACGACTGTACTTGGATCCTATGTGGGTTTGGCAGCGACGACTTCTGTACTAGGATCCTATGTGGGTTCGGAAGAGGAAATTATTCAGAGGAAACATCTAATCATCTCCACCCCTCTTCGTGAGTAGTATACCTGTGTGAGCTGAGTCTTGTCATTCAATCATTATCATTGGTATGATTGACTTCTTTCCTGTGTGGACTGGTTGTGCTTGGGATCGGAAGTTGGAGCCGCACTGAGATTGATGACTTAGGTTTATGTATGGGAATATACCAAAGTACAGTTGGTTGATACTCCATGTTTGTATCTTTCCTTAGTGGTTAATCCTTTTTGGGTTCTAGGGGACCTTCGTGGGTCTCAGGGTCCCTACTGAGTATCGTATACTCACCCCTGCACAGGCATTGCCCGCACTACGTTGTGTTGGATGCAGACGATGGAAAACACTGATCGTGGTCGAGGCTTGTGGAGCTGGACGGTATCTGGTGGTGGACCATATGGAAGGACGTACAAGGAGAGGACGGACGGACCCGAGGTACCGATGAGACTATCTGTACCCACCATTCAGGTGGGATTCCCGGAGAAGACTCGGTGGTTGCTGATTTACTTTTCATCTTTTGTACTTTCTTTCTCAGTTTTACTGTTCTTTCAGTTGGGTTCGTATAGTGGAACATTTCCTTTACAACACTTACTTTTGTACTCAATTTACTTTGTGTTTACTCCACCTTGCGTACTCTGTTGTGTTTTTCTACTTATATAAAGGCAATGACTTCCCATTTAACGGGATTTACTCCTTTGGTGATAGTCATCAGCCCCTGGATTGTGGAAGGTGGGCTTGGGGTAGTCACGGCACGGTCCCCGAGGACGGTTCGTGACAAGCCCCCCCCCCCCCCCCAGCTATCTCGCCATACAGGGATCCAGGTTCTCCCTCCAAGTAATCTATAGGATCTTCTAGCTGGGCTCTAGCTCCTTTCACTCTACAGAGCATCCCGCAGGATCTCTCAACTGGTTTTGATGTGTTGTTCTATCATGGGAATCTAAAGTTGAAATATGGGTTGTTGGATTTCCACATTAGGGTTCCCAAGGTCATATTTGATACCCATGTCTTGAGGTTCCCAGGTGTATATATGGCACCTCGTATATGTGCTGATCCACAACTCAGTGAGTTCATAGACCAAGGGCCATGTCCTTCTATTGTGGTGTTCTAAGGAGGTCCTAGGAAGCTGTCTTGTAGTGTTCCATGGGATTGAGAGAACTATCTCAGGGAGAGTCTATCCACGAAGGCGGGTTTTCATTCTAGAAGATAAGGACATGTTGCAGTAAATCCCACTGAATATTGGGGCTCTGTGAAGAGTGTGACCCCAGCCTAGTTAGCTCATAAGTCGGCATGTGGGAACTCCTAAAAGATGCACTTTCTTCCAAAAATTCCATCCTGAGTCATGTCGGGTTTGAGCCCAGGATTTTCCAATTGGCAGATGAAAAAGAAACTACAGGGAAGGGATAGTCCTATATGTCTATCATAAACAACCATAGTCCCTGCGGCCAAAGCCGGGATATTATTTTTTTAAGGTTTCCAATAATGATCTGGAACACTTCAGGATTCAGGGATAGGATGAAAACCGATTTCATATCCTAGGAATACAGTAATCATGATGTCAATAAGGTGGGGATTATCGAGCACTAGAAGAATATTTCTACAGTTCAAGAGTTTACTCGTAATCTCAAAATGGAAACATCAATGAATGCTTCCCCAACTAAAAACATCATATAATTATTCTGGAAGGGGGGTGTTTCAGTGGATTTTTTTCTAGTGGGGGATCAGTATCTCATCATGAAGGTGTCACGTGACTGATAAGATCTTTATATATCCTTTATTTATCAAAGCGGTGATGCCCAGAAGAGGGAGGTGATGTGGTCGGATCTTAATAGGTTCGACCCAGGGGTCCAATCCTCAGTGGAAGGTGGGTATTTTAATATCAATACAAAACCAGATGATAGTAAGGTGCAAGGTGATTTCTTGAGGTGGGAATGTACGTTTATTTTGCAGTTCATGGAAGAGATGGGTTTAATGGACATGTGCTATTCTGGTGATCCATTCACCTAGTGAAACAGTAAAAGGGTTGAGAGTAGATGCTGGAATACACTTGTTCGATATATTTCCAATGTCCACACTCTCTCCATGTATCCGAATGTGATGGTTAATCACATGACATGACGTATTTATGACCACTCACTGCTCTAGTTATATCTATGAAGGACAGAAGTCTCAGAAGAAAACTTCAAGTTCTCCTTCTTGTGGGTGAGTAATCTGAAATATCAAAATTATGTTAAGAGAATTTGGAACGAGTCTCCTCAAGGAAACTCATGGGTGGAAATAAACTCTATGTTGAGGCGCTTGATGCATGAACTATTGGTGTGGGATAGGTCTCTTCCCTCTCTAGATTAGAAGCTGGCTGTAATCAAACATGAAATAAACAGTCTAGAGACTAGTTTAGCGGAGAGATAGAATGATGTTGATTTTGAATAGCATGCACAGATGAAGAGTTATCTAATGGTGATGGTGCTCTATCAGGAGAGACAGGCGAGGGAACATTCCTGGTATAAATGGTTGAAGGAAAGAGACAAGAACACTTCATACATTCATGCTTGTATTTGGGAGAGGTGGCGAGTTATGAAACCCAATCATTCACTAAATGATGGCTCGTATACTAATGAAAGGGTGGTATAGGGCATGGCTTGGTCATTATTTTATGATATTCTTGCAGGCACAAATGAGAAAATTCCTAGACGGTACCCTTTGAGGGATCCTTTTCTCTGGGAAGGGATCTCAAATACTGTCTCGGAGAAAGAGAATGCTATACTGGAAGGAATACAAGAGAAGCAGTATGTTCATGCGGTTATGTGGAACCAGAATACTTATAGTTTGGCAAGACTCGATGATTTCCCAAGATCATTCTATAGGTGCTATTGGGAGGAGTCTAAATGAGATATCATTTCTTCCATACTAGATTTCTTTTAAGGAGGTGGCCTCCAATGGATATTGTCAGCAACCACTTAGGTTCTCTTGTCGAAGATCAAAGATCCATCTTCTCTCTCCCACTATTGGCCCATGTGCATGTCACAAATACCATATAATGCTTTAGAGAGTATCATCAATATGAGGCTGTCCAGTTTATTTCCTCAGTGGATATCCATGGAGCATCATGGCTTCATCAAAGACTGATTCATTCAGAGAGTCATGGTAATGAAATTGGAGATGCTGAGAGATCTTAATACCTAATATTGTGGATCCAATGTGGTTATTTAGCTAGGAATGAATAAGGAATATGATAGGATGGAGTGGGGCTTCATCCACAGATTCCTCATGATGATGGGTGTATCTAACTGGGCATGTGATATAATTTTTACGTGTGTATGCTCATCGTGGATGGATGTGTCATTTATGGGGATAACTCATGGTTTCTTCAAAACTCTATGTGTCCTTAAGAAAGACGAGCGTCTATCCCTAAGTATATTTATCCTCATGCAAGACACTTTTATTAGGTTGATCAACAAAGGAATTTGTGATGGGTCATTCTATCATACTGGAGAATGTACCGCCTACCCCAAGTGTCTCATTTGATGTTTGATGATGATTCGATAAAATTCATGAATGTTGGGTGGTGGTACCTCTAAGAGCATAATAGGACACTTGAAGATTACTACTTTTGGAGCATGAAAATCATAAATAGGGATAAGATTATATTCTCGGTTCATATTTCACGCAACCCGAGCACGGTGGTCCGGATGGGAAATATAATGGGAATGTGGAGATGCACTTATCCCATGGTGTACATTGGTACCCCTATTTCTCCAGGAATTCTATGGAAGAGGTACTTTGATAATGTGGTGAAATGGATTATGGATTGTATTATTAATTGGAAAAATAATTTCCTTTATTTCAGAGGATTGATCACCCTAGTGAATAGTGTCCTATCTGCAATCCCAATGCATGATCGGGCCTCTAGCAATGTAAAAAATGGGGTTAAAATGATCATCATTATGATTTTTGGTCATTTCATTTGGGATGAGTTAGCCGAGGGGAAGAGATTGTTAGTGTAATTGGGAACGATGGCCTGAACCATTTGTGAAGGGGAAATTGATGTTATGACTCTGGTAGTCACGGTCCATTTCATGCATCTGAATCATGCATGGGAGATCATTGAGAAACACACCTTTTAGAGGAAGTATATTTCGTGAAAATACAGGGATGATACGGCATCTGGTTCGACTAGGGGTTTAATGTTATGGTGCTCAGTGTTTTTCATAGTTCTTACTCTTCTCCCACTCTCTCAATGGATTATTAGGGAGGGGATCATCATTTTCATGTATCAAAATTGGTCGGGCGGATTGATGGGTTATATGGGATTCCTAGACCCCATTATGTCCTTTAGGGAGGCAATCACACATCCAATGTTTTTGGGACGGTCATTGATGCTCCCGAGAAAAATGTTTTTGACTATGTTATTATAAAATTTGAGCATGATTGGTGCATATTTACCCCTTCCTCCTCAGGAATATTCATCTCAAATGATTTTTTCAGGAGGAATGCCTTATAGAGGAAACATAATAGGTGTAATAGTGTGGCATGATGCAACATGATTCTAGGTAAACTAAATTTCCTCAGAAGGAGGATCCTTAATAAAGTTATCCCCTCAGATAACCACATTAAACGGTTAGGAATTAGTCAAGCTTCTTGTTGTCAATTTTGCGGGAATAAAATTTAAGAGATCACATATCACATATTCTTTGATATAGAATGGGGTTGGCATGTTTGGAGTTTCATTGGACTTTCCACTTGGTTTCTTTACCTTGTGGTAAACATTGAGTTGTTTATGGAGCACTGATTCTAGGAGGCCAATGAGTCTGTGGTATAGTTAGAGATATGGGTCATCATATTTAATGCATCTTACCGGTGCTTATGGAAATCTAGGAACCTATCCAGATATGAGGGGAGAATTTCCACTGGAATATTTGTGGTGGAAATTACTCGATGTATTTTTATTGACTTGATCGATATTGCTGGCATCGGGAGAGAGATGTAATCTATTCATATGCTTTATAGTTCCTAGAGGGGGGGTCTCCAGGAATAATGAGGAGGAATAGGGGAGGTGGATTTATTGGATTCACCCTAGCTACAGTATCATGCACAATAATGATGGTTTCTGTGTATTGGGTGACATGAGAGGAGGAGGGATTATTCGAGACATCAAATAGAGTGTAGTGTTGGCCTTCACGGCTCATTATGGTAGTGGATCTTATATTCTGGAAGAGGTGTAGGTGGTGCTTACAGGTCTATCCAAATATATTCAAAGGGACATTTCCATCACCCAACTGGAAATAGATTCTATGATTATTCATGAATCTCTTCATGGTAAAGGAACCGCCCCTGTTCAATCACATATACTAGTAGATTTTTCAAGGAACTTCTTAATAACAACATTATTATCTCACATACTTGGTGTGAGGGGAACAAATTGGTGGATAATATGGACTCTCTTGTGGTTCCTGAAGTCCCGGTGTTGTGTCATTCTAATGTTTCCCATTTTAAACTAGATGGGGTGAATATAATTCAGGGTGACTCCATTGGCATCCATTATATCTGACCCCCCTAATGTGGGGTTCCTTCTCTGTATTTGGCCCTATTTTAGGGACCCTCTTTCTGAAAAATAATTATTATGTTTTATGGATTCCTTATGTTTGGAATCCAACAAAGAATATGGGAACATTGTTGATGTCATTCATGTTCACAATATGCTTCTATAATTAAAATGTGATGTTTTTAATAGATGTGATATATAGTGGTGGTTTTGTGGTTATGTGTAAGATGATGTCATGATTGATTTATATAAGACTAGTCTATGATGTAATATATTTGTTCTGTTGTGGAATTTATAATGGAGGCTATAACAACATTGGGTTGTTTTTCATTCGGGATTGAGAGTGGGAAAATGGACAAGTATATGTGGAATGACTTCCTTATAATTCATGAAATTATGAGTATTATAATTTGATGTGTTACATATGGGGGATCCTTAGTGAGGATGGGTGGTAGCGAACCATGATAAGTGAATTTTGATTCAGTTGTTTATTCAATGAAGAATTACTATGCTTCATCCACTTTTTCAAAAACGAGCCTTGGTGATGATTTCAGTAATTATAAGTGATTCTCACTACTATATATATAAATAGTTTTTCAGTTTTCCCAGGTCAGTTTGGAGTTCGATTTTGGAATATCATTCTTGAAATAGGGATTATAGATGGAGATGTTTTTTATGAGTTTATAATGTTATTTATAATTTTACTGTACTTATTATTTTTGACATATATAATTTAATTATGAAGATATTGAGAATTAGTTTTATATATTATGGTGTAAATTGATGGATTTATTACTAATATAATGGGTTATATTCTGGTATTTCTTCCATTTTTTGTGATTCATAACCTCAGAGCTAGTTTCTAAACATGGGAATGTTGGAGGCGGGGCCTCAAGGGTCCCCCTAATCATCACTACAGTCCCAATAGGGGTTCCTAGTGATAGTACATCAGCACACCAATCCTAATTAAATAAATAACTATAGGTTATATTATATGTCATCTATCATTAAAAGATCATAAAATGGATCATGGGAGAAAATATGTGTTGGGAAAGAGTATGAGAGATTCTTGAATAGATAAATTTCCCTCTTCAACAAACACATGGAGTACATCACCTATATTCCATTAATATGAATCAATTTCTACTCAAATCAATAATATAAAATTATGCCATTTTATATTTGGGTAATTGTATCATTTTTTTCATTAATAACTATTTTAGAATGTACTTTTTTATATTGTTTTGAGATTATTTTTTAATAATATACCATAGTTTTCTTTTATATGAAAAATATATTAAATCTCTCCATCTCCCATTTTATAATTATTTAATTTTTTTCTTTATTCCCCAACCATTTATAATCATTTCTTACAATGGTTGGAAAACAACTCCTGGCATGATCCCCTTAGTGGATTTCACCTGGTTTAAGATTCCACAATCTTATTTCTGAAGGATTGTATATCAATATAATATGAGGGATGGGTGTGTATTCTATTTTTAGGGTCATCAATTTCATTTCCTCAAAAATTATTAAACTCATTTAATTCCCCATTAAATACAAAATCACTAGTAGAGGCCAATATTATTTACAAAATAAACTAAATTTATTCTTGACTTCCAATGGTCTGGACCTCTAAACAGGATAAAATAGTAAAATTAACCATCTACATGACCTTAAAATTTACATTATCACTTCATTTAAATTAGAAATTGGTTCTTACTCATGGAACATATTTTGTAATGTTTTACACTATTTTTATTTTGGGAGATATTTATGATTTATTTAAATAATAATAATTTATTCCCAGTGTAAAAATTATAATAACATATAAATTGATACTCAAATTAAAATTAATTCACCAATGATAAACATGGAATGTGGTTTATTTATATAAGGTGATATAATTTATTTGTATCGATACCCAACAATAAACAAATAATTTTTCATCCATTGTTTGAAACACGGAAAAATCCCAGTCATATTTTATTGTAAAAAAATAAAAAATTTATGGTGACACTGTGTGTGGATTTATAAATGGTGTTTAAGAGGATAGATATAGATTTTTTAGAATTGATATTTTTTTCTAGAGATTATTATTGTTATTATAAAATGATATTAATTTGTTTTATTTGGGGGGAATCATGGAATAATTGTAATGAAATAACTCACATCCCTCTATTTTCCATTATTCATTATTTGACAAATGTCAGGAAAACTTCCCCTCCTATTTTTCACATTTTCCATTATAAAATTGAAAAAATAACGATCTTACCTCTCTCATATGGAAAAATAAGGAGTGATTCCTTATGTACTTGTAATTCTTCATGGTGGTGGTGATAATAAAAATGGAGGAATATAATGTGGTTATCAAGTGAGTAAAATTTTAAATCATGTTAAAATAATAAATTTATTTATTATTATCTATATCAACTTTTTTATCACTCTTTCCCAATGTTTGGACCATACAAATTTATTATTTTAGAAAGAAAATATTAAAGTATAATTATAAATTGGCTAGTCATTTTTTATTCAATAATGTACATATATGAATATTTATAAATAAAGAATTATAGAGACATTGAAATGTCATTATTTAATGAATATAATATAATAAATACCCTAATATTCACTAATATTTTTTGTGGGAAATTATATATATACATATGTAAATATTAATCCAATTATTAAAGAATGATTATTCTCTGGGTTAAACAGATTAATAACAATATTATTATTAATAATAATATTAATTTATATTACAAAATTATCTTCTACAATTATATAATTATATCATGCAATTCTCATTAAGGGAAATTTAATATTTTCATTCATCGGTGTAAGTATTTTCAATAGTTCATAGAATGACAAAAAAACTCTTAGTGAGACAAAAAATATATTAGAAAAAATATTTAATTTATTAGAATCATGATATAAATTGTGAAAATTTTATTAAAATATTTGATTAATTATTAATATTAAATGTATTAACCAGGTATTATTTATTTATATAATTTTATTATATTTTTTTTCTCATGGGTTTTGCATTATTTTCCTCATTGAGTATTTAACAATGTTTATAAAATTATTCTATCCCATTTATGTATATTCTATTTTTTTGAATCTATTCATCGAAGATAGTTTGAAACATACATTTTCATTATGTCAAATCTGTTTTCAATAAAGAATAATTGAAATAATGGATTTTGAATGATGTCAATATATTTAAAAAGTGTTTCATGGAAGTATTTTAAAAGTCTACAAGTATGTTGAAATAAATTTAACATTCAAAGAAGAACATATTTATATTTGAATATTATATTTTGGTTATTAAGTATATTAAAAATATTTTTTATACAAAAATAGAAATTTAATGTTTTTACTCCCAATAGATATTTTTTAACAGCCATTCACTTTTAAATGATCAATAAAAAATTAAAACATGCTTCTTTCTAGTGTATTAATGTACAGATTCCATTGAAAATTGATTTTATGAAATGAAATATTCGATGTAGTGAATGGAATATTAGATTCTATATATATAGAGAATATTAGAGAATAAAAACATTGGATATACATAAATTTGTGAAAAATATAATACAATATATAGAAATACACATGGAATATTTTAAACGAACTCTAATTTGGGAAACCACCAAAAGAATGCTATGATTTAAGATTGTTATGATTTTTTAATATTCACATATTTAGATAATGAAATACAATGACATATGTTATGATGTTTCTATTAAACACTATTAATGATACTCAAAGAAAAATATTCATAAAATAAGGAATATTATTGGTAACTACTAGAAAATTATTGAGTTGGAATTTGATGTTAGGCAAGATAACAGTGTTATTAAAGAAATTAAATATATCTAACAATTAGAATATATCCTTTGAATAATTTTGAAATATTTTTTTTAATTATTTTTGAATTATTTAAGAATGGTTGAGTGAGATATGGTTTTAATTGATTAATGAAAAAATTATAGTGACATAGTTGAATAATTGAATAATAAATGGTTTTGTAGAGACGAGTATGCCATATGTGTAAGCATATTATGCATTATCATCTGTATGTGATAGAATATGTAATGACCTGGATTTTATCATGTAATTTGTTTTTAATTTTATGAAATTATTATGACTCCTTGAAAATTTAAGGCGCGTGATTCTGATGCCCGGTGTTCCCAAAAAAAATTCTGAACTTTTTTTTGGGTACGTTCATTATACGCCAGAGCGGTGTTTTGTAACTTTTGGATCGGTGCTCAGAATTGAAATCCAAGGGAACTGTTGAACTGGTAGTTCCGATATTCGCTTAAGGAGACCTTCACCTCGACCACAGTTGGTCGAGGGTGGATTATAGTTTCTGGAATTTTCGTGGGAGAAAATAAAATAAATATGCTTTATTTTATTTCTGAAATCAAAACATAACATTAGAATTTTTTTGTGGACACCAACTAAGCTTGAAACCTTCACATTGAATATGGGAAAGCACTTGGTTTTCCACCAATTAAATGTGCCAAAATTTAATTAATTTAATTTAAAAAACTTAATAAGGTTTGATCCTCATCTCCTGTGGAAAGGATTTGGTTTGTTAAAGGGGAGGTTTCGAAGAGCTTGGGTGGAGAAATCCCAAATGAAGAACATCCTATAATGAAGAATGAGGATGATGATCGAGCACGCATCATAAGCATATTGCAGGAGAAACGGACGGTGATTTTACCTTCTTATCCTTCTCCTCCCAACGCCTCCAACAGAAAATCGAGGTAGGAGTTTGTTTTAGATTTTTCATCATCGATTTCATGATTGAATCATTCTTTTCAAGCTGTGAGCTACCAGACTAACACAGAGGGTATGATCTAGTGAAACATGTTAGAATACCTCCACATCATCAAAATTGATTCATTATTCCTGACAAAGGAGGAAGACGACTGATGTTGGGGAGGCACAAGGTGGCGGCAGACACTCTGGTTAGTTGTGATGGTGGAGGTTGTGCAACCGCACTGCCATAGGAGGTCACGGTCTGTCGGCTGCGGTGGGGGATCATAGCAGACGGCATGTCAGCCGGCCACATGAAGGTGGGGCAGCGCGCGTCGGCGCCACTAGTAGAGGAGAAGGCCATGGAATGTTGGCCGCGACGACGCACCAACAAGGCTAACAACAAGCGGACCGCGGGAGGAGTGGTGCACATCCGCGCCCCTGGAAGGGACGGTCGGCCGTTCCGACGGGTCGCGTCGCATGAGTAGGACCCCCTTCAGTGGGTCTGGAAATCCATAGAGCAGCGCCATGTGTCATAGCTGGGTTGGTCGAACCGAACGGTTCAGCAGGCCATTCGGAATACCTGGGGGAGCCTCCCCTCGAGTGTGGGTTTGGGAAGAACTCACCACAGGGGGCCACCGGACTGCGGGTCGCCCAGTGGGCCACTCTACTGGGTCATGCACAGCGGGCCACGATCGGTAGACCGGGCCGGACCACGGCCCACTGGGCCAAGCCCCCCATAACCTAGTCAATCTAGGTCAGACCCGGACCGGACCGAGCATCCCAAACCAGGTCAGCTCGGACCATGCCAGGTTGGTCTGACTATGTCAGACCAGACCCGTCCCCATGAAGACGTAGTTTCACCTTTTCGACCATAGCATGTGATCTGGGCATCTATTTGACAAACCGTATGTGGAACTGTAATCTTTGAATCGAGGGGGTCCTTTTGGTATACACCACTTGAGTTTTGGATAATGTTTGAGTATGGACGGGTTGGATCAATCCCTGAATCCAACAGGAACCGTGTGGTGGAAATGATAATGACTTACAGACCGTGCATCCGATTGATGGTCTATGTGTTCCATTGGGTCCCCTATGTCATGAAAGTCTTTTGGGTTACTCATTTTTTTGAGCCTAGTTGTGGCCAAGGAATGACATTTGTCTCAAGGGATCGATTTTACAGAACTTGAACGCATATGGTGTGAGGAATCTAGTGGCTGGGAGTGAGGCAAAGGTTGGAGATGGATAATATGGAGGTTACTTACCTATCAAATTGGGGCAGTTCGGATCCTCTGTGGGTCATTGCAGAAGTTAGTACCAGTCGATCCTATGTGGGTCAGCACTCAGCGATCCTATGTGGGTCCGCGCATATCGATCCTATGTGGGTTAGATACTGTGTGGGTAAGTGCCCAGCGATCCTAGGTAGGTTCCCACATACCAATCATGTGTGGTTCATTGTGGGGTTTAGTACCTATCGACCCTATGTGGGTCAGACTTCGTATAATCAGCAATAGTGTCTCCTGACAGAATATGATTATTTAGCTTCACGACTGATCATTTGTACTTCTATACTTCACTAATACCTAGTTTGATCTGAGACTATGTTTGAGATGAGTATTTACTGTTTCAGTCTTTTTCTAGGTAGCGTACCATTGTGATACATACCTTTGTGGTGTTACCATTGTGGTATTCATTCCTTCATGAAATAGTTGAGTATTGGGTTGATGAGTTAGGCCTTGTTCTTCCTCACATATGAAATGGGTATACTTCATAACTTTGGTATATTTATGAGCATATACCTAACTAGGGTTGAATGTTGTTTCCATGAATGGTGGGTCATCCTTTGTGGATTTTGAGATACCTTCGGGGGTCTTGGAGTCTCTACCGAGAACTGTTATACTCACCCATGCACAAACTTCATCAGCACCATGTTGTGTCTTGTGCAGGTGACAAACAGTGTTGACTGAGGATATGGGTACCAGAACACAAGTCTTCTCAGAGGTGGAACATAGGTGAGGCGTATCATAGAGATGACCAATCAAGAGTTGTACATACACCTCATGTAGGATTCTTGGTAGGTTTTCGCAAGTGTTTTTTTCAGGTTTACTTGTACTTTCTAGTTATTCATATACTTTCCAGTTGGGCTTGTATTCCGGCCCCCTTTACTTACTATTCTCACTCGGTTTACAATTTAGTTTACTTTGTGCTTATATCTTGCTGAGTGATTGGTTGTGTGAGTTTACATGTTATAAAGTCATTGTCATCTTGGTTTTAAGGATATCCTATTCTGGTGCTAGTCCCCGGCCCCGGGCCTCTGGAAGGTGGGCTTGGGGTAGTCACGACAAGGGCCCCGGGGGACGGGTCATGACAATTTTGTATCAGAGGAGTTTGGTTATACTAAAGAAAAAGGACTCTAATATTTTCAGTTTGGAAATAGTTTTAAGTGTGATGAGTGTGGTTTTCTGTTTGGGTAATCTAGTGTTGGTGCTATGTACGATGTATCCATACACCAGGACCCTGACTTCTGATTTTTAGCTCAGTGCTTGAGGACCCTGATTGTGTGTGTTTTTTTGTAATTTTTTCTTATGATCTCTTTGATTCATCTCACTAGGTATAAATTAAGGACTTTGGATCACCTGTTTATTTTTAGGATGCCTCCACCCAGACATCCAACCAATGATCTGGGTAGAGTACGTGATGATAGCCCACTGAGTGACAATGCTTCAGTGTAGGGCCCCCTTACTGTAGTTGTACAATCGGGTGGTGTACCAGCAGCACCAATACCCTATTGGGAAGTCGATGCCACCATCCCCATCCATATAGGTTGCACTCTACTTGAGAAAGTTGCATGAGTTCCAGCGCCAGAGGCCACAGAGGTTCTAGGGAGAGATAGATCCAAAGGGGGCTGAGGATTAGCTGGAGGCTGTGGTTAGAGTTTTTCAACAGGTAGGGACACCAACTGATCTCATGGGGATCCTTTCCACCAGTATTCTTCAGGTAACAGTGGGAAGATGGTGGTTCTTGATGCTTCAGGTTCATGAGGAGGTGACTCTCTTCTGAGTAGACATTTTGAGCCTTTTCAAGGCATTGTTCCTCCTAGTGACCCTACTCTCAGTGCGTATACAGGAGCTTCTTCACTTGCAACAGGGTATCATGACTGTAGCTTATTATTTTGTGGGAATCACCGACCTCTCACTCTACTCCACTATCATGGTGTGGTACACTATTTTTAGGTCCTTGACCTTCATGATGGGGCTCATATGAGAGATTAGATCTTAGATTGTTTCTCTCAGTATACGGACACAGGTGGGGGTGTTAGAGATATCACTCTTAGTGGAGAGCTTCCTTGCTGGGCAGTCAATAGAAGTGAGCCCCACCACTAGACGTCACATAGCAGAGTCATCCATAGTTGGTAGTAGAAAATGACCCATAGGTCTAAGTGAACCAAACCTATATTTGGAAGACCTCATGGTACAGTTTCGGTAGTGTGGGTTTCTCGAGACGGAGCGGGACCGGTGAGGATCAGGCAATGTTACTCATGCAGAGTGTAGGGTAACATGACTCTGGATTAGACAACCAGTAATACGGACGACTAGTAGAAGGCTGAAGGACCACATCAGAAAACGTGGATATTGGATCGATGAGGTCCGTAGGTCGGTGGTGGACATGGAAGATGAGTAGTTCATGAAGCAAGAGGTGGGCTGTGATTCGATGTTCGACCACTTCCACCTCCAGGTGGTCCACCCCAACCATAAGATGTAGTTGAATAGTGTAGTGCTCAAATCTAGGAATCTGAGGCTTATAACCACAGTGTTCCAGAGATGATATGTGGCATGATCTGTGTCTACTCCACCCTAGTTTTTGTCCTTATAGACATAGGTTTTATTCAATCTTTTATTTCCATGAACCTCGTTCAGAGCTCGGAGATACTGGTGGAACGTTGGGTCGGTCCTTACGACTAGAGACACCTATGGGAGTGGATTTGATGATTAAAATAATGTGCCTATAGTCTGAGCATAATCAAGGAGGCAAGATATTTGGTTGGGATCTTCTAGTAGCAGTGTTGAGGCCTTACAAAATCATCTTGGTTATGGAATGGTTATCTATAGTCCATTATTACTTCAACTATTTTAGGTGCAATGTGTAGTGTGTCCGTATGGATGGTAACTGGTTTTCCTTCACCAGTGAGAGGGGAACCTTTTCATCACAAGATGGACTTACCTGATGGCGGGTGCATCAGATCTTACATCAGTTGGCTAGCCTTACCCTCAGAGCAGTTGATGTTGAGAGTCTGAGATATCCTTTATTGGTGGATCAGTATGCTGATGGGTTTGAGGATGATGTTCCTGGTCTACCACCTCACAGAGAGGTGGAATTTTACCTAAACTTGTACCCTGGCATGACAACGATATCCACTCCAGCATATTAGGTGGATCCTACAGAGCATCAAGATATACAATTACAATTGGAGGACTTGCAGATCAAGGGATTCATTAGGCCAAGTGTTTCTCCTTGGAAGCCCCGATTTTGTTATCCAAGATGGTATTTGGGAGTTTGATACTCATTGTGTACTATTGGCGCCTAAAGCAGGTGAACATGAAGAAAAAGTACCCACTTCCGAGGATTGATGATCACTTTGACCAGCTGAATGGCGCACGATGGTTTTCAAAGATAGACCACATATTAGGCTATCACCAGCTCACTATATGAATGAGGATGTGAAGAAGATGACCTTTAGATAATTTTATGGCCACTATGAGTTCTTGGTCATGTCATTCGGTTTGATGAATTCCCTAGTAGTGTTCATGAGACTCATGTACATGATCTTCCAGCCATACCTTGGTCTATTTGTTGTAGTCTTAATCGATGACATCTTGATATACTCACCAATAGAGGAGGATCATACATATCATCTATAGAGAGTTCTGGACACACGCCGAGAGCACCAACATTATGTTATGATTTCTAAGTGCGATTTATGGATCTGAGAGGTTCACTTACTTGGACTCATCATCTCAGAGGCTGGAGTTTCAGTGGATCTATCAAATATTGATGTTTTTATTGCTTGGGAGCGACCCAGGAGTGTGATGGAAGGGCGGAGTTTCCTGGGTTTGGTGGTTTACTACTACAGTTTTGTGCCAGAAATTTCTAGACTTGTGGAACCCTTATAATCATTGACGAATATGGGGAAACCCTTTGTTTTTTCAGAGATATTCCAGTGGAGTTTCCAGGAGCTAAGGAAGAGAATGACAAGTGCCCCCATCTTGAGACTACCAGAGGAGGGTGTTCGTTCGTAGTCTACTACGACACATCAGGGAATGGGCATGGATGTGCCTTGATGGAGAAGTGAGTAGTGCCCGCATATGGTTCTCGATAGCTGAGACAGCATGAGTAGAACTATGTTGCCCATGACCTGGAGTTAGAGGTAGTGGTCTTCGCCATGAATATGGGGTGACATTACTTGATGGTCGAACGTTTTATAGTCTACTCTGATCACAAGAATCTAATTTATATCTTCTCTCAGAAGGACCTGAACCTGAGACAACAAAATTGGATTAAGTTCCTCCAGGAATATCACTTAAAGATAGACTATACTCTTGCGATGGGGAATTTAGTAGTAGATGCACCCATCCGGAGGTCTGGTATACAATTGCTGAGTGGGGAGATTGAGCAGCTAGCCGCTTTGCGGATATCCTATGTGGATAGAGATGGTGCAGCTTATCTTTAGTCTCTAACATTCAATCCCCAAATCTTTCAGTGAGTCAAGAGGCATAGCATGGGGATGCTAAATGAGAGACCCGACGTGCTCAGTTATCCACAGGACATGCACATGATGGATTTTATAAAGGTGGGGGCACATTATCCTTTACTAAGGGTGTACTATCGTACCAGGGTAAATTAGGGAGAATGTGTTGGGGGAGTTCCATTCATCCCCTTTAGCGGTACATCAAATAGTGGAGAAGATGTACCATGAAATTTGGCATCAGCACTGGTGGTAGGGAATGAAGAAAGTCGTGGTAGAGTTTGTCTCAGGCTGCCTCACTTGTTAGCAAGTGAAGGTAGAGAACTAGGTTCTAGCGGGGTTAGTTCCGACACCAGAGGTTCCAGTGTGTAAGTGATATGAAATCTCCATGTAATTTTTGACAGGACTTCCACACTCATCCTAGGGGAATGATTCCATCTGGGTGACTGTTGGAAGACTCACCGTGTCATCCCACTTTCCACCTAATAGAGAGAAGTGACCAATAGAGGGATTTTAATGCCTCTACGTGCAGTAGATTGTACGGCTTCATGGAGTTCCATATACGATTGTATCTAATCATGATGCATGTTTAACTTCACGACTATGGAAAGGGGTGGAGGAGGCATTCGAGACACAGCTACGGTTTACCACTACCTTCCATCCTCAAATGGATGGAGAGATATAGAGTACTATTTAAACACTTGAGGACATGATATGTGCTTTCATCCTTGATTTTGTCCATAGTTTTGAGGCTCACATTCCATTGGTAGATTTAACATTCAACAAAAGATATCACACCAAGATTGGTATGGTACCATTCGAGGTGTTGTACGAGAAACCTTGCAGATCACCTCTATGATGGACTGACTCAGGGGTGTCAGCACACATGGGACCTGATATGGTATGTGATGCCATGGAGAAGGTATAGATAATCAGAGAGCTGATGATGTCTGCGCAAAGTAGGAATAAGACTTATGATGATTGGAGATGGATACCTCTAGAGTTCGAGTATGGTGACCATGTCTTTATACGGGTCTCACCTTGACAAGGTTTGAAGATATTTGGTCATAGTGGCATGTTATCTCCAAGGTTCATCAGACCCTTTCAGGTCCTCATCAGAGTTATTGAGGTGGCTTAACCCTTAGCTCTTCCCCCTCATATTCACCAAGTGGATGACGTTTTCCAAATATCCGAGCTGAGGAGATATGTTCATGATCCTTCACAAATCATTTCCTGGGGAGATCATGGCATTAACGATGGGGTGATGTTTTCGGAGGCTCCAGTGGTGATTGCGGATCAACAGGAAAGAGTCCTTCATTGGAGTTTGATAACTCTGTTTTCTGTTTGTTGGTTGCACAGGATCCTCCAGGAGAGAACATGGGAGTGGGATGCTCAGATTCATGCTTAGTACTCTAACTCATTTCCCTAGTTTTTGTTGTGGATTTTGGGGACACAAATCCCTGAGGTGGGGAGAATGTAATGACCCAGATTTTTCCAAGTATTTTAATTTATTTTAGGGAATTATTACAAGTCATTGAAAATTGACGGCGTGTGATTCCAAGGCCCAGTGTGCCCAGAATTAATTTCTAAACATTATTTAGGTACTTTTAGTAATTTATTGAGTATCATATTGTAACATTTGAACATGTTCTCGGAATTGAAATCTAAGGGCACCGTAGAACTCGTAGCGCCGAAATTCTCTTAAGGAGACCTTCACCTCAACTGTTGTAGGTCAAGGGTGGATTTTAGTTTTCAGACATTTTGTGGGAGAAAATAAAATAAACATGCTTTATTTTATTTTTGAAATTGAAACCCCTCTTTTGAAGTTTTTTGGTGGGGACCCCCTAATAGTGAAACATCCTCATTTAATAAGGGTTAGCCCTTGGATTTCCCCTAATTAAATGTGAAAACATTTAATTGATTTAATTTACCTAGCTTAATATGGTTCGCTCCTCATCTTCAGTGGGAAGGATTGGATTTTCAAAGGGGAGGTTTGGGATAGCTTGGGTTGAGAAATATAGAAAGAAGACCATCGTACAACAAAGAACGAGGATGACACTCGAGCCCTCATCAAAAGTGTCTTTCAGGAGCAACGAACACTGACGTAACCTTCGTCATCATTCTTCCCATGACACCTACAACTGATTATCAAGGTAGGGGTTTGTTTAAGATTTTCAATGTCAATTTAACGATTGAATCTTTCTATTCATGTCACGAGCTACCTGAATAACGTGAAGGTTACGAGATAAATGAACATGGTCCAGTCACTCTGCATCAGAAAAATTGATGCGTTCTTCATGGTGAAGGAGGATGGTGACCGACACCGACGAGGCACAAGGCGACGGCTGGAACTTTGGTCAGTCACGATAGTAGTGACAGAACAACTGTGCTACCAGAGGAGGCTAGGACCCGTCGACCTCAACAGGGGAGCATGTCAATTGGCAAGTCGACTGGCTACGTGAAGGAAGGGTAGTGCGCGTCTGAGCAACTGGTAGAGGAGAAGGCTGTTGTCGATCGGTCGCGGCTCCGCACCAAGGAAGCCGAAAAATGGTTGACCATGGTAGGGGAATCACATGTTCGCACAACTATAAGGGAGGGTTGGCCGTTTTGGCTAGCCACATCGCACGAGCAGGACCCGCTCTTATAGGTCCCACATTCTAGCATGGGGTTCTATATGGCGCCACTGGGTTGACCGAACCGAATTTTCCAGAGGACTGTTCGGAATACCGGGGGAACCTCCCCCTGGGTGTCGGTTGGGCCACCCCACCACGGTGGCACACCTGACCACGAGTTGCCCAGTGGGCTGCGCCATTGGGCCATGCTCAGCAGGCCGGGTTGGGCCGCCACCTTCGTTGGCTGGGGGGAAAAATTCCCAAAGGGTCGGGCCCATCGTGGACTAGGCCATCCAGGCCCTGCCCGCCATGGCCGTGGCCATCCGGGCCGGACCTGGTCTGGGTCGGGTCAACCCAGGATAGGTGGGGATGGGTCAGTCGACTGGGTCGGACCAGACCCGGGACCATCTGGACCCTGTATAACATTTTTTTCCATAACATATGATCCGGACATCCGTTTGAAAAACCGTCTATGGCAATGAAATACATTAATCGATTAGGTCCTTTTGGTGTACTCCACTTGTGTTTTAGATAATTATTGAGTAAAACTAGGTGGGATCAAACCTCGAACCCTAATGGGGTCCTCGAAGTGGAAACACTAACAACTTACATACCGTGCGTCTGATTGATGCGCCTTCTGTGGAATTGGGACAGTTATGGCATGATAGACCTTTGGGGTTCTCCTCGGTGGAGCATAGTGGTGGTCGAGGTTTGACCGATATCTCAAGGGTCAAATTTTATGGAACTCAAGTGCACTGGGTGCGAGGAATTCAGCAGCTGTCAGTGAGTCGAAGGTTAGATATGGATAATATGGAGGTAAGTTACCTATAGACACAGCTCAGGTTAGATCTTGTGTTGGTCTTTGCGGGGGTTAGTACATTTTGATCCTGTGTGGGTCCGTGCTCAGCGATCATTTCTAGGTCATTGCATACCAATCCTGTTTGGGTCAGATCTTGTGTTGGTCAGTGCTCATTAATCTTATGTGGTCCAGTGCATACCGAGCCCATGTGGGTCAGTGCACAATGATCATGTGTGGGTTAGTGCATACTGATCCAGCATGGGTCAGATCCTATGTGGGCCATTCTGGGGGTTAGTACCTATCGATCCTATGTGGTTCAGACTCTGTATAATTAGAAATACTGCCTCTTGACAGAATATGATGATCTAGCTTCGTGACTGATCATATGTACTTCTCTACTTTACTAATACCTGGTTTTTGCTGAGACACTATTTGAGCTGATTATTTACCTTTGCGCTATTCTTCTATGTGGAATACCTTTGTAGTACTTACCTTTGTGGTGTTATCATCGTGGTATTCTTTCCTTCATAGAACATTTGAGTTTTTGGTTATTGAGTTGGGACTTGTGTTTCCTCATGGATGAGATGGGTATACCTGATAACATAGATATTTGTAGGGGAATATATCGATGTTGGGTTAATGGTTGTTTCCATGATTTGTGGTTTATCCCTTGTGGATTTTGAGAGAACTTCAAGGGTCTCAGTGTCCCTACTGAGTATTGTTATACTCACCCCTATATGGGTTCACCCGCACCTTGTTGTGTCTTGTATAGACAATGGACAACATTGACTGAGGACAAGAGTACTAGGACTAGAGGCTTCTCGCAGGTGGAAATTAGACGAGGCGTACCGCAGAGACGACCATTTGATATTTGTACCTACCCTTCATGTTGTATCCCTAGCGGGTGTTTGCTGGAGCTGTTTTTCAGTTTTACATGTACTTTCCAGTTTTACTTGTAATTTCTTGTTGGGCTTGTATTCTGGCCCCCTTTACATAATGTAATGAGTCTTTATACAATTTAGTTTACATTGTAAATATATATTTATGAGTTCTTTCTTGTGAGATTTTATTTGTTATAAAGGTAATGACTTCCTGGTTTTAGGGATATGCCTTTCCGTTCCTAGTCGCCATCCCCTGGCCTATGGAAGGCAAGCTTGGGGTAGTCATGACATAGGCCCCGGGGGATGGGTCATGACAGTGTAGTCTTTATAAGAATAAGTAAATATATTTAGAACTGTTTAAAATAAAACATAAAAGGCTATCATATATGGTATAAAAACATAGGAGTGATAGTTTCAAATATAGCTCCTTGCTACTTGTGAGAAATTGATTCCTTTTTCCTCCAACAGTGGGTTATCCTTACCAATTTTCCCACCATCACTAACAGTGATTATCTTTCTCATGACCCAAGAAACGAATATTTCCATGAAATTCCACTTATTAACATTGTATTCCCAAATTGTCATATCTCGAATATAAAATTCATTAAAGAAACCAATCCACAAGATTATTCCACGGTGTTCTCACTCTCAATGATGATATCCATATGTCAACATTATTGATAGTTTCCAATTGATTTTGGGGATACTAAAACACATGTGATCATTGGTTTTTGGACTCTCACCACCTCCTCATTCATATTATAGATGAAGATGACCAAATAAAATAATGATAAATTTCTCTATTCCCCTTCAATAGTTTTTTATTTTTGTCATTTACCTTTCACTTATGAAACTCAAAAGAATTTTGAACACTATTCGATGGCTGTATAGGTCAGTTTTTTGGGATTAAATATACCGTTAAATAATATATCAATAAAAATGTAATTTTAATATAATTTAACTCTACTTAATCTTGATGACAAGCCCAATGATTTTTTTCATAATATCTGACCACATATTTTTATTGAAGATGAGTCTTTGAATCTGTCCATGGAATATGTGTATATCGGGATAGGGGATTAATTCGGTTGCAAAAAAAATTGTTTTCTTTAGCAACCAAATGTTTGTCGTACATGAATATTACATAATTTTAATGAGAAACAACATTGTAGTGTTAAAAATCCACTAACAAAAGGTTTAATGTATTGAAAAAATTAAGCTTAAACATTTTCTTTTTGAAAGGTTGGGGCCGAAGCCACATTTATTATTAAAGGAAAGAAAATACCTCTTTTTAACTAAGTAGAGGGAGAGCCATTACATAGCCCAAAGGCCCTGTGGGGTTTTCCATCATTACATGGCCTATAAGACCTATTTTTTGGCCCAATTCCCATTGTATTAGTAGTATGGCTACAGTACCCACCTACTACAGTAGCACGCAGTACCTACCGTGGCTACAGTTCCCTGCCGCCACTATAGTGCCCACCGTTGCTATAGTGTCGCCTCTCAGTAAGAGGATTCATAAATAAATAGATCATTAAAATTGGGGTGAGAACAATCATAATCATCATGAAATTAGCATATGATAATCATCATCATGATAATGGGAAGTATTGGATTAATGAATGGAAGGTGGAAATTCATAAAAATGAAATTTCATGTCTTTTTGGTCAAATTTAATAGATTTATGTAAAAAAATATAACATCATGTTCTTTCATAACATGTGCACATAATCAAAACCTCATCATTGTGATCAAAGATAGAATATTATTCATGCATATTTCTTATTATATCAAGAGATATAACACAATACCAAATTCCTTATACATATATATAATTCTACACACACCCATCACTTGAAAATATTTATATATTTATGCTTGTGATATAGGACATATATCTGTCAAAATCATAAATAATCCCAAGTAATAGGGTGGGTTTCATAAGGATTCCATACCTAATACACTCATTAATAGACATTAGGGCTCCTAAAATAAAAATGGAATACCATACATGGTATAAGAATCATGAATATTTAGTGGAGATGATAAAATATAATGACAAGTTAGAGATGAAGTTTCAAAAAGAATATTTCATCTAGAAAATAGTTATCTGTTTTATTAGCACATGTAGGAAACATATATATCCATGAAAACAAAATGAGATAATAATTAAATTACATTTATGGAAGATTAAATGAATATATATACTAAAATTGGTAAGAAATAGGTAAAACTCATGGAAATGGAATTGGGTTCGAGAATCCTCTTACCTTAATTCCATCTTTATATCATCTCTTTTGGGCCTCCTAAATAAAAAACATATATTTATAAAAAGAATTTGTTAAAAAGTGATTTATAGTAATTTATAAAACTATTTTTCAATTTTAATCACCGTATAATATTTCATAATCTCCTTTGAATATATTTATCTATTTTTGAATCATTTTTTTATTAATAAAATATGGTTTCACATTGATTTATCTATTTTCATTCAATGCCATTTATTGAAAATAATAATACTCTCCAATATAATACAATACTTGAAATTAAATATTTATATATTATATATTATTAATATTATATATCCATAATGGAGGTTCTATTTTCTTCCCGGGCAATGTCCCCGTAGGTGGTTATCCGACCATTAATAAGACATTGTAAAAAGGGAGGGGGAAAGGGAGTATGAAATATATATATTTCTTATATATGGTAATTAAAATAGGTTAAAATAAAAAAATACTGTTAATTTACTCTATAATTAAAATTATATTATATGTAATTGAATGTATGTGGGAAAAATAAAAAGGATCAGAAGAAAATGTGGAAGAGTTAATGGATCCTTCCTCTTCCCTTAGTGAGGCTACTTCTGTACTACACTATTACTCCCTACATGATTCAATTTGAATGGATCCAAAACATACAAATGATTTATAAGATACTTGAAATAGATTATATTGGCAGTTAAATGGCTTCCAAAAGGGAGTTATAAGTTTTTTCCATGGGAAGTGAGAGGCATTATTTATAGTTTAGAAGTGGAATGGTTTTAGAGTAAAATATTAAATAAAATATTATATCAATGGTGAGCCGTGAAGTAGTTTATTTTATAAAATATTAATATAATATTAATATAATATCATATTTTTATGACTTTAAAACACATTTATGATTAAAATCAATTAGTTTATTGAAAAATAATGTTGAAAAAAAGATGTTATTTTACAGAATCAATTTTGACGTTATGTTTTGGAAAATAATTTTTATGTTTCTACATTAAGATTATATCATTTTAATGAATTATTTTTAAAATTAAATTAAAAATATTTTAAATATAAGTTATATAAATCATTATTTCAATAATAAATCATGAATGGTGTAATTGAAGTTACACTAGTTATGTAAAAACATTTCACTATTTATCAAAAAATTGAGGTATTCAAGAAAATTACCAGAAAATATCCCACAATAAATAATAATGTGTTGATTTTAAAACTAGAATCAAGTTTATGAAAATAATTTTCTATATCAATAAAATTTAATTTTTAATTGAAATCACCTTTTCTTCAAATAAAATACAAATTTTAATGTTACAATTAATTTATTAACACTGTGGGAAATTAGTTAAAGTATCATAAAATTTTCTTAAAATAATAGAAAAACCAAATATTAATTGATGAATTTATTTTTTGAGAATAAATTCGCTGTTAAAACATAGTATTATTTTTGAAATTTTAAATAAATGTTTAAATTTTACAAAAATTCCAAATCACAGTTTCTTATATTTTAATAAATTTACTTAGTTATTCAAAAATATATGTATATAATATTTTAATTTATATGGTTCCTAATATTTATTTATACATTAATAGGTTAGGTTACTATTCTATTGTGAGGATTACAATTTTTAATTGTCATATTTCTATTCCAATGGTTATGTCACGATTCTATCGGTATAAGTTTCATAATATCTATTAAAAAAATTTACAAAATTAATTATTCATTTATAATGTTATTATTTTGTTTTAGATGTTATTTAATGTTATTTATACTACATGAAACTAATATAAGATGTGA
This sequence comes from Viscum album, assembly GCA_963277665.1. NCBI lineage: Eukaryota > Viridiplantae > Streptophyta > Magnoliopsida > Santalales > Viscaceae > Viscum > Viscum album. Next base: position 1,971,922,533 of record OY728151.1, read on the forward strand.
ATTTCCATTGATAATTTTGTGGGTCATAAATTCTCCCCACTTTTTATGATTCTCCCTCAAATTTTATTTTACCTAGAAATGTTTGGGTATTTCTACATAACAACTTCCCCAAGTTCCCCTTTCACATATAGTTACAAATGGTTCCACCACAATAATTTGATAAGGTGAGATGTCTTAATTCATAGTGAATTCCTTATATATTTCTTTATCTTTAACATTTTCTGTTCATATGATAGGTCACTCTCATGTTGTACAACCTTTACATTCTGTATATGTGAGGTGTCAAGTATATACTTCATCATGTGTGGTATATGGAATATATCATAAACCTATGATATATATAAGGGAAGTGTAAGACTATATTCCACTAATCCTATGTGATCCATAATATCAAATGGTATAATGTACCATGTGATAACCTCACTTTCTTTGCAAATGGTATGATTATATTCCATAGTGATACTTGAAGGAAGAAATTTTCTCAAACATTGGACTTAATTTTCACTAGATGGTTTTTATAATATATATCTTTCCAACTCTAGGATTCTTAGCTATGTTTCTGGATAGATTAAGCCTTCTATATCAACTCATTCACAATATAAAGTCCACATACCTTTCATTAACCAACTTCATCTCAACAGGTCGGAGTTATACATGACTTCCCACATATAACTTCATATAGAGCCATCTAAATAATTATGTGGTAGATATTTTTAAATGAAAACACAAATAATGGGATATATTGATCCCATACACCTTTACATTCAATTTAAATGACTCTTAGGATTTCTTTGAGAATCTGAATAGTTTTTTCAAATCAGCAATCAATATTATGTACATAGGTCATGTGTGAATTCAATTTAGTACTCAATCTGTAACACCCCAAGCTTCCTCGGTACTCTTCTCTTTGAATAATACAGTAGCGTGTGTTGTACACAACTTCGAGTTCTAACACACACCACAACCAATCAAAGTAGCTGTTATGAATAGTAATACCCACTTCTTCAAACTATATATATTATATATTTCAAAATGGACTTCATTTTTGGATTCGTAATATCGAAATTAGCCTATGTTGAATTTTTGGTATTTTTCTAAGAACTTCTAAATTTTTATGAATAGTGAAAAATACTTAAAAACAACTTTTTTAATCAAAATATTTTATAGTGATAAATTATACTATTTAGTGGTTTCAAAGTATAATTAGAATATATTTTTACCATTTTATCCAATGGTGGTCATTAGAATTAATTTAACATTGAAATTGGACATAAACAATTGTCAATCTTTTGATATAAATTGTTTCTTAAAAACACGCTATTTGTTGTAACAGCGGGAATTAATTATAAAATTAATTAATGCAACTTATATGATTGGAATTATGTAAAATATAAATCATTTTTGAAATCGGAATATCAATTATATCTTAGGGTTAAATTTTGGCATTATTCTGAAAAACTTCGATTTTTGATGAATAGTGAAACCACTAAGTGGTTGTTAAAAAACCGATTTTTCGTTAAAATGAAATATTACCACCTCTATGATTTGAATTTCAAAAATCCGACATACGTGGTTGTCATTAGGAAGTAAAATGTGGTTCAATGGGATTAAAATAATTTTTTGGTGAATAGTAACTTTTATGTTCTTAATCGTGATTAGAGGTAATTAGTGTAGTTTAAGGTAAAAATAATGTTTTAATAATATGAGATGAGCTTGACACATGTCCTAACCTCATTGGATGTTCCATGGAAGACCAAGAAAATCCATGGGTAAACTTGGGGACCCCATGGAGCCACTTTAGTTGGAAAATGACATAAATACCTTTTATTAAATGTTAAAGTAAAAAATGACACAAACATGAAATGTTTTACTAAAACAATTTTTACATGGAGTTATACAAGTCATATTTTTTACTATAAATATTCATTGGAAATCTAAACAGATTTCCTACATCATTGTATTTTTTTTATAATTTTTTGACATTAAATAAATTAAATTATTTATGACACCATGACGATGTCGCGATTACCTCCTTAATTAACGATTTAAATAAAATGAAAAGATAATCTAAAATACAAGGCTTACACTTTTCAAAAACCTATTTGATGAGTGGATTTAGAACCCTTATCACCTTAGCCTCGAATTATATAAGTGTGGGACCTCTAAAATCCAAAACTCATTTTATAATAAAGTGACTTTTCTTTACTTTCCAAGAGTGCCCCTCCTCTCCACTTATAAAAGGCCCCCACCTCTACCACCTCATTCACACTTTAAAGCCATTTGGCTCGTCCAAACTCTGCCCAAATACTCTCACAACTTCCCTCCCTTACTCCTAGAAGCCTCACTTTGGGCAGAATTCATTCCAAGGAAGCCTTTGGCTAAAATCAAAAGAGTTACCTGATTTTAAGGTAATGTCTTCTCTTATGTTATTTTGTTTTATTTTGCTTCTCCAACCCCATAAACTCTTTTCATTCATTTATTTTGTAACAAAAAAAAAAGTATCCTCAATATACTAGGATGTTTTTATAAGATGTATTCGAGCTACACTTACATACACCTACATCTAATGGTTAAAGAACATACTGTTTCTGTGGATGGTGAATTTTTGCCTCACGAAACGATGATTGTTCAACACTCATATAACACCTCTAATGGTGGCCATTATGATGACAATATTTTTATATATGATATATATTATGTTTCTGTTTTCCTTATGATTTTGTATTTTTCATTTATGGCATACCTTTATGCTTTCCATTATGGGTAAACGCGATATTTTCATTTTAGGAAGTGCGGACTACCGCCCCCTCAAAGTGATTTGAATCATTAATACCATATGTGGGATGTATAAAGGATGGAGTAAATGGTATTATATGATATATTATACTGGAATTATATTATAAATTTATGTGATTATAATTTCATTCCATTAAATACGAAATAGAAATAACAGTAGCGTTCATTCGTACGTACGGCTTACCCTCTCAATGAACGGTGCATTTCATTTCTTACCTCTAAATGCTACGTAATATTATGAATGAATGTATATACTGGATATATATGATATATATGATATCTACATAATGAATATAATTCTAGATATAATGGATATTTCACCACATGAAAAACTTGTAATTATAAGAAGTTTATTTTTGACTCAAGTACCAAATATCGACAAAACGACCGTTATTAACTTAAATAATTACATAATGTTCATAAAATTGTAATAAGTGATATAAAAGGAATAATGAACTTGAAAAATGTTCTTATGAAATATTAATTAACTCTTTTTTATTATTCAGGAGGTTAAAGAACGGTCGAGTCAAGACTGGACGCAAGGTAAGGGAACTTCTTAACCCAATTTCCATTCTTTGGGTTAATCTCCTACATTCAAATTATGTCATGATATTATTAGGTCCTATTTTGTATTTTTACATTATTCATGTGTACCTATAGTGAATACACATAATAGATCTATTTTATTTTAAAAATGATCTTTTTAAGGACTGCGTCTCAATCTCCTTTCATTGAGGCATATTTTGTTTTATACAAACCTTTCTTTTATACAGTGTATAAACCCCTTCGACTTTTACGTTTATTCAAAAGGAATCTTTTTTATACGAAGCATTTTATTAAACGACAAAAAGGGAATGTTTTTCATTCCGTACATATGCGGAGACAACGACTTCTCCGCCGCCATGACCATTATTTGAGTTTCGGCTTCCTCTACAAGCCATCGCTTTTTTAAAAGAAAAATAAATACAAAGTTTTACCATTCTTTTATTTTGGTATTGAAAATGGTTTTGAAAGCATTTTTATTATATCAATGTATTGTATTGATATCTTGTGATTTAAATGTGGAAATGTTATGTTTCCTTTATTAATGTTTTATGTGATACAATTATGTTATGGTTTATGATATGTTTAAACCTATTCATATGAGGAATGCATTGGACTTAATAAGTGACGGGTGGAGCCCGCTATAGCTCCTCGATGCATCGGTAGGTCTCATGAGACAAACTAGTGTCTTGGCACGAGGCCTTGACAAAATCTTATTTGTGGTCTTGGCACGAGGCCTTGGCTACGTGGTTATGATAGTCTGGCATTATGCATTCCATCATTATGAAAGTGGTTATTGATATTGCTTCTGATTATTTGACCAGTAGAATATCCATGTGAAGAAGTAAATGGCATTATATCATTTGACTTTTTCCATATTATGTTGAAGTTCATGTTTAAAAGGCTTTTGTTTTAGTTATACATTGCCTTAAATGTTAATGTGTATTTATGAAAGCTTCCGCAATATTGTTATCCTTACTGAGCATCTGAGCTCACCCCTTTCAATGTTTTAATATTTTCCAGGATGTGAAGAAGTATTTTATGAATGACCTGCAGGGATAGTCAGAAGAGGATATGAGTGTGGACTATGGAGACTTTTTTTATTGTAGTATTTCACTTTATGATGTAATTCAACATTTATAAATGTATCTAGTGTTTCCAATGCTACTAAACTAATCGGTCTTTCGAGACTTGATCTTTTGTGATCATGCCAATGTTACGAAGTAAAGCACCGACTCTGGGTAGCTAGGGTCGGGGAGTTACAGTTGGTATCAGAGGCAGTTTAGTACTAACCTTGGAAGCGAGATTTAGATAAACTCTGATTAGAGCACATAGCCCGAAGATAGACTTTGAGGATTAGAATAGAAGAACTTCCAAGAATTTTAGTATTATAGATATTTTGTGAGTTTTCCAAGAAATACATCCCTGTTTGGGTACGAGCAGGTAGAGGCGGCTCTGGAACAGATGTACCTAGGGGTAAAACCCGAAAACACCGCTTTGAGCTAGACTCAAACGGGAACTGGTGCACGACAACAGGCCTTGCTTCACTCTTGGTTATGACACTCCCGGGGGATATGCTTAGGACAATTCTCGTTTTCTTTACAAACCACTATGAATGTTTATGAGTATATACTTCCTCAAAGAAAACCTTTTTAGGATTATGGATTATATCCATAAATAGTTCAATTAGTGTTAAGTGTTTTACAAGTATGGAATTATGTATTTTAATTCATAAACTAATCTAGTTTATGCCATTGTTTAGCAATGGCGCCTAGTGTAAGGAATGGAAACCGTATCAAGGCACGCACTCCGTGTAGGGATTGCCCTCCTGCTCAAGATAATTATTGTGGATCTAGAGAAACAACTGGTTCTGATCAACTTATTAACATACTGGGACAACTCACTCACGTTATGAGTAATAACCTTACTCGTATGGATCACCCTGATCCAGAACGTGGAGGATCAATGTTAGACCTCTTCATGAGGAAACAACCGCTAACATTTAATGGGGGTACAAATATATTAGTATCTGAGCAATGGATAAACTCCTTAGAGAAAATATTCCATGCCTTGGGGAGTAGCGAAAGGGAGAAGGTTGTCATGGCAGTTTACCGCCTCACTGGAGATGCCGATCAGTGGTGGTCGCTAATTCAAAACACCAAGGAAGATGATGACGTATCGAATATGGAATGGAAGGAGTTCAAAGAGCTTTTCATAGAAAAATAATTTCCTCACGACCATTGAGAAGATATGGAAAGGCAATTTCTGAGTCTAAGGCAGAAGGAGGATGAGAATGTCGCAAAGTATGAGGCTAACTTTACATGGTTAGCGAGGCATGATGCATATTATATACATAACCCAAGAATTATGATTGATCGTTTCTTTGATGGGTTAAAACCTTTCCTCCGTCGAGCTTTAGTATCACAATCTTTCTCAACATACGAGGATATAGTCTCATGTGCTATAAAGACAGAAAAGGAATTCTCTAAGTCTTATGACAAAAAAGTAAAGCAAGAGAAGAAGAGGATGGTGGAACAAGAGACAGATAAAGGGAAAAAGGGAAAGAAGGATTTTCCATTATGTGATAATTGTGGGAAGAATCACCCTGGTACTTGCCTAAAAGGAATGGGAGTTTGTTACAAATGTGGAGAAAAAGGTCACCAGGCTCGTGATTGTAAGGGAATGAAAGAGGATATCAATGTTGAATGCTATAATTGTAGGGGAATGGGTCATTATGCAAATGAATGTCCTAAGCGTCGGGGAAACATACCTCAAAAAAGGCAAATGGATAAAGGCCAATCTTATGCTGTGACTATAGTTGAAGCGGAATAATTAATGTATTGGTGCTTTTGGACTCATGGATTATATTCTGGTTATTAGAATAATGTGATATATATATAAGGATTGTACTGTAGTACATGTTGATTTCATTAAGGTTTTAATATGATGAAGGTAAACATATTTTTGTATGTGACAAAAAGAGAAACTTTACCTTGTTTGAGGAATCTAATGATACAATTGATTTTGGAATTTAGAGACCTTTAAGAGAAAGTCTGGACATAGGTATTTTTGATAACTATTAAGGTTGGAATGGATTAAGTTGAACCATGGATAGTATTTTTTAAGGTTAAAACATTTCTGAAGATTATTTTTGGAATATTATGATACTATAGTTTTAGGAAAAGGACAACCTGCAGGGTGGGGCATAACCCGTCGCGTTGGACAAAGATGCAGGAATCGAACCCACAACCATAGTGCGACAGGCCTTTATTACCTACCACTAGCCTATAGGAAGTCCCTGGTTATTACAAAATAGTTTTACTAATCTAAATGGTATGTGTTAATATTTGGAACCTTATAGAATTAGGATAAATAGAATATTTTTGAGTTGTATTACCTTTTAGAGTGAAATATGGGTTTATGGTAAAAATTTATTAAAGAATGAATGTCTACATAACAAGTATGTATATTCCCTTACATTCTTAGTAAATCTCCTAAATAAATTCCTCAACTTTATAAAAGGTATCTTAAAACAAAAATGTTTCCGGTTAACTTTTCCAACTGGGGATTCAATGACCATTTAACCAATCACAAGTTTGTGATTTTCTTATGGTTAACTTTCTCCTAATCATGTTTTCTACAACTCTCCGTCAGACCTTGATGGTTTGTTTCTCCTCCATATATCTCGGGTGACCTTTGTACTCATCTTTCTATCTTTTAAAGTTTTATTTTTATTGACCTTATTTCCGATGTGGGTTTCCACAAAAGGTATTTTCTATATTCAACCTTTTATTTTCAAAGAAAAATTTCAAATTGCGAGGACGCAATTTATTGAAGGAGGGGAGAATGTAACACCCCAAGCTTCCTCGGTACTCTTCTCTTTGAATAATACAGTAGTGTGTGTTGTACGCAACTTCGAGTTCTAACACACACCACAACCAATAAAAGTACCTGTTATGAATAGTAATACCCACTTTTTGAAACTATATATATTTTATATTTCAAAATGGACTTCATTTTTGGATTCGGAATATCGAAATTAGCCTATGTTGAATTTTTGGTATTTTTCTAAGAACTTCTAAATTTTTGTGAATAGTGAAAAATACTTAAAAACAAATTTTTTAATCAAAATATTCTATAGTTATAAATTATACTATTTAGTGGTTTTAAATTATAATTAGAATATATTTTTACCATTTTATCCAATGGTGGTCATTATAATTAATTTAACATTGAAATTGTACATAAACAATTTCCAGTCTTTTGATATAAATTGTTTCTTAAAAACACGCTATTTGTTGTAACAGCGGGAATTAATTATAAAATTAATTAATGCAACTTATATGTTTGGAAATCTGTAAAATATACATCATTTTTGGATTCGGAATATCAATTATAGCTTATGGTGAAATTTTGGCATTATTCTGAAAAACTTCAATTTTTGATGAATAGTGAAACCACTAAGTGGTTGTTAAAAAACTGATTTTTCATTAAAATGAAACATTACCACCTCTATGATTTTAATTTCAAAAATCCAACATACATGGTTGTCATTAGGAAGTAAAATGTGGTTCAATGGGATTAAAATAATTTTTTGGTGAATAGTTACTTTTAAGTTCTTAATCGCGATTAGAGGTAATTAGTGTAATTTAAGGTAAAAATAATGTTTTAATAATATTAGATGAGCTTGACACATGTCCTACCCTCATTAGATGTGTCATGGCCGACCATGAAAATCCATGGGTCAACTTGGGGACCCCATGGAGCCACTTTAGTTGTAAAATGACATAAATACCTTTTATTTAATGTTAAAGTAAAAAAAGACACAAACATGAAATGTTTTATTAACCAATTTTTACATGGGCTTATACAAGTCATATTTTTGACTATAAATAGTCATTGTAAAGATAAAAATATTTCCTAAATCATAGTATTTTTTTTATATTTTTTGGACATTAAATAAATTAAATTATTTATGGCACCATGATGATGCAGTGATTACCTCATTAATTAACGATTTAAATAAAATGAAAAGATAATGTAAAATCCAAGGCATAAACTTTTCAAAAACCTATTGGATGAGTATATTTCGAACCCTTATCACCTTAGACTCGAATTATATAAGTCTGGGATCTCTAAAATCCGAAACTCATTTTATAATAAAGTGACTTTTCTTTACTTTCAAAGAGTGCCCCTCCTCTCCACTTATAAAAGGCCCCCACCTCTACCACCTCATTCACACTTTCAAGCCATTTGGCTCGGCCAAACTCTGCCCAAATACTCTCCCAACTTCCCTCCCTTACTCCTAGAAGCCTCACTTTCGGCATAATTCTTCCCAAGGAAGCCTTTGGATCAAATCAAAAGAGTTACCCGATTTTAAGGTAATGTCTTCTCTTATGTTATTTTGTTTTATTTTGCTTCTAAAACCCCATAAAATCAATTTATTAATTTCATTTGTAACAACACCAGTATCCTCAATATACTAGGATGTTTTTATAAGAAGGATTCGAGCTAAACTTACACACACCTACATCTAATGGTTAAAGAACATACTGTTTCTGTGGATGGTGAATTTTTGCCTCACGAAACGATGATTGTTCAACACTCATATAACACCTCTAATGGTGGAAATTATGATGAAACTATTTTTATATATTATATATAGTATGTTTTTGTTTTCCTTATGATTTTGTATTTTTCATTTATGGCATACCTTTATGGTTTCCATTATGGGTAAACACGATATTTTCATTTTAGGAACTGCGGACTACCGTCCCATCAAAGTGATTTGAATCGTTAATACCATATGTGGGATGTATAAAGGATGGAGTAAATGGTATAATATCCTATATTATACTGGAATTATATTATACATTTATATAATTATGATTTCATTCCATTAAATACTAAATAGAAATGAATGTAGCGTTCATGCGTACGTACGGCTTACCGTCTCCATGAACGGTGCATTTCATTTCTTACCTCTAAATGTTACGTAATATTATGAATGAATGTATATACTGGATATATATTATATATATTATATCTACATAGTGAATATAATTCTGGATATAATGGATATTTCACTACATGAACAACTTGTAATTATAAGAAGTTTATTGTTGACTCAAGTACCAAATATCGACAAAATGACCGTTATTAACTTAAATAATTACATACTATTCATAACATTGTAATAAGTGATATAAAAGGAATAATGAACTTGAAAAATGTTCTTAAGAAATTATAAATTAACTCTAGTTTATTATTTAGGAGGTTAAAGAACGGTCGAGTCAAGACAGGACGCAAGGTAAGGGAACTTCTTAACCCAATTTCCATTCTTTGGGTTAATCTCCTACTTTCAAATTATGTCATGATATTATTATGTCCTATTTTTTATTTTTACTTTCTTCATGTGTACATATAGTGAATACACATAATATATCTATTTTATTTTAAAAATGATCTTTTTAAGGACTTCGTCTCAATCTCTTTTCATTGAGGCATATTTTGTTTTATACACAACTTTCTTTTATACGGTGTATAAACCACTTTGACTTTTACGTTTATTCAAAAGGAATATTTTTTATACAAATCATTTTACTAAATGACAAATAGGGAATGTTTTTCTTTCCTTACATATGCGGCAAAAACGACTTATCCGCCGCTGTGACCATTATTTGAGTTTCAGCTTCCTCTACAAGCCATCACTTTTTTTAAAGAAAAATAAATACAAAGATTTAACATTCTTTTATTTTGGTATTGAAAATGGTTTTGAAAGCGTTTTTATTATATCAATGTGTTGTATTGATATCTTGTGATTGAAATGTGGAAATGTTATGTTTCCTTTATGCATGTTTTATGTGATGCAATTATGTTATGGTTTATGATATGTTTAAACTTATTCATACAAGGAATGCATTGGACTTAATAAGTGATGGGTGGAGCCCGCTATAGCTCCTCGATGCATCGGTATGTCTAATGAGACAAACTAGTGTCTTGGAACGAGGCCTTGATAAAATCTTATTTGTGGTCTTGGCACGAGGCCTTGGCTATGTGGTTATGATAGTCTGGCATTATGCATTCCATCATTATGAAAGTGGTTATTGATATTGCATGTGATTATTCGACCAGTTGAATATCCATGTGAATAAGTAAATGGAATTATCTCATTTTACTTTTGCCATATTATGTTGAAGTTCATGTTTAAAAGGCTTTTGTTTTAGTTATACATTGCCTTAAATGTTAATGTTTATTTATGAAAGCTTCTGCAATATTGTTATCCCTACTGAGCATCTGAGCTCACCCGTTTCAATGTTTTAATATTTTCCAGGATGTGAAGAAGTATTTTGTGAATGACATGTAGGGATAGTCAGAAGAGGATATGAGTGTGGACTATGGAGACTTTTTTATTGTATTTTTTCACTTTATGATGTAATGTAACGTTTATAAATATATCTAGTGTTTCCAAGGCTACTAAACTAATCGGTATTTCGAGACTTGATCTTTTGTGATTCTGCCAATGTTACGAAGTAATGCACCGACTCTGGGTAGCTGGGTTCGGGGCGTTACACAATCCATGTAAAATACATATCTAAAATTTAGATTTTAAACTTAGATGAAAATCAAGAGTGATTTAATGTTGAAACCTATGATGCCTCACCACTTCCTTCCAATGTATCATAGAAATTTGTTTAACCAATATATAATCCTAAATAGTAATAAAGTGGATAGTATTTTTGAGTCCATAATCAAAAACTAATATCGAATTTGTTCTTTTTATGTCTTCTGGAGACCAATGTAGAAGTACATTATGAAATTATCCCTTTTCCATGTTGTTATAGGAAATTGTTTTATCATCCCATTAGACCTATATCTTTCTACATTAACTTTTTGGAATAGAAAATATTGTGGGATATATTCCCCAACAATCTTCTTCATTTTATTGCATAAGATGGGCTCTTGAAGATCATGGTACATCTTGGTACATCCAAGAAGGTTGGAAAATAGTGATATATGTAGGTTATCCAATGTAACCTTATTTATTTCAGGTGATTAAGTCACAAAATGTTCATATTCAAGACTAAATCAAACCATTATCATCAATATGTAACAATTATATGTTCCCATTATTTATTCCATTCACCATATTTTGTAACTCAAGATAAACATATTGTGCATCATTGATATTCTCTTATATTCATGGTTGGGAAATCATTTGGGAATTGTAGTATATATTCCCTATCATTATGAATTCTAAATCCATTATTTTCATATCCATGAGAATAATTTCTTTCTCAAATTTTAATCATGGGAAGAGTAGGAGGTTTATTTCATCTAAGAGAATAATCTACCTTATTTTCCATTCCTAAAAGGTAATGAATAGAGAAATATTTTTTCTTTATTAAAAATAACCAACATATTTGACACAAGTTAAGTACATTATATTTGAATATATTCCTTATACATTACTTATAAGTATATATGTCATAATTTTCACTATAGAGTTAGTGAAACAAAATTTTCAAGGAAAAAGAATATCTTCTAGCTTGAGATCATGCATTGAAAAGTTATTCCCATGTATATTAATCTTCTATGAGATATAGGCTATCAATTTATCATTCTTCCTGAGTACTAAAACCAATCCATTCATTGAATTTTCATTGTATATCCCAAAAAAATCTCCACATGATGTTACTGTGAGTATAGGTTAATTGATTTCCTTATTTCTTTATATCATTAATGTTTTCCTCAAATTATTCCATCCAAACATATATTAACCCTTTACTTGTAAACATAGTTAGAGTACCAGAAAATTGTGGAAAAAATATCACAAAATGTCGATAGTTCCCTTCTAATCCAAGAAAAATGTAGATTTACTTAAACCTAGTGGGTCTAGTTCATTCCTAAAATTAAATTATTTATAAATGCTCTACCAGAATTCCTTCAAATTTGATAAAGTGTCAAAATAATTTTAATTTTTTAATCTAAAATTATAACTTTATGAAATTATCATAAAAATTCTACATTTTTAATGTCTCCAGCACAATCCATAGATGATTTCGTGTTCCTCCTTACTCTTGGAGTAGGTGATAATATCATTGAGTAATATAGCCTCAAATTATTCATGGTAGTATCAAAATACTCTATTCCAAAAATCCATTAAAAATGTTGGGGAATTTGTAATACTGAATAGAATCTATAGAATCTCATAGTGCCAATACCTTTATAGAAATAAAATCTTTTAAATATATTCTTTAATCACTATTAATTAATGATATGAAAAAACATGATCGTCTATTTGGAAGTATTAATCTCACTATAGTTTATTGAACATGTAATTTATACTTGTAAGAGGATAATTTCTCATTATTGTGATGTTTTTTATATCATGGTAACTGACACACAACCATATAGATCCATACTTCTTTCAGAAAAAGAGAATTGGTGTACCCCAAGGTGATACATCAGGGGTTATAAACCCTCTACCAATATGATTTTGCAGCTAATTCTTTAAATCCTCTAATTCGATAGAAGCCATCCAATATGAACATTTTGAGATTAAAACAGATATGGTCATGAGTTTTATTGAAGAATCTACCTCAATATCTTTGATATGTCTATGAAAATATGTTAGTAATACATAATTGTATTCCATAAAAATGGGAATTTCTTCTAGGTTGATACCTTATATTGACTCAACCATTTGAGTGAGTTATACTTCTTCATAGAGTGTCGACACCCAAAATGATGAAGTATTTTTCAAAGGAGGTTCATTGTCTTCATTTCATTTTTAGAGGAGAATGTGAGGGTTTGGATTGAAAAGATATTTCATATTCTTAATAGTGGATTTGTGATCTATATAATGAGGCATGATACACACTCACTAGATAATAAAATTACACCAAGGGATGTATTATGATATTAACGGGAATAATAATCCCACACACTTCAATAGAATTTGAGTCCCACAATTAATGTTCAATGATTGTACCACGATGCGTTTTTACAGATATCTCTACATCAAGATATCATGGGTTTGATTCAATTTATTTAAAAACCTACTGGATATAAAGGAGTTTGTCGAACCATAGTCAAATAAAACATCTTCCATTTTTTAGTGAATTGAATTTATACCATGTATGGTTTAATTTTCACTATCCACAACAATTGTTGTGATAGAGTATGATTTCTAATTCTTCATTGGATTTGATGTATTAAGATGTTGATTACCCACAAGGATTTGAATTTCAATGCACTAGATTTTATAGTGACCTTTCTACCTACATGTGAAGCACTGAACCATGGGTGGTGCTCACATTTTCTCTATAACATTGGCCATATTATTCATATTTATTCGATGATGATGATCTTTGTGGTATTATCTCCAAAACATATGGAATTTCCCTTTCCCTTTAAGGAAGATCCCATGATGCTTCTTCACACATTTTTTACATATGATTATTTTGGATTTCCTTCCACCTTTATCATTATATAATCCAGCACAAAACACAATCTTTCAATTATTATCTCCATTTAAATGGGACTATTATCCATAACCCATCACCAGTTTTATAGAACATAGAATAAAATATTCATACACCAAAAGTCATGTATAGATAGATCATTTTGAAGGTAAGGTTTTAAACCAATAAACAATATATGTATTTTTATCATTTTTTATTAAAAAAACAAAGGAATAACTTGAATCATCTATGAATTTTACTTCTAATCTCATGATTGATTAACCATCCTTTTTCTTCAGCACTATTAATTATCTCTCCATATTTTTATGAATAGATTGATGGGAATAATTATTTCGAAATACATTAATAAATTCTCTCCACTCCATATCATCAATTTCAATCTATTTCATGGTCTTTGTTTTCGACGTTAACCATTGATTTTCTTCTCCATCTAAATGATATCTGACTATATTTATAATCCTCTTCTTAGAGTAGTGGATCACATAAAATATCTTCTCTATTTAGTTAAACCAATATTATGAAACAAGTGGACCAGATGATCAACTAAATGTTGGTGGTTGTTATTGGATAAATGATTTAATACAAAGTTACAACTTCGTAGGTGAAGTCCTAAATTCAACATTTTTTAGTTATTTTTCAATGCCTAAGATATTTGTGTCGGAATCTCTATGAAATTTTAAACTACACCTCTAAAGGCATTAGTGAAGACATAAGGGTAATCACTACAATATCCCTCTAAACGGTTGTTGACATTTATACTCTCAGTTCCCACCATTTTCTAAAATAAAAATTATTTTAACAAAACATAATTCAAAAATTAATGAAGTACTAATTTATTTCATTGTGTAATTAACTCTAATTTCAAATCTTTTTGGATATCTAAGTTTATAATTTTCATAAATGAAATATTTTTATGTGATCAATTATACATAGTCTCATATTATGTGTTTTAACTAATTCTCTCTAATCCCAATTTCCAAAATAACTAAATGAGGAACTGATACCAATTATAGAAACCATACATTTTCTTATATGGCTATTAAATAATATTATGGATAAAAAACATTGTAGCGTTTTAAATCAAGGATTGAACAGTATAGTCTTATAGGAAATTCAGTCTTATAATTAACCATAACATAGAAAAACATTAAAAATATTTAAGTCAATATTATTTATCTTATTAGTGACCATCACATTCTCCATAGTACAAATAATCACCTAAGGATATCCATAAATGAATGGGGTTAGATAAATGTCCAATAAGTTAATAAATAGGGTCATGAATAAATATAACATGGGTTGGAATATTCTTCATCATAATAATATAATCATAGTATCATCCTCATAATCATGAAATAATGAATTATACAATGACATGGAATAACCTAATGTGTAAAAATTAAACATCATGTAATTTTTGTTTGATACCACACATATTTGTTAAAAAATATAGCAATATCTTCATGAATAACATATGTGCATAATCATAGAATAATAATTTTGAAAAAATATAGAATTATGTTCATGCATATTGGAAATTATCTCATGAGATACATCACATTACCCAATGCATCAAAGGGATATATAATTCTGGGGCCACCAGTCCCATTACAATATTTAAATAGTCATGCATGCCACATAGACCACATATCAAATAATAAGAAGAAAGAAACACAAAGAATAAAATAGTTTTCATAAATAATTTAAAATTATTATATTCATGAATAAAATTTTGGGTTCATAAAAGAAAAATAGAAATAAATACTTAGTATAAGAATCATCAATCTAGATTGAGGAGCATCAACTTCAAGACAAGTAAGAGATGTGGTTTTGTAATGAAAAGCCCTTTTGGAAATCACTATGTTTGTCCTAAACTAAATAATAAAAAATTTATATCCCTTAAAATAAATAAAATGAATAATTAAATGAAATTTAAAGAAAATTAAATTAATTTTCACCCAGAAATTTTTGTGAAAATGGAAAACCCATAGAGATGGATTAGGGTTCTAGAATCCCCATATCATAATTGATGCTTTATTTTGTCTCTTTTACGCATCATAAACAATAAACATGTATTTATAAAAACATTTTTACCAAATTTAATTATTTTCATTATAAAAATATTTATCATTTATAATCATTTAATTATACTTCTTAATTTCTAATGAAAAAATTGATGATTTTTTATATCCTCATTTTTTGTTAAAAAATCAATTTTTTACTTAGATTTCCCTATTATCGATTAAATTAATTTGTAAGAAAGTGTAATTTTTCCTAAAAGCATATAATACGTGAAATTACATATTACTTATTATTTATCATTAATAATATACATATGTGAAGGTGGTTGTAATCATTGTCATGGAAATTTCCCTGTAGGTGGTTTGGGATGTTACCAAAAGATAGGGAAAATGGAGTACAAAATTTATATATTTCATATATATGATACTTGTAGTAGGTGAAAAAAATAATATAATGTTAAATTAAATCATAATTAATTTTATAGTATATGTTTTAGAAATGAATTGGGAAAATTAATAAGGATAAGAAGAAAATGAGTAATATTTATTGGAGAGATAATCATTCTTATATATGGATTTCATTCTATTACAATATAACTCCTTTAGTGATTTTTAGGAAGGATCCATAATAAAAATAATTTGATAAGAGAATTAATAGGGAATATTTTGGTAGGTATTTGGTTTTAATAAGGGTGGTACTAGTGGTTTTCCTTTAGAACAGAGAAGGGTTATTTATACTTGAAGAGAGGGGTATTTTAAAATTTTAATAGTAAATAAACAATTATACCAAATGTGAGGCTTGTAGTAGTATATTATTTAAAATAAAAAACATTTATTAATAATATATAATGTTTTTAAGACATTAAAAATATTTATAAATATCATTCATCATTTTATTAAAAGGGAATGTTTAAAACATTTGTGTTACTTTATGAAACCACTTTGGACTATTAGTTTTTGAAAATAAATTTTTTTCTTGAAAATTTAGTTTATTATAATTTAATTAATAATTAATTAAATTTAATATGAAATAGTTAAATATTATATTCTATAATTCATCATTTCACTAATAAATCCTGAATTATGTAATATATGTTAATCTGGTTACCAGAAAAATGATATTTTTACAATTCATTGGAAAATTGAAGTATTATAGAAAATTAATAAAAAATAAATTTTGGAAAATTTTTATGTGAATATTTAAAAAATAGACACCATTTTATGAAAATATTTTTCAAAAAATATTTTTCTAAAAATATTTTTCAACGTGTCATAAATTTAAATTTTAATTAAAATCATCATTTATTCGAAAAATAAAGATTTTAATATTCTACCCAATTTTATAAAACATGAAAAAAAAATCAAGGACTCATAAAATTGTATTATATTTATAATAAAACAAATTATTAATTTATTATTCAATTATATTTGAATAAATTTTCATTTAAATCATTATATTAGTCATAATATTTTAAGTAAACATTTATGTTTTACAAAAATAAAATCACATAATTTATCATTTATAAAAGAATTTCATACCTATTCCAAGATATAAATATATCACCTTTTCATCTATATGATTCCTAAATTTTACTTAAAATTCAATTGGTATGTTTACTATTATATTGATTATATTACTATTATTAATTGTAAAATTATTATTCCAATAGTCATGTTACTATTTCATCTATATAGGTTTCTTAATATCTATTAATACCTATTACATAATTATTTATTCATTTATAATGTTTTTATTCTGTTTCCTATGTTATTATATTTTTTTAAGGTATTAAATTATTATAAGAATGGAATTTCCATTTATAATAGTTTGGTTCATTACATTTTTATTGATTTCTTGGGAGAAATATTCACCTTTTGTAAGGGGTTCGGTCGTTCCCAACTATCATTTAAAAAATATTCCTTTGACTAAAAATTTGTAGTTCTATGTGTTTTTTATGGTAAGGATTATGTGGTTGGAAAGGGACCTCATGTTCTTGGGGCACTATTTTCATGGGATGATTAGTGGGTCCAACCCTTATAGATTGATACATAGTGCCTAAAAAATAATCTGATGTGGATTTTATAATCTATTATTACCTTAGGATTGATTATCCCCCATTAATTGTGTCTATTTAATTGATGTTTTATGAGACTAGTGAGGATGTTATTATTAATTATATGTTCCATATAGATATTTTTTCAATGTTTTATTAGAAGAAAATCATAATCTTGTGATAGTTTGAGATATAGTACTTAATTATTCACACTTTTTCACCACTTGAGAACATAATGTAGTAGAATATTTCTATGTCGAGTAGGCTTAAATCATGATCATCTTTCCAAAATCTAGAGTTGAGTATCCAATTTTAGGAACTGAAGGGAAATTTTACGTACTGTGAATATATAGAATTGAATGTGGTGGAATATAAATAGAAACAAATTCATATGAGATGTTGTTATCGTAAGAATATACCCATTCATTAATTATTTTAATGATAAGTTAGGTAGAACCCCCTGTTTGTTGTATGTATAGCCACTTTTTTATTTATTTTTATGTGTTTAAAGTCTTTGGATGAGTTGAGAATAAGATGGGCGAGTATGGAATGGTTTTGGATAAGTGTGGAGGCTTTTCTTAGCGAGCACGGTTTGAGAACGATTAGGGGAAACCATGCGGGTTCACCAGGAAACTATGCAGGGGGAGAGAATAGCCTTCACATGGCCTGTGCACGGTTTTCCAAACTATGTGAGGCAACCGTGCATACCTATCCTTTCGAGGTATTAGCGTGCACACGGTTAGCGCACAGTTTGTCAAGTCGCGCTGTCTAACCATGCAACCACTTAAAATTAGTGGTTTTAAATCTGATCTCCCTTGGGATTGCCTTATTTCTCTAAAAATCCTCTCCCACATGATCCTCACTCTATATTTTGGGTTCTTAGGGGTTGAAGGTGATCTCCCACTCGTTTTGAAGTGATTCAAAGTGGTTTCGTGGTGGTTTGAAGGTGGTTTCTCTTGGGCAAGTCACTCCTCTTTGGTTCCTTGTGTTTTACTCTAGATCTACATCCCCCACTCTCTATATTTTCTAGGTATACACCCATTTTGTGTAGATCTAGGGTTTTGGTATCCTTGGATATTAATTTTAAGGCTTGTGGAAGTTAGGGAAGGAGATCTAGAGAGGCTTCAGTGGTGCGTTCGCCAGTTTTGAGGAGTAGTTTCTTGTTTGTCAATTTATCGGGAACCCTAAATGTAGGTGGCTTCACTCTTGACTCCATTTTGTTGGAGATAATGGTTCTGGTTACATTTACTTTGGTTGTCTTGAAAGTAATTATGTTTTGATGTGCGAAATTGGTTGAAAATCCCTTGGGTGATGTTTTGGGAATATTTGGGAAAAGGTGTGTTTTGTGGTGAAGTGTTTCTTGTTTTGGATTTTAAAATGAACATTTTAAATTGGGCTGCTGTGAATGATTTGTGAAAATGGTTCATGAAAATGTTTTTCAATAAAGATATTTTTTATTGAAATGTGTAATTTCATGGAACATGATTTAAGGGTGGTTTTAGTAAATGGGTGATTTATTAAAGTGGTATACATGTAATAGAAGTGCTTGATTTCATGTTGTTGTGGCCTTGGTGGGTTATGTGCATGGTTATGGATTGATTGGAATGTTGTGTGGAAGTGGGCGGGAAGTAGAACTATATAAATGGGATAGAGAGTAGATGGAAGGGCCACCATCAAGGGATAAGTGGTCAGGAAGTACCGCTAGTTGTTAATGGTTGAACAGGTTAGACGGAAGTTCCACCATTATGGTTGCTTTGTGTGCATTGTTTTGAAAAATGGAAATTGTTCTCCTAATGTGAAAATGATGAAATGGAGTTTGTCATGTTTTTTTGGATTTCCCTTGGTTGTTTGGTTTGGGTGAGATGGATTGGTAAGGGTGTGTTTTTCTTGTGGTAATGGATGCACTAGTGATTATTTTACATAAAATGTTTTATATAAATGTTCTAACAGCTTTATCCTAGTGGCATGTGAGGGGAAGTTATTTGGGGAAAATCTACTGAGTAGTTTTTCTCACCCCCTGTTTTGGAACATTGGGGCCTTTGCAGATGTTGTGTACAAGGATACCATTAAAGGTAAGGCATCCCATTTCTAGTGGTTCTTGGTGATGCTTGTGATGTGTTGGTGGATCATGGAGCGTGGATCATGGTGTGGAGCTTTGGTGGTGTCATGGCTTGTGGTGTATTTCTGTTTAGTCTTCCGTATAGTAATCTAATAACATGTTGGATTATATTGGTTTTTGGGTTGTATTTTGGAAAAAAAAATTTGTCTTTTGGAAATACATGTTTAAATGGTTTACTGACATGCATCATATAGTGGTTGTTAGCGATGGTTTGGTTGGTTTTGTCTTAAGAAAAATCATTCCCCAATTTTTTCTTGAAGCCCTCAGCATTTATTTCCAGCCTTTTGGGCCTTGGGAATATCAGTTAAGGCCATATAACCCTCGCCGCCTCCTCAAGACAATGAGGTAGGTGTGGGGTGGTACAAGTGGTATCAGCTTGTTCGGTCCTTTGGAGCTGATTCTCGGATTTGGATTTGACATTAATTGTTGTATATTCCTTGAGTCGTGATGGTATCAAGTCATAGGAATTTGAAAACATTGAATTTATAGCATCAATGGACGCAACTAACCCTTTTATGCTGAACTTGATGTTACATGGGAGTTGGGTACCTATGTGTTTGGACACACTTATAGTCATTGGATATCTCATTGTCATGGATGTTTCCAATGAGATGAGCATGGAATGCTTGGTATAAATGACTTCCCTAAAGGATTCATATTTTATTGGGGTATAATTATTTATGTGGTCATATGAATGTGTGTAATTTGAAAAATCTAAATTCAGTTTCAAAATAGAACGATTTGAAACATGGAAACTAATGGTATTTTGAAAATGGTTTGATTTTAAAAAATGGTGAAACATGAAAATGGTGAAATTCTGGAAAGCCTCAATGTGATATTGTTGTGTAATGCAAACTAAAAGGGTAATTCTTTATGTCTAAGAAAGTGAAGCTCATGGTTGTTTGATTTCTATTTATAGAAATGGCACTGGGTAGGCGTCGTAGAGACCAACCGAAAGTGGCCGATGAGAATGTGGTTGTAGCTGAGCCACAGGTGAACCAGCAGTTAATCCAAGTAATACTGCAAGCTTTCCAAGCCGTGGGAAGAATGAATAGAGTGGAATAGCCAAAGCATGTTGATTATGTGGCTCAGTTTCAAAGGCAAGATCCACCCATCTTTAGGAGTGATTCGGACCCAGAATGGGAAGAGGCATGGCTGTCCATAATGAATAGAATTTTCGAATTATTGGGGATGTCGGTAGACCCAAAATTAAGCCTTGAAATGTATAAGCTAGAGGATCTTTCCCTTTAGTGGGGGGAGTTGTTATTACATGCTATAATGGACTAGGGTATGATGTGGGAAGGCTTTGAGGACATTTTAATAAAAAATTCTACCCAAATACGTTCAGAATTCAGCGCACAACTGATTTCTTCAGTCTGAAGCAAAAGCATATGTCTGTGACAGAGTAAGAAGATATTTTTATGAACTTATTGTGGTTTCCTCCTGAGAGGGGCGAGTAACACATTTTTTAAGGAAATGATCTTTGAAGTGGGGTTAAGGAAAGAGATCCATTCAAAAATTATAGTGTTGTGTATTGGTGATTATATAGAGATGGTGAATAGAGCCTCCGTTGAAGAACGGGGTATTTTGGGAGCTCTGGGCGCAATAATAATGGTGGTACCCATAGGGAATAGTGGGAACTCAAAAGATGGGTTCAATTAGAGGATGTACACTTATTCTCAGGGTGGGAGTATGATGCATAATCTGACAGCAAGATTGGTAAATCTTCCAACAATTCCCTAGAGCAAGCCAGGATGTTTTTAGTGTGGTTCTACAATCCACCTCAAGTGGGATTGTATGGGACAACCTCAAGCATGTCATTATTGAAAGTAGATGGGAGAATCTGCAGCGTTATTATCGTATTTCTCTATGGTCGGGTGTGTGTGACACTCCTCAAGGATCGTAGACGTCGTACCCATCAATGGGACGGGGACAGTAGCATACCCCTTTTCAGCAGAGCAAAGATAGTTATGGTGATTCTCGAAACACCCCAACTCTTCATCGGGGAAATAATGAGATGAGTGTGGAAACCAAGGCATTGTTCGGAGCTGAGCAGGTTGTGGTCGATGATCATTCGGGACCATCCATGGTACTAGGAACTGTTTTTTTTAATTCTACCTTGATGCAAGTGATGTTTGATATGGGTGCCTAACACTCTTTTATTATTGCATGTCTGGTTGAGTTGATGGGTTTAAGGGTAGAAATGATGCCTTTGGTTCTGAAACTTTAAACTCCTCTGGGTCAAAGAGAGTGTCAAGCCTTTTGTGTAGAGAATGTTGTATCATTTTGGGTGAGGTTGAGCTAATGTAGAATTTCTCCGTTCATGAGATGGTTGGGTGTGATGTAATCCTGGGAATGGATTGGATGGTGGTGCTTAAGTCCCACATCGACTATAATGCATGGAAAATGGATTTTACGACACACGATGGCATTAGACACCTATTTAGAGGAGAGTGGCATGAAAGGCAGGGTGCAACGGGTTTGTTGGCACCAGCAGTGGGCACATTGTCATATCACTTGGATGTGTTGTCATTAGAATCAGTATAGTGTGTTGAGCAGACTGTTCTTCTGGTAGTGGTGGATCAGTTCATGGATGTTTTTCCTGATGAATTTTCGTGGTTACCTCCTGTAAGAGAAGTGGAGTTTACGATTGATCTCTATCTGGGGACCAATCCTATCTCACTTCTATATTACTAGATGTCACCTACAAAATTACGGGAATTGAAAGTCCAATTGGAATAGTTAGAAAACAAATTTTTTATCCGGCCTAGCACATCTCTGTGGGCACCACTGGTGTTTTTTGTGAAAAATGAAGATGGATATTTAAGGCTCCGTGTTTATTATCGTCAAATTATCCAAGTTACAATAAAGAACAGATATCCACTTCCACAAATTGATTCTTTTTTCAACCAGTTGTGGGGACCCCAGTGGTTCTCCAAGATTGACCTGAGGTCGGGATATCATCAATTGCGGGTGAGGATGGATGATATTCATAAAACAGCTTTCAGAAGTAGATATAGTCATTATGAATATGTGGTTATGTCCTTTGGTCTAACGAATTCAC
The DNA here is from genome assembly GCA_963277665.1 of Viscum album. Lineage (NCBI taxonomy): Eukaryota > Viridiplantae > Streptophyta > Magnoliopsida > Santalales > Viscaceae > Viscum > Viscum album. The sequence continues at coordinate 1,971,945,617 of OY728151.1, forward strand.
CAGTGGTATTCGTGGAATTGATGAATCAGATATTTTAGAGATATCTAGATTAATTTTTGGTTGTCTTTGTAGTCGATATTTTTGAGTATTATAAGACAAGGGTAGAGCATTGGCAACACTTGGCGACAATTCTAGGGATATTGAGGGATCATCGGTTTCATGTCAAATTGTCAAATGGTGACTTTTGGAAACAAGAAGTCTGTTTTCCTAGCCATGTGATTTCTAAATGGGGAATTTAAGTGGATCCAGAAAAGATATATGACGTGATCTCATGGAATCCACCAAATAATGTGTTTTAGGTACGGATTTTTCTCGGTCTAGCTGGGTATTATTAGCATTTTGTTCGTGTTTTATCTGGTTTGGCATCACCAATGACAGCTTTGACAAGAAATAATGTTCTATTCTAGTGGAATAAATAGTGTCTGAAGTGTTTCAAAGATCAAAAGGGTCTCCTTACATCATCTCCAATCTTGGTTTTTCCTGAACCCGGAAGAGGCTATGCGGTGTATTGCAATGAATCTAGATCAGGGTTGGGGTGCGTTCTCATGCAAGGGAATCATGTGGTTACGTATGGATCACGATAGTTGAGGGTGCATGAGAAGAACTACCCAACTCATGATTTTTAATTGGCAGTAGTGGTCTATTATTTAAAAGTGTGGCATCTTTATATCTTCGGTGATAAACTCATGGTATACACAGATCAAAAGATCTTGAAGAATATTTTCTCACAAAGGGATTTGATCTTGAGGCAAAGGATATGGATGGAATATCTCCAAATGTTTCATTTTTACTTGATTTATAGACCGGGTAAGGGAAATACGGTGGCAAGTGTATTAAGTAGAAAATAATATACTCAGGTGGTGAAACAAGCATCAGAGTAGTGGCAGTTGATGTCGGTTATAGCGGACATGCAGTTGGAATGTGGGGGCCAGGGTGATATAGCGGTCTTCATTCCAGTCTTGTTGATTCCTAAAATGGTTGGTCTGGTTAAAGAGGTAAAAATATCTAATTATGAGTGTGTGACCATGTGGTCGAAATTTAATGGTGGGGAGACCATTGATGGTTGGAAACTGAATAGAGATTTAGTTTTGTGTAATTTAATAAAATAACCATTGGATAAGAAAATATTTTTATGATAGAAATATAAATTATTTCTCAATGAATGTACTTAAACCTAAAGAAACTATGTGATGATTATATTTTAAAATTAACTCTTACCACTTTGATACAATTCAAAAATATATCCTCACGAAAGAATAACATCAAATTAGATATTAAATATCATGTATATAAGTAGGTTCATGATATATTGTCATGAACCGTCCCTCGGGGCCCATGCCATGACAACCCACTGCCTACCTTATATAGTCCTAGGGCTCGCGACTAGCACTGGAATGACATATCCCTAAAAAGGGAAGCAATTTCCTTTTTATCCTGTATAGACACATAGTCCAAGAACACAACAAGATATAACCATGAAATTAGTTGTTGTATTAAAAGTGTGTTTAATTTAAAGGGGTCAGAATACAAGCCCATCTAAAAAGTAAAAGGACAACTGAAGAGTAAAAAGCATCTCCTAAGTCATCCTCTAAGGATCCTACATAAATGTTTGATACAAATCACGATTAGTAGCCCATGCGTCACATCATTCCAAATGGTCTGCCTCTTAGCACCATCTAGTCATGGCTCCCTCATCCTCGATCACAACTGTTCGTCATCCGCACAAGACACAACAAGGTGTCGATGAAGCCCATGCATGGGGGAGTATAATGATAATCAGTTGGGACCCTGAGACCCATGTAGGTCTCCAAGAGTTAATAAAGGACTTTCCACAAAGCAAGAACTCATCTTCAAAGCATGAAGCAATAAACATCAATTGTACATAGGTATATGACCATACATAACAAATGTTATCAAGATAGACTCATCTCATACATGATGGAAGAATACTACAATGGTAACACCACGAAGGTAGAAGTAACAAACAGGTAACACCTCAGGGATAGAAGTACCACACTTGTAACACATGAAATTAGAAGTACCACATAGGTAACACCCCAAAGATAACACCCAGAAGGTATATATACCACATAGGTAACACAACAAAGATAGAAGTACCACACCGGAAACACCATGAAGATAACACAATGATGGTTACAAAACAATAGTAGAAGTACCACATACGTAACACCAAGATGATAGAAGTTCCACAAAGGTTTCAACCCGAAGATAACACCCTGAAGGTAGAAGTACCTAATAGGTAACACCACAAAGATAACACCACAAAGGTATATGTCCCACACTGGTAACACCACGATGATAGATGTACCATAGAGTTAACACCATGAACATAACCCCGTGATGGGAGAAGTTCCACAGAGGTAACACCACAAAGATAGAAGCACCACACAGGTAATGCGACAAAGATAAAAGTAACACATAGGTAACACCACGAAGGTATAAGTTCCACACAGGTAACACAACGATGTAAGAAGTACCACACAATTAACACCAAAAATATAGAAGCACCACACAGGTAACACCACAAAGATATAAGTACCACATAACTAACACAACGATTGTAGAATTACCACATAAGAAACACCATGAATTTATCACCACGAAGGTTAAAGACTCAGCTCACACCGGGTATATCTTAAGTACAGAAGTACATATAATTTGTCGTATGCTAGATCGTCTTATTTTGTTAAAAGGAACTGCTACCTAACCACATAGAATCGATAGGTACTAACCCAAACTGACCCACATAGGATATGACCAACTAAAGATAGATAGGTAAAAACCACACTAACCCACACTGGACCTGACCCACATTGGATCGGTATAAAATAACTCACACTAGATAATTGAGTGAAAAACCACACAATATATGACAGATGCTACCCACACAAGATTGATAGATGATGACCCAAATAAGATCGATGTTTTTTCTTCGTGACAGAACCATCCACTGGATTCTTTACACCTAGTGTGCACATGTTCTGTAGAATCTACCCCTAGAGATATTTTTCATCCCTCGACTACCACTATTCTCTAAAAAGGAGTAACCTTGTCGACCATCATGTCATAAGGGTTCCAACATGATAGAGGTTGCTTCAATCAGATTCCAGGTTTGTTAGTTATAATGGTTTTAGTTCCGAAGGCTGAGTTGGATTCAGGTTCGATCCAACCTGGCCATAATCTAGCTATCCCTAAAACTAATGTGGAGTATACCAAAAGGACCATCTTTTTCCAAGGATCATAGCTCCGTATACAGTTCATCAAATAGACGTTCATTTCTCAGGATTTGGCCCTTTAAGTGCTTCTATGTCTGGTTGGGCTCGGGTCCGGTCTGACCCTATCAGACCGACCCGACTCGAGTTTGACCTGGCTGGGCAGGGCCATGGCGGGCTTTGACAGTTGGGTCACTGTCTGGCCTGACCCACAAGGGGGGTGCGGCGTGGCAGGAAAGGGGGTGGCCCGACCCACAAGGGGACAACCCGACCCGTAAGGGGGAGGCCCGACCCGGTAGGGGGAGCCGGCTAGTAAGGGGGAGACCCGACCTGCAAGGTAGCGGTCCGCTAGGAAGGCAGAGCACTAGGCGGCAGCCCACTGGGCAGTTGCCAACTATGTAGGAGGCCCGTCTGCGTGAGGTAGGGCTCGCAGTCCGCCCAAGATGGAGTGGGGGGAGCGTTTCTCCCTGGTATCTCTAATGGTTGAGAGGCCGTTTGGAATTGTGAAACTGTGGTGCCTCATGGGCACCACTCGATCTCCAGGGAACCTGTTGGGTAGGTTTGGGTTCTTCCTCTGCTGTAGCTTCTTCCGTGACCCTTTACTCACTGGATGCACACTGGTCACACCGCCTTCATGCTATCTGATGGCAAGCTAGTCATGCCGCCTCCCATTCCATGGATGAATGATGTGTTTTCCGCCTCCTCCGACCACTACGGCTGAAGATCCACAACCCTTTACTCACCGGCGGTGTGTAATGGTGTGCTACACCTACTCCATGGTTGGCCGGTGCCGGCTGATCTGATTACGGCCGCGGATTTGCGTCATGGCTTCCTCTTGTGATGTGGATCAGCGTGCCACTGCCTACATAGCTGGTTGGTGCCTTCACGCCAGCAGTCATCCATGGAGGGAAAAAAGGTGGAAAAGTAGTGGTGGGTTTGGTCCGGGTTTGTTAAGCCTGTATCTTCACTTTATCTTATAACATTATGGTCGGATTAAAGGGTTCAAGGGATTCCCTTGAATTTAAAAAATGATCAAACCCCAACCTTAATAACGATGGAGAAACCCTGGTAGTAAATGAAGAGGTTCGGCATTCACCACCCCCACAGCTTGCCTCCAATGAAGTCACTTGATAGACGATCTTCAGTTTGAGTTTTCAGTGTCACTCATCACCGCTCACCTGAACTGGCTCCATCAGCCAAGGTTTTCGCATCTCGATACTTTTTCAGCAATTCTTCGAATGATGAAACTAAGATGATGCCTCACCCAAACTCCATATAAATAGAAGGGGGGTGGGGGAGGGTAGGTAACAACATTATAAATTAATGGGGCACATTAATTTAAATCCTACATAATTCCATAACATTTTTGTTAAATATGATTGAGTGGTCAATCTATTTATTTTCATGACACGTCGCTAGTCCCATGTTGTTGCTTGTTCGTTGGAGGAAAAAGAAAAAAAAATAACAATGTTATTTTTTTCTTTTAAATTTTCGAAAAATTAACTTATTCTCCAAACCTAATACAGTGTAACTGAATCCTCCCTTAGGATAATCCTGGTGCTACGGATTCAATGGTGCCATCATATTTTTAATCCAAGCACTAGATAAAAAGTTAGAAAATGCCTCTTGTGCGTTAATTGAACGTACCTAAAAAATGTTCAATAAATTATTAACATTCATCATTGAACCATAAAGGTCATGGTTTGGATCCACCTAAGGAGAACATGCCCCAAAAAACACAATGTTACTCTTGGATTTACAATCCTAGTTACCATTTAGATGTTATGGATTTTAAAAATAAAATAAATTTAACTTAATTATTTCATTTACGGCCAAAAACTAACTTCCACTGTTGGCCCATTCCGACCAATGTATGTATCTTCCAAAAGAAATCATACCCTCATGAGCACAATGACAGACTCGGATTTTAATCTTAGTCACTGTTTGTGAGTTATTAGCATTTGAAAAATAATATAACTTTATTTAATTATTTTATTTACGGTTATGCAATTATCATGTTTTCTTATAGAAGTCCTGAAAAGACTAAACATAAGTCACTCCTAGGGTGATCCTGCCATCCTAAATGCAATATAGCCCTCAGATTTCTGATTCAGGGAATTTTTTAAAGGTAATTTCACTTCTTAGGAAATATTATTACGTCCACTAATTAAAGATTAAAAAAAATTCGACAGATCATTACGTGCACTCCAAGCCTCAGAATTACATGCCGTCAGATTTCATGGTCATGAAATATTTTCATATAATAAAAACATTACATAGAAAACTGGTGTTTTTATATTCTCCCCATCATTGGGAATTTCATCCCAAAATCCTAAATATATACTAAGAAAAAAACCATGGTACTAAAAACGAATCTGAGCCTCCCGCTCCTGTGTGCTCTCCAGGAGGTTCTTGTGCTTCCAGTAAATGTGCTGCAGAGGTATCTATAATACACGAATAACCAACTCATGTCAATCCTCAATCTCTACTGGAACATATGTAAACATCACCCCATCATCAAATTCTATCTTGTTATGGTCGATGACGTGACATGGTTATGAACGAATCTACACAGCTACGCCACATGGAAAACATTATGCACCTATTGCATCTGTGGGGGAATAAATAGATAGTACGACACCACACCCACTCTTCTGAAAATCTATAAAGGTCTGATGAACCTTAGAGATATCTTGTTGCACTGAACAAACCTCCACAATCCTTGTCAGAGGGAGACCCATATAAAGAAATGGTCTCCCTCCTTGGACCCCAAGGGTCTCCGTCTCCTATTGGCATATAAGACTTCTTCCAGTTCTATGAATTTTTCACTTGCTAACAAGTGAGGCAAAGTGATACAAACTCTGAAACTACTTCCTTCATCCTTGGACACTAGAACTAATGTTGGAGGTTATTTTACATCTTCACCACTCCAGTATGTACAATTAATGGGGATGTATGGAACTCCCTCAACACCTCCTTCTGAAATGCCATTGGTTCCATGGATAATCCTCTAAAGAGAGAGACATGCTTCATACCATCTAGAAATCCTTCAGGAGGCCATTTTGAGGATATCTGAGCACGATGAGCCTCACAGTCAACATCTCTAAGCTATGCCTCCCGAACTCACTGAAGAATTGGGGGAGTGAAAGTCCTAGAATGGAGGTAACACACTCCATCTCCATCCACAAAGTATATCTACAATGCGTATAGATGCTCTATTTCCTAACTCAGCAACTGCAGACCAAACATCCTGCTGAGTGCCTTTTCTAACACGTTCCCCTTCCTAGGATTATAGACTATATTAATGTCATAGTCCTGGATGAACTCTAGTAATCTATGTTATCTCAAGTTCAGTTCCTTCTATGAAAGTTTTAACTGAGACTCATTTGATCAGAGTAAACAATAAATCATTCACCCACCATGTAGTGCCACCGCATCTTCAACGCAAAGACCACTACTGCTAACTCAAGGTCATTTGTAGCATACTTTTCCTCATCATTCTCTATCTCGGCTCTTGAAATCTATGCCGACACTTCTCCATCCATAGGAAGGTCTCCCACTTTATTATAAAATATAAAAAGGGTTCTGCTGATGTGGATATGTCAGGTAAAAATCTCTTGTAGTACCCAACCAAAGTAGAGGTCCTTCTCCCTTCGGGGAGGTAATCCTAGAAACATATTTTGAAAATATGTCCCCACAGTCTTCCATTCTTATTGGAACTAAAAACTAAATAATTCTACTTCCACAAGGGTAGTGCTATCCGACTCAAGAGTGATCATCTTCCCCCTATAGTTAATGATTTTATCATGATCTACATTGGTTTCCTTTTTTACCGACCATGGAAAACCCCATTCCAAAATTATAGATAAACCACAATCTTTTTTCATAATACATTCAATATGAGCATGAACTGTGGAGGACCAGTCCATACCCCAACTAATGTTGTATGGTCTCGACACTGCCACCAAGAGGTTCCAACCAAAGAACCTGCCTCAGGTGTCAAATCACACCATTGAAAAAAGTGTGATTATCGAGTATCCTCCCAAAGGTATCTACAAACGTAAGGGTCTGGTCATCGGTTTAACCGGAAACTCTTGGTCTTGAACATGATTTTTGGAAAGAATGAATGATTGGTACCTATGCCTGTTAATATGTCACCTTTAATAGACACAGACCATAACTCGAATCATTCCTGTTGCTCTTGGGTCACAACCCTTGATCGCATTATGCTACTCCCTTCCCCTATCCTCCATCTCCCTATTCCTGGAGGGGAAAATTGATATAGTGGTTTTAACATGTAGAAATGTATAACAAATCATGTTGTTATCCTAGAACTAATTCCAAATCTACTGCATTATAGATTAATCAGTCCCAATCACATTCTCTTCTCAAATCATTTTACATGGCCATGTCTCTGAGATTGGCATCAGTTTCATACTTTCCAACTATTAACATTAACTGGATCCATCCACTTAGCCAAAGAATATTCCACCCCATAGGTTCACTCTAGAACCCTAACATTAGTAACCATTCATAGAGAAATAGTGTTGACTAGGACCCCTAAATGCTCCTTGTATATGGGTCTGAGTCACTATGAACTAGTCATACTATATTCATTGAGTTCCTGGGATGGTCGGTATGCCTTGATGAATACTCAGATAACAAAATTTCATCCTGCCAACGTTGTATAAGCTCTAGGGAACACTAATCCAATATCTCTTTATGGAAAGATACCACCTTCTCTAATGAATGATTCCAAGCTTATCCATAGTAAAAGTCACATCTTTTCCAGATCTGGGTAATCTAAACCTTACCATCATCATGTTGAGCCACATAGAAGACTCTCTACCTAGACCACCATCTGATCAAATGGTGCCCTAGCTAGATCGAAACTTGGCCACTTCCTCAAGACATTATTTAGCCTCATGTGGGTCAGGATCACCATATAACCTAAGGGGTATCTGATGTTGAATCACATGTAAGGAACTAGACCCACATGTGTCCTCTACTGATAATGCCAGTTGTAACTGTTGACCAACGGGAAGTGGTATAGCTGGTACACCAAAAAAAGGTGCTAACTCCGTAATAGCACCCTGCACTGAGGCCCCATCACTCGGTGGGATGTCATTATGTACTATATCCAAGAATCCAAAATGGTTGTCTCTATGGTGGAATCCTAATAAGGAATAGTTGTGCCACAGTCATTAAGTTATACCTAGTCAGATGACTCCAAAGAGACCAAGGAAAAAAGTTCAAAAAACACACGTATTCAGTGTTTTCATGCATAGAGTCTGAAATCAGAATTCAAGGTCATGGTGTATGGTTATTTCTTCCATCGAACCAAATATGGATTCTCCAAACTCAAAACCACATTCATAACACTTAACACTATTGACACATAGAAAAGATCGAAGTCCTAGTTCTTCACTATAACCGACTCCTCTTATACAACTTTTTCACAACCCATCCCTTGGGGCCCGTTCCATGACTACCCAAGTCTTCTTTCCATAAACCAGTGGCAGGCGGCTAGAACAAGAATGGTGTATCCCTAAATGGAGAAGGAATTTCCTTTTAAACTTATACAGACACATAGTCCAAGAACACAACAGGAAGAAACCATGAATTAAACTGCTGCATTAAAATTGAACTAAAAATAATGGGGCAAGAACAGAAGACCAACTGAAAATTACAAGAACTACTTAAAAGTAAAAAATAGATCTTGAATGTCCTATAAGGATCCAACCAAAAGGGTAGGTACAACTCACGATCATTAGTACCTACGTCACATCACTCCAAATGGTCCGCCTATGAGCACCGTCTAGTCCTGGATACCTTAGCATTGATCATTGTTGTCTTTAGTCTGCACATGACACAACAAGTTGTTGGAAAAGTTAATGAAGGGCTGAGTATAGCGATACTCTGTAGGTACTCCTACATCCTCATAGGTCTCCCAGTGTTCTACAATGGGAATATCACAAATTATGACCTCAATATCAAAGTACGAAGGATTAGACATCTACTCTACTTAGGTATATACCCATACATATACCTATGTTATCAAGATATAATCATTTCATACATTAGGGAAGAATACCACAATGGTAACACCATGACGGTATTAGTACCACACATATAACACCATGAACATTGAAATACCCAGCGAGAAACACACGAAGATCAAAGTACAACATAGGTAACACCCCGAATATAAAACCACAATGGTAGAAGGACCATATAGGTAACACAACCAAGATATAAGTCCAACATAGGTAACTCAATAATGATAACACCACAAAGGTAGAACCACAAAGGTAGAAGGACCACATTGGAAACACAACGAAGATAGATGTACCACACAACTATCACTACGAAGATAACACTTCGAAGGTAGAAGTAACACACAGGTAACACCACGAAGATAACACCACATAGGATGATGTACCATACAGGTAACACCACAAAGATAGATGTACCAAATAGGTAACACCACAATGATGACACCATTAAGGTAAATGTACCAAATAGGTAACACCAAAAAGAGAGAAGCACCAATCAAGTAATTCCACAAAGATAGAAGTACCACACAGGTAATACCAAGAATGTAGAAGTACCACATAGGAAACACCATGAAGATTTAAGTACCACACATTTGACACAACACAGATACAAGCACCACAAATGAAACACCATAGAGATAGAAGTACCACATAGGTGACACCACGAAGGTAGAAGAACCACACAGGTAACACCAAGAAGTTATCACCACGAAGGTTAAAGACTCATATCAGACAAGTTATAAAATAAGAACATAATTACATATGATTAGTCATAAGCTATATCATCTTACTATTTTAAGAGGAACTGTTGTTGACCCACACATGATCGATATGTACTAACCCCCGCTGACCCACATAGGATTTGACCCACAAAGTATCGATAGGTATTATCCCCTACGAACCCACATAGGATATGACCCACACAAGATTGGTATTCTCAGACCCACATAGGATCATTGAGAATGGACCCACATAATATTTGATTGATGTTGATCCACACAGAATCGATAGATTCTGACCCACAAAGGATCGATGTTCTTTCTTCACAATATATCAAGCTATTGGATTCCTCGAACCCGTTGCGCTTGACTACCATAGAATCTTCCCCTAGAGATATTGGTCATACCTTGATAGCCACTAAGCTCCAAAAAAAATGAAACAAAAAGGAAATTTATATCCTAAGTGTTCCAACATGACAGATGGTGCATCAATCGGACGCCTGACCTGTGAATTATAAGTGTTTTTGTTCTGAGGGCCTGATAAGATTCGGGTTTTATCCAACCCAGTTGTATTACAACTATCTCAAAAACAAATATGGATTATTTAAAAAATATCCTATCACTACAAGGATCCCAGCTCCATAGGTGGTTTGTCAAACAGATGTCTGGTTCTTAGGATTTGGCCCTTTAAGTGTTTCTGGGTCCGGTGGGGCCAGGGTCCGGTCTGACACGGTCAGACTGACCCGACGAGAGTACAACCCGGCTGGGCGGGGCTGCGGTGGGCTCGGTCCACTGGGCAGGCAGATCGGCCATGTGCGGCGTGGCCGGCAAGGGGTCGGCCCATGGTCCTCTTGATCTGGCATGGCAGAGCGCTTCCCCCCCTCCCGATATCGTGAACGGCCCAGAGGCCATTCGGTGTTGTGAAACGGTGGAGCCACATGGGCACCAACTGGTCTTTGTTGAACCCATCGGTTAGGCACTGGTTCTACCTCTAACGCGGCTTCTGCCACAACCCTCTGGTCATCGGCGGATCGCTGGTCGCACCACCTTCACGCTTACTGGTGGCGCACCGGTCACGCCGCCTCCCCTTCCTCGGCAAGTCGATGTGCTAACTACCTCATCCAATGTCATAACATGATCATCAATCATCGGTTTGGGGTTTCGGTGTTGCTCATCACCACTCTCTAGAACCAGCTATATTCTCCATGGTTTTGGCATCTCAACACTTTTTCAGCACTTCGTTGCTTGGTGAATCAGTACAGATGCCTCCCCCAATCCCTATATAAATAATAGTGGGGGAGGGTAAGTAACGACATTGGAAACACATGAGGTATTGTTTATTGGAAACCTTATTAATTTCCCAACGTTGCTATTACTTAAGATTTAATGTTCATGCCATTTATTGGCTTGTCACATCGCGAGTCCCATGTTTCCTCTTTTCCATTTGAGGAAAAATAAAAGAAACAAAATAGAAATGTTACTTTAATTACTCATTTAAAAGTCCCAAAAATTATCTTTTTCCCCAAACCTACTACAATCAAAGTGAAGCCTCCCTTATGGGTATTTAGGTGCTATAGATTCAATAGTGCCCTTGGATTTTCAATCTATTCACCGGTTCAAATGTTTGGAAACTCTGATTATGCGTTTACAGATTGTAGCTTAAAAATGTTCAATAAATTATTAACGTTCATCCTTGACCCGCCCCAGTCAAGGTTAGGCTTCGCCTAAGGAGAACACTCCCAAAAATACTCATCAGTACTCTTAGATATTCAGTCTGAGTTATTGTTTAGATCTTATGGATTTAAACAATCAAATAATTGTTACTTAATTATTTTTTTTACAACCAAAAACTAACTTCCTCTATTGGCCCGCACCGGACAATGTTAGTACCTTCCTAAAGAAATCATACCCTCATGAGCTCAGTGATGGTATAATATTTTTAATTAGAGTCATCTTTCATGAGTTATAAGCATTTGAAATATAAAATATATTTTTTTTATTTTATTTAAGGTTATTCCATTTTTGGGTTTTCTTACAGGTGGCATATGCTGACAAAACATATGTCACGCCTAAGGTAATACTGACATCCTGAACAAAACGGTGCCATCAGATTTCAGTTCTGAGAAAAAATTTAAGATTTATTCCAATTTTTTAGGAAAACATGTTACGTGAGCTAATTAATGCATAAAAAACTTCAACGGATCATTCCGGGCACATTGGGCTTCGGTATCACGTGTCGTCAAATTTCATGGTCTTCAAATACTTCCATACAATTAAAAAAATTACTTGGAAAATCTAGGTCTTTATATATACCATGTAAAAGATTAACATATCCTTATAATAAAATAAATTATATGCATATATGTAAACTATATCTCAATGAATGTAAATTGAGTTGAAATCCCTTACAAAGATTATACCATAGAAATGAGAATTAATCAATTAATTGATTATATATATCAAATGAATAACGATATAAAAAGTGTAAATACAATATAAAATAATAAAATATCCTTAAACACATAATAATATAATATCAAAGATATTTAATTATTAATACACTAAAAGATGAAATAGTTTTATTAAACCGCTTACCACTTGGTAAATTTTACGTCAAAGTCCCTTGGATGATATAATAGGAATTAAAACATAAATTATCAGGAATTGAGAACAATTCATTATATAACTTGTTAAATTGGAAATATATACACAATATAAAAAAATTTTGGTTCTTAATAATAAAATATGCCTTAATGAAAGGAAATTCAGATGAAATCTTTCACTCTGAGAAGGAATAAACAAGTATGTTCATTATCATCTAGAAAAATTAAAAAAATATTATTATTTTATTGATCAATAAAAATTATAATTTTTAGTATTGAATTTATTATTTTTTTATGATGTTAAATTTAATTTTTTAATCAATTAATTTGTTTATCGTATGTTTTAACATTTTTGGTTGATATATCTAAAATGACTACAATTTGTTAACTATAGTAATGTAGTCTTTTTTCATTATATACAGAATAATAATAATGAAATAGTTATAATATTAACACATCAATTATAATTAACAATCAATCTATAAGAATTGTTTTTGAATAATGAACTATGGTACATTCATTGTGATGGTATAGTGTATGAATACATCAGTTACATTTTAAATATTCAATGATCGTGAAGGACTAACAATAAGAATCATTTAAAATTTTAAAAATGTTCATCATAAAAAAACATTTTAAATATATTTATTAATAGATGGAATTTAAGTGATATGGTTATTAAAAATGAATCACATCGCTTCATTAGGGTGGTAATCCACAATTATGCACCAAAAATGATATCATTTCGAAATTAATATAAATGAAATAATATATATGATATGTTATACATAGAGAATTATTAATATTTCATTAGAAAAATACATATATATAAAAATATATTAAATCTATTTTTAAAAGAAGTTGTGCATTTTGCGGATGGAAAATGAATTACATCATTTTGCGAGGTGGTAGTCTGTCGAACACACGAATGATGATTTCATTTCCCATTCCAAAAGGGTGGATAAGGATATACAGTTTGAAATTATCATCAAAATGCATCAATAATCAGGAGATAATTTTAATTTTATATCACCAATTATCAATAAAATATTATGTAGGTGTAGGAAGAAATAAAATAAAAACTCTCAATTGAGCATGATACATCTTTCTTGGACATCCACTTTAAGTTTACATCACAATCCTTCCATTGAGGGTTTTATAATGAAAAAAAGGACTCTAATACATGGTAATGGATGTTGGTAATAGATATTAGGTAGTTTTTTATAAACTAAATGGTTCTTTATCAGTGAAGAATGTTGGATATGAGGGTCCATTTTATAAGTGATGGAATGTTCACATTTGGAATTTATTGAAATAATAAATTAATAAATATTAATATTAATTTAAAAAAAATAAAGTAAATAATTGTAATATAGAGTCATTATGGTTATGAATAATCATAGAAAATAAAATTTTGATTTGTTTTTGTGAAATTTTTACCCTTATATTTTGGTTGTTAAATGGGTTAACCCTTTTTGGAAATTACAAAAACAACAAAATGTTTCACAATACAACGGGTCAATATTGTCACAATAACAGGTTAATTATTATATGAATGTACAATTAATGATATTTTTAAAAATATATATCCATCAAATATAAATATATTTTATTTCTTTGAAATTTTAAATATTTGAAAAAGTAAGAAAATTATCAAATAACCATAATGTCATTTTTAGCACAATTAAATTAATTTGAAATTGAAAAAAAGGCCGAAAATAAATTCAAATATAATCAATTAAATAATCTATAAAATCATATATTTATGAATAAAATTCAATTAAGACAATAATTTATTCATTTTATATAACTTTTAATATTTTTGAAATCATTTATATTATTTTCGATTAATCGAATAAAAATAATGTGTCAGGGTTTTGTAAGCATTTATGAGTAATGTTTGATTAAAAAATTATAAATAAATTACCATGATAAATATATTTTATTTAACTTTTAAATTAATATTTTTAACAAAATATAGATTTTTTATCCCCTTCACAAAATTATATTGTTTTTAATGAAGTAAATTGGTAATTTAGTTGTTATCTTCTATGTAAATATTATAAATGTCACTTTCATATAATAGTGCCCCATAAGAAATATCGAGCCTATTGATATAAGGGTCTAAATAAATTCATAAAATAATCTAGACGATGAAAATTTTCTTCCTTATCAAATATATTTAAAATTGGTTAACTCGATCTAACCTTTTATCATGGTGACAAATTTAAAATGTTTTGAATGATTTTTTGACAAAAAAAGTAAGGTGAAGTTGGTAAATAAAATCAGCTATTATGTTTATAAAATATTTAATAATTTTTTTATAAAAAATATACCGACAATATTTAGAAATTTATTTTTTAATAATCATATAATGCATGAAGAAAAAAATATTTTCAAGACAAAAAATACAGTTTTAAGTGTAATGGTATTTTAATACCAGGAATAAGTAAAACATTGATTCCTATGTAATTAATTCTATTATTTAAATATAATTTATAATTATACTAATGTAGGATAGAATTAAAAATATTATGGGGGTTTACAATTAAAAAATGATATTTTTACAGAAAAATGATGTAACGCCCCGACCCCAGTTACCTAGAGTTGTGCATTATTACATAACATTGGCATGATCACAAGAAAGATCAAGTCTCAAAAGACCGATTAGTTTAGTAGCCTTGGAAACACTAGATATATTCATAATGTTTACATTACATCATAAAATGAAAACTACAACAATATAGTCTCTATAGTCCACACTCATATCTCCACATACTATCCCAGCTGGTCATTCATAAATTACTTCTTTACATCCTGGGGAAAAAATAAAACATTGAAAGGGGTGAGCTCAAATGCCCAGTAAGGATAAAAATATACCAGAAACTTTCATAAATAAAAATAAACATTTAAGGCAGTGTATAACTAAAACAAAAGACTTTTAAACTTTAACTTCAACATACAATGGCAGAAATAAAATTAAATAATTCCATTTATTTATTCACATGGATATTCTACTAATCAAATAAACACATGCAATAGGAATAACCACTTTCATAATGATGGAATGCATAATGTCAGACTATCATAACCACATAGCCAAGGACTCGTCCCAAGACTAAAAATAAGATTTTGTCAAGGCCTTGTGCCAAGTCACTAGTTTGTCTCATGAGACCTACTGATGCATCGAGGAGCTATAGTGGGCTCCACCTATCACATATTAAGTCCAATGCATTCCTCATATGAACATGTTTAAACATAACCTAAAAATTCGTATTAAAACTGGCATATGAAATGTCTATACTTTCTCCATAAACCATGAATGGTATAAAAATAACACATCCACAGTCAAACAAATAAAAAAACCTTCAAAAAAATATTGAAGTTTTGTATAATAATAAAACAACTTCAAATATGCTTAAAATCCATCAAAGGATGTTGATATAGATGAAATCAAATCTCTTTTTAGGGAAACATCTCTTTTTATTTTGAAATCATTTAAGAGTCACATAATTATAAAATAAAACATTTAATTTGAAAATGTTATTATAATCTTGTAAGGGAAGCTTAAAATATTTTATTATGGAAGAAAATAGCCGCACCCGCCGTATAAGTTAAAAAAACATTCTTACCTTAATTCTGTCCAAAAGGTTAAACAACACCTTGTTTGGGAAATGACGGAAGGATTCCTTTACAATCCTCTTATAAAAAGTCAAAAAATGGTATAACTGACTTTAACCCATATTCTTTTAAATAGTAAAAATGTTTTGAAATACATTTTTAAGAAACATGGATGTGGATGATAAAGAAATCCCAGTAGATTGTTACGTATAAACAACCTCGGATAATGAATAGATTGTGAAATAAACCCTTACCTTGTAATTTTTCTTGGTTGGGGGTAGGTTAAACTCTTGTCTAATGATAAAATAATTGTTATTAAATTATTCAAGAATCATATACATTAATATAATATCATATATGATCTTTTAACATTGCTTTTTTAATAATATCTTAATATTATTATCGTTTCGGGTGTTAACTTACTCATTTTCTTTTATATGTTTTGTTACATAAGCCATGTTTTTTATGGATAGGTTGTATCTTATTCATATCCATAATTATATTAAGTACTTAAAAATTATTATTAATCATCAAATGAGAATTAGACATGAATGGATATCATGGAGAATGAATCTCATCGCGTTCGTGGAGACGGTAGTCCGTACGTACGCATGAGCGACAATATCAATATTTTGTGATTAAAATAATATTTAATTGGATAGTACATCATATATAGAGAATAATTATCATGTTATATATATTATTTACATGAATTAAACATCATTTTTATACTCATCCAAATAATAATGTTTTGAATAACAATTACACCACGACGTGGAGACGGTAAGTCGTACGTACGCACGTATGGTGACATGCCATTAAAAGGATGGATAGAATACTGAAATATGGTTTTACCATGTTTATAATAACATCAAAGTATATATAATATACTGGATTTATTATTTATGAATGGTAATAACAAAGAAAGAAGAAGTGGAAGAAGAAAGGAACTTGAAAAAGGGTCGTGAAATCATTACCTCTTCTTCAGGTTCTTCCTTTTGATTTGATCAAAAGGGCTACATAGGTTGGCTTTATGAATAAACTAAGGCATCTAGGATTAAGTGAGGGAATTTTAGAGAGTATTTTGGCAGTGTTTGGCCGAACCAAAAGGCTTTGAAGGTGTGAATTAATCAGAAGGGGGAGTTCCCTTTTATAAGATGGGTGAGGGGAACCTTGGGAAAAGCTATAAATATTATTATATAATAAACTCATATTCAGTTTCTAATGGTTCCAAAGAGGATTAGTTAAAGGTTAAGTAGGGGATAGGTCGAAAAACACTCAACTAGTAGGATTTAGACAGGTCTGCGTTACTATATTAACTTTATATTTAAGTATTAACTCTTAGTTAATTAGTTTCACTTTTACAATGTCTCTTTGTATTTTTATAATATTTGGTTAATAAAATTACTATATACATCCAAGATATCACCAAGTGGTCCATTAACGATACACCTATCATTATATAAGTATCTTTTCCGAACCTTAGATTTTTAGGAATTTAATATCAATTAATAATATAATATTTGTTTTAAGAACTCTTTTACGTCAATTTTGATACTATTCAATAATTGATTTTTTTAAAAATCATAACAGAATGATTTCTTCTAAAAAAGTTAATAAAATCAATCCTAACAAGTCATATTAACCTATAAAATTATTTTTATTTATAAAAAGTCTCACATTACATTTATTTGGTTATTTATAATATTAATTATTCTAATTTTTCATTAATTAGGTAATTACTGCATCACCATTATGTCATAAATAAATTAACTTATTTAATGTCTAAAAATTATAAATAAAATACAATTATGTAGGATTTATTTTTAGAGTTCTAATTAATATTTATAGTCAAAAATCCAACATATATAACCCTATGTGAAAATTATTTTTCAAAAAGATATATGCTTTTGTCATTTTTGTATTTATTTTAACTTAATTAAAATAAAGTGTCCCTATCACCTACATGTGGCTCCATGGGGTCCCAAAATCAGCCCAATGATGCCCATGGTCGGAAATGTATCCACCAATAAGGTTAGGAAATGTGTTAGGTTAAATTAGTATTATTGTAATATTATTTTTTAACACTTATTTACCGGATTTACCCTTTAACCATGGTAAATAAAATTTTTACCGAAGTAATTATTCAAAATTTCTAAAAATCAAAGTTACCTATTTACACAATTTGGAAATCCTGATTCACATATGGAATCAATTTTTCCAAATTCAAAACACAGAAGTGGTATAAATTTATTTAAAATTAATTCCCTTTGTTAAAACAAAAAGTGTGTTTTAAGAGATAATAACTATCAAACGATTGACACTTGTTCATGTCCAGTTTAATTGTGAAATTATGTCCAATGAACAGAATTGTATTAAATGGTAAAAATATATTCTAAATATACTTTAAAACCACTCAAATTCATAATTAATCACTATTAATTATTTCGATTAAAAAAGTTGTTTTTAATTAAAATTTACTAATTTTCACTATTCATCTAAATATAAATTTTATCCGAAAAGTCCCAAATTTTTTCCCTAGGCTAATTTTGATATTTAGAATCCTAAAATGAAGACAATTTTGAGAGATGAAATTTATAAAATTTCAAAAAGTGGGTATTACTATTCAGAACGACTAGTTTGATTGGTTATGGTGTGTGCTCAAACTCGAAGTTGCGTACAACACACGCTACTGTATTATTAAAAGGGAAGCGTACCGTTGAAGCTTTGGGTGTTACATTCTCCCATCCTTCAAATAATTTCGTCCTCAAAATTTCTAGAATATTACTTCATAAAAAGACTTGGGTGTTTCTTCATCATAAGTTCCTCGGGTTCCCACGTTGCCTCTTCCATTTTATGGTTTCTCCATAGAACATTTACCAGACGAGTCGTCCGGTGTCTCAGCACTTGTTCTCTCGTATCAAGAATCCTGATGGGATCTTCGCAATAAGACAGAACAGGTTCCAGTTCTAATTCCTCATAATTGAGTACATGTGTTGGTTCAGGCATGTATTTCCTCAACAGTGATACGTGGAACACATCGTGAACTTCGGAGAGACTTGGCGGCATTGCCAAACGGTAAGCTACAGCCCCAATTCGTTCTATAATTTTGAAAGTTTCGATGTACCTAGGACTCAATTTACCCTTCTTACCAAAATTTATAACTCCCTTCCATGGAGATACCTTTAAGAAAACATGATCACCGACTGAAAATTACAAATCCTTCCTTCGATTATCGGCATAGCTCTTCTGCCTACTTTGAGCTGCTTTGATGTACTTTTGGATTACCTTTACTTTTTCCATCGTTTCCTCCACCAATTACGGGCCTACAAGTTTTCTTTCACCAACATCATCCCAACAGGTTGGTGTGCGACATCTCTTTCCGTATAACGCTTCATATGGTGCCATCTGAATACTCGAATGGATGCTATTGTTATAGGAAAATTCTACTAGAGGTAAATATTGATCCCACATAACCTGAAAGTCAAGTGAGCATGATCTAAACATGTCTTCTAAGGTTTGAATAGTTTATTCTGATTGTCCATCTATTTTAGTGTGGTAGGCAGCGCTCAAATGAAGTTCACTATCCATGGATTTATGAAGAATTTTCCATAATATTGAAGTGAAATGGGGATCACGATCAGAAACAATCGATATGGGTACTCCATGAAGTCTCACAACTTCATTAATATATAGTCTTGCTAGCAGTTCAAGTGGTAAATCTTCCCTTATAGAAAGAAAACGTGATGACTTGGTAAGATGATCAACAATGACCCATATTGCATCGTTCTTTCTAGGAGTCTTTGGTAGCCCCATGATGAAATCCATCGTAATATTATCACATTTCCACTCAGGTATGGGAAGTGGTTGGAATACTCCACCAGGCTGTTTCCTTCCAGCTTTTACTTGTTGAAAAACCATACATCTTGACACGAAATCACCAATCTCCCTCTTCATGTTGTCCCACCAAAAATGTTTCTACAAATCTCTATACATTTTGGTCCTCCCAGGGTGTATAGAGAAATTGGAAATATGAGCATCATCCAACAATTCTTTTTTTTAGATTAGGTATATTTGGAACACAAAGTCTCTTCCCAAATTATAAAGTTCTTTCTTCATACACAAAGTCTCTCAATATCCCATCATTCACAGCTTTAATCTTCTTCTGAAACTCTTCATCATCGGTCTGAGAACTATTTATCCTTTCTAGTATAGATGGTTTGGTAACCATTTGAAAAAGCATTGATGTTTCACCTTACATGGTGATTCTGATATACAACTTTACTAGATCCATAAAAATAAGATCCCTTTAAATTCTCATCATGTTCAAAACTCCCTGATCTTTTCTTCTCAAAGAATCTACCACCTTAGTTTTGCTTCCTCGGGTGGAAGTGTATCGTGCAATCATAATCCATGAGTAGTTCAACCAATCGACTTTGCCTCGTGTTGAGTTCTTTTTATGAGAAAATATACTTCAAAATCTTGTGATCAGTATAAATCTCACATTTTTCACCATAGAGGTAGTGCCTCCATATCTTCAAAGCAAAGATCACATATGCTAACTCGAGATCATGAGTAGGATACATTTTCTAATGAATTTTCAACTGTTGTGATGCATAGGCAATAACCCTATCATTTTACATAAGGACACAACCAAGTCCTTTCTTCGATGCATCACTATAAATAACGAACCCATCATTCCCTGATGGTAGAGTCAATATAAGAGCATTGACTAATCTTCTCTTCAGTTCGTCGAAACATTCTTCACACACATTTGTCCAAACAAATTTAACCACCTTACGTGTGAGCTTTGTTAATGGGTTAGCCAATCAGGAAAAATTCTGGACGAAATCTCGATAATAACCTGCTAAACCAATAAAACTGCGTACCTCAGTTATACTCGTTGGTGTAGGCCATTCTTGGATTTCCATGGTCATAGAAGGATCAACAGAGATTCCATATTTAGAGAAAATATGGCCAAGAAAAGAAATCTCTTGAAGCCAGAATTCACACATGCTAAACTTCCCATATAATTCATGTCTTCTCCAAGTCTTCAGGATAATGCGCAAGTGATTTTAATGATCTTCGTAGATTTTGGAGTATACCAATATATCATCAATAAAGACCACAAAAAATTCATCTATATATTCCTTGAAAACTCTATTCGTTAGATCCATGCATACAAAGGGTGCATTAGTCAGCCCAAAAGGAATTACCGTAAACTCATAATGCCCATACCTGGTTCTAAATGCTGTCTTCAGAATGTCTTCCTTCTTCAAACACAACTGATGGTATCCAGAACGAAGGTCAGTCTTTGCAAAGTATTGAGATCCATGTTTTTGGTCAAATAAATCATCAATGCGAGGTAATGGATACTTGTTCTTTATTGTTATAGCATTAATTTCCCCATAGTCGATACATAACCTCATAGATCCATCTTTATTTTTAACAAAAAGAACCGGGGCCCCCAAGGAGAAACACTAGGGTGAATAAATCCTTTATTACTCTATTCTTCTAGTTGTTTCTTTAGTTCAACAAATTACATAGTGGCCATTTTATAATGGGTCTTCGATATAGGCCTTGATCCAGGATTTAAATCAATGGAAAACTCAACTTCTCGTTCTGGAGGATGTCCAGGTAAATCTTCCGAAAACACATCTACATATTCTTTCACAATAGGTACATCCTCTATTCGAACATTCCTTTCCTCAACCACAATCATTTCATTCTCTTCCTCCCCAATCATTTAATTTAGTTGATCTACTAGGGGTGGATCTAGATAAGAATTAGGTGGTGGCGATTCTTCTCTAAAGATAAGGTGTTCCTTATCATCATCATCAAAAATCATAACCTCCTTCTTCTTTCAATAAATAGTCACATCATAGTACGAAATCCAATCCATACCAAGTATTATGTCAAACTCAATCATAGGTATGATGATTAGATCAGCGGATAAAGAACATTTATGTTCTCTAATGGGGACTGATTCAAAAAACGTCGTTGCAATGATACTTCCCTTTCGAGTTTTTACTGACAACTACCTTGTTAAATCAAATTGGAAATATCTAATTTTCATAGAAAAATGGGAAGATATGAAACAATCTTATGATCCAGAATAAAATAATGCATTTGCTAAAATTGAGGAGACCATTAAATTACCTGCCACCACGTCTTTCAGAGCTTCTACCTCAGTAGTAGTGATATCATAATCTTGACCTTGATTCCATGGCCTTTTTTGAGGTTTGTTCCCCTATTGCTTAAGAAATTCATTTTCATAATGTCCCATCTCCCGGAAATTGTAGCATTGGACATCGGTAGCTTCATTTTTCCCCTTGAAATCACGAGCTTGGTGGCCTTTTTCACCACACTTATAACAGACTCCCATTACTTTTAAGCAAGTACCGAGGTGTTTCTTCCCACATTTAATTCAGGATGGATATTCAAATTTTCACTTCTTCCCTTTATTTCCATTCCCAGATTGATCAACAGATCTCTTCTTCTCTTGCTATGCTTTAAAGTCATAAGACTTAGAGAATTAATTCTCTGTCTTTATAGCACATGAGACAATGTCTTCATACGATGAGAAGGATTGTGAGAATAATTCTTGATGGAGAAATGGTTTTAACCCATCAAAGAAACGATCAATCTTACCTCTTGGGTTACGTATATAATCTCTGTCATACCTTGATATCCTTGTAATGTTAGCCTCATACTTTGCGATATTCTCATCATCCTTTTGTCTCAGACTCATAAATTTCCTTTCCATATCTGCTCGATGGTCACGAGGAAATTATTTTTCTAAAAATAGATCTTTGAACTCCCTCCATTCCATATTTGATACTTCATCATCTTCCTTTGTGTTTTGTATCAACAACCACCATTGATCAGCATCTCCAGTGAGGCGATAAACTACTATGACAACTTTTTCCCTTTCACTACTCCCCATGGCATGGAATATTTTATCTAAGGAATTTATCCATTGCTCAGCTACTAAGGGATTTGTAATCCCATTGAACGTTGGTGGTTATTTCCTCATGAATAGATCTAACATTGATCCTCCACGCTATGGATCGGGGTGCTCCATACAGGTAAGGTTATTATTCATAACCTGAGTGAATTATCCCAGTATGGTGATTAGCTGATCAACACCAGTTGCATCACCAGCTCCACTATAATTATCTTGAGCAGAAGGGAAATCCCTACATGGAGTGTGTTCATTGATACAGTTTCCATTTCTTCTACTAGGTTCCATTTCTAAAAAATGGCATAAACTAGATCAGTTTATGAATCAAAATACATAATTCCATACTTGTAAAACACTTAACATAAATTGAACTATTTATGGATATAATCCATAATCATAAAAATGTTTTCTTTGAGGATTTATATACTCATAAACCCTTCATAATAATTTGTAAAGAAAATGAGAGTTATCCTAAGAATATCCCCCGGGTGTGTCGTAACCAAGAGTGCAGCAAGGTCCATTGTCGTGCACCAGTTCCCGTTCGAGTCTAGCTCAAAGCGGTGTTTTCGGTTTTAACCCGTGGCACATCTATGCCAGATCCGCCTCTACCTTCTCGTATCCGGACAGGGATGTATTGCTCAGAAAACTCACAAAATATATATAATACAAAAATTCTAGAAATTTCTTCTATACTAATCTTCAAATTCCATCATAGGTCTATGTGCTCTAATCAAAGTTTATCTAAATCTAGCTTCCAAGGATTGTACTAAACTTCCTCTGATGCCAACTGTAATTCCCCGACCCCAGTTACCCAGAGTCGGTGCATTATTAAATAAAATTGTCATGATCACAAGAAAGATCAAGTCTCGAAAGACCGATTAGTTTAGTAGCCTTGAAAACAGTAGATATATTCATAAAGATTACATTACATCATAAAATGAAAACTACAAAAATATAGTCTCCATAGTCAACACTCATATCCCCACATACTATCCCAGCAGGTCATTCATAAATTACTTCTTCACATCCTGGGAAATAAATAATACATTAAAAGGGGTGTGCTCAAATGCCCAGTAAGGATAAAAATATAGGGGAAACTTTCATAAATAAGAATAAACATTTAAGGCAATGTATAACAAAGAAAAGCCTTTTGAAATTGATCTTCAAAATAATATGGTAGAAATAAAATGAAATAATTTCATTTACTTATTCACATGGACATTCTACTAATCGAATAATCACATGAAATATCAATAACCACTTTCATAATGATAGAATGCATAATGACAGAGTATCATAACCACATAGCCAAGGCCTCGAGACAAGATTACAAATAAGATTTTGTCAAGGCCTTGTTCCAAGACAGTATTTTGTCTCATGAGACCTACCGATGCATCGAGGATCAATAATGGGATCCAACCATCACATATTAAGTCCAATTCATATCTCCTATGAACAGGTTTAAACATAACATAAACATTCGTATTAAAACTAGCATACGAAATGTCAATAATTTCTCCATAAACCATGAATGGTATAAAAATAAATCATCCGTATTCAAAAAAATCAAAAAACCTTCAATACAATATGGAAGTATTGTATTATAATAAATCATCTTCAAATAAGCTTAAAATCCATCAAAGGATGTTGACATAGATGAAATTAAAACTCTTTTTAGAGAAATATCTCTTCTTATTTTGAAATCATTTAATAGTAACATAATTAAAAAATAAAACATTTTCATTGAAAATTTTATTATAAGCTTGTAAGGGAAGCATCAAAGATTTTATAATGGCATAAAATAGCCACACCCGCCGTATATGTTAAAAAAACATTCTTACCTTAATTTTGTCGAAAAGGTTAAAAAGCACCTTGTTAGGAAAACGTTGGAATGATTCCATTATAAACCTCTTATAAAAAGTCAAACAAGGGTATAAAAGACTTTAACCCATATTCTTGTAAATAGTAAAACTGTTTTGAAATACATTTTTAAGAAACATGTATGTGGATGATAAATAAATCCCAGTAGATTATTACGTATAAACAACCTCGGATAATGAAGAGATTGCGAAATAAACCATTTCCTTGTACTTTTCCTTGGTTGGGGGTAGGTTAAAATCCTTTATAATGGTGAAATAATTGTTATTAAATTGTAAAAGAATCATATACATTAATATGATATCATATATGATCTTTTAACATTGCTCTGTTAATAATATCTTAATATTATTGTCGTTTCGGGTGTTCACTTACTCATTTTATTTTATATGTTTTGTTACATAATCCATGTTTTTTATTGATAGGTTGTATCTTAATCATATCCAAAATGATATTAAGTCCTTAAAAATTATTATTAATCATTAAATGAGAATTAGACTTGAATGGATACAATGTAGAATGAATCTCATCGCGTTCGTGGAGACGGTAGTCCGTACGTACGCACGAGCGAAAATATCATTCTTTTGAGATTAAAATAATATTTAATTGAATGGTATACCATATATATAGAATAATTATCATTTTATATTTATTATTTACATGAATTACACTTCATTATTATACCCATCAAAATAATAATGTTTTGAATAACAATTACACCACGACGTGGAGACGGTAAGCCATACGTACCCACGTAGGGTGACATGTCATTCAAAGGATGGATAGAATACTGAAATATGGTTTTACCATGGTTATAATAACATTAAATTATATATAATATACAGGAGTTATTATTTTATAATGGTAATAACAAATAAAGAATAAGTGGAAAAAGAAAGGAACTTGAAAAAGGGTTGTCAAATCATTACCTCTTCTTCGGGTTCTTCATTTTGATTTGATCAAAAGGGCACCGTAGGTTGGATTTATGAGTAAATGAAGGCCTCTAGGATGAAGTGAGGGAAGTTTAGAGAGTATTTGGGCAGGGTTTGGCCGAACCAAAAGGCTTTGAAAGCGTCAATTAATGAGACGGGGGAGTGCCCTTTTGTAAGAGGGGTGAGGGGCACCTTTGGAAAAGCTAGAAATATTATTTTATAATAAATTCATATTCAGTTTCTAATGGCTCAAAATGGGATTATGTAATGGTTAATGTGGGGATAGGTTGCAAAACACTCAAACAATAGTATTTAGACATCATTGGGTTACTATATTAACCTTATCATTATGTATTAACTCTTATTTAATTAGTTTCACTTTTACAATGTCTCTTTATACTTTTATATTATATAGTTAATAAATATACAATATACATCCAAGATACCCCCAAGTGTTCCATTAACGATTCAAATATAATTATATAAGTATCTTCTCCAAACCTTAGATTTTTAGAAATTTAATATCAATTACTAATATAATTTGTTTTTAAAAAACTCTTTTATGATAATTTTGACACTATTCAATAATTGATTTTTGTAAAAATTATAACAGAATTACTACTTCGAAAAAAATTAATTAAATCAATCCTAACATGTCATATTAACCTATAAAATTATTGGTATTTATAAAAAGTCTCAAATTGCATTTATTTGGTTACTTATAATATCAATTATTCTAATTTTTCATTAATTAGGTAATTACTGCATCACCATTGTGTCATAACTAAATTAAATTATATTATTTCCAAAAATTATAAATAAAATACCATTATTTATAAAATCATTTTAGCTTTCTAATTACTATTTATAGTCGAAAATCCAACATATATAACCCTATGTAAAAATTGTTTTTCGAAAAGATATATGCTTATGTCATTTTTGTATTTATTTTAACTTAATTAAAATAAAGTGTCCCTATCACCTACATGTGGCTCCATGGGGTCCCACAATCGGCCCCAATATTCCCATGGTCAGAACTTTATCCACCAATAAGGTTAGGACATGTTTTAGGGTAATTTAGTATTATTATAATATTAATTTTTAACCCTTATTTACCGGATTTACCCTTTAACCATGGTATTAAAAATTTTACCGAAGTAATTATTCAAAATATCTAAAAATAAATGTAACCTATTTACACAATTTTTACGTCCTGATTCCCAATATGGAATCCATTTTTACAAATTCAGTACACTAAATTGGAAGAAATTAATTTAAAATTAATTCCTGTTGTTAAAAGAAAAAGCGTGTTTTTAAGAGATAATAACTATCAAAAGATTGACACTTGTTCATTTCCGGTTTAATTGTGAAATTATGTCCAATGACCAACATTGTATTTAATGGTAAAAATATATTCTAAATGTACTTTAAAAACCCCCAAATTTATAATTTATCACTATTAATTATTTCGATAAAAAATATGTTTTTAATTAAAATTTAGTAATTTTCACTAGTCATCAAAATATAAATGTTATCCGAAAAGTTCCAAAATTTTACCCCAGGCTAATTTCAATATTGTGAATCAAAAAATGAAGTCAATTTTGAGATATTAAATTGATAATATTTCCAAAAGTGGGTATTACTATTCATAACGGCTAGTTTGATTGGTTGTGGTGTGTGTTAGAACTCGAAGTTGCATACAACACACGCTACTATATTATTCAAAGGGAAGCGTACCGTGTTAGCTTCTGGTGTTACAAATGAATTTTTGACTATTCATTGAAAAATATATGTTTTCAAAAATATCCTGAAATTTCAACCTTCGAAAATTATAATATGATGATTTAAAAAAATATTTATTTGGTTCCTTTATAATTTATAAAATTACTATAAATTGATTAAAATATACACTCAAGAAAAGCAATAAAATTCAGTTTTGGAAAAAAAATATATTTTGAGGAATACAATTACTACTAATAATTGAGGGGTTATTTCAAATAAAATAATAGATAAATTTTAATTGTGTATAAACTCTATGGATATTTTTAAAATTTCATTCTTACTATTCAGACTGACTATCTAGTATATATGTTATAACTATGAAATTTGAATAATAATAATTTAAGTTTCAATTAAGATTGTTGGTGTGTGTTTTATATACTGTTAAACCTAGAGGTATTTTGCAATCCTGGAGTGTTATTCAGTCTTTCTTCATTCTTTAGGTTCATTGGTTGACTAATAAATTCTATATTTCTCTAAATTAATTTTACAAATGTGTTTTATCATTTTAATATACTTTCTATCTCATGTAATCAATCTAGATAAGACCCTAATTATAAGTCGTGTTTGGATACAACTCTATTACACCATATCTGAGTACATGTACTAGACCTCAAATGTATTTACTTATTAGAGAAAAATTTAAGATTTATTATAATTTATAATGGTTGAGTTTTTTAGAGAATTGGTATTCTACAACCCTAATTATATTCAATATTTAAAAAGTCCCAATATACATACGGATTAACTTCTCTATTTTCCTAAATCATATATGTACCTTATATGATAAAACCTACTAGAATATGTTATCCAAATTATAATTTTACATGTATTTCAATATATTTTCAACATTACCCATTATTATACTTTGGGATACATTAATGTGATCCTAATTAGAACATACATTAAAAATTGTGTCCTTCAGGAGCTCTGGGGAAACTAAATATGACTATCAAGCTCACTCCTATTAAGTTGAAGTTTGAATCCAATTATAACAATATGTGTCATATGGTTCCATCTAGATGATTGAATAGAATATATTACTGTACGAAAACTCTAACCAATGTTGATATTTGTCCCAAGTAACATTGAAGCAAAGATAACAAGATATTATAATTCCTTCCATTTTTTAGATATATCTTTCAGATCATCAATCAGCTTGTGAGTGATACACAATTCTTAAATGCATCTTATTTTTGATATCCCAATGAATTATCCACCAAAATTATGATTTTAACCAAGGGTTGTAATAATAAAATATCGATAGTGGTTCCCCATAATGCCATATGACTTTATTCATATATAGCTAGGAAAGGAACACAAGGGATAGAACCTCTATGATCTCTAAAATGTGGATGGATATAGTTAGATAATCATTGAATATATATATATAGTAAAGTTGTTCCTTACATACTTTCATTGTTAATTGAAAAATACCTTTGTAATATTTCCTCACATCCATATAGGTTTAAGAGGATATTTCATGAATCCATTATGTTGATTTTTTTAACATTACATGTTTAAATACATCGAATCTAGAAACAGAGTCCATAATTAACTCTGTATTCCATCCCACCATAATTTTTCTATTCAATACATATAAATCGTTGTTCTTAAATGGTGTATAGATAAATTTTTTCTATGTGTTTCATCTAGCTCTTCCATTTTACACTATAGTAAGGATTGACAATATATCATGTTCCCAAAATTCAATAATCCATATCAACATATTAAATCAATAAATATCCCATCTTTCACTACATAAATATTCCTTTGTATGTTCCCACCATCTTGGGAGGACTTATCTATCATTTGATGTAAGGATGGATTTGCAATTTCATGTAAAATTAATAATGGATCTGCAGTTTTAGAAATTACCATATACATATTTACTATATCAGTATATATAAATATTACTTCATAATAAACACTTTGGTAATAACCATGTGGTCTTTCATACTTAATGCATCATCCACGCATTTTTCCATCCCTTGGTGGTGATTTAATGAGATATTATTTTCCTCAAGTAGTTACGACAATATTTTTTACCTTGGGTTAAAGCCCATCTAAGAGGATATATAATTCAATATATTTTGGTCCTTATATATATCACATAATTCCCCACATATATACTATCTCTATGTTTACAAAAAAAAATATTTTCTCCTAATAATGTCCATGATTAATATTATTCTCTTTAAGGATTATCATCTTCCATGATTTTTATGTAATAAGTATATAGTTTTTTATAATGACACAACCATGTAATTTATTTTATGAACCACTATAAATTAAAATCATTTTTTATTAGATGGTAAATTAAATATAGTTTCCTTAATTATTATCTTCTTCATATCTTGAAAACATTACACAATACACATGACTATGTTATTTTAACCCCTTTATGTGTTTAAAAACTATAGAAAAAAGAAAAAAATCTAGTCAGTAACCTATTTATCCTGGGGAAAATCAGATCTCTAATATATTAATTATTGTTTTTCATTATTTGAGTACCTTTATATAGACACAGAAGCATTTTCCAAATATTATTAAATTATTAAAAAACATTTGTATTAATTTATTATAACACATGTATCGTAATGTCCTAGTGTGATTTGATGAATAGTTTTATAATACTTCCAATGATATTACAGTATGGAATAATTATTTTATTCAGAATAATGATCTCCAAAAATACACATGAGTTCCTAAAACCACATGGGATGCCCAGGGGAATAAATACTAAAAATGGTGACCTAAAAAAACTATATGGGAATAAATAAGATAATTAAGAATAAAATGAGGGTCAAGGGTATAACTTGATATCATGAATGATAAGGAACATGTGTAATCATGTGTAAGAGTGATATATATTGAGAATGATATTATAAGATCAAAGAAACAAGTGAATGTGTCAATGAAATAAAACATAACATTACCACATGTTATGGCTAACACGATAGACAACATCATATGGTGGATAGAGTCCCATAATTGATTAGGTTCACTCCCTAATACCATATATGACGTCTCTTGAGACTAAAACCATACCCGATGCACTGGAGGGATATAAGATTTTCATACGAAAAATCACTTTCATATAATTTACATGAATATTCAGTCCACAAAATGATTTCTATCATAATTATTATTAATAATAATTCCCTACTGAAATAAACAGGTTTCATAATACTCACTCATAACATAAATAGAAGAGAATCATCAATGAATTCATTCGAGATATTGTCAGATGGTTTGTATTACATAATTATAAGAAGATTTAAATAAAAAACATGTATGTGAGTACCATATGTACATAATTTTGAATCATTCTATAACCTTAATGGTAGATAAAGTGTGTGTTATAGAGAATGGTCATAACCCAAAGAAAAATGTGGGTTTTCAAGATGCCTTACCTCAAGCATTATTTTTGATGTGATTAATTTATCTCTATAATAATTAAACATTGTTAATTTTTTAGTTGTATAATATTATGTTTTTATTTTTATGAATTATTTTATTTAATTTTTATCATATCAGACTTTATTACTTGTCCAATTAATTTAACATTGATTTTTTTGATGACAAAGAACTCATAAGTCGAAAATCACATTTGTAAGTTGACTAAGGTAAATAATAATAACAATTAATAACATTAAGAGTTTTAAAGATGATATAATTGTGATCCATAAAATAAAATTATAATTTCTATACCAACTATTAAATACAGTTATGAAAAATGAACTGTGTTATAGTCATCAAGATGTTAGGTTGTGCGTACGCATGAGTAACATTCCCATTTTATGAATATCTTGATGTAAAGAAATTAAGTGTTATTTTATCATTACATGATGATTATAATATCATTAATATATTATTATTTCTTTAAATACAGTTATATATAACATCAATTTAATGTGGTATCAAAAATGATGCACATTTCATCGTGAGGTGCTAGTCCACCTTACAAACAAAATATGGTCTCATTTATTAGAAAGATTTTATATTTTGAAATTATATGATATATTTATTCTACGTAATCATAAATAAATAATTAATATAATATATAGACATAAAATTAATCTTTTTTACCATTCATGTAAACCATAAATGAAAAAAGAATAACACCACTTGGAAGTTTAGTATTCCTTCTTACACAGGTGTGACATTATTGTATTCTCTATGGATTGGAATGTAAGAAGTTATATAAGTTATACAATGTATACAAGTATAACAATATCATAAAATTGTATAATTAATTTTTATAAATCATTATATCTAATCATGATAAGTTTTGATGGGAAAATTATTATGTCAGTTTGTGAGGCTATAGTCCGCCATACACAGAATCAATGGTTTTGATTATGATTTAATAGAGTATGAGATATAAATAGGTAACTTAATTAGTGTAAAAAATATCATTATATGGAATATAATGAGTTTATTATATCATCATGACTTAATAATATTTTTTGGAGTTGGATGTAGAAATAAATTTAAATACTTAGTTAAGGATTTTTTCTATTTTTTAGACAACCTTCTTTTTCATTGCACCAAATTCCTTCATCAATTCAAATTATGATCAAAAAAATGTTTTGGGATAAAGGGATTGAATTATGGAATTTATTTTTTATTTATCTGCAAAGGGATTTATTTTTGGATGTGTTGAATGGACAAGAGTGGTCTGGCCTTTTATAAATTCAGGAGAAGACACACATAGAATTTTGGAAAACAATTAATTCCACCAAAATTTTTTCATAATGAAATTCAAAATAATAAATTTTATAAAATAAGAAAATATATGGTCTAAATATGAAGATAAAATTAGAATTTTACATGATTTGGATTTTTTTTAACTCTTATCTCCTTAATTTAATTCTTTGGTAAACCCATTTTCATCTTAACCATGGTAAATAATATTTAGGGTTTTTAATATAAATTTAATAAAAAATTATAATCACAAAATTAGAAAATATAAAAAAAATTATTGAAAATATTGAATCCATTTTTTCATATTTGTCTCATAATTTTGGCATATTTTAACTTAAAATTATTCCCAGATATGTGACCAAAAAATGTGTTTTCCAAAGAAAACCATTTGAAAGTTTTAAAAGATTATATATCATAACAAAATATGAAATTGATTCCAATAAAATAAAATTTTCAAATTCTAATATTATTAATCCAATTTTAATATAAATCTATATTAAAATATAGTTTACCTTTCTAAATAATTCAAAAGAAAATGTATTAAAAAAACAATATTTTTCAACCATTCTTCAAGAAAAATTAATCATTATATAAAACTATTAAAAATTCACCCAAGAATAATTTTTACATTAACATTTAAAAAATAAAATATTTATCTTCAAATAATATTTGAAAATTTGTAAAAAATTATTAAAATTTAATCATGAAAGGCTGAACTACACCACCCTTTGGAAAAATAATTTTTGATAGAAAACATTTCTTTTTCTCTAAAATTCATATTATTTTATTTATTATCAATAGATAACAATTTAAAATATAATTTTAGTTTGTAAAACGTTTGTTTCATAATTTAGATGACTTTATTTATAGTTTTCGAATCATCAAAAATTCTATATTGTTTAGAGCAATAAATTTTAATAGTGTCATGTTTTTTTTAAACCGTGTATTATGTGAATCATAATCTATCAAGGATTTTGAATTTATTAAAAAATATATATCAAAGTTTGAGGGTATTAAATTATCTTCTATGCTTGGTTTCTATGACATATATGTTGTCGAACATATTTTTTTTCATTTCAAATCGTTGGGTTTTACTCTTTTTATTTATTGGGTCAATAGATATTTATTCCATTGAAAAAATATAAAAAAATTAATCCTTTTAATGAAAAAATTTATAATTCCTATTTTACCCACATAATTCCTTTTTTAAGGGTCTTCAGAACTAATTATAGATGACTCTTATACTATTCCATTCATTTATATTATATCAATATATCATTAATTAATACCTCCATAAATTTATCAAGATACTCATTTAATATGCTATTCCATATATCCATAAAGTTTGAATCTTCCTTAGTTAACCCAAATGAAATTTCCATAAAATCATAACCTTCAATCCTTATTCTAAATTTAATATTCGATATAGAATATTTCTTCACCATTATTCGATGATCACTCGATTGAAAATCGATCATTTAAAATTTTAGGATACTTTATGTTGATAAAATATGTAATAAATTTCTGGTAAATGATACAAATTTATTTTAGTGATTGAATTAAGCTCATTATAATCCACAGAAAATCCAATAGACCCATTCTTCTCATTCCACAATAAAATAAGGGATCCCCAAAGAGAAATGATATGGAATAGAAATCTCATGTCACTTAACTCATAATGAATTTTTAACTCCACTAAATTTAATGGATAAGTTATATAAAAAATTTTAGATATATTTTATTCATCTAAAAATAATTCCATTGATAAAAATATCACTTTCTAGTGCATTCCCAAGGAATTATTTTAGAAATATAGAATTGATGTTTTCTACCATTGGTACATTCATTAATCTTAATATTTTTTATTCATAATTATATAATGCTTGGTATTCTTTATTATATATAACATAATTGAAGAGAGGAATGGGGTGACACCAAACAAGATTTAAATGAATAGGTTTCCCCTCAAAAGGCAATAAATTCCACCTCATCCACAAAAATATTTATTTTTTCAGTTTGAAATAAATTTTTTTCTTATAATTTTAATTTATATCCATAAAAGGATTAAATTAATGTAATAAATAGGTTAAATTAACATATTTAAAATTAGTATACACTCAGTAATTATAATTGAAACTAACTAAAATATGTATTTTCACATTAGAATCTCCCTTGGTTTCATAATTGAAATCTAAATTTCTATGTTTCAAGGTAAAAATATACTATTTTTGGTACCCATAAAATATATAAAATAGTAAAATAATAAAAAAATATTTTCTAACATTAAGGCTTTGATCGATGAACAAACCACAACATCACTAGGAAATTCAACATCATCTATTGAAATTTCAAATGATTTAAATTTTTGCCTCTGTCTTTTTTAAGCTAAACATATTTGATGTTTGTGAAATTGGTTTTTATATTTTCACTTCACCCTATAGATAAATAATTTATCCTCCAAATCATTAGTCATGACCATTCATTGGTGACCTTGTTGTTTACAATTATAAAAAAACATTGGTTCTCATTCTGTAATCCCCATGATGTTTCTTCTCATAGTTATATTATCTAAAACATTCTATCCATCCTTTATTCTCCATAGACACATTATTCTTCCAATATTTCTCAACCAGTATCTATTTATTATAGTTTCATTTGAATACATATGTCTAGGAGAACACTCTTTCTATCTTAAATACCTATGCAATTATATCCCTATACGATGAAAAGTACTTAGATAAAAATATTATTCAAATATTTTTTTAATCCCCCAAGGAAATGATCAGTCATAATTTCTTGTCAATGTATATTTTTTCTATCATGCATAGTTTACCCTGCAATGTCTGCCTCATATTATGTATCTAATCTTCTTCTTTTTTTCTATGATTATGGGACATGATTTCCATTTTTTCTCTTTTCTCATGGGAAAATTATTTTTCAAAGATTACCTCATTGAATTTCACTATTCTAATTACATTTTCTCATATTATTATTATTTTTTTTAGACCACCAATAATATGTATCTCCCTTAAAAATATTGATAGAAATACATTTTAATTTAAACTACCTCTTAATGAAATAAACATCTTCTCTAGAAACTTTGTCCATTATTCAGCTACCAATTGATTAATCGTTCAAATAAATTTTTTAGGCTATTTTTTAATGAAGCAATCCATCATAGTAACATCATTTTGAGAATCACAAGGAATAAATATTTCAGAAATATTAATTTGAATTAAATGGGACAACTAATGAAAGATGGTCATTAACATGTTAAACTAAACTCCAAAACCATTAAATTGTTCGAGGGGATTATTAATATATAAACTATGTGTGTTTATATGGTTTAACGTCCAATAATTTTTCTACATATTTATACAACGACAAATTTATAACTATCTTATGATGTTAAACTATAAAAATAAAATCGATACTTTATTTTCTTCTATTTTCACTATAAATATTTAGGAATTTTTAACGTACTTCTGATATTTTCTATATTTCATAAATATCTTGTACTTAATGAATATAATAAACATAATTTGAATCCAAAAATAACATATTAGTATCTTGAGACCCAAATTCAGTAGTTATATTACTATATATTTATAGTGTAAAATAGTTCCAAAAGGATCGAACAATTTTATAGGCTTGTGAGACACAATAAAAATATACATTACAGTTGAAAACATAAGATAAAACATAACTATCATGAGTGATAATGATCATTGATTCCATCATATCCTTAATATTTATACACGGTCCCCCTCTAGGATTCCTTGGGAAAGGAAAAATTAAAATGAACTGAAATGCATTGTAAGGGATTTTATACAACCGAATATTACATAAGATAAAAACACAATATGTGATATATCGAAAATAAATGAGAAACATGATTCTATAATCCACTAAAATATTAAATAAAACCATATTCATTATAATAAATGGACACATTGATAACATTAACCACAAGAATCCAAAAAGATGAATGTGTATATTTAGACATAAAAATTTTTCTTTAAACTCTTTATTCTAAGAAAATATACTATTAGGGTTGGATGAATTCTTTAAAATACATAATGGTTTTTCTCGCGAAACATTATTTATTCATCTAGGGGTTACATAATTTCATTCCCCACCAAGTATCTAATAATATATAGTGAATTTCATAAAAACATTATCAATACTATATATAAATTTCCCTCAGGAACCTATAACTGAATAAAACATGTCTATCCATATAATGAAAAATATAAAAATAAAATCCTTCCCCAATTAATATAATAATGTTGGTGTCTAGGAGAAAAACCCATAATCATCATGGAATACCAAGGGTAATATCAAAGAATCATAAAGTTACATTTTCAAAGAAATATAATAGATAGAGAAGTTAAAACATGTTTAGTTTTACATATAAGATAGAGATTGGTTCCAATAGTTTTCATTTCTAGTTTTTAATGGAAATAGTTAGAAAAATCCTTCATCGTGGTTCATTAAGTGGCTTTGAATATTCCTTATAATAACCAAGGGGAGTCTCTATCCTTGTGTTTAGTCTTATGAACACATATCTTCCATGAGGGTGATTGTGGATTTCATGCTCAACCATTTCTTTTAAATTTGATATATTTAAGGTATATCTATTATATAGTCAAATCCAATTTCTGGCATCCAAATCTTGATTTTTTTCTGAAATATCACTCACACTTTTACATTACGAAAAAAGAGGATGGTTTTTATACCTTATAAAATATAACTATTAAAACTAAATAATATGATAGGTGAATAACAATATAGACCAATAAATTCCACTAATTCCATGAGTAATTTGGAATAAATTATTCTATGTAAATATATGCATCATAAAAAAGAAAGTTGGTGATTATTACATCAGTCCCAAAGAATAAAAATTAAGATGGGAAACCCCAATTATCAGTTAGGAAGAAATTAAATCACATACTCGTGAAATATTGTTCATTAAATTGATCAAATTATACCATGGATTAAATAATTTCATGATATAACATCTCAAATTATCACTATATGAACGACATATTTTTAATTAATTTTATAATACAAAAAACATCTCCAATAGAGGAATTTGAGAAAGAAACCAACAACTATTATAACGACTACCTAAAATTTACTTTAACCTAATGTATCATAAACATATAAATACTAATAACTTAATTAAAAATCCTACTAATAACGATTTTAATTATTACTCTTGATACACAGTCATTCGATACATGAACTATCCATATTTTCTCAACTGATTATAATAGTTGAAAATGATAATACTAGTAACATAATTACTGTGATAATATTTATTATTATTAAGTTTTCATAATTATTTGTTCATTTGATTAATTATTTATGATGATTTATAATGATTTATAATTTTTAAAATCATATTAAATGGTGATTAACTCTTTATCATGGATTATGAAATTAATAAGAAGCACGTCTTTTCTATTCTTGATAACGAGAGTGTACCTTCATAATAAATGAGATAAATATTCATATCAGATTTATAGAACTAAATATAGACCTCTATTTAAAAATTAATTCCATAGTGTAATATAAATAAGGTTCTCATAATCATTAATGGTACAAGTTCATAGTATTATTCAGGTGGGTGGTTAAATAGATCAAAAAATTCACATATCATGATTTAATGAACGATTATGATGTTGTTTTGTTTTCATATCATCAAACAAAACATAAAATTAATATAATTTCTTTTTATTAATTTAACAAAACCAAATTTATTAGAACTAAAATAATAAGAATTGTATATAAAAATATTACACAATAATAACAGATGATTATCCCCATAGAATTACTATTTTATGTAATTACATTAACGATAATAGTTTCTAAATAATATCACTGATATGATGTCATGTGGGTTATAAATCCCCAAATTGTTTTAATAAAATCATAAAATTCCTTTCATATATTATTTATATCCATAATTGTGAGGTAGTGAGGGAAACAAATGTTACCTCTTATAGGCATTAGTCCACAAAATGCATTAACTATAGTTTTCTCATTATTAATTGATGTTGTATATGAATATATAATGATAAATTAATTTAACATATAAAAATTAAATAAAATTAATGATAATGATATCATTATATAAATGTAAATAAAATAAATTAGTGAGAATATAATTAAGAATAAAACTATGTAGTTGATAATACTCAGGTTGGGATCTTAACATTTCATTGAATTTTTAAGAATATAATTATGAATTAAAATGGTACAGTTTTATGAGATTACTAAATTTATTGGTGGTTATTATGAGTAAAGGGAAGGGTGACATTGGTAGTGTCCCTTAGATTTTCAATTATTGAAGGTTACATTTCAACATGGAGAAGCTAAATAATTTGATAAGAGAGGATAATAAAATTATTTTGGGTTTAATGTCAGCTCAATCTTTAATTTTTTAGATAACATTATGTAATTTAATGGTTTTTTAACTTTTAAAATTTACCACAACATTATTTTACCTTGAAAAATAATTTCTTAATTGGTTAATTAATTCTAATAAAAATTTAATTGAGGGTTAGAAAAATTCGGTACCTTTATTTTTAAATATAAAAATAATTTTATCAAATAAATTTTATAATGGTGAAAGTTGAAAATTTTAAAAGAAATATTCGTAATCGTATAAAACCTCATTTTATAGAAATAAAAATTATTTTGTTTAAATATATATATATAATGTTAAATTATTTATAAAATATTATATAAAAACCTAAAAAATTATTTAAAAAAATAAAGGATATAATTTTCATAATTCAATCTAAGACCATTACATTCCAAAATACTATATTCATAAAAAATAAATAATTTTTTTATATTGATGTAACATTTTAATTAATTCAAAAAATATTCCACCAGATTTAGAAGATTAAATTATATTTAACAATATCTAATTTTATTTCTAATTTTAAAATTTTATTAAATAAACATTTTACTCTAACTCTTCAAAATAGTTACGTAAATGTAAATTATTGTAAATTATATTTTTGGGAAAAAAATACACATTTACCAAAATAGAAATTTTTATAATAATTTAAAAGGTTTATTCTACTATTTGTTCATATTATTAATTATAAAACGAGGTTATTTTAGTCAATATAAATTTATTAAATTAATCTATTAATTAAATTTTAGAATAATTTATCATTAAAGGGAATATTTGTTAAATAGTATTGAGATATATAAAACAATTTCTATAATAGAATCTATATTATTACACATTAGAACCCATAGTGTACCTCTTAAATTGTAATTATTCACATCTCTTAAAAAAAATTTGAATATTATTTGTATTTATGTTCATTTATTATGAACGACATCATCTGTATTTATAATGTATTTAAATAAATTTTGGATTAAAAAATTGAAAATATGTGAACCATTATACTATGAAATTAGAACTCAATTATCTTCTCATTCTCATCTTCACTCACCTAATTATTTCCGTATCTAACTCTGATAATCATATGTGATAGTGATTTTCAAGAGTAAATTCATTCAAATCTAAAAATAAATATCATACATATAGAATAACTTCCATTAATTCGATGAATTTCTAGAATTTATTTTTTCATGAACATTTCAATCCTCGTACCATTTTTTCAGCCATTATACAATGAAAATTTTTCTT
The DNA here is from genome assembly GCA_963277665.1 of Viscum album. Classification (NCBI taxonomy): domain Eukaryota; kingdom Viridiplantae; phylum Streptophyta; class Magnoliopsida; order Santalales; family Viscaceae; genus Viscum; species Viscum album. The sequence continues at coordinate 1,971,985,793 of OY728151.1, forward strand.
TTAATTATGAAATGCAAAATTATTCCATAAAACACACTCACAAAGATGTATATATCAGTAAATTAATCAATTGTGGACATAAATATAATAATTTTCGTGTCTTCCTATGATATATAACTTTTACAGCACATGTAATTTAAAAAAATAAAAATAAAAACTAAACATCAGGGTTTAATATGAATTCCATAGTAACTATTACACCACAAATACTCTACTAGTAGGAATATTAGTAAATATGATTGTTCAAAAAAACCATGAAATGTAATAAATAATTATAATATGGTATAAAACCATGAATATTGTTGATTTTTTATCGAACCAATATATCTCTAACAAGTATGTAATTCATGGATAGTGATTCACTGGAGCCTAAAATCCTTCTCATATAATTACAAAATAATTTTCCAACAATGGTCCCCTTTTTAATTCGGCATTACACGGTATTATTTAAATGATGTATTTAATGATCCATTTATTACAATGGAACATAATTCAATTAAATTTTAATAGTTTATTATTAGAGTATAAAATCAATTTAAAAAAAAATTATGACAATTAACTAAATTAAAAATATTTAACTGTAACTAATTCAATCTAGTTTCTATATATATATTTCAAATTATAAAATATAAGAGACACACAGTTAATCATCATACAATTCTTCTATTACGTTTGAGATATAATTGGACGACCTATATAATTTTATATCTAATACAATAACATTGAAAAAAATTACAAGAATAGTGAATGGATAAATTGAGGGGTTTTGAGTTCCATTTTATTATAATTAAAAATTAAATTACTTGAAATTATTATAAAATAAAATATTATAATATTATAATAATAGTATTGAATTTTTTTTTGTGTGGTAATAATAAATTCATTGATGCTTATTTTTTAGTAAACTGTATTTACCATAAAATAATGTGGTTATCAGAATATAGAGAAGAAATCATATGTTTTTTATTTAACAATCATAATTACCATTATAGAGTAAAAAATTATTTTGATTTTCCTACCAATAATTTTATTTTATACCAATTATAGACTAAATATTTTTCAAAACCATTATTTGATAAATACATTTGGATTTTAAAATACAATATTAATGAAGGTCCTAAATATTAAAATAATAATTTCTGACTCAAATCATATAAGCCAAAAATAATTCTATATTTCATTCGTCAAACATTAGTGTAAAATATACCTTTTATTAGAAAGTAAAAATTCATAAAATTCACTAAAAATATTAGATTACATTAACCATTCATTTTTGAAAAATACATAGTGAATTAAAATTTATAAATGATAAGAAAATAAAGATGAGAAGGTTTATTTATATTGGTTTCATCATAATATATTAATATAAACATATTCACATAAAAAATAATTTTCAAAATTGAAATTTATATTACCAAATAGACATTTTAAAAATATTAAATTAAATTAATGATACAACTTATCTTTCATGATGGCTTAGAAAATATTTTAATAATCAATTGAAAAAATATAATTATTTTTGAAATGTGTAAGAATGAGTTTATCCTTTCTAATCAATACAATAAAAAATTATTATTTATAATAAAATGAAAACGCATCACCAACATATTTTTATAAAAAAGGTAAACAATGATATCTAATACATTAAAACAAACTAAATGTTTTATAACATTATGTATATGTGGGTATTTTATGAAATCCTCTAAAACATTTTTGGATTCTATTATTGTAAATTGAATGGTTTTTCTTGTTTAAGACATTTGAAACCATCGTGATAAATATTTACATATTGTATAGCGATTATTATTGAAATATTGGAGGAATTTTGGTTGATTTTTTTTTATTCAAGACCCAATAAATGTCTGGGAAAAGTATAGAAAATGGCATTGTGGTTTCCATTACAAGAATAAATATACATAGTTGTATCATTTTCCTCATGTTGATCTCAATAGTTAAACAAATTAGAAGGCTGGTAGAACAAAATCGTATTATATTTTCATTTTTCCTGGGAAGATACTAATCAAAAATAGGTATAGTATGAATTCCCTTATCAATGGGTTCTTTAATTATTCATGTAATTGATGAAATATTCTTTGGTCATTGCGTTGAACATCATTAGAAAAAATTATATGTGAAAATTATTTTTTCAATAATTAATTACTATTTATGTCATTTTTTTATGTTGAATAATAATTAATGGGATTTAGGGGGATTAAAATGAGAATTTTGATAAATTTTATGGTTTTATATAAGATGGATTTTATTATGTTATAGTACATGTAATTACACACATTAGATTTTATATAGTTTCTCTGTATATGGGAAAAAAATCATTTTAAATGGTTATTATAATGGTTTTTAATATAATCCTATATACAATTTTAAAGAGTGTTTTGTTCTACAGTGAATATATGACAATCTTGAAGATAAAATGATAGATATTTATGGATTATTAAATATTTGAAGCTCTTGAGTGATGAGAATAAACATAACATCCATTTTAAAACATTAATGGTATATATATATCTATTTTTGGAAAAATCCAACAAAATAACCTTATATAATTTTTATTATTACAAGAATTTTTTTATTGAATGGATTAGTTACTCTCAACACAATTTTTAATTATAGATATGAATGAATGCTGACATAATTCTCATCAAAAATTTGAGATCCAAATAAATGAGAAATTTTATGAATATATAGGTGATTGGAGAAGATATCTATATTGAAAACTGGTATAAAATTATTTTAATATATAATGAATCGATAAATAATTCAACATTAGATAATAATGGAATTGAATAGAGATCTAGGTGTTCATCTCATATGATTATTATAGATAATGTTACCGTAGAATATTTAAGTGGTTATCTTAATTTTACAGCCATGTATGAAAATCATTTTTGTGTTTTTAGGGTCATTTTTATATTATTGAATTGAATAATGTATGTTCATATATTATCTGAGTTAAAATTGGTATTCTTCATTCATTGTTTAAAATGCCTACGTATTGGGAAGTTCATTCGACATCAGGATTGGGGTGTAAAAATTTTATTATAAAACTCTTAGCATATCTATATTTATTTACTTTGGATCCTATAACTTATTGGATATAATAATTCATTCTAATTAATACTGTAATACAACTTATCCACATTTTAAAATGATGTACATATGAATTTGATGTGTTATAAGACTTCAAATTTATCAAAATGTTGAAAAATCAAGGTGGTGTACGCCATTATATCATTGCTTGTAATACATTGTTCACGTGTGAAATTATTTATAATCCAATGAAATAGGTTTTAATACTTTTAAGGTAACCAGATATATTTTTCTCTATGTGGATGACATTAATATTTTCAAAAATTATAGATCATGTCACAATTTTTCCACACATAGAAATTTGATAATTCCAATGTATGAATTTTAATATTTTTTTCAACGCATTGATAAGCCCATCAATGAATGATTTATACTTTTAAAATTCTTAGGTAAACATAGATACATAACAACATTAAGTTATATATTCTTTACTACACATAAATATTAAAAAATATATGATATATATCTAAAGATCCAATTCATGGAAAATTTTATTGAAATTTAAATGTTAAATAATTAAGGATAATGTATATAATTTTTTAAGAATATTAATATTAATATAAATTATTAATACATGATAATAATAAAAATTTATCAGTATATGTTGATATCCAACCCAAGATAGCCCGGATTTGGTGCCTACTACTAAATACATTGTCATGATTTAAAGAAATCTAATCTTTAAGGAATGATATTTTAGTTGTATTGGTAAATAAATGCATACATGGGGGAATAATACACTAATTAAAACATATTTTTTTCGTTCGAAATAAGTAACATCAGGGATAAATTTTACAAATCTAATAAATCTATGTATATCATTCAAAATATGATTCATGGATTTGTTAGTAATAAAACATAATAAGGGTGAAGTCAAATTCTATGTAAGGGAAAACTATTTTGGAAGAAATAATGAATCAATGGGAATTATAATTATTACATGGTGAATAAATGAACTCACATGCCATATAATCAATAATCTTAAAAGAAATTTCTCACAAAATATGGAAAGGTAATAACTAATAACAAACTCCATTAATATAACTAGATGATGAAAAACAAATAAATAAATATAAGAAACTGATGCACTTGACATCTAAATAAATAAAAAATAAATGTAACCAAAGATTTTTTGATTTAAAATCTAAGGGAATATATATAAATAAAACTAATATGAAGAAAAAATGATTCTTACTATATGAAATATTTTTGAAACATGAAAAAAATTACCTTCAAAACATTTCACAAGAAGGTTTAAACTATTCTGATTTTTACAACTAATTTTTCACAGTAAAACATGTCGATGCACCGAGGATCTATATAATGTCTCTTCTCCTCTCATTATATCAGATCCTAAGCATTCCTCATATGAATTTGTCCAAATATATAATATATCTTATCAAATATCCCTAAAGAATACAACACTATCAATATTTCCCCAAATAATCAAATAACATTGAAAGTAGACACAATTTCTAAAATGGTAAATAGTTATGGAAAATTTTATTTCTTTGATAAATAGAATGGATAATTATTGTAAAATTCATTTTTTAATGATCACTGGATATTTAACATTATAAGGGGAATAAAAAATGATTCAAGACATCGAATGTGAGTACTATCGTTCGAAAAATCTATAGTAAACCATACAAAGGAAGAACAACGATGGTATCAGTACATAAATCCTATGTAGAGTAATAATAAAGGGTCTTTGTTGTTGATGAATAAAAATATTATATATAGATATTTTAAAATCATTCTTGAGAAAAATAACGTTTTATTAATTAATTTTTTTAAAAAATATTATTTGAAAATAACTATTGAAAATATTTTCGTTAAAAATTATCATTTTAGAAATATGAAGGATGCTTTAGATAAATTACGACTAGAAAATAACAACATTCCGTATGAGGTAAAAGAACATTTCTTTTTGTACGATAAATATGTTTGAAAACTGAGTTATTGGGAAAGAAACAAGAATGTTACATTGAAAACATTGGTAAAAGACAATAATGGTATAATTTTCATTACGAAATCAATATAAAATCACTTTTTAAAATATTTTCTGAACATATGGTTTTTAGAGAAAACATTTTCTCACACTAAGAGAGGAATATAGTTTGGTTTTTAGATAAACAATTTCTAAAACATTTTGTGTACCATTGAGTGGTGGAATGATACTAATACATGAAAATGATCCTGAATTACAATATTATATTGAAGGTGATTACTTAATGAAAGTTATATAATTTCCTCGAATGGAAATTCCATTGATATTTCATTCAGATTACTTAAGAGGAAAATAATTTTTAAACATTCTGAAGTGTCCCATACCACTTCGAAACATTTTAAATCATAATCCTCATGAATTAATAATATTAAATGAAAGTGTAAAATACTATTAAGATAATATGTATTAATGATGTAATATAATAAAAGGGGGTATAGATAAACCTGACAAATGATATAAGTGGTGATCATGACACTTTTCACACAGATATAAAAACTGAGATAAGAATCCCTTACGTTGTATTTAATTTTATGTGAACGTCTATTTACATCAAATATAATGGTTTTAAACAATTAAATAACTTGAAATTAAACCTTATTAATATATATGATATAATATTTTTTCCTCCAATATTTTCTTATTACCCATTTTTTAATAACCTTTCATGATTTTAACTATTTTTGGTGTTAATTTCTTAGTTTGTCTAGTATGTTTTAACTTTTTATACATTTTTATTATTAAATATATAATTTTTTTATCAACTAAAAAATCTAAACCATTATTTCAATATCATATATATATATATATATATAGATTTATTATATGTATGAATAGAAGACAATAATATATTAATATTAAAAATGAATTTCACCGTTCCTAGAAATGGTAGGTCATACATACACAAGAACACTACATGCTTTTTTTCATTTTAAAAAAATGAATGATAAATGATAAAAAAGTTTATTATAATTATATTATAATATATATGTTATATTTGTTACATTTCATAATTAAAACATTCCTTTATATGTTACATTTAGGGTATTAACGAGCCATATCGCTTTGAGGAGAAGGTAGTCCACACTTCCTCAATCGAAATTATCAAATTTACACAATATAGATAACATAAAATTATGTTTTATATAATATAAAAGAATAATAATAAAGTTATAAATATCATATATCATATATATAAATACATTTTTCATTATATTGGCCACCAAGATAGGTTAAGAAGGAAAATTGAACATTAATCATTTTGTGAGGTAGTAGTTCATCGAACACATAAATAATATATTTTTTACCCAATAAAAGGTTTTGTTTTTAAGTGTTGCTATAAAAATATACATAAAATATTCCTAGTATATTGAGGATAAATTTTCATATAAAAAATAAATAATGATATTTGATGGGGTGGATAATGGAAATTAAATTAAAGAGATTGACATAGTATGTTACAAATTAATCAGGTTACTTCTTTTGGTCTCTACCAAAAGGTTTCCTTTGAAAGATTTATGTCTAAATTTAAGATTAAATGTCTAGGGGAGGGATTATTTGAAGAAATATAGGAAGTTATTTTTAGAACCGATGTTTTTTGGGATAGAAAATGACTCACGATGGATTTTTGTAAAGAAGTTAGGTGTATGAATATTAATACCGAAAAAGGTAATACCAAAAAAACTAAATAATTAATGTTCATGGAAGATTTGTGTACATTAGATGGGTTATTTACTTGTATATGGGTAATTTGGGACCTGAAGCAAAAAATATACTCTTTTATTAAGCTTAATTTTACCTAAATAATTTTATTTACCTTCACTGATATTCATGGTAAAAAATAATGTTTTTTATTTTTAGATATTATAAATTATTCTGATTTAAAATATGTAATCTGTTTTTCCAAATTCCAATCATATAAGTGAATAAAATTTAATTAAATTTAATCATGTAGGCGGGATGACAATGTTGATTTTAAAACTAATAATGATCAAATGTTTGATATGTTTTCCGTTTCAATTTCCTAGTGAGAATTATATAAATTATGTAAATTGGACTAATTGAAAATATTATTATATAATTAAACTTTATAAACAATTAAATATATCATTTAAACGTATAAATAAATTATAAGAAAAAAAAGTTTTGAACAAAAATTGACTATATTTAACTATTTCTTAAAATGATATTTTTTAGAAAAATATCAAAAATTCACCTTAACCAAATTATTATGTTTATATATCAAATATTTATATTATTTTGACATATAAAATAATTTCAATTATCAAAATTCAAATTTAAATTATGTTCTCAATTAATATGCTGCAAACATTCCTTTATAAAAATATAGGTTTTTATGTGTAAAGTAGGTTTTGTTGTCATCTTATGCATATCAAATATAATAGATGAATATCAAAAATATTTTATTTAATATATAACATATATATTACATTAATATCACTCACTAATTTTAAATAATTTAGTAAATTAAAATAAAACAAATTTTTTTAGTGTAAATATCATTTTCTATTAAAATATTCACCAAATATTAAATTTTTCTTAAATTAATTTCATATTAATTTGAAAATATTTAATTTATTCTATATTTTTATCAATAATAATTTTAATTAGTTATTAATTATTAATTATAATACATGTTTAATAGCTAGTTTATATCTTTTTATATTTTAATTATATATTCTTTTTTGATAAAACATAGTCATGCGTGTAATGAAATACATCAGGGAAGATCTATCTTGCATGTAAAGCCTGCCAACTCGGTGTTTCATACATTAAAATTTTTACAATCAATTTTGAGTAATAAAAATATTATAAATTATCTTAATATTATATTACCTTACCTGATTGTTCTCACATTTCATATACGTAATTGAATAAAGGGTTCATACTTTAGATTTTATGGGGATCACATTCTCCCTACATTTATAAATTTCATCTTCTTAATATAATCATGATCATAGTGATATTTATTTTTATACTTCCTTTTTTTTATGTCCCACATCTTGAAAAGGGTTTATAAGTCATCATTCATAATGTAGAGAATGGAATGTACAGTTGTCAAATGGACTACCTTGTATATAGGTCTCTATGTCAGAGAACATAAGTGTAATGTAGAGATAAGTACTTGGAGGAATAGTGTAAATATTTATAGGGAGTGAATGTGGTCAAAAACCAAAAAAACGTTAATGATGAAAAGAAATTTTAGGGCCTCAAATACAGAAATCATTTATGATTCAAGATACTACTTTTTCAACCAAAATTAAGGAATTTAGAAACTATCTTATTTTGAATTCATTTTCCTAATGTTAGGTAATTCTTTTATTGAGAAAAAATATATGTGAATATTATTACATGAATAGTTCCAATTTCTTTTAAAAAATCCAAATATTTTTTTGTCCGTCTATTAAATTATAATTTGTCCATAAATTAATATTGATAAATGAAGCACAGAAAACATTTTAATAGTATCATCATGCTCATAAAAGAGTAAAAATTCTAACAATTTTTCATTAAATGTCTTCAAACCATAATATGGTAAATATATTAATCTTTAATCATCAAAATGGATACTATTGGTTCATCATTAATATATAATTTCCAAATTTTTTAACTTAAGAAAATTTAAAATTAATCAGGACACTGTGTAGCTCAAGGGTTTGTGTGAAACCCATATCATCCTTCGATCTTGTATTCCAGACCATCGAACTTCACAGATTTGATTAGTTTTCAAACATCTTAGAGCTTTTTATTTTCTAAAATGTAATTAAAATAATTTAAAAAAATAATATGATGGACATCCTTGAAATTCATTTAATCACTAAATATCCTTTTAACAAAGGTTTTCAATTTAACCCAAATACATAAATACTTCATATATTTTTTTCACATAATTCTTTCCTTAGTCTGGGGATTATTGATAATATCATTTATAGTATTTCAAAATCATGAGACCTTATTATAAATCCAATAAAAACATAAATTTAACTTAGTTTATTAAATGGTAAAATAATTGATAGTAGTTTATAAATAAAATGTGAATCTACCTAAGTGTATACCCAAAGATTGTCAAACAAGGTGTTCATTAAGGACTTTTTTCATGGATAATGATAACCCAAATTATGCATGGAACCTCATGTAATATTTTTTTCTCCTTGTGACATGTTTTCTAGAACCACATCCAGTTTTAGTATCCTAATGTTATTTATTTCTTAGAAAACCCGAATTATATCTATCTTACCAAAATTCTAGAATGTTCATCTATAATTATCCTAAAATCATACACTAGGGTTGTGTTATTTAACCAATATTTTCATAAATCATGTAGCCAAGGTTGCAACTACACTTCCTTTGATAGCAACTGTAGTACCCTATCCCCAGATATCCTAGAGTCAGTGCTTACTATTAATTAAATTGGCATTATTACAATGAATCAATTCATTATGGAATGAGATTTTATAAGTATTAGTAATACAGATACATACATGTGAAAACAATACACTAATTATGACATATTTGTTTTTTAATTTCTAAATCAATAATATTGAAGATAACTTTAATTTATCTAGTAAATCCCCACATATTTTTCATAATACTTTTCTTGGATTCCTTGGTAATAAAGCATAAAGAGGGTGAGCACAAATTCTCAGTATGGAAAGAATATAAACACAAAAATAATGAAATGATGAAGATAATAATTATGAAATGGTGAATAACTGAACTCAAATTCTATATAATCAATAAATTGGGAAGGAGGTCCACAAACATAATGGAAATGTAATAACTAAAAACACATTCCATTAAAATAACAAGATAAGGAAAAATAAATATGGAAAGGTAAAAAACTAAAACACATACCATCTAAATAACTAAAAATGATATATCCATCAATGTAACCATCATATATAAAATGGCTTATGATTTTTGAAATAGTTATATTCATGATAAATGAAATGGATAATTGGTGAAAAATTCATAGTTCATTGATCATTGGATATTGAATATATCAAGGGAATTTAAAACTAATTCATGTTAATGTGAATACAGTCACTAGAAAAATAATTAATAAATCATCCAGAGGAAGAACAAAGATGGTATCAACTCAACCAATCCCAATTTGAGAAAAAATGGATGGCTTTTGTTGTTGATTAATATAAATAAAATAAAAATATATCTTAAAACGATTATTAATGAAAATATCATATTGTTATGAAAAAAATTTAGCTAACCCTTTTCTTTAAAATTGTATGTTGACAATATTAACATTAAAAACAATCCTTTTCATCGTGAAACCAAATATTTAATGAAATTATGATGAGGGAATTTTTTCATTTTGTGTGAGGTAAAACAACATTCCTTTTCCATAGTAGAAATGTTTTAAAAAATGTGTTTTCAGGGAAAAGACAAGAAGGTTCCTTTAAAAGCATTGGTAAAATACCAAAGGGTAAAAATTTATTTATAAATCACATAAATAAATTTGACGACATTTTATTAAAGAAATGTTTTATAAGAAAATAGGTTTTTTGACTAACATAGGAATAAATTGGATTTTCTAGGAAACAATTATAAAATATTTTAATTACTAAAGAGTGGGAAACGGTAATAATACATGAAAGTAGTCATAAATAACAAGAGATAATTCAATGGGAATGATTAAAAATGTTTATATAATTTCATAGAATTGAATTTTCATTGAATTTTCATTATGGTTCGTCTTGGGTAAAATAATATTTAAACATTTCAAAGTGCCCCATACCACCTTGAAACATTATAAATCATGAACCTTGTGAAAGAGTTATAATAAATTAAATATTAAAATTCAATGAATATAAAAGTATTAATTATACAATATAAAATAATATATTTTAGATACACCAAACAATATATGTAAGTCTTGATTATTACATTTATCTCACAAATGTAAAAACTGAGATGAGAATCACTTATCTTATTTTTCTTCGAGGTGACCGTCCTTTAATATACACTATACGGGGACTAAAAATGTTAATATTTTATAAAAAAATCATATTAATATTATTATAAGTGTATTATGCACCTATAATATCTTATTCCCCATTTGAAAACAAACTTCAGTTATTATAACTATTTTGGGTGTTAATTGTCAAGTTTGTCAAGTATGTTTTAGCATGTTATTCATAGTTATTATAAAATATAGTATGGTTTCATCATCTCTAGAATATAAAAAATTATGTTAATATCATATATATATATGTATATGGTATATATTTATTTATATTAGTTTATGATTTTTGTAGATTAGATATAATGTTCCCTGTTTATGGAGACGGTAAGCAATACGTACACATGAACGTTACTTTCATATTGTTTTCATATTAATATAATGAAAGATAAATGAACAATATGTATATTATAGTTATAGAAACACACATATATATTATATGTGTTATATTACTTTATTAAATCTTTCCATTATATGTTCCATGTATTTAATGAATGAGTCATATAGCTTTGAGAGGATAGTAGTCCACAATTCTTCAAATGAAATTATTATAATTACACAATATGGAAAGCATAATGGTATATTCATAAGAATTTAATTAATCAAAAAGAAATTATAAATTTAATATATAAAATATATAAACATATTTTCCATCATAATTTCCACCATGATAGGTGGTAATTTTAAATTGAACAATCATCATTTTGTTAGTTGGTATCTCAATATACAACAAAACATTGTGTTTGTTACCAATTTAATGGTGGTGTGTGTATGTGTAGGAATAACAATTATCATTAAAATGTGTTATTATATTGGTTATATAATCGTTTTAATATAATAATGTAATAAATATATTTTATGGGGTGGATAAAGGAATTGAAACTAGAGAGCTTTAGAGGGGATGTTACCTCTTAATCGCATAACTTTTTTTAGTTTGTACAAAAAGAATTCCATGGAAGTATTTATGAATAAATGGAGGAATCGAGGATGAGGGGATTGATTTTGGATAGGTGTATGGGAATATATTGTAATATCCTAAGTGGTTTTTGAGGCATGAGTAACGGAGAGAGGTGGTGGCCTTTTATAGGGAAGCTAAATGGATCACTTGGATTTTTGGAAACATGTTTGGAGAATACTTTTTATTACCTAAAAAAAGTAATTAAAAAAACAAAACAAAATAATTTAAGTTTCAAGGAAGTCTTACGGATATAAAATGGGTAATGGATAAGTTTTTAGGTCATTTGGGGCCCAATATTAAAGGTTTAGTACTTTTTGTGTTCAATATTACCTTAATAATTATAATTAATTTTAATCTCATTCACTAATCACTTTGGCCAAAGAAAAAGAGGGAATTATTAAAAATTATAAATAATTTTTATTCCAAGTATGTAAAATATTTTTTTAAAAATCCAATGATTAAAGTGGCGAAAAGTTTTTTAAATTTAATATCACATGTGGGACGAAAATACGGTTTTTTTATTGGAAAATGATCAATGGCTTGATAGGTTTTTACATTCAATTTTAATTCGAAATTTATACCAATGACATAAATAGGATTAATTTATAAAATAATGATATAAATAATATTAAAACACAATTATATTATAATTTTTCCTTATAAATAAATTATATGAAAAAGAATTTTGGAATTAATATTCTGTAGTATTAACTATTCATTAAAAATGAATTGTTTCATAAAAATATTACAAATACACCATGAAATAATTATTAAGTTTTTATTTAATAGTTGAATTTTATTTTTAAATATTAAATCAACTAAAATGTGAAAAATTATATTTAAAATATGTTCACCACAAAAATTTGGAAAAATTTCCTTTATAAAAAGAGATGTTTTTATGTGTAAAATTGGGTTTCTTATTATATTATGCAAATAAAAAATAATTTATGACTAAAATAAAATTTTATTGAATATATATATATATATTACATTAATTTCACACACTAATTTTAATTAATTTAATCTATTAGTGTTAAATAAATTTTTTAAGATAAAATAGTTTTCTATAAAAATATTCACTGTATATTAAATTGATTCTTATTTTAATTTCTAAATAATTTATACAACATTAATACATTGTATATTTTTATAAAAAATAATTTTCATCAATTAGTTATTAATATTAAAAATAAATAATTTAACATCTATTTTATATCACATTATATTTTAGCAATATATTATTGTTTGATAAAACTCAGTATTGCGTGTAACACATGCCATTGAGGAAGATAAATTTTGCGTGTAATGAATCCAAACTAAGGGTTTCCTGAATTGAAATATATATAATGTATTATAAATATTAAATTGATCATAAATTATTCTAATATTATATCAGCATATGTTCTTGGTGTTGCATGTTAGACACGCTATCGAATATAAGGATCTTACTTTAGATTTTAAGGGTGTCACGTTCTCCCAAAATTATTTAAATGTCATCCTCACAATTTAAATTCAATAATACGGATAGATTGTTTTATAATTATTATATTTTAAATCCCTCATCCTGATAAGGGTTCCTAATTCATCCTCTACAAAATATATAATGGAAGGTACAATGGTCACATGAACTACAATATAAATGGGACTCTAAGTAGGAGAACATTAGTGGCATGTATATAAATGTAGTTGGATGAAATTTGTATATTTTTATAAGGGTGAATGAGGTAATCAGTCACAAACAATTTAATTTTCAATGGAATGTTGAGGGCATCAAATCCCTAAATAATTGATGGTTTTATAGACCATCTGTTAAACAAAAAATATTGTATTTGGATAACATTTTATTTCAATATTATTCACATAGTGGTTGGGTAATTATTTTTCTGATCAAGAATATTAGGAAGTATTCTTACATAATAAGTTTCAATTTATTATGAACAATCCTTACTATTTATTACGGTTAGATAATATTTTAATGTATCCAAAAATTTATATTTATGCATGAAGAAAAAAAATAAATTTCCAAAGGATCATAAGGCCCTTAAAAGTGTGGAAAACCTAACTATTTTCCTTTAAATATCTTCCAAATCCAATATGGTTAATAGGTAATCTCTATTACTCAAAAGTGATACTACTGTTTGACAAATAAAATTTATTCATCATATATTTTAACTAAAAAAGATGAAAAATTAACCATGACATTACATTGGTCTATGGTTGGCCTGAAATACTTATCGTCATTCATCTGTGAGTTCAAGACCTGTGGCATGGACAGATTTGATTGTTTTTAACCTAACTTATAGGTTGTCCTTTTCTAAAATCGAATTAACAAAATTTCCAAAATAAATATGTTGAAAAAATAAGAAATAATTTTAATTACTGAAGATCCTTTTAATAAAGGGTTTCAATAAAAACAAAATATGTTAACACTTTATCCATTTATCTCTATATAAGTACTTCCATTGTTTTGGGTTTAACAATAATATAATTTATAGGGTTTTAAAATCATTAAACATTTTCTTTAATCTAAAACATCTTTAATTTAAACATTTTTATTCGTTGTAAAAATCATTCATGGTGGTTTGTAATGAAATTGTGAATTATCCTAAGCATATTCCCCATGAGTGTAAAATTAGGTGTGCAGTAAGGCTTGTATTTGTGTACCAGGTTACATAGACTCAGGTCCATAACACCCTATTGGAGATGTTACTCATAGGTACATCTATGCTAGAAAAATGTCCATTTATAGTATCCAGACATGGATTTATTTATAGTAAGACCCACATATTCAATAACTTAACAAAATTCAATGATGTTATTATACACTTATCCTCATATTCGACCTTATGGTTCAATTCTATATCCTATTTCATTCTAAATCTATTTCTCAAGGCATCTATTAAACATCATATGAAACCAACTGTAGTTCCCTGATCCCAAATAGTCGAACTCGGTGCCTGGTACTAATTAAATTTTAATGATTACATGGATTAAAATCTCAATGGAATGAGATTTTAGTGGAATTTTTAATCCAAATATATACAAAATAAAATAATATACTAATTAAAATATATTTATTTATTTCTAAAAAAATAACGTTGAGGAAAACTCTAATATATCTAGTAAATCCTTATATGTATTTTCATTTTATTCTTCATGGAATAATGAGAAAAGATACAAAATATGGGTGAGCTCAAATCCTCAATTAAGGATAAATATACCAGAAACAACAATTAATTAATTAGAATAATAAATATGAAATAGTGAATAAATAAACTCACAAGATATATAATCAATAAACATAGAAGTACATGCATAAAGAATGTGGAAAGGTATTAACTAAAAACATATTACATTCAAATAAATATATAAGGAAAAATAAATATGACAAGGTCAGAAACATAAACATATTCTATCTAAATAACTGAAAATGAACTATATCTATAGATATGTCAACAAAAAATCAAATGGATGAATAATAACATAAATGAATTTGAGGGAAATTATTTTTTAATTGTAGCCATGTCTAAGGTACATGAAAAATTATACAGTCAAGACCTTTCATAAGAAGTCATAAACTATTCTCATTTGTGCAACTAATTTTTCTAATGAGAAGAAATATATGAATCAAGGCTCTATATAATGTCTAGGATCCTCTAGTCATTTCATTTCAAATGAATTCCTCATATAAAAAAGTTGAAATAAATATTATTTGTTATCAAATATGAGTAAATAATATGGAAAATAAATGTTTCTCCAAATAATCAAATAACCATCAACCTAGATATTTTTTGAAATATAGTGTATGGTTTAGGAAATAGTAATATAATTGTCAAATTAACATGATAATGATTTGAAAATTAAATGTTCAATGATCATAGTATATTGAATATTTAAAGGGGGATAACAAATGACTCAACAATATGAATGTGAATATTTTCCTTCGAAAAATTATTAATAAACCACCCAGAAGAGGTAAAAGGATGGTATAAATAAAAAAATTCCCAAGTGGAATAATAATAAAGGGTTATTATTGATTAATAAAAATAAAATAAAATGATCATTTAAAAATTATGAGGAAAATATACAGTTATTATAAATCCCACTGGAGAAACCTTTTCATTAAAAATCATTATTAAAAACATTTTTTAAAAAACTAAACTATTTTACATGTATATAAAACTTCAATGAAATGAGGACAAGTAAATTAATACTTTTCGTACGAGGTAGAAGAACAATACTTTTTCATGGTAAATTTTTTTGAAAAAATTCATTGTTATGAAAGCCACAATAAGATTCCTTTGAAAAAAATGGTAATGTAAAAAAAGTGTAAAAATGTCTTCAAAATATCATTTTAAAAAAAATTATATATATTTTTAAAATATGGCTTTTAAAATAAAAAAGGTTCTCTGACTATGAGAGGAATGAAGCTAATTTTTTTGGAAAATAATCTAAAACATTTTCAGTACCCAAGAGTATAAAAATAGTAACAATACATGAATATGCTCATAAATAACTATTATATAATGAAACTAATTTTTCAAAAAAAATTATATAATTTCCTTCAATTTAATTTCCATAGAAAATCATTAGTATTAGTCTTGTGTAAAATAATCATTAACCCTTCCATAGTGTATCATACGACTTTGAAACATATTAAATCATAAACCATGGGAAATAATAATATTAAAATAATGTTTAAACTTCCTTGAATATTATAGGATTAAATATATAATATAAAAAATGGGTAGATTATAAAATTCATAAAAGATATAAGTGGTGATCATCACATTTTTCTAATGGATGTAAAAAGTGAAATAACAATCCTTTAGTTTTTGTTTCCTATTGGGTGAACATCAATTAACCACTTTTGTAAGGGTTTTAAAACATAACTTATAATAGAACCATTTTAATATTTATCATATCATATAAGATCAAATTATAATATCTTATTACTTGTTTCTTAATAACCTGCAAATATTTTAACTATTTCAGGTGTTATTTTCCTAGTTTATCAAGTATTTTTTATCATTTAATTCATTATTATTGTAAAATATATCCTGGATTAATCATATACATAATTTAAAAAATTATTTTAATTTCATATATATCCATTATATATGTTTTTATATTAGTCTATAATATTTTTATATTATAAATGAATTGAAACATTCATGGACACGGTAGGTGGTACGTCCAGATGAACACAATATTCATATCTTTGAAGTTCTATAAGAATGATAGATAAATGATATATATATATATATATTATAATTATAGTATAATATATGTATGTTATATCTGTTACATTGGTTTATTAAAACTATTTTTTATAGGTTCCATGTTTGGAATGAACGATTCTTATTGCTTTGAGGGGTTGGTAGTCCACACTTCTTTAAAGGAAATTATGATTTCTACACAACATGGAAAGCTTGAATTTAGGTTATAAATAAAATTTCAGAAGAATAATGAAATTATGAATATCATATATAACATATATATATATATTTTTTATAATAATTTCCACCTAGATATTTGGTAAAAGAAAATTGATCAAATCATTTGTTAGTGAGGGAGTTGATTCTCGTACATAGAAACAATATATTCATTACCCTATAGTTCGATGTGAGTGTATGTTTAAGACTAATAACTTATATAAAAATGTCATAGTATCTTTAATATACCTTTTTTATATAATAATGAAATATATATATTTTAGTGGTGGATAATAGATATGAAAATAGAGAGCCTTAGGGAAGATGTTACCTCTTAAAAGGGTAAGTTATTTTGGTTAGTACAAAAATAATTCTTTAGAAAGGTTAATTATCAAAGGGAGGCATAAATGGCCAGGGGATGAATTTCGGGAAGATAAAATGGAATTAATTATTTTAACCTATATATTTTGAGAGGTATGAGTAAGGGGGATATTTGGTGAACTTTTATAGAGAAGGAAAACTGAAAACTAGCAATTTTTGGAAACAAGTTAGGTGTACACATGTTTATACCTAAATAAAGTCATACCAAATCATCCATATATAGTAATGAGAGTTTTATGGAAGATTTACTGATGTAAAATGGTTGTTTTACATGTTTGTAGGTCATTTAGTCCCCTATGATAAAGGTTTACTCCTTTATTTTGCTTAATTTTACATTAATAATTGTAAAAAATTTAATGACATTCACTAATGATTTTTTTAAAAAAAATTGGTCATATTAGAAATTATAAATAATTATCATTAAAAATAAGGAATAAATTTTCCCAAATTCTTATCATATATGTGGCATTAATTGATTTAAATTTAATCCTTCAGGCGGGAAAACAATCTAATATTTAAAAGATAAACCCATCTAATGTTTGATATGTTTTACATTCAATTTCAATGTGAAATTGATATAAAAGTCTCGAATTTTATTGATTTATAAAATTATGATATATTTTATCATAAAAAAAGTATAATTTTATTTATAATAAAATATGATGAAAAAATTTTTTGATCTAAAATTCATTATTTTAAACAAGTATTTGAAAAAGGTGATATTTCAAAAAAATAAAAAAAATTCAACCAATACTAATTATTATGGTTTTCATTAAAATATAAATTTTATTTTGAATTATTAAATCAATTAAGGTATCATAATTAATATTTGAAATGGGTTAACCATAAAAATAAGTTAATGTTACCTTTAAGAAAAATATATGTTTTAATGAGTAAAATAGGGTTTGTTATTATCTTAAGCATATAAAAAACAATAGATTAATATAAAAAATATTTTAATGAATAATATATATATATATATATATTATTAATATCACCCACTAATTGTAATTAGTTTAATATATTACTGGAAAATAACATTTTTTACAAAAACATGTTTTTCTGTAAAAAAATTAACTTTACATTAAATTGATTTATATATTAATTTACAATTAATTTGTTACAGATTAATTCATTATATATTTTTATAAAACATAATTTAAAAAATTTATTTATTAGTGTACATGACTATAAATTTGAATACTATTTTATAACTCATTATATTTTAATAATGTATTTTTTTATAAAACTCATTCTTGTACGTAACAAAGGAAATCGAGGAAGACTTATCATGCTTGTAAAACATCATAACTTCGTGTCTCATGAATTGAAATATATAGAATATATTTTAAGTTTTAAATATATTAAAAGGTGTCGTGATATTATATTACCTTATTACCTTAGTGTTTTGTATCGAAATCTCTATCGAATAAATGGTTCATACTTAAGATTTTAGGGGCATCATAATAATTATTCCCAGATTAAACTGAACATATTTATGGAAAATTAATATAAACATTTAGTAAGAAATTTAGAAAGAGATAAATTATTGAAATCTATTTTTAATGTTATGGTGAAACAAAAATTATAGAAATTAATTAAATAATGTCATTGATAATTAATATATCAATTTGATACAACGATGCATTGGAGATCATCCATATTAAAAAGAAATAATATTTTAACAACATGACCTACACTCGATCATGTAATTCTACAGAGGTAAAGGTGATTTCATGTTATTAATATTCATCTGGGTTCATTATATAGATAATGAGGGATATATTCTCATGAATTTGAGTTCTTCAAAATTAAAAGATCAAACCATTGAACTATTATAGGAAGATAAATATATTTTTAATACACTAATATCATACTCATGGTTTTTTTCTTTATTAAAAATATTATTCATTTTTTGTATAAGTGTCCAGTGGTTATATGATGACCAGATTCAAATTTTATGGAGAATGTGTAATTACGAACTACATTTGGTTCCATTATAAATAAATCCACATAATTTGATTTATGGTTATAATTATTATCCCTTTTTAATATTTTATGAGGCCTTATAAAACTTTATATGCATATAATACTCTATTTGTGACCAAATAAAATTTATTTTCCTGGAAAAATATATTTACTAATAACAGGTAGCCCATAAATAGGTTTTTATCTTATAAAGTGGAAGAAAATATAAAATATATCTTATATAATATTTTTCTACGTTATTTTTTATCGATGTGGAAGAGTTTCATGTGAGGGGATCATGATAATAAATTATAAAAGGTTTTTAATTCAAAAGAATGTATTTGTAAAATCTTTTTAACCTAACTAACCCCACCTCTTAGTTGAATCCTAATTCGGATGGGATCTATAACTGTTATCATAATTGGTATTGGATCTAAATGTTTTTTTAATAAAAACAACATAACCTTATGATCATTCATGGAAAATAATTAAATCATTGAGATTTTGAGATTTGTGAAATCTAGTGGTGTTCCTTTTTATGGAAAGAATTTTCAAATTTAAAAACTAAATGTTAGTTGATCTAATTTCACAATTATTTGAAGTTTGTGATGCTCTATTCATTTATAGTATATATTTGTAGAAGATTATCATATCTATTTCTCATAAAATAATAATCTATATGTATATATGATGGATATAAATGTTACACTATCATCCTTCTTACACAATGTTTACAAAGAATTAATTTGTTTAAAGACAATCAAATTAATGTCAGAGAAGCATCAAAACATTTATGAAAGAAATTATATTATCATAGAGGTAGAGATACATATTCTTATTGACAAATTTGATGATTTTAGGATTGAATAAAATGAAAATATTTATGACTATATAACCTAGGTTCTTGAAATAGGTATTCATATTATAGGGCTTCGAGACAAAGTATAATTTTCTGAAATTTCCAAAAATCAATGAGAAACTTCCAAATATATTTAATATAAATATATCAGCTATTATAGATAGGTAATTATTATATCTAAATGAGTTACACAATACTCTTTAAAATATTGAGATAAAAAATGATCTTGATTATTATAATATTGATAAATGGGATTTTTCATTTAAATATAATAATAAGTTAAATATTAAATAAGGGGATATTGAATCATCAAGTAACATCGATAGACATCCAGAAAGTGATGAAAATTTGAATGATATTCTAGATTTAATCTATATAAATTTGAAAAGAGGCAAGGAAATATATATGGGAAAACACACACTCTAATGATTCTAGTGTGGAGGTTTTTGGTCTATGTAGCTAAAATCCACAGATGAAATAAAAATTAAAAGTATGATGAGGGAAAGTATATAAAAAAGTCATAATAAAAAGAATAATAAACTTATTATGGGTACAATAGGTTTAATTAAGGAAGAAATAGAATACAAATAATAAATAAAATAATGATGTTGTTTTTTGGGAATGTAGATTTCTCTTCCTCATATAGTAAATCAAAGTAAAAATATACTGGGAAAATTCCAAATTTCTGTAACATTTTTAAATGATAAACTAAATATCAATTAGTAATAAAGAAGAAAACATGGAATCCAATATGGAATATTTGATGAGAATTGATCTTTATTTGTGCATCGATTGAAAAACTAAAATTAAAAAAAAAAAGTAAGAACTCTTAAAATTGAAGTGAAAAAAATAAATATTAATGGTGATTATATTCATACAAAAAAATTGATCATATTTAAGAATTAAAAATCATTAAAGTGTAAGAGGATGGATAAGATATAATTATTAATAAACATGAGAAAAATATTGTTTCGAGAAACAAATAAACATTGAATATTCATGGTATTTAAAATATATAATGAATATTGTCAATATGAAGTAGGATAATAAAATATTAGTGTATGTGAAGGTATATTCAACCTAATATAAATAAAATGTGAACTGGAACATATCTGGGGATATATACATATATTCTATTATTAATAATGGAAATTTTGTTTTATCCTATAGTGTCATTTCCATGAGTAAATAGTTGAATTACTATGTTGATAAAAAACCTATAATGATGGCTTGTACAACTTTGGATGTTTTGAGTATTAAAAAATATATTTTTCCTACAAAACTATGAAAATTATGGTTCATATTTCACCAAGACAATTGGTGTATTTTCAAAATTAGACTATATAATTTTTTGAATAATTAGTTTTAGGATCTATTTTTATTGTTTTCATTATTTGAAGAATAAAACCATTATTTTTTAGAATTGTATGGCTCTACATTATATTTAAATGAAACATAAATTATGGGATGGATACTCTAAAAATAGAATAAAAAGATATTTTGAAAAATAAAATGAGAAGGTAATACCAACTATGATACCTTTACAAAATTCATTTTATGTTCTTGAGGAAACTTAGGTAATATGTGAGAAGCAATGTAACTATAATAAATAGTTTATTACTATGATTCCATTTTATTAATAATATTTATACCAAGTAAATAAAGCTAAATACAAATTAATAACATAAAATTATCTCATTTTTGATGTTCTACTAAAATAAATTAATTAATGTTACACATAGAGACTTGATAGTGGTTTTTAATCATACATGATAGGAGAAACCAAGTATTTTAGAATATTTGTAGATTATATAGTGGTATATTAACCATAATTAATGATACCTCTTTGAATATTAAAGGATTTTCTAAAGAATAAATTACTCCACATAGGTTTAATTCATATGGGATATTTTTTGTTGATGGACTCAAGAATAATTTAATTCTTATCAGTAAACTCTTTGATAAAGAAAGAAAATTTATTTTTCAAGAAAATTTATTGCCTAATTATAATTATATACATTTTAATAATTATCACATAAGGTGAATGAAATGTGGGAATTTATTTTAGATTATATATACTAGTAATTCCTTTAATCTTAGTTACAAATAATAAATAATCTATGTTATAGAAGACTTAGACATCACGAATAAAATAACATTAGAGAAGTTTCAATAGAAAATATTTTCAATGTTATATTCCATTTTAATAGAGATATATATATACATTTATAATACCTATAATAATAGGATGATGGTCCGTGGAAACTATAATTTAGTAGGGAAAAATAAATTAAACCCCTTGAGTTGATTCATTCATGTCTATATATGTAGAGACCCTAAGCTTGACGTACATGGACATTACATTACATTTGCGGAATACTTAGTACATAACAAAAACACACACTAAAGGATCGTAATAGTTTAGTGTCTTTGGAAACTCGGAACGTAATCTTCTAATCGTGGTGAAAGTTCTTCAATATCTCCCATAAAGGTCATCCCTTTTTTCTACCTAAAACCTTTCTTTATATCCTGGGGAAAAGAAAACATAAAAGGGTGAGCTCAAATGCTCAGTAAGGGTAAACAAAAGAAAAATCAATCACATCATATACATAGCTTTTGGAAATCTTAACCTGCAAAAGAGCTCATAATATCATAACATGGGATATATCATAGAAGTGAAATGTAATCCCAATAATCATAACTTAAAACGTGAAACTTTGTGGCATACACACATAATCATAGAAAATCATTTCTTGTTAGTCAAGACTCATTTCCAAGACTATCTTAGTGGACAAAGTCCCTTTCTGAATCGAGTAACCCTCGTTTCAGTCCTGTTTCACTGAACCGGTATAACCTACCATTTCAGCCATGTCTATATCATGAGATATAAAATCTTTACCCAATGCATTGGAGGGAGATATAGGTCCCACCCATCTCATAATGATACCATTCTTATTGGTGCCACAAAATCATAAATCATACATTATTTCATAACCCATGTAATAAAAATGGGATTCTTAAAACAACATGACATCATAAAACCATTCATATAAGATAAAGGAATTCATAAACATAATTCCATCACAACATAGTCAAATCAATGTAAAAATATGGATAGAAACAGAACCCTTTATTATCTTATATGGAAAATAATTTTGATAAAACACTTGAAATGAATTCTTGAGGACAATATCCTTTCTTCTTCAAAATCAATTTCTTTTCACAAAACATCATGCAATTTTAAAAGAAATAGATTTTATTAAAAATAGTCATGAAATCTTTTGGAGGAAGATTCATGAAAAATAAGGCTTTATAAAACCGTAAAAATCCGTTCATGCCGTTTAAGTTAAAAAAAAAATTCTTTGTACTTTTGTCGGAAAAGTCAAAAAGTACCACGTATGAAAAAGCGACAAAAGATTCCTTTCATATTCTTTACTAAAAACTCACCGAAGAGTAAAATTGGATTTAAACTATTGTAAGTGGATGGAAACAATATTACATATTGAAGGAACATGGATGTGGATGATAAAATACACCCCAGTAAATACTTACGAATAAACAATCTCGGATAAAAATGAGATTGTGATATTTCCCTTACATTAGGTCCAATTTGCTTCGTATGTGTCCGAACCTCCTGTATAATGATTTAAATAATGTCATTGACTTATTACAGAATCATATTCATTGTTATGATATCATATATGGTTCACTTATGACATTATATTACCCGTTCTTTTGTAAATTCCATGTTAAAGAAGCGTTTTGGGTAAAATCGTTTCATTTATCGTAGGTGTTTTGACTTGTTGTTCTTGACATCATTATTACTTATATCATGATTTACTTACTTCCAGAATATAAAATATGATTTATATATCATATATATTCAGTATATATATATATAATAGATAGATAAATAAAATGAAAAACACCGTTCATGGAGACGGTAGTCCGTACGTACGCATGAACGCTGTTTTTCTTTCCTTATTGTCTTGAAATGGAAGTAAGTAGATGACATACATATGTATATATATAAATAAATCCAGTATCTTTATAATGTCATATATTTCATTATTATTTCTTATATATACATTATAATCATTCTTAAATGGTTAACATGGAGAATGAATCTCATCGCGTCGTGGAGACGGTAGTCCGTACGTACGCACGAGCGATGATATCATTTCTATAAATATTGAATTGAATTGGAGTGGATTATAAAATATATCAGAATCAATATGATGTTGTAATAACTATGTATAGTTATTCTTTACACCATTATACCCATCCATGTAAGGTGGTGGTGGAAAATAGATTACACCACGGCGTGGAGACGGTATTCCGTACGTACGCACGCGCGGTGATTTCTTTTTCCATAGGATGGATAGATGGTGAAATAGGGTTGTTTCATACTTATAATAACATATCAGTATATGAGTGATACTGATGTTATTACTTCATAATGAAACAACCTAATAAGAAGAAGTGGAAAAAGAAATAAAGATGAAAGAATTGGTAACGGTAATTACCTCTTCTTTGAAGTGCCTCTTTGAGACCTCCTCTTAGGGCACTAAAATTGGTCTTTGAGGAAGACCAGAACCTCTAGGATGTTTTTAGGGAAGTGGAGAAGAGATTTTGTCAGGGTTTGGCCGAGCGTGAGTGCTCAAATTGGTGTGAGGAGGAGGGGGAGGAGGTGTCCTTTTATAAGGGAGGAGAGGGGCACCTTAGGAATATCTCAAAATATTATTTTATATTAAATTCAAAATCGGTTTATAATGGTTACAAAGGGTCTTATTTCGAAGATAATGCGGGGATGGGTCGAAATCCTATCAACCAATAGGATTTAGACATGTTTAGATTATTATTTTAACCTTATCAATTAGATTTAACTCTAAGTTAAATAATTTAACTTTTACCGTGTCTTTTTGTTTTCTTTCACTATATGGTTAATACACTTACTATAACATGCCAAACGAACCCCAAATTGTTTATTATTAATATATATATCCTTATCTAAGTCATTTGGCCGAACCTTAGATTTTTAGGAATAGAATAACAATTAATAATATTTTATTTTATTTAAAAACTATTTTGTGTCAATTTTGACACTATTTGATATACGATTTTTGTGAAAGTCATAACAGAATTAAATGTTCGAACCAAGTGGATTAAATCAACACTAATATATCATAGTAACCTAGAAAATTAGTGTAATTAATAAAAAGTCTCAAATTACATTTATTTTGGTGTTTATAACATCAATTATGTCAACATTTTCTTAAAAGGGTAATTACTGCATCATCGTTGTGTCATAAATAAATTAATTTATTTCAAGTCTAAAAATTATAAATAATATAAAATTATGTAGGAAATCTTTTTATCTTTCTAATGAATATTTATAGTCGAATTTATCTTATGTATAACCCTATATTAAAAATGATTTAGTTATTAAACTTTGATTTTAACTATTTTAACCCTTCTTTAAATAAATTAATAATAAATGTCCTAATCTAATCCAAGTGGGCCTAAATGATAATATTTTACACTTAAGGTTGTTTTTGGTCGAGATACACTTGTCCAATAGAATTATGACATGTGTTAGGGTAATATTAATATCATTCTTACCCTTAATTACCCTATTTACTTTTAACCGTGGTAAATAAAAGTAAAAAGTTACTATTCACCAAAAATTATTTTCATCTCATTGAACCACATTTTACTTACTGACATCAACCGTGTCTCTCGGATTTTTGAAATTCCATTCACAGAAGCGGTAAAATTAAGTTTTATGAAAAATTCAGTTTTTTAACTACCACTTAGTAGTTTCACTATTCATCAAAAAATGAAGGTTTTCAGAAAAATGCCAAAATTTCATCCTAAGCTATATTTCATATTCCGAATTCAAAAATGAAGTCTATTTTACCAAATTCATAACATAGAAGTTTCATTAATTAATTTTATAATTAAATCCTGCTGTTAAAACAAATAGCGTGTTTTTAAGAAACAATATCTATCAAAAGATTGACACTTGTTTATGTCTGGTTTAAATGTGCAATTACATCCAATGACCAACATTGTATAAAATTGTAAAAATATATTCTACATATACTTTAAAACCACTCAAATTAATGATTTATCACTATTAATTATTTCGATTAAAAAAGTTTTTTTTAATTATAATTTAGTAATTTTCACTATTTATCATAATATGAAAGTTGTCCGAAAAGTACCAAAATTTCACCTTAGGCTAAATTCGATACTCTGAATCCAAAAATGAAGTTCATTTTGAAAAATAAGATTTACAGAATTTTAAAAAGTGGTTATTACTATTCATACCGGCTAGTTTTAATAATATTTTAATAGCATATCGTTGTTTATTGAAACTCGGTATTGCGTATTACACACGCTATCGAGGAAGGTCGCGATTGCGTGTAATGCAAGGTAAGTCAAGGATGCGTGTTGTGAAAGCTCCTTTTGGTGTAGCGTACAACACAAGACATTAATAAAATTAAAAAGAATATTTTTTATAAAATCTTGGGCTGTTACATTCTACCCCCCCTTAAAATGAATTTCGCCCTCGAAATTCGTCGGGGTTATAAATGGTTTACTATTCGAAAGTTTCTTTAATAGAAACCCACATCGTAAAAAGGAATATCAAAACCAATCTTTAAAAACATAAGTATGAAACGTAACGGTTATCCAAATAAACTAATCATTGGGTTTCCACATAGGTGAAAATATGGATATGGAAGAGAAATCTAACCATCATGTTCTGATGGAGAGTGGTAGAGAACATGGCTATGGAAAATCCAGTAATCACAAATCCATAGATTTGTGATGATATAAGGTACCATCTGATTCATTAGGTATAAGATCACTAGGACAACATTTTTGCTTTTCAAGATCATTTCCCTAAAGTTGAAAATTTGAATTAGAATAAATACTTACTTTATTTTGGTACAATCTCACTGTTGTTCGTGCCTTGAACAATTTCCACTTCATCTCTTAAATAAATGAAGTTGAATTTCTTATTCATGAAGTGTTATCAGATCATGTGATAGAATGACGGGTCATTCCATCTGTCTCAAACAAAAGGTTAGCAAAAATTATATGCATAAGTTGATCTATAGTGAGATTAATCATATATGGTTCCTAAAATGGACTTATACTTCATATATCATACTGCTTAATATAATAAAACTAGTTTCTACTAAAAAGGGACTTCCTGTAGGCTAGTGGTAGGCGATAAAGGCCAGTCGCACTTCGGTTGTGGGTTCGATTCCCACAGCCTTGTCCGTAGCGATGGGCTGTCGCCCGTCCTGCAGGTTGTCCTTTTTATAAAACTATATTACTATAACATCCCATCAATAATATCGAAAAAACTTATATCCTTAAACAATACTAACTTATTCCAACATAATCCATTCCAATATTTAGGCTTATCCATAATACTGCAGTCCATTCTCATAACATAGTGAAAACGATTACCAGAGATTTAATATCATCGTTGATCCCCATATATCATAAGATATGTTTTGTTGGTCACATTCCAAACATTCAAAGTCCTTAATCATGTATACTCTTGAATACCCATTGAACCTTAGTGAAAACTTGAATGCAGTTAAAAGTTAACACTTTTCACATACCGAAATCCTCAAAATTCTATATACTCAAACCATGATATCACTTAGTCCTTATATCAATCATGAGCTCATGAATACAATCAAACATCTCATTATCTTCTTATCCTTTCATTATGAACTTATCATCTACTTTCCAAAAGTATCTGAATAACCTTTCATGGTTACTGGTACCATTCATCATACACTTTCAAAACTTAAGGAAAGACAACAGTGTAACAATCCTTAGATGTCTCCTTATTCCATGAGATTACTTATACAATATTACAGATGATAAACATGTAATCATTCCACTACATTGTTAGACCATTGACCGAGCTTCAACATTTCTTTCATCTCACATATCATTTGTAGTTTCTTCATCATCATCAACATAAATACTTCCCATACGACCATACTGATTCTCTTCATGAGACTTTCCCTTAGGGCATTGGTTTGCATAATGCCCGTACATTCCATATTTAGAGCATTTATCCATTGTTGATGTCGTAGCAATACCATTATCCTCATCCATGGTGTTAACTGAACCTTTTCCTTTTCACTTACTTTCATTGTGTCCTTCTTTTCCACACCCAAAGCATCTTCCAGTTCCTTTGAAACATTCTCCTTGATGCCTCTTCCCACATGATTTACATAGGGGAAATTGAACTTTCTTTCCTCTATGATCATCATGAAACTCCATCTTTCTCTTATTAGACGAGTCAGGAAACTTACCAAATTTTACTTTATTGATCATATTATGAGATTGCTGATTCGGCATAATAATGATGTTTGGACTTCCAAATCCCATTTCATTATGAAGAATATCATTCCACTGTCCATCATATCCTCCATTATTGTGAATCATCTTGTTTCCAGCCATTTTCTAAAACCCAAAAAGAATAGTGTGAGAGGAAAAATTCATGCTAGGGAAAACAACATAACAAAGGGGGAGTACCTTAAATATAAAACATCTTAGGTTTAATTCTATGATCGTTAGCGTAATCCTAGTACTATAACCTATACATATACCTAACCTTAGGGACATCCCTAGACATACCTTAGAAATAACTCTAGGGATCTCACTAACGTTTTCGCATCCTAGTTTCCAAAGGTTGACTAAACCTTTCCTCTGATACCAACTGTAGAGACCCTAAGCTTGACGTACATGGACATTACATTACATTTGTGGAATACTTAGTACATAACAAAAACACACACTAAAGGATCGTAATAGTTTAGTGTCTTTGGAAACTCGGAACGTAATCTTCTAATCGTGGTGAAAGTTCTTCAATATCTCCCATAAAGGTCATCCCTTTTTTCTACCTAAAACCTTTCTTTATATCCTGGGGAAAAGAAAACATAAAAGGGTGAGCTCAAATTCTCAGTAAGGGTAAACAAAAGAAAAATAAATCACATCATATACATAGCTTTTGGAAATCTTAACCTGCAAAAGAGCTCATAATATCATAACATGGGATATATCATAGAAGTGAAATGTAATCCCAATAATCATAACTTAAAACATGAAACATTGTGGCATACACACATAATCATAGAAAATCATTTCTTGTTAGTCAAGACTCATTTCCAAGACTATCTTAGTGGACAAAGTCCCTTTCTGAATCGAGTAACCCTCGTTTCAGTCTTGTTTCACTGAACCGGTATAACCTACCATTTCAGCCATGTCTATCTCATGAGATATAAAATCTTTACCCAATGCATTGGAGGGAGATATAGGTCCCACCCATCTCATAATTATACCATTCTTATGTGTGCCACAAAATCATAAATCATACATTATTTCATAACCCATGTAATAAAAATGGGATTCTTAAAACAACATGACATCATAAAACCATTCATATAAGATAAAGGAATACATAAACATAATTCCATCACAACATAGTCAAATCAATGTAAAAATATGGATAGAAACAGAACCCTTTATTATCTTAGATGGAAAATAATTTTGATAAAACACTTGAAATGAATTCTTGAGGAAAATATCCTTTCTTCTTCAAAATCAATTTCTTTTCACAAAACATCATGCAATTTTAAAAGAAATAGATTTTATTAAAAATAGTCATGAAATCTTTTGGAGGAAGATTCATGAAAAATAAGTCTTTATAAAACCGTAAAAATCCGTTCATGCCGTTTAAGTTAAAAAAAACATTCTTCGTACTTTTGTCGGAAAAGTCAAAAAGTACCTCGTATGAAAAAGCGACAAAAGATTCCTTTCATATTCTTTACTAAAAACTCACCGAAGAGTAAAATTGGATTTAAACTATTGTAAGTGGATGGAAACAATATTACATATTGAAGGAACATGGATGTGGATGATAAAATACACCCCAGTAAATACTTACGAATAAACAATCTCGGATAAAAATGAGATTGTGATATTTCCCTTACCTTAGGTCCAATTTGCTTCGTATGTGTCCGAACCTCCTGTATAATGATTTAAATAATGTCATTGACTTATTATAGAATCATATTCATTGTTATGATATCATATATGGTTCACTTATGACATTATATTACCCGTTCTTTTGTAAATTCCATGTTAAAGAAGCGTTTTGGGTAAAATCGTTTCATTTATCGTAGGTGTTTTGACTTGTTGTTCTTGACATCATTATTACTTATATCATGATTTACTTACTTCCAGAATATAAAATATGATTTATATATCATATATATTCAGTATATATATATATATAATAGATAGATAAATAAAATGAAAAACATCGTTCATGGAGACGGTAGTCCGTACGTACGCATGAACGCTGTTTTTCTTTCCTTATTGTCATGAAATGGAAGTAAGTAGATGACATACATATGTATATATATACATAAATCCAGTAGCTTTATAATGTCATATATTTCATTATTATTTCTTATATATACATTATAATCATTCTTAAATGGTTAACATGGAGAATGAATCTCATCGCGTCGTGGAGACGGTAGTCCGTACGTACGCACGAGCGATGATATCATTTATATAAATATTGAATTGAATTGGAGTGGATTATAAAATATATCAGAATCAATATGATGTTTTAATAACTATGTATAGTTATTCTTTACACCATTATACCCATCCATGTAAGGTGGTGGTGGAAAATAGATTACACCACGGCGTGGAGACGGTATTCCGTACGTACGCACGCGCGGTGATTTCTTTTTCCATAGGATGGATAGAAGGTGAAATAGGGTTGTTTCATACTTATAATAACATATCAGTATATGAGTGATACTGATGTTATTACTTCATAATGAAACAACCTAAGAAGAAGAAGTGGAAAAAGAAATAAAGATGAAAGAATTGGTAACGGTAATTACCTCTTCTTTGAAGTGCCTCTTTGAGACCTCCTCTTAGGGCACTAAAATTGGTCTTTGAGGAAGACCAGAACCTCTAGGATGTTTTTAGGGAAGTGGAGAAGAGATTTTGGCAGGGGTCGGCCGAGCTTGAGTGCTCAGATTGGTGTGAGGAGGAGGGGGAGGAGGTGTCCTTTTATAAGGGAGGAGAGGGGCACCTTAGGAATATCTCAAAATATTATTTTATATTAAAGTCAAAATCGGTTTATAATGGTTCCAAAGGGTCTTATTTCGAAGATAATGCGGGGATGGGTCGAAATCCTATCAACCAATAGGATTTAGACATGTTTAGATTATTATTTTAACCTTATCAATTAGATTTAACTCTAAGTTAAATAATTTAACTTTTACCGTGTCTTTTTGTTTTCTTTCACTATATGGTTAATACACTTACTATAACATGCCAAACGAACCCCAAATTGATTATTATTAATATATATATCCTTATATAAGTCATTTGGCCGAACCTTAGATTTTTAGGAATAGAATAACAATTAATAATATAATATTTTATTTAAAAACTATTTTGTGTCAATTTTGACACTATTTGATATACGATTTTTGTGAAAGTCATAACAGAATTAAATGTTCGAACCAAGTTGATTAAATCAACACTAATATATCACAGTAACCTATAAAATTAGTGGAATTCATAAAAAGTCTCAAATTACATTTATTTTGGTGTTTATAACATCAATTATGTAAACATTTTCTTAAAAGGGTAATTACTGCATCATCGTTGTGTCATAAATAAATTAATTTATTTCAAGTCTAAAAATTATAAATAAAATAAAATTATGTAGGAAATCTTTTTAGCTTTCTAATGAATATTTATAGTCGAATTTATCTTATGTATAACCCTATATTAAAAATGATTTAGTTATTAAACTTTGATTTTAACTATTTTAACCCTTCTTTAAATAAATTAATAATAAATGTCCTAATCTAATCCAAGTGGGCCTAAATGATAATATTTTACACTTAAGGTTTTTTTTGGTCGAGATACACTTGTCCAATAGAATTATGACATGTGTTAGGGTAATATTAATATCATTCTTATCCTTAATTACCCTATTTACTTTTAACCGTGGTAAATAAAAGTAAAAAGTTACTATTCACCAAAAATTATTTTCATCTCATTGAACCACATTTTACTTACTGACGTCAACCGTGTCTCTCGGATTTTTGAAATTCCATTCACAGAAGCGGTAAAATTAAGTTTTATGAAAAATTCAGTTTTTTAACTACCACTTAGTAGTTTCACTATTCATCAAAAAATGAAGGTTTTCAGAAAAATGCCAAAATTTCATCCTAAGCTATATTTCATATTCCGAATTCAAAAATGAAGTCTATTTTACCAAATTCAAAACATAGAAGTTGCATTAATTAATTTTATAATTATATCCCGCTGTTAAAACAAATAGCGTGTTTTTAAGAAACAATATCTATCAAAAGATTGACACTTGTTTATGTCTGGTTTAAATGTGCAATTACATCCAATGACCAACATTGTATAAAATTGTAAAAATATATTCTAAATATACTTTAAAACCACTCAAATTAATTATTTATCACTATTAATTATTTCGATTAAAAAAGTTGTTTTTAATTATAATTTAGTAATTTTCACTATTTATCAGAATTTGAAAGTTATCCGAAAAGTACCAAAATTTCACCTTAGGCTAAATTCGATACTCCGAATCCAAAAATGAAGTTCATTTTGAAAAATAAGATTTAAATAATTTTAAAAAGTGGTTATTACTATTCATACCGGCTAGTTTTAATAATATTTTAATAGCATATCGTTGTTTAGTGAAACTCGGTATTGCGTATTACACACGCTATCGAGGAAGGTCGCGATTGCGTGTAATGCAAGGTAAGTCAAGGATGCGTGTTGTGCAAGCTCCTTTTGGTGTAGCGTACAACACAAGACATTAATAAAATTAAAAAGAATATTTTTTATAAAATCTTGGGCTGTTACAATATAAATGCATTATTCACTAGTAAAATATAGGTAATATAGATATCCACTAAATGAAGAATTAATATTAATTAAAATATTATTATTTATGATGAAAAGAAATCACAACTTTGGAAAAAAAAATTAATCTATGTAAGAGATCTTAAAATAAAGTGTTGAATTAAAACCAAGTAGGTGAGAACTAATAATGGTAATGAGTTCAATGGAAGTGAATTTTAATATAATATTTCTAGTTATTGAATCCATCGCCAAAATATTTCATGATTAAATACTATAGAAAATTATTCTATGGATAGAATGAATGGAATCATACTCAAAATGGGTCATACAATACTAGATAAATATGAAAGATACATGTTCTCTAGAGATACATTGTGTCTACAGTTATACACATTCATAACTGATGCATAACTAAAATTCATATCTCACATAATATGTAATGTGGTATAAAAATAATAAGAAATTGAGTTATTTATATGTATTATATATCCCTCTAATTCTTAAAAATAAATAATAATATTTCAAAAAATTTGATGTAAAATATGAGGATGTTATATTTCGGGATACCGTTCAAATAGAATTGAAAATATATTCCAAAATAAAATACTTCAATGTGTGGTTGAATATTATATTTTAAAAATAAACAACAAATATTTTCATTATATAGTTTTATAAGAATCATCTTTTGAGAATACAACTCAACATAGTATGAAGAATTATACAGGATACAATGTTGTACAAGAATATATCGAACCATAACATGTTGAAATAAAATATAATATGACTAGTGATGACAAGCATGAAACCTAGAAAAAGGGTAAATATTCATATAAAAATAAACATTTTTATGTATATAATAACATTATAATTCATGTTTAAAATGTCCAAACAAGGAGAAAATATAGATTTCACAACAAAACAACTATAATATCTCATGTAGATCCATTTTCAATGGATGAAGAATTTTGTAATAAATAAATTACAATAATTTTTTATTAGGATATGAATAAAATAAATATATTATTATAATAATTTCATTATGATCAAGAGGTATATTAGTAACACATAAAAGAATAATAGAAAGGTATTTATGAACATGTACATAATTTATTAGAAGTGTTACTCAGAAGATAAACAGATTTATTTAAAAGATACTTGAACTGATTTTAAATCATTGGACCCCATTAAGATATTCTATATAGTATTTATTCCAAGGAATTATAAAATATTCCTAATGGATTTCAAATATTCCTTCTTCAATAGTGATCTAGAAGAAGTGGTATATATTGAATATCCCAGGGGATTATATCTGGATAACAATATACTAATGGTGTGCACATCGAAGAAAGTCTTATATAGGTTAAATAAAAAATCGAGATCATAGTATTAATTGCTAGAAAATCGATTGAAATATTTTTATATATCCAATATTAAAGTGGATAAAAATTCTTATTTAAATTAAACAAAATTAGGTACACTCATTATAATTAATTATGATGTAAATATATTTTTTAAGATATACTTATTGTTTTTGTATAATGATTTCAAAATATTATGATGATAGTATCGATTTCCATTCATAGAGAGATAAGATATTTCATATAATCAATAGTTGTGGATTAATAAATTTTTCTAATTCATTACCAAAATAATTATAGAGAATTGATGAAAAATTTAGAGATGGAGGAATGAAAACAAGTATCTATATCAATCAAATTGGGGATATTGTTGTCAAAGGATATTTAATGAGATATTGTTAATCATATAAAATACTATAAAACAATAATTTGTATATTACATTAACTCACAATACTATGATATGATATTGAAACATTTGTGCGTCAATGTGCTATATATCAATGTGATACCAAATAATCACATCTTATGGTTGTCAAAAGAGTGCAAAAAATTAGAAAAGTCAAAAAATTATGGGATTTAGTTCCAGAAGGGGAAACACCTGAAGATTTTCAAGTTATAATAATAAATATTAGGCCTATGATTTTGTTGATATATTTTATAGTTTAGAAGAAGTTTTTTATTTTTCATGAATGTTATGTTAGCTAATTTTGTAAAATGAAAAATTCAGTGACTTTGAGCACCACAAAGGAAGAGCAAGTGGTAGCTACCAGTTTCTTCACACATATGATTTGGATAAATTATTGGATTGATTAATTAACTATGAAATATTATATTACTCTAATAATTTCCTTTGATAAAAAAAATTATAGAACATTCTATAAATCCATTATAACCCCCAATATCTAAAAACATTAACATCTATTTTCACTATATCAAGTACAATATTATCAATGGAGACATTAAATTATAATTTGTCTCACCATTAGACCAAGTGTATAAATTTTTCACAAATGTTATCCATAAATTTGTATTTGAGATATTATGGAAAAATTTGAATGTTCACACTCTCACACATAACAAATTTTTTTTGGAGGTCCTCAAAAAAGAATTTTATTATGTCATAAAATGGGTAGAAAATGTTTATAACTCTCATAGAAAAATGAAATGATAATTTTTACTCCACTTTTATCTAGGAGTAGTTTTCTTTATATAAATGGGGGAATTAAAATTGATGTACCCTTTTTAATAGGGAAAAAAATCATGTGAATTCCCTAAAAATTTCAAGTATTAAAGAAATATATTCTAGAAAAAAAACACTACTAAAACATATGGTGTGTTATGGAAATGTTTTTCACATGCTGAGGGGTTTGATTTAATGTCTCTTATATAAGATATAGTATTTTACGTAATTGTTTTATTAGGTTGAAAATAAATCAAAAGGGGTAGAATGATGTTCCTTTATAATTACAGAATTGGTTATGAATATATAAAACCATGTGATTGGAATGTTTTAAAAATTATTTTGAATTATATTTTAGTGGTATAGAAGTGGTTATAATTGAATGGGATATGTTCTAAGATTATTTCAATCAAATCTAGTATTCTGAGTTAGGAGATTAAAACAACATATTATTTTGTATTCTGTAACACTCTCTATGGGTACTGTAGGACATTGTTTATATGTGAGACATTGATGATGATTGTATTTATATACTAAAAATCATTTATCATACTATAAAACATAATACATTAATATAACTTCTATAATAATTCTGATCACTGTATTAAATTAGAGTCTATATGACTGTTATATGAGGAAAGACTTCATAAATATCCAATTTTGGAAATGGTTGGGCTTTGTATGAATTATTTTCTATGCATATATGGAATTCTCGGTGTAAGATCATTAATATTTGAAATTTTACGAGAATGTTTTATGATATTTGGAATTTTTGACAACTAATATATTTGAAAAAAAAAATTGTTCTCAATTCAGAGTTTCTGATGAATGCCAGAACCTAAACTCAATGGTGGAGAAATTTTCATTCTGGATGAAAATATTTTCAGAATAATGGTGATCCTCTTCAAATACATAGTCAGTATTATATTCATTAGTATTGTAGGAATTATTCATTATACTCATTGCTGGTTTGAAATTTAGGTGTTTCTAATTTAGAATTCTAGAATGATAATAAATATAATTAATGAAAATATTGAATTCATGTGATACAATGTTCATTACATTCTAATCTCAAGTAGGATGATTATTTTTTGGGTCCTAAAGTTCTCCTAAATCATGATAAATTATGATTATATAATATTTTGAGTCATAAAGACTATGAATGGTATTTGTTATGTTGGTGTCAGTTCTAGAAACCTAGGCATAGTTCATTGGATCCCAATGTACATGGAAAAAAGTTTTCAAAAGTCTAAATGAGTAATCCGGATGATCTTTGAAGAATATATTAGTGTATTCACCATATTATGAAGTACATCAGAGTAAAAAGGGTTTCTTGTTGATCTATTTTATTGATATTTTTCATGAAAGTGAATATACATTGAAGTAATTTTTTCCATTGGGAAAAGGAGAAGGGGTGACTTCAAAATTAAATTCAGAATTACTCCGAGGAGGAAAGTAAATCAGACAAACTCAAAGGAGGAATGTCAATTTCAAATAATTTGAGGTGGAATTTCCACCACAATAACTATGATGACAAATGTCAATATGACTTCTTTTTTATAGGATATTCTATTAGAATGAAACTGAGGAATAAATTCTATAAGAATAACACTGAGGAGAAATTTCAATCATACAAATTCATAGGTGGAGAGTAAAATCATATTGAGTTCCTATTAGAAATAAAAAATGGACTCAAATGTTATAATAAACCCTGTTTTTTGATGATTTTTTTATCACTTGTTATGAATTTTACAAGATCTCCAAGAGATATAATATATTTCTAGATGACAACAGAGGAGTTTATAAGGCTTCAAATGGTCAATGATGTTGTTATTATGGCCATGAAATTCTTGTTTTTTTAATTTTACTCAGTTAAAAAGGATTATTAGTTTCCCAAATTTTCTATTAGGGGACACCTAACATTATTTTCATAGTAAATTCGTACTTTGAAAGTATTCACATGTAGAAAAGGTGGAGTAGTGTAGATATTGAGTTAGTTTTTTTTCAGATAAATATATTGTCAGAAGATCATACTACTGAATGTTTTATTGATCATATGGAGGAAGATGGGTCTGTGTAGTTGATAATAGTTTCATAAGTTTACTTTGAGAAAAATTTCATCATAATGAGTTTATCGGGACAAGGAAAGAAAAACTATGGACTTCATACTAATTTTTTGTATATATTTTTGTGGAGAAAATTGTTTTCTGATCATTTTCATTAATTTCTCAATTATTTAAAAAAACTTTTCAAAATGGTGAAAACCAGTAGGGTCATTTTTATCTAGATATAGAAGGTTTGTAATTGGTGTTTGTATGATTTGTATTGAAATAATCCCTGTAGTTACCTTCTATCAACCCGATTGAATGACTATGGAATGGATGCAGGTTCTCACACTAAGGTCAAACCATGTAAATATCTTCTTCATTACTCAGTTTCATAATTTTTCATGCATGACTTTTGCTAAAATATGATATGGTAAAAAACGTCAGCATTTTAAAGGTTATGTTTCTAAAATTTTGGAAACTTATAAAAAATTTAACAACAATTTCACCCCCTAATTCACAATTTTTAATCAATCCTTTGGAATATCAACATCAGGATTTGGGAAGGGGTTATTCCATTCAATTCCATTTATTATCAATTTTTCTCTATACATGTGACTATAATTTTTATAAAAGAATATATCGTGTAAGGCGTAATTCTTGAGTAAGAATTTCATAGTGAAAATATTGGAATTTTTTAATTTTTAATCTACTTAATAAGAAATTCATGGTTATAGATAAATGTCTATATATTCATAATAATAACCAAAACTTTTAAATATTTCAGTTAGTTGATGTTTCATTTTACATTAACTCAATAAATATCACAAGATTGTCTATTCCCTATTTCAATTATAAATTTTAGAAATTTAATTATCAATTTAATTAGGATAATATCAACAAAATTTATTAATACAATTTGAATGTTATTTTCAATCAGATTTCATCTATTACAATAATAATTAAAACATCAATCTTATTATTTTCAAATTAAATAATTATTATTGTGTTAATATTATCGTGTTCATGGTTTATTGAATTTCAAAAAAAAATATAGAAATATTTTTCAAAAATTTTTAAGTGGAATAAAACTTGAAAATTATAGTAATTACCTTCTATATAATTGAGAAAAGAATTTGGTATAATATTAAACTGATATCCAAATATATCATGGTATGGAATATCATAATAATATTAAATTCATTTTATCATAGAATCAAAACTAATCCAAGGTGAGACAATTCTATTACCAATGATATTAGATATTTACATAGTGAAAGAGGGATACCATTTCATAAATACAAACGATTTTTGCTGAAATTATTATCTATTAGAACTGTAAGAGGAATATCGATATATTACTATGTTGTTAATATCATTCATTTGGTTGAATTATTTCTTAGAGAAAATATATTCTTCGGTACTGAATCAAATAGTAATGATTTTTTGATATGAATCAAACATAAGAGAAAAGTATAATTTCTAATGTAATATAGGTTATGTACTCTATAATTATATGTCATATATGTGAATTTTATAAAACCTTCTAGTTTCAATACACAGATAATGAATTCTCAAAAAGGGTATCTGAATTTAATGTCAGTTGTTCTCACTATAAATTGATTGTGGTAATAAAATCAATCTTCTTGAAGTGGATGGCCCTGGAAAATAGTGGTCTCTCACCCTATGTAAAATCCCCATAAAAATACCCTCTACATTGTAATATTTTTTATTTTTTATTATAGGTGAGTATGATTGTCTGGAGATTGGATTTCCAAATTAACTCATCACATGAATTTAATTTAAAATAAGTTATTTAGAAAAAAACTTGTGCCACTAATCCATCCCCATATCTTCCGGTATCCAATCAAATATGGATTATAAAATGTATATTATTAAAAATATGGGAGGATGATCATATTACTACAACATAATCTATGAAATTATTAATATTGGATTATAAAAGACATTGTAACATCACATAGAGGATACATGATCATTCTATTCATTGATAGCAATGTGTTCTAAAAAATATTTTTTCGGATATAAGTAAAAAGGGTAAACGAAATTGAACTATAACAAATAAGTAGTTTATTTCACTAATATGGTATATTAGAACACTATCATATTATGTACCTTGGTCGAATACTATTGTATTTAAACTATATATTATTCATTATTTTTCTCCTCCATGATTTATCACGACAGTATTTCACTGTATGGGAGAGAAGAGCATCTCAACTAATTATTGAAAAAACTATTATGAAGGGATATGTGAAATCAGAATAAAATAATTTGTCCTACCTATTAGGGTATCTTCCTTTTATGGGACTAGCTAATGGCTATAGTGTAGAGCGTTATAATCAATTGAATATTCTTCCTTGTAATATATATATATATTTGGAATGACAAAATTATTTCAATATTTCATAGATGAAATTTCCAATTATAAAATAATCAGATGAAAAAAAATAATTCTTATAATTACGAATGGATATTTACCATGGTTTCATATATAATTTTTTTTCATATAGAGAGTATTTATTTATCAAAAAGTGACCATAAGTTTATTTTTGAAATCCCTAATTAAATTATCACATCTGGGTGGGTTTTTTCCAACATAATCTACATGCATGTGATGTCACATAAATCCTCACATTTTATGTTAGAAATTATTGTAAACATCTATTAAGGATTATCAATGAAATTTTAATATAAATTATTTGTTTTATATAATAAGAATAATGAATTTAGTATCCAGCCAGATGAATCCATTGATTTATTATTTGTTAGGTTGATGTCATTTTTTATTAAATGTAAGGATTATGTGAATCCCACAATTATATCCATATGAAGAATATAAATAAATGAATATTTTCACCTTAATATAACCTGATGTTTTTTCTACTTAATGATTAGTATCTAGATGTGGACTTATTAGAAAATCAATATAACACTCTCACTGAAAATGAAATTGTGAACAATGAAAATAGTTTTGTGGAAAATGATAAATATTAAGAAGTGGAATCAAAATCCATACATAATATCCTGATAAATAATAATATTAAAGAAAATCATAATGAAAGGAATTCATTTCGTTACTGTAAATAAATATAGAAATATGAAAATTAGTTCCAAGAGGTAAACTTCTGATTATAAGATTTTCATGAAGAAATTTTGGGAACCATTCTATAAAATGGCCCATGATATTACCATATGATTATGATGGTGACGTACTAATAAATAAATCATTTATTGATCTAAAATGTATGATGAATCCATAATATATATTAATCAAAATGAATAAATTTATTTCACAATATAATTTCGGTGAAATAGAAATGAAAGCAGAGGAAATAATAAACAAAAAAACATATTGAATATTTTCTTATCACTTACAAAAATAAACAACGAATATAGGAAATTAGTGGATAATAACATACCAAAATCGATTAAAGAGTATACCTAAATGATAATATAGAAGTTTTAAATTTCAAAATTTATGCTTTTAGAGACAAAAATGAAAAAATGGAGGTTTTAAGATTCAAAACAATACTTCAAGAAAAAAAGAAGAGGATTAACAGGAGTTGAGGGCATAAATTTTAAAACAAATATTTAGAAATATAGAAAACCCATTGAATGTGGTTGAGTAAAAATTCAAAATTAAATAGTATTAACAAATTATCGATATCATGACTAGATTTATAGTGTACCAAAAATGGTGTATTTGGTATATAATGGGTAAATAATTTTTATATGATGAAATGTTCATGATGAAGTCATAATGTTGAATTGAAGTATAGAATTGGGAAATTGGATGACATTGGTTGATGAGAATGGGAAGGAAAATCATGGTGATCCAATATCTGAGTTATAGTATTTTTTAAATAAAACATTTCTCATTAATTAGAGAAATGTTCTATCATTCTTGACTATAAGAAAAATGAAATCATGGTTATTTCTAGGTAACAAGAGAATAGTTCATGGGATTATTTTTATTTGGGAGACACACAAAACACCCAGAAATATTATATATAATTAAATAAAAAATAAAAAATAGACCTCAAACTCCTAGTTATTGTGTTGGAAGAATTGTTCATAAATAAAATGTCTACTTCACATAAAACTATTATTTCATGAAATAATGAAATAGTAACACTTAATAAAAATTCAATTCCCTATATAATATTCTTATGGGTACTAAATTTTTATGAATAATAACAAAATATAGTCATGTGTGGATCACCAAAAAGGTAAGGATGTGTCAAAATGGGACTGGAGGCTAAAGAGAAAAATAGTTAAATGCTTTATTGAGTAAACTGAAAAAAAATAATTAAAAACATGTAAGATTGGGATAATAAATTTTATACAAAGGAAGAAGAAGCACACCCAAGACCAAATGAGGTGATGTAGTGGAAATGAATCAAAACTCAGTGGAATGAGTAAGTATTGACAATATAGATTTTTTAAATGAAATAAATCAAGCAATAATATTAATTTGTTATAGATGATGTACATCCCATATTATGGGAGATAAGAATATTTTCATGGGTAATAGGAGTGGTATATAATGTGTCCTAATATTTCAAAATGAATAAGGATTAAATATTTTTTTAGATTAAAAAAATCAAAAATTTGAATTAAACACATGAAGCACATGTTTGCCTTGATAATTGATTACTATCACGAAAATTACAATGTTTTATATAAATTGGTGAATATGAAATAAAATAAATTTCTTATAGAATACATATATAATTAAATTTTTTTAAGTTACAATTATGATGATGGAGATATGTGTAAAGTGGGTCAATAATATATCAATGGAGAAGAATATTTTTAATTTCAATCAAAAAAAGATAAAAACATGTTATGTATAAAATTAATATCCATTTAAGTCCAAAATCCATGGAATAGTTTGTTAAGAATAAAATAGATCATGATATTCCAATAATATCATGTGATCCCATGCACATGTTATGATTTTCAATATGGAATATCATTTAAAAGACTTTCCAGTAAAAGGATAATAAGATTTTGTTATTGTCCATGTATTATAATGTAGGTGATTGTGGAAGGATATCACCATTATGTTTTCAGCAGTTCAAATGATATGTGATTTTCATTGAAGATTAGAACAAGATGGGGTGGTTGATAATGATCTATCATAAGTTTATTATGTTTAATTATAGTATCGAATATCTCAATATGGAGGAAAATATAAATAGATTAAAGATTTTGTAATCATAATCTAATAATGGAAAAGACATCAGAAATAACCACGTAGATTATTTTATTAATAAGTATAAAACTATTCACCATATATAGTGGTATAGACTCATTAACAAAATAGTGGAATTCTGATAAAGCGCCAGATCATTAATAAGAATTCTTTAATCAATTATCATTTATAAATTAGTACTAAAATACTTATTTAATGAAGTGGTGTAAATATTGATCTGAACATAAATATGTCTTTTTTATTTCATGTGTATGGAAGGATTCTATATGAGATATTGTGAGGGATGAATAAAATTGTAAAGTAATTTTGAATTTTTAAAATTTATTTATTCTCAATAATTAAATGTTCGAATAGATATTCAAAACTATTGGAAATAAATGAATATTTCATGTATACTCATTTTATAGAAATGTTTACAAATTCATTAAAAATTAGGAATTATCACTGAAATAATAGTTCAAATTTTCATTGAAAATTATTATAATTTCCATAAATTAGTGATAAAATTCAAGATTAAGGTAATTAAGAGTTTAGAAAATTATGGGTAGATTAGGGTATTGAAGTTGATTTTGAGAATGAATATAATGAAGTGAAGTACACTGAAACATTATTAAATATTGTTACATCATGAATAGGGTAAGAAA
The DNA here is from genome assembly GCA_963277665.1 of Viscum album. Taxonomy (NCBI): domain Eukaryota; kingdom Viridiplantae; phylum Streptophyta; class Magnoliopsida; order Santalales; family Viscaceae; genus Viscum; species Viscum album. Next base: position 1,972,029,956 of record OY728151.1, read on the forward strand.
TCAGTTAAGATAACAACATTTGTGATAACAAATATTCATTGAAATTAAATAGATTTATATATCTAAAGGAAAACAATATTCACAATACAATTAGATTCAATGTGATTTATAGAGGCTATTAAAGAAGTGAGTTGGTCTACAGATGTTTATGAATATCTTTAATAAAATTGAATCCAATAATTAATGGAAAATGTTTTTTATTGTTGTAAGATAAGAATTTCATTTTATCCAAATGTATTTTCCATAACAAACTCAATAAAAATGATAGGTATCTAAAAATAAACCATAAAATTAGTTTAAAGGTTAATCCCGTAGTAAAAAATTAATGTCTACAAGTAAATTTTTCCCATTTATATATCAGAAACTATTTATTAATTGTTTATCTATAATGGGGTGATATATTTTCAATGTTTTCTAGATTTAAGTGAAAACCGCAGTCATTAACGGATTTCATTAATAGTCTGATTACGTCAAAAAAATAGATGGTGTTCTTATGTATGGAGATAGAATCATGGAATAAATTTTCAAAAATTCAACTTATTGGATAAGGAAATTACCATGGGTATTTGATTATATGGTATATATATACATGAAGAATAAATATTTCTTATTTGATTAGTTTACCATAACCTCTACATCAGAAAGGAGGGTGAGAAATTATTATGGTGTCTATTTATGTCGATGCCTTATTTTTGTGATAATTCAATTATAAAAATTGTAAATTAGTTTGAATAAATCATGAGGGGTGAGTTTAAAATGTTGATGATTGGATTGTTCAAATTTTTGCTTGGTTTTTAGGTGATATAATGAAAGTGTGGAATATTTATTTCAAAAAAACAATATTCTAATTTTTTAGACCAAGTTTCACAGAAGATGTATTACATTACTGAAACATGTTTGTGTTTATTGATTTTTACATTGTTGACATTATGAAAAAAGTTACTTTCACTGAAATTTCATGAAATTGAATGGATGTGATCTTCATAATAAGAATATCATTTGTAATTTTTAAAATAAAGTTCAGATTGTTTTCTATTATGAAGTTGTTTTGTGGATGAAGTTGTTTTTAGGACTCAACATGTGTCTAGAAAAAATGTATCATTCAGTGTGTGGAAATGTATCAAGGTCTGAATGTCACAGATGTAAATCTGATTATGCTTTTTTATTTTGTAATTTTTCAAAATCATGATTCATTTGTAAACTTATGATAAAAATTTGTGAAATAATTGGTGAAAATGTAGACAAATAATTCTTCAAGGTGCCAATCTTATTGAGGATTGGTTGTAAGGAAAAAAGATAATGGAAGGATTAGAAGTCATTGAAAATTCCTATGTAATTTAGATGATCCTATACAAATCCTTTCGTTCTCAAATCTATGCATAATTCATTATAAAATTAAATGATATTGGGGAAATAAATACTAGGTAATCTGAAGTTAATGAAGAGAAAATTTTGATGAGTCACAGATAGATCAATCTATCGAGATGTTTAATACATTATATTGTATTAATCATTGAATTTTTTTTCATTGGATCCTTCATTAGTAGAAAATTCTACATGAAAAAATAAATATTGATACTGGTCCACTAGAAGTGGTGTTCCAATGATCCAATATAGGACTGTAGATTAGTAAAGGGGAATTGTTGGGGCTAGTGAAAATAAATGAGTTGTTTGGACCGATGAAATGAAATGAATTAGATATCGATCAGTAGAATTAATATAGAAAATGACGTCATCCAGTTTCATAAGAAAAAATATATGTTGGTTTTATTCAATTTTGGTGCCGAGCGGATGAAGTCATGATTTCAATTTCTTATAATTTTTTCAACATTCATTGGACTAGATGTGATTCTGGTATATTGGAATGTAAGAGATATTGATCCATCGGATGCATGATGAAACTGTTAAACACCAGATTCCCAACATCATCAAAATTGGTCTATGGAAGATTTCATAATTAATGAAAAATGCTATATAATTTAAAAACATTTTGAATGTGTTGTCAAAGTGGGTCTTATTATCGAAGTATTTATTAGGAGGTGTTGGTATCATTAGAATTTTCAATGATGATTATGGAAAAATAAAATAAAATTCATTCCAATATATTTATTGAAATGATTCATATATAATTCATTCAATGTTTTAGTTGATTTGGAGAATAGTAATGACATATTTTCAATTATGATTTATATAGAAATCTGGTCAATAAAACTAGAGTAACCAAATGCTTTCATCAAAAGGAATAAATTCATCAGATCATGAAATGATACCATACTGAGGAATAGTTTAATAGTTTGATGAATATTTAATTCATTAGAAAAATCTAGATGTTTCAGAACAAATCATGAAAATTTTTGAATCACTATTGAAGTCATAAGTGGATGCAAAATGAATATGTAATTCATGTTTCTGGAAATTTTGTTAAGGGGAAACAATTTTAAGGCTCTCACATGAACAAATGTTTTCTCTCCTATGAATAGAATAAAATAGATTGTAATTTATGATTCATGTAATCATCATTTGAAATATAATATATAGGTAAGAAATATTTTTACACAAAATAATATGTTTCTATATATGGGGTTTTAATATGTTTTTTATACATTGGAAGATAGTCGAAGTGGTTATAGGATTGGAAAGAGACACCGAATTCATATTTCAAGGGAAAGTTTCTAATGATTCATAATTTTTTCAATAGTATTCATTTTTTTCATTTTTTCAATACTATGGAATGATATTACTAAATTGAATTGATCTAGTGGACTAAGTTTTTGTAGGAAGTCTATAATTGAAGAACTTACTTGTTGTTGGGTCATAATTTCAAGAACTATTTTTTGAATAAATGAAATAGTGGATTTTGATAATGTAGTATAGAAACTATTCTTATAAAATTATATAAAGTATCATTAATTTTATCACAAACATGTTTTAAATCATTTTTTTTATGAATAACAGGGTTTATTATATTGATCATATTATTATACATCTCTAATGGTTTATCCTACATGTTGTATCCAGATAAAGGATTATTTTAAAGTGCATTGTGTGGTGTTGGATTGTTTCAAAAAAACATCAATGTACATAGATACTGTTATTAATTGGTGAACCATGTAAATAAATATGTTCATTTAGATGTGTGATTGTTTTTTCATTAAAGAGATAAATATTTAAGAGGATTTGTTGGTTCTTTCAAAATAAAAGAAAAATAAAAGATCACCAATTCAACCATCCCCCTCTCAAAGATACACTGATCCTGGATAGGAATTAAAAATTGGTATCATTGAAAAATTTCCCATATTTAACACCTTGATTATGTTTTTTGTGAGTGGTTTTGATAGAAAATATTAATTGTGTGGATGGTAAATGGATTTTAGACTTTGATATAAATTATTATCGTATCTATTTATATGGAATGTTTCATTAACTTATGTCTCTTGGGATGGATGTGTTTTAAGGCAATATATATGAATTTTTCCTCATGTTGTGCATAATTATCTAACAGATGTGTATAAGTATAATATTAAGAATAAATCAAGATATAATAATTCTCTATGGTCATCACATTTTGAATGTGATTTTCTTATATTTGAGGGAGTATCTATTTCCAAAGGTTCCTAAGAAATGGTGATGAACATTTGTAAAGGGACAATGAAGGTGAAAAATATTGGGTAAAAAATATAGAGGTTGACGTATAACGATCCGAAAATGGGTGAGTATGAATCTTTTAGCGACTTATTTACATGTTAAAAGACATTAGGATAACCATATGATGACGAGGTGAAAATTTATCAGACTAAACTATTTTTTAATAGATATTGACAATTATTCCTAATAATATTGATGACAATGTTTCATAACTTGAAGATAGATATCCTGAAACTCTATCATTGGATGTTCTTTAGAGTACTCACATTACTTCTCTGATGAGAATAGAGAATGTTGTGAAAGGAAAATTGGATGTTGATCATGAAATGTCCTTTATGTCATACAAGATATAAATTTATAAGAATATTTTAGTGACTTTGAAACCTAAATGAGTTATCAATCAATTTTTTTGTTTTTTTGTTTTTTTATAAAAATGTGAAAAATAGTGCATTATAGTATAATGGAAAACTACCCCTAAAATTTATGAATATGGAGCTTTTGGGAACTTTTCTGAAAATTTCCAATAATGAAATAATGAAGACAGTAGGGATGACTATGATTTATGGATAAGAAGATATTGGGATAAACATTGTGATATGTCATAAATGTATTCTATGCGAAATGATAGAAATTTCTCCAAATATGAAATGATAATAATTGAATCTAAAGATGGTTAAAAGTAAGATGGTGTTATTTAGGTTTAAAACCTTAGTAATGTTACTAGAGAAAATACTTTCATTACAATAGTTAATGATCAATAGTCTGGAATTAGTAGTTTTGAAGACGAAAAAATTGAGTTAGAATTTCATCTGAATAGACAAACAAAATAATATCTGAGAAATATTGTTAGACTACAAAGATATATCGTGATGTTGATTATGTAATGTTTTATATTAAACAATATATAATTTATTCTTTGAGATAATACTATGTCACTTAAATAGATTTATTTTATATAGAATTACCTTGTTAAACAAAATAATTACAATCGACATTTTTAATTTAAGTACGGTGAAAAATAATATGTCTTGGAACATGTTGAAACAAACATTCTAAATATCATAAAAGAGTTACAAGTTTCATGCACTCTATCTATGAAATTGGTTAATGTTTTTGAAATAGTGAACTTGATAAGGATCTACAAATGTTACCAAGAATGGTTGAAATGAAATTAGATTTTTTTCCGTAAGATGAAATATGATGGGAAAATCATGTATGTGGTCCAAACCAACAATGATGAAGTTTGAGAAGTTTCTAAATGTACTGAGTTAGGAAATGTTTCTACTAATACTGAATCTAATACGGATAGAAAGAAATATAAATTTAAGAACAAAAGTTCATGTGATAATAGAATGTTTGGGTGTCAAAAAATTACATAATTGAGAGACATGAGGGTTTCTAAAAAAATGCTCACAATTATAGAAAACATGAGAGTTATAATTTTAGATATCCATTCTATAGATATTTATTTTATTATGGTGGATTTGGTAATATGATGATTATGGTTATTTTTAATTAACCACATTACAACTCTTCCATGATTTATAAAAATGAATTCTTGAGGAGGATTCAATCCAATCAAAGGAATAAATCTCAGAAGGATTATCTAAATAAATAAAAGAAGCATTTTTTTAATGTTAAAAATATCATCCAAACATTGGAAAACTATCTTTTAAATATATTATAAACATGTGCATATAAAAAATTTCTTTAATGAATCCAAGGAATCAAAAATGTTGGATCTGCTACTATTGGGGAAGAAATATTGAAATCCAATAAAGTGTTGTTTTTTAATTGGTTGAAATTTAATCGTATAAGTGTTTCCAAAAATTATAATAAAGGTAATATATTTTATTTTTCAAAAAATTATTTTTTTCTAAAATTATAGTATGATAGTAAATGTTTACTTGAGGACAATGTAAAATGGTTAATTTGTTTCAATTTTGAGAAGTTTAGAACTCATGTTACTTTATAATAATGGAATAAAATCAGTTTTAGTATAATTGGATGAGAAATATGTGTTATATAAAAATGATATAGTTATCCAAGAGATAAAGTGTATGTGGTATTCATGATATTTAATGAATAATATATTGGTGTTACACAATTTATCAAAATAGATAGACTAATTATTTTATATATAATAATGTTGATATTCATTCAACTAAAACCCTAGAACATATTCATTATGATATTTGTGGTCTAATGAGAAAAGAATTAAAATTTTAGAAACATAATCCAGATGATATTAATTTGTCAAAAAGTTTTAAGAGAAAAGATTTCCAGTAATGTGGGTATTCTCCTAATATGTTAATAATAGAAAAATTGTAGTGATTACAATAATTGATGTTTTTAAATTTACCTTGAAACCTAGGTATTTCTTCATTAGTTTTGTATACCATATTCACTGTGAAAAAATAGTGTTGCTGATGGGATGAATATAATTAATTATAAAATGGTGATAACTTTGTTACATGATAATTTTCCACCTCATTACATTTCAGAATATATGTTTTTATAGTACAATATAAAATATTATTCCTTAATAAATGTTTATCAAAACACTCCATTTTTGGAATAGATTAGAGTTTTTTGGAGCCCCCACATCATAAAAAACAATGGTTTAAACCTTGGAAAGATCGATCAGAGAGGTCAAGAAGGAATGTATCTTATTTTTGAATTTTATTGAAGTGGATATAGATATATCATCAAGTAATGACAAAGATTAGTTGATTGAGTTGATGTAAATGTTTGTGAAAAACTGAGAGAGATACTAATCAAATGTGTCTAGATAGGGAAAGTGAAGAGGATGAATGAATTTTTGTTATGGAATGTGATATATATTATAAAAATTGTGAGGGATCATAGTTTGATGAATTAGAATCAGATATTTCTAAAGATAAGTAATATTTATGAAAAACTCATCCTCGGATGAGGAAGTAAGTGTAATCCCAAAAAATAATAGTTGATAAAAAATATTTATGCAAACAACAAAAACATTAAATGTTATTACATATACTTATTTGTTTTCAAATCTTGAGTAAAAATATTTTTATAAATATTTTTAGCATTTAGAGTGGATTCTAACTATGAATTAGTTGTTGTATTAGATTGAGATGAATTATACTCAATAGCTTTCACAAAAACAAAATGAAAAAACTTTTATTGGTACAATGTTAGTATTCTGAAAAAAGTAAAATGTTGATGGTGAAGTGATAAAAAATAAACCATGGTTGGTGTAAAAATTCTACAAAAAAAATTTAATTTATTGATTTTAATTATACATTTCCTCTTGTGGAAATGTTGGAAACAATTAAAATCTTTCATGCTATTAATACACAATTATGATATAATGTTTTTCATAAGGATGTGATTTCATCCTTTCTGAATGGAGAACTTCATGAAGAAGTGTGCATCAAACAACCGTTTAGTTTTGATATTGGGTAGGATTAAGGTTTTTTTTTTGAAATTTGAAAAAATCCTTTAATTTGAAAAATAAACCCTAGGGGTTTGGTATTAAAAATTGGATACCCACTCAAGATTGTTGGATTTCAATAAGGAATTGTATGATTGTAATTTTTTCTTAATTTGTTTTGGATATTTCCCTATTTATTAGTTTATATGTTGTGAAATTATCTTTTCCAAAAATTATATAAGAACCTATGAAATATTTGTAGATGAAATGAGTGATTTTTTTAAATGTCCTGGAATGGTGAAATTAAAGACATTGTTAGTGTAAAAATCCATCAAAATAAGAAACAAATACTTCATTATTAATAAAATTATTCTAAAGAACCTCTTAAGATGTTTAAATGGAAAATAAAAAATATATTTCCATGCCAATTTTAGTGGGAACCAAGTTGACAAGAAATTCATAAGGGATGGAATTTTATAAAAAAAAATCAAAAGATGATTCAAATCTTGTTATATTTGAATTTATCAAGACCAAACATCTTTTATGTTTTTATTTTGTGGGAAAGAATTCAAATTTCACCCAAATAATCACATATTTAGGAATGAAAAATAATTCATAGATATATCAATGGAATAACAGATTTCTGAATCAAGTATGATTGCTAAAAATGTAATGATTTGTTTGGTTATATTGATTATGAATGAGAAGGAACTATTGATGATAGAAGATACACATATGTACATTATTTTTTCTGAATATATGTTGTGTAAGATGGATTACTAATAAACAATACTCAAAAAATCATAGAATTACTGAATAAAATTATATTACTATTACTCATGCTACTACACCACTTTTGTTGATGAAGACTCGGTTGGAAGACTTTCTTTGGAAGAAATATTACCCCTACTCTATATATTTAACTATAAAAGTGAAACAAACATAAAAATAATCCTACTTCAACAATATTATTGAAAAATTATTGATATCAATTATCTTTTCATAAAAGCGAATGTGGAGAAGAATGATCTCAATCTAGAGTATGTTTCTACATCAAAACAAGTTACTACCATTTTCAAAAAACCGTCTGAGAATTAATCATTTTTCATAATGAGGCTGGACATCGGAATCCAAACTATTTCTCTCAATAGTTTTGTTATTTTATTTCCTCCACACTCTCATCCAGTATTTATATATTTTTCACAATGGGGTTAAATTTTTTATAAATCTATCAATTGATATGTGCCAATATATTTATGTAAGCATGTATGTTGGGGGAGTTGTGGGTATGATGTGAACATAGCTTTCCAGTTTGTGATATCTTATAAAAAAATTTGAAGTGTGTAGGAAACATGTATCTATTGTAAAATTATAAACATTTAAAATTTAAAAAGAATAATGATGTTTTTAATGGTGAATGATAAATATTTTTTTAAAGGTGAAATTCAATGAGGTTTTGTATGTAACAACATTGGGACAACATAGTTTTATTGTCAATGAATATTGTTTCGTAAAATGAGTTAACCCACATAGGATTAGAATTGTTGATAAGTGATCCATATCTTGTTATAGAAAAGATTATTGACTTATGACCCTTCATTGACAATAAATTCCAAATTGTGATATTTTTTGGAACATGATGGTTGGAATTGGTTTTTAGATATTAAAAGTTGGTTTTATTGATTGTTATGTATATTATTCTAATTAAAAAAATGAAATTTCATTTTATGTTTTTGTAATAATATAAAAGGATGAATCCTAATCTTAAGTTCAAATGAAATGCTGATATGAAATCCTATCAGTTTTGATTTCTTGTTCTAAATATGTTGTGGATGATGTCATTTTTCAGACTCAGCTCATGTCCTAAAATAATGATTCAATCGGTATGAGGAAATGTATTAGATTCATATGTGTATAATGTAAATCTAATGATTATATTTTATTTTTTAATTTTTCAAAATCAACAGTTATCTTTAAAACTGTGCTCCATGATTTTTAGAATAACGTGATAAAACATGGCCAAGTAATTCTATGTGGTTCCCATATAATTGAGGTTTGGTTCGAAATAAATAATATAGTATAACGATGATAAGTCATGGAACCTTACAATGTATGTAAAATGATGTAGAGATGGTCTGTATATTCTCCAACACATGCATATTTATTAAGACAAGATGAATTTATGGAGAATGAAAGACTAGAGTGTCATAGATGATGAGGTAGAAGTTTTACTGAAGTTGTGATTGACTAATACTTCCTATTTTCTTATTTACTATATTATTTAATTAATTGGATTAATCATTTACTATGAACTTTTATTAGTTGTATCTTAGGGATGAAAAAATTTCACAACTGATATCGGTCCATCAGATTTGGGATTTGATAGATCCCTTGGAGGTAGATTAAGATAGATTCGTTGAAGCATATTTGTATGTGGGGATTGTTGGGTCAAATGAATTAAATGAGATTTTTGGGGCAATGAAATAAATTTAATCTGATTTCAATCAAATATATTAATATAAAAAAATTTGTCAAACATTTTCAAAAGAAAAAACATTTTATGGTTTTCTTCAATTCGGTCAAGAGAAAATGATGTAATTATTTGTATTTATTATAAGTGGATCAATAGTAACATGACCAAAACTGATTCTTGTATATCAGAATAAAGTATAAACCAATCTATGTGACCCATTTGGACACCAATAAGCATCAGATACTGGACATCATAAGACATGGTTTGAGAAATATTTTAACAATTGAAGAAAATAGGGAAATACTTTGAATATAGTTTGGATTTGATTTCCAATGGGTGTTTGATATGGAATTATTTTATAAGTGGTCATTAGTATCTTTATAATATGGAAATATGTTTTTTGAAAAATTAAATTAATAGAGTTCTAATGAAGTTCTAACAATTTTTTAGGGAAAAAAATAATTGTTCTAACAGGTTTATTTCATTTTGATATAGATCATAATAATGTTATTTTTTGGGTTAATACTTATTGATCATGTGGGTCCTGAAAATTAGATTGATAATATTTTATCATTTTCATGATGTCTTACATTTAAATGTGAAATGGTATTGAACAATATAATGCTTAAAAAGTTTTCAGATGTGTGAATTAATGATATTTTTTTATTGGTTTTGTGAAGAATGGATAAAATTTTAGAATGTTGAAATTTTTAAAGGTGCGGTCAAAATTAAGGTTGAATTCATGTTTTAGGAAATTTTGTTTTGTTGAAAACACTTTTAGGATCCCACCCACACCACTTTTGGATGTCCCATAATTAGAAGACAATGCATTGTACTTTCTAATAGTTGTATTACTGACACGACAAGTAAAGGAGATAGAACAAAACTATTTGAAGGAATGAATATGTTTTTATAGTGATATTTCATAGGAAACATTTCTAGGGAGAAGTAGAATAATAATAATAAAGTTGTTATGGAATCAGACTAATCCATCTGGTAAATATTTCATTCGAAATTTTGAAGTGGTTTCGAATTATTCAAAGGTGTTCTTTTCTTCCATATTTTCCACTCTAGTGTATCAGATAGAGGAATTGGACTGAGCCATCAAACTGAGTTTTTTTATGATGTCCATAAGTGAATTTCTTAACTTTCACCAGTTAGGAACTTTTTTTGTTATAGGAGAATCAAATGCATAGTTTTATTTGTTGTAGAGTTTTAATGTATAAGGGTATATCCTACTTGTTTTATCCATATAAAATTCTTTTTTATTAAGGATTGGTGGTACTGGATTTCATTAAAACCATGACAAGGATGTAGCTACCCCTATTGAGAAGTGAAAATTTTAAAATAATTTTGTGGTTGTGGATGTTTGATTTTCTCATCACGGTGATAAATCATTAATTGGAAGTGAAGGTTGTTTGAACAAAAGTAACCCTAAAATAAAAAAAATCATGGATTCATCTATTCCCCCTTCTAGAGATACTTTTAACACGAATATGAATTATAACCAAGTATGTGATATATAAATTTTAAATTGGAGAATACAATGGTTATTCAAAATATGATTGTTATAGGAATGAATCTATCAAAATATTATGTTATAAAATGGTGTGTGTAAAAGAATATTGGAAAATAATTTGAATCTTACACTACCTAAATGTGGTCGGGCATAATTTTTTGACATCTTTTCAATCTATAGGATAATAATAAGTACAAAATAAATCTAATATAAATTAATGAATATAATACCATATTATTTGAAATATATGTTTTTTTGTTTACTAAATCGTTATATTACATTGAAAATATTGAATGAATTTTAGTATTAGGATTGAGTGAGTCTAATATATGACATTACGTAATCATTGGGTTGTGTGTTATTTTTTAGACATTTTTTGAATTTCATTATTAATAAATATTTAATTTTTTCTCTCATTAAGGTATGTGGAGGATGAATATATAATTATAACTATATAATATATAAATAAATTATTAATGGAGTAATATCTTTAGGATATTTGAGTTGTGGTTAAATTTCCTCTCTTAATCAAGTGTAAAAACATGAGTACTATTAATCATTGAAAATATTATATCCATCAGTCATAGATGAATAATATCATGATCAAATACCACTTCATCAATGAAATTCCGGAAGATAAATATCGTTTCATTTGGGTTGTTTGAAAAAGGGAGATACACAAAACAAATTATTCATTAAATTGGAACGATATATTTTTAAGAATTATAGTAATGTGGTTTAATTTTATCACACACCAATAGGGATCTATCCCTTGTTAACAAAATATGAGAATAAATTTCATTAGGATGTTTTTGGGGTATTTTAAATTAATTTTTATTTATTTGTAGCTCATTGATATTAGTTTTTATTGAAACCCATATTTCGTAAATCTTATCAACATGTTAGATTATTCTCTTAGAAAAACTATTGTCAATATCAATCTAAATCAAGGATGTTTTTCATATGAGAAACTATATTTAAACCATATTTGATAATAAAAACATCAACTCATTTAAACATATAGTGAAGGAATAGTTATATATTGAATAAAATGTCTTATAATGAATGTTATTATTTATAATGTGGTGTTTGAATCTAAATTTCATAATTCATAGTTTTATGAAATATTGTAAACAACAGAATGGTGGTCAATTATAAAAACTATTCTCACTATTTTTTAGGATTTTTCGGTTGAAAAAAATAAGGTCTTTATTCAAAAAAAAAATTAATATACATAATGATACTCTACTATGAGTATTTGAAATCCTGGAAACATGTGTTGTCAAACTCTATCAAGATCAATGAAGTTTTCTCTATAAGAAATTATAACTCTACCTTATTTCTTCAGTAAATCATAAATCTGGAAATCTTTGCAAGAAATATTATTTAATTATTGATTACACTATCAAATAATGAAAGTTATAATATATAATTTTCTATTTGAAGTTGAATTTACTCATTGATAGGTTAATGAATAACTTTTAAAAACCCAAATGAGGCAATAAAAATTCATCCTTTTAGGATATTTAGGGTGAAAAAAATTAGGTGTTTAATCCCTAAAATAGTTTTAATATACATAATAAAACACCACTATGTGTATTTTATGTCCATGAGGTAATATGGTTGATAATTTCACTACTAAGAATCCATAATAGGCATGGTGAAAAGCTATAAATGTAATGGAGGTTACCATAATAGTATGAAATTTATGAACTTCTGTAAGAATACTCTTTGTGATCATATTTTATATGGAAATATGGATTCTATTTGGATTATAACATACTATATTGGTTTTAATCTAAAAAGGATACAAATATTAATTGGGTATCACTTGAAATCATATAATAGTGGGAATTGGGAGTATAAAATTTTCAAATTTAATTTTTTTTATGGTTGGGTTAAAAATTGTGGAGAATAATTCAAAGTGAAATTGACTTTAAAGATAATATATGGTTATTTCAGTCACCACTCTATGATTACAATTATTATATATAAAATAGGGGCACCTATAATGGAAAATTAAAAAGTCATTTTTGGCATTTTGTGTTATTTAATAAAATAAGAAGATGTTGTATCGGATATACTGTTGTGAATGGTTTTTCACACATCAGGTATTATGAATTTTCTATGGATAGACTGAAAGAAAAGGTTTGGATAGAATTTATAAAGGTATTGTTTATTAGAAAAATCCATGTTAAGATCACGAGTGTTCATCATTGTGGTGAATATTTAATGAACATGGAGATAAAAATGTGGAGATTTTTGGGATGTTTTAGATACTAATGCTGATGGTATTGGGTCAAAGATATCCTAGACTATAAATATTACATTGTGAAGTAACATAGTCCACTATAGATTGAGCTTCATTATAATAATGTAATTTGTTTCTTCCCTTTATGGAAATCATTCATAGTTCTGCTTGATTGAACAAGACATGGTTTTTTAATATGAATGTTGAAAACATTTCCAATCATAGTCTCGGAAAATTTATCAAATGAATCAAATAGAAATTTTTTCACTCATTTTTTGGATAATAAAGTTATATCTCTGCATAAAGAATGAAAAACTAGATTTTTTGTGGGTGACTATGATTAAAGAAAAATAATCCTATTATTTTTTTTTGTTTAATGGAAATACATGATTTTTTCATTATGAAACATCTTTTCTAATTCATATACTTCATGATGGAGGATAATAATGTTACATCATCAATGGTGTAAAACCTATTCTTGCTCACCCGAAGATCACATTATTTTACATGGAGGAGAAATGATAATTCAAATTAATGAGTGAAGTTTGTTCTCAGAATATGTTTGGGTTTATAAACATAGATGTTTATTCCTGTCACTCTGAAATTTAGTAATAAAGTATTTTTATTAGTGAATTTGGTACATAAACACACCAACATTAAATATTTTTTTGACATATCCATTTGTGGGTAAAACAGGTAAAATCAGTCTTATACCTCTTTTATTATTTATCACATTAATATTTTTTATGAGGGAGAGAATATTGTTTCAAAAAATAAAGCAACAATTCTATTAAAAATATCTTTTAAAATCAGAAGGCCCTAATTCACACAATTTCTTGGTATCTTCATTTTTTGGGATAAATATATTTTTAAAACATATATTGGTTTAATTTATCAATTTATATTTTTATTCCAATAGTATATAGTTTTTCATTATAATGATTTTAATCCATGTGTATCTATAATAATCCACTTCAAATTTTCATTTTACACCTTCAGAGGTTATAATATGTTTGTGTTTTGATTTTTTCTCATATCATGATTTGAAAGAGGTATTATTAATCATCTTAAATTTGAATTAAAGTGATGTTTTCCATGATTTTTGGTATCCAGATAATTTATTTCATTAAATTATAGGGAAAGTACATATGGTTTTCGGTTTTATAACGTCAATTACATCATTACCACTATTATTATTAGATTTTTTTATAAATATTTCATTTCCCTGGGATACATAATGATCATAAAATTCATATTCACATATTTTTATCAGTAGTTTTATCATTTTAAATTCACTAAAAATATTCTTCAACATAAGGGAATTTAGAGATCTCTAGGGGTTATTTATGAAAATAGAAATTTTCTCTTGATAAAAAAAATTCAATTGTCAAAAATGTGTAAATTATCAATATAGAATAATAATTTTTATTAAATTAAAAAGGATGTTATCAATGATATTTTCATTATGTTTAATGAAATAATTTTAATACTGAGGGATGTTTATATTTTATTTCAATGTTCATTGTTGAATTTTTAAAATAAAAATATGAAGACCCTAACTAATTATCATCAGGTTTATTTTATTTTATAATCAATTTCCGTGGTAGTAAATATTAAATTTTCAGTATTTTTGGAATTTTTCAGAAATTTATTAATGTTATTGAAAATTTTATAAATAAATTTTTTGAATGTTAGTCGAAATTTAAAATTGATAAGTGAAATTTTCAGGTCCTTTATAAGTGATTAAATTTATCTTATGTCAATAATTTCAATTAGTTATATAATAAAGTAAATGTAGAAGCAGAATTGTATAGGTGAGACCTGAAATATAAACTATTTATGTATATGTTAGAGTCATTAAGGTCTTTTTATGTCATATATAATTTATTGTAAATTTCAAGTGGTTTTTAAATCTTATATTAATTCTAAATTATTCTATGTATGTTCTAACTGAGTATTTAAAATCATTCAAGTAAATGATCTATATTAAATAATTTGTTTGTTATTTGAAATAAATATAACTTTAATAATATTTTCAAATTAAATTTTAGTGATAAATTATTAATGAAAATTTGTTGCGAAATATTTGAGTGAGTTATATAAATGTTTTATTGAGAAGAATAGTTTATGTAATTTTTAACTTCAAGTTATGATATCAAAACAAGAATTATTTACTAAAATTTGTTGAATTATTTTTCATTCATGGATAAAATAGGAAGAGGTGTGAATTTTATTTTTAAACAATTCCTAAATAATCATATAAAGTAAAATTATTTATTATGAATCCATTTTATTTTTGTACAAGAACCAAATAATAAGGAAACCCTTGGTTTTAATTGTTTCCAAGTATCAATAGAATACCTTAGTTTTTAATGGAATCTAAGAACCAAAAACTCTAACATAAATGGTGTTTATAACATAAAATGAAGACAAAGAATAATGTGTATGGTTTTCATAAACCCATTAAAATAAACACTACTCACTCTAAAATATTTATAAAAAAATGAATGACTAAGATAGATATATGGGTAGATAGTGTCTTAGAAGAGGTATATCCTTTTTCAAATTATGAAAAAAGTAAAATTGGATCATAGTGAATGAGTTAAATATAGATTTTATTGAAATTTTTAAAATATGATTTTATTTTTTAGAATTATAATATCTCAGAGAAAACATGGAAAAAAATATTCTGGATCAATTCGAGAGAATTTAGTTTTCATGGAGTTTTTATGTTGTTTTAAAGCTCTCATTAGTCTCTATTGATATCCTTTAGAGGTATTGGTGGTATCCTTGGAAAATATAACTCATTAATGATCCAACTAAAGGTCAATAAAATATATAATTTAATTCTATGTGAATGATGTAATTATTCATATTTGGAATCAATGAATCGATGACATGAGCGGCACAAAACATAGTGCCTTGAAAAATTATTTCTCTTTTGTACCCAAAATTTAAACAACCATACATGTATTCTTATTTTTAATTCCATTTTATTGGAAAACTCACAAGCCAACATAATCAATTCCATGCTTGTAGACAGCTACCCCATTAGGCACAGGTTGATTCCTGAACCACCATTTCAGATGAAAAAACTTCAGGTATTTAAAATAGATATTTTAAAGAGGATACTTCCCAGATAAAAATTATAATAGTTATTATTGTGGTTACCAACTACATCCTTAATCATCTTTAAAAAACCTTTAATAAAGTCATCCCACTATGGTCTTCCCCATGAAACAACATCCATATTCTTATTGGAATAATTTTACATTTCTCCCCAATAAAATATAAAATTTTCTTCCCTCAAACTTTATAATATTTTCCCACATAAAATTAAAAGGTTTACATACATAATAGAAACTATGAATAATGTAATACAGGTTATCATAAATATATAATTTCGAAAATTTAAAAAAAAATATTTTTTAAAAACATAAAAATAAAATACATTAAAAAAATAATCCATATTTTAAAAGAGAAAATAAATATGAATATAAAAAATATTTTAAATTGTGTAATTTATATCCGCCATTTAATAAATTTAACACATATTAAATCAAGGGTTTATATGAAGATAAAGACTCATTAAGGATCTATTGTATTTTTTTCTAGCAAGATATATCTATTTTGATAGTGGTATTTAAAAAATAAATAGATTATATCAATGTGAAAAATTCATTAATGTTGAAAAAATTTCACAATATGTTTATATAAAAATAATTATAACATTTAATACAAAAAAGAGAAAATTTTATCACAAAATTTAACATTGTTTGTTACATTTGTATGATTTGTGAAAAAAAACTCTTTTTGGATATATTTTTTATGTAAATTGAGAAATTGAATTTTTTATTTTACTAATCAGAAATATTATGAAATTTTAAATAAGGTGATGTGTTCAATTAATAAATTTCTTATCCAGTCCACAAATAGAAAAATTAATGCCACAAATATATGAATGATTAAATTTGAAACTTCATTATTAAATAAAAAATAATTTTCAAAACCCATTTATGAAAATCCCTTTAGTAGATTTTAAAAGTGATTTGGTAGGATTTTCAGGAAATTAATCCAAATGAAAAATTATTGGCTGAAAAATAATTAAAGAAACACAAATTTAAATTAGGCTCCTAGTCATAAGACTATAAATATTTTTTTTGACATGTTTACTAACATCATCTAACATAAATTTACAATAAATTCTCATAGTATTGCATATTTTTTTAGAATAATCTGTACCAATCTCTTTTAGTAGTTCCTTAGTGATGTTTAATTAGAAAATAAAATTTTATTCCTATATTTGGGACAATAAAAAGTAAATAATTATTTTTAACTCATTCATAAAAACTATTTTCAAATTATTTTCTAATAATATTTAATATTCATTACAATTGAATTCATTTTTTTGATACAAAAAATTTCTCATTGACATTTATTTGAACAATTAAAATATTACATGAAATTATTTTTGAAATAATTTCAATTATTATTTTCCCATTTTTAAATAATAAGATAAAATATTACTATTTAGATTTTAAAAATAAGACACTATTTCTTATATTAAAACATATATATAATTGTTTAACATGAATATAGAATTAAGAAATTTTATATTACCAAATCCATGTTTTTTAATACAAAACAGTTTCTGAAATAATACCATATTATAAGGTTCTTTTAAATTCCAAAAGTCAATATCTAAATTATTAATAGTGGATGATGTAAATAGTATTTTTATAGGTTATAAATGAGAAATGGGGGGAAATAATTCACTATAATCATTGCCATCTACTATATTACAATATTTTTTCTATGATTCTAGTATTGTTATCATTGATGTTACCTTTATCATCTAATTTATTTCTAAAACCCCATTTTACCAATAATATGATGATCGTTATGTCCTTAAACAAGACTACAAACATTATTCTTTTGGAGTTGATTTTTCTCTTCTTACATTGAAAAAACATAATTTGATTCTTCCGTAGAAACATCAGAGTTTAATGTTTCTGGGCGAGAAATAAAATAATAATAATACGTAATATTATTTAAAATAAGACTATATGAATAAGCACTATATTCAAGGATAATAATATTATTTACATGGGACTGTATTTATAATTTTTTTGAAATCATTATCCAATGGACTAGAAGAATATTCAGAATCGATAGGATTTTTAGGAGAAGATGGATAATTTAAAGTCAGTGTTTTATGGTAATCCAAATCTTCATTAAATTGGAATGAATGTTTTGAAATAATTCAACATAATTTTATATTAATGGTTTCTTCAATGGTTTTCATTAATTATTTATAGGTTTGGTTGTGTTTACATGAGTTTGAGTTCGCAATAATGTTTCCTTCTTCGGATTTGTGTTCATATTTAAAAAGGATATATTTAATAATAAGAATATTAAGTTTTATTTAAAATCATTATTTGGTCCTAAAAAATAAATCAAACCTAGATAAAGGGATTTAATGATTTAAATTTATTTTCATGGTTTCAACGTATTTTTATGTTTCTTACCTTATTGTCATGTTATTAAATATATCATTGAAATAAAATTTTCATAATTCATAAACAATTCAATGTCAATTTTATTTAATTATTATGTGTGTGATGCAATGACCAATGAATTTTTTTTAGATCCAAGAATCTCCATATTCAATTCTCAAACAATCAAAAATTTTAGAATAATAATATTTTAAATTAATAAGATAAATGTTCAGAAAAGTAAAACAGATAATAAAGCACATTCTCTTGGGATTAAAATATTTACAAAAATTATTTTTAAAAATGGAATTTAAAACATTTTCTTAAAAATTATATAATATTTATTAATTGTTATCAAAAGCATCAATTTTTTTAATATATATTATAATGTTAGAATTTTTATACTTGATGGTACATATACAAGTTATTTTCATTATCAAATTTTCAGCAAAATTATTGTATACTCTGTCGAGTTTTTTTGGATGATTAAATTTAAAAATGTGAAGGATCATGTGTTTATATAATCTAATATAAATATACCACATTTATCTACTAAATTTAATATTTTAAAAAAATTCCCATACAATTATTAAATTATTCTTTTTGGTTTGCAAATTCTAAGACCACACATGTAATCTAATAGTTATTTTGATACTATAAATTGATTTCATTTTTTAGATTAGGTAAGGGATGAAATGTGGACACAATTTTGTAATAAATACATAAAATTTTTAAAAATTACTTTAGTATTTTAATTCCATTTTTTAAAATAATTATTTCAAATCATACTATAGGAATTCCTTCTACAGAACTCATATTTTTTTGGCAAAAATATCAATATATTAAAAATAGAAAAACTAATTATTTTTACATGTTATTAATAAAAAAATATTTTATTTAAGGCATATTTTTTTTTGATAATTTCTAAATATATTTTTTAATATCATCAATAATTTATGTTAATTCAATAAATGTTGGATTATTATTCAATTTTGATAAAATTTCAACTTTTTTTGTATGATTTTATCTTTCTCATTATGTGTGGGAATATACTATATTTAAAATATTATCATACATAGAAGTTAGTTACAAGAAATACGTTTTCAAGTATTACATGATATTATTTTATATATTTTTACCATATATGTTTGAAATAATAATATAAAGTTGAGGAATTTGTTGTAAAATAAAAGGTTTTAGAGTTTACATTGAGATTAACCTTGACTTCATCCATAAATAAATTGAGTTTTTGGTTTCTTGACTCACATAAAGATAGATAGTTTCATATATACTCCGCAATGAAACCTTTATAAATATCAAATTTTGATTCTTGTTCTCTTTGAATAACTTTTAGATCATGGAGCATTCTTAACTTATGTGGCCCCCCTTTTTCAATCAATGAATATCACTACTTATTCACATTGAAACTCATCATTTTCATCTTGTTGAAATTATATAATTATATTGAATAATTTTGTAATATTCTTGGAAATATGATATATATCATCTAGGTTGTAAGATTCATAGTTAATCTCATTGAATGTTATCATATGGTCCTCCTTGAATTATATTTCGTCCTTATTGACTTCACGTTTATTTTTTATCTAATAAGTCATTAGAGAATAGATTTCCTCCACAACTAGAATCTTAATTTTGTTTATTACTTATTGTATCAGAAGAACATTGGCTTCCTATAATATTGAAAAAAATTATAGGATTTTCATTACTAGAGTCTTTATAGGAAAATCATTACAAAGATAATTTTTAAATTTTTAAATCATTGTAAAATGGGTTTACATTTTATTAATACATTCAATTTTACACTTGTAAAATATTTAAAATTATTATCTATGAATTCAAATTTTGTTATTTATTCCTTTATTTACTCCTTCTTGATTTATTTCATTATATTTAAATATTTTATTACACACTAGAACAAAATGTATTTATCACACCGTTTTTTTCACGTTATATGTACAAAACTGAAATAAATATATCATATTTCTAGATTTATCTTGTCATTTATATAATGAAAACATGATAATTATGGATACCCACTTTACCATGTTTGTTATTATATAACTGATATGATAAAGATGCTTTTCTATGACGGTTATATAATAACCTTGCTGAAAAATAAGTGAAAACTACTTTATCCCATCATTTATTATATAAATGGTGTCAAAAGGAGATTTTTTTATGTTTTTTTGTTATATAAATGGCATTATATACCATTTAATATTTTATGGATAATTTATTTTAATAATTTAGTGGTAATTCATTCATGCGACTCTGGACTCACTTCTCTCACATGGATTCTGATACACTCTTTTCATCAATCTGGTGGAGTCCAATCTCAGATTTCAATCTTCACACATCCTCAGTTGTCATCGTATCATTATTGTGCATTTGATATACTCATCACTCATGTTTTCCCCAAACAATGAACCTCTCTTTTATAAGTTCAATGACGCAGTATCCCTAACTCTTGATTTTTTTTCAATTCCATGTAATCAAATATCTCATTATCATCTTCATTAGCCCTCCGGAATTGTCAACCTCATCATTGTGCATTTGAATATGAATATTCTCATCTAAAATAGAGAATTAATATCTTTATTTACTATATAGAATTTTTTTCACTAAATTTTCATAAAAATGTTTATACAGGATAACATCTATGATTTTTTCATTGAATCAATAATTGTTTTTTATTTGGATTATATTTCTGAAAAATTCAGTGTTCGTGGATACTCTTCCATATGTAAAGATATATTTAAATTGTTATTATGAACTTAAGAGAGGATTTTTAATATTAAAATGTAATATATACATACATTTATATTTTCATAATGTCAAATATAAAAAATCATATAATACGGGTTTAGGTATACAAAAAATTTTCTTTTGATGTGACCATATTCTTAGCTTGAAAAAATAATATATTTAGTATGATGTCTTCGTTTTATGATTTTATTTCAATATAATATTAAAATTATAGGTGAATATGCTATCGGAACATTTAATTAGTGCCTTTACATGTCTTATTATATTATAATAAAATGGAAATTAATTATTACTGAGAGATTTATATGAATAATTTTTTATTAAATTAACATTGTGTACAAAATTTGATATACTATAGGTTAGTGAAATATCTAGATACTTATGTGGAGTAAATTGATTATTAGAACCACAGAAACATATATTCATGAATTACTATGCCTTTTTTGAATGAGATCAGATTATGATCTAAATCATTGTTGAGATTTTGGATAAAGTCGAAACCTCTATATTAATATAAAAAAAATTGTAATATTTATGTTGATTTTATGAAAAACAATTAGGATTAATGTTATAATAAGACATTAAATTTGGGACATTGACTTTACTATATTACATATAATAAAAAAATTAATTAAAATCCTTAAATAAATTAACTAATTTTATGAGAACAATCTACTCATATATTTTTAATAAGAACACAAGCATTATATTCCAAAATAAATTTTACCATCACCAGGGAATCCAAATTACAATAATTATATAAATTATACCAAATCACTATATCTTGGAGGCTTGATAGAAGGAAATAGTCTGTTATTCAATGTCCCCATTTAAATAACATTGAGTACCTCTCAACATTCAACATGGCAACAAACGAGAACTTCATAGAGAATTTACAAAATAAAAATAATAACTTACTCAACCAAATCAAAAGTTATGATATAACATTTTATGATAAAATTAATTAATTCACTATTTTTTTATCATAGATATGAAATTACACCCATATAATGGAAAATAACATGGGGAATGGGGTCCCTTCATTAACATATCTATGTGGATTAGGGTCAACAATATTCAATTTTTGGATTTATCTATTTTCATTTCCAAGAAACTAAAAAATTAGAGAATGGTCTGACTATATTTTAATTTGAAAATTAAATGCATGAATTTATATTTATGATTTAAAAATAATATTTAAACTTATATTCCATTATTGTATATAATATATAATTATACTATTAAAATATGTAAATATCTTTAACAAATTATGAAATAAAATTACTTCTAATATATGACCTCTTTGATATAAATTTAATTTATAGTATTACTTGTTATTGTATAATAATTATCATAAAAATTAAATTTTACCTTTAATCCTACTACCTTTTTTAGCATTATATTCACTATTGTTTAAAATCGTATAAAATTTTTATTTATAAATTATAGAACAAATGTGTCTTTTTTGTTACTATTAAAATAATATAATATTCCCCCTCTTACTCACTTTTATCACCTCTATATTTTTATGTCAATATATTTATTTTTGAGGTATGTTATAGGTAATAACGAGTCAAATAGTGATTAGGAAACATTAACTAAGTGATGAATGTGAAGAATGTTTTGATTATATATTGGAATTTTCTAAATGAGATGTTATAAGGATATAAATTATATTGTATCCATATTATAAGTGTTTAAATGTGAATAAGATAAAAAGAAAATAGATCAAATTTCATTTCACTTATCTTTTTTTAATATGCATTATATATATTGTATTTGGAATTTTGAAACAAAGCAAAATTATGGATCCATTGACAATGATGACATGTTAGATGATAACCCTAATCAAATTGAAAAAATGATTCACGATGTTGAAGTTGGTGATATTGAGAAACAATTATCAACTGAGAATCTATATGGTGTTGCAAAAAACCCATTATATCTGGGTTTAATAGAATTTGCAGTCTTATTGATGATGATTTGATTGATTTACATGGAGTAAAAATATTGATATAGTGACATTACTTTTAAAGGGTTTCGAAAATTGTTGAATGGTATTTCTCCTTAATATAGTGACCTTCCATATTCACATTTTAAAGTGGTGAAATTATTATGTTTGGTGGGATTAGGGTACAAAAAAATACATGTCCACACAAATGAATATTTCATTTAGGAAATAATATTAATTTCTATTACAGTTTCCTAAATATGTGATGTTTTAGTATATTTCAAAAGAAAAATCACATATGGATTCCTTGTTTAAGAGACCCCAACCAAGCCATTTTGGAATCATTATATAGTTATTATTATGAAAGGATTATTTACAATTTCACATGAATCAAAAAGGATAAGAGGGAACGGAGATGAGGAGATATCTGATCAAAAATTAAGGCATCCACTTTATTTTCAATGATGGAAGAAAATTTATTAGCACTTTTTTATAATTGAAAACGAAGATTTAAATATCAAACATGGACTCTACATGGACTAAATGAATCCATATCTAAGCCTTAATAGCACACATAGTTGATGGACTATTTTATTGGAGATTTAAAACTTATATCCTTAATTTTGTATGACGAAATAGTATTTCATGTTGATATTATTGATTTATGAAATAGAATAGCCCATAATTTATATTGATGTTATCATGTCACTAGTAATTGATTATTTGAAACTCTTACTCAAGGATGGTATTTAGTTGTATGATTCTTATAAAATGGAATATTTTCAAATTCATGAAATTTTTATGTTCATTATAAATTAATACATAGGGTATAGAAATTTTTCTAGATAGTGTGTTATGGGGCATAATTATTTTCCAATTTGTGAACAATATACATTATATTATCATCTAAATCATGGTAGAAAAACTGTATGCCTGGGACATAAATTTTTTTTGTGGAACAATCTAATATGAAATTATAAAAGTAATTCAATAGCTAAAAAATTTATATTTCTCCTAAACCTTTTCTAACTGATCAATATTTTCATAGGGTGAAAAGTATTGACTTAACATTTGAAAAGACACTTAATTATGGTATTGTTGTAAATATTTGGAATAAATGATCATTTTTTTGGCATACATATTAGAGATAACATGAGATCAATAATACAATTGATGTCATGCATGTGGATATTAATGTATCTGATTGTGGGATTGGAACATTATTATATATTAATGTGAAGACTAATGATGGGTTGAATGGAATATTGGACTTAATCTCAATGGGAATACATTTGGTGTAAGATCCCACTCCCGTTGGGTGGTGAAAATTCCTAAACCCAACTATTCATACACAATAAAAGAGGGAGAAAGTCATATTTTTGTCATTTTTATCATGATATTAAAGTGTCATAGGGTTGTTCTTAGAATTTAAAAAATTTAGTGCCCTCATTGGATTTTATGTTTATTTGTCGAAAATAATTTTTTTCCTATAATGATGCAAAAAAGTCTAACCACTTGCATTGTATGAAATGTTACCCATCCCGATTAGAATGATTATCCTAAAGGGGTGTTATTTTTCAATTCCTTTTATAAATAAGTGATTGAACTAAATAATTTGAACAATTTTGAGAATGAAGATTTTTATTTATTTTATGAATTGGAAATTTATTTTCCCACATTTCTTTGAAGTCAAGGTGTATTTAATGGTACATTTATTGCACGAAATAAAGCATACAATAAATTTATTTCTACATCAGATATATCAATTTGAATGGTATATGAATATATTAAAGTGGTATGTTAAGAATCCAAATAGAACTAAATCATCCATTATTGGGAATTAAAATTTATAATGTGGTTGTCTAGTGTTTTACAAGCTACTTTCCTTCACTACAAAACATTGGTTTTCCTACGTCTCACCATGAAAGAGTTAATTATGGTGTAAAGGACATCTGTGGCTAGAAATTGAAACCAATGATAGGTGAATAGATAAAGAATGTAAATTTATACATATTGCATAATATAGATGTTTTTAATCTATATATAACATTTCATATTAATGTATTGATCCAATTTCACCAAATAGTGAAGATGTGTGGATTCTAAATGAACATAACAAATAAATTTTTTGTTTAATGTTTTTACGTCCCAGTTCTGGAAGCCACCAAGAGGCACCCCATACCCAATTGGTCACATGGACTCAATCGCATTTCCCCGAACGCCAGAGGCTACCGACTAGCAATGAGGGCCTTGGGTGTGGTAGTGGGTAAATTATACCCTCATTGGTAGAATACACAACGGAAGATAAACAAAAGTAATAGCAGAAGCATTAAACTTCCATACAAGAGTAAACATTAGAAGACTAAAAGTGTAAACAAATGGAGAACATATATATATAAAGATTCATGATACATATATGTCTAGGAAACTAGGAAAACAAGTCGCAATGCTATATACAGTACTGAACCAAAGTGAAAAAGGAAAACAGATAAGCAACTCCTCAGCATCGCAAGCCTCGGCTTGGTCCCATGCTACATCTCCAATTCAATCAAGTACCTGAAGTCGAAGGGCTCTTTCCGTTGTTTATAACTATAGCAATATAATCTGTTTGTGCCCAAAATCATAGCCCCAATAGGGTGTGAGGATAAATCCTCATAGGTAACCACCAAAAGATTTGTGCCTAATGGTCAGTGAATATATGGCAGGTAAAAGTACAGAAAGCAGTAAACAAGGAAAGTATTTAATAGCAAACAATCAACAGTTTCATTCATTTAATTCACAAACAAGTAATCCTCTACTCAAGAAAGTTGAAACAAATAGGTAACCCTCTGGGTAGTTCTGACAGCCTAACCCCTATGGTTCCACAAACAAGTACTAGAAATCCTCAAGGATGCACACAAAGTCTTACCCCTCTGGTTCAGTTAAAGAATAGACTTTCTAGGGAAGCACTCACAGTCAATTACCCCTATAGTATCGTATATTACTAAAGGCGCTCTGGGGAAGCACTCAACGTCTCATTACCCCTGTGGTCCAAGTTGAGAAACTACAGACACTCTGAGGAATCACTCAACGTCGATTCCCCCTGTGGTCTCGCATCGTAAAATTATAAAGACTCTCTGGAGAAGACCTTATATCTATTCTCCCTCTGGTCTACTACACTATGTTACCATGGCCTTGTGTAAGTCAAATAATTATAGCGCGTGTAACGGACAAGGTAAACCTCAAGAACTACTTGGATAGCATTCTATGGAATATCAGCACATTATAACTACATTCATAACATCCTACAATACTAGGCATGGAATGTAAAGAAAATCCTAATGACAAAAAATACCCAAAGGTCAAAAAAGGAAAACATGAATGGGAAAAACATCCAAAGCACAAAAATTCACCCTATTCAAAAACAATATTCTATACTCTACCATATAATAAAAGAAAGAAATAATAGGGATAAAATGGTAAAAACTCAACACCACGTTCAAGGTTATTGGTGGAATCTTCACAAAACATTGAATGACTTTTAAGGGAAAGGCACAAACCTCCTACCTCAAAGGTTTGGACGAAACCCCCCACAAATGAAGAACGGAGAAGAAAACCTGGTTGACTCTCAAAGAACCTGACTTAGATCTGTTCTTCTAACAAGACCAAGACCAAAACTCATCAAACATGTCGTCCACACACTTAGATCTACCCATAACGGGCATAGATATAAGAAATTGAGAGAAGAGGATAAGTAGATCTATGTAGATATAAGAAACCGAACAATTATGAAAAAGAATGTGTACATACCTCAAGAATCTGGCTTCGATTCACACAGAGAATCCTTCATATCACTTCTAGAATGATGGGAGAACCTTATTTGACCATAGGAGAAGAAAAAATCCTGATTTATGGCCACTTATAAGGATAAACGATCCACTTAGTGGAAAAAACATGTCAGATCCACTTTTTTAGGATATCACTTAAGTGCCCGCATGGTTTGCTGGAACGGTTAGACAAAACGTGCGCTAACCATGCATTAGTAACTGCCTTGATAGACCCTCCATGCATGGTTTGGCCACACGGTTAGACAAAATGTGCACTATCCATGCGTTAGCCACTTCCTCGGCAGACCCTCCATGCATGGTTTGGATGCATGGTTAATCAAACTGTGCGCCGCCCGTGCGACTTCCCCCTTGTCTCAAAACTTCATTAAATGTTTTTACGACTCTCAAATTCATCACCCTTAACTTTATAACCTTGAAATGCATCAAAAAAGGGTCATATAACTAATAATAAGGTCTGGGTTCTTACAAACTTCCCCCTTAAATAAATTCATCACCGAATTTCCCAAACAAGGAGGTGCAGAAGAAGAAACCACGAACAGTCCAGGATAATGGGCTCGTACATCATCCTACCTCTCCCAAGACTCATCATGTACCCACCCATGCTCCCATAGCACTCATACTATAGGAATAGACTGGCCACGAAGACCCTTCGTACTACGATTGATAATATGAATAGGATGCTCCTAAAACAATGCATCTTCTTCGAGCTCAACCTCTTCCGGTTGAAAGACATGAGATGGTTCTGAAAGGTAACATCAGAGCTGATAGATGTGGAAGACGTTTTGCATAGCCCAGTACCTCTAAGGTAACTAAAAATGATAGGTAACCGGTCCAACTCACTCAAACACCTCAAACGTCCTGACGTACCTAGGTGAAAGCTTACCCTATCATTAAATCATCTTGTGTCCCAACCTCAGCGTGATACAAAGAAAAAACTAATCCCTGACCTCGAACTACAGAGTTCATATTCGTTTATCAGCATAAGACTTATCTCGAGACTATTCCATAGCCATCCTCTTCCGAATCAACTTTATCGGCTCTTAGGTCTCCTGAACAAGACGAGGTCCCAGCAAATCTACCTCTCCTGCCTCCAGCCAACATAAGGTTGATCGGCATGGCCTACCGTACAATGCCTCAAAAGGTGTCATCTGAATTGTCTCCTGAAAACTGTTGTTGTAGGTGAACTCCACAAGAGGTATATGCTTCTCCCATGAACCTCCAAAGTCCAGAATTCATGCTCGGAGCAGATCCTCATGCACCTGAATCGTATGCTCGGATTGGCCATCTATTTGAGTATGGTATGCTATACTCAAAAGTAACTATGTACCCAAAACATTCTCAATCCCCTTCCAGATCCGAGAAGTAAAACATGCATCCCTATCTGAAACAATGGAGTGTGGAACCCCATGCAGGCATACAATCTCATGGATATAAAGTCCTCCCAGCTCATCGACACTGAAGGTCTCTTTGATTGACAAGACGTGGGAATCCTTCGTAAGCCTGTCAATGACAACACATACAACATTATTCCCTTGAGGTGAACTTTTAAGACAGATCACAAAGTCCAAAGCGATATCATTCCACTTAAACTCAATAATGGTTAACTAATGTAAAAGACCTACTATTCAATGATGCTTCACCTTCACCTACTGACAAGTTGAACATCTCAAGATGAAACTAGCAACATCCTTCTTCATACCTGTCCAACAATACTGATGGTGTAGATCACAATACATCTTGGTGACACCAGGATGAACTTCCCAAACTGAGAAATGAAAATCCCACATCAGCTCCTCGTGTATCTCTGCAGGCACCCATACGCGCCCTTGGAAATGAATGACCTCATCCTCGCCTACTGTCCATCTAGGAATAGGGTCCTCTCCTGGCACATCCTCTGTTAGGACTAGGCCTTATGAGTTTTATAGCTACATCATCTATACCTGATCGAGAAGAGTAGAGGTAACAGCTATAGAAGATAGGAAAGTCTACACCTATCTGTCGTGCACCTCCAGATGCATCTAAAAAAACAATGCCATATTCTTCCACTCACTAATGGCCTCATGAACTGTCTGTATCTGAGTTCTCCTACTGAACGCATCTGCCACTGCGTTTACTTTTCCCAGTGTATAGGCATGATCAAAGTCAAAGGACATTAGGTACTCAAACGACCTGCGTTGTCTCAAATTTAGATCATGCTGAGTCAAGATGTACATGAGACTCTTGTGGTCGGTCAAAACAACAAATTTCTCTCAAAGAAGATAATTTCTCCAATAGCGAAAGTCATGGACAACTACCGCCAGTTCGAGATCATGTGTCGGGTAGTTCCTCTCATGTGGCCTCAACTGCTGAGACCCGTACGCAACAACCCAATCTCCCTGCATAAGCACATCTCCCAGCCCAATACCTAAGGCATCACAGTAGAAAATATATATCTTTTTTGGCACAGGAAAGAATAGTATGGGTGCTAACGTAAATTTCCCTTTCATCTCCTGAAAGGCTAACTTACAAAAATCTGACCATAAGAACCTCGCACCCTTCTTGGTCATACCCGTCAGCAGTGATGTAGAGCATCAAAAGTCCAATATGAAATGCCTGTAGTATCATGCCATCCCTACAAAACTCCACACCGCAAAGAAATTCTTCAGATGCTCCTTGGAAACTACTGCTCTCATGTTCTCTAGGTTCACTGATACTTCTTTCTCTGATATAACGTGGCCCAAAAAGTGAATCTGATCCATCCAAATGTGAAATTTCAAGAGCATAGCATATAACTAATTCTCCCTTAGTGTACACAAAACGATATCAAGATGGGTAGCATGGTAGTGTCGGGTGTGAGAGTACACCAAGATATCGTCCATGAAGACCAACATGAAAGAGTCTATGTATGGATGGAACTCTCGGTTCATCGGTACTAGGAAAACTGTTGGCATGTTCGTGAGGCCGAACGGCCTAACTCTATACTTGTATAGAGTATACCTGCTCCTGAAGGCTTTAAGAGGAATATCTGATGGTCTAACACACAACTGATGTTAACCGAACCTCAATTCGATCTTTGAGAACACCTGTTCTCCTCGAAGCTGATCAAAGAGGACATCAATCCTATGCAATGGATATCGGTTCTTGACCATAAACTGGTTCAACTTTACATAATCCACACAAATCATAAGGGTTCTGTCTGCCTTCTTTACAAACAAAATAGTCGAACCCCATGGAGATGTATTGGGTCGGATGAAACCCTTTGCCTGCAACTCCTCTAACTGCTTCTTGAGCTCATGTGACTCAGGTGTAGCAATCCTATAAGGAGGAATGGACACCAGTGCCTCTCCTAGAACGAGATCAATAGAAAAGTCTACCTCACACTTTGGAGGTAAACCTGAAAATTCCTTTAGAATGATATCTCTAAAATGATCGACCACTAGAGGAAAGTCTAACTGTGAATTCCCTTGGTCAACCAGATAAAGACTAGCAATCTAGGATGTAACTGTCGCCAACCCATGATGCTTTGGACCTGCTCTGCTTTCCCAGAAGTTCCACTCACCCTTATGAAGAAAATGACCACCCCTAGTGATATGAAACTCACCATGCAGGGATAATAGTCAACTACTTCCTAGAAGGGAACTTTCCTTTCCATTCCGTGAATGACATCATAGCCTGTAATCTCTAGGACATAGAGATCCTCTAGAAAGTGATACCCAACCACCTCCAGAGGGAACTCCTTGCACTGACACACACTAGCCATCCTAGTCCCTAATGGTGTGTCCAGAGTCAAAGTATTGGTAAATGAAAAGATGAAGAGCCCAGGGATCTCCACAACAGTAACAAAAATAATGGTATGGGAATCCCCTATATCTAAAAGAGAAGAAGATAAAACTGAGGTCACAAAGATCGTAACTCGAACTGTAGAGGGCATGGGATCTTGCTATTGCTAGGTATGGTCCACTACAAAAGCCTAAACTGGTACATGACCCTGTGAACCTGCGAGACCGCTCTGAGCTGATCCACCCAAAAGTTCCTGAAAGACCAGTGACTGACCACCACGGCTTCAACCTCCACCTCAGCCCAAATAGCAGAAAGAACACCAATTCCCAGACTGGTGAGAAACTAGTGGCACTTCTCCTAAATGAGGAATCCTGGATGAGCCTATGTTACTAGATGCTGGTAAGAAAACCTGACAGAAGAGATGAAGGTGTCCCATCTATCCACAAGATCGGAACTCCATTGGGTCTCTCTGGCACTGCGGCCTTGTATGCCTATCCCTTCCATAGAAGTAGCATACCACCAAGCTACCTGAAATGTGTCTCTCTATATCGGATCACTGCATGTAGACTCCCTACGGTACTTTCTACTTTCATCTGGTGAAGCACTAACTCTGGAAGCAGAACCCCTAGCACTAAGATCCAGAATATCTCAGATTGTGCTCCGCAATCAGTGCCTGGTTGATGATGGAAGAGATGGAAGTCAAACTGAAGATATTCACCTGCAAGTAGATCCCCCATCCGAGACCATCCTCAAACTCCCTTGCCAATAGAAACCCATCTCCGCCCAGTAGGGGTGTGAAATGATGAATCTCATTGAAACGAGAGGAATACTTCATAACTAGATGAGTATCCTATTCCGGACTCATGAACTCCCAGGCTCGATCGGCCCTCAAGGTATCCAGATAGAAGTAGTCATAAAAGAAACACAAAAACTCTTCCCACGCCATAACCTTGTGATGAACCGCCTGTGAGATCATGTCCCACCACCTCTTCGAGGAGTCTCGTAGCATATAGGTAGCGAGCTTGACCTGCCTTTCTAGAGGCATATCCAAATGCTCAAAGATAGTCAGCATGGCTTCTAGACATGACTCTGCAGCCTAAGATCCTCCTTCCCTTGTGAAGGTGGGAGGATACTGCTGCTGGAAAAACTGCTTCAAGTCTGCCATAGATGAGGAAGGAGGTGGTGCACACTGGAAGGTCTGCAACATCTTCAGAAATCCTTCCTTAAACTGCGCATCGATGCCTTCAACTGGTATAACTACTGGTGCCAAGCCTGGAATAGTAGGAGGATCTGCAGGAGGTCCCGGATCAGCCATATCCAGTTTCTGATCACCGCCTTGTGGCTAGTGTAAAATCGGAGGACGTCTCAGTGGCATGACTCTGCATGGTCAAACACACACCTGTGGTCAAGATTTATAGGGGCTGAAACATAGGAGTACACAGCGTGTATAGAGAAAAACCGTTTCTTCCCATACATAAGAACATAAGTCATGTAGTCAAAACAACCTGGCGTGTATTCTGGGTTTTTCCGGATAGGAAGACTCAAAAACTAATCCGGGACCTCGAGAATAATTGAAACAAACATTGAACGTGCCAAATTCCGATATGTGAGGGCCCATACTCCACAAAAATCAAATATTGGATTCTTACGCAAGTTAAAAACTAGAAAAGTCAAGGCGATGATCCACCATGTTCCGGTCCATGAGGTCCCATAACACCTCAAGAACCAAAACATGGTGTTAAATCAAATAAAACCTTCACAAACAATACC
Source organism: Viscum album (assembly GCA_963277665.1). Lineage (NCBI taxonomy): Eukaryota > Viridiplantae > Streptophyta > Magnoliopsida > Santalales > Viscaceae > Viscum > Viscum album. The sequence continues at coordinate 1,972,062,848 of OY728151.1, forward strand.
CTATCAAACAACATGTATTTTTTTCATGGAATATCTCACTACACCATGCATATTCTACACAACATCTATCACGTTAGCATGCAATTGCTAATGCATCCTAGATAGCATGGAAAGAATTCATAACATGTGAATTCTAGAAAGTGACTATATTATGCATGAGATGGAATACCCTCATCTCATTGGGTTGTGACAAAAAAAGAACTGCAATATCAACAATGGTAACAACACAAAACATGTGAATCTCCCAACGGGGAAATCAAGTCAACTGGAAAATTGCAAACCAGTAAAATTGCAATAAACGAGGTAGTATGGCTTTTCCCTATACACGGGATAGATACTCCTAGGAACAACTTATTACCAAGTACATATTCCATCCTATCCATGGATATATGATCCAAACAGTAAATCAATAGAAAAGAAACCTCCTCAGATACCACATTGTAATGTCCCGGTTCAAGAAGCCACCCAGAGGCTCCCCATACCCAGTTGGTCACATGGCCTCAAGCGCATTTCCCTGAATTTTAGAGGCTGCCAACTAGAATCAAGGGCCTTGGGTATGGTAGTGGGGAAACTATTCCCTCATTGGAAGAGTACACAATAGAAGATAAACAAATGCAATATCGGAAGTAGTAAACATCCATACAAGAGTAAACTACGAATGACTAAATGTGTAAAAAATGGAGCACATATATATAAAAAGATGCATGATACATATATGCCTGGGAAAGTAGGAAAACAAGTAATGATGCCGAATACAGTACTAAACCAAAGTGAAAAAGGAAAACAGATAAGAAAATCCTCAGTATCTTAATCCTCATCTTGGTCCCATGCTCTCTAGGTCCAATTCAATCAAGTACCTGAAGTCGAAGGGTAGTTTCCCTTGTCTTTACCAGGAGCAATATAATCTATTTGGGCCCAAAATCATGGCTCAAAAAGGGTGTGAGACAAAATCCCAATAGGAAACCACCACAAGATCTATGTGTAATAGTTATTGAATATATGGAAGGTAAAAGTACAAAATATAGTAAACAAGGAAAGTATTCAAAAGCAAACAATCCACATTTTCATGCATTTAATTCACAAACAAGTAATCAGCTGCTCAATAATGTAGAAACAAACAGGTAACATTCTCAGTAGTTCTCATAGCCTAACCCCTATGTTTCTAACAACAAGTACTAGAAACCCTCTGGGAGGCACACACAGTCTCACCCCTCTAGTTCAGCTAAATAATAGACTCTTTGGGGAAGCACTCATTGTCAACTCCCGCTATACTCCCTTATCTTACTAAAGGTACTCTCAAGAAGCACTCAATATCTCATCCCCCATGTGGCCGGCGTTGAGAAAATATAGACACCTTGAGGAAGTGTAAGGCCCGGACCCCAGTTACCTAGATTCGGTGCATTATTACATAACATTGGCATGATCACAAGAAAGATCAAATCTCAAAAGACCGATTGGTTTAGTAGCCTTGTAAACACAAGATATATTCAAAATGTTTTACATTACATCATAAAGTGAAAAACTACTAAAACAACATAGTCTACATATCCAACACTCATATCCCCACATACTATCCCTGCAGGTCATTCATAAATTACTTCTTCACATCCTGGGAAAACTAAAACATAGAAAAGGGGTGATCTCAAATGCCCAGTAAGGATAAAAATATAGCGGAAACTTTCATAAATAAGAATAAACATTTAAGGAAATGTATAACTTAAAACAAAATCCTTTTAAACTTGAACTTAAACATAGTATGGAAAAAATAAAATGAAATAATGCCATTTACTTATTCACATGGATATTGTATTAATCGAATAATCACATGGAATATCAATTACCACTTTCAAAATGATGGAATGCATAATGCCAGACTATCATAACCACATAGCCAAGGCCTCGTGCCAAGACTACAAATAAGATTTTTCCAAGGCCTTGTTCCAAGACACTAGTTTGTCTCATGAGACCTACCGATGCATCGAGGAGCTATAGCGGGCTCCACCCGTCACATATTATGTCCAATGCATTCCCATATGAAAGGGTTTAAACATAACATAAACATTCATATTAAAACTAGCATATGAAATGTCAATACTTTCACCATAAACTATGAACGGTATAAAAATAGCACATCCACAGAAAAACATATCACAAAACCTTCAATACAATATAGAAGTTTTGTATCATAATAAATCAACTTCAAATAAGCATAAAATCCATCAAAGGATGTTGACATAGATGAAATCAAAACTCGTTTTAGAGAAATATCTCTTTCTATTTTGAAATCATTTAAGAGCCATATATTTATGAAATAAAACATTTTCTTTGAAAATATTCTTATAATATTGTAAGGGAAGCTTCGACAATTTTATAACGGCGGAAAATAATCGCACCCGCCGTATATGTTAAAAAAACATTCTTACCTTAATTATGTCGAAAAGGTTAAAAAGCACCTTGTTTGGAAAATGACGGAAAGATTCCTTTATAAACCACTTATAAAAAGTCAAACAAGGGTATAAATGACTTTAACCCATATTCTTGTAAATAGTAATAATGTTTTGAAATACATTTTTAAGAAACATGGATGTGGATGATAAAGAGATCCCAGTAGATTATTACGTATAAACAACCTCAGATAATGAAGAGATTGTGAAATAAACCCTTCCCTTGTACTTTTCCTTGGATGAGGGTAGTTTAACCTCCAGTATAATGGTGAAATAATTGTTATTAAATTATACAAGAATCATATACAATAATATGATATCATATATGATCTTTTAACATTGATTTGTTAATAATATCTTAGTATTATCATTGTTTCGGATGTTAACTTGCTCATTTTATTTTATATGTTTTGTTACGTTAGCCATGTTTTTCATGGATAGGTTGTATATTATTCATATCCATAATGATATCAAGTCCTTAAACATTATTTTTAAATCATCAAATTATAATTATAATTGAATGGATATGATGGAGAATGAATCTCATCAAGTTCGTGGAGACGGTAGTCCGTACGTACGCACGAGCGACAATATCATACTTTTGATATTAAAATAATATATAATTGGATATTATATCATATATAAAGAATCATTATAATGTTATATTTATTATTTACATGAGTTACACATCATTATAATACCCACCCAAATAATAATATATTGAATAACAATTACACCACGACGTGGAGACGGTAAGTCGTACGTACGCACGTATGGTGACATGTTATTCAAAGGATGGATAGAATAATGAATATGGTTGTACCATATTTATAATAACATCACATTATATATATGATACTGGAGTTATTATTATATAATGGTAATAGAAAAGGAAGAAGAAGTCGAAGAAGAAATGAATTTGAAAAAGGGTGGTGAAAACATTACCTCTTCTTCGGGTTCATCCTTTTGATTTGATCAAAAGGGCTCCTTAGGTTGGCTTTCTGATCAAACTAAGGCCTCTAGTTTGTATTGAGGGAAGTTGAGAGAGTATTGGGGTAGAGTTTGGTCGAACCAAAAGGCTTTAAAGGTGTGATGTAATGAGAAGGAAGAGTGCCCTTTTATAAGAGGGGTGAGGGGCACCTTTGGAAAAGCTAGAAATATTATTTTATAATAAACTCATATTCGTGTTCTAATGGCTCCAAAGTTGATTATTCAAAGGTTAAGGTGGGGATAGGTCGAAAAAAATTCAACCAATAGAATTTATACAGGTTTGGGTTACTATATTAACCTTATCTTTTATTTTTAACTCTTAGTTAATTAGTTTGACATTCACCATGTCACTTTGTATTTTTATATTATATAGTTAATAAACATAATATATACATCCAAGCGACCCACAGATGGTCCATTAATAATACACCTATCATGAAATAAGTCTCTTGGCCGAACCATAGATTTTTAGTAATTAAATATCAATTAATAATATAATATTTGTTTTAAAAACTCTTTTATGTCAATTTTGACACTATTCAATAGTTGATTTTTGTGAAACTTATAGCAGAATTAATACTTAGACAGAAGTCAATTAAATCAATCCTAATATGTCATAATATCCTTGAAAATTAATTTAACTCATTAAAAGTCTCAAATTATATTTATTTGGGTATTTATAATATCAATTATTTTTATTTTTCACTATTATGGTAATTACTGCATCCTCATTGTGTCATAAATAAATTAAATTATTTAATGTCTAAAAATTATAAATAAAATATCATTATGTAAGAAATCTTTTTATATTTCTAATTAATATTTACAATCGAATTTATCTTTTGTATAATCCTATATTAAAAATGTTTTAGTAAATAAACATTTATTTTATGTCTTTTAACTCTTCTTTGAATTAAATAATAATAAATGTCCTAATCTAATCCAAGTGGACCTAAATGATAATATTTTATTCCTAAGGTTTTTTTGGTCGATAAACACTTGTCCAATTGAATTAGGACATGTGTTAGGGTAATATTAATATCATTTTTACCCTTAATTACCCTATTTACTTTTAACCGTGGTAAATAAAAGTAAAAAGTTACTATTCATCAAAAAATATTTTCATCTCATTGAACCACATTTTAATTCTTAATATTAACCGTGTCTCTCGGATTTTCGAAATTCCATTCACGGAAGAGGTAAAATTAGGTTTTATGAAAACTTCAGTTTTTTAACTACCACTTAGTAGTTTCACTATTCATCAAAAATTGACGTTTTTCAGAACAATGCCAAAATTTCACCCTAAGCTATAATTGATATTCCGAATTCAAAAATGATGTCTATTTTACAAAATTTCAAAAATATAAGTTGCATTGATTAATTTTAAAATTAATTACCATTGTCACAACAAATAGCGTGTTTTTAAGAAACAATATATACCAAAAGATTGACAATTGTTTAGGTCCAATTTCAAAGTGAAATTATTTCTAATGAACACCATTGGATAAATTGGTAAAAATATATTCTAATTTTACATTAAAACCACTCAATAATATAATTTATCACTATAAATTATTTTGATTAAAAAAGTTTTTTTTAAGTATTTTTCACTATTCATAAAAATTGGACGTTCTCAGAAAAATACCAAAAATTCATCTTAGGATAATTTCGATATTCAGAAACCAAAAATGAAGTCCATTTTGAAATATAAAATATATATAATTTCAAAAATAAAGTATTTCTATTCATAACGGCTAGTTTGATTGGTTGTGGTGTGTTAGAACTCGATGTTGCGTACAACACACGCTATTGCATTATTCAAAGAGAAGCGTACCGTATAAGTTTGGGGTGTTACATTCTCCCCTCCTTAAAATAATTTCGTCCTCGAAATTTCCAGAATACTACCGCATGAAAAGACTCGGGTGGTTCCTCATCACAAGTTCCTCGGGTTCCCATGTTGCCTCTTCCATCTTATGGTTTCTCCCCAAAACTTTTACCAGACGTGTCGTCCGGTATCTCAGTACTTGTTCTCTTGTATCAAGAATCTTGACGGGCTCTTCACAATAAGAAAGATCGGGTCCGGTTCTAATTCTTCATAGGTGATTACATACGTTGGGTCAGGAATGTATTTCCTCAATAGAGATACGTAGAACACATCGTGAACTTTGGAGAGACATGGCGGCATTGCCATTCGGTAAGCTACAGCCCCAATTCGTTCTAGAATTTCGAAAGGTCCGATGTACCTGGGACTCAATTTACCTTTCTTATTAAAACATATGACTCCCTTCCATGGAGATACCTTCAAGAAAACATGATCACCGACATTAAATTCCAAATCCTTCCTTCGATTATCGGCATAGCTCTTTTGCCTACTTTGAGCTACTTTGATGTGGTTTTGGATTACCTTCACATTTTCCATCATTTCCTCCACCAGTTCTGGAACTACAAGTTTTTTTCACCAATTTCATCCCAATAGGTTGGTGTGCGACATCGCTTTCCGTATAACGCTTCATATGGTGCCATCTGAATACTCGAATGGAAGCTATTGTTATAGGAAAATTATACCAAAGGTAAATATTGATCCCACATACCCTGAAAGTCAAGTGAACAAGATCTCAGCATGTCTTTTAAGGTTTGAATAGTCTGTTCTGATTGTCAGTCTGTCTGAGGGTGGTAGGCAGTGCTCAAATGAAGTTCAGTATCCAGGGATTTCTGAAGACTCTTCCAGAATCTTGAAGTAAAACGGGGATCACGATCAGAAACAATCGATAGGGGTAGTCCATGAAGTCTCACAACTTCATTAATATATAGTCTTGCTAGACGTTCCAGTGGTAGATCTTCTCTTATAGAAAGAAAATGTGCTGACTTTGTAAGACGATCAATAATAACCCATATTGCATCATTCCTTCTAGGAGTCTTTGGTAGCCCCATGAAAAAGTCCATCGTAATATTTTCCCATTTCCACTCCGGTATGGGAAGAGGTTGCATGACTTCTCCAGGCTGTTTCCTTCCAACTTTCACTTGTTTGCAAACCATACATCTTGACACAAAATCAGCAATCTCCCTCTTCATGTTGTCCCACCAAAAATGTTCCTTCAAATATCTATACATTTTGGTGCTCCCAGGGTGTATAGAGAAATTGGAACTATGAGCATCATCTAGCAATTCCATTTTTAGATCAGGTATATCGGGAATACAAAGCCTCTTCCTGAATTTCAAAATTCCATCTTCATACACAAAGCCTCTCAATCTCCCATCATTCACAGCATTAATCTTCTTTTGAAATTCTTCATCATCGGTTTGAGAACTCTTAATTATTTCTAGTGAAGATGGTTTGGAAGCCATTTGAAAAAGCATTGATGTTTCACCTTCTCTGGTTATTCCGATGTCCATCTCCACTAGATCTATGAAAATGGGATCCCTTTCAATTCTCATCATGTTCAAAACTCGATGGTCTTTTCGGCTCAAAGCATCTTCCACCTTATTTTCTTTCCCCAGGTGGTAGTGTATCGTACAATCATAATTCCTAAGTAATTCAAGCCATCTCCTTTGCCTCATGTTGAGTTCTTTTTGTGAGAAAATATACTTCAAACTCTTGTGATCAGTATAAATCTCACATTTTTCACCATAGAGGTAGTTCCTCCATATCTTTAATGCAAAGATCATAGCTGCTAACTCAAGATCATGAGTAGGATAGTTTTTCTCATGAATTTTCAACTGTCGTGATGCATAGTCCATAACCCTATCATTCTGCATAAGGACACAACCAAGTCCTTTCTTTGATGCATCACTATAAATATCGAACCCATCATTCCCCGATGGTAGAGTCAATATCGGAGCATTGACTAAACTTATCTTCAGTTCGTCGAAACATTCTTCACCCTCTTTTGTCCAAACAAATTTAACCTCTTTAGGTGTGAGCTTTGTTAATGGGTTAGCCAATCTGGAAAAATTCTGGACGAAACGTTGATAATAACCTGCCAAACAAATAAAACTACGTACCTAAGTTATATTCGTAGTTGCTGGCCATTCTTGGATTTCCTCAGTCATAGAAGGATCAATAGAGATTCCATCTTTAGAGACAATATGGCCAAGAAAAGAAATCTCATGAAGCCAGAATTCACAATTGCTAAACTTTCCATATAATTCATGTCTTCTCAGAGTCTTCAGGATAATGCGCAAGTGATTTTCATGATCTTTGTAGATTTTGGGGTATACCAAGATATCATCAATAAATACCACCACAAATTCATAGAGATACTCCTTGAATACTCTATTCATCAGATCCATGAATAGAGAGGGTGCATTAGTCAATCCAAAAGGCATTACAGTAAACTCGTAATGCCCGTACCTGGTTCGAAATGCTGTCTTCGGAATGTCTTCCTTCTTCACACACAACTGATGGTATCCAGGTCGAAGTTCAATCTTTGAAAAGTATTGATCTCCATGCAGTTTGTCAAATAAATCATCAATGCGAGGTATGGATACTTGTTCTTTATTGTTATAGCATTGATCTCCCTGTAGTCGATGCATAACCTCATGGATCCATATTTCTTTTTAACAAAAAGAACAGGGGATCCCCATGGAGAAACACTAGGGCAAATAAATCCTTTATTACTCAATTCCTCTAGTTGTTTCTTTAGTTCGACTAATTCTACAGTGGACATTCTATATAAAGGGTCTTCGATATAGGCCTTGATCCAGGAATTAAATCAATGGAAAACTCAACTTCTCGTTCTGGAGGATGTCCGGGTAAATTGTCCAGAAACACATCTACATATTCTTTAACAATGGGTACATCCTCTATTTGAACATTCCTTTCCTCACCCATAGTCATTTCATTCTCTTCCTCCCCAATAATTGAATTTAGTTGAGCTACTGGGGGTGGATCTAGATAAGAATTAGGTGGTGACGATTCTGCTCTAAAGATTAGGTGTTCCTTATCATCATCATCAAGAATCGTAACCTCATTCTTCTTACAATAAATCTTCTCATCATAGTCCAAAGGATAGTCCATACCGAGGATTATATCAAACTCAATCATAGGTATGACGATGAGATCAGCAGATAAAGTACATTTATGTGCTCTAATGGGGGCTGGCTCACAAAACTTTGTTGCAATGATACATCCCTTAGGAGTTTTACTTGACAACTCCCTTGTTAAATCAAATTAGAAATATCTAATTTTCTTAGAAAACTGGGAAGATATGAAACAATGCGATGATCCAGAATCAAATAATGCATTTTCTAAACTTGAGGAAACCATTAAATTACATGCCACAACGTCTTTCAGAGCTTCTACCTCAGCAGTAGTGATAGCATAAGCTTGGACTTGATCCCTTGGTCTTTTTTGAGGTAAGTTATCCTGACGCTTAGAACATTCATTTTCATAATGCCCCATCTCCCTGTAATTGTAGCACTGAACATTTTTTAGCTTCCTTCTTCCCTTTGCAATCACGAGCTTGATGGACTTTTTCACCACACTTGAAACAGACTCTCGTTCCCTTTAAGCAAGTACCAGGGTGTTTCTTCCCCCATTTACCACAGGATGAATATTCAACATTTCCCTTCTTCCGCTTATTTCCATTCCCATATTGATCTGCAGATCTCTTCTTCTATTTCTTTGCTTTAAAGTCATAAGACTTAGAGAATTCCTTTTCAGTCTTGATAGAACATGAGACAATGTCTTCATACGACTAGAAGGATTGTGATACTAATGCTCTACGGAGAAATTTTTTTAACACATCAAAGAAACGGTCAATCTTACTTCTTGGGTAACGTATATAATCTCCAGCATACCTTGCTAACCTTGTAAATTTATCCTCATACTTTGTGACATTATCATCCTCGTTTTGTCTCAGACTCAAGAACTGCCTTTCCATATCTGCTCAATGGTCGCGAGGAAAGTATTTTTTTTAAAACAGATCTTTGAACTCCCTCCATTCCATATTTGATACTTCATCATCTTCCTTCGTATTTTGAATCAATGACCACCATTTATCAGCATCTCCAGTGAGGCGGTAAACTGCCATGATTACTTTTTCGCTTTCACTACTCCCCAAATCCTGAAATATTTTCTCTAGGGAAAATATCCATTGCTCAGCTACTAAGGGATTTGTACTCCCATTTAACTTTGGTGGTTGTTGCCTCATGAAGCGATATAACATTGATCCACCATACTATGGATCAGGGTGCTCCATATGGGTAAGGTTATTATTCATAACCTGAGTAAGTTGTCCCTGTATGGTGATTACCTGATCGGCACCAGTTGCATCACCAGCTCCACTATAATTATCTTGAGCAGGAGGGAAATCACTACATGGAGTTCATGCATTAATACAGTTTACATTTCTTCCACTAGGTGCCATTTCTAAACAATGGCATAAACTAGATCAGTTTATGAATCAAAATACATAATCCCATACTCATAATGCACTTAACATAAATCGAACTATTTATGGATATAATCCATAATCATAAAAATGTTTTCTTTGAGGAAGTATATACTCATAAATCCTTCATAATGATTTGTAAAGAAAATGAGATTTATCCTAAGCATATCCCCCGGGAGTGTCGTAACCAAGAGTGCAGCAAGGCCTGTTGTCGTGCACCAGTTCCCGTTCGAGTCTAGCTCAAAGTAGTGTTTTCGGGTTTTACCCCTAGGTATATCTGTGCCAGAGCCGCCTCTACCTGCTCGTATCCAGACAGGGATGTATTGCTCGGAAGACTCACAAAATCTCTACAATACCAAAATTCTAGGAAGTTCTTCTATACTAATCCTCAAAGTTCATCTTAGGTCTACGTTAGGTAATCAGAGTTTATCTAAATCTAGCTTCCAAGGTTTGTACTAAACATCCTCTTATACCAACTGTAATGCCCCAACCCCATTTACCTAGAGTCGGTGAATTATTACATAACATTGGAATGATCATAAGAAAGATTAAATCTCAAAAGACCGATTGGTTTATTAGCCTTGGAAACACTATATATATTTATAAAGTTTTACATTACATCATAAAGTGAAAAACTACTGCAACAACATAGTCTCCATATCCCACACTCATATCCCCACATACTATCCCTGCTGGTCATTCATAAATTACTTATTCACATCTTGGGAAAAATAAAACATAGAAAAGGGGTGAGCTCAAATGCCCAGTAAGTATGACAATATAGCGGAAACGTTCATAAATAAGAATAAACATTTAAGGAAATGTATAACATAAAACCAAAGCCTTTTAAACTTGAACTTCAACATAGTATGGAAAAAATAAAACGAAATAATACCATTTACTTATTCACATGGATATTCTACTAATCGAATAATCACATGCAATATCAATTACCACTTTCATAATGATGGAATGCATAATGCCAGACTATCATAACCACATAGCCAAGGCCTCGTGCCGAGACTACAAATAAGATTTTTCCAAGGCCTTGTGACAAGACACTAGTTTGTCTCATGAGACCTACCGATGCATGGAGGAGATATAGTGGGCTCCACCTGTCACATATTAAGTCCAATGCATTCCCATATGAAAAGTTTTAAACATAACATAAACATTCATATTAAAACTAGCATACAAAATGTCAATACAATCACCATAAACTATAAATGCTATAAAAATAGCACATCCACAGTCAAACATATCACAAAACCTTCAATACCATATATAAGTTTTGTATCATAATAATTCAACTTCAAATAAGCGTAAAATCCATCAATGGATGTTGACATACATGAAAACAAAACTCTTTTTAGGGAAATATCTCTTTATATTTTGAAATCATTTAAGAGTCATATATTTATGATATAAAAAATTTTATTTGAAAATATTCTTATAAGCTTTTAAGGGATGCTTCGACGATTTTATAACGGCAGAAAAAAACCGCACCCACCGTATAAGTAAAAAAAGCATTCTTACCTTAATTCTGTCGAAAAGGTTAAAAAGAACCTTGTTTGGAAAATGACGGAAAGATTACTTTATAAACCACTTATAAAAAGTCAAAAAAGGGTATAAATGACTTTAACCCATATTCTTGTAAATAGTAAAAATGTTTGAAATACATTTTTACGAAACATGGATGTGGATGATAAAGAGATCCCGGTAGATTATTACGTATAAACAACCTCGGATAATGAAGAGATTGTGAAATAAACCCTTAGCTTGTACTTTTCCTTGGTTGGGGGTAGGTTAGACTCTTGTATAATGGTGAAATTATTTTTATTAAATTATAAAAGAATCATATACAATAATATGATATCATATATGATCTTTTAACACTGATTTGTTAATAATATCTTAGTATTATCGTTGTTTCGGGTGTTAACTTACTCATTTTCTGTTATATGTTTTGTTACGTAAGCCATGTTTTTCATGGATAGGTTGTATATTATTCATATCTAGAATTATATCAAGACATTAAACATTATTTTTAAATCATAAAATGATAATTATATTTGAATGGATACGATGGATAATGAATCTCATCGCGTTCGTGGAGACAGTAGTCCGTATATACGCACGAGCGACAATATCATTCATTTGATATTATAATAATATATAATTCGATAGTATATCATATATACAGAATAATTATCATGTTATATTTATTATTTACATGAGTTACACATCATTATTATACCCATCCATATAATAATATATTGAATAACAATTACACCACGACGTGGAGACGGTAAGTCGTACGTACGCACGTATGGTGACATGTTATTCAAAGGATGGATAGAATACTGAATATGGATGTACCATATTTATAATAACATCAAAGTATATATATGATACTGGAGTTATTATTTTAGAATGATAATAACAAAGGAAGAATAAGTGGAATAAGAAATGAATTTGAAAAAGGGTGGTGAAAACCTTACCTCTTCTCCGGGTTCTTCCTTTTGATTTGATCAAAAGGAATCCATAGGATGGCATTCTGATCAAACTAAGGCCTCAAGGTTGTATTGAGGGAAGTTTAGAGAGTATTGGGGCAGAGTTTGGCCGAACCAAAAGGCTTTGAAGGTGTGAAGTAGTGAGAAGGAAGAGTGCCCTTTTATAAGAGGGGTGAGGGGCACCTTTGGAAAAGCTAGAAATATTATTTTATAATAAATTCATATTCGGTTTCTAATGGGTCCAAAGTTGATTATTAAAAGTTTAATGTGGGGATAGGTCTAAAACCATTCAACCAATAGAATTTAGATAGGTTTGGGTAACTATATTAACCTTATCTTTTAGTTTTAACTCTTAGTTAATTAGTTTGACATTTACCATGTCACTTTGTATTTTTATATTATATAGTTAATAAACATACTATATATATCCAAGAGATCCCAAAGTAGTCAATTAATGATACACCTATCATGATATAAGTTTCTTGGCCGAACCTTAGATTTTTAGGAATTTAATATCTATTAATAATATAATATTTGTTTTAAAAACTCTTTTATATCAATTTTGACACTATTCAATAGTTGATTTTTTTGAAACTTATAATAGAATTATTACTTCGAAAAAAGTCAATTAAATCAATACTAATATGTCATATTATCCTAGAAAATTATTTTAATTCATTTAACGTATCAAATTATATTTATTTGTGTATTTATAATATCAATTATTTTAATTTTTGACTATTATGGTAATTACTGCATCATCATTGTGTCATAAATAAATTAAATTATTTAATGTCTAAAAATTATAAATAAAATATAATTATGTATTAAATCTTTTTATATTTCTAATGAATATTTTCAATCGGATTTATCTTTTGTATAACCCTATATTAAAAATGTTTTAGTAAATAAATATTGATTATAACTCTTTTAACTCTTCTTTGAATTAAATAATAATAAATGTCCTAATCTAATCCAAGTGGACCTAAATGATAATATTTTATTTCTAAGGTTGTTTTTGGTCGATATACACTTGTCCAATAGAATTTGGACATGTGTTAGGGTAATATTAATATCATTTTTACCCTTAATTACCCTATTTACTTTTAACCGTGGTAAATAAAAGTAAACAGTTACTATTCACCAAAAAATATTTTCATCTCATTGAATGAAATTTTACTTATTAATATTAACCATGTCTCTCGGATTTTCGAAATTCCATTCACAGAAGCGGTAAAATTATGTTTTATGAAAAATTCAGTTTTTTAACAACCACTTAGTAGTTTCACTATTCATCAAAAATTGAAGTTTTTCAGAACAATGCCAAAATTTCACCCTAAGCTATAATTGATATTCAAAATTCAAAAATGATGTCTATTTTACAAAATTAAAAACATATAAGTTGCATTAATTAATTTTATAATTAATTCTCGTTGTCACAACAAATAGCGTGTTTTTAAGAAACAATATATACCAAAAGATTGACAATTGTTTAGATCCAATTTCAAAGTGAAATTAATTCTAATGAACACCATTGGATAAAATGGTAAAAATATATTCTAATTGTACTTTAAAACCACTTAATAATATAATTTATCACTATAAATTATTTTTATTAAAAAAGTTTTTTTAAGTATTTTTCACTATTCATAAAAATTGTAAGTTCTCAGAAAAATACCAAAAATTCATCTTAGGATAATTTAGATATTACGAAACCAAAAATGAAGTCCATTTTGAAATATAGAATATATATAATTTCAAAGAGCAGTTATTACTATTCATAATGGCCAGTTTGATTGGTTGTGGTGTGTTAGAACTCTATGTTGTGTACAACACACGCTACACATTATTCAAAGAGAAGCGTACCGTAGAAGCATGGGGTGTTACAGGAAGCACTCAACATCAATTCCCCCAGTGGTCCTGCATCGTAAAATTATAAAGACTCTCTGGAAAAGCCCTTACGTCCATTCTCCATGTGGTCTACTACACTAGGTTCTCATGGCCTTATTTATGTCAAATAAGTATCGCGCGTGTAACGGTCAAGGTAAACCTCAAGAACTACTTGTCTAGAATTCTATAGAATATCATCACTTCATAACTACAGTAATACCATCCTACAATACTAGGCATAGAATGTAAACAGAATCCTAACAACAAACAATATCCAAAGGGAAATACAGGAAAACATGCATGAGAAAAACCTCCAATGCACAACAATTCACCCTATTCACAAACAATATTCTATACTCTACCATATAAACAAATAAAGAAACAATAGGGATAAAATAGTAAACATGCAATACCCCATTCAAGGGTATTGGTGGAATTTTCACAAAACATTCAATGACTTTAAACGGAAAGGCACCAACCCCATACCTCAATGGTTTTGATGAAATCCCCCACAAACTAATGACGCACAGGAAAAACTGGGGTTTTCTCTAATAACCCACCTTAGATCTCTTCTCCTAACAAGACCAAGACAAAAACTCATCAAACTTGTCATCCACACACTTAGATATACCCATAGAGGGTGTAGATTTAAGAAACGGAGAGAATAGGAAAAGTAGATCTAAGTAGATCTATAAAACCGAACAAGAACGAAGAAGAACATCTACATGCCTCAGGAATCCAGCATTGATTCTCCTCGAGAAGACTTCAGATCGATTCTTGATCGATGGGAGAACCTTCTTTGACCTTAGGAGAAGAAAAATCCCGAGTTGTGGCCACTTAGGATGAATAATGAGCCACTTAGAGGCCAAAACCCGTGAGATCCAATTTTTTAGGATCTCACTTAAGTGACCTCATGATTTGGTCACATGGTTAGACAAACTGTATGCTAACCGTGCATTAGTCACTACCTTGGCAGACCCTCCATGCATGGTTTGGCTGCACTATTAGACAAACCATGTGCTAACTGTGTGTTAGCCTCTGCCTCAGCAGACCTTCCACGCACGGTTTGGTTGCACGGATAGACAAACTGTGTGCCGCCTGTGTGACTTCCCCCTTGTCTCAAAACTTCATTAAAAGTTCTTCCGACTCTCCCATTCATCACCCTTAACTATATAACCATGGAAATTATCGAACAAGGGTCATATACACAAAAAGAAGGTTTGGGTTCTTACAAAATTGAACAAGTTTGGTAGTTCAGATGCATCAAAAACATTGATATGATTAGCGGTTGGTCTATTGTTACATTGGATAACATGGTCTGTGCATGGAATTAATGGCTATATATTTCATATAAACGAACATGACAATATTATTGTAGTTTAGAATTGTTATGTTTTAGAATTCATAGAAGCAATGCATTTATTGAGTGCCAATGGAATAACCCAATTTCTACACGACATGCATATTATAGATTTTTGATGAAATATGGTAGGTTGATTATAGTATATCTATGGTTCTAGTGTTTCACTAGATATTTTTTATTGATAAAAATTGTGTCAAAAATTGTAAATTTGGAATCAATTGTAAATCGGAATAGATTGGAATACACAGTTGATATTTTTATAGTGGAAATGCATGAAAAGAAAATTTTCCATGATTTAGACATATCTTATGTGCAATATTATATTTTATTTAAAGGGAAAAATGTATATCCGGGAAGATAAACATGATGAAGATTTGGATTTAGGTGATATCCTAACATTCATGGAATGATTTATAGATAATATTGATGATCATGTTAGAGACATGATTTCTTTCAAACATAATGATCTTGATAATAGAATTTGGGAAAAGAATCCTTTATTAAATTATTAATATTATAAGTAATACATGTTTAATTCTCATTTCCTTTTTTAAATTTCATAAAATATTAGATTTTTTATTTTTATTTTCTTTATTAGAAAATTTATTATAAATAAATCGTTAGATTTTGTGTTATAATAGTTTACTTTTTTATTTTATTGTGTTTATACTTACATAAAATATTTATTAATTTATTTAATTTTTGAAAAGGAAATTTTTTTACTCTAATATGTTAAACAAAAAATAAAATTTTATATAATATTATATTTAATAAATATTAATTTTTGTTTCAAAAAATAATTATTAGATAGGATGATTTTTACATTTCACACACCATTTTTGAATATTTTTTCACTCATTTATATTTCAATTCACATCTCTTTAATATTAAAATTTATTATTAATTATAAAAAATAGGAATAAAATATTGTTATGGTTTCTTTAGTTGCCTTTTTTGTTTTATAATTTTCATTTTTTGTACGATATTATGTTATATTTGTATTTTCATTTTTTTTACTAACTGCATTCTACTTTGATGTTTAATATAATGAAATATTAATAAACTAATCCACCATATACTTCTGGTGTTTTTCATATTCATACTTCTAAGAAGTAATGTAAACATGCTTCTTTCGATGAGAATAATCCTTCTTTACAATATAAATCTACTCCCAAATATCCAAAGAAGATTTTGGGGTTAGGTAAATGTGGCAGCACACATTTAACAAAATTATCAATTACCCATAGCCTAAACAAGAGGATACAGATAGAATTTCATGATAATGACATTCCAAGAGGGAGAAATTCAAAACACTTCAAAACATTTATATTAGTGAAAGCTATAATAAATTTCCATATTCTGATTGATGATTCAAGATGTCTTCAAAATTTGACAGTACCACAATTTTGGGTGACTATTTTGGTAAAAAAACTATGTGACTGCTATACGTATCATAAAATTTTGATCATATTATATGTTTTCCCCTACCTTATTAGATGGAACTTGATAGAACTATTCTTGGAGGCGTTAGGAGGTAAAGTATATCATCTGATACTAAGATATGGAGGAATTTAAATTCCACCCCCACATTCGATTTCACTTTTGGGTATAGGGAAGATCATATTCCATGTGATATATATGTCATTAATGATGAAGCTACATGGAATCAATGTGTTGAATATAGGAGAGAAGTATAATTTTTTGTATGTGAAATTTTACATTATAGAAGTTTATTTATATTAATGATCTTATTAATTATTTGTTCATTCGTAATTTTTATCAATTGAGGAGATCACATAAGGTGAAACAATATACAAATTTATACTCTTATACATTATCTAGGGGAGGATATACATTATTAGAAGTAAAAATAATGGAATAATATTTTAAAAAAATTAAAAGATGATTCTTCATGATCAACATGGGATTCCCCTCATCCCCCTACTATTAGACATGAAAATGTAAGGGGGTAAGATGATCCAAAAAGAAAAATATCTTACCGAAGGGTCGAGGGTTGTTGCTGAGAGGACTGTAAGGTGTTTAATTAATTTATTTATTAAAATTAATTATACTTTTTATATACTCTGATTTGTTATAAATTCTTTCAAATATTTCATATATTATTTTCTTGAGGATAATGGAATGCATAATGTCTTTTTAACTGATAGATTGAACAATATTTTATCTACAACATTGGAAAATCCAAAAAACACATGTTTTTAAAAGGATACCTAGATAAAGTATAATTGAATAAATCATTTCCACATTTGGTAGCTTATTTATTAGAAGATATTTAGAATAAAATACAATATTTGGAAGCACATGTTATGGATATTCATGTGATGGTGGATGATATGATTATATTTTGGTCACAATCATTGTTTAAGGACATGAAAATATAATTTTAGATATCAACTCCCAATCCTCAAACTCTTTCTATTGCATCCACTCTTCTACCTCCACCTATAGACCACAATCCTTCTTATCCAACTCTTACACCACCTCCTCCATAGCTTACATGTTATTTGGAGTTATATTTTGATGATCAATTTCATCATATTGTTGTATATTGGAAGATATTTTATATTGGAGAAACCATTAATCCACAATAGATTGATATAGAATCATTGTGTCATGATACAAGATATAATATATAGATCAGCTAGAACCATTGAAAACAGATGATGTGAGAACAGTTAGACTAAGTATCAACCACTAATTAATTTGTCCATCTGGACTAGTTCCACATATTATAATAGTTGTATGTGTATATTATTCATTTTATTTTATTTTGGTATTAATTTTTTTTTAAATTATATTATTTGTATATTTTTTAATTTTAAAAAATAGTAATTTCATGTAAATAATTATTGTATACACAACAACAAACACTAGTTTTTGTAACTGCAGATATTAAATCTAGAACTCTAGATAGATTAAAAAAATATTCAAAAAATATTTGGATATTTATGAGATTATAATTGAATATAGTGTTTGTGGAAGTGAAATGAATGTGACCTTTTCAAAAACTATATAATATAAATAGTAACTAGAGATCAATTCAACATCATCAGGATCCATATTTTTGCATATATGTCGTGACATAAATATTTCTATAAATTAAATTTAATGAAAATTTTAATTATCTTTATTTATTATTAGGTATCTTTATAAAATTTGTATGAATCATAAAAAGGCACGTGTATAGGGATTTGTGTACCTCATTTAATTTCACCAAAAACAATTACAACCATTGAAGCAGAATGAACATTTTATATTGCTGAATGATTTCAAAAAATGTAATTATTCAGTTTTGGATGTTTGGTTATCTTCAAGACCATGGAACACATATCTCAAAATGTGTTATATATCTTTTAACATAAAACCAATTAAATTAATATTATTTTACAATAGTTTCCATTGAATGTCATGTTTCTTTGTCCATGGGAGATGTCACCGTATTGGTTATTATATATCCATGGTGAACTAAGAAAATAATATAACAATGTATTGAACAAGTATGTTTGAATTTTTTTATAATTTTTATCTGATAATTATTTTTAAATTTATTTAATTCAAATTATTTTTTAAGATGTCATGAAATTTATTTTAATAGACCAAAATAGATAAGAGCACCAAGATCAAATATGAAAAAGAAGAGGTCAATTTTCATTTACAATTAATATCTTATGGATATATTACTAAATAATTATTATCTAAATTGTAAAAAATAAACCTTATTTCCATAATCAAAAAAGTAAACAATAGTGATGATATTATGTTTTAAGTTTTATGTATGGAATACTTTCATCTTAGACAGATACAATATTACACCTAGTTAGATTTTATAATTAAATATTCATTAATATTTCATTTTTTAATCATAATACTTGTTAAATGCATTACTTTTAATTTTTCTCATTATGATGACCCTCAGATATAGTGTTTACGAGAGATGATACACATATAGATCTAATGGATAATTTTTGTTATCAGTGTAGTTGAAATTTATTTTGTTTCTACTATATATTGTAATTTTGAATGTTATAACTATAAATGTGTTTTTTGGATGTTTATCTACTACTTATAGTTTTTTTCTTTGTTTAAACTAGTATTTTTTCCACTTATCTCTTATTGTATGTTATGGTGAGTAGAGTTGAAAAAATATTATTTGAAAAAACTCAATTTCCACAGTTTCTATTTTATTATTGGCATGAAAACCCCAATTTGAATTGGTTTTTGCATTGTTTGTCAAATACTCAGCATAAAAAACCCTTTGTCTCGTCAGCTTCTCAGTTTTTATCACATAACCAATGTGAAATAAAATATTTATGGGTTTTTGACATAAATAATAAAATAAACTACATGAACAACCCTTTATATCATGGGTTGTCAGGTTGGTAATTTGATTACCTATGTGAAACAAAATCATAATGTGTTATTCAATTTGGTTGTCACATAATAGTGATGAAAATACCTTTATTGTGTTAGTTTTTTTACATCGGTTATGCAATAACCGACCTGAAAAAGAAATAAAATAACTCATTTGCAATGTTAGATATTTTAAAAAATGATACAAATTTATTCAAAATTTAGTCTCCGATAACATTAAGTACTAACTGATGATAAAACGTAAAATCACCCAACACGAAAAATCACTTTCTTCGCTAGTGACAAGTAGAAATATCATTAATATAAATATTCTATAAACTAGAATGTAATGAATTAATATCATTGTAATTATGTATAAAATTTACTATGCCACCAGCTGTACATTTTTATTATAATTATTTAGGAATAAATCATTGTGTAATAATTTTCCAGAAATGATATCTTATATTTATAAAAAAGTGGAAGTGTGATTTTTCAAATATCAGTAGTATAATCTCAAAAAAAGTTTAATGGAACATATATAGTTATTTAGGATAATGATGAATGATTGGGAATTATTCCATTTTAAATATACCAAACATTGAAATTGGTTATATTTATAATTCAAACAGATTTTTTGAAAACATCAATATTTTGAGAAAATAAAAATATCCCATTGAATATCAAACATTTCACATACATAAAATGGAATTGGTAATATAATTTCTATTAAAAAAATAGGAAAAATCTATAATATAAAAGTTATTTTTATCTAGGAATTCTATTTTTTTAGAAAACTATAGAATAATTACTATTCTAGTGGAAAAAAACATTAGGCATAGTGGAAAAACAATTGTGGTTATTAAAAAAGAATAATTTGATAAAGGATTTTATAAAAATCACATGAATGATCCCCAATATATCCTCCCCTTAGGATGGATTTACAGGGTTACACTAATCCATTGGTTTTATGTTAAGCCAATAAACAAAGAAGAAGGAAACCCTTGGTTTTATGTGTAACCAAGAACCAAAATCAGACTCTTGATTTTAATAAATAGAATGTCCTAGGCTCCCTTATATTAACAATGGTGAATAAAAAATTAAGAGCATTAAGATGATGATCACTTGTATCACACTGGGAATAATACAATAAATTGAAATGTTATGAGACAATGAAAGAGGGAGAAAGGTGGAATAGGAATATATTTGAATAATATAAAAAAAATATAAATATTGAATCCAATAAAAAGAGGAAAATTAAATTTTGTTGGAAGTTCATTGAAGTTCATTTTTACTTTCTAGAAATTGATTATCATGGAGAATACTTATAAAATCAATTCATATATTTATTCAAATTCATATATTTTTCATAGAGGTTCATTATTTTATTCATGACTCCATTTATATTTATTTATATACTTCATATATTTTGGGGATATCAAGACTCCAGATAATGATTTAATGTTCTCGTTTAATTCCTTTAAGACAATCATTTAATGTAACTTTAAAATTCAATGTTTATTTTCTTAAATAATTGAACCGATCATTGAAATAGCTCAAAACATGGCACACTAAGAAATTCTTGCATGTTTAATCCTAAACAGGATGAGAACCACATATTCATTATACTTATATAGGTCATTTTTTGACAACAAAACTCAAAATACATCAAAGTCTCTTCTATGCTTGAACATGGATACCTCATGTTACACATTTCGATTATTTAGGCACTAAAATTAGTGAAAAGGGGTTGCGTATTTCGACTAATCATTTTACAAAGGATACATCTTAATTTAAAATTCCCACTACTTCTTGAATATTCACCAAATGTAGCCAAAATCATATTCAGAATGTATTTTAGGTAATAAACACAATGTATTATAATCCATGGTGTGTTCCTGGTTCACTAAAATGAACGAACCTCCTATGTTGATGTTATCACATAGTCCAATTAATTTATCAAAATAAAAAAAATCAATAAGAGAAATAAATACTAAAAATAATAGTTATAAATACCTCAGTAGATTAAGATCATAAGAATACATTAGAGTTTATTAATTTCTTCTAAATAAATAGAGACAAATTCTTACAAGAATTCTGAATATTAAAATTTTATAGACTATCCACAAAAAAGATAGCTATGTCTTTCAAATAAAAAACAATACAGGAAAATAATATGATAATAATTTGAAGGGGGATTTTAACTAGAGTAAAAAATCTAAAATTATAGAATATATTCAGGATTCCTTAAATTTGAAAAAATCTCATGTGTATTAAATGATAGAGAGTATGTTCATAAAAAAATTATGAACATTATTCATGTTTATAAATAGTCCACATGTGAAGGAGATAAAATTATTATTGTTGATTGATTCTAATGTAAAATAAAAATATTTAAAATTAGAATTTTTATATTCTATTGAAAATCAGATGGATAATGTATAAACTATTAAGATACATCAATGGGGTGAAAATATATTGTTCACAGATTATTTAATTATATTATTTATTAACTTAATCACGTTAGTGAATCATTCATGGAATGAATTTTATCAATCATAGATATGATGTATAGACATATCCTAAGATAAAAACTTATAAAAATATAGTCTACTTACATTTCTTATTTATTTAATATTTCATTTAGAAAATGATTAATTATTTTAAGTGGATTTTTTCATTAATTATTTTTGGTATTTTAAATTAAATTAAATTATATATATAATGTCACATTTATTTACACCCACGTAGATAGTTTTAAATTCACAACCATCATAAGGAAACTCATTTTAAATCATATTAGATACGTTCCATCTAAATATATGTAAATATATGATATAGATTCTATATAATAATTCTTTTAATTATTTATAATATCTATTCTATAGAGAAGTATTGGAAAACAATACTATAATTAAGAAAATCATAATGATATGTTTTAATTACAAGAACTCTGGTGGACTGGAGAAAAATACGGATCTCTATATACTATATATTTTCATGGAAATTGTTAATAATACACTATTTCTTAAAAATATATTGAAAATTCATATCTAACAAAAATTATCGACTAAAAGAATATTGGTAATGAGGGGAAGGTAATAAATTCAACTATAATTTCATTATATGAAAATGAATTCGTTACAAACATCAGTGTGTAGAATAAAAATTAAATTGTAGATAAAAAAATATGATGGAATATCAATGTGAAGAGGGACAAATATGATAATGGGATAGAAATATTTTGAGACATAAATATAGATGGTAATTAAAAAATTTATGAATTTTTACTAGGTTAACTCTTATCATTATAAGTATCAATGGATGTAGAGAAAAATAATTAATTTCAATATGGTTAAAAGAATTAAGGAATTTTTCCAAGAATTAATATCAATGTATGGTCATTAGAATATTGATACTCAAGTCAAGTTTCTATTAATAATTTTCACAATAAAAAATTATCTTATTAAATAATAAATATATTATTTTCATATGAAAATTAAAGATTTGAAGTAAATTTCATTGAAATCAATAAAAATAATGAAACTCAAGGATAAGAAGGAAGATTCATCTTCATACATGGAAAATTAAAGCAATATGGATCTACACTTTTAAATTTTTTAAAATTATTTTTCTATTTTAAGGGCCTGAATCCATGTTCATCGACCCTTGGCTTATATTCGAAGATTTGGGGGTGCTTGGAGAAGGCTAAAAAGATGTCCAAAGGTGTTCAGTTGTAGAAATCTAGAAGCAGCTGGGGTGCAAGATGTGACCACGGGTTATACGACAAGACTGTTTCAACTTCCATAAAATTAAAATAAAGCATGTAGGTGATATGTCTTTCAGTGTAAACCCATCTCGAGGTTTTACAAGACATGAATAAGATGTACACTCCATGTACAGAACTGCCACTATATGTTTTAATGGAATACCAGCTACTCAGGTCTTTCCAACGCTACAGCTCAGGCTCCCCTTATTCTCATTCCAAAAGACCGAGTAAAACCCTCCATGGAGTTTTATAGATCCCTTCATCTGGGATCGATATCAGTATTCTTTATTCAATTTGTCTTAAATCCGATTCTTTTCAGAGAAGGAGATCCAGATTCAATACTTTGATCCATTCTCAAGTGATGTATGTCATAGACCTTTTGAAGTATGAGATTTATTACTTTTCTATTGTTGTATGTGTAATCATATAGTTTTCATGATTTATCCCTTTGAATCGCAAGGTAATTTTCATAATTAAATACTTCAACCGGATTGAAATTATTGGTTGTATCGCATGTTGTTTCTTTGCACCGTAATAATACTTTACCTCCTGAATTTATAGATTGTGTGATATCTATTATTTGTTTGTCAAAATATTTCACATGATGAAATTGGTAAAGAATTTATAGCCAGAATTAATCTATAATTAAATGGATAAAGATTAATATGCTTGTAAATGAATCTGGTTATTATTATTGTAATCTGATGTTAATAAAATTCTTACAGATGTGTATGCCAATTCTAGTTGGTTGTTAAACTTGAATCATATTGATTCTCTCTATTCAATGGAATGTCAAATTAAAAGTATAATTAATTTTATGGTACTTGTGATTTCTTGTAGTAAGGATTTCCATAGTTGGAACCTACTAATAATGAATTGATTAATTCAAGCTGGATTGAACTACTCGTTATAGATAAAAGATAATGTCGGGTAGGGTTTTGAGATACCCTCTTTCTTTTCGAGCCGAAAGATCCTTATGATTGGATATTTGAGAGATCGTTTCTTGTTAAGGAAGAATTCCTTCCTAGGTGAAAACATATCATTTTCTTTATTGTTTGTTTCATGCTACTTGTGGTGTCATGTGGGCCTGAGATGGCTGAACCTGGAGGATGGTTGTGCTGATAGGCTCAACGGTTAGTTTTCCCACATATAGGTGTGTAGATGGATGTAATGGATTGTGGTTATTCACACACATATATTCTTTAAATAGTTTCCTGTGGACCACTACAATTGTAACATGTATTGGTTATAATGTATTGTGGATCCCTACTCAGTCTATGCGTTGTAATGGCTTGAGGTATAATGCCTGATGTATGATACATGTTAGGAGAGATGTGGCGGCTCTGGTAAACTACTTGGTTACATTTGTTGGATGGATATTGTGGTTATACTACATGAGTTTCAGGTTATGCTGCTTCGCCCAGGTGTCTGTAGATAATCGTTTTTGGAGAGAGGTGGTTAGGACGTACAATATTGGAGCAAAGAGGCAAACCTATGAGTAATTGGTACCGGGGTACCCTTGAAATTAATTGTTCTATTATATACTCTTGTATGCGATACTTGGTGAGAGTATCTATGACGATGATGGAAACATAGTTTACCTATTTAGGGGATGAGTTCGTTTCACTTATTGTACCATGTTCTTTAGCATTCTTTATTTAAAATTGCATGAGAGGATCTAGGGAGTATCCTACTAAGTATATTTTTATACTCACCCTATGTATATATAAATTTTTTTTTCAGATTACTTAAAGAAGTTTAGAGATCAGGATAGTTACTGCAATCATGGGGTTGTAGGAGTTGTTTGGGATTCAGGTTTTCTACTATTTTTACTTGTATTTTTTACTTTATATTTTTCCTCTCAATTGTCTTTGTTTTGTGTGAAATTACTTAAGTGTACTAGGGATTTCATATCTATCACATTCGATGATGGATTTGGTTGTTTTCTGTCTTATCTCTCTCTTTCTCATGCATTCTCTTTGAGGGTAATGCATCCAATATGTATTTTCACTATACCCTAGGTTCTAGTCACCATCTAGCGGCCTTATGGAGGTGGGACATCGGGGTCATTATCATCCTTCCCACATTGTCGACCCAGGAAGGGAACACCTTGTGGAGAGGGTTCGTGATATCTATAAAAAAATTGAAATGTAAATAACCCATGAAATGTTTTAATTATGGTGTTATATAAAATTTTGGTGTTTATTTAAAAAATAATGGACTTATATATATCGAATATGATGAATAATAAAAAATCATTTCAATGAATATATGGTACATATTATAGTTCTTTGTGGTTACCATATTAATTGATTAGAATAAAAGGTTTTTTGAAATAAATGAATAATTCATCTCAATAACAAAGAATATGAAGATTTATCTACACAAACCAGTGAGTATGAAATTGAATGAGTGGTATGATATTATATAACCTCTATGGTGCATGTATGAAAACAATATAAATGTATATCCAGTAATAATTAAAAATAAGGGAGTTAAATGGATCACATGTTTGACATAATTATTAAATCCCATATTGATCAAAAATAAAGTCATGAAAAATACCAATATTCTTAAAAATATTTAAAAGTATTTAAATCTGTGTGAATTTGGGTTATATAAAAAAATTAATTTATTAAAGAAGTCAATTTTCAAAATGTTAGAGTGGACAAATAACAATAGATATAAAAAAAATATGAATATGATATTTCTAAAAAATACATGATAATAAGTAATGGTGACTTAAACCAAACAAATAATAATTTTTGGAAATTGAAAGAATATTTCAAGCATAATATTTAGGTGAAGTTTGAAACATGAAAAGAATAAGTCATATCTAGATCAAAAAAATTTGTAAAATATATTTACTAAAATTCAACCACTTCTAAAGGTATTTTTTACAAAAAAATTAAGATAAAAAATAAATTCTAGGAGAATATAATTTGTTAATAAATAAGAAAAAACAATCACCAAATAAAATAATAGTTAGGATATTAATTAAATAATTATTTTCCAAAAATAAAAAAAATTAAACTCATTCTCTACATGGATTACGTGAAATTATATTTGAATAAATTTTATTTAGTTTAGAACAGAAAGGTTCTCTAGAAATTGTTGTACTTTTTTAGTTTTTGGGAATAATGACTATGATTTTTATTATTGTATGTTTTTATTTATTTGAGGAAAAAATAATGAATTAATGGGAAAATACATAATTAATTATAGGATTGTATCATAAATAATGATATCATTAAAGAAGAACAAAAATTTTAATAGTATAGGGAAATTATATTCATTAAATTTAAATAAAAATATATATTGTGATATAAATATGATAAATATTTAGAATATATAATAAAAATTATTATTAATTAATTAAAAAATTATGTAAATATATCTCTAAAATCATAGAATTTAGTTTAAGTGATTTATCCCTTAAAGAAAATAAATAATAACTATCCATGGATTCTGTTAATGTTTTCTCATCTAGTTTGACTAATGACACAAAAAAGAAGAATATATATATATACATAAAGATCAATATCATTTTAAAATGATATTTCAATTAAAATTAATTTAGAATGAATAAATGATATTAAATCCCAAAAAATTATATCCAAATATATTTTTATGTTGGTGGAATTATACATTATTAGACAAGATTTTTATTACTTATTGATAATTTATATGATGTTATATTCAAGGAAAACTCTTTTATTATTAAAAAAGTAATGAATTAAAAGATCAAATATGGGAAAATTAACTAGAAACTATTTATTTCATTTTGTTAATATAAAGAATTCATGTTATTTCTTGATTAAAAGTAAGGAAAATCATCGTATAATAATCCATTGTCATCAATAAAAAGACCCTGATAAAAATTTTAATAGAATATTTTGATATATAACTACATAAATTGTACACATAAAGACAATATATTCATGAACCATGAAAAACAGTTAAAATTGTACAAGAAATTCCCCTATTTGTGAAAATACCATCATTGAAGATACTATGATTAATTTATTTTGAATTATATTTACCTACAAGACATCATTAAACCTTGGTTTATCCTTGTATAATTACATTTATTGATTGTTTTAAATAGTATAACCCAATATCTAGTCTGGGGAAATTGAAAATTTTGATATATTTAAAATATATATTGAATGTTTGGTTTGTTTTATTATCAATAATTTGAGGAAAAAGAAAGAAAGGGAATATAAAAGTATTTAGTTTGACTTTTATATATCAAATTGAAATGCCTGGATCGGTTGTGATCACTGAGAGGGGAGGGGTGAATCAGTGATAACTTTTTCTTTTTATGAATTGTTCCCTTTGGATTATCAATTCAACCTCTGCAGCTGGTTAAAGCCTAGATCTACTCTTTTAGTGGTGCAGTAATAATGAGAGCACAGAACACAGAGATTTACAAGGTTCGGTACAAAGACCTACTCCTTGCCGTGTTGGTTACACCCCCCAACACGGATTCTTCACTATGCCAAAAGATGATTACACGGTAATTGGTTATACCCCCCAATTACAAGTTGGTTAAACCCCCCAACTCCACAGCATCATCTTCATCATGGCTCCACTTCACTTCTTCAAAGGTGTTGTTCAAAACTTCAAGTAGCTTCAACAGTCTTCAAAAGATCTCGTTGGTCTTGCTCACCAAAAACCAATCACTTAGAGTGATCAGTTCTTTTTCATTCACACACTTAAGTGTGTACTCCTCTTCTTCTTATGGTTTGTCACTCTTTTTCACTTGTGCACACATACACAACTCATTTTGAATGTACTCAAATGGGTACAAGCCGAACCTCAGCCTCTTCCTTTCTTTGCACACTCACAAGCCTCGGGCTCTTCACTTCACACACACTCAAGGTGTGTTCTTCACTTTGCACACAAGGTGCAAGCCTCCTCACTTGCTAAGCACACTCATGCAAGCCTATGGCCTTCTTCCTTCATTGCACACACAAAGGCAACGGCCTCGGGGTTCTCTTGAATGCAAATAACCCGTAGGGTCCTCTTACTCCATTTGCACACACACACTCAAAGTGTGAACTCCACTGTTCTTCAAGAGCCGCGCAAGCACAATGGGTGCAAGGGCCGTGCAAGGGTGCGGCCAACCTCTTCCTTCACAACTGCCGCGCAAGTGCTTACCGCTCAGGGGGCCGCGGTGCACCGAGGGGGCGCGCAAGTTCGCGCTGCTCACCCTCCTTCCTGTCGCGCAAAGGATAGCGCGCAGGGGGTCACTTTCGGGCCTCGGGTGGCACCGAGAACAACAGCCGCGCAAGTAATTTTCCCAGGGCTTCTTTCTTCGTGAGGCAGAGAGTGCTCTCACGAGACTTCAGATTTTCAACAACGTTTCAGCAAAGGATCAGCAAGCAACAATGAGGTCTCTGCCTCTCCTTTTATAGGCAGAGATGCCTCATATCTTCCGCGTGTGATTAAACTTGATCCCCCGAAGATTTCAGGTTTTCAAGATTTTCTCCAAATCTTTATTTTCCTTTCCTGTTTCACCGCGGGTTCTCCCTTTTTATTTTCCTCCTCACACGCATGCGACTACAAATGCATGCACGGCCTTCGTTTAGGCACAAACCATGCACAACAATAATCCTCATGGCCTCGGCACTTCATTTGCCTTCGGCCAATACTCGAAATTCTCCATCCAACGTGTGCATGCATATTTTATTGCATGAATGTGATCAGTATAGCCAGACGATCTCCATGGAGGTCTCGGTTTGCTCGGAGGTGGCCGGAATCTCTAAATCATCCCTCGGATGGCGCCTGGTTCGTCGGAGGCTCGCGGGTGGCTTCGAGCGAGCTCAAGGAAGAGGACGAACTCTCCGGCCGTTGGATCGGGCGATCAGAAGACTTTGGACGGCCTGGATCTGAAGATCTCGCGCGGGATCAGATGTGCGGCTTAGATCGTCCTCGCGATCAATCGTGTGGCCAGGATCCGCTCCTGGAAATTTTTCCGCGTCCCACATCGAAACGGGGCGCAGTTTTTCCGCGGCTTATCAACCATCGCGTTCCATCATCGGCTCAGTTGAACTTCTCCCCTCCCGGTGCCGCCCCGCACCGGGTTCTCTCTGCGGGCGCGCTCTTGCGCCCACTATGCTCCCTGCGGGCGCGCCACTGGCGCCCACTATGCTCCTTCGGGCGCGCGCTCTGGCGCCTATGCTGCGCAGGACCTGATCCCCTGCGTGGCCCCGGCTTACACACGGTCGCGGCCTCTCGGGCTGGCCCCATGGGATCCCCTTGGGCGTGGTGACCTAGTCCCACATGTGCCTTGGTTTGAACCCTTAAGGCTGGCCATTGGTGGCTTCTTTTTTTCTAGAGAGAGACTTAGGGACTTTGTATAAAAACAAAGTAACCCAAGCTCAAATGCCAAATGCCACTTCCGCCATTCCTTCTATATTTCTTCTCTTCTAACACATATTCTCCATCTTCTTCATTAGAATTCACCAATCCTCCTTAACATATAATCTAGACTTAGGAGGTGGAATTCCCGAAGGTTCTTCTTCAACCGAACTACCGAATCAATTAAATCTTCAATATTCTTCAATGATCTAATTAGAGGTCAAGTTGGATCACATTCACATTGTCATGTACTAAGAATTAGTACATGGTCTTCTTCAGCTCACTTCATCCACTTAGAAGTTGTGGATGGCTCTCTTCATCTCCTCATGCATTGTCAGTACAATGCATGGTCTTCAAACATTGTTGTGACATTGTATCCAGTTGATACAAGTTCTTGGAACTTTAAGAACATCTCAACAATTGTCTGATGTTATGCTTCCTCAATCATCAATCTTCAAGATGTACTTCATCAGATGGCACACGAAGACAAGTTATTGACAACAAATGCAATCACTTCACTTGGGCACAACAATCTCCCCCTTTGTATTTGGTTGTCAATACTCCTAAGCACACTTAGAGAATGTCGTGTGCCTGATAATTTCTCCCCCTTATTGGCCAACAAATGCAAAGGGATGAATGAAAGCCATACTCAGAGTGTAGAGCTTCTGGAACCTGCACATATTCAACTACCAATGCTCCCCCTCAGGGGATGCACTCATCTCCTTCAATTCCCTGCATGTAAGTACCAGAATACAAAAATTTAGGGAATAAGGAGGGACCTTCTTCTTCCTCAAGTTAGAGGAGAAGGCTGAACATGAAGATTCAGCCTTAGCTCAGCAACTTTTTCTGTAGGCATAGCTTGTATCCATTGTTCAACTGCTTCAGCCACTGTGTGAGGTTCAACTTGAGAAACCCGTGCACTCTGATCTTCCAATCTCAACATTCTTCTAGTTCTTACTGAGGAGTGTGGTTCACCCAGGACATTTTCTGTGTCAGTATGTTTCTTCAATTGGTTGTATGTCCTTCCACTTTTATTACCTTCCTCTTCATCACTGGTGTATTCAGATTTGATCTCAATTTGAAATAGGTTTCCAGTGGTTCTTCTTCCTTGAGTGATGATCTGTCCATCCTTCGAGCTCTTGATGATTCATGAATCTTTCTTGAACAGTACTTCATGACCATCATCACATAACTGACTTACACTCAGCAGGTTGTGTTTCAATCCTTCGACAAATAACACATCATTGGATTTTAGATTTGTTGTTTCAACCAGTGCCTTTCCAACTCCCTTGATTTTTAGAGAACAATTATTTCCAACCACCACAGTTCCTCATTCATGACTTTCTATGTTGTTTAGAATTTTTATATCACCAGTCATGTGTGATGTGCATCCACTATCAAGAATCCATGACTTGTTTCTGCTGCTGGCTTTTGGAGCAACTTCAGCAAAGCATGTGATTTCTTCATTGGTTTCCTGAATTCCTTTCCCTTTCATGTATTTGACTTTTTGTTCGGGAAGAGTAGTCATACATTTATCAGCTCTATGACCTTGTTGGTCACATCTTCCACAAGCTTCACTTAGGCAGTCAAATGTGTTCTGAATTGGAGGTTTTGATACTTTCTGCACAACACTCTGGGTTTCAGGATGTCTCCCCCTTGACTCATGCCTCATTCTTGGAAGAGACATGTTATACCAGCATGCATAGGCCTTATGACCAAACACACCACAACACCAGCAGTAGCCTCTAAACATTGACCTTTTCCGCTGATAAGAGTCATGTTGTAATTTCCTGTCCAAGATTTGAGTAGTCCTTCCTGAGGATTTCATTTCTTCCACTGAAGATGATTTTGAACAGCTTTGTTTATGACATGTTCGTCTCAATTTTATCTTTGAACCTGCATAGTTAGAAATAACAGATGTAAATTGAGATTTACTGAGTGGTGAGTCCACCTGCCTCTGAGCACCAGTGTGAGATGATTCTGCCTTGACCTCAACAGCCTTGTTAAAGTCTTCTCTCATCTTTTTCAAGTTATTTTGTGCTTCAACCCACTTGGACTGTGTTACTGATTGTTCTTCTTCTTTGAGGTGAAGTTTCTCCTCACGATCTTTTTCTATCTTATCCAGCTCAGCTATCTTCAGTTTTTGTCTCTTGATTTCATCAATGTACATTGTCTCTTTCTTCATACATTCTTCCAACTCCTCAGTCATCCTTTTGGTTTCCTTTTGTAACAATCTCTTCTCTTTCTTGAGTTTAGTGTTCTGTTCAAGGCAAGCCACTAGTTCATCTTTCAACATGTGTTCGAGCTCTGTTCGTTCATTTTCATCATCTTCACTACTGCATGTGTCAAACCCTTTTTCCACATGAGCCATAAAATTCGTTTCTTCTTCTGATTGACTGGCTGAAGTGAAGTCTGATTCTTCCTCTCTACTAACATAGCTTCTTCTTTCACCTGGAACAAACCTTTTCTTTCTTGCACCAGATCTGTTTCTTTCTCTTGGGTATCTACTCCATTTCTTATTTTGTGACTTATCTTCTTCAACTTCCGGAGCACTAGATCTTTTCTCGGGACAGTTAGCAGCAAAGTGTCCGATGTTATTGTAATTGAAACACCTCGATGATAATTTCCCTTTTCCCCTAAATTTAGTTTTTTCAAACCATTTAGATAAAAGAGAAATAACCTTGTTGAGATCTTCATCCTTTTCTTCATTGTCCGACTTATTTGATCCTAAGAATTCGTCATCTCTTATCTTGAGTTGTCTCATGGCCTCGAAAGCCATCTCATCCTTGATCTTCTTTTTGAATACTGGAATCTTCCTCATTTCATATGTAATGAGAATGTTGTGAAGTTCATCAAGAGAGAGATCATCTCTGTCTTCTAGTGCGGAGACTTTGGGATCAAACCTGTCAGGAAAGTGTCTCATTAGTTTTTTAACAATAGTTGAGTCCTCCAACTTTTCTCCAAAGCCTCGAATGTTACTGACAATTTCATTGACTCTTGTAAAATAATCGTCAATACTTTATTCTTCTACCATCTTAATATCTTCAAACTGACTTCTCCAAATTTGTAATTTAGCTTCCTTGACATTCATGTTGCCTTCATAACTACTCTCCAATTTGTCCCAAATTTCTTTGGCATTCTTGAGTCCCATGACTTTTGTGTAAACCTTTTCTGAGAGAGACATAAGAATGGAATTTTGAGCTTTACCATCAACTTCCATATTTCTTTTCACAGCAGGTGACAAAGCAGCTTCATCAGCATGAGGAGGGAATCCAAATAAGGCTGCATTTCTAACTTCAAGGCCGAGAGATAGAAGGTAGGGTAACATCTGATTCTTCCAGCTGTGGTAATTCTTTCCATCGAATGTAGGAACACCCCTACTATTAACAGAATTCAGATTGTCCATCTTCTCAGAAGTAGATCCTTACCGAGGGAACCTGCCTTTGATACCACTTGAAATGCCTGGATCGGTTGTGATCACTGAGAGGGGAGGGGTGAATCAGTGATAACTTTTTCTTTTTATGAATTGTTCCCTTTGGATTATCAATTCAACCTCTGCAGCTGGTTAAAGCCTAGATCTACTCTTTTAGTGGTGCAGTAATAATGAGATCACAGAACACAGAGATTTACAAGGTTCGGTACAAAGACCTACTCCTTGCCGTGTTGGTTACACCCCCCAACACAGATTCTTCACTATGCCAAAAGATGATTACACAGTAATTGGTTATACCCCCCAATTACAAGTTGGTTAAACCCCCCAACTCCACAGCATCATCTTCATCATGGCTCCACTTCACTTCTTCAAAGGTGTTGTTCAAAACTTCAAGTAGCTTCAACAGTCTTCAAAAGATCTCGTTGGTCTTGCTCACCAAAAACCAATCACTTAGAGTGATCAGATCTTTTGCATTCACACACTTAAGTGTGTACTCCTCTTCTTCTTATGGTTTTTCACTCTTTTTCACTTGTGCACACATACACAACTCGTTTTGAATGTACTCAAATGGGTACAAGCCGAACCTCGGGCTCTTCCTTTCTTTGCACACTCACAAGCCTCGGGCTCTTCACTTCACACACACTCAAGGTGTGTTCTTCACTTTGCACACAAGGTGCAATCCTCCTCACTTGCTAAGCACACTCATGCAAGCCTACGGCCTTCTTCCTTCATTGCACACACAAAGGCTATGGCCTCGGGTTCTCTTGAATGAAAATAACCCGTAGGGTCCTCTTACTCCATTTGCACACACACACTCAAAGTGTGAACTCCACTGTTCTTCAAGAGCCGCACAAGCACAATGGGTGCAAGGGCCGTGCAAGGGTGCGGCCAACCTCTTCCTTCACAACTGCCGCGCAAGTGCTTACCGCGCAGGGGGCCGCAGTGCACCGAGGGGGCGTGCAAGTTCGCGCTGCTCACCCTCCTTCCTGTCGCGCAAAGGATAGCGCGCAGGGGGTCACTTTCGGGCCTCGGGTGGCACCGAGAACAACAGCCGCGCAAGTAATTTGCGCGGGGCTTCTTTCTTCGTGAGGCAGAGAGTGCTCTCACGGGACTTCAGATTTTCAACAACGTTTCAGAAAAGGATCAGCAAGAAACAATGAGGTCTCGGCCTCTCCTTTTATAGGCAGAGATGCCTCATATCTTCCGCGTGTGATTAATCTTGATTCCCTGAAGATTTCAGGTTTTCAAGATTTTCTCCAAATTTTTATTTTCCTTTCCTGTTTCACCGCGGGTTTTCCCTTTTTATTTTCCTCCTCACATGCATTCGACTACAAACGCATGCACGGCCTTCGTTTAGGCACAAACCATGCACAGCAATAATCCTCATGGCCTCGGCACTTCGTTTGCCTTCGGCCAATACTCGAAATTCTCCATCCAACGTGTGCATGCATATTTTATTGCATGAATGTGATCAGTAGAGCCAGACGATCTCCATGGAGGTCTCGGTTTGCTCGGAGGTGGCCGGAATCTCGAAATCTTCCCTCGGATGGCGCCTGGTTCGTCGGAGGCTCGCGGGTGGCTTCGAGCGAGCTCATGGAAGAGGACGAACTCTCCGGCCGTTGGATCGGGTGATCAGAAGACTTTGGACGGCCTGGATCTGAAGATCTCGCGCGGGATCAGATGTGCGGCTTAGATCATCCGCGCGATCAATCGTGCGGCCAGGATCCGCTCCTGGAAATTTTTCCGCGTCCCACATCGAAATGGGGCGCGGTTTTGCCGCGGCTTATCAACCATCGCGTGCCATCCTCGGCTCAGTTGAACTTCTCCCCTCCCGGTGCCGCCCCGCACCGGGTTCTCTCTGCGGGCGCGCTCTTGCGCCCCCTATGCTCCCTGTGCGCACGCCACTGGCGCCCACTATGCTCCTTTGGGCGCGCGCTCTGGCGCCTATGCTGCGCAGGACCTGATCCCCTGCATGGCCCCGGCTTACACACGGCCGCGGCCTCTCGGGCTGGCCCCATGGGATCCCCTTGGGTGTGGTGACCTAGTCCCACATGTGCCTTGGGTTGAACCCTTAAGGCTGGCCCTTGGTGGCTTCTTTTTTTCTAGAGAGAGACTTAGGGACTTTGTATAAAAACAAAGTAACCCAAGTTCAAATGCCAAATGCCACTTCTGCCATTCCTTCTATATTTCTTCTCTTCTAACACATATTCTCCATCTTCTTCATCAGAATTCACCAATCCTCCTTAACATATAATCTAGACTTAGGAGGTGGAATTCCCGAAGGTTCTTGTCACGACCCGCCCTCGGGGTCCGTGCCGTGACTACCCCAAGCCCGCCTTCCATAGGCCAGGGGCTGGCGACTAGCACCAAGGCGTAAATCCCAGTAAAAAGGGAAGGCATTGCCTTTGAAAAGTAACAAACACCACAGAGTAAGCAAGCGGAAAGTAAACACTAAACAAAGCAGAGTACAACTGAAAGTGCGGAAAAGTAAATGGGCCAGTATACAAACCCAAACTGAAAGTAAAGTACAACTCGAAAGGGAAAACAACAACTGAAAAGTAAAAGTTGCTACTCCGAGCTGTCCACTGGAAATCCCACCTGAAGGGTGGGTACAAATAACTCCTCTGCTCCACGAGTCCCGCCGTCCGCTCCGTGCACGTCCCGCCCAGTGGTCCACCTCCGGGTACCGTCCCGCTCTACAAGCCTCAGCTAAGGTCAACGCTATCCGTCGTCTGTAACCAACACAACGTAGTGCGGGCGAAGCCCGTGCAGGGGTGAGTATAAGCTACTCAGTAGGGACCCCGAGACCCCTGAAGGTCTCTCAAATCCACAAAGGATAAACCACGAAGAAAAGTATATTCACGAAGTAACAACCGACTCTGCTTAGGTATATGCCCATACATATACCTAAGTCATCAATTAAATTACGCTCCAACCTCCAAGCCCAAGTACAACTCAGTCCACGCAGGAAAGTATACGTATTCCACATAGGAAAGCAAAACATAATCCACGCAGGATTGCACAACATAATCCACACAGGAAAGCAACAGGATTCAGCTCACACAGGTATACTTCTTCAAGGACGATAAAGATGATCACTGATCCATCTAAGTCGTCGGACCCACGAAGGATCGATAGGTAACTAACCCCCGCAAAGACCCACACAGGATCGGGCTCACACCGAACCTGTAGGCGCTGGCTCACACAGAACCGCTGAGCGCAAGGACCACACAGGATCGGGCCCACACAGGACCTGTAGCACTGATCCACGAAGGATCGCTGAGTGCTGTAGTCGTCGTCGTCGAATCCACATAGGATCTCTGTACTGTCGTCGTCGAATCCACACAGGATCTTTGTACTGTCGTCGTCGCAGTCACAGTAGCAGTCGTAGCAGTAGAACAGTCGCAGCCAGCACTAGGGTTCCCGCACACAGCAAGCTCGTTCGGAGGGTCCGCTCCACGAGCCGAGAGGCTGATACATCAACTGTCACGAAGACCGAAGTTGATGTATCCAAAAGTTCCGTATCGTCAACAGGAACTCAACGCAACAGACGGCGGGTCGATCGGACGCCCGGTCTGAGAGTTATTGGCATTTTCGTCTCTGGGGCCCGGTTGGTTTTTTAAGGCAAAACCAACCCGACCGTACTCCACCTGCGTCCAAACCTCGGGCGGAGTATGCCAAAAGATCCGTCTCACTAAGAGGAACACAACGCGACTGACGGCGCGTCAATCGGACGTTCGTAGCTCAAGATATGAGCGTTTCCGCTCCGAAGGCCCGGTTGGTTTCGTGAACGAACCAACCCGGCCGAACTCAAAGTAATCCGAAACCTTGAGTGCGATATACCGTAACGACCGTCTCGATCCAAGGATCGCGTTTCCACTGACGGTTCGTCGATCGGAGGTCCGAGGCTCAAGTTACGGGCCAAAAACCGATTCTGTTTCGAAACGGGGGGGGTCCGGGTCCGGGCCGACCCGGCCCGACCCCCCCCCCCCCCCCC
Organism: Viscum album; assembly: GCA_963277665.1. NCBI lineage: Eukaryota > Viridiplantae > Streptophyta > Magnoliopsida > Santalales > Viscaceae > Viscum > Viscum album. The sequence goes on from OY728151.1 coordinate 1,972,100,376, forward strand.
TGGGCGGCGCGGCGGCGCGGGATGCCGCGGCGGCTCGGGGTGCCGCGAGGGGCCCCATGCGGTCGGCACGCGGGGGGCAAGCCCCCGCTGATTTGGGAAGCGGCGCGGCCTTTGTGCCGCGCCATTTACAAAACAAAAACGGCCCCCGCACGTGGGGGCCGGCTGGAAACGAACCGGGGGGCCGGCTGCCCCCCCTCTCTTCAAAGAACCCCCCCCCCCCCTCATTAAGAGGGGGGTTTGTAAGGTGGTCGGGGGATTAATTCCCCCGGTTTTAAAGGTATCCGGCCGGCCAGCTGGCCGGCCGGTTTTCTCTAACGGGACCGGAAATTCCGGTCCCCCCTTCGGCTTCCGACGCCGGCGGCCCGGCCGCCGGACTTGTCTTCCCGCCGCGGCCCGGAACTGGCCGCGGTCTCCTCGTCCCGCCGCGGCCCGGAACCGGCCGCGGTGTTCATCGTCTGGCGCGGTGCGACGGCACCGCGCCCCTTTCGCCGTGCTTTGATTCCTTTCAACGCGGCGCGACGGCGTCGCGTTCTTGAAGATTCTACCTCGGCGTGGTGCGACGGCGCCGCGTAAAATATTTGCACGATCATCCGCGTGGTGCGACGGCACCACGCCACTTGCTTCCACCCGCATGAATAAACATGAACGATGGAGGGGGGTTCGGCCGTGTTCATGCGGTCCGACCCCCCTAACGTTAAATAAATAACTCAACTTAAACATTCAAAGCCTCATGTTAGACATGCGAGATCCACGTTCAAGAAATGGAATAAATAAATATTGAATCAACAACCCCTACCTCGGGTATAAGATCGAAGATTTGACAACGTCCCGCGGAAGACAACGTCGCGGTGGTCGGGCGTCGCGGTCGTCGTTCGTCAATCCGTTGACGAAGAGGTATGCCCGAAGAGTTACGTCGTTGGCGAATCTTCGTATGCCGACGAAGAATCTCCGAGGAGGAAGCGGTGTTCTCTTTCGTTGACACGGGAGACGAAGAAGAGCGGAGCGGCGTTCTTCGTCGGAAATTGAGCGTTCCTCGTCAAGTCTTGAGGAAAGTCAAATAATAAAGAAAACAACGAACTCAAGAACCTCTACCTCGATAGTCGCACGTTGACGTAGTCGTGGAATATCAGTGTCGATTCCTTTGACGTCGGAGGAAGAGTCGTTGTCGATGGCGTTCGTCGCGGAAAACCGTCGCGGAAGAGATGACGCGGAAGAAGTACGTCGCGTCGCGGATACGGCGTCGCGGATGGACCGTGTTCTTCGGCGGAGAAGTTCTTCGTTGAAGAATGACGTTCTTCGCGTTCTTCGTTGAGTTTGAAGAAGAAGAAGAGCTCTCCACCTCTCAAGAAGACAAACCAAAAACCCAAAATAAAATAAGCTACACCTTATTTTATTTTCACTTTGCCAACCTTTCAAAATTCAAAAGTTGAATTCAATACATTAATTAAATCTAGAGTTGACAAAATTAAGTGAAGAGATAGGTTGGCAAGAATTAAAGTAGGGGAGAGTTACATAATTAAGAGGGGGTTTAGAGGGGTTAAGCAAGTTGAGAGAATTTGAAAGGATTAGGGGTTCGTGTGGGCCCCACCACACTTAATCCTCCCAAGGGAGGTTAAGTGGGTGTGGGTCCCACTTCCAACCCCCTTTGGTAGGTTTTCAACAAGTTAAAATAAAATTTGTTCTATACAAATTTTATTTAACTCAAACTAAAAACCCCTAAAAATTAACTTTCAACCCGCAACAAACGCAACTCCCGAAAAGGTCTCTTTAAGCGAATATCGGCCCTGCGAGTTCATCGATGCCCTCGGATTTCAATTCCGAGCACCGGATCAAAAGTTAGGAATTCCCGCTCGTTCGTTCACTGAACGTACCCGATCCAAACTTCGGAAATTAATTCCGGGCACTCCGGGCCTCGGAATCAGGTGCCGTCTGAAACTGCGCTCTTGTAAAATTCTAAAGAAAAATTAAGAAAAAAACTTTCCCTTGAATTTTACGGGTCTTTACATTACTCCCACCTCAGGGCTTTACGTCCCCGTAAAGATACATCAAAAACTAGGGAAACAAATGAGGGTACTGAGCACGCATCTGAGCCTCCCGCTCCCATGTGCTCTCCTGGAGATTCCCGTGCTGCCATCTGATGCTCACAAGAGGAATCGATCGCCCACGCAGGACCCGCTCCTGTCGATCCTCTATCTCCACCGGGACCTCCGTAAAAGTCGCCCCATCGTCAACGTCAAGCTCCCCATGGTCAATGATGTGCGTCGGGTCGTGCACGTATCTCCTCAGCTGGGATACGTGGAAGACGTCGTGCACCCGGTGCAACTGAGGTGGTAGAGCCAGGCGATAAGCCACCTCGCCAATCCTGCTGAGAATCTGGAAGGGTCCGATGAAGCGCGGAGATAACATTCCGCCAAGGCCAAATCTCCGAATACCACGTCGAGGTGAGACCCGCAAGAAGACGTGGTCGCCATCCTCGAACTCCAGTGGCCTCCGCCTCCTGTCAGCATATGACTTCTGCCGGCTCTGAGCTGTTCTCATCCGCTCCTGGATGACCTGGACCTTCTCTGTCGTGGCCTGGACCATCTCCGGTCCCACCAGTGCTGACTCCCCAGGGTCTGTCCAGCACAAAGGAGATCTACATGGTCGGCCGTACAACGCCGCGTACGGTGCCATCCCGATGGTGGAGTGGTAGCTGTTGTTGTATGCGAACTCCACCAAGGGTAGGTGGTCCTCCCAGCTACGACCAAAGTCGAGGACACAGGCACAGAGCATGTCCTCGAGTGTCTGAATGGTCCTCTCCGTTTGACCATCCGTCTGAGGGTGAAAAGCTGTGCTAAGACGTAGCTGCGTACCGAACGCCTCCTGTAACCCCTTCCAAAGCCGGGAAGTAAAGCGGGCATCACGATCGGAAACGATAGATGATGGCACGCCGTGGAGCCGCACAATCTCCTGAACGTAGATACTTCCCAAGCTCTCCACTGAGCCCTGCTCTCTGATGGGTAAGAAGTGTGCCGACTTGGTGAGTCGGTCAACAATCACCCAGATGGAGTCGTGACCTCTGGAAGTGCGTGGAAGTCCAGTCACGAAGTCCATAGTTATGCCGTCCCACTTCCACTCCGGAACCTCCAAGGGTTGTACCAAGCCTGCTGGTACCTGATGCTCTGCCTTTACCTGCTGACAGGTGAGGCATCGAGAAAAGAACTCTGCTACTGCCTTCTTCATGCCCGGCCACCAGTGCTGTCGTCTGAGGTCCTGGTACATCTTCGCCACTCCAGGATGTACCGCTAAAGGAGAAGTGTGAAACTCTCTCAGTACTTCCTCTCGCAGAGCGGCAGGCACCATGGTACGTCCTCTGAAAAGGATGCCGTGCTCTGCTCCAAGGGAGAAACCATCAGGTGCCTGTCCCGAGGATATCTGTGCACGCCGCATCTCACAGTCAACGTCCCCGTGCTGTGCCTCCCTGACTCGCTGCAGTAGTGGAGGAGTGACTGTGAGAGACTGAAGAAAGGCTGCTCCATCTCTATCCACGAAGGATATCTGCAAAGAGGCTAGCTGCTCCGTCGCCTCCTCAAGTATCTGAATGCCCGTCCTCCTGCTGAGGGCATCGGCTACTACGTTCCCTTCCCAGGAGTATAGACTATCTCAAAGTCATAGTCCTGGAGGAACTCGAGCCATCGTCGCTGTCTCAGGTTCAAGTCCTTCTGCGAGAAGATATACCTAAGACTCTGATGATCGGAAAAGACTGTAAAGCGTTCGCCCATCAGATAGTGTCGCCAAGTCTTCAGAGCGAAGACCACTGCTGCTAACTCCAGGTCATGGGTAGCATAGTTCTGCTCATGCGGCCTCAACTGACGTGATCCATAGGCGATCACGGCCCGCTCCTGCATCAGAACACATCCGAGTCCGGTCCCTGATGCATCGCAGTAGACTACGTACCCTACTCCCTCCTCAGGCAACCTCAAGATAGGTGCGTAGGTCAATCTCTGTCTCAGCTCCTGGAAGCTCTGCTGACATCTGTCTGTCCATACGAAGGGTTTCCCCTTCTTTGTCAAAGCTGTGAGTGATGCCGCAACTCTAGAGAAGTCTGGCACGAATCTTCGATAATATCCAGCTAGTCCCAAGAAACTCCGAACCTCAGTCACGCTCCTGGGTGGTTCCCATGCTAACACAGCCTCAATCTTCGCGGGATCCACTGCAACTCCCGCCTCAGAGATAACGTGTCCCAAAAAGTGGACCTCACGTATCCAGAATTGGCACTTCGAGAGCTTACCATAAAGCTGGTGCTCTCGGAGTGTGTCAAGAACAACTCGCAAGTGATAGGCGTGCTCCTCCTCTGTCGTAGAGTAAATCAGAATGTCATTGATGAAGACCACGACAAACCGATCGAGGTATGGCTGAAAGATCCTGTTCATGAGAGCCATGAACACTGCTGGAGCATTGGTTACACCGAAAGGCATAACCAAGAACTCATAGTGGCCATACCGACATCTGAAGGCCGTCTTCTGCACATCCTCGTCTCTGACTCTGAGCTGATGATAGCCTGACCTGAGATCTATCTTCGAGAACCACCGTGCTCCCTTGAGCTGATCAAAGAGGTCATCAATCCTCGGTAGCGGATACTTGTTCCTCACTGTCACCTGGTTCAGGCGACGATAGTCAACACAAAGTCGCAAGCTCCCGTCCGCCTTCTTGGCGAACAATATCGGAGAAGCCCATGGTGAAACACTGGGTCAGATGAATCCCTTGCCCTGCAAGTCCTCCAACTGTACCCGTAGCTCTCGAAGCTCGGCGTGGGCCATCCGATATGCTGGAGTGGATATCGGGGCTGTCCCGGGGTACAAGTCAATATAAAATTCTACCTCTCTGCGAGGAGGTAGCCCTGGAACATCGTCGGGAAAAACGTCCGCAAACTGATCCACCACTGCAGGAAAACCAGGACTCCGCACGTCAACTGCTCCAAGGATAAGGCTAGACAACTGATGAGTGATGGGCTGTCCTCTCCTCCGCTGAAGTCCATCTTGTGCTGCTAAGGCTCCCTTCTCGCCGGTGAAGGTGAACCCGCTCCCGTCGGTGCGTACACATCGCACCTTGCGCCTAAAACAGTCAATCTGTGCATGGACCGTAGATAGCCAATCCATGCCCAAGATGACGTCGTAAGGCCTCGACGCTGCTACAAGAAGATCCCAGCCGAAGCTCTCGCCTCCTAGAGTAAGCTCACACTGCCGGCACCAGTGCGTAATCATCGAGTCTGCTCCCGTAGGAGTCTCTAGCCGTAAGGATCGAGCCAACGGCTCTGTCGGAATCTCCGAGCTCCGAACAAGGGTAGCGGCTATGAAAGAGTGACTCGCTCCTGTGTCTATAAGAACTGCAGCAAGGGTGGAATAGACACAGATAGTACCTCGAATCTTCTCGGGTGCGCCGTGGTCGTAGGCCTCTGCTTCCTGGAGCTGTGCCTGTCGCTGCCCGCCAGCTCCCTGTGGTCGGGGTGGACCTCCTGGTGGTGGTGGTGGTAGAGCCTCAAAGCGTCGACCACCACCAGCTGCTCGTCCAGCTCCTCTGCCTCATCCGCCTCCTCCCTGCGGACCGCCACGGTCGATCCTCTGCCTCTGCCTCGGTGGTCCATCAACTGTCTGCTGCTCCTCGGCACGACGGGTCGGGCAGTCACGAGCCATGTGGCCCTGCCCGCCGCACGAGTAGCACTGTCTGCCTCTCGGAAGACTGGCTCCGCGCTGTGTGCCCCGCACTGCTGAGCCAGTGCCCTGAGATCGTCTGCCTGAAGGTCTGGTCTGTCTGGACCCCTGAGTCATCCGTCGAATGCCTGCTGCAGATGACTCTGCCACGTGCCGCCCTGCGGTGGGTCGCTGTGCTGGTGTAGACTCAGCAAGGAAGCTCTCGATCAGAAGGGCCCGCTCCAGTACTCCTGTCTGAGTCGGTATGCTGAAAGAGATCAGCGATGCCCTGATCTCGTGTCTCAAACCCTGCTCGAAGGTTCGGGCCCGGAAGGATGGGTCCCGTACCATGTCGGTCGAGTAGCGCGAGAGATCGGTGAATCTCGCCGAGTACTGTGCGACCGTCATGCTGCCCTGCCGCAGCTGTAGAAGCTCCTGAATACACACCGCACGAAGGGTGGCTGGGATGAACTCCGAGCGGAAGAGGCTCTCAAAGTCCGTCCAATGTAGGGATGCCTCATCGTGCACCTGGAGCATCAGGCTCCACCATCGTCCTGCTGCTGCGTGTAGTAGGCTCGCAGCGAGGATCACCATGAGGTCTGTTGGTGTCCTCACTAGCCTAAACACTCGAACCACTGCCTCCAGCCAGTCCTCTGCTGCCTGGGGATCCGTCTCCCCGCGAAACCTGGGCGGTCGCTGGCGCTGAAACTCATGCAGTGCACTAAGGCGACGTACATCGTCAGCGGCTGCTGCTGGAAGCATCGGGGGCTCGGCGGGTAAAGCTACCGCCGGTGCCACTACTGAAAAAGGGCCCTGCACCGAGGCCTCGTCGCTCGGTGGGCTGTCGTCTCGCTCGACTCTCGGAACCCTAGCTGGCTGCCGTCGTGGGGCCATCCTGAAAAGAAAACAGGTGCGCCACGGTTAGAACAGTATACCTGGTGAGCTAATATAAGTAATCACAAAGAAAACTTTGAAACACACACGCAATCAATGTTTTCGTGCATTAAGTCGGAAATCAGAAGTCAGGGTCCTGGTGTACGGATACGTCGGCCGCCGCACCAACACTGGACTCCCTGGACTGATAACCACACTCAATACGCTAAATATTATTGCTTCACATAGAAAAGATCAGAGTTCGCGGTAGAACCGAACTCCTCTGATACCAATTTGTCACGACCCGCCCTCGGGGTCCGTGCCGTGACTACCCCAAGCCCGCCTTCCATAGGCCAGGGGATGGCGACTAGCACCAAGGCGTAAATCCCAGTAAAAAGGGAAGGCATTGCCTTTGAAAAGTAACAAACACCACAGAGTAAGCAAGCGGAAAGTAAACACTAAACAAAGCAGAGTACAACTGAAAGTGCGGAAAAGTAAATGGGCCAGTATACAAATCCAAACTGAAAGTAAAGTACAACTCGAAAGGGAAAACAACAACTGAAAAGTAAAAGCCGCTACTCCGAGCTGTCCACTGGAAATCCCACCTGAAGGGTGGGTACAGATAGCTCCTCTGCTCCACGAGTCCCGCCGTCTGCTCCGTGCACATCCCGCCCAGTGGTCCACCTCCGGGTACCGTCCCGCTCTACAAGCCTCAGCTAAGGTCAACGCTGTCCGTCGTCTGCAACCAACACAACGTAGTGCGGGCGAAGCCCGTGAAGGGGTGAGTATAAGCTACTCAGTAGGGACCCCGAGACCCCTGAAGGTCTCTCAAATCCACAAAGGATAAACCACGAAGAAAAGTATATTCACGAAGTAACAACCGACTCTACTTAGGTATATTCCCATACATATACCTAAGTCATCAATTAAATTACGCTCCAACCTCCAAGCCCAAGTACAACTCAGTCCACGCAGGAAAGTATACGTATTCCACATAGGAAAGCAAAACATAATCCACGCAGGATTGCACAACATAATCCACACAGGAAAGCAACAGGATTCAGCTCACACAGGTATACTTCTTCAAGGACGATAAAGATGATCACTGATCCATCTAAGTCGTCGGACCCACGAAGGATCGATAGGTAACTAACCCCCGGAAAGACCCACACAGGATCGGGCTCACACAGAACCTGTAGGCGCTGGCTCACACAGAACCGTTGAGCGCAAGGACCCACACAGGATCGGGCCCACACAGGACCTGTAGCACTGATCCACGAAGGATCGCTGAGTGCTATAGTCGTCGTCGTCGAATCCACACAGGATCTCTGTACTGTCGTCGTCGAATCCACACAGGATCTCTGTACTGTCGTCGTCGCAGTCACAATAGCAGTCGTAGCAGTAGAACAGTCGCAGCCAGCACTAGGGTTCCCGCACACAGCAAGCTCGTTCGGAGGGTCCGCTCCACGAGCCGAGAGGCTGATACATCAACTGTCACGAAGACCGAAGTTGATGTATCCAAAAGTTCCGTATCGTCAACAGGAACTCAACGCAACAGACGGCGCGTCGATCGGACGCCCGGTCTGAGAGTTATTGGCATTTTTGTCTCCGGGGCCCGGATGTTTTTTTAAGGCAAAACCAACCCGACCGTACTCCACCTGCGTCCAAACCTCGGGCGGAGTATGCCAAAAGATCCGTCTCACTAAGAGGAACACAACGCGAATGACGGCGCGTCAATCGAACGTTCGTAGCTCAAGATATGAGCGTTTCCGCTCCGAAGGCCCGGTTGGTTTCGTGAACGAACCAACCCGGCCGAACTCAAAGTAATCTGAAACCTTGAGTGCGATATACCGAAACGACCGTCTCGATCCAAGGATCGCGTTGCCGCTGACGGTTCGTCGATCGGAGGTCCGAGGCTCAAGTTACGGGCCAAAAACCGATTTTGTTTCGAAACGGGGGGGTCCGGGTCCGGGCCGACCCGGCCCGACCCCCCCCCCCCCGGGGCGGCGCGGCGGCGCGGCGGCGCGTGATGCCGCGGCGGCTCGGGGTGCCGCGAGGGGCCGCATGCGGTCGGCACGCGGGGGGCAAGCCCCCGCTGATTTGGGAAGCGGCGCGGCCTTTGTGCCGCGCCATTTACAAAAAAAACGGCCCCCGCACGTGGGGGCCAGCTGGAAACGAACCGGGGGGCCGGCTGCCCCCCCCTCTCTTCAAAGAACCCCCCCCCCTCATTAAGAGGGGGGTTTGTAAAGTGGCCGGGGGATTAATTCCCCCGGTTTTAAAGGTATCCGGCCGGCCAGCTGGCCGGCCGGTTTTCTCTAACGGGACCGGAAATTCCGGTCCCCCCTTCGGCTTCCGACGCCGGCGGCCCAGCCGCCGGACTTGTCTTCCCGCCGCGGCCCGGAACCGGCTGCGGTCTCCTCGTCCCGCCGCGGCCCGGAACCGGCCGCGGTGTTCATCGTCCGGCGCGGTGCGACGGCACCGCGCCCCTTTCGCTGTGCTTTGATTCCTTTCAACGCGGCGCGACGGCGTCGCGTTCTTGAAGATTCTACCTCGGCGTGGTGCGACGGCGCCGCGTAAAATATTTGCACGATCATCCGCGTGGTGCGACGGCACCACTCCACTTGCTTCCACCCGCATGAATAAACATGAACGATGGAGGGGGGTTCGGCCGTGTTCATGCGGTCCGGCCCCCCTCACGTTAAATAAATAACTCAACTTAAACATTCAAAGCCTCATGTTAGACATGTGAGATCCACGTTCAAGAAATGGAATAAATAAATATTGAATCAACAACCCCTACCTCGGGTATAAGATCGAAGATTTGACAACGTCCCGCGGAAGACAACGTCGCGGTGGTCGGGCGTCGCGGTCGTCGTTCGTCAATCCGTTGACGAAGAGGTATGCCCGAAGAGTTACGTCATTGGCGAATCTTCGTATGCCGACGAAGAATCTCCGAGGAGGAAGCGGTGTTCTCTTTCGTTGACACGGGAGACGAAGAAGAGCGGAGCGGCGTTCTTCGTCGGAAATTGAGCGTTCCTCGTCAAGTCTTGAGGAAAGTCAAATAATAAAGAAAACAACGAACTCAAGAACCTCTACCTCGATAGTCGCACGTTGACGTAGTCGTGGAATATCGGTGTCGATTCCTTTGACGTCGGAGGAAGAGTCGTTGTCGATGGCGTTCGTCGCGGAAAACCGTCGCGGAAGAGATGACGCGGAAGAAGTACGTCGCGTCGCGGATACGGCGTCGCGGATGGACCGTGTTCTTCGGCGGAGAAGTTCTTCGTTGAAGAATGACGTTCTTCGCGTTCTTCGTTGAGTTTGAAGAAGAAGAAGAGCTCTCCACCTCTCAAGAATACAAACCAAAAACCCAAAATAAAATAAGCTACACCTTATTTTATTTTCACTTTGCCAACCTTTCAAAATTCAAAAGTTGAATTCAATACATAAATTAAATCTAGAGTTGACAAAATTAAGTGAAGAGATAGGTTGGCAAGAATTAAAGTAGGGGAGAGTTACATAATTAAGAGGGGGTTTAGAGGGGTTAAGCAAGTTGAGAGAATTTGAAAGGATTAGGGGTTCGTGTGGGCCCCACCACACTTAATCCTCCCAAGGGAGGTTAAGTGGGTGTGGGTCCCACTTCCAACCCCCTTTGGTAGGTTTTCAACAAGTTAAAATAAAATTTGTTCTATACAAATTTTATTTAACTCAAACTAAAAACCCCTAAAAAATTAACTTTCAACCCGCAATAAACGCAACTCCCGAAAAGGTCTCTTTAAGCGAATATCGGCGCTGCGAGTTCATCGGTACCCTCAGATTTCAATTCCGAGCACCGGATCAAAAGTTAGGAATTCCCGCTCGTTCGTTCACTGAACGTACCCGAGCCAAACTTCGGAAATTAATTCCGGGCACTCCGGGCCTCGGAATCAGGTGTCGTCTGAAACTGCGCTCTTGTAAAATTCTAAAGAAAAATTATGAAAAAAAATTTCCCTTGAATTTTACGGGTCTTTACAGTTCTTCTTCAACCGAACTCCCGAATCAATTAAATCTTCAATATTCATCAATGATCCAATTAGATGTCAAGTTGGATCACATTCACATTGTCATGTACTAAGAATTAGTACATGGTCTTCTTCAGCTCACTTCATCCACTTAGAAGTTGTGGATGGCTCTCTTCATCTCCTCATGCATTGTCAGTACAATGCATGGTCTTCAAACATTGTTGTGACATTGTATCCAGTTGATACAAGTTCTTGGAACTTTAAGACCAGCTCAACAATCGTCTGATGTTATGCTTCCTCAATAATCAATCTTCAAGATGTACTTCATCAGATGGCACAAGAAGACAAGTTATTGACAACAAATGAAATCACTTCACTTGGGCACAACAATCTCCCCCTTTGTATTTGGTTGTCAATACTCCTAAGCACAATTAGAGAATGTCGTGTGCCTGATGATTTCTCCCCCTTATTGGCCAACAAATGCAAAGGGATGAATGAAAGCCATACTCAGAGTATGGAGCTTCTAGAACCTGCACATCTTCAACTACCAATGCTCCCCCTCAGGGGATGCACTCATCTCCTTCAATTCCCTGCATGTAAGTACAAGAATACAAAAATTTAGGGAATAAGGAGGGACCTTCTTCTTCCTCAAGTTAGAGGAGAAGGCTGAACATGAAGATTCAGCCTTAGCTCAGCAACTTTTTCTGTAGGCATAGCTTGTATCCATTGTTCAACTGCTTCAGCCACTGTGTGAGGTTCAACTTGAGAAACCCGTGCACTATGATCTTCCAATCTCAACATTCTTCTAGTTCTTACTGAGGAGTGTGGTTCACCCAGGACATTTTCTATGTCAGTATGTTTCTTCAATTGGTTGTATGTCCTTCCACTTTTATTACCTTCCTCTTCATCACTGGTGTATTCAGATTTGATCTCAATTTGAATTAGGTTTCCAGTGGTTCTTCTTCCTTGAGTGATGATCTGTCCATCCTTCGAGCTCTTGATGATGCATGAATCTTTCTTGAACAGTACTTCATGACCATCATCACATAACTGACTTACACTCAGCAGGTTGTGTTTCAATCCTTCGACAAATAACACATCATTGGATTTTAGATTTGTTGTTTCAACCAGTGCCTTTCCAACTCCCTTGATTTTTAGAGAACAATTATTTCCAACCACCACAGTTCCTCCTTCATGACTTTCTATGTTGTTTAGAATTTTTATATCACCAGTCATGTGTGATGAGCATCCACTATCAAGAATCCATGACTTGTTTCTACTGCTGGCTTTTGGAGAAACTTCAGCAAAGCATGTGATTTCATCATTGGTTTCCTGAATGCCTTTCCCTTTCATGTCTTTGACTTTTTTTCGGGAAGAGTAGTCGTACATTTATCAGCTCTATGACCTTGTTGGTCACATCTTCCTCAAGCTTCACTTAGGCAGTCAAATGTGTTCTGAATTGGAGGTTTTGATACTTTCTGCACAACACTCTGGGTTTCAGGATGTCTCCCCCTTGACTCATGCCTCATTCTTGGAAGAGACATGTTATACCAGCATGCATAGGCCTTATGACCAAACACACCACAACACCAGCAGTAGCCTCTAAACATTGACCTTTTCCGCTGATAAGAGTCATGTTGTAATTTCCTGTCCAAGATTTGAGTAGTCCTTCCTGAGGATTTCATTTCTTCCACTGAAGATGATTTTGAACAGGTTTGTTTATGACATGTTTGTCTCAATTTTATCTTTGAACCTGCATAGTTAGAAATAACAGATCTAAATTGAGATTTACAGAGTGGTGAGTCGACCTGCCTCTGAGCACCAGTGTGAGATGATTCTGCCTTGACCTCAACAGCCTTGTTAAAGTCTTCTCTCATCTTTTTCAAGTTATTTTGTGCTTCAACCCACTTGGACTGTGTTAATGATTGTTCTTCTTCTTTGAGGTGAAGTTTCTCCTCAAGATCTTTTGCTATCTTATCCAGCTCAGCTATCTTCAGTTTGTGTCTCTTGATTTAATCAATGTACATTGTCTCTTTCTTCATACATTCTTCCAACTCCTCAGTCATCCTTTTGGTTTCCTTTTGTAACAATCTCTTCTCTTTCTTGAGTTTAGTGTTCTGTTCAAGGCAAGCCACTAGTTCATCTTTCAACATGTGTTCGAGCTCCGTTCGTTCATTTTCATCATCTTCACTGCTGCATGTGTCAAACCCTTTTTCCACATGATCCATAAAATTCGTTTCTTCTTCTGATTGACTGGCTGAAGTGAAGTCTGATTCTTCCTCTCTGCTAACATAGCTTCTTCTTTCACCTGGAACAAACCTTTTCTTTCTTGCACCAGATCTGTTTCTTTCTCTTGGGTATCTACTCCATTTCTTATTTTGTGACTTATCTTCTTCAACTTCCGGAGCACTAGATCTTTTCTCGGGACAGTTAGCAGCAAAGTGTCCGATGTTATTGTAATTGAAACACCTCGATGGTAATTTCCCTTTTCCCCTGAATTTAGTTTTTTCAAGCCATTTAGATAAAAGAGAAATAACCTTGTTGAGATCTTCATCCTTTTCTTCATTGTCCGACTTATTTGATCCTAAGACTTCGTCATCTCTTATCTTGAGTTGTCTCATGGCCTCGAAAGCCATCTCATCCTTGATCTTCTTTTTGAATACTGGAATCTTCCTCATTTCATATGTAATGAGAATGTTGTGAAGTTCATCAAGAGAGAGATCATCTCTGTCTTCTAGTGCGGAGACTTTGGGATCAAACCTGTCAGGAAAGTTTCTAATTAGTTTTTTAACAATAGTTGAGTCCTCCAACTTTTCTCCAAAGCCTCGAATGTTACTGACAATTTCATTGACTCTTGTAAAATAATCGTCAATACTTTCTTCTTCTACCATATTAATATATTCAAACCGACTTCTCCAAATTTGTAATTTAGCTTCCTTGACTTTCATGTTGCCTTCATAACTACTCTACAATTTGTCCCAAATTTCTTTGGCATTCTTGAGTCCCATGACTTTTGTGTAAACCTTTTCTGAGAGAGACATAAGAATGGCATTTTGAGCTTTACCATCAACTTCCATATTTCTTTTCTCAGCAGGTGACATAGCAGCTTCATCAGCATGAGGAGCGAATCCAAATAAGGCTGCATTTCTAACTTCAAGGCCGAGAGATAGAAGGTAGGGTAACATCTGATTCTTCCAACTGTGGTAATTCTTTCCATCGAATGTAGGAACACCCCTACTATTAACAGAATTCAGATTGTCCATCTTCTCAGAAGTAGATCCTTACAGAGGGAACCTGCCTTTGATACCACTTGAAATGCCTGGATCGGTTGTGATCACTGAGAGGGGAGGGGTGAATCAGTGATAACTTTTTCTTTTTATGAATTGTTCCCTTTGGATTATCAATTCAACCTCTGCAGCTGGTTAAAGCCTAGATCTACTCTTTTAGTGGTGCAGTAATAATGAGAGCACAGAACACAGAGATTTACAAGGTTCGGTACAAAGACCTACTCCTTGCCGTGTTGGTTACACCCCCCAACACAGATTCTTCACTATGCCAAAAGATGATTACACAGTAATTGGTTATACCCCCCAATTACAAGTTGGTTAAACCCCCCAACTCCACAGCATCATCTTCATCATGGCTCCACTTCACTTCTTCAAAGGTGTTGTTCAAAACTTCAAGTAGCTTCAACAGTCTTCAAAAGATCTCGTTGGTCTTGCTCACCAAAAACCAATCACTTAGAGTGATCAGTTCTTTTGCATTCACACACTTAAGTGTGTACTCCTCTTCTTCTTATGGTTTGTCACTCTTTTTCACTTGTGCACACATACACAACTCATTTTGAATGTACTCAAATGGGTACAAGCGGAACCTCGGCCTCTTCCTTTCTTTGCACACTCACAAGCCTCGGGCTCTTCACTTCACACACACTCAAGGTGTGTTCTTCACTTTGCACACAAGGTGCAAGCCTCCTCACTTGCTAAGCACACTCATGCAAGCCTACGACCTTCTTCCTTCATTGCACACACAAAGGATACGGCCTCGGGTTCTCTTGAATGCAAATAACCCGTAGGGTCCTCTTACTCCATTTGCACACACACACTCAAAGTGTGAACTCCAATGTTCTTCAAGAGCCGCGCAAGCACAATGGGTGCAAGGGCCATGCAAGGGTGCGGCCAACCTCTTCCTTCACAACTGCCGCGCAAGTGCTTACCGCGCAGGGGGCCGCGGTGCACCGAGGGGGCGTGCAAGTTCGCGCTGCTCACCCTCCTTCCTGTCGCGCAAAGGATAGCGCGCAGGGGGTCACTTTCGGGCCTCGGGTGGCACCAAGAACAACAGCCGCGCAAGTAATTTGCGCGGGGCTTCTTTCTTCGTGAGGCAGAGAGTGCTCTCACAGGACTTCAGATTTTCAACAATGTTTCAGCAAAGGATCAGCAAGCAACAATGAGGTCTCGGCCTCTCCTTTTATAGGCAGAGATTCCTCATATCTTCCGCGTGTGATTAAACTTGATTCCCCGAAGATTTCAGGTTTTCAAGATTTTCTCCAAATCTTTATTTTCCTTTCCTATTTCACCGCGGGTTCTCCCTTTTTATTTTCCTCCTCACATGCATGCGACTACAAACGCATGCACGGCCTTCGTTTAGGCACAAACCATGCACAGCAATAATCCTCATGGCCTCGGCACTTCGTTTGCCTTTGGCCAATACTCTAAATTCTCCATACAACGTGTTCATGCATATTTTATTGCATGAATGTGATCAGTAGATCCAGACGATCTCCATGGAGGTCTCGGTTTGCTCGGAGGTGGCCGGAATCTCAAAATCATCCCTCAGATGGCGCCTGGTTCGTCGGAGGCTCGCGGGTGGCTTCGAGCGAGCTCAAGGAAGAGGAAGAACTCTCCGGCCGTTGGATCGGGTGATCAGAAGACTTTGGACGGCCTGGATCTGAAGATCTCACGTGGGATCAGATGTGAGGCTTAGATCATCCGTGCGATCAATCGTGCGGCCAGGATCCGCTCCTGGAAATTTTTCTGCGTCCCACATCGAAACGGGGCGCGGTTTTTCCGCGGCTTATCAACCATCGCGTGCCATCCTCGGCTCAGTTGAACTTCTCCCCTCCCGGTGCCGCCCCGCACCGGGTTCTCTCTGCGGGCGCGCTCTTGCGCCCACTATGCTCCATGCAGGCGCGCCACTGGCGCCCACTATGCTCCTTCGGGCGCGCGCTCTGGCGCCTATGCTGCGCAGGACCTGATCCCCTGCGTGGCCCCGGCTTACACACGGCCACGGCCTCTCGGGCTGGCCCCATGGGATCCCCTTGGGCGTGGTGACCTAGTCCCACATGTGCCTTGGGTTTAACCCTTAAGGCTGGCCCTTGGTGGCTTCTTTTTTTCTAGAGAGAGACTTAGGGACTTTGTATAAAAACAAAGTAACCCAAGTTCAAATGCCAAATGCCACTTCTGCCATTCCTTCTATATTTCTTCTCTTCTAACACATATTCTCCATCTTCTTCATTAGAATTCACCAATCCTCCTTAACATATAATCTAGACTTAGGAGGTGGAATTCCCGAAGGTTCTTCTTCAACCGAACTCCCGAATCAATTAAATCTTCAATATTCTTCAATGATCCAATTAGAGGTCAAGTTGGATCACATTCACATTGTCATGTACTAAGAATTAGTACATGTTCTTCTTCAGCTCACTTCATCCACTTAGAAGTTGTGGATGGCTCTCTTCATCTCCTCATGCGTTGTCAGTACAATGCATGGTCTTAAAACATTGTTGTGACATTGTATCCAGTTGATACAAGTTCTTGGAACTTTAAGAACAGCTCAACAATCGTATGATGTTATGCTTCCTCAATCATCAATCTTCAAGATGTACTTCATCAGATGGCACACGAAGACAAGTTATTGACAACAAATGCAATCACTTCACTTGGGCACAACACAAATCATGATAATAAATGTTTTTATAAATCTACAAATATATCTTTAAAAATCCATATACAGAAAATAAAAATAAAAAATCTACGGAAATGGGTAAAACAAGGTTTTTTGAATTCAAACACTTAAAATAAATTTTTAATTCTTTTAGGTTAACTATTTTTTATATTAAAAAATATTTTTTTTCTAATAATAATTTTCAATATTAATGTATATGATATGTAGTACAAGTAGAAGACATAATTTAAATTATTCATGTTTTTTGGTAGTCCATGATTTATTATAATGGCCTTAGGAATTATGATAAAGAGGATTTAGAATTTATTTTTATAAATTATCTAATAACTCTAATAAGATATTGATTTTGGAATAAAGGGTTTAAAATTATTATAGTCTGGTATAATGTGAATATAATTTATAGTAGATTTATCATATCAGATATGAATAATAATGTTCATGAAAAATCAAATTAAGTTTACACGATGAAATCTAAAAATGTTCCTAAATATGAAATTGAGGATGAAAAAATATTTTCGGTGTTGAATCAAAATATACCAGTGATGAGGAAGTTATTTTGAAAAATCCTATATATAGATATAAATGGTAAAAATAATTTTGATATAGTTACTAATGTTTTAATTTAAGAAACACCAGCACAAACAATAATAAGGATGAACCTAAAAATAAAATATCTTGGAAATCCAATATTTATCCACAGTAGATTGATGATAATGTGGAACATATATAATTGTTAGATTATATGAATTATAATTATGATCAAATGGTAAATAATACTACTTGATTTCTATATCAATGACAAGATTTAAATAATATATTTACAACCATGTGTGTGTTTAGCAATAAACTCAATGATAAATGTATGGTTTCAAGAAAAAATATATATATTAGTGTGAAAAGGATATCCTTAAGGAGAGGATGATTCCTTTAAATTAATATTTTTTTATATTACAATACATGTGTTTATATTAATTTTTTTGTAGTTATAGGACATGATCAATATATAATATCTATAATAGATGAAAAGTGAGAATTCTTGAATAGTGACCTAGAAGAAGAGGTATTCATTTGGAAACCACATGATCTATATTGGATAGTGATATCGCAAAAATATACTTTTTTGATAATTAATTAAATGTATTTAAATTGATAATAAGTTCTTTCTACACAAAACTATAAAAATTCTAAAAATATTAATTTGTATGAGCTGAAAAGTTGATAGTAATCTCTATGTGAGAGATATTAGTACATGTGATTTTGAAGTGATTTTATATATAAATGAAAACATTTATAAAGAATACAATGAGTAAAATTTTAAATAATTTTATTATAAAATTTAAAGAAATAGTTATGTCTATGTTTGGTGAAATGGATTTGTTTGTTGAATTATAATCTATATATAAGAATAATGTTTTTTCATAGGATTAATATTAAAATGATTTTTTCAATATATTTACAATGTAGTATTCAATATTAAATATTTATCATTGAAAGTTATTTTAATGTTATTTAAGGAAACTTTGATTCAATTATTTAATAAAAAAATAATAGGAATTTAATTAGGATTATATATTTTGAATGGAATTTAGATAAAACATTGTTCTCATAGTAACTATATGGTATTTATTTTAATGATATTGATATGAATCATATATAAATTCTAATAAATCTATTATTTAGATATTTAAATAGATTTGGTAGCTATGGTATTTTTTATTGAACTAGGTTAAATTCTAATTAATTTATTTAATAATAATAAATATTGGGAAAAACATTTATCACAAAAAATATACATCTTGAGCATTATTTTTCAAATTAAAAATTATTATGAGATAGAACTGATAAATTTAATTTATAAACCTTTAAGTTTTTGAAGATTATTATTCGTATTGAATAGAATTATGTAAAAATATGAAATTGGTGAAAGTGAAAATGTAAGACATAAATATAAAAGTATAAAATATATTAAGGATTATTAGTGATATTCAGAGTGTAATCTATCTATAAATAAATCTAATAAAACACTAATTTTCAAAAAAAATATATATTCAAAAATTATTTATACGATAAAGGATACATATAGAGAATAGAGACTTTATATTCATCCCACTGTAATTAAAATGTATGAACATTTCATAAAGGCATTACTAAATGTAATGTTTAATGATTAAATGATTAAATAAAATAAACGATCACCCTATATTACATAAGATGTTATTGTGGTGGGACCATTAACTTAGGTGAGATTTTTGAGATCCATAGTTATTTTGGTAATGAATATTTCCCTAGGAAATGTGTTTTTCTAAAAATATAGTTTATAGAAGTGTAGTGTTTGATAATCTGGAAATGGTTTAAAAATTTTCAATTTTATTTTGTATTCAATTCATATATTAAAATATGAATCGTTTAAATTCTTAAATGATTCATGTTTTTTTAAATGAGGGGATGTTTATTCCACTGTTATAGTGTAATTTTGGAAGTTTAATTGTGTCTGGAGTTGTTCAATAGAATAAAAAACAACTAAAATACAATGGAAATTCTCCCCATTGTATACCTCATTTAATATTGAATTTTTTTAAGTGATAGTTAATCAAGACATAATGGTGAATTTCATTATGGGAGTAATGTCTCAAATATGATGATAATTGAGATACTCTATGTTGTCAAAGAGATCAAATAGTAATAGGTAATTCCTCATTTAGGATATTCACACTACATGGTTTGGGAAACCTGATTTATCTATAGAGGAGTCTATTGTTATATGTATTAAAAAAACACCATAATACATGTGTTTGAGTGACATTCATACTTATATAGGATTGAATGTATAAGTAGCCTTATCACACCGATGAATGTCAAACCAGCATATCCCTATTGTTTAGGAAGTTGTTAATGTATAATCGTACAATCAAACTATAATGTTACGTATTATTGTATGAATAAAATTGTCACCCCTAATTGATATGTTCATGTCATGATGATGTAAAAATTATAGAATCATAATGATTAATGATTTGCCTCAATTTATGATTCATGGGATTATATTACTAAAATATATATGTCTAAAAACATTAGAGGTGACTAGAAGGCTTTATCTTATCATATAGATAAATATAGTGGACATATTGATGAGTGATGGATGTGGAATATGTGTTTTTAATATGAGATTTAAATTTTGAATGAGGAATAATTTTGTTATAAAATATATAATAGAGTGGTTGTATTTATATATATAGAGTTAGTTAATGTTATTTTATTGAAAGATTATAAATATAGATGAAGAGATAGAAGAAGAATATTCTTCACCATATCAAAGAGGATCTCTTATGAGTGTGGGATTTGAAGTGGACAAAGTACGAAAACAACATAAAGGAAGTCAGCATTGGTTAAAGATATTATTGTGACTCATATTTTATGTTCTACTATCATTATTTTATTAGGATAATAATACATAATTATGGAAAATAATATAATCATGTATTTAAAAAAATCCTCTTTTATATCTAAAATGATGAATGTAGTGGAGAGTGTGATCATTGGTTTTGTTATATCATTCCAATAATATAACCCATGACATCTAATGGTGAAAATTGTAAATTATTTATTCCCATTTTTTATGAATGACTACTTTTTTGATTTTTTTTAAAGCATCTACCCACTCACACTAATGAGTGAAGATTTTTATTCATAAGTGGAATATAAAAGTGGTAAAATGATTCCCTGATTCACCCCATAGTTAATTATATTATTCCAATTCTATTTAAATTAATATCATTATAATGGTCTAGGATTCCTTCAAATATGATTTATTTATTTTATATTTTTTTAATTTTTACATTATTTTAATGGTGAGTTATTTGTTAATTTTTTTGTTTATTATAGATCCTATAAATTTTGTGAAAAAATAGGTTTATGATATTAGATGTTGAATGCTATCAAATATAAAGATATTAAATTATTTAAAACGTATTATAAAAATTATTTTATGTTCTTATTTTGATAAAAAAAAATGTGGTTATCCCTCATGATAAAAAAATACAACGACATACTTTAATAGGAAGAATGTTGAGAATGATCAATGAAATTGTAATTAAATTGTTTCATCATCCTTAGAAAATAAATTCATAAAAAATCAGGGATTTTTATATTAAAATGTATTTAGGTGAATTTGAAAAATATATATCAAGAAATTTTAATGGTGAAGTAATAAAAACTATAGATTTGGAACATCAAGTATAAATGCACTAAAATTCATTTCGATGAATTTTTTGATGACTTTTTTATAAAATTATATGTGTGTTAAAAAATAATGAAGGAATTAGTGAGATATTAGATGATTCCACCATATTAAAAAAGATATAAATTCTATTTCTAAATAAATTTGACACAAATATAATGTCACATTATGACCAATATAGTAATACACTTCAATTTAATAATCGAAAAAAATATTAATTACATTTAAAAGGTGGAAAATATGTTAATTTTTTATGAATATTAGAGTTGAAATAGAAATACCAGTTATAGCATTAAAAAAGGTGATAATAGTGAAGAATTTATTGAATAACAATAGTATTTTAAAAGATAAAAAATTGTTATAGGAAATTTAAAAGACATATGATATCAATTTTAAGAAGTTTGAGAAGAGGAAAAAAATTGATATCAAGGAAATAGTTTACTAAATTATTTCAATTGAAGAAATATTCGACCATTCATTGAAATTTTATAAAATTAGAAGAACTGAGAGATAGTGAATTTTAAGATTTAAAGCTATGAAATTCCAAAAATATGAATGATTCATTATTTAGAAATGGAAAAATATATTTTATGGGGGAAGGGTTTGAGTTTTTTCAAACCCATGAAGGGATGTTTATTTTCACTATTTAATGATATTGGTGGTGGTGAAAATAATGTTGAAGTTGAGTCATCCAATGAATTTGATGATGAAATTTTGATTAAAAAATGAATAGGGAAGAGAGCATTATTAACCAATGATAAAATGATTTTAATGAGAAATAAACACAAATGGAGTTCATGATAATGAAAAAACTCAAGGAATAACATTTAATGGTGTAAAAATTATATAATAACATTAATATAAAAAAATTTATCAACCAAAATATAACAACAATTATGATAAAAATTTGTTAAAATAGTGAATGATAATCATAATCTAATAAATGTTGTCACTATAAATAAAAAATTAAAAGACATCATGGGAGAGAAGGGTCACTACAATAGAAATTGACTTTAGCATCAGTTTTTTAGCAGTGGTTTTGGGAACCGACACTAAACACTTTTTTAAATTGGTTTCTCGGGGGTTTATAATAAACCACCGCGAAATAATATTTTTTTTCACTGCTAACCTTTCCCCCCCACCCCGACCCCCATTCTCACCCTGCGACCCTGCTTTCCCCGGCCCCCCTCTTCCCCCAGAACCATGGCACCCACGACCCCGATGACCCCGTGACCCCGGTGACCCTGCAACCCCGGCGACCCCGGGCCCCCCATGACCCCGACGACCCGCGACCCCAGTGACCCCGCATCCCCTGGCCCCCCGCGACCCCGACGACCTATGTGAACCCTAAGGATTTAATTCAATTAATTTTTCCTCAATTTTTATCTCCTTATATAATGATTTATGAAGATTCATGGTTGGTTTTCCATTCGATTCATTAAACATACACATAACCTGTGATTAATATGTTATCCTTGATAGAAAAACTTATTATCACTTCATTATTATTTATGTTTAAACAATGTTGACTATTTCAACAGCTTAAGGTGTTTAGTTGTTATCTCCCATGGTATTTTTCATTCTTAGGTGACCAAACCACATTCTATATGGTTTTTTCTTGAATCTTAATTGTAATGACTATAATGAATTTGATGAGAAGTGTGTCATGAGACCATATCACCTGTTTCTACATAAAAATGGATACTCCCATGTTAAACTATAATGATGATAGATTATAAGGCCTACTTGACTATAATGAATTATGACACCTAGGTATGGAGTTCCTTACAATTTTGATACTCGATCATGCAGTCCATCAAACATGTTTTACTGAATCATAGAATCCCTTTTATGTGTGGTACTCAGGAATTGTGACCCTTATACTTTTGACACCTGAGCATGGTGTCCCTAATACTTAGATTAATTAGTCATTGAATCCCTTATACCTGTAATACATAGTAATCACATCCCTAATTATAGTATTACTAAGGTCTGTAGTACCTCATACTTGTGATATATGGTCATGGAATCCCTTTTACTTTTAATACATTTTCATGGAATTCCCTACTACCATATGAGACTGTAGTGACTTTATAAGGATTTCTGAGTAATGCCCTAGGTCATGGATTGTTACTCACAGGTTGTAATCTTTTATTTTTGGTAAAATGGAATGTTGTAGTGTTTTTCACTTAGAAGACAGAATTCCAATCCAAACAACATAAAACCAAAGTGTTCTTTCGTACTTTCATTTACTTTACTTTGCATGAATTTCTTTTCTATGTTGAATTTAATGGTATTGAATTCATTTTAACTTATTGTAGTTGTTTGGATGAATATAATGCATCCAAGTTTCTGAATATAATGATTTGAGAGAATTCCTTCTAGGATCTATTTCAACCAATGTGATTCTGATTATCTTATTATGTTGTCCTGGAGGATAGTACCAACACCCCACATTTCATTTCCAAATTCCCAACATGATTCTATTATAAAACTCCAAACACCAATCCCAAACACATAAACTATTCTTCAAATACCCTAGTTTGATCCCCAAACCATATCAGCCGCATCTTGAACGACATTTTTGATGTGGTCTCTAACTTACCACATTAATTTTTATGCAAAAAATACTAGTAAGTCCTTCTCTATATGAATTATACCAAAGGCGCTCAATCCCACCCACCAATGCGCTATCATATCCCAACTACGATGCCTTAAAACTCAAGGAATAACAAAAATGTTCAATGCCCACAATGAAGTCTAAATCTAACTCTTAGTTTAGCTCCATGGTCAGATCCTTGATTGTCCCGTTTCACCATAATTATCTACTCATGAGAACTGAGACATATATGATCCAAATCACCCTCATGTCACACCACCACTCTTTTCTATTTGAATACACCAAAGAGAGGTCTAGGAATTTAATCCACACAAGGTTCGTTGAACCTCAAAACCTAATCTCCTATGTTTTATCATCATGAATTTCCATGAACACCACCACTTATCATGCCTCAAGACTATGATCCCTCATGTGGTACTTTCCACTCCAAGGTACAGAAAATGAATTCATCCAAATATAAGGCCCTGACCCCCCATGACCCCATGACCCTGGCGACCCCACAACCCTAGTGACCCCGCTTCCCCCGCCCCCCCGCAACCCCAGTGACAATGCTTCCCCCATCCCTCTGCGACCATTTGACCCCAACGACCCTGACCCCTCGTGACCCCGGCGACCCCATCGACCCCAGCCCCCTGACCCCGGAAACCCCACAACCCTGGCAACCCCGCTTCCCCTGTCCCCCTGTGAACCTACTCCCCCACGCGACCCCGCCTCCCCCGGCCCCCCGTGACCCTGGTTATCCCTCTATTTCCATTCTTTCCAACATTGGGCATGTATCACATGGGATTTGGGGTTTTGGATCTATTTTATTATTAGTTTTAATTATTATACCTCATACTCATCCTAACCATATTATGTGAAACAACAAATTGAACATCTTTACCACATGTAATTAAACAGTACAATATATACCCCCATCTGATGACTTTAAACTATGTGATACCGTAGTCCATTATTATGTGGAGGTGTCTTGCCTTATCTTGATTTTATTATACCTAGTGGTTTGGTGTTTTGTATATGTATTTATCCAATTTGATTTCCCCTATGGTGTTGTATTTATCTTTTATTATTACTATTATGCATTGTATACATTTTAATGGTTCCTTTATATATATTATAGATATTTTTGGTTATTTTTCTTTTTGAGGATGCATATATATTGAAGGTTATTATAGTATATGACCTCAGTTATTATAGTATATATCCTACTATATTATGTGATAATCCTACTCTATCTTTTTCAGCATTCTCTGGCCTATTGGAGTTATGATTTGGTTGGCACACATCATTTATCATCATCCTAGTTTTGGTCTCTCTCTGGCAGGTCATGTTATGGTGGAATTAGATTGTTTAAAGTACTAGGAATAGATTTCTGATTTACTAATCACATGAGGACTAGTTTAGGAATTTAATTTTGTGATTTCATGGGGTTTTTTATTTTAGTTATCATACCAGTGAAGCTAGAGTAGGTGAGGTAGTAAATGTATCCTTTCACTGAGACATTGGTAACCTGTTAGTCAACCCAAATCTTTAAATCATCATATAGAGGTTAATATTAAGTTGATACATGAATCATGTAGTTCTCAATCATTATATTTCATGTAACTCCTATTTTAGTTGATTTAGATAATCACTAATCATTATGGGTTCATCCTATCGAATGAATAATTCCACCCACACAAAAATAATATTTTTTTGAGTTTTGTTGGTGATAATCCTCTCTCAGTGCTTGATCCTTTTCCTATTTTAATTTATGTTATGAGGTGTTTATTTAAATACTTGTATAAGATATATATGTTCCTTATTGTTTTAGACAGCTTCTCTCCCCTTTTTTAGTATAGAACTCTCATAAAAAAGACAGTAGTTCCCACTGATGGACCACCCATAATAAAACTATGTAACATGAATTCCAGTAGGTGAGGCCTCCTAGATTCTGAGAAGACAGTAATCCTCTTGGGGTAGGGGATTTAGTGGAGTCATAAACTCATGCAATTCATCTATTTAGGAAACCTAAAAACCTTATGGTGATCCTAGAACCTAGTTATCTACACAACACACTAGGTTTGTAGTGGATGTTGTTTTCTCAAACTCATATGGCATTAATCTGTTATGGTTTTAATTTAATCTCTTGTTCTATATGAGATTCTATCCACAAATATGAAGGATATTTTGAGTACCATAGATGTTAAACCCTTTATAGGGTTGCATGACCATATCTATGAATGTGTTGACTTTTTTAAGCATCATAAGGTTTTCCATAAACATTATTTATAATAGATTTCTTTGATATTAGAGTATTATATTAAGACTATATAGAGAACATAAGTTGGGGGTTTCTCTTAAAAAACTGCACCTGTTTTGGAGTCCTCGTGTGAGTGTTGTTAGTTTGAGAATTCCTGGTAGGGATGTTTCTAAAACTTTTGATAAGGTTATAGTTTTTATTGAAAATTTATAGAGAAATGATGTGCTGAAACCTCTAGATTAGAAGTAATATTGAGGTCATAAACTCTACTATTATAAGATAATTGACATACATGGAATTGGTTTTGGTCAAGAAGCCGGTGGTGTAGGAGTAATAAGAGATGAGTGACACTTTGACACACTCCCAAAATCACCGCATCTGATTGTTTCTTGTCAATAACATAGTGATAATAGTTATATATATAGGTTTATCTGTATAGATTATTTAGGTGACATCTAGATTGGTTTTAGGAATGATCTATGTCCTCTATTCATATACCTTCAAACTGAATGATACAAGTGATGATATTATTTCTATGTTGATTTTTTCGGAGT
This sequence comes from Viscum album, assembly GCA_963277665.1. Classification (NCBI taxonomy): domain Eukaryota; kingdom Viridiplantae; phylum Streptophyta; class Magnoliopsida; order Santalales; family Viscaceae; genus Viscum; species Viscum album. Next base: position 1,972,126,533 of record OY728151.1, read on the forward strand.
TATAGATTTTAATTTATACCCTTATCATACCTTTTATCAACTAGAGAATTTCCACTAATGGTGTGTGATGACCCAGACTCTCTTGTTCCTTCCCTTTGCCAAAATCTGGGTCCTAAAGGAGTGGGGTCTCGGTGAGACCGATCGGTACGATTGATCGGTGAGACCGATCGGCGTCACCCGGCATTGTCGAGTTGTTTCCAGTAGCGCTCCTTTTGCGCAAATAGGGTTTTAAACCCTATTCTGACTCATTTAAGCATGTTTTAAAGACCCTTAATGCGCATAAGAGTTTTAATTAAATACTTAATCAAGGGTCAGCTGTGGTTTCTCTTTCTTCGATCGTGGATTTCAACAAACAGCTTCTGGTGCATCGGGCGCGCCGCATCGTTATCCGTAAAGTTCTGCACCCAGCCTAAGTGTCGATCGTCGATCAAACAAGTAGGGAATTTCTCCTTTGCCTCTCTCTTTTGTGTATCATGTGGGGTGGGTGTGCTTTTGATTCTGTAGGATTGGATAAACCATACCTAATTAAAGATAATGAACAAATTCTATAAAGAAAGAGGGGGATGTGATCGTTAATGTTGTTTATGTTATGACAATCTTGTTGAGTTGTGCTGGCTTATGCCTTCTAAAAATCGAGGTCGTTGGTGGTCATTGTTTTTGCACTAATGAACCCCTACTGATGTTTTAAATGTCTTGTTGTGGTTGTAAACTCCTACTGTGAAAAGTAATTGGTCAATCACGTATATCCGGCCAAATAAATTGAGGCACCAAGATATTTCCTTCTATGATAACCCCCGGTTAAAACACACAAAAATTGAAATCATGGAGTGTGTTGAGTCGTTTAAATCTGAAAATACTGGCATGACCCTCACTTGTGTTGATGGTGGTAGTTCGTTGTTTTCTTTTCGGGCCGATTGCTGGAAATGTGGGAAGGGATGGGATCCCCTGTCTTGTACTTTTTGTGGTTGTGTGAATTTGGGGATGGGATCCCCTGTTGGTATGGACTCGGTGGTTGTGAGTTTTAAGACCCGGTGGTTACTTGTTTATATCACAAATTGGGGTGGGATCCTCTGTTGTTGAGAACCGGGTGTGGGCGTTATGGTTGATGTTTGACTATTTACTTTCCTGGATGTGTGCCTATGCTTACTAGTTTCCCAGTAGTGCTTAAACATAAACATTAATACTGAACATGAAACAAGAATGGTACAAATGAGTTTTGTTGGTGAGAGTCGTGACTTTTGAACCGGATATAGTGGTGTTGTGTTCCGTAATACGGTTAGAAAAAACTAGACTTTGGGTGAGTTCTTGTTACCTATATCTATACTTGTAGTTTTCTGTTTCTTATTCGCGCCCCACCCAAGTTGAGCACTTAGTGCCGAACACCCCCATTTCATGGGGGAGGGTGTTTTTTCCAACACTATTCTTGGGTTCTGGTTATTAGCTCCTTTTCTGCTCCCTTTCCTGGATAGCCCAATTATCTTCGGGCAGGTTGTGATGGCCTGAGGTCCATTATTAGCCCAAGAACCTTCGGGTGGGGTAGTGTGGTGGTTGGCCAGGTCTGTGTGGCAGGTGGTTTCCCATGTGTCTTCGGGATGAGGCCCAGGTGTCTTCGGGCGTGGCAGTGGATTTTCTAGTCCAGGTGTCTCCGAGCATGGTGGTGGTTGTTCTGGCCTAGGTGTTTGCAGGCGTGGTTACATGTGACAGTTGTGGCCCAGGTGTGTGCGGGCAGGATTTCGGCAGTGGGACTGCATGTGGTTGTGGCCCCGGTGAGTGTGGGTGGGTGTGGCAGTAGGACTGCGGTGAGAATGGCGGGATTGGTCCGATGAGTAGGATGTCTCAATAACCAGTGGGAAACTGGTGTGGGGTACCCAAACATCGATGTGCTCTGATTATATATATTACTTGACTTGCGTTATTTGGGGAGTGTGCCTTGTTGAGGCCTAGGGTGGATAGTTTACCTTGATAGGTGTTTGGTTTACTCATTTCTCACGGGACTTTAGTACGTTCCCCCACATGTGCATGAGAGTCTTTGGTTTTCCCTACTGAGCATACTTGTGTGCTCACCCTACGTATATAAAACTGCTTTCAGGTTTCTACGAGGACTTCGGGGATCACGCAGGACCTTACTAGCTCAGAACTTTAGAGTAGTTGTAGTTGTTGTTTTTCTTTTCTTCTTTGGTACTTACCTTTTTAGTCACATTTTGTACCTTGTGGCTTTACTTTTGGAACATGCATGTGGGAATGGTTTATTTTTTGCTTTACTTTTCTTTTACCTGGGTGTTGTGGAGTTTCATCATCTCATTTCTCGATCTTATAAAACAAAAAGGGGTAATGTCTTCCATTTTTGAGAAATTTCTATACCCTTGGTGCTGGTCGCCACTCTGGGACCTATTGAAGGCGTGTCTCGGGGGTCGTTATCTCTCCTTCAGCTTAAAGAAGGAAGGGCCTGTCAATCTGTAGACCCTTCCCTCCTTTTGGTGAAGGTGGGTCGTGACAGAATGGTATCAAAGGTGGAGGGTTGAGAGATAGGATGGAGTCTAGAGTTATGCATAGTGAGGATTGCATGGGATGGTAAGGCAACAGTGTTGGATGACCTTGGCGCGTGAATTAGGCCGGGGAAGACCGGTTAGGACACGGGATTTTAGGGCCCCCCGTGATCTGATGCAAGGACTCTGAACCTAACGAACGGCCAAGTGAGACCACACTAATTGTAGGGTAGAGACCCTTGGAAAGGTACATGCATCATAATGACTTGTGTTCTTGTGTTTCTGGGATGTCTTGGGAATTAAGAATAAATTAAATTTTAAGTTGTTTTGAAGACGATATTCTGCACTACTTGGGCTTAGGCATTCCTTGTTTACCTTGCAGCTATGGCACCTGGAAGGAAACCACGTGTGGTACAGGAGATCGAGGCCCCGGAGATTACTTTGGTTGATCGGCAAAGAGCTGATCGAGAGGAAGAGGGCGACCAGTGGCAGAAGACTCTTCAGGCCTTCCAGCGACAGGCCCTCGAGATGTTTGAGGGCAGCACCTCCGATATGAAGACTGAAGGCTGGATAGAGGAGCTAGTTATAGAATTCGGCCTGATTCGGGCCCCGACCGAGTACTGGGTTCCTCTGGCCGTTAGCCAGATGCGGGGAGCGGCACGTCAGTGGTGGATGCTTTACCTGGGGGAGAGGAGAGAGTCTGAGGTGGCTTGGGCGGATTTCAAGAGGGATTTCAGGGTGAAATTCATCTCCTCGACAATGAAGGATGAAAAGATGCATGAACTACTCTCCCTCCTGCAGGGGAGTATGTTCGTGAGGGATCTAGGGATCAAGTTGAAGGACCTCCTACGTTTTTCTCCGGACCACTTTCCCAACGAGGAGTCTCGGGCAAGACGTTTGGAGGAGGCGCTCCGACCCTCCCTCTAGTATGCTGTTACCCCTTTACCCTGCCGACATACTTGGAGGTCCAGAAGAAGGCCGAAGTGGTGGAGAGGATGCATGCTCTAGGAGAAGTGTCACGAGAGGGTATCCAGCTGGGACCATCGAAGGGGAAGGCCGTCAGCACCAGGCCTCCAACATTAGGACCCTCCAGGTTCCGACCCGCAGGGAGCATACCGCAGCAGTTTCAGTTTCGATCCCCCGTCCTCACCCTTTTCCTTCGATCCCGGGACTGCGCTGCTTCATCTATGGGAGCCCTAGACATCTCTGGAGTCAGTACCCCAACCGGGTGAAGAACAGCAGTTGCAGTTATCCCCAGCACCCGCCCCAGCAGCATCTTCCAGCCAGACCTTTCCAGCAGTATCAGCAGGGACAGCGAGCTCGCGCTCCTCCGAGGGCAGACGTAGGAGGGGGAGGCTGACCTCAGGGCGCTCCACAGGGACCTCGACCAGGGTGTGGTCGGGGAGGTGGCCGACAGCCAAGGGGCAGGGGAGCTGGGCGTGGACAGTTACATGTCGCAAAGGCAGTAGTTCCAGCAGGGCCAGAGGTTGTTCAAGGTATGATCAGTCTGTTTAGCACTCTTGCTCATGCTTTATTCGATACCAGAGTTTTTCAATCCTTTGTTTCACCCAGTTTAGGCCTTTCCTTGGGCCTAGATTCCGAGAGACTTCCAGTGCCCCTGGTGTTCAACACACCAGTCAGAGGTTAGACCGACTTGTTGTTCGTTTGTCGGGGATGTAGACTGATGATAGGGCCACATCAGTCGGTTAGGGATCTTCTTCTGCTACAGATTCAGCCATACGATGTCATCCTAGGAATCGACTGGCTATTTTCTGTGTATGTCGTCATCGACTGTTTCCGAAGAAGGGTGGTGTTCTCAGACTTGGACAGCCGATTTGTTACCTTCACCGGCAAGTGGAGCAGTCCGAAGGGAAACAGGAGAGAGGAACCTATCCTCTCCTTGTTGACCGAGATGACAGTGGAATCAGTAGATGCTGAAATGGTGGAAGTGCCAGAGATCGTCCGTGAGTTTATGGACATCATTCCTGAGGAGGTGACGACTCTACCCCAACGACGTGATATCAAGTTCGGGATAGACCTGTAGGCCGGCGCTCGTCCGATCGCGATGTCTCTTTACCAGATGACACCTTCGGAGCTACGAGAGTTGTGGATAGAGATTGAAAATCTGATGAAGAGGGGTTATGTTCATCCGAGCGCGTCACCGTGGGGCGCTCCAGTGCTGTTCGCAAAGAAGGTAGATGGTGGCCTCAAACTGTGCATAGACTACAGGAGGCTGAATCAGGTAACGATCAAGAATCCCTACCCTCTTCCGAGAATAGATGATATTTTCGACCAGCTGAAAGGGTCAGGATGGTTCTTGAAGATCGACCTGCGGTCTGGGTACCACCAGCTGAGGGTGAAAGAGAGCGACATCCCGAAGACAACGTTCAGGTGCAGGTATGGGCACTTCGAGTTCGTAGTTATTCCCTTCGGTGTTACGAACTCCCCAGCTGTGTTCATGGGGCTTATGAACTCCATATTCCAAGAGTAATTGGATCGGATCATGGTTGTGTTCATCGATGATATCCGGATCTATTATAGGTCATAAGAGGACCATGCAGAGCACCTGAGGATAGTTTTGGAGGTCCTCCGGTAGCACCAGCTCTATGGGAAGTTGTCAAAATGAATGTTCTGGACACGAGAAGTGCACTTCCTCGGGCACGTAGTGTCTGAGTAGGGGGTAGTGGTCGACCCATCAAAGGTTGAGGCAGTTGTTTATTGGGTAGCACCCAAGAATGTGGCGGAAGTCCGAAGTTTCCTCGGGCTGGCAGGTTACTACCGGAGATTCGTACCCAACTTCTCTTGAGTAGCAGCCACTTTGACGGCTCTGACCAAGAAGGACCAGGCTTTCGTATGGAGTGAGTTGTTCCAGTCAGCCTTCAGCTATCTAAAGGAGAAGTTGGTCAGTGCCCCAGTACTGAGATTACCATAAGAAGGGGCGGCTTATGAGGTGTTCTGTGATGCTTTAGGACAGGGCCTGGGATGCGTGCTGATTCAGCGACAAGGGGTGATCTCTTATGGGTCCAGGCAGCTGCGTCCCCATGAGTATAGTTACACCACCCATGACCTGGATCTTGCAGCGGTCATTTTTTCGCTAAGTTTGTGGTGGCACTACCTCATTGGGGAATGCTTTGTGGTCTTCACGGATAACAAAATCTTGAGGTATATCTTCTCCCAGCGGGACTTAAACTTGCAAAAGTGGAGATGGGTGGAGTTCTTCCAGGATTATGACTTTGAGATCTCTTATACTGAGGGCAAGGGAAATGTGGTGGCCGATGCCTTGAGCAGGAGGACACATAAGGATGCGGTCCGAGAGTCGGCAGACGCCTGGAAGGCGATGGAGGAGTTGGCTGCCTTACACCTGGATGTGAAGATGGATAGCTGCAGAGGCTGCCTATATCATTTGACGGTGCAGTCGTCCCTGTTTTAGCAAGTGGAGGAGTCTCAGTGGGGAGACCTAGGGTGAAAAGTGATGCGTGACCAAGTTGACCGGGGCAATGCTCCGGAAGGATGGACAGAGGATGGTTAGAACCGGGTGTTTTTTCAGAAGAGGTAGTTTGTCCCGGAGGCGATGCGTGCTAAGGTTCGTAGTGAGTTCCACAACTAACCCCTGGAGGTACACCCAGGAGATTCCAAGATGTACCAGGGTTTGAAGAGTTAGTTTTGGTGGCCTGGAGTTAAGCGAGAGGTGGAAGAGTTTGTGGCTAAGTTCTTAGTGTGTCAGCAAGTGAAGGCTGAACACTGAGTTCCAGGCGGCCTACTGCGGCCTCTAGATGTCCCCGAGTGGAAGTGGGATGACATCTTGATGGATTTCGTCATGGAAATCCCCAAGGTACAAGGAGGGTACGACGCCATCTGGGTGGTAGTGGACAAGTTGACGAAATCAGCTCACTTTCTGGCGATCAGGGAGTCGAGTACTGTAGATTCTTTGGCACGAAAGTTCGTGGATGAGGTGGTGCGGTTGCATGGAGTTCCGAGGTCTATAGTCTCAGATAGGGATGAACAGTTTACCTCGAGAGTCTGGAGAGGATTTCAACATTCGTTTGGAACCCAGTTACGCCTTATCACTTCTTTCCATCCCCAGACAGATGGACAAATAGAGCGCACCATCCAAACCTTGGAGGATATTCTACGGGCATGTGTTCTGGACTGAGGATAATCATGGGTGCGATACTTTCCTCTGGTAGAGTTTTCCTACAATAATAGATACCACTCTACAATCGGTATGGCCCCGTTTGAAGCTTTGTACGGGAGGCCATGTTGTTCACCTGTGTGTTGGACCGAAGTAGGAGCGGTAGGCATCCTTGGCCCAGAGGTGGTGCAGAACATGACAGAGAAGGTTCAGCTCATATGGGAAAGGATGAAGGCGGCAGAGGACCGACATAAGTTGTATACTGATACCAGGAGGAGGCCCTTGGAGTTTGAGGTTGGGGACCACGTGTTCTTAAAGGTCTCCCCTCGACGTGGGCAGAAGAGGTTTGGCAAGGGGAGTAAGCTTTCTCCCAGATTCATCGGACCCTTCAAAGTGTTGCGGCGGGTCGGTGAAGTGGCTTATCAGCTAGCGTTACCATCGCCGCTACTGAGGATACATGATGTCTTTCATGTGTCCTAGCTCCGTCGATATCTGCACGACAATTCACACGTCCTTGATTGGGGTGAGCTGGACATCGAGGACGACGTGACCTTTGTGGAGAGACCAGTGATGAACGAGGATCGCAAGGAGAAGTTGCTTCATGGGCGAACCATTCCCTTGGTTCGTGTGTTGTGGAGACATGGTGGGATTGAGGAGAGTACTTGGGAGAGGGAAGCACAGATGCGTACCCAGTACCCAGAGTTGTTTTGAGTTTTGTTCCTTGTTGTACCTGTTGTGGTAGAACGTTTTGTCTTTTGGCTATGAAATGTACTGGTTTTCTTTCCTCTGATTGTGTGTGAAAAGCCCCGACTATGGGGAAGGAGAGAACCCGAACCCTAATCAAGACGCATTAAGGTGGATGCGATTAAACCCATGCCGGCGAGTCAGTGCCGCCCAAAGCGGATAATATCTTGACATGGGGGAAAAGACTCCCCACCCCACATGCCCGGGCAGTTTGGCATGATATGTTTCTTGGTTCGTGATAAGAAGGTGTTCTTAGTTAACAATGAGGTTCACTCTTGAGTGGTATCTTTCGGGGTGGTTGTTCGGACCCGCCCTTCCCTTCTGGGTTGTTTGAATTCTCGAGGACGAGAATAGTTTGAGAGGTATCTGATGTGATGACCCAGACTCTCTTGGTCCTTCCATTTGCCAAAATCCGGTTCCTAAAGGAGTGGTGTCTCGGTGAGACCTATCGGTGCGACCGATCGGCGCGACCGATCAGTGAGACCGATCGGCGTCACCTGGCCTTCTCGAGTTGTTTCCAGTAGCGCTCCTTTTGCACAAATAGGGTTTTAAACCCTATTCTGACTCGTTTAAGCATGTTTTAAAGACCTGTAACATGCATAAGAGTTTTAATTAAATACTTAATCAATTCATGAGTCGGTTTAAACCACCCGACACCCTTTAATAACGAGTGGAGCGGCGTGGTCAACCCACGACCCCTGCGCCTTACGCGGTTTCACATTTTCACCCCAACCGTCCCCAGCGCTTATAAACCAAGGGTTATCTATGGTTTCTCTTTCCTCGATCGTGGCTTTTCACAAACAGCTTCTGGTGCATCGGGCGCGCCAGATCGTTCTCCGTAATGTTCCGCGCCCGGCCTAAGAGTCGATCGTCGATCAAACAAGTAGGGAATTTCTATTTTTCCTCTCTCTTTTGTGTATCATGCAGGGTGGGCGTGCTTTTGATTCTATAGGATTGGATAAACCAGACCTAATTAAATATAATGAACTAATTATATAAAGAAAGAGGTAGTTGTGATCGTTAATGTTGTTTATGTTATGACCATCTTGTTGAGTTGTGTTGGGTTATGCCTTTTGAAAATCGAGGCCATTGGTGGTCGTTGTTTGTGCACTAATGAACCCATGCAGATGTTTTAAATGGCATGTTGTGGTGGTAAACTCCTACTGTGAAAAGTAATTGGCCAATCACATTTATCCGACCAAATAAATTGAGGCACCCAGATCTTTCTTTTTGTGATAAACCCCGGTTAAAACACACAAAAATTGAAATCATGGAGTGTGTTGAGTCATTTAAATCCGAAAATATCGGCATGACCCTGACTTGTGTTGATGGTGGTAGTTGGTTGTTTTCTTTTCAGGCCGATTGCTGGAAATGTGGGAGGGGATGGGATCCCATGTCTTGTACTTTTGGTGGTTGTGTGAATTTGGTGATGGGATCCCCTGTTGGTATGTACTCGGTGGTTGTGAGTTTTAAGACCTGGTGGTTACTTTTTTATATCACAAATTGTGGTGGGATCCTCTGTTGTTCAGAACCGGGTGTGGTCGTTATGGTTGATGTTTGACTGTTTAGTTTCCTGGACTTGTGCCTATGCTTACTAGTTGCCTTGCAGTGCTTGAACTTAAACATTATTACTGAACATGAAACAAGAATGGGACAAATGGGTTTTGTTGGTGAGAGTCGTGACTTGTGACTCGGATATAGTGGTGTTTTGTTCCATAAGCCGGTTAGAAAAACCTAGACTTTGGGTGAGTGATTGTTACCTATATCTATACTTGTAGTTTTCTGTTTCTTATTCGCTCCCCATCCAAGTTGAGCACTTAGTGTCGAGCACCCCCATTTCATGGGGGAGGGTGTTTTTTCCAACACTATTCTTGGTGGCTGGTTATTAGCACTTTTTCTGCTCCCTTTCCCGGATAGCCCAAATATCTTCGGGCAGGTTGTGATGGCCTGAGGTCCATTATTATCCCAAGAACCTACGGGCGGGGTAGTGTGGTGGTTGGCCTGGTGTGTGCGGCAGGTGGTTTCCCAAGTGTCTTCAGGATGAGGCCTAGGTGTCTTCGGGCGTGGTAGCGGATTTTCTAGCCCAGGTGTCTTCGGGCGTGGTGGTGGTTGTTCTGGCCTAGGTGTTTGCAGGTGTGGTTATGTGTGATAGTTGTGGCCCAGGTGTGTGCGGGCAGGATTTTGGAAGTGGGACTGCCTGTGGTTTTGGCCTAGGTGTGTGCGGGCGGGTGTGGTAGTGGGACTGCGGTGAGAATGGCAGGATTGGTCCGATTCGTAGGATGTCTCAATAACCAGTGGGAAAGTGGCACGGGGTACCCAAACATCGATGTGCTCTGATTATATATATTACTTGACTTGCGTTATTTGGGTAGTGTGCCTTGGTGAGGCCTGGGGTGGGTAGTTTACCTTGATAGGTGTTTGGTTTACTCTTTTCTCACGGGACTTTAGTACGTTCCCCCACTTGTGCACGAGAGTCTCTGGTTTTCCCTACTGAGCGTACTTGTGTGCTCACCCTACGTATAAAAAATTGCTTTCAGGTTTCCAGGAGTACTTCGGGGATCACGCAGGACCTTACTAGCTCAGACCTTTGGAGCAGTTGGAGTTGTTGTTTTTCTTTTCCTATTTGGTACTTACCTTTGTAGTCACCTTTTGTACCTTGTGGCTTTACTTTTGGAACATGCATGTGGTAATGGTTTATTATTGGCTTTACTTTTCTTTTACCTAGGTGTTGTTGAGTTTCATCATCTCATCTCTTGATCTTATAAAACAAAAAGGGGTAATGCCTTCCATTTGTGAGAAATTTCTATACCCTTGGTGCTGGTCGCCACTCCGGGACCTATTGAAGGTGGGTCTCGGGGGTCATTATCTCTCCTTCAACTTAAATAAGGAAGGGCCTGGAAATCTACTGACCCTTCCCTCCGTTTGGTGAAGGTGGGTCATGACATTGTGACAATCTTTCAATCATACTTTCTAGTAAAGTGATTTTATCCCCAATGGAGAAATGGTTCATTCATGGGATTCCTATTTGGTAGAGATGATACCAAGTAGTATCTTCCTTGGTTTGTATTGGTTACCCTTTTCAATTTTAATATGGTGTTATGTGGTTTTTTATATGATATGACTTCCACCTTCAATATTGAATGGGACCCTATTAGTTTTATCACGTAGCACCAACCCTTGAGATGTGGTAGTGATTTTCCCATCAGATGGTTTCATGGATTTATATGACTTAGGGGTGGTTGAGGATTTCCTTCATGTGCATGTTAATTAATTCAATGGTACTCATATAAGAAAAACCATGGTTGTTTCTTAATGGGAACCTGACATATGCATCGAAGTGCATAAAAAATATGAAATTAAAGTGTTATTGCATAGGATTATAGATTCCTTTATATTTATCTCATTTTTGTCCTAGTAAGAATGAAACATGTGGACGTAGATATTGTGGGTTGTTATATTATAATGTGGTCAAAGTGATAAACTCAATGTAAGGAATTCAAATAAGAAATTATTTTATTTGTTCAGATATTTATAGTACAATCACCCACTTATTGAATCCTTTTCCTTTTAACACTAAATACCTTCTATATTATTAATCTGGAGATAGAATATTTGTGCTCGGAAAACCTAATATGAGTGGATTAGACAGCTTCCGATGCCTTGGATAGCTCATTGTAATCCATGTTAACTCTAGGAAAATCCTCATCTACTCAAAAATAAATTGGGGATTTCTTATACACATATTTATCTGGTTTATAAGTTTTAGAAGAATAATCATCTTCTACTATATTTAGTTCATCCTCCAATGTGCATTTGGTGTCTTTTTAGGAAAATCTTACATAATACTATTTCTATGCTTATTCATCAAGATTGGAAACATTATTTTTTCCATCATGAACTGTGATTCCAACCACTTTATGCTGATGTTACTTTTTGTTATCAAATATTATATTTTGACGCTATAAATGATTTAAAAATTCTAGGGTTGAAAATTTGGAGATTTGGGAGAAACATAATAGGAATACGTTTTAGCATAAATTTTAGTATTTACCATGTGGAAATTGAGTAATATGGAATTGTTGGTTGTTCTGAATATTTTTATTGTTTCAGTAGATTTTTCATAACCATTCATTTCCATGAAAACCATTTGGATCAAAGGAATATATTATAGATGTTTTATCATACCTTATGAATGATTTTTATATCCACGTAGTTATTCCAAATTAATAACGTGCTTTGGTTTTCATGGTAAAGTAGCTACCACGTTGTTAGAACACTGTTTCACTTTAACAAAAAACTCCCCCTATCCCAAAATATAGAGGGTTCATATCTTACTCTTGGGCTCATCTTTATTATATTATGTTTTTATAATCTTACACTATCGTATATATGAATCTCTTTCTCTATTTAGTAGTAACTATGTGTTTTAATTTTCTTTATTATTGTGTAGGTGCATTGTGATATACATGGATAAAAGAAAGATCACATTACTGAGAAACAAACCTCAATATATTAAGGGTTTCAATGAGTTTTTTATTTTTCAATTTCTAATTGATATTTTGAAGGAAGAATAAGATGAACATGTCCTAAATGTAAATTTAGAACATGGTTGAGAAGATATGAAGTTTTTGAACATTTAATATAGAATAAATTCCCTGGTCAATATTTTTGTCTGATTCGGCATGGAGAATCGAATGTTACAGGAAGATTGAGCACTGATGTTTATCCACAGAATGAGGTTCCAAGTTCTTTGACAATGTAAAATGAAATGAAAAAACTCATAAATGATGCATTTGGCTTGGCAAGACACCACTATCAGTATCAAACCATATCAGAACAACCAGAAGAGGGTGATATAAATGGCATCGTGACAAGTGATGTTTTTGAGACTGTAACAAAAGCAGATCAAGATTGTTACATATCATTTGATCCTTCTCTTGATTCAGTGGAGCCAATTGTAAGAGAAAACTTCACTAAGGAAAATGTGATTCATGATTTTTTTGACGATGGAAATCAAGAGTTGTATAGTGGGTGTTTGAAATATTCAAAGCTTTCATTTCTGCTAAAGTTGTACCATATAAAAATTCTATGTGGAATTACAAATAAGGAAATGTGCATGATATTGGAATTCATTCGTAATGCATTTCTTGAAGAAAAAATCCCCAAATCTTTTTATGATATGAAAAAAGATGTCAAAAATCTTGTTCTAAATTATACAAAAATACATGCATGTCCCAATGATAGTATGCTTTATTGGGGAGAGGATTCAAGTAGACAGAATTGCAAGGAATATTCTTCTTCAAGATTGTAGTCAATGGGTGATGTTAGAAGTCCAAATGAACATAATTTTAGGGAGATGAAGAAAAGGAATACACATGCACAGGTTTTCAATTACTTTCCTTTGAAGCCTCGATTACAAAGATTATCCATGTCATCAAAAATCGTCGAACACATGAAGTGCCATTTTGTAGATAATAACAATGATGGGTTAATGAGACATCCAATATATTCCTAATCATGGAAGACATTTTATTAATTACATCTAGATTTCATAGCCGATCCTAGGAATATTCGATTAGGATTAGATACTGATGGATTCAACCCATTTGGGACTTTGAGTACCAGTTATAGCATTTGGCCAGTTGTTTTGATCTCTTATAATCCGCCTCCATGGATGTGTATGAAACAAACATCTTTTATCATTTCGATGATTATTCCTGGAAAAAAAATTCCTGGAAATGATATTGATGTATACTTGCAGTTATTGATTGATGAATTGCTGGAGTTATAGAGTAACGGTGTTGAGAAATTTTATGCTTCTTCTAAAAAAATGTTCAAAATGCATGCTTATTAAATGTGGACCATTAGTGACTTCCCGAGGCTTGGGAATTTATCTAGTTGGAACACTTATGTGGGATTGGATTGTCCCATTTTTAACATTGATTTTAATCCAAAAAGTCTACATCAAAGTAGATAATGGTGCTTCTTGTGCCATCGATTGTTTCTCGATGCATCTCATAGATTTCAGCTGAACAGGTCAATATTTAAGGGTTCCATTGATCATAGACCACCTCCAAAGTTATTAACTAGTTTTGAAATATTGAAACAGCTTGAAAATGTTGGAACAGAATTTGTGAAGGTTCATCATTTAAATGATAGTAGAAAATGGGTCTGAAGTGCGTCGTCAAGTGAAATCAGAACGCAACAATTGAAGAAAAAAAGTATATTCTTCAAACTTTCATATTGGGAATTTAATTTGTTGTGGTACAATCTTGATGTGATGCATATTGAGAAGAATGTCTATGAAAATTTGATTTTCACATTACTTAATGAGCCTAGAAAGTCGAAGGATCATCTCAATGCTCGCAAAGACATACAAGTAATGAACATAAAATGTGATCTTTAGCCAAATAAGAATGAAAAGTATGTTCCGACCATTTTTGCAATAAAAAATGGGATAAAGACACATTCTTTCAAATTTTAAGGAATGTGAAGTTATACGATGTGTATTCATGTAACAGCTCGAGGTGTGTTGACTTGAATAATCGTAAGTTACATGGATTGAAAAGTCACGATTCACATATTTTGTTACAACTGTTACTGCCATTGACATTGTGTACATTATTAACTGAAAAAGTTACTGCTATTGTACTCCAATTTTGTACATTTTTCTGGAAATTATATGAGAAAGCTCTACATCCATTTCATCTTGACATCCTCTAGAATAGGTTTGTATTGACCCTCTGTGCAATGGATATGATCTTTACTCCATCATTTTTTACTGTCATGATGCATTTAATTGTGCATTTGGTTTAGGAACCTAAATTTGGAGGCCCTGTTCATAATCGATGGATGTATCCAATTAAGAGGTATTTTATTTATATTTTCTTGAGTTAAGATAACAATTTTTGGAATTTAAATAAATTCATTATATTATTATTATATTTCATAGATATATTGGGTATTGGAAAGTATACGTGAGAAATAAAGCTCAACTAGAAGGCTCTATTGCTAAAGGATATTTGGTTGAGGAGTGTCTTACCTTTTTTTCTAGATATTTGGATTCTATTGGGACTATATTTTTCCAAACTGGATGTGTTTATGAGACATAAACTCAATCTCAAATGCATTAGAAATCAAAAATATTTCTTGTTATTGGCCGATCAGTTGGGAGGACCGAAAATGTGACATTTACGGAATTTGAATTATTATAGGAACATAGATATATGATGCTGAATAGTGAAGTGGGTGATCCATTTGTTGAAGGATTTAAGATACTAAACAATAGATGAATGAGAGTCTGAACATGAAATGAGAAAGATATAATGAAATTTGTGAATAAAGAGCTTGTATTACGGTTTGAACGACGTGTAAGTTCATAAATGTTGCAATAAATCTGAATATTTGTTTGACACATACATTTTGTAAATCTATTAAATTATATTTATTTTTTCAGATCATGAATACTGACACTCAGGAAGACATGTCAGAATATTTGGTGTTTTTTTCTAGAGTTCATATAAAAAAATTTAAAAATTTTGAAACATATAATGTGAATGGATTTAGATTTCATACAATAGATCGAGAAGTGTGTATGAAAATACAGAATAGTTGTATATATACATTTTCTGAAGTGGGATACTATAGAGATATTCATGATGTTATTGAATTAAACTACCATGGACATTTTTCTGTTGTTTTATTGAAATTAAAATTGGTCGATATAATCAGAGGTGTTAAAATAGAATCCTTGAAATTTACTCCTGTGACCTTCTCTCACATGATGGATCTTGGTGATAATGAACTTCATGATACATATATATTATCATCGCAAGAAAAAAAATTTATATTATGTGAATAATTTTGTGGAGGAAGTGTGGAGTGTAGTTTTTCACATAATAGAAAGATATTTGTATGATATTGGTGATGAAGTGGAAGATTTGAGCTCTGAAATTGAATTTCATCATCAACAGGAAGTATAATTATTAGTCCATCATGATATTGAAAATATCAATCTAGCAAGGATGAATGAAGTGGATGAATAAATGGATCACGAAACCAACATGATTGGAGGGGAAAATTATATGTACTATAATTTATACATTTATTAATCACTTGTTTCATTTCGACAGTCATTCATTATCATTGTTATATATATTTTGTCCGTTTGTATTGGGAATCTATTATCATTTTTAATTTTTTTTTTGCATATTTTTTTTTAAAATATATATTCTTTAACATAATTTTATTAGATTAAATGACAGGAATTACAAGGAGGATGCGGTATAATATTTCATCTAGTTCTGCGACATATGATGATCCATATGGCTCCCTACCCATGACATCTGAGGCACCAGCTTCCTACACCCATGCACTATCTCCCCCTACACCATCTCTCACACCATCTATGGGTGTCCCATTTGAGGCTGATTCATCGACTCCCCCTTCAAGAGCCTCAGTAGTGGGGTGGAAACACACCCCTTCTAGTTCATCACGGATATACTTGAGTGTCACTGTCATAGGTACAAATTTTAGTTAAATAAATTTATTGCATTTTGTTTACACTAATTTTTTTCCTCATTGAAGATGAAAAAAATGAAACCATGGAGAAAAACATAAAAAGTTCAGATGTTTGGAATATGAATGGCGAGAAGATAGTAGTTCCATTTGATTCTTATGGGGTCCCTACAGATGATGACGCGGGGTTACGTGGCCAGATTCAAGGCCCGCTAGTAGTGGATCCCATTTCCCTTCTTATTTCTTATGATGATTGGATACATATGCCTCCAAGATGGAAAAATAAATTTTTTGGTTCCCAAATAAATGTTATTTTATTACATTATGGTTTAATTGAACATCATGTTACTAATGCGTTCAAAATGAATTTCTGTATACATATTTTCTTCAACATCACAGCTGCTGATGTGATTGCACCGAAGTGGACGTTGAAAAATATTGTTAATAAATGGATAGATTTAAAATGGAGATTGTGGTGTGATGTCAACGATACTTAGTTGACCATGAAACAAATGTATGAGAAGCTACCTAGTGGGGTACCGAAAGAACAGTGGAATGTTTTTGTTGACAGACATTGTGATGAGAAGCTGATGATATTGAAATATAAATTATTATATTATCCTCATTTTATATTTATAGATATATATGAAGACGAGATGACATTGAATACATTAATTTATATTTCATTTTATTTATTTCAGGATCTCTCATGATAGAATGAATCAAACCAGGCTAAGCAAGTCACCCCTCACACGGTAGGCTCAAAAAGCCTTTTTAGAAGCCGAACGACAATGTTAATCATTTAATTAGTTAAAATATTAATAGGAAAATATTATCTATTTAATATATTGATCTGTTGATTTATCTTTTCTTAATGTAATCACGATGTTTAGGGCATGAAGCATCCTAAACTGAACTGTGGTTGGATGTTCACAAAAAAATCATATGGAAGTTTTGTTAATGATCCTTCCAAAGAAGTTGTGGTATGAAGTCAACTTTTTATTATAATAACTTATTATCAATTTTTACTATGTGAATATTTATTGATATTGGATTTATAGGTAAAAATTAAATATCTATGGGATGTCAATCCCAGGAAGTCCTACTCAGTCTCCTCGGATGACCCAGTTGCTAAAGTCCTTGGGAAGGAGCATCCTGGTAGAGTGCGCGGGATGGGTTTCAGACACATACCATCTATGGTCTTTGGCATTCCACTAGAGATTCCAACTGCATCTACTCCTGGTTATGGTCATTTCATAACTACAGATTCTTAGAGGGAGATTGCTTCTCTACGAACCATAGTTCAAGACCAGGGGGCTCATATTTCCACTTTGCTGAAAGTGATGGCTGATATACATCATACGATGAGAAAATATGCCCCCTGTGGTAGTGCATCGACTGGTGATAAGTAGGTAAATCAATAAAAATCAAAATAATTTAGTTTTCAAACATTCATCAGTTTTATGTTTTAATATAAATATGCAACATCATTTAATTTTCAATATAATGTTCCTATAGGTGAAAGCAGAAAGTGGAGATGGAGGTGGAGAGGGTGATTATGCATTACCGGACCGTGAGTATTTGTATTGCTGATGTGTTGAACAAATATGGGAACAATTGGTTTGTATATGTAACATGTTTGGAACATATTGGAAACCAAACATTTTCGTGTCCAAACATTTTCTTAATATATCATGTTTACTTTTATTCATTTTATTGATTTCTGATGTTTCCTTTTATGTCATGATTTCTCGATTGTGTTATACATAATTCCATTCAGGCCCATTTTTGAATTGGTAGTCAAGATTTTGGATAACTAGGAGTAAAACCCATTGTTGATCTCTTCCAAAAATTGGTTCATTTCATAGGGATCAAGGGGATAATGTTGTGGACACTTCGGTGATGCAGAATGTGTAGATAGTGAATCTTCATGTGTTGCTAATGGTTATCATATTCTTTTCATGATGATAAAATGTGGTCATGCCCCATATAAAACCTAGGTTCCTCTTAATGGGAGATGGCATTAACCCGTATAAAACTGAGATTCATTGTACGATGTGTGTTTGATGATCTAAAAGTCTTACACTATATAAAATTTGGATTCCTCTTACGATAAATATGATATGGGTGGATTGATTCCCATTTCCATGGGATATATATTGATGCATATATCTTCTATCATTGAGCCTAGTTGAAGATTCACCATATAATAATCCATTACATAAGGTGACATTTCCCCTAAACACTCACATAAGCCTCTTTTTTATAAATAATCTCCTTTCATTTATGTTGACACATCAGTGGGCCAAGATGCTCTCATTTCTAGATATGAGGAAGTAAATAATGGGTTTATAGATGCAAAATTCCTTCTAAAATCCTAATAAGATGAATTAAAACCATATAATTACCTCGTGTGAAATATATATGCCTATTAATGATACATAATTTAACCCCATAAAAAATTGATAAGTCTCTTAAAGAGAGATAATTTCACCTCTGATAAATTCTCAATGCCTAATATTATAATATTTAATTATGAAATATCATCATCAATGAAGTTAAACCCCTCTAGCATTGGTATACTAGGACACCGTGAATCATAAAAACTTGTGGGTTGATTCCAATAATCACTATATAAGTAGTTACATATAAATATTTAATCCAGGGAACAACCCTATCACTGACTCATTATAGGTTTATCCCTTTCCTATCTACTTTGGTCAAAGCTTATAGACCTTTAACCCAAACTTATTCCTATATTTTGAGCTCTTGTAATTTAATCTAGGTGTAGTCATAGTCCATGTTGTATAATTTTAAACATCAAATCTAAATGTCTTCAGAAAAAAATGCTAATTAACAACCATACCCTATTAAATGAAATAAGGATGCCTAATCCGATATGTGTGGTATGATTATAAAAATAATTACCACATATAAAATAGAGATTCCTCATATGATAAGTATGAAATAAACCACACATTACCTATATAAAACTTGTATTTCTCTCAATATGAGATGATATGATATCCTTTGCAGAGATGAAAACACTCCACTGACAATAGTTTCTTACCATGTCACACATCAAAACTATTTTTGTCATGATGCCCATTATGAGGAGACACATTTTGATGCATTTATTTTTCAGATCTTCCCTATCCCTACTAGCAACTCATCATGGGGACGTTTACCTCTAGGCCAGGCTTGAATCTTGTCAACCCACATGTTTAAGTAAAACATTTGAGCACATAAGGAAATATCTCCCATGGAACCAATTATTCTATATGGTATATCCCCACATACACTTGTGCAGTTCACACATTGTACTATTTGGATAATCCTCATGCTACCTATCTGAAAAGTATCTCTAATGAAATGGTTCGTGGACACAGTGTCTTACATACCATCTCAGGCACATTCAATGAAGTACATTTACTGATAAAAAGATGATCTCATGCATTGATCTCCATGAATAGTAGATCGTCATATTTTTCATCCTATCCTCAATCAGCTCCGGTATCCTATGTTTCAAACATGGTCAATAATAATTCTATTTCTATCGATGACTCCCATTTCACTTCCCAGTTCTCAAAAGTTGTAATTTTCATCATGATTTTTTTCAGGTCACTTCTTACCCTCATTGGGTTCACCCCTATAATCAATTATTACTATATTAATATCATTGATCTTTGAATAAATCATGGTTCAGCAGGGCTTAAGGGTTGGGAGGAAGCCCGCCTCAATCATGGTTGAGTTGCTTGATCACCACATGGTCCTAATTATATAACCTTAAATAAGAATTCAATGTCCATGAATCACTAATCATAACTAATTTTAAATAAATATTAGAATGTGTTGTGTGGTGTTGAATCCATTCTCTATCAATTCGGGTCTTGTGTTTTACTCCACCTCACTACACATATCCATTTATGATGTTCCACTATATTTTCCAAGAATCACGACCATAATTTTTTTACTAGTTGTCTTAATTATTAATTAAATTTTTTATGCATTAATATGTTAGGCTATTTGTATTTCTAGTTTGATTTTTTTCAGGGCAGTGCTGTAGTGTAAACAGAACAACTATTTTTCTTTCTGGTCTGCTTTTGGCACCAGTTTTAACCGCCACTAAAATATACTCGTAAAACATAGTGGCGGTTAAAACCGCTGCTAAATGTTAGTATTTTTTACTTAGTGGTGGTAGTAACCGCCGCAATTGGATTAAATTTAGCGATAGTTTTAACTTCCGCTATAGAGTCGCATCACCAGCATGAATTTCGTGGCGGTTTTCCTGACTATAGGGGTGGTTTTACGGCCACTGGATTTTATTTTATTAGTGGCGGTTATAACCACCATGAAAAAAATAATATCCAGGGTCGGTAAAAACCGTCGTGAAAATCAGTAAAACTGCATCTAAATGAGGCAGCTACGACGCTTCCCCTAAACCGCCGCTAAATGGAAATAACCGCCGCTAATGGATTGTTGATGCCCAATTTAGCATCGATTACTGTAAACTGCCACCCAACCATATAGAGGTGGTTTAAACCGCTGCTATATGCAAAAATGACAGCCGCTAATAGGCAGATTTCTTGAAGTGGGTAAATAAATATAGATGGTATTTTAAGTCTTTCAATAAAAATTATTAAAGTGGAGAAAAAATATTACAATTTAAAATAAAATGTAAAAAATTTATTCAAATATTTTCGGAAACAACTTAGAATAATATGATTAAAAATGATGATTTTGAAACCCTTGTTGAGAAATTAAAATTTCATAAATAGTAATACAATTCATAAAAATCTGAAAATTATGTGAATTATAACGTGAATATGAAAGCATAATCAAATGGTGATATGAAAGTTAAAGGAAAAATATCAAAATATTAAATAAGGTTTTGGGAGTCTAAATTTTTTTCTTTGGAAAAATGGATCGAATGATAATGATAAATAAATGAAACAAAAGTATGAAAACTAGAGGATAAAAAATATTTTACCATGGAAAATTCTAATATTATAGATATTGATTGTATTGTGGTGGAAATTGGAATATAAAAAATAGAAATTGTTTCAGCTAATAATAATTCTATGAATAAAGAATATATATAATCTATAATACTTTGGGGACTGAAACCACTCCATTTATAAAAGTCCAGAAATAATCTGAAAATTTAGCAATGATGGTAAAATTTAAGATTCAAAAATTTGAGGAATTTTTCATGTTACCTGATCATTTTAGAAACTATAATAATCAATGATTCAATATTATACCAAACCAACCACGTATAGAATTTTAATACTAAACTATCATCAAATAATAATGAAAATGGTAATGAGAACTAATTAGTCATTGATTTGGAACATAGAGAATCTCTAAATAAATAATTTTATATTTTTTATAGTGGATGTTTTTCACATATGAATGTAGATATAATGCTCATGATAGATATATAGAAATGTAAGGAACCACATATGATCTTTATTAATGATGTTCCACTAGAGATATGTAGAGTGTTTTCAACATTCATAGGAGATGAAAATCTAAAATTAAATAACACATTATGATTATATTGGTTGACAAACATCTAACTATGCTTGTCATTATTATGTGATGAAGATAATGAAGTGTTTTTTCTTAACGATTAATTCACGTAAAAAATTTGAGTGGTAAATGTCATTTACTACAAAAAAATAACTTGGGGTCAAATTATTTACGACAATGGTAATAAAATACCTAGGAATTGAGATTGATGAAATAAAATAAATTTTGCAATCACATAATTGGGTATCTTGGATATAAAAATATCAACAAGATCACCCAAGGAAATAATTTTCATGATATACCTTTTTTTTACAAGTAAATAATGTTGGTATTTTCTGTTTTTCAAATGGGTAATATTTTTAACAATTGGTACAAGAAAAAAGATATTCAAATAGCTCACATATTATATCTTAATAATTATAATGTTTTGGCACATTTAGAAAGTAAATAATTAACCATAAGGAATATGTGTAGTAATTAATGATTTTAGTTAATGTAAACCACCTGTATGTTTAGCAGTTTGATGATGTATTGGCATAGCTGCAACATTAATCATCTAGTTAGTTGCTGCTGGTGAATATTTAGTATTATTATATAGAGTTAAAAAGTGTACTATTGGAAATAGTATGTCCAAGTTGACATACCTTCGTCGTTGATTGCAGGATATATCTCACACATCATTGAAGGAGTAGTATCCATGTATATACCTATCATTGAAACTTGTTCATCAGTTGTTTCTGTGATGAGGATGCATAATTGGACCCCCTAATAGTACATCCATCATAATGGTGTCTTCTCCTCAATTTTGTGTCAATGACCCTGTGATTAAACAATCTGATTGTTAGAAATTTGAATAATTCTTGAACATGAAGAATGAAATAAATTATGTTCTCAGTTGGGGCAGGCTGGAGGGAAGGGGAGAGGGAGAGAGGGGCTGGGAAGGTTGGAGGCAGGGGGAGGGGAGGAGAGGGTGATGGCAGGGGGTAGGGGGTTGCTGGGGGGAAAGGTTGGGCAGGAGGCGAGGGGAGGGGCAGGGGCAGGAGAAGCTGGAGGGGCGCGGAGGGGAGGGTGATGGTTGGGGGAAACGGTTGCCCAGGGGGGAGGGTAGGGGAGAGGCATTTGCTGGGCTGGGGGGAGGGGAGGGGCTGGGGCTGGCTGTGCTGGAGGGGAGGGGAGGGGAGGGGCTGGGGAGGGCAGAGGCGGTTAGTGGGAAGATTTCCAAACCCTCACCTAGTTGCTGCAGTTTTCCAATGTTAGGCGCGTCAAAAGGATGATCCATAGGTTCCCACCTATAAGTAATCATAGAAAAAAAACTAAAAAGCATATGATCAAACATTTTATACAAAAAAATTGAAATTTTGATGAATAATACCCTAGAGGTGGGAAGTACATGAAGAAGATGCAACAGAAACATCACCTTCAAATCAGCAATGGTCGCCCCTAAAGGGAAACTGGAAGTCGTTATTCCCCGATGTTTGGATTGTAGGCCGTCTGACGAGATTAGCATGTCCAATTTAAACATTAAATGATCCCCTGCTCTAAAATACACGATCCACTACTATAAAAAATGATCTACTGGAAAAATCATGATCCAGTACCCAATAAACTGAATGTTACACTGCTTACAGGGAAAACATGTTCCACTACTGAAGAAAAATACATGCTCCAATCTACTGCTCAGAAAATGTAAGATCCACTACTAAAAAAAACAATCCATTGGTATAATTAATGTAAAGTCACATTTAGTATAACTAAATGTAACTAACAACTCAAATAAAATATAATGATCATGCACACCATAAAATGACAGTAAACTTATGTTGTACCAAAATCTATTGAGTCCATGAAAATCTGATAAATTAGTAATCAAGAAGTGAAGAAAACCGTCCAACATATTGGGAAATGCAGAATACAAAAAAATGCCCAGATTGAAGTAATGTCCAGCATTAAATCACCAACCTAAGCAATCTGTAAAAAACATAAGAAACAGTGCATCATTAGAAACCTACAGCATTAACTTCTAGTAGCAGAAACCTCAAGCATTATGATCACATTAATGGGAAGTATTTCATCAGTGTAGATGTATGTTTACCTTCTATTTCCAGGATGAGTTTTCAGTCTGTTTTTTTGGTTCTCTTGTTTATATATCCCTTCAGCATGCTCTGCAAATCAGTAGATGGACATGTTGTAGGCACGATGTATGGAAATGTCTGGACAGTATCTTCCACACCATTATCAATATTAAAAGAACGCGACAGATTTTTCTACAGAGAGGTTTCATGTTAGAATAACTTGAAACTATAAAGTAGAGCAATTAAAAGCAGTGAAATTAAGAGTTGCTCAACCTGAATATGTAGACTGTTTTTTATCAGGACATAGATGTAATAACTACGTACATCTATGACTTATAAATATTTAAAAATCATATTGCACAACAGTAATGCATTGTGTTGTTATAGTAATGGAAATAATCTAGGAGTAATAGAAGATAACATATGTATACCCTAGTAGAACACGGGTTGAAGGGTGAAGTATGTAATCCTGTATCAGTGTTTAAAGTGCCAGGAGAAGACCCCACTGTTTGATGAGCCTACGAGGAAATGTAAAAGGAATATATCAATAATCTGAAATCCATTGTTAGAAACACATAGTAATGTAATTGAAAAACAGTTACCTACATATAATGATCTACACTACTTACTGTAGAAGAAGAACTGCTTTGATAAGCCTGCATATTATTGACGAAAATTGTAAGGTATTGTGACTTTTTGGGTTTATAGATAACGTGAATTAAATACAGACTGACGTGTTTATGTTCTAAGACGTCATTGAAGAGGTTTATGTACTTCTCATTATCATTCATATAAATGACTTTGTAACAGTTTTTCTCAGATGGGCGATGACGAATCTTAATATTGTAATCTGTCGGGTCAATTCCCAACAGAAAATTTCTGCTTTTGAAGAAGTTCAATTCATGAGGGAAACCAAACTCGTCATCGTCCTAATAAAAAAACCCATTGTCAGTGTAATTTTTAAGATTTAAAATAATTTTAAAAGTTAAGACATAAGGATATGGATTTACCTGTAACAAATTAGCTCTCGGTTGCGCTGCTGTTTTTTGTATGTATTGCATGACATGTTTTTCAAACAACACCACAGAAAAAGAGTCTTTCTTGTCTGTAACCATTAGTTGAACTCTAAACCTGTTGCAATTATTATTATGACTATAGTTTCAGTATCATTTTGAATGTGCTGCTTAATGAAGTAGCATAATGATAAAAAGATATTTTTCCAGCATTGAATACATGAAAACCTTGGAATAATGCTTGTAGGTGAGGACTTGCAGGACTTGCAGCAAATGCTTCCATCTATAATCTGCACTTCTTCATGCACAACTGGCATGATTCATAGAACGAGTTGTGGGTGCTTTGAATTTTCTGAACTGTAACTGCAATTAAGCACCTAGTACTCTGCAGTAGATTAATTACATGTTAATATAGTATTTTGTACAGGACCGTAGTTAGCACATAATAATATTTCATAATCAAAAAACGGAAAAGAATTGAATATTGCTAACCTGTAGACAGGTTTTCACATCTAAAATGGTTGTCTTGTTATTCCAATACGGTATTTCCATTGTTTGGTTGGGAGTTGTTGGTGATGTGGTATGTGCTGGTGATGCTATTATCACAGCAAGCCTGGAAAAAGCCGATCAAGAATAATGTAAGTAAACACTAAAAGAATGTCGGTAGTACAGTTTTGACGATGAGATAAATAAAATATTGTATTTCGAAAGAAAAGTAAGATACACAGTTACCTGTTTTTGAAGTCCTCAACTGGTGGAAGGTTTGGGTTGTAGAGAATCCTGGTTGCATTAGCAGTTGTTGTGACAAGAACAGAGGCTAAAAGCCGTATGAAGTCAGGATTATATTTTTGTACATTAAAACCACAATTTTGAAAACACCAAGTAGATAGATTGAGATTATGAACTATAGACAGAAACCATACTCGTCAATTTCTTAACCCGGACAAGCTGTAATATCAATATGGTAGTGGGGTCTGAGCTGTTTTCCATGTACTGTAACATTTCAAATGCAAAATTGCCCCATAAGCTGCAGGTTATTTGCAAGCGTCTTCAAGTAAAAAAAAGTGAGTAAATTAGTAGTTTTTTTCTGATAGAGTTGTGAAATGAAATCAGTCCAAAAAAAGTACCGGTCATCTTCTAAAACAATCTTCATTCTGTGGTTCTAAGTGCCCATTGATTGCATTGGATGTGAGTAACGTAGGACTCCAATTATTTCTAAATCACAGTACAGAGAAACAATGTTTTTGTGAAAAACATTTGGCTTAAGGGAAATACATTATTCATGTTAATTTAACGAAACTTGGTCAAAGGTAGTGTAAATAGGTCGTATTAACCACATGTACCTATTAGATGTTCCTCAGGGACTTTGTCCTGAATTATGTCATCAAACGAAGTAAAATGAAAACTAAAAATAGGTAGTTGTACTTCACACGGACGAACAAACGTCGTCGATGTGAACATGATTCGACATGGGTGTCTTGTTGCGAGGTAAATTTCTAGATTGGAAGCTATTTGGAAGTTCTGTACAATATAGCATAGTCCCTCAACCAACAGTTGTTTGTACTTAGAGATTAGTTGACGATTCGTAATGGTACATTGAATCTTGGTTCCCTACATACAGTATGTTTCACTGTTGGTTAATGAGGAATCATTACAAATTGCAAGGAACGATAACATTATATATATATATATATATATGTTCTCATCGTAGGTGAAAAATAGTGAAAATAAATAGTAATGTCTTGTTGTAAGGAAAACTAACCTGGATGTCGCAGAGTACAAGATCAACAGCAACAACTTCATTGGATTATTTGGAAGACGAATTGAACCACATGTTGAGGACACGAACTTGTATTCGTAGTGTTTCATCGTCGTCTGGGCTGATCTCATTCAGCATGGTTATTGAGCGTGACATATTTCTGACTGTACATAATCAGTAAGTGTTCAAATAATACATATTAAGCATGTAAAAACCCCATGACAGTAAACAAAATAATTTTCCAGCATAGAATAAAGCACATAGAAATAATTTGAAATGATACCTAAGAAAAATTCTGAAAGATTTCCTTGTAGACAATATTTTCTGTGTAACTGTTGGACTCAGGACTGGTACCTTCAACTACAATTTTCAACCCAGTAGCCGATGTGACTCTAGACACTGCAACATATAATTGACCATGAGAAAACACTGGTTTCCGAAGATAAATCCCAACTGAAGACAGTGATTGACCCTGACTTTTATTAATAGTCATCTCATAAGAAACTGTCAAAGGATATTGTCTTCTTTGTAGTTTGAATGGCCATTTACTATCAGAGTGAGTCATAGTTAATCTTGGAATGAATGCTGAATTTCCCGAATGGCACCCATTTAATACTTCAGCTCCAACAACATGTTCACCCAAGTGTGTTACTATCATTCGAGTTCCATTACACAGACCAATAGATTGGTCCACATTTCGGAGTAACATAATAGGAACACCAAGCTGAAGTGTAATTTTGTGCGCTGGTAACCCAGAGACATTTATACAATTCAACATGTCAGATGTGTAAATATTTTCTGGTTTGTCTGTATCAAAACTTGCATTGCAAACAGAGTCTGAGCTGAAGTAATATTTGTTTTCACCGCCAGTGAGGCTCAACATATATTCATTTACTTCTTGTACGACATCACGGGTTGGAGCTAAAATTGCACGGTCTTGTAGATATGATCTGTCTCCATGTCTGCCAGGGAAACCCAGGTATGTATGGTTGACGATTGCAGCCACGACATTAACAGTGTCTGTAAGAAGAAACATTGACGGAATTGGAATGAGTGCTTCACCATCATTTGGTTCTCCAATTAGACCTTCACCAATATCTAAGGTCCATTTTGCAAAATCATGTAACACAACCGCATTAGGAGTGCTAGTAGTACTATGCAATCTCATGTTTTTTGTAAGAGACAACACCCGACAGTGTTGCCAAAGAAACGATGACTTCACACTTGCGTAGACAATGTCACATCTGTTTCCTCCCGGTATAACTGGAAGTATTTGCCTAAAATCCCCTCCGAGGACAACTGTTAATCCACCGAATGGAAAATTCTGAGCATTATCATTCCTGACAGTCATAATGTCCCTAAGAGTACGGTCTAGAGCCTCAAAACAGAATTTATGAATCATAGATGCCTCATCCCAAATGACGAGTTTAGTCAATTGCAAAAGTTCTTCTACGTCACTCCCCTACTGAATATTACAAACTGATTGTTCAGTAATGGAGATTGGAATACGGAACTTGGAATGCGTTGTTCGTCCACCAGGAAACAGTAGTGAAGCTATTCCACTCGATGAAACTGCAAGTACAATTGATCCCTGTGCTCGCAGCAATGGTGTTAATACTCTCCAGACGAACATTTTACCTGTGCCTCCATAACCATGCAAGAAGAAGAACCCCCCTGAGTTGGTATTCAGTGAAGAGAGGATGGTAGACATAACATCTTTCTGTTCATCTGTAAGCAATCTTTGTAAAGGGTTTCCCTCTTCTAGAATTGTTTCTCTATTGTAATTCAATTCTTCTGCAATTAAACGATTTGCAGTGGCATCAGAATCTGAATCTGGAAGTGGCATAGGAGGAAATAAATGAAGTTCTCTTCCATTTCTCTGTAAAATACGGTCTATCTCTCTCAAAGCATACGTTTGTATCTGGTGATCTGTGAGTGTCAAATCTACAATGTTGAGGAATAATGTTAAAGAGTAGTACGAGTAACCCCTAACGAAGTCATTACAACATCTTACATTTAATTGAATATAAGAAAAATAGTTGAAGCTGAAAAACGTTGATAGAAAACATCAGTACGGATGGAAATGTAATGTGAATAAAACACATAGGTTCTTTGAATTTATTAAATTGCAGAATATTTGTACAGATTCTTATATTGTAGTACAAATGGAACTGTCATCTGAACAAATGATATATGAATATGTGGATTATGTGTACAGAATTGTACAGTTTAATATATATTCAAATTATATTTGAACACCAAGGCTGTAAACTCTGATGTACTGGATTATACTGAATAAAACATATATGTTTATTGAATTTAAAAAAATGCAGAATTATTGTACGGAATCCAATATTGCAGTACATAAGGCAATGTAATGTGAAGAAACGATATAAGTATATGTGCATTATGTGTACAGATTTGTACAGTTTAAAATATATTGAAAATATATCTGAACAGCAGGGCTGTAAACTTTTAAGTAAAGGATTATATTGAATATAAACAAATTTATAGAAGTGATTAATTTACAATGAATGCATATTGAATTTACTACGAAGTATTACATGTTTTTTTAATGTTTGATGATGCAGATTATTTATACAGATTCAAGAATTTCAGTACAGAAGGCTATTTAATGTTACTAAATTATACATTAAAGTGCCAAATATCTGTACAGCATCGTACAGATTTTAAGTATGCTAGAATTACTGTAATTGTATTTGAAAAGAAACGCTGCAATCTTTGTTGTCACAAACTGTGGACAATATACTTATGTGAATTAGTGCACTGAATTTTTTTTTTGAGTGTTTACAGAGCAGAATAAATAAAGTCAATTGAAATATAAGAATGCTGATCAGAGGGCATAAATAATTAGACATTGGGAAGACATAAAAAGAAAACTATGAAGCAGGAACATGACTAAATGTGCACCTGGAATTTCTTGGGTCCTTCTCTGTATATATAAAATGTCTTCTGATAGTATGTCTTTGGTTGCATCCCAGACCATATTTGGGCGAGATATGTTATTGCAGATTAACATGTTGGCGAATAGTCTGCGTACATGTTGTCCAATTCCCCAAGCAGACACTTCTTTTATTGCTTCAACAAACTCTCTGTCATCTGTTAGTAGTCCCATAGCAGAGCAATCCTCTCGAAATGTACGATGCGTGATGCTGTTTATAGTCCTGATATACTCAAAAGAAGTTGCACCTTTGATTTTTGTTAGAAGTATTCTCAAGTAGTAGAGTTCACCTGTGGTTTGAGGCACATAGTACAGTCTTCCAATACAGAATCCTTGTTTCCGGGGATTCCATTTTCTATCTTGAGAGTGGAAAACAAATCTAGTTGGATACTCTGCAAAAGTTAACCCTCTTCCTTCCGGGTAGTTAATATTTGCTTCGAACCAAGAGGTTAACATTGACTGAGAGCTGTTTCTATGATTCAATACATCTTCAATGATATCGGAGTCCAAGAAGGTGACACAATTCTGTTGTGGCAAATGGAAATGCAACCTCTCAACTGGTGGATATCTGTAAT
The DNA here is from genome assembly GCA_963277665.1 of Viscum album. Lineage (NCBI taxonomy): Eukaryota > Viridiplantae > Streptophyta > Magnoliopsida > Santalales > Viscaceae > Viscum > Viscum album. The sequence continues at coordinate 1,972,156,328 of OY728151.1, forward strand.
GGATATCATATGAAAAAATCCTCCAACATGCCTCACAAGGAGATATGTAACGACAGTCATAATACATTTTTATCTCATCTACCGTATTATGTGTGGACTGTTCGTTGTTTCCGTCATAGAGTGCTGCCGTTACCCGGTCATTTCCTTTGCTAATATACTTAAACAGGTATTTGATTGAAGACGACTGATTGCAAACTTCAATGTTGAGATGTGCATGGTACTTTAATAGCAACACCGGATTGTATGGGACTACATAGCGATTATCCAGAGGAATGTTATTTTTCAGAATAGTTCTTTTGTCATCCCTTCTCTGATAAATGACACAGCCATCCTCATCTACTGTCGTATTTTCAGAAAAAAAATTTGGAAAAAATTTAGCACATTTATCATGTTTCATGCAAGGTGATGATCTGTTGGCAGCACCGCAGGGGCCGTGGATCATAAATCTCTTGAAAACTTCATGTAGGTTTGGGCAAGCATCTTTATCCGGGATTTCAGCACTGACGTATTTTTTTATAGCCAACGGAGTGTCCACTTTATTTTCATGGCAGAGGAATAATAAGATGTGAACGTGAGGCAAGCTGCGTTTTTGAAATTCTACAGTTTGATCTACTAAATGGAAACAAAAGTGCCATAGTCAGTAAGTGATGATAAAATTGAAAACTGCATGGAAAATATTATTTGATATATGCAAGTAGATGGTCACCTGCCCTTGAATTTCCAAAGAAACATCCTTCTCGTAAATCTCTCATTAGATATTCAAGCTTCATATTGAAAACTCGAGATAGAATTTGAGGTGAGTCTACTGGTCGAAAGTTCTTGTATCTTAGATACCGAGTGATCTCAGGCCACATTGGGTTACATGTAAAGGTTAGAAACAAATCTGGTTACCCTGCCTAATTACAAATAGATATTGCATCTTGGTAATTTTGGATCATATACCTTGGACCACCTGTGAAGGATGAAGGCAAAATGATCTGTTTGCCGCATGAAGAACCTTCTATGTCGCCTCGTAGAAATTCATCTTCCAAGCCGTTGTATAGATCTACCCTCAATTTCATTTGATTAAAGCGAATGAATGATAGTCTCTGAGACTCTATCATCATATAAGCATCAACAATGAACTGCTGCAAAAGTCTTCTTGATCAAATTTCGTCTTCCATATATTCTTATTTTTCCATTCACATTTTTCTTTCTTTCCCAAAAATCTGATTATTTTTCTATTTATATTTACACACACCGCCTCTCGTACCCAAAAAAGAAATAAATCAATATTCTATTAACTCTTTTTATCTGAAAACCCTTGGAAACTATGTAATAGGTCCTTATGTGGTCAGTGTTGTTTTTATACCCATTTATGTTTATAAAGGAGGCTTTGATCATGGATATATTGGGCTAATTTATGTATAACATATTCAGGGTGTGGATCATATTATTTAATATAATAATATTCTTGGGAATGAGTTCTTTATTAGTGGAGAGGATTAGCTCTCAACTTAAGACTGAATACCATGATTATTTCATGGTGTGTTGGTGTTTTTTACTTTTTCAAAAGAATAAATTATATTTGTTATGAAACTATACGAAAAAAATAATTTTATATATAATCTTAATCATTGTGTATATAAATCCTTTGATTATGTAACTCAATTTCAAAAGATATTAAAATTTCCAAAATTACATCTACTATGCCCTGATCAATCTTGATGAAATATTTTAAAAGTTCTTTCTTATAGTAAACTACAGTTTTGATTAACTAGGAGATTAATTTTAATAGGGAAAATTTAGTTTCACATTTTTTAATAAAAAATATAACAAGAACTCAATTCACCACTATTAAGTTACTCACACTAAGTTGAATTTTGTAATATAAGGATTAAAATATATTTCAATTTTGATATTAGTTTCCATTAAATGATCCTCAAGTTCAATTATTTATAAATTTATTTATTTATTGATAATAGAAAGGGGGTTTATACTACTAATTTATCCCTTATTTTAAGAGAACTAGTGATAATATGTGGAAAATTAAAATGAAAATGAATCTTTAAATCATGGTTTTAGATATTTTGATAGTAATTAAAAATCAATATTAATTACCTTAAACTAATATAGTTTATTAGATTAAATAAACTAATGTTTTAGATACTAATAACATAAAATCCATAAATAAAATATATTATTTTTAGGTGGTGAATAATTGAAGAGAATATGTTCATGTAAAACTGCGTTTGAAATTTTGAAAACTATAGATATTTAATAAGAATGAACATCTAATGACAAAAAAAATATGATTAATTAAACTTAATATTTTTTATCATACATATAAAATGAATAATTATAAGCCCATTTCTGACATGTTTCTCAGGTTTAATGAGATTTTGAACACAATTCACTAACCAGTAAAAGCTATTTTCTAAAAAAGACTAAGTGATTTGATTTTTGATGTATCTTTAAAATAGTTTGAGATGATCCTCAGTATAAATTTAAGAAAAATGTGATGTTATAACATTAACTATGATGGAGATAATGGAAAATTGAAGAAATATGAGGAAGAAAAAAAAGTTAATAGAGAAGAGGATGAACCAAAAATAAAATATGGAGCCCTCAAATTCATTACATCAAAACAATAAGAGAAAATTAGAGAAGGAAGATCAAATGATTAGAAATCACCAACTAACATTGATGAAGAGATGTATCATTATCCTATAAGAATAATAGGTTTCATTAAGTGAGGGATTCAATTAGTAAACCAAGCTATAAGGGCTAATAAGAAAAATGAGGAAACTGGAGAAAGGTTTATTAGAGGGTTCACGGTTCAAAGAAAATAATTTTTTCAGTGTAAAAGGAAAGATCATTTCAAATATTACTATACTAATATGAAATAAAAACAAAAATGATAATAGGGACAAGAGATTTAAGAAATCAATTAAATGAACATGGACTAATTCTAAAGATTACTCTAGTGATTCTGACACAACCCAGTATGATAGGAATGAAAATGATGATGTGTGTTGTATGAAAAAATTATTTCAGTTATCCAATGTTTTTTCCACTACCCGTGTACATATTTCTAATCATTCTAGTGATGAAAATAAATGAATATAACATAACTAATTTAGATATTTTTTACTAATTTAACATGTTGGAAGATAAATTCAATGAAATTAATGTAAAATATACAGTTATAAAGAAACAACATCGCATAACTACTAATTATAAATTCTATCGTATTGTTGAAATAGTTAAATATTAAAGAAAATATTAAAAGGAAATAATGAATTAGAATTTTCTAATACAAAATTAAAGAATTAAAAATAGATATTAAATATTGGGAAAATAATCTTACCCATATTATTGTAAAATTGATAGAACTCAAGTACACTGTTTTTACAAGTTATCAACCTAGATAGTGGAGAATTTTACAAATAGTTTCATTCCTCCTTCTAGAAATAATACTAGTTTCAAATACTCGATATAAAAAAATGTATATATTTTTAACGTATAAAATATTATTATACGAGACATGTTATAAAATTATGGGTTTCTAATGAATTGATAACTAACAATTCTGGACTAAAGAATATCTCAGTACCAAATACATTTTTGGTGTAAAACTTCTCTGATTGGAAACATCTTTGAAGAGATCTAGTTTGATCCTATGGTAACTACATAGTACTTATTCATGAAAAATTAGTAGATACTATTAAAAATTTTATAATTTGGTAAATATGGATGGTGGAGATTTTAACTCTAGTGAAAATTCCAATGGTAAAATTATCCACATTTTCCACGTAGGTAATTCCCCTATTATTAAAATTTTGAAGTATTATTTGTAAATGGAAGTAATGTTTCCATAACATCCCATAGCCACATGAAAAATTTTTTCATCTAAATTATGAAATTAATTTCCAAATAATATTTTTTTATAATAATTATATATTTTAAATCTTTATTAATAGAAAATGTATATACTGTTAATTTATATTTATTATTTCCTCAAACATTTTTTTCCTAATTTCCCTTGGAAAAGAATATTGGATTTGTAATATAAGAATAGTCCTTTCAAAAATTCCATCTCGTAGAAGGCCAACTAAAAATGGGTTATTCAATAATCTACCGAAACTATAATTCCAAAATGTTATATTCTGTAACCAATTTCAAAAAGGGAAATGAAACATGATATTTTTCAAATCAAAGAAAGAAAATTCAACTTCTCAACACCTAAAGTTTTTTCACATGAACATCTTTAGACCTTATATAGATTTTAGTTTAAATTTAAATCACCATATTTATATTCTTTTAGATAACATCGCTTTTTATACATGGATTTTATTTTGAGATCTCAAAAGTGAATTATGTTCTTACTTTACCATGACTGCTAAATTTTTAGATCATGATAGTGAACATAGGATTAAGACCATAACAAGTGTTCCTGTTCATGTGTTTGAAAATAAATACTTTGAATATTTTTTATAAAACAAATGGCTATAAAATTAAATTCTCTACTCCTATGAACCCACTATAGAATAGTGTTATAGAGAGGATAAATATAACACTTCATAAATTTTCATAGACTATGCTTAATGAGTATGACCATCTTGTTTATCTTTTGGAGGAAGCTGTGAATACAAGTTGTGATATAATTAATAGATTTTAACTAGAAAATTCCTAAATTAAAATAATTATGAATTGGGGTTTAGTTTAAAACCAAAGGTTAACTAATTTAGAGTTTTTTGGTTTCAAATTCATTATTCTTAACAATGATGTTAATCTTGAAAAATTTTCATTTAGGGGTGATGATGTAATTTTCCTTGGTTATTCAACATCGTATTAATCATATAGTTTTCATAATAAAATAACCAAGACATTGGAAGATTATGTTCATGTAAACTTTGTGGAAATAGATCCACATGAGACTAGGAACCCTTTATATAACCATGAGGATCATTTATCAAATTAATAAAAAAAAATTCCAAACCATAAAAAATTTATAAAAAACAAATAGTAAAATCATCCAATGATGAAGAGAATCCTAAACCAAAAAATGAAATTCTATAAAACCATGATATTTATAAAAGGGACCAGATATTTGGGTAAATCTACATTAAATCAATTTTATAGGATACAAAATAAATTTCAAAAATAGAAACCCAAACACCATACAATTTTATTGCCTTTTGATACACGAAAATGTAAACAATAGAACAAAAATGAACTAAATTATCCCCATATAGGCTCTTATTTACTAGAACCCTTCTTATATTCATCATGCATAATAAAAAACCTCATAATATGGGGAAGCATACATATTAAGTGGTCAGATTAAATTCTTAGTAAGGGTAAACAAGGGATATATGTATGTATGAATATAAGCATATGGAAAAGATAACATTTCCATAGAATTAGAAGATAATACCACTCATATCATAAGATCATAAACATGAATCATTTCATAACGATTCAAAATTTATAAGACATAAGTCATAATGAAATAACGAATATAATCCATGACATAATATAATTACAAAAATACGTGGAATTATGGTATACAAATAACCATAAAATAACATATGTCAAGGATTTAAACCAAGATCTTCATAACATGTTAGACTTATGATAATAACATATGTACCTTCTTCAGCCATGGGATTACCTCTCGTGTACCCCCTTGTTTTGGGCATCAGATACCCTCTCATTTACACTCTTTTTTGTACATGGGATGCCCTCCTAAATAATTTTTGAGCTTGTAAAACATTTATCATTACCAAATGCATTGGAGGGAGATATAGGTCCCTTTTTTAATAATAAAATCATACTTACATGTGAGACAAGATAATAAAACATGAATCATATTATGTCGCATAAAAATAGATGGGTTTCAAAAATGGCATATCATAACCCATGAAATCAAATGAGCTTCAAAAAACTTTTATCATATCATTACCTATGGAGAATATCTAGGCCTCATAATAAATTCATAAAATCATAAATCCTAAAATGGCGAGGGTTTCAAAAACATAAAACATATGTGAGAGATATGGTTTTCAAAAACAACATGTCATCAAAACCTAAACCCCTGAGAGAAAGAATATAAATGGAACCATTGAATCATTTCCCAAATGGGAATGAGTAGCATAAATGTATATAATATTTGATGGAAAAAAATTTTGAAATATTTTTTTAAAACATTTCATGAGGAAAAGAACCTTTTCTTTTTGAAATTGTCTCTTTTAAACATATAACCTATTGAAATCCGTTTTCTTGAAAATCAAAATGAGGACGTTTAATAAAATATTTGTCACAAATATAAAAATCATTTTTATTAAAAACCTATAACGATATCATTAAAATGTTTATAAAAACAATTACCTATAAAACTTATATAAGAGATCCGAAATGGATTTGATGTCCATTTCATTGATGGTTCATTGAAAACATTTGAATAATGCTTTAAAATGATTAAATTAATTTTTTAAATAAAATAATTCTTGAAAAAAAATACTCATATGAACTGACATTAAAAAACAAATATTAAGAATATTAGGAAAAACAAATATTTAAAAATAAAGTTTTAAAAAAACATGGAATATTTAAGGAAATTACGTTCGTGTTGGCAGGTATGGCCCAAAATTCGGAACAATCCTTTTTTCTATTAATGTTTAGAAAAGTGTATTCTTTAAAAAATGACAAGATAATCCCATCAGAAACCTTTTTGTAAAAGGTAAAAAATGGTTAAAAATTTCTATTAATTCCATTGGATAAAAGAAAATTATTTTCTATATCAATTTTTGGAATCATAGTTTTCAAGTGACACATATTTTTTACCAAAAAGTGGGGCCATGTCAGATTTACCTAAAAACAATTTCTCAATTGAATTAAATACTGTGGAGTAGAATAAATTGTACCATTACATGGATATAACATGTTTATCCAGAGGGTATTAAAATTCATGAGATTTCAGGAGATATTGATCATATTATTTTTTCAATGGAAGCATAATCTTAAATAATCCTGATAAATGATGAGATTGATGAAGTAATGTATTAATATTTTTATTACATTAATTCATGTTGGAAATAATAACAACATGTGAAGGTTAAAATATCATGACATTAAGTTTATTCATTATATAACATGTGAAATTTAATTATATACATCTCATATATATATATATATGTGTGTGTGTGTGTGTGTTCATAACATAGCATGTTTCTCAAAGAAAGAAAATAAAGAAAAAGATACTTTAACTATATGGTATCTTTTGAGAAATAACCCCCATAAAATAAATATCTTCAAATATATATGTGAATTCCCATAAATATAATTATTATAATCATATAATACATCCATGTGTTACACCAGTAAAACTAAATAAGTTGTGATTATGGCATGTATCTCACGAAAATAAAAAGTGAGATAAAATCCCCTAACCTTGTGTCTGGACACTCTTATCACTCATCAAAACCTATTGTAAAATAAAAATAAAAATATTATTCATCTATAACATAACAAAAGTTTTATACCTAATACAATATATGGTTCGAATATGAATTTATATTACCATCTTATTAACAATTCTATGTTAATGTTTCACTATATGTAATATTTTATTTTATTTTTCAAATGTGTATTAATTTGTTTAATATTTTTTCCTTATAAAAATATCATTATTTTCATAATGTAAACCATGATATAAATCTAATATATATTCATTATATTTTTATCATAATAATCTATAAAATATAGGAGTTTTAAATGGAATACATTGTTCACAGAGATAGTAAGTTGTACGTATGGATGAATGTTGTTCCTATTTTATTATCATACTGAAATAATTAAATTAAATGAAGTATATATATATATATATATATTATATGATAATTATTCATGTATTATTATATATATCATATATACCACATAATTTCACTAGACTCATCATTAATACATTTCATGTACATTGTGAATGAATCAAATGGGTTTGAGGGGGCGGTATTCCACACATACTCAAACAAAATAGAGGATTAAAAGAAAATGTGATGGAAGTTGAAAATTGGATGGGGAAGATATATTACAAACCAATGTTTTTTGATATGTGTGAATAAGGGGTTTTGTTCTTTCTTTTTTTTAGCGGAGGATGTGTTGCACCCTTGTAAATGAAAATCATTTATTCATTAATGGGGAATATCCTTTACCTAATTTTCCCCAAAAATCTAAAAAAATGGTTTCAAGGGGAATTATTTTCAATATAATACTCCACCACATGAAAATAAGTTCATTTTAATAATTTGGTTCCATAAATTATAATATTTTCGAATTTTATCATTTGGGTTTTTATTAATGCATCAAATTTTAAATCCAAAGTAATTTTACCATTAAGACTAAATTAAAGAGAAAATAATTATAAAACACATATCCACTTAATTATTAATATTATACATGATTTTTAAAGTAAAATAGAATCCCATGCGTTTGAGAAATTAATTGAAACAAATGCATGTGACACACTAAGACACAGCTTAAACTCAGATCATGCTAACAATGTAATTACAATATATGGGTTAATATATTAATTATAAGAGATCATTAGGCCCATTAATAGACCATATTTAATATATATTAACACATAAAAATAAATTGGTAGAATATATAATATTTATTAAGTTTAAAAAAATTAAAAAAAAATCATCAGTTGTAAAATAACATTAATGTCAAATTTGACATTATTTATTTATTTTAATTTTAAAATATCTGAACAATACATGAATTAAAAATATTAGGTTTATGGATATGTAACCTGAAATATTAATCTAAAAAATAATTAAATACAATAATCAATCAATTTACATCACATATAATTTTAATAGTATCATTTATTTGAGTTAATTATTAACTGAATAATCGCTACGGTGGTGTTTCAAATGAATTTTATGTTACAAAATAATTTATAAAAAGTTATAGTATAATTTAATATAATAAATATAACTCATTTATCAGTCAAAATCATATTTATATCTAAAAATAAATTTATTTTATCATATCTCATGTTTTTTTAAATGTTAAAGGCACGAAAAGTTCCCTTTTTGTCTTTTTTTCTTATATAACCTTTTATATTGGGAACATAAATTTACTTATATCCCAATATCTCATAAAATTATAACTGAAAGTATATTTGTTTCTAAATTTTGGCATTCAATGGATTTTGGACATGTTTTTAGCATATCTTGGCCATTAATATTTTCATTTAGTCCCTTATTATGGTTAATTTAACCCTAGTCACCAACAATAATTTTAATCAATTTTTTTTGGTAATATGTTATGTTGAATTTATTTGAAAACAAATATTATAATCATTACAACTATTTATTTTCATTTCTTAAAATTCAAACCCTAGAATCCTGCAAACGTGTCGAGAAATATGGTTTTTAAAATATAAAACGTTCAAAAGGTCTATAAGTTCTTATATACAATTTAAAAAAAATGATTATAATGACCTATATTTGAATAATATATTTATAATTGATCTATTATGTCATTAGAAACCAATTTAAAATATTATCTAACATTATTATGTATTTAAGTGAACATGTGATTTTTAACTAAAATGTAGTATTTTTCACAATTAATCAAAAAAATGATGTTTCTCAGAAAAATAAAAAACATTCAACATAAGAAATTTTTTTTATTATTGAATCAAAATTTATTTTTAAAATAGGTTCCCCATTAAATAGAGGTAACATTTGTCCATCTTTTTAATGCAAGAAAAATCAGTGTTGTGTGTATCGTAAGCTAGTATAAGTGTTGGGTGTAGTGCAAGATCAACTCAGTAATTCATGCAATACAACAAAAAATTTATCATATTATTGTATATAAAAAAATGCACTATAATTTTTTGTGTGAAAATAAATATATGATAATTTTTTATTTAATTTGAAAATAATCACAAAATCCTGAGGTGTTATATTTCTATTACTTATTTTCATAGAGATGTTTCTAATCATAGATACCATTATATACATGTTTTTTTGAGGCTAACAAAGAGTTAAAAAATTGTAGCTTCTCTTTGAAATGATTTTGAACATAAAGGATTTTTGTCCCACCTTTCAACTAATAATGTTAGTAATGAAATTAATGATGAATTATAGGTAATTGAGATGTATGAAAAGAACAATCAGTTTGAAAGAAATATATTAGGAACTAGTAGATAGGCCAATGGAAATTGTGACTATTTGAACTAATTTTGTGTTTAGAAAACAAAGTTGATGATTCACGCACTATAATTAGATATAATGTTATGTTGGACGCATAATTAAATTTTCAAAAATAGGGTATAGAATTTAAGGAAAAATTTAACCAATGGATTTATATGAATCCATTATAATATTGTTTTTTTATGTAGAACATCTTTATTTATTATTGGAATCATGAAATACTTAACTACAAGCGGACTAGATTTTGGGTTTATTGTTTGTATGTGAGTTCGTTTTCAAGATAATCCCAAAGACTCTCATGTACTTTTTTAAAATGAATTTTCAAATACCTCAGATATACAACCAATTTTTTACTGTTAAATCCTAGAGTAAAATCATTTGACTCTGTGAGTTATTCATATTTTTATTTTTTTAGTTATATCTTAGATTCCAAAAGGAAAATTTGAACATATTATCTATTTTTTATTTCACTAGTATCTTGGTATATTAATAAGAATTTTTTTTTAATTGTCAGCAACAAATACTAACTACATAGCTATAAGAATTTTTTGTTCGTAAATCTTCTGGATGAAACAAAATCTACGAAATTATGGATATTAATTTATAAATTTACTTTTAAATTGTGAGAAGAAAATCATCATAAATATATTTATGAATCATGTGTCTCATTATATAATAAATATTATTGATTTAAGACAGCACTTTTTGAGATATTATATTCAAAATGGTGACATAAATCTTGAATTCAAATAAACTGAACATAATCTTGCTGATATTTTAAAAAAAAATTAAATTCTGTATGATTAAACTTCATAAAATTTTAAATTTCAGTTAAAATTATAATATAGGAAAAGAGACCATTAGATATGACACTATTTTAATGATCTAGCATTGGAATGATCAATAATTGGATTGATTTGTCATAGTAATGAACCATCCTAATAATAATATGCTATTGAAATTATCCCTCATTTTAATGATCCACCATTGGAATGATTCGCTATTAGAATGATCCAAAATTGCAGTGATCCATAGTTGGGATGATCCATGTAGTACACCCAATTTCTGGTATATAAACCTTTCTTTGTGTTTTTAGGGATATAAAGTAAAGGGAATGTTTTGAGTGTTTGGTGAACTTTCCAAAAGTTTTTTGGGATAAAGGAAAGGTGTATGGGTTGCACACGGTTTATCCAAACTGTGCGGAAAACCTAAGAGAAATCATCATCAATAAAAGGTTTGAGGTACCGACAATCGACACGATGTGCACATGGCTAGGGATTCTATTCAAGGAGGCCATGTGAGGATCTATATAGAGTGTATCTAACACACAATTAGCACAAAGTTTGTCTAACCATGCACGTGGTTAAAGTGATATCCTATAAAAATGGGTCTCACACGTTTTTTACTAAAAGATACATTATTGGCTCTTAAGTGGCCCTAACTCAGGGTTTTTATTCCATGAAGATAGGATAACCTCTACCATGAGTATTGGAGTTAATGTGAATTATTCCATTGGTGTTTCAAACCCAGATTCTTGAGGTATGTTATAATTATTCCTCACTCATGATCGGTTTCATATATATACTTCTCCTCCATTATTGGTTTATAAGATCCACACCTATTGTGGGTAAATCTATTAGTATTTTGGAAAAATAACTTGAGTTTTTTCATGATCTTTCTTGTAGACGAGATCTAATGTAGTTCCGTGAAGAATAGACATGGTTTTCTTGATTTATCTTCATCCACTGTCATGTTTCATCTAAACCATTGACATAGGATTCTTTACTATCACCTCCTATTATTAGAATTTGATTGTATTAGTTTCAAATTTATTAAGTTAGATAATATTTATTTTGAAATCTTGGTTTGATACATTGAATAAATCTCTTTAGTGATGATTTATCATTTTTGGTAGATTTTTGAAATCTTTATAAATTGTTGTGAAAATTGTTTTTGTTTCAAGAATAAAGAATGCTGATTTAAAATGGTGGACTTAATGGAACTTTTAAATGTTTGGATTGGGAGGGGGTTTTAATAAAAAGTAGTTGTATTGAAATATGATGACATTGTATTGTTTTTAATGAAAAAAAGTTTTCAATAAAAAGTCAATTTTATTGAAATTTTTATTTTGGAATGATCTTTGGGCATACATATTGTGCATTTTCATGTTGAATATATGGGTCTTGGTTGAAATATGAACTATTTTTTGGTTAAAAAGGTAAAATTAGACATGGGATAAAATTAAATTGTGACATCTTGGTATATTGACAAGAAACCACTCAATAGACCGGAACTGTCATCATGTATCATGCATTGTTAGTTGTGTTGATGTGTGAAATGGATTGGGTATGCCAATGGAATCCTATAAATTGTTTTTGAAGAACTTTTCATTTACTTTTTGAAAAAATTACTTCCTGGAAAATTGGTTTCAATTTCACTTGTATGCTTTTGTTAAAAATGGTTATGGAAACTTGATTATATTTAGTTATAATTTGTACTGAGTAATTTTTTCAAATAATCTATTTTATGTAAATGTTTCTAACTCATATATTCTAGTGGAATGAGTATGATAGTAAATGGGTAGAATGTATTGAGTGTTATACTCACCCCAGTACTGTCACTTTGGTTCATTTGATGATGCTATCTTATGGGACATGTGAAATGGTAAAGCATCACATGTTTTTAGCACCACCTCATGATACATGGGTTGTTTGGTTACTATGGATCATCAATATTGTGTATCATGGAGTCGTGGGGTCTTTTAAGCGTCTTTATTTAGTCTTTAATGGTTTACATTGATAATTGTTTTGTTCTACCACTATTGCATAATTTGGAGTGGTTTTGATAGGAATAATGTAGTTGTGTTGTCTTTCTTTTGCTCATACATCATTTAGTGAATGGTTTGATTAAGTTATGTTGGTTCAATGGTTTATTTATTAAGGTTTAAATGATACCCCACTAGTATTGTTTGATACCAGTTAATCACATTCTATCATTCCTTCTTGTGTTGTAGACCTGTTATGCTTAAAACTTGAAATGATTCCAAATGTGATAAAACTAAAAAATCCACTTGGTGAAATAGAATTCCAAGCCTTTTTGTGTAGGTCAGGTGAAATAATTTTTGATGTATATGAGGATAAATGGGACATATCGATTATGTATATGGATATATATAATGGAATGCAGGTTATAGATTCGCTAACAATGTTCAAGGCTCACAACGACTGTTATATGAGAACTATTAGTTTCATGACCGAGGATGGCGCCGATCATCTATTAAAAATATACAAGACAATGAATTTGGTTGAAACAAGAATTTTCACACCATTTATATTAAAAATAACTTTCAAGTTAGAAATGTTGAATTTTGAATCAATGGAAGAGATCCAGGATGTCAGTTTTCGAGTATTAGTGGATTAATTTGAAGATGTCTTTCCTGAGAACTTCTCAGGGTTTCCGCCTATAAGGGATGAGGAATTAATTATTAATATGATTTTGAGGACCAATCATATTTTTCATTCTATTATAGGATGTAAACAATAGGGTTAAGTTAATGTAAAGTGGAGTTGGAAGAACTAAAAAGTAAGGGGGTTTCATTCGGACAAGTACATCTATATGGGAAACACCGATCTTGTTCATGAAAAAAGATGATGGAACTCTTCATCCAAGTAAATCTCATGAATGTACCAATAGTGTTCACAGAACTGATGAATCAGAAAATTCATAATTATCTAGATTCTTTTGTGGTGGTGTTCTTAGAAGACATCTTGTTGTATTCAGAGACAAGGGTTGAACGTTACAAAAACTAGGAAATAGTGTTGGGAATCTTGAGAGATCACTGTTTTTATACCAAAAAATCAAATTGTGATTTTTGGATAAAAGTTATATGCTTTATTATCCAAGTTATTTCTAAAAGAGGTATTTCAGTGCATCCAAAAAAGATAAAATATGTGATCTCATGGAAACCGTAAAAAATGACTTTGAGATACAAAGTTTTCAAGGTCAAGATGGTTTTTACTAAAGCTTTTTCCATGACTTATCATGGATAGCCTCATTAATTATAGCTTCAAAAAGTAGAATAATAAATTACAATGGATATTGGAATGGAATAATTATTTGAAGGAGCTAAATTTTTATCTTACATCAACACCTATCTTGATTTATACAGAATTAGGATAGGGATATGTGGCATACTGTGGTGGTTCAGGATCGGGAATGGGTTGTGTTCTAATGAAATGATACCATGTTGTGGCTTATGGTTCAAGGTATTTGGGGGTACATGATATGAATTACCCAACAAATGACCTATAATTAGTAGAATTATTCATGCCTTTAATATTTGGGTTCATTATCTCTTTGGTGAGAAATTTATTGTGTTCATATACCAGAAAACCTTCAAACACAATTTCTCATAGTGATACTTGAATCTAGGGAAAATGAGATGGATGGAGTAACTCCAATTGTTTGAAATGGACATTATGTATACATAGGGAAATTGGAATTCAGTGGAAGATGCATTTAGAAGAAAGTATAAGTAACCATCCTTAAAGAATTATATAATCTTGTGTTAAATCAAGATTTCACCTCAAGGATCTATTCAATTTTAGGGTTTAAGAGAATTATGCCATAACTATTACATATCAACATGAATATTACATGTAGATACTACTACTCAGTATCCATTTTTTCATATAATAATTACTCCTAAAAACAAATATGTCTAGTTCATTGTTTTAGTCAACATGACTATTCCTTGATCCCATCCGTGACCCTATTCCACTTTATGTCCTGTGAAAAACATTTCAATTACATGGGATGAGAAAAAAAGATCAGTAAGGGATACACAAAAAGGTAAAACTGTTAGATTTTCAAAACAACAAGTAAACCATGAATACATTATCATAATTAATACTTTCACCTTTATGAAGTAGTAAATACTCATTACTGAATAAAAGATCACTGTTTACCCTTTTGTAAACAAAAGATTACCATAAAAACAATTGAAATCACACATAACATATAATGATAACTTGGGAAATAAACATACTATGATTGAATAATCATATGTTTGACTACCACACATTTTACAAAATGGAATAGCCATATGGCTTACTTCCATATAAAATGCATTGGTGGTTATAATGTAACCACCCGTCCCGATTTATCATGGCACCATCCGTCATTTTCTTTATCATGTAACAACCCATAAAATTTTTAAGTACAATTATAAATCATAACACATAAAAAACCATTAAGGAAAGATAATATTTCCACATTGTAATCACAATATATCATTTTAAGATATTTCCATAATCAATGATTTATCGAAACCATTTTCAAAACCATTTAATACATTTAATAATGAAATTTTTTAATCAATGTGTCCCATACCCCATTGAAACATCTAAAGGAATTAAAATTTTAAGTCATTAATGTCCATATAAATAAATCCTTTATATAATTTTTAAAATAATGTCATTAATGAGAAATTTTTAGAATAATCTATTTTTAAAACAATATTTTAGATAAGGAGTTCTTAACCAAATGAGAAACACTTGAACACAAGAAATTGAAGAATGAAATTTAATGAAACCATTATAACATAATGAAAATAAAGGGATTCATTATATAATATTCCAAAGTATAGTGTATACACCATATAAAACTTAATTGTTGAATAACAACATTTAAGCCTCAAAGAAATGTTAATTTTGATGAAATCCCTTATAAAGAATGTATCCTTTGATTAATGATAAATCAATTACATAATTATGTGTGAAAAATATAAATACACCCAATATAAGTGAATATTAAGTGTAAAAAATCATCATCCATTCACACATATTTATATGATGACATTATCATGAAGTAGATGTTTAACCCAAATAATTGTAATTGGGTTAAGTTCCCTCACAGAAATTCAACAACTGAACGACGTCACTTTAAAATTCAGAAATTGAGTTGATGAGGGAGAAAAGGGTATCTAATCAAATGGAAATAAAATTAATATAAATAAACATATATAAGAACCTATTCCAACATAATAAAACAAAAATTTAAAATACATAACATAAAAAATTCATTGATTAGAAGAGGGGAGTGAATAGTTCCCTTACTGATTTGGTAACTTATGAAACATACACCACATGAAATAAGGATCATACAATGAAGATGTAAATACCCATAAATTAAATTATATTACATAATTAATACCATCATTTTTATTACATTCTCCACACAAACAGAAATAGTGGCAAATATTGCACGAATCTCATGGGAATAAAAAGTGAGATGAAAAACCCTTAACTCATTGTAATCAATCGATAGTAGGAAAATAAAATTTAATAACAACTAAATTAATCACATAATACCATAAATATAAAGAGATTCATAATATTATATATCAAATGGTAGTAAAAAATTCACTACATGCAATAATTAAGTGGCGAACAATGGAAATATCACGGAATTAAAACTGAGATAAGAAACCACTTACCTCAATTATGACTTGTCATGTATGTTCCTTATTCTTCCTAAATAATAAACATAAAATAATTTCTACTTTCCTAATAACCTTTTAAATGTTTTATTATTCCTTTTATATCACTTATTATCCTACTATAACAATTAGTTAATTATTTTAGTTCATATCGAACATTTTGTTGATGTTCAGAACTTGAGTCAAAAATGAAATTTTCATCATTACAAATTGTCCATGTGGTCAAAATTCTATTATCATAAAAATCATATTCATTATTTAAAAATTACATATGTCATATATATCCATTATATATATGTATTTATAATAGTACATAACATTTGGAGAAAAGAAATGAAATGCCCCGTTCATTGAGATGGTAAGTCGTACGTATGCATGAATGCTACTTTCATTCCTATTACATGTATTAATGGTTTGAAAAATAAATGATATATATGTATATTATAATTTTAGTATAATATAAAATATAATTTCATTATCTCTGAAGTGCCCAGATCAGTGTGAATCACTGAGAGGGGGAGGGGGTGAATCAGTGATCCTTTAAAAAATTTTACTAATTGATTCTTAATCAATTAAACCTCTATGGATGGTTAAAGCCTTGATCCACTCTTCTTGTATCTCTCAACCTTTCCCGGATAATGCAGTAATGAAAAGGCACAGGACACAAGGATTTACAAGGTTCGGCACCAAAGGCCTACATCCTTGTCATGCTCTCTCAGCATGGATTCTCCCATTATAATCTGTTAGTATTACAATGGTCGATACAGAGCCCCACTGTATCTCTCCTGAGTCCCACAGGAGGGTCTTTATACTGCGTCCCACAGTGTTACCAGAGTCCCACTGGCCTGCTCCAGAATCCCACTGAAGACTTCTTCTCCCTGAGTCCCACAGGGTCTTCTCTTGGCTCCTCGAGTCGCACGAGTAGCTCTTCTTCACTTTAAGGTCTTCAAGTATCTTCAGCAGTCTGGGATAAAGACTGCTGGCCTTGCTCTGTACCTCTGATCACTTGTGATGATCAGGTCTTCTCATCTACTGAAAACTCAGACAACCAATCTCTTTAACTTCAGTCTGGCTCAGTCTCAGTTCACTTCAACATCATGCACTGAGTGCATGGCAACTCTTCAAGATCTTCAAGTCTTGGACAACTCAGAATGCACACCACTGATTTAGCACTGTTCACGTGTGCACGTGCATGCATGCATGCATGCACTCTCCTTTTCTTCCTCTTGGTGCAGTAGACCCACAAAGGGTGTAGTCACTTTAAGCACACACCTTCACTGAACTTCACACACTTTATCCAATTTGTTCACACACTCAGAAGTGTGTTTTACTTTAGTGTGAGGGTCTCCTCTTTCTTCCTTCTTCTAAGTGTGTTCACTTCACTTAGTGCACACACACTAGGTTCGGCCTTCACTTGTTTTGCACACACAATTTATTCTTCATTTTGCACACACTTAAGCTTGGCCTCTTTCCTTCTTGTACTCTTCCACTTAGCACACACACTTTGTTTTTCTCTTTTAATCTTCAAGTGTGCACAACCACAAGGCTATGGCCTTCACTTGTTCAATTTGCACACAAAGGCACTAAGCCTTGGCCTTCCTCTCTTTGCACACCCACTGCCCGTAGGGCCTTCTCCTCACTTTGCATACACACAAAGTGTTCTTCAATTTGGCACATACACAAGGTCATGCCTCGGCCTCCTCTTGCACACACCCGAATACCAACACAAGGGCCACGGCCTCCTCCTTTTCTTTTTACACAAAAGGCACAAAGGCCTCGGCCTTCTCTTCTTCTCTTACCACACACACGAGGCAAGGCCTCGGCCTTCTTTGGCACACACACACTGTGTGTAGAGCACAAGGAAAACAAGCCTCGGGTCTTCACCTAGCCTTCGGGCGCGCAAGGTGCACGGCACAGGGGTGCGCAAGACCTCCTACCCGCGGGGCGCGCAAGTGCAACACCCGCGGGGTCTTCCTCCTGCCGCGCAAGGGTGCGGGCAGAGAGGGAACAAGCCTCGGGCGCGCAAAGTGTTGCGGCCACGAGCTCTTCCTGCCGCGCAAAGGATTAGCGCGCAGGGGACTTCAGCCGCGCAAATACCTTGCGCGGGGCTTCAACTTCGCGAGGCAGAGGTGCACTCACGGTTCTCCGGATCTTCAACAAAGGATCAGCAAAAATCTTTGGAGCCTTAGGCTCTTCTTTTATAGACGAGGCAGAGGCGGTTCATCCGCGTAGAAATAACTTCAAACACCCGAAGTTTTCGGGTTTTCAAGATTCGGTGAAATCTTGTTTTTCTCCTCAGTTTCCACCGCGGGTTCTTTCCTTAATTTTCTCCACGTGCATGCGACTTTGAACGCATGCACGACCTCTTTAATTCCAATCCATGCATGCAAAGCACGAACACCAACTGGCCTCGGCACCTTCGGTTTGCCTTCGGCCAAATCTCGAATCCTTCTCTCGTTGCATGCAAGCCCACTTTTTAAGCATGGAACAGTTCGTCTTGGCCAGACGATCACAGTGGAGGCTTCGGTTTACCCAGAGGTGGCCGGGAGCTCGAAATAGGTCGTCGGGTTGCTCCTGGTTCGACGGAGGCTCGCGGGTGGCACGGGGTGTCCTCGGCTCGAGCTCGAGGTGGAAGACGAGCGCTGGTCCGTTGGATGCGGAATTTGAAATACATCGGACGGCCGCGATCTGGAGATCTCGCGCGGGATGCGATGAGCGGCTGTGATCAGCCGCGCGATTGGATGAGCGGCCATGATCTCTTCCGCGGGAAAATCCCGCGTCCCACATCGAAACGAAGCCCGGTTTATCCGCGGCTTATTATCCTGGCGCTGCCTCAACCCGCCAGTTGAACTTCTCCCCTCCCGGTGCCGCCCCGCACCGGGTTCTCTCTGCGGGCGCGCTCTGCGCCCACTCTGCCTCCTGCGGGCGCGCTCTAGCGCCCACTATGCTTCCTGCGGGCGCGCCACTGGCGCCCACTATGCACACTGCGCTCCTCCGGGCGTGCCCCAGGCGCCCATGCGGTGTCCTATGGGTGCACCCCTGCCTCAAGGATGCTGCCCTGGCCTTGAGGGTTCCCCATGGGCGTGGTGACCTTGAGTCCCACATGTGCCTTGGGTGATGACCCTCGGCTGGCCTCCTTGGTGGCCTATTTTTTTGGCAAAGGAAATGAATAGGACTTTGTTAAGAAACAAAGTACTCCCAATATAAAATGCCAAATGCCACTTAAGCCATCCTTCCTCTTCCTATTCTTCCTTCTTCATTTCTTCTCTTCTATTCTTCTTAAGAATTCCTCCCTTCCTCTTCAAAATTTATTCATCACTTAGAAATGGAATTCCCGAAGGTTCTTCATCTTCAACCGAGATCCTGAATCAAATATTTCTTCAATAAACTTCATTGATCTAATCAGAGATCAATTGGAACATCTTCTGATTCACATGCACTAAGTGATAGTGCATGGACTTCATTAAACCACTTCATCCACTTACAACTTATGGATGGATCACTTTCAACTCCTCATGCATTGTCACTACAATGCATGGTCTTCTAACAATGTTGTGACTTTGTATCATCAGGATACAAGTTCTATGAACTTAAAGAGCAGCTCAGCAATCGTCAGATTTACATGGAGAATGTTTCAACCATATTCTCCAATGCCACTTAGTGAATCTCCTAAGTGACATTCCTCTAAGTTCCATGGCCATTCTCCATTCTTTACCAACACCATCACAACCTTTGTCATCCACATCTTGACATTCCTTGACTTCCATTCATTCCAAGACAACTTCATGCCTCATTGACAACAAATGCAACACAATGCACTTCAATCTCCCCCTTTGTATTTGTTGTCAATACACTCCTTCAGCACATATGAATGGGTAAATATGTGTGCCAATATTTTCTCCCCCTTATTGGCAATCAAATGCAAAGGTGTGGTGTGGTTCACTTTCAAAAAAAAATCTTCCTCCCTTTGAATAGTATTTTCTGGAAAATCACTAAGAGAGGGATGATGTCGCATGTTCTTCCTTAGCAAAGAACCTTTAGTAAATCATCTCTAAGTCTACTTGGGCTAACCCGGTGTAGAAAACAAGAGTGATGTAACCAAGGTACTCAATGTTGTCCAACATTCACTGTACATGTGAGATCATGCTTTAGGGGTTTGAAATTTTTCAGATATATCAATGAATTGCTAAATCCTGCACATACTTCACCAAACACATTAGAAAGTTCAGTGCAAAGATAAAGCTCCCCCTTTCATCCATTTGTCTTCAATCCATACTCCCCCTTAATTGACAAGATAAACTCAATTAAGAAATAAGGGATGAAAGTATGATTGGAATACCTTCACTTTTCTCAAGATGGTATTAATCTAAGAATCCCATCTTCTTCAGATTGGCTCCCCCTCAAGGGGTGCACTCCATTCTTTCCAAACCATCCTCCAGCTGAGAATGATCATCATCTTCAATTCCCTGCAATGTTAGCACATGTATATACCAAGAGTATAAAGGAATAAGATGGAACCTCCTTGGTTCATCAATGTGAACAACAAGGTTGAGAAGATTCTCTCAACCGAGATGTCCCATTTTCACCATTCTTCACACTTGCACATTTGATCTTCATTGATGATTGTGCTGGTGTGGATCTCAATACATCTTCATGTGAAATATTCTTCTTCCCTTTTGCCTTAGCAATTGCCAGAACTTCATCTTCAGCTCTTTGTAGATCTTTGGCAAGTTGCAAATGATTTGGCCATATGACTAGTAAGTCACTTGGAAGTGTGGCCTCAGTTCTGGATATTCCACATGGTTCTTTTGATGCTGTCAAGCTACCTTTCTTAGGCAACTTGTTTTCAATCAATCCCTTCTGCTTCTTCTGGATTGATTGTCTGTTTGAGTCCAGTCTGCCTCTATTGAATTTCATGGCTTCTTTACAAAGATCCATGATATTTCCTTTCTTTCCACAGGTGGTCCTTCTGGATGCATCACCCTTCTTGGATTTAGACTCCAAGGTCTTCTCTTCCTTTTTCAAAATCTTCTTGGGAGAATCTTCCACTTTCTTCTTGCTTCCCAAGGATTCTTTCTGAGCCAGGTTCTATGATCTTTTCTTCCTTTGAGCTCTGGATACAGTTGGAGACTGACATGTATCTTTTTGACCACTTTTGCACACATCCCAGATGTTATCAAGTAATCCAAATCTATTTGCAGTAAACAGATGTCTCTGGACCTGTGGATGTTGCTTCCTTCCTTCTGGCTTGCTCCCCCTTGGCATGTGCTTCCTCTGTGCTTTGGCATTCAGTGGATTGTACCAACAATCCTTTGCACAATGCCCATACTTGTTACAACACCAACATTGACCCACAAATCTTGACCTCTTGAGTTCTTCTGATTTTAGGGTACTTTTCTTGACTTGTTGTGCTGTTTCAGGAGAGCTCTCTTTCTTCATCTTCTTCATCCATACTTGATCAATGTTATTCTTCCATCCTGTATTTTTTGTGGAAACACATTTAGTAACATAAGTACAAGATGGGATGGATGGTACCTTCTTTTTAGAAGATGTTGCCCTTTCATTAGATGATGTCTTTCTTTTAGAATCATCCTTCTCAATGCATACTTGTGTAGCAACATTTCTTCTATCAGCTGACTGGGAGGATTCAGCTTTAGGTGATTGCAGATTTTTCAATATCACCTCCAATTCTAAACACTTCATGTTGAGGGAGTTCTTCTCATCCTCAACAGCTCTTAGCTTTCCTTCCCAACTTTCTTTCAGCTGATTCATCTGGTCATCATGCACTGTCTTCAATTCAAGCAATGAATTGTCAAGCTCCTTCACCATTTTGACTTTGTTTTCAAGTTGAGCATCTCTGACATTCATTGAAACTTTGTGCCTCTTTTCCAGTGCATGGAAAACTTCTTTGATTACTACTTTAAAGAATTCTTTCTCAGAAAGGCTTCTTTGCAATTCTTCAGCAGTGTCTTCATATCTTTCATTGAAAAGAGATACTGTCTCATATTTAGCCTTCACCAGCTTTCTGAGAGTGTTGGTTATGCCAACCCTTTTAGCCAATTGATCTTCCATTGCATTGGCTTCTTCTTCTAACTGTGATTTTTCTTCCTGAAGATCATGGATGCCTATAGCTATACACTTTGCCACTTCCATGGGAACTATCTTCTGAAGATATTTGAGTGCACTCTGAAGATCATTCATTGTTTCAACTTCATCACAGCTAGGACAGGCTTTATCAGAAGAATGATAAAAGGAATTGTCATCTGATGTGACTTTCACATTTCTTTCCATAGAAGGAGTTTCTCTGATTGCACCAGCCTTCTTCTTCATCTTCTTTGCCTGTTTCTTCATTCTGTTTTTCTGAGTCTTGGCAGATATCTCCATTTGAGGCTGGTCATTCATTTCCTCAAATCTGCACTTCATAAAGACTCCCTTGGATCTTTTAGAGGTAACCTCGCTCTGAAACCAATTGAAGTTCCCAGGTCAGCGTGAATCACTGAGAGGGGGAGGGGGTGAATCAGTGATCCTTTAAAACTTTTTACTAATTGATTCTTAATCAATTAAACCTCTATGGCTGGTTAAAGCCTCGATCCACTATTCTTGTATCTCTCAACCTTTCCCGGATAATGCAGTAATGAAAAGGCACATGACACAAGGATTTACAAGGTTCGACACCAAAGGCCTACATCCTTGCCATGCTCTCTCAGCATGGATTCTCCCATTATAATCTGTTAGTATTACAATGGTCGATACAGAGTCCCACTGTATCTCTCCTGAGTCCCACAGGAGGGTCTTTATACTGCGTCCCACAGTGTTACCAGAGTCCCACTGGCCTGCTCCAGAATCCCACTGAAGACTTCTTCTCCCTGAGTCCCACAGGGTCTTCTCTTGGCTCCTCGAGTCGCACGAGTAGATCTTCTTCACTTTAAGGTCTTCAAGTATCTTCAGCAGTCTGGGATAAAGACTGCTGGCCTTGCTCTGTACCTCTGATCACTTGTGATGATCAGGTCTTCTCGTCTACTGAAAACTCAGACAACCAATCTCTTTAACTTCAGTCTGGCTCAGTCTCAGTTCACTTCAACATCATGCACTGAGTGCATGGAAACTCTTCAAGATCTTCAAGTCTTGGACAACTCAGAATGCACACCACTGATTTAGCACTGTTCACGTGTGCACGTGCATGCATGCATGCATGCACTCTCCTTTTCTTCCTCTTGGTGCAGTAGACCCACAAAGGGTGTAGTCACTTTAAGCACACACCTTCACTGAACTTCACACACTTTATCCAATTTGTTCACACACTCAGAAGTGTGTTTTACTTTAGTGTGAGGGTCTCCTCTTTCTTCCTTCTTCTAAGTGTGTTCACTTCACTTAGTGCACACACACTAGGTTCGACCTTCACTTGTTTTGCACACACAATTTATTCTTCATTTTGCACACACTTAAGCTTGGCCTCTTTCCTTCATGTACTCTTCCACTTAGCACACACACTTTGTTTTTCTCTTTTAATCTTCAAGTGTGCACAACCACAAGGCTACGGCCTTCACTTGTTCAATTTGCACACAAAGGCACTAAGCCTTGGCCTTCCTCTCTTTGCACACCCACTGCCCGTAGGGCCTTCTCCTCACTTTGCATACACACAAAGTGTTCTTCAATTTGGCACATACACAAGGGCATGCCTCGGCCTCCTCTTGCACACACCCGAATACCAACACAAGGGCCACGGCCTCCTCCTTTTCTTTTTACACAAAAGGCACAAAGGCCTCGGCCTTCTCTTCTTCTCTTACCACACACACGAGGCAAGGCCTCAGCCTTCTTTGGCACACACACACTGTGTGTAGAGCACAAGGCAAACAATCCTTGGGTCTTCACCTAGCCTTCGGGCGCGCAAGGTGCACGGCACAGGGGCGCGCAAGACCTCCTACCCGCGGGGCGCGCAATTGCAACACCCGCGGGGTATTCCTCCTGCCGCGCAAGGGTGAGGGCAGAGAGGGAACAAGCCTCGGGCGCGCAAAGTGTTGCGGCCACGAGCTCTTCCTGCCGCGCAAAGGATTAGCGCGCAGGGGACTTCAGCCACGCAAATACCTTGCGCGGGGCTTCAACTTCGCGAGGCAGAGGTGCACTCACGGTTCTCCGGATCTTCAACAAAGGATCAGCAAAAATATTTGGAGCCTTAGGCTCTTCTTTTATAGACGAGGCAGAGGCGGTTCATCCGCGTAGAAATAACTTCAAACACCTGAAGTTTTCGGGTTTTCAAGATTCGGTGAAATCTTGTTTTTCTCCTCAGTTTCCACCGCGGGTTCTTTCCTTAATTTTCTCCACATGCATGCGACTTTGAACGCATGCACGGCCTCTTTAATTCCAATCCATGCATGCAAAGCACGAACACCAACTGGCCTCGGCACCTTCGGTTTGCCTTCGGCCAAATCTCGAATCCTTCTCTCGTTGCATGCAAGCCCACTTTTTAAGCATGGAACAGTTCTTCTTGCCCAGACGATCACAGTGGAGGCTTCGGTTTACCCAGAGGTGGTCGGGAGCTCGAAATAGGTCGTCGGGTTGCTCCTGGTTCGACGGAGGCTCGCGGGTGGCACGGGGTGTCCTCGGCTCGAGCTCGAGGTGGAAGACGAGCGCTGGGCCATTGGATGCGGCATTTGAAATACATCGGACGGCCGCGATCTGGAGATCTCGCGCGGGATGCGATGAGCGGCTGTGATCAGCCGCGCGATTGGATGAGCGGCCAGGATCTCTTCCGCGGGAAAATCCCGCGTCCCACATCAAAACGAAGCCCGGTTTATCCGCGGCTTATTACCCTGGCGCTGCCTCAACCCGCCAGTTGAACTTCTCCCCTCCCGGTGCCGCCCCGCACCGGGTTCTCTCTGCGGGCACGCTCTGCGCCCACTCTGCCTCCTGCGGGCGCGCTCTAGCGCCCACTATGCTTCCTGCGGGCGCGCCACTGGCGCCCACTATGCACACTGCGCTCCTCCGGGCGTGCCCCAGGCGCCCATGCGGTGTCCTATGGGTGCGCCCCTGCCTCAAGGATGCTGCCCTGGCCTTGAGGGTTCCCCATGGGCGTGGTGACCTTGAGTCCCACATGTGCCTTGGGTGATGACCCTCGGCTGGCCTCCTTGGTGGCCTATTTTTTAGGCAAAGGAAATGAATAGGACTTTGTTAAGAAACAAAGTACTCCCAATATAAAATGCCAAATGCCACTTAAGCCATCCTTCCTCTTCCTATTCTTCCTTCTTCATTTCTTCTCTTCTATTCTTCTTAAGAATTCCTCCCTTCCTCTTCAACATTTATTCATCACTTAGAAATGGAATTCCCGAAGGTTCTTCATCTTCAACCGAGCTCCTGAATCAAATATTTCTTCAATAAACTTCATTGATCTAATCAGAGATCAATTGGAACATCTTCTGATTCACATGCACTAAGTGATAGTGCATGGACTTCATTAAACCACTTCATCCACTTACAACTTATGGATGGATCACTTTCAACTCCTCATGCATTGTCACTACAATGCATGGTCTTCTAAAAATGTTGTGACTTTGTATCATCAGGATACAAGTTCTATGAACTTAAAGAGCAGCTCAGCAATCGTCAAATTTACATGGAGAATGTTTCAACCATATTCTCCAATGCCACTTAGTGAATCTCCTAAGTGACATTCCTCTAAGTTCCATGGCCATTCTCCATTCTTTACCAACACCATCACAACCTTTGTCATTCACATCTTGACATTCCTTGACTTCCATTCATTCCAAGACAACTTCATGCCTCATTGACAACAAATGCAACACAATGCACTTCAATCTCCATCCTTTAAACATCCTTTTATGGAATGAATGAGTCACATCACATTGAGGGGGCGATAGTCCACACATCAACAAATGAAATTATCATATTTACCCATTATGGAAACCATAAAGGTATTCTATAAATAAAAAATACAGAAGAAAATAGAAAACATAAACATAATATATATCTTATATAAATACAGTTCCATTATAATGGCCACCATTATAGGTTGTTTGAGATATTTTAACAATCGTCGTTTTGTGAGGCAGTAGTTTGTTGTCCACAGAAACAGTATGTTTGTATCCATTAGATGGAGGTGTGTGGATTTTTTTTTGAATACTTATTATTAAAACAACCTAATATATTTATTATAATTATTTTTCTATAAATGAAATTAATAAATAGATTTTTGGATGTTGGATAAGTAAAATAAATGAAATGAACTTGAGAGAAGACGTTACCTTTAAATCAGGTAACTCCCTTTGGTTTGAACCAAAAGGATTACTTGGATAGCCTTCTGCCTAAGGGATGGATTCTAGGAGGAATATAGGTATGTAGAAAGATTAATTGGGAATAGGATGGGAGAGCCCAAGGGATTGAGAAGTGTTAGTAATGGTAAGTGGTGTCCTTTTATAAGGGGAGGAGGGGCTCTATAAGAATGTTTGAAAATATTATTTTATTATGTAATTAATTTCTATTTCTAAAGGTTGAAAACTCATTAAATATGAATATAAGATGAATTTAGGTCAAAATAAAATCATCCAATATTAATTTTATAGGTTTTGGATATTGTTTTAATTTTTATAATCTTATTTATTTAAATAACTCATTAATGAGGTAACACTACATCATTAGTGTGTCATAAAAAATCTAATTAATTTTAGGTCATAAAATTATAAAAAAAATACCTTGATGTAAGAAATAATTTTAGATTTCTCGTGAATATTTATAGTCGAATAGATAATTAATATACCGTAATTTAAAAGTTTATTTACAAAAAGATACATGTTTATGACATTTTTGTCTTTACTTTAAATCAATTAATATAACGGGTCATTATCACTCCAAAGTGGCACCATGGGGTCCCAAAATCGACCCAAGTATTCCCATGGTCGGATATTTATCATCCAATAGGATTAGGACTTGTGTTAGGGTAATTTATTATTATTTAAATATTATTTTTACCCTTATTTACTATATTTACAATTTAACCATGCTAAATACAATATTTACTCAAATAAAATATTTATAGTTTCTAAAAATAAAAATAAACTATTTACATAATTTTTACCCCTACTTCCAAATATGGAATCCATTTTTTTAAATTAATAACCCAAATATGGAAGAAATTAATTTAATATTAATTCTCATTTTCAAAACAAAAAAATGTGTTTTAAAGAAATAATAACTATCAAAAGATTGGCACTTGTTTATTCCAATTTCAAAGTAAAACTACTTCCAATGATTAAAATTGGATTAAATGACATAAATATAATATAATTACACTTTTATACCATTTTAAAAGATAATATGACCATATAAATGAATTATATTAAACGGAAATTTTGAATTAAAATACTGTATTTTTCACAAATCATTAAAAAATAAACATTATCAAGAAAATACAAAAAATTTACCCAAAGTAAATTTTTATGTTACGATTCTAAAAAAGAAATTTATTTTTTCAAATAGAACATATAAAACTGATAAAAACTATATTTAAAAGGTGTTCTCTAATAAAAGGTTGTAAATCAACCTTATAAAGAATATTAGATTATTTATGCTTAATGTAGGATTCCTCCACATTTTTAGCCTGAAAAACTTATTAGATAAATATAATAACATCTAACAAACATATATAATTATATTTTAGTTAGTTCAATTCACTCTATCTAATAAAATGGCTATGCGTTAACTACCAATTAAATTAATAATATTATTATATTATTTTCAGTATAACTCAACATTGTGTGCAACATCTGTTTTCAAATAAACCCATTGTTGTGTATCAGGAATGCCATCGAACATTTCATTCCCATTAAAGAAAATTTTATATTTTATTTAAAAATATTAATAAATATGAAAAAATGTCATATTCTTTATCTACTTGGGATGTTACACCCTTCCCCCTTTTGGAAATTCTGTCTTCGCAATTTTAAAATTGGGATAGAAAACATCAATGAATGTCTCACATCGGAAAAAGATTAAATAAAACTATGACTTTAAAATAAAGAAAGATATGTATGCAAGTCACCCGAGATAACCCATAATGTGATTCCATGAAAACATGGATATGGAGGAGAAACTAACTTTCATGTTCTGATGGAGAGTGATAGAAAACCTGATTAGGAGAAAATTAACCACCAGAAACCCACAAACTTGTGATGGGTTAAATGGTCTTTGATTTCCCAATAGGAAATTTTAACGAACAATTTTTTTGTTTTAAGATACTTTTTATAAGGTTGAGGATTTTATTTATGATCATAAATAAAAACATAAGGAAACGTACTAACTTGTCTGTAGTCCTTCATCCTTTACTAAATTTTGACCACAAACTCATATTTTCTCCAAGCGATGAGTATTCATGACAACATGGTCACACCTGAAGCACTAGAATCCACTTCTAGAGAATCACATAATCAATAAAAGAAGAACTATATAATTCCCCTATCATTATACACCATCCAAAACCAAAATGGTTATTATGAGATCAAATAATCCCCAAAAATGACAATACATTAAAAACATTTATACTATTTTTAGTCTCCAAATTTCAAAAAATAGTACACAAATTTCATCAAAGAACATTAAATAAAAAAAATTTCTTAATATTATTCAAAGTAAACCAAACAATAATTGAATCCCAAAAATCAGAGAGATTTAATCACATAGTCTTCCATAATAATTCATAACATTTATCTCTAAATAACATCTGTTAATCTTAAGTTCACATACTGAAATGAAATTAACCTAATAACATATTCTCTATGATAGTTTAATCATTTTCTTAAATAACACAAATCACTATATGTCCATAATTAAAACATAGATTCTTCCAAAATAAAATTTCAACCATTACTTCACAAATTATATCCCACAGTGTTCTATTTTTCATAAGAATATAGTGTTCCTAAAAGAGAGAACGTCTTCTAAAATAACCTTTATCACTTAATCAAAAAATAATTTTCTTATATTAAGGATATCCATTAGACAAAATATAAGTTCTCAAAATAAAAGTATTCTTGACCCATAAAATCATTTAACTAAAAGATTATAAATCATACTAAATACAGACATCACAGAGGCTTGTCGTAGGTGATAAATCCAAATCGCATTTTAGTTGTGGGTTCGATTCCCACAGCTTTGTCTGATGCGATGGGATGTCATATGGCATGTGTTTTGTCATTTTTATAAAACCCAAAAATAACCCTGACATGTTTTAACCTCAATGGTTTTCTTATACCCCCAACACATTATGACCTCAACATCTTAATTGATGAATCATTTTATATATTATCCTTTTTTTATTTCACCACTGTATGATAAAATAAAACTACTCCAAAAAGAAAGAATATCATTCCTTGATCATGGTTTCCATATGGTTTAATCAATATCCTATTCATGTAGGTAAATGTTTCATGAATTGAAACAATAATGTAGATATCCTTAAAAATCATTTGCCTCCATAAACTAAAAACACCTTGTAAAACAAGGTTCATATGGGTAATCACAGAAAGATACTTTCAGTAAATAATCATGTATGACATATAATTTCCAAACATCGAATAAAACATGATTTTCATAAAACAGTCGGACTGAGTTTGAGTTGAAACATTCAATCAATGGTCATTTTAAAACACAAAAAGTATGTGCTGAGAGATTACATCGTAAAAGAAAATATAAATAGGTGGTGTATGTGTCTCATTCTTCCGCACCATTTCAAAATCATAATATGCTTCAAAATCTTATGAAAAGGTAATATATTTGAAAATGCATTGATAATATTTACCTTTCATGAAAATATTAAAATACTGTGAAAAAAGGATTTGATTAAATAAAACCCATGATCCAAAATGATATCAAGGTATAATGGAGGTGTTTGGTATCTCAAAAAACTTCTTGTAAGTTAGTTGTATGTTAGAACATGATTCACAATCATATGAACATGGCTTTGTAATAATTATTGCAAGCATGTCATCAGGAAGAGATAGGAATGTCGTTTGAGATCATCCTTCTTCCATTTGTAAGAGACTATCCTTGATCTAACAAGATTATAAAAAGGATTTAATTGAAATAATAGACATAAATATTTACCATGTGTTTAATGAAAACTCATAATCCCTAAATTTGTCTAAACTTAATTATGATAACAACTATAAGGCACCATTTGTAAATTCTTATATAATCATGAGTTAAATCAATATTTCACATTGAGGATCATTCCAGGTTTAGATTTTTAGAGAATTAGGCCATAACTATTACATATCAACTTGAATGTTACATGTAGACACTACTAATTAGTATCTATTTTTTACAAAGAAAATAATTACTCTTAAAAAACAAACATTCCTACTTCCATGTTTTAGAAAAAATGACTTTTCCATGATCCCATTCTTGACCATATTCCATATTATGTCCTATGAAAAACATTTAAAAAATAAGGGATGAGAAAAAAAGATCAGCAAGGGATACCGAAAGAAGGAATAATATTATTTTTTCAAAACAATAAGTAAAATATGAATACTTTATCATAAGTAATAAATTCACATTTTTGAAGCAGTAAATACTCTTCACTGAATAAAAGCTCACTTCTTACCCTTTTGTAACCATAATATTAACATAAAACCCATTCAAAGAACCCATAATATATAAATGTAACTTGGTACATAAACGTACATAGATGTAATAACCATACGGTCGACTACCACACATATCACTAAATGGAATAGCCATATGAATGACTTTCATACCCAATGCATTGGAGGTTATAATTTAACCTCACATCCGGGTTTATCACCACACCATCCGTAATTTGGATTATCACGTAACCACCCATAAAATGTCCCAGTACCATTATAAATCATATCACATTAAATAATCATGAAGGAATGATAACATTTACACATTTCATTCACAGAATTTCATTTTAAGATATTGTCTTAATCAATGCTTTATCAAAACCATTTTCAAAACCATTTAAAATATTTATAAAGAATTTTTTGAATCAATGTGTCCCATACCACTTTGAAACTTTTAAAGGAATTAAAATTTTAAAAAATTATTTTATATTTAAATAAATCCATAAAATCATTTTTAAAATATGGACCTTAATGAGAAATATTTAGATGAATAAATCTTTAAACAAATATTTTAGTTACGGGGTTCTTAACCAAATGAGATACTCTTGAATACAAATAATTGAGGAATGAAATTTAATCAAAACATTATAATATCATGAAAATAAAGGGATTCAAGACATAATATTCTAAAGGATAGTATATACACCATATAAAATTGAATTTTTGTATAACAACAATGAAGCCTCAATGGAAGGAAAATTGAGACGAAATTACTTATAAAGACGATATCCTTAGATCAAGGTTAAATAAATTACATAATTATATAAAAAAATACAACCAATATAAGTGAATATTAAATGTAAAACAATCATAGGTCATTCACACATATTTATATCACGACATAATCAAGAAGTATAAGTTTAACCAAAATAATTGTTATTGGGTTAAGTTCCCTTAGAGAAATTCGACTGCATAACAGCGTCACATTAAAAGTCAGAAAATGAGTTGATGAGGGAGAGAATGGTATCTAATCACATGGAAAAATGAACATAAACAATGATATATAATAACATATCCCAACTTAATAAAATGGAAATATCAAAGACATAACATAAAGAAGTCTTTGATTATAACAAGAGAGTGAAAGGTTCCCTGACCGATTTGGTAACTTATAACACATAAACCACATCAAAGATGGTTCATTCAATGAATATGTAAATACCCATAAATTAAATTATATTACATAATGAATTCCATAATGGTCAATACATACACTACAAAAATGGGAATAGTAGAAAGTATAGCATGAATCTCATGAGAATAAAAAGTGGGATGAAAAACCATTACCTCATTGTAATCAATCGAGTCATATGACCAAATGTTTATAACAACAAAATTAATCAACTAATAAATGAATATAAAAGAATAATGATAATATATATCAAATTTCAGTACAAAATACACCCATATAATAATTAAGTGGTTAGCAATGGAAATCTCATGGAATTAAAAGTGAAACAAGAAACCCCTAACCTCAAGTATGGAATGTCTTGTATGTTTCAGGTACTTCATCAATAATAAAAATAAGTTAATTTATGCGTTAATATGAAAATTTTTCATTTTTATTATTCCTTTTTATATCACTTTTTATCTTTCTATAACAATTTGTTAAATATTTGAGTTTATATCATATATTTTGTCGATGTTCGAAACTTGAGTCAAAAATAAACTTTTCATAATTAAAAATTGTCCATGTGGTTAAAATTCTATTATCTCTAGAATACTTTTCATGATTTATATATCACATATGTCATATATATCTAGTATATATATGTATTTATAATAGTACATAACATTTTGAGATAATAAATGAAATGCCCCGTCCATGGAGACGGTAAGTCCTACGTACGCATGAACGCTACTTTCATTTATATTATGTGTTTTAATTGATAGAAAAATTAATTCTACATAGTTAGATTATAATTATTATATAATATCATATATAATATTTTTATTTTCATCTTTTACATGTTCCATATATGGAATGAATGAGTCATATCACATTGAGGGGTCGGTAGTCCGCACTTCCACAAATGAAATTATCATTTTCAACCAGTATGGAAACCATAAAGGTATTCTATAAATGAAAAATAATGAAGAATTGATAAAACATAAACATAATATATATCATATATAAATACAGTTCCATTATAACGACCACCATTAGAGGTGGTTGGAGATATTTTAACAATCATCGTTTTGCGAGGTAGTAGTTTGTCGTCCACAGAAATAGTATGTTCGTATCCATTAGATAGAGGTGTGTGGATGTATAGATTGAATAATTATCATCATAAAAACCTAGTATATTTAGGATACTATTTATTCTATAAAATTGTTAAATAAAATGATTTTAGGGGGTTGGATAACTAAAATAAAAGAAATGAACTTAAGAGAAGATGTTACTTTTAAATCATGTAACTCCCTTTGGTTTGAACCAAAATCATTACTTGAATTTCCTTCTTTGAAGGGGAAGGATTATAAGAGAAATATAGGGATGTAGGGTGATTAATTGGACATAGGTTGGATGATCCAAGGAGCTTTAGAAGTGTCATTAATGGGTTAGAAGTGGTGTCCTTTTATAAGGTGGTGGAGGGGATCTTTAGCAATGTTTGAAAATATAATTTTATTATTTAATTATTTTAGGTTTAAAAATGTAAAAAACTCATCAAAGTTTAAGATTATATTTCTATTGGTGGAAATAAAATCATCCAATAAAAATTGGACAGGTTTTGAATTTTGGTTTAATTTTTCAATATGTTTTATTTAAATCATTCATTAATGAGGTAAACATTATACCATTACTGTGTCATAAATAATTTTATTCCTTTGATGTCTAAAATAAATAAAAAATAACATGATGTAGGAATTGTTTCTATATTTGTAATGAATTTTTATATTCAAAGAGATAATTTATATAACCCCATGGAAATATTGATTTACAAAAAGTTATATGATAATGTCATTTTTGTCTTTACTTTAAATAAATTAATATAACGTATCGTTATCATCCCCAAGTGGCTCTATGGGGTCCCAAATAAAACACAAGGATGAAAATGGTCAAAAATTTATCAACCACTGTGATTAAGACATGTGTTAGGGTAATTTATTTTTATTGTAATATTATTTGTTTACCCTTATTTTCCAGATTTACCCTTTAACCATGGTAAATAAAATATTTACTGAAGTAACTATTAATAATGTATAAAAATAAAATTTATTTATTTAAATAATTTATACCCATATATTTAAAATATGGAATCCATTTTTATGAATTAAAAATATATAAATGGAAGAAATTAATTTAAAATTAATTCAGTTGTCAAAACAAATAGCTCGTTTTTAAGAAAATATAACTATCAATGGATTGACACTTGTTTATGTCCAATTTCAAAGTGAAATTACTTCCAATGACAAACATTGGATTAAATGATAAAGCATAATCTAATTACCCTTTAAAACCATTTAAAAATCTAATCTATCCAAATATATAAATAAGATATAAAGGTAGGTTTGAATTTAAATATAGTATTTTTCAGAATTCATTAAAAATGAACATTATCAGAAAAATACCAAAAATTTACCAAAAGTAAATTTTTATGTTCCAATTATAAAGAAGGATTTTTTAAAAAATATAACATATAAAAGTGACAAAAACTAGATAAAAAAATTGTTCTCCAATAAAAGACAGTAAATTGACCTTTTATAGAATATCAGAATATTTATGCTTAAAATTGGATTCATTCACATTTTAAGCCTCTAAAATTTATTGGATAAATGTAAAAACATTTTAAAAACATATATAGTAATATTTTAGTTAGTTCAATTCATTCCCTCCAATAAAATGGCTATTCTTTAACTACCATTTAAATTAATAATAGTATTATATTATTTTTTGGTATAACTCAATGTTGTGTACGACATAAGTGTTCAAAAAAACCCATTGTTGCATATCAAGAACGACGTAGAACATAGAATACCCTTTAATGTAAAATTAATATTTAATTTAAAAATATTAATAAATAAGAAAAAATTGTATTCTTTATTTATCAGGGATGTTACAGAAAGTCATATGCTAAGTTAGTGAAAGAATATTCAGATGAGTGGAAGTTGATGTTGATACTAGAAAACATGCATGTAGAATGTGAAGACCACGGTGATGTTGTAGTTTTATTTTCATCTATACTTATTCCGAATTTGGTAATTAAGGTTAGAGAGGCACAATCATCTGATGCAAAATGTCTAGTTATGATTTCAAAACTCAATCGTTGGGAGACCCTTAAGGGTTAGAAACATGATGGGAGTTCAATTTTGTGTTTTAGTGATTGAATGGTGGTACCTATGTATTTTCATGAACAATTAATTCATGATTTACACCA
Organism: Viscum album; assembly: GCA_963277665.1. NCBI lineage: Eukaryota > Viridiplantae > Streptophyta > Magnoliopsida > Santalales > Viscaceae > Viscum > Viscum album. Next base: position 1,972,192,071 of record OY728151.1, read on the forward strand.
TTCGAGATGGGTCATACATCTAGGCACCCAAAAGATGTATAAGGCATTGAAGGCAAAATTTTGGTTGGGAGGCCTGGAAAGGAATGTGGAGGAGTTTGTCCTATGGTGCTTAACCTGTCAGAAGGATAATATAAGGCATCAGAGACCTGTGGTTATTTTGTAGTCTCTACAAATTCTAGTGTGTAAATGGGAGAATATTTCTTTTTATTTTGATACAGGTCTCCCATGAATGGTATATAAACACGGTTCCATATGCATGTTTGTGGATCGTCATACCAACTCGGCCCATTTCATTCCAATTAGTGAAACTCATACGTCAGAGGATCTATCTAAAATATATATCACAGAATTTTTATAGAGGAATGGAATACGAGTGTCAATAGTCTCAGACAGAGATCCGAGTCTTAGGCCACGTTTCTATAAATCCTTATAGAAATCCATTGGCACTCCATTGAATATGATCACAACGGATCATCCTCAAACAGATGGGAAATCTAAACGAACAATGCAGATGTTTAAATACAAGGTGTGAGGTTGTGTAATTTATTTTGGTGTCTCAAGGGTGGAGAACATACCCTTTGTGGGGTTCTCATATTATAACAGCTATCATGAATTGATACATATTACATTATATGAATCATTTTATTGGCATCCAAGTTATTCTCCACTATGCAGGGTAGAAACCGGTCAAATATCACAAGTTGGGATGATCCTTTTCCATGAAACAATAGAGAAGATTCAGTTAATTAGAAAGAGTATGGAGAAAAATTAGATTCGTTCAAAATATTATACGGATCATCGTTAAAGTCCATTGTGGTATTCAATGAGTTATCATGTGTTCTTGAGGATCTCTCTAAGACATTAACATCATTGTTTAAGAAATCATGGAATTTTTTCCAGGATACATTGACCCTATTAATATATTTAATTGGTTTTAGGAGGTGGCATATCGATTTAAATATCATAAATAGTTCAATTCGGTGCATAATGTGTTCGACGTATCTATGTTGAAAAATTATCATCTTGATCATGACCATGTGATTAGATGGGATCATGTTGACCTAGATCCAAATACTTCATTGGTACATACCCTGATGCGGATAATGTATAAATAATAGAATATCTTGTGTGAAAAAAAACATTAGTCTAGTGTGGGTTTTATGGAAACATGTCCATATTCATGAAGAGATTTGGGACAATGAGAAGGAAATGAAAGAGAAATGTCCATAACTTTTTAGGGCAATGATGGTTATCTTCCCTATGGGGAGATAAATATAGATGGTGGGGAGAATGTAGTACCCCTAGTTTCTGTTATATAACCCTTTGTTTTTATATTTATATTTATAAATTAAGGGGGAATGTTGGAATAATTTTTGTGAAATTCTATATTTTTGGGGGGATAAATAAAACTCACATGGGTTGTGTACAGTTTATCAAAACTTTTTGGAAATCCTAGTAGAAATCATTCTCAATATCAGGTTTCTAGAAGAGATATTTTACACGGTGTGCGCACAATTAAGGACACTGTGTAATTAGGCCATGCTAGTATTTGTCTAGACAATAGCTAACATGCGTTTACTACTTGGTTTTTCTAACTATGTGAATTAACCATGTGTTTAGTTAAAGGGATATCCTAAAAAAGTGGATCTCAAATGATTTTTCTCTAAAATACTTTTTTTTCCCTAAGCCATCTTAAATTGGTATGTCTCTACCTTGAAGATATGAAAAACTCACCCAAGCATTTTGGAGTCAATATGAAGGCTTCCTTTGGTGTTTCAAAGCCAAATTCTGGAAGAATGATATCGTTCTTCATAGTTCTTGATCATTTTGATTGATCTACATAGACCTACATCTCATTTCTCCTTGTTTTCTCAAATATACACCTACAATGCATATATCTATTAGTTTTCATGCAAAATAAGTTGAGTTTGTGTCTTGATCATTCTAGGAGAACATATCTAAGGTGGTTCCGTGAAGAATTGACATGGTATTTTGAGCGTTCATCGTCTATTGTCATGTTTCGTCAAAACCATTGAGGTAGGTGGCTTCACACTCATCTCCTCTTTCTAGAATTGATTTTATTTTATTCCAATTTATTAAACGAGATAATATTTATTTTTTAAACCTTGGTTTGATACATGAATTAATCACATTGTTGATAATTTATCATTTTTTGTAGATTTTGGGAATCATGATAATTTTTTGTGAAAATTGTTTTAGATTCTTGAATTTAAAATGGTTATATAAAATAGTGGATTTTTTTGTAACTTCTGAATGTTTTTATTGGTATGGGGGTTTCATAAAAATTTGTTTTATATAAATTAGATGTAATTTTAATGTTTATAATGAAATATGGTTTTCAATAAAAAGGTGATTTTATTGAAAGGGTTGTTTTGGCATGATCTTTGGGTATATGTTGTGTGTGTGTGTTCATGTTTCATATACTGGGAATTATTAAAATGTGATCTTGTTCATAGTGCCAATGGGTTAATGGAAATTTTGAAACAATTACCTTGCGACAAGATGGTATATTGACTAGAATATTCTCATTAGTATGGAACTGCCATCGCATAACATGCATGGTTGGTTGGGTGGATATGTAGATTGGATTGGGAATGGCAAACATTTATTTAGAAATGGAATAAAAGTTTTTTTATTTATTCTATGGAAAATAAAACTTGCTCAAAATTGGTTTCAATTTCACATGTATTCCTTTGGTTATAAATGGTTTTGGAAACCTTTTTTTAGTGATAAAATATTTTGAGAAATTGTATCATTTAAACTATTTTATTAAAATGTTTCTAACTCTTCAATCCTAGTGGCATGAGTAGGGATGTCATTGGGGAAAACATACTAAGTGTTATACTCACCCCTGTATCGGTACTTTGGTGGATTTTCAGATTCTATCTTTTATGACAGGGGAAAAGTTAATGTATCACATGTATGTAGCACCACATCATGATACATGCTCAATTTGGGGATTTTGTATCAGATCTTGTAAAGAATGGTGTTTAGTGGTCTTTTGAGAAATGTCAGTTATTATTCTTCTTTTTACTTTGATAATTTTTTAGTCTTCCTTTGTTTCATACAATGGAGAAGTTTTGATATTAATAAATTACTTGTGTTGTCTTGATTTGTTCATGAATCATTTGGTGAATGGTTTTGTTATGGTTTGTTGTTTTAATGGATTATTTCATTAAAGATAAATTTTCCCCCACTTGTATTTGAAACCCTTCATAATTTATTTCTAGACATTATCATCTGGGGGATGTGCGTAAGGCCATGTAATGACTCGTTGTAATTTTAAGCCAATGAGAATTATTACGTCATTATAATCTACCATTAGAAAAAGAAACCATTTGGATGATACCAGTTGAACAAATATTTTTCTACAATTATTTATTTTCTATGTATATATTTTTTATTGTATTCAATTTTTTAAATTTTAATATAATTTTGGAAGTCAAATCCCAGAAAGAAATAAATTGATATTAAATAGAAATTCACCTCACCCTCTTACTCATGCCTGCTTCCTTTGAACTATTTCACTTTCCCTTAATATTGTGACCTTTAATATTCTTTCTCTTTAGTAGTAACCATCATTTCTCTATAATTATAGGTGTCAATAATCTTTCATAGTCATATACAAAGGGGTTATGGAATGTGATTAAATATACATTGTAGCCAAGATTATCCATTTTCACTTTGACAAACACAGAACCTTGACATCAACAGATTATTGTAAAATAATAAAGGAATGGAAAATTATTTTTATCTAGTAAATCATTTTTTTCTGGTAATTTAGTACCAAAGTGGATATAATTGTTCTTGAGAAATGATAGGAAAATTTATCTAAGGTTCTTTCATTAATTCATTTAATATTAATATTTTACTTTCAAAGAAAAGAATAAATTCATTTGAAGCATGATTGATGGACAAGAAGTATGTTATTCTTCAATATAATGGGAATTATATTTAAATGTTCCTCATTAAGTTGTTTATGATGAACATCAAGGAATTATTACAAGTGATTGTGCGTTATTTTCTTATGAGGATGCACTATTGGATCGAAATAAAGATACTATTATAATAATAAGTATTACTACATAGTTATATGGAGAATATAGACATATATTTATATTCATTCAGTGTATGTTGTGTCATGAAAAAAGGGTATTTTAGTAGAATAAGATATCATGATGTTTATTCTCTATTCCTTATAAAACAAGATAGAATAATTAATCTATGTAGATACGTGATGGTAGACATGGTAGATATCTAAAAGGAATTTTCTAGACCAAATTCTCTCATTTACCCAAAATTGATTTCATCCATGCTAGAAATCAAAGGCTTCATTCACAAGGAGGAATAATATCAAGTCAAATATGGTGGTTTCTAGAAAACTAATGTTATTAACAAAATAATGAAAGTGAATTGGAATCCTAGGATTAAAAGATGGGTTTATGATAATTATAAGCTCTATGAGGATTTTAATCATATAGACCATCCTACCATATGAAAGCTCATAGTGGATATTGTATTGGATCTAGATGAAATTGTAGTTTATTCATACGAGAATGAAGAAGATGATGTGGCTATTGATGAAGCGGATGTGGAAAAATTTAGTGAATAAGTTTTTTATCCTAATATCCCTATGATCCTAGCTATTTCTTTTAGACCTAAAAGAACACCTCCTTCTCTCCCTACTAAGGAGCGTCTCTTAAGTAAAAGTCATGAAGATGAAAATGATAATGAGGCTAAAGTACACATTAATAAGGAAATTAGATGTTCTTCTATGTCCTCAAATAATATTTAATGGTGTTATATTATAAAAGATGACATAATGGTCGAAATAGTGAAGATTAATATGGTGATAATAGTGGTAGTTGTAATGGACATGCTCATGATGCATATGAAGATGTTGAAGAAGCACATTCACTTCATCATTCTATCATTTCCTCAGTTGGGACTATAGGTTGACCTAGTTCTTCTAGTTCTATGTCTATGGAGAGATCAATTTTAGTTCATCTAGTATGTGGCACTACCATTGTTTGAGGTCATCTGAGGACACCCGTTTAGGAGGATGAATACCATAGTTTTGTTAGTCACCGAGTTTATCTGGTATATCATGTTGCTATTTCATCTATTTGAGTTGATGTAGAAGCACATTATGAGTGGTAGAATTTACTATTGTATGTAAATCTTGGGATGGAGTACTCATAGTCCATGATGATTGGTGTGATGTTGGATATCATAGAGATGGTTAGTATAGATCTTCCTTATTAGCTTATGAGGCATCATCCAAGGTGGAGCCTTCCCCTAGTTTTAAATTCCATGGATTTTTCAATCTAGACTCAGATATAGATGAATAAAGTTATAGAGAAAACCACAACAGTCCATCAATTCAAAGTGGACCTTTTGTATCTATTGGAGTCTCAATCAATAATATGGGATATTTAGTAGATAAAATGGATTGAAATGGAGAGATTCAATTATTTATCTGAGTTTTACAATCTAGATCTAATCCTGAAGAGGATTCATTATCATGTAATGAGAGAGTTGTTGCACCTTCACTTTTTAAATCCTTTTTTCATTCATAATTTTTTTAAATTATATTTAGAGTATTTTAGTGAGAGGTTGAATTAATATTTTTGTATAGTCTAGATATCTCAGGCACCTCCGATCACTCAACTTAGTGTAGCTGATGTCAGACATATGTTTGAGTTGTTTATATTCCATATTCTTTCCATTATGAGTTTTCGTATTCAGGAAGTTGAAATTGATAATTGAAGGTTGTACAGTGTGATAGAAACCATGAGATATGTGATGAAGAAAATGTGGTCCTCCTTTGTTGATAGTCAAGATGCTTTGTGGAGGACATTAGAGACTACTCATGTTGTTGCTTAAATGTCTTTTTCTCTACCTCCTTCTACCTCAGTTGATGCCAATGCAATAATTTCGTTAGTTAAATTTCATCTATAAGATATTATTGAATATATCTATTACCCACATTAGGAGTACCTTCTCCAGATCAGACAACATTCCAAGCATATATTCAAACTAGTTAGAATATAATTGAACATAACCTGATGTATTAGGGAAACCATCACCAAGGCCATAGAATAGAATATTTTAAAAGTATATACCAAGCATGAGTTGAACTCTCATTATGATTTTTTAGAAGAAAACATAATGTTTCCATGTATTACTATAGAGTTTTAGTATTTGGAATGATTGAATAATGTTTTGAAACCTCGACTAAATATCATTATGAAATATATTAAATTCTTCTTTAGTTCTCTATGTAGAGGAAAAAACATTATTATGGACATTTTCAACCCCATAAATCACTTCATGTCTGTATTTTTTACAACACGGTTTTCTCCAGAGGCGATTACTTTGTTATCCTTCACAACAAAACCTTCTTATGATCCTTTACAGCCTCGATATGAATAATGTAGTATATATCTAGTTGAATCATTTAGTAATGTAATACGATTGATCATTAGAGAGATACCTCATACTACCTCATCCCCTACAACTTATACATTAGTACCTCCAACCTCTAAAACAGAAAAGGGACATGTTGATCCATACCCCTCTACTAAGAGTGATTAAGATTATACTTATTATTTGATATGTATTTATTCATTCCATTATAATACTTTTTTTTGTACACTGATGAATTTTTGTTATTAATTAAGTTACTCTCGTATAATTCATGAGTCCCTTCTTTATTTTAAATATTTCTTGTCCTTTAATTTTGATAATTCAAAAAGGGGGAGAACTATGCTGACCTTTACCTTTTAATTTTCCTATTATACAAATATTTTGAAATAAAATATATAATATTATACCAATATTATATCATCAGAATTTACATTTAATATTATAGGTTTATGTATTAAATTTAAAATTTAAATTTTTAAATTTTTAGTTTTCTAACATTTTTTCATGTATTTATATTTCAAAATATACATTCAAAATCACACATTTTTCCTTTTCAATTGTTAAGTAGACTATCACTTTTCAAATTCGTCTATTTTTTACCTACTACTGTTTTGTACACGGTTTATTAAATGTCATGATTTTTTATAATAAATATTGTGGGAACCAAATTCTTTTAATGCTCACAAATAATGATTATTATGTTTCAAATGAATTTATTTTTTTAGGATAGTGTGACATTTTATATTGATAATTTGGTGATATATTGAAAAGAGATACAATTAGTTCAAATTATACAAGCACCAGATGTTACCATCCATTAGAAAAAACATACTACCTAATATAGCCCACAATTATAAATAACTTATTTCTATATATGACCCACATTCATGAATAACTAATAGCTAGATATTACCTAATATTAAAAATTACCTACTATGAGATAAAACCCACCATAATTTATAACCTACTACCACCCATGAATCTGTAATAGAGATAACTCGCTATAAAGGTGACTCACCACCAATGATGACCTAAGACATGAAATGTTATATGAGTGTTGTTCTGCCTAATTTGAATTAAATGCTTCCAAAAAATATTTTATGTAATTTTATGTACTGGATTTATTTGTTGATTATTGAAAAACCCATTCATGGAAATAATGAAGAAAAGTCATCGGTTCATTATAATAATCCACAAAATATTTATCATTGTAAGAACTCGGATCAAATTTTTAGGTATGTTTTCTTTTTTTGGTGTTTTAGAGAAAAATCGGTGTTTTTGAGAAAAATTGGTGTTTTTAGAAATTTTTGAAGTACATGTAGTGTAATTTATAAGTGAACATTGTGTAATCTATTTTCGCTCATAGCCGTGTGCTGGGAGTGTAACGGCCAAGCACACCACCATGTGTCGTGATTGATAAACTGTGTAATGCATGGGCTGGTGAAGGAAAGTACATGTTGTGTACTTATAAAGTACACATAGTGTAATTTATTTTTATTCATTAAACACATCGGGGTCGCGTATGTTCTATAGAACAGTCTCCTTATAGGTCTGTTTCGTCTGAGAGTGAGAGTACTACCAGGATCATTCTCTGAGCCCCGGATCCTGGGTCTATTCATTGAATCGACCGCTGTCAATTTCATTGGGATCACCTTAGTAAGATCTTCCATCTACTAGTGCTTAATTTCATGATTCCTCCTCTTTCATGAGTTATCTTCAGTTGAGATTTTTTAGAATTTTTGTAGATCTATGATGTTATTGGGTGGATCAAGGATATAGGTTCACATATAAGGATCTTGCAACACCGATGAAGATGGTTTGTGCCTTTACATTGAAAGTCTTGGACTTATATGATCAAAGGCTCCCAATACCCTTGAACAGGGAATTGGGTGTTTATTCTATTAGACCTATTAATTTTTTTCCATGCATGTATGATTGATTAGAGGATAATTGAATTCCAAAAGGGTTAATTTCTATGATATTGTAGTGTTTTCCCATTCATGTTTTGTTTGTGAGTGTTTGGTCTTACTTAGCATGCTAGGCTGCATTGTTTGTTTCCCATGCCTATTGTTATAGGAGGGAGTGATGTTTATCTGAAATAATGTTATGCTATAGAGTGTTATCCACGTAGTTCTTGATATTTACTTTGGATGTATTGAATTGTTTTTCATGTTTGACTTACACAAGGTTGTGGGAACCTTGTGTAGTAGACTATAGGGAGAATGGATGTAAGGGATTCTCTAGGGTGTCTGCTTTTACTATTACGATGCTAAGATATATGGGAAATTGACGCAAGTGATTCCTTAGAGTGTCTGTAGTTCCTCAACGTTGTCCACGTGGGGAATGTGATGTAATTTCTTCCAAAGAGATTCTTTTAGTTACTAAAAAGAGACTATTGGGGGAATTGATGGTGAGTTCTTCCTTAGAGAGTCTATACAAAAGCTGAACTAGACAGGTTAGACTATGTGTACTTCTTTGAGGGTTGATTTTGTTATTAGGTAGGACCATAGGGGATTATACTATGAGAACTTCCTAGAGGGGTACCTATTTGATATTATCTTATTACATGCTATGAGGAACTGAATGCTTTGAAACTATGGATTTTTTGTTGTTGAGTACTTCCTTGTTTAATGCTTATTTTACTTATTTCTTTACATATATATTTACTGACTATTAGGCATAGATCTAATGGTGGATGCCTAATGGGATTAGTCTCACACCCTGTTTGGGTCATGATTCAAGGCCCAAACAGATTGTATTGTTGCTGGTATAAATAAGGGAATGCCCCCTTCTACTTCTTGTTCTGGACTGATTTGGGAGTTGAAAATCCTGGGACCAAGCTGAGGCTTGCAATACTGAGGAGTTGTTTTCATGTTTTATTTTTTTCTTTGACTTAGTAATATATTTCAGTATTGTGACGTGTTTGGATGCTTTCCTAGACATATTTATCATGAATCATTATATTTGTTCTCCTATTTCTTATTACTTCCAGTGTTCCATTGTTTACTGTTTTAGGATATTATATTTCTCCTGCTATTGATATCTGTTTCTCATCTACTGTGTTACTCTTCTAGTGGGGGCATAGTTTCCCCCGTATCACACGCATGTCCCTTGCTGCTAGTCGATAGCCTCTAGCATTCGGGGAAATGCACTTCAGGCTATGTGACCAACTGGGTATGGGGCGCCTCTCGGTGGCTTCCGGAATAGGGATGTTAGATAGTGGTATCAGAGGAATTATTTTATCTTGAATTACTATTTAGAGCCTATATATAGGGATATGTAGGAGTAGTTACTTCATAATAATCTACGCCCAGGAGTAGCTAACGCTTGTACAGGTAAAAGCCAATATACCAGATTAATTTCATGTTTTCTGGTTTGTAATTTTACAATTGATTTTATTTTAAGCATTGGGTGATTCACATGTTTTTTGCTGTTATTGTTGATGTTATTAAGGTTCTATTTTTGTTGAAACCGAATTAGATTAGGGTATGACTTCTCATGCATCATATAGGAACTTTCTATAAATCACATGTCATTCAATATTGTCATGCCATTTAGGTTCCACTAGAGATTGCATGTTGTTGTGATATATGGGGTGCTAGATATGCATTCTGTTGTGATAGATTCCATGATAGAACACATTTTTGATAGGATATTGTTGTGTAAGGTTTCTTTTAGAATGAAAACCAATCATTGGTTCTTGAGGTATTATGGGCCCTCATGGATCGGAATTTTGTGGATCATTGCCTTTTTTTCTCATATTTGACATGTATAAGATGACAAGATTTGATTTGTAGGGAGTATGGGCCCTCACGGATCAGAATTTGGAACTTTAAAGTTCGTTTTTAGCATTTTTTGGGATCCTGAGTAGTTTCTGAGGCTTACTATCTGAAAAAACCTAGAATACACGATGTTTAATGATGAATACATGAAATTTGTTCTTCAATTTGGGAAGAAACTATTTTTATTAAGTACACATCGTGTACGATATATACACACCACGTAGTATCTAACCGTGTCTCAGACTGTGTGGGTAGGGACAAGGGGTTTGGAATCATTGGTAGGACACAACAGGTATAGGATTTACATTCTTTGCTGTAGAACCATTTAACTGTCCATGTAACTAACAACACGGGTCAGTTGAGTCTTTTCTAATACATGTCGCGTCCCTCTAGAACATGCCATGTAGTGTAACCCGAGAATCCGGTCATTTCACTGACATCATGGGTCAGAGAAATCATCTTAACACACACTGTGTCCATCAAGAACACACCATGTAGTGTGAGCCATGTATCCAGTCACGTCACTAACCAGACGGGTCTATGAAGCTCATCCAGTACACATCGTGTCTGGAACTAACACGTCGTGTAGTCTTGTTCTCGGGGAGCTGTGTGGCCAAGTCATGTAAGGGAACTCAGGAAAGGGAAGAAGATTCAAGTACACTCTGTGTGTTAGGAAAACTCTCCATGTATGGCATTGTTACATGACTAGTTTTTCCAGAAGTACACGCCCATGTGAAGGCTTAAGGGAACACGTCGTGTAGTCATTATACACGTCGTATATCCATGTATTGAAAAAAATTAATTCTTTATTTCTAATGTTCACTTATTATACTTAAAAGTTTCAATCACTATTAATCTTGATCTAAGTTATGAATTTGACCATGTAGATTCATACCACCGAGATGTCCTCCGGTTTTACTCCAGTTACTGGTAGACAGTGGACATGGCTGGTTAGGGACTACCAGTAGATCCTCGAGTTCTGCATGTCTTGGTGCCAACCATCTTTCCGGACACAGGTGCTAATGAATAGTTCTGAGAGGGAATTATGAGGTAAATTAAGACCTTCCACGAAGTACCAAATCTTTCCCCGTCTATGGAAGAGTTGACGCAGGTTCTCCAGTAGCAGGATCCCACCACTTTTACCGGGGAAGGAGGACCTCAGTCTGTAGAGTCATGGTTACAAGCCTTTTCATCTATCTTCGAGCATCTGGAGACTCCTCCAGAGAAGAGGGTGAAGCTCGCTATATATATGCTTTGTAATTCTTCCAAGAGATGGTGGGATGTGATATCATAGGTGGGACTCCAGCAAGTCATGGCATGGGATGAGTTCTGGCATACATTCTTTGACAACTTCGATCCGGAGAAAATGAGGGCTGATCGAGCCCGATAGTTCATGAGTTTAGAGTCGTGTACTCTATCAGTCATGGAGTATTCTTCCCATTTCCCTAAGCTTAACAAATTCACTCCTATTTCACGAGGTGATGAGTTGTTCATAGAAAAGAAGTTTGAGGATGGTCTGAGGAACTAAATATGATCACATGTGAACATCTTCCGGTTGAGTTCCATCACTTCCATAGTCAACCAGGCACTGATCACGGAGAAAAACTTGAGTGATTTGGGAGTTGTGAGCCAGTTTTGTTCGACATATGGAGTTATTATCCCTCCTACTCACATTAGGAATCATAGTAGGGAATATCTGTGTGGTGATCCATAGAGATGAGACAATTCTTCTGGTTTCCAGGAGGTGTGATACCAGTGTGGGAAGAGCAGGAATGTGAGGCCACATTGCCCGAGAGACCTAGAAGAGTGTGGATATTGTGGATATATGGGTCATATTCAACATTTATGTCATATCTTCTCACCAGAAATTGGTGATAGTGTGTCTTTTATGACTCCCCAGTTCATGAGAAGCACCACTAGTTTCTCATTAGTGTGGGAACTGGAGTTCTTCCAGTCATTCAGGCTGAGGTGTAGGTCATGGACATAGTAGTCAGTCACCAGGAATTCAGGGACAACAGGGTGCATCAGCTCAGATTGGTCAGGCAGGGTCACCAAGTCATGGTTCAGGCCAGACATTTGTAGTGGAGTAGACCCAGCAAGAGTAGTATCTCAGACCCTCTATAGTTCTAGGTACAATCTATGTTTCTTCAGTTTTAGATTCCTCTCTTTTCAATACAGGGGCTTCCCATAGCATTATATTTGTTACTGTTGTGGAGATCATTTCACTCTATATCTTTACATCTACTGATGTTTTGACGTTGGACACACCGTTTGAGACTACAATAGCTAGTGTACTTAATTTAAAAGAGTGTCCTCTTGAGATGGATGGGTGTTACTTCTTATGGGACCTTTATGTCCTAGAGATTAAAAGCTATGATGTCATTATCGAAATGGAAATTCTAGTTCCCTTCTAGGATGTTTTTTATTTCTATCATTGTTGGGTGAGTTTCACATAACCTAAGGGAAGATAATTTCTTTATAATGGAGAATGTGATGTCCAAACAAATAAAGCAGGACCCAAGCATTATGGGTTTGAAGGAAATACAGCCCAGATTTCTAGTCTATATCTGGATGGCCAAGGGATGTCATGGATGTTCTTTAATCTAGTAATAGATCATTTCATGGATGTCTTTCTAGAGGATTTTCAGGTTTTCCTCTAGAGCGAGAGGTATGATTTTCTATTGATAATGTGCCAGGAGAGGCACCGGTGTCCATTCCTCCTTATAGTAGGGCTACACCAGAGTTACAGGAGCTCAAGTAACAGATGGATGATTTGAATGAAAAGGGTTATATCTGACCTAGTAATTCTCCTTGGGGTTCGTCTATCCTGTTTGCGAAGAAGGAGAATGGTACCCTCATACTTTGTGTGGATTATAGGAAGATAAACCAGTTGACGATCAAGAACCGATATCCCTTGTTGAGGAATAATGATCTCTTTGATCATCTTCAAAGTGACCAGGTGTTCAAGAAGATTTACATGATGTTTGGTAATCACTAGTTTCATGTTAGACAATCTGATATACCTCTAATAGCCTTCCAGACGAGGTATGGTCTATACAAGTATGTGATTATGCCATCCGGTCTCATGAACATGCTTGCAGTTTTCATGACATTGATGAACTGAGTGTTCCATCCATACATGGATTCTTTCATGGTGACTTTCATAGATGGTATCTTGGTGTACTCTCATAATCAACATGACCATAATACCCATCTTGATATCATTTTTGTACACTAAAGGAACATCAGTTATATGTTATGCTCTCAAAATTACACTTTTGGATGGATTAGATTTACTTCTTCGGTCATGTTATCTCAGAGATAAGAGTATCAGTAGGCCAAGAGAAAAAAAGGGCTATACTTTTTTGGTAGTATCTGAAGAATGTCTTTGAGGTATGTAGTTTTCTAGGGATGGTTGGATACTACTGATGTTTCATACAGGACTTTTCATGCTTATAAGTGCTACTGACGGGCCTGAATAAGAAGCATGTGAAGTACTTTTGGACATATTCTTGTGAGTCAGCCTTTCAAGAGCTGAAGGGGAGGTTGACTTCAGCACCAATATTAGTTCTTCCAGAGCCAAGAAAGAGCTATACTATGTACGGTGATTCTTCATGTATTGATTTGGGAGTTGTGCTTATGCAGGAATAAAAATTTGTTGCATACGGGTCTCGACAGTTGAGGCCACATGAGAGAAATTAACCAACCCACGATCAGGATTTGGTTGCAGTTGTTCATTTCTTATGCTGTTGGAGACATTATCTATTGGGAGAACATTTTTTGGTTTTCATAGACCAAAAAAGTCTCAACTATATATATTCAATCAGCGTGACTTGAATTTGAGATAGTATGGGTGGGTTGAGTACCTTCATTCTTTTGACTTTGAGATTTCTTATACACCTGGGAAAGGAAATGCGGTGGCGGATGGGCTAAGAAGGAGGACTAAGATACAGGCAGTTTAGGAGGCCAACAGTGAGTGGTAGCTTATGGCGCTGTTCTCTGAGATCCATTTAGTTGTGCATGATAGGCTGGGGTAGACATTTCATTCTTCTGTAGATGTTACCTCTACACTTCTTGATCGAGTGCGAATGAGGCCTCTATTAGATTCTTAAGGCCTTGTCCTATGGGAAATATTGTTAGGAGAGGACCCTATTCATGGATGGACCATAGGTGATGATGAGATCTCCCATTTCCATGGGCGTGTATGGGTGCCAGCAAACATATGCAAGGAGCTGATGTTGGACTTTCATTCCTCAGTTTGGGCAGTTCATCCTGGCATCACTAATACGTATCGTGATCTACCCCCTCAGTATCAGTGGCTAGGTATAAAGAGTTATGTTTTTGGATTCCTGATGAGGTGTTCCACATATCAGTAGGTGAAGACGGACCATCAGCTACCAGTAGGGCTTCTGTAGTAGTTACCCATTCCTGAGTGGAAGTGAAATGATGTCGTTGTGGATTTCATGACAGGTTTTACGAGGTCACCTCAAGGGAATGATTATGTATGGGTTTTCATTGATAGACTCATGAAGGTTGATCACTTCTTACTGATTAAAAAGAACTTCCGTTTTGATGGACTGGGAAGGTTATATATCTAAAGGATTTTACATTTTCATGGAGTTCCACACTCCGTTGTTTCCGACAGGGATACACGTTTTAATTATTGGGTCTAGAATGGGCTTCAGAAGTCTTTGCGAACACATGTATTTTCGAGTATAGTCTACCACCCCTAGATAGATGGCTAGTCCGAGCATAAGATTCAGGTGCTTTCGGTCATGCTTAGAGCATGGATCCTAAATTTTGGAGGTTTTTGGGAAAATAACATACATCTTATGGAGGTTTCCTATAATAATATTTTTCAAGGAAATATTTAGATGGAACTATATGAGGATTTTTATGGTTGGAAATGTTGATCACCCATATGTTGGCTGGAGGCAGGAGAGTCAGCTATGCAAGGAAATCATCTTGTCTAGGAGACCACAGTGGAGATAGAGTTGATTCGGAAGAGGATGGATACTGCACAATCTTAACATAAGTCTTATGCAGATCAACAGATACGACCTATGAAGTTTGAGTTCGGGGATCAGGTTTTCCTGCATGTCACACCGACGTTGGGACATAGTAGGATTAGGAGACATGGAAAGCTTTCGTTGAGGTATGTCGGGCCGTTTGAGTTTTTTGAGAGAGTTGGTCTGGTTGCCTATCGGCTGCAGTTACCTCATAGGTATCGGGAAATTCTTGTTGTCCTCTTGGTTTCTCAGCATTGACATTACTTCTCAGCCTTGTCTTATGCTATTAAACCTGAGGAGGCTGAGTTAGAGGTTGGCACCTTGTTCGAGGAGCTTCCTATATGGATTTTTAACTGTAGTATGAAGGTTCTTCGTGGCCGGTTTTTTCCTCTAATGTGAGTAATATGGCAGCATGGGAGGGAAAAATAAGGGTCCTGGGAAAGGGAGGCCGATATACGATCATAGTGGCTGGATCTATTTGAGGATTCATCTTCTATGCATCCTTGCTAGGGAAATTCGGGGATAAATTTCTTTAAGTGGGGATGTTTGTAATAACCAAGATCTTTTTTCAGGTATTCTTTTCTTTTTCAAATGTTTTTGAGAATAAGAGGAGTTTTTATAAATTATTGAAGTACACACTGTTTACTTTATAAGTACTCATCGTGTACTATGTTGCTACTCGTAGTTGTGTGTTGGCCACGTAACGACCGAGAACACTGCCATATGTGGTGACTGGAGACCGCCAAATACGGGGTTTGGTAAAGGTAATTACATGTTGTGTTCTTTCATTTTTTTAATTAAACACACCAGGGTCGCATCTAATGGATAGAACCATATTTTTCTAGGTCTAGTTCATTAGAGAGAAATAGTACGACCATAATCCTTCTCTGAGCCTCTGATCGAGTGTCTGTTCTCCAAATCGACCGCAGTCAATTGCATTGAGATCACCTCATTAATCTCTTCCTTCTTCTAGAGCTTTATTTCCTGATTCCTCCCCTTTCAAGAGTTATCTTCGATCGAGAGTTTTTATCATTTTCATATATCTACAGTGTTCATGGGAGATTCAAGGCTTGAGGTTCATGTATAACAATCTCGAAACACCGAGGTAGTTTGTTTGTGCCTTTCCATTGAAATTCGTTGAGTTATATGTGAAATGTTTCCAATACCCCTGAATGGGGTATTGCATGTTTTCTGTTTTAGCCCTATTAATTTCCTGCAATGCTTTTATGATTGAGTAGTGGTTAATTGAATGTGAATAGGTTTAATTTCTATGCTTTGGAAGTGTTTTCCCATTCATGTTTATTTTGTGACTGTTTGGTCTTTCTTAGCCTATTAGGTTTCCTTGTTGGTTTCCCATACCTAGTATTGGAGGACGGAGAGATGTTTATCTGACATGCTGTTATGTTGTAGTCTATTAGCCAAGTAGTTCTTGAGGTTTACTTTGGTCGTATTTCATTTCTCTACATGTTTAAATTACTCAGGGCTATGGGAACCTGGTGTAGTAGACCATATAGAGAATGTACTTAAGGGATTCTCTAGAGCGTCTGTTTTTACTATTACGATCTGAGACCATAAAGGGAATTCAAATAAGTGCTTCCTTAGAGTGTTTATAGTTCCTCGACATGGGACACATGGGGAATGTGATGTAAGTTCTTCACTATATTGACTTTTAGTTACTGATACGAGACTATAGGGGGAATTGACGGTGAGTGCTTCCATATAGAGTATATTTGAATGTAGAACTAGAGGGGTAAGACTATTTGTACATCCCAAAGGGTTGCTTGTGTTGTTAGGTAGGACTAGAAGGGATTAGTCTATAAGAACATCAAAAAAGGGTTACCTTTTTTAGATTGTCTGATTACCTTCTATGAGGAACTGAATGCTTTGAAACTGTGGATTTGTTGATGTTTAGTATCGCATTGTTTACAGATTCTTTTTCATGCTGCCTTCCATATATATTTTCTAACTATTAGGAATAGATCTTTTGGTGGTTACCTATAGGTATTAGTCTCACACCCTATTTGGGTCATGATTTTGGGCCCAAACTAATTATATTGTTGTAGTTATAGATAAGAAAAATCTCCCTTCTACTTCACATTCTTGACTGCTTTCGGAGCTGGAGAGCATGGGACCAAGCTGAGGATTGCGGTGCTAAGGATTTCTTTTCCTGTTTTATTTTGTACTTTGGCTTAGTACTTTATTTCAACATTGTGGCGTGTTTGGATGCCTTCCAAGACATATGTATCATGCATCATTATATATGTGCTCATGTTTCTTATTACTTCTAGTCTTCCATTGTTTACTATTGTATGATATTATATTGCTTCTGCTATTGATATCTGTTTCTATTCAACTGTGTTACTCTACCAATGGGGGCATAGTTTCCCCAATATCACACCTAAGGCCTCCACTACTAGTCAGAAGCCTCTAGGATTGGGGAAAATGTTCTTGAGCCTATGGGACCAACCACGTACATGGAACCTCTGGGTGGGTTCTGGAACTGGTACATTACAATGATCATTCTTCGACATACTTTTAAGCTGCAGTATATATCTGAGAAGACATGCCACATGCGTATGTTATTTTTTAATATAAAAATAAAATATTCTATTAATGTTGATAGATTTATCACAAACACAATGATATATGGGACTGTGAAGGAGTGATGTATACAGAAGATCTAGATAATTTCTTAGGGAGTGAAAATCCAAGCTTCATGACACTCTTCTTTATAGCACATTCAATGTGATCAGTTTGAGATCATCACCAAGAAAAATATGAGGATATTCTGTCACCTGGATCATTAATGGTTTAGAATAATATATTATTTCGTATCTTGTTATAATATCTTTCTATTTTTTATTTTTTATTTATGTGATTTTCATGGTCATTGTATTTACACACACTAACTCTTACACATAAGCTAGAGAATAATGGATATTCTCTCAACTGTTTTTATTAGAACACCTAAGGAAACTATGGAAGAGTTTCCACTATTTAATATGTTTTTTTCTAACCATATATAACTATGGAATAGTCTTTTGAGTGTGTACATATTATGTTGTTGTTGTGTATGTCGGATCCAGGTTATGGATCAGATTATTTAATATAATAATCTTCATGGTAGTAGGTGATTTTCAATTTGAGGGAATTAGGTCTCTGAATGTGACTGACCACCTTGTTTATTTTGTTCTATATTGGTTTTTTTTCTTTTTTGAAATCCTTAATGGTATATGTTTTGAAACAATAATAAAATTATAATTTGATACTTAATCTTAAAGAGAGTATATATAATGTTTTTGATTAAGTAAAACAATTTTAAAAGATAAAGTAATTCTATATATTTCATTAAATGTTCCCTATTCAGCCTTTAAAAAATCTTTTTAAAAGTTAAAACATATATTAATCTACTATTTTCATTAAGTTTGATAATTTAGTTTAATTGGAAAATTTTAATTTAAGTTGTTTTTTACATAGATTTTATTAGGAATACTATTTAACCCAGCTTGAGTTAGTCACTCCAACCGAAAATAATTAATTTATATAAGATTTAGTAATCATATTATCAAAAAATGATTTCACATTTGAATTCATCATGTCACAATTAGATTATGGTAAAATTTTAATATTTTTTGGATTTGATTAGTATTACTATAATAGTTAGAAATAATATTTTTTCCTAAATATATCAATTCTTTTTGAAATAATATAATTGAAAATCGCAATTTATTTTTATATTAAAATAATTTTCTAATAAATATAAATGATATAATTAATTACATGGGATCAATCCTTACCTGGATTTTGGTATAATTTCATATTTTTCATAAAAATGCATTTTTCTAAAAAAAAAATCATGGTGATTCATGTTTTTATCTTTTTCCACTTACATAAATTAAATATTTATAAATAAATTAATTATTTTAAATCCCCAATAAATAATTTATAATATATTTTTGTTTGATTTTTGGTAATTATGAATATTTACCATAGTAAATATTTTTCACCTTCATAAGGGTAAATCTAGTAATTACGATTAAAAATGACATATTAAAGACCAAAACACATTAAACCATTATTTTAATATATTTGATGATTGGGTTCCAACCAACCGCCTCCATGATTTAAATTTAAGGAAATTTTATGCCATTTTTTGGAAAATGACTAATATTATTTTAAGTAAATATAATGTCAAAATTTCTACTCTTCTATTTTTAAAAATATAAAGTATTTTTTTGAACATGATAAAAAATATGTTAAAATATTAATTATTATTTGAAATATAAATTATCTTTTTCCTGGTAATTTATATTTAATTTTTAGTGATAAAATATTTTCTGCAAATCATATGGAACACCAACCCACTGCTTGGGTACATAGTAGAAAAATAAAGTTAATGATTTTAAAAACTCATAATGTAGTTTATTTTTTAGAATATTTATATTTTCCCATGAATTTTATAGATGAATAAAACATTTTATTTATGTTTTAAGTATTTATATTTTAATTACGTTTTGATATTTTATTTTCAAAGTGAAATTAATTGAATAGTGTGAAAATTGTGATTGATGATATTTTCTATTAAGTAATATTTTATTAAATTATATAAAAATAAAATTTTTAAAATTTTAAATATTAAATTTGGATGATAAATTGTTAAAATTATAATTCATTGTCTATTTATTTGAAAATTTTCAACTTATAAGTGAAATTGTAACCATTTAATACTCATAAATTGAGTATCATGGGGAAGGATAAAATTGGCTAACCAAGAGATCAAAAAAAATTAAGTTTTAAAATATTATCTAAATATTTATAAATATAAATTTATTACTAAATTAAGGATAAATACTCATTATATACTAATCTATGAATTTTTTTACAATTTTACATGAGTTTGAAACAATTTTATTATCCAATTTCATGTATTTCCAAAAATTACATTATTAATATTTTTAATAAAAAAATTATAAAATTAAATGATTTAATAAAAATAGAAATATGATATTCATCCAAGTAAATTTCAGGAGGTTCAAAATATGAACTATTTTTCATTAATAGGCCATTTATTATTTATATTTTGTATATTTTCACCTATGTAGTTAAAAACATTTATATCATGGTAATTTTGAAAAGGGTATAACGGGGGTTGAAACAAAATCATAGGGGGTGAAAACATAATATAAACCTACCAAATTTTATTATATAGTAAAATTTACAATAAAAATTCTCCAATATTTTAATTATATCAATTTTTATCCCCCTTAAAATAGAAATTATATTATATTATTTAATACTTTATGTAATTCCAAAAGTAACCTTCCCCTCACATATGAAAGGGTAACTCATATCCCCTATTCCTCACACATTTTTAGCACTCTATATTGTAAAATACCTTCCCAAATATATTCCTAACATATCAACCTACATTTTTGAGTCTTAGAATCGGAATAATACCATCCTTAAGGGGATTCAAGTTTAATGAAAATGAGGTTTCAAAAAGAAGCGGTATTGATTTTAACCATTTTTCTTGGTTTATTTACTCTTCCAACTCCTCAAAATATTATCCAAATCAGATTAAATAATAATAAATATATATTACATACATTCATTTTTTTAGGTTAATTAATTTACTTAAATCCTTCTTATTCTTCTATAAAATAGCAAATGAATCCACCATGCATGTGAACGGAGGAATACACCCTCATGAACCAATGTAATTAATTTTCCATCACTAGCTCATCTTGATGGTTATAATGAAATATTTATTGTATATATATATATATTATATTAATTAAATTATTACCCATTCTGATAAATAATTTACCATATCTTTTCTTAACATTCTATACATTGAAAAAAAAACAATGTTCGTCTACAAGTTTGGACCACCACATTCACAAATCGATGTGATTCAATTTTTAAAACCATGTCACATGATATATGTCAATTTGAATAAATGATTTGATATTAATTATATAATAATTATTATATTAAGGAAAAAATAACACTTTCACTCATTCCCTCATCTTCATTGATTAATGAACATGCCACTCATTAGTACGTATAGCGTAACATCTTCATAATATTCACGTATTTAATTTTTCCAAATAATAATGCATTGTTATTTTTAAAATTATAATGGTTGTACACAAATGATAACTATGTAATTATTATTATTCTTGAATTTATCTAATAGTCACCACTTAGATCATAGTTAACCCACTCAAATCTTATTGTACGTATAAGATGAATATCCTAAAAAATATGAACTAAACATAATTTATTGAGTAATTATATAGAACATGATAATAAGTAAAATAGAAGATATAATAATATTAAAAAAATTAATAAATTAAATACTTAACGTGAATTAATTTTCCATGAATATAAAATATGCTTGTTATGTCTTGTACTCAATGTAGGTGACCCATTACATTAAAAACACTCATTTTGAATGTTTTAAATATTTATTTAACAAATATTTTTCATTCATATACATATTACATAAATTATTTTATTGTTTTACCAATATGGTGAAAAATTATTTAAAATTAAATATTATGTCTCTTTTTATTTCATTCAAATAATTTAAAAAGGGATAATTTTATGTATTTTATACAAAAATATTTTAATTTCTTTATTAAAGGAAAATGGTATGTTCACATTTATCATATACAACATTAATAGATTTTACATACAACAAAACTTTTATTCTTTGTCTTTATAAACTAGAAAGATACCTTTTTTCATTTAAACCCACATCTTTACTTTGTTTTGGGTAATTTATTTTTGAAAATGTGTTTTAAAAGGAACATGTATTTTGATATTCGAAAGTTTTTTTCATGTTAGTTTAAAAGTTATTTTGTAATTGTTTTATGATTATGATTTTAAATAATAATATATTTTATAATTATATGGTACTTGAGAATTATATTGGATGATGGTTGATCCCGATATAGTTTATATGAATTGGTGATTCTGATACATATTATAAAAATGGGTGAACCTGACACATCTTATATGAATAGGTGATCCTAATATTTCTTATACACACACATGATCTTAATAAATCAATCCAATTCCTTGATAAATTTTTATTATCTTCAAATAAAGGAAGGAGCGAGTTTACCGGGGAGGTTTCTCTTATGTATTTAACTTTTATTCCATTATTTTTGAAATTGGTTAAAAATATATTCCTCCTAATTCCCTAAAAGTGATTCTATTTTATTTATATTTTTTAAAAGGTTTTATTTGAGAAAAAATAGTATTTTTCATGTATATGTGATATTTTTCCTAAAATAAAAGTATATAGTGATAAATATAAACAATTTTTATTTTTTCTTGTTTTTCACCATACAATAATATTTTGTAGTTTCATTTCCCTTAATAACATTTTTACACACATACCAAAATTTTATATGTTTTCCATGGGGCTCAATGATGATTATAAAAGTTAATAATCTCATAGTTTCAAATCTGGAATGTACCTTTAATGAAGAAATCATGTATTTATAAAGAACCTTTTCTGTAGGAGAAATGGTATTTGTGTGTAAATTTTTACTTCAAATTTGATTTTCCTAATTCTCTAAAACAATAATACTAAAATGTCTTATTGTAAATAAGTGATTCAATATTTATATTTTATTTTATATTATTTGAAGAAATAAAATATGGCCACATTTATTATTATCCATCCATTAATGAAAATATTATGTTTTTTTCACAAGATCATTGATTGTGGGTTTGCGGCCATTATGCTGAAGGTCATAACTCCAATATATTATAACTCCCTAAATAAAAAGAGGGATCTGAATGCATGTAATAGTGAACCATTTCAAGTCAACCTACCATGTCACCCAAGATAGCTCTCTACAAGTGGTAAAGCATGCATCTAATATACACGAGTTGGATTCATGTGATATCGATGAAAATCATACCAAATCGAAATGGTTCTATCCAATAAATCGTGTAAATGAAAAAATTTGCTCCCTTAAGGAGTCCAATAAGAGGTATCTATACATAGGATAATCTATCCAAATGAATAATCAGTTGTCCAAATATTATTCTACCCAAACATCATATTAAAATTAAAAAATGATATATATGAAATATACTAAATGTGTAGACAAAAAGAAAGTGAAGGAAAAAGTGGATGATGCATGTATACATAAAATTGAAAAGTATTAGTAAAAATTGATTCATGTGAACCACCACCTCAGGATCCATAGTCACATCCAATTCACTATATGATATATTAGTATTGAATATTTTATCTATGGTATGATTCCAAAAGACGTTGACCCTTTTCATTTACATATATTTGATAACAAAATTTCAATATATTTCAGAAAAGTGTATGTATTTCATAGAGAAACACCCTATAGGATGACCCCATTAATCTACATAAATTATATTAAAAAGAAAATATGTATCACTAGTTTGATATAGAGTTTGAATTTCATGTTTCATTTAGATTCACATGAATTAAAATCCTATATTTATTTGTCTAGTAAAAAACCTATAGTTTGAAAAATAAAAAAACAAGGCACATGTAAACGGATCTAAGGAATCATAAAAGGTAAGTATTACAACATAAAATAGACTAATAAGTAAAATATTCCTTTCACATATCAAATCATTGTATGTTAACATTGATTGAAAATTGATAACTAAGGACCTCACTTGTAAGACACTTTTCATCCAATGGTTAACATGATAAAATCAGTGCCCAACTTACCTCCTTCGTCTATCCAGATAGAAACCCTTATCATGGTTGTAAGCTTCACAAGCGTAACTAGAGAGTTCATGAAATAATATTTTATTTCACTCAACCTTATTTAACATGACACTTACAAATATTTTAATGTATAACAAGTCAAAATCCCTAAAACAAAACACAAATTATCAAAATAAAAATATCAAAATATATATCAATTTCACAATTTCATGTGTATAAAAAGAATAAAAATAAAACAAATCATATAATCATATATCTAAATAATTTTTTATATGATATAAAACAATATAAAACTATTAAATATCCATTTTAAAAATATCTATAAATTAATTTGTAAATCCATTGGAATAAAATAAAGGTTAAGTGGAAATTTATCAAAGACCTTTGTTCATGGGATATTGATTTTCTAGCATACCACCAAAAATCAAATGAAAATATCAATTTATGAAACATAAAATCAAAAATATAATATAATGAAAAAAATATAATCATTAAATATCAATTTTTATATATATTATTTTTTAAAAATATTCCTATGAAATTTTATGAAATTTTTGTATTTTAAAAAAAGAAGACTACGAAGATAGACAAAGTTATTTCCATAAAATTTGAGTTTCTATATCAAAATATTATAATATTAGGGTGGAATAAAACCCTAAAAACAAAATAATCCATGAAATATAGGATTATAACACTCCATATCCATGTAATTTTACATAACTATTATCTAGAGAATAGAGAATGAATGGATATTGAATAAGAGGGGAAGAAGAGAGAAGAGGAATATAAAATGAATGGAGGTAATGAGGGATTTACCTGTATAAATCCCTTGAGACAGGTAAATATCACCAATAAAAGAAATAATTGTAGTGATGAATAGATATAGTGACCATATGGAGTATTCTAATGAAATTGTACATGGAAAAGGTAAGTAAAATTATGCAAGGGAAAGGGGGAATTTAAAATCAGATTTCTAGAAAGATCACAGTGTCTCGAAATATTAGTTAGAAACTATGCTTCAATTTTGTGATAGCTTCCGTAGTTATCTTGGGAATGCATCATGTAATCCCTAAATTGTTAGGGAAACAATTATATGGCCCCATATATGACTTTAAAATTAAACCTCTATTATAAACTATTGGGATTTATGGTCAACATTAATATATCACTAATCATGAAACATTCATAGATCTTATATTTTTGATATTTTATAGTTTGAAACTACTAAATCCATAATAAGTAAACAAATAAATAAAATACTAAAAAATAGGGTCAATTAGGGGTCACTTTTATTCCATGATATGTCAAACAATTCAACAATCCGTGCATCTGTGAGACATTCAAGCTTCATCTGAATTGAAAGAGAAATTGGTCATGATATTATTATAATGGTCGCTCCATATGACCCCTTGAAACTTTGGATAATTTAAATTATAAATATATTTTAATAATTTAGTATACCATGTTGTTCTATAAATTTCATGTTCAATCCATATTGAATATGTTCATGTCATGTGGAAGTACAAAGTATTTAAATTTAATTATTTTACTTAGGTAAATTTTTTATTTCTTAATGGGATACTCAAAATTGAATATTAAAGACCACCAAAAACAACAATGGTTACTAGGAGGCCTCAATTTTTCTTATGGACTAAAAATATTGGGGTTATGTTAAAGAAGACATAAGGTTGAAATTTTATTTCCAATTTGAATTTCAAATTCAAAATATAAATGAAGAAGGGTGTTTGTTGTCCAACATATAAGAGTGTGAATATATTGATAATTGTATGTAAAATAATTTAATATAAATATAATAAAAATATAATAATATAATGATGATGGATGTTTCTATAAATATAACAGGACATAATTTTTGAGCGCTTCAATTGAAGAAGAAGAAGCACAAAAAGTGATGGAATTCTAATCTAGTTGATAAATGTGTTTTGTTTAAATTTTATATTATTAAATCACCTTTTATGTGGGAGAACAATAAAAAATATAATGAAACACTTTGTTTATTATGAGTACAAGGATATATAACCTACTCGTTATATCTATAATTTTTAAAATAGTAGATCATGTAATAAAAAAATTAAAAATCATTCCAAGAATGAATCCATTATTTTGAAGTGGTAAACGCTCTAAATTCCTTTTACAATTTTTTTATACTGGTCGATTTTTTGAAATAATTGGGGAAATATTTTATTCCATAAATCAAAAAAGTAAAGAAGTTTCTTCTGAGGGTGAATAAAAAATAGGTAAAAATATTAATTGATTTAACACTAGTTAATACATATGATTGAAATGTCATTTTATATTGTAAATACATACTTTTATTTTGATAATACTGATAAATGGAAAGAATTGTTAGATATATTTTCTGAAGATATATTTATTGAAATTTGTTAATGCAATCTAAATAATAATTTTTGAAAAAAAATCTGTAATTAAAAGTGATTTTTAAATAGAAATTGGGAGAAAATTAGTTTTATATGTCACATAATTTGTAGTTATCATGGGATAGAAAAATTTTTAAATCATTTCATACTTCATTGAGGTGGTTTCAAGAATGTTTCATTTTAAGAAAAGGCCATGAAATATTAAAATTATTTAATAATTAACTAATAAAATAGGAAGGATTAAATAAATCACTTCATTTTCATTATTATGGTTTTGTTTATCAATACCATAATTTTTAGGTAAAAAAAAACATTAACAATATTTTTATATTTATATTCATGAAGAACATGTGATCAATTTAGATGAATATTGATGTGGATATGTAATTGGGAAGTATAATGTTCCCCACTTGTTTAAGTGATGATATATAATTTTGATCTATAATTTAAACTAACTACATAACAGATAAATTGTTGAATCAAATATTTGTAAATTAGATCCAAAATTTCAAATGATTACGAATCAATTAAAGATATGTATGTATCGTTACTCACATGAGATATGAAGGATCTTAAATAGAAAACTGAGTTTTTTAAATTTTAAATAAGTGATATTTCAAGCTATATAATGTAGAAATGAGTATTAAAATGTTTGTCTATTTGATATTCAAATTCATAGTAAATACTGAAAAAATTCTTTAGCAAAATTATATAAAATTGAATGGAAATAATTTTAATCTCCAATCAATGATGTTTATGGAATGATTTCTACAAACATTGATTAAAATAATTTCTAATGATATAAAAAACTATTTTCATTTCAGTTAAATGTTTTCAAAATTTTGGAAGATAATGAATGATTAAATATATGATTTTAAAAGAATATACCAAAAAGAAGAAAAAGGTAAGGAAACAGGTTGAGATGGATTGTTATTCAATTAGGGCATTGACATTATAAAAAAAGAGTAATATAATTTTGAAAAACAATTGAAGGATTCTAAATACACAGGGATTAAAAGTATATATTTTTCAAGAATATTAGTGATAATTTATTCTCTTACTGAACTCTAAACATCTGATTGACCTATACATATTTAATTTTATGCATTATGGAATAAATTGGAGATATTTTTCTTTAGGGTTATAACATTATATTTTAAATAGGAGGGTTATTTTACCAAATATTAGGATCCATATATCAATAGCCTATTAATTTTTCAACCATGATAACATGAAATTTTTTATTCAATTTTTCATATTAGTGAATCATATATGACATGGATTTCACTTACCCCATCAATTACATAACCACTTACCTTGGAGGTAGGCCGTATAAAAATCCTATTTCCTAAATGTTCATGATTATTTTATGTTAGGTTAATGTTTTACATTACAATATTGGTATGATCCATATATCAATTAGTATTTTAAGTTTATTTAAATTAAAACATTAAAAAAGTAACAATGATTCAACAACACCACCCATTAAATGTGTTGCAGTTATATATATTCCTAGGAACCTCATTACAGAACACTTCTATAAAATTATTAATGATATTATAAAACAAAATTTTCTTTTCATTTAAACCTACCATGCCTCTGAATTTTTCCTTGATTCCTATTTAATTATACCTATTACACTTTTATGGTTACCTAATTGCGACTTTAAATTAAACAATCCATTCGTGATTTTATTAAAGGTAACATATTATAAATTTTGTTTTAGCCATATTTTTTATTAGATGAGTTGGTGATAAATGTTTGATAAAGTTAAGTTACAATTCCTTTGATATAATTTGAATTTTTTTTAAATCAAATTAATTTAGGAATATTTTTTCTCCACATATGAGATAAATATTTGATTGAAATCATACCACTCTATTGTAATGGTGATTCAAGTTTATTTATGATTCGATAAATATTTTAATATTAAATTTAAATTCAATGACTCAGCACTGATATTTGAAGACAATGTTGAATAAATATTATAAAAAAATTTGTATTTAGATTAATATATGTAAATTTTCTATATAATTGTTGAAGTATATTTATTTTAGGACATATAATAAAACCCACCCATTATAATTCTTTAGATTTATGTCATGGTGATATCAATAAATAGTATTAATTATTATTTATAAAATAATTAAATATATTAATGATTTAATATTTTATTTTAATATGAATTTTTTAACAAATTATTTCTCCCTTCAATGAAATTACTTCTATTATTAATAAAACTAAATAATGATTGTTTTTTAGATAATGAAAATATAGTAACAGGAAAGATCTCAAATCCAATTTAGAGGGATATTTATTAATTTAAATCATGAAATTAAGTGATTATTATATATTAATTTCTCCAGAATTTATATGTTAGATAAAAAGTTAGAAAATGATAATATCATTATAACATTGTTTATAATAATTAAATAAATCAAATCTCATGAAATTATTTGTATTGATATAATTTTTACAAATAAATACTAATACATTGAATGTTTAATATAATAAAAATAATATCGACCATTTATTTAAGGATATATTGAATAAAATGGATGTTATTTTTTGTTTTTTTAATAAAATTTATTGTAAGAGAACAGATTATTTTATTATATCATGATGACTTTAATTTGAGAAATGGATTTTAGTTTCCCATACACATTCCTAAATTTAGTTATCATACAGGTGTATTAATTTTTCAACAATTTTATATCCCTCAAATAAGCACATAGTCAACTTTATAGAGTTAAAACCTTAAAAATCCTGTTTAAATTACATTTATACTTTATTTAATTGTATATATGTGTGTGTGATTAATATATGTGGGGATACTTTGTGTAAGAACTCGGTTCTTCACTCGGCTTTGAATCCTATAAATTTACATCTAATTTTTTATTTGGGACCTCATATAGATGTACAATTAATTATAAAAGGTATTATTGGTGGTTGGGGATTGATTGGAGACTAGAACCCATATTTTCTTGGGAAATTGACCATACTGCACGGTTTTCACATGGTTTCCCATACCCCGATGTCTAACCATGTGGGGGGAGATATACAGATATATCCATATTGTAGAGTTGGCATAGGTTTTCCCAAACCATTTTACCTGCATGTGGATGTTACTTTTCTTTCTCAGGAACCCCTGTATGGTCCACACACTGTTTAGAAAACCGTGCAGCCGAATTATGCAAAGGATAATTTTAGGTTAATTTTACTATTTTCCATTCATGATCTGATTAAGCATCCTCCATCCTCCCAATCAGAGTTTATGTGGTATTGGTCTCTTTTTTTTCTCTTTTATAGTTCTTTAATGTAACAATGAAGGGATAAGAAGATATCCTTTCTCTTGGATCCAATAGAGCACCAGTTTGTCACATTGAATGCACATAGAAATGTACTCGATTCAATTTTAGCCATTCTTACCCTCTTTTTCCCTCAACCTAGATATCAAGGATCCAGTGCTATTCCCATTTTCTCGGATCTACTCTATTCTAAGACAAATTAGCACATGATATCAGAGGAGAAGGATCATATAACCCTAAGTTGGGTGGTTTATAACTCATACCTTTTGTTCGTTGATTTATGAATTGTTTTGTGGGGCCCACTAATTTAATCAAGTGTCATTTAATTAATTTATATTCAATCTTTATAATCATTATAAAAGTATGATTATTCTCTTTTTATATATGTGATTAGTATTTGGTGGTTACTCCCATAACTCCATCCATCCCAAGATGGATGATATTCTATAATTGAGTTTTTTATGTTTTGACACATTTGAGACATTATTAGGATGTTCTCGAGATGGAAAACACAAATGGTAATCATCCTTATCATAAATTCTGATTTTATAATGTAATGGTGAATGTAATGTACCACGTCACTTCCACATGACTCGCTTAAGGTAAGTGACTCAAATTGAAAAATAACCGTGAAAGGTAAATTGGGAAGTATACTAAGTAAAAAACATGACCAGGTTAAATGTGAATGATTAATAGGTTTAATTTTCACATCACCCCTTACCACATTAATGATAGGTAGTGTGATTAACATTAATTAGCTAATATGCCTTAATTGGAATAAATAATGTTTTCATTCTACTTTTCCTTTTCACATTAATTAAAAGCAAGGATTGAACCAATTTGACTTATCTATAAATAATAAATGTATTAAAAGGTTTAATTCAACTTGACCTAAACACACTAATTAATGGAAAGTATTGAACCAAATTAAATATTACATGAATTCGAAAATAAACTAGAGTGGCCCGAATCGGTCACACCATGGATTCTTATCGAGGAATTCCTTGAGAACTCAAGAACCCCATTCCGACTCAAGGATATAACTTTCTAAGGTTGAGATCTATATATATAACAATCCCTATCTATTCATGGATTCATGGTATGGCACTGTAGGATCCCCCACGTCTCATTAAAGGATTCCTTGGATACACCCCTGGGATGAAGCCTTGACATGTAGGTTTTGTGGTTAAATCCCATCGAACCAAGTCATTTCATATCCCCATTTTAACATGGATGAACTCATTAGATTCGATAGGCATCTCAATTTGGAATTCCATGGGCTATGATTTTTTTATTGCACACTTCCCCATAGAACTCTACAGTTATTACTGAGTTAGAAATCCTTGGGGAATATATTACCTTGGTAATTACCTTGGAATATCATTGTTACATATTATTACGGTTTTCCTTGATACAACATGGAACCTTCACTATTCCTAATAATATCACATATTATTAACTACTAACACTAATATAATGAATTGGTTACATGTTATGACACCAGCAGAGGGTTGATGTAGGTACATTGCTATTTAGGTATAATGGACTGATTTATTTAATTTATACATGCATTCATGCTGTTATCTTTAATTACACAAGCTGGATGTTATAGACACTGTTTTTGTGACCCACTGAGATTTATCTCACACCCTCTCTAGCTACCATTTAGTACCCGGAGTAGATTGCATGAATATAGTTGTTGATAAAGGGAAGTGTATGACTTCAAACACTTGATTACTTGTTTTCTAGGATGGAGGGTGATAGTAGATGACCGATCTGTATCTCACGTTGCCTAGTACAGTCTTTGATTTCCATTATACATTTATGAAACATATTATTTCTTCTGTCATGTATCCATAGTTTTATCGATATGGGAGATATCATCATCAGTTGTTTTATGTTATCTCGTTTATTTTAGTTATTGTTATATTTTTCTCTATTTTCATATGTGACTTTTTTACTTATATTTCTTCCATAGTTTACCACAGTTCATACTTATCTATTATCATACACTCTAGTAATGAGGTCATATTCTTCCCGAAGACACACCCTAGGACCTCACTATTAGTTGATAGCCTCTGGAAATTGGGGAGATGTACTTGAGGACATATGGCCTAGCTGGCTTGGAGAACCTATTAAGTTCCATCCAAGTCTGGGACATTGCAATGAAGTATTATAGGAGGTTCTTTTATTGCATTACAATTTTGGAAAAATATTACGAGGATTATGAATGACATGGGACATGTTCAGAAGTTGTTCTTGGGAATTGTGAACCCATAATCAGGGTAAAACTTAGTTTCCTAACTTATAATTTTCATTATATTTTTCCAGTTATAGTTGACATTATTTCATTATTGGGTGAGAGACCTATTTTCTGGTGTTGTTTATTTTTTATTTGATTGATATTATATTTTATCATTATCTCAATGATAGGAAAGAATGAATAATTATTACATTCAAAATATTTGGCACCTTCAATTAACATGTCATGGATATTTCCATGTCATATAGGTGCATTTAACTTCTTTTCATCCATTGATATTCCTATGATGGTCATGTGATGATTTTATAGTGATATTGTGCTTGTATTTCTATTGGTTGTGATTGATTGATTTCATGTGTAAATTCAAGAGGAATATGGGCCCTTGTGGGTTGAGATGACTGATTTATTGATCCATCCATTATGTTATATAAAAATGGAAACATTTCCATTGATCAGGAGTATATGAACTGACAAAATAGGACTTTATTTTCATTATAATGTGAAACATGACTTATAATATGAAATGGGTGCATTCCTTATCCATCCTTGTCATTTTTATGGGTGATAACTGAGTGAACTATGCAATTAAATGTCAAATTAAATGAAACTTATAATTGAGCACTTTCTGATACCTAACCATCTAAGTGTGTTGTTTGGGTACTATGCCTTGGGTTGTGAGTTTTCTTATATTAATCTTCCTCTACTGATCCTATCTGTCTACTTAATCTTGTTCTGTGGAGTGTGCATGGGATTTTATGCCCAATGATTCCCTGAAATCCTCGTATAGTATGCCATGAGGGTGGAGATGACTATGCTCCAGATGTGGAGGTCCCTGAGCCACCACTCTTACCTCTATGATTGATAATTGAGGCACATAATGTTGTACCTGATCTGTGAGCTGATGACTATATTCATGATAGTTTCCATCATTTGATTTAGTCCATGTATGGTGCTCCATGACTATCACCTCTGATCGATGATTTGACTCATGAGTTTCAATATGAGAATCCTTTTATATTCTAAGGGATGGAGGTCCATAGGATGCTGAGTATTTGAAAATATAGGTACTCATTTTGAATTTAGTGAACCATATATGCCAAATAAAAATTAATTTTTAAAAAATTTAAATATATGATAATTTTTTTATCGAAACACACTATGTTGGATGAGATTAAAACTTCTCTATTTTTCTAGAAGCAAAATTTTGGTAAAACTATTCAAATTCAAAATAATAGTAAATTTTAACCAAATACTAAAATGAAACTACAAATGATTTTCTACATGAATCCACTAATATTAAGAAAAGATTGGAAAATTTTACAGCACATGTTTATTTAGCTGAAAGATGAAAATTAAGGAATTTATTTAAGAGACGTGTTGAAGGTATCTTCCTTGGATATACTCAAAATTAAATAGGATTACATTTGTATAATAAAAAAAATTGATTAATGTTTACTTTATATATATAAATGTCATAGAAAACTCAATGAATGAATTTAAACATCAGGAATCCTATTCTAGAGGTGATGTGGAAGCTGTATCATTCATTTAGAAGATTAATTAAGTCACTAAAAATAATTGAAATTCAAATCATTTATAGGTAAAATTTAATAATTTATCCATTTTCATTGATAAAAAATTCCATTTTCCACTCATCCATTTTTTATAAAGTAGTTAGAGGCCTATAATAAAATTATAGATCAGGTTCGAACAATTCAAATTTGAAGAACGTCATGAAAACAACAGAAACCACATTTTTTTCTCAGGGTGGAATAGGAGAAGTAAAATAATATTTAGAGCATTATTAGTGGATTGATGATATAAATTACAACATTGATTATATATAGAAGATCATTAAATTTTAGTTATTACATAATACTACTAATATGAATGTTATTGAAAGAATATTGTTTGTCAATAATAATTTGAGTGAAAAAATGTGAGGATTATTAAATAGAGTATTTTTTGAATGGTTTCTCATAGATATAAATAATTTATTTCAATAAATCTTTTTCACAATTTTCTAGGATAAAAATTGTAATAATTTTTCTTATTATTGATACATAAAAGTGATAGAAAATCTCGCAAATCAATATTAAAAGTAACACCCTATACTTTAATGGAGGTGTCTCGAAATTATTTCCACGTTTTATTTTAGCATTTTTTTAGTATATTTTTTTTGGGTTTGTCCTATAGAGTTTTTGTGTGAAATTGCATAATTTTGGAAGAAACAACATTACTATACAGTTGGTGCACAAATTGTTAAAACTATGTGCCCAGACCAGCAAATTGTGTGATATGGGGAAGAAGAGATTCTCATGGTTGGTGCACACTATTTAAAACTATGTTCCATATTAGTATTAAATGTCTAAAACCCCTAGGTGAGGTGAACGATTATGGTGCATGGATAGGGAAAATCATGCATTATATAAAGTAACCTGTGAACATGGAATTCTAAAAGACCAAAAATTTGATTAATATTTCAAAAACACAGTGGAATCCACCCAATCAAAATCCAATTTGACCCTAAATGTTTCATCTTGTTTTTTGAGGTTCCCATATGAATTAAAAGTTATTCAGACTACCATTCTCTATAACACCCGGACCCCAGAAACTGAGAGTCGGTGCATTATTTTATTATATTTTCATGATTACATAGAATAAAATAACATAGGATAATTCATATTAGTTGTCTTGAAGAAACTAGAAACAACAATGGAACCCATTTTACATTGGGAAAATAAAACAAAATACAATACATAACAAAAGATAATTAAATATATCCTTGAAAACTCCATAAATGGTCTCTTCTTCATAACCTAGGGATTAAAGGGGGAGATAAAATGCTCAGTAAGGGTAACATATAGTGGAAGTATGAATTAATAATAAGGGAATCATAATCAATTAGAAATAAATAATATGTCATGGTGAATAATTGGGAACAAATTCCATTAATAAACTACGATTGAAATTGTGTTAATATATATTTTTTCATAGTGAAAACCTTAAAGAAATTAATAAATAAATATTGGAGAGAAATAATTATTTTTATTCAAACATCATGTTTCTATCACCTGAACCGTCATATCATCAAGACAGTTTGTGTTTCTAGGTATAATCCATTCTGATTATGTTTTGGAAACAAACTTGAACGGTTTGTCACCAACTATTTTGTCTCATTAGACCTATCGATGTATCATGGGGCAATAATAGCCCCCATCCATCAGTAAAAGTCCAAAGCATTCTTATAAAAATATTTAATTCCAGAATAATATGCATTTTTAATTTCATTATTGAGTAGAGGATAAGAATTCATCAATATTTACATAGTCAAAACATCATCCAAAATTAACATCTTATATAAAAGGGTACACAACTAAGAAAATAATAATATAAATTATAAAATAATATGTATATTTAATAGGAATGTAATTAGAAATGAAATATTATCTCAAAGGGGAATTATATACACTATATAAAAATGAAAAGGTTCACAATATAAACTAAGTCTCTAAGAAATGGAAATTGAGATGAAGTCCCTTACGACATTTTAATCAATTGAATCACATAACCAAAAATTAATAATCATGAAATCGATCATTTTATACCATGAATACAAATAGAATAATGATATTATATATCAAATGTAATCATACATACACCACATACAAGAAATAAATGGTGAACAATGTAAATCTCAAAGAAACAAAAGTGAGATTAGAAACCGCAACGGGGAAAACCGTTATATAAGACAGGATTTAATCCCATCGCAAATAGTTTATCGAAGAGATTATTTGTGATGGGTTGACTGTCCCACCACAAATAATCAATTATTAGCGATTGGAATATGAGCCCTGTTGCAAAAATTCACGTGCGGATTTGTGTGTTTTGCGTGCCAAACCGCATGAAAGTGTATTTGCGACGGGTTGGCACCGCCCGTCACAAATGCAAGGAGGCGGTAATACCCAGTTGCGACGGGGGGATTCCATGTCCCAACTCGTTTGACCGCCGAAGGGCATTTATGATGGGTCCCATCACAAATAACCGGTGGCGGTAATAACACATTTGTTATGGGATGTTGTCTCGTCCCAAAAAGTGTGTCTGCATGTCATTTTTTACGACGTCCCCCGTTGCTAATAACCTTTTACCCGCCGACATTAATTAATGCGACCGAAGGTACTTGCAATGGGGCTCGTCGCCAGAAGTACTTTTTGCGATGTGAATACCGTCACAAAAAGTCACAAGGCAACTAATCTGACATATATATAACGCCCTCTGTTTTTTCTTCCCTCTGCCCGAATTTCATGTTCCTCTGCTTCTGTAAACTCTAATTTTAGAGTCAAAATTTTTTAGAGTTAGCTTTTTTTACAAAGAAGTTGTGTAGCCACATACAATTATAAGAGATCAAATTTAAAGGTATTACTCTTTTATTTAATTTAGTATTTATTTCCTTTCTATATATTAATTTTAATTATTGTATGTTAGTTTTAATTAAGGTAGATTTAAATTGATTTGTCACCAGTATTTATTTGTAATAACGAAATTAAATTATTAGTATCAATTCTTAGTAATTAATAATAATTAATCATTATTAATGATAATAAGTAATGTATATAAATAATTAGTGGTAATTAGTAATTAGAAGCTGTATTTTCCAATAATTAATAGTAATTAACAATAATTAGCAATAATTAGAAAAAATAGAAATAAATATTAACAATTAGTAATATATTGTATTAATTAGTAATAATTGGTAAGAAATACAGACAACTAGAAATAAATACTAATAAATACTAATAAATAGTAATAAATAGTTTTAATTAGTAATAAATACAAATAATTAGTAATAAAAATACTTATTAATAGTAATAAATACTCATAAATAGTAATAAGTAGTAATAAATAGTAATAATTTGTAATAATTACTAATAAATATTAATAAATACCAATAAATAGTAATAAATAGTAATAAATAGTAATAACTATCAATAAATAGTAATAAATACTAATAAATAAAAAGAAATAGTAATAAATAGTAATAAATAATAATAAATAGAAATAAATACTAATAATTAGAAATAAATACTAATAAATTGTAATAAATACGGATAAATAGTAATAAATTGTAATAAATACTAAAAAATATTAATAAATATTAATAAATACTATTAATTAGTAATAAATAGAAACAAATACTAATAAATAGAAATAAATACGGTTAAATACGGTTAAATACTAATATAGAGTAATAAATACAAATATATAATAATAATACTAATAAATACTAATAAATACTAACAAATAGCAATAAATAGTAATAAATAGTAACAATTAATAATAATTAGTAATAATTAGTAATAATTAATAATAATTAGTAATAATTAGCAATAATTAGTAATAAATAATATTAATTAGTAATAATTAGTTATAATTTGTAACAAATAGTAATAAATAGTAATATTTAGTAATAAATATTAATGAATAGTAATATTTAATATTAAATAGTAATATATAGTGATAAATAGTAATAAATAGTAATAATTTGCAATAAATACTAATAAATATAAATAAATAGTAATAATAAGTAATAAATACTTAAAATACTAATAAATAGTAAAAATTAGTAATAAATAGAAATAAATACATATAAATTGTAAAAAAATACTAATAAACAGTAATAAATTCTAATAAATAGTAATAAATACAAATAAAAACAAATAAATTGTAATAAATAGAAATAAATGGTAATAAATACTAATAAATAGTAATACATACCAATAAATAGTAATAAATACTTATAAATATTAATAAATAATAATAAATAGTAATAAATAATAATTTTTAGAAATAAATAGAAATAAATAATAACAAATAGTCATAAATAATCATAAATAGTCATAAGTAGTAATAAATGATAATAAATAATAATAATTAGTAATAATAAGTAATAATTTATAATAATTTGTAATAAATAGTAATAATTAGTAATAATTAGAAATAATTTGTAATAATTAGTAATAATAAATAACAATTATTAATAATTATTATTATTCTGTAATAATTAGTAATAATTGGAAATAATTAGTAATAATTAGTAATAATTAGTAGTAATTAGTAATAATTATTAATAAACAGTAATAATTATTAATAGTTATTTATAAATAGAAATAATTTGCAATAATTAGCAATAAAAACTAATAAATACTAATAAATAGTAATAAACATGAATAAATATTTATAAATAGAAATAAATCGCAATAAAAAAATTGCAATAAATTGAAATAAATTGAAATAAATTGAAATAATTAGTAATAATTGGCATTAATTTGGAATAATTTGCAAATATTAGCAATTATTAGAAATTAATTGCAATATTTATTAATTAAGTACAATAATTGGAAATTAATTTCAATAATTAGCAATTAATTGAAATAATTAGAAATTAATTGCAATAGATAGAAATTATTAGCAATAATTAGCAATAATTAGCAATATTTAGAAATAATTAGCAATAGTTAGAAATAATTAGAAATAATTTGCAATAATGAGCAATAATTAGAAACAATTAGAAATAATTATAAATAATTAGCAATAATTAGCAATAAATATAAATAATTAGCAATAATTTGTAGAAAAATATATTTTAATAAATTGTAATAAATTATAATAGCATGGCATAATTTTTAGTGGATTGATGGCACTCCTTTTACTCGATGAATATTTTACTTTCAACTCTCACCAACTCAAAACATTATGAAAAGTATGCTTCGATGTATTCATATCCAAAATCATATGCACATGTTTGATAATGCATTCGTCGGAAAATATTTCTTAAAAT
This sequence comes from Viscum album, assembly GCA_963277665.1. NCBI lineage: Eukaryota > Viridiplantae > Streptophyta > Magnoliopsida > Santalales > Viscaceae > Viscum > Viscum album. The sequence goes on from OY728151.1 coordinate 1,972,230,860, forward strand.
GTATTCAGGCGGTCATAGTTGAATGAAAAAGATTTTTCGACGAAAAGGGGGCTCTTTTTTCTAATGGCTTATTTACTGGCATCTTTATCACACTGAAATCACAAAGTAAAATGTGCTCGAATGTATACTTATGAATTCTTGTATGCATGAAAATGAATAAGCATACCTCAGAGCAGATTCTTCGTTGTGATTTTAGTGTGAGAAAGTTTCTAGTAAATGATCTGTCAGACAAAAGAGTAGTCGTAAATCCCGAGGAGTTCTTGTCACCCAGAATTAATGGTAATTATTATGTAGTTTTAATTATTTATCTTATTTTTTTGGATAATATTTTCTAATTTCTAACTATTCCAAAATAGTTTTTATTTTATATTTGGTTGAAAAATACGGAACAGGGAAGTCGAGAATAGTCATTATTAGATGATCGTGTTTGGATAAATTACCATAGAAATCAATACAGTTCTAGTTTAATTACTATATAAATTGAGGGTGTTGAATGTTTCTTATCATTTGCATCATTAGAACCAGAATTTATTTCAGAAGGTACAATTAAGTTTCCTTGTAAAAAATGTGATCTGAGAATGTTTAACCCATTTGACAGGGTTGTGGGACATCTCATGCAGTTTGTTTTTCAACCGGATTATGTTTATTGGTATCGACATGGTGAACACAGTTCAAGTGAAGAAACTAAAAACTTGATTTTGAATCCAACACGGTTTCAAAATTTAGTATATGATGTTGCAGGTCCATCTATTAAACAAACTGAAACTCAGGATGCTATTGATTTAACTCCAGAGTTGTTATCATCTGACATTTATGAGTTGTTGAGGTCTGCGGAGGATTCCTTATATCCTGGTTGTAAGATAATAAAATTAAAAGCATTTTCAAAATTTATGGCTATTAAATCGGATAATGCTATGTCAAACAACTGTTTTTATCATATATTTTCTTTGGTTAAAACACTGTTACCTGAAAGAAATGTGTTGCCTACATATTACTAGGAGAGAAAGTGGTTGGTTCGTAATATGGGCCTTAGTTATCAGAAGATTCATGCATGTGAAAATTATTTCATCTTATATTCTGATTAAAATGAGTCATTGGATATTTGTCCCACATGTTGACAATAGAGGTATAATGAAGCTCAACCGGGGATGTCTAGATCTATTCTTGTGAAATAGTTCAGTTATTTCCCCCTTACAGCCATGTGGCAGCCTTTGTTTATGTCTCAGAACACAACGTCAATCATGTCATGGCCCAAAACCAAGATTTCAACCAATAAAACCTTGAAATATCCATCTGATGGTGATTCATGGAAACATTTTGGCCAACAGCATCCGTACTTTTCTTTAGAAGCCTGAAATGTGCGATTGGGTCTTTCAACTAACTATTTCTATCCATTTGGTTCTTACGGTCATCATTTTTCATATTGGTATGTCTTTAAAACTCCGTACAATTTACCTCCATGGATGTTGACAAAGTATCCCTATATCATTTTGACATTATTAATTCCAGGACATCCAAAAAAGAATATTGATGTTTATTTGAAACCATTGATTGATGAGTTAAATTTATTTGGGAGTAATAGAGTTTTTACTAATGATGTTTTTGCGAAACAAAATTTCATATTAAAATCTGCATTGATGTAGATGATTAGTTACTTTTCAGCATATGGCATGTTATCTAGCTAGAGTACACGTGGCCCAAAATCATTTCCTTGGGGTATGAAAGGATGAAAAACCTTTATTCTTGCCAATGGAAAAAAACCATTCTATTTTTACTTTCATTGAAATTTTTTTCCAACCGATCAACCTTTTTGGAGGAACAAATCTCATTTCAGAAAAGGCACTATTGAAATGGATGAACCTCTAAAAATGATCTCAGGTATAGAGTAAAAGTCCGTTGTATTTTCATTACCTCGCATCACATATGGGAAAATAGTAAACTAACAAAGTATTCATGACTTTGGGAAATATCATAATTGGAAAAAACAGATCATTTTTTGTGATCTTCAATATTAGTATAATTTCTTAGTCTACCACATTTTGGATGTCGTGAATATTTAGAAGAAGTGTTTTGAAAATTTATTTATACATTTCTGGATACCCTAGGTGAGACCAAAGAATATTTAAAAGCATGATTAGATCTTTCCCAAATTTGTAGACTATCGGGACTGGAACTGTTTCAAAATATCTAATCAAAGAGGTTAATGAAGACAAAAAAAGATTATACACAGTCTAAATAGTGTCGCTTATTATTTTTTCAGCTGATTACTGATTTGAGACTTCCATATGGCTATGCTTCCAATTTGGGCAGATGAGTTATGAATGGTCATATTACCAGATTAAAAATTCATGATTGTCATGTTATAATAGAATGAAATATGCCGATTGGATTCAGAGGATTATTGAAATATATGATTAGGGATTCGATAACAGACATATCAATTTTTTTTCCATACATTTGTTCGGTGAAAACAAACTATGATGCACTATGTAAACTGGAAGAAGATGTTGTTGTCATTATATGTAAACTGGAAATAATCTTTCTATCATCTTTCTTGGACTCAATGGAACATCTGATATTACATTATCCACATGAAGTTAAATGTGGAGGTCTGGTAGAGTTTCGATATATGTACCCACTTGAGAGATGCATTCAGAAATTGATGAAAAATGTACCTAACAAATATTAAGTTTATGGATCAATTGTTGAATCTTATTTTCTAGAGAAAATTTCATTTTTCTTCTCTCATTATTTAGAATCTGAATATCCCTCAAAACAAAACCACATGGGATGGAATGAGGATAATGAAGACGATTAAATTAATAATCAATTATCATTTTTTATTCATCCAGAGCTTGCCTTCATTTTAGTTCATGAACCATGGTTTTTAGATAATGAACATCACAGAGCTCATATATATGTTCTGGTCAACTATGAAGAAATGACATCATTTTTACTTCATTAATAACAACACATGAAACTCATCATGAAATTTGGATACATTTGTGGAATCTCTAAAATGTTAATCCACGTCTCTAATTCATTCTATAACATCATATGGTCTGATCTACCATGGGATCAATATATCTTTCTTACCGAGATTTAAGACACCCTTCCATGGGGATAATTTTGGAACGACATGATCTCCCACTTGAAATTCCAAATCCTTTGTAAGGTTATCATCATAACTCTTTTTATACATTGGGATGATTTAATATTGGAATTAATTGTTGTTATCTTTGTTTCTATATCTTAAGTACATCCTAGAGCTACAAGTTTCATATCACCAACTTCAACACAAAAAGTTTGAGTTAAAAATATCTTGACATATAATTCTTCATATGACACCATTGGAATAAAACAATTCAAACTATTATTGTAGTAAAATTCCACCTATGGTAAGTCTCGATCCCAAAATCCATGAAAATCATGTGAGAATGACCTCAACATGTATTCTAGTGTCTTAATAGTCCTTCCAAAACATCCTTCAATTTGGGGGTGATAAGCAGTACTCATATGAAGATCGGTATCCGAAGACTATTGAAGAAATTTCAAAAAATTAGGATGTAAATTGGAGATCTCGTTCGGATACAATCTATATATGGGAACTATGAAGTCTTACAACATCATTTATATAGAGTCTTTCTAAGTTCATAATTGGTAAATTCATTATTATACCAAGGAAATGTTTCAATTTTGTAACCCGATGAAGAAATTCCCATATTGAATTATCCCATCTACATGTCCCTAGTATTCCTGTGACAATTTACATCATAATGTAATCCCACTTCCACATATGAACAGGTAGAGGATTAATGTCTTCTCTAAGATGTTGTCTCCCAGACATCACTTTTTGGAATACTAGGCACCTTGACATATAGTCGTCAATTTATTTCTTCATGTGATCCCACAAAAAATATTCCATTAGATCTCTATACAACTTGGTGCTACCAAGGTGTATCGAGAAATTATTTCTATGAGAATTTTCTAATATTTCCATTTTAATATAAGGTACTGATGGAATGCATAACCTCTTTCCAAATTTCAGTACTCCATCCTCTAACATTAAGTCTTCCAATCTACCATCCTTAGGAACTGTAATTATCTTTTTTAGATTCTCATCATCAAATTGATATATTTTTATCTTATTTAGTAAATAAGGTTTAGCAATCATTTTAAAAATCAATGAAGTTTCCTCGTCTATAAAAATTCTGATATCAATCATTACTTGATCCATCATTATAGGATCTCTCTAAATCCTCATTTGGGTCTGAAGTCCATGATTTTCCATTCTTAATGATTCTTCCACCTTATTTTATATTAATGTTTGGTTTTGTAATGAACAACAACAATCATTGAGTAAATCTTTTCAACTTCTTTTCCTCATTTTTAGTTATGTATATAGTAAAATTGTATTTAAAAATCTCATGATCCATATATATATCTCACATAATTCATAATAGGGGTAGTGTCTCCATATTTTTTGAGCAAATACTAGGTCTTCTAACTCATGATCATGAGATGAATAATTTCTTTCATGAGACTTCAACTACCTTCATGCATAAAAAATAAATTTATCATTTTTCATAAGGAGACAACCCAGTCTACTCTTCAATACTTTACTATATATAACAATCCGATAATTTCCATATGGAAGAGTCAAAAATTTGAGAAGTGTCCAATAATATTTTTAATTCTTCAAAAAAATTTGTACATTCATTTTTTTCATATGAACTTAACCCCATTACATGTGAGCTTGGATAATGGGTTAGCTAAACTGGAAAAGATTGGAGCGAAACACCTATAATAACCTACTGAGGCAATAAAACAATATACCTCTATTATGTTATTTGGAATAGGCCATTCATGAATTTCCTTTCTCTTCCAATGATATTCTAGAATTCTATCCTTATAGACAATATGGCCATGAAATGAGATATTTGGAAGCAATAATTCACATTTACTAAACTTCCCATTTAACTCTTTTCATCTAAGAGACTCCACAGCAACCCATAATTGGTTCTCATCATCCTCATATCTCTTGGAATATATAATGATGTCACCAATAAATACCACAAAAAATAATCATGATATTCCTTGAATACACTATTCATTAGGTCCATGAAAAAAGAGGGTGTATTAGTCAGTCCCAATGGAGTTATTGTAAACTTGTAATGCCCATATCCAGTTCGAAATTCTGTCTTTGGAATATCTTATTTTCTCCAACACAACTGATGTTATCTAGAACAAAGATTAATATTTCAAAAAAATTAGCTTAGTTTAGTTGATGATATTGATCATCAATAAAAGGTAAAGGATACTTGTTCCTCATTGTAATATAATTGATTTCTTTTTAATAAAAGCACAGCCTCATGGATCCATTTTTCATCTTGACAAAGACAATATGGGATCCCCATGTAGAAGAACTATGGATAATAAATCCCATTTCAATCCATTCCTCTAGTTGTTTGTTCAGATCTACTAATTCCATAGTGTCCAATATATAGGGAGCCTTCGATATTGGTCTTTCATTAGTAATTAAATCAATAGAGTACTCAACATCCCCTTTTAGAGTATTCCTTGGTAAATCCTCAATAAATACACCAATTTATTCTTGCACAATAGATACATCTTCAATTTTAATATCTATAGATGATGTTTCGGCTCTAAAGATAAGGGATTCTACATCATTATCAAAAATTCTATTTTCTTTCTTCCTATTGTGTAACACCTCATGTTTTCATAGTGTGTTATTTCTTCAAAATAATTCAATAACTTACACTAAACGCAACACCGAGATCAAGCGCACCATGACTTACTAAAAAAGTCGTTCAAAATAGGTTATGAATAGTATTAACTAAAATTTAAACTTTATATAATCCTTATAATTTTAGAATCCATATTATGAGTTTCTTAGACATAATGTAAGAACAAATTCATTTTCAGTATTTCACTTTTACAAACATTTAATAGTGAACCCTTTTTAAATTTAATATTTTAAACTTTTATATATTCAATTTTACTAAATAAATTTACTTTTTAGAATGGGGAAATAAAAAAAAATTACAATGAAACATCCCAAGCTTCCATGGTACGTTTCCCTTTGAATAATGCAATAGCGTGCATTGTACGCAACTTCGAGATTCTAACACACCACAACCAATCAAACTAGCCGTTAGGAATTGTAATACCTACTTTTTGCAATTTTATAGATTTTATCTTTCGAAATGGACTTTATTTTTGGATTCGTAATATCAAAATTAGCTTAGGGTGAAATTTTGGTACTTTTCGGATAAATTTCATATTTTGATGAATAGTGAAGATTACTAAATTTTAATTAAAAACAACTTTTTTAATCGAAATAATTAAGAGTGATAAATTATTAATTTGAGTGGTTTTAAAGTATATTTAGAATATATTTTTACCATTTAATACAATTTTGGTCATTGGATGTAATTTCATATTTAAAGCAGACATAAACAAGTGTCAATCTTTTGATAGTTATTATCTCTTAAAAACACGTTATTTATTTTGACGACGAGAATTGATTTTTAAATTAATTAATGCAACTGATATGTTATGAATTTGGTAAAATAGACATAATTTTTGAATTCATAATATCAAATATAGCTTACGCCAATTTTTTGGTGTTTTTCTGGAAACTTTCATTTTTTGATGAATAGTGAAACCACTAAGTGGTAGTTAAAAAACTGACTTTTTCATAAAACTTAATTTTACCGCTTCTGTGAGTGGAATTTCGAAAATCCGAGAGACACAATTAATATCAAGGAGTAAAATGTGGTTCAATGAGATGAAAATAATTTTTGGTGAATAGTAACTTTTTACTTTTATTTACCACGGTTAAAAGTAAATAGGGTAATTAAAGGTAAAAATGATATTAATGTTACCCTAACACATGTCCTAATTCTATTGGACAAATGTATCTCGACCAAAAACAATCTTAGGAGTAAAATATTATCTTTTAGGTCCACTTTTATTATGATTAGGACACTTATTGTTATTTAATTCAAAGAAGAGTTAAAAGAGTTAAAATCAATGTTTATTTACTAAAACATTTTTAATATAGGGTTATACATAAGATAAATTCGATTGTAAATATTAATTAGAAAGATAAAAAACGTTCCTACATAATGGTATTTTATTTATAATTTTTAGACATATTATAATTTAATTTATTTATGACAAAAAGTTGATGTGGTAATTACCTAATTAATGAAAAATTAGAATAATTGATATTATAAATACTCAAATAAATGTAATTTGAGACTTTTTACAAATAACAATAATTTTATAGGTTAATATGACATGTTAGGATTTATTTAATTAAATTTTTTCAAAGTAATCATTCTGTTATGATTTTACAAAAATCAATTATGGAATAGTGTCAAAATTGACATAAAAGAGTTTTTAAAACAAATATTATATTATTAATTGATATTAAATTACTAAAAATCTTATGTTTGGCCAAGAGAATTATATAATGATAGGTGTATCATTAATGGACCACTTGGGGGTCTCTTGGATGTATATAGTAATTTTATTAACCATATAATATAAAAATACAAAGAGACATTGTAAAAGTGAAACTAATTAACTAAGACTTAATACTTAAAGATAAGGTTAATATAATGACCCAAACCTGTCTGAATTCTATTGGTTGAGTGGTTTTCGACCCATCCCCACCTTAAACTTTAAATAATCCACTTTGTAGCCATTAGAAACCGAATATGAATTTATTAGAAAATAATATTTCTAGCTTTTCCAAAGGTGCCCCTCACCCCTCTTATAAAATGGCACTCCCCCTTCTCACTAATTCACACCTTCAATGCCTTTTTCCTCGGCCAAAATCTTCCCACATACTCTCTAAAATTCCCTCACTTCATTATAGAGGACTTACTTTAGTCAGAAAGACAACCTAAGAGCCCTTTTGATCAAATCAAAAGGAAGAACCCAAAGAAGAGGTAATGATTTCACCACACTTTTTCAAGTTCCTTTCTTCTTCCACTTCTTCTTTCATTGTTATTACCATTCTAAAATAATAACTCCATTATCTTATATATACTGTGATTTTATTATAAATATGGTACAACCATATTCATTATTCTATCAATCCTTTTAATAACATGTCACCATACGTGCGTACGTACGGCTTACCGTCTCCACGTTATGGTGTAATTGTTATTCAATAAATTATTATTTGGATGGATATAATAATGATGTTTAATTAATGTAAATAATAAATATAACATGATAATGATTCTTTATATATGATAAAACATACAATTAAATATTATTTTAATATCAAAATAATGATATTGTCACTCATGCGTACGTACAGACTACCGTCTCCACGAATGCGATGAGATTCATTCTCCATCGTATCCATTCAAGCATAATTATCATTTGATGATTTAAAAATAATTTTTAAGGACTTGATATAATTCTGGATATGAATAATATACAACCTATCCATGACAAACATGGCTTACACAACAAAACATATAAAAGAAAACGAGTAAGTTAACTCCCAAAACGACGATGATACTAAGATAATATTAACAAAGCAATGTTAAAAGATCATATATGATAACATAATGATGTATATGATTCTTGTATAAATTAATAACAATTATTTCACCATTATACATGAGTTTAACCTACAACCAACCAAGTATAAGTACAAGGTAATGGTTTTTTCACAATCTCTTCATTATCCGAGGTTGTTTATACGTGATTATCTACTGGCATCTCTTAATCATCCACATCCATATTTCATAAAAATTTATTTATTTATTTTTTAATATTTACTAGAAAATGGGTTAAAGTCATTTATAAACTTATGTGTTTTAAGGAATCTTTCCGTCATTTTCCAAACAAGGTAGTTTTTAACCTTTTCGACCATTTTAAGGTGAGAATGTCTTTTTACCTTATACGGCGGCGGGTGTGGTTATTTTCTGCCATTATAAAATCGTTGAAACTTCCCTTTACAATATTATAAGAATATTTTCAAAGTAAATGTTTTATTTTATAATTATGTGACTTTTAAATGATTTTAAAATTAATATTTTAATTTTTTTTGAAAGGTACTCTTTATCAAGATCATAATTTTAAATGTTTTAAAGATTTATCTTTCTAAATATTTTTAATTAATGTCCATGTTTTCAAAATGATTTTAAGGATTTATTTATATGGACATGAATGTTTTGAAATGATATTTATTTTCAAAAGTTTCAAAGTGGTATGGGACACTTTGACTCAAAAATCTCTTTTAAATTACTTCCTTTATAAATGTGTGACTTTTCAATGATTTAAAAAAATACATATTTCTCTCAAATAGTTTTGATTTCATCTATGTCAACATCCTTTGATGGATTTTAAGCTTATTTGAAATTGATCTATTATGATACAAAACTTTCGTATTGTATTGAAGGTTTTGTGATATGTTTGACTATGGATGTGTAATTTTTGTACCATTAATGGTTTATGGAGAATGTATTGACATTTTTCATGCTAGTTTTAATCCTAATGTTTATGTAATGTTTAAACCTTTTCATATGGGAATTCATTGGACTTAGTAAGGTACGGGTGGAGCCCGCTATATCTCCTCGATGAATCGGTAGGTCAAATGAGACAAACTAGTGTCTTGGAACAAGGCCTTGAGAAAATCTTATTTGTAGTCTTGGCACGAGGCTTGGCTACGTGGTTATGATAGTCTGGCATTGTGCATTCCATCATTATGAAAGTTGTTAGTGATATTGCATGTGATTATTCGATTATTAGAATATCCATGTGAATAAGTAAATGGTATTGTTTTATTTTATTTCTACCATATTATGCTGAAGTTCAAGTTTAAAAGGCTTTTGTTTTAGTTTTATACATTGCCTTAAATGTTTATTCTTATTTTTGAAAATTTCCACTGTATTGCTTACCCTTAATGAGCATTTGAGATCACCCCTTTTCTATGTTTTATTTTTCCTAGGATGTGAAGAAGTATTTTATGAGTGACCTGCACGGATAGTATGAGGGGATATGAAGACAATATGTTGATGTAGTTTTTCACTTATTGATGTAATATAAACTTTATGAATATATCTAGTGTTTCCAAGGATACTAAACTACTCGGTCTTTCGAGACTTGATTACTTGTAATCAAGCCAATGTATTAAAATAATGCACTGACTCTGGGTAACTGGGGTCGGGGCGTTACAGTTGGTATCAGAGGAAGTTTAGTACAAACCATGGAAGCAATATTTAGATAAACTCTGATTAGAGCATGTAGACCTAATATTATATTTAAGGATTAGTATATAAGGACTTCCTAGAATTTTTTTATTGTAGAGATTTTGTGAGTTTTCCGAGAAATACATCCCTGTCTTGATATGAGCTGGTAGAGGCGGCTCTGGAACATATGTACCTAAGGGTAAAACCCAAAAACACCGCTTTGAGCTAGACTCAAATGGGAACTGGTGCACGACAACGGGCCTTGCTGCAATCTTGGTTACGACACTCCCGGGGGATATGCTTAGGATAATTCTCATTTTCTTTACTAACCATTATGAAGGGTTTATGATTATATACTTACTCAAAGGAGACATTTTTATGATTATGGATTATATCCATAAACTATTTAATTTATGTTATGTGTTTTACAAGTTTGGTATTAGGTATTGTTATTCATAAACTGATCTAGTGTATGCCATTGTTTAGAAATGGTGCCCAGTAGATGGAATGATAACTCCAGCAAAACACATGATCCAAAGAGAAAGAAGGATCATATCTTTCATGGTCTTAATCCGGGATTTATAAGAGAAATAGTCTCCCATGTATTATCATAATATGAAGAAATAATATCATGTGTTGATAAGAAAAGTAAAGAGTTTATTGAGTCCTATGTATTTGAGGGGAAGTAAGAGAAGAAAAGGATGGAAGAGGGAAAGATGGATAAAGGGAAGAGGGAAAAAGAAGAATTTTCCCATATGTGATAACTGTGGGAAGAAACACTCTAGAACTTTCCTGAATGGAATGGGAGTTTGTTATAAGTGTGGATGAAAAGGTCACAAAGTACGTGACTGCAAGGGTAAGAAAATGGTTTCAAATGTACAATGCTTCATTTGCAAGGAGTTTGGACACTACGCGAACCTATATCCCAGTCATCAGACTATGCCACAAATGATGCTATTGGATAATAATCAAGTTATGATACTACCACAGATGAAGAGGAATGATTAGATTTCTTATGTTGATTATGTCATTTGAGTATTGTATCAATAATGTACTTGTTATTATGGAGTATATAAGAATTGTACTGCAGTACTATTTCATTAAGGACTTGAGATTGTGTGGAACTAAGAAAAGTGACTCAATACCAGGTTAAATTATTGGAAAATATATGGTTGAGAGAAAGATAAACCATAATATGGTTCTGATACCGAGGTAGTGATTTTAGAATAATACATGATTTATTTGGATAAATTATATTGGATATTCTTGACTACCTTGAAACTAATTAATGATTTTTATATTCCATCATTGTTGGGGTTTACAACATTTTTGGATTGAAGGAGTATATCTATTATTCATTAAGGAATAAGGGATCATGAATGTAATCAATAAGGTTTTATGGTAATTCAGGATGTTGCAGTGTTTTAAAAGAATACATGAAGAAGGTGTTCACATGTCATTACGCAGCAATAAGGATCTTCATTGTGTTTACCTTCCTTATAAATTTTGGACTGAAGTATTTTGGATAGTTCTAGTTTGGATTATTTTGGATTTCCATAAAAGGACATCTCGGAGGTCAGGCGGCAACCCGTCGCGTCCGTCCAGGCCGCGAGACTTGAACCCACAACCGAAGGGCGACAAGGGTGTATCACCTACCACTGACCCACGTGATGTCCTCGATTGAATATTGTCATTTTTAATGGTTCTACTAGATTAATTATAAATTCATTTTTTTACCCTATACGAATAAGATAAATAGAATATTATTTTTATGTTCTATTATTTTTTAGAGTGAAAGATGAGTTTGTGGTAGAACTCAGTTAAAGGATGGGACTGTACTTGTCAAGTATATATTTTTCTTCTTCTCTTATTCAATGAAGAAATTAATTCTTATACTGTAGTGAATGGATATTAAAATAAAAAATGTGTTATCCTAATACCATATGTTTTGCTGAACCGATGGTATTTTAAATCATCATAGATTGATGAATTTAAGGCCCTAAATTTTACACTTGTTTGTGATTGATGGCCTCAATCAATACCTATAAATATTTACGTTTCTCCTCCAATTATATGTCTCTAATTGCCACTAATGTTCTCCGAATAGAGATCATAATTTGGTGGTGACCCTTTCATTTCTCTTTTCCTCTTATTAAGACTAAATTGTATTAACCCAATTTCCGGTGTGGGTTTTCCCACAATCATATTTTCTATATTCAACCTATTACTTTCGAAGAACAATTTCAAATTGCGAGGACGCAATTTATTGAAGAAGGGGAGAATGTAACACCCCAAGATTTCATAGTGTGTTATTTCTTCAAAATAATTCAATAACCTGCACTACACGCAACATCGAGTTTAAGCACACCATGACTTACTAAACAAGCCGTTCAAAAGAGGTTATGAATAGTATTAACTAAATTTTAAACTTTATATAATCCTTATAATTTTAGAATCCATATAATGAGTTTCTTAGACATAATGTAAGAACAAATTCATTTTCAGTATTGCACTTTTACAAACTTTTAATAGTGAACCCTTTTTAAATCCAATATATTAAAATTTTATATATTCAATTTGACTAAATAAATTTACTTTTTAGAATGGGGAATTAAAAAAAATTACAATGAAACATCTCAAGCTTCCATGGTACGTTTCCCTTTGAATAATGCAATAGCGTGCATTGTACGCAACTTCAAGATTTTAACACACCACAACCAATCAAACTAGCTGTTATGAATAGTAATACCTAATTTTTGAAATTTTATAAATTTTATCTTTCGAAATGGACATCATTTTTGGATTCGTAATATCGAAATTATCTTAGGGTGAAATTTTGGTACTTTTCGGATAACTTTCATATTTTGATGAATATTGAAAATTACAAAATTTCAATTAAAAACAACTTTTTTAATCGAAATATTTAATAGTGATAAATTATTAATTTGAGTGGTTTTAAATTATATTTAGAATATATTTTTTCCATTTAATACAATTTTGGTCATTGGATGTAATATTACATTTAAACCAGACATAAACAAGTGTCAATCCAATGATAGTTATTATCTCTTAAAAACACGCTATTTGTTTTGACGACGGGAATTAATTTTTAATTTAATTAATGAAACTGATATTTCCTAGATTTGGTAAAATAGAAATAATTTTTGAATTCATAATATCAAATATAGCTTAGGCCTAATTTTTGGTATTTTTCTAGAAACTTTCATTTTTTGATGAATAGTGAAACCACTAAGTGGTAGTTAAAAAACGGAATTTTTCATAAAACATAATTTTACCGCTTCTGTGAGTGGAATTTCAAAAATCCAAGAGACACGGTTAATATCAAGGAGTAAAATGTGGTTCAATGAGATAAAAATAATTTTTGGTGAATAGTAACTTTTTACTTTTATTTACCACGGTTAAAAGTAAATAGGGTAATTACGGGTAAAAATGATATTAATATTACCCTAACACATGTCCTAATTCAATTGGACAAGTGTATCTTGACTGAAAACAATCTTTGGAGTAAAATATTATCTTTTAGGTTCACTTGTATTAGATTACGATATTTATTATTATTTAATTTAAAGAAGAGTTAAAAGAGTTAAAATCAAAGTTTATTTACTAAAACAATTTTAATATCGGGTCATACATAAGAGAAATTCGATTGTAAATATTCATTAGAAATCTAAAAAAATTTCCTACATAATGGTATTTTATTTATAATTTTTAGACATTATATAATTTAATTTATCTATGACACAATGGTGATGCATTAATTACCTAATTAATGAAACATTTGAATAATAGATATTATAAATACTCAAATAAATGTAATTTGAGACTTTTTATAAATACCAATAATTTTATAGGTTAATATGATATGTTAGTATTGATTTAATTAATGTTTTTCGAAGTAAGCATTCTGTTATGATTTTAAAAAAAATCAATTATTGAATAGTGTCAAAATTGTCATAAAAGAGTTTTTAAAAAAAATATTATATTATTAATTGATATTAAATTCCCAAAAATCTAAGATTCGGCCAAGAGACTTATATCATGATATGTGTATCATTAATGGACCACTTGGGGGTCTCTTGGATGTATATAGTAATTTTATTAACCATATAATATAAAAATACAAAGAGACATTGTAAAAGTGGAACTAATTAACTAAGAGTTAATACTTAATGATAAGGTTAATATAATGAGCCAAACCTATATAAATTCTATTGTATGAGTGGTTTTGGACCCATCCCCACCTTATACTTTAAATAATCCACTTTGGAGCCATTAGAAACCGAATATGAATTTATTATATAATAATATTTCTAGCTTTTCCAAAGGTTCCCCTCGCCCCTCTGATAAAAGGGCACTCCCCCTTCTCACTAATTAACAACTTCAAAGCCTTTTGGATCAGCCAAACTTGGCCCAAATACTCTCTAAAATTACTTCACTTTATCCTAGAGGCCTTCCATTAGTAATAAATCCAACATAAGAGCCCTTTTTATCAAATCAAAAGGAAGAACCCGATGAAGATGTAATGATTTCACCAACCTTTTTCAAGTTCCTTTCTTCTTCCACTTCTTCTTTATTTTTTATTACCATTCTAAAATAATAACTCCAGTATCTTATAGATAATATGATGTTATTATAAATATGGTACAACCATATTCAGTATTCTATCCATCCTTTTAATAACATGTCACCAAACGTGCGTACGTACGGCTTACCGTCTCCACGTCGTGGTGTAATTTTTATTCAATAAATTAATATTTGGATGGGTATAATAATGATGATTAATTCATGTAAATAATAAATATAACATGATAATGATTATTTATATATGATATACCATCAAATTAAATATTATTTTAATATCAAAATAATGATATTGTCGCTCGTGCGTACGTACGGACTACCGTCTCCACGAACGCAATGAGATTCATTCTCCATCGTATCCATTCAATCATAATTATCATTTGATGATTTAAAAATAATGTTTAAAGACATGATATAATTATGGATATGAATAAGATACAACCTATCCATGACAAACATGGCTTACGTAACAAAACATATAAAAGAAAATGAGTAATTTAACACCTGAAACGACGATGATACTGTGATATTATTAACAAAGCAATGTTAAAAGATCATATATGATAACATAATAATGTATATGATTCTTGTATAATTTAATAACAATTATTTCACCATTATACAGGAGTTTAAACTACCCCCAACCAAGGAAAAGTACAAGGTAAGAGTTATTTTACAATCTCTTCATTATCCGAGGTTGTTTATACTTGATTATTTACTGGGATCTCTTTATCATCCACATCCATATTTCTTAAAAATGTATTTAAAAACATTTTTACTATTTACTAGACAATGGGTTAAAGTCATTTATAAACTTATCTGTTTTAAGGAATCTTTCCGTCGTTTTCCAAACCAGGTAGTTTTTAACCTTTTCGACAATTTTAAGGTAATAATGTCTTTTTAACTTATACGGCAGGTGTGGTTATTTTCCGCCGTTATAAAATAGTTGAAGATTCCCTTACAATCTTATAAGAATATTTTCAAATTAAATGTATTATTTTATAAATATTTTACTTTTAAATGATTTCAAAATGAGTATTTTAAGAATTTTTGAAAGTTACTCTTTATCAAGATCATAATTTTAAATGTTTTGAAGATTTATCTTTGCAAATCTTTTTAGTTAATATCCATGTTTTCAAAATGATTTTAAGGATTTATATATGGACATAAATGTTTTGAAATGATATTTCTTTTCAAAAGTTTCAAAGTGGTATGGGACACTTTGATTCAAAAATATCTTTAAAATTACTTCCTTTATAAATGTGTGACTTTTCAATGATTTCAAAAAAGAGATATTTCTCTCAAATAGTTTTGATTTTATCTATGTCGACATCCTTTGATGGATTTTAAGATTATTTGAAATTGATCTATTATGATACAAAACTTTCATATTGTATTGAAGGTTTTGTGATATGTTTGACTGTGGATGTGTTATTTTTATACCATTCATGTTTTATGGAGAATGTATTGACATTTCGTATGATAGTTTTAATACGAATGTTTATGTAATGTTTAAACCTTTTCATATGGGAATGCATTGGACTTAGTAACTGACGGTTGGAGCCCGCTATAGCTCCTCGATGCATCGGTATGTCTCATGAGACAAACTAGTGTCTTGTCACAAGGCCTTGACAAAAGCTTATTTGTAGTCTTGGCACGAGGCCTTGGCTACGTGGTTATGATAGTCTGGCATTATGCATTCCATCATTATAAAAGTGGTTAGTGATATTGAATTTGATTATTCAATTAGTATAATATCCATGTGAATAATTAAATGGCATTATTTCATTTTATTTCAACCATATTATGCTGAAGTTCAAGTTTAAAAGGATTTTGTTTTAGTTTTATACATTTCCATAAATGTTTATGCTTATTTTTGAAAGTTTCTGCTGTATTGATTACCCTTACTAAGCATTTTAGCGCACCCCGTTTCTATGTTTTATTTTTCCCAGGATGTGAAGAAGTATTTTATGAATGACCTACAGGGATAGTATGAGTGGGAACGAAGACAATATGTTGTTGTAGTTTTTCACTTATTGATGTAATTTAAACTTTATGAATATATCTAGTGTTTCCAAGGCTACTAAACTAATCGGTCTTTCGAGACTTGATTCCTTGTAATCATGCCAATGTATTAAAATAATGAACCGACTCTGGGTAACTGGGGTCGGGGTGTTACATATTGTATATTTTAAAATCCTAATCTAAAATCCAATTCATACCTAGAAATATATCAAATTCAATAATAAGTATTATGATAAATTCATCAACAAAAGTATGTTAATGTGTCATAAAGGGAAATGAACGACACATTTTTGTTGCAATGATAATTCCCTTAGGTGTTTGGACTGACAACTCCTTTATTAAATAAAATTGGAAATTTATAATTTCTCTAAGAAAGATGGAAAAATATAACATAATGTGATAATATAGAATAAAATAAACTATTGACTAAATTAGAAGAATTGATTAATGTACCTACCACCACTTCATTATGAACTTAAACCTTCATAGTTGTGATCACAAAATCCAACCCTTCATCTAATGGCCTCTTCTAAGGCAATTATACTTGAAATTTTGGATAATCATTTTCATAGTGTACCATATCCTAACAGTTACAGGATTGAACATCATTCATTCGTCTCTTCCCCTTTTGTTAATTAGATTGGTTACCCTTTTCTCCATATTTATATCAAACTCCCATGCTATCCATGAATTTTCTTAGATTTTTCTTTCCACAGTTCTCACAAAATGGAATTTTAATTATTCCTTATTCTTCTTTGGAGATTCACCTTTTCCATGATTATTAGATTCCCTCTTCTGCTATTGATTTCCCTTGAATAAATTTGACCAAGAAAATTCTTTCTCCGTTTTGATGGCACATAATACAATTTCATCATATGATGTAAATGTTTGGGAATTTAGTTCTCTTTGAAGACATTTCTTAACACCATCAATGAAATTATCAATATTTCCTTCCAAATCACATAGTTAATCTATAACATACCTAGCCAGCCCTATAAAAGTAGCCTTATACACTGCAATTCTCTCTTCTTCCAATTATTTCATGCTAAGAAATTTTATTTTCAATTCCGTCCATTTCTCAGGGGGGAAATATTCTTCAAAGAATACTCCAATAAAAGTTCTCAATTTTCATATCTTTTATTTCATCTTCATCCATGTTATTCAGGACCAAGGACCACATTTGATCATTATCAACCATGAGACAATATACTTCCAGTACTACCTTTTAATTAATGTTGCATCTTAATAAATGGAATATCTTTTCAAGGGACATAATTAACAACTCAGATACCACTGGATTTGTAATCAAACAAAAATATGTGGTATTAGGTCTCATGAAATGATCTAACACAGATGTGGCATGTTTATTCATCATAGCCTCAGTAATTTTTCCTTATATGGCCATGTTTTTCACATATACAATACTAATAGTGATGACTTCATAATTGGAGTTATCTATATATTGTTCACATGAATTGATTCCATTTCTCCCATTATGTCCCATCACAAAACAATGGAATATACTAAATTAGTTTGTAAATCAAAATTCATAATTCTGAGATAGAAGAACACTTAACATAATATTAATATTTATACAAAAATAATCTCATAATCGTAAACAAGATTTCTATTTACATTCAAATCCATCATAATGGTTTGTTAGAAATTGTAAATTTTCCTAAGAATATCCCTCAGGATTTTCATACAAGGTGTGAAGTAATTCCCATTTTCATGTTCCATGTTACCCTGAGTCAAGCATGAGACACCTTGCTGGAGTTGTTACTCATATATACATCTATTCTAGAACCTCAACCACCTGTAGTATCCAGATAGGGACATATTTCTAGGAATAAACAAATAATCTATAACATAAAAAAATTTCTATGTTGTTCTTCTATACTTATCCAAAATTTCTATCTTTTTGTTTTTCTCCACAATGTAGGTTTTCTAAATCTTGTTCCCAAGGTTTCTAATGAACATCCACTGATACCAAATTTAACACCGCGAAGCAAAAAACTAAAAGCCAATGCATTATTCTATTACATTGTCATGATTAAAAGGAATAAAATCCTGATGTACTCATTATTCTATAAGTCTTTAAGAAACTAGAAACATACATGGAACTCATTTCACATAGGTATCATAAAACAAAATTCAAAACATAACAAAAGATAATAAACATCAACCTTCAAACCTAAATAAATGATCTCTTATTCGTAGCCTTGGGATGGAAAAAATGAAAGGGTGAGCTAAAAATCTAATTAATTTTTACATATATATTTATTATAGATAAATAATAAATGAATCATAATCAATTAGACATAAATAATATGGCATGTTGAATACTTGAAAACATACACCATCAATAAACTAAAAATAAAAGTGCATCCAAAGATTTTTCATAGTGAACACCTCATAGAATGTAATAATCAAATACTCAGTAAGGAGAATGATTATTATTTGGATGAGGTTTATCTAGAACTCTAACAATAATACCATCAACACTATTTGTTTCTGTGGGTAGAAACCCATCAGAGTCTATTTTGAAAACAAACTCAAAATGTCTGTTGCCAACTCTTTCTTATCATGAGAATTGTCAATGCATTGAGGGAATATAGGTGGATCCTCCAATCACTGAAAGTAAAAAAAATTATTTCAAAAATATTTAATTCCATAATAATAATACTTATCAATTTTTGTTTTGATTATTGTATATATATTCGTAAACATTTCCATAGTTAAAAATACATTCAAAATCAACACCGTGTGTAAAATGGTACACGACTAAGAAAATAATCACATCCATTAAACTAGAATATGGATATTTAATTTGAATATAATTTTAAAATAAAATAATCTTAAAGTTTTATTATATTCACAACATCAAAATGTATTGGTGCAGAATACCAGGTAAATCTCAAATAAATGGAAATTTAGAAGAACATCCTTATAACATTGTAATCAATCTAACCACATGAAAAAAAATTAATAATCTTGAAATGAATAATTTAGTTACATTAATATGAAGATAATAATGATATTTTATATCAAATGGAATCATACATTCACCACATATAATAAATATGTGTCAAATTGTGTAAATCTCATGAAAAAAAGTGAGATGAGATGCCCCTTACCTTGTGCCTAATGTGTTCGTCACTTAATCTTAATGTCCTAAATAATATTATTAAATCATTTAATTAATAAATTTATAAAGTTATACATATTTATCTAATTCATTTTGGTTTTTTTAATTTAATCCATGTCTTTCTTGATAAGTTATCATATTTAATTAGGTCGTTCTGGTGTGTTCGTTTACTTAATTTTATTGATCGATTCACATGACTTTAAGTAATAGTGTTCATTGTTATAATTCTCCAGAATTGTAATTTCAAGTTATTAATGAAAATAAATAAGTTTAAATAGTTATTTATATCTTTTTTATACATTTTTTGGGTATTAATCATTATAAATTCATTTAGCGGTGATTGTTTTGATTATTACTGTGGTTATTGATAATAACGAACTTGTTTTGTTTTATCAATATGTATTATGTAAAAATGTTACATATAGAATATAAAAACCATTATATAATACATTTTAAAATATTTATCAACTAATAAAATGGTTTAATGAACATATTTGAAGAAAAATGTGACAAATAAAACTTCTTCCACCACAAAGGTTATTAATTGGCACTTCTCGGATGATGATTTTGTTTATAAAATAAAAGATGGAATGTAAAGCGATTGGTGATTTATCATCAATTAACTAGATATAATTGGATTATATAGATTATATTAGGGATATAGTGGTTGTTTTCATTGTGGAGGTGAGGAGATAATGGTAAAATACGATAATTTGAGATGAAATTAAACGAAAAAGGAAGAGGATTTACATCTTGAAATAACTTCCTTGAGAACCTCCTTAAGGGAAAGGGTTTTGGACTTTTGGAATGACCAGGGTCTCTTGGATGTGGGGAGGGACTAAAGGAGTTTATTTGTGCCAAAATTTAAGAGTATTTGATTTTAATTGGAGGGTGGGGTAGATGGGGTGAGGGTGGTTATTATAGTAGAGGAGATGAGTGATTTCTCAATATTTAATTCACTATTTTAATTTTTTTTCTCAAGAAACAAAATAATTGATTAATGTGACCAAATATTTTAATAATCTCATGTTTGTTAAAAATAATTTCCATTTTCATCATCCATAACCAAACCATGATGTAGGAATTCATATATTTAGCATTTTTTTAAATTATTGAATACAACTATTCACAAAAAATTCAAGTATTTCAGAAAAATATAAAAAATTCAACCTAATAATATTTTTATGTGTATAATGAAAACATTTACTCCATTTTATTTCAATAATTTTCCATATATGAGAAATTTAATTTTTAATTAAAATCACCATTTGATCGAAAAATAGGTTTCTAAATTATAACTGATTTTATAATTCCCTGAAAAAACAAATAAGGTAAAAATAAATAATAATAAAACATAGGAAAAAAATATTGATTTATGAATAAATTTTATGTAGATTAATTATTTTTTAAAATTTATTTTTTAATTATAAAATTATAGTTAATTATTAATTACTCAAAAATTTCCAATTATTAATTATTAATTTTTAAAAAAATCACATTCATTTATATAGTGCCAAAATTTAATTTATTATTCCATTGGTGAGGTTACTACTCGTAAGGTTAAAATTACTAGTTGTAAGGGTACAATACGATTCATAGGGGTAACAATACAGTTGGTCGGATTAGATTACTCAAGAGGGGAGGGGTGAATGGAGTACCTATAAAAATTTCTAGTTAAAAAGTATTCTTAAAAAGAATTCCCCAAAAGGTCAAATACAGCCCAGTTAGTCAAGGTTATACTGTTATAAGAGTTTGACTATTTAAATAGTTTCTAGGAATATTGATTAATTATTAGTAATATTAAGATCAGTTATTAATATTACTATTGAAGCAATTTTACTAAGACAAGACATTTATATCTTCTTTCCAAGATTAACTATCAAAGTGAATTTAGTGATTTTTGAATTATAATGTAATGCAATAAAACAGAGAATACTAAATTAAGCAACACAGTGGATATGAAACAAGTGGTTTAGTTCCAAGGAGAGACATAATCCACTCCCCTTGGTGATCACCTTCCACCAATAAATTTATATAAATAAACATGATCCACACCCTGGATTGGGGAAAAACAATAGTACACAGGACTGTCCAGGTCATGTAGGGACCTCTTCCACAGTTCTTCATGGGTATAAACAACCAAGCCACACAGGGAACTCTTCCAAAATTATCTGTCAGTATTCATAAGTGTAAAAATATGTTTGAGTAAGGATATATTGTATCCTTCAGTTTAATGTTGGAGACAGAGGGTATTGTTGTACAGATACACACACTACTCGAAATATAGTAAAATGAAACACAACATAGATGAAATATTGAAATAGGTTTAGAAATGATCTGAATGTTAGTCTTTGGAGCTATGTACTTCTGAGATGATGTAGATGTAGAAATCAAGTCCTCGTATGGAAAATAGAGTGTATGAAGTTAGAAAGATCAACCTTCTGTTCTTCGTGATGTTTGACAGTGTGAAGATGTTCTCAATTCTGGGATTCAATTTAGCTTCGGGTGTTCTCCAGTTGCGTTGAGTGGCATGAGACAATTATTTCTTCATGATTTTTCTAAGTGTATTCTACTGTCATGCTCACGCCCATCAACTTGTTTCTCTTTTTTAGTATCAGGCCACACTTTTGTGTTTCTGGGCATTACTCTTTTATCGTGGAGTGTAAGTGTTTGAGCCGATCGGTTTCATGTATTATGCACCTTGTACATCATACTATTAGATAACATGTGTACAATGAAATATTAATTATGTCAGGGTATTTAAAATATTCAAATATGATTGTTATAAATTTAATATAAAGACAACAAAACATATTATGAAATGTTGTCACAATATATCATGGAGATGGTTTCTCGTTCACGGTGTCTGGTTAACGGTGTCTAATTTATAGTGTCTAGTTCACGGTGCCATGTTCACGATGTCTGGTTCACGGTATCTTGTTCATGATGTCTGGTTCACGGTGTCTGGTTCATGGTGTATTGATCGTAGTGTCCGGTTCACGGTGTCTTGTTCACGATGTCTGGTTCACGGTGTATCGTTCTCAGTGTCTTGTTCATGATGTCTACTTCACGGTGCCTGGAACAATGTGTCTTTTTCACAGTGTCTTGTTCATAGTGTCCAGATGTCATGGTGTCTAAGACTTAGGAAAATATCTACATTCATACTTAAGAAGTGATATTTATGAAATGGATTAAACTCAATAATTTGTTAGATAATTCCTTATAAAGTAGATCAACAGATAGTATACATTAACCAAAAATTAGTGTATGGAACTTAAGAGCCCGAGATAGCTTTTACTAAGAAACTGTGCATTTTATGTGATATAGATTTCAAATAGTTACAAGGCTTATAGACTTAATAGGATTTGTGATCATTAAACCATTACTAATTCATGAGGACTCCAACAATCTCCCCATTTTTTATGATCACAAATCATGTATATTTATAGTGTATATTTGTTCTAAAAACAGAGTTAGAATGTTCATATAACATGTATATAGTGAATTTTATCTTCTATTATATTTCTCAGAATTTTGGGATTTCTAAAATTAGCAATAAAAAGAAATTTAAAAGGGATAAGAAAAGTGCAGAATGTATTAGAGAAAAAGAGGGGATTACAAAAAGTACAATAGAGGTAACAAGATTCTTACCAAAAGAGAGTAAGCATTGTCCGTCATCACTGCCTGGTTTTCTCTATGCCTTTATCAGCATCCACATAAGAGGAATCCGTAGGAGTATAGGTTGAGGTAGAAGAAGGGTGTGAGATGGTTGATAAAGAATGTGAAGGAACACCTTCAAAGACAGTGGAAGCCAGAGTAGGTGCTGTAGAAATGTGAGGAAATTGTTGATCGAGGATCACATGCCTGATCTGAATCAATTCCTAACTTATAGACATAGAAGTGGAGTCTATGGAAGAGGTGAATATAGGAAAACCAGCTCTCATTGGGGCATCCACAGGAGAAACATTGGTTGTACTCTGTACATAATGATAGGGCCTCAGAAGCTTAATAAAATTTGTATTGATATCTCCACCATACTCTGTAGCTTTCTAAAAGTCATCCTTGTTTTCCATAAAATTTTCCAACAGAAGAGTGAAATCTGTGACCTTTTGGACATGAGGCTTGAAAGCATGAGTAACTTGAGGAATCATCAAATTTTCTAAAAGATATATGAAATGATTGGTCATGTCTGTCTGGGATAATATTCGGTTGAAGTATAAATCCACTTTATGGGAAAGTTATTTCTAAGAATCATTCGCAATTTTTTAATGTCTTTGGATATGATCTATAACTCTTTCTCTATTCTTGATAACTTCATATAGAGAATCTTTATTGAAACCACTATGAATAGTCTGAAGTTCTTATTTGACAACTGTTCTGAGCAGGTCACTATCTGAAGAAGAATGAGATGATTGTCCAGATTCCTTAGAAGCATTGAAAGCTGAGGTGACAGATTTAAGTTGATTTATTAATTTTTTAAGGCACCTCGTATACTCATTAGTGATCTTTTTAAGAGTAACAACAATCTCTCGCAACACTCTTACAATCTGTTTTTTTTTTCCTTTCTAAGACCATTCCATCTAAGGAAGGTAAATGAGGCTGAATCTGAGAGGTAATATTCTGTGGGGTTTGAGGAACAACAGGCTCTACAGGATAAGAAGATAACTCTGATCTTGAATAAACCACTTTCCTCCTGTCTTCAAACATACCTCTTAGATTCTTCACTTCATCACTAAGAAGTCTGTTTTCAACTCTGACTTCCAGAATCTAATGAAGCAGTTTAAGTCGAATCTGCCAAATAAATTTTTCCAACAACAGTGTGGAATCTCTCTCATTTAGATTTGTTACAGGAGCTAGTCAGTTAATCACGAGTTTTTCAACTCTATCCAAAAGGGTAGCTCCAAATTATTTAAGACCGTATTTACATACCAAACATGGTTGTTCTGGTGAGGGTTCAAAGATAGGCATCGATATGAGCCCATCTTATTTTTCAGGGGAAAGATGGGAGTCCGATTTCACTTGGAACATAGTGTAAAGTTCATGGCCTTTTACTAGAACTTCATGGGAGTCATCCACTTCCTAAAAGGTGGGGAAATTACATCGAGTGCCTACAGGGATTGAAACAATCTGGTTTGGTAATTCAATAAATTCCATATTTGGGGGTTGCTCTCCCACAACATTTTCATCCTTCGCAGGACTCAGAGGATAAGGGGCCTTATATATTACCACAAATTCATCACTTAGTTCCTCTCTCATTTCCTATCTATCCTACTAAAAATCCAGCTCTAGCCCTTCCTCAATCGAATGAATTACTTCAAGAACATATTGTTCCACTGGGAGTTCTTCAAGATCAGCTTATTTCATAACAGGTAAAACTTATTCTATAAGATCTTCCGTAGCATTATGTTCGGTTTCTTTGAAAAAATATACTTTTTCAACATCAGGTTGATCTTCCAGATTAAAAACATCTTCAAAAGCAGGAACTTCCTCTTCAGTTACTTCATGAGGGACATGAGTACTCTTTTCTTTATCAGAAACATTTAGGATGCATAGCAACCCCTTGTTCTTATTCTAAAAAATACTCAACAAATTCATCTTTTTCCAAAATAGGATCAAAAATATCTTTTGGTCTTAAGGGATGATCCACTGGATTGAACTTTTCATAAATCCTATCATTTTCTTCCACCCATTCCTTTTTCTGAGGATTCCAATTGATTTTCATCCTCTTAATAATGAACATTGAAAGGTAGAACTCACAATACTTGATAAATTATTCCTTAGTTCCAACCATACCTTTGTCATGAAGCATAGTTGAGATAAGGTGAGAATAAAACAAGGAGGTTGAGTTGTATGTGGTTTTGTTCGGCTCACACATATGGTGTATGATATAATTGAAAAGGATGATCTTATGCCCATTTTTCATAAGATGAATCCGAAAAACCTCCTGATATTTTAGTATTGAAATATTACATTTTCTAGTGCTAATTAGGTTCTATATAAACATAAAGACAATTATAGATTCTCTATCAAGTTTAGAAATAATGGACCTCCCCTTGGTGCCATTTCCGATTATGATTTTCAAAACATCTTCCAAAACAAAGAATTCACTAAAAAGTGGATGTCCTCTATGATAGTCCTCACAGATGCATTAATGAGGTATCATAAGTCATGAAGCCCATAACCTCTAATAGAATCAGTATTTCTAGCCATTAATCCAGCTTCTCACAGCATAACAATCTTTAGAATCAAAGGGTATCTGAATTTACTAATAAGATTAAGCCACAATATTAGGGTAAATAGGTCTATCTTCCTTCAAAAACCATTCTAAATAGACTTTATCTTTTAGAACGTTCAAAACTAGAGACTTACTCAACATAAGACACTTATGGAATATCTCTTTCTTAGGCACCACTACACGGTTCACCCGATTTGAATTTACAGGACCTACGTGTGCTATCTTGGGTTTGATCTTCATCTTCTTTGAGCTACGTTACTCAGGAGTCGACAATGAAGGGTGTTTCTTCCTAGGAATTCACCAAAGGTTCGAGAGATAGAGAAGGTTTGAAGGGTTGAGGAAGGGTTAAAACTTGAGTGATTACAAGAAACCTCGAGGGAAGGACAAGTGACACTTCCTTTATTTTATCATTTAGGAATACCAAACGTTGCAAAAGTAAAAGAGCGGGAAAATAAAAAGGTAAAATGAATAATTATTGTGATATGGGTTTTACTTTGTAAATAAAAACCCTAATGAATTATTATGGTGAGAACATATCAGGTCGTTACGATGAGACAATGATTAAATTTTATGGTGGGACAGCGACTGAACCTTACAGTGAGACAGTGACAGATCCATATGGTGAGACAGTGACTGATCCTTGCGGTGAGACAATGACTGATACTTACGATGAGACAGTGATGATCCTTATGGTGAGACAATGACTAATCCTTATGGTAAAACAGTGACTGATCCTTACGGTGAAAGATAGTGATTGATCGTAATGGTGAGACAGTGACTTTCATATAGTAATCATGAAATACTAATTGTGAGACCGTAAACAAGAAACAGTAAGATATGCAACAGTAAAATATAAAACAGTAAGGCATTTAATTAAAATTTATTATCTATAATTGATGTATGATTTAGTCTATTGTTTCAAAATATAATGGTTTGGTAAATATATCATCAAGTTGATACTCAGTACTAATGAATTCCAAAGTGATATCAGCATTTTGATAATGATCTCTCAAAAAGTGATATCGTACAACAATATGATTTGTCCTAGAATGCGAAAAAATATTTTTTGAGATTTTAATAGCACTTATGTTGTCACAATTTATTGGTACATTCCTGAATTGATATCCATAATCTAGTAATGTCTGCTTCATCCACAAGATTTGTGCACAACAACTACCAGCGGCTATTTATTCAGCTTATACAGTAAATAATGCAACCAAAATTTGTTTCTTACTACACCATGATACTAGTGACTTTCCTAAAGAGTGACATGTTCTATAGGTGCTTTTTCCATCTAACATATAGACAATGAAGTCTGTATCAGAATAACTAACTAATTCAAATGATTGTCCTCTAGGATAGAAGAGTCCTAGGTAAGGTGTATGCTTGAGGTATTTGAAAATTCTATTTAAAGTATTTAAATGATATTCCTTAAGATTTGATTGAAAACGAGTGCACATACACACACTAACCATAATTTCAGGTCGGCTAGCAGTTAATTAAGGTAAACATCCAATCATTCATCTATATGTGGTTTGATCAACAAATTTTCCATCTTCAACATGATCCAACATACAAGTGATACACATGGGAGTGTCACTACTTTTATAGCTATATAATGAAAAATGGTTTATAAGATCTCTAGTATATTTACTTTGAGATAAAATAAAACCATCATTATTTTGAATGATATGAAATCTGATAAAAAAATTAGTTCACCCATTAAACCCATTTCAAATTTACCTTGCATCATTTTAGAAATATCCACACGTAAAAAATTTCATGAATATCCAAAGATAATTTCATCTACATAGATTTGAACAACTAAAACATCATTATAAATTCATTTTATAAATAGGGTAGGATCATCTATTCCTTTTGTAAAATCTTTGGAAATAATAAAAGTATTGAACCTATCATACCAAGATCTTAGAGATTGTTTTAAACCATATAAAGCTTTTGATAATTTAAAAATATGATTTGGAAAATGGGGGTTTGTAAAATGAGGGAGGTTTTCAACAAAGACATCATAATCTATAAACCCATTTAAGAATCCACTCTTAACATCCATTTGATATTTTTTGAAATTCAGATGTCCAGCATAAGCAAGCAGAATTTTGATGGCTTCAAGTCTAGCTACTGGTGCAAAGGTATCCACATAGTCAATTCCATCTTATCGACTATAGCCTTTTTCAAACAAATATAAATTTGTTTCTAACTCTTTTACCAGCTTCATCTACCTTATTTCTAAAATCCCAATTAGTGACATTGGGTAATTTGTTCTTAGTCCTTTCAAAATGTTTCCAAACTTTGTGCCTTTCAAACTAATTAAGTTCTTTTTCCATATCCATCAACCATAATTCATCATCGAGAGCATCATTAATGTTTTTAGGATCAAGTTCAAACAATAATACTTGATGTTAAACATGATTTCTAATAGAATCTCTTGTTTGAGTTCCTTTGTCAAGGTCTCCTGCAATAGCATCTAAAGGATGGTTCTTATGTGTTCTAATAGCACTAGAAAATGAGGGAATGGTGATTTCAAGTTCATCAACAGGTTCAAGTTCATTGATACTTAAGTATAAAAAATTTCTAGAACTAGAAGTTTTCACAGATTCTTTCATAGAACATTTTGAAAATTTTGGACTAATGTTAAAATTTTCTAAATCATCCTCTAGGTTCTCTAGAATGGTTTTAAGCTCATGTGGATCTGTTTTATCAAATTTGACAAGGACAGATTCTTCCACAAATTTAGTTCTTTTATTGAACACTCTATAGGATTTAATGGATATGAAATAACCTAAAAAAATACCTTTATCACTCTTGGATGAAAATTTGTCATTATTTTCCTTATTATTGAGAATATATAATTTGCAACCAAAAAACATAAAGTAGTTATCATTGGGTTTTGATTGTATCATAACTCATATGGATTTCTTTTAATAATAGTTTTGATCAACACTCTTTTGATTATGTAGCTTGTTGTATTGACATATTCAGCCCAAAAATAAATAGAAAGGTCATATTCACTAATATTGTTCCAGAAATATCTTGCAGGGTTCTATTTCTTTTTTCAACAACTCCATTTTTTCGTGGTGTTCTAGGGGTAGAGAAATTGTGACTATAACAATTTTTTGAGAAAAAGGATTCAAACTCTTGATTTTCAAACCCACAACCATGCTCACTTTTTAGGGATTTAATTCTAAGTCCACTAAGATTTTTCACAGACTTGGAATATTTAGTAAAATAAGAGCAGTATTCACTTTTTTGGGCCATAAAGAAGGTCCAATTATATTTAGAAAAGTCATCTAAAATAATATAAAACATAGTGATTCCCATTTAAAATAGAAACTATAGATGGTCCAAACAAATCCTTGTAAACCAGTTTTCGATATTGAGAAGTTGACACTTATTTATTTGGTTTGATGGAAATTTTGTGTTATTTCCCTTTTGACAAGGATTACACACTTTTTCATTTTGAAACTCACATTTTTTACATATTTAAAAAATATTTTTCTACTTAGATTTCAAATGGAATGAATATTTTAGTGTTTTAGTCTCCTATAATAGATCCAATACTCTTTATGAAATATAAATAATCATGAATAATTTCGAGAAGATATGGAATCTATGTTAATAGAGTAAACATTTTCATTTTTATGCCGAAAATAAAAATTCCATTTTATAATTAAAGACATTGCAAGAATAATTTTCAAATATAAAATGAAATAAATTATCACATAATTATGAGATTCTAAGAAGATTATATTTTAATCCATCACCAAACAATACTTTACAAATTAAAACTGAGTTAGAGTTACCAATTTGGCCGAGGCCAATAATATTTCCTTTGGCATTGTCACCTAATGTGACATGTCCTCCAACTATTTTTATTAGGTTCCTGAAGAATGAGTAGTCTCCTATCATGTGTCTTTAACATCCACTATCCATGTACAATAAACATTTACAAGAACTCTTTAAACACCTATCCTAGAAAATGATTATGCAAAAATGGATTTTGGTACCCATACTTGTTTGGGTCCAGTAATATTAGTAATAAGTAATTTTGAAACCAATATCTACCTCATAGGTTTCCGATAAGCATTATGTAATGTATTTTAAAAATAAACTTTATTCGTTCTAGAAAAATATGAAATAGTAGAAAGTGTATCAAAAATTTAATTGGTCAATTTGTGTCCAGAACTGGGAGAAAAACTATATGTCCTAGATTTAGAAACAAAATTTGTCCTAACAATATTTTTTTTTCAGGTTGATAACCAATGCCAGTGTTTTATTTTGGGGAAATTTGATTTCATGGAATTTGAGTAAGGGTATATTTCCCATTGGGGAACTTTTCTATGTCAGTCTTCAATTGATCGTTAGATATTTTTAATTTGTTTTTCTCTTTGAGCAGTTTAGAATTTTAATATTTTTCAGTTGCGAGTTCAGATTTAACAGTCATAGTAAGAGAATATTGTTTCATCAATGATTTATATTTGTCATTTAGTTAATTTAATGTTTCTACAACCATGTTACAATATTCAAAAATTTATTCATTAGACATATTTTCATATTCCCTCTCGTTACTAGAATAGAATGAATTATGTACATATGAGTCCAGTGTTACCTCAAATGTGTTTGTCATAAAACACATATTGGCTTTGTTTTCTTTTTCATCATGTGATGTTTTTGAGTCACTTGAACTTTCCTCAGAAGCACTCCAGGTTGCTCTCATTTACTTTTTATACTTCCTATCCTTCTCCTCATATCACTTTTTTTATTTGAGCTTTGGACAGCTAGCCTTGATATGTCCTTGGGTTACATTCATAGCAGACAATCTCATTTGTCTTGTCACTTCTTTTCCTATCATTCATCCATCTTCTTTTCTGGTAATATTTTCCCTTAAAGATTGGATTTCGAAAAAAAAGTTCTTCTTCTTATAAAATTTCTTGAATCTTATGGATAATTGAGTCCTCTCCCCATCAATTTCATGTGATGATTTTTCACTACTGGAACATTCTACAAAAGCTTACAATTTCTCGTTTTCTTTGTGTTTATAGGTGGTGGATTTGAATGAAATAGATTTCCTTTTAGGTTCATCCTTCTCTTCCTTGTTGACATTCAGCTCTTCTTCATACATCATCTGTTTCCCAATGAGTTCTTTTAAAGGTAGCTTGATGATGTCCCATGATTCTCTAATAGAGATAGAGGTTCCTCTCCATCTGTTAGGCAGACATTTGAGAATTCTCATGATCTATTCCTTGGTAGTGACTTCTCCTCTAAGAGAAATCATTATGTTGAAAATCCCATTGAACCTAAGATACATGTCAGAGATAGGCTCATCAGGTTTCATTTTAAAATTATCATATTTAATAGTGTTAGTATTAAGTATCATTTCTTTTAAACAAGATGTTCATTCATGTGAGATAGACAGGGTATCCCAAATTTCATAGGTAGTTTTACAAGTCGAAATTCTATGGAATTATTCATCTCCTAAGGAGCAGTTTAAAGCATTCATAGATTTTCAATTGTTTTTAGGTAGTTTTGATAGGTTCATCCCATTTGATTCTATCAGTATTAGGAATCTTATATTCATCTATAATGGAAGACCAAATTTCAAAACCCATACACAAAAAATGTATTTTCATTTTAATTTTACATTGAGCCCAATTGGTTCTATTAAAGAATGGTCATCTGTTGGTTGCAACACCTTCCAATCTATTATCCATAATAAATAAATACATTGATAATTGAATAAATTTAGAATTAACATAAATATATAGATCTTCAATGTAAAACAACAAACACAGTTGAATAAGGTTAAACAATGTCCTAATAAACCACCTTCGATACCAAATGTTGTTGCAGTAGATTACTAAAGTGGGGAGGGGTGAACTGATTATATATAAAAATTTCTAGTTAAAATTTATTCTTAAAATGGTTTCCCCAAAAGGTTAAATACATCCCATAAAATCAAGGTTATACTATTATAAGAGTTTTACTATTTAAATATCTTCTTAGAAGATTGATTAAATATCAATAATCATAAGACCAGTTATTAATATTACTTTTGACAAAATTGTACTAAGAAAAGACAATTATAACTTCTTTCCAAGATTAATTATCAATGTGAATTTAGTGATTTCTAAATTATATAGTAATGTAGTAAAATAGAGAAGAACAAATTAAGAAGCATAATGGATATCAAACATGTGGTTTAGTCTCAATCCAAGACCTAATACACTCTACTTGGTGATCACCAGCCACCAAGTAGTTTATATAAATAATCTTGATCAACACCTAGGATCAGGGTTAAAGAACAGTACACAGGACTGTCCACATCGCACATGGAACACTTCCACAGTTCTTCGTGGGTACAAACAACCAGGCCACATAGGGACCTCTTCCACACATATCTGTGGTTGAAAACAAGTTTAAAAAGATGTTTGAGTAAGGATATCTTGTATCCTTTAGTTTAATGCAGGATATAGATTTTTTAGTTCTACAGATACACACACTGCTTGATTGTTGGTAAAATGATACATAATAGAGAAGAAATGTTGAAATAGGATTAGAAATGATCTAAATGATATTCTTTCTATATTTGGACTTCTGAGAAGATGTAGATGTAGAAATCTAGTCCACGTATGGAAAACAGAGTGTCACATTTTTGACAGATCCATTTTCTGTTCTTTGTGATGTTTGACAGTGCGAAGATGTTCTCAATTCGAGAATTCAATTTAGCTTCGTGTGTTCTCTAGTAGCATTGAGTTTCATGAGAAAATTATTTCATCAAAAATTTTCTATGTTTATTCTGTTGTCATGCTCACACCCATCTGCTTGTTTCACTTTTTTAGTATCGTGTCACGCTTCTGTTTTTTTGGGTGTTACTATTTTATCTTGGAGTGCATGTGTTTGAGCTGACAGGTTGCATGTATTCTGCACCTTGTACCTCGTACTATTAGATGACATGTCTACAATGAAATATTAATTATGTCAATGCATTTAAAATCTTCAAATATGATCGTTAGAAATTTAATTGAAAATGACTAAAAAATTAAGAAACAGTGTCATAGTATGTAATGGAGATGGTTTCTAGTACACTATGTCTAGTTTACGGTGTCTGTTTTACGGTGTCTAGTTCACGGTGTCTCATTCAAAATATCTTATCCATGGTGACTGGTTCACGGTGTCTGGTTCACATTTTCTTATTCACGGTGTCTTGTTCATGGTGTCTGGTTCACGGTGTCAGGTTCATGGTGTCTAGTTCATGGTGTCTGGTACACAGTGCCTAGTTCACGCTGCCTGGTTCATGGTGTTTGGATGTCATGGTGTCTTATATAGAAGAAAATATTTTTTAATGCTTAAGCAGTGATATTTATGGAATTTATTAAACTCAATCATTTTACAGAGAATTCATTATAAAGTAGGTCAACATATAGTACACGGTATCCAAAACTAGTGTATAGAACTTAAGAGCTTTGGATTGCTTGGACTAAGAAACTATGCATTTGATGTAATATTTATTTCACAGAGTTAACAAGGATTATAGACTGAATAATATTTGTGATCATAAAAACATGATTAATACAAAAGGATCCCAAAAAATACTATTCTAATGGGTATGTTACAATTTTCCAAAAATTATGTAGATCATATCTGTCACTAAATATCACACTGAATGGAACCATATATGTCTATTTTTATAATTTCAAAACACATAAATGGAATTTTTTTTAACAACTAGTTTATAACTATGTCTTATAATAATGTTTTTTAAAGAGACTCAGTGTTTCATGAAAAATAATTTATCTAATAAATAAAAATTATTTATGAAGAAACATACCATAAAATCCTGGGGTGTTATATTCTCAATGAATCGACTCCCATATTGCTGATCTATAGGCCTCCCAGGAAGAGATTGTCATATTGTTTTATTTACATTCTCTCATTTTTATTTTCTAGATAAAAAGGATATGGTTTTCCTCCATTGGAGATAGATATATATTTATTTTGGACGCAACTTGGTTATTTTGATCTTAGATCTAGGTTTTTTTTATAGATCTTGTTCTTCTTTGTTATAGTTTTTTTCCTCTTCAATTGGGGGTTCCTATTGGTTATCATTTCTCATCAAACATTAGGTGGGGCATCTAAATTTAAAAACCCGTAATATTTATTTATTTACATTCATGTAATTCTGAAATTGAAATTTCCATTATTGGGAAATTACACTGATGATTGAATTGATTTAATTTAATTTCCATTGTGATAATGATTTAGGTTATATTAGGGAAATTGAAATTATTGAAATTTGATTAATTATTTGTGTTATTAATTTCTGGAATTTGTTATTTTGAAATTGATGGGTTGTCGATGTTGAGTAATTTTTATGTTAATGTGATATTGAGTAAATTGCTAATGGGTGTTATGAGATGGTTGACTTGACCATAATTGGTTAATGAGATACATGATTTAAATATTGTAAAATGGGTTAATAATGAAATTACTTATTATTCCATATGAATTAATGGGTTGATTCTTATTTTTTAAAATATATAAAAGGTACAATTTAAGTAGATTTTTTGATAATAAGGTTAAATATACTTAACAATGATGTATCTGAAATTGTGATTATTCTGCTGCTGTGGTACATGTGAATTTTTTATATACGTGTCTGGGAAAATGAATTATGATTAAAAATACCGTATATTATTTACTAATATACAAGTCCGGTACATGAAATAATGCCTCAAAATTCCATAGTGATAAATGAGTTGTGGTACATAGACTAATGATTCAAATACCCATGGGGTTCTATATATGGTGTTTTGGGACAAAAATGTTGCAATTGGACTATGGTTCCAATTGTAAGTAATGTGAATTGAGATGAAATGATAATTGATAACATGGTATTGTGACATATGATATTTCTTCGGGCACAGTTCAAAATCTATCATGGGCCAAAGCAGGTGTTCATAGTATGGGTGGAATTGGGAACCCAAGAAATTGTGTAGTTAATTAATGAATAATTGAAATTGGGATAACTATTTACTTAATTGTTGTAATTTATTCTATATAATACTACATACACATTAATTTAATATATACTTTTAAATATGTTATTTGTGGTTTACTACTAATTTATACTCACACTCAACTCAGGATTCCTAACCAGGACTCGATTAGACATCAATTTCGAGATGAGACATGGGAAATGGCCATATGACAGATTGATGAGTCTGAATGAATTATGGATGAGGGATCCGAAAAAGTTGTGAGTGCCCTCATAGTATTTTCCGTGTCTTTATTGTTGTTCTCCATTTAACACTATACACATTCATGGAATGGAATATCTATGGTTTTGGATCGGTTAATGTATTCTTATTTTGTGTTCATCATATGAAACCCACTTCTATGGATATTGGTTATATAATCTAGTTGTTTTATATTTACTTCTGTTGTTGTGTGACGTTGTTAATGATGGTATAGTCTCCCCTGGGTTTATATCAGATTCTTGATTCTAGTCAGTGTCCTTTCGTATTAGGGGAGGAGCGTCTGTGGTCTTCTAGACAACCCAATCATGGCACCAATGTGTGGTACCCAAGATGGGACGTCACAAAGTGATATTAAAGGGGTTTTATTTTATTTTATTTCTCCTTACTAATCTATACAAGATAATATAATGAGTTTTACATTGGGTAACATCGCATGAAAGGGAGTTTCTAAGCCATGTGTAAGTGTAAAATCCATGTACCAAAGGTGATTTTTTTTATTAATGTGTCTTGTTAGTGTTGGATGCTATTTTCCCTAGAGTGATGCACTAATTATGTGATATGATTACTATTGTTGATATTTTATGAGATTTGACCCATGTACTAGTATTGAATGGGACATGAGTATGTAAACATAAATATAGTCACCTAGGATATACTGTGACATGCATCATTTTAGTCAAGCATGGGAATGAAGGTTTTGGTTAAGTTATAGAATTGAAATTATTTACCTTTCATGTGTAATTGAACTAAAAATAGTGTGTTATAATTAATTAGAAATTTTTAAATAATTCAATATATTTAAAATTAGTGTCTAATGAGTATGTAATAGTGATAACACCTTAGTCTTTTTTTAACCATGGCCTAGATGTAGGATGGTTATGGGTAGTTATAGTTCTTTGGTTTTGACCATGTGTCAGGGTTTGGGGTAATGACTTGAAATATCTTATTGTAAATCCCTATTGTATGATGGTATTAATGTTTTGGAACGTGTATTGATACATTTACTTGAAATTGAAGAGATATTACTCCCTAAATAATCATTTTGTGGGGACAATAGAAGGTTATGGCATGATATTATTCCCCAGTAGTGGAACCTGATGAACTATTTCTGTCAGGTGATGAAGGCGGAGAGCGGTTCCCTGATAAATTTTCCCGCTTCATAATATATAGGGAAATAGACCTAAGTTGGGCTGTGAAGATTATATCTAATCTAACTAGAGATTTTTAGGTGTACCACCCTTTGACGTTTACTTGTGATAGTGGAACTGCAGCTGCAATGTTCTGGATTGAGTCTATCCAGACAATTAGTGACCACTTATGGACTCCTTCTGAGAAAAGAGTCTAGTTATAAGATTATATGTTATGTGGTTAGGTGAAGAATGTGTGGGACATCCAGTATCGAGATGGATAGTTGAAGAATATGTATTTAAATGACTTTTTATGAGATCTTCTTATAAAAATTCTACCATTAGACACTCTGGAATGAGAGAGAAACTGAGTTTAGGAGTTTGGATCAGGGGAGAATGTATATGGTAGAATATGATAGACACTTCAGTAATATTTATAAATTTTTACCAATTTTTAAAAGTGATGAGTCTAATGAATAAAAGAGGTATTAATATGGACTTAAATTTAAAATCATGTCCCTGATTAATATTATCAGGCAGAATAATTTTTTGAATGTGGTGAATCAAGCTATCCATTATGAGGGGATCCTGAATGATACTACCATTTGATGGCATCTAGTTTCAGCTAGATGGTCAGGATGTATGACATCCCAGAGTAAGAAACAACATTATTATATTTTTTACCAGAGTATTGTAAATATATGATTCCATGGGGTGATGGAATAGTATTATAGGTCCTTACTCGGTCGACCTATCATAGATGTGATAGGATATGCAACTTTCTTAGATACGTCCCCAAGCCACAGGTATAGTTACAAGCTTGTGTAAGGATGGGACATATATAGAGGATCTTTAGTAACCCCTGTAATATGGGATGTGATTGTTAGCTAAGAAGAACTAGAGTATGGAAAGGGGTCTTCAATCCCATATCAATCTTGTAGTTGGTTTTCTACTTGTCATGGTGGTAGATGAAGTGGACGAGGTGTTCCTGGGAAATAAAACTCATTTTAGATGACTGGTTAAACTCAGAGGACTCAGACAACATCAAAGGGAATAAGGTAAGGATAGTGTAATGTAATTCAACCTACCCTTTTGGATAGTAAGGATATACCATAGAAAGTTATAGGTATTAGTCTTTATGATTCTACGTTATATGGTTCCTCTTTTGAGACTTCTGTATCTCAGTCTTTTATATCTGAACAACCTTTGGATACATTTAGTCTTTAATTGATGTCTGTGAGTAGGGTTATAATAATAGATACACCTATGGGAGTATGCTTTAGAATCATAAGTTTGTTAAAAGGGTTTTATCTTGAGGTTGGGTGGGTTTCATTTAAGTTGGGATCATTACAACCTTTATATGTCTAGTTTTGACTGAATCATGCATATATAATGGTTAATGGAATACCAAAAAAACATTTATTTCTACTAAAGGAGGGTGAATTTTATTTCTGTTATGGGTGAAAATTATGTTCACCATACTTAGTTAGATATCTGGGTTGTCCCAATAGGTACAATTCATCAAAAACTAGGGGAGCTCACTGCCCAAATTTCTTGTATTTTTCTAGATTATGGTGTGGAATGAATGGTGTCTTTCCCCCAATATTGGATAAGTTTTAGGATGTTTTTTCCTAAATACTTCTTTTGGATTCCACCTTAGGGAGATTTGAGTTATTGAGTTAAAATAATTTTCTACATGATTATATAATGTTAACGTGGATTGAAAAAAATATTTTTGAATTCTATTATTTTCCTGTTATTTTAAAACATAAATTAATTGATGAAAATCAAATTGGACATTATTATAATTTTATAATAACTAATATTTTAATAAATTATTTAAAATTTTAAAATGTCATATCAACTTCCATGTGATATTAAAATATTAATAAATATAAAATATGTTCTATTAATGGAAATATTTCACTTGCATGATGACTATACTTATAGAAAAATAATATAAACTATATTAGCACAGTTATGGTTAAAATAGTATTTCAATGCATTATATGAGATTGTATTAAAATTAATTTTTCACACACTTCATATTTTTATTTATTAAATTTTATTAATTATAATTATATCTAAATAATCTAAAAAACTCATTTTAGGTATAGTCTTAAATGATAAATTACTGGTTTGATTAAAATATTCAAGTTACTTTGGTAGAAACAAAAATGGTAAAATCGAGAAAACATAATGTTTACAAGAAAATGACAAAGATAATGTGTTGATTTATTTGTTTTGGAGGTTTATATTGACCAAATAAACACTAAAATACATTATTTATCTATTTTAGAGCTACATGTGGAAAGGGATAAATCCTAATAGTGAATACTTTTTTGTTTTTTTCATGAATTCCACTCCACATCAACTATAAAATGGCACTCACTCTCATCCATTATGCACACCATAAAACTACATTGGATTAGATAATACCAAACCAATTCACTTTCATAATTCTTTCCTATCGTCATATAATCCTTATATTGGGATAAAATCTATTGTAACATGTATTTTAGGCAAACCGAAGTAGAATAGTTTAATAATAGGTAATATTATTCATGTTACCTTTTAATTATACCTCTTTATCTACCACTTTCATATTTATTAAACCACGATTATATAATAACCTTATTTTATTACATATCTATTTATGTTTTTATAATATTTTCATGATGTAAAACCATCTCTAAATCCATCCAAAGGGTTACAATATCATTTTGTGTGTGTAAGGATGTCTACCACCTTAAGAACTAATGTCATTTGTTTTTCTATTACTAATTATAAAAGTTGTATATTATAATAGATATAAAGTATATACACCACATAAATAACATATTTATACCTATTTATTAAATAAATAATATATATAACTTATTGCTTTCTATTCCCTAGGATACATTATAAAATTTACATGTGTTTAGCATACTAATGTATCATGAAGCAATGTGATTCGTCTTTCAATAACAGTTTATGTGGAAGGTTTTGAGGAATACAGATAGTGGTGATATGTGATATACATGAAATAATAATGATATACATTACATATTATTCATTAATAAAATATAATATATCATTTTATTTTATTTTATGCATAAAGATGATAACATTGTTCATGTGTTTGTGGACTATCATCTTCATGAAGTGATGTGACTCTCTTTTCATCAAAAAACAACATGAAAGGAATATATAAGAATAATTAATTAAATAATATGATATATATGATATTAGTTTATTTCTGGTGAGATAAAATATAACTTAAACTCTTCCCATAATGGTTATTGATAAATAGAAAACATTACTCAAGCGTACGTAAGGCCTACCATGTATGTGATCGTAAACTACATCATTTTTCGTAACCTTAATTCATTATTGGATTTAAAAGTATAAATGATATAAAAATATGCTAGTAATTTCATGATTTTTATTCTGGATATGTTCAAACCATATAATATACCCAATATCATGATCATTCGTACTAAGTAAAGAATAAGAAAATAAAATCAATTAACACCTAAATTGATGAAAAAATTAAACATTATTATCGAATGGTTGATGAGATGTTATAAAAGGATCATATAAGATATTATAAGTATGAATATGGTTATAGTATAAGTTAATGACATGGTAAAAACCACTATTATAAATATTATATCTAATACAATCAAAAGGTTGCATAAGGTAAGGGATTTCTTCTCAATTTACATTCTATTGAGAATTATTTGTTATTTTTCACCTGTACACTTTTATGTGTTGTATATAGTTACCATTGGACTTTTAATGTCATAAAAACATTATTATTCGTGTTATTTTAAGTTTCAAATTGAATTATATCATCCAAGGGTATTTTGATTAGAAAATTTCTAATGGGGATAGTTATTATAAAATCTCTCTTCATTTGGTGATTGCTAACATTCTATTGAAATAATCACTTCCTATACTAAATTTTCATTGAAAATTAAATTTATTTTAAATATTGAAATTCTTATGTAATGGATTTTATTGTTTTCTAAACCATATACCATTTTTACAAATAGTTTATATACTAAATATTATATTATTAACTATAGATATATCGATAATTCTGTATCCTTTAGTCAATATGGATATTTGATAAAGAACATTGATTAGGAATTCAATCAATTATTATTTTATATGGTGAATTATTTAGATCTGAAATATATGGTTTATGGACCTATTAATGCTTTATCATCTATGTACTGATAGTAACATGAGATGAAATTTTTTCGCCACATTCCCATCACATTTGTATCAAAGTAGCTTTTAACTGTAAAATGAAATACCATAATAGTAGATTGATTTAAAATTTATTTTTGAAATTCATTACTGTAGTGGTATCATAATTTATGAGATCATGGAATTCAATACATAAGTATTGTCAATATTATGATTTCAGTTATTATAATCCATGAAATGTTCACTATGATGTTTTCTCAAGATGTATTCCAATTTCATTTTATTGATTAAATGTCTTC
The DNA here is from genome assembly GCA_963277665.1 of Viscum album. Taxonomy (NCBI): domain Eukaryota; kingdom Viridiplantae; phylum Streptophyta; class Magnoliopsida; order Santalales; family Viscaceae; genus Viscum; species Viscum album. The sequence continues at coordinate 1,972,272,012 of OY728151.1, forward strand.
AATTTAGAGTTATTTATATTTCCATATTATTTGTTTTCTTGTTTTTTAATTTCATGTTTTCCTAGAAATTTAATATTCCATGTGGATCATTCTTATTAATTCATGGCTGCATCCATTATAAGTAATGTGTAATGATCATTTGAGATCACACTTATTTTATTACCTTAATCAAAATATGAAGATGAGTTATTTTAATGAGTCTAATGGATGCTGAGTTTTTACTATGGGATTATTTATTTCCTTTTAACAATGTATAATGCGTATTGTGTATATATCTAGTTTTCCAAAACTTCTAATCTTCATAGATCCTTTGGGATTTGATTCATTCAATTTATACCAATTTCAAAAACTAAGTGTTGACCTCACCTGTTTTAATAATCCCAATTATGCTTTCACATACTCTGATAATCACAAATAATGTTTATCTATATATTAATTCTTTCAGTCTATGACATTCTATTATAAAGTTGATAATAATATCAAAATAATATTTGACATATTTTAATTAATGTTTATCTATGTTTATATGAACTTTGAAATAATTCTAACTCAATCGTTATATGTGTTGCATAGAACATATATGTGTTAAGTCCACTGGAATGCACATAGATACTGATACAGACAAACAGTGACCTTCTGGTATTTAGTCTACTAGTAGACAAAGGTTACCAATAGACTGAATAGAATGTCACTAAAACAGAATAGAGCTACTTGTATGTATAAGTCCACTGGTAAGTTCGTCACTGATAGATCAAGCCTACCGATAGAAGCAGAGCTACTGATAGAAGCATAGCTACCAATAGTACACTTAATCACTGGTATGGAACAGATCTCCCGATACTCGTACAAACTATCTACCGGAATGAAAAGCTACTGATACAATGTATACTGATAAGTATAGTTACTGATACACCAAGCTACTGATACAAGCGAGTTATTGATAGAAACAAAGAGCTACCGATTGATCAAATCTACCGATAGGAGTCACTGGCACATAGAGATACTGATACACTGAGTAATTGCAACCGATACAAGGAGCTACTAGTACAAGAAAAAAAGAGCTACCGATAGGATCTCACTGCAATACAAAGTCCATCGTTACATATATATCGACAGAAGGCTACTGATGAAAGACTTACCAGTCACTGCTACTTAGACTCTCTAATCTAAATATTATTTATTTATTAAGAAACTGTCATATTTGATGATTTTGATGCTATAAATGTTATTTAATGATAGTTGTTGGAATTTCAGGGAACCATACCTCTTACCAGTAAAATGGTAATCAATCCCATTGCCGGTGCTAAAATCTATAAAAGGATGGACAATGACCGAGCAGAAGATAATAAGAAGTTGCATGAAGAGAATGACATAAGGGCTGAAGAAAGCGGAAAAGTGGTGCATACACACAGAAAAAATGATACATCCATATTCGAAGAACACTAGGCATACACGAAGCCATTAATTATAGAAGAGAACACAAGCTACACCTTTTTCAAGAAGTGAAGAACTACAATGGGATCTTCATACACTCAAGCTGATCAAACTGAACTTGATGAAAACAACCCTTTGTTTTTTAGACAAAAACCAGAGAAGGACTCAGAACCATTCCTAATCAATCAAAGAATTCCAGAGTTGCACATCACATCACTAGAGCTTTCTAAAACTCATATATACTCTCTCAGTGATTCTGTTATTTACATTTTGAGCAGTGGGCATACTTTGTATATTTTATTCACACACTATCTCTTGTACTAAACTGGAGGATTTCTAAATCATCACGAAAACCATTGATAAATCTCTCCTGTATCCCACTGTGGATAGTGGTAGAGGTCATGTAAGAACTGGACAGCCAGTGTGCTGCTATTTTTTTTCCCACGAAAAATTGTGGTAGAGGTCTTAGTACCTGGATAGTCTTTGCACAGTTGTTTACCCCAATCCAGGGTGTGGATCAAATTTATATAAATTTATTAGAGGAATAAGTCTATTCTTGAGACTAAACCTCTTTTTTAAAACTAGTGTGCTTACTTATTTCGGTTTTAGCTTATATTGAATATTCTGCTACTAATTACTTCGAAATACAGTTTCTTTTAAACATACATTGATAGTTAATCTAGAAAGTGTTTGTAAATATTTTAAATGAGTAGGTTAGTTTCAAAACCCAATTTAATCATCTAATTAAATATAATGAGTCCCAATCAATCTTTGAGAACCTAATCTAACCCTTACAGTTTTAAAAATTCACTACAATTTAACATTGTTTCTAATTGGGGGATTTTTTTAACAATATTTTTACCAGAAATTTTTATTTGGAACAAAATTCAACCCCCTCTTGACTATCCACTCCGACCAAAATTTGGTATCAGATGTTGTTTATTATTAAAGGTCTTCGAAACACTCTGGTTTTCAAGTGTGATTTTAGTTGTATCTAAAAGATCTTAAATTTCTGTTAGTTCTAAATTTTATCTCTTTAAATATATATTTTCTTAAATCTAATTATGGATAATATATTAGAAGGTTCTTCTACCAATAGGCCTCCCTTATTTATTGGTGTTAATTATGATCAGTGGAAGCTTAAAATGAAAATCCATTAACAGATTATGGGATTTGATATCTGGACTGCTATAGAGACTCAATATAAGATTCCAGAATCGGATATAACTACTTGGGATGAACCTAATAAAACCGCTTACAATAATAACTGTAAAGCAATGAATGCCTTGTACTGTGATTTAGGAGATGAAGAATTCAATCGCATATCTGCTTGTAAAACTGCTTATGAAATCTGGGACACTTTGGTTATTTCTCATGAGGGAACAACCAATGTTAATGAAATGAGATTGAATACCTATACTATTAAGTATGATAATTTTAAAATGAAGCCTGATTAACATATTTTTGACATGTATCTCATGTTCAGTGAGATTTTCAACACTATGAGCTCACTTGGAAAAGTTGTTCCTTCAAAAGAACAGATCATGAGAACATTAAGATGTCTTCCAGACAAATGGAGAGGCACAATAGTTTCAATTAGATAATCTTGTGATATTAGTGCTTTACCTGTTAAAAAGTTAATTGGTAAGCCTATGATGTATGAATAAGAACTAAAGGTAAACAAGGAATAAGACAATAAACCAAGGAAGAAGTTAGTATCCTTCAAGACATCTACTTCAAATAGAAAGGATAAGGAGAAAGATCACATACCAACTGAAATCTCAACAAGTGAAACTTCATATTTTGATATTGATGAAGAGATGGCTCAAATTTCCAGGAGATTTAATATGTTCTATAAGAAGAAGAAATTCTTCAGAAAATCAAATTATAATGGTAAGTGTGACAACAATGATCACTGGAAGAAGGACTGGAAAAATTCGGATAAGAGGGATGAAGTTATCTGCTATGAATGAAAAAGAAAAAGTCACATTAAAGCAGATTTCCCGAAGATAAAATTCAAAAAGAAATGTGACTACAAGGACAACAAGTAATAGAAATATATGAATGAAACCTGGAGTGCTTTAGAAGACATCACAAGTGAATATGAATTTTATGATTCTGAAAAGAATCATTCTAGCATGTGTTTTATGACAAACACATCTGAGGTAACACTGGATACTCCTGCTTTAAATTCATATTACTCTGGAGTTGATTCTGATTCTGAATCTGAAAATATGTCTAGTGAAGAGTTTTTTGAATACTGTAATATGCTATAAAAACGTGTAATGAAGTTAAGGACAAGTATAAATCTTTAAAGAAAAATCATTCTTTGACCAAATCTGTTAAATCTGCCCTTGATATAGAAAACGAAAAGAATTCTCAATTACTAAAGGAAAATACTTAACTGAGATTGTCTAATGAGAAATTAAGGAAAGGCATTGAGAAATTCACAAATGGAAAAGATACACTTACACAAATTTTAGGAAAACAAGTGGCACCAAAATATACCACTGGAATTGGTTATCAGCTTGGAAAGAGATAGATTGCTAAAACTAGATTTATTCCTAAATATGGACAGAATTATTCTAGTTCTAGTTCTGGAAATTCATATGATTTAACTAGTTATTCATATGTTCATAGATCAAAAAATGTTTATCTTTAAAAATATATCGATTCTGTATGTTATTTGACACCCATAAGACAAATCTGGGTACCTAAAGATTTGATTTCTAACCTTTCTGGAACCAAGAAAATCTTGGTACCAAAATCATTTTCTGTTTAAACCTATTTTGTAGGAGAATTACTTGAGGAGTTCTCATAATAAAATATTGTAATTGGACATTGGATATTCAAGGCATATGTCTGGAGATTAATCATTCTTCAAAAGTTTAATCAAATTTTATGGAGGCCATTTCACTTTTGGTGATAACACTAAAGGAATGATCATCAGCCTAGGCTATATTGGTAACACTGATTCAGTTTTAATTTCTAATGTTTTATTTGTTGATGGAAATAAGTATAACTTGTTATGTATTTATCAGTTGTGTGATGATGATTTCAATGTTAAATTTGAAAATGATTCTTGTAATTTTTTTAATTATTAAAATGTTTTAGTATTTTCTTCTTTGAGAAATGAAAATATTTATTTTTTTGATTTGAATTCTTTAGCTAAACAAAACATTACTTGATTAAATTATTTTTATAAATAGTATTGGATATAGAAAAGAAGATTAGGACACTGCAACATTCATTCACTTAGAATATTGTCGAAGAAAAACTTAGTTAGAGACCTACCAAAACACAAATTCCCAACAGAAAAAGTTTGTAATCCCTCTCAAAAGAGAAAGAAACATAATGATTCTTTTAAATCAAAGAAAGAAGTTTCAACTTCTCAACCTCTCGAGTTGGTTGACATGGATTTGTTTGGACCCTCTAGAATTTCTATTTTAAATGGTAAGCACTATGTCTATGTCTTAGTAGGTGACTATTCTAGATATACTTGGGTATACTTTTTAGCTCACAAAAGTGAAGCTTGTTCTTACTTTATTAAATACTCCAAGTCTATAGAGAACCATAGTGGACTTATGATTAAGACCATGAGAAGTGATCATGGTCGTGTGTTTCAAAATCATGAGTTTGAATCTTATTTCTCAAAAAATGGCTATAGTCTCAAATTGTTTTCCCCTAGAAAACCTCAGTAGAATGGTGTAATAGAATGAATAAATAGAACCCTTCAAGAAATTTCAAGAACTATGCTAAATGAACATGACCTACCTATTTATTTTTCGGCTGAAGCTGTAAATATAGCTTTTTATATTATCAATAGAGTCTTGATAAGACATGTTCTAAGGAATACCCATTATGAGTTTTGGAACAATAGGAAACCTAAGGTTATTTACTTTAGAGTTTTTGGTTTCAAAGTCATTATTCTCAATACAAAGGATAATCATGACAAGTTTGCATCCAAAAGTGATGAAGATATTTTTCTTGGTTATTCTTTTACTAGAAAAGCCTATAGAGTTTTCCATAAAAGAACCAAATATGTGGAAAAATATGTTCATATCATGTTTGATGAAACTGATCCACATGAACCTATGTCTTCTCTTGAAAATCTTGAAGAAGATCTATCTGTTCTGGACCTTAATGATTAAATCAATGAACCTATTGTAAAGAAAAATAGTTCTACAAATATTCTAGAATCTGCTTCTGTAGAACCTGAACTTAGATAAGAGCATGTAATTTCTAGTCACACTTTTACTAGATCAACTAGGATTCTGAAGAATCATCCTTTGGATGTTGTTGTTGGTAGTCTTGATAGTGGGACATGGACTATAGTTTCTCTAAGAAATCAAGTTGAACATCATGCCTTTCATTCACAGCTAGAACATAAAAATATCAATGATGTAATCAATTATGAATTTTGGGTAATGGATATGTAAGAACAATTACATCAATTTGAAAGAAACAAATTTTAGGAATTAGTTGAGGCACCTAAGGACACCTTAACCATATGCACTAAATGGGTTTTTAGAAATAAAGTTGATTAATCAGGAAATATAGTTATAAACAAAGTAAGGTTAGTTGCATAAGAGTATAGTCAAGAAAAAGGAATTGACTATGAGTAATCCATTTCCCCTGTATCTAGATTAAAAGATATTAGGATCCTACATGGCAACGCTGTTAATCTGAATTTCAAGTTATTTCAAATGGATGTTAAAAGTGGTTTTGTAAATTGTTTTATAATTGAAGATGTTTTAGTTGAACAACCAAATGGATTTACTAATACTCATTTTCCAAATTGATTTTTCAGGATATCTAAATAATTATATGGTTTGAAACAATCTCCAAGAACATTGTATGATAGACTTAGTAATTTTCTTATTTCAAAAGGTTTTACAAAATGGATTTCTGATCCAACTCTTTTTATTAAAATAAATATTAAGACATTTTGATAGTACAAATATATATTGATGATATTATTTTTGGATCTTCGAAACATTATTTATGTACTTATTTTTCAAAGAGTATGAAAAATTAATTTGAAATGATTTTAATGGGAGAACTCAAATATTTTCTTTGATTTCAAGTTTTTCAAAATCAAAATGGTATTATTTTCAATCAAAGTAAATATACAAAGGATCTTTTAAAAGGTTTTTGTTTGGATAGTATTAAGGACAGTGATAAACCTATGAGTACTATTTGTAAATTGGATGTAGATGAAATTGGGAAACTAGTGGATCAAAAAATTTACAGAGGTATGATTGGAAGCTTACATTACCTTACTGTTAGTCGACCATATATTATGTTCAGTGTGTGTATGTGTGCAATATTTCAATCTAATCCTAAAGAATCGCATTTTCTTGCTGTTAAAATAATTCTCAAATATCTTAAATATACTGAAAATTTATGTTTGTTTTATCCAAAAGGAAAATCTTTTGAATTAATGAGTTATTTAGATGCTGAATTTGCAGGTTGCAAGTTGGATAGAAAAATCACATCTTGAACATGTCATTTATTATGAAAAGACTTAGTAACTTGGTGTATGAGGAAGTAGAATTCTGTTGAATTGTCTACTGCAGAATCAGAGTACATAGCTGCTGGTAGTTGCCGAGTACAAATTTTGTGGATGAAACACACTCTTTTGGACTATGGATATCAATTTAGACATGTTTCTATTAACTGTGATAACACGAGTGCAATTAATATTTCAAAGAACCATGTGTCTCACTCTAGGACCAAACATATTGATCTAAGGAACCACTTTTTAAGAGATCATTACCAATAAGGTGATATTACTCTTGAATTTATAGGTAATGAACATCAATTATCTTATATTTTCACAAATCTGTTATGTTTGGATAGGATAATTTACATTATACATGAATTAGGAATGATAGATCACCATTAGAAACCTCACCGTTATACCTCATCGGTATGAAACCTCACTGTTATAGCTCATAGGTATCAAAACCTCACTGTTATACCTCACCTGTATGAAACCTCACTGTTATACGTCCCCGGTATGAACCTCCATGATATACCTCACTGGTTAGTGGATCTCAGCGTTAGGAATTCTCACAGGTATACCCTACCGTTATGTATGCGTTGTTTTAAACTTTTGTCTGCCACCAGAATCGGTATCGTTTTTACTTTACTTATTATATATTAACTATTTAGTTATGATTCCTAAATGATAAAATGATGTCCTAGTTACTTATCCTTCAGCCAAACCTTTCCTTTACCCTCAAGCCTTAGCTCCTGAATCTCTCGAAAACTCTATGTTCCTCGAACTAGAGATGGAAAAAACCAAGCTCCCTACTGTTAGAGACGCCATTGATGAGTAGAATGTGAAGAAGTAGAAGACAGAGCCAGAAGAAAGTAGCAGTGTCAGTAGAACAAGGTCGAGGTGGTGACCAGTAAACCCGCATTTACAAAATAAGGATATTGTGATTCAAAAAGAGCTATGCGTGGAATGGTTGTTATCTAGTAAATCATTAGTTTTAGAAGTGCTGTAAGATCAGAAGTTGGTAGAATTATTTTTGGATAACAATGGACCCTAATAAACAAATCTAGTAAAGAAGTTCTATGAGTTTGTGAGTTTTGAGAAATCCGATGAAGAAAATATAATGGTTTCATGGGTAAAGGGTAAGGAAATAGCTTTTTCATCTATTGAGTGGGTTGTGTACCTATGAGTACCACATGAAGGAGTTTTGGATATTCATAAAATACGGTACGACCTATAAGTGACATATTCGATTATGAGACTACCTTAGAGGAGCTCACTGGTAGTTGCAAGCAGAGAAAGGTGGTGGCTGCTGAAATGGATGGAGAAAACAGACTATTGTTCAAATATGTGCAACATGTGCTAAGTCCAAGAAGAGTTCAAATTTGAGATATCAAGATATCTATCTGCTGCATCTCTTGAGACATTGTGTAAAGGTGAATCTTTGCCGGCTGTTAATGATTTAAATGGAGGATATGACCAGGCCAAAGTCAAAGACAATTACTTTATTCGTTGACAAGTTGATTTTGGTTATGATCAAAGTAAAAGGAGTGAATGAGTCTCAGAATGAGACGGTATTGGTTAGAAACAAATTTTGTATCACATGCACAATATGTAAGTATATGAATATTAACTGAAACCCATGGAGAGGAGAGTGGGTTACTGATGATAAGAGGTTATATGATAAGTTCAATCCTATGTATCATCGTTCAAGGACTAAGGATGTGATGGATCTAGGTCTGGGACATGACGCAGAAGAGACATAGTATAGTGATGATTCAGAAGAGGAGGATTCCTCTACAGAAAATGGAGGAGATCCTGAATTGCCTCCCATCCCAACTCTTGAAATTGTGTCACAAGAAAAAGAAGTCCATCAGAAATCAGATCAGCAAGAGGCTGGTTGAGAAAATGAAGAAGAAGTTAATGCAAGTGAAGAATATGTTTCTTTCATCTTGATCCTTAGTCCACTGATTGGACATTCCCTAATGTCTGCTAAGGAATTTGATGAATTTGATAGACCTTTACCTATTCCTAAAGAACCTCCTACTATTGTAGAATTGGATATGGTTGTAGAAGACTCTAATAAAGATGACCAAGTAGCTGAGGGTGTTGTCGTTGTACAAGAGAATGCAACAGTTGAGGGAGAGCATCCAACTAGGTTTGGTAGTGTTTAAGTGCCTGTTGATATTGAAGACTGGGCAGAGGACCCAGGGTTTGTAGTTTTTTGATTGGATTACCCAGATTCAGATAATGAGACATTCCTTCAAAGACCAAAAGTCAATTATGATATTTAGTCTGAGAGATTACCTGAATATGTAGTAATAATACATGATCTGAATAAGTTAAAGTCTGATCTTAAATCCAGTTTTGTGGAAGAATTAAAGAGAATGGAAGCTTCATTGATGTCATCTATTCAGACTATTATGGATGACTCTGCGGCCAGTATAGTATCTAAAAGAGCACCTATTATTGTTCCTTCTAATATAGTCACTAGGGATGACTTATCATCTTTTAAGGATGAGATGAAAGAATTTTTTAGTTCTTCTGTTGCTGAGTTAAAGGATCGATTTTTTTAAGAGATGATCAATTTGGAAAATTCTTTTGAACTCTCTATTGGTTATCATGTGTCAACCTTTGTGGAAAAGATAGTACATGAAGTCACAACTTGCCAGAATTAGATGACTAGCTTGGAAAAGGATGTTGAAGTTCTAAAGAAATCAGTTGTCTCTCTCGAATCCTATATGAGTTCAAAATCTCAACCAGACAAGGATTTGGCATATGTGAAGAGTGTAGTGAGCCAGATGGTTTCAATTTTTGAGGGCTTTAAAGAGTCTGTGGAGAATCATGCCGGTGCCCAAGATTCTGCAGTGAAAAATATTATTACTGGACTAACTAAGAGATTCAAGGAAACTGTAACTTTTACTATTGGTAGTCTTGCTTCTATACCTTCAATAGAATTGGATCAAGTTAGAGCTTTGATGAAGGAGAATCTTGGTTCATCTTCAACCAGTAACTCTGTGGACTCATCTTCCATGACCCAAGTGGTGTCTACCACCAGAGATATAATGAAAATTGTTCAAGATTATATGAGAGAAGATTCTTCTTCTTATAAAGAAGTAAATGACATGGTAGATTACTGTTTCAAAAGGGTTTACACCAAGCATCAGCTCAATAATCATTTCAAACTTCTGTTAGAAAACATGGTGTTACCTCCTGTCAATCAAGCCTTTAGAGAACAAGTTAGCAAGCTCAGAGAGTTGACCGCTGCACTGGACAAATTCAGGGAAAACAAGGATGATTTCATTTCTACCATGGAAAGAGGATGATAAATTACTACGGATTTCAGAAATATCTTGTTGCCCTTCTTTCATGCTGATGCTTGACCAGTGATTATAACTCGAGCTTTACCTAACTCTTCCTCTGCTACTTCTCCATCTTAGATGACTCTAGCCCAAGACATCTGAATCCTTACTCCTATGATCACTCAGTGAGCTACTCAGTATAGACCAGGAATAGTTTCAGTAGCTTAACCACCTCTGATCATCTATGGCTTTCTTAAGCATCCACCTGCATCCTCCACACCTGAATTCTCTTTTGATCCCAAGGGGAAATCTCATTCCGAGGATGTGGATTGATTAGTGGCTAGGATTTTTGATAGGAATCACCTGTATTTATTTTTGTTTCATTTATGTATTTCTGTGTATATGTTTCCTGCAAGGAATATATATGATCTTACTTTCGTTTACTCGTTGTTACTTCTCTTCTCCTATATTTCCTTTTTTTCCCACTTTTTTCTAATCAAAAAGGGGGAGAATATGTATATCCAATGGGGAGAAATAATATCCAAAGTGGAAAAATAATATCCAAAGGGGAGAAATAATATCTAAGGGAGAACAGGGAAAACTTCTATGAAAAACAATTCTATTTTTATGAGCATAATTTGTTTCCCTTTGGTATAATTGTTTTATATTTTACCTTTAGTACATGTGTTTTATAATATATTATTTTCTCTGATACAATTGGATTTAATGAAATATCCTCTGATACATTACTAATTATTCTGGTATTATAATATCATAAGTTGTGATTATCAAAAAGGGGGAGATTTTTTACATCACCTGTTTTGGAAATCCTAATTATGCTTTCACATACTTCGATAATACAAAATAATATTTATCTATATATTAATTCTTCCAATCTATGGCATTCTATTATGAATTTGATAATAATATCAAAATAATATTTGAAATATGTTAATTAATGTTTATCTATGTTTGTATGAACATTGAAATAATTATAACTCAATCGGAATATGTGTTTCATAGAACAGATAAATGTTAAGTCCACTGGTATACACATAGCTACTAATATAGACACACATAGACCTACTGGTATTTTGTTTACCGATAGAAAAAGGTTACTAATAGACTGAATAGATAGTCACTGAAATAGAATAGAGCTACTGATATTTATAATTCCACCGATAAGCATGTCACTGAGAGATCAAGCCTACGGATAGAAGTAGGGCTATCGATAGAAGTAGAGCTACCGATAGTACACTTAATCACTGGTACGGAATGGAGCTACCGCTACTGGTAAAAACGAGATACCGTAATCCACAAGCTACTGATACAAAGTCTACCGATAAGTATAGTTACCCATTCACCAAGCTCCCGATACAAGCGAGTTACTGATAGACAAAATGAGCTACTGATAGATCAAAGCTACCGATAGATGGAGTCACCGACACATAGAGATACTAATACACAGAGTAATTGCTACCGATACATGGAGATACTCGTACATGAAAAAAGAGCTCCCGATAGGATCTCACTGCTATACCAAGTCCACCGGTACATATCTACCGACAGAAGGCTACTAATGAAAGACTTACCAGTCACTGCTACTTAAACTCTCTACTTTCAATATTATTTATTTTTTATGAAATGGTCATATTTTATGATTTTAATGCAATTAATGTTATTTAATGATAGTTGTTGGTATGTCAGGGAACCGTACCTCGTACCTATAAAAAGGTAATCATTTCCCATTGTCAGTGCTAAAAGATATAAAAGGAAGGACGAAGACCAGGCAGAAGATAATAAGAATTTGCATGAAGTGCGCGATATAAGGGATGAAGAGTGCTGAAAAGTGGTGCATAGACACAGAAAAGAAGGGCTATATTCATATTGGATAAAAAATGGACATACATGAAGCCATTCATTCTTGAAGAGAACACAAGTTGTACCTTCATCAAGAACTTAAGAACTACAACGAGCTCTTCATAGACTCAAGCTGATCAAACTGAACTTGAAGAAAACGACCCTCGGTTTTTCTGAAAAAACCAGAGAATGACTCAGAACCATTCCTAATCTATAAAAGAAGTCAAGAGCTACACATCACATCACTAGAGATTTCTAAAACTTATATATACTCTCTCAGTTATTCTTTTATTAACATTTTTAGTAGTGTGCATAATCTATATATTTTATACACACACCGTCTCCTTTACTAAAGTGGAGGATTTATAAATCCTCACAAAAACCTTCCATAACTCTCTCTTGTATCCCACTGTAGATAGTGGTCGAGGTCATGTAAAACCTGGACAGCCAGTGTGCTGTTGTTTTGTTTTCCCATAAAGAACTGTGGTGGAGGTCTTATTACCCGGACAGTCTTTGCACTATTGTTTACCCTGATCCAGGGTGTGGATCAAATTTATATAAATTGTTTGAGAGGACTAATTCTTGGCATGAGATTGGACCTCTTGTTTAAAACTATTGTGATTACTTATTTTGGTTTTTGCTTATACTGACTATTCTGCTGCTAATGACATTGAAATGTAGTTTTTTAAGGATACTTTTATAGTTAATCTAGCAAGTGTTTATAACTATTGTAAATCAGTAGGTTAGTTTCAAAAGCTAATTTAATGTTTTGATTAAATTAACTGAGACCTAATAAATCTTTTAGAACCTCATCTAACCATTACAGTTTTAAAAATTCACTAATGTTTAACTTAGTTTTTAATTTGGGTATTTTTATAACAATATTTTCAACAGAAATTTTTATTTGGAACTCAATTTACCCCCACCCCCCCTCTTGATTATCCTCTCCGACCAACAGAAAGGCCTCTGCACTAGGATTCTAGTTCCGAGTCCCTTAAAAATTGATAATAAATTGATATTAATTTCATATTTTATGTAATTTCAAAAGGCCCCTCCACACCCATCCTATAAAAATTGGAACCTTATATCCTCGCATCATAATACTTTTTATAGATATAGGTCAACCAACAGCTACCCTAATCCAAATAAAATTCCAACCTCCTTTCTGAAATTATAGTGGTCATGCATTTGGATAAAAAACATCCTTATAAGGAATAAGGTGTAATGAAAAATAGGTTTTAAAAAGATAAGGCATATTTTTAAACCGAAATTATTAGATTTATTTCTTCTTCTACATCCTAAATATGTTATGAAAATGTGAGGAAATAAAAAAGGCAATATAGTACATATAATAATGAGTTTTGGGATAATTTCATAACCAATATACATCTACTTCTTCCATTAAATGGGGAATAGATACATCATTCATGTGTATCGAGAACGACGACCTCATGAACCAATGTAAATTTCTTTCCATCACTGCTTATCACATATAGTTATAATTTTATATTTAGGGTGTATATATGATATTTAGGAGATAATTATCATTTTACAATGACAATATTTCATTTATTTTCTTACCTTTATATCCATTGAAAAATCATAATTTTGTTCATGAGTACAAGTGGATTAACCCCACCATGAATCGATGTGATTCCCCTTTCGTAACAAAATCACATGGATTATATGTATAATTATATATTAAAAAAGTATATAATATTTATATTATAATTATTATTATATAATGATAAAATAATTCATATATTTTTTCATCATGTTTGTTAAAAAATAAATATGTTACTCATGTGTATACCCAACCAGCCATCTAAATGATTGCACAGTGGTTCATTTTTTATCACCAGCTTTAATGGTTGGTTTTAAAAGTACAATTAATGTATAAAAAATATGGCTATTTATTTATTATTGTCAAAAATACTACGGAATAATGACTACATTGACTATATTGAACCTAGAGAATTCATTTTTCATATATCAGCTGAATATTTTGGAAATGTCTAACGCAAACTTAATTGGTTGAATAATTAAATATTACATGATAAAATATAAATTTAAATGAATATTAAATTATTGATATATTTTTATGAAATTAAATAATTACCATAATTTTATTTTTAAAGAATACAAAAAATGTATGTGGTGGGGGGAACTCGGTGTAAGTGATACATAACTTTAAAATCCATGTTTTAAATGTTATAAGGATTTATCTTCCACTAAATTTTCATAAATTTCCATATTCATATAACTATATTATGAATGTATTTATATATAAATAAATTAATAATAAAGTATAATTTATGTCACTTTTACATTGTTTAAAAAAAATGAAATATCTTTACAAATTTAATACTAAATTTTTTCCATTCATTAAAAAATATATACGTTATGTTTTATTTTAATTTATATGGAATTGATGTAATTTCCCACCACCAAAACAATTTCAAGATGTTTTTATTACATTACTAGATTCAAATTTCTCCTCAATTAAGACACCTAATTCAATTATTTGGGGTATTTTAGTGTTGAAAATAGGGTTTTAAAATAAAATGACATATTGACATTAAAAACTATTTTTCATATTAGTTCAAAAGTGTTTTTTAAGGATTTGATGATTAAATGGTGCGAGAATAATAATTTTTATTGGTAATATGGTTCTTGATAAATATAGATGATTAAGGTTTAACCCCAAATATATTCAATGAATTAGTGAGCATAGTATTTCTTTTACGAATGGGTGAGCCTGAGAGGAGTCAGTTATTGAAATTATATTCTAATAATTTTTAATATTTTATGGGATTTCATTATTTCATGAGACTGACATATTGATTTATTTTATATCCCTTAAAAATATTATTATTTTTATCCCACAAATTTAAAATTTTCTAAATGGGATTATGGATGAGTAGAAATGTTAATTAAATTAGGCTTATAGATACATTAGTTACCATGAATAAAGAAATCATGCACTAATAAAGAATATTTTTATTTGGGAATAATTTTTAATGTGGGGAAATTTACAATTTGAATGAGGGTGTCCTAATTCTTTAAAACTGTGATCCAATAATGAAATTTGGCTATGTAAGTGATCAAATATTTCTGTTTGATGTTATATGTTTTAAAGGGTTGGAATTTGGTCCTACTTGTAGGCATCAAGCCAGAAATTTAATGTTTATATTTTTATCCATAGATATAGGAGTGGGGGTTTACTTCCATTAGTGTTGTTATTAGAGTATGGTATAGACTACTATTTTTATTCATATTTTTTCATAATACGTTTTCATAATAGTTATGGAAACAGTCAACGATTTTAAAATTATTGTTTATTATATGTAAAAATTATTAGAAACAACTATTGAGTTTTTAGGTGATGGGATAAAAAAGTTTTTTTATAATATTTTGGGGCACTATGTATTGGGAAAAGATATTTTTAATCCCTAGGTTTAATTTGAAGTATTATTTGAATATGGATTCCATTATATTTTGTGATAATGAGTTTCATGTTATTGAAAAATTTTATAGTTTATATGATAATTGATATTCATACAATTATGGTTTTTTAGAATTTGGGATCATATGTTTATATGTATTGAAAAAAAGGGGATTGGAAAATTTATTTGGTGATTAATTAATTTATCTCTTTTCAAAAGTAGTTCACTATTTTTTTAAACTAATATGATTAAGGTAAATGGTAATACTTTCGGATCAGATGGGATTTTATTTCATGTAGAATTATTAATTTTTCTTTTGTAATAATATATTATTTTAATGTGTCATTATGGGGATTTAGGTTTTTATAGAAATAATTATCATATATTGGATATTATATTATTTGAGAATATACTCTTTTAGGTATATGCTTTTATTTAGGGATGACATTTGTTAGGAGATGAATTTTAATCTCTAAATAATATGTTATGTAATCCTTATGATTGTGTTGTTTCAAACATGTTTTAGATTATTTTGAATATTTTTTTGTTTTTTTGATATGATGTATACAGAACATTAGGTTTTAATTTTGGATATGTTGAGATTAAGGTTGTATTTCATCATATGATGGTTTATTCATTTTTAGATTAATCTTGTCTTTTGAAAACCATTTTTTTTAATTACTAATGACATAAGTAATATATTGATATCCTTTTTTGGTAAATATGATATTTTAAAATGTTATTTTAGTGCTTCGAACATGAAAAATTCATCTTGATATCTCATCCTTTTTCATGAAAGATGTGATTATGGTGAAAAAGGATTATATAGTGACATCATACTTGGAAGGAAAGTATGTTTCTCTATATTATTATTCTAGATAGAGAAGAAATTTTTTGACACTAAGAAAATGATCATGAAAAAAAATGTTACTAAATTACCTTTTTCAGATGAATTGATGGACTTCTTAACACATTAGTGATTTATGTCATTGTGGTCATTGAATGTTTCATTATCATTTTGTGTATTGTAATCAATGATATCTACCTCACTATATTATTATTTGGACTGTAAATTTTTTCACCATGTCCACATTTTAGCATCCTATAAATGTTCTTCTATTTGAAAACATAATTGTTCGTTTTTTTGGATGGTATTCATATTTTACTTTACCTCTTTTCAAACTGAATCTTTACAACCCCTTTTTGTTATATGGTCTTCAAAAATCTATTTTCAAATTTCAAACACTTGATTAATGAGACCAGGTTCAAATTATAAGGATTCAAATTTTTATATGGGTTTAATATAATATAAAAAACATAATAGAATACATTATTTGATAGTGAATACCAAATTAATCATTGAGATTAAAGAAACCATGTAATATTGTTGTTTAAATGTTATAGTTATAACATAGAAATTAAATTTCTTTGAATGGATATGATATACCATATTCTGAAATGTATATAATGGACCTACTCAATAAAATTTATTGAATAATTTATAGGAAATGAGAACTAAATTTATAAATAAAGTCATGTTATACTTCAGAAAATTGTTTTCTTTTTAGAAAATGTATTTGTTTCCATGAAATAATATTATAATTTTTTGAAATTAATATTTTTGATGCAAAAAATCATGATTATTATGTTTCTATTGAATTTAATGTTTTATGATATTATATCATTTTATAATGAATATTTGGAAATGTATTGAAATGAGACACCATTTGTTCAAATATTACTACCTCCAAATATGAAAATCCATTAGAAAAAATATACCACTAGATATGATCTACATTCGTAAATAACCAAAAGAAAGACATGAACCATCTTCAAAAATAACCAACCACCATATATAACACAACTCCTTTTATAAAATACCCCAAGATATTACCCACCATCTAAAATAACCTAGCTTTATCCATGAATCACTACTAGAGATAACTTACCATTAGAGTGGACTCATCATCATAGTTTACCTACCACTATAAATCAGATACCATTTTTTTTGTGCCTAATTTTAATTTAATTCTTCTAATCTTTATTCTATTAATGTAAAAGGAGGGAGTTTATTTATTAATTATTTCTGGATACTTTCATAGATTCATTTAACACAAGTCAGAGGTTCAAAAAGTGGATCCAAAAAAAATATTATGATTTTTCTCCATTGAAATTCTAAGCTAAACTAACATATATCTTAGATGATTTCCATCATGAATATGCTGTTTCTGTATAGAAAAAAAATAGATGTGGTTAGTTTTTTGGGAGATAGATAGATTACACACTAATACATTCAACTATAAATAAGTATGTACATATAATATCTAATTCATTTCATATTAATATAAAATTCATAAATAAAAACACTTATTTTTACATAAATTTCATTTAAATCACTTCGAGCATCTCAGTAAACCAAATCTGAGTAACTTCTATCACCTAGAGAATTATATATTGATCAAATTGCGTCTTCCATATATTCATATATTTTCATTCACTTTTTTATTTGTTTTCCAGAAATGGGATTATTTTTCTTTGTATATTTACACACACTGCCTCTAGTAACCAAATAAAAAAATAACCAATATTCTCTCAAATGGTTTTATCTAAAAACCCATGGAAATAATGTAATAGGTCCTTGTGTTGTTAAGGTTGTTTTAATTCCCTTTTATTTCTATATAGGAGGATTTTATCATGGATATATTGGGCTACTCTGAGTATACCCAATTTAGGGTGTGGATCATACTATTAAATATAATAATAGTCTTGGGAGTAGGTTATTTCCAAGTAGAGGGGATTAGGTCTCAACATGAGACTGAATACCATGGTTATTTATTGGTTTGTTGGTGTTTTTTACCTTTTATAAAGAATAAACTATATTTGTTATGAAAATGTAAAAAAAAATTTGATATTTATTCTTAATCGGTGTGTATATAAAGCCTTTGATTATGTAAATAAATTTCAAAATATATTAAAATTTACAATATTACTTCTACTAATCCCTGATCAAGCTTGAAGAAATATTTTAAAAGGTCATGCTTATATTAAACTACAGTTTTCATTAACTGGGAGATTTTATTTTTATTGGAAAAATTTAGTTGTACATTTTGTAATAAAAAATATAACAGGAACTTAATTCAACCCTATTGAGTTACTCACACTATGTTGAATTTTGTAATATAAGGATTAAAATATATTTCAATTGTGATTTTAGTTTCCATTCAATGTTCCCTAAGTTCTATTATTTATAAATTTATTTATTTATTGATAATAGAAAAGCGGTTTTTACTACTAATATGCCCTTTATTTTAAGGGAACTAATTATAATCTGTGGAAAATTAAAATGAAAATGAATCTTTAGATCATGGGTTTTGAAGTTCTGGTAGTAATTAAAGATAAATATGAATTAACGCAAACTAATATATTTTATTGGATTAAATGAACAAAAATTTTAGATACTAATAACTTAATATCCATAAATAACATATACTATTTTTTGGTGATGAATAATTTAGCATAATATATTCATGTAAAACTGCTTTTGAAATTTTTAAAACTATAGCTATTTCATGAGAATGAATATCTAATGAAAAAGAAATATGCTTAATTAAATTTAATATTAAATATCATACATATAAAATGAAGCAGTATAAGCCAATTTCTGACATTTTTTTCATCTTTAATGATATTTTGAAAACAATTCACTCACAAGTAAAACCTATTTTCTGAAAAATACTAAGTGATGCGGTTATTGAAGTGTCTTTCAAATAGTTTGAGATAAACCTTGGTATCAATTTATGAAAAATGGGAAGTTATCACATTAACTATGATGGATATAATGGGAAATTGAAGAAATATGAGGACGAAAAAAATGTTAATATAGAGGATGATGAACCAAAAATAAAATATACAGCCCTAAAATTCATTATCTCAAAACAATAAGAGAAAATAAAAGTTGGAAGATAAAATGATGGGGAATCACCAACTATCATTGATGGAGAGACGACTCATCTTCCCATAATATTAATAGGTTTCATAAAATGAGGAATTTAATTAGTAAACCAAGCTATAAGGGCTAATATGAAAAATGAGTAAACTAGATAAAGGATTATAAGAGGGTTCATGGTTCAAGGGAAAAAATTATTTTTCAGTATAAAGGGAAAGAGAATTTCAAAGATTATTATACTAATATGGAATAAAAACATAAATGATAATAAGAAAAAGTGATTTATGAAATCAATGAAATGAACTTGGACTACTTCTAAAGATAACTCGAGTGATTCTAACACAAACCAATAATATACGAATTAAAATTATGACGTTTGTTGTATGAAAAACTAATTTCAGTTATCAAATGTTTTTTCCACTACCCTGTATGTATTTCTAATCATTTCAGTGATGAAAAAAACTGAATATAACATAACTAAATTAGATATTTTTTACTATTTTAACATGCTTTAAGATTAATTCAATGAACGTAATGCAAAATATATAGTTATAAAGAAACAATGTCACATGAATAATAATTATAAATTCGATCGTATTGTTGAAAAAGTAAAATATTAAAAAAATATTAAAAATAAATAATGTATTAAAATATTATAATATGAAATTAAAGAAGTATCTATAGATGCAAAATAATTGGAAATAATATTAACCATATTTTTGTTAAATAGATAGAACTCAAGTACACGTTTGTTACAAGTTATCAACCTACATAGTGGAGAATTTTACAAATATTTTCATTCCTTCTTCTAGTCATAAAACTAGATTCAAATACATTATACCCAAATATATATATATTTTTAAGGTTTAAAATATTATTATAGGATACATGTTATGAAATTATGGGTTTCTAATGAATTGATAACTAACATTTCTAGACTTAGGAATATTTCAGTACCAAATTCATTTTTGTTATAAAGCTTCTTTGATATGAAAAATCTTTGGAGAGATCTAGTATGAACCTAAGGTAACTAAATTGTATTTATTCCTGAAAATTTACTGGAGACAATTCAAAATTTAATAATTTTTTAAAATTAGATGGTGGATATGTTATCTCCTGTGAAAATTACAAAGGTAAAATAATTAGCCTTGTCAAAGTAGATAATTCTCATATTATTCAGATTTCAAAGTATTATTTTTAGATGGAAGTAAAATTTTCATAGCATCTCATAGATACATGAAAATGTTTTTCATGTGATTTTTTAAAATAATTCACAAATAATATTTTGTTATAATAAATCTTTATTTTAAATCTTTATTAATTGAGAATTTTTATGCTGTTAATTTATATTTATTATTTCCTCAAATAGTTTTTTTTCTAAGTTACCTTGGAAAGGAATATTGGATTTGCAATAGAAGAATATTCCATTTAAAAATTCAATCTATTAGAAGGATAACTATGAATAGGTTATTCAATAATCTACCTAAACAAGAATTCCAAAATGATAAAGTATGTCACAAATTTCAAAAAGGGAAATTAAACATGCTATTTTTCAA
Organism: Viscum album; assembly: GCA_963277665.1. Classification (NCBI taxonomy): domain Eukaryota; kingdom Viridiplantae; phylum Streptophyta; class Magnoliopsida; order Santalales; family Viscaceae; genus Viscum; species Viscum album. Next base: position 1,972,293,059 of record OY728151.1, read on the forward strand.
AATGAAAATAAAATTCAACTTCTCAACACCAAGATTTAGTTCACATGAACATGTTTAGAAATTATATAGATTTTAGCATAAATTTAAATCACCATCATTATATTATTATAAATTAAATATATTTTTAAATGTAGAAATTATTTTGAGATCTCAAAATTGAATCATGTTCTTACGTTACCATGTATACTAAATTTTTAGATCATAATAGTGGACAAAGGAATAAGACCTTAACTGGTGTTCATGGTCATGTGTTTGAAAATAAATACATTGAATCTTTTTTCTAACAAAATTACTATAATATTAAATTCTCTACTTCTAGGAACCCACGATAGAATAGTTTTATAGAGAGGATAGATATAACACTTCATAAAATTACCTAAACAATGCTTAATGAGTATGAACTTATTGTTTATCTTTTGGAGGAAGATATGAATACAAGTTGTGATATAATTAATTGATTTTAACTAGACCAATCCTAAATAGAAATAATTGTGAATTATGGTTTAGTATAAAACCAAAGGATATCTAATTTAGATTTTTTTGGTTTCAAATTTATTATTCATAATAATAATGTTAATCTTGAATAAATTTCATTTAGGGGTGATGATGTCATTTTCTTTGGTTATTCAACATCAGATTAAACATATAGTTTTTCTAATAAAATAACCAAGACATTGGAAGAGTATGTAAATGAATAATTTGTGGAAATAGATCCACATGAGACTAAGAACCCTTTATATAACTATGAGGATCATAGATCAATTAAGAAAATTGTTTCCAAACCTTCATGAATTTAGAAAAAACAAATATAAAAATAATCTAGTGATGAAGAACATCATAAAACAAAACATGAAATTCTATAAAACCATGATATTTAAAAAAAGGACCTGATGTTGGGGTAAATTTACATTAAATAACTTTTATAGGATACAAAATAAATTTCAAAAACAGACACCTAAATACCGTAAAAGATTATTGCGTTTTGATACATGAAAATGAAAACACTTGAACATAAACTAGCTACATTATCCTCAAATATGATCTTATTTACTGAAACCCTTCTTAGATTCATCAAACATAATAAAAAACTTCATAACTTGGGTAAGATTACATATTAAGTGGTCAGATTAAATGCTTAGTGAGGGTAAACACGGGATACCTATAAGTATGAATATGAGCATATGGGAATGATAACATAGTCATAAAATTAGAAGATAATATGAATCTTATCATAAGATCATAAACTTATATCATTTCATAACGATTCACAATTTATAAGACATAAATCATAATGAAATAATGAACATAATACACAAAATCATATAATTAGAATAATATGTGGAATTGTGGCATACACATAACCATAAAATACCATATATCAAGGATTTCAACCATGATTTTCGTAACATGACAGGATTATGATAATAACATGTGTACCTACATCATCCATGGGATTACCTCTCACGTACCCTCCTGATTTCAGGATTGAGATCCCCTCCCATTTTCCCTCTTCTTTTGGGCATGGGATACCTTCTCATTTACACTCTTTATTGTACTTGGGATGCCCCCCTATATACTATTTGAGCTCAAAAAACATTTATCATTACCCAATGAATTTGTGGGAGATATAGGTCACCCTTTTAATAATAAAATAATACATACATGTGCCACAAAATAATAAAACATGAATCATATTATGACCCATAAAAATAGATGGGTTTGAATGATGTCATATCATAACCCATGAAATCAAATGGGATTCACAAAATATTTTTCATATCATTACCTATGGAGAAGATCTTGGCCCCATAATAATTTCATAAAATCATAACTCCTGAAATGAAGAGGGCTTCAAAAGCATAAAACATATGAGAGAGAAATGGTTTTCAAAAACAACATGGCATCAAAACATAATCCCCTCAGAGGAAGAATATTAATGTAACCATTTAATCATTTCCCAAATGGGAATAAGTAACATAAATGGATATAATTTTTGATGGAAAATAATTTTGAAATATATTTGAAAAGCATTTCTAGAGGAAAAGATCATTTCCTTTTTGAAGGTGTCACTTTTATACATGTAACCTTTTGAAAACCATTTTCTTGAAAATAAACATGAGAACATATAACAAAATATTTGAAATAAAAATTTAAGCCCTTTTCATTGAAAACATATAAAGATATATTTAAAATGTTTAGAAAACCATTTACCTATAAATATTATATAAGAAATATGAAACGGATTTGAAGTCCATTTCATTGAAGGTACATTGAAAACATATGAAGAATTCTTTAAAATGATTAAATTAATTTTTAAAATAAAATAATTCATGAAAAAGAAATTCATTAAACCCCATATTAAAAAATGAATATTTAGAATATTAAAAAACATTTAATTAAAAATAAACATTTAAAAAACATGGAATATTTTGGGAAATTACGTTCGTGTTTGCAGGTATGTCCCTAAATTATGAACATTCATTTTTTCTATTAATGTTTAGAAAAGTGTATTCTTCAATAAATTACAAGAAACCTCATCTCAAACCGTTTTTTAAGGTAAAAAATTGTTACAAATTTCCATTAATTCCATTTGATAAAATAAAATTAATTTTTAAATCATTTTTTGGAATCACGGTTTTCAAATAACACATATTTCTGACAAAAAATAGAGGCAAAGTCAGATTTCCCTAAAAACAATTTCCAAATTTTATTAAATATCGTGGAGTGGAAAAAAATTGTACCATTACATGGATATAAATTTTTTATCTAGAAGGTATTAAAATTCAGGAGATTTCTTGAGATATTGATCATATTATTTATTTAATGGAAACATAATCATAAATAATCCTAATAAATGATGAGATTATTGAGATAATCTATTAATAATTTTGTTAAATTAATTCATGATGGAATTAATAACAAGTCGTGAAGGTTAAAATATAATGAAAATTAATTTATACATTATATAACATGTGAAATTTAATTATATACATCTCATATATATATTTATGTGTCGGCGTTTGTGTGTGTTCATAACATAGCATATTTCTCAAAGAAGAAAATTCTGGAAAAGGTTACCTTATCGATATTGTATCTTTTGAAAAATAACCCCCATAAAATAAATATCTTCAAATAGGTATGTAAAGTCCCATAAATATAATTATAACAATCATATAATACTTCTATGGGTTGTTTACACACCCCTAAAACTAAATGAGTTGTGATTAAGGCATGTCGCTCACAGAAATAAAAAGTGAGATGAAATCCCCTAACCTTGTGTCTAGACACTCTTATCACTCATTAAAACCTATTGCAAAAACAAAATAATATTATTATTCATCTATAACAGAACCAAATAATTATACCTAATAAAATAAATGTTTTGAATATGACTTTAAATTGACGTCTTATTAACAATTCTATGTTAATGTTTCACTTCATGTAATACTTTCTTATTTTCAAATTTGTATTAATTTGATTAATATTTATTCCTTATAAAAATATCATGATTTCCATAATGTATACCATGATATAAATATAATATATATTCATTATACTTTTATCATAATAATCTATAAAATACAAAAGTCTGAAATTTAATACATTTTTCACAGAGATAGTAAGTTGTACTTATGGATGAACATTATTCTTATTTTATTATCATATTAAAAGAATTAAGTTAAAAGAAATATATGTATATATATTTTATGAATAATTATTCATTTATAATTTTATATATCATATATACCACAAAATTTCACTAAACTCATCATTAATGCATTCTATGTAAATTGTGAATGAATCAAATGGGTTTGAGGGGCGGTATTCCGCACATCCTCAAAAAAACTGAGGGATTAGAAGAGGATGTGGGGGATGTTGAAAATTGGATGGGGTAGAGATTGTGCAAAACAATGTTTTTTGATATGTGTGAAGAAGGGGTATTATTTTTTATTTTTTATAGCGGAGGACGTATTTCACCCTTGTAAATGAAAAATTTATTCATTAATGGGGAATATCCTATACCTAATTATCCCCAAAAATATGAAAAAATGGTTTCAAGGATAATAATTTTCAATATAATACTCTACCACATGAATATAAGTTCATTTTAATAATTTGGTTCCAAAATTATAATATTTTCCAATTTTATCATTTTGGTTTTTATTAAAGCATCTAATTTTCAATCCAAATTAATTTAACCACTAAGGATAAATTAAAGAAAAACTAATTAGAAAATATATATCCACTTACTTATTAATATTATACCTGATTTTTAATGTAAAATAAAATCCCATGTGATTGGGAAATTAATTGAAACAAATTCATGTGACCCACTAAGACACTTCTTAAACTCGGATCGTGCTAACAATGTAATTACACTATATGGGTTAATATATTAATTATAAGAGACCATTAGAACCATTAACAGACCATATTTAATGTTCATGGACACATAAAATTCAATTTTTAGAATATAGAATATTTATTAATTTTAAAACATTAAAAAACATCATCAGTTGTAAAATAACATTAATGTCAAATTTGAAATTAATTATTTTATTTTAACATTAAAATATATGAACAATATTTGAATTCAAAATATGATTTTTATGGATTTGGAACATGAAATATTAATCTAAAAAATAGTTAAATACAATAATCAGTCAATTTACATCACATATAATTTTTATAGTATCTTTTATTTTAGTTAATTATTAATTGAATAAACGCTACAGTGGTGTTTATCATGAATTTTATGTTACAAAATAATTTATAAAATGATATAGTATAATTTAGTATATTAAATATAAATCATTTATCAGTCAAAATAATATTTATATCTAAAAATATATTTTTTTATCATTTATTATGTTTTTTAAATGTTAATGGCGTGAAAAGTTCTCTTTTTGTCTTTTTTTCTTATATAACCTTTTATATAGGGAAAATCACTTTAATTATATCCCAATATCCTGTAAAACTAATACTGAAAGGATATTTTGTCTAAATTTTGGCATCAAATGGATTTTGGACATGTTTCTAGCACATCTTGGCCATTAATATTGTGGTTTAGTCCCTTATTATGGTTAATTTTACCCTAGTCACCAAAATTAATTTTAATCAATTTAACAAAAAAAAATTTGTAAAATGTAATGTTGATTTTATTTAAAAAAAATATTATACTAATTACAACTATGTATTCTCATTTCTTAAAATTCAAACCATGGAATCCTGCAAACATATTGAGAATGATGGTTTCTAAAATAAAAAAGTTCAACATATCTATAAGTTATTATACACAATTTCAATATAAAAATGATTATAATGGCCTGTATTTGACTAATATATATATAATTTCTCTATTATGTCTTTAAAAACCAATTAAAAAAATAATATAACATTATAAAGTATTTAAGTGAATATGCGATTTGTAACTAAAACGTAGTATTTTTACCTATTAATCAAAAAAATGATTTTTGTTAGAAAAATACAAGACATTCACCATAAGAAAATTTTGACATTATTAAAACAAAATTTATTTTCAAAATAGGTTCCCCATTAGATAGAGGTAATACTTGGCCTTCTATGTAACACAAGAAAAACCAGTGTTGTGTGTCTTGTAAGCTAATATAAGTGTTGGTTATAGTGAAAGATCAACTCATTAATTCATGTAACAAAATAAAAAATTAATAATATTATTGTATATAAAAAATTTAACTATAATGTGTTGTGTGAAATTAAATTTATGTTGATTTTTTATTTAATTCGAAAATAATCCCAAAATCCTAGGGTGTTACATTTATAGTCCTTATTTTCATAGAGATGTTTCTAATCATATATACCTTTATTAAGATTTTTTATTGGTGGCTAATAAAGCGTTAAAAAATTATAGATTCCATTTGAAATCATTTCGAACATCTGGGATTTTTGTCACAAATTGCAACTAATAATGTTAGTAGTGAAATTAATGATGAATTATAGGTAATGGAGATGTAAGAAAAACATAATTAGTTTGAAATAAATAGATTGGGAACTAGTTGATAGGCCTATAGAAACTATGTCTATTATCACCAATTTTGTGTTTAGAAAACAAATTTGATGATTCACGCACTATATTGTTAAATAATTCTTTGTTGGACGCATAATTAAATTTTCAAAAAGAGGGTATAATAGTTAAGGAAAAATTTAACCAGTGGATATACATGAATCCATTATAATATTGTTTTCTTATGTAGCACATTTGTATTTAAAACAATATCAAATGAATATCAGAGGATCATATTAAAATGGTTAAATATCGAAGGATGTTTTTGTCCAAAAAACCCATTGTATTTTATAATCCTCACATTCAAATTCACATTTTTAATTCACCTAATCATTTACATGGTTTAAAACTTATTATTAGTGCTTCAAATGATTGCCTCATAAAGTTTTTAATTTCTAATGTTTTTCAAAAGGGAAATATAACCCTACTATTTTTATAAAAAAATCAATGTATTTTTTAGTAGTTCAAATATATATTGATATTATTATTTTTGTATCATATAAAAAATTATGATTTTTTAAAGATAATGGAAAGTGAATTTGAAATGATTATAATGGGTGAAAAAAATTCATTCCTAGTAATCAATTTTTTTATAATAGGGATAGATTAATTTTTTTTTAAAATAAAGCACGCTAATGATTTTCTAAAAAAATTGGTTTGGTTTACAAAAAATGTAGTGATACACCAATGAGTACCACTTTTATGTTCGATCTTTATGAAGCTCGGAATCCAATAGATAAAACCATATATAGATTTATGATTAGAAGCATGAAATACATAACTATAAGGGGACAAGATATTATGTTTATTGTTTGTATGTGAGTTCGTTTTCAAGAGAATCCCAAAGAGTCACATTTACTTTTTTTAAAGAATTTTCAAATACCTCAAATATACAACCAATTTTTTACTATTAAATCCTAGAAGAAAATCATTTGTCTTTGTGAGTTATTCATATTTTTATTTGGGTAGTTATATCTTAGATACCAAAAGGTCAATTGGAACATGTTATCTATTTGGTATTCCACTAGTATCTGGGTAGATTAATAAGAAAAGTTCTTTTTAGTTGTAAACAACATATAATAACTAGATAGCTATTATAATTTGTTGTTTGCATATTCTCTGGATTAAACACACTCTATAAAATAATTGATATTAATTTATAAATTTCCTTTTAAATTGTGAGAAGACAAGCATCATAAATATATATATAAATCATGTGTCTCATTATTTAATAAATCATATTGATGTAACACAACACATTTTGAGATATTATATTCAAAATTTTGACATAAATCTTGAATTCATTTAAATTTAACATCAACATGCTGATATTTTAAAAAAATCTGTATGATTAAACTTCATCAAATTCTAAATTTCAGTTAAAATTATAATATAGAAAAAGAAACCATTAGATTTGCAACTATTTAAATGATCAACAATTGGAATGATCAATAATTGGAATGATATGTCATATGAATGATACATTCTAAGAATGATATGTTATTATAATTATCAAAAAATTTAATGATCCACTATTGGAATGATCCACTGTTCCAATGATCCACCATTGCAGTGATCCACAGTTGGGATGATCCATGTAGTACACCTAGTTTCTGGTATATTAACTTTTCTTTGTGTTTTTATGGATATAATGTAAGGGGAATGTTGTGAGAGTTTTTTAACATTAAAAATGTTTTGGGGGATATAGGAAAGGTTTATGGGATGCACAAGGTTTATCCAAACTGTGCGGAAAACCTTGGAGAAATCATCATCAATGAAAGGTTCTAGGTAGAGATCTTCAGCTCGATGTGCACATGGCTAGGGAGTCTATTCAAGGAGGCCATGTGAGGGTCTATCTAGAGATTATTTAACACACTATTAGCACAAAGTATGTCTAACCATTCACGTGATTAAAGTGAGATCCTATAAAAATGGATCTCACACGTTTTTGCCTCTAAGACACTTTTTTTGGGCTCCTAAGTGGCCCTAACTTAGGATTTTTCTTCCTTGAATATAGGATAACCTCTAACAAGTGTTTTAGAGTTAATTTAAAATATTAAATTGGTGGTTCAAACCCATATTATTTAGGTATGTGATCATTATTCCTCATTCATGATTGGTTTCATATATATATTTCGCTTTGTTCATGTTGATATGGAATAGTTATGGCATAATTCTCTTAAAACCTCTCATTTACACTCTTTGTTGAAAAATGGGATTACATTGTGGAATTTTGAGTAGAAATATTTCATGTCTTTAATATATGGGGGAATTATCTCTTTGGTGAGAAATTTATTGTGTTCATAGACCAAAAAACCATAAAACACATTTTATCATAGTGATACATGAATCTAAGGAAAATGTGATCGATGGAGTGACTCCAATTGTTTGACATGGACATTATGTATACATAGGGAAATTCGAATTTGTTGGAATATGCATATAGAAGAAATTATAAGTCACCATCCTTATATCATTATATAATCTTCAGTTAAATCATGATTTCATATTGAGGATCTATTCAGATTTAGGGTTTAAGGGAATTATTCCACAACTATTACATATCGACATGAATATTACATGTAGATACTACTACTAAGTATCCATTTTTTCATAAATTAATTACTCTTAAATACAAAAATGTCTAGTTCCATGTTGTAGACAACATGACTTTTCCATGATCCCATCCTTGACCCTATTCCCCTTTATGTCATGTGAAAAACATTTCAATTACATGGGATGAGAGAAAAAGCTCAGTAAGGGATAAAAAAAGAAAGAAAAATATTATTTTTTCAAAACAAAAAGAAACCCCTTAATAATTTATCATAACTAATACTTTCACCTTTATAAAGTAGTAAATACTCTTCACTAAATAAAAGATCACTTCTTACCCTTTTGTAACCAAAATATTACCATAAAAACTATTGAAATCAGACATAGAAAATAAAGGTAACTTGGGACATAAACATACTAAGATTGAATAATCATACGGTTGACTTCCATACATATTACTAAATTGAATATCCATATGGTCGACTTCCATATTGTTGGGAAAAAATCCCTTAAGGTATCATTGATGCATTTTTGGGGTGATTGTGTTTGTCGAAAAAGTGGGCCTATGTGTTGTGTTTATTGACAAAGAAAACCGTGACATACAGATTTTTTTGACAAAGGGGATTTCATTGTGGTATGTCGAGTTCAAGGGATGTTGTTAACAATCCATGTTTGATTCATGAACGTCGACATGGGATACCCTCTCATTTTCACGCTTTATTGTACTTGGGATGCCCTCATATATACTCATTGAGCTCATAATAAGAATTATCATTACCCAATGAATTTGAGGGAGATATAGGTCCGAATTTTAATAATAAAATCATACATACATGTGCCACATGATAATAAAGCATGAATCATATTATGGCCCATAAAAATAGATGGGTTTCAAAAACGTCATATCATAACCCATGAAATCAAATGGGATTCAACACTTTTTTTCATATCATTACCTATAGAGAAGATCTAGGCCTCATAATAATTTCATAAAATAATTTCCCCGGAAATGAATAGGGTTTCAAAAGTATAAAACATATGAGAGAGAAATGGTTTTCATAAACAACATGGCATCAAAACATAAACCCCTCAGAGAAATATTATGAATAGAACCGTTGAATCATTTCCCAAATGGGAATGAGTTACATTAATAGATATAATATTTTATGGAAAATAATTGTGAAATATATTTTAAAAACATTTCAAGAGGAAAATAACCTTTCCTTTTTGAAGGTGTATCTTTTATACATATGACCTTTCGAAAACCATTTTCTAGAAAATCAACATGAGAACGTATAACAAAATATTTGACATAAAAATTTAAACCTTTTTCATTGAAAAATATAAATATATCTTTAAAATGTTTATAAAACCATTTACCTATAAAACTTATATAATATATATGAAATGGATTTGAAGTCCATTTCATTTTAGGTACATTGAAAACTTATGAAGAATGCTTTAAAATGATTAAATTAATTTTTTTAAATAAAATGATTCTTGAAAAAAAAATCATTGAAGCCCACATTAAAAAATTAATATTTATAATATTAAAAAAACAATTAATTAAAAATAAAATTTTAAAAAAACATGGAATCGTTAGGGAAATTACGTTCGTGTTGGAAGTTATGTCCCTAAATTCTGAACATTCCTTGTAACACTCGAGACTTTTATGTTATATAAATCATTAAAGGAATCTTTTTCTACACAACACTTGCTTGGATTTCTTTACACGAAATCTCAACCTTCCTCGATAGCTTGCGTCGTACGCAATACCGAGTTTCACTAAACAATGATATGCTATTAAAATATTATTAAAACTAACTGTTATGAATAGTAATAACCACTTTTTGAAATTTTATAAATTTTATTTTTCAAAATGGACTTCATTTTTGGATTCGGAATGTCGAAATTAGCCTACGGTGAAATTTGGGTATTTTTCTGAAAACTTTCAATTTTTGATGAATAGTGAAACCACTATGTGGTAGTTAAAAAACTGAATTTTTCATAAAACTTAATTTTACCGCTTCTGTGAGTGGAATTTTGAAAATCTCAGAGTCACGGTTAATATCAAGGACTAAAATGTGGTTCAATGAGATGAAAATAATTTTTGGTGAATAGTAACTTTTTACTTTTTTTTACCACAGTTAAAAGTAAATAGGGTAATTAAGGGTAAATATGATATTATTATTACCCTAACACAAGTTCTAATTCTATTGGATAAGTGAAATTCGACCAAAAACAATCTTATAATAAAATATGACCATTTAGGCCCACTTGGATTAGATTAGGACATTTATTATTAATTTATTTAAAAAGGGTTAAAATAGTTAAAATCAAAGTTTAATAAGTAAATAATTTTTAATATGAGGTTATACATAAGATAAATTTGACTATAAATATTCATTAGAAAGATAAAAATATTTAATACATAATTTTATTTTATTTGTAATTTTTAGACATTAAATTATTTTATTTAATACACAATGATGATGCAGTAATTATCTTATTAATGAAATATTGACATAATTAATGTTATAAACACCAAAATAAATGTAATTTGAGACTTTTTATGAATTCCACTAATTTTCTAGGTTAATATGACATGTTAGTATTGATTTAATTAACTTGTTTCGAACTAATAATTCTTTTATGATTTTCACAAAAATCAATTACTAAATAGTGTCAAAATTGACATAAAATAGTTTTTAAAAACAAATATTATATTAGTAATTGTTATTTTATTCCTAAAAATATAAGGTTCACCCAAATGACTTAGATAAGGTTATATATATTAATAATAAACAACTTGGGGTTCGTTTGGCTTCTTATAGTAAGTTTATTAACCTTATAGTATAAGAACACAAGAAGACACGGTAAAAGTAAACTTATTTAACTTAATGTTAAATTTAAATGATAAGGTTAAAATAGGAACCTAAACTTGTCTAAATTCTATTGGATGAGAGTATTTCGACCCATCCCCATCTTAGCTTCTAAATATATCCATTTGGAGCTATTTGAAATAGAAATTGACTTTATAATAAAATAATATTTTTAGTTTTCCCAAAGATGCCCCTCTCCTCCCTTATAAAAGGGCACCTCCTCCCCCTCTTCCTCACACCACTTTGAGCCTTCAAGCTCGGCCAACCCATACCAATTCCTCCTATCCACTTCCCTAGAGACATCCTAGAGGTACTGGTATTCTTAAAATACCAATTTTAGTGCCCTAAAAGAAGGTCTCAAAGAAGCACTTCAAAGAAGAGGAGGTTCGGACACTTACGAAGCAAAACAGACCTAAGGTAAGGGAAATATCACAATCTCATTTTTATCTGAGATTTTTTATACTTTAGTATTTACTGGGGTGTATTTTATCATCCACATCCATGTTTCCTCAATATGTAATATTATTTTCGTCCACCTACAATTGTTTAAATCCAATTTTACCCTTCGGTGAGTTTTTAGTAAAATATATGAAAGGAATCTTTTGTCGTTTTTCATACGAGGTACTTTTTGAATTTTCCGAAAAAAGTATGAAGAATGTTTTTTTAACTTATACGGCATGAATGGATTTTTAAAACATTATTTCCAAGAGGCTTCCTTTACAAGTTTTCAAGTTTATTTTTAATCAACTTCTTTTATTTTAGAATTGTACGACATGTTAAGAAAGGAAAAGTGTTTTTGAAGCAGAAAGGATATTTTCCTCAAGAATGGAGTTCAAGTGTTTTATCAAAATTATTTTCCATCTAAGATAATATATTGTTCTGTTTCTATCCATATTATTACATGTATTTGATTATGTTGTGATGGAAATATTTTTATGAATTCCATTATCTTATATGAATTTTTTTATGATGTCACGATGTTTAAGATTCCCATTTTTATTACATGGGTTATGTTATGATGTTTGGTTTCTGATTTTGTGGCACCCATAATAATGGTATCATTATGAGATGGGTGGGACCTATATCTCCCTCCAATTCATTGGGTAAAGATTTTATATCTCATGAGATAGACATGGCTGGAACGGTAGGTTATACAGGTTCAGTGAAACAGGACTGAAACGAGGGTGACTCGGTTCAGAAAGGGACTTTGTCCACTAAGATAGTCTTGGCAATGAGTCTTGACTAACAATAAATGATTCTCTATGATTATGTGTGTATGCCACAAAGTTTCATTTTTTAAGTTATGATTATTGTGATTACATTTCACTGCAATGATTTATCCCATGTTATGAAATTATGATCTCTTTTGCAGGTTAAGATTTCCAAAAGTTATGTGATTATGTATACGATGTGATTGATATTTCTTTTTTTACCCTTACTGAGCATTTGAGCTCACCCTTTTGTATGTTTTCTTTCCCCAGGTCAGGAAGAAGGTTATTAAGTAAGATATGACAAAAGGGACTATAGATATGATGAAATAAATGGGAGATAGTGTAGACTCTTTATGAACCAGTTGTTTATGTTTCCTAGTTTCTAAAGACACTATACCTATACGGTCCTTTCGTGGTTTTGTTATATGTTGTAATAAGTATGCTTCAATTTTGAAGTATTAACAATGTATGTAATGTATGGGTCGTTATAGTTGGTATCAAAGGAAAGGTATAGTCAACATTTGGAAACTAGGATGTGAAAGCCTTAGTAAGAACCCTAAGGATAAGTCTAAGAATAGAACACAATATTAGTGTTTTAGAAATGGCCATGAATAACCTAGGATAAGACCTTAAGTGTGAAATTTTATTCTTGATTATGTGGTTTTCCTATTATAATTAGTGTTCCTCACACTATTCTTCTTGGTTTTAGTCAATGGCTGGAACCAGAAGGAACCGTGTTAATGCGGAATGCGACGGGCAATGCAATGATTGTCCCCCTGAGCAACCAAACGTTATGGGAGATGGAATGCAAAATCTTGTATCCATGCTCACACAACTTTCTCAAGCTATGAATCATGCATGACTTCCAAACAAGCAAAGGAAGGAGAAACATTTTGTTGAATCCTTCATGAGGCAGTGTCCACCTTCTTTCAGCGGGTCTACTGATCCATTAGTTGCTGAACAATGGATTAGTACTACTGAAAAGATATTTTCAGTTCTTCAATGTTCTGAACATGATAAAGTCATCCTAGTAGTGTATCGTTTGGAAGGAGATGGTGATAAATGGTGGAATCTTATTAAGAATACGAGGCAAAGGGATGAAATTGAGTCCATGGAATGGGACAAGTTCAAGAACTTATTTTTCAATAAGTACTTCCCTCGTATTCTCCGAACAAAGATGGAGAAAGAGTTTCTTGAACTGAAGCAAAAGGATGATGAATCTGTTGGTACCTATGAAGCAAATTTTACAAGACTTTCAAGGTACGCTTCAGGTATTATTATCCAACCTGAGAGTAAGATCGATCGATTCTTTAGTGTCTTAAAACCAAGTCTTCGAAGGGCGTTAGCCATAAGGGACTTCAATAGCTACAAGGAAATCGTTCGATGTGCTCTCAATGTCGAGATGGAGATTGGAGTAACCCATCAGTCATATGGGTTTGATAAGAAGAGGAAAATGGAATTCAAAGGAAAATCTAAAGATCACACTGAAAAGAAGATGAGCTTTCCCTTATGCTCAAAGTGTGGAAAGAAATATGGAGGGAGTTGTCTTAAAGGGACAAGTAAATGTTTCAAATGTGGAAAGGAAGGTCTTCGGGCATTTGAATGCTGCGATGATGGGAAGAATATGTCTAATGATGCAAAAAAAGGAAGGGATACACAGAATGAACCTACTACACTTCAATGTTTCAAGTGCAAGGAGATGGGTCATTATGCCAATAAATTCCCTAATCCAAGGGTTGATGATGATGGTCGACGTCAACAAACTCTTAAGGTTAAAGACAAAGGAAAGTAACATGCAATTTCTATCAGCGATGTGGAGTACGATAACGATGTGGTGAAAGGTACACTTACCATCCACTCTAAAGTAGAAAATGTTTTATTTGATTTTGGATCCAACCACTCTTTTATTTTTGAAGAATTTTCTAAGGGTATCACCGTATTTCCTCAACAATTAGATGTTGAGTTGGCTGTGAAAACACCTAATGGCACAACAGTCGTATCAAAAGTTTATAATTCTTCTCCGATCGAAGTTTGTGGGAAAGTGCTTCCTGCAAATCTTGTGATCCTTCCTATAGTGTAATTTGATGTGATTCTTGGCATGGATTGGCTTTCTTTATATGGAGCTCATATCAATTGCCAAAGAAGGGAAGTCACATTTCATATTCCCGATCAATCTATGATCGTCTATCAATGCAAGGATGAACATAACCTTCCAGTGGAAATTTCTTCCATCTTATGGGTCTTGATTCCACTAAATGAAGGTTATTTATCTCAAATGGTTGGTGAGAAACTCACGATTAAGAATATGCCCATTTTACGGGAGTTTGATGATGTCTTTCCGGAGGAATTACCAAGACTTCCACCAAATCGTGAAGTTGAGTTCTCAATAGAACTCGTACCGGGTGCTTTGCCTATTTCAAAGACACCTTATAGAATGGCCCCAATTGAGTTGCAGGAATTGAAGAATAAACTCCAAGAGAATCTTGATAAGGGATTCATACGCCCTAGTGCGTCACCTTGGGGAGCACCTGTACTATTTGTTAAGAAGAAAGATGGATCAATGAGACTCTGCATTGATTATCGATAACTTAACAAGATCACTATCAAGAACAAATATTCTCTCCCACGCATTGATGAATTATTTGACCAACTACGAGGAGCTCAATACTTTTCCAAGATTGATCTTCATTCAGGGTATCATCAATTAAGGGTCAAAAGGGAGGATATACCAAAGACGGATTTCCATACAAGGTATGGACACTATGAATTTATAGTGATTCCATTTGGTCGAACTAATGAATAGAGTCTTTAGAGACTATCTTGATCAATTTGTGGTAGTCTTTATAGACGATATTCTTGTCTATTCAAAGATCAAGGAAGAACATGAAGATCACTTGAGAATTATATTGAAGACCCTGAGAAAGGAGAAGCTTTATGCCAAATTTACCAAGTCTGAATTTTGGCTTCAAAAAGTTGCATTTTTGGGTCACATAATCTCAAAAGAGGGGATATCTGTGGATCAATAAAAAACAAAGGTTATCGAAAGATGGTCGAGACCAACAACAGTAACTGAGATCCGAAGTTTTCTTGGTTTGGCTGGATATTAACGACGTTTTGTGAAAGATTTTTCACGATTATCTAATCCACTCACCATGTTGACTCGGAAAGGAGTTAAGTTTGTCTGGACGGAAGAATGTGAAGAGAATTTCAAGGAGTTGAAAAGAAGGTTATCTAGTGCACCTGTGCTCACACTGCCTTGTAGTGGAGAAAGGTTTGTGATCTATAGTGATGCATCCAAGAAGGGATTGGGGTGTGTTCTAATGCAAAATGATATGGTAATAGCTTATGCCTCACGATAGTTGAAAATCCATGAGCAAAATTACCCAACACATGATTTGGAGTTAGCTGCGGTAATCTTTGCATTAAAGATTTGGAGGCCTTACCTTTATAGTGAAAGGTGTGATATTTATACTGATCATAAAAGTTTAAAGTATATTTTCACACCAAAGGAGCTGAATATGCATCAAAGAATATGGTTGGAGCTGATTAAGGATTACAACTTCTCAATCCATTACCACCCTGGGAAAGCAAACAAGGTGGCAGATGCATTAAGTCGACAAGACCATTCTAGTTTATCCATGATGAGGATCACAAAAGATCCAATATTTATGGATTTACAAAGGATGGATCTTGGAATTATAATGGAAGGGGAAAAATATTATCTTTCTCATATGAATGTTCAACCATCTATACATGTGAAAATTAAAGAGGCACAGAAAGAAGATGTCGAGTTACAAAAGAAGGTGAGAAATGTTCCTGAATTCAACCTTGATTGTGATGGGATAATAAATTTTAGGAATCGGGTTTGTGTTCCTCCCATCCCCGAATTAAAGATGGAGCTGCTGGATGAGGCTCATAGTTCTTCATTATCTATTCATCTTGGAAGCACGAAGATGTATATGGACCTGAAAGTGTACTTCTGGTGGGATGGCATGAAAAGAGATGTTGCTGAATTTGTCTCTCGATGCTTGGTTTGTCAACAAGTTAAAGCTGAGAGACAGAAGTCTAAGGGGATGTTAAAACTATTACCCATACCCGAATGGAAATGGGAAAACATCACTATGGACTTTGTCACAGGACTTCCTAAAACATCCAAAGGCAATAATGCTATCTAGGTCATAGTTGATCGTCTTACAAAGTCTGCACACTTCATTGCTATTAGAGAGGATTTCTCTCTGGATCAGTTTTCCAGGATATATGTAAAGGAAGTGGTAAGATTGCATGGAGTACCACTTTCTATTATATCCGATCGGGATTTGAGATTTACCTCGATGTTCTGGCGAAGTCTTCAGCATACTCTGGATACAGAGTTGAGTTTCAGCACTGCTTATCATCCTCAGACAGACGGTCAGTCTGAGAGAACAATTCAAACCCTAGAAGATATGTTGAGAGCATGCTCTATGGATTTCAAAGGTGGTTGGGATCAACACCTTCCATTGGTGGAATTTTCTTATAATAATATCTTTCACTCCAGTATTCAGGTGGCTCCTTATGAAACTCTCTATGGAAAGAAATGCAGGACTCCAACTTGCTGGGATGAAGTTGGGGAAAGAAAGCTATTAGGACCTGATCTCGTTGATGAAATGGCAGAAAAGGTCAGATCTATTCAACAACATATAAGAGAAGCTCAGAGTCGACAGAAAATTTATGCCGACAACCGAAGAAAAGACCTAGATTTTGAAGTGGGTTATAAAGTGTTCTTACGAATATCTCCCTGGAAGAGGGTTATGAGATTTGGAAAGAAGGGGAAGTTGAGCCCTAGATATATCGGACCTTTCGAAATACTGGATCGTTTTGGAAAGGTAGTTATCGATTGGCGCTTCCACCGAATCTCTCTCAAGTTCACTATGTGTTCCACGTATCTCTCCTGAGAAATTACATACCTGATCCTTCACATGTACTCAGCTCAGAAGTTGTACCGCTGGAGCAAGATCTTTCTTATGAAGAACAACCGATAGAGATTATGGATCGTAGCGAAAAAGTCCTACAAAACAACACCACTCGATTGGTGAAAGTTTTATGGAGGAACCACCAATTAGAAGAAGCTACATGGGAGCTTGAGGATATGATGAGGGAGAGGTATCCTCATCTGTTTGTTACAAAGTGACGAATTTCAAGGGAAAAATTCATTTTAAGGGGGGTAGAATGTAACACCTGAGACTTTTATGTTATATACATCATCAAAGGAATCTTTTTCTACACAACACTTTCTTGGATTTCTTTACACGAAATCGCGACCTTCCTCGATAGCTTGCATCATACGCAATACCGAGTTTCACTAAACAATGATATGCTATTAAAATATTATTAAAACTAGCCGTTATGAATAGTAATAACCACTTTTTGAAATTTTATAAATTTTATTTTTCAAAATGGACTTCATTTTTGGATTCGGAATATCGAAATTAGCCTATGGTGAAATTTTGAAATTTTTCTGAAAACTTTCAATTTTTGATGAATAGTGAAACCACTAAGTGGTAGTTAAAAAACTGAATTTTTCATAAAACATAATTTTACCGCTTCTGTGAGTGGAATTTCAAAAATCCGAGAGTCAGGGTTAATATCAAGGACTAAAATGTGGTTCAATGAGATGAAAATAATTTTTTGGGGAATAGTAACTTTTTACTTTTTTTACCACGGTTAAAAGTAAATAGGTTAATTAAGGGTATATATGATATTATTATTACCCTAACACATGTCATAATTCTATTGGATAAGTGAAATTAGACCCAATAAAAACTTAGGAATAAAATATGACCATTTAGGCCCACTTGGATTAGATTAGGACATTTATTATTAATTTATTTAAAGAAGGGTTAAAATAGTTAAAATCAAAGTTTAATAAGTAAATAATTTTTAATATGGGGTTATACATAGGATAAATTTGACTATAAATATTAATTAGAAAGATAAAATATTTTCTACATAATTATATTTTATTTTTAATTTTTAGACATTAAATAATTTAATTTATGACACAAAAATGATGCAGTAATTATCTTATTAATGAAATATTGACATAATTAATGTTATAAACACCAAAATAAATGTAATTTGATACTTTTTATGAATTCCACTAATTTTCTAGGTTAATATGACATGTTAGTATTGATTTAATTAACTATTTTCGAACTAATAATTCTGTTATGAGTTTCACAAAAATAAATTACTAAATTGTGTCAAAATTGACATAAAATAGTTTTTAAAAACAAATATTATATTAGTAATTGTTATTTTATTCCTAAAAATCTAAGGTTCGGCCAAATAACATAGATAATCTTATATATATTAATAATAAACAACTTGGGGTTCGTTTGGCTTCTTATAGAAAGTTAATTAACCTTATAGTATAAGAACACAAGAAGACACGGTAAAAGCAAACTTATTTAACTTAATGTTAAATCTAAATGATACGGTTAAAATAGGAACCTAAACTTGTCTAAATTCTATTAGATGAGAGTATTTCGACCTATCCCCACCTTAGCTTCTAAATATATCCATTTGGAGCTATTTAAAACCGAACTTGACTTTATAATAAAATAATATTTTTAGTTTTCCCAAAGGTGCCCCTCTCCTCCCTTATAAAAGGGCACTTCCTCCCCCTCTTCCTCACACCCCTTTGAGCCTTCAAGCTCGGCCAAAACCTACCAATTCCTCCTCTCCACTTCCCTAGAGACATCCTAGAGTTACTGGTGTTCTTCAAAGTCCAATTTAATTCCCTAAAAGAAGGTCTCAAAGAATCACTTCAAAGAAGAGGAGGTTCAGACACTTACGAAGCAAAACGGACCTAAGGTAAGGGAAATATCACAATCTAATTTTTATCCGAGATTGTTTATACTTTAGTATTTATTGGGGTGTATTTTATCATCCACATCCATGTATCCTCAATATGTAATATTATTTCCATCCACCTACAATTGTTTAAATCCAATTTTACCCTTCGGTGAGTTTTTAGTAAAATATATGAAAGGAATCTTTTGTCGTTTTTCGTACGAGTTACTTTTTGACTTTTCCGACAAAAGTACGAAGAATGTTTTTTTTAACTTATACGGCATGAATGGATTTTTAAACATTATTTCCAAGAGGCTACCTTTACAAGTTTTCAAGTTTATTTTTAATCAACTTCTTTTAGTTTAGAATTGTACGACATGTTAAGAAAGGAAAAGTGTTTTTGAAGCAGAAAGGATATTTTCCTCAAGAATGGAGTTCAAGTGTTTTATCAAAATTATTTTCCATCTAAGATAATATATTGTTCTGTTTCTATCCATATTATTACATGGATTTGATTATGTTGTGATGCAAATGTTTTTATGAATTCCTTTATCTTATATGAATTTTTTATGATGTCACGATGTTTAAGATTCCCATTTTTATTACATGGGTTATGCTATGATGTATGGTTTCTGATTTTGTGGCACACATAATAATGGTATAATTATGAGATTGGTGGGACCTATATATCCCTCCAATGTATTGGGTAATGATTTTATATCTCATGAGATAGACATGGCTGGAATGGTAGGTTATACCGGTTCAGTGAAACAGGACTGAAAGGAGGGTGACTCGGTTCAGAAAGGGACTTTGTCCACTAAGATAGTCTTGGCAATGAGTCTTGACTAACAAGAAATTATTCTCTATGATTATGTGTTTATTCCACAAATTTTCATGTTTTAAGTTATGATTATTTTGTTTACATTTCACTGCCATGATTTATCCCATGTTATGAAATTATGATCTCTTTTGCAGGTTAAGATTTCCAAAAGTTATGTGCTTATGTATACGATGTGATTG
This sequence comes from Viscum album, assembly GCA_963277665.1. Lineage (NCBI taxonomy): Eukaryota > Viridiplantae > Streptophyta > Magnoliopsida > Santalales > Viscaceae > Viscum > Viscum album. The sequence goes on from OY728151.1 coordinate 1,972,313,599, forward strand.
ATATTTCTTTTGTTTACCCTTACTGAGCATTTGATCTCACCCTTTTGTATGTTTTCGTTCCCCAGGTCAGGAATAAGGTTATTAAGTAAGATATGCCAAAAGGGACTATAGATATGATGAAATAAATGGGAGAAAGTGTAGACGCTTTATGAACCAGTTGTTTATGTTTCCTAGTTTCTAAAGACATTATACCTATACGGTCCTTTCGTGGTTTTGTTATATGTTGTAATAAATATGCTTAAATTTTTAAGTATTAACAATGTATGTAAAGTATGGGTCATTATATTCTTTTTTCCTATTAATGTTTAGAAAAGTGTATTCTTAAAAAAAATTACAAGAAACCCCATCTAAAACCTTTTTGTAAAAGTTAAAAAATAGTTAAAAATTTCCATTAATTCCATTTGATAAAATAAAATGATTTTCAAAAGCATTTTTAAGAATCATAGTTTTCAAATAACACATATTTCTAACCAAAAATAGAGGAAAAGTCAGATTTCCCTGAAACAAATTCTTAATTTTATTAAATACTGTGGAGTGGAAAAATTATACCCCTGCATGGATATAATATGTTTATCTAGAGGGTATTATAATTCATGAGATTTCTTTAGATATGGATCATATTATTTCTTTAATGGAAGCATAATCATAAATAATACTGATAAAGGATGAGATTGATGAAATAATCTATTAATATTTTTGTTAAATTAATTCATGATGGAAACAATAACAACTCTTCAAGGTTAAACAATCATGAAAAAATTTTATTCATTATATAACATGTAAAATTTAATTATATAAATCTCATATAAATGTCTGTGTCTGTGTGTGTGCATAACATAATATGATTCTCAAATAAGGAAAATCGATAAAAAGTTACTTTACCAATATGGTATATTTTGAAAAATAACCCCCATAAAATAAATATCTTAAAATAGGTATTTATATTCACATAAATATAATTATAATAATAATATAATACATCCATGGGTTGTTCACACACCACTAAATCTAAATGAGTTGTGATTAAGGCATGTATCTCACGGAAATAAAAAGTGAAATGAAATCCCCTACCCTTATGTCTGAACACTCTTATCAGTCAGTAAAACCTATTGAAAAAACAAAATATTATTATTATTCATCTATAACAGAACCAAATCATTATACATAATACAATATATGGTTTGAATATGACTTTATATTGCCGTCTTATTAACAATTATATGTTAAGGTTTCACTTCATCTAATACATTCTTTTTTCAAATGTGTATTAATTTGATTAATATTTAGTACTTATAAAAATATCATGATTTCCATAATTTAAACCATGATATAAATATAATATATATTCATTATATTTTATCATAATAATCTATAAAATATAGGAGTCTGAATTGGAATACATTGTTCACAGAGGTAGTAAGTTGTACGTATGGATGAACATTGTTCCTATTTTATTATCATATTAAAAGAATTAAATTAAATGAAATATATGTATATATATTATATGAATAATTATTCATGTATAATTATATATATCATATACACCACATAATTTCACTAAACTCGTCATTAATACATTAAATATACATTGCCAATGAATTAATTGGGTTTGAGGGGGAGGTATTCCACACATACTCAAACAAAATAGGGGATTAAAAGAGGATGTGAGAGATGTTGAAAATTTTATGGGGCAGAGATAGTCCAAAACAATGTTTTTTGGTATGTGTGAATAAGGGGTATTGTTATTTCTTTTTTATAGTGGAGGACTTGTTGCACCCATGTAAATGAAAAAAAATCATTAATGGGGAATATCCTTTAACTAATTTTCCCAAAAAATCTCCAAATATGGTTTTGAGGAGTATAATTTTCAATATAATACTCCACCACATGAAAATAAGTTCATTTTAATAATTTGGTTCCATAAATTATAATATTTCCCAATTTTGTCATGTTGGTTTTTAATAAAGCATCTAATTTTCAATCCAATATAATTTAACCATTAAGGCTAAATTAAATGAAAACCTAATTATAAAATATATATCCACTGAATTATTAATATTATACCTGATTTTTAAAGTAAAATAAAATCCCATGTGTTTGGGAAATTAATTGAAACAAACACATGTCACACATTACGACACTACTTAAATTCAGATCGTGATAACAATGTAATTACAATCTATAGGTTAATATATTAATTATAAGAGATCATTAGGACCATTAATAGAACATATTTAATATTTTTTAATACATAAAATTCAATTTGTAGAATATAGAATATTTATTAATTTTAAAAAAATTAAAAAATATCATTAATTGTAAAATAACTTTAATGTCAAATTTGATATTATTTATTTTATTTTAATTTTAAAATATATGAACAATATTTGAATTAAAAATATTAGGTTTATGGATTTGTAACATGATATATTAATCTAAGAAACAATTAAATACAATAATCAATCAATTTACATCACATATAATTTTTATAGAATCATTTATTTGAGTTAATTATTAAATGAATAATCGCTACGTTGGTGTTTCATTTGAATTTTATGTTACAAAATAATTAAAAAAGTTATACTATAATTTAATATAATAAAGATAACTCATTTATAAGTCAAAATCATATGTATATCTAAAAAATATATTTTTTATCATATCTCATGTTTTTTTAAATGTTTAAGGCATGAAAAGTTCCTTTTTTGTCTTTTTTTCTTATATATCCTTTTATATAGGGAACATCAATTTAATTATATCCCAATATCCCATAAAATTAAAACATAAAGGATATTTTGTCTAAATTTTGAAATCCAATGGATTTTCAACATGTTTCTAGCACATCTTGGCCATTAATATTGTGGTTTAGTCCCTTATTACGGTTAATTTTACACTAGTCACCAAAATTAATTTTAATGAATTTAACAAAAAAATTTGGTAAAATGTTATGTTGATTATATTTAAAAACAAATATTATACTAATTACGACTTTGTATTTTCATTTCATACAATTCAAACCATGGAATCCTTCAAACTTATCGAGAAAGGTGGTTTTTAAAATAAAAAACGTTCAAAAGATCTATAAGATCTTATATAAAATTTCAATATAAAAATTATTATAATGACCTATATTTGACTAATATATGTATAATTGATCTATTATGTCTTTAGGAACCAATTTAAAATATAATATAACATTATTAAGTATTTAAGTGAAAATGTGATTTTTAACTAAAACATTGTATTTTCCACTATTAATCCAAAAAATGATGTTTCTAGGAAAAATAAAAAACATTCACCATAAGAAAATTTTGGCATTATTAAATACAAATTTATTTTTAAAATAGGTTCCCCATTAAATAGAGGTAATACTTGGCCTTTTGTGTAACACAAGAAAAATCCATGTTGTGTGTTCTTTAAGCTAATATAATTGTTGGGTATAGTGAAAGATCAGCTCAGTAATTCATATAACACAAGAAACAAATAATCATATTATTGTATATAAAAAATGCACTATAATGTGTTGTGTGAAATTAAATATATGATGATTTTTTATTTAATTAAAAAATAATCAAAAAATATCATTGTCTTACATTTCTAGTCCTTATTTTCATAAATATGTTTCTAATCATAGATAATTATATATAGATGTTTTTGTTGAAGGCTTTCAAAGAGTTAAAAAAATTATAGCTTCTCTTTCAAATAATTGTCAACATCTAGGATTTTTGTCACAAATTTCAACTAAGAATTTTTGTAATGAAATTAATAATGAATTATAGGTAATGGAGATATAAGAAAAACATAATCAGTTTGAAATAAATAGATTGGGAACTAGTAGATAGGCCTAGGGAAACTCTGTCTATTGGCACTAATTTTGTGTTTAGAAAACAAAGTTGATGATTCATGCACTATAATAATAAATAATGCTTTTTTGGACACATAATTAAATTTTCAAAAAGAGGGTATAGAAGTTAAGGAAAACATTTACCAGTGGATATACATGAATCCATTATAATATTGTTTTCTTAAGTAGAAAATTTTTATATAAAACAATATAAAATAAATGTTAGAGGTTCATATTAAAATGGTTAAATATCTAAGGATTCTTTTGTCAAAAAAACCCATTGGATTTCAAAATCCTCACATTCAAATTCACATTTTTAATTTACATATGGATTTATATTGTTTAAAACATTTTCCTAGTGCTTGAAATGATAGCCTCATCACTTTTTGACTTTCTAAAGTTTTTCGAAAGGAAAATATAACCCAACTATTTTTAAAAAAATCAATGGATTTTTTAGTAGTTTAAATATATGTTGATGTTATTATTTTTGGATCATATAAAAAATTATTATTTTTTTAAGATGAGGGAATGTGAAGTTGAAATTATTATAATGGGTGAACAAAAATTCATTCCTAGTAGTCAATTTTTTTATTATAGGGATATAATTATTTTTGATATAATAAATTACGCTAGTGATTTATTAAAAAATCGGTTTGTTTGACACTAAATGTAGTGATAGACCCATGAGTACAACTTTTATGTTCGATCTTTATGAAGCTCAAAATCCAACAGAAAAAACCATATTTAGATTTATGATTGGAAGCACGAAATACCTACCTATAAGGGGACTAGATATTATGTTTATTGTTTGTATGTGAGTTCGTTTTCAAGAGAATCCCAAAGAGTCTCATTAAATTTTTTTAAAATAATTTTCAAATACCTCAGATATACAGCCAATTTGATACTATTAAATACTAGAGGAAAATCATTTTACTATTTATGTTATTCATATTTTTATTTTGGTAGTTATATCCTAGATACCAAAAGGTCAATTAGAACATGTTATCTATTTTTTATGTCACTAGAATCTAGGTATATTAATAATAAAAGTTATTTTTAATTGTCAACAACAAATAATAACTAGATAGCTACTATAATTTGTTGTTCACTAATTTTCATGATGAATCACACTCTATCCAGTTTGGGATTTTGGAAAAAAATAGATCTCTAATGTCATGAATTGTGTTATGTCTGTGTCCCACATAATCAACATTAATGGGGTCCCTTCAGTGAGCTTTAAACCGTCAAGAGGCTTGAGACTAGGGGACCCCCTATCACCTTACCTCTTCATTCTGGTGGCAGATGTCTTTTCTCATCATATCCTGATGGCGGCGGATCATGGAGTTATCCATGGTGCTATGGTATATAGAAATGGCCCCCCTATCTCTCATCTATTCATTGCATATGATAGCCTCCTCTTCATGCATTCTACCCCAACAAGAATGCAGTGCAGTGCTGAATATCATTAATTTGTACGAAAAGGCCTCTGGGAAACGTCTTAATGCTTCGAAATCATATTTATCTTTCAGTAAAGGTGTCCCACAAGCTAAGAGAGAGGAGTTTCAGCGAATTTGTGGGTTTCTTCTGGTTGATAATCATCCTAAGTACCTGGGCCTCTTGACCCTAGTTGGTAGATCGAATAAACAAGTTTTCAACGCAATTGTGGATAGGGTGGATAATCTGATTTGTCTGTGGTCTGGTAGGAAGATTTCCAAGGTGGGAAAGGATGTTCTCATGAATTCAGTGGCCCAAGAAATTCCTTCTTATGTTATGTCACTGTTTAAATTCCCAGAAACTATCATTGATCAACTCCACTCCCGGTTGGCCAATTTTTGGTGGGGCTCCCAGGAGGGAAAACATAATTCCCATTGGATGTCATGGGAGAAGTTGTGTGTTTCAAAATTCTGTGGTGGCCTTGGATTCCGCAATCTTAAATGGTTTAACGAGGATCTTTTGGCGAAGAAAGGATGGCACCTTATTTCCCACCCAAATGTCATGTTCTCAAAGGTGATGCGAGCTAAGTACTTACTTCATTCTGACTTCTTTCATGCCCAGCTGGGACCACGACTGAGTTTTATGTAGAGGAGCATTTGGGGAGGAAAATATCTCCTTGATTTGGGATGCGTGTGGAGAATTTGTGATGGGAATAATATTAACATTTGGAATGATCCCTGGCTGGAAAAGGGTTCCAATCATAAGGTTTCCTCACCGGTTGTCCGTGTATTCGAAGATGTAGGAGTACGTGACCTGTTCGATGACTCGCTTGAGGAGTGGGATCGGGAGAAGCTTTGTTGCTGGTTTAACGAAGTAGATCCTCTGATCATCATGGGTATACCTCTCACACCACCAATGGGGATTGACGAGATTTGCTGGACTGGGGAACCTCATGGGATATATTCTGTTCGTTCGGGTTACAAAATGAGGGTGCAAAGTCTTACCCCGGCCTTTACCGATAATCGGTGGAAGTGCCTCTATTCCCTCACCTCTCCCCCTAAGGTGAAATTTTTTTGGTGGAAGGTCTATGCTCGGTTTCTTCCATCCCTTGACTTTCTGGTGCAGTGATATTTGGCGGAGGACGACACTTGTCCTTTGTGCCTCCATGATGTGGAATCCCCTCTGCATGCAATTCATTCCTGTAATGGGTGGAGGGGTGTGGAAGGTTTGGAGGTCAAATTTTGGTACTTTCTTTGATCCTTCAATTGGGTTGGTCCCAAACCATACTAAATGTTTGTCTTCTCTTGAACCAATAGTGATTGGGCTAATATGTACAATTGCTTGGTTGGTGTATACTAGACGGAATGAATGTATTTTCCAGATAAAGGTGACCCCTGATCAACTATGGGTGGATCGAGCATTGGAGTGGATGAATGGTTGAAAGAAAAGTGATGAAGGGTATTCCTTGAGACACACTCGATGACTGACACCCTTTTGGTCTCCCCCCCTGAATGTTTCTTCAATATTAATACTGATGATGACGTCTCTTATAATTCAAGGATAGGTATTGGGCTCGTTGCTCATAATAGTTTGGGAAAAATTGTGGAAGCCTAGTGTAGGGAAGTTCCTAACTCATGGAGCCCTATGGTGGCAGAGGCCTCGACCATCCTCCAGGGGATTCTTTTTTCCCGTTCAAAATCTTGTCATAATATTCTGGTGGAATCTGACTGCCTCATAGTGGTGAATGCTCTGTCAACAAAATATAAGGATTCCCAGCCTAATGGCCTCATCTTGATGAAGATCTGGTCCCTGGATGATGGATTCGATGCATGAAAATTTTCATTCATCAAAAGAGATGGTAATTCAATGGCCCATCGTTTGGCTCGTTTTGGGAAACATTGGGGCCGTCATTGTTGGGTCAACTTGTTAACTAATTGTCTTTGTAATCCTGTCTTCATTGATCAGTAATTTATCTTTTCCTTCAAAAAAATCATTAATTCATATAAACTAAACATCAACTTACTGATATTTCTAAATAAAATTAAATTATGTATGATTAAACTTCATCAAATTCTAAATTTCAGTTAAAATTATAATATAGGAAATGAATCCATTAGATATGACACTATTTTAATGATCTACTATTGGAATGATCAATAATTGGAATGATATGTCATAGGAATGATCTATCCTAAGAATGATAGGCTATTAGAATTATCTTCCATTTTAATTTTCCACCATTGTAATGATCCACTGTTCGAATGATCCACCATTGTAGTGATCCAAAGTTGGGATGATCCATGTAGTACACCAAGATTCTTGTATATAAACCATTCTTTTTGTTTTTATGGATATAATGTTAGGGGAATATTGTGAGAGTTTGGTGAACATTCCAAAAGTTTTGGGGGATATAGGAATGGTGTATGGGCTGAACATAATTTATCCAAAACGTACAGAAAACCTTTGAGAAATAATCATCTATAAAATATTTGAGGTAGAGAGCTTCGACATGATGTGCACATAGCTAGGGAGACTATTCAAGGAGGCTATGTTAGGGACTATCTAGAGATTATCTAACACACGATTAGCAAAAAGTTTGTCTAACCTTGCATGTGGTTAAAGTGAGATCCTATAAAAATGGATCTCACATGTTTTTGCCTCTAAGATTATTTTTTCGCTTCTAAGTGGACCTAACTCATGATTTTTCTTCCTTAAAGATAGGATAATCTCTCCCAAGAGTTTTAGAGTCAATGTGAAAGATTCCATTGGCGTTTCAAACCCAGATTCTTGATGTACGTGATCGTTCTTCCTCGTTCAGGATCAGTTTCATATATCTACATCTCTTCCATTTATGGTTTATAATATCCACACATATTATGGGTAGATCTATTAGTTTTTATGAAAAATAACTTGAGTTTTTTCATGATAATTATAGTAGATGAGATCTAATGTAGTTCCTTGAAGAATAGACATTGTTTTCTTGATTTCTCTTTGGTTGTTGTCATGTTTCATCTAAACCATTGATAAAGGTGGATTTACAATCGTCTCCTCTTGTTAGATTTTGATTTTATTATTTTCAAATTTATTAAATTAGATAATATTGATTTTGAAATCTTGGTTTGAGTCATTGAATAAATCTCTTTAGTGATGATTCATCATTTTTTGTAGATTTTTGAAATCATGATAAATCGTTGTGAAAATTGTTTTAGTTTCATGAATATAGAATGGTGAATTAAAATGGTGGATTTCTTGGAAATTCTAAATGGATTTATTAGGAGGAGGTTTTAATAAAAAGTCGTTTTATTGAAATAATAATACATTGTATTGTTTTTAATGAAAAACAGTTTTCAATAAAAACTTTATTTTATTGAAATTGTTATTTTCGAATGATCTTTAGGCATATGTATTGTGCATGATCATGATGAATATATGGGTCTTGGTTTAAATATGAACTATTTTTTTTCTGCAAAAGGGTTAATGGAACATGGGATACAATTAAATTTTGACAACATGGTAGATTGACAAGAAACTGCTCATTAGAATGGAACTGTCATCACGTGTCAGGCATTTTCGATTGTGTTGATGTGTGGAATGGATTGGGTATGCTAATGGAATCCTAAAAAAATTATTTTGAATCTCTATTTAGTTATTTTATGATAAAATTACATGCTTGAAAATTGATTTCAATTTCACTTGTATGCTTTTTGTTATAAATGGTTATGGAAACTTGATTATATTTAGTTATAAATTGTACTGACAAATTGTTTCATATAATCTATTTTATGAAAATGTTTCAAACTCAAATATTCTAGTGGCGTGAGTATGAAAGTAAATGGGTAAAACCTACTAAGAGTTTTACTCACCCCAGTATTATCACATTGGAGCATTTTGTGATGCTATCTTTCGGGACATGGGAAATGGTAAAGTATCACATGTTTTTAGCACCACCTCATGATACATGGGTTTTTAGGTTATTATAGAGCTTCAAGATTGTGTAGAATAGAGTCTTTGGGTCTTTTGGGAGTCTTTATTTGGTCTTTATCGGTTTACATTGATAATTTTTCTGTTCTACCACTGTTGCATAATTTGGAGTGGTTTTGATAGGAATAATGTAGTTGTGTTGTCTTTATTTTGTTCCTGCGTCATTTAGTGTATGGTTTGTTTATGTTTTGTAGGTTGAATGGTTTACTTATTAGAGGTTAAATGATCCACCACTAGTACTGTTTGATACCGATTCATCACATTCCATCATTCCTTCTTGTGTTGTTTACCTACTACGTTTAAAACTTGAAATGATTCCAAATGTGATAAAACTGAATACTCCACTCGGTGAAAGTGAATTCCAATCCATTGTGTCCAGGTCATGTGCAATAATGGTTGATTGATCTGAGCTAAAATGGGACATCTTGATGATGTATACGGATATCTATGATGAAATCATGGGTATGGATTGGCTAACAATGTTCCAGGCTCACATCAACTATTATAGGAGATTTGTTAGTTTCATGACTGAGGATGGCGTCGATCATCTATTAAAAAGATAGAAGATGGTGAATAAGGTTGAAACATGATTTTTGGAACCATTGATGGGAAAAATCACTTTCAAGTTATAAGTGTGGAATTTGGAATCAATGGAAGAGATCAAAGATGTCATTTTTCTAGTATTGGTGGATCCATTTAAAGATGTCCTTCTCAAGAACTTCTCAGGGTTTCCACCTATAAGGGATGAGGAATTCATGATTAATCTCCTTCCAAGGACCAATACTATTTCCCTATCATATTATAGTATGAAAACAATAGGTTTAAGAGAATTTAAAGTGTAGATGGAAGAACTGAAAAGCTAGGTGGTTTCATTCAGACAAGTACATCTATATGGGAAACATCGGTCTTATTTATGAAAAAAGATGATGGAAGTCTTCAGCCAGGTACATTTCATGAATGCACCTATAGTCTTAATCTAACTGATGAATCAGATAATTCATAAATATATATACTCTTTTGTGGTGGTGTTTTCAGAAGGCATCTTGTTGTATTCAGAGACAAGGGTTGAACATGAGAAAAACCGTGAAATAGTGTTGGGAATCTTGAGAGATAATTGTTTTTATACCAAACATGAATGTGTGATTTTTGGATAAAATTTATATTCTTTATTAGACATGTGATTTTTGATAGAGGTGTCTCAGTTCATCCTAAAACGATTAAATATGTGATCTCATGGAAACAGTCAAAAAATGACTTCAAGATACAATGTTTTCAAGGTCAGGATAGTTATTACTATTTCTTTTGGCATTACTTATCATGGGTAGCCTCATCATTTACAGCTTCACAAAGTAGAATAATCAATTACAATGGATAGTGTAATGGAATAAGTCTTTCAAAGAGATGAATGTTCATCTTACATAAACACCTATCATGATATTTACAGAATTAGGACAGGGATATGTGGCATACTATGGTGATTAGGGATTGGGAATGGGTTGTGCTCATATGAAAGGATACCATGTTGTGGATTATTGTTCAATGTATTTGGGGGTTCATGATATGAATTACCCAAAACATGTCCTAGAATTAGTAAAAATAATTCATGCCTTTAATAGTTGGGGTCATTATCTCATTGGTGAGAAATTAATTGTGTTTAAAGAACAAAAAACATTCAAACACATTTTCTCATAGTGATACTTCAATCTATGGAAAATGGGATCGATGGAGTAACTCCAATTGTTTGGCATAGACATTATGTATACATAGGGAAATTGGAATTCGGTGGAAGTTGCATTGAGAAGAAATTATAAGTATCCATCCTTAAAGAATTATATAATCCTGAGTTAAATCATGATTTCACATTGAGGATCTTTTCAGGTTTAGGGTTTAAGAGAATTATGCCATAACTATTACATATCAACATGAATATTACATGTAGATACTGCTACTCAGTATCCATTTTTTCATAAAACAATTACTCTTAAAAACAAACATGTCTAGTTCCATGTTCTAGACAACATGACTTTTCCTTGATCCCATCCTTAACCCTATTACACTTTATGTCATGAGAAAAACATTTTAATAACATGTGATGAGAAAAAAAGCTCAGTAAGGGATACACAAAGAAAGAAAACTATTAATTTTTCAAAACAACAAGTAAACCCTGAATACATTATCATAACTAATACTTTTACCTTTATGAAGTAGTAAATACTCTTTACTGAATAAAATATCACTTCTTACCCTTTTGTAACCAAAAGATAATCATAAAAACTATTTAAATCACACATAAAAAATGAAGGTAACTTGGGACATAAAAATACTAATATTGAATAACCATACGGTCAACTTCCACACATATTACTAAATGGAAAATCCATATGGACAACATCCATACATTTGGAAAAAAATCCCTCAAGGTATAATTGAATCATTTTTTTGGTGATTGTGTTTGTTGACAAAGTGGTCCTCTGTGCTGTGTTTGTTGACAAAGAAAACCATGGCATACAAATTTTGTTGACAAAGGGGATTTCAATGTGGCATGTAGAGTTCATGGGATGTTGTTAACGATCCATGTTTGAATCAATAACGTCTACAAGGGACTTGTGTGCCGGTGTCTTGGAGGCTTGGAAACTTGTGCACCATATGTTCTTCAAGATTAGAACATCAAAATATGGAAAAGGAAAAAGGGGCAAACAAGTTTTATATTTGGTCGCGCAAGTGACTTGCGTGGCAGAGACTAGAGTAGCGAGACATGCGTGTCGAGAGGATAATTACACACCGTCGAAAATGGTGTCGAAATGCCTATAAATAGAGGTCGACCCCTCCTCATTCGGTGTAGAGTTCAACACATAGAGAAAATCAGAGCTCAAGTCATGCAAGTGTGGTGGTCGCGCAAGTGGTGGTTTGTTCACACAAGTAGAAGTTACGTGCCAGTTGATTGTTGGGCTTCCAATGTTGTTTGGGTGAGAAATAAATGGAGTCACCCATGTTTTGAGTTAATGAAGGGGGTGTCGCACAAGTGGTCTGGTGACACTTGAGCACCAGGTTTTGAAGAAGTGTGATAGTTTGTGGTTGTGATCCAATATTGGTTTAGGCGTAAAAGGGTGTGATTCGCACAAGTTTAGAGTTACAGAAGCTAGTGTCACGAAAGTGGTTGAGGTGAAATTACGCACCAATTTTAACTTTCATGCTGAGACTTGCACGACAGCTTGGAGAAGGGCGCCAGGTATGGTTGAAACATGACAGTGATTCAGGGATGCGTGAAAGCTGGAAGATTTCCGGATACCTTCTTTGTAAAGTGAGATTCATCTATGAGTGAAAGTTGGACTTTGACAGAGAATCTACATAAAACAGAGGTTGTATTAATTAGTGATAATGAAGAGACCTACTGTTCTATAAACTGTTAGTGGATCCTTTCCAGAGCAGTGAGCAAAGGAAGAGGAAGAAGGTTATCTTCTCCACCAGCAGTGATCCAAAGAGAGAGAAAAAGGGAGTGACCCTTGGAAAAGTAGTGAGCTGACCCTAAACATTATAAAGGTTGTGAGCATGAGAATAGAAGTGATCTATCTTGAACTTTGTAAAGAGTAGTGTCCTTTTAGTGGATTTGGTACATCGGCACATCGTCAGTGTATGATCCTTGGACGTAGACCAGTGAGGGTGAACCAAGTAAAAATCATTGTGTCATGTGCATGATTTAGTTTATGTTTATACTTTTCTACAGGAAAGAGAGAGAAGAGAGTCTTACTTAACAGTGAGACAAGATAAAATAGGGGAATGTGTTATAATCTTTCATACCCTGATTCAACCCCGACTCAGGGTATCTAACCTAGTGGACCTAACACAAACCCAATGCATTGGAGGTTATAATGTAACCACCCATCCCGGTTTATCACAACACCATCTGTCATTTGCTTTATCCCATAACCACCCATCAAATATCCAAGTAACATTATAAATAAAAACACAAAAAACAACCATGAAGGAAATATAACATTTCCACATTACAATAATAATATATCATTTCATGATATTTCCATAATCAATGCTTTATCAAAACCATTTTCAAAACCATTTAAAACATTTAATAAAGAAATTTTTGAATCAAACTATCTCATACCACATTGAAAATTTTAAAGGAATTAAAATTTAAAATCATTAATGTATATATAAATAAATCCTCTAAATCATTTTTGAAAATAAAGACATTAATGATAAATATTTAGAATAATATATCTTTAAAACAATATTTCAGTTAAGTAGTTATTATCTAAATGACATATGATTGAATACAAGTAATCGAGGAATGAAGTTTAATGGAATCATTATAACATAATGAAAATAAATATATTCATGACATAATATTCCAAAGGATAGTGTATACACCATATAAAATTTAATTGGTGCATAAAATCATTGAAGCCTCAATGGAATGTAAATTGAGATGAAACCCCTTATAAAGACAGTATCCTTAGATTAATGATAAATTAATTACATAATTATGTGTGCCAAAAATATAAATACACCCAATATAAGTGGATATTAAGTGTAAATAAATGTGTGGCCTTTCACACATATTTATATCATGACATTATCATGAAGTAGATGTTTAACCCAAATAATTGTAATTGGGTTATGTTCCCTTACTAAAATTCAACTGCTTAATGGCATCACATTAAAATTCAAAAATTGAGTTGATGAGGGAGAAAAGGGTATCTCATCACATGGAAATAAAATGTATAAAAATAATGATATATTAGAACATATCCCAACATAATAAAATGAAATTTTAAAAGACCTAACATAAAAAAGTCTTTGATTAGAAGAGGAGAGTGAATAGTTCCATTACAGATTTGGTAACTTATGAAACATACACCACATGAAAAAAGGTTCGTACAATGAAGATGAAAATAACCATAAATTAAAACGTATTACATAATTAATACCATAATTTTCGATACATACACCACACAAACAGAAACAGTGGGAATTATAGCCCAAATCTCATGGGAATAAAAAGTGAGATGAAAAACCCTTACCTCATTTTAATCAATCGATCATATGAAAAAAAGTAAATAACCACTAAATGAATCACATAATTCACTAAATATAAATATAATCATGATACTATATCAAATGGTAGTTCACAATACACCACATGAAACAATAATGTGGCGAACAATGGAAATATCATGGAATTAAAAGTCAGATAAGAAACCCCTTACCTCACGTCTGACTTGTCATGTATGTTCCTTGTTATTCCTAAATAATAAAAATAACTTAATTTATACTTTCCTGAGAACCTATTTAATGTTTTATTATTCCTTTTATATCAATTATTATCTTACTATAACAATAATTTAATTATTTGAGTTGATATCATACATTTTGTCGATGTTTGGAACTTGAGTTTAAAATGCAATTGTCATCATTAAAAATTGTCCATGAGGTCAAAACAAATTATCTCCAAAATAATATTCATGATTTAAATATTACACATATCATATATATCTGGTATATATATGTATCTATAATATTACATAACATTTGAAGATAAGAAATGAAATTCCTCATTCATTGAGATGGTAAGCCGTATGTACGAGAACGTTACTTTCATTCCTATTACGTGTATTAATGGATTGAAAAATAAATGATATGTAGGTATATTATAATTTCAGTATAATATAATATATAATTTCCTTATCTCCATCCTTTATACATTCCTTGTATGGAATTAACAAGTCATATCACATTCAGGGGGCGATATTCCACACTTCAACAAATGACATTATCATATTTACCCTTTATGGAAACCATATAAGTATGCAATAAAGGAAAAATACATAAGCATAGAGAAAAATAAAGATAATCTATATCTTATATAAATATTGTTCCATAATATTGTCTACCATTAGAGGCGGTTGGAGATATTTTAACAATAATCATTTTGTGAGGCAGTAGTTTGTCGTCCATAGAAACAGTATGATTGTATCCATTAGATGGAGCTGTGTGGAAGTTTATTTTGAATCCTTATAATTAAAAAAAAATAATATTTATTATACTATTTTTTCTATAAATGAAATTAATAAATATATTTTAGGTTGATGGATAAGTAAAATAATGGAAATGAACTTGAGAGAAGACGTTACCATTAAATCGGGTAACTCCCTTGGGTTTAAACCAAAAGGCTTACTTGAATTCCCTTCTGACTAGGGGAAGGATTCTAGGAGGAATATAGGGATTTAGGGAGATTAATTGGGAAGAGGATGCAAGAGCCCATGGGCTTGATAATTGTGAGTAATAAGTTAGAAGTATTGTCCTTTTATAAGGGGAGGGGGGCTCTATATGAATGTTTGAAAATATTATTTTATTATATAATGATTTTCTGTTTCTAAAGGTCAAAAACTCATTAAATACTAATATATGATGACTCTTGGATAATATAAAATCATCCAATAATAATTGTATAGGTTTTGGATATGGTTTTAATTTTACAATATTATTTATTTAAATAATTCATTTATGAGGTAACACTTCATCATTACTATGTCATAAATAATTTTATTTAATTAATCTCATAAAATTATAAAAAAATACCATGATGTAGGAAATAATTTTATATTTCTAATGAATATCTATAGTTGAAGAGATAACGTGTCGTTATCACTCTAAAATGGCACCATGGGGTCCCAAAATCGACCCAAGTATTTCCATGGTCGGACATTTATCAACCAATAGGATTAGGACTTCTGTTATTGTAATTTATCAATATTTAAATATTATTTTTTTACCATTATTTACAAGATTTACACATTAACCATGGTAAATAAAATATTTACTGAAATAAAATATTTATAATTTCTAAAAATAAAATTTACCTATTTACATGATTTTTACCCCTACTTCCAAATATGGAATACATTTTTTTAAATTAAAAACACAAAAGTGGCAGAAATTAATTTAAAATAAATATTCATTGTCAGAAAAGATATTTTTTAATAAATAATTACTATCAAAAGATTGGCACTTGTTTATGTCTCGTTTCAATGTGAAACTACTTCCACTGAACAAAATTGGATTAAATGGAAAAAATATAATCTAATTACACTTTAATACCATTTAAATAGATAATCTGACCATATAAATAAATTAGATTAAAATTCAATTTTGAATTAAAAGTCCATATTTTTCACTATTCATTAAAAATAAACATTATTAGGAAAATACCAAAAAATTACCAAAAGTAAATTATTATGTTTTGATTATAATGATTAATTTTATTTTTTTCAAATAGAACATATAAAAGTGAAAAAAACTATATTTAAAAGGGTTTATCCTATAAAAGACAATAAATCAACCTTACAAATAATATTAGAGTATTTATGCCTAAAGTTGGATTCCTCCACATTTTTAGCCTCAAAAACTTATTGGATAAATGTAAAAACATTTAACAAACATATATAATCCTATTTTCGTTAGTTGAATTCATTCCCGCCAATAAAATGGCATGGTATTAACTACCATTTAAATTAATAATAGTAATATATTATTTTTCATATAACTCAACGTTGTGAGAAACGTATGTTCTCAAAAAAACCCATTGTTGTGTATCAGTCATGCCATCGAACATAAAATTACCATTAAAGTAAAATTTATATTTAATTTAAAAATAATAATGAATATGAAAAAATGTCAAATAATTTATTTACCTGGGATGTTACATCCTTCTCCATTTTTGAAATTCATTCCTCGCGATTTTAAAATTGGTATTATAAACTTCATTGAAAGTCCAACATCAAAAAAATAGTAAATAAAACTACCACTTTAAAAGAAAGAAAGATATGTAAAAAGGTCACCCGAGATAACCCATACTAAGATTCCATGAAAACATGGATATAGAGGAGAAACTATGTTTCATGTTCTGATGGAGAGTGATAGAAAACCTGATTAGGAGAAAGTTAACCACCAGAAAACCACAAAATTGGGATGGGTTAAATGGTCTTTGATTCCCCAATAGGAAATGTTAAAGGAATTTTTTTTAATATACTTTTCATAAAGTTGGGGAATTTATTTATGATCATAAATAAAAACATAAGGAAATGTACTAACTTTTCTTGTGGTCCTTCATCCTTTACTAAATTCCTACCAAAAACTCATATTTTCTCCAAGCGATGAGTATTCATGACAACATGGTCACACCTGAAGCACTATAATCAACCTCTAGAGAATCACATAATCCATAAAAGAAGAAGTATAAAATTCCCTTGTCTTTAGACATCAAGAAATAAAAAATTGGTTAATACAAGGTCAAATAATCCCAAAGAAGGTTAATACTTTAAAAAAAGAAATACTATTTTTAGTACCCAAAATTCAACAAATAGTACCCAAATTTCAACAAAGACCATTTAATAAAAAATCATACATAAATTCTTCAAAGTAACCCAAACAATTTTTGAAACCCAAAACTTAGAGAGATTTAATCACATATTCTTCCAAAATAAATCATAACATTTATCTCCAAATAACATCGCCTAATCATAAAGTCACATGCTGGAAAGTAATTAACCTAATCACATATAATCTACGATAGGTTAATCATTTTCATAAATAACCCAAATCTATATATGTCCATAATAAAAACATAGATTCTTACAATATAAAATTTCCACTAGTACTCCACAAATGATATCCCATATTGTTCTATTCTTCATAACAATATAGTGTTCCCAAATGAGAGAATGTCTTCAAAAAGAACCTTTATCACTTAATCACGAAATCATTTTCCTATATTAATGATATCCATTAGACAAAACATAAATTCCCAAAATCAAATTATTCTTTTCCCATAAAATAATTTCAATATAAAAGTATAAGTCATACTAAATAGGGACATCATGTAGGCTTGTGGTAGGTGATAAATCCCAATCACACTTTGGTTGTGGGTTCAATTCCCACAGCATTGTCTGATGCGATGGGAAGTCATATAGCCTGTGTTTTGTCCTTTTTAATCATCATCTTGTTCACATAGGTAGATGTTTCATGAATTGAAACAATGATTTAGAGATCCTTCAAAATCATTTTCTTCCTTTATCTAAATACACTTTGTACAACTTGGGTCATATGGCTGTTCGCAGAAAAATATTTTCAGTAAATAATCATGTGTGACATATAATTTCAAAACATAGGATAAGAAATGATTTTTAGAAAATAGTCAGACTAAGTTTGAGTTGAAACATTTAATCAATGGTCATTTTAAAATACCATAAGTATGTGCTGAGATAATACATTGTAAAAGAAAATATAAATATGTTTCACATGTGTCTCCTTCTTCCGCACCATTTCAAAATCATAATATGATTCAAAATCTAGTGATAAGGTAATATATTTGAAAATTCCTTGATAATATTTACCTTTCTTGAAAATATGAAATTACTGTGAAAATAGGATTTGATTAAATAAAACCCATGATACACAATGATATCGAGGTATAGTGGAGGTGTTAGATATCTAAAAAACTTCTTGTAAGTGAGTTGTATACTAGAAAGTTATTCACAATAATATGAAAATGACTTTGTAATAATTATTGGAAGCATTTCATAAGGAAGAGATAAGAATATTGTTTGAGATCCTACTTCCTCCATTTATAAGAGACTATCCTTGGTCTAAAAAGGTTATAAAAAAACGATTTAACTGAAATAATAGACATATGGATTAAACATATGTATAATGAAAACTCATAATCTCTAAAGTTGTCTAAACTTACCTCTGATACCAACTATAAGGACCCATCTGTAAAATATTATATAATCTTGAGTTAAATCGAGATTTCACATTGAGAATATTTTTAGGTTTTTAGTTTTAGAGAATTTGGCCATAACTATTATATATAAACTTGAATATTACATGTAGACACTACTACTCAGAATCCATTTGTTACAAAAAATAATTACTCTTAAAAACCAACATGCCTAGTTCCAGGTTTTAGACAACATGACTTTTCCATGATCCCATTATTGACCCTATTCCACATTATGTCCTGTGAAAAACATTTCAAAAACATGGGATGAGAAAAAAAGATATGTAAGGGATACACAAAGAAGGAAAAATGTTAGTTTTTCAAAACATCAAGTAAACCTTGAATACTTTATCATAAGTAATAAATTCACCTTTTTGAATCAGTAAATACACTTCACTGAATAAAAGATCAATTCATACACACTTGTAACCAAAATATCACCATAAAACCCATTGAAATCCCACATAACATATAAAGATAACTTGGGACAGAAACATACTTAGATGGAATAGCCATATAGTTGACTACCAAACATATCACTAAATTTAATAGCCATACGACCGACTTCCACACCCAATGCATTGGAGGTTATAACATAACCACCTGTCCAGGTTTATCAAGGCACCATTAGTCATTTGGTTTATCATGTAACCACCCATAAAATGTCTTATTACCATTATAAATAATATCACATAAAATAATCATGAAGGAAAGATAACATTTCTATATTTCATCCACAATATATCTTTTGAATATATTGTTGTAATCAATGATTTATCAAAACCATTTAAAACATTTATTAAGGAATTTTTGAATCAAAGTTTCCCAAACCACATTTAAAATTTTAATGGAATTAAAATTTTAAAACATTAATGTATATTTAAATAAATCCTATAAACCATTTTGAAAATATGGACATTAATAAGAAATATTTAGACAAATAAATCTTTAAACCAATATTTTAGTAAAGGTGTTCTTAACCAAGTGAGATACTCTCGAATACAAATAATTGAGGAATGAAATTTAATAGAAACTTTATAATATCATGGAAATAAAGGGATTCATGAAATAATATTCCAAAAGGAAATTATATACACCATATAATATTGAATTGGTGTATAATAGCAATGAAGCCTCAATGGAATATAAATTGAGATGAAATGACTTATAAAGATGATATCATTAGATTAAGGTTAAATAAATTACATAATTATATGTGAAAACTCTAAATGCATAAAATATAAGTGTATATTAAACTTAAAACAATCATAGTTCATTCACACATATTTATATCACGACATAATCAAGAAGTATAAGTTTAACCCAAACAATTGTTATTGGGTTAATTTCCCTTACATAAATTCGACTGCATAACAGCGTCACATTAAAAGTCATAAAATGAGTTGATGAGGGGGAAAAGGGTATCAAATCACATGGAAATAAAATATACATAAATAAGGATATATAATAACATATATTAACTTAATAAAATGGAAATTTAAAAGACATAACATAAAGAATTCTTTCATTATAACCGGAGAGTGAAAGCTTCCCTTACCGATTTGGTAACTTATAAAACATAAACCACATGAAAGAAGGTTCATACAATTAATAAGTAAATAACCATAAATTAAATTATATTACACAATAAATTCTATAATGGTCAATACATACACCACAAAAATGGTAATTGTGGAAAATATAGCATGAATCTCAAGGGAATAAAAAGTGGGATGAAAACCCCATAACTCATTGTAATCAATCGAGTCGTATGACTAAATGTTAATAACCACAAAATTAATCACCTAATAACATAAGTATAAAGATAATGATGATAACATGTATAAAATTGTAGTACAAAATACACCCATGCAACAATTAAGTGGTGAACAATGGAAATCTCAGGGAATTAAAAGTTAAATAAACAACCCCTAACTTCAAGTCTGACTTGTCTTGTATGTTTCTTGTTCTTAATGAATAATAAACATAAGTTAATATATACTTGAATATGAATAATTTTCATTTTTATTATTCCTTTTATATCACTTTTTTTCTTTCAATAACAATTGGTTAATTATTTGAGTTTATATTTGATATTTTGTCAACGTTTGGTACTTGAGTCAAAAATGAACTTGTCATAATTTCAAATTGTCCATGTGGTCAAAATTATATTATCTCCATAATAATATTCATGATTTATATATCACATATTTCAGATATATCTAATATATATGTGTATTTATAATAATACATAACATTTGGAGATAATAAATGAGATGCCCTATCCATGGAGACGGTAAGTCGTACGTACGCATGAACGCTACATTCATTTCTATTAAATGTTTTAATGTATTTAAAAATTAATGATATATAGGTATATTTCAATTATATTATAATATCATATATAATTTCTTTATTTCAATATTTTACATGTTCCATATATGGAATGAACGATTCATAATACATTGAGGGGTCGGTAGTCCGCACTTCCACAAATGAAATTATCATTTTAAACCATTATTGAAACTATAATGGTATGATATAAATTCAAAATAATTAATAATTGAGGAATAATAAAAAAAACATATATCATATATAAAGGAATTTAAATCATAATGTCCACCATTAGAGGTGGTTGGAGATATTTGAACAATCATCGTTTTGTGAGGAAGTAGTTTTTCGTCTACATAAATTGTATGCTCGTATCCATTAGATAGAGGTGTATGGATGTTTAGATAGAATAATTCTCATAAAAAAACCTAGTATATTTAGGATACAACTTTTTCTATAAATAGTATAAAAGGGAGATTTTATGGGATTGGAGACGTAAAATAAATGAAATGAACTTTAGAAAAGATGTTACCTTCAAATCAGGTAACTCCCTTTGGTTTGATCCAAAAGGATTACTTGAGTTTCCTTCTATGTAAGGTAAGTACTCTAAGAGGAACATAGGGATGTGGGATGATTAATTGCGCAAAGGTTGGACGATCCAAGGAGCTTGAGAAGTGTGATTAGTGAGTTAGAAGTAGTGTCCTTTTATAAGGGGGAGGAGGGACTATTTTGGAATGTTTGAAAATATTAGTTTATTATATACTGATTTTAGGTTTCTAAAGGTCAAAAAATCATCAAAGATGAAGATAAGATGACTATTGGTAGAAATAAGATCATCCAATAAAAATTTGACATGTTTTGGATTTGGGTTTAATTTTTTAATCCATTTTATTTAAATCATTCATTAATGAGGTAAACACTCTATCATTATTGTGTCACAAATAATTTTATTTATTTAATGTCTAAAAATAATATAAAATAAAATTATTTTGGAATTTGATTATATTTCTAATGAAAATTTATAGACAAAGAGGTAATTTATATAACCCCATGGAAAAATTGATTTACAAAAGGATATATGTTTATGTCATTTTTGTCTTTACATTAAATCAATTAATATAACGTGTCATTATCACTCCCAAGGGGATCCATGGAGCCCCAAAATCAACCAAAGGATGACTATGGTCGAAAATGTATCAACAAATATGATTCAGATATGTGTTAGGGTAATTTATTTTTATTATAATTTTATTTGTTTACCCTTGTTTTCCGTATTTAACCATCAACCATGGTAAATAAAATATTTACTGAAATAAATATTCATAATGTATAAAAATGAAATTAATTCACGTTGTCAAGAAAAATAGATTGTTTTTTAGAAAATATAACTATCAAAATACTAACACTTGTTTATATCCAATTTCAAAGTGAAATTACTTCCAATGACAAAAGGTGGATTAAATGATAAAAAATAATCTAATTACACTTTAAAACCATTTATAAATATAATCTATCCAAATAAATAAATTAGATTAAAAGGAATTTTTTAATTAAAATACATTATTTTTCACTGTTCATTAAAAAAGAAAATTATTATAAAAATACAAAAAATTTACCCAAAGTAAGTTTTTATGTTTCAATTCTAAAGAAGTATTATTTTTTCTGTAAAATATAACATATTAATGTGAAAATAACTACATTAGAAAAGGGTTCTCTAATAAAATACGGTAAATAGACCTTTTATAGAACATCATAATATTTATGATTAAAATTGGATTCATTTACATTTTAAGCCTCTAAAATTTATTGGATAAATGTAAAAACATTTAAAAACATATATAATCATATTTTAGTTAGTTAAATTCATTCCCTCTAATACAATGCCTATGCATTAACTTCCATTTAAATTAATAATAGTATTATATTATTTTTTTGTATAACTCAATGTTGTGTCCAATATAAGTTTTCAAAGAAAACCATTGTTTCATATCAGGGATGCCATCGATCATAGAATAACTTTAAAAGTAAAATTAATATTTCATTTACAAATATTAATAAATATGAAAAAAAAATTATAGTCTTTATTTATCTGGGATGTTACTAAAAGTCATATGCTACGTTAGTGAAAGAAACTTCAGATTAGTGGAAGTTGATGTTGATACTAGCTAACATTCATGTGGAATGTGAAGACCAAGGTGATGTTGTAGTTTTATTTTCATTTATGCTTGTTCCTGATTTGGTAATGATGGTCAGAGAGGCACAATCATCGTATACAAAATGTCTGGTTACGATTTCAAAACTCAATGGTTGGGAGACCATTATGGGTTAGAAACATGATGGGAGTTAAATTTTGTGTCTTAGTGATTGAATGGTGGTACCTATTTCTTTTCATGAAAAATTCATTCATGATTAATACCATTTGAGATGGGTCATACATCTAGGAACCCAAAATAATGTATAAAGAATTGAAGGCTCTGTTTTGGTGGAGAGGACTGGAAAGGAATGTGGAGGAGTTTCTCATATGGTGATAAACTTATTAGAAGGTTAAAATAAGGCATCAGAGACCTGTGGTTATGTTGTAGTCTCTACAGATTCCAGTGTGAAAATGAGAGCATATTTATTTGTATTTTGATATACGTATCCCATTAACGGTATGTAAACCCGATGCCATATGGGTGATTGTGGGTCATCATACCAACTCATCCCATTTCATTCCAATTCATGAAACTCATATAGTGGAGTATCTATCTAAAATCTATATCAATGAATTGTTATAGAGGCATGGAATACCAGTTCAGTAGTCTCAGAAAAAGATCCATGGTTTAGGCCTCGTTTCTATAAATCCATACAGAAATCCTCTGGCAATCTGTTGAATATGAGCACAACGGATCATCCTTAAATAGATTCGGAATCTAAACGAACAATATAGATGTTTAAAGACTAGGTGTGAACTTGTGTAATTTATTTTGGTGTCTCATGGTTGGAGTACTTACCATTTGTGTAGTTCTCATATTATAACAGCTATCAATCATTGATACATATTACTCTACATGAAGCATTGTATGGGCATACAAGTTGTTCTCCACTGTGCTAGTTGGAAATAGGTAAAATATCACTAGTTAGGATTATAGTTGTCCATGAAACAACAGAGAAGATTATGTTAATTAGAAAGAGTATGGATAAAAATTAGATTCGTTAAAAATATTATATGGATCATCATTAAAGTCCATTATTGTTTTCAATGAGTGATCATGTGTTCTTGAGGATCTCTCCAATACATGAACATCGTTGTTTAAGGAAGAATGGAATGTTTTCTCCATGATACATTGGCCATTTTGATATATTTAATTGGTTTGGATAGGTGGCATCTTGATTTACATTGCCTAAACAGTTCAATTCGGTGCATAATGTTTTCGACGTATCTCAGTTGAAAAATTATCAGCCTGATCATGACCATGTGATTAGATGGGATCATGTTGACCTAGATCCATATTCTTAGTTGGTAAATACCCCGATGTGGATTACATATAGACAAGAGAATGTATTATATGAAAAAAGCATCAGTATAGTGTGGGTTTTATGGAAACATGGCCATATTCATGAAGATATTTGGGAGTGTGAGAAGGAAATGAAAGAGAAATGTCTATAACTCTTTCAGGGCAATAATGGTTATCTTCCCTCTGGGGATAGAAATACAGATGCTGGGGAGAATGTAATACCTCTAGTTTCTATTATGTAAACCTTTTTTCATTAGGGATATAAAGTAAGGGGGAATGTTGGAATAGTTTTATTGAAATTCTATATTTTTTGGAGGATAATGGAAAGGAATATGGGTTGTGCACAGTTTATCCAAACTATTTGTAAATCCAAGTAGAAACCATTCTCAATATCAGGTTTCTAGTAGAGAGATTTGACACTATGTGTGCTCGATTAAGGACACAGTGTTAGGATGTCATGCAAGGTTTTGTCTAGATAGTATCTAACATGTTGTTAGTGCTTGGTTTGTCTAACCATGTGAACTAACCATGTACTTGGTTAAATGGAGATCCTAAAAAAGTGGATCTCAAATGTTGTTTTCTCAAAAATACTTATTTTTCTTCTAAGAGGTCCTAAATTGGGATTTATCTTCTATGAAGATATGGGAACCCCACCCAAGAATTTTGGAGTCAATCTAATGGCTTCCATTGGTGTTTCAAACATAGAATCTTGAGGAATGATATCATTCAATCATAGTTCTTGATCATTTTCATTGATCTACATAGATCTACATCTCATTTCTCCATGGTTTCTCAAATATACACCTATAATGGGTAGATCTATTAATTTTCATTCCAAAATAAGTGGAGTTTTGGCCTTGATCTTTTTAGGAGAACATATCGAATGTGGTTCCATGAAGAATCGACCGGGTATTTTGAGCGTTCTTCATCTGTTGTTATGTTTCATCAAATCCATTAAGGTAGGTGGATCCAAACTCATCTCCTCTTTCTATAATTGATTGTCTTAGATTAAAATTCATTAAACTAGATAATATTAATTTATAAATCTTGGTTTGATACTTGGAAAAAATTACTTTATTGATAATTTATCATTTTTTGCAGATTTTGGAAATCATGATAAATTGTATTTAATGTTTTTAGATTCTTGAATTTAAAATGGTTATATAAAATGGTGGATTTTTTGGAACATCTAAATGTTTTTATTGTGATTGGGGTTTCATTAAAATGTTGTTTTATATAAATGTTATGGAATGGTATTGTTTTAATGAAATATAGTTTTCAATAAAAAAGATATTTAATTGAAAGGGTTGTTTTTTCATGATCTTTGGGTATATGTGGTGTGTGTGTGTTCATGTTGCATATATAGGGCTTTTTGAAAATTGACCTTGTTCATATTCCCAAAAGGGTTAATGGAAATTTGGATACAATTACCTTGTGACAACATGGTAGATTGGCTAGAGAATTATCATTAGTATGGAATTGTTATCACGTAGCATGCATGGTTAGTTGTGTGGATGTGTGGATTGGATTGGGTATGCCAAAAAATTGTTGAGAAATTGAATAAAAGTTTTTTTATTTATTTTATGGAAAAGAGAACTTTATCAAAAATAGGATTTAAATTTCACATGTATGATTTTGGTTATAAATGTTTTTGGAAACTTGTTTTTATTTAGTTATAAACTATTTTCAGAAACTGTTTCATTTAAACTATTTTATGAAAATGTTTCTAACTCTTCTATCCTAGTTTCATGAGTAGGGAAGTCATTGGGGGAAAACCTACTAAGTGTTATAATCACCCCTGCATCGGTACTTTCGTGAATATGATTATTATATATTTTAAGATAGGGAAAAAGTTAATGTATGACATGTATGTAGCACTACCTCATGATACATGGGCTATTTGGGGATTTTGAATCATTTATCTTGTAAAGAATGGTGTCTAGTGGTCTTTTGGGAGACGTTAGTTTTTCATCTTCTAGTTTCTTTGATAATTGTTTAGTCTTCCATTTTTTCATACATTGGAGTGGTTTTGATATTAATAAAGTAGTTGTGTTATCTTGATTTTGTTCACGCATCATTTCGTGAATGGTTTTGTTATGGTATATCGGTTTAATGGTTTATTTCCATAAAAATAAATTTTCCCCCACTAGTATTTGAAACCCATCATAATTTATTTCTAGACATTATCATCTTGGGGATGTTCTTAAGGCCATTTAAGGACTCTTTGTACTCTCAAGCCAATGAGAATTATTTATTCATTATAATCAACCATTAGAAAAAAACCATTGGGATGCTACCTGTCACACAACTATTTATCTACCATTATTTATTTTCTAGATATATATTTTTTATTGTATTTAATTGTTTAAATTTTTATATAATTTTTGAATTCAAATACCTGATGGAAATAAATTGATATTAAATACAAATTCACCTCACCCTCTTACTCATTCCTACTTCCTTTGAGCCCTTTTAAATTCTCTTAATCTCGGGACCTTTAATCTTATTTCTCTTTTGCAGTAAACATAATTTCACTATAATTTTAGGTTCAATAATCCTTCATAGTAATCTAAAAAAGAGATAAGGCATGTGCATAAGTATATATTATAGTCAACATTATTCATTTCCACTTTGAGGAACACGAAACCCTGACATCACCAAATAATTGTAAAAAAAATAAAGGAATGATAAATGATTTTTATCTAGTAAATCATTTTTTTCGGGTAATGTAGTACCAATGTGGATATAATTGTTCTTGAGAAATGATAGACCAATTTATCATAGGTTCATTCATCAATTAATTCAAAATTAATATTCTACTTTCAATAAAATGAATAAATTCATTTGAAGCATGATAGATAGACAAGAGGTATGTTATTTTTCAATATAATGGGAATGACATTTCAATGTTACTCATTATGGAGATTATGATGAACATCAAGGAATTATTACAAGTGATTGTGAGTCATTTTCTTATGAGGATACACTATTGGATCTGACTGAATATACTATTATAAGAAAACGTATTTCTACTTAGTTATATGGAGAATGTAGAAATCAATTTATAATCATTCAATATATGTTGAGTCTTGAAAAAATGGGATTTTATTAGAATAAGATATCATGATGTTTATCCCATATTCTTTATAAAAAATGGTGGTATAATTAGTCTATGTAGATACCTCATGGTGGACATGGTAGATATCTAAAAGGAATATTCCTTGCTTAATTCTCTCATTTACCCAGAATTGATTTCATCCATGCAAGAAACCAAAGGCTTCATTCGCACGGAGGGAGAATATGAAGTCAAATATGGTGGTTTCTATATAAATAATGTTATCAAAAAAATAGTGATAGTGAGTTGGAATCCTGGGACTAAAAGATGCGTTTATGATAATTATAAGCCCTATGAGGATTTTAATCATATAGACCATCCTACCTTACCCAAGATCATAGTGGATATTGTGTTGGATCTAGATGAGATAGTAGTTTATTCACATGAGGAAGAAGAAGATTATGTGTCTATTTATGAAGAGGATGTGGAAACCTTTATTGAATAAGGTTTTGATCATAATATCCCTATGATCCAAGATATTTCTTTTAGACCTACAAGTCCACCTCCTTATCTCCCTACTAAGGAGCATCTCTTTTGTGAAATCGATGATGATGATAATGATAATGAGGATAAAGTCAACAATAATAAGGAAATTATAAGTTCTTATAAGTCCTCAAATAAGATTTAATGGTGTTATATGATAAAATTTGACATAATTGTTGAAATAGTGAAGAAGAATATGGTGATAATGGAGGTAGTTTTAATGGACATGATCATGATGCATATGAAGATGTTGAGGAAGCACACTCACTTCATCATTCTCTCGTTGCCTCAGTTGGGACTATAGGTTGACCTGGTTCTGCTAGTTCTATGTCTATGGATATATCAATTTTAGTTCATCTAGTAGGTGACACTACCATTGTTTGAGGTCATATGAGGACACATGTTTAGGAGTATGAAGCCCATAGTTTTGTCAGTCACCTAGTTTATCAGGTATATCTTGCAGTTATGTCGTCTATTTGAGTTGATGTGGAATCACATTAGGAGTGGGAGATTATACTATAGTATGTAAATCTTTAGATGGAGTACTCAGAGTCCATGAAGATTGAAGTGATGTTGGATATCATAGAGATGGAAAGTATAGATCTTCATTATTAGCTTATGAGGCATCATCCAAGGTGGAGCCATCCCCTAGTTTTGAAATCCATGGATATTTCTATCCAGACTTAGATAGAGATAAATAAGGTGATTGGGGACAACCACAACATTCCATCAATGAATAGTGGACCTGTTGTATCTATTAGAGTCTCAATAAATTCTATGGGATTGTAGACGCCAAAGAAAAGTCTGTAACTCCTAGAGGAAGTTTCGAAATGGAAAAGCGAAGTCATATTCGGAATCAGAGGCCATGTACGGACGCTCGGGAAGTGGTGCGCGAAATAAAGGAGGGCTTGTGAAAAATATGGATGTGCGCGCTAAGCATTCCCCGGATTTGCGTAATCGATCCGATGGTGCATGCAATTTTGTGTGCCCCGGTTCCGCAAAGCGAAGCTTTGCGCGCCGATGGTTCCCATCGCAGAAACTTTCACACGCCGTCTGGATTCTGTGTTGAATGATGCCTATAAATAGAAGGCGACCCCTGATGGTTTGGGGGTTGCGGAATTCGGATCAGCTCTCGTGCATGCAATTCGACTCCTCTCGCGCGCAATATGACTTCCAGTTAATCCCCCTTTTCGCGCAACCTTTCCCCGGGGTTTGCCTTTGCACGCAACTCCACTGGCTTACGTGAATTTGCCTCCTCATCCGGGTGCTTTCCATGCACGCGATCGTTGCCCCTTGTGCGCAATTCCCTTCTATGTGCGCACTACCTTGCGCGCAATCACCTATCCGCGCAATCCTCTGACCATATTTCGCAACATCCCGGTGATTTGCGTGCAAACCTTCCTTTTGCACGCAACACCCAGGGCCCCTTTACCTTGACACCCCTTGGCTTCCTTTCTGTGCCGACACCTGATGTCTCCCCTGCTGAGCATGCATGCCATGCGTTGTTTTCCCGTACGGCCTTCCAGCCTCATACGAAGTAACCTCAAGGTCCCTTGGGTGGTGTTTCCCGTTGTGTTGCTTTGCCTTATGCTTCTCCGCATAGGCACGCTAACGGCTATTGCTTCTTCGCATAGAAACGCTAATGTGGACCCCTCAATGGTTCGCCCTGCGACCCCCCTTCACTACGGCCTTGTCGATGCCTTCCCACCGAAAAGGGGTAGAGGGAATTGGGCATGTAAGACCTAGTGGTGTGGAGCGAACCCACCTCGTCCAAGCTGCAGAACGTTAAACTGCTAAGAACCTCGTCCTTAACACATAACGTTAAACTGTGGTCCGACCTCGTGCTTCGCACACAAGGTCCCCCCAGCTCGGACATTTTTTATGCCTCTCGTCTCCACAGGAATGGAATCTTCCTCGCATGGAATGAGATCCTCCTTATCAGAGTGGTGTTTGTCCATGGGGGGAGGGCTACCTCAGAGTGTAAGCCACTAGCCTCTCTTACAGAAGGTTGCACCCATGCACCTCCGTACTTCCCCCTTGCCAAGGCTAGTGGATTCCCTTTCCCACTGTGATTTGTCGCACCACGGGCATCCACCCTGGAGTAAGCCCCGACACCCAGGGCCGCTAACCACGGGTAATCCCCTGTTTCCTCTTTGGGCCGCTCAACGCGTAATCCCATTTCTGCTTCTCACGAACACACCCTTCACGACGTGATTGCCTGGTCCCTGCTGCCTCTTGTTTCTCACACCGAGCATGACTCAAGTGGGATTAGAGCGCACATCGACCATGACATCCTCCTATGGGCCACCTCAGAACGTAAGCCCCATACATGCGAACTATGTCGACTTTTCTCCGTGCTAATGCATGGTACGTAGGAAGCCTCCACGAAGTTCAATCCCACCACTCGGTCATTCCGACCTCTTCACATTGGTTCCCCGACTACCATGGGCCACCATAGAGCATAACCCCCATGTCCACCATGGGCCGCATCAGAGCGTAAGCCCCAGATCCCTCGTCCCACATGACGTTAAACTGTATGCCCTCAACCCGTATGTCATTAAACTGTATCTCGTCTCACATGACGTTAAACTGTATTCCCCCTCTTGGGCCATCTCAGAGCATAAGCCCCATGCCTGACACCCACGTCTCATCATGGCTTCCCCCCTCAAGCCCACGTGCATTGGGAAGTTCATGCACTAGCCCGGAGATCTTACTTCCTCCAAGCTCCAATCCATGCCTCCATTCTTATAGGTCGCCTCTTCAGGTGTCCCACCGTATCACCGAACTACACGGACTTTGAGTCCCTGCCATGGGGATACGTAGGAAGCCTCCACGAGGTTCAATCCCGTCACCCCATCACCCATCCTGATCCTTAACCAGGTCGCCACATCCCAGTGATTTCATTCCACCCCATCCCACTCAATGGTATCTGAGAAGCCGCCCATGTGCTGGCCCCAACATCGGTGTTCCCCCTTGGGGGTCCTTCAATCTGATCCACTCTTAGTGTTTCGATCAGTATGATCCGTCTCCGAAGACGTTAAAATCGCGGCATACCCTGTGTTAAACATGGGAAGCTGAGGAAAACCTCATATGGTACATAATTACCCCCGTTCGATGTGGGATGCCTCGGGCTTCCGCACCCTCGAGAAGCCATGTGATAAGGGACAGAAGACAGACATGCTGACCCCCAGCGTCAAGACATGCCAAATACACCCCAACGTGACCATTCTCCTCACCGAAGGTTACTGCCCCGATAAGACCCCTTGGAGCGTCTCGACGGAAGTAGCGTAATTAACTAGCTTCCATGCAGATATGGAGTCAGAAACGAGCTTCACGAAACCGTCTTAAATCTATGAGGGAGACCTCGACTAGTTGACGAGCTCTGAGGTGGAATCCACGGAAGGAAGAACCAACATCCCATCATCTCGGTTTCAATCAAGGAGTAGACGTCCCTGAACAAGGAACGGATGCCGCCTGCCTTTGGAAAGCGGGAATGCGGGGCAAAAAGCCGTGCATCCCCCCATGCGTGATAGACACGCGTGCGCACCCCGGCGTAAAAGCGTCAGAAATAGAAAAAGGTGAACCTGACGTGAAGCTCTTTTCCTCAATATGGGTACAGGTAGCATACGGGGTGTCGGAATATTAGAATGTCACCAGATCCGGGTACCTATCACCGGGAAGTGAAACCCACTAGGGGTTGAGGTAGTCAGGATGTTGAGAACTCCGTTCTATGGTGTCGTCAGCGTGGATCCCTCTCGCCGACCACGGAAGACTGAATGACGTTGTGCTATTGGTTTTCGATTTTTTTCCCTGTTAGTACTAATGGGTTCATCTCCCTACTTCCAGGAATCAGATCACTACATCCGGAGCACGATCGCCACCTGCCCACCGGCACAGGGGCAGGGGAAGTACCGACGCGGATACCTCGCACGGTCTCGCCTTTTCAACAGTCACCCTGGCTCCGATTTCCACGACTTTCGGGCAGTCACGACCCCTCTCCCTGTCATAAATCATCCAGCGAAGCGTGATCGACAACTTGGTTCGTAGGTACGATGAGGAAGGGATCATCTCAACCATGGGCATGGCCCATTTGGATCTAGAGGTGGTTGCACCTCACTATTGTCGCCACCCCCAAGGGCCGCGCAGGTAGTCGCCGCTCCCCACTCTGACGTTCAACTGCTTTGGGAGCCTATCCCCGGAGCGCCTTGACCCACCGGTCCCCTACGCCAATGAGGTGGGGGAAGACCAGGTCTGCCCGATCGGAGACTCATCCCAGGGGTTAACGGCAAGAACCCCTGCCAGGATGTGTCGACGTCATCGCCCGGCTCCCCGGGCCGAGGACCAGGAAATCTTTGTGCCCGCACCACCGTCTCCAACCCATCTGACCCGACACCAGCGTTAGGCACGAGTGGAAGAGAATGCCCGTCCTGGGGCACCAACGTCAGCAACCACAATGTCCTGATCCCCTGCTGACACCTGCTACCAGACCTCCGCACACGTTGAGCAGGGGCATTCACATTCCCGACTGGGATCGAGGCCCCGACTGCCCTACAGGCAGGTTGGGTCGACTCTCCCGGTCGCGGGCAGAGGCAATGGCCACTGCGGACTAATCCGTGGTAGTGCCACCCACCATGAAGGCTCATTCCATGCCACTGATCTGGAAAGACGAAGGCTTCTTCGCAACAGCTACGCTCTGAGAATGACTCTTTCCAGCACCCACTGCACTGTGTATGAAGTCACTCCCCCTACCACTGGCCGCGAGTATGGAGCCGTTGCGTATCCAGTCACTCACCCACATAGAGGTCCTCCCCATGTCCCTTTCAACATCTGTCCCGGTGCATCCCACACCCCGTCCTTCATTCCCCTCTACCCCAGCACTATTGAAGCCAGGGGACTCCTTGACGGAAATCATCCTTACCCCGAGGAGCAACCCTGGGGCTGGAAGGCAGGGCATCGTCGCCATAGGAGGAATTTAAGGGGAGTCCAGATGGAAATTAGACAAGTCCGTTTCTCGGACTCTGAGGCGGAGTACGACTCGACAGTGGAACCTTCCCCCCAACCCTTTGAGTCGAGGGAAGGTATGGGGACGCGGCACATCAGTCTCTTACTCCCCGAATGAGAGATCCGTATGATTTCATCCTCCCTCTGAAGGTATATCCAGGAGGACGAGGACTTGGCGTACCCATAGGGGTCAAACCCACAGTTGTCACTAGCCACCCCAAAAGCGCCTTCCACTCAGTCAGGGAGGGTGGGGAACTTTTCTGGGGACCGATGGAAGAGTCACAAGTCGACACACCCTCGTCGAGCACCGACGCTGTGACAGGAGGCCCACTCGCTGGCCCATTCTATCACGACATGGCATCCAGTGTACTGAAACACTTGGAGGACGACTCGGGGATCGGCGGCCAATTGGCATGTTCGTCGTATTCCCCGCTGGCCAGCCCACCGGCCCGACGACCTGCCTCAGCGTCGTTGCTAGCTCCCCGTCCATTCTATGTTGATGAGTCGGGGCAGCAAGGTCGGGACCCCGAACCGGAGTCATGGAGCTTCTGGACCGTCCTCGCAGTGGGCCACTTCCCCGAGAAGTTTTGGCTGGTCGTAGGATCGAATTTTGATATTCCAGAGTCGCTCACACTAGGAGAGTTTGAATGTTTCCGCAAGACTCTTCGGGTGACTCACTCTCGTCTTCTCCATCATCTAGCACCTTATCCCGAGAGTCAAGCACATCTCGAGGATATCAGTGAGCAGCACCGTCGGGTCGACCTGGAAGCGCTCCCTGGGGTTTGTCACCCCGAGTCGCCTGGCCACCGTAGGGCCCTCCAGCAAAAATGCATTCAGAGTTTTCAAGTACTCCATAAGGTTATCGAGGTAGCCACCCCCCATGCGCACGTCTGCGAATGGGGGTAGTATGCTTCCTTCATTTTCTATGTGATCCGCCGACAGCCCGATTCACCGGGCGACCCTGAGGGAATGTCACAAAAGGCAGTGGCGGTCAATATGGCTGACCTTTCAGATGAGGGAAACGGTGTGGAGATCTTCTATGGGGACTCACCCCCTGAGGAAAAGCTACCACTGGACCCATCTGGGAGGATTACTCGCCACCATAGGATCCTCCTAGGTCTCCCCACAACCACTGAGGCACTAACACTGAGCCGAAACATCGGCAAGGGTAAAGAGAATGTCGGGGCTGTCAAACTCGCCGACCCATCTGCCTTTGTGCAGAAGGAAGAGGAAGACTCCGAGAAGGCCATGCTACGCCAACAGCTTGCTGAGCAAAAGAGTCCGGTTGATTAGCTCTTAGTCGAATGCATTGCAGAGCGGCGGCCTGACTACGGTAATCCTAGGCCAGGACAGCAGGGGCAGGAGCACCCACCCCTTGCCGAGATTCCCTCAGGTAACTGTGACCATGTCGCGTTCGCTGACAGGGGAGAGGTCAGCACCCATGGAAAGAGGGTGTGATATGTCTCGTTGAACCCTCCCGAGCGGCGGGATCACCTGGGGGACCATGCTCGGTTTCATCCCGCTGCCCCGAGAGTCGCTCCGCCTGCCGCCCCATGAGCTGTTGAGCTTGACTAACAGATTGGAGAGCCCGACAATGCGCCTGTGGTTAGGGATCCTCGTCAGGAGAGGAATCCGCGTCCAGACGATCTGATGGAAGTACTCATCACCCTCTTGGAGGCCCTGGAAACTTGGCAGGTGGCAATCCCACCGGACGGCAAGCCATACCCAGCATGGGTGGATGATATTTCGGCCCCGCCAGGATTTGGGAACCCCACCTTCGCCCCCTATAATGCGACCGGATACCTTCCACAACACCTGGCCCACTTCAACTCGAGGTGCGTTCCTATGTTAGGGACTTCGGTGCTGCAGGAGGCTACCAAGCTCCGTTGCTTCGTTCAGACACTGGAAGGACCGGCATTCGTCTGGTATAGCCAGCACCCTGTTGGATCTGTGACTAGCTGGGAGAACCTTCACCGGAAATTCCTCTACCAATTCAATTCCAAAACCCGGAAGATGAACATTGCAGACCTCTTCATGTGCAAACAAAGGCCCGATGAGCAGGTCGCGGACTTCGTCGCCCGGTGGAAGGTGCTCACGTACTCCCATGACATGCCACTAACTCAGGAGAAATTACTAAAAATGTGTTTAGGGAACGTCAAGGCAGAGATGGTTCCCTCTCTGATCACTCAGAATTACCCGGGAGGGTTCCGGTATTTCTCAGACAAGGCTCAGTGCCTCAAAGAAGCCCTACAACAGGCCAGTCAGGCACGCCCGCTGCCTCATGTAATCCCTGCAAGGAGATCCACCAGAGCCAAGACCACTGCTGTAGCCCAGATAGAGGACCCGAGATAGCTAGAGTTACTACCAGTAAGGCCAGTTCAGCAGCCTCATAGGGGTCCACCCCCACAGGCACAACCTCCGGCACAGCAGCGACCACCTCAAAATCGGCAGGGGCCTCCGCGTAACGCACCGCCACCACCCAGAAGAGATAATCAGGCTCCGCCATCTCGGCATGCTCCTCCGGACAATGGTCATGGTCAGCCTCCAAGAGCTACCTTTCGAGACAGAAGGAATCAGACATACTCGTTTGATGAGGCCCAGGTCCCTGGTTATTTCCGTAGCGCCTTTGAGCAGAGGATCATGTGGCTACCTGAGTGTCGGAAGCCAGAAGAGGCGCGTCTCACTAATCACCCAAACTACTGCCCTTATCACCGGATCCGGGGACACACCATCTAGCGATGCTATTTTTTCATGGACTGACTCTAAGAGAAGATTGACAACAACATAGTCAGGTTGGGCCCAGCCCCGGCGCAGGTGGAAGGTGTCTTCTTGAGACCAGATGGCAGCAGTGACAACGAGGATGAGTGGGAACAGGTTTCTAACCGTGGGTCCCGGAAGTATAACGACTGGATGTCCTGTAAGATGGTTTCTCGTGCCCATGGCATATTCCGTGTCCACCTGAGTCAGCCAGAGACCTCAGAATCTGCGAGCGCCACTTTGGCATCGTCGTCCTAGCCTACCTCTTCCCAGAAGAGCAAGCAGCGACGCAAGAAGAAAGAAAGTGCCCTGCCAGTGTCATCATCATCCCGCACGCTTGGCGATTTTATGCCCCCAGAGATGGGGATCCCTTCGAGACTTCGTCTGGTAGTGGAGGACTCCTCGAGTGAAAGCACGGGGTATGCTTCGGTCAACACCGTAGAGTTGGTAAATACCTTTTTGACTCCCGACGATGAGGAATGCCAGGTGGACCTCCCCAATGTCCCCAGCCGTCGCCAACATCGGTGGATCTGTGGCTACATGAATCGTAGGGGAATGGAAGTTGTCACCTCCGGTCAGGCCGTGCACACTATTAAGACCAGGCAGCAGGCCCGATACAGGGATCAGCGCACGCAGCCCCCTCACCCGGTGTCGAAAGGTTCGCCTCCACCACCGTTTGTGTTGCTGGATCAGGCGGGACCACCTCGTCAGTGTCGCAACCAGCCCTGCCCTACCACCGGCCGACTACAGCCTTCTGGTCCTAACGCGGCAGCCACCTCCCGGGCTTCGACTAGTGAACACCGAGACGTGCCTAGTACTAGTCAGTCACCAGTCTCGCCGGCAGGGCCCGTCATGCCTCCAATCGCAGAGATGCCTCCTGTAAGAAGAATCTCTCATTTGGCTCGAAAGTATGATGTTATGAAGCACCTATCCAACATTCTGGCAAGGCTTTCTATCCTTGAGGCCCTCCGCCTATCGTCTGAAATGCGCGAGGAGCTCGTCGAGGCTCTAAGGAGCCCCCTCCAGTTTGATATGGAGGTGGCAGCCGCAGAAGCCTTCAACACCGAGATGATTTAGGATGCCAAATGTCAGGTGGTTATCTCATTTATTGGTGAAGATGAAGACCTTCCCATACATGGTCACATACTCCCACTGTACATCACCAGCCAGTTAATTGGCGTGGAAGATCGCCGCTGTCATTTTGACACGGGTTCCGGGATTAACCTAATCCCAACTCAGACACTGTGGAAACTGGGGTTGTCTGAGGATGATTTAACTCCCTCCGACCTCAGGATCTAGGGGTATTATAGGACTGAGAAAACTCCACTTGGAAATATTTGTCTGAAGACCCAGTTCGGCGGCCTAAATGCCAATACCGAATTCATGGTTGTCTCTCAGGACACTGCCTAAAACGCATTGATGGGTAGGCCGTGGCTACAACTTCACGCATCGGTACCCTCATTGTATCACCAGTGCCTCAAATACTCCCATAAGGGTCGAGTGGGAATGCTCCAAGGAGATGCATCTCCTTTTACCTCTTGTGAAGCCCATTATCTGGACGCTGACTATTACAAGAGCAAGGACAAGCAGATCCTGGCAGGTGAGGTCGAGCCCGCCACTGTCGCGAGTGGTCCTTGGGCAGGTTTGGATGACGCATATATATTCCCAATCCATCGGTTGGAGTCCACGACCCCCGTCATGGGGCAATGCTTTTTTGTTTCGGGTACCAGAGTAAGGCATATTTCTGGGTCCAAGCGATGGAGGGAAATCACCTCATACTCTTACTCTATCCATGCTCAGGTGATCCTCGAGCCTCCTACCCCTGTACAATATCGGGATGTTGGGCTCATGGCAACGACAGTATGTCATAGATGTCTGATTCGCTGGGCCGGAATCAATCAGCTCAAGCCAACGTGCCACTACAGCTTTGATTCCATAAAGCGTGGCCCCTTGGGCTGAAGGCCATATGGGATTGGATCAACCACCTTTCTCTCCATGGTCTCCATAGTGCATGGGTCCCCTGATGTGATGACCTCTGCCGCCCAAGCCAACAACAGCTTCCCATCAGGGTCTGGCAGCCCTGAAACGGCTCCCCCCATGGATGATCCTTCCACAAGTGGAGAGGAGGACATGGAAGATGCTCATACTGCCATTGAGGAGGGCGTCCCCACCACGATCGATGAGTTAGTGTAGGTGAACCTCGGTAGCGATGCGAACCCGAGACCCACATTGGTCAGCACCGTTATGCCCCCCGAGGAATGGCAACGGTACATAGACTTCCTCAAACAGCACCGTGATGTGTTCGCCTGTAGTTATGACAAGATGTCAGGACTAGATCCCCAGGCATCCATCCACCGCCTTGGCCTTCCAGCAAACCATCGCAGGTTCAAGCAGCCTCCCAGAAAGATGCACCCCTCTCACGGTGCCATGGTTGAGGCCAAAGTTGATAAGCTCATCAAGTCCAACTTCTTCAAGGAAGTCCAGTACCCTAGGTGTCTAGCCAACATTGTGCCAGTCGGGAAGAAGAACGGGTAGATCAGGGTTGGGATCGACTTCGGCGATCTCAATCACTACTGTCTGAAGGATGATTTTCCCCATCCCGTGACAGAGTTGTTGATCGATTCCACGGCTGGGTTCCAATCCCTCTCCTTCATGAATGGGTACTCCGGGTACAACCAGATATGGATGGCCCCCAAGGATAAAGAGTTCACTGCCTTCAGGGCCCCCCATGGTACTTTCTGTTACCAGGTTATTCCCTTCGGCCTAAATAATGCAGGTGTCACCTATCAACAGGCCATGCACCGCATATTCAAGCTGATTCTCGGGACGCTGGTGGAGTGCTACATGGACGACCAGGTGGTTAAGTCTTGTCAGTTCCAGGACCATCTCAAAGACCATGAAAAGGTGCTAGTCTTCCTATATTCTCGCCACTTGATGATATACCCGTTGAAGTGTGCCTTCGGGGTCACCTCTGGAAAGTTTCTTGGCTTCATTGTTAGGTTTCGAGGCATCTAGATCGACCTAGAGAAGATCAAGGCCATCAGTCAGATGCCTCCCCCGAGTAAAATTCGGGAGATGAGAGGCCTTCGAGGACACTTAGCCTATATACGCTGATTCATCATTAATCTGGCCGGAAAGTGTAAGCCCTTTTCCCGGCTCATGAAGAAGGGTTTCGCCTATGAATGGGACGAAGAGTGTCAGATCTCTTTTGAGGAAATCAAGCAGTATCTGATTCAAACTCTGGTCTTGATGCCACCCATTTCCGGAAAGCCGCTGGTCCTTTACATGACCGCCCTGGAGCGATCCCTCAGAGCACTTCTCGCCTAGAATAACAACTAGGGAACAGAGAATAGCCTCTACTACCTCAGCTGCATGCTCCTCGACGTGGAAATTAAATATTCTCCCATCTAGAAGAGCTACATGGAGCTCGTATTTTCCATGCAGAAATTGTGTCACTACTTGCAGCACCACGAGGTATAGCTGGTCTCTCAGGTAGACCCGTTAAAATATATCCTGAACCGACCTATGTTGACCGGCCGATTGGCGCACTAGGAGGTGATCCTCCAGCAGTTTGACATCAGGTTCATACCTCAGAAGGCTGTCAAAGGATAGGTGTTGGCAGACTTTTTAGCTGCCCACACAACCTCCATGGACCAGCCACTAGATCTAGGCTTTCCTGATGAGGCAATCCTCTTAGTCGATCACGCCATCCCATGCTGGTAGATGCACTTTGACGGTGCCTCTCAGAGCCCCACTGGTAGAAGGCTCAACGATCCTTGGCTTAACAGAGTGGGTCTGGGTATCGTCTTCATCACCCCGAAGTAAGCCGTTCTGCAGTATTCATTCCTGTTGTCAGAAGGCTGCACCAACAATGAGGCAGAGTATCATGCCCTCATTATTGTCCTTGAGTTGGCTCTCGAGATTGAAATACCCCATCTGTATGTAAAAGGTGACTCTGAGCTAGTCATTAAGTAGGTCAATGGTGACTATGCTGTCAGAAATCCAGAACTCGTGCCATTGCTGGAGTTCACCCTCCGTCTAATGGCTAAGTTCCCTTCCCGGCCAGAGTTCGTTCACATTTCCCGGTCACAGAATAGTCGAGCAGATGCTTTGGCCAGCCTGGCCGCATCACATACGGATCTCGAACAGGATGACCTAATCATCCACGTGGTGCACCGAAGAGTCATTTCTCTTGTTATTCCGAAGGGTGATCGTGGCCCAGGAGTGATCCATATCACCACTGGTGCCCCTACGTCAGGATCTCTGGGGGATTCAGGTGCGGTAATTGAGACAGTTCCTGACTGGAGGACGCCCTTGGTAGAATATCTCTAGCACGACAATCTTCTGCCGGACTAAGCCGAGGAAGAACGAATCCGACGCCACGCGCCGCAGTTCACCCTTTAAAGCAGTCCCAGCCTTGAGAAGCTCCTTTACAGGCGCGTATTTGATGGTGTTCTCCTCTATTGTCTTCAAGGAGTCGAGATCCCACACGTCATGCAAGATGTGCATGCTGGTTCATGTGGCGCCAACCAGGCCAGGTTGAAGTTTTCCCACCAGATTCAGAGGCTGGGATACTTCTGGCCCTCCATGATCTACGACTGCATCGAGTATTCCAATAGGTGTCATGCATGTCATGTTCATGCTAACATTGCGCATCGGACACCGGAGCCTCTCGATACTACCATGTATTCTTGGCCCTTTGCAGCCTAGGGGTTGGATGTCGTAGGGCCTTACCCGCCGGCGACGGCCCGCCAATGCCGGCTCATCTTAACTGCTACGGATTTCTTCTCGAAGTGGGAATAGGAACTCCCACTCAGGGAAGTCAAGGACTGTTCTATCGCTGACTTCGTGATCTCCAATATCATCTATCGGTTTGGAGTACCTCACGCTATCCTCACGGATAACAGAACCAACTTCTGAGCAGCTGAGCTAAAGAAATTGTACGCTAAGTACAACATTCTCTCTAACCACACCTCTCGCTACCATGCGCAGGCGAATAGACAGATTGAGGCATTTAACAAAACCCTCTCTAACATTCCGCAAAAGATGGTTGGTCAGAACAAGAAACGATGGTCAGACAAGCTCCCCAATGCCCTCCGGGCTTATTGGATGACGACTCGTAACTCCACCAAGGTGACTCTGTATTCCCTGGTATACGGAGATGAGGTCGTCCGTCCCATCAAGATCCAGTTTCCCTCATTATGCATGGTGGTCTACGACCAGTAAGTGCCGGATAGAGTTGCTGAAATCCGTCTAGCCGAATTGGAAGCGCTGGATGAAAGTAGGATTCGCGCTTTACATAACTTGGAAAGGCATCAGAGCAGGATGGCTCGAGCTTTCAATAAGAAGGTTCTCCCCTGCTCCTTCCTACAAGGTGACCTGGTGCTGGCTCTCAGAGTGCCAATGATTCCTGGTAGGAAACCACCCAAGTTGGAGCCCAAATCGGAGGGTCCTTTTATTGTCCATAAGTTCTATCCCAATGGCGCATATTCCCTAGTGACTATGGATGGTGAGCACATAACTCCTCCCAACAACTCCAGGTTCCTCAAGAAGTACTTTGCCTAAGCCTCCTATGGTCCTAAATGACCTTAAAATGTATGGTCCCGCATTACCTTAAACTGCACCCGGTCCCGCACGACCTTAAACTACACCAGGGTCCGAGCTCTAAGACCTAAACTAAGATCCTCTTGTGGTCCCGCATGACCTTAAACTGCACCTGGTCCTACATGACCTTAAACTGTGTGGTCCCTCATGACCATAAACTGCACCCGATCTCGCACGACCTTAAACTGCACTAGGGTTCGAGCTCTAAGACCTAAAACTGAGATCCTCCTGCGGCCCCGCATGACCTTAAACTGCACTTGGTCCTACATGACCTTAAACTGTATGGTCCCACATGACCTTAAACTGCACCTGGTCCCGCATGACCTTAAACTACACCAGGGTGCGAGATCTAAGACCTAAAACTAAGATCCTCCTGCGGTCCCGCATGACTTTAACCTGCACCTAGTCCTACATGACCTTAAACTGTACGGTCCTGCCTGACCTTAAACTGCACCCGGTCCCGCATAACCGTAAACTACACTAGGGTCTAAGCTCTAAGACCTAAAACTAATATCCTCATATGGTCCTGCATGACCTTAAATTGCACTTGCTCCTACATGACCTTAAACTGTACGGTCCCTCATGACCTTAAACTGCACCCGGTCCCGCACGACCTTAAACTGCACTTGGGTCCGAGCTCTAAGACCTAAAACTAAGATCCTCCTGTAGTCCTGCATGACCTTAAACTGCACCTGG
Organism: Viscum album; assembly: GCA_963277665.1. Classification (NCBI taxonomy): domain Eukaryota; kingdom Viridiplantae; phylum Streptophyta; class Magnoliopsida; order Santalales; family Viscaceae; genus Viscum; species Viscum album. The sequence goes on from OY728151.1 coordinate 1,972,356,138, forward strand.
TCCCGCATGACCTTAAACTGCACCTGGTTCTACATGACCTTAAACTGTACGGTCCCGCACGACCGTAAACGGCACCCGGTCCCGCATGACCTTAAACTGCACCAGGGTCTCAGCTCTAGGACCTAAAAATAAGATCCTCCTGCGGTCTTGCATGACCTTAAACTACACCCAGTCCAGCATGACCTTAAACTCCACTTTTCCCTACATCTGGGCTCCTTGGTCCGAGTTCTAAGACCTAAACCTAAGATCTATATTCCGTCCAACATGACGTTAAACTACATCTCTAGAACTACATGTGGCATTATTCCCTTCTTTATGGGATACGTAGGACTGCCTGAACACTTAGATTTCAGGTCCAGTCCCGTCTCTTAGGAGATCACATGATCTCCCGGTTGCCTCGGTCTTTTGGCCTGCCCTTCCCTTGGGAGTCCTCCATCTTTTGGCCACTCTCAAAATGAGCCCTTCGACCCTCTTCAGTGGTCTACTAATGTGTTCAGAGTACTCTCGTCTTGGACCTGGAGTGTCAGATTCGACTTAGACAAGTTTTCGTCCACTTTTTGATCTTCGTGTTCCTCTCCATTCAGGCCCCACCATCCTTCACACCCGGAGTGACCCCCAAGAACGGCATGTATACAACGCCTAAGGGCTCTCCTATCGTTACAGGCCAACTCCCCCAAGGGTTTTGGGAGAAAAATTGATACAAATAACGTGTTGTGAATGTGGTCAGCGGTTGATACTCATTTGTTTACCCCTTCTTCTAGGCTAACGCGGCAGGATGCTGTGTTGCGAACGTGGTCAGCATTAATCCTCAGTCGTCACACCGGCTTCCTCGGGCCTTGAATGTTGGATGCATGATTCACATTGTGTTCTTACCCACCGTGTTAAGGTGGAATCTCAACACTCCTTGTACTAACCCTCAGTACACCCCCACACATCGGACAGACCGAGGTGTGTAACGGTGTCTCTCGGGGCTCCCGCGATCTGAGCACTAGAGTATATGCTTGGGTTTCTTCTTTACAGGTTGTGTGCAGCTTTACCCTCATCCCCATGGGGAACGAGGAGTCGGCCAGACATTGCATTTCGGGCCCAGCGTAGCTGGGAGCTAGCATCTCCTACCCCCCTGATTGTTGAACCCTCGTAGGCCCCTTTGGCCCGAGGCTCCTCTCTCGAAACCGCGCGCAGTGATGGTATGGGATTACACCCTCACCCGCATCAGGTATGCTTTATCGCATCATGCATTTTCCTCTTGGTCAAAGACTTACGACCTTAAACTGTGCTGCTAGTCCAAACCATATGACCTTAAACTGTGATGTTGGTCCAAGCCTTAAGACCTTAAACTCTGTTGTTGGTCCAAGCCTTACGACCTTAAACTGTGCTATTGGTCCAAGCCTTACGACCTTAAACTGTGCTGCTGGTCCAAACCATACGACCTTAAACTGTGTTGTTGGTCCAAGCCTTACGACCTTAAACTGTGTTGTTGGTCCAAGCCTTACGACCTTAAACTATGATGTCAGCCTAAACCGTATGACCTTAAATTGTGCTGTTGGTCAAAACCATATGACCTTAAACTGTGGTGTTGGTCCAAACCATATGACCGTGAACTGTGTTGTTGGTCCAAGCCTTACGAACATCAAATGTGCTATTGGTCCAAACCATATGACCTTAAACTGTGTTGTTGGTCAAAACCATATGACCTTGAACTGTGTTGTTGGTCCAATCCTTACGACCTTAAACTTTTCTGTTGGTCCAAACCATACGAACTTAAACTATGTTGTTGGTCCTATCATGAGACCTTAAACTGTGATGATATCGTCCTGGCCGCACAACGAAAAATGGCACCGCATTGTGATGACCTCCCCATGGGGGACATCACGCCAGGTATTGGCCAATTACCATGCCACTTGTCAATGCCTGTTACGGCTTGATTATTGTGGAGACGCCAGGAATTTATACCCTAGGAAAGTATCCCCACAAAAGAAAAACCATTTACCTTCAAGAACAAATAAGATATATCAAATGCTACTTCTTTTGGTGTGAGGGCTAGACCTGCATGACTCCTTCGTCCTTTGCGCAGGCGCCATATCGCGCCATGCTGCCTCTCAAGAACTATGTATGGCTTGATTCTTATCCTAATGAGATACGTAGGAGCTCCTGGGAACTTCCCCGCATGCCCAGCCTAACTTTTTGTGTACGGTATCTCAGCCTAATCGCGTCCCCAGGAGCACATAGTAAGCAGGGCTTTTCCCCACACTCACGTTGGGTTTTGCAACTGCTTTACCGTGTGTCTCCCATTCCCCTTCTCCTTTGGCCCGAGTTCTAGGACATAAAACTAAGATCCTTTGTGTGGATTTCCATGACTCGGTCTCTCTTGTGGGATTGTACGATGTGGTGTGGGATTATTTCCTCATTCACATCGGGTTACTCGTCGTGTCGTGCCTATCCCCAGATGAGATGTGTCCCCCGTCCCACACGACGTTAAACTGTATTTTGTCCAACATGACATTAAACTATGCTTCTAGAACTACATGTGGCTTGATTCTCATCCTATTCAGATACGTAGGAATGCCTGGACATTTCGTCTTGGGTCCAGCCCCAAGGATTACCAAACCTCGTCCCTCCTTATTGTCGGCCCCTCGGCTTGACTTCATGGGAAGTGGTGTAATCGTGACATCTTCCCCGAATATGTTCGGGATGCCCCATAGTAGTAATGGGAAGCGAAATTTCTCTTGTTAGAGAGGTCCTGCCTGAAAATTGGGATGACCCGTGACCAGGTTGGTACGTCCGCCTAATGCGCCTCCACCACGGTGGCGCAATTTCGGGAGTGTTGGACTATGTTCGAACAAACCACCACTCCACCTTCCATGCTTTTCATGCCCCTTTATTCGGATCCTCATTATCTTTCATGTCTGACGGGACCCCCTAACAGTATGGATGATAGACCTATGGTCCGCCTACTGTCCTGGGCCAACGTTCTGGAGGACTGGTCATGTTTGACGGGACCCCCTAATAGTATGGGTGATAGAATTTGGTACGCCTACTTCCACAATATGGATGATAGACCTTTGGTCCGCCTATTATAGAAATATGGATGATAGACCTATAGTTCGCCTGCTATCCTGGGCCAACGTTCTTGGAAACTGACTGGCGATATTTGAGTTAGGCCCCGTGTTGAGAACATGGTCAGCGGTCAGCCCTCATTTATTGTCCCAACTCCAGTACAACACGATATAGATGTTGCGTTTTCTTCACAGTTAACAGTTATCCTCCATCATCGCGCCCCACAGTGTTCTGAATTCGGGTAGCATGAGTCACCATTCCTTTTCATCTCCCTATGTTCAGATGGATTTCAATGCCCCCGGAATTGCCTCGCTTGTGTGTCAGAGCACATTGAGAAGGTGATATATCAATCGGTCTGATTTCTTCTCCTCCAAAATCCAGGCCCAATTATGGATGTCTGAAGCTTGGTCTATTCCCCATAGTTAGAAGAGATGATAACACGAGTATCCTTTTCTTCTCGCGTTGGATGCGACCCACAAGATCTTAGTGATGGGTTGTTATTCATTTCGGAATTATGGTTGAGCATATTAAACCAAGGATATAGATTAATGGATTTGGCCATGTATTGGATTGAGATGGTGAGAAATACAAGAAAGAGGTTCATGAGATGGCCAAAACAAAGCCCTTAAGGATCAGCGGGCTGAATCGAACTTTCCAGCGCTGCTACCCTTTGGCCGGTAGCCTCCAGGACCGCTTGTCGCTCCGTGAAGACTCCCTCCTCATCAGCTGCTGTAGAGCGCAGCTCACCAATCCTAGCTTGTACCTGGGCCTGCTCGGTTCGAAGTACGATCATATGGTGACTCGCATCCATCAGTTGTTCCTACACGTCATCCATCTGGTCCGTCAGTTGCTCCACAAGCTCAGATAATGTTGCAATGAAGGCCTCTTTATCTGCCGCCTACCCTTCGAGGTTTCGGACCTCCTGCTCTGCCCTCAGCAATTCTCAGGCGCTCGCCGATCGTTCCCGACACTGGGAAACACCGGTGCGCCGACTGCTCTCGCGTATCTTCTCAGCCATGTAATCACGGACCGTCAGACGAAGGCACTGAGCGTCAGCCCCTCCGGCGCACAGGAAGTGTAGCCAGTTCTGGAGTGATCCCATCTGTCTCAGCCAATCCGACTGGGACTGTCTGAGAAAGTGCTGGATACACTTCCACCCTTTGCGCAGTGTCATCCATCTCTCCTCGGCTGCCTCTGAGTCCGAGCCATCTACCTCCTCAGGGTCAGCGGGTCGGTACGTAGGGAAGGCATCCAGCAGATCGGCAGCAGGATCTGCCTCAGGGATGTCTTCGTGAGGAATAGGATCCTCGATGTCCGGGCGACCTTCCTCTCTCACCCCAGAAGCGACGATGCCTCCGTCAGCCTCCGGCCTCACCACAAGAACAATACCGATGATGCCCGCTGCCCCCTGCTCACCAATTTCCAGGGTTGACACAGTGTAGGGAGCATGTTCTGAATGATGTGGTATGTCCACCACTGGTCCGCTCACGGATGGCCCGGGCTCCGCAGCCGGACAAGCCTCCAATGTTGAGATCACTGCACAAGTCATACACTGATTAGTTGGGATCTTTTGATAATAAGCGCCAGTAGTGAAGCGTGAGACTTACAGGAGTCCAGAGTGTCGGTCTCCAGTGTTCCGGCCGCTGCAGGATCCGCCATGATGGGAGACCCCTCTGCGCTTGTTAATTCAATGATGGGTGTCAGATCTCCATCATGTCCCACCAGTTCCTCTCCTCCCTCCTCTAGTGGGGATGCCCGTCCAACACTCAGCTGCTCCTGAGTTAGGTAGATAGGCAGTTTGGAAATTATAAAGGATAATGGTTAAAGAAGGAAAATGGACGAAGATAGAGACAAACCTCGAGTATCTCGGTTATGTCGAGATCAGATCCAACAATCTCGCCGCTCTCTTGGAGACTCCCTTGGTAGGTCACACCTTGAAACCCCTCATCTTCGGGTTCTCCTTCTTCTTCATCTTCTCATTCGCCTTTGTCTTCTTCGGTCTCCTCCTCCCCCTCTGACTCCTCATCACTATCGCCTTCTCCCGGCGGCATCACTTCCGAATCATGCTCCTGGCCGAGCATCACTTTCACTAGGAAAGGTGGCTCCGCACGCCGACCCCTTTGGCGCCTGTATGTGTCCATGGCCATCAGATAAGCATGTCGTCGATGGAAATTTACCTGGTCAGTAACTCGAACGAGCCCGACCTCTGGCAGCTGGATCCCGTTTTGCATGATCTTCTACCAGACAACATCAATGCTCAGCGATTCCCTCAGGGACATCCAGGCTGACCACAGCGCCGGTAAAATTGCATCTTGGGAAGGATCGAGTAGGTATCTTATCTGCTTCCCGGGCAGTTCCCTGGCCGCCTCATGTGACCCCCCCACGGGCAACGAGGTCGCGGCGGCGCTGTGTGATGTTCCCACTGCTGAAGTCTTGGCCTGCGCAGGCCTCGCTGCCTGATGCACCCCAGGTTCCCCCCTTCTGGCAGCACCTTGCCTTCTCCCTCATCGCCTGGTTTCCACATGAGTAACCTTGAGTTTCCGGACTCTCTTGCATAAAATACCATCATGGAATGCGATGGTCCAGTGTTCGGCATACTCGGTTTCTAGGCCAGCATCAACCCCAGTGGGAGGAAGAGTAAGAACATCGCCAGAGCTGAAAGTGGTAAACATCAAAAACATCTGGCGCAGAACGCAGGGATTTTTCTCCTTCCAGATAGCTTTGAATACCTTATTCGGTATTCGTTGGAGGACCCCGAACTACTTGGCGAAACGGGATGGCACGTAAGGCTCGCAGATCACCTTCACGTCGATCCGAGCCACGAGCACCCTGCCTTGAATGATCTGGAAATATTCCTACAGTTCTAGAGAGCCTCGGCCATTGTCCACCATATGGGCGACTGGGGTGGGGAATGAGCTGAAGTGGATGTTTTTGTGGTTTCCAATGCGGATTCTCACGCCCTCCTCATTGAGCGTCATCAGCGCCACCCCTGCAATGTTCAGCAAGGACGGCCCCAGGCCATTGCCAGGAGGACGGATGACGTTTGGGAAAGTGTACCCACCGAGGAGAGCTGTCACCCAGCCGTGGAAGATCTGGAAGGGTCCACATACTCTCCTATTCGACCCCCCTCGTGAGACGCATCCCAGAATGGCGTACAACTTGGCCAGTACGGGGATGCCCATGTTGAACCATTTGTTGGTGTCCATGGTAACCGCCACCACCAGTGTTTCTGGATGGACGCCCATCCTCACGTCCCGCACCGGCAGGAGCCACCCACTCAGGAAGGCGAAAAGGAACCCAGCATACCGGACGTTCGGGTCCCGAGCCTCGATGACGCGATAGCCCCATGATTGGTATTGCCCCGCCTCCAGGGTCCTACAGTATGACCCATCCCTGCTCCTCTGAGCCGCGTTTGGGCACCGTTTACCCCGTCCCAACATCATGACGGACGGATCCTTCTCATGGAACAGGCTGAATCAGCCCTTGAAGGCAATGTCCTTCAGGAAGTCCTTGACCCCCAACCTCTCTTTGGCCAACTCGAGTAGGTGCCACGTCAGCATGGGCATCCGTGACCTGTCTTCCCAGGTGTTCTTTGGAGGAACGAACTCGTCGTATTGGTAGCCCTCCAATGGGATAAATCCGATGTAGTGAATGTCCTAGAGACTAATTCCAACTTCCCCATGATGAAGTTGGAATGTATTGGTATCAGGAGACCACCGGGTGAATAGCTCCGGCCCGAGCTCAGGTTGATGGTGGAAGTGGAACTGCGACGTCCATACCACCTCGAACATGCCAATATACCACAGTTCATCCCTGAACTGGTCGAAGGTATGCCGAACCCAGAATTCCTAGTCCCACTCTCTGGTGAAGTAACCCCCGTACCGCAGGTCCCAATCCTTCATCCATCCCTTCGGGTCATCTGTGACGCTCTGACAGAACGTGCTCGAGTAAAGGTCTAGATAATTCTCTGTGATAGGCTCGTCCCCGATAATGGTCCTGGTCCTCGGTTTCAAGACATATACGTCCATATGTTTGGTTTCCCTGGCAGGATGGCCATTGTTGGTGATGTTGTAGCAAGGAATCTCGTCCTCCCGGGTCACCCATGACCGTGGTGTGTCCACCTCGAAACCCGGCAGGGGATCCTCCTCCAGAATGCCGAAATTCCAGAGCGGGAGGTTGTCAGACAGAGGATACGTCTTCTAGGCTAGAGTCAGCAGATTGAACAAGGTCAGGTTATTGGAAACGATCACCTTGGCTCCATAAACCTCCTCGTTCACCACTATTTCGGTCCTACGAGTGCTGGCTTCCCCCTCATCAACTCGGTTTGCGGCCATCTAGAATATATCGGGAGTCGCAAAAAATTGGGATGTAGTGTGCGGAATCGGAGAGTGCTGCATGAAATATGAAGTGGTGGCGTGAAATCCGGGATATGGGCGCGCAATCGGCACGCTAATCGCGGAATATCCCAAGTAGGCGGGCAAGGACGGCCAAAATACGGAAGGAATTCCGCACTACCAGAGCGTTTTTATGCGCAGCCGTGGGAGAAATTTCCTGCATGAGAGCTATAAGCCTATCACGCGGAAAAGCTGGGGAACAGATTTGGGACCCAGCACCCCTTTTTATAGGCGAGGCTAGGGTTCTGTGCCACGTGGAAAGCAAATTCTGCGACGATCTGTCCTTTTGTGCGCCGCGTGGGTTGTTTGCGCGCTAAGCGCCTAGGAGTGGCCCTGCTCCGGCGTTTCGGCGTTTCCCTCGTAATCCGACCGTTGCGACCTCTTTCCAATCCAATTCCAAGGGGGGGAATTTGTAGACGATGAAAAAACGTCCGTAACTCCTAGAAGAAGTTTCGAAATGGCAAAGCAAAGTCATATTCGGAATCAGAGGCCCGGTCCGGAGGCCTGGTAAGTGGTGCGTGAAATAAAAGAGGGCTTGCGCAAAATAATGATGTGCGTGCGAAGCATTCCCAGGATTCGTGTAATCGAGCCGATGGTGCACACAATTTTTCGCGCCCTGATTCCGCGCGGTGAATCTTTGCGCGCCAACAGTTCCTATCGCAGAAACTTTTGTGCGCCGGCTGGATTTCGCGCCGGTTGATGCCTATAAATAGAAGGCGACCCCTAAGGGTTTGGGGGTTGCGGAATTCGGATCGGCTCTCATGCGCGTAATTCGACTCCCCCCGCGCGCAATATGAATTCCATGTAATCCCCCTTTTCTTGAACCTTGCCCTAGGGTTCGCCTTTGTGCACAACTCCAATGGCTTAAGTCAATTTGCCTACTCCTCCGGGTACTTCCCTTACGTGTGGTCGTTGCCCCTTGCACGCAATCCCCTTCTATTTGTGAAATACCTTGCGCTCAATCACCTATCCGTGCAATACTATGGCCCTATTGCACGCCATCCCGGTGTTTTGCGCTCAAACCGTCCTTTTACGCGCAACACCGAGGGCCCCATTAACTTGACGCTCCTTGGCTGCCTTTCCGCGCTGGCACCTAATGTCTCCCTTGCCGAGCATGTGCACCATGCGTTGTTTTCCTATACGGCCTTCTAGGCTCGTACGAAGTAACCACAAGGACCCTTGGGCGGTGTTTCCCGTTGAGTTTCTTTTCCTTATGCTTCTCCTCATAGGCACGCTAACAGTTAATACTTCTTCACATAGCCACGTTAACGTGGACCCTTCAATGGTTCACCCTACGGCCCCCCTTCACTACGGCCTTGTCGATGCCTTCCCTCCCACAAGGGGTAGAGGGCATTGGGAATGTAATCCCTAGGGGTGTGGAGTGAACTCACCTCGTCCAAGATGCATGACGTTAAACTGCTAAGCACATCGTCCTTAACACATGACGTTAAACTGTGGTCTGACACCGTGCTTCGCACGTAGGGCCCCCCCCCAGCTCTGACATTTTTTACGCCTCTCGTCTCCACGGGAATGGAATATTCCTCACAAGGAATGAGATCCTCATTGTCGGAGTGGCGTTTTTCCACAGGGAATGGCTGCCTCATAGCGTAATCCCCTAGCCTCTCTTACGGAAGGTTGCACCCATGCACCTCCGTACTTCCCCCCTGCCAAGGCTAGTGGAGTCCCTTTCCCACTTTTCTTTATTTCACCACGGGCCTCCACCCTAGAGTAAGCCCCGGAACCTAGGGACGCTAACCACGCGTAAGCCCCTGTTTCCTCTTTGGGCCGCTCAACACGTGAGCCCCATTCCGCTTCTGACGGACGCACCCTTCACGACGTGATCATCTGGTCCCTAATGCCTCTTGTTTCTCACAACGAGCATGACTCACATGGGCTTAGAACTCACATCGACCATGACATCCTCCAATGGGCTTCCTCAGAGCGTAAGCCCCATACCAGCGAACTACGTGGACTTTGATTGGTGCTAAAGCATGGTACGTAGGAATCCTCCACGAGGTTCAATCCCACCACTCGGTCGTTCCGACCTCTCCACGTCGGTTCCCCGACCGACATGGGCCGCCATAGAGAGTAACCCCCATGTCAACCATGGGCCGCCTCAGAGCATAAACCCCAGATCCATCACCCCATATGACGTTAAACGGTATGTCCTCGTCCCGCATGATGTTAAACTGTATCTGGTCCCGCATGACATTAAACTGTATTCCCCCTCTTGGGTCGTCTCAGAGCATAAGCCCCATGCCTCACACCCACGTCTCATCCTGACTTTCCACCTCAATCCCACGTGCCTTGGGAAGTTCATTCCCTAGCCCGGAGATATTACTTCCTCCAGGCTCCAATCCATGTGTCCATTCTCCCAGGTCCCCTATTCAGGTGTCCCACCGTATCACCAAACTATGAAAACTTAGACTCCCTGCCCTAGATATACGTAGGAAGCCTCCACAAGGTTCAAGCCCATCACCCCATCACCCATCCTGATCCTTACCCGGGCCTTCACATCTCGGTGAGATCATTCCACCCCATCCCACTCCATGGTATCCAGGAATCCACCCACGTGTTGGCCCCAACATCGGTGTTCCCCCTAGGGGGTCCTTCAATCTGATCCACTCTCAGTGTTTTGATCAGTCTGATCCATCTCCGCAAGACGTTAAACTCGCGGCATACCCCGTGTTAAACATGGGAAGATGAGGAAAACCTCATATGGTACATAATTCCCCGTGTTCGATGTGGGATGCCTCATGATTCCGCGCCCTCGAGAAGCCTTTTGATAAGGGACAGAAGACAGTCATGCCGACCCCCAACATCAAGACATGCCAATGACACCCCAACATGAAAATTCTCCTCGCTGAAGGTTTCTCCCTCAACAAGACCCCTTGGAGCGTCTTGACGGAAGCAGCGTAATTAACTGGCGCCCATGAAGATATGGCACCAGGAATGAGCTTCACCAACCCGTCTTAAATCTATGAGGGAGACCCGGACTAGGTGACATGCTCCGAGGAGGAATCCACAGAAGGAAGAACCAACATCCAATCATCCCGGTATCGATCAAGGAGCAGACATCCTTGAACTAGGAACAGATGTCTCCCGCCTTTGGAAAGCGGGAATGCGGGGAAACAAGCCGCGCACCCTCCCATGCGTGACGGACACGTGCGCGCACCCCGACGTAAAAGCATCAGAAATAGGGACATTTAGTATATAAAATGGATTGAGATGGAGAGATTCAATTATTTCTCTCAGTTTCACAATCTAGGTCCAATCCTGTAGAGGTTTCTTTATCATGAATTGTGAGAGTTGTTGCACCTTCAATTTTTACATCCTTTTTTTCATTCATGATTTTATTAAAAACTATATTTAGAGTATTTCAAAGAGAGGATGAATTTATGATTTTGTATAGTCTAGATATCTCAGGCACCTCCCATCACTCAACTTAGCGTAGCTAATGTTAGACATCTTTTTGAGTTGTTTGTATTCCATATTACTCCCAAGATGAGTTTTCATATTCAGGATGTTGAAATTGAGAATAAATGGTTGTCCAGTGAAATGGAAACCATGGGATTTGTGATGGGGGACATGAGGCACTCCTTTGATGATAGTGAAGTTGCTTTTTGGGGGACAATAGAGACTACTCATGTTTTTGCATCAACATATTTTTCTCTACCTTCTTCTACCTCAGTTGATACCAATGGAATAATGTCGTTAGTTAAAGTTCATCTATGAGATATTATTGGATATATCTATTAATCACTTCAGGAGTACCATATCTATATCAAACAACATGTCATACATATATTCAAACTAGTTAGATTATAATTAAACAGATCTTGATGTATTAGGTAAACCATCACCAAGGCCACAGAATAGAATATTTTCAAAGTATATAATAAGCATGAGTTGAACTCTTATTATGATATTTTAGAAGAAAAAATAATGTTTCCACCTATTAATAGGGTGTTTAGGGATTTTTAATGATAACATAATTTTTTTAAACCTTGACTAAATATCATTATGAAATAGATTAAATGGTTCTTTAGTTCTATATATTGAAGGAAAATCATTTTTATGGATGTTTTGAACCCCATAAATCACTTATTATATGTATTTTGTACAACACTAGTTTCTCATAAGGTGATTACTTTGTTAGCCTTCACAATAACCCCTTCTTGTGATCCTTTATAGCCTCAATATGAATAACATAGTATATATCTAGTTGAATCATTTAGTAATCTCATACGATTGATCATTAGGGAGCTTCCTCAGACTACCTCACCCCCTACAACTTATACATTAGTGCCTCCTACCTCTAAAAAAGAAAAGGGACATGTTGATCCATCTTACCTAGCTAAGAGTGATTAATATTATACTTATTCTTTGATTTGAATTTTTTCATTCCATTATACTAATTTATTGTTGTACACTAAAGAATTTTTGTTATTAATTAAGTTACTCTCATATATTTCATGATTTCTTTCTTTATTTTCAATATTTCATGTCCTTTAATTTTGATAATTCCAAAATGTGGAGAACTATGTTGACATTTACCTTTTAATTTTCCTTTTATACAAATATTTTGAAATCAAAAATATAATTTTATACCAATATTATTTCTATGGAATTGACATTTAATATTTTTGGTTTATGTGTTAAATTTTAAAATTTTAATTTTTATATTTTTAGTTTTGTAACAATTTTTAATGTATTTATATTTCAAAATTTACTTTCAAAATCAAACATTTTTCATTTTCAAATGTTAAGTAGATTATGACTTTTCAAATTCATCTATTTTCTATATACTATGGTTTGGTAAATGGTTTATTAAATGTTGTGATTTTTGATAATCAGGATTGTGGGAACCAAATCATTTTATTTCTCATAGATCATAATTATTATGTTTCAAAAGAATTTATTTTTTAGGATAGTGTGACATTTTATAAAGATAATTTGGTGATATATTTATAAGATATACAATTAGTTAAAATTATACAACCACCAGATATTAACATCCATAAGAAAAAAACATACTGCCTGATAAAAACCGCAATTATAAATAACTTATTGCTATATATGTCCCACATTCATGAATAACTAATATCTATATATTTCCTAATTTTAAAAAACAATCTAATAAGAGATACAAACCACCATAATTAATATCCTACCACCATCCATGACTCCGCAATAACGATAACTTATTAGAAAGGTGAATCACTACCAAAGATGACCTAAGACTTGAAATATTCTATGAGTGTTGTTATACCTAATTTGAATTAAATGATTCCAAAAAATATTTTATGTAATTTAATGTAGTGGATTTTTGTATTGATTATTTAAAAACCCTTTCATGGAACCAATGAAGAAAAGTCATAGGTTCATTATAAGAATCGAGAAAATCTTTATGATTGTAAGAACCCAGATCAACTTTTCAGGTATGTTTTCTTTTTTTGGTGTTTTTGAGAAAAATGTGTGTTTCTGGAAATTTTTAAAGTACATGTCGTGTACTTTATAAGTACATGTCATGTACTTTATAATTACATATCGTGTACTCTGTTGTCGCTCATAGCTGTGTGTTATCATTGTTACAGTCGACCACACCAGCATGTGTGGTGACCTAGAGACCGCCTAATGCGTGTGCCAGTGAAGGCAAGTACATGTCATGTACTTATAAAGAACATATAGTGTAATTTAATTTTATTAATAAACGCACTGGGGTCACGTCTGTTTGATAGAACCGTCTCCTTCTAGGTCTGTTTTTTCCGAGAGCGAGAATACTACTATGATCCTTCTTTTAGCCCCTAATCATGTATCTATTCACCGAATCAACAACTGTCGATTTCATTTGTATCACCTCGGTAATCTCTTCCATCCGATAGATATTCATTTCCTGATTCCTCCTCTTTCACAGTTTATCTTTGGATGAGAGTTGTTATCATTTTTGTAGAGATATAGTGTTATTGGGTGATTCAAGGTAGAAGGATCACATGTAACGATCCTACAACACCAAGGAAGGTGGTTTGTGCCTTTCCATTGAAATACATGAAGTTATATGTTCAAAAGTTCCCAATACCCTTGAACGGGGTATTGCGTGTTTCCTATTTTAGCCCTATTAGTTTCTTTCCATGCTTGTATACTTGATTAGAGGTTAATTGAATGTGAAAAAGGTTAATTGATATGGTTTTGAAGTGTTTTCCCATGAATGTTTTTTTGTTACTGTTTGGCCTTTCTTAGCATGCTAGACTACCTTGTTTGTTTACCATTCCTAGTATTGTAGGATGGAGTGATGTTTATCTGACATATTGTTATTCTATAGACTGTTAACCAAGCAGTTCTTGAGGTTTAATTTGGCTGTATTGGATTTCTATGCATGTTTGACTTACACAGGGTTGTGGGAACCTGGTGTAGTAGACCATAGGGAAAATTGATGTAAGGGCTTCTCTAGGGTGTCTGTTTTTACTATTACTATGTACGGCCATAGTGTAAATTTACATAAGTGATTCCTCAGAGTTTCTGTAGTTCCTCAACGTGGGTCACATGGGGAATGTGACGTAATTTCTTCCCTATAGTGCCATTTAGGTACTAATATGAGACTATGGGGGAAATTGATGGTGAGTGCTTTCTTAGAGAGTCTATAATAAAGTTGAACTAGAGGGGTTAGACTATGTGTACTTCCCATAGGGTTTCTTGTATTGTTAGGTGGGACCCGAGTGGATTAGACTATGAGAACATCCAAGAGGGGTACCTGTTTGAGATTATCTGATTACTTGATACGAGGAACTGAATTCTTGGAAACTGTGGATTTGTTACTATTGATTACTTCCTTGTTTACTACTTAATTTACTTATTACTTTCCATATATATTTACTGACTATTAGGCACAAATATTTTGGTGGTTTTCTACTGGGATTAGTTTCACACCCGGTTTGGAGCATGATTTAGGGCCCAAACAAATTGTATTTTTGAAGGTATAGATAAGGGAAAGCACCCTTTTACATCAGGTTCTGGACAGCTTTGGGAGCTGACGAGAATGGGACCAAGCTGAGGCATGTGAGACTAAGGTGTTGTTTTCTTATTTTCTTTTTTTCTTTGACTTAGTACAATATTTCAGCATGGTGACGTGTTTGGATGCTTTGCTAGACATATGTATCATGCATCATTATATTTGTGCTCTTGTTTCTTATTACTACCAGTGTTCCGCTTTTTACTGTTGTATGATATTATAATACTCCCGCTATTGATATTTGTTTCTCTTGCGCTGTGTTACTCTACTAGTGAGGGCATAGTTTCCCCACTATCACACCAAAGACCCTTGCTGGTAGTCAAGAGCCTCTGGAATTCGGGTAAATGCGCTTGAGGCTATGTGACCATCCGGGTACGGATAGCCTCTTGGTGGATTCAGGAACTGGGACGTTACAAAGTGGTATCAGAGGAATTGTTTAATCTTGAATTACGATTTAGAGCCTATATATAGGGATAGGGAGGAATAGGTACTTTTTAATAGGATGTGTCTGGGAGTAGCTAACCCGTGTATAGGGAAAATCCAATATACCATGTTTATTGCATGTTTTCTGGTTTTGCAATTTTACAATTGATATGATTTTTACCATTGGTTGATTCCCATGTTTTGTACTATTATTGTTGATGTTATTGAGGTTATATTTTTGTTGCAACCTGATGAGATGAGGGTATGCCATCTCATGCATTATATAGGGACTTTCTAGAAATCACATGTCATGCAATATTTCCATTCCATGTAGGTTCCATTAACGATTTCATGTTGTTGTGAAAGATGTTGTGCTAGATATACATTTTATTTTGATAGTTTCCATGATAGAATACATGTTTGATAAGGTATTTTTGTGTAAGGTTTTGTTTTAAAGAGCACCAATCATTAGTTCTTGAGGTGTTATGGGCCCTCATGGATCTGAATTTTTTGGATCATTGCCTTGTTTTCCTCATATATGACATGAATAAGATGACAATAATGGATTTATAGGGAGTATGGGCCCTCACAGATCATAATTTGGCACTTTAATGTTCGTTTTAGTGTTTTTTTGGTCTCCTGAGATGTTTCTGAGGCTTACTATCTGGAAAAACCTAGAAGACATGACGTGTAATGATGAATACATGCCATGTGTTATTCTTCTCAGGAAGAAACTATTTTTCTTGAGTACACACCGTGTACGATATATACATTCCATGTAGTATCTGACCATGCCCCAGGCTGTTTGGGCAGGGACACGGGGTTTGGAATCATAGGAACGACACGTCAGGCACTGGATGTACATGCCGTGTTGTAGAACCGTTTAATTGTCTGTGTCACTAAAAACACTGGTCGGTTGAGTCTTTTCTAATACAGGTCGTGTCCATCTAGAAATTTTCGTGTAGTGTAACCCGAGAATCTGGCCGTGTCACTAACAACATGGGTTGGAAAAATCTTCTTAATACACACTGTGTCCATCTGAAATACTCTGTGTTGTCTGAGCCGTGTATCCAGTCATGTCACTAACAACACAGGTCTGTGAAGCACATACAATACACGCTGTGTCTAGAACTAGCATGCCATGTAGTCTTGTTCTAGGGGATCCATGTGGCATAGTCGTGTAAGGTAAGTCCATCAGGGGAAAAAGATTCAAGTACATGTCGTTTGCAAGGAAAACACACCGTGTATGGCATTGTTACATGACTAGTGTTTCCAAGAGTACACCCCATGTGACGGATTAAGGGAATACATCATGTAGTCATTATACACGTATTATATCTATGTCTTGAAAAACATGAATTCATTTTTTCTCCTGCTCACTTCATATACTTCATTGTTTCAATCCCTATTAATCTAGATTTATGTTTTGAATTTGACCTTGAAAAGTCATGCCACTGAGATATCCTCTGATTATACTCTAGTTACAGGTTGACACTGGACATGGCTGGTCAGGGACTACCAGTAGATCCTCCAGTTGTGCCTATCTTGGCACCAACCATCATTCCAGACACATGTGCTAATGAATAGTTCTGAGAGGGATTTATGAGGTACATGCAGACCTTCCATGAAGTACCACATCCTGCCCCATCTATTGCAGAGTTGATGTGGGTTATCTAGTAGTTCATCCTCCCATTTTTACCAGGGAAGGAGGACCTCAAGATTGAGAGTCATGATTACATGCCATGTTGGGTATCTTGTGCATCAGGAGACTCTTCTAAATAGGAGGGTGAAGATCTCTATATATATGATTTGAAATTCATCCAAGATATTGTGGGATGTGATCTCACAGGTGGGACACTAGTAGGTCATGGCTTGGGATGAGTTCCGGCATACCTTCTGTGACTACTTCGACCCGGAGACATTGAGGGCTGATCGAGCCCGACAGTTCATGAGTTTAGAGCAGGGTACTATCTCAGTCATGGAGTATTATTCCCATTTTCCTAAGATGCACTACTTCACACCTATTTCACGAGGTAATGAGTTATTCATAGAAAGGACGTTTGAGTATGGTCTGAGGAATGACATCTGACCGCAGGTGAACATCTTTTGGTTGAGTTCCATCACTTCTATAGTCATCCAGGCAGTGATCATAGAGTGAAATATGAGGGAATCAAGAGTTGTGATCAAAGGTTGTTCGACATATGGAGTTATTATACCTCATACTCACAATAGGAATCATAGTAGGGAGTATTCATGCGGTGATCCAAGGAGATGAGACACTTCTTCTAGTTTCCTAGAGGTGCGCTACCAATGCGGGAAGACCATGAATGTGTGGCCACATTGCCTGAGAGACCTTCCGGAGTGAGGATCTTGTTGCAAGATAGGTCATCATCAGCTTTTTTGTCAGATATTCTCACCAGTAGCTAGTGAAAAATGGGTCTTCTATGACAACCCATTTCAGGAGAAGCACCATCAGTTTCTCATTAGTATGGGAACTAGAGTTCTTCTGGTCATTCAGGATGAGGTGGAGGTCACGGGTATGGTAGTCAATCACTAGGATTTCAGTGACAACAGGGTGGATAAGCTCAGAGTGGTTAGGCAGGGTAATAGGGTCGTGGTTCAGGCCAGACATTTCAAGTGGTGCAGACCCAACAAGAGAAGTATCTCAGACACTTTATAGTTCAAGGTATTATCTTAGTTGGATCAATTTTAGATTCTGCCCTTTTCGATACAGGGGCTTCCCATAGCTTTATATCTGTTGATGGTGTGGATATCATTGGGCTCTGTCTCCTTACTTATGCTGATGTCTTTATGTTGGAAACCCCGCTGGGGAATAGAATAGCTAGTGTAAGTGAGTGCATGGAGTGACCTCTTAAGATGGGTTGGTGTTTCTTCTTATGGGACTTTTATGTCCTAGAGATGACACGCAATGATGTCATTCTCTAAATGGACAGGTTAGTTCCCTTCCAGGATATTTTTTATTTCTATCATTGTTGGGTGAGTTTCCCATCACCAAACAGAATATCGTTTCTTTATAAGGGAGAATGTGATGTCTAGATGAATAGAGTAGGACCCAAGTATTATGGGTTGGGAGAAGATACAGCCCAGATTTCTAGTGTTTAACTGGATGACTAGGGGATGTCGCATATGGTCTTTCTTCTAGTGGTGGATTGTTTCAGGAACGTATTTCTAGAGAAATTTCAGGTTTTCGTCGGGAGAGAGAGGTATACTTTTCTATTGAGCTTGTGCGAGGAGTGGCATTAGTGTTCATTCCTTCTTATATGTTGGGTACACCAGAGTTACAAGAGCTCATGAAGTCGTTGGAGGATTTGAAAGCAGAGGGTTGTATCTGACCTATTACTTATTTTTGGGGTTTTCATATCCTGTTTCTGAATAAGTCAGACGGTACCCTCAGACGTTGTGTGTATTATAGGAAGATAAACCAGTTGACGATCAGGAACTGATATCCTTTATTGAGGATTAATTATCTCTTTGAGCAGCTTCAAAGATACCAGGTGTTCACGAAGATTTAATTGAGGTATGGTTACCACTAGTTGCATGTTAGAAGATTTGATATACCTCTTACCACCTTCCGGAGGAGGTATAGTCTATATGAGTATGTGGTTATGCCATTCGGTCTCACGAACACACTTGCAGTTTTCATGCCACTGACGAACCGAGTTTTTTTTCCATACATGTATTCTTTTGTGGTGGCTTGCATGGAAGATATATTGGTGCACTCTCACAATAAACATGACCATGATACCCATATTGAGATCATTGTGTGTACAATGAGAGAGCATCAGTGATATGTTAAGCTCTCAAAATGCAACTTTTGGATGGATCATATTAACTTCATGGGTCATGTTATCTCAGAGATAGGAGTATCAGTAGGTGAATAGAAAGAGGCATCTACAGTTTCCTAATAGTAGGAAAATAATTTCATTGAGGTACAGAGTTTTCTAGGGCTAGATGGATACTACTGACATTTCATACAGGACTTTTCACTCTTAGTAGTGCCACTGACGGGCCTGAAAAAGAAGGGTGCGAAGTACTTGTGGACAGATTCTTATGAGTCAGCCTTTCAAGAACTGAAATGGAGGTTGAATTCATCACCGATACTAGTTCTACCAGAGCTAGGCAAGAGATATATTGTGTATTGTGATGCTTCAGGTATCGAGCTGGGAGATGTTCTTATACATGAACAAAAAGTCGTTTCGTATGGGTCTTGATAGTTAAGGCCACATGAGTCAAATTATCCAATGCACAATCTTGAGTTTGTTGTAGTTGTTCATGTCTTACGCTATCAGAGACATTATCGGTTGTGAGAACATTTTGTGGTTTTCACGGACCACAAAAGTATCATGTATATCTTCACTCAGCATGACTTGAATTTGAAATAGTATAGGTGGGTTGAGTACCTTCAATATTTTTTACTTTGAGATTTCCTATACGCCTGGGAAAGGCAACGCGGTGGCTGATTCTCTGAGCAGGAGGACTTAGATATAGGCAGTTTATGAGGCCAATAGAGAGTGGTAGCTTATGTCTCTGTTCTCTAAGAATCATTTAGTGGTGCACGATAGGCCGGGGTAGATGTTTCTATCTTCTATAGCTGTTATATCTACTCTTTTTGATCGAGGGTGAATGAGGAAACTATCATATTTTGAAGGCCTAGTCCAATGAGAAAGCATGTCAGGAGGGGACCCTATTCATGGATTGAACATAGGTGAGAATAATATCTTTCATTTCTATGGGCGCGTATGGGTGTCAGCAGAAATACGCGAGGACTTGATGCGGGACTTTCACACCTCAATTTGGGCAGTTCATCTTGGCATCACTAAGATGTATCGTGATCTACCCCGTCAGTATTGGTGGCCAGGTATGAAGAGAGATGGTGCTGGCTTCGTGATGAGGTGTTCCACCTATCAGCTGGTAAAGGCATAGCAGCAGCGGCCAGGAGGGATTTTTCTGTAGTTACCCATTCTTAAGTGGAAGTGGAATGTTGTCGCGGTGGATTTAGTGACATGTTTTATGAGGTTAACTCGAGGGAATAATCATTCATGGGTTGTGATTGATAGACTCGTGAAGGGTTCTCACTTCTTTCTAATCAATGAGACCTTCAGTGTTGATGGACTGGGAAGGTTTTATATCCGAGGGATTATACATTCTAATGGAGTTCCCCACTCCATTGTTTCTAAAAGGTATGCACGTTTTAATTCTCGGGTCTGGGAAGGGCTTCAGAAGGCTTTGAGAACACATGTATTTTTGAGTATAGCATACCACCCCCAAAAATATGGTCAGTCCGAGCATACAATTCATGTGCTTCAGGTCATGCTATGAGCATGTATCTTGGATTTTGGAGGTTCTTGGGTGAAGCACATACCTCTTGTGGAGTTTTCTTATAACAATAGTTTTCAAGGAACTATTTAGATGGAACCATATGGGGATTTGTATGGTTAGTCATCTTGATCACCCATATATTGGCTGGATGAAAGAGAGGAATCTATACTGGGACCTCATCTTGTCTAGGAGACCACAGTGCAGATATAGTTGATTCGGAAGAGGATGGCTACTACACAGTCTTGACATAAGTCTTATACAGATCAAACGAGATGACAATTATAGTTTGAGGTCGGGGATCAGATTTTTCTACCTATCACAACAACATTGGGACATAGGAGTATTAGGAGACATGGAATGCTTTTGTTGAGGTACATCACGCCATTTGAGTTTTTGAAGAGAGTTGGTTCGGTTTCTTATCGGTTGTAGTTACCTCAGAGGTATCGGGAAATGCATGATGTCTTCCAAGTTTCTCATATTCGAATTTACTTCTTAGCCCCGTCCCATGCTTTTAAACCTGATGAGGTTGAGTTAGAGGTGGATGCCTAGTTCGAGGAGCTTCTTATCTGGACTGTTGACCATAGTATGAAGGTTTTATATGTCTAGTTTGTTCCACTATTACGAGTGTTATGGATGTATGGGTGGGTACAGGACAAGACATGGGAGTGGGAGGCTGGTATACGATCACAGTGGCCGTAGCTGTTTGAGGAATCATCTTCTATGTAGCCTTGCTATGGAAATTTGGGGATGAATTTCTTTAAGTGGGGATGTTTCTAAGAACCCAGATCTTTTTTTCAGGTATGGTTTTTTTCTGGTGTTTTTTAGAAAAAAGGGGAGTTTCTATAAATTATTGAAGTACATGCCATGTAATTTATAAGTACACACCGTGTACTATGTTGCCACTCATAGTTGTGTGCTGACCATGTAACGACCGACCACACAGCCATATGTGGTGACCTGGAGACCGACTAATACGGGGGCTGATAAAGGCAAGTACATGCCATGTTCATTCGTTTTTTTTTCATTAAACGCACCAGGGTCATATCTAATAGACAGAACCGTCTCCTTCTAGGTCTGGTTCGTCCGAGAGAGAGAGTATGACCATGATCCTTCTCTGAGCCTTTGATCGAGTGTATGTTCCCCAAATCGACCATAGTCGATTACATTGGGATCACTTTGTTAAGATCTTCCTTCTACTAGAGCCTCATTTCCTAATTCCTCCTCTTTCAAGTGTTATCTTCTATTAAGAGTTTTTAGAATTTTTTTATATCTACGGTGTTCTTGGGCTATTCAAGGCTTTAGTTTCATGTATAAAAATCTGGAAACACCGAGGTAGTTGGTTTGGGATTTTCCATTGAAATTCGTTGTGTTATATATGAAAAAGTTCCCTATACCCCTGAATGGGGTATTGCGTGTTTTCTGTTTTAGCCCTGTTAATTGCCTACAATGCTTGTATGATTGATTAGAGGTTAATTGATTGTGAATATGTTTAATTTATAATCTTTGGAAGTGTTTTCCCATGCATTTTTTTGTGACTTTTCGGTCTTTCTTAGCCTGTTAGTTTGCCTTGTTTATTTCCCATACCTTGTATTGTAGGACGGAAATATGTTTATCTAACATGTTGTTATGTTGTAGACTGTTCGAAAGGTTGTTCATGAGGTTTACTTTGGTTGTATTGCATTGTTGTGCATTTTTGACTTACACAGGGATGTGGGAACCTGGTCTAGTAGACCATAGAGAGAATGGACATAAGGTCTTCTCTAGAGTGTCCGTTTTTACAATTATGATTTGAGACCATATTGGGAATTAAAATAAGTTATTACATAGAGTGTCTATAGTTCCTCAACATGGGACACATGGGGGGATGTGACGTAAGTGCTTCCCCAATGTTCCTTTTAGTTTCTGATATGAGACTATAGGGGGAATTGACGGTGAGTGCTTCCAAAGGGAGTCTATACTAAAGTAGAACCAGAGGGGTTAGACTGTTTGTACTTCCCAAAGGTTTGCTTGTATTGTTAGGTAGGACCAGAAGGGATTAGTCTATGAGAAAATCCCATAGGGATACCTTTTTGAGATTATATGATTACATGCTATGGTGAACTGAATTCTTTGAATCTGTGGATTTGTTGATGTTGAGTACTGCGTAGTTTACAGATTCTTTTACATTTTTCCTTCTATATGTGCTCACTGACTATAGGAATAGATCTTTTGGTGGTTTCCTACAGTGATTATTTTCACACCCTATTTGGGTCATGCTTTTGGGCCCAAACTAATTATATTGTTGTAGTTATAGATAAGGACACGCTCCCTTCTACTTCAGGTTCTTGACAGCTTTGGGAGCTGGAGAGCATGGGACCAAGCTCAGGCTTGCGATGCGGAATATTTTTTTTCTTAAATTATTTTTTACTTTGGCTTAGTACTGTATTTCAGCATTGTGATGTGTTTGGTTACTTTCCAAGACATATGTATCATGAATCACTATATATGTGCTCTTGTTTCTTATTACATCTAGTCTTTCACTGTTTAATGTTGTATGATATTATACTACTTCCTCTATTGATATCTGTTTATCTTCCACAGTGTTATTATACCAATGAGGGTATAGTTTTCCCACTATCACGTGCAAGACCCTCACTGATAGTTGGAAGCCTTTGGAATTTGGGGAAATGATCTTGAGTCCATGGGACCAACCAGGTGCAGGGCACATTTGGGTGGATTTCGGAACCAGGACATTACAATAATCATTCTTCAACATAATTTTAAGATGTAGTAATATATATCTGAGAAGACATGCCTCATGCATATGTTATTTTTTATTATAAAAATAAATTATTCTGTTGATTTTGATAGAGTTATCACATATACACTAATATATTGGACTATGAAGGATTGAAGTAAATAGAAGATCATGATAATTTCTTATGGAGAGAAAATCCAAGCTTCATGACACTACTTTTTAGTACATTTAGTGTGATCGGTTTGAGATCATCACCAAGAAAAATATGAGGATCTTCGATCACCTAGATCATTAAATATTGAGATGAATATTTTCATTCATATCTTGTTACAATCTCTATCTATTTTTTATTTTAGATTTATGTGATTTTTTTGTTCATTAAATTTACACACACTAAATCTTACACATAAGCTATAGAATTATCAATATTATCTCAACTATTTTTATCTGAACACCCATGGAAATTATGGAAGATTTTATACTATTGAATATGTTTTTTTATAACCACATATAACTATGGAATGGTATTTTTAGTGTGGACATATTCTGTTGTTGTGTGTATGTTGGATCCATCTTATGGATCAGATTATTTGATATAATAATCTTCATGGCACTGTGTGATTTTCAATTGAAGGGAATTAGGTCTTCGAATGTGACTTACCACCTTGTTTATTTTTTTCTATTTTGGTGTTTTGTTTCCTTGTTTTAAATCATTAATGGTATATATTTTGAAACAATAATAAAATTATAATTTGATACTTAATCTTAAAGAGAGTATATATAATAATTTTGATTATGTAATACAATTTTAAAAGATAAATTAATTATATATATTTCATTAAATGTTCCCTAATTATCCATTGAAAAATCTTCTTAAAAGATAAAACTTATATTAATCTACTATTTTTATTAAGTTTGTTAACTTCATTTAAATGGGTAATATTAATTTAAGTTGTTATTTACATAGATTTTATTAGGAACACTATTTAACCTCGCTTGAGTTAGTCACTAAAACAAACAATAATTAATTTATATAAGATTTAGAAATCATATTATCTAAAAATGATATCGCATTTGAATTTATCATGTCACAATTTGATTATGGTAAAATTTTAATATTTTTTGGATTAGATTAGTATTACTATAATAGTTGGGAATAATATTTTTTATAAATATATCATTTTTTAAATAATATAATTTATAATTCCAATTTATTATTAAATTAAAATAATTATCCAACAAATATAAATGATATAATTAATTACATGGGATCCATCATTACCCGGATTTTGGTATAATTTCTTATTTTTTCGTAAAAATTAATTTTTCTAAAAACAAATTTTCATGGTGTTTTATGTTTTTAACTTCTTCCACTTATATAAATTAAATATTGATAAATTAAGTCATTATTTTTATTCCTCAATATATAATTTATAAAATATTTTAGTTTTATTTTTTGTAATTATTAATACTTACCATAGTAAATATTTTTTACTTTAATAAGGGTAAATCTTGTAATTAAGATTAGAAATAATATATTAAAGATCAAAACACAATAAAACAATATTTTAAGATATTGTATGATTGGGTTCCAACAAACCACCACCATGATTTAAATTTAAGGAAATTTTATGCCATTTTTTTTGGAAAATGACTAATATTATTTTAAGTAAATATAATGTCAAAAATTTCACTCTTTTATATTTAAATTTATATATTATTTTTTTTAACATGATAAAAAACTATTTTCAAATATTAATTTTTATTTGAAATATAAATTATTTTTTTCAGTGTAATTTATATTTTATTTTTTGTGAGAAAATATTTTCTACAAATCTTATGGTACCCCAACCGATTTCTTGTGTAGACAATAGAAAAATAAAGTTAATGCTTTAAAAAACTCATAAAGTAGTTTATTTTTTAGAATATTTATATTTTCACATGAATCTTGTTGATGAATATAACATTTTATTTATGTTTTAATGGTTTATATTTTAATTAATTTGTGTTAAATTATTTTCAAAGTGAAATTAAATGAATTGTGTGAAAAAATTGATTGAATATATTTTCTCTTAAGTGGTATTTTATTAAATTATATTAAAAAAATAAAAAAATTTAACAGTGAAATTTGGATGATAAATTGAAAAAATTATTGTTAATTGTCTATTTATTTGAAAATTTCAACTTATAAGTAAAATTGTAACTATTTAATACTCATAAATTTAGTACCATGGGGCAGGTCAAAATTGGGTAAACAAGAGATCAAACTAAAAATTAAGTTTGAAAATATTATCTAAATAACTATAAAAGTAAATTTATGACTAAATTATGGCTAAATAATCCTTATATACTAATCTAAGAAATTTTTTGACAATTTTACATCAGTTCGACACATTTTTTATTATCCTATTTAATTTATTCCCAAAAATTACATTAATAATAATTTTAATAAAAAATATAAAATTAAATAATTTAATAATAATAGAAATATGATATTCGTCCAAGTAAATTTCATGTGGTTCAAAATATAAACTATTTTTTATTAATGGACCATTAATTATTTATATTAAGTTTATTTTCACCTATATAGTTAAAAACATTTATATCTTGGTAATTGTCAAAAGGGTATAACGGGTGTTAAAAATATCATATGGGTGAAAAAATAATCTAAACCTATCAAAATTTTATTATATAGTAAAATTTAAATTAAAAATTCTCCAATATTTTAATTATATCAATTTTTAGCCACCTTAAAATTGAAATTATTTTATATTATTTAATACTTTATGTAATTCCAAAAGTTACATTCCCCTCACATATGAATGAGAAACTCATATCCCCTATTCCTCACACAAGTTTAGCACTATATCATGGAAAATAACTTCCCGAATATATTCCTAGAATATCAACCTACATTTTTGAGTCTTACTTTCGGCATAATACCAACCTTAAAGGGATTTAAGTTTAAATAAAATGAGGTTTCAAAAACAAGCAGTATTGATTTTAACCATTTTTTCCTGATTTATTTACTCTTCAAACTTCTTAAAATATTGTCCAAACAAGATTAAATAATAATAAATTTATATTAAATAAATTTATTTTTTAGGTTAATTAATTTACCCAAATCCTTCTCCTTGTTCTATAAAATGGGAAATGAATCCACCATTCATGTGAATGGTGGACTACCCCCACATGAACCAATGTAATTCATTTTCCATCACTAGATCTTCGTGATCATTATAATGAAAAATATATTGTATATATATATATATTATTAATGAAATTATTACCCATTTTGAAAAATAATATACCATATCTTTTTTTAACATTATATCCATTGAAAAAAGACAATAATGTTCATCTATAATAGTGACGTAGTTAATTTTTCAAAAAAAATAATGCATTATTATTTTTAAAAGTATAATGGATATACACAAATGATAACTATTTAATTATTATTATTCTTTAGTTTATGTAATAGTCACCACATAGATCATAGTTAACCTACATAATTCTTTTTGTACATATAAGTTGAATATCCAAAAAAATATGAAGTGAACTTAATTGATTGAGTAATTATATATAACATGATCAGAAATAAAATAGAAGATATAATAATATTAAAAATTTAATTAATAAATTAAATATTTAACATGACATAATTATTCATTAAGATAAAATATGTTTGTTATGTCTTTTACTAAATGTAGGTGACATATTACATTAAAAACACTAATTTTAAATGGTTTAAATATTTATTAAACAAATATTTTTATTTCCTATCCATATTATTAAATTTATTTTATCGTATTATCTATATTGTGAAAAATGAATAAAAATTAAATATTATGTCTCTTTTAATTTCATTCAAATAATTTGAAAATGGATAATATTATGTATTTTTTACAAAATTACTTGAATTTCATTATGAAATGAAAATGGTATGTTCAGATTTATGATATACAATATTAATAGATTTTAATTCCACTAAAAATTTTATTATTTGTCTTTATAAATTGGAAAGATACATTTTTTTCAATTCAAGCAACATCTTCACTTTGTTCTGGGTTATTTTTTTTCAAAAATGGGTTTTCAAAAGGAATGGGTATTTTGATATTCGAAAGTGTTTTTCGCATTAGTTTAAAAGTGATTTTGTATTGGTTTTGTGATTATGATTTTAAATAATAGAATACTTTATAATTATATGGTACTTGAGAGTTATATTGGATGATTGTTGATCCCAATATAGTTTATATGAATGGGTGATTATGATATATCTTAAACAAATGGGTGATCCTAACACATCTTATATGAACAAGTGATCCTAATAATTCTTATACACACAACTGATCCTAATAAATAAATTAAATTCCTTTATAAATTTTTATTATCTTAAAATAAGGGAAGTAGCAAGTTTACCAGGGAGGTTTCTCTTATGTATTTAACTTTTCTTCCATTATTTCTAAAATAGTTAAAAAATATATTCCTCTCTGTTCCTTAAAATTGATTGTATTTTTTTATATTGTTTTTAAAGGTTTTATTTGAGAAAAAAATTTATTTTCCATGTATATGTGATTTATGTATTAAAATAAAGGTATATAGTGATAAATATAAACAATTTTTATTTTTTCTTATTTTTTACCATACAAATTTATTTTTTAGTTTCACTTCCCTTAATAACATTTTTACACACATACCAAAATTTTATATGTTTTTCATGGGACTTAAGGATGAGTGTAAAAGTTAATAATCTCATAGTTTCAAATCTAGAAGGTACCTTGAAGGAAGAAATAATGTATTTATAAAGAACCTTTTCTGTGGGAGAAATGGTAATTGTGAGTAAATTTCCACTTTGAAGGTGATTTTCCTAATTCTCTAAAACAATAATCCTAAAACGTCTTATTGTAAATAAGTGATCCAATATTTATATTTGATGTTATATGATTTGAAGGATTAAAATTGGGACACAGGTATTATTATCTATCCATTAATGAAAATTATATGTTTTTAGCACAAGATCATTGATTGCGGGTTCAAGGCCATTATGATAATGGTCATACCTCCAATATATTATGACTCCCTAAATAAAAAGTGGGATCTTAACACATGTTATAGTGAACTATTTTAGGTCAACCTATGATGCCACCCAAGATAGCTCTCTAAAAGAGCTGAAGCATGTTCTTAATATAAACGAGTTGGATACAAGTGATACGGGTAAAAATCAGACCAAATCAAAATGGTTCTATCCTATAAATATTGTAAATGAAAAAATTTACTCCCTCAAGTAGTCCAATAAGAGGTATCCATACATGAGATAATCTATCCAAATGAATAATCAGTCTTCAAAATATAATTCACCCCAAACATAATATTAATACTAAAACATGATATATATATGAAATATACTATATGTGTATACAAAAAGAAAGTGATGGATGAAGTGGATGATGCAAGTATATATAAAATTGAATAGAATTAGTAAAAACTGATTCATATGAACCACCACCTCATGATCCATAGTCACATCCCATTCACTATATATTATATTAGTATTGAAAATTGTATCTATATAATGATTCCAAAAGAAGTTGACCCTTTTCATTTAAATATATTTGATAACAAAATATCTATATATTTTGGATTAGTGTATGTATTACATAGAGAGTCACCCTATAGGATTAAACCATGAATCTATATAACTTATATTAATAATAAAATATGTATCACTAGATTGATATAGTGTTTTAATGTCATGTTCCATTTAGATTCACATGAATAAAAATCATATATTTATTTGTCTAGTAAAAAACATCTAGTTCGAAAATTAAAAAAAAACAAGGCACATGTAAATGGATCTAAGGAATCATATACGGTAAGTATTACTACATAAAATAGACTAATAAGTAATATATTACTTTCACATATCAGAACATAGTATCTTAACATTGATTGAAAATTGATAACCAAGGACCTAACTTTTCGGACACATTTTTGTCCAATGGTTAACATGATAAAATCAGTCCCCAACATACGTCTATGGGCTATCCAGATAGAAACACCCTATTATGGGTGTAATCATCACAAGGGTAACTACAGAGTTCATAATATAATAATTTATTGCAATCAACCTTATTTAACATGCCACTTACTAATATTTCCATGTATAACAAGTCAAAATCCATAAAAAAAACCAGAAAGTATCAAAATTAAAATCTCAAAATATATATAAATTTCAAAATGTCATGTGTATAAAAGGAATATAAATAACCCATATCATATAATCATACATATAAATAATCTTTTATACAATATGAAACAATAAAAATCTATGAAATATCCATTTTATAAATATCTATCACTTAATTTGGAAATCCATTGGAATCAAGTAAAGGTTAAGTGGAAATTTATCAAAGACCTTTGTTCTTAGGATATTGATTTTCTAGCATACCACCCAAAATATATTGAAAATATCAGTTTATCAAACATAAAATCAAAAATATAATATAACAAAAAAATATAATCATTCAATGTCAATTTTTATGTTTATTTTTATAAAATTAGACTTTTGAAATTTCATGAAATTTTTTATTTTAAAAAAATAAGACTATGAAGACATACAAACATATTTCCATAAAATTTGAGTTTCCATATCCAAATTTTTTAATATTATGGTGAAATAAAACCCTCAAAACCAAAGAATCCATGAAATATATGATTATAACTCTCCCTATCCTTGAAATTTTACATAAATGTTATCTAGAGAATGAAGAAGGAATGAATATTGAATAAGAGAGGAATAGGAGAGAAGATGAAGAGAAAATTAATGGAGGTAATGAGGAATTTACCTATATAAATACGTTGAGATAATAAAATATCACCAATAAAAGATATAATCATCATGAAGAATAGATATAGTGACCATATGGAGTATTCAAATGAAATTATACAAGGAAAAAGTGAGTAAAATTGTGTAAAGGAAAGGGGGAATTTAAAATCAAATTTCCAGAAAGATCACATTGTCTAGAAATATTAGTTGGGAAAATATGCTTCAATTATGTGATAGCATCCATATTTTTCTTGGGAATGCATCATGGAATCCTTAAATTGTTAGGGAAACAATTCTATGACCCTATATATGCCTCCAAAATTTAAACTTTCTTATAAACTATTGGGATTCATGGACAACATTAATATTTCACTAATAATGAAACATTCACAGAACTCATATTTTTGATATTTTATACTTTGAAACTACTAAATCCATAATAAATAAACAAATAAATAAAATACTGAAAAATAGGGACAATTATGGGTTAGTTTTGTTCCATGGTATGTCAAATAATCCAACAATACGTGCATCTGTGAGACATTCATACTTCTTTGAAATTGAAAGAGAAAGTGGTCATGATGTTATGATAACAGCCACACCATATTACCCCGTTAAAAATTTAATAATGTAAAGTATAAATATATTTTAAAACTTTAGTATACCATGTTGTTCTATAAATTTTATGTTCAATCCATATTGAATGTGTTCATGTCATGAGGAAGTCCAATGAATTTAAATTTAAATATTTTACTTATGTATATTATTTATTTCTTAAAGTGATAATCCAAATTGAATATTAAAGACCTCCAAAAACTACAATGGTGGATAGGAGGCCTCAATTTATCTTATGGACCAAAAATATGGGGTTTATTTTAAAGAAGACATGTGCTTGAATTTTTTTTTCCAATTTGAATTTCAAATTCAAAATCTGAACGAAGAAGGGATTTTGTTGTCCAACATATAAGAGTGTGTATAGACTAATAATTATAGGGAAAATAATTTAATTGAAAGAGAATAAAAATAGAAGAATATAATGAATATGGATGTTTCTAAAAATATAACAGAACATAATTTGTGAGCGCTTCAATTGAAGAGGAAGATTCACAAAAAATTATGTTATTCTAATCTAGTTAATAAATGTGTTTTGTTTAGATTTTATATTATTAAATCATCTTTTATTTGGGAGAACAATAAAAAAATATAATGAAACACTTTATGTATTATGAGTACAACGATATATAACCTACTCGTTATATCTTTAATATTTAAAATAGTAGATAATGTAATAAAAAAATTAAAAATAATTCAGAGAATGAATCCATTATTTTGAATTAGTAAAGCCTCTAAATTCATATTAATTTTTTTTATACTGGTTCATTTCGTTCAATTATTGTGAAAACCATTTATTCCCTCTCTCAAACAAGTAAAAAAGTCTCTTATAAGGGTGAATATAAATTAGGGAATAAGATTAATTGATTTACTATTAGTTAATACATATGATTGAAATATCATTTTAGATAGTAAATACATACTTTTATTTTGATTATGCTGATAAATGGAAAGAATTTCTAGATATATTTTTTGAAGTTATATTTACTGAAATGTGTTACTGCAATCCAAATGTTAATTCATGAAAAAAATATGTAATTAAAATTGATTTTTTAAATATAAATTGGAAAAAATTAGTTTTATGTGTCACATAATTTTTAGTTATCATGGGAAGAAAAGTTTCACAATCATTTCATACTTCTCTGAGGTTGTTTCAAGAATGTTTAATTTTATGAAAAAGGCTATGAAATATTTAAATAATTTAATAATTAACTAATAAAAAAGGACAGATTAAATAAATAACGTAATTTTGATAATTATGGTTTTGGTTATCAATACCATTATTTTTAGGTAAAAAACACTTCTGAAATATTTTTTTATTTATATTCATGAAGAACAGGTGATCAATTTTGATGAATGTTGATGTGGATATGTAATTGGGAAGTATAATTTTCGCCAATTTTGTATGTGATGATATATAATTGTGATCTATAATTTCAACTAAATAGGTAACAGATAAAAGGATGAACCAAATATTTATAAATTAGATCCAAAATTTCCAATGATTAGGAATCTATTAAAGACATGTATGTATCATTTCTTATGTGACATCTTAAAGAGCTTAATAGAAAATTGTGTTTTAAAAATTTTAAATACGTGATATTTAATGCTACATAAGGTAGTAATGAGTATTAAAATTCTTTCCTATGTGATATTAGAATTCATGTGAAATATTGTAAAAATTCTTAACCAAAATTATATAAAATTTAATGGAAATAATTTGAATCTCCAATCGATGATGTTTATGCCATGATTTCTACCTAACTTAATTAAAATAATTTCTAAAGATATTAAAAACTACTTTCATTTTAGTTAAATGTTTTCAAAATTTAGAAAAAAAATGAATGATTGAATATATGATTTGAATGGGATAGTCCAAAAATAAGAAAATGGTAAAGAAGTAGGTTGAGATGAATTGTCATTAGATCAGTGCATTGAGGTTCTAAAAAAATTGTTATATAATTTTATAAAACAATTGAAGAATTATGATTACACTATGATTAAAAGTATATATTTTTCAATAATATTTGTGATAATTTATACTATTATTGAACTATAAACATTTGATAAAGATATAAAAATTTAATTTAATGCATTTTGGAATAAATTTGATATATTTTTCTTTAGGGTGATTACGTTATATTGTAAATAAGAGGGTTATTTTACCATATATCATGATATATATATCAATAGCCTATTCATTATTCAATGATTATAACCGGACATTTTTTATTCAATTTATCATATTAGTGATTCATATATGACATGGATTTCACTTACCCTATCAAGTACATAATCACTTACCTAGGAGGTAGGCCTTATAAAAATCCCATTTTCTAAATGTTCTTGTTTATTTTATGTTAGGTTAAAGTTTAACATTACTATATTGGTATGATCAATATATCAATTAGTATTTTATGTTTATTTAAATTAAAACATTAAAAAAGTAACAATGATTCAACACCACCCCCCATTAAATGTGTTGTAGTCATACATATTCCAAGGAAACTCATTACAAAACACTTCTATAAAATTATTAATGGTATTACAAAATAGAATTTTCTTTCCATGTAAACCTACCATGCCTCTAAATTTTTCCTTGATTCCTATTGAATTATACCTATTACTCTCTTATGGTTACATGATTGGGACTTTAAATTAAACAATACATGCATGATTTTATTAAAGGTAACATATTATGAATTTTGGTATAGAAAAATTTTTTATTTTATGAGTTGGTGATAAATGTTTAAGAAAGGTAAGATACAATTACTTTGAGATGAATTGGATTTTTTTAAAATCAAATTATTATTAGGGATATTTTTCCTCCACATATGGGATAAATATTTGATTGAAATTAAGCTACTCTATTTTAAAGGTGATTCGTGTTTATTTATGATTCAATAAATATTTTAATATTAAATTTAAACTCAATCACTCAGCACTGATATTTGAAGACTATGTTGAATAAATATTATAAAAAAATTTGCATTTAGATAAATATATGTATGTTTTCTGTATAATTTTTGAAGTATATTTATTTTAAGACATATAATTAAACACTCAAATTATGATTCTTTATATTTATGTCATGTTGATATCAATAAATAATATTAATGATTATTTAGAATATAATTAAAGATACTATGAATTTAATATTTTTTTTAATTTGAATTTTTCAACAACTTATTTCTTCCTTAAGTGAAATTACTTCTATAATTAAGAAAACTCAATAATGAATCTTTTTTAGATAATGAAAATATGGAAATAGGAAGGATTTAAAATATAATTTAGAGTGATATATACTAATTTAAATCATGGAATTATGTGGTTATTATATATTAACCACTCTAAAATTTATTTGTGAGTTGAAAAGTTAGAAAATGATATCATTATTATAACATTATTTATAACAATTAAATAAATCAATGCTCATGACATTATTTGTATTGATAAAATTTTTATAAATAAATACTAATACATTGAATTTTTAATAAAATAATAATAATATAAACCATTGATTTAAGGACATGTTGATTAAAATGGATGTTATTTTTTATTTTTTTAATAAAATATATGGTAAGATAATAGATTATTATATTATATTAGTATGACATTAATTTGGGTAAGGGAATTTATTTTCACATTAACATTCCTATATTTATTTATCATACAGGTGTATTAATTTTTCAACAATTTTATATGACTCAAAAAAGAACATAGTTACCTTTATAGAGTTAAAACCTAAAAAATATTATTTAAATTCCATTTATACATTATTTTATTGTATATATATGTGTGTGTGATTAATATATGTGGGGATACTTTGTGTAAGAACTTAGTTTTTCACTTGGGTGTGAATCCTATAAATTTTCATGTAATTCATTATTTGGGACCTCATATTGATGTATAATGAATTATAAATGTTACTATTGGTGTTTGGGGATTTATTAGAGACTAAATCCCATATTTTCATGGGAAATTGGCCATATTGCACGGTTGGAACATGGTTTCCCAAACCCTGCTGCCTAACCTTGTGGGGGAGCTATTCAGATATATCCATATTATAGAGTTGGCGTATGGTTTCCCAAACTATTCGAACTACATGCGGAAGTTACATTTCTTTCTTATATACCCCTACATGGTCCACGCACTGTTTATAAAACTGTGTGGCCGAACCATGCAAAGGATAATTTGATGTTAATTTTACTATTTTCCATTAATGATCTGATTAAGAATCCTACAACCAACTAATCAGAGTTTATGGGGTATTGGACTCTTTGTTTCCCTTCCTGAGCTCTTTGATGTAACAAAGAAGGGATTGGATGATCTCCTGCATCTTGGATCCAATAGAGCATCAATTTTCCACAATGAATGCACATCACTCTGTACTCGAATCCATTTTAGCCATTCTTCCCCTCTCTTTCTCTCGACCTAGTTATCAAGGTGTCAGTGTTTTTCCCATTTTCTCAGATCTACTCTGATCTAAGACAGATTAGCACATGATATCAGAAGAGAAGGATTATACCACTCTAATTTTAGTGGTTTATAACTCATCCCTTATGTTCCTGGATTTAGGAATTGTTGTGTTGGGCCCACCAAATTAATCAAGTGTCAATTACTTAATTTATATGTAATCTTTATAATCATTATAACAGTATGATTATTCTATTTCTATATATGTGACTAGTATTTGGTGGTTACTCCCATAACTCCATCCATCCCACGTAGGATGATATTCTATAATTGTTTTTTTATTATTTTGACACTTTTGAGACATTATTAGGATGTTTTCGAGATGGACAACACAAATGGTAATCATCCTTATCATAAATTCTTATTGTATCATGTAATGGTGAATGTAATGTACCATTTCACTTCCACATGACTCGCTTAAGGTAAGTGACACAAATTGACAAATAAATGTGAAAGGTAAATTGGAAATTATACAAAGTATAAAACATGACCGGATTAAATGGTAATGATTAATAGCTTTGATTTTTGGATCACCCCTTAACACATTAATGAAAGGTAGTGAAATTAACATTAATTAGATAATATTATTTAATTGGAATTAATAAAGGTTGCATTATACTTTTTCTTTGTCACACTAATTAAAGGAAAGGATTGAACTAAATGAACTTATCTATAAATAATAAATTTAATAAAAGGTTGAATTTTACATGACCATAACACACTAATGAATGGAAAGTCTTGAACAAAATAAAACATAACATAAATTCAGAAATAAACTAGAGTGGCCTGAATCGGTCACAACATGGATTCTTATCAAGGAATGCCTAGAGAACTCAGGAACCCCATTCCGACTCCAGGATATTACTTTCTTAGGTTGAGATCAACATATACAAAAAATCCCCATCTATTCATGGATTATTGGTTTAACACTATAGGATCCCCCACATCTCATTAAAGGATTCCTTGGAGACACCCATGGGATCAAGCCTTGACATGTAGGGTCGTTCTTAAAGCCCATCGAACCCAATCATTTCTTTGCCCCATTTTAACAAGGATGAACTCATTGGACTCGATATGCGTCTCATTTTGGAATTCCATGGACTATGATATTTTGATTGCACACTTCCCCATGAAAGGATATAGTTATTACTGAGTTGGAAACCCTTGGGGACAATATTTCCTTAGTTATTACCATGGAACATCATTGTTACACATTATTATGGTTTCCTTGATAAAACTTGTAACCTTCAATATTCCTAATAATGTGTTATATTATTAACTGAAAACACTAAAATAATGAATTGGTTACACATTCTGACACCAGCTTGGGGCTGAAGTAGGTACATTGCTATTTAGGAATAGTGGACTACTTTATTTAAATTATACATGCATTCATGATGTTATCTTCCATTACACAAGATGGATGTTATAGACCCTGTTGGTGTGGCCCATCGAGATTTATCTCACACCCTCTCCAGCTTCCATATGGTACCCAATGTAGATTACATGAATGTAGTTGTTGATAAAAGGAAGTGTATTACTTCAAACACATGATTACTTGTTTTCTAGGATGGAGCTTGATAGTATATGACTGATCTGTATCTCGTGTTTCCTGATATAGTCATTGATTTCCATTATACATTTGTAAAATTTATTTTGACTTCTTTCATGTGTCCATATTTTCTAGTTTTAAAGATACGAGAGATATCATCATCAATTGTTTTATGTTATCCTATTTATTTTAGTTATTGTTATAATTTTCTCTATTTTCCTATGTGACTTTTTTTACATGTTGTGATTCAACTATTTACCTTAGTTCATATTTATTAATTGTCATACACTCTAGTAATGAGGTCATAGACTTCCTGAAGACACACCCTAGGACCTCGCAACTAGTCAATAGCCTCTGGCGTTCAGGGAGATGCACTTGAGGCCATGTGGCCAAGCTAGCTTGGAGAACCAAGTAAGTGGCATTCAAGTCTTGGATACTGCAATGTAGTGTCATAGGAGGTTCTATTGTTGCGTTACAATTTTGAGGAAATATTAAGAAGATTATGAATGATATGGGACTTGTTCATAAGTTGTTCTTGGGCGTTGTGAACCCAACATCAGGGTAAAAGCTTATTTTCCTAACTTATAATTTTCATTATATTTTTCCAATTATAGTTGACATTATTTCATTATTGGGTGAAACACCTATTTTGTGGTGTTTTTTATTTTTTATTTGATTGATATTCTATTTTATCATTATCTAGATGATATAAAGGAAAATATAATTGTTACATTAAACATATTTGGCACCTTGAATTCACATGTCATGGATATTGCCATGTCATATAGGTGAATTTAACTGATTTTCTTTCCTTGATATGCCTATGATGGTAGTGTGATAATTTTATAGTGATATTATGATTGTATTACTATTGGTTGCAATTTATTGATTTCATGTCTCAATTCAATAGGAATATGGGCCCTCATGGGTTGAGATGAGTAATTTACCGAGCCAATCCATTATTCTATATACAAATGGAAACATTTATATTGATCAGGTGTATAGGAACTGATTGAATATTAATTTTTTTTCATTATAATGTGAAACATGAATTATAATATGAAATGGGTGCAATTCCTTATCCTTTCTTGTCATGTTTATGGGTGATAATGGAGTAAATTATGTAATTAAATGTCAAATGAAATGAAACTTATACTTGATCACTTACCGATACCTAACCATCTAAGTGTGTTGTTTGGGTAGTATGCCTTGCGTAGTGAGTTTTCTTATATTAATATTCTTTTAGTGATCCTATCATTCAACTTAATCTTGTTCTGTGGAGGGTGCATGGAATTTTATGACCAATGATGCCACGACATCCTCATATAGTATTCCATGATGGTAAAGATGACTATGCTCCAGATGTGGAGGTTCATGAGCCACCACTCTTACCTATAGGATTGATAATAGAGGCACATCATGTTGTACCTGATCTGGGAACTGACAACTAACTTCGTGATAGTTTCCCACATATGATTTAGTTCATGCACGGTGCTCCATGACTGTCACATGTGATGCATGATCTGACTCATGAGTTTCAACATGTGAATCCTCCTATATTCTATTGGATGGAGGTCCATAGGATGCTGAGTCATTGATAGAGGCACCTATCTATATTTTAGAAGAAATAGATCCTTTCAAATAATATGGTCAATAATTCCACAAACGTGCTTCGAGATTAGGCCATGTATTAGTGGGATGTGATTACCTATGATGGTCATTATCAGAGCTTGTGATATGTTGATTTCTAAACAACCTTCAATGGTATGTTCTTTCCATATATTCTAAGAGATGAAAGATCCAGAGATTTTATGCATATCGAGGAGGGATCTATGTCATTTATGGAGTATTCAGAGTTTTTTTCTGAGTAACAGTGCTTTACACCACTTATAGTTGGCGATGAGCTTTCATGAGCAAGACGCTTCAAGGATGGGATTATATACGCAATCCATACAAAGGAGAATTTCCTTCGCCTTCCTACCTTCTCTAAAATAGTAATTTAGTAAATCATTATTGATTATAACATTAGGGATGGGAATTGTGTTGGGTTTAGTGGATCAGCGTCGCATCAGACCAGTAGTTCTTCGGATGGTAGGAAACGTTCTCTAGAGGTTTCTCATCAGGGATGAGGCAACCAAAGTGCCCACTTTTATAGCTCCTTGGTGTGTCATTAGTGTGGATAAAGGGGAAATTTAAAAGACTTAGTGTTATAAGGACCCCCTAGAGTGTCAGACATATAACCAAGATGGGCATCTTTGGAATTTCGACTGGACCATTCCACTAGCTTCGAGTGGGAAAGGATCGAGACCATATACACCTTCGGGAGAGGGTTTGTTTGTGCCAAGAAATGTATGTAAATGTAGTAGCACTAGTAGGTATGGATTATGGGATTTCATGGTCACTGTAGTTAGACCACTGATCACCAGTAGTGCCGGTAGAAAAGTTATGTTTGTGGTAGTCTATTAGTTGCACAAGGCCATGGATCAGGTTATTTGTATGCACTACAACTGATAACTATAGATTAGGTTTCATGCCCAACTAAAATATGAGGTACTATTAAAGTAGCCTCCACTATAGTATCTTCATTATTTAATATAGGTGATTCAATCTATTTTATCTATGTATTTATCGTGGAAATTCTCAGACTATAGATACTGTATTTTTATCGTGTAATGACCCATAATTTGTTGTTATGGGTATGAACGGAGGAATTTCAATAGTGTATGGATTGTTACCTTGAGGTAGTATGTTACCCCTTCTTAAGAAGATATTTTTCTCTCGAGGTTATGTGCTTCGATGTCATTATTGTGATGGACATTTCGATTCACTATCATGTTTTTTCAAACTACTATCACAATAGAGTATCTTTTACATCACCAAAGTGTAGTAGCTATATACATAACGGTGTGTGGGATGTCCTGGCTTGTAGAGACAGGCTAAAGCATCATGTACTGGGTGGGGTGACCACCCAGATTCAAATATCTTCATGGATGATCTGGTCTTAAATCAAGATAATTTCCCTCTAGTAGTGGATTGTTTCAGGGATGTCATTCCCGATGATTTTTCTACCATTCCTCCTGGTAGAGAGGTAAATTTTAAAATTGATCTTGTTTTGGGAGAACCTTTAAGGTCTGTTACTCCATATTGGATACCAGCTATAGAGTTCAATCGATAGTTATATTACATAAAAGACAAAGGATATATACAGCCTAGAACATCCTCTTGGGGATTCCAAAAGATTATTCCCAAGATGTTTGATGAAACCTTATGTCTACGAGTGTATTACAGAATGTTTAACTAGATTACTATCAAGAACTAGTATACACTACCTAGAATAGATGAACCCATTTACTAGCTTTGATGGGATAGTGTTTTCTATAAGATTGACCTGAGATCATTTTATCATCAAGTGTGATTGGGTCCATCAAATATACCTTGTACAACTATTTGTATTAGGTATGGTTTGTATGAATACCTCATAATGTAATTTGATCATACAAATGTAGCTGGAATTTTCATGGCTCTAATGAATTGGGTGTTCCACCACTATTTAGATTCTTTTTTCATAGTCTTTTTGGAAGACATCTTGGTGTATTATCACACTACGAGTGATTTTTCCCATCATCTTGAAATTGCATTGAGTACACTCAGAGAGAATCATCCACTTGGTAATCTTGATAAGTGCTAATTCTGGATCGAAAAAATACTACTTATTTGGTCATATAATCTCATAATCAGGCGAATCTATTAACCCAGAAAAGGTTTGTGCTACATTTTCCTTGGATCAACCCAACAACATGTTTGATATAAATATTTTCTTAGTCCTGTCTATATATTATAGTTGTTTCATTTAAGACTTATCACGTCTCTCTTCACCTCTTACTGTTCTTACAATAAAGGGGAATAAGTTATTGTGGTCAGAAGTGTGAGAGAAATCCTTTCAAGATATGAATGTCAGGCTTTTATAGGTACATATTCCTATTCTTCCATATTATTGAAAAGGTAATACCATCTTTTGGGATACATCAGGTGTTATAATAGAATAATTTATAATGTAGGGAGATAGAGACATTATGTATGAAATAAAATAGTTAAGTCTGCATGACAGAAACTAACCAACTCATGACCTCAATCTAGTAAAGGTTATACATGCCATATATTGCTGGAGACAATATCTTTTGTGTGAGTGTTTTTTTGTGTGGAATGACAATAAGAGCCTGAAATATATATTTTATCAGAGTTACTTAAACCACGAAAAACATAGGTGGGTCTAACATTTACAATCATTTTATTTTGAGCTTTCCTATACTCCATGAAATGGAAATGTTTTCACTGATTTGTTGAGTATGAAAACTCAAACACAGTTCATACAGGAATCCAGTAATGAATTGAAATTAATGGATCCTTTTTTGAACTACATTTGGAGTTTCCTAATTGTCAATGGAAGTCTTATCTATCATCCTGGTACATTATCTCTTCCCTCCATGAGAAATTGAAGAGTATAACATTTTCATATCCTGAATGCTTGGTACACCATGAGAGTATATTCGGAGATAACCTTCCTCTGGATCAGTTTATAGATATAGAGGACATCCTGCATATCCATGGACATGTCTAGTTTCCAATAGATATGAGATAGGCTTTGATGAAAGTGTCCCATACTTCTCATAGGGTAGTTCGTCCCGGCATCTAAAAAATGTGTCGAGGTATTTTATGTCATTATTGGTATCCTAGGATGGAATGTCAGATAAAATGTTTTATAAATAGGTGATCCACCTATTAGAATGTGAAGGAAGAACACCAGAGACATGCAGACTTGACCAAACCACTTTTAGTCTCAAAAATGGAAATGGAAAGAAGTTTTCTTGGATTTCACAGTTAGTTTACCTAGGTCTTCTAGAGTTAGAGATACTATATGGGTTTTCATTGATAGACTGATGAATGTATCCCACTTTATTCCCATTAGGGGGACTTTTTCAATTGATGAGATGAGAGAACTATATGTCTATAATAACATATGACTCCATGAGGTCCCATATATTATCGTTTTAGATAGGGATTCTCACTTCACATCATGTTTATATAAGGTATTGTAGAAGGATATAGGAACACACATGCTTCTATACACATATTTTCACCCTTATACCGATGGAAAATCGAAGTAGACTATGAAAATTCTAGTGGATATACATTGAGAATATGTCCTTTATTTCAACAGACCTTTGTAAATAAATATCCCTCTTATTAAGATCGCCAATAACAATAGATTTATAGAAAAAATTCAAAACCTTCCTTTTTAGGCTTTATATGGTAGGTCATCTTGTTCATGTATATGCTTTATGGAGGCCGATGAGGCTGCCGTACTAAGTCCTCATCCCATTCAAGAGACTACAGATTTGGTTTAGCTGATTAGAAAGCATATGACTACTTCTCAATATACAGAAAAATCATATTCCAATCGTCATTAACAACCTATAGAGTTCAAAGTCTGATATCATTCTTTCCTTCAGGTATATCAATATTTATGGCATATATGGTAATGAAATTAAGAAAAGTTATCCACTCATTAATTAGGGAAATTTGATATTTAAGAAAGAGTTGGGCCGGTAGCCAATCATTTTCTATTACCTCATAGGCACCATGACATGCACGCCATATTCCTTATTTCTCAACTTCGAAAATATCATACAGACCCGCCACATACCTTTGAACCTGATGAGTTGATTTAGATACTGATAATACCTTTGACAAGTATCCAGTATGCATTATTGACCCTGGCATGAAGGATCTATGAGGTTGTTCTATCTCTCTGGTTCGTGTGCTATGACAACACAGCCTGGTGCAGGTCGAGATAGTTGAGACAAAAGCTGATGTAAATTTCCCATGGCCAAAATATTTCTTAGATATATTTTCTTTACCATTGGAAGGTGAACTCGAGGATAAGTTCTATTATGGGGGGAAGACTGTAAGAACCCAATTTTTCACTTAGGTAGGGATCCTTTAAATTATAGTATAATTTATTATTTTGGATCTAATATAGATGGAAAATGAGTTAGAAATTTACTTAAGGGTTTCTGAGACTTTCTCAGATCCCATAACCCATCTTTTTTTGGGAAATGGGACATATCGCTTGGTTGGTGCATAACATCCCTAACTATGATGCCTAACCATATAGATGGTGCAATTCAGACATTTCCATTTAACTTGATTGGTGTATGGTTTCCCTAACCATGTGACCTGAGCATGAATGTTCTCCTTCATTCCAAAGTACACATCCATTGATGGAACAACGTTTAGAAAACCCGATCTCCAAAAATATGTACAAGCAAATTTCCGGGTAATTTTATTATTTTTCTCTTAATGATAAAATTAAGCCTCATCCTTCCTCTTAATCTAAGTTTATGCAAGATTGATGTTATTTTTCTTCAATTTTTTAGATCATTGACGGACCAAGGTATGGATTGGAATATCTCCTTCATCGGGGATCTGATTGAGCTTTCATTCATTAAATTGGATGTGAAACGTTAAGTGCTCGAGTCCTTTTTAATCATTCTTCTCCTCTCTTTCTCTTGACTTAGTTATTGAGCAGTGAGCATTTTCCTATTTTTTTTCTAGATCAACTCTATTCTAAGATTAATTGTAGTGTGATGTCAGAGAATAATGATTGTACAACCCAATGGTGGGTGGTCTATAACTCATCCCTCAAGTTCATTGATTTTTTTTATTTGTCGGGTGGGCCCCACTAATTCCATTTGGTGTTATTTTTTGAATTTATATGTCAGAATTTTAATCATTATAACTGTATGATTATGATATTTCCCTATATGTGATTAGTTATTTGTGGTTACACCCACAACACCATCAATCCCATGTAGAATGATATTCCATAATTGAGCTTTTAGTGTTTCTACAATTTTGAGCCATTATTCAGATTTGGTCGATCTTGACCACACTAATGGTAGTACTTCTAATCATAAATGCTTGTTTTTTCATGTAATGGTGAATTTAAGGTACCATATAACATAAAAATGACTCTCCATGGGTATGTACTTTAAATTGATAATTTTATGTGATTATGAAATTGGAAATTATACTATGTATTTGACTTGACCAGATTAAATGTGAATGGTTAATAGGTTGCATATCTATATAAACCCTAACTACATTAGTGTAAGGTAGTATAATGATCCTCAATTATCAAATAATCCATTAATAAAATTAATAAAGGTTGCATTCTACTTTTTCTAGAAACTCTAATGAAAAGAAATGCTGGAACAAAATGGACTTATTGTTTAATAATGCCTTGATTAAAAGGTTGTATTCTACTAGACCTTATATGAATAATGAACGGAAAAGCATGAACCAAATGATATGCTACAAGACATCGGAATTAAACATGAGCAACTAGACTTAGGCTAAACGTGGATTCTTATCAGGGAATTCAATGAGCACAAGGGAACCCCATTCCAATTCAAGGATATAGCTATCTTAGGATGAGACCCAACTAGATCCTGATACTTTTCTATTATTGGATGCCTATAATGACATCGTATGATCCCTCACATATTATTAAAGTATTACCTGGATACACTCCTTGGATATAGAGATGACAAGAAGGTTCGATGGTTAATTCCCAATGAGTCCATTCATTGCTTATCCCCATTTTACATTGGATGAACTCTATGGACTTGGTAGAAAAATCATTGTGAAATTCTGGGAACTATGATAATTAGATTACACTATTACCCAATGGAAAGCTGCAGTTATTAAACATTTTGTGACCCTTGAGGTCTACGTTGTGTTGGTTATCACCTTGGAACTTCATTATGATATTTTATTATGGATTTCCTTTCTACAACATGGAAGCTTCACTATTCTTAATCATGTGATATATTATAAATTGGAAATAATCAAATAATTAATTGGTTATATGTTAAGAAACTAGTTGATTGATGAAGAAGGTACTTGTGTATTTGGTTACAATTTATTGGTTTACATTATTTATTCATTCATTCACACCATTATATTCCATTAACTGGGTTGGATGTTATAGACACCACTGGTGGGGGCCAACTAGGATTTATATCACATCCTCTCTGAGTGCCATTTGGTACCCATAGTAGATTACATGAATGTAGGTGTTGTTAAAGATAATTTTATGGATTAAAACACTTAATTACTCTCTTTTTAGATAGATATTGATAGAAGTTGGATGAGGCAGAGCTCAGGATGCTTAGGATAGTGTTATATTTCCTTTATTCTTTTGTGGAATATGTTATGCATGTTTTCCTATATCCTTTTTTTCTATTTTCTTAGATACTTGAAATGTCAT
Source organism: Viscum album (assembly GCA_963277665.1). NCBI lineage: Eukaryota > Viridiplantae > Streptophyta > Magnoliopsida > Santalales > Viscaceae > Viscum > Viscum album. The sequence continues at coordinate 1,972,400,896 of OY728151.1, forward strand.
AATCAGATGTTTTATGTTATTATAGTTATTTCAATTATTGTTACCAATGTATTTATTTTCTATTTTGGATTTTTTTAATTTTCTTGATTCCTCTATTTACCTTAGTTAATATTTATCTGATATGCTAAAGTCTGGTAATGAGTGCATAGTGTTCCCATGGACACACACTTGGACCTCCCTGCTAGTTAGAATCCTTTGGTGTTTGAGGAGATGAGACTGAGGAAATATGGCCCAAAAGGCTCAAGGTACCTATTATGTGACATTCTATTCTGGGATCTCAGACTTTCGCTAAATAGTTAATAGGGATTTATTTATAACAAATGATAACAATTGGTTATTACTAATTCATATCCACTAGTATTTAATCAAAAGGGAACTGTATTTGATATTATAAGATATAGGTTCTTCCATTTTGGGATTGATCAAGGATAAAATAGATAATCTTGTAGTATTCTCCATAATTGAATCATTAATTAATCCTGATAAATATTTAATTTTTTTAAAAAAAATAGGTAAATAGATACAAACATTAGATAGTAAATAATCCAAGGGTAGAGAAATACAATAATTCCTTAGTAACTATAATTTTGTTTGAAATTAATCGATTTAAGGATTAATATATTTTCACATCTTATTTAAGGAGATACCGTGAATCATGTAGATAAAAAACAAATTTATAATTATATAAAATATAAAATATTAAACACATAACTATTTATTTTACAAATATTATAATATATTTAATAGGTTCCCTATTGTAATGTAGATTGAGGAAATGGGGATGGATTTTGTTTTTATGAATAATTCCAAATACGAAATGGAAATAATTGAAGAGTGTGAAGAGGCTTTTATAAATTTTTGGGAATAAAAATAAAAATAAAATATATAAATTATGAAATTGAAACCATAGCATTTAAAAAATGAAGATTCATGTATAAGGTTGAATTTACATTAATCTTTCTAACAAAGATGTAAGATATCAAATTCCATTTAATAGCGCTAATAATGGGACAGATAAAAATGAAAATGATGAGTAAGAAAATGTTACAGGAAGAAGAAAATAAAAAAATATTCAATTACAAAATATTATTATGAAATTATATAATTAAAATATGTGATGTTATAATAAATAAATAAAATACTAATAAAAAAGTTTAACTAATCTTCTACTTATAATTATGAATCTAATAATAAATAATTCAATAAAAACAATAAATGACAATTTTTTATGCGGTGAATGATGAAAAATAATCATATAAAGAATAAGAAGGTCTTGGAATTCCTTTTAAAGATACATTAGGTTCAATTTTGTGGGATTTTCATTTGTGAACAAGTTTTTTCCAATGGATCTAGAAATAGTTAATGTTGTTTTTCTTGGGAACCAACAAATAATATGATAGAGGTGAGAAGATTTATTCGTTTGGATGAGTAATATTGGATATTTATAGTAGAATTTACCCTGGTAACCGCCCATTTGACTTCTATAACATAGAAAGGAATGTTATTTACCTAGTATGAAATGTTCTAGAAGTGCTTCAAGGATTTTAGGTAGAGTTTGAAAGGTGGTCTAGTTTTGATATTATCCGAGGAAGGTGTGGAGTTCATTGTTTACTGTGATTCCTCATGATTTAGTATTTGTTGTGAGTTGATGTAATGACAGGAAGTCATCACATACATGTCGAGGCTACTGATACCTCATGATCAGAGATATGTGACTCATGACTCAGAGATTTTAGTAGTAGTAAAATCCATAAATATTTGGAGGGAATACCTATAGGGGGCTCTTTTTAGTTTACTCAGACCACCAGAATCTCATGTTCATATTCACCCATAGACCTAAATATGAGGTAGTGATACTAGTTGGATTTATTATAGGAGTTTTACTTTGAACATTTATATACTCTAGGAAATGGGAAATGTTGTATAAAATTCACTTATTAGGAAGTCCTAAGCTCTCTTAGTGCGGGATTCTTCAGAGAAGTTAGTTTCTTGGTAGCTGACCCTAATGGGGAAGGACGTTACTTTTTTTCTAAAGTCGATGGTTTGAATCCTCACTCATTCTATGTGTGAAAGAGTCTCAACTAGGAGTGATCTACTATGATGTTATTCACGATCAAATATCCTCATTTGACATTACATTCAGATATAATGAAGGATTCAATCACAAGAGCTTTTTCCAACGGAAACAATGGTTCCAATCATGATATGGGAGGAGGTGATACATGAGTTCCACACTTCCCACTTTGTTATGCATCTCGGTGTGGGGAAGATGTATAGGGATCTTCTACATCATTTGTTTTTGGTTTTTTCATGAGGCAAAGTGTAGTTGAGTTCATCCCATTAGGCCTCAAATGTCAGTAGATAAAGGGTGAGCACTAGGTTCTGGTGGGTTTATTTCAGCCTCTTGGGATTCTTGAGTATAAATGGGATGGGATATCCATATACTTATTAATAAAGATTACATGAACATATATGGTCCATAAAACCATCTAGGTGATGGTGGATTAAATAACGAAGTTGGATCTCTTCCTTACTATTAGGGAGTAGTGTTCGATGGAGTGTTTTTGGAAATTGTACATACGGGAGATCATCTACCTTCCCAGTGAACCCTCAAAGATTATATCCATTCATGAAATGGGTTTTACATCATGATTGTGGAAAGACCTTCATTAGGAATTTGGGACCCATCTATGGATGTGTAAAGACATTCACCCTCAGAACGATGGGTCAGTTGAGCGCACTATCCATGTGATGGATGATATTTCGAGGGAATCGATGATGAATTTCGACTAGAGCTAGGAGGATAATCAACCATTGGTATTGTTTCTATACTAAAATATATAACACTCTACTATCGGCATGGAAAATTTTGAGGCCCTATATGGAAGACCCTTTAGGTCATCATTATGTTGGAGAGATTTTGGGGCTCAACCCTTGTGGGCCCATAGTTAGTGCAGGTGATGACGGAGAAGTCCTCTTCCTCCTTCCTCCTTTAGGGAATCAACAATGAATCTCGGAAAAAGATTTACTGGACATGCTATTACAAGATGAAATGATCCATGTCAAGGTTGGATTCTTTCCTTTTAATTCCCTATCCCCGATATCAATTCTTGGATGAAATTTGTTTTGTTGATTTCTTTTTCAATGAAAATAAGTGCCGATGGAAAAACTAACAGGAACATTGGCACATCTATATTTTGAATCCTTTTAATCGTGTTATTAATATGTTCTTTGGTAAATTATCATTCTATTTTTAGCACGATGAAACAAAAATTTTTATTTTGTGGTTTGTAGATTTATTTTTATAATGATCCAAGGATCCCAAATCTATATTTGTTTCAAATTTCAGTCATCAGATGAGGCATGGTGGTCTATGGATGTAACCATAGGGTAGGCAGTGGGAGGAAGTAGGTATGAGGTGGTATATGGAGGCAACTGCATGCAGTGGGCCATGGGAGTGGTGGTGATCTACAGGAGCGATGGCGGTCTGCGAGAGTGATGGATGGGATTGGGAGTGGCAACCGACTGTGGGGTACGAGTAGATAGGCATTTGGTTTACTTACATTAGTTTTTCATATTTTACTCATATCCCTATAATTTTTTTCATTTAGTTGGTTGTGTGTATGTGTGAAGTTACTAAGAAAAAGGCCTCCCCAATTTGGTTGTTCCATTAGTTCTTCGTTCCACCGCTATATTATGCAGGCGGGCCTGGGGGAGTTTCGGAAAAATTCCCAACATGGGTCAGGATGTCAAACATTAGATTATTCAGTAAATAATGATATATCATGGAATAATAAAAACTATAATGTGATGAAATCCAAATTTGGTTTGGGGATAATTCCACTACTTATGTCTTGGGAGTATACCTCTACCAAGGAAATTGTGGGACAATGAGTGATCTCAATCAAATATAATAGTCTCAGGAGTGATCTTTAACTAGATAAATGATTGCATTCTAATATATACTCTAAAAACATATCTATTATTATTTGGATATGTTCTGATGTCTCATGATTCATTACTTATGATTCAATACACTAATGAATTGTGCCTTTTTTAATGATAAAGTCATATGAAATGATTTATTATTAGTGATCTATGACAGATTATTTATAAATTTCATAAGTTTGGATCATGTTATCATTAACCTATTCTTATCTTATTCTCACATATGACCATTTGTTTGATATCTATTATTTTTACCCAAACTGATTTTTTCGGATAACGCTCTCTAATGTTTCCCTCTCCCATGATATGAATAAATGTTTTCAGTAGGTATGTTAGAGTTAGTACAACAAGACTAAAATTTTTACATTGATTAAATGTATATTAGCTCATTTTTATATTAATTACATCTTATTACATACTAGGAATTGTTTTTAAATGACTTTAATTTAAATATTTTCTAGAATATATGTTTCATAAATATGGTCATAGTAGTTCCTTTCTATGATGTGAATCATGAAGTGATATGATTATATTCTTAAATATACTTCTATGGTTGGATAACATACAATGATATGAGACGTAGTAGGTATATAGTTAGGTGTGAGTACTTATTAGCTAATGATGAATCGTTTCATGATGTTCATAAATGGTAATCTTCGAGACAATAGATTATGAGAACATACTCAACAATAAGAATTCTTCTTATTTTGGTGTCATCAGATATTCTTATCTATGAGAATTTGTAATTTTAATTTGAAATTAATATTATCATTGATGCATTTCATGATAGGAAAACATAGATTTACTGACCAAATCATGTCTTCCAGTTTTTTGTGGGAACTTTGGTATATTGAGTAACTATCAAATTACATGTTATTAATTGGTAAATAGAGAAATGATATTTCCATTCCATATTTATATAACGGGATATAAAATCCAATTGATGAGAAAAGAATCATAACATTAAATTCCATTTCAATGGGGTAACAATGTTTTTATTTTATATTGAAAACAAAATACATATCGAGAATATTGGTTGATCATATGGAGGTACAACTTATATGGTGTGATATTGTGACAAAGGGACTATGCTACACAATTTTTGTCAGTATGTGGTTTTAATATTTTCAATAAAAATATATTTTTGTTGGGTGACATGAAAATTTTCAAGGTAGTACTCTTAGACTTTAGGAATACCCTACTAATTATTTTGAGAAAGAATACAAGAGGGTCAAAAACTAATTGTTCTCATTGACCTAGATTAAATTATATGTGAATGCAATTTATGGATTAAATATACTTCACATGACCAAAAAATAATTTTATTGATGTATTATTGATCACAAATATTTATTGAGGAATAAAATATTTAAAATATTTATTTGGGTGGTCAATAACTTATAGAGGAGTTTGAATAGACCAATACTGTTTCTAATAACAAATATTAGTTTATAATATAGTTAAATGACATTTTATAACAATTTAATGAGAACCATACAACAATAATAATAATAATATTATTATTATTATTATTGTTGTTGTTGTTGTTGGCAGGGGTTTAATAATGAATATTAGAATATTTTAGGGCTGGAATTCAATCAAACTACATAATAAAAAATAATTATCTCTATAAATAGATAGCTATATAAATTGTGTAGGGTTACTCAAGATATAGATATGGGATTCACACAAATTAATTATCTATTGAATTTTTTTTCTCTCTCCAACTCAAGAACATGAAATAAAAAATATATTCCATCAAGATCAAAGGATGGGTGGTAAACTCGAATGGCACAAGAAAAATGATTTTCGGCACTAGCACCTGAAAATCAATTATTGTTTCTCAGATATCAAAAGAGAATATGTGGATCACCTCTAGATGGATTCTACACTTGACTCCTCATGATTAAATAATGAAAATCCAAAAGTAATTTACATATGATCAGTATCATCTTTTAATAAATATTCTTGTAGAGGAAATTTATTATTTCAATCTAAATAAAATAATATTAATTTTAACATATAAGTTCCTCTATTTGGGTTTTAGAAAATTGTAAAATAAAAATTATTATTTTTTAAATCATTCAAAGGCACTTATCCTACACTCATATCCCTTCAAATTGTATCAGTGTGCTCATATTTTGAATTTATAACTTCTTATTTAATTATTGATCTCTATTGGATATTTTTTAGATTTACATTTCATATAATTTTTTTAATTTTATTTTATTTAACATTTTATTGAAATATTTTTCACATTTATTTAGTGATTCATTTTACTAAGGTTCTTATTATAATTGAATAGTGACTATAGATTACATCCAGAAGTAATGTGAAAAATGGACAGATAGCATGGCATTACATGGTTTGTAGTTAAAGTACCCACCATGTACTCAAGTGCACTACACCTATTTGTGTCGAAGGATGCACAACATGTGGAGCATTAAATTACAAGGCGTGCATTAATTACACATTTCATGTCAATTGGGAAAAATAAGAACCCATCATGTATGATTAATTGTTGTGTAATAGGAATATATAACATGTATTCTACATTGGATAGTGGTGAAATTCATGCAATCTGTGTGGTCATTACACACAGACAGCCCACTTGAGACTGATAGGCTAAAGCATTAATGATATAATTGGAACATTTTTGGTGTAAAATGAATTTATTCCATATTTTACTACATATTAAATAATTATTGAGCCTTTTTATATGGAATGGACACCTTAAATAATTGATAAACAACATGTAGCTGGACTATATGCATCATGTAGTCTCTCATCTAAAAACACATCTACTATTTCGATAGGATAAATGGGAATTTGGAATTTGGACCACTTGTAGTGTAGAGGACATATAAATGTTGTTTAATATTCCAATATTCACACAAAATGTGTCCATGGAACATAGAAATTAGAACACATTTCAAGTAGTTATCTAGAACACACCGTGTAGTCCAGTTGAGGTACTCATCGAAGCCCTAGGTCTGTACCTCAGATACATGGAAATAGAGATACCTGCAATGTAGTAAAATATTACATGACATGTTGTCTCCCAATTAATGGATGAATTAAGATAAATTGATGATTGTAACATTAAAAAATTATTTTATTTATTAAAACCTACTCTGTTTTACAATTTAATAATGAATTTAAATAATTTAAAATTATCAATTAATTTATTACAATAAATATGTAATTATTGGTTCTCTCATTAATTTCCCATGAATATCATTAATAATGGGTGTTAGTGAAATAATTCATATGGACACTAAGATGAATTGAAAATAATTATTTAATTGAAGTTGTTTTATCTTAACAATAAATAGTGAATAATAAATGTATGTTAGTAAGTCAATTTTTTGTTTTAATTTCATTTTTTACAAATCATAATATTCACCAAGACCTATTTTTGTGTAGGAATTTATTTAATTTCATTTATTGTATAATGTTTAACATACTATTTAGTAAATTAAATTTATTTCATGTGAGTCATCCCACCCTCCATTATTATGTAGGACATGTGTTACCAAGGTTATTTATGTAATTCCCATTGACCAATACTATGGTTCCCCTCACTTTCTTGTGAGTAAAAAATACTTTTAATTAATGGAGTATCCCAATAAGTATAGAGGATGTCCAATAAAATAACATAATGATTCAAACTCAAGTGATACACAGGTGGACTATTGCATTTCATGAAAAGACTAAAAAAGGATTTATTTACCATGGATAAAAAATGATTTATTTTCTATTAGATAAATAATCTATTAGATGAGATAATTATAATGTTATTTAATTACTTAATAATTTCTCTCCTAAGAATTATTTTTTTGTGGATGAAAGATCACTATCACAAAAATAAATAAATTCTTGGGTAAATACAGAATTTAAATAATTGGATTATGGGAAAATTTTTAATCCAACATGGAAAATTAATTTAGTAAAATCCACATAATTTTAAAAAGTTTGGTGGAGGATAAAACAATATGAAATAAATGAACCATAAAAAATTCATCAAAAAAATATTAACTCAGATTTGATCTTCATTTATTTGATTTGGAATGAAAATCAATATAAATAAGTGTTTGGAAAAACTTTTTTTAATGCATAATTTTGGTAGGGGTGGGGGTAAAAATAATTTGGTGTTGAATTAACCATTTTTAGTCAAGAGGAGTTTCCCATGGAAGGCATGGAGTAATTATGAATCTAGTATTGTGGAAATATAAGTTATGATTTTGAGATTGGTGGATCTGGTCAATGAATCAAGGAGATACAACCCAAAAATTATAAAATACATATCTACCTAAATACCCAAAAGTATCATGACCAAACCTTGGTAGGGTTATTTAAAAATGGGAATATAGATCCTTGAGACTAGAATTTCCTAGCATGTAGTCATTCCAGGTTTAATTGTGGGTGCTATAGTCAATTGATAATGTAGTGAGAGATTTAATAAAAAAATAAGTATGATTAATTATAAAATAATTTGTAGTTAATAACAGTACTAATTATATAATAATTATATACATTAGAGAAATGTAATTTTCTCCAATCACACATTCTTTATGGCCAGTATTTTAAAAAGACAATATTTCACTAGAAATAACTTTCAAGAGTGGTTCATATTACTTCAGTTTGTGTTGTACCATGAATGGAAATCTTTGTGCTAGAATCATCCATGGTTGTTCTTCCTTTCAAAGAGGAAATTTATAAATACTTCATTGTGTATGAAAAATAGTTGATGTATTTAGTTCATATTAAATGTTTGATGCTATCATCTTTTTCTAGTGAAATCATGAATTATCATAGAAACATATCATCTTATAGAATGCTTGTGAATCTCCAAAGCCTAAATCATGAGATACATATACAATAAATATTTGATTTATCCAAGGATCTTTTTTATCACAATCATATAGAGGGTACCCTAGATAGACCTAATGTAGTCCTAATAGGTGGTAATATTGAGTGTCTAATGGTTTTATGGTTTAACCTCCATGAAATATGGGGAACTGATCCTATTCTTACATCACTCACTCAGATATTCTCTATACATATTATATATAATAATATAAACAATAATAAGAAGTCGCATTCCGGTCCACTCACCCTTCTTCTCTAATTAGATATAAAGATAACATTTCAAAAATCCTTATGTTCGTATGGTGAATGAACAAAAATTCCAAGTGATAATCTCTAAGGATAAGGATTATTTGAAATTCACTTGCTAGGATAAGAAGATCCGGGTAAAAGAAAGTTAACAATATGTTATTTGTTTCCATTGTGGTTAGAAGGGTCACTAGAATAAAAACTGAACCCATCTTAAGAAGCCAGTGGAAGCTTTCTGTTCATCTATTATCGAGTTTATTTTATCAATTTTTAGAGATCAGGGATTAAATACATATTTTGTTTCACACATGTAATAGAAATATAATAACCATGTATATTTATAGGTATTGAATGATGCGAGGTATATCTAGGACCATCCAATTAATATAGACTCATTCTAGTTGTTATTAGTTACTACCATGATACATTTCCAAGGGGAGTAATATTGGTTTTGATATTTTGTTTTTATGTGTTTCCTATTACCAAAAAAAATATACTATAAACAACTGGATTTAATTTAAAAATAGAGGAATTAATGTTTCTTTTTATAAAGATATATTTTTTTGTAATGGATCATTTAAATAACTATATTTATGTGTTATACTACAAAAACCATGTAATGGATACCTATAACAAAACTTCTTCACAAGACTCGTAACCCACCCAACTATCGAAACGCTGGATATGTCATGTGAATGAAAATAATTTGAATAATTTACAACATAATGGATATTTATTTTATTTTATTCCATATCCACATGGTGTATGTCATGCCTATTTACATAGAAATATTTCCAAATCCTCATTCAGTGTAAAATGTTAAAGGGCCATGTGATCTCTTGAATTTGTTAATATGAATGTGTGTGGAACATTTATTGTTGAATTGAGAGGTGGGAATTCATATGTTTTTATATTTAATGATAATTTTTGGAGATATGAATATTTATACATGATGACGTATAAGAGAAATACCTTTGATAAATTCATGAAATAAAATAATGATGTTGAGAACCATCACAGTATGAAGATTAAGAAACTCGACCTTGACCATAGTGTAGAATATCTTGATCAAGACTTCATTGATTATTAATGAGAGTTTTCAATTCTTTCTCAACTCAATCTTCCATATAAACCTCAATGGAATACTGTAAGTGAAAAGAGGAAGAAAAACTTGTTAGACATGGTGACATTAATGATTATTCATGTGATTCATCCATTATCATTTTGGGGGATACACATTACAAATAGAAGAAAGAATACTAAACCTAGTACAAAATAAAACAATAAACTGTATTCCATATGAACATTGGATAATAATAAAATCTATGTTTACATATTCAGATTTGTGGGGCAATGAAGCCTTTTTCAGGTTCTCTTCACGTATCAAACCAGAACCCTCGTGATTAAATTGTGCCTTTATTGGTTATCCCAAGGAAGAAAGGGTTTATTACCTATATGAACCCATGATGAAAAAATGTAATAGTGGAAATAGACACTATATTCTTTGAGAAAGATCACATATCTAAAATAAATAGTTTGAGAGGAACATTATTTGATGAAATAAATGAATAAGGAACCCAAAATTTGGCAAAGGGTTATATTTGACATTTTCCTAGGGAAGAAGAATTTGGTATAAAGAAACAAGTACTACATAGGATTACATGAGTGGTTAGAGAACAATAAAGGTATATTTTTTTTAGTCTAGGAGGATGGTGACTCTGATTACAATAACCCTCTAACCAAAAAGGAAGAAGTAAAAGTCATATATATTTCCATGTGGAAAGAAGCCATAAATTCTGAAATGAATTCCATGAATCATATAAAACACTATATTTTGGTAAATTATTTATTCACTACAAGAAAACAGCCTTATACCCGCAGTTTTTCTTAAAACTGTGGGCATAGGGCAGCCCTATACCCACGGTTTTGGAAAACTGTGGGTATAAGTACAGTATACGGACCTATACCCACTATTTGGGGTGAAACCGTGGGTATATTTTTTTTTTATGACATATACCCACGTTTTTCCAAAACTGTGGGTATATGTGTTTCTTTCAAGACCTATACCCATGAGTTTTAGCAAAACTGTGGGAATAGGGTTTTTTTCAAAGACCTATACCCACAGTTTTGTAAAAATATGTGCATATCTATGGTGGGGGAAAATTATATAGGAAAAAATATATTTGGTGGGAAAACATATACCCATAGTTTTCCCTCTTATACCCATGGCTTGAATTAATATATTTAAAAAGATAACAATATCTAGACAATTAATATATATAGCACGGTTTGTGAGGTGACCTATCAAACTTTAGGTGGTCTTGGGATCGAATCTCATGGGATTATTTTTTCTTATAAAAAAGCTATAATAATATATTATACTAAATGTGGATTTATTTAAATTCATGATACTTATAATAGTTGGTTCGCCGTGGTAGACAATGAGAGAAGGGCTAGGGAATGAAACGCGCTGCCAACATTTTATCTAATATTGATACAGATTAATATATCTAGAAAAATATTGATATATATATATAATCGTAATTGAAATGTTGTATTGGTGAGATGTTTCGACTAAAAAGTGCATTGCTTGGAGGTCACGAGTTCAACACTTTCAGTTTCTATTTTTATTCAATTAATACCCATAGTTTTAAAACCGTGGTAAAAATCCATTGACAACATGGGAAGGGGTGCATGAGGATTTTACAGCCTGGAAAAAAAATCTATACCCAAGGTTTTTTAAACTGGGGGTATATGTGGGGGATCTATCCTGACCCCTTGGTTTCCCACCATTCCCAAAACCATGGGTATAGGCTACACCCACAGTTTTGGGGGCTATACCCACAGTTTAAAACCATGGGTATAGGTCATCTTTCAAGTAGTGATTGAATATAAATATCATTAGATTTATATAATAGTTAATGATGAAAATATAAATGGGTGTACAATTCAATTAATATAAATAGTGACTGGTTTCAAAAGATATTAAACAGAATCATGGCATTGACTATGATGAAACCTTTTCACCAATTTGAATGCTGAAATCCATCATAATTACACATTTCATTAAATATTTCTATGACTATGAGATTTTTTATATGTATATAAAAATAGAAATCTATAATGGGAACCTTTTGGAAGATATTTATATGACACAACCTAAAGGTACTATGACTCCAATAGATGCCAATAAGTTATGAAAATTGAAAAAATCTTTTTATAAATTACAGTAAAAATATTGGTTATTTAAAATTCATTTTTATGAAGATATAGTGAAATTTTATTCCACAAATAATTAATGTGATTAATGTGTTGACAAACGTTTTAGTGGGAGTGCAATCATTATTCAAAAATTGTATATTTATGACATATTAATTATTGGAAACAAAATACAAGTCTTAAAATCTATTATGTAATAGATCAATATTTTTTTCTTCATGAATGACTTAAGAAATAAATCATATATTCCTAGGATCAATATCTATCCTAATAGATCCATGATTCTATTCAACAAAAGTCAAATTACATGTATTTAAAAGATATTAAAGAGGTACACTATGGAATAATCAGATATTAAACTGTTAATAACATCATAAGGCATTCATATTTCTATAAATAAAATTTTTACGACACATGGAAAAAAAATCGAAATGATTCAATAAATGTTTATGATTGGTTTAGTCATGTCTATTATGATCTGTGTTGTGATAGATGTTGCTTTTGTGTTAAGTGTGGTACGTAGGTATCCAAAAGAACCAGGTGGATTCAATTAGATTGAAATCAAGACAATCCTTAAATACATATGGTGTAAAAAGGACAATTTACTAGTCTATTAATGGGGTAAGGAAGAGTTCATTATAGGGTATGTAGATTCTATCTTCCAAATATCGAGATGATATAAAATTACAAATGGGATAAATCTTCACATTTAATGGAGGTTTTTTAATATAAAAAAGCTCATAGAATTCTATGGTTATAAATTGTACATTATTTCTGAGTATATAATGGATTTTTAGGTTTCCAAAGATGTATTATGGATATGAAATGTAGTCTAAGATCATGACGTCATCCCTAGAAGGAAATATCATATCAAACTCTATTGGGATAATAAAATAGTGCTGGCTCTAAAAAAAGGATCCAAATTATAATCAATGGATGATCCATGTAACTTTTAAGTCTCATATCTTGATGTATTTTATATAGATATGTGAGGTTGCAATTAGTAGTATTTCAGTGGAAGACAACATGGTGTATCCCTCGACTAAATCCTTCACACAGAATAACATGATTATAATTAGAATTATAGTAGACTAAATGTCAAAGGTAGTTATCCGAAGTCCGAGTGATAGTTTGTAGGATTTTTTTTCCTAGGGAAAAGGGTTTTTTCAATGATTATATATATATGATCATTTGAATATTAATGACATATTATTAGATAATGTTCATTTTTCTATGTGGATTTAACACAACAACGTCCAAGTATATATTTCACATTAATAATGGGTAATTCCCTGACCACAAAATCCTGAAGTAGGTGCGTTATTATATTACACTGGAATGATTATAAGGAATAAAATCCCAAAGGAAAAATTAGTTTAGCAGTATTGGGATGAAAAATTTCCTACATGATACCCATAATACATTGGTAAAAATAAAATAAAAATATTATTAATAAAAAATAAATAGCATACTTGAATTATTGTTCAAATATTTCTTCATCATTACCTGGGGAAAAAAGATAATAGGGTTTATCTCATATTCTGAATAAGGATATATGAAGAGAAATAAATAATGAATCACTGAGAATAAATAAAAATTGAAATGTAAATAATTGATAACACATGCCATTCAAATAACTAGATATGGAGAATTCAATAAGGATAGGTATAAAACTAAAAAACATTCTATTTAATCAATGAAATGAAAATTAATTGAATCCATATAACCATAGATATGTCAATGCCAAATATTAGGGATGAATAATAACTAAAACTAAATAAGGGAAATGTTTAATTATTGGAAACAATGATTACTAGTAATATAGAACCATTACCATCAAGAACATTCATTACATGGTTTAGCTATCGAGTAAAAACCCTTCTATTTTGGAAACTATTTGTCTCATGAGACTAACGATTCATTAAGGGGATATCATTAATTCAGGCCCACACACGTCACACATGTCCAAATAATTACTAATATCTAATAATGGATTTTTTCTATAAAAAATATTCTGTATAAGATATCTATATTGAATAAGAGATACTTATTTACTAATAAGTACCCATAAAATCAATTAATTGTCAAATGAACACCATAAATAAATTTGAACCATGATATAATTATCTTATATTAAATACATATTTATTTAGGATCATCCATAGGTTGGGACTCATGAAGTTGTATTTCCATCAAGGAATTACAAAAAATATAGAAAAGATATGAATTTGGTGAATAATGGGACTCACAAATGTTGTTTTTCAAAAGACCAAAGATTTAGATGGTGAGCTCTATAAGTACAATGTGCATAATGAATGAAAAAGGTGAGGATCATCGGGAGGAGAGCAATGTGGCAGCATCATGTGTTCATAGTGATCTTCGTGATTATGACGATCATTATGAATGGTAAATTTCAAAGGACAATCATGAAAAAGGGAGAATCATGGTAGAAAAGTTTTATAATTGTGATGTGGTGATATCATGGCTCATAAGGTTTTTGAATTTTGGGAATGCCTAAAAATAGGCCTCAACCCCCTTCATAATTAGTAGCGAGACACATCGAAAATCATAAGACTCTAAAATTTCAATGGTGGTTCATGAAGGGTGGTTTGCTAATGGTGGTTTGTGAATGGTGGTTCAAAAGGTGATAAGCGAATAATTTAGTGAAGGATATAAAATCCCAAAAAAAAATTAGAGCATCATGAATTTAAATAAATCCCGAAAGGCTAATAAATATTTTCTAAAGGAAGGATCTTCAAGAATCCTAGTTGAGCTTCACAAAGGGAGAACTTCACGAAGGCTATGTGAGCTTTGCGAAAGGCCAGTGCTTCGTGAAGGAAGTGAGCATCACAAAATTTTTTCAAAAGTCATTTCCCTGTACTTCTATGGTAATGGGGTATTCATCTGTAAGATTAATGTAAAACATCAATAGACCGCACATATACAACATAGGACGTATTCATTACATATAATCAAGGGTCCTACAAGTCTATAAACCGTGATTGGATCCCTTATGAGAGTAGTGAGAGAAGAATGAAGAAGATAGTGATCCATTCCACTAGAATTGATCCAAAAAATGATACATAGGGAGTTACACTTGTGAATTCAATGAGAAGACTCTATACCTTTTAAAGGTAGCGAGCCTTTCTATGGAAGATATGTAGCCTAAATAATCATTATTAGTAGTGAGCCTTAGTGAATTTGGTACAATCAGCACATTATTATTGTATTTTCCATGGATGTAACCCAATAAGGGTGATCCAAGTAAAAATATTTGTGTCCTTATTCAAAATTTACTACAATAAATTCATATCATCATCATCAGCTAAAGGAGGAATTAATATCATTAGCATTAACACATAAGTGTAGAAAAGTGACCCTTCTAATAAACATGTCATGATATAATGGGGAAAAATATTTTTGAAAATAATATCCTTCCAATGATTCATCCCCCCCCCCCTCATAATATCTAGACCCATTTTGGTCCTAACTATTTAGTATCAGAGGATTGGTTAATTTTATTATATTTTGTTCTCTGAATTTGTTCTTTTGATTATTTATGTTATATATATAGTCTTTTCTTATCATGGTGTGCCACAATATTGGTATTAAATTAAATGAAAAAGAATTTTGGAAGAATTACTTAGTGTAGAAGTGTCTATGGAAATAGTGATATTGAGTAGAAGGAAAAAAGATGTGAACTGAATATTTATTTGGTAGAATCAAAGTGTTATATATTTTAATCATTTAATTATTGTATTGGAATGAGTGGAGAACCTAATATTCCAAATAATTATAGAGCAACTAATGAAGAAAAAATTTCACGAACACCAGAAGTAGACGTTGTCCATTTTACAAATTAATTGGATCATAAATTGGATAATGAAATTAAATCGAAGGATATTTGAATCCATGTGCAGAAAATTTAGGTCAACAAGTTGAAAGGTATAAAATAAAATACTTCAATATGTAGCTACTGATATGAGAGAAAATAATGATTCCCAAGATGAAGAACTGTAAAAGATGCCTATAAAGATAGAAAAACTCAAACATGATGAGAAGGGGAAGAATATAAACTAAGAAGAAATTTAGAATCTAAAATCTAGGAATTATTTTCTTGATACATAGATATCTAAAACAGTTTAGGAGAACCAAAGACTACAACAATAGAATTCATGTTTTATTGATTCAATTACTCAGTAAAAATCTAAAATAAAATAGCAAAATGAAATTGTGGAAAAGATCACCTGATAATTGGAAGATGAGAATCGCAGTGGGATGAATCTAAATAGAGAACTTAATGCACAAGATGAATCAAGAGATATGAAGATTCAATAAATGGGATAAGATTTTTAATTAGTGAATAAAGAAGTGGGGAAATCTAATACCAAAGGTAACCCTAAATTTAAGGATGCTTTTCATATACTATTTGATTATCCTTTGGAAGGTAATGATGAAATTTGATGAAAATGTATTATTTATTTAGAGAAATAGGAACATAATATCTCATCTCAAAGCCATATAGTTTGGGAAAACTAGTAATGGATATGGTGAACACTATCCTAGTAATGACAAGATGAGAGGTTTGAATAGTTCCATAAATAGTAAAAAACCTATTGATACAATAAACAAACTGAATTTTTTATAGGAATTAATGATAGAACAATCTATTTCTATGGGATTTATGTACATTCATCTTGTTTTTTTCATGAGTCTTGGAAATATATATCATTCAATGAAGATATAAATATCTATAAATCAGAGAATAGGAAGAAGCATCTTGAGAAATTAGAAAGAAGATCCTCTCAAAAGAATGTATCCATGAAATGATACAATTTTGAATGAATGTGAAACACCCTGAGTATGTGTCAATAAGTCTAAGAGACCAATGTCAAAAAAAATCAATTTGTATCAACATCTTAATTTAGAAATTATGACAGGAGGTTTATTTTTAATGGGATATGTTTTATATGTTCTAATCATTGGCATTTAGCAGGATATTGTAGTAGGAATAATTATGGGAAGGAAATTGAACACAATGGGAGATCCCAAACAAAAATGGTGTATAACAAGAAATCCTACACTGAAAGAAAAGGTGATAAGAGGACAAATAAGTTCAAAGTATCGGTGCAAACACAAGGGGCTCAAAACATAGTGTATCAAGAACCTATAATATAACACTCAGAACAACTCTATTTGAATTATTATGAATAAACCTAGAAAAAAATTGGTATAGATACCCATTTTTGAATAAGAATAATGTACGTTCAATGAATAACCCACAAATGGTAAGAAATAATATAAAGACTCGAATAATGTATTAATGAAAAATGAAAAAAAGCATGCCTTGAAAAACTAAAATGGCCTCCCACATGGAAAGAAGTTATGTAATGATAAATATCCTTCCAAAAGAAGAATATGAAATGGAAGATGACAAATGAAAATATTTCTTCTCATGGAAAGTGTCACGAAAAATGGAATATCATTAGGGAATCAATGAATAATATTTCTAAAAATGGATTTAAACCCAAAATTGGGAAAAAATACTTTCTTACAAAATCAAAATTTCTGAAGATGAGTCAACGTGTGTGTAAAGAATGTTTAGTAATTTAGGCAGAACAGATGAAGTTTTCTAGGTATTTGGAAGAAGAATAAAACTAGTTCACCACTTTGAATGAAAGTATCAATGGGTTTATCTGTCACGATCAGCCATAGTCCTCTTCTAGATAATTCTAGTGGATCCCTTGTCCGTGTGTGAATAAATGGTATTAAATAAAGTTCACATGATTTATGTTCAAGAGGAGATACAATCAATGGGTAAGTGGATTCAAAATATGTAAAATGGTGATGTGATGTGCTCTATAATTTCAGATAATTCAAATCAGTCAAAATATATTAATAATTAATCTAGAAGAATTCTTTGAAATGAGTAAATGGTGTGTGGATTCCTAAAATGTTTAAGTGTACTTGAGATCAATGGATATGGATTACGTTATTAACATCATCTCTTGTTTCCCACCCTGAATACTAACTCAGTAGGTTTAGAGGTTATATTAATGGCTCATTGAAATGTTCCGCATGAGAATAAATAATGCAAGAGAAGAATGCATGTTGTTCTAAAAAGTGGGAAAAAGAAAAGATAGATTTTCACATCATAGAGGGTTAACTCTATAATCTAATCAGATTCAAGATCTCAATGCGATATAAAGGATGACATTTTTGGTTTTCTGACATCAATATGACCAATTGGGGGTGAGGTAGAAAACTTCTATATTTCATTATTATCTATTTTGTTTTCTAACAATATGGTATTAGATGAATTTTTTTAAGATACCATGAAGTGGTGATAGAGTATAGAAAATGATTCAACAAGATACTGGGTATGTAGTTGAAAGAAATGGTGTCCCTATATTATAAAATAATAATAATATTCAATAACATAGTGAAAAAATTACTGATGATAGTTACAATTAGACAAGAATCCCAGAGGAAATTTCAGTGGAAAATAATGATTCATAAGATTATAATGATGATGATCAGGAAGAATCAGTTGGAGATGAGAGCTAGGATTAGGCTATAAACAAATATCTTGACCAATTTTAGAATAATCAAACATGGGATATTGTTTGGTGGTTAAGAGATGACAATTTCATTAGTATTAAATGGGAATTTCACAAAAAAATGAATTAATATAGTTAAATAATTCAAAAAATAAAAGAATAATGTGAAAGGAGTACTCCCAGATTGAGGGTATCAATGTAGATGAAACAATTTCAACTAATTCAAGGATATTCACAATTAGATTATTCTGTACCATAATAGTATAAATAAGGTTCAATTTTTTCCAGGAGAATGTCAATTCAATATTTCTGATTGTGTTTTAGAATAAGTATGGTGCATTGAGAAACTCGATGGTTTTATCATTCCTAAAGATGAGAATATAGTGTGTTGGCTAAATAGGGAACTATATAGTCTCAAGAAGGAACTAAGAGCATGGTATTCCATACTAGATTTGTTTTTGAAGAATCTCGGTTTCTAGTATAGTGGAGTTGATCTCCATCTATATGTAAAAAAAATTAAAATATTCAAAAGATGATAGTGTTGGTATATATAGATGACATAATCATTGGGGGATCAGATGAAGCATTGTGTAGAGAGTTCTCCAAATTCATGATTTTTTTTAAAATGTCAATTATTGGTAAAGATACATTTTTTCTTGGATTATATGTGACACAAGGAAATAAAGGCGCATTCATTTCCTAGTATAAATATGACAAGGATGTTTTGAGAAGATTTGGAATGGATAATTACGACGATATGATGACTCCACTAGCTACAAAGATGAATCTATAATAGGTTGATGAAGGAAAAGCTATTAATGTCACCGAATATAGGCAGATCATTGGAAGCCTGTTGTACTTGAGAATGATATGACCAGGTATTGTTTTTTCTACATTTCAAGCAGTGTGTTATCAATGAAATTACATTGAAATCCACATCCTTAAAAAAATAATTCATTATATTAAGGTAATGGTGTATTTTTGTTTGATGTATAGTGTAAAATCTCAGTATGAGTTATTGGGATATATAGATGTAGATTGAGCTGGTTCCGTATATGAAAAGAAACCAATGTCAGGAGGTTACTACTATATGTTATGATTGTGTATTTCATAGCTAATAAAGATAAAAATATTTCATTTCATTAAGTATTACAGAATCTTAATATATTGCATCTACTCAATCATTCACACAATTATTATGGATGAAGAAAAAACTTTATGCCATTAATGGTGAATTTAAGTCTATGATCTGAATTAATTGCGATAATTCAAGTTCTATATATATTATTAAAAATAAATTCCATCACTAAAGAACAAATCACATAGAATTTAAATATCTTTTTATCAAGGAGAAGGTAAATCATGATCTTTTGAAGTTGAAGCAGGTTCCCACAGAACTAGAGGTAGAATACATTCTAATAAATTCCTTTCCCTAAGAAGACTTTGTGAGGAATTGAATGGATTTGGGAGTTCATTCAACTCCCCACACATGAAAAAGTGTCAATGTGGAACACAATATCCTCATGGTATGGTATGTTTTTTCATAATGTGATAGTTTGAGTTCGTTACCCTATTTCTGACCTAAATGAAATGGACTTCATGTTGGTTGACAAATGGAGAGAAATTTTTCTATTAAAAGGGAGAAAATTCCTTTTTTAGGACACGGGGAGAAGTTGTAACATGTGGAGCAGTGGGATTGGAGAGAAACAAGATAGGGGTAGTTTTGAAATATGAAAATTATACAAGTGGATATCAAAGGATGTATATCTTGCTAGATGTATTTTATGATGAAAGTAGTTGAGAGTTTTTTGAATGAGGTGATTCATTGATTATCTTCTCATGATACACATATTTCTCATTACAAGAAAGGATCATGTGTGCTTAGTGTCTCGGTATCATGTAAATCCTTGATTTATATATTAATCTCAAGAACAGAAGATTGATAGGAGATGGAACTAACATTATTTCAGTTCCAAAACATCAGGAGTTATCAACAAACCCAAAGGTGGGATTATTGGGAAAAATCACTCAAGGTAACTTTGTAGTATTTTTTGGTTGATTGTGTTTTTCGAAAAAAAAATAGGGATTATAAGCTAATATGTGGAGATATAGAGAGATGGTTGACTAGGTATGCTGAAAAATATCTATGACAGAGGACTAGATACCATGGAAAGGATATTGAAATGGTCGTACATAAGGTTACGTCCTTTCATAGTGCTTTCCAAATTTTTGGGGTCTAAAATTTGCATTTTGGATAGCATCGTTAAAATATTATTTCATGGAATAATTTATGAAAATGTGGAAATGGATTAATTTTTGGAATAATGGGACTCCCAATGGTTGTTTCACAAAGGAGAAAATGTTCTAATGGTGTGATCCGTGAGTATAACGAGCATGGCAAATGTTGAAGGTGAGGATCATCACAGGTGGAGAATCGTAGTGGTGCAAAGTGTTGATGGTGATCTCCACAATTATGAAAATCATCATGAATGGTAGAAAACAATGAGTTTTGTGAAAAAATTAGCATCTTGGTAGAAAAGTGGGAGCATCACTAAATGGTGATGACATATCTTGGAAGGCTGTAGAATTGGTGGAACGCCCATAAATAGGCATCTACCCCCTTCAGAATTAACAATGAGACTTAACAAAAATCTTATGGATCTAGACTCATGGATGTGGCTCGCATAGGGTGGTTCGTGAATGATATATGAAAAGAAGTTTAAAAAGGCTGTTAAATCCAACAGAATATTCAGAGTACTGTAAAAGTAAGGAAATTTGTAAAGGATATGTATGCATAGTGAAATGAATGAGATTATCAAAGGTTATTTGTGCCTTGTGAAGGCTAGTTCAGATCACAAATGTTAAGTGAGATTTTCAAAAGGAAGTTTCTTTATGATGGATATTTAAGATTCATCAAAGATGTGCTTCACAGAAGCAGTGAGCATCATGAAATTTGTTCTAAAGCCATCTTCCAGTACATCTATTATAATGTGGTAATAATCTACTAGATTAAATTATAACATCAACAATGATTCCATATATAACTAAGAATGTATTTGTTAGAGATAGTGAAGGGACCAACAAGTCCATAAACTGTTAGATGATCCCTTCCAAGAGTAGTGAGTGAAGAAAGAATATGATGTTAATACTCTCCATCATAAGTGAGATAGAAAAGAAGACATAGGGAGTGACCATAGAGAATTTAATTAGCATACACTAAACCTTTTAAAGGTAGTGAGCTTTGGTATAGACGAGATCTACCCGAACAATCATTATTGGTAGTGAGCCTTAGTGAATTTGGTATAATATGCACATCACCTATGAATGCTCCTTGGATGTATCCCAGTGAGGGAGAACCAAGTAAAATCATTGTGTCCTTATTCATGATTTCATGCATTATATTTATAGCATCATCATTAGATAAATAAATAAATAATAACATCAACATTTACACAAAAGTGAAAACAAAGTGACCCATTTAATAATTTGGTCAAGATCCAATGTGGAATGATTAATTTTTAAATGAATATGCATTTCTTGATTCCCCCCATCTTAGGGTATCTAGTATTTTTTTGGACAAAACACCATAATATTTGGATCTAAGAAATGAACTCCACCATTCAAGGAGATGGTAGGTCATATGTATTCTTGAACACTAATTCCATTTCATTGTTTTATTTAAAATAATTAAAATTAAATGAAACATGTGTATATTATAATTCAATTATAATATATATATATATTATATATGTTACATAGGTATATTAAAAAAAATCTTTTATACATTCCATGTATAGTGTGAATGACTTGCATTACTTTTAGGGGGTTTTAGTTCAAACTTCTTCAAACTAAACTATCATATTTACACAAGATGGAAGGATTAAAGGTATGTTCTAAATAAAAATATCATTTGAATAAATAAATTTTAAAAACCATATATATCAAATATAAATATATTCTCCATTTTAATGGCCACTATGATAGGTGGTAAATGTAAAATGAGCAACTATCTTTTCGTGAGGCAGTAGTTCACTGTACATAGAAGTAGTATATTTATTACCCATTAGATAGAGGTGTCTATAATTTTAGACATAAATTATATCATATAAATGTTATATTATATTTATTATACTTGTTTTTTTATGTAATAATGGAATATGTAGAGTACAATGAGTGGAAAAGAAAATGAATGAAAATAGATTGTTGAAAAACATTGCCTTAAAATTGGGTCAACTCGTATTGGTTCATAGAAAAAGGATATCCTGGAATGATTTATTCCCCATGTATGGTTTCACGGTTTGGGGGAGGGATGCTGGGAAACTATTTTTTCAATGTTTTTATGATTCAATGTGTCATGAGAGGTGTGAGGATTGGGTACAGTTCCTACCTTTCTGTAGTGGGGGGAGAGTGGAACTCTTGTAAATGACAAAAGGTATTAATTAGTGAGCGGTATAACTTACCAAATGTTCCTAAAAAGGTAAAATATTGGATTAAATTAGAATAATCATTTATAAAAAACTTCAACACAAAAAAATAATTGTATTTGAATAATTTGATTCCATGACTTCTAGGATTCCCCAATTTTATAAATTGGGTTTTTTATTAAAGAATCTATTTATATAACAAAATTAATTTTACCTTTAAGAATAAAATAATGATAGATTTATTAAAAAATATATAGATACTGAGTTATTAAAATGATATCTAATTTATAAAATAAAAATCTAATGAGTTGTAGAAATTAATTTTAAAACAACACATGTGTCACACTAGAAGACTACTCAAACCCTGGTTGTGTAAACAATGTTTATAAAATATATGTGTCAATATGTTAATTTAAAAATATAAATTGGTCAATTAATATACTAATTTTAATATTAGTTATTAATTAAAATTACTTTTCAGAATTTAGTACTTTTAGTAATTCTAAATCATTAATAAAATATCATTTATTGTAAAATAACAATAATTTCAACTTTGGCACTATTTATTTAATTCTGATTTTAAAATTTCAATATAACATTGAAAAATATATATATTTGGTCTAAAAAAGTATGAAATGATATTTCCAACTAAAAAAATAAATAAAGTCAATAATTCAATCAATTAACATAAATTTTAATATATTAATATCATTTATAATAGTTAATTATTATCTAAATAATCACAACGTTGGTGTTTCAAAAACATTTTATGTAACAGAAGAGTATCTAATTTTTTTGAAAAATTATTATTATAAAAATAACATATTTATGTTTCTAGAGGATATTTATAATATCAAATATTATTTTTTTTTATATCTCAATTTTTTATTATGGTTTAATGTAAGGAAAGTGCCTTTTTGTCTTTTCCCTTACTCATCCTTTTATATAAGTTAAATCCCATTATTAATAACCAAATAAAACATTAAAGTATAACCAAGTGGTGATATAGTATAATTAATCATAACTAATGTATTTCATCCAACTTTCTAGGTCATTTTCGTCCATAAGATTAAGGATTAGTCCCTTATTATGTTTAATTTTACCTTAATCACGGGAATTAATTTTAACCAAATTCACTAATAATTTTGGACAAAAATTAATATGAACTCACTAGACCATAAACATTGAACTTATTACAACCATGTATTTACACTTTTGTAAATATATATCACAAAATTTGGACAATTATGATTAACATTAATCTCACATATATGGTGAGAAAGTTTCTTTTGAAAGTAAAATTGTTCAGAAGGTAAATAAGTGTTCGTATGTAATTTCAATATAAAAATGATTTTGTGGACCCAAATTGGATTAGTATTTGTACAATTGATCTATTTTGAGTCTATGATCCAATTTAAAATAAAATATATCACTAATAATTAATTAAATGAAAAGCATATTTTTAATTAAAAGACAGTATTTTTTCTATTCATCAAAAAATGAAACTTCTCAAAAAAATTAAAAAAAATACCGTAAGACAATTTTAAGATTAAAAATTTAAAAATGAAGTTTATTTTGAAAAAAAATCTATGAAATTTCTGTAATTTAATTTTTAAATAGATGTTCCATTAAAAGGAAGTAAACCCCAGCCTTGTATGTAAAACAAGATAACTATGTGTTTTGTGTACTGTAATATCCACATGGTGTTGAGTATAAATAGAGGAAGAATAATATATATTCAAACATGA
Organism: Viscum album; assembly: GCA_963277665.1. Taxonomy (NCBI): domain Eukaryota; kingdom Viridiplantae; phylum Streptophyta; class Magnoliopsida; order Santalales; family Viscaceae; genus Viscum; species Viscum album. Next base: position 1,972,425,913 of record OY728151.1, read on the forward strand.
AAATATTTTAATTTATTGGGGTGTTACACAAGGTCATAGTAGTTCCTCTTTATAATAAGAACCTTGGAGTGCAATGATAATATTCTTAATTTGAGTTCTATAGGTGAATATATTATTGTAATATGACACATATTATGTAGAATATCAATTGAGAGTAGTCATAATAAGATGTTATTTCTTATCATTATGTTCATACATGGTAATATCAAAGATAAGATATTATGATAATAGAGCTGGTAATAGTAATTTCTCATGTTTTGGTGTCATCAGATATTCTAACCTATGTGTGTGTGTAATTGTACATAGACATTAATATTACATTGATGATTTTCATGACTCATGCACATAGATTTACTAACCAAAACAATCATATCATGTGTTTGAGGGTATAATGTTATGTTGGTTGTATCCTGAATTACATGTTGTTAATGGATAAGTTGTGGATGGATTTTCCCCTTTCATTTCTATGGAAATTGATATCTCATCAACATGACAATAATGTTGTGATCGAATTAAATTATATTTCCATTATGTAATGATGTTTTTATTTTATATAGTCAAGGAAATATATAATGATCATATAGTTTGGTGACACAAATTTGAATCCTTCTTGATGAAACATTGTGACAACAGGATTTTATTACACAGTAAGAATTTTTATTTTGTTTTCATCCTTGTGAAATTAATTCCTTTCACATGGGTTCCTAAACTAGTTTCTAGATAGTAATAATTCACTTTATATGTACCCACTTAATTCCAATGAAAATGAATCCTAGAGTTCCAAACAGTTGGATTTTTTGTTAATATGAATTAAATTCTCCTTGAATTTTACTAATGGAATAAATATTATTCTCAATATTGTGGAATAATTTTATTCACATATTATCACTCACAAATATTAATTTATGAATAAAATATTTAATATATTTATTCAGATGTTCGAAAAATTCTAGATATGTATGGACAGACCAAGACTGTGTCAAATAAGAAATATAAATTTATAAGCTAGTTAAATTATATTTTTTACATCTTAAGTTAGCACGTTCCATAATGTAATATAATTATTATAATTTTTGGTATGAGTTTTAATAAATATTCTTAATTTTTTTATGGTCACTCATGAAATTCCAAAATTTTATAACCTAATCCCTACCTCTATAAATATATGGTTATGTCTATTGAGTAGTGTTAGTATACATATGTATAATTTTTGGGAAAAACAAATTCTACCTCAAATTCCTTCTCCAATCTCAATCTTAAGACTAAAAAACATAAGAGAGATTCCTCTAATATTGAAGTAATAGTGATCAAAAGGGATGATGTAAGACAATTAAATCTCTATTCTATCCCCAAGAAGTCTATTGATATTTCTCAATGATCAAAGGAGCATGTGCGGATCAGTGATACGGGTATTCTATACATGAATACTCCTAATTAAGTGAAGGTAATTCATGAATGATTTACATATGATCAATAATATATTCCTACAATGAACCTTAATGATGGAATTTATTCATCTAATATAAATAAATTAATGATGAAATTGTCATTTAAGATTTGATATTGGGGTTTTGGGTAACTCTAAATGAAAATAAATTTTAATTTATAACTCACCAAAGTAGATTCTACTACTCCTATAACCCATTAGGGTATGTCTAATAAGGGTACTCTAAGATGATGACATTCAAGGATATATTTAATATATTTAAAGAAAAGATGATTATGTATATATCCTCCAAATAAACTAAACCATTTTGCTTCTAAGGCATGTATTATTATCAAATATATAATATATTCATCTAAAATGATCTAATATTTCTCTATGACATGCTTTGGTTTCCTTATGTCTTGTTTTTTTATAAAATTTATAATTTTAAGAATCCATGTTTCATGAAAAAAATATGATACTTGTTCTTGTGATATAAGATATATAATGGTTTATCTTATAGGTCTTTCTCAGTATATTTTTTTCATCTCTCATAAAAGGTATATTTGAAGATTCAATTGGTGGTTTTCAAGCACTGAATTTCATACATAAACCAAAGTTATATTATCATTGGATATGGATAACCAATGATTATTAAATATAGAAGTATGAAATGCTTTTAAATTTCCAGTAATTTCTTATACATCACTAACATAAATGGATAGTAATTCATGTTAAAAGAAGCGTGAAATTAAAAAAATATTTATAAAGTGAAAGGGGAAAATCATAAAAAAACGTTCAAAAAATCATAAAATAATTTTATTATGATCAAATCTGTTAATTACATTGAATTAAAACATAATTGATATAAATAATGAAATATAAAGTGATATATATAACCAAATTCACCTAGATTAGATTAAACACAATGAAAATTCTCCTCTTGTTGGAATTGATTCTACTAAACATGTCTTAAATAATAATATATATCTTATAAACAATAAAAAATAATTTATAAGAAAATATATCCTTTATAGAACCCATAGGTGATATGGTTGAATTATGTTAATGCTTAAAGAGTTAATCTGGACCATTTTTATCATATGAAAAATTCATGTTTTGCAACGACCAAGAGTAGGATAAAGGATTTGAGATCTAAATAATGATTAAAAAAATAACTTAGTATTATAGCCCAATTATTTTATACCATTTTTTATTTTTTATTTATAATACGTCATTTATATTCCATGTTGGTCAATATAATCCACCACATATATGTATCTTCATTAAATCCTATAATGTCTCGTAAATTTATTGATATTCCACAATGTTTCAACATAATTTTTGTAACATAATATTTTAATGCTCCTAAAAAATATAAAAATTCGAATTTATATCTATATAATATAAAATAAATATATAATATTAAATTATAATCTAAATATATGATTTATAAGTATTCCCCAATTTTTAATAAAGTAATTATAAATTATAATTCCTCATTAATAATAAGTAAATTTTAATTTTTTGAAGAAAAAATATCTCAAAAAACATATATTATCTTGAAAATATTGGATTTTAAAATTTTATAAATTGAAATGTAAAATTTAATAATTTGAGGATGTTCACCATAATTCACATGAAAACATAATAATCCATATTTTAATAAAATAAGTTCTTTATGATTTATTAATTATTTATAAAAAATTTTATTTAGTAAGGAAGGTTTTGGTATAAAATTTACTAAATTTGATACTCACATGAAATTTTTATTTCGATTAGCATGGATCATATATTATTATTCATGTAGTTTAATTTTTTCCAAAATCATAATATATGTTCATGAAAAAAAAATTATCCTCAAAGGGAAATATATCATGTAACACTATAAGATTCATCATGAACCCTTAATGGATAAAATACAATTTTGGATACTATATATCCAGAAGTATCCTTAGGTCAGATTTATTCAGTTCACTTTTTTCAATTATTATTAGAATTTATTGGGGGGACTGAAGTTTTTTTTTTTGAAAAAAAAATATTTTGTATGTTCTAGAATCTCAATATCCCAATCCTTTGTATCTTTGGAGTGTTTTAGGTTCCTATGGGAAGTTTTAAGGAGTTTAGAGAGAAATTGGGAAATGTAGGGTTGTGGTGTGGTCTCCTTTGTTGCATTGTAGATTTCCCTTAGAAAGGGAGGGAAGAAGCATGGTCCTACTGTATATATTGTGGTATTTTAATATTTTATGCCTCCTATAAATATCCATTAGGAAATTCAATCCCCACTACCTCCCTCTTCTCCTGCCCAAAACTTAGGTTATATAGAGAAGTTCGTCTAATTCCATGTATCCCCTTTTTATACTCATTGATCCTTAGACCATAGTGATCTGTATTTGTTTAACCAAGGTTAGATATACATAATTTTTCTCGTGGTTTATATGCCTTGGATCTCATTTCTATATATTTCATATTTTTATGTTGTTGTATATTATCATTTTTATTCTCATGAAATTTTTATTTTTTGTTTGTCAGTGTGGTTTTAGAGTGTATTACATAGAGGGATGTAGTTATTTACTTGAGAGGTTACCAAAGATCCAAAATAACGATATTTTTACATATATTTTAATTCTTTTTTGGTTTTAAATTCAATACATCTCAAGTTTATTTATATGAAATAATAATGTTAGCATCTTTTATCCCTTTGTATGTAAGTGGAATTAACCAAAAAAATATTAATCAAGTTCAATAAGGAAACAGGATAGTGATCTCATGTTGAGGTATTATTAAAGGATAATGGTTTTCCTATTATTTTTCTAGATAGTGGGTAATCTATGTAATGATTTTTTTATCATATCATCATACATGGATTATCATGTAGAAATTGATAAAATTCGATAAAGAGCATAAATCCTGTAATAAATAATCTGTTGGAAAAATAATTAAAGATGCATCTTTAATCATTCTATTATTTATTATAATTTGATACTAAACAAGTTGGTGCAAGTATGCAGGTTGAATAGAATATAATATTAATCATTCTAAAGGAATTGAAAAATAAAATTAAGAATATTAATTCTTATTTATTATAAAAATAAAAAATTCATATTGATCAATAATTTTTATTCTCGTATTTTTATGAAAGTTGTTTAATGATAGTAGAATGTTTTGATAATTTTAGTAGCATGACATAGTTTAATACTTAGGTCTCCTATAGTTGGAACCTATGAATAATTAATCAGTTAATTCAAAATGGAATAAAAACTCATTATTTGATAAATAAAAATTCCAGGGGATGTGAGTTCCCATTGTTTATATATTCTAGAAACAATTTGTCAAGGGATGAGAGATATCCTTTACATGTGAAGGTTGAGTGCCTTATTTTAGTACCAAGATTCTCTTCTTGAATATGTTTTCATGTTTTCTTCCTTATTTGTGATTTGGATATGAGACTTGTGATATGATATGAACCGAGAAAGTATGATCTTGGAGTGTTTGATGAGATATTGGTGGGGGACTGAGGTTGGGTAGCAGTTGAAGCCTATGATGGAAAGATGAATTGTGATATGCATGTCAGTGTTAGAGAGCGCACTAGAAATGAGAGAATATGTTGAATATGGGTGTACCCATGATTGTGTTTAAGATTAATGCATACTATTAATGAATTTTATCAATGGAAAATGGTCATAATTATTTATTTAATTTTCATTCCTTCCACGAATTCTTGAAGAAACTAGTTGTTCTTGGTTAAAAATATTTTTTAATAGCTTGGGATATTTTTACTATAGTACATGTAATTATGTAATGATGATAATAAAATTAAATAAATGACTTAACCCATAGGGTTGGTCTTGCTTGAATTCAATATGATTTTCTTGAGAAACCACGGTCTCTATTTAGATTATGCCTATATGGAATTTACATGGAAAGATGGTTAAAATCCATGTTATCAGTATACATCAATTAATGGATAATGAATTAGTTAATGTAAGTTTAATTGTTTAATGAAAACAACTAATTTAAAAGTAATATTTAAAATGTGTGTATGATTATTGGATTCTTGGTCCCCAGAAATCACAATCAGATTTCCATGTGATGATAGATACATTGAAGAATAATACAATGTTATTCCAATATTTTGGTTGTGAGGTATAGAATATCCCGTATGTTTTTTGATTTCAAATTAAACCACACCCATTTCAGATAGAGAGACCTACACCCAGTGTAATCTATGATGTTTTTCCCTAGAATCCTGGGGGTGTATGGATGGCTGTCTATCCCCTATATCCTCTCTCTCTTCTCATAATAGTATAATGTACTAGTATTTATGGTGGTTAGCTTCCCCAAATATCAATTTATAGAGTGGTAATTGTTTTTGTTATTTAACCCACATTTATCTACAAATATATCTCCCAAATGATTATTATTTGTTGGGATTTATTGATGTTCCATACTAGGTGTATGGTTTCCAAAGACATGAGGTATAATTTATCATGTATGATATGTGATATACATGATATGGGGGATCATGGAAACTACTTGGTTGTTGTATTGATATATGGATGTGATGATTAGATTATGTGATGTATGAGATGCATGTTTTGACACTTAACATAGGGGTCTATGGGATAGTGTATTTTGGAGAGATATGGCTCAGGACATGTAATGTTGGGGGATTATTGTAAAAGTATTTGAGAAGCAGTAGAATGGAACCCTAGATATTTTATTACTAAAAAAAATATTCCTCGTATGTTACACGTGCAAAGATATATACAATGTGAGGATTATATCTTAGTAATTCTGTTTAGGGGAAATGTTGGATTAACTGAATTACATTGTTCTTTAGCATGATTTCATTATCTTTTTAATTGGAGCCTTTGAGGAGGATCTCAATGAATATACTATTATACCCACACCACACACACACACATATATATATATATATATGATCTCTTTTTAGATCTTCATGAGTAGGCTAGAGATCAAGTTGGATATTTTTAACTCATAGTATATCAGTAGTTGTTTAGTCATTCTATTTGTTCTTGATTTTACCATTTATAAATCATATTTCCAGTCCAATTATTATAGTACTATACAGAATTTCATACATTCACATGGGATTTATTTTAACTTTATACTCCTATTTTGACTAGTTATTCTATTATATATCCTTATTTTTTCATGTTCCATTAGATGGTAATGCTTCCCATTTGTATGTTTATTATACACTCTCTGTTAGACGTATATTGAATCCCTACTAGAAGTAGGACTTAGGAAATCCCCATATCCCTTCTCTTATTTTCATCGCATGAAGTGTACACATTGTAGGATAGGGTTTTTGAAAATATGGTATCAAAGGATTAGGCTGACTGATGGGATTCAAATTGAAGTTAGTCATAGGTGAGTCTACATAGGTTGGTATGGAAATAGTGTTCTCTAGGTATAGTAAATTATGTAAAAAATCTATACTATCCTGGACAAATATATTTAGGGGCCCTTATAATCTATTTAGTGAACCATAAAATTTTCTTACCCTTCTAAACAAAGATATATCGGAAGTAGGGTAGATACCTAGTAAGAGATTATACATCATTATTCATTATTCTGGTATATGAAAAGGGCATACCATTGGATTGGGTTAACATTAAAATAAATAAAATAAATAAAATAATTCATTCACTAATTTATTAAAATTAAAAATTACATATTCTATGTTTTGGATATCTAACAGTTTTTCTTCATATAATCTTGGATAAATATCGACATTCTCATCAGTTTCTCTCAAAATTAGTTCTACATGATCCATCAGTGGATCTTCGCATAGTACAAGTCATTTGTGTAAACCCATGGAATATGACACACTATGTGTTTCAGAACTAGAGTCTATAAAATTAGGATGGATCCATTTAAGAATTGATCAAAGATGAATATATGGAGGAGGATGAGATCTATTTGTTTTTTCTATGTTATTAGAAGGATCACAGGGTTTCATTAGTTGTGATTATACTTTCTGGGGAATCAAAAAATGGTGGATCTTTTTCATCAGGGATTGTAAGGATACAACATTCTCATGGGAGATGTCCCAAAATGATTTCTAAGTAGATTTAATTTCCCTAACTATAAAGGGGGGCATGTCTCTAAGAGTTGTTTTCCCATATATAGAGTATTTCTAGCATGAAATAGTTTGGGACCCTTATCTGGACCCTAAAATGAAATTCTTCAGACTTGTTTCCATATTAAGAGGCAATAGTGTGGAAATTCATATTTTTTTTAAATAGAGATCCAGTATGATTTTAATTCATTCATGTTGGTGACATATCTCTACGTTCAAGAGAATAGATGTTGGTGAGATGGCAATGTCCTGAAATGGAGCATCATGAGATGGTATTTGTTAGGATTCCTCTTGAAGCAATTCTAAGGTTGAGGTATCCTAGATAACTAGATATAATAGTTTATAGTTATAAAGGGGTAAGTTGTTTCCCTCATCATCTAATTTAAATGGTTTCACTAGATATAAATCATATTCCATGGTATTTGGTTCCTATTTTTCATATGTGGATTGAGGGAATCAGTGGTGGGAGTATCTAACATTTCTGTGCAGTCTGTGTGCTAAAAGTGTTCATCTTCAAGTTCAATCGTTGAGGCATTTTTAGAGAAGGCATCTACAGTAGGGTTATCCAGCATGGGATTAGATTAGAGTAGATGGGAAAGGTAATGGATATCCCAAATACAATCAAGATACTTAGTCAGTAGAGTGTGGTCACGAAAGAGGACATTGTAATTATCCGAGCGGTTTTGGAATAGGTTATTGTCAAATTTATGCTCTAGTATTTCAATCCAAGGAACAAAAATACATAATTCAAGGTACACATGTATTTTTATTATTGGTTTAATGATTTATTTGATTCAGTAGATACATAACCATTAATTTCACCTACACACATCCATACTTTATGAATTGGGGAAGAGACACTTCAATTTCCCGTCATGTTGACCATTCATGTTGGTTGTTGATTTGTCCATTATAAATTATGTAGATCTTTTGAGTCTGATCTTGTGTATTATTATTGTTAAGAAGATATATTACGTTTATTAATAAAGCCAAATGACCTTATCCTTGGCATGGATTAGATATTTTTGTGCAGTCTATTGTGGATTTCATCAGCAACTTGGTTGTCTTCTATAATTATGGTAGAGTTACAATATTGTTCATTGGTAAGTGATACTCTCAAATGGGTTGGAGGTATTTTATCTCCTTATCTAGATTCATGGAAAATCTGATTTATATTTCATCGTATGTTCATCCAATGGTGATTCCCATTATCATTGATGGGTATCCTGAATTTTTCCATTAGGTGGTTGTAACATTTCCCCCTAAATGAGATATTGAGTTTGGGATGGATCTATAATCAGGAACGTCTCCCATAGTGATTACATCATATAGGATGGGACTTTATAATTCTCCACAGTTTCATTTATAGCTTTATGATCTTTTATAGAAATGTTTTTCTCATCAAAGTGTTTTACCATGGGGTGAAGCAATTTTGTTCACAAAGAATACAAATATTATTTTGCATCATTTTTTTGATTATCATCTCTTCAGTCAAGTGGAATTGATGAACCAATATTCACCTCTATGAGTTTATGATTATTTGGCCATCATAAGGGAGTATGTTTGTTCTTAAAGATTCATATATGTATGGGATATCACCCGATGTGGCTAAAATAAGATGATATTTTGAAGACTACATTCTAGTGTCGATATTGGAATTATGAATTCATGGCAATGTCATTAGGTGTGATGAATGATCGAGTCCTTTTCATGAGTTCAATGATCATATTGTTGATCTAGTTCTTGAATAAGTCCATGTCAGTTTTCATCAATTAAATCCTTGTATAATCCATGTATGAGGAGAGATATAAAGAGTATGTTAATGGCATATATGGAGTCATTCATCACCATAATATATTTGTGAAGTTATCGAAGAATGAGTTATGGACACATGAAATTATTTTCTTATGGAAATTTTTTTCTCTTTTGGGAGTAGTTATGGATCCTTTGAAGATTAATGTGGTTGTTTCTTGGGAATCCCCCAAAATAGTAGTTGAGGTGTCTTGTTTCCTTGGTCCTGAAGGATATAATAAGAGTTTTGTATCCAATTTCCCTTGGGATACAACTCCAAAAATATACTTGATTGGAATGGATTAGAAATAATTGTGGACTAACCAGTTTCAGATATCTTTTGACTACATGAAGGAATAATGGGTCATTTCTTCTGTCCTTTTTTTTCTGAAAAGATATTTATGTTTGAGTTTTTCCGTAACACTTCACATCTTGGTTTGGGCTATGTTCTAACAGAGCAATGAGCAGTTGGAACATTTAGTTCTTAGGAGTTCCTTCCACATGAACATGACTATTCCACCTGTGATATCTAATTGGAGGTATTTGGATTTTCATTGAGGTTTCAGTTACATTACCACATTGGGGATCATTATATAATTTTTACAGACAAAATAGACTAAGGTATATATTCGCTTTGCACAACAAGGACATACGATAGTGATTGTGGATGTAATTCTCATAGTAATTTTACATTTATGTTTCATATACACTATTAAAGGGTAAGTTATTAGCAAATGAAATAAGAAATAATTCACTCAGTGATACTCGGAGTGAATATGGATATTCCTTTAGAGTGATGGATGAAATATTTTTACTGTATTTTGATATGGGAGGGGTTTATAGTGGGGGATATTATTTCATATGGGGGTGCATTTCTCCTTAGTGCAGTAATTGGATGAGTCTTAGCTATGTGATTCTGATGGGGAGATTTTGAGAGATAGAGTTTTTTTGTGATTCTTCTGATGGTTGGTCTAGGGATGGTAATAATAGAGTGTCATTCTATAAATGATTTTCATACCTTAGGATATATTTTTGGTGGTTCTTCATGAGTTATATAGCTCAATAATAGTGTTGAATACTACTATTAAAAACATGTATCAATTTTTTAGAATAAATTTCTGGTAGCTGGAAATGAAGAATCTGGTTTGTGATTTTGTGCCTCAATGTTTGGTCTTCCAGAAGGTGAAGGTTGATCACTATGTTCCTAGAAGGTTTTTCTAGCCAATATATGTTCCTAAATAAATGTTTTAATAAATATATATGTATTTAATTATAGTTTTAACTCAATTTCATGGAGTATATAATGCAATATTGGTGATTCTGGATCATTTGATGAAATTTCTCCCCACTTTATTCGGATTAGAGAGTCAATCTTAGTTGATTTTTCTATTGAAGAATTATCTAATGGAGGTGGTGTGACCAGATGGAGTCCTATTGAATATAATAGATAATCATTATCCTCATTATAACTATGGTTTATGGATAGGTCTCTATAATGATTTTGGATCTGAGTTCATCATTGTTAGTAAATTTTAACCATGGAATGATAGTCTGAATGATGGGACCATCAAAACTCTGGAAGACATATTGTTCTCTTATGTCCTGGATTTTATAGGATCATGGATGAGTAACCGTACCTTGGTAAATTTTTCATACAATAATTAGTTTGACATTACCATTGATATAACATAGTTTGATTATTTTTAATGCTGACATCATCATTTCCCATTGTTCTAGACATGGGTCCAAGAGTCTGCAATTCATGGGAAGGAACATGTGTATAATATGATAGAGATTTTTTAGGTAATTCATTAGAGTTTTAAAGAAGAAAAATATCATAAAATTTCTAATATTGATCATACTCTAATACACTTATAGTTTTATGTTGGAGATAATGTGTTCCTAAAGGTGACACCTTTTTTGGAATTAAAGGTTTGGGAGTAGGTGTAAGCTTTCTCCCCAGTTTTTTGGGCCTTTGGAGGTGTTGGATCATGTTGGAGTTGTGGATTATAATATAACCCCCCCCCCCCCCCACCACCACCACCACCACCACCACCCAAAATTATCTGGATACACAATTACTTCTATGTGTTGCAACTCAAGCATTAACTTCATTACATTTATCACATCATAAATCCTGTATTGATGGATGTCAACAATGATCCAAACATTAAGGAGAAACCTGTAGAGAATAGGACCTCTTGGAGAAGTTGTTGTAAGCACATGTTATTCCCTTACATCCTATTTTTTGGAAACATATTGGAATGAAGGATATTTCCTTGGAATGGGGGCTATAAATATATGCTTGATACCTTATGATTTATGTCATTAGTCTATTCACTTATAGTAATGACTATTGTGGTCATCGAACATTTTCTAGTTTATGATATGTTTTTCTATTTTTAAATTATTTATTAGTTACTTTTCTCTCAATTTAGAGGAATATATAAAGATATTTTTTAGCAGATTGTTTTTGTTTTAATTTTTTTCACTTATCCCATTGAAGTAAGGTTATGGAGATACATGAGATGTATCTCATGGGGTCATTGTTCAAAAGAACACATTATCATTCTTTATCTTTTGGAAATTATTTTAATTATACAGGAAGCGAATGGTTTGATAGTTATCATTTGTAATGGACCAAATCTATATTACCCTTTCCATTGCATGTTTTGGGTGTTGGAGGTTCCTTGAGTGGGTTTTGAGAATTTTGGAGGGAAAATGGGGGATTAGAGGGTTATAGTGTGGTCCCTTTGGTTGTTACATATAATTACTTATCATAGGGATAGTTGTGGAGTGGTAAATGGGGATATTCCATGGTCTTTTAAAAACATTTCTTTTAATAAATACCTCTTAGTCCATTCAAATCCAACAATATCCCACAAATCCCTCTCAAAACTTCGGCACCATAGAGAATTATGTTGAATTATTTTTATCCCATTTCGATAGGGATTGATCCCATTTCTTAATGATCTACCCATGGTAATATAATGTGATTTCTTTATCCATATTACTTTTATTTATCATTGTCCAATTTAGTTTAATTTTTTTCATCTTTCCATGTTTTGGTGGATTATCTCTATCATAATAGTGGATTACTCTTAGTTTTCTGGTTGATATGGTCATGTTAGGGCACCCTTGGAGGGATTTAGTTCATTGTGTATTGGTGATTAGAGATCCAATACATTAATATTTTTTCAAGAGAAGAACTTTGATTATATTGATCTAGTGTATTTTTTGGTTCTACTATTTATTTGAAAGTAATCATAATGTTTCCTTATTTTAAACCATCGGATGCTGGAGGGTTTACCTAAATAATGATTAAGTTGGATCAACAAATAAATTAGATAGAGGTTTCATGTCGATATTTTATACCATGATAAATTTTTAAATATTTTTTATAGATTGATTTTTGTCGATGTTATGATTTGGGGGTCATGTTTTCATTCATGGCATGGAACGTTGAAAATTTTCAAATCATATAAAGTACATAAATATATTAATAAATAATTGTTTGGATAAATAATTAAATTGGCATGTTTATTAAATCGGGTGTTTCTAAGAAAATTATGGTAATCAAATCGATGCATGTATACTTGTATAATTGAATATGTCATATTATGTGATAATGGAATTGATAACTAAGTTGAAGAATAATAATTATTAATGATGATAATCATTGAAAATGAATTTTTACTGTGGATTTTAAATCTCATAGACTGATAAAATGGTTTTAATTCTATAATAAGGCTTACATAATGTGATATCGTAAGGTATTTGATTCCTTTGGTTTCCCATTGTCTGAACCTAGGAATAATAAATCAATAAATTCAAGATGTAATAAAATAATATTTTTTGAAAAATATAAATGTTTTCGTCTAGGTGTATCCAATTGTTATAAAGGTTGGATGCATTGTGTTTAGGGATGTGAGATCATGATTACGTGTGAAAGAAATTGCCTTGTTTTATAGCCTATATTTCCCAATTGACAATGATTGATTCCTTTAAATGTTAAGTATTCTGTAGATAAAATCCTTATGATGTTATATGATTGGGGGGTGGTTGAACATTGGATAGCTGATGAGATTTGGTTGTGGATGCCCAAGGTGGGGAGCTAACAGATTCCTATGATGAAAAGATTCATGGTGTCATGGATGAGGGTGTCAGTGATGGAACTGGATAATATGGAATGGGTCGAAGTTATCATTACTCAATCTTTTGATAAATATGAATGATTTATATTAGTTAATCTATTTAATGGATGATGGATTGGTATATTTTCTTATCTGCATTCTTTTCCCCACTACTTGAGGTAGTTGGATGTTCATTATTCCCTCACTTTTCTATTAGCATGTTATTTTTTCTTAGAGTACCTGGAATTATGGAAAGATTATAATAGAGTTTAATTTATGACTTAACCCATGGGGTTGTTGATAAAAGAATGAAATGAGATGATCATGAAAAACTATAGACATAATTTGGAATAATACTAGAAGGAATAGACATATCTCGATGGAGAAGAGAAATTTAATTAGAATGTATTTATTGTTGGATAATAAATCAACCAGTTTAAATTGAATAATTAACTAAAAAAATAAATTTAATATGGATCATTAAAACATCCATGTATTTATCGGAGATCTATTCTATATTAGTGTAATCCAAGTGTCTGAATGATGATAGATATAGTTGAGCCATATGTTAGGTTATTCACAATGTGTGGTTGTATTCTATATTTTATCTAGTCTATTTTATGATCTAATATGCTCCCCCAACCCATTTTCAGTTAGGGACACCAATACATAGTGAACTATGGCTGAGTTTTCCCCCATATACCGGTAAGAGGATATATGGAGGACTACCCCCTCTACCCCAATCTCATATCTTAGTAGTATTATTGGTCGGTATGTATATTGGTTAGTTTACCCATATATACATGTAAAGGGTGGTGATGGAATGTTTTTATTTCACACACATCTATATTTTTATATCCTAAAAATAGTATTAATATCAGTATGATGTTTATATGATTTTATGGATTTATGTACCATTTTCGGTGGATGGGGTGGGATGGATTGAGTCATAATACTTAAAGTTTTAAAAATGCCATCAAGTTATGGTGTATCCCAAAAAATACTCAGTTACTATATGATGATATGGATGGGAGGAATAAATAATTTTTGGAATCAGATCCATACCGCGATAATTATCCCAAGTTTCTATAGGATGTATTATTTTGTATAGAGGTGGATCATGACGTATGAAATTAATGATAGAAAGAAAAACAATGGGGAAGTGTTCCAGGGGTATCCCTGATGTTTTATTACTATAATAAATGATCTCTAATATATAATACATGGTGAAAAAAATCCACGGTGAGTTTGAGAACTTATTATTCTAGTTTGGGTGCGGAGTTAGTTTTACTATTGTTCTAAATTCGTTATCATTCTTTCTTTATCTTTTTTACAAGAGGCTCTAGATATTGCATAAAATTTCTTGTATTCACTTTGGATTCATTTTATCTTAAATATATTGTGATTATTGGTGTATCAATCTTATCTCTTTATTATTTGAGTTAATTTAGAGGTTAATTCCCCACATTTTTATGTTTATTTTACACTTAGTGCTAGTTCGTAACCTAAGGACCACTGGATGTGAGGCTCAAAAAGGTACTAACTCCCTTGTCTCATTAATGGCTATGAATATTTACTATTTAGGGTGAGTTATTCATGGAATAGTTTGTCTAATATATATATGAATTTCTTGAATCCATCTATATATGATAATTTTTCAAGTAAATTGTTTTTATTATTTATTTAAATCCACACAGTTACTATAAATGACGCATCTAGGGTGTATTCAATAACTTAATAGTTGTTTGTTGGTGTCATTTATTATGTTTTTTTCAACCATCTGTGAATATAACAATACTATATGGCCTATAAAACTTAATTATTTTATATTTAAAACATATTTATCATGCATTGATGATTGAGAAATTTACTTCATCAATATGATAATATAATAAGGTTATATAAATAATTAATTCATTAAAAGGAATCCAATAATTTTATTTATTACCTCTACTATGTTTATGATTACTATATTTTTTAAATATAAATTACCAATAAGAATCCACTTACTCTATGTTGTTTTATAGTTCATAAAAAATATAGTAGACCGGAAATCATCCATAGTTATCAGACATATTTCCTTATTTTATGTATCTATTCATAAAAATTACTAAGTACGTAGGAAAAAAATTACTTTTTATTGACTTTTGAATATACATAATGTGATGAGGATATACACAAAAACAAACTTTCTTGGGTGTATAGTAAAATTTTCATTTTTTACTTCAAATTGTAAAAAAATTAAAATAAAATTAAATAATTGTTGCATAATATATAGTGTTATGCAGTTATATAACTCAATGTTTTATGTACATTAATACTTGAATATAGATGAAAATATTCATTGATTTCATACTTCAAATATTATGAAAACATTTAGGTTAAATTGACTAAATATATCTATTTTTATTCTATTAAATATCTTTATTTGAATATAAATGTATGATATGATCCAAAAGTGTTTTCCTCACACTTACGTGACTGAGATTAGTGTAACAATTTACAATTAGGTAGATTTCATTTTCAATTTTCTCTAAATATATTTACTTCAAACTATCATAATTTTCAACAAATTTTATGAAATTGTTATTGTGGTAAACATAATTGAATGATTTTTTATACTCATGATTCTAAAAAGGTAAATTTTCATTATAATTATATTAATTTTTCTACATATATCACATAGAAATAATAAAATCGTCATTTTCATGCTTTAATGATTATTAATTTTTCTTGGAGTACAATGGTTCTGATGTGTTATGCGGTCATACAATAATTTGAAAAAAAAATTACATTCTAATATTTATAATTATATATATATGATTTCCATTGACATGTTTTTATTATCATTTTCAACTCCTTGTTTATTCATTTTTCTATTTAAAAAATAAATTAAATAATGATAACTCTATTGCTTTTGCGCGTTCATGATAAAAATAATTTTATTGGATTAATAAAGATAATTTATAGTCATAAATATTTAGAAAATATGGTATCATAACATAAAATAAATTTCCAAATCATATACACCATGATAATCATATTCTCCTTTACAAATTTTATATATACTTGTTCACAAAAGGCAGTGTATGATCATGATCTATCAAAAACATAAACTAATAAATATTCCTGATTCAATGATACAAAACAAATGCATTATTTTCTAAATACTGAAAATAAATATTGGATAAATCCAAATTGTCTTCCAAAGGTAAAAATTTTGAACTAATAAAAAGATTAAAAAATTCCACCAATTTAGGTCCATCATGATAGTATGGTATAACAGAACCAAAATGGATTTAAAGGGATATCTATAAAAAAAATTCATAAGGATTATTTCTAGTGATTATATCTATTTTGGAACACATCAATAATCATGTTATGAAGGAATTATTATTCTTTCTTGCAATTCTTATAATCCATGAATAGAATTGAGGCTTATCAAAATTAACATAAGTATAAAAGTACTATTTTTCACCAAACCATGTCCTAAAAATAATCAGAGTGTGTTATAATGTCGCATTGTATTGGAATAATCATATAACTAAGGGTAAGGGGTCCATAATATGGAGTCATGTTCATGTCAAAAAATCATTTTCAATGTATGGATTCTCAAATTTAAAATTTTATTTCTATATATCAAGGTGGAAAAAAATCCCAAATCGTTATATAATTTATGTGAACACTTTTTTAGGTCACTCGCGCATAAAAATATACAACTACGTATTCCATTGAGATATTAATTATTCAAATATTAATTTTATATTTTATGATAATGTGATAGATTCAATGATTGGAATATGAAAGATCACCCTTGGAGGTATGTTATAGTACCACATAATTATTTTGACATTTTTAGGGTTTAAATAAGTTATTATATCATACAATCAATTTTTAAAATCATTTGATTTATAATATAAGATTTATTTCTATTTTTACATTTATTTTCATGATATTTTTTGTGTGTGTCTAACTGTGTTGCCTCTAAAATCGGGAAAATATTCTACCTTTTATAATGGATTTTTCATAATTTTCACCAATTTAATTCAAATTTATGATATTCATTTTCATGGTTAATCAATTATTTTTGAGATGCGGGCCTTTCCTTGGGAATTTTATTCTTATTTTGAAGTTAAATTCATGATATTGACATCTTTAAGAGTTTAGTTAAATTTCACATTCCCAACCATGCGCCACAATTGAAGACACAATCAATTGATCAATTTTTTGTTAGGATTTATGAAAACATATTTTAAGAAAATAATTGATGTCACTAAAAATATAGTGGATATTATCATAGAACATAGGAGGAATATGTAATGATTTTTTAGGATATTCTTAACAAAAATAAAAACACCATTAATATTCTTGGAAATAGGGCATTGAGATTTTATTTTTCCGTAGTTTTCTTAAATATAAATTCATGCAGGTTAGGGAATTTATATTATATTAAAGTATATTATATGTCAAAAATAAGATACTATATCATATGAATTGAAATGTTTTAGTGATTATGAAGACTATAAAACTATGACTAGAAACACCATTGTATGTTATTCATTTCTTCATGAAGTCATAAGTGATAATTTTTCAAGTGGATGGTGGTGATTCTATATTAAAATAAATTTCATGGTGATTGTTTATTTCAAGTATAGATAAAAAATACTTATATAAAATAAATATTATATAATTTAACAATACATTATGTTTCCATTTTTCTAGAGAGATTTAATATAATATAAATCTTATTGAAAAAGAAACCATGATATATCATCATCATCATCATTATTTGTTTATATTAAAATACCTGAGAGAATACAAGGGAAAAAACAAACTATGGATTCCTTATGTAGTATAGACTAAAAGAATCTCATATTTAAAGGTGTTACCCCTCAGGTCTCAAAAACATTGATATTTGGATACTGGTGACACCATATCCTTGAATTAATAGATATTCTATGTGATCCTCAACCATATTTCCCTTCTAATAGGTGTATAATACATGAGTATACTTGTTAATAAGAAATATTTACCTTTTTATAATGTAATAAATCCACTATGGAATAGTATTTGTGCCTGGTATAGAATTATATAAAATGATGGAATCTGTTTCCCCCACTTCTAGGTCAATATTTCTCTCCCATGATAGGAGTAACCCAGCGAGTGTGTACATAAATTCATCAAATAATGATTGACCATTGTAGATTTGAGCTCTAAATTACTTTATAATAGCTCCTTGGGAGTCATAGATGACCCCTGCCATGTCTCCTAGGATGCATGAGCTATTGCTGGTAAGCTTGAGTCTTATAACTCGATGGTTACAATGAACCCACAAACCCTAAGATATCTGATTAAGGGTATGATCAGGGGGAACACACTAGAAGTGGTCTCAAATTTGGTTCCTAAGGTATGTTCTTATAAAATTTCTCCATTTCAAGAAGTAGGTTTAGTGTTCTGAGTATAATAATTTTCCTAGTTTTGAACACCTCCTATTGCTAAAACGTATTTCTTAAATTCAAGATACCTGAGAAACTAGTGATAAACACCATGGATTCCGTCTCCCTCCCTAAATTCACATCGCCTATTCCATGAAACTTTCATTCTAGAAATAGATTACCTTGATTATCTTATTTATATATAGTAGTAACATCATGAAAGGACATCCAAATCAAACATGCACTGGAACCTCCAAAGAATAAGTTGTATGAGATCTCCTCTTAGTGGTCCACGAAAAAGGACATCCATATGCAATATTTAATCGGGTTATTTTAATATTATCCTCACCATGAATTTTAGGGATCCTAATTTTCCATACCATGATGTTTTATTTTACATGAATTAAAGTACCCCAAAGATTCTCATCCTAGCTATCAACTTGGTTCTTTCCAAAGATATCCCTTTTGAATTACCTCATGGATAAAATCATTGAGTTGGAGACATTGACTATAAATCAGTCATGTTTTGAATTGAGGTTAATAAAATCCAAGAATTCAATTTAGTTATGATCCAAGACAACCTTGATGAATATTGGGTAAGAGTTTCCCCCATAAATTTTATACACAGAACCAAACACCTAGGGAAACCATTTTGTTATCCATCCCAATTGTGATACTAGAATAAAATATTCCATTTTCCCATAATCCATCGACTGAGAGTCTTCAGGGTCGATATGTGAGGAAAAATCAGGTGCCATAGTTGGGATGAAACGCCTCCTGACACTTCTTCACTACCTCTTCATCTGCTTTCCTTGGCCTTTCCACAAGGGGTATTCTCGTCCATTACTTCCCATTCTAATTTTCTTGCATCCAGTGAAGAGTGTCAAATATATTTCTCACATTTATTCCCCCTTCCAAGGTCAACCCTTCCATTTTGACCCATGATATCCATTAATTTTTACCTTTGAAAGGAAATTCCAAATAAAACCCACCAATATAAAATTAATATAATATATGACCATTTTTAGAACATTAACAGTAGAAGTGTATGTATAGGGATAGTTGAGAGAACAATATTAACCATTTTGATCCTACCACCAAAGGATGTAAATAATTTTCTATGTCAAGATCTGAACTGTGATCCAGCTCATAATATGATCAAAATGACAAAGATGTAGTCTACCTGGGGACATAGGGGCACCAAGATATTCCATTGGAATATTCCCACTCTTCATGCCCATACTATTTCATATGGAGGTAGCCCATCTATTTGAGTGACTTTTTCAGATGAAAAGACTTTTCTTCACATTGTTGATGATATGTCCACTCCAATGAAAATACTCCTCAGGGACCATATTGTTGAAACAAATTTTTCTCTTACTATAAATCAGTTAAATAATTATGTCACCTACAAACATATGATGCGATATACACTGGGGACTCATCCTTCTTTAGTGAGAAATAATTTCACCCTAAGCATGCTCTTGTTGATAAGGAGACTAAGAAAATCTTGGGAGAGGATGAAGATGCTTAGAGATAAGGATTCACCCTACCTCAAACCAAGGGGTTTCTTGAATAAACCATGGTTCATCCCCATCAAAGTGTCTTCCAACCATGATGAGATAAAGCACTGAAAATCCCATCATATTACCATGAAGAGAATACCTTATCTTTCAATACCCTATTAATAATACTCACTTAAATGAAGTTATTGGTTTTATCAAGGTAAATATTAATTTTTATGTATGAGTCATGGGACTTGAGATTAATCCCAACAATTAACTCTTAGTCTAGTACAATGGCCTCAGGGATTTTTCAGACATTGAAAAATCCATTCTTCTCCACAATGATCCATTGAGGAATATTTGTAGATATCCTTCTACTAATAAAAATTTATATGACTTTATTTGGAATGTTTCACATGCTCACATATCTGTAGTTGTAAATGGAAGAAGGATATTTGATTTTAGGAATGCTCAATAAACTCATTGTACAAGTGACCTGGGGAAGACTCCATCTATGAAAAATGTATTTTATGAACATAATCAATTAGTTTCTAACCACAGTCTAGAAATCCATATAATAGGAACCTAGGAAGATTCTTTGGCTTGAGGTACTCTTGATATTCAAACCCATCAAAGCCTCATAAAATTCTTTCTCATCTGGAACTACTTCAATATATATTGTCCACTCTAGAGACGTTGTTTGGAATCCCCCAAAAAAACTCTTCATTTCCTCTCTGGTAACCTTTAGGTATTTTTTTATTGGGCCTTGATAGAATCATCTTAAAATGAGAGTGATCCATTATACCAATGTTATTCTGGTCTTTAATGTATGAAGTTTCCCCAAGAAGTATATTGGATTTATTGATGCGATGTTTCTATTTTATACTAGCACGAAAATAGGTTATATTCTTATCACCTTGTCGAAGCAACCTTATTCATTATTTCATACATTATTTTGGTTCTGGAGACAATATTATTTCATCTAGTGCATATTTCTTACTAGATATTTAGTCAAACATCATGTCATTCCATTGATCTTCAAGGCTAGATTCTAACGGGTCTATCTATTTCTTGATCATATCTACATCCGACATGCACGGGGTTTCTCATTAACATGTGATTGTAGATTGATTTTTATATGACTCAACTTTTTTTTGTAAACTTATCCATTCACACCCTTTTACGGGCTTGGACAATGAATCCCTAACATTCTGGTGATAATATGGTAACTGAGACCATTGATGGGAGTAGATAAAATTCTCTCCCTTCATCTGGCTGGGATAAAATGAGATCAAAAGTTTGAATTATCAGATATACCTCGTACGAAATGTAAGATATTTTCACTAGGATATGAATATATTCCTTGAAAATTTTATAGGCCTCTATCTTGGAGGCACAATGTTTGGCTACACCTGCTTTAGTAATAGCTCCATGTGAACTTGTAACATATCTATCCCTCATCAATAGTATAATCTAAAAAATGATTTTCTGATGTTTCCCCATTAAAATAATATTGATTTAAATTTTTTAGGTTAATTTTTAATGCTACATAACTACTTGAAAAGTGAAATGAAATAATAGTGGAAAAAATAAATACTTGGTGTTCAAAATAAATATATTAAAATCTTTGTATTTTTCTTGGATAGTCATCATATCAATCCCTATTTTTTTGTATTCTCTATAATAAAGGGAAAACACACTCATGATTCAAAGGGTTTTTTTGGTGTAATCATTTTTTACTGATTTTTTTAAATAATTGAGATATAGAAAGTTAGTTGATTCATTGAATAATTCATTCAGTTTTTAAGGATGATTTTTTAAAATTTTCTTTACCAATATTTGAAATATCTATCACATTATAAAAAAATATGATCTAGTGTAATGATATATAGAATATTCATATTTTATATTTGAGGTAGTGGGTGAATTAAAATGGTGTTTTGAGAATCATAAAACAACTCCATATAGAAAATGTTATCTCTTCAAAACCAAGTGATGGCTGGAGAGAATAACATTGAAAATAAAATAAATAAATTAATCTATAAGAATGATAGGTACATATCCTATTTTTATTAATATTATAAAGAATGAAACTGTAATTATATAAAATATAATTACTATTTCCTAATGGATGTGAATAAAATATAATTTTAGGATTCAATTTTATAGTAACAACAATACACATTCTAAAAATTCACAAGGATAGTGATTAAAAACTTGTGGGTTATAAAAATTGTTCGATTCATATATCATGGATTGTCCTCAAAATTTATTGGGAACCAAGTAAATTAAAGTATAATATAACCTTGGATTCTCTAGATTGTATATAAAAATGATTATTTAGTGATAGTAAAAAATAATTCCTTAAAAAATATTTATAATGATAATTTTTTTATCCCATCAAACCTTGATTCACCATACCCACATGTAAGGTATCATTTTATATGTTCCCAAAAAAATTATAATCAAAGAAATGGTTTCTATTTTTTTACACTCAATGATCAAATCACAAAGACATAAATGAATCCAAAATGATTACCCATCCCAGATACTAGGATTTTTATTAGTAAAAAAATTAGATTTTTCGGTACTTATAACAAAACTTTCTAGAATTATATGTTGTATTTATACATAAAATCACTATTAGACATACTTCATAATCATACAGGAAGAAATATCTGAAATAACTGGATGTAAAAAATAAAATTTTAATTTCATTATTTTAATAATTATCCCACATAATATATAAAAAACATGTTATATAAATAATAGATATCCATATAAAAAAATAATACCAATATATATAAATTGTATTTTTCAAAAAATTAATAAATTTTGAAGTCTAGAAAAAAAATTAAGATGAAAAATAAAACAATTAAAAAAAATATTCATCCATTAGAGGTTATAAATACTAATATAGATATGAAAGTATTAGAATATTTCCTTGAATATATTATCACCATAAATATAATTCTATTAGTGATCCCTATAAGATTCAATTCCAAAGTATCCATGATTTAAGAGAGTGATCTCAAAACCATTTACCATGATGAAATTTAAATCATGTTGGTTTCTTATTATATAATTATTATGTAATAATCTTGTGAAGATCAACACAATGTGAATGAATATTTACACTAGGATACTGACTATCCCATTGGAATTTTAAAGATACTCTCTTAAAATAGAAAAACGTAAATATCTGAGATTAAGGAATCCCTTGGGTGATTAAAGTGTGTTGGTAACATATAATATTATTTGATTCATTAAGAGATAGAGTTACCAAAAAACATTAATATAACATATGATTTAGTGTTTATATTAATTCATAGTTTGATCATATTATATAGAATAATCATGAGATAAAATTAAAATGTTATGATATTTATTTCATGTTGTCTTTATTATTAACTTAATCATGAAAATTTATATGTTTGACTGTATAGACATGGGATTAAATTAAAGGACGAAATTTAGATAAATAGAATGTCACAATATACTTACATAGTAACTACACTATAGGTGATTTGATGAAAACATTCTACAGAAGAATCATTAGAAAATGATGTAGTTCAAATCATAATCATGTGAGGAAGACAATTGATTCCACAGGATACCTTGGGGATAAAAAACACTTTGTGAT
Organism: Viscum album; assembly: GCA_963277665.1. Lineage (NCBI taxonomy): Eukaryota > Viridiplantae > Streptophyta > Magnoliopsida > Santalales > Viscaceae > Viscum > Viscum album. The sequence goes on from OY728151.1 coordinate 1,972,449,955, forward strand.
TTTCCAAACCATTATGTGGATATGGGTCATGGTTTGAAAAGATGTTTTAATAAAACTATTATCTTCCATGAGAAAAAATTACCATATGGTACTCATCATGTTTCAAAATATGTCATCATTATTTTATGTTTAAATTGATTGAAGTGTAAAATAATTATGGATTAATATATATTTTACAACATTATGGTAGTACTATTCTATAAAATGAACTAGATTATGGTCTGAAATAAAACACATCATGGTTTTATTAAATTATATCAAGATAAATTATAGAAACGATTTATAAATTTTTATGATATTTAAAGATGTAAACTAGGGTTTCTAGTATTTTTATTTAAAATATGGACAATTTCTTGTTAATTGAAAATACACCATGGTTTTTGTAGGATTATTTGAAAATATAATTTTTCATGGGAGATTAAAGTAGTATCTGCCCACATTTGATTAAAATATTTTTTTTGATAAATGGGATGTAATTTTATTACATTATGAGTACATATTTCTTTAATGGATCAAGAGATCATGTGGAAGAGGAATGATATAATTATTTATATTATCAATTCTTTATTCCTTTTTCTTTATTTTTTAAAATTATTATATTATTTAATTAAAAAAATTCATGGATTTATTATTAGAATATATCACTAGTAAGGGATTTAGGTTCATCAAGTTTCCCTTAAGGTTATTCATTCATAAAAATACAATGATCATAAAACATTGGATAAAACCTACTGATTACCAAGGAATATACACTAACAAATTTTAATTAACATTTTAAAAATAATAATTTTATTATTATTTTTGTTCTTTTAATATTCATTAAAACTCAAACTTTTATTGAATGATAATTTTCACTAACAAGAAATTATAGAATAGTTTCTAAAAGATAAAATAGTTCTAGATAACTAATCCACACCATAGTGAAACTTGTGTCTCACAAAAAAGCATTAATGGATATTATTGAATAAGAATACTCCTCAGGATACTGAGTATATTCAATGTTTTCATATCTATTTAATTGGATTCCTTTTATAATGTAGATTTATTTTTTATATAATGAGTAAACTATAATATTAAATGCAATTTAATATAATGTTATTATGTATATGATGGTTTCTTATGTCCATTACTTGGTACTAGATAAAACTGACATTACAATTGAAGGGTTTCTAAAGAGACCATTATCTTAATATACATCAATTTTACATCATTTTTTATGAATATAAATTACATTAAATAAACAAGCATATGAGTACCATAATTTTTTAGTGTCTTCAGAAACATGTACCACAATTATCTAATCATGGTGAAATATATTCAATGTTTTTCACAAAGAGCTTCCCATTTAGTACTTCTACTTAAAACCATTATTTACAACCTATGGAAAGAAAATATAAGAAACGTTGTGATTAGATTATTAATATGGGTAAATATTGGATATATGTAACAATAACATTAATATACAGGTATAAGTGCATGAGAATATTATTTTAAGATTATACCATACGTATAAAAAATCATAATATTAAGTCATGGGAAAATTATGTGTAGTTCATAAGACATAAATCTCTATAAATCAATAAACATGTTCTATTAGATCATAAATTTTTCATAAGATGTATATTTCAGGAATACACATAAGCACATAAAATAATTTCCTTATTATTCAAGGCTCACTTCCAAGACCATCAAAATAGATTGAGTCCATTATTGAACTAGGCTCACTCCCTATTTCATACTTGTATTACGGAACCAAATTCACTTCCTGTTACATCCCTATATTACTTATATATGATCCCCTCATGTTCTATTCATTTATTAATAAGTCGAGTAAGCATCACCTTCCAATATTTTCTATATCATGATATATAAACTTTGACTAATTCATTAGATGGATATATTTGCCTCACCTATCACATAATTAAATCAAAATTATGATGGCCACGAGATCATAAATTTTCATCATATCAAAACCCATTAAATGAAAATGGTACAATAAAAATTTAATTATATCATAACACATGAAAAAAATATTGTATCATAAAAATTTAATCATATCATAACCTGGGGAAAATAGATAGTCCGTATAAAAATTTCATCATGGAATAACCCCTAAATAGAAGAGTGTTTCATAATCAATTTATCATGTGAAAAACTGAGTAATATAAACGAATTTCATAAATAACATCTCATTATAAGAAAAAATAATTAAAAGAAATAATAAAAATGGGGTCCATTGACCATAACCCTAGTAAAACATAAATTATATCAAAGGATGTCATCTTAGATAGATAATTATTCTGAAAACCCACTTTGATAATTTTATTAGGAAACTAACATTTTATTAAAAATAAGTTTTTAGAGAATAAATATTTTTCAAAATAATTTTCTTTGAGATGAAATTTCATAATATATAATTTTTTCCATAAAAATCATTTAAAAAATTTCTCAAGGAATATATAATTTCCAATTTAAAAAATAATTTTAAAATCAAAAAACATTTTTAAAACCATTTTATTTGATAATAATATTGAAAAATTATAATTGATTCTTTGAAAAATATTTAAAATAAATTTTATGCCTAAATAACATTGAAAATAACATTTGAAACATATAAAGGATAATTTGAAAATCATTTAAAAACATTTGAGACCATAAAAAAAATCAATGTCTATTTTTTCAAAAAATAATTAAAAATATATATCCTTCAAAATTATTTAAGAATACATTTTAAATTTAAAATATTATTTAACACATATAAAGAAGACTTCAATGAATATAGTTTTGATAATTGAAGATGATTTTGAACATGGTGTATTTTTAAAAAAACATTCTTTTCACATTGTCGATAGAAGTCAATAGAATCTTGATAATAAAATGAAAAAAATAATAATTTCAAAACTATTTTGTATATAGGTAAATTGTGGGTAAAATTTCAGTTTAAAAATCATTTGATAAAATTATAATTTTTTTAAAACATTTCTAGAAAACATGGTTTTGATAGAAAATATATTTTCAACTGAAGACAGAAATAATGTCAGATTCTCATAAAAAAATTCATTATCATATTAAGTTCCAAAGATATAAACAATGGCACCATTATATGAATAAATCATGAATAACCAGAGTGTAAGAAAATTAATTACAATTTTTGGGAGGGGTTTCACCAGATTCTGTCAATGGATACAAAATCATAAAAAATCATAATAAACTATGATATTGTGGCAATTAACTCTTAAAATTTTGGTAACAATGGATCATAATACCCATGAAAAAATAACCTTAAATGAAGCTTAAAATAAAATAAATATAATAATATTCATGAAATAACCTTATAAAGGGCCAGTATATACACCTCATCAAATATTATATATGCATAACATAACATGCGTCTCTAGGAAAGAAAATTCTTACAAAATTTCCATACAGTTTTGGAAATGTTTTTACCATAAAAACCATAAAATAGGGATCCAAAAAATTATTTTCCAATAATAATAATTCTCACTATAATAATTAAAAAATACATCCATTGTAATTATACCCACAAAAAACAATAAATAGTTGGTGAACATGGATTATATCTAAATGAAAATAAATGTGTGAGAAAAATCATTTACATTAAGTATCCACATCTGTTGTACATAATCAAAATTTATGTATAATAAATATAATATTTTTAAAAATACTTAACATAACCATATTTCTTTATTTAATACCATTTATTATTTACTTATGCCTTTATACTACCCATTTATTATCAATTCCATGTTATGTTTACCATTTATGTAAAAATCGCTCTGTTTTTCATTCATGTTTTGACTTACAATTCTTGATCTTATAAATTAGTTCAAAATATAATAATATCAAAAATTATAACCATGATATATAAAACATATATATTTATTACATATGTAATTATATTAATCCATACAATTAGATGATAGGAAATGAAATTCATCGTCCATAGAGATGCTAGGTTGTACGTACGTATTAACGATGTTTCAATTTTCTTATCATATTGAATGAAATAAAATTAATATATATATATATATTATCAATAAATTAGAATTTTTATTTCCCATATATTTAATATTTTTATACAAGTCCTCCTTTATAACTTTCATGAAAAGCGTGATTGAATTGCATCGCTTCGTGTGGCGGCAATCCATCATACACATGAATAATGTTATCATATTCCCTTAATATGGAAATATTTATGGTAAATGTTATATAATAATTATAAAATAATAATTATAATATAAATATCATATATAAATATTATTCCCGTCATTTTTATTAACCAAGAAAGGTGGTAATGTAAAAAAATGAATGACATTAGTTCACGAGATGGTAGTTCTTTATAAAAAGGAACGACGATTTAATAGTCAATTTGGTGGAAGTTTGTGTTATATTACGTTTTAGACATTAAATAATAACATTTAAATGTATTTAGTATAATTATGTTTTTATATAATCGTTATATTAAAAGTATTTATGGGGTTTTAGGAACAAATAACCTAAACACCTTCATTGATGAACGTTACCTCTTCTTCGGGGATCTCCTTTTCGATTTCATGAAATTACTTCAATGGTTAGATTTCAGCATAAATTAATAATTATTTTAAGAGGGGGGGAATTTGAGAATATATTTGGATAGTAATTTACTAAAACAAATTTCAAGAGAGTTATTAAGTGTGGAGGATAGTGTTGCCTTTTATAAGGGAGGTATGTGGGAAACTTATAAATTTTTGAAAGAGAGAACAATACACTCATTTTTTACATGTAACAGGGATCTAATAATGAAACAAAATTATAATAGAAGTTATAAAGTATAAAAATTCCCATAAAAGGGTTATAGAGTATTTTATTGATCATTTGGTTCCTTAACATTCCAGTTAAACTACTAAATAACTCATTTTTACCTTAATCGTTTGAATTTATTTTAATTATTTTTACTAGTAACAATTGTAAAAAATTATGTTGGGATAAATATTAATTATTAGTTATTAATATTAAAAATATTTAATCCATTTTTCAAATAAAATTCACATAATTATGATAAATTAACTTAAAATTAATCATGCTGAACTACCGAGTAAGAGAGTCTTTAAAGACAAAATGTTCAAAATTTTAAAAAGTATTGTATAACCAATTTAAATATGAAATTATTTAAAATAACCTAAATAATATTTATATATTTATAATTCATCTAATTATACTTTATAATCAATTTAATAAATAATTTTACTATATAAATAATTTCAACAAAAAATATGTTTTCAATTAAAATTCAATATTTGTCACTATTCATCAGAAATTAAGCTTTTGAGAGAAGTCCCAAAAATTCACACTAAGATAATTATTATATAATTAATTAAAATATTATGTTTAATTTGTAAAATATAACTTATAAAAGTTTCAAATACGAATTTTAACATAAGTAATCTATTAAATGGTTATAAACCTACCTTATAGAAAATACAATTTTTTGAATATTAATGGATATATTCTAATATCTTGAATAAAAATCACATAATATAAACATTAAGTAGTTGAACTAATTTATAATATGTACATTAAAAAAAATAATTCGTCAAAAAAATAAATTAATTCAGACTAAACATGTGTGTGCATAGAAAAATAGTTTTCAGAAAATATATTTCTTTATTTTCAAATAGTTCTTACAGTAATATATAATTAATTGGTCACCAAGTACTTCATTTTATAAACATGCATAAAGAATAGTTTCATAATTTCTTGAATCCTTTCATACCCTCCATTCCAATGTCTAGGTGATAACTATAGTATTAAATGGTAATGTTAATTTAATATTGTAGTTTAATAAAACATGAAATTATCTAGAACACAAGACAAATGATGGGTTGTTGTACCTAAATCTAAATATTATGTTGCATGTATCATACTATTAACTTTATATTTCACAAAACTAAATATTCACTTGTTTTAGTTTCAATTAAATCCATCAAATAATATTAATTTTAAAAAAACTAACAATTCCACAAAAAAACTATAGTTGTAACATTCTACACTATTTAAAATGAATTTTACCCACGCAATTCATCTGGTTATTTAATTTTTTAAAAATATAATGTTCCATTCAAAGAAACTCACATCATAAAAATTAATTATAAAACATATTTTAAAAAATTAATGTTTTAAGAATAATGGTTATCCAAAATAACTCATGACAGGGGTTCCATATATGAGATCATTGGTGGGAAGTTAATATTTGGACATAGAGAAAAAAAGAGATAAAATTACAGTGAGTGATAGAGACCACTAATCACAATGAATTTGGTGATAAAGAGAAATTTATCAACTAAAAACCCATAAACCAAATATATATTTAAATCGTCATTGATATAATCAAACATAATGATAATAGAAAATACAATATTCCATGATCTTTTTCTTATTTTTTGGATATCCTTCATTTGAATATATACTTATATGATTACATAAAAATCCCACGCTTAGGTGGTTCCTTAATAAATTTCCAATTAATTTTAGAATACATGAAATAATGTTTAATTTTTTATTCCCAAAGAACCATCATATCACAATATCCATAAATAGAATGAAAATTTATTCCTTATATTTCTAGTAAAAAGATAAAACTAGTTATCCAAAATAGATAAATCATCATATGGTGAAGTCATACATTAATCAGTAAAACCTCATCCAAGATATTCAATAAATAGTTAACATTATAACCCTTATGAAGGATTATAATCTAATATTTTGAAATAAGGTCTCAAAATTTAAAAAATCGACTTATCATTAATCCATAAAATACAATAAAGTGGATCTTGATTTTTGTATACCAAACATGTGAATACCTTCTTTATGTATTTTATTGAAACATGGTAATATCCTAAATTACCTTATAACATAAATTAAAACATTCATTCATTCTTTTTTCATGAAAATAGAGAAAAACTATTTAATAGAATATTAAGATACAAGAATTTCATAAATTCCATCAATGATATCCTACAATATTTTTTCAACTTGTCCTTTGTCATTTTTTAAGTGACTGCCACTATCAAATTTAATTTATTCATATTAATCATTACATTATCTAAATTAAACACCATTTCCTCAGTATCCAAAACATATTATGGGGTACTGTCCCATAATAAAAATATATGTATGCCATTAAATCTCTTTTAAAGGACATCATTATCCTTCAACATATTGATTCCAACACATAACAAAAACAATATGTTGAAAAATATTTTCATTATTCAGGTAATTAAATCGTTGAATTACAACACATTAATCCTTTATTAATTTCTATGTAATATCAAAAAAATTACTAATATTATTCATAATATTATTTATAGCTTCATTCTTTTTACATGTAATTTGTAGTCTCTTCATCATTAGAAATGAAATAATTACTCATACCTCCTCCCTGTTTTTCATTTTGAGATTTCCCTTTAGGTCATAGTTCTAAATAACTCCCATACATTCCAAATTTAAATCATTTAACAGATTATGATATATTAGGGACACCAATATTCTCATCCATTTTTTTAATAAAGTTTTCATCTTCATATTATAGTTACATTCTTTCTGTCATTGTTTTCCAACGTCAAAACATCTTGTTGTTCCTCTAAGACATTCACTTGGTTATTTATTCCAACTTTCTCAAGAAAAAGGAAACTGGATCTTCTTTACTCCATGGCCTCTAAGACCCAAAATCTCTTCAAAATAATTCCTTATTTTATTTATTAAGTAAGAGAGTTGTTTAAGTTTTATATCGTTAATCATTTTCTATGAAAACTAATTAGGCATAATCAGAATCTCCAACACTTCAGTCGTCACCACGTTTGAATGCACATCTGAAAAAAAATCACATTCAATGTTAACCCACTTCTTTATGGTTACTACCATTAACTTAAAACATAAATCATTTTTTAGGAACACATATCATAGCTAAAAACTATATAATCATGAAAGATGACTTATAGGATTCCTAAAACATGACACTTTGTTCCTTAATATTTGGGTCCTAATTTTTATCCAATGTTATTTATAGTAATATTTAATTTAAATTCTTTATTATGTTTCAAAAAGTGTTTTTAAATTTAAAAAATATATACACCAGATATTTCAAATCAGGTGTGCAGTAATGCCCATTTTCATTCATTAGTTCCCAATCAGGTCTAGCTTAATATGGTTTTTTTGAGGTTGTTACCTCTTGGTACATCTATACATGAGATACAACAACGTTTTTTATTCAAAGAGGAATGTATTGATGGAAAACCATTCGAACTATCATTTAAAAAATTTATATGAAGTTTTCCTGTAATTTCACGCATCAATAGAATTGTCCTTAGATACATCCCTTAACAAATACTTACAAATATCTGTAGGTATCTAAATAATTATATCTCATCCTAGTTTCCAAATATTATGTAAATATTTACTTTGATACCATATATAGTGGCATCGGGCTTAACATTCATAGATATTACATAATTTTTTAGAATATTCATTAAAATAAATAAATAAATGGATGAGGACTAAAATGGATTAGAGTCGCTAGAAACCTATAACATAATTTTCTAAATTTGGTTAAATACCATAGATATTTCCCACAATTATCATCCCGATTAGTAATCCTACCTAAAAACCTTCTTCATAACCTTGGGAAATGAAGCATATGAATGGGTGATTTCACAGGCTCAGTAATGGTAAATAAAGGAGATATGTGAGAATAATATGGACATAAGGTATAAGAACATGATCATAACATTTTAGATCATAACCTACATTTGAAATATCATTATGTTGGGTAATAGAATAAATATATATAGATCATCATACATGACTCATAATATAATAAAAGATCATGTTCCATGAGAGAATAATGTTGGAATAATATAGAGATTTTTAACATGCAACTATTAAAAGAAAATCATTTCATTATTTGTTAAGGCTCACTACTATGACCATTATAGAAGATAAATTCCTTTACTAAATCGGATTCACCACCATTTCAAACTGATATTACTAAATTGGGTTCACTTTACTTTCCAATCTTGAAAAACTAAACCAAGATCACTTTCTATTCTAGGCTTGTATAATTAAATCAATACCACTACTAATTCTATTATTTTTAATCTCATGGGATATAAATCATTACCTAATGAATTAGAGTTTTTATAGATCCCACCCATCACATAATGAAGTCATACATATGTTTTCCACATGATCGTAATCATTAATCATATAATAACCCAAGAAATGAAATGAGTATCGTAAAAAATTCAAAATATCATAAACTATAAAATGTCATGATTATCATAAGAAATTATCATTTTATAACCTATGTAAAAATTAACAGTCCTAAAAATCATATTATCCTATGATAACCTATGAAAAAAGAGGGTTTACTAAGAATATCATCATAGTATAACCCATAGAAGAGAAATGATTTTCATAAGAAATATAACATCATTACTATAAAATATTAAAATAAATAATAATAACGGTTTCCTTATATCATATCTATGACCAACCATAAACAATATAATCGGATCACATCTTAGATGGAGATATATATTGAAAGATCACTTAGAGCATTTATTGAGGAAACTAACCCCTATTTGAAAATAATTTTTTAAACAATAAAACATTTTCAAAATCATATTATTTGAAAACTAATTTGAAAACTTATCAAGTATGATTTGAAAATATTTGAAAAAATTATTGAGGAAAATATACATTCTGATTTGAATATCAATTTTTCAAATATAAAACCCATTAAAAATTATTTTCTTTTAAAATAAACATTAATAATTACAATGGATGCCTTGAAAACCATTTAAAATAACATTTAAACATAAAATATCATTTATATAATTTTATTTTATATTTAAACATTAAAACATATAAAATATTTATTGAAAATAATTTTAAACACTTTTTAAAATGTCAAACATATCTAAATTACATTCTTGAAAAATCAATTCAAAATAAAAATATTTCTGAAACATTAGAGGAAATATTTTTTTTAAAATATTATTAAAAATTTATAAAATAATATTCCATTAATGTATTCATCATAATGGAATATATTTCTTACATGATGTATACAACAAAAACAAATATTCCTTTCAAATAATCGGTAGAACTCAGAAGTTAATTGATTAGAAAATGAAATGAATATTACTTTTAAAACCATTTCTTAAAATTCTTAACCATGGGTCAAATTTAATTCTAAAAAAAATTGTATAATAGTAAATAATTTCTCAATATATTTTTACAAAATATGATTTTAAAAGAAATGAGATTTCGGACCAAAGATATAAATAAAGTCACGTTTTAATAAAAATACTATTTTAATTATATTAACTGCAAAAGGGTGGTAAAATGGAATAATTACATGAAAATATCATTAATAATCATATTAGAATAAAATTGAATATAATTTTTGATATATGGGTCATAATATTTAATCAATGGAAGCGTGATCATAAATAATCTTAATAAACGATGAGATTTTAGTAACGAACTCATACCACAGTGGTAACATTGATTCATAATAAAGGTGAAATAATAAAATTAAATTAATGATAAAATATAACTAAATTAATTATATTCAGGATATAAAATTTCAAATGGTATTTTTATACACCACATAAAATCGTATATGTTCAATGTATAAAATGTCTCTTAAATATGGAAAATAGTTACAAAATCTATTACCACTTTGGTAATGTGTTAACTATAAAACTAATGAAGGATGTATCATAAAATGTATTTTTAACTCCCAATAATTCTCATTATATGAATCATAAAATATATCCAAGATATATATACACACCATAGATATGAAATAGTTGGTGAACATGGCTTGTGTCTCACAAAAAATAAAATATAGATGAAAATCCATTACCTAAAGTTTTTCCTTCCTTTATACACATTCGAAAATATTTTATAATAAATATAATTTAATCATAAATATATAAAATAAACATATTAATATGTATAATACCATATATTATATACTTATGAATTTATATTACATGTTTCATAACAATTACATGTTAAGATTATGTTTAAGGTAACAACTGTTTTATTTTTCATATATGTCTTGACTTGTTATTCTTGGTTCTATTACATGGAAAATGATTCTATATTCCAAATAATTATAACCATGATATAAATATCATATATATTCATCATATATGTATTTATAATAATCCATAAATAATGTGATAGGAAATAAAATACATTGTTCAGGGAGATGGTAGGTCGTTCGTACACATAAACGATGTTTCTATTTCCTTATCATATTGAAAGAAATAAAATAAAATAAAATATATTTTAATTATATTATAATTTTTATTTCATATATATCACATATTTTTATTAAACTAATCCTTAATACCTTCCATATAAGGTTTTGAATGAATGACATCACTTCTTGATGTGGTAGTCCACTGTATACAAGAATGATGTTATCTTATTCCCACAAAATGGAAATCATTAATATATGTGTTATATATCAATTAAAAAAGAATAAATACATCATAAATATCATATATATCATATATAAATAGTAATTACATCATTATTTCCAACCATGGAGGGTGGTAATGGAAAAAAATCCACATTAGTCTGCAAGGCAGTAGTCCATCATACAAACAAATAATGATTTCGTATCCTATATGATGGAAGTGTGTGATTTTATTCCATAAAAATTACATAAAAATTTTATTATGTTAAGGGTATTTATTTATTTATATAAACATGATAATAAAAAATTAGGGTTTTGACGAAGAAATAAAACCAAAATGTTCATTAATGAAGCTTAAATCTTCTTGAGGTGTCCCTTTTTAATTAGGACCAAAGACCCTCCTTGGTTGAATTTATTCATAAAGAAATGATTTTATGATTAGGTTATATAATTTTAGAATATATTTGGATAGTTAATGGCTGATCAAATTGTATTGGGAGTTTTGAAGAGTGGGGGTGATGGGGTGGCCTAGTATAATGGAGGTGAGTTGAAAACTTGTAAATTTTTTAATAATTGAATTGTACTCCCATTTTTTGAAAGTCTAATGTCTCGAATAATGATAAATACTAGTGAATAGAAGTTATAATACCCAAATATGTGTATAATATGGGTTATTAAACAGTTTATAGGTCATTTAGCAACTGAACATTAATTTTTAACTACTAAGTGTACTCGTTTTTTACCTTAATTGTTGTTATCAATTTTAACAATTTTTACTAACCTATTTTGTCAAAAATTATTTTTCCCTCACTATAAATTATAAATAATTCATAATTAGGAAATTGAAGCAATTTTTTAAAATTAAATTCACATAATTATAAGAAAAAAATAATTTAACATTAATCGCATAGACATGTCAACAAGGAGGGTTTTTAAAGAGAAAGTGTTCAAAATTATACACTATTTTAATATCCACTTTGAATATGAAATTGAATCAGATTTCTAGATGTAGAATTTAACTAATTAATCATTAATACCAATTCAAAATATAATTTAACTATGTAAATAATTCTATGAAATATTTAGTTTTAAATTAATGTTCATTATTTTTCCCAATTCATCAAAAAAGAAATCTTTTCATAAAAGTCTCAAAATTCAATCTAAGATAAATTAGATGTTTCTCATTAAAAACTATAGTTTATTTTGTCAAATATAATTTATTAAATTTTTATAATTTATTTTTAATATAAGTGAACCATTAATATGCTATAGAACAACCTTTTATAGGAATACATATTTTTATGCATAAAATTAGACTTATTCCTATCTCTTGTATAGAAAACAAATAAGATGAATTTTAAAAATTATGTAAAAAATATAATATAAAATTTTATTGAAAATTTTATCAAAATTATTTTGTTTAATTCTTTTAAGACAAAACATGACTCTGCATACAAATATTGATTTTTTAGAAATAGAATTTATTTATTTTAAAATAGTTCATACTTTCATTCCTAATAAATTAGTTATAGAATAATTCATTTTATGATAATAAATAAATAATATTTCAATTATTTATTTAACCCTTTAATACACTCTATTACATGGCTTGTTGATCACAATAATATTAACATTATATTATAGTTCTGTAAAACTAAGTATTGTGTGTAACACAAGACAAAATTAATCTTTTTTTGTACCGCATTCTAAACATAGTGTTGTGTGTAACTCAATATAAACATGGTGTTTCATATGAATAAATATTATACTACTATATCATACAACTAAATCCATCAATGAGATTTAATTTATTCAAATATATATATATATATATATATATCATAAAAACTCAGGGTGTTACAATTTATTCTTCCTGAAGAAAGTTCGGCTTATAAATTGGTTGATGAAAGAAATATTAAATCCATTATTGCAGTTGAGATAAATATTCCAATATATATCCTTATAAAAAATTATAAAATTTAATGGATTTTAAAACTAATTAATCTATTTGGGACAAAAAACAGCATAATCGGGAAAGTTATAAGAAGGTTTAGGAATAATGATTGAAAATATTTCATACCCAATTTTGTGATATTATAATTTATGTTGATGAATTTATATTATAATTTTTTTTCATTGATGAAAATTATTAGGGACTGTGAAACACATAAATATTTAACCATTAAGTAGAACTATAAGTATAAACTTCTAGAAACATTAAATGAAAATATCTCATCCCTATATAAACAATATTTTTATGAATTATCTATCAAAAAATATCACAATTTATTGATAATATATAAAATTAATAAATTTCTATATTTTAATAATAACTAAAGGAAACTATTAAATTAAAAATCTATTAAAATGGGAAAATTAAAATTCGAATACAAACACTAAAAAATCTATGAGAATATTTTTACTAAAATAATAATATCAGTTAAGTAGTGTGTATAGACAAGGGGAATATTTATTTTAGTATAATATGCCTATTAATGGATATATTAGATGTGTATAATAGAATGGGAGGAAAACTCAATGCACATGAATAAAATAATTGAAGAAGTAAATAAAATGCATGATGAAAATTTCTTAACACTTTAGAATGATTAAAACTTTAATAGAAAACACATTTGGGATCACTCAAATTATATAGAATAATTTAACTTACAAATATATTTTCCCCAAAGATACAATTTGTTTAGTGTAACATAATTATTTAATAATTATAAAGGTATTAATTTATATTGAAATTGATATATCCTTGTAATTCTTGATGATATATTATTCTTTTCAAGGGGGAAGAAAATGGGTTGAAATTCATATCCAATATGTTTTTTGTAATAATTTCATTCTCTTGAGTATAAATCATAAAAAACTATTATCCATAAAATAATTGGTCACATGGTCCAAAAATTACCAGATGACTTATCTATCATGGTGTAATGATAATTATTCCAAAAATTAAATTATTATATAATAAACTCTTGTGAATGTCATCAAAAAATAAATATGGTAAACAAAATTCATAAACTATTGGATATTTACTAAATAGGACCACTTAAAATTATATACTCAGATGTGTTTGGGCGTATAAGTATTAAAACAACAAATAGTTATAATTAATTTAAAAAATTTATTTTTTATTATACTCATAAGACTATTATTTCTTATATTTTGATTAAATAATTGGCTTTATATATTCATTAATTTTATAGAGAGATGTTGAGAACCAAATGGCGTATTTTATCCAGAAATGTTAGTTTCAAAAAATAATTTCAATAAATAATAATAATTTTGAATAATATCTTGAAAATTGTGGGATAAGGAATCAATATAACTCCTTATATAATCCATAAAATAAAATATTAATGAATAATAAATTAATATTAGTTGTTATAAAAATGATTTTGTCCTCAAATCATGGTACTGCAGTGTATATTTTGAGGTAGTCTACATCAATGTTGAGGTACATTCATATTATATGGATATAATCACCAAATTTCAATAACATTACAAATGATAAAATATCTTAAATTAATCTAAACTATAATAGTTTTATTCTATTTATTAACCCTTATTTAATTAATTTAAAATGAATACATTTACAAAAAAAATTGAAAGAGAATATGTGGGGTTATTTATCATTTGTTTGCAACATTTGGAAGGATTTTTTGTAATAAAAAATAATATTAAAAAAGGAAAACTTGAATGTTAAGCTCATAAGTATGATTCTACTCAAGTAAAATCAATTTAGTTTGAAGATAATATTTATGAGGGTCAAATAAAAATATCATACCCAAATGGGACATTCCCAACTACTGGGGAAATTTTGAATAAAAAATATACATATTCTATGATATACATATATTAAAATAGTGATGAAAAAAGTAAAAATAAGTTCTCAATAATAATAATAATAATCTGAGATAATATTTAGGACCAGTAATGAATAAGTGTAAATAATAAGGGTTTTTTGGAATACCACTCAAAGAATTTTAATCTATCATGATGAACTCGATAGTGTTGAAAAATAAATTTTACATGTGGATTGCACTGACTCTATAAATAATGAGTAAAATAAAATATATAATAATGACACATGGTAGATCGTTTCAATAACTAAATTGAAGAATTTTTTTGGGAACGAAAAATATTTTGTTATAAATTATCTCAATGAAAATGATAATATGTTACATAAAAAATCTCATTTTTTTAAAAAAATTACTCTACAATTATTAGTATGTATTTCAAAAATAAATTTCCTCTTATTTTAGGTTATAAACTAATCCAAATATTTCCTACAATTTATGCTCAAATAAATTATATGATTTTGATAATAGAAAAAAAAAATCCATGAATATGAACATGATAAGGAGTTATAAAATGAAATAATGAAAGGATTTATTCTTTAATATGTTATAATCTAAGTATACAATTTTAAAAAGTAACTATAGTTTATTAATAAATATGAAATTGATTATTATTTTAAAAAGTATTGTTTCTTGAATGGAAAAGGCATAAATAGTTGAAATGTGTATAATAATTTATATATGAGATAAAATAGAACTAATTCACAAATTTTCATAATTTATGTTATTGAAATTATTTACACTAATAAATAAATCAATTATTATAGGTAATGTTTTGGAAAAATGATGATCAATTTTGAGATGTAAAATATTATAGAGATTATAGTTTTAATAGTTTTACAAGTATTGTATACAGAAATTTTCATATTTTTATCATAAGAAATATATTACCACAAGTTTTTGAATTAGTTTGTTATGAAACTCTAGAAGATTTTTATCCAACCACATTATTTGGGAATAAATTATACCGGGATAGTTATTGAATCTATATTTAAAAATGTTTATTCAATAACTGGATTTTTATTTATTATACTTGAAGTAACATATACCAAGTTATTTTTAGGTTGTGAATCTTTGTGCATGATTCAAATTAATCCGAGAGGAATCACATATTTTTAAAGATAAAAGGATATTATGATACATTAAAAGAAATATTGAATATTTATTTTGTTATTATAAAGGAAAATCAGTTTAATTATATATTTAAATCTATGATTGAAAATTGGACAGAGAGAAAATTGAGATAAAATATATACATTTGGTTGAACTTTTTTATAGGTGAAAGATGGTTTTATGGAACTACATGAATAAAATTCATATAACTCTATATTACACGGACACTAAATATGTAAAATCAACCCAACACACTAAAAAAAATATTTGGATAAAATCACAACTTGAATATAGCAGAGTAGATATTTCATATCTATTGGTGTTTCTACATGATAAAAAAAGTAGAATAAATTTTTTTATGAATCTAGTTATTTATTTGAGATCAGAACATATTTTTATCAATTTAATTTTATCAATGAAAAATTTTAATTCCATGAACTCAACAGAGACTATGTTGTAAAAAAATGTTTAACTCACAATTATTTTGAATAATCAATTGTTAAAGAATGAATTTTGAAATATATAAGTAGTTTAATAAATTAATTCTCTACCAAAATCACTATAAAGTTACTATCTATTCATTAACTCTTATGATAAAATTTATTTTCGATAAATTTATGAGAATTTATAAGAAAAATTATCTTAGTCAATGTAATATAATTAAATTTTTTCATCAAGGAGAATTGAGTTGAGAAATAATGGGGGAGAAATTATAAAAAGGGAGAAGAAAAATTCATCCAAAGTGAGAATATATTAAAGAGGATTATGTAGAGAAATAATTTTACAAATAATGAACTAGAATTTTAGTTTCAAAAAATAAAAACAAATTCATGTTTTATTGGGTGTTCCTTCAATGTAATTTAATCATTTTAATTAATATAAATGGGGTTATTGAAGATCATTCAGATGATATTAATGATTGTTTAGCAGATATCGATGGTCGATTCAAAATCTGGATGATATTATTTGAGAATAGAGAAAATTGATCAGGGAAAATTTTGGAAACCATTTAGATATTAAAGATACATGGTCAAATTTATTATTATTATGTATATAAAAATATATAATTCTCTCACTAACATTTATCCATCTAAAAATTTTATATTTATATTCTCTTATATTTAGAGAAAACTATATAATTTTCTATCAAGATAAAATTCCCCAATTATAATTTATATTTTATTGATTATTTTCATTATAGTCGTGAAAATTTTTTAGTTTCATTGTAAATAAATGTTATTAAAATTCAGAAACAAATCTTATTAATTTAAAAATCATATGATTTTCATCTAGTGATTACACCATAGTAGTCTTGATAAAAAATGATAAAGAATAATCTTGAGAAAATAATATTGGTTATAACTATAATTTTCTAAATATTAATATTTAATCAACTAGAAACTATGGAGATACCTAACACAACAATGTTTCCAAAAACATCTCACATCTTAAAAGTGGAAAACATGAGTTTTTTATAATGGATTGATGACACACTTTTATAGAGGTATTGTCTTCCAGGTGTAAAAATTAAAACATGGAGATAGTTGTGATCGATGATATATTTTCAATAGTTTCTATTAGAAATGTATGAGTATATGATGATTTTAATGTTTTAATAAACATATTCCTAGATATAGGTAATATAGAAATATAAAATAATCCACATCGTAAATAGGAATGAAACATGTCTTGTTTGTATTCAAACCCGTAGAGTTTAATTCTAGAAATTTCTTATATATTTTTAGGATATATAAAACATACTTTTTTAATATTTATTGGATTATATAGACCATGTTGTGGTAAATAAAGATACGATATTAATTTTTTGGTAGTCTTATATAAAAAATTATTTTCTAATTACAGGAAGGAGAGATATACTACTATATATGGTAAAATATTATTCATAGGTTCTAGAGGATGGTATTTTAGTATACATTGATTACACACCTCCTTTAGTGATCAATATATATTTAAGAGGGTGAGGAGGAATATCAAAAATTGTGATATCTATCGTAGTATTTTATATTCCTATTTATTTTTTATAATTATTTTATTATGCAATCGGTATGGTCCATTGATTGATTTCTTAGAGACATCACTTGTAATGGTATTAAATTCACCCCCATTAAAACAATATTAATCATTGGAAAAATTTTAATTTCCAAGATAGATTGGTTTACAACCATCCATAAAAAATATTTACACACAGATAAAAATTTGTAAACCATGTAAAAATTCTATATCATGTGTGCCTATGATTATTTCATTATAATTCTTTACTGTAAAAGATGTTAAATTATAATCCTATGAACTAATCAGAAATTAGAGAAATGTGATATAAATGTTATAAATGTTTTAGAACACCAATATTCATATGTACCCTCTCCGTTCTAATTATATATCACAATGTAACAAAAACTAAAATGGTTTAAAATAAGTTTAACATAAGGATTTCTAGTACATGATGTTTATATGAACTAAAGAAGGAATTTATTATTATTAAGGTTATTTAATTATTTTTTATCAAAAATATAAAAATATGGATGGGTAATTTTAAATGAAAACAAACACTTACATTATATTGATTTAGAATGACTGAACCTTTATTTCTTGTGAACAAATAAATTTTAAGAGGATGATAAAGAATGGGAGGAACCAATGAGGGCATCCAAGAAGATTTATATTCATAGTAATAATTATAATGATAAATATTAATTGAAAATATTATTTATAAAAAAATTATAAAATCTATGGGTAAATAAGGCATATATTTAAATAGAAAAAAATTATGGGATCTTAGGGTATATATTCCAGAAAAAAATAGGATATTCATTAAATAAATGAAAAATTTTAAGTATTGAAATATGTAAAATACTAAAAAAATGACAAAGTGGTAGAGAATAAGTTTCAATTATATGAACCATCAAAGATCATAGATTTTATTAACATTACATTATAGGAGAAAAGTAAATTAATTATTCAATTTTAATTCATATTAAATAAAGAGAGTACAACATTATAGGATTTGTTAAATCATCAAAGATATTATTCTCAAGTCAATGTTGGCTTGTTGTATAATGATAATTTTGATAGACTAATTCCTAGAGTAAATAATTCAATATATAGACCTATAAATATAATTGTTTTTGGAAAATGAATAATGTAGTTAGTTAACAAATGAAGAATAAAAAAAATCAGATAATATAACATTATAAAGTAAATAAAAATAATAAAATTTATTTTTTCACAATTATAATAATAATGACAGTTGGGAAAGTATCATAAATATTTTAAAGTAGAATAATTAATATAATTCATTTTTATAGAAGAAATATTTTGTTATATATTGGTTTTTACTATGTAGGTTATTGAAAAAACAAGGGATAGTATGATACATATAAATAAGATTAGATATTTTCAAGGATATTACTATCCGTAAATAGGATTACGGATCTTTACATACTAAGATTAATTTTTATAAATAGGGTGATCTTCTATTAATTACTAAAGAAATTGGAGTAATAATATATCTTATAAATGAACAACACACTCGTGGGAAAATTGACAAATAAAGAGAACATTTTATTAAATTTTTATTCAATGAATGTGATGGTGAATGAGTGTGGTTTCAATAAAAGTGGTTCACAAACCAAAGAATGGGAATTCTCAATTTTCTCAAGATTTTGAATCACATAGAGTATTGTAATATATTTCTTCATGGTAAATAAAATTTTTAAATAAATGTATGTAAAAATGAAATTATTTAATAAACATACATTAAACAATAAAATATATTACTCATACGAGGACCACATAATAATATTCATGTCAGATCTAACATTATATCTCTAGAATTGTTATACATTTTATTAAGAATACTAAAATTATAAAATAATTTGATGGGACTATAGTGGTGAAAGGTATAATAAATATTGGATATTTTTATATCTTTAATAGTGATAATCATTCATGTTCCATTAGAGATGAATATGAAAATTATTTATCTCATCAAAGGCATGGAAATATAAACTGACACTACGTGGAATACATATTGAATTGCGCATCATCCAATGAAATATCCACATTAAAAACAAATCAAATTTATACATGCGGTTAATGAATGTTGGTTAGATTAGAAGGTCGACATAAAAATAAAAGATGAATATGTCAAATAATTTACCAAAATCTTTTCATGTTGATGCTTGAAACCTAATAATCCTATCGATCATCATTGGGGAAATGTATTATATTCTTTTTTTTATTGTTTTGGAATATAATTCATCATGTATATACATCGAATGATTTTTTTGACAATGTAAAAATTTATATATAAGAGTTCCTGATAATCCTTATAAACAAATAATTATCAAATTAATATCCAAAAACAAAATGAAGATCACAAAAAATAAATATTATCTAAAAAACATGGAATATTTCATTTATTATTACCAGTTAAATATATATAATAAAATGGTATAGTATAAATTATTAGTCATTTAATTAATAATATAGTGAGGACTAATAAATCTATTGTGGTATTTCAACAAAATTATGGAATGAAATGGTTTTGGAAGTGATTTATACAAAATATTGATCATTAATGAGCCATATTAATGATATAACACCATATCGGATATAATTTAAGGATGATTACTCATAACTACTTTAAATTTTTCAAGTGTAAACATTATATCTTGAAAAAGACAAGAAATTATGGAAATTTTAAAGGTATTGGGGATAAAGGAATGTCTCTCCATCACTACTTTAGAATTAAATCATATTACTCTTATAAATTTATATTTAAAAATATATTGGAAAGTAAATATGTCAATATTAAATATGATAAATGGATTACATAAATAATGTTTGATTAAAATTTTAAATAATTTAAAGTAAAATTATTTATCCAAAAAAATCTGAGCTAAAATATTATTATTTAGAAATTGATTTAGGTGATCAAAGTGATATTAATCAATTTTCAATATCTTAAAAATATAAAAAAATAAAATATCTTAACATAGAAAAAATAGTTGAATTTTTTTTATATTCATATAATATATACATTGATATGGTTTTGAAAATAAATATTTAATCTTATAGAATTCTAATTTTTGAATATTAATCAATGTAATATGGTTATTTTAATTTAATGAATAAAAGACTAAAAAATGAAAAAAAATAAACTTGGTAGCTTGTTAGATTTAAATGAGAAAATGATATCATTAATAAAATATACATTTTCTAGATTAAACTCAATAAATATTATGATGTGATATTAAAAAATACATGATTGGTTTTCAATTGAAAAAATTAAAGGTTTGAAAATTAAAAATACATCATCCCCACCCATTGTTATTAGAGAAGATTATGATATTTGAAGAATATTTCATACAAAAAATACTAAGTATATATGAATTCATTATATACTAATATATTATTGTTAGAGAAATAACAAATTGAAAAATTATAATTCCATGATCTTTATAAATATGGAAATTTTGTTTATAACCTTGGGAATGTATATTATGGGTTAAATCATGCGCCCAAAATGTGGTGTTCTTAAATACGGAGATTTTGGAAGATGTTTGGATTTGAAAATGGAAAAGATAATTCCAATTTCTTTTTAAATTAGATAATTTAGTAAATGATGATAGTTCTAGTCTATGTGGATGCCATTATATTTGCTATGATTAAATTAGAATATATTAAAGAGTTTATTAGAATAAAAAATGTGAATATTTTTAGTTGATGATGATAACTATTTTAATTATGAAATAAAATAACTCTTTCTAACAAGGTATATGGTGAACCATTACATAGGTCGAACGACCAAGTTCATATGGCTCTAAATACAGGACTGAAAACCTAGTACAGTTTCATGCCTACCTCACTACCTACATCACTGCCTACATGTGTCATGTTGGAATCACCATCTTCATACATCATGCCTTTGACATCACCTATGACAAAAATCCACCAAAGTTGATTTATAGGATTTGAGCACAAGCCTTTTAGATGTAATATTATAAGTTTTACCACTCTTGATCCACCCAAACAATACAAAATTTGAATTTGAAACTTATTTAATTAGTCAAATCATAAATTCCCATGGATTATAGGTTTTGAGATATCCAAGTGGAAACTTTTGTATAAAAAAATTAAAAATTAAATTTTTTTGAAATGTATATTAAAATAATTAAAACTAGAAAAATAAATTATATTTTCTCATGTATTATAACTAAAATAAATCAAAAAATGATAAAAATAAAAAATCAATGAGTTCTATGAAGTCCAAAAAATAATTTAAAGTATACTATATTTTTTGTTAAATATGATAATTTGGGGGATAAATATATATAGTGAGCCATGATATTTTAATACTAGAAACAATAATCAATGTTTCATATCATTTGTCGATGAAAATTTGAATGGTTTGGTGGATGATCAAAAATAATAACATGAAGGTTTTTTATATTTGTAAATAAATTGTATTATATGAATAAGAAACAAATAATACTATATATCATTAAAGATAACATAGTTATAGTGTATATATTCCAAAAAATCGTGTACTTATTTTATATAGAGAAAAAATAATTTCATGGTGTATGAAAAAATCGTTAAATAATTTTAACAAAATATTATCCTCTTAGTATGCAAGTTTTATCAAATTAAATTAACGATGGTCAATTTCTTGTTATGTAATTCATATATTCTCTAAAATACCATAAAATAACCTAATAAAATTTTATAAATCATATTTACCCTTCAATTTTATCCATATATATATACTTTTAAAGTTTTGAAGGAAAACAAACCAGGTTATGTCATGGAGGTGTGCATCCTCATAACTCAGAAACAATGGTTTTTTATAATGGATAGGGTATATGAATAAATAATGCTAATAACCTTATTATGTTAATATTTGCAGATATAAATGATAATTATATAATTATATTATTTAAAATATAATAACATTAAATGAAACTAATTAAGAAGAAAATTAAGAAGTTGATAATCCTCACATCGGGGACGTGAATTTTCATTGAAAGTCACATTGAATTTGAAGGGTATATACTAAGTATGAGTGGAAATGGGATTATTTTTTAAGACCTTGACCCATTTATCCTAGATTTGGTGGTCACATTATTAGACTAGTCCTAGATACAAGCAATCACATTCAAAGGGATTGAATTGTTTCAACGTCTTGGAATACAATATACATACATCATTTTTTCATTAAATATGAAAAGAAACAAATTAAAATTTATTAAAAGTTAATATTATTCATCCAAGAACTCATTCAAAGATTATTTATTCATATCATAGGAAAGGTAAAAAAATATGGGTGATCTCAAATGATTAGTAATTGTTTCATACAATATAAACTATCATGAATCAATAATACATAATCAATATGGTATGGTAAACAACTGAACACACATGCTATTGAATCAATAACTTGAGCACAAAATGAATCCATATATTATATAAATGTAATAATATCATGTATAGAAAAATTATTTCTTGATGATTTAAATTAAAAATAATGGACATTATGATCTTAAAAATCATGATATCTATACAATTAAGTCCTTTATGGAAAAAAATTTAATTTATAGGTATGTATAAACCAGAAATCCATTTAGTCATATCTTATTGATTCACCTCATGATACTATAAATTCATCAAGGGGATATATAATTTTCAGTCCCACCTATCACAACATTTCAAAATCATTCCTCTTATATTGAATGCGCTATTTAATTGATGAGTAATATGCCCTATTAATAAATGTCCATATTTAATGGAGAATAATAAATATCAATATTTCCACATTCAATCGAATAACATTCAAATTACAACTCTATATGCATAAATTATTTTGGGGTTAAGAAATAATGATAACAATAATAAATAATATATATATATATATTTAAGGGAAATTATAAGGCCCCAGCCTTAAACCTTACTTAATCTTGAGTTATTACAAGATTACACATTGAGGATCTTTTCAGGTTTAGAGTTTTAGAGAATTAGATCATGAAACTTGCATTACATTCCACATTTAAACAAAGTGGTTACATAAAATATAGTATTCATTCTTCCCATCAATGGAAACATATTTAAAACAAAACATCGATTCTTTCTTGACACATCCTTGACACTATCATCACATCATGTACCCATCCCTTGACCTGTGAAAAACATTTCAAAAACTTGGGATGATCATAAAAAGCTCAGTAAGGGATATAAAAATATGAAAAGGAAAAATGAGTTCATATATACATAATAATGAAATCATACTTTACCCATAAAACATAGGCCCTTTAACATACCTCATCAAATCATGAATAAATCATAGAAATCATAAGACATAAAAGGTAACTTGAGGCATTCATAACATTCTTACGTAGGGAGTAACCCTCTTGGTTACGTTTTGGAATACCCATCACAGTATATTCCCTAAATCTCTTCGGAGAAACTTTAACATTTCACTCCTTCACGTTACCCAATGCATTGGAGAGATATATCGGACTCACCCGCCCTTAGTTTAACACGGAACCACCCGTCTTCATAACAATTCCCAAGAACCATAACATAATCTTATCACACAAAACATGCATAAAGGAAACATAAAATTTCCACCTTTCAATAACAAGATATCAATATTGATATAAATACATTATGAAAACCATTTTCAATACCAAAATAAAAGAAAAGTAAAACATGGTATTTATTTTTCTTTTAAAAAGATGGTATGCCTTGTAGAGGAAGACGAAACTCAAATAATGGTCATGGCGGCGGAGAAGTCGTGGTCGCCACATACGTACGAAAAAAACATTCCCTTTTTTCGTTTAATAAACACTTCGTATAAAAAAGATTCCTTTTGAATAAACGTAAAAGTCAAAGGGTTTTATACACCGTATAAAAGAAGGTTGTGTATAAAACAGAAAATGCCTCAATGAAAGGAGATTGAGACGAAGTCCCTTACAAAGATGGTATCCTTGGTTTAAGGATAAATCAATTACATAATTATGTGTGACAAATGAATACACCAAATATAAGTGGATATTAAGTGTAAAATAATCAAATTTCATTCACACATATTCAAAGGATGACATATTCAATAACTACATGTTGAACCCAAAGAAATTGAAATTGGGTTAAGAAGTTCCCTTGACAGCCTAACGACGTCACATCACAAAAAATGTATCTCATCACTTGGACATAAAATTTACATCAATAATGATATATGAGAACACATCCCAACATAACAATATGTAAATTAAAAGACCCAACAAAAGAAGTCTTTTAAAAAGATGAGGGTGAAAGGTTCCCTTACCGACATGGGTATCTTTCGAAACATACGCCCCGTGAAAGAAGGAAAATACAAAATTGATGTAAATACTCATAAATGAAATAATATTACACAATGATGAAAATAATTTTCAGTACATACACCACTAAAAGGAAATTGTGGCAAATGAAGCATAAATCTCACAGGAATAAAAGTGAGATGAAAAATCCCTTACGAAAACTTAGCAGCCTAACGGCGCCACTTAAAACTTCCAAAAATGGATTGATGAGATCAAAGAGAGTATCTCATCACATTAAAATAAAATTTACAGGAAGAGGAATATAAAAGAACATCCCCCATCATAAAAATAGGAGCTTAAAATAAGTGACATAAATGAGAGTACTTAAAGAGAAAGAGAGAGGTTAGATCTCTTACGAAAATTCAGCAGCCTAACGGCGCCACTCAAAACTTCCAAAATGGATTGATGAGAGAGAATAGGGTATCTCATCATATGAACATAAAAATTACAGTAAGAGTAATATAAAAGAACATCCCAATCACAAGAAAGATGATCTTAGAAGGAATGACATAAAAGAGTGTACTTAAAAAGAAAGAGAGGAGTCGGATCCCTTACATCAAGTCCAACTTGTCTTGTTCGTTTCTTTATATTCCTGAATAATAAACTTTGGTCAATTAATAATTTCCTAAGTACCTCATTTGGAGATTATTATTCAGTTCATATCACATATTATAATGTTATAATAATTGTTTAATAATGTTAGTTCATATCAGATGTTTTTGTCGATGTTTGGTATATGAGTCAAAAATAAACTTGTTTTAAAAAAGATTGCCCATGTTGTTATAAGTAAATAATTTCCAGAATAGTATTAATGATTAAAATATCATATATATCCAGTAAAAATTCATTTTATACTATTCCATATCATTTGGAGATAAAAAAAACTAAAAGCACCGGTCATGGAGACGGTAGGCCGTACGTACGCATGAACACTACTTTCATTTTTTTTGTCATATTAATGGAATTAAAACAAAATGAGAGAGATATATATATGTTATAATTCAAAAATTATATCCATAATTTAGATGTAATATATTACATATATATTTATTATATATATGTACTTATAATATTACATAACATTTTGAGATAAGAAAAGAAATGTACCGTTCATGGAGACGGTAAGCCGTACGTACGCATGAACGCTACTTCCATTTCTATTTCAAATTTAATGGAATTAAAACATAATGATAGATAATAGTATTTTAATTACAGTATGGTATCATATATAATATCATTAAATATATCCTTTATACGTACCACATATGGTATTAACGAATCAAATCACTTTGAGGGGGAGGTAGTCCGCACTTCCTTAAATGAAGATATCGCGTTTACCCATAATGGAAACCATAAAGGTACACCATAAATGAAAAATACATAAGCTTAAGTAAAACATAAACATATTAAATATCATATATAAATATAGTGTCATATTAATGGCCACCTTTGAAGGTGTTAGAAGAATGTTGAACAATCATCGTTTCGGGAGGCAGAAATTCGACATCCACGGAAATAATATGTTCTTTAACCATTAGATGTAGGTGTGTGTAAGTGTAGCTCTAATACTTATTATAAAAACATCCTAGTATATTTAAGATACTGGATTTTTTACAAAATAAATGAATAAAAATAGTTTAGGGGGTTGGAGAAGAAAAATAAAACAAAAGGACACAAGTGAAGACATTACCTTAAAATCGGGTAACTCCCTTTGGTTTGAGCTCAAAGGCTTCCTTGGGAAGACTTCTGCCCAAAGTGAGGCTTCAAGGAGTAAGAGAGGGAAGTGGAGAGACAAAATGGTCAGGGGTGGGCCGATCCAAAGGCTTTGGGGGTGTGGGTAAGGAGGTAGAGGTGGGGGCCTTTTATAAGAGGAGAGGAGGGGTACTCTTGTAAAGTTACAAAATGTTACTTTATTTTCAAATGAGTTTCGGATTTTAAAGGTCCCACATTGATGTATTTCGAGGATAAGGTGATAAGAGTTCGAAATCCACTAATCCAATAGGTTTTTGACATGTGTAGGTCTTATATATTACATTATCATTCCATTTTATTTAAATTGTTAAATAATGAGGTCATCGCTGCATCATCATGATGTCATAAATAATTTAATTTATTTAATTTATAAAAATTATAAAAAAAATACCATGACGTATGAAATCGTCTTAGATTTCCAATTACTATTTATAGTCAAAAATATAACTTGTATAACCCCATGTAAAAATTGTTTTAGTAAAACATCTCATGTTTGTGTCATTTTTACTTTAACATTAAATAAAAAGATATTTATGTCATTTCCCTACCAAAGTGGCTCCATGGGGTCCCCAAGTTGACCCATGTATTTTCTTGGTCGTCCATGACACATAAAATGATGGTAGGACATGTTTCTAGGTCATTTCATTTTATTAAAACATTATTCTTACCATAAACTACACTAATTACCTCTAATCGCAATTAAAAACTTAATAAGTTACTATTCACCAAAAAATTATCTTTATCCCATTGAACCACATTTTACTTCTTAATGACAACCATGTATGTTGTATTTTTTAAATTCAAAACACAAATATAGAAAAATTTCATTTAAATGGAAAAATCAGTTTTTATAAGTACCACTTAGTGGTTTCACTATTCATCAAAAATTGAAGTTTTTCAGAAAAATCCCAAAAATTCACCCTAAGCTATATTTGATATTCCGAATACAAAAATGAATTATATTTTAAAAAATTCAAAACATATAATAAACATTAATTAATTTAATAATTAATTACCGCTGTCAGAGCAAATTGTGTGTTTTTATGAAACAATAAGTATCAAAAGATTGACACTAGTTTAAGTCTGATTTCAAAGTGAAATTAATTCCAACGACCAATATTGGATTTAATTGTAAAAATATATTCTAATTTAACTTTAAAACCAATTCAAAAGATAATCTAATCATATAAATAAATTAGATTAAAAAGAGGTTTTGAATTAAAATACAACATTTTACACTATTCATTAAAAAATGAACTTTATCAAAAAGATACCAAAAATTTACACAAAGTAAATTTTGATGTCCCGATTCTAAAGAAGAGTTTTATTTGGTCCAATAGAATGTATAAGAGTGAACGAAACTATATTTAATGACGGTTTTCCATCAAAACGCGATAAGTGAACTTTTAGAGAAAACTAGGGCATATACGCCTAAAATTGAATTCTTTCCGTATTTTAAGCCTTTATTTTTTATTGGATAAATGTAAAAGCATTTAAAAACATATATAATCATATTTTAGTTATTTCTATCCATTCCCTCCAATACAATGGCTACATGTTAACTACCATTTAAAATAATTTTATTTTATTATTAGAGTGCAACGTAAGATTCCCAAGAAACTCGTTGTTGTGTGTTGGGTACGCCATCGAGCATAGCGTCCCATTTAAAGTCATATTAATATTTTATTCACAAATATGGATAAATATGAAAATGTCATATTCTTTATTTACCTGGGGTGTTTCATCCTTCCCCCCTTTAAGAATTGCGTCCTCGCAATTTTCAAAATTGAGCTTGGAAACATCCTTGAAAGTCCCACATCGGAACAAGAGTCGGTAAAACAATCACTTTAAAATAAAGAAAGATAAGTACAAAGGTCACCCGAGTTAACCCATACTAGGATTCCAAGTATGAAAACATGGAAATGGAGGAGAAAACATAGGGTCATGTTCTGATGGAGAGTGATAGAAAACATGTTTAGGAGAAAGTTAACCACAAGAAAATCACAAACTTGTGATGGGTTAAACGGTATTCGATTCCCCAGTAGGAAAAGTTAATAGACAACATTTTTGTTTTAAGTTACTTTTTATTGAGGAATTTATTCATAAGGAAACATAATCACTTATCATGTTGACTTTCAAATTTTACTATATTCCTTAATCAAACTCATATTTTTTCCAAAAGACGAGTATTTAGGAAGACTTGTTCGCATTAAGAGTAATATAATAAACTTCTATAGAATCACCTAATACAATAAAGAGAACTATATAATTACCATGTCTTTATACTTTAACCAAAACCAAAACCAAAAAGGTTAGTACAAGATCAGATAATCCAGAAAAGGATAACCCTTTATAAAAATAAAATCTATTCTTAATCTCCAAAATTTGTCCAAAAAAACCCAGAGTTCAACGAGGACCATTCTATAATCAATTTGTCCATAAAATTCTTCAAAGTAAACCAAAATAATATTGAAACCCAAATATTTGAAGGATTTAGTCACATAGTCTTCCTAGTTAAATCGTAACATTTATCTCCAAACAACATCAGTTGCTCCTAAAGTCTCATATTGAAAAGTAATTAACCTAATCACATATCCTCCATGATAGGATAATCATTTTCATAAATAACCCAAAATAAACTTACTCTTAATTCATAAAATCATATAACTAAAAAGAATTAGTCAAACTAACCAGGGACTTCACGTATTTCAGTGGTAGGTGATAAATACCAGTCGCACTTTGGTTGTGGGTTCGATTCCCGCAGCTTTGTCCGACGCGACGAGTTGTCACACGGTCTGCGTGTTGTCTTTTTTCCAAAACTATATAATTCTTAAAACATCCCCCAAAACGAGATAAAATCTTTAAAAAATGATCATAACATATTTTAATCTCAAGTTTATCTCATTCCTTTCATTTTCCATCATATCATAGAGTAACCCATAATTACCTAAAAAGTAAGGATCATATAAACCCTAATGGTTACCTTAATAATTATTACCTGAATTTCCACATTGAGTTGTCCATCTTGTACATGATGCAATAGAGAACTCACCAAGGTTGAAGTGATTGATCATGACTCCTTGATAGTAGTTTTAGAACAACCATGAGATTCCTCATTGAATCCCCCATCTCATCCAGTCTCTTAATCAGAGAACCACCACAGTTTCCTTCAAACCCATTGTCACTTTGGTGCCTTCTAGATCCAGCCATTTACTAAAACCCAAAAAGGTCAGTGTGAGTATATCAACATAACCATCATGTACTAATGAGGAAGATAAACACTAATATATACTTACTCATTCACTTTATCTAAAACTAGGACTCTTTCTGAAATCCTAACCATTATGGTAATGTCACTTGTGCTTAGAGAATACCCTAACCTCTAAAGTTATCTATACCGAACTTTGATACCAACTATAAGGCCCCAGCCTTAAACCTTACTTAATCTTGAGTTATTACAATATTACACATTGAGGATCTTTTCAGGTTTAGAGTTTTAGATAATTAGATCATGAAACTTGCATTACATTCCACATTTAAACAAAGTGGTTACATAAAAGACAGTATTCATTCTTCCCATCAACGGAAACATATTTAAAATAAAACATGGATTCTTTCTTGACACATCCTTGACACTATCATCACATCATGTACCCTTCCCTTGACCTGTGAAAAACATTTAAAAAACATGGGATGAGCATAAAAAGCTCAGTAAGGGATATAAAAATTTAGAAAGGAAACATGAGTTCATATATACATAAGAATGAAATCATACTTTACCCATAAAACATAGGCACTTTAACATACCTCATCAAATCATGAATAAATCATAGAAATAATAAGACATAAAAGGTAACTTGAGGCATTCATAACATTCTTACGTAGGGAGTAACCCTCTTGGTTACGTTTTGGAATACCCATCACAGTATATTCCCTAAATCTCTTCAGAGAAACCTTAACGTTTCACTCCTTCTCTTTACCCAATGAATTGGAGAGCTATATCGGGCTCACCCGCCCTTAGTTTATCACAGAACCACCCGTCTTCATAACAATTCCCAAGAACCATAACATAATATTATCACATAAAATATGCATAAAGGAAACATAACATTTCCACCTTTCAATAACAAGATATCAATATTGATATAAATACATTATGAAAACCATTTTCAATACCAAAATAAAAGAAAAGTAAAACATGGTATTTATTTTTCTTTTAAAAAGATTGTATGTCTTCTAGAGGAAGCCGAAACTCAAAAAATGGTCACGGTGGCGGAGAAGTCATTGTTGGCGCATACGTACGACAAAAACATTCCCTTTTTTCGTTTAATAAACACTTCGTATAAAAAAATTCCTTTTGAATAAACGTAAAAGTCAACGGGGTTTATACATCGTATAAAAGAAGGTTGTGTATAAAACAGAATATGCCTCAATGAAAGGATATTGAGACGAAGTCCCTTACAAAGACGGTATCCTTGGTTTAAGGATAAATCAATTACACACTTATGTGTGACAAACGAATACACCAAATATAAGTGGATATTAAGTGTAAAATAATAAAAGGTCATTCACACATATCCAAAGGATGACATATTCAATAACTACATTTTGAACCCAAAGAAATCGAAATTGGGTTAAGAAGTTCCATTGACAGCCTAACGGCATCACATCACAAAAAAAGGTATCTCATCACTTGGACATAAATTTTACATTAATAAGGATATATGAGAACATATCCCAACATAAAAATATGTAAATTAAAATACCCAACAAAAGAAGTCTTTTAAAAAGAGGAGGGTGAATGGTTCCCTTACCGACATGGGTATCTTTCGAAACATATGCCCCGTGAAAGAAGGACAATACAAAATTGATGTAAATACTCATAAATGAAAGAATATTACACAATGAGTAAAATAATGGTCAGTACATACACCACTCAAAGGAAATTGTGGAAAATGTAGCATAAATCTCACAGGAATAAAAGTGAGATGAAAAATCCCTTACGAAAACTCAACATCCTAACGGCGCCACTTAAAACTTCCAAAAATGGATTGATGAGATCAAATAGAGTATCTCATCACATTAAAATAAAATGTACAGAAAGAGGAATATAAAAGAACATCCCCCAACATAAAAAGAGGAGCTTAAAATAAGTGACATAAAGGAGAGTACTTAAAGAGAAAGAGAGAGGTTAGATCTCTTACGAAAATTCGGCAGCCTAACGGCGCCACTCAAAACTTCCAAAATGGATTGATGAGAGAGAATAGGGTCTATGATCATATGAACATAAAAATTACAGCAAGATTAATATAAAATAACATCCCAATCACAAGAAATATGAGCTTATAAGGAATGACATAAAAGAGTGTACTTAAAAAGAAAGAGAGGAGTAGGATCCCTTACCTCAAGTCCAACTTGTCTTGTTCGTTTCATTATATTCCAGAATAATAAACTTTGGTCAATTAATAATTGCCTAAGTACCTCCTTTAGAGATTATTATTCTATTAATATCACATATTATAATGTTATAATAATTGTTTAATAATGTTAGTTCATATCATACGTTTTTGTCAATGTTTAGTATATGAGTCAAAAATGAACTTGTTTGAAAAAATATTTCCCATGTAGTTTTAAGTAAATAATTTCCAGAATAGTATTAATGATTAAAATATCATATGTAACCAGAAAATATTCATTTTATACTATTCCATATCATTTGGAGATAAAAAAAATGAAAAGCACCGTTCATGGAGACGGTAGGCCGTACGTACGCATGAACGCTACTTTCATTTTTTTGTCATATTAATGGAATTAAAACAAAATGAGAGAGAGATATATATGTTATAATTCCAGAATTATATCCATAATTTAGATGTAATATATTAAATATATATTTATTATATACATGTACTTATAATATTACATAACATTTTGAGATAAGAAATAAAATGTACCGTTCATGGAGATGGTAAGTCGTACGTACGCATGAACGCTACTTCCATTTCTATTTCATATTTAATGGAATTAAAACATAATGATAGATAATAGGATTTTAATTACAGTATGGTATCATATATAATATCATTAAATATATCCTTTATACATACCACATATGGTATTAACGAATCAAATCACTTTGAGGAGGCGGTAGTCCGCACTTCCTTAAATGAAGATATCGCGTTTACCCATAATGGAAACCATAAAGGTACACCATAATTGAAAAATAAAGATGCTTAAGTAAAACATATACATATTAAATATCATATATAAATATAGTGTCATCTTAATGGCCACCTTTGAAGTTGTTAGAAGAATTTTGAACAATCATCGTTTTGGGAGGCAGAAATTCGCCATCCACGGAAACAGTATGTTCTTTAACCATTAGATGTAGGTGTGTGTAAGTGTAGCTCGAATCCTTCTTATAACAACATCCTAGTATATTTAATATACTGTATTTGTTACAAAATAAATGAATAAAAAGAGTTTAGGGGGTTGGAGAATCAAAATAAATCAAAAGGACACAAGTGAAGACATTACCTTAAAATCGGGTAACTCCCTTTAGTTTGAGCTCAAAGGCTTCCTTGGGAAGACTTCTGCACAAAGTGAGTCTTCAAGGAGTAAAAGAGGGAATTGGAGAGACAAAATGGTCAGGTTTTGGCCGAGACAAAGGCTTTGGGAGTGTGGGTAAGGAGGTAGAGGTGGGGGCCTTTTATAAGAGGAGAGGAGGGGCACTCTTGTAAAGTTACAAAATGTTACTTTATTTTCAAAAGAGTTTCGGATTTTAAAGGTCCCAAATTGATGTATTACGAGGATAAGGTGATAAGGGTTCTAAATACACTCATACAATTGGTTTTTGACATGTGTAGGTCTTAGATATTTCATTATCTTTCCATTTTATTTAAAACGTTAAATAATGAGGTCATCGATGCATCATCATGATGTCATAAATAATTTAATTTATTTAATGTCTAAAAATTATTAAAAAAAATACTATGATGTAGGAAATTGTTTTATCTTTCCAATGACTATTTATAGTAAAAAATATAACTTGTATATCCCCATTTAAAAATTGTTTTAGTAAAACATCTCATGTTTGTGTCATTTTTACTTTAACATTAAATAAAAAGATATTTATGTCATTTCCCAACCAAAGTGTCTCCATGGGGTCCCCAAGTTCACCCATGGATTTTCTTGGTCGGCCATTACACATCCAATGAGGGTAGGACATGTGTCTAGGTCATTTCATTTTATTAAAACATTATTCTTACCATAAACTACACTAATTACCTCTAATCGCGATTAAAAACTTAATAAGTTACTATTCCCCAAAAAATTATTTTTATCCCATTGAACCACATTTTACTTTTAATGACAACCATGTATGTCGGATTTTTGAAATTCAAAACACAAAGATGGAAAAATTTCATTTAAACGGAAAAATCAGTTTTTATAAGTACCACTTAGTGGTTTCACTATTCATCAAAAATTGAAGTTTTTCAGAAAAATCCCAAAAATTCACCCTAAGCTATATTTGATATTCCGAATTCAAAAATGAAGTCTGTTTTACAAAATTAAAAACATATAAGTCACATTAATTAATTTAATAATTAATTACCGTTGTTAGAGAAAATAGCGTGTTTTTATGAAACAATAAGTATCAAAAGATTGACACTAGTTTATGTCTGATTTCAAAGTGAAATTAATTACAACGACCACTATTGGATTTAATGGTAAAAATATATTCTAATTTCACTGTAAAACAAATTCAAAAGATAATCTAATAATATAAATAAATTAGATTAAAAAGAGGTTTGGAATTAAAATACAACATTTTACACTATTCATTAAAAAATGAACATTATCGGAAAGATACCAAAAATTTACACAAAGTAAATTTTGATGTCCCGATTCTAAAGAAGAGTTTTATTTGGTCCAATAGAATGTATAAGAGTGAAAAAAACTATATTTAATGATGGTTTTCCATCAAAAGGCGATAAGTGAACTTTTAGTGAAAACTAGGGCATATACGCCTAAAATTGAATTCTTTCCGTATTTGAAGCCTTTATCTTTTATTGGATAAATGTAAAAACATTTAAAAACATATATAATCATATTTTAGTTATTTATATCCATTCCCGCCAATACAACGGCTACATGTTAACTACCATTTAAAATAATATGATTTTATTATTAGAGTGCAACAAAAGATTCCCAAGAAACTCGTTGTTGCGTATTGGGTACGCCATCGAGTATAGCATCTCCTTTAAAGTCATATTAATATTTTATTCACAAATATGGATAAATATGAAAATTTCATATTCTTTATTTACTTGGGGTGTTACAGAAATATAGTATCCAACAATCATTAAAAAATGGAATGTTTCAAGAGAAGGATAACCACCACAATATTAATCATGAAAGTGATTGTGAAAAAATTAACCGGTAAATATAATCATGAACCATCGATATAAATAATAACAAATATTTCATTAAAATATATCCCCGGTGGAGTATGATTAAAATAAATGGTTTATTTCTTTGTTTAAAGGTAATACAACAAAAATATTTATAAAACAATATTGAGGAAAATATTCTTTTCATTTTGATAAAATATTTTGAAAAATAAATATTTCTAGAATATTTGGAAAACAAATATTATTAAAAATATAATTAAACTTATGAACTAATATTAAAATCATTGAGTGGAGATGATTGTTGGAAATTTCTATTCATGTTGAATACATTAAAACAAATATTCTCTACACATTTTTGTAAGAAAATTCATAAAAGAGCATTGTATGGAAAATCAAATAAATATTCCTTATAAAACATTTTTTAATAATATAATAATTTTTATGAATTACTTTAAAAAATTATAGTATAATATAAATTAAATTCTTGAAAATTTATTTTAACATATATATTTAGAATAAAAATGATTTTCACCCAAAATGACAAATAAAGTCGCATTTTATTGAAACAATTTCCTCAATAATTATATTTAATAAGAGATTAAAATGGTAATATTAGTTGAAAACTTCATGAATAACCATATTAGAATAAAATAAAATGGTTTTATTATATGACTATACGTTAATTTCCTTCAGTGGAAATCATATTATAAATTCTCTATATTAAATTATGATTGAAGAATAAACCCTTACATATTTGGTTATATTTGAATCATAAAACCCATGAAATAAATAACATAAAGTGGAATATTAAATACCATAAATATAAATATATCCATTATATAACATATAAAATAGTTATTAGATACATATCATATAAATATATAGCTTTATAATAACAAATATGTCTAAATAGTGTGGAAATTGAGATGAAATATCTTATAAAGATCGTACCATTGAATTGAGAATAAATCAATGAATTGATTACGTGTGTAAATGAAAATCCACAAAAAAACTAAAAATAAAAATTAATATGATAAAATTAATTACACACATAATAATATAATGTCAAATATAATTAATAGGTAATATAACCCAGTGAAATGAAATTGAGTTATAAAATTACTTACTACATGGTAAATTTCAAGTCAAATCCCCTTGGATCGAATAATTAAAATAGAAACTAAAAAACCACTAATTTTGAATTATTCATGATATTACATGTAATGTGGGAATCATATACACCACATAAAATAAATTAGGTTCATAATATTAAATTATTCCTAAATAAAAGGAAATTCATATGAATTCCCTTACCACACACTCCCCTTTAGTTGAAAATTATTTAAACTCTTATATAATGGTCTTAAAAATTCTATTAATATATACCATAACCTTATTAATATTCATAGGATTATATAACGTCCTCTTATAACATCTTATCACCCTATTGTTAAAAATATTTAATAATTATAATTGTTTTGGGTGTTACCTGCTTTATTTAATCATACATTTTTTGTCACGAAAGCTATAGTTCTTGTGTATAGTAAATAGATATATCATATCCAAAATTATATTAATTATATAAATATCATATATTTTTATTAGATTCCTTTTTAGAACCATTCTTGAATTTTGTATATGGAAAATGAATCAGATCACTTTATGTAGATGGTTAGTCTTACAAACATATGAGAAATGATATCATCCCCTTTATGGGACAAAAGATTAGTGATTGATAAATATTTTAATTTTACGGAATTTATATCATGTAATATTTATAATAATAAGTTAAAATTATGATACTTAGTGAGAAAAGTTACATTCTCTTAGAAGAACATACATTATATCTCATATTAAGGATCCTAGGGTAGATATTCTAGGAAGAAAAATATATCTATAATGTGGATAAGGATGTTTGGGAATGATTTTTTTATTATTTGGCCAATATAAATTTCTTGATTGGTGTTAATAATTTATGTGAGATAGTTCCCTTTTATAATTGAGGTGGAGAAACAATTTTTTAAAAATGAAAAAACTATTCTTTAGTTGGATGTCACTCTCACACCATGTGCATAAAATATTTATATATGGTGGATTATAGGGAATATATGGTTGAAAATAAACCCTAAAACACAAAAAACATGTTTGAACCATTTTATTCCATTATTGGCTATGTTTACATACTTTTCCCATTTTTGTTTTCACCACATTCACTATTTTTTAAAACTTATTAATTAGTTATTTAATCCTAAATCAAATTTAGAGTTTTTAAA
This sequence comes from Viscum album, assembly GCA_963277665.1. Lineage (NCBI taxonomy): Eukaryota > Viridiplantae > Streptophyta > Magnoliopsida > Santalales > Viscaceae > Viscum > Viscum album. Next base: position 1,972,488,253 of record OY728151.1, read on the forward strand.
GAATTAGGACCCAATTATCTAAAATATGTAATAAAATTTATCAAATATAAATTATATAAGTGTCAAAAATTAATTTTAACACAGACACATATAAAAAAATACATGTTTTAACCTCAACCACATTAAATAATTCTTATTATATTTACTAAATATTGTTAACAAATATTAAGTTGATAATATTAAATAATATTAATTATTCAGATGAAAAATATGTATTAATTTTACTAAATTCATTTCACAAAAATTGATTGAATTTATTTTTAAAAAAAATGAAAATCCGGTCAAAAATGATTTTTCAAGTAATGAATTTTTCAAGATTAAGATGATCTTACATTAAATATATAACTACTGGTCATCATTATATGTATTTAAATTTATATATTCATAAATATAGTCTATAAGTTTTATTTAGATATTTCTTAATTTTTGATTATTTCAATTAATCAAAATAGTGGACCATTTTTCATTTAAAAACAAATGCCAAAAAAATGTTCTTTAAAGCCGAAAAATAAACATCTAACAATATAAGGCATAAATTTTATTCAAATGTAATTAATTATGTTAAATATATCCAACTAATACGTATATTAAAATTTAAATGAAATTCATCGTATAATGTTACATTTATGTTAGATAATTTATAGAATATAAATGATATTTTTTAAAAAAATGTGATATTATTCACATTTCATTGAAAAAACTTCCCTTTAATAAAATTCCCAAAATTTCACCATAAGATAATTTTTAATATTTTTTTAGAAATGATATTCTTTATATAAAACATAAATGCATTTTTTAACAAATGTATTTTGAATCATAAACTAACATTACTAAAAATTTGAATAATTATTTACTAAGACTTTATCAATAAAATGTTATTTATTAGGAAAAATATATATTACATAATTTGGTTAATCTGATTTCTACCCATCAATTAAATGTCTAAGTAAAAAATCTCATATTAAATCAAAACATGGGTCATCTAAGCTCTATGTTGTGTGTCGTATACAAAAATTAACCCGATTTTATTGTTTAAAAATATAGAGATATTATATTCTCTTTACCTTAAGTAGAATGAAACGTCACCATTTTAACTTTCACTCATAAATCAAGGGTTTTATATTTAGAAATATTATATATGAAAACCCACATCGTAAAAAGGGTTAATTAATCATCCTCAAAAAAGAGGGAAATGGAAATATGAATGTTATCTATAATAGAACATAACTAGGTTTACAAGAAAGGGAGAATTATTGGGAAGTGAAAATATGGATATTGATTAAGAAAATAAACAATTTTGGAGATTGATTGAGATCATTCATCAAAAGAAAGTGAAAGATCTAGATAAATTTAATGACCAACAAACAACAAATCTATTATGAGTAAAATAAACATTTAATCACTAGATATGAAGGTAATATGATAACATTTTCATCAAGATATATTTCAATAATTTATGGAATTTTCGTAATGTTTAATAATATAAGGAAATATAATTAGCTTATATCATTATATTTCATAAGAATAATTTCACGCTTCATTTATGCTTCAATAAATTTAATCTTCACTTCTTACTCTAAGAAATGAATATTCAATATGAATTTTGTATACCTGAACCATTGAAGTTAAATAATAGATCATAATATCCATAAAATAGTGAAAATTCCGTCCAAATATCTCTAAACTTATACCAAAAACAAAATTTATGTCACATGTTATTGAAAAAATTTAAATAATCTCTAAACCTAAGTAGTAACACCCAATATTCAATTTAATATTTATCTATAAAAAAGTTTAAGTAAAATAAATTTCATGTTAACAAAAATATCATATAGGCAAATGGTAGGCATCACACCTTTATCACCCATCAGTTGTGGGCCCTTGTCTAACGACCCAAAATATTATCAATGGAAATTACACACTCATAAATATTTAATAAATTATAAACCACATAAATTTTCTTTTAGAACACAATAAAATGTTATAAACGAATAATCAATTAAACAATATATATTTATATAAATTAAGAAACCTATATGAATAGAATAATAACTTGACATTAGAAATAGTAATGTAACCATTAAGAATAGTAATTACTATTAATGAATAGTATCCTCATTTATGAAAGTATAAATAAAATTGAGGGATATTATAAATTATAATACGATATAATTATATCATATTAAAATAAAATAAATTTTTTAAAAATTATTAATTAATTTATTTCATTTTTATAAATAATAAATGATTCTTAAGGAATTATTAATTAACAAAATGATTTAATATAATAAAAAACATTAAATAAATTAATAAATTGACATATTTTTTTTCTTATGATTTTAAAATAAATTTTCAAGACCTTAATTCATTTTTCACAATATAATAAAATCTATTATATTTTTAATATAGGTATTTTACAAGAAAATGATTATTTTAATTAAAAATTACATTTCAAAATTTTAAATAGTTATTTCCAGAAAATGGTGTTCATTTTTGAATTTGATACATTGAGAAATGTGTGGGTGTAATTTTTTTTATTTTTTCTAAAATAATTTATTTTTTTTTTTGAATAGAAAATTACTATAATTTACTATATATTACAATGTCATTTAAATAAACTATTCATTGAGACATTTATGATTTAATGAAAAAATCAATAAATATACTTAATTATTTTAATATATTTATTTATAAGGATCAAACTATTCCTAGCCATCATCCAAATAATAAAAAAAATTAATAAAATATTTGAAAAACAACCCTCTCCCCCACATTAAAGGAAACCCCTCACAACCTCTTCTTCTTAATCCTTCAATGCCATTACGTTTGTCCAACTGTTGACACAAATTCTTAAAAAATCCTATTTCCCACTTCCATGAGCATTTTCTCTCAACAAAATACCAAAACAAATCTCTTTAAGGAGGTCATCAAAGAGAAGAATACCAAAGATATAATCCTCTTCTGTTTATTTAAATTTCTTTTCATTTTCTTTTCATTTCTTTTTATCTCCTCATCCAACCTTATACAATTGGAATGATAAATCCAATATATAATATTTATTTTAATTTATTTATTTTAGTGGAGTAATCTATCATCAAACAACATCACCTCTTCTTTTTGTTTTAAAAATAGAAATGTTGTCCATGGGGTGTTATTTTATCACCTTAATGGATGATAAGCTTTCTTTATCATTTAGTGCCTTCATGGATGGCCTTAAATCCATTATAATGGTAGAAACATATTGAAACAAAATACCCTTTCTATGTACTAATACTAACATATATACATAATATTAAATAATAAATCAAAATGAGTATCTTGTGATCTAAAAACCGCCAAATTAATCTAAATGATTTGCATTAACATTTTATAAAATAAATCCACTTAATATCTAGAAAAAAAAATTGAATATTTATATAAGTTCACTAAAAAAATATAATATCAATTTTGGAAAATTATACTCATTTTACACGATATTCCATGCAAGAATACTAGTAAACTGATCGTGAAAACCAAAAGCATGTTTTTAATATATAATAACTATCTAAAGATTGACATTTGTTTATGTCCAATTTTAAAGTGAAATTACATCTAATAAAAACATTATATTAAAGGGTAAAAAAATAATCTAGTTACACTTTAAAAATATTTAAAAATATAATCTAATCATAAATATAAATTAGATTAAAAGTTAGTTTTGAATTAAAATATAGTATTTTTCACTATTCATTAAAAATGAACTTTATTAGGAAAATACCAAAAATTTACCCAAAGCAAATTTTGATGTCCTGGTTCTAAAGAAAATATCATTTTTTCAAATAGAACTTATAAAGTTACCAAAACTATATATAAAGAGGGATCTCCATAAAAAGGCGGTCAATAGACATTTTAGTGGATATTAGAGTATTTATTCTTAAAATTATAATCATTCACGTTTTAATACTCTATCATTCATTGGATAAATGTAAAAAAAAATTAAGAAACATATATAATCATATTTTAGTTAGTTTTATTCATTTTTACCAACATAATGGTTATGTGTTAACTACCATTTAAAATTATAATATTATTTTATAATTTTTTAGTATAACTAAACAATGGGTGAAAAGTAAGATTTCAAAGAAACTCATTTTTGTGTATCAGGTAAGAAGTCAAACATAGAATCCCCTTTATAGTAAAATTAAAATTTAATTCAAAAATATTAATAAATATTAAATGGTTATATTCTTTAGTTACTTGGGATGTTATATCCTTCCCAGATTTTGGGAATTTCGTCCTCGCAATTTTATGATTGGGATTGGAAACATCATTGAAAGTCCCACATTGGAAAAAGAGTCAATAAAAATGTCGCTCTAAAAATAAAGGAAGGGATGAAAAAAGGTCACCCGAGACAACAGATACAAGTATTCTATGAAAACATGAATATGGAAGAGAAACTAACTCTCATCGATTAATAGAGAGTGATGGAGATCTTGGTCATGGAAAGTATACCCCCACAATACCATCAATTTTTGGTTGGGTAAGAGTCTGATGATAAAAAATAGATTATAATTTTTTTTAAGATCCTTTTCATAGTTTGGAATAATTTTATTAATAACTAGACTATGATCATAAAGAAATATACTTAATTTTCATGTAGAGTGTCATCCTTTAATAAAATTATACAACAAAATCATCATTTCACCAAATGGTAAGTATTCAAGATGACTTGGTCACACGTGAAGTGGTAGAATAATATTATAGATATCACATAATCTATAAAATATGAACTATATATTTCCCCTACCATTAGACGTCATCTAAAACAAAAATTGGTTTGTAAAATATCAGATAATCCCCAAAAGGATAATCCTATAAAAAAAGAAATACTACTCTTAATCTTCAAAATTCAACCAAAAGAACTCAAAGATCAAGAAAGATCATTCAATATACAATTGTCCTTAAAATTCATCAAAATAATCCAAACTAATATTGATACCCAAAAATCAGAATGATTTAATCACATAGTGTTCCACTGTAAATCTTAACATTTTTCTCCAAAACATCGAATAATCTTAAAGTATCATACTTAAGTGTAATTAACCAAAACAAATATTCACTATTATGGATTATTCATTCCCATAAATAACCCAAATCATCTTATGTCCACAAAAAAACATAGATTCTTCCAAAATAATATTTCAACCATCACTCCACAAATTAAATCACATAGTATTTTATATTCCTTAAGGATATAGTGTTCCCAAAAGAGAGAATGTATTCCAAAATAACCATTATCACTTAATCACCAAATCATTCTCCAAAACTAAGGATTTACATTTTATAAAACATAATAGCCCAAAGAAACTTATTTATCATCCATAAAATCATTTAACTTAAAATAATTAGTCATACTAACTCGGGACTTCACGTAGTCTATTAGTATGAGATAAATCCCAATTGCACTTTGGTAGTGGGTTCGATTCTCACATCTTTGTTGGAATCAATGGGTTGTCAAATGGTCTATGTGTTTTCCTTTTTATAAAACTCAAATAAAACATAAACATGTTTTAACATAAATGGTTTTATTATCCCTTTAATTTTCATCTCAACACATTAATAATTCAACATATTATATATAGTAATTTTTACCTCCATATGATAAAATAAAACAATTCCTAAAAAAGAACATTATACCTTGATCATGGTGTCCATATAGTTTCATTATCATCCTCCTCACATGGGTATAAGTTCCATTCATTGAAACAATGATTTATATATCCTTAAAAATCATTTTATTCCTTTATCCAAATATACCTTGCACAATTTGGGTCAAATGGGTGTTCATAGAAAAATAGTTTTGGAAAATAATCAAGTATTAAATATAATTTCAAAACATTTGATAAAACATGATTTTTATAAAAAAAAATGCACACTGAGTTTGAGTTGAAACATTAAATAAATGGTACTTTTAAAATAACATAAGTATGTGCTTAGAGACTATATTTTAAAATAAAATATAAATAGGTTGAGCAAGGGTTTCCTTCTTCAGTACCTTTTTCAAAATCATAATATGATTCCAAATAATGTTATCAGGTAGAATATTTTAATATGCCATGATAATATATACCTTTCTTGAAAATATGAGAATAATTTAAAAATATGATTTGATTAAACACAAACCATGATCTACGATGATTTTGAGGTATAGTGCAGGGGTTTGATATCTCAAAAAACTATTTTCAAGTAAGTTATGTGCCAGAAAAAGTTTCTCAATAATCTAAACATGACTTTTCAATAATTATTGCAAGAATGTCATTAGTAAGAGATAGGAATGTTGTTTGAAATCCCCTTTCTTCAATTTTTAACTAACATTCCTTGATTTGAAATGGTTATAAAACAACTATTTAACGGAAATAATTTGTATAGTGACTAACCATGTGTTAACAAAAATCACATAATCCCTAATGTTGTTTAAACTGGCCTCTGATACCAACTATAATTAATCATCCTTAAAACATTACATATTATTGAATGAAATTAATAATTCACATTTAAAAACTTTTCTAGTTTAGTGTTTTAGAAAATTAGGCCATAACTATTACATTATATCTTAAAAAATTAAAAAGTAGACACTTATACTTGGTTTCCATTTTTTTAATAAAATAAAAACTCTTAAAAAGAAACATGTGTAGTTCTATATTTTAGACAGCAGGAATTATCCTTGATCCCATCCATGACCCTATTCCACTTTATGTCTTATGAAAAACATTTCAAACACTTTTGATGAGAACAAAATCTTAGTAAGTGTTTCAAAATAAGTACAGAAAACATTAGACCATTAATAAATACAATTCAATGATATCATACTTTTCAATCATAACATACCTTTTGAAATCTAAATATTTGTGAATAAGACACAAAAATATTAAATCATAAAGGTAACTTATGGGATAAAAAACATACTTACATTATAGTTATCCCATAAACCTGGGGAGTTAGGTTGGAATACCCATCACAGTATATCCCCTAAATCTCATTGGAGAAACATAAACGTTTACATTTGTCATGTTACCCAATTCATTGGAGAGCTATCTCGGGCTCACATGCCCTATGTTTATCACGGAACAAATAGTATACATAAAAAATACCCAATAACCATAACATATTCATAACACATAAAACAAGTATAAAATTAAGGTAACATTTCTACATTTCAATCACAATATATCATTTCAATATATTTACATGATAAATGCTTTATCAAAAAAATTTCAAAAAAAATTAAAACATTTAATAAAGAGATATTTGAATCAAATTGTCCCATACCACTTGAAGTTTTTAAATCAATTAAATTTTTAACAAATAAATATCCATACAAATAAATCCCAAAAACCATTTTGAAAACATGGACATTAATGAGAAATATTTATAAGATTAAATCATTAAAATTTTTAAAATGATATTTTTGTTAGATATTTCTTTAACAAATGAGAGACGCTTGAATATAAATAATTGAGGAAATACATTAATAAATTCTTATAATATCATGAGAATAATGATATTCATGATATTATATGTCAAAGGGTTGTATATACACCATATAATAGTGAATTGGTGTATAACAACAAATAAGTCTCAATGGAATGTAAATTGTGACAAAGTCCCTTGAAAATATAATATCCTTGGATTAAGGTCAAATAAATGACATTATTATGTGTGAACAATAAAAATACAACAAATATAATTTGATATTAATTTCAAAACAATCAGAGGTCATTCAAACATATTCATAGCTTGAAATAATCAAAAACTATAAGTTTAAACCAACGAATTGAAATTGTGTTAAAAAGTTATCTTATAGATATTCAACAGTCTAACGGAGTCACATTAAAATTCATAAAGTGATTTGATGAGTGAGAAAAGGGTATATCATTAATTGGAAATAATATTTATAGAATTATGTATATATAATAACATATCCCTACATAGGAAGATGAAAATTAAAAAACATAACAAAAAGGAAGTCTTTTAAAAAGATAAGGGTGAAAGTTTCCCTTACTAATTTGCTAACATACGAAACATACAACCCATTAAATAAGGATCATATAATGAAGAAATAAATAACCATAAAATATTATATTACACAGTGAATACAATAATTGGTAGTACATACACCACACAAAAGGAAATATTGGTAAATATTTCATGAATCTCACTGGAAAGAAAATTGAGAAGTAAACCCCTTACCACCTTGTAATCAATCGAGTCATATGAACAAAAGTCAATAACCACCAAATTAATCACATAATACCAAGAATATAAAGTTAATAATAATATTACATATCAAATAGAAGTACACAGTACACCACATGCAATAAATAAGTGGCGAACAATAGAAATCTCACGGAATTAAAATGAGATAAGTAACCCCCTTACGTCATGTCTGACTCGACCCGTTCATTCTTTACTCTCTAGAATAATATACTAATGTTAATTGAGAATTTATAAATAACCTTTATCATGTTTATTATACCTTTTATATCACTTATTTCCATGTTATAAACATTAGGCAATCATTTAAGTTAATAATGGTCATTTTGTCGATATTTGGTACTTGAGTCAAAATTGAACGTCTTATAATTACTAGTTGTTCATGTGCTCAAAATTCCATTATCTACAGAATGATATTCATGATTTAGATATCATATATATAATAGATATCCACTATATGTTTGTATTTACTATATTACATTACATTTGGATATAAGAAATGAAATGCACCATTCATGGAGATGGTAAGCAGTACGCACGCATGAATGCTACTTTAATTTCAATTTCATATTTAATGGAATGAAAACATAATGATACATGGGTATATTAGAATTAAAATATTATTTCATATGATATATATATATATATATATATATATATTTGTGTGTGTTATTGTTACATTATTTCATTAACACCGTCCTTTATACGTTCTATGTATGTCATGAATGAATCATATAACCTTGAGGGGGTGGTAGTCTTACTTCCTCAAATGAAATTTTCATATTTACACTTATTGGAAAGTAAAATTATATGTTTGTAAATAAAAAGTAAATAAACATAGATAAAACATAAACATACTATATATCATAAATAAATACATTTCTATCATAATTTTAACCATTAGAGGTGGTAGGAGAATATTGAACAATCATCATTTCGTGAGGTAGTAGTTTGTCGACCATGGAAACATTAAGTTCTTTACCCATTAAATGGAGGTTTGTGTAATTATAGTTATAATAATTCTCATAAAAAAACGTAATATAATGAGGATAATTGTTTTATTATAAAATAAAGGATTAAAAAGAGTTTATGGGGTTGGTGAAATAAAATAAAACAAAAGAACTTAAGATAAGATGTTACCTTTAAATTGGGTATCTCTCTTTGGTTTGAACCAAAATGTCTACTTGAGTTTCCATCTACCTAAGGGAAGGCTTATAATATGAGAGTATGGATGTGGTGTGACTAATTTGGTAGTGGTTTCATGATCCATGGGACTTGAGAAGTATGGGGAATGTGTTATAAGTGAGGGATTTTTATAAGGGGAGGAGGGGATTTTTAGGAGTGTTTAGAAATATTATTTTATCTTATAATGGAATTCAGTTTCTAGAGGTAAAAAACTTAATAATGTCAAAGATAATATGACTCATGTTCCAAATAAAATCATCCAATAAGAATTAGACAATTTTTATATATTGTCTTAATCTTTATCATCTTATTTATTTAAATCATTCACAAATGAGGTAAACACTTCATCGTTATAGTGTCTTAAATAATTTTATTTATTTGATTTAAAAAAATTATAAAAGAAATTCCAATATGTTGGAAATTATTTTAGATTTAAAATTAATTTTTATAGTCTAATAGATAACTTACATAACCCCATGTTAAAATTGATTTACTAAAAGATATATGTTTATTTCATTTTTTCTTTACATTAAATTAATTAATATAATGTGTCATTATAACTCCCAAGTTGCTCCATCGAGTCCACAAATAGACCCAAGTATGCCCATGGTCGTAAATTTATCAATACATAGGATTAGGAAATGTGTTTGAGTAATTTAATATTATTTATAATATTATTTTTTACCCATATTTACATGATTTACCATTTAACCACGGTAAATAAAATATTTACTAAAGTAAATATTCATTATGATTAAAAATAAAAGTTTTATATTTACATAATTTGGACCTCTGGATTACAAATATAGATTCCATTTTTTCCAAAATCAAAACACATAAGTGGAAGAAATTAATTTGAAATTAATTCTTGTTGTCGAATCAAAAAGTCTGTTTTTAAGAAATAACAACTATCAAAATATTGACACTTGTTTATGTCCAATTTCAATGTTAAACTACTTCAAATGACCAAAATTTGATTAATTTTTAAAAATATAATCTAATTAAACATTAAATCCATTTAAATGATAATAAAAACATATAAATAAATTATATTAAAAGGCAGTTTTGAATTAAAATACTATTTTTTCATTATTCATTAAAAATGAACTTTATCAAAAAAATACCAAAAAATTACCCCCACAAAATTTTGATGCCATGATTCTAATGAATAATTTTATTTTTCCAAATAGAACATATATCAATGGAAAATACTATATTTAAATATGGTTCTCCATCAAAATGTGTTAAATCGACCTTTTAGTGACTATTTGAGTATTTATGCTTAAAATTAGATTCATTCACATTTTAAGCCTCAAACTTATATTGGATAAATGTAAAAACATTTAACCAACATATATAATAATATTTTTGTTAGTTCAATTCATTATATCCAATACAACAATTATGTGTTACCTATCATTTAAAAAAAGAATTATATTATATTATTTTTCAGTATAACTCAATGTTGTGTGCAACGTAAGATTTCAAAGAAACCTGTTGTTGAATATTGGGTAAGCCATCAAAAAAAGCATCCCCTTTGAAGTAAAATTAATATTTAATTCACAAATACTAATAAATAAAAAGTTTTTATATTCTTAATTTACCTGGGATGTTACATTCTTGACATATTTATTCCTTAGTGATGGGGAACGCTTGATTGCAACGATAGAGATGCGGGGAGAAATCATAGGTTCAATGTACGATGAAGCCCTAGTGTCATGCTGAGGGTGTGATCGATGAAGAATTCATGCCAATTGATTTTCACGAAGAGATAACCTTGTCCATGTCATTATATGAGTTGATCTCATCTATAGGATTTGAGTAAAGTTTCCCACTTTAGGGATAGATGAAACTGGGTATCATCTCCATGACACTATGGTGACACTATACAAGATAAATTTTAATTATTATGAGTCATTTAATTATCTTATAGCATACAGCCAAAGCAGGTACAACTGGGGGTTGTGGAAGTTTGGTAAGAAAACTACCTCTCTATTTTTAATGTATGTTTATCTATTTTCTGACATTTATTATTATTATTGCATACACTTGTATACTTGAGAACATCAGGTCAAGGACACATTGGGGGATTATTATTGAGTCATGTGCTCACACCGTACTCAGAAATATTGATGCGCATAATGATTTCATGAGTGACTTGGAGAAGGGATAGGGAATTTGTTGAATTGAATAGCGGGTGGAGCTTAGAACTAGGAACAATGAAAAACTAGGGAAGACATTGGAGGACCCTATAGTTGTTCTATTTATCACATACATTTGATTACTCTTGTCATCTTTCCACTTTGGAATTTCTTATTTATAAAAATTTTATTTCATCTCTAGTTTCTAAATCTACTCTATTTATTTAATTATTTATCTTGTATTGTTATTTTTTATCCTTCTCGATGACATGTCACGTAGGGAATAGTATCACCATTATTAGACATAGACCCTTGCTGCTAGTCACCAACTTATTTTTTATGGAGTGACACACCTGAGGTTATGTGGAATTTTGGATTGAACCTGGTGGTTTGGATTGGTATGTTACAAAATGGTAAAAAAGGCAAGGATCAGGTCCAACTAACATGTTCTGTTCTTAAGTTGGGTTGGGACAGGTTAGATAGGAGATAAAAAAATTTGGGTTGGGTAGGGGAACTATGAAAGTGTCCGGCCAGCACTGAATAGTGGAACTCTGAGTTGCAATAAAGTTATAAATTTATGTTCTGTTATGAATATTGAGTCACCTTGGGTGACACCAATTATGTTATTTTTTATGTATAAGTTTCCATGTATGTTTTTTCATCATTAATATTTATATAGGTTCACATGAAATATATATAAATATTGTCGTGCAATATAGTAGTTCAATAATTAAATTCTATGATTTGTGGTATTAGTTTGGGATAGTTTATTTCGTGTGATTTATCATAATTACTATTAACTAGTTAAACAAAGCAAGATTATGTGTCAGTGTATATATAATAAATCTAATGAACATGCAGGGATGAAGAAAAAGGAAAGTGATAAATGGGAATACCCTGGGTAAAGGGTAGACTTCTAGAGAAACCATGTTTGATCCCATATACTAGTTTAGATAAAAACATTGATGGATCCTTTAGACATTTTAGAAATTTTTGTGTTCCTAATCCTATTTTTGTTGTATAAGATACTGCCACATAGACATTTGGTGGTACCGCCAGCTGAGAAGGCTACTAATGAGATTGTACCTGCACCAGTTACAGTGCTGGTGGTGGCAGTTTCGTATTAGCCTCCATCGAGGTCTGTGGCTGACTACATGAGGGATTTTTAGCTCAAAAATTATCAATCCTTCTAGGGCACCAGTGGATCAAATGATTCTGAGGATTGGGTGGATATCATAGAGTGTATCTATGACATCATGGAGTCACCATCATATAGGAAGGTGAATCTCATAACCTTCAGGATATAGGGACCTTCTAGGCACTGGTGTGGAGTTATGGGACCAGATGGAAGACACGAGGGTCTCACCTAGGGTATTTTCAATACACTATTTTTCAGTGAGTTTTTACCTAACACACTGAAGATCAATCAATCACTACAGTTCATGGAGATCCATCAGGGTTTCATGATAGTATCAGAATAATCTACGCATTATTCTAATCTCTTCTGTTTTTCACCACTTCGGGCGGGTAATGAGGTACATAAGGCTGGGAAGTTTGAAATTGGTATTCAACCCCACCAAAGATATAAGGTCTGATGTTTTGACCTAGCTTCATACCTAAAGGTTTGAAAGAAAGACCTAACCATTTATAGGATAATAGAGGATGGATGGATAGTTGGATTTTTAAATCTTTTTCTACTCAGACAGGTGGACCTCCCACTCCTGTGGTGAATACTTCCCCTAATGAATGGAAGTAGAATGGCACAAACATATAGTATAGAAGTGTAATTCACGTATAGTAGAGTATTAGAATGATAGTATAGTAGATATCAATCTCTTTTTTTCTGTCTAGTGGGGACCTACAGTGTTTTAACTTTGGGAAGATTAGACACTACATTCCGGTGTGCATGACACCCCAAAGATGGTATCGATAATGTGGTAGGATCAAAAAATATCTGCATTTTTTTGTCTGACTCTCAACTATGAGAGTTTGACCAACATGGGCAAGGGGGAATAGGTCATATGGATGACCCCAAAAGGGGATATAGGCTCCCCAAATGGAGACCACTCGGGAAAGTACAACATATGATCAAGGATCGTAGGAAGGTCATGCCTATACACTGGATCTAGCACCAAATGATGGTAATAAAAAACATGTTAATGTACGATATATAGTCTAGATCACGTCTTTTTTATCATCTACCGTGTTTTATACCATTTTTTTCCTTATATATTTTAGATGGGTTTGGACATCAATTTCCAGTAGAGTTATGACTCCCTAGCATTGCATCCTCTAATACGTCATTGAATAGGGACATGAATCGATATTATATGAGAGTGTGGAGGTCACTATTAATATTAGTGAGAGGATGATGAAGGACTCACACTATGGATAGGTGTAGTGGTGTTATATCTAAACTCCACTTCTCACTTCAAAGGTATGCATAATTGGTTTCGTGTTTTATTATTTTTAGAGGAACATGATCGTCCTATTCATGTTATAGATTTCATGGATGTTGAGTTGGAACCCATTGCATCTTTTGATGAATGTCTAGTGTGGTTTAAAAACCTTATTGAGAATGTACATAGCAAAAAATTGATACAATTCATCTAGTTTCGATGACAATGTTGAAGGATATAGGAAGATATGTGAGAACATGAGTTTGATGTTCAAGCTCATAGGCCTGAGCAGTTTGACCAAGACCAATAGGGTTACTTCAAGAGGATGATAAGTCTATAGAGGGGAATAATTGTAATATGTTGTTTTTTATAGTGACAACAAAACCCATTTTGGGATTAATTGTTATTATCTTAGGTGGAAAAAATTGATTTATCAGAGAAATAAATTAATAAATGCATTAAAACCCAGTTAACACATTGGAAAATCCAAAGGAATGTTTTCAGAGTCAGACACTATGTTGGTTTGATATTTTGTGGCCCTTAAAGGCTTGAATAAGGGGGAATAAAATTATTAATTATATTATTTTATAGGGTAAAATTTATTCAAAATAATTGAATAACACTAAAATGGTACGTTGAATGAGAAATCTGAGACCACCGACATGCCCAGAATTTTATTTTTACACTAGGCGGGGTATAAAATTTATAGGTGTCAGATGTTGGGGAAACTCACTCGCAAAGATTACTTATTTGATGATTTTTATTATATTATGTTTCAAATAATTAAATATCTCCAAAATCATGTGTTGTATGGGAAATATGAGACCATGATTAAGTCCATGATGTAGTGTTTACCATAGATGGTGTATAATAATTGTACGCGTCAGATGTTCAGATGGCTCACTCATGATAATATCATTTTTATTTTTAATAAATTAATTATTCTTAATTTTAAATATTAAATCATTAATATCTCTCAAACGGTTCATCATTTGAGAAATTTGTGACCACCGTTGAGTCCAGAATAAAGTTTTTATACTATCCAAGTAATAACTTCTATGTCAAATGAGTGTTTGGTGTTATTTCATATTATATGTTGAATAATTCATTTATTAATTTTATAAACAACAAGTATCCCTCACGTTTTTTCCAATAACACGCTGTACCACCATTTTAATGCCCCTATTAAGCTTCATAACACTGATTTTCAATGTTATTGAACTTGATTTGAAGTGAAAATAAATAATAAGGCGTATTTAAGAAGTCCCTCGTAAATTTTTGGGTGAAACATTGATTAAAAATGATAATTTAATACGGGGGTTTTGTTTCTGTGTTTTTTGGGTCATTTAATAGATCAATTCCAAATTGATTCCTTTTTAATCCATTTATATCCATGAAACCTAGAAACAAACATGGATATAAGCAATCGAATATCTGGGAGTCCCCCCTTACACAAGTGTTTTCTTCTTCATCCTTCATATGCATTGCAAGTGAAGTTTTTCTAATTATTTTATTTTTTTACCTTTATTATTGTTTCACATTTTATCAATGAATAAATAAAATAAAATAAAATGAAATAATTGATTTAATATTTAATAAATCTTATAAACCATAAATTTATTAAATAATTATTATGTTTCGATAATAAAATATACCCAGAAAGTCCGATCCAAGCAAGATTGGACCACCAAATTTATTAATAAAATAAAAGTGCAGAAACAGGAGGAGGAAGAGAGAGATATTACAAGTCAAAACATTCATAGTCACCACCCCCATACCCGATCGTGTCATCAGCATCAGCTGATTCCCATTCTGATTTGGTCTCGTATTGTTTAAGAAACTTCTTATAGAACTTCTGTTTGTCCAGCTGCTCCTTCGATAGCTTCTCAATCTTCTTCTTGGCAGATGCCCTAGTGGTCACGGTCCTCGGAACTGCAGAGTAGTCCTTCCTTGGTTTCCTTGAAACAGGGGAAGATCTAACACCCTCATTGTCAGAGCCTCTTTTCTTTTCTCCTCGGACAATATCGCTATATGATATCGTATTTTCATCCATAAGGGGAGGACCCTCACCCTCAGTAGTCTTTGGCTTGTCACTCAAAATTGCATCCTTATAAGAGGCATGACCACCATTGCCCGAGACCCGGATCGGGGTACGCACCCTCCCCTGTTCATCATCAGAAATGTTCCCCCATTTCTCAGGTAACTCAGATATCTGAAATTGCTTCTGGATTTCATGATGATAATCAACATGTAGTTTCACAGCACCCTGATTAGAGACATCAACATGGTGAGAGTCAGGGATCACCCGTTCAGCAGTCCGCATGGGGATGTCCTTAACTAGAGGAACCTCTTTAGCCAGCTTCTGAATGTTCAGCTGTGAAGAATCATTCACCACCAATGCTGACGCAGGACTCAAATTATCAGAAGTGATAACCTCATGATCTCTAGAAGGGCCGCTAAAAGATCTTGTCGAAGTAGAATCAACAATCAACTCTTTTCCCTTTGCAGGAGTCGGCACATCAGGGGCTGCCTTCATAGGAGGGTCGTTGTCCTTGATGACATGCTTTGGAGAGGGAGATTCCTTCAAAGTATCCTTTTTTCGACAGAGATTTGAGGGGTGTCCTCGCATCCCACACTCCTTACAAGAGTTGTTTTTACGACACAACTCCAAATAGTGCCCCACAGTCATGCATTTAGTGCAGAAAAGAGGTTTCTTTTCATATTCAACATCAATTAGAATTTGATCAGACGGAATAGAAAGAGTTACCGTATCAATGAGAGTGGATCTGAGATCAACTTCCACCAGCATTCTAGCGAAGTGCCCAAATCTGACATCAGTTGTTTCCTTATCAAGGCGGATGGGAGTTCCAATTGCCGTTCCAATATCATGCAGGATCTCTGGATGCCAAAGAACCCAATTAAGACCATGAAGACGCACCCATACCTGAGCGAAGACATTTTTTGAATTCGAGACATTAAAGTCAAGTGACCATTCGTGCAGATGAAGCCATCCCGGTTTTAGAAACATGGAACCAGAACTCTATGCCCTAATCTTGAGATCCACCGATGGAAACAAACAGTGAAATAATCCCCGCCCAAGGGAGACACATTTCCAGCTAGCAAAGCCCCACAACATCGAAATTCTATGAAATAAATCTTCACATTTCCATGGTTGCGCACCTTTAGGAAGAACAATGCGAGCAATCAATGAGTTCTCGCCCAATGCCAACCTTTCAGCAATCACACTGGGGTTCGCCTCAACGTGAGCCAAAGATCCCTTTCGGAGAATCCTTCTAAAGCAGGAATTCTCAATCTTTTTCTGATCCGATAAAGAATCCTTCATCACATCAACAAAGGAACGCTGACCACATGATGCGGCACCAGAAGGAACCCTCACAGATTCCTAAAACTGACCAATATTGACATCGGAAGAGGCAATCTTCAAAACATCCTTTACCATGGACCTCGAAGAATCCCAAGCACACTGGTTAAGGGATTTGCAGGGCGGAGGTTTCGCAGCGACGCGATTCAACCGGCCCACCCTCGCCGAACCATCCTCCGATCTCAGCAAAACAGTCTCACAAGAGGAGACCTTCGCACCACCAGCCGATGCGACATCAGCAGAGGAAGCCTCCAGTTTTTTGAAGCTGCTCGGGACCGCATCCTTCCCAGAAGACCGTCACTTGCCGGAGGAGGCAACACCACCAGCCGACGCGAGCAAATCAGAAGAGGAAACTGCTGGCTTTCTGAAATCGGAACTCGGCGCAGAGGAAATACCGCTCGGAACCGGATCATTTCCCATCGTTCGCAGGTTGAGGCGATTGAATCCAAGGAAGTGCGGAAGCACCATCTCGGTAGAAAACCCTAGCAGGCGCCATCACTCCGCGTCGTCGCTCGGTTCGCCTCCCGTCTCGCCATCCCCCTTTTGGAGTATATCGATAACGTGTTATCGGTTTAGAGGGTATTGAGGCGGCCTTACCCCACCCCCTGTCACACGTCCCCAGCTAGGCCCAAGGTGGCCAACCTTGAGCTTGGGCCAGTTACTACGGAGTCGAGGGGACGAGAGGATCGTTGGCGTATGGTGCACGTTGCCTTTGCGAGGACTCGAACCCGGAACCTCAACGACGGGACGCCACCGCCTTGAACCAACTCACCCAGCTCCCGTGGCCGATAATAAAATATATTTTCACAAAAACTTTTACAGGATAATTCCACAGTAATTTTTAATGATAATATTATAAATTCATTGAAGGATAATTTAAACCTATCACCATGAGATAATTATCAATTTATATTTTATTGAAATAGAAATTTATAATAATAAATAATTATCATTATATAATTGTAGTGGTTTTTCTAGTAGAACTCATACAATGTTATCGGAGATTATGATAATTTATAAATTATCAATATATGGATATTGTTGAAGGATAATGTTGTAGCCAAATGATTTGGTCTAAAGGATAAGTTTTATTCATGAAAGAGAAAATATCACCACATGTGACTTTATAATTATATTTAAAAATTATCCAGTATAGTGTGGGTATTATTTCATATGATAATTTCTTTATTATTGAAATAATGAAGAATTTTTTGTTCTAGAAACCCCTTGATATACCTCAATAATTTATGTGTCGACAACTTGAGACTTTGACGTGTCACGTTTGATGATAATAAAATAGTAAAGAGGTCATTCTAACATTCAAAGTTGGAAGTTACTTACCTTCATGGGATCACATTTACATGTGTTTACTTGATGATTATATTTGTGGAATTTGATTGACCATTCTTGATTGTGATCACATGTCTGTAGAGGGCAAAAAAATTATTTTGATCCCATGACTGACAATAGTGTTATTTTTTCCATGATGATTATTATCACATGTTTTTTTGTATGATATTATATACTCATGTTGATAAATTATGCCTACTAGTGTTCTTTCCTTGTATATGTATCTTGATGCCTTATGGAAGTTAGTGGTATTTAAGATAAGTGGGCCATATTGACTTATATATTTTCTAGTGAATATGAACACTTGAAAAAAAAATTAGTGTGAGGGTCCAAAGCAGAGGGTGGAGGTATGAGGATGCTATGGTGTCATGCTAAGGGTGTTCTCATGGACACTGTAGTGTTTAGGGATTTTCACCACGAGATATCCTAGTCGATGTGAGTGCACAAGTTGATCTCCTCTAGAGGATCTGGGTGACATTGTCCAATTGAGTGATTGATGACATCGGGTACAATCTCCTTGACACTGTGAGGGTGTCGTATAATTGCATGTTCACTTCTTGTGACTCATTCAGTTATCTTCAGGCACGGAGCTGAAGCATGTATAGCCATGGGTTGGGGGAGCTTGGTTAGCACACTACCTCTTGGTTTTGGATTGTATGTTTATAAGCTTCCTTATTTATCTATTATCAAGGTACATACTTTTATAATTGACAACATAAATGTAAGGATGCATTGGTGGTATCCAAATGAGTCTTGTAATCACACCCTACTCTAACATTTTTATGTGCTTCTAGATTTCATGAAAGCCCTGGTGAAGGGAAAGGGCCCTGTAGTGGATGGCTGAGAAGATGGAGCATGGAGATGGGGTAGACCAAGAATGATGTTGGAGGACCCTATAGTTCATTTATTTATCTTTTGTTTTATTCATCCATGAGAGGCTTTCCACTTTGTAATCTTCTTTTATTTTCATAACATGTATTTCATTTACATTCTGCATGATTTACTCTGATTATATTATTCATTCTCTTGTTATTATTATTTATTATCCTACTCACGGAAATGAAAAGGAGGGTATAGTAACCCCATTATCGGACATAGGCGCTCCTTTATATCTGCCATCCTCTTGCATACGAGGAGTCATTCATGAGGTCATGTGATATTTCAACTCAGACCCAATTATTTGGGTAATAATGTTACAAATATATCCTTATATTATTTCGTGTGTTTGGGACACTGACTATGATTGCAATGTTATTCAGAATCCGTGATAGTTGGTTTCACATAATTACAAGACTTCCCACTCCAACCATTATTCTATTTGATTATTAGCTTAATTAATCTTTATAATAACCCTCACACCCATAGGTCCTTCTTGTTCCATCCATTACTAAAAATAAAACAATTAACATGAGTGGAAATCATTATAAGTGGAACATCACAAATAATCAAATGAAAATTTAACCTCTAGATATCTCAATTTATAACACTATCATGTAAGCCTACAGTTATTAAAACTCAACTTGTATCATAAAAGGTTTCACCTATGTCCCTATAAGATTGAAAAATACATTCATGGTTCATACAAGGATTCTTTGAGTTGGGATCTCTCAAAATCACCAAACTAATATTTTAAATATAGATCAAAAATTACCATGAACTTTATTGAAATATTTTATACCCAATAATAATTAAAATTTATGCTCCAAAATTATGATTTATTCTTCCTCAAAAAAAATTATTCATTCACACTATAATATACCCATGTATTTTTATACCATAATCATATAATCTAAATAAAATACATTTCCTAAAAAATAGTTTATTCTCCAAGATATTTTTCCATAATTAGATAATATAATCATAGAAAAATTAACTTTGTCATTAACACAAAAATGGCAATAACCACTAGTTCATACACTAGTTTCTATATATCATATTTCAAAAAATGAGATGAAATTATCTAGAAATATCATTAATTGATTATCAATCCCATGATTAAAAATTAATTTCTACCTTTAATCTTCGAAATCAAACAACCCTTTAATATCTTTTCATCACATGTATATTAAAAATAATAAATATCCATACCACAATCATGTAATCTACAATAATTTTCCCAAAAATTGATAATTTTAATAAAATGGAATTTCATTATTATTGATACCATTTCATATATGTTTCAATACATTTAATGTAAAAATACTAGAGAAAAATCCATATATGGTTCACATAATCCAAATAACATTTAGAAAAAATATATATTGTCATAGATAAATATTGATGACTCTTGAGTATTTTTATGAGTTTCAAGAATTAATTTATATTAAATATAAACCATAATAAAATAGGTAAGATAAGCGAAGTCACATTTTTCATCATAATAGAAATATACTCAAATTTAAAACCATTTAAATATTATCTTTTATTTAGTTATAATACATAGTGGTTTTCAAGGACATACCTTTATCAAATTCATTTTCATTATCCTGTAGCAACCAAATAATAAAACCGAAATCATTTTTAAAACATCCAAAATACTAATATGAACACATCAATCTAGTTATGTCATCCCTTATCAAAATTATGATTTCAATATTTGATACTTTTCCATCGATCTATGACTCTTTTTGTATAATCCTTAGTTACCCACGGTAATTTTTATTCTTAGGTTTTTTTATTATGTCCACTCATCATTCATTAGAGTTATGATTAACTCAATGATCAATATCTAGGTGAAAAATATTACTTCCACTCATTGTGTAGTAGGGGCACAGTATTATGTACCTTCATTGTGCATCAAATCAACCCTTTTCAAGGTTATTTATGTTTAGGATTATTTATTTGAAGAGTTCCATTTTAAGAAATAATATAATAATAATTTATTGAACCAAATATCTATAATTCAACTCTAGTAATTTAGGAGGTTCATATATTTTCTTTTATTTTTTCTCTCTTTCGTACCCAAGAAGAACTAAAGAACATTTTTATGAAATAATGAAGTTATTTATTCTTTAGGTTTGGAATAATTACTCTTGCATATATATATATATATATATATATATATATATATATATATATTGATATGATTTTAAAAAATTTCAATTAATGTCCATAATGATTGTTTAATTTCCTTTTCAACTATATTTTACTTTCATAAAAAATGATTAAATGTTAATCATTGAAAGGTTTCTAGTTCAAGTTATTTATAGCTTCTTTAAAAAATTGGGTGAAAAGAACCTAGATGTATCATTTATAATTTACCATGTATATTTAATAAATAATATTTTGGATAATATTATATACTTTTTTATAAAATATTATAAAAAGGAAAGGTACTTTTTTCCTTTTTTTCAAATTAATTTCTTCAATTTTATTTTAAATATATTTTTCATCTTAATATAACATACATTTTTTCATATACACCAACAGGTATTATGTACCAATGCTACCATCACTATTCATTCCCTATATGGATTATGATGTTTTAAATACATTTTCATGGAAATCATTTTTTCTATATGTAAATAATCTTACAATAGAGGAAAACATATTGTTAAAATATTGATGATGAAAATGAATGATAACTTCTATTACATTCATGTATGATATGTGGAAATTATTTTTGATGTCAGTTGATCCTCATATATCTCATTCTGACAAAAGAGTTTGATATAGCATATATAATTGGTGTCTCTGATAGAGATATCTAATGAATTGGTTAATGTTTCTTTTAGTTAAATGTTGGACGGAGGGAGTTAACCGGTGAGGTTTATACTAAGGATTTAACTAGACTCAAGTTATTTATTACAAAAGTGAACATGGGTGATGATGATAATATTCCATGATAGAAACAAAAATTTTCTATGCTTGAGATTATGATTATTCCTTTTATCAACATTGATTTAACATGTCTTATTATTATTGACTCTTATGAATCTTTAATTTTCTAAATCTATTTTTCTTTTCATAAGTTTTATTATACCCATTTTTATGGGTATGGATTCTCTTATGTTATGAGTATTTTATTCATTCTTATATTATCATATCATTCTCACTAATAATGTAAAATTATTAATTCATGGGATTACCCGTGTTTAACATTTGAGATCACCCCTTCCATATGATCCACTTTCCTGCAATTATGATGATATATGATTACCTAAGATGTGTATAGAAAGGTTTCATGTGATAGATATTGAGGATGTAATCTGGAATAAAAAATGTGGGTTATTTTGGGAATTTTTATCACATAATGATATGGGTAAATTCATTTAAGAGTTTTTTCAAATTCTCTACAACTCTTGACCAAAAAGATCAACAAGATTAAAAGTGATGAAATTTTTTTGTTTCATGTTGTAAATTTTGGATTAACAAAAATTAATAATGTTTATAAAAATCAAAGAAGTAAATGTCTAAAAATAATTTATAAATGGATCTAGTAGTGTAGGATCAAGACTGTAATATTTTTCATTATATCATTGTTTAGATAAATTTAGGGACTATGACATTTTTATAAGTTGTTACATTCTGATTTATGGATATCATCATGGGTTTATAATATTATGGTGGAACATTAGTTCAAAAGAAAAGATATAATTTATATATTTTGTGTAATTGGATCTCAATATGATTAACGATATTTTTAGAGATGTTTTATTATGATATGTTATATGTAACCATTAGGTTAATCATGGGGAATTGTTTTTCAAGAATGCTATTATATTTTTGGGATGTATTTTTAAAGGTATGAAAAAAATTTAGGGTTAAAATATTCTTTAATATTGGGGTTATTGATGTTAATTTAGATATATGGCTATTTATATATGGAATGATTTGTTTTGACCATTTGGTGTTATAGTTTAAATTTTAGAGTTAAATATATTATTTATTCATTTGATGGTTTATTCATTTTGGGTATTGTGTTGTCTTATGATAACAATATTAGATTCAGTTAATATATGAGGATTATCATTTCATCCTTCTTTTGAAATTATGGAGTATTAAAATAAGATTCTTTACTAATTAGAAATATTTATCATAGATACATATTGCATATAATATGTGACAATATATAGTTGGTAACTATATATTACATGGAACCAAAAGATGGAATTGTATTAATAATTTTCAATAAATAAATTATAATTCACTTAATGGTAAAATAATACCACATAATTAGGTATTGGATCATGAAAATGAAAAAACAATTCATAAAATAATTTTTGATGAACTAATGGGCTTTTCACAACTCAATCATATGTTGTTTTCTGATCACTGACATTCTCATTACCATTAACTTACTCAGGATTAGGGTTATTTTTCACTATAAGTCCTTATTTCGAAATTAATTTTCTAATCCATGTAAATGTGTTAACTTGACATCAATTTTCTACTAATAGGGAACCTACTTTTATGTTATTCGGATAACTTCCTATTTCTTTTTCCTTCTTTTAGAAATGATTTTTGTAAAACCTTTATACGAAGTATGCTTTTTAAGAAATATATTCAAATGTTATTCCAATGATTACAGTGAATGGAATAAAATTTTTAGGATTAAATTAATTTAATTGAGGAATATTTAATAACCTGATTGTTTAAAATAACACTATGTTTGATAGAATTCATGACACTAACAATGATCTTTAATGAATATGAAATATTATTTTATAAATATTAATATCATAACAAAGTTGTTGAATTAGTGGGTATGAATTGGAGTAACAACATCATTAAATATATATATATATACATATATATATATATATATAATGGTCATACTCAATAAAAAATTATTTATTAATTCTTAGGGAGGAATGCTCATTTTTTAGTAATGTTGTTCTATGGTTTGAAAACACTTTTTCTTAAAAATAGTTATTATTAGTTTTTATGATAAAATATTATAATTAGTTTCTGAAACATAAAAAATTATATTTTATTACAATTAGATAATTTTAATATTCTGAATATTGAAATTATCTTATGATAAAATTTTGATATTTTTTTAATGAGATTTATTTTTCAGTTTATAGTAAAACAATAAAAATTTTATAGAAAAATCTGTTTTCCATTCAATCATGTAAAAAATCAAAAAAATGAATCTATTTTAAAATTTAATTATTTCATTTTGATTAAAAATCCAATTAATTTCATTGTAATCAAAATTATTCTTAATTTTTGAATAAAATCATTTTTACACAGAAAAAAAAATATTTCTAGCAAACTATTTAAATTCATGTTTTGGAGTTATATTTTTAATTTAGTTTTTAAAAACTATAGGGATTGTATTAAATAAGATATTTTCCATATATTGAATCATAATTTAAATTTTTTAAATATATTAAAATTAATTTTTATCATAATTAATATAAATCATCATAAAATGTTGTTACCCCGGTATGGGTAAAATGGATAGAACAAGGCTAAAAATATTAAATAAGGCTTAAAAATCACAAATAAAAATTAATATATTTAATTTTAAGTATTCATATTTACAACCCCCATTATATATTATAATATATGACATTTTTATTAATTTACATTTGATAGAGACCAATATATAAATTTAAGTAAAAAAAATCCAAATGTCACCTTGTTGACGTTAAAAACACTAATATGTTTTCAAAAAGACAAAATAATTTCTAAATAGTTCTTAAAGTTAATTTATAATTTGATTATATAATTTATTCAGTTAATTTATTTCAAATTTTTAGAGATAAAATAATTTCCTCAAATACTTATGAAACACTCGCATAGTGCCAATAAAAAAATCAACTAAATTATTATAAAAAGTATAAAGTAGTATTATTTTGGGTAATCAAGGTGTTATATGACTTATTAGATAAATATAATGTTAATATTTTTAAATTATATATTTTAACTATTTTATAGTGTCGATAATTTTGGAAGTCAAATTATGAAAATAGTCTAGAAAATGACTTTAATTATATATTTTTTGTTAAATAAAATTATAGTAAACTACTAAAAAAATATAAATAACATAACTTGTGAAAGTAGATGGTATATAGGAAATAATATCAACAATTATAAATCTATGTGTCACTTTTCATTATATAGTAACATTATTAACCACTTAAGAGTAAAAAACGGTGATATAGTGGTTGTCATCAAAATAGTTTATTGGTGGTTAAATATAAGGGATATGGGTTAAAACCTATCCTAAACATTTCTAACATATATTGTATGAGATGATTCAAAATCATTAATATCATATATAATAAATGTATCTATTTTTCTCCACCTTAACATCAATATTAATTTACATTAATTTAATACGTTATGAAATTCTAAGAATTCCCATCCCCTCACCTATAAAAGGACTCCACCCCTCCTCAATTACATACACTCCTAGATCCACATATGTTGACTAACATATTATATAACCTATTATTTATTTCATTATATGAATTATATAGTTTTTTGAGTTCTTAATGTTCAACTTATAGATTCCTTAAGAATATATCCAAATGATGTTCTTCAAAGAAGAGGTTATCGCTATAACCAAACATTTTAATTTTACTTCTTGTTATACATACTTCAATTATATCCTATACTTTCTGATATAATAAAAAAATCATATGACATATAATAATATTATATTATGTTAATTTCGTAACACACTTCATATAATTTTCAAAAAAATAAAATGGGACCATCTTTCATAAAAACATTAGGACTGCCACCTCACGAACCGATGTATTTTGTTTCATGTTACAAAATTTCATGGAAGATGGATTTAACATATTAATATGATATTAATGTGAAAATAATTATTCTATAAATATAATATATTATTTACATCCAAACCACTCTAATCATTAAAAATGTAATCATTCCATGATAAAAGTACGAACTATCGTCTCTACATAGTGATGTCCTTCATTTTTCAAACAATCCTTCTTAGGGATAGTCATGGGGATGGGTATAATTAATTTATATTATTTTTATAAAATTTTGATGAATATATAAAAAAATATATTATTTACTTTATTTATTCTACATCAAATGAAAAGTAAAAAAAATTCATTTTTACGTGAATATTGTCGACTTGCGAGCCTATGTATTTGTTTTTCATGAATATTTTTCAAAAATGACCATAAAATTATATTTGATGTATTAAAATAATAGTTATGTAATTATTATTATTCTATATATGATGTAACAATCACCCATTTTAACACAGTAGAAATTCCAAACTAATTTTTCAATTATGAACCGTATGGAATCCACCATTTTTATAAAGCAAACGTTTAATTTCATGAAAAAAACACATGGTATTTTAAATTTTAATTAATGTGAATTAGATACATAATACATAAAAACATAAAGATTCATATAAATAAAATTTAAATTAATCTTCATGAATTCACCCTAGGTTACTTTAACTACATCACTCATCCTTGGTACATACATTAAAGGAAAGGGGTGATCATTAACCCTAATAAAGGTATAATAAAAGGAGAGATATAGCATGTGATCATGGGGTCTTATAATAATAACATGAGGCATAATAATATGGAATTAACATGATAATTTGATTCATATAATAATATAATTAACATGAATAATAACATGTAAATTTGGCCACATCATTTAAATAATACATTCATAAGCATCTCATAAGGATTTATCACCAAGCTATCACAAATCAAAATTATCATTTTTATTCGCCAAGGTGTCATAAAACATGTCATCTATAGAGATTAAATTCATTTACTAGTTCATTGGAGAACAATTAATTTGCAACCGTCAAATGAATTAATTTAATTTCAGCCACATAAATCTTAATAAATTATTTCACTAATAATCATGGAAAATAAAGAACGAGTTTTTTAGTCAAAATCATGGAATCTAAAAGTTATTAAAGACATGATAATTATGTAATTTTTAACCCATTAAAATGGAATATGGGTTTCACATATTTAAATAATTGAATCTATAATTTATTTTTATAATCAAATTGAATATCCATAAAAAAGAAAATTGTCGGTGTATTTTCTAAAAAAATATAATTTAGAATTTCTTTTATAAGGGTGAAAATTTTGAGAAGTACATTCAATAGCATGACTGTTATAAGATGTGGATTTATAATATGGAAACATTTTAGAGTAAGTAGCTCTCCCTTATAAAAACAATTATTTTAATAGTAAGGGTATGATAAAACTCATAAGAACTTAAATTAAAATATAAATTGGAATATATACACAAAAAATAATTTCTTCAATGGAAAAAGGGTGAGAATTCAATTTTATTGAAGATTTTCTCTTGAATCTTGAGGTTTCGAACCATGGGGGAATAATGACTCCATAAGGTGACTCTTCAGGATGATAAATAAATATCACTTCGAGGATGATGAATTTTGAGTGAAGGGTAATGCTGAAATGGGTTGGTATTTATCGAATATTGAGGAATTTTTTAACAATTTTCAAATATAGTCCACGGATATATCATGGTTGTAGATAATACCAACTATCGACTTAACAATTGTTTTTTTAGGGTTTTGGAAATTTGAGTAACATTTTATTATATTTAAATACACTAGATCCCAAAACCACTTTATAATAATTATTTTGGAATGGGAAAGTAAATTTTACAGAGATTAAAGTTTTTTAAAATAAAATTTCCCATTTTAGACTTTTTCAACTCACTTATAGGGTTGAAAATTGATTTGAATATATTAAAATACATTAATAATAATAAATTAAAAATATTATTTCATTTTTGGTTAATTAATTATTACATAATTATGAAATAAAAATGAATTCATAAAACATACAAAAAACCTAGTACTTTATTTTTTTTATTTAGAGAAAAAAATAAAGTATTTCAAAAATTTATCATAAGTTCACACTAACATAATATTAAAGTGATGATTTCAATAATAGTTTTTTTTCTTATATAAATTATATAAATATTCGAATTTTATATTTGTAATTATGAAAACCTAATTTATTGAAAAATAAATTTTTTTAAGTAACAAACAAAAATTTAACACTTAATAAAATTTCCTATGACATTGTAAAATTATTTTATCATTTAAAATAAAATAAGACTCCATAAAATGACAATTTCATTTAAAAAATAAAAAAATTAGTATATTATTATAAATTATATATTTTCCAAAAAAATAAAATTTTGGTTTATTTATATCCAGAATATTTATTTATCAAATTTTCCTCAATTAGACATTTATTCTATTAGGAAAAAATACTCAAAAAATGGAATTTATGGAATTAAAAAATTGTACAATGGAATTAAAATTTATGTTTTAATGTCTATAACATGTATTCCCTTATAACACACATTTATTCCCTAGGGTTAAGGTGTGAGATAGTTGTTGTTTCAGGAGTGGCTTGGATAACATCGATGAGCGGTAATCTCTTATAACCAAAAAATCTCCCACATAAATTTTTTCATGCATCACATATTGAATCTTGGCATGGTATTAGTAAATGTTTAACCCAAATGGTGATACCCCCCCTGACAGGTTTGGATAGATAGGCCCCAAATAGCATGACTCTATTGTTTGAGGCCATCATCTCTCATTTCAGTATCAATTATCCTTTATCATAAATACTTGTAAAACCCTGATTATAATGGTAAAATTATCACTGATGGGTATAGTTTCAAACGGTCAAATTGATCCACGGTTATGTTGATAAATATTCATATTTGACCAATTTTCATAGAATGTTGAATTCCAAAAGGTTATATTTCTCTTTATACAATATAAATACCACATTTCAGTTTCAGTGAATATTATTAAATTTCATCCTGAGGATATATTTTCATTTCTTAAGATTTTTATTAGTTAAATAATATTTGGTTTCATTTCAGTAGTACTCTCTAGGGGGTGATGTTTTTAGTATATTGGGGAGATATTTATTTTCTAATTTTAGCTTTTCTATTTTATATTTTTTCAAATTATAGTGTTTGGTATTTTAATTGGATTTATAGCAGACTAATGTAATGATCATAATTAATGAGATAATTTCTTGATGGTTCACCTGTATTTTTATATTTATTATAAAATATAATAAAACAAAAATTTTCTATAGATATTTTTTTTAATTTGATAAGTCTTTGTTGTTACATTCTTCCCCCATTTATTAATTTGATTCCAAAAATTTCAACTCATATTCTCAGTTGAGAAGAGGTGAGGGAACATCTATTTCATTTTCTCCTCTAGTTCCCACATCGCATCTTCATATTTACTTTTCCTCCACAATAATTTGACAGGGATACTTGTGTAGATCATTTCCCTTATTGTCCAAGATCTCAACCGGTTTCTCCTCATAAGAGACGTATGGCTACAATTTTACCACCTTCGAATTCAGTACATGTGATGGATCAGGTATGTAAATATTTAAGAGATATATAGAGAATAAAAAATGTACATGATCCATATTTTAGGGAAGTTTTAGTCAATTGGCCTCTTATTCTATGAGCTTAATGATTTAAAAGGGTCCAATGTACCGGGGGCTAGGAATCCCTTTTTTACAAACCATATGACTCTCTTCCTCAGTGATAACAGATGAAAACCCATTTCTCTAACATCAATCTCTAGGTCCCTTAGATGGGTTTTTAACATATATTCTTTGTAATATGAATATCCTTTATATTATGTTGGATTTCATAGACCCTTTCTATCATCCCTTATACAAGATCAATCTCAAGTAGCTTTCTCTCACCATCTTCATCTAAATATGTAGTACTTCTACATTACATCCAATGTATTTCTTAATAGGGTGTAAATTGAATAATTTAGTGGGAGTTTTTATTGTTTGAGAACCCAACTAAGGGGATGTTTTAAACCCATCCATATTTAAATTCCATTTAGTATGTTCTCTGAATGTCCTTGACTGTTTGAATATTCCTTTCAGATTTGTCATTAGTTTTGGGATGATATTTCATACTGAAGTTCAATTCATTATTCAGATCATGTTGAATACATATCTATAAGTTATATGTGAACATTTATCATAGTCATAAATGATATAAAGTGGTTCCCCATTCAACATTTCTACATCCATTAAATATATCTCGGAATGTTGGTCCAGAGTGAAATATTCCTAAAGAGCAATGAAATGGCCATTCTTGTTGAGTTTATCCCCTATAATTCATGTCACATTATTTTCTATAAATGTTATATGAATACCCATAATGTGGTATATAGTGATATTGTCCCAATTCCATGTTGGTATAGATAGGGGTTGAAATAACCCTTTTGGATGTTTCTATTTATGTTCACTTTTTGACCCACCAAACACTGTGAAGTGTAGTAAAAATTATTTCTTTAACATATTAACCCACCAATAGTGATCATAAAGGTACCTATACATTTTAGTTATTCCATGATGTTTATAGAATGTATATCTATGAGATTCATTCATCTTCTCCTTTTTTTGTGTTTGGGATAATTTGGACACATAACCTTGTATGAAATTTTAGTACACCTTCTTGATCAATAATAAACTCAGTAAAATTTATATTCTTCATATCCTCTATCTTATGTTTTATAAAATTAAATTTTTTTTGATCTCTCTTGCTTTTATTTAGCAAGGATGGTTAGGAAATAATTTGGGATAGGTTTTAGGATGTCCCTTACCCTATAATTCCCATGTCCATTCATACTAGATCCTTGATCAATGGATCTCCATGAATCTTCTTTATTTCCAGAACGACCTGGTATTTCGTTCACAATGCACCAGGGACATTTTTTTCTCTTTCTACATGATAATGAATTGAAAAATTATAGTTTTAAAGAAGTTCCAACCATGTCCATTTTATAATGTTAATTTCTTTTTTCATGAATATAAACATAAAATATTTGTAGTCTCTATATATATTACATTATTAAACAAAACTATAGTGACTTTTTATCTATATATAAATAATTACCATAGATAACTCTAGGTCATTCATAGTATAATTCTTCTAAAGATACTTTAACTGTGGAGATGAAAAATTTCTCACCATTTCATTTTTCATGAGGACACACCAAATCTGTTTTATTATTGGATCACTATAAATAAAAAATCCTTCTTCGAAAGAGGATAATGTTAACATGGTAAAAGTAACTAATCTCTTCTTCAGTTCGTGGAAAAAAATTTCTCACATCTTTATTTAGATAAAATAAACTCTTTTTTTAGTAAACAAGGTTTGTGGATTATAAATTCATGAAAATTATTTCACAAAAAATATATAATATCCTATAAATAAAGTAATCTATGAATCTAAATTATATTTATAGGATGAGGATACTCTCAAATAGCCTTTCTCTTGGCCAGGTCAACTGATATTCCTTTATTGGATTCAATGTTTCTTAAGAAGGCATGTTTTTGTAACTAGAATTCACATTTTTTTTAATGTTAAAAATAGATTCAACTTAAATAGATTTATTAATACAACCCTTATATGGTCCTCATGGATTTATAATTATATTCTCATAAAATCAATAAAAACAACCACAAATTTATTAAGGTTGTCCTTAAAGACCCTGTTGATAAAATACATAAATATAGAAAGAGAATTAGTTAAGAATAAGGGAATAACAATAAACTCATAATTACCATATCTGGTTCAAAAGGTAGTCATTGAAATATCATCTTTGTTTACCCCTAATTAATGATACTCCGATCAGAGGACAATCACAGAGATAAATTGATCCCCAAAAAATATGGTCAAATAAATCATCAATCCAAGGGAGTGGGTACTTATTCTTAATAGTGATCCCATTAAGATCTATATAGTCAATTCATAGATTCCTTTATATATCCTTCTGCATCACAAATAGTACTGGTTATTCCCATGGATATACACTACTTTATAAAAATCCCTTGTCCAATATATATTAGTGTTTTTTATTTAATTCCTACAACTCCACATTATCAATTCTATACGGGGTCCTTTATATCATCTTTTATCTTGGTATGAGTTCTATGGATAACTCTACCTATATTTTTAGGGGATTTCTAGGTAAATCATTAGGAAATACATCAATGAATTCCAAAACTATGGAGATATTTTCTATCATTATTATTTTACATACTTCTCCTCCTTCATTGATCATATATCCTTTGAAAATAATTTTAGGTTTTAATTCAATACTACTAAAATTTCCTTTATTCTTCATTATATATTAGAATTAAAAAATACTATCGAGTCCACCCCAAGTATAGTTTTTAATTCCACTGTGGGAATGAATACAATATTTGAGATGAGATTATAATGACCAAGGTTAACACTAGATTTTTGAGACACTATTGATTTTAGGATAATCCCTCCAGGGGTATTTAGAGATAACTCTACTTATTAAACCTTGTGTTTTGATTATATATTATTTCTAAATGTGGATTAAATAATGGAATGAATATAACTTGAATTAAGAAAATTACTTTCAATATTTTAGAGAAAAATTAGTGTGCCTTAAACCACTTCATTTGGAGCATCTACTTCAACTATCACGTAATAAAATGATCAAATTTTATCCCTTACCCTATACTGAAGTTGATGTTTTTTTCTCCAAAATATTATAACTTTGATATTCATTGGAAAAGTTCCCAAGCTACCCCAACATGAAGCATTTGACTTCAGGTTGGTCCTACAAAATATTACCTTTGTTGTTAGTGTTCTGATGTTGAGGACTCACCTCAACATGATAGTTTCAAGATATAGGTCCATCTCTTCCACATTTCTATCACATTCCACTCCCATAAATTTTTTACCTAGAATTTTTATTCCCTGGTTTTCTTCAAGTGAAATGTTTCACTTTATTTCCTCTTCTTTTGTTATCAAAATCCTTCCCTATGTTTGGATCCATTTATCCCTTCTTTTCATTCATCCTATTTGGCTATTTCATCTCTCCGAACAAAAATTCAACCTTTAATACTCTCAACATTATCTCCTCACATATTTATGATTCTTTATTTCAAAATTACCTCTGTATATGTATTCTTACCAACTACAAAATAAATCAACCATTCCCTTAATATCCATATAAAATATTGTGGTGTATCTTGAAAGTATTGTAATGTTTATCTCATAGATTCCCGCTATTTAATTTTCCTTCTACTTATACTTTATGAATTCTTTCTTCATTTTTATTCACATCGACTGGGGAAAATATCTTTTGAAAAATAATCCCTTGAACACTTACAACTCGATAGCCTCAATTTTCCCACTTGACATCCTATTTTTAATAAGTGTCCACCACTAATTAGCTTCTCATTCTTAAAAGTATAATTTTAGGGTTACTTTATCTATCCATGAAAATTGGAGTGAAGAAAATATCTATTATATAGATGCAATCAATTTTTCACCAATCAATGGGTCAGTAGATCTACTAAAATATGGTGTACATTGATGCATGAAAGACACGATGGAATGTTATTCCCTGTAATGGGAATATAGTATCTCATCATTATTCAGGTAATTATTTAAAACTCTAGTAATTTGATTTATCATCCTCATGAATGTTTCAATTCTATCTTCCATCAGAAGTCTAATAGTGTATCATTTATTTCACTCATCATTTACATGGTCCCTCATATTTCCTACCATTTTTCTAAAAGTTGAAAACATGATTTTTAAATGTTCTACTTTTAGGTATCTTATAATTCCAAATATAGTTTATGTATTAAAACATAATTATTAAATATTTTTTTATCTCCTTTAAAAACAATAAGGATTTCTATATATCCTTTATAATCATTCATAAATATAGCGTGATTAACCCAACATATTACCCCCATAGTGTAAAAATAGTTGTCGAAGAAGAAACATTTTTTTGCACCTATTCTTGATCTATCCAAGATCAATAATGTGTTTTCAAGAGATATCCAAATTATGATTTGTGTTAAATACTAATAAAATTTTTTTATCAAGGCAGATATCTATTTTCTTAGAAACTACTTACTTAAAACTAACCAAAAACCCAAGATATTTTAATATATCTATAATTTTCCCAAAAGTTCGTACTAAATTTTTTGTGTCCTAATAACACAAATAATTAAACCATTATATGATATAAACTCTTCCATCCATAATTTTTTTTACATAAATTTTTCATTAAATGAAAAAAATACAAGATATTTTAATGTTTAGTTACTTGGAAATTATAAAAATAACACAAAAACACATAAACCATTCTTATTAATCTACTTTATCTAAATCTTCATAGGTTCAACCTAAGTTAATTTTTCTATATCTCATATCTTGGTGACATACATCATGGTAATTGGTTGAGAATGAATCCATATAAGGTAATAAAAAATATGGATAAATAGCATGTGACAATGAGGCATACCAGTAAGAATATGAGGCTTAATAGTATATAATGAATAACATAGCTTGTGTATTATAATAATAAAAAGAACATAAATCATGAAATTTAAATATGTTTACAATATTTCAATGAGACATTCACAAAAATCACACCATGTTTCACCACCAACGGGACACAAATATAAGTAACCAACTTTATTCACCAAGGTATTGTAAAACAGAAAATATTCAAATATTAAATTATTATACCAATGAATTAGAGAATTATCATGTAACTCCTTTTATATGTATTAAATTAATGGGATCCGTAAAGATCATAATAAATCATTTCATTAATATCCTGTGTAAAATAATGGGGATTTTTATCAAAATCGTGGCATATAATTGTACATAAAGATATGATCATTACATCATTTTTAACCCAGGAAAGGGAAATATGGCTTTCATATATGTAAATAACAAAATAAATAAATCATTATAATATCTTGGTGAATAACCATAGTTATGGAAAAGTTATTTTTATTTAAAATAAAATGGATAGGAATTTCTTAAATAGAAGAGAGAAATTTCAAAAGTAAATTCGACATTGTGACAGTTCTAAAATGATATTTTAGAGAATATTAAAATGATAGAAGAATATGGTCTCCCATTAAAAATAATTTATTTAGTAGTAAGTTTATGATGAAAATTAGAATAATATAATGTAACATACCCTTTATAAGATGTGAAAAAATGGAAAAGAAGAGGATGAGAATTAACTTACCTTGAGGATTTTCTGATAAATATTGATGTTCGGAACCTTGGAAAATTAGAAAACTATGTGGGAATAAATAGGAGGAAAAAACACCATAAATTAATCAGTATGTATTGGGATATGAAGGTAATTGTGAAATGGGTGGGTATTAAAGTATAATTTGAGGGATTGTTTAACAATTTACAAATACATGACTTGGAAATATAGGTTGCGGAAAATGAAAACCCATTGGCCTACCCATGGTTTTTTCTCATGGATTTGGAAACTCAAGTAAAATGTATTGATATTTAATCCACTAGAACTGAATTATATTTTTTAATACTTATTTTGGCATTTAAAAGTAAATTTTCCACATAGTAATGTTTCTAAAACCAGATTTTAGATTTTAGACATTGGGAATCACCTATAGATCTTATTACTGATTGAAATATAATAAAATAATGGTTATTAAAAAAACAAAATATATTAGTTCAATTATTTGGTCAATTAATTACTATATGATTATCATAGAAATATTAATTCTTAATATATATATATAAATCATAACAATATATTTTAATTAATCACCAAAAATTTATGTTTTTTAGAAAATCATAACAAATTCACCTCTGTTAATTTCCAAATAATGATTTTAAATATAATATTAATTTCATCATAATAATTTTATGACTATGATAATTTTAAATTTTAAATATAAAAAACATTATTTATTGAAAAATATTTTTTTATGTCACTCAAATATTTGACACTAATAAAAATTTACGTGGAAATTATCAAATTATTATCATTAATATTTAAATAAGAATTTTTTAAATTAATATTAAATTAAAAAATATTATTCAAAATAACATGAAATATTATAAAATTGATTATCTTTAATAGAAAAATACTATTATATTTCATGTCTTTCCAAAAAAATAATTTATCAAATAATTATAAATAAAATAAATAAATAAACCCTATTCTTAAAATTAAATTTGAGGAATAATAATTTTAGTTATACAAATGAATTAATCATTAAAAATTATTTCTAGGACATGAAATCCATGATAAAACTAGTGTATTCCCTAAGGGTAAGGTTTTAAATGGTTCTAGTTTCATGGGATGGATCAGATAACGTTGATTAAGTGTTAGTGTCCACTAACATGAACATATGAAGTAAAATATATCATTCAATATTCACCTATTGAGTATTGTTCTGGCCTAGGTCAAAGGAGAACCTCAGGGACACTACCTCCTTCCCTAGTTCTAAAAAATGGTCTTCAAACAGCATGACACTACTGGTTAATACCATTATTTCTTTTTTGTGCATAATTATCCTCTAAAATAACTACATATAAGCAACAATTCTGTTGGTAAAATTATCAAAAATGGGTAGAGTTAACATGAGTGTAGTAACTAATATCCTCTTGAGTTCTTGGAATCATTCTTCTCACTTATTTTCTTAGATAAAATCAACTCCTTTTCAAGTAGACTTGGTTAGTGGATTAGAATTTCATGAAAATTATTTCACAAACATTATATAATATCCTACAAACTAATGAATCTATGAATCTCAGTTATAGTTACAAGATTTGGCTACTCATCAACAAGCATTATCTTGGTTGGGTTTACTAAGATTTTTTTATTGGTTTTAATGTGACCCAAAAAGAAAACTTGGTGTAACTACAATTCACATTTTTCGAATTTTCCAAATAGCTTCCCCTTACATAGAGTTTTCAATATAAGGCATAGATGGTTCTCATGGATTTTTTAGTATATCATAATAACACTAACAAAAACAACTACAAATTTATCAATGGTTTCCTTAAACAAACTATTAATAAAATATATAAATATTGAGGGAGAATTTTTCAAGAATACTGGATAAAAATAAACTCCTAATAACCATATCATGATCAGAATGTATCCATTGGAATATCACCTCTATTTATCCTTAATTAATGACACCCAGATCGGAGGTCAATTAGGTAAAATAATTAATCCCCAAGAAAATGTTCTAATAAAT
The DNA here is from genome assembly GCA_963277665.1 of Viscum album. Lineage (NCBI taxonomy): Eukaryota > Viridiplantae > Streptophyta > Magnoliopsida > Santalales > Viscaceae > Viscum > Viscum album. The sequence continues at coordinate 1,972,526,027 of OY728151.1, forward strand.
CATCAATACTTTGGAGAGGGTACTTATTCTTCATAGTGATCCCATTAAGCTCTATATGTTCAATTAATAGTTGCAATCATCCATCCTACTTCATCAAAAATAGAATTGGTTCATCTGAAATAGATACACTTGGTTAGTTAAATCCCTTCTCTAATATATATTATAGGTGTTTATTTAATTTCTATATCTCCACATTCTAAATTATATATGGGGTAAATGATATTCGATTGTGCATATGTTTGAGTTCTATGGATAACTCTACCTATATTTTTGGGGGAGTTTTAGGTGACTCTTCATGAAATACATGAATGTATTTCTAAACTATGGAGATATTTTCTATCATTATTATTTCAATTCTATATCGTCATTCATCTATCACATATCCTTTGAAAATAGTTGAAGGTTTTCATTCAATACCTCTAAAATTTAAATTATTATTCATTTTATATTAGAATTAAAATTTGAGATCCAGTCCACCATAAGTATAGTGTCGAATTCTAGCATGGGAATGACGACAATATTTGATATGATATTTCACAAAATAAGGTTAATACTAGATTTTTGAGACACTATTGATGTTAGGATAATCCCTTTAGGAGTCATGAAAGATAACTCTTCTTCTTAAAGCTCATGTTTTGATTCTATATTATTTTAAAACATGGATTAAATAAATTAATGTGTAGAACTAGAATCATGAAAATTACATTGTATATTCTAGAGAAAAAAGAGTTTACCCTCCACAAAATCATTAATAGAATATAATTCAACTAACATGATAGAAAATTGCCAACCATTATCCCTTATCATACACTCACGTGGATGGTTTTTTTCCCCCACATACTTTTTACTTAGAAATTCATTGGAAAAGTTCACCATCTACCCACACGTGAAGAACTGGACATTAGTTTGGTCCCTCATCATCTTCACTTTGTTTTTATTGTTTTGAAGATGAGGCCTCACCTCTACTTTAATGTTTTGGGATATATTCTAATCTCATACACATTATTATCTCATTCCACTCCAAAGAAATTTTTCCCTCAAAAGCTTCTTCCCACATTAGTTTCATATGAAAAATATCACTTTATTTCTTCTTCTTTTATGACCAAAATTATTCCCTTAGTTTGTCTCCATTTCTCCCTTATTTTCATTCAACCTACAGGAATATTTCATCTCTCAAAAATAAAATAAAACCTTAAATATACACTATATTATCTCCTCATAGATTTTAGAATCTCTATTTCCAAAATAACTCTGTATGTGGGGTCTTACCAACTGAAAAATGAATCAAAATTTCTCTTAGGATCCATAAAAAAGATAGTGGTGTGTCGAGAATTTATTTTAATGTTCATATCATAGATTCCCACTATTTAATTTTCCTTATAATTAAACTTTAAAAATTAATTCTCTATTTTTTCAAATCAACTTGGGAAAATATATATTGAAAAATATTCTTTTGAGATCTTCACAATCCATAGCCATAATATCCCCTCCTAGATTCATGTTTTTAATCAGTTCCCAACACTAATTATCTTCTCATTATAAGAAGTATACTTATAGGGTAAATTTCTCTAGCTATGAAAATTAGAGTTTTAGAAAAGATATTTTATATAAAGGTAATCCATTTCTCATCAATAAATGGGTTAGTAGATCATCGAAAATAAGGTGTTCATTAATGCATGAAAGACAAAATGGAATGTTGTTCCCTGTAATGATAATCTAGTCTCTAATCATGATTCATGTTGTTATTCATAAATCTAGTAATCTGATTCATCAAACTCTTTAATTTTTCCATTCCACCTTCAATTGGAAGGCCAATAGTGTATCTTCGATTTTACTCATCATTTAGATTGTTCCTCATATTTTGTTCTATTTTTCTAAAAGTTGAAAACTATTTTTGTAAATTTTCTACTCTTAGGTATCTTATAATACTAAAGTGATTTTGTGTATTAAAACATAATGATTAAATATGTTATTAATATCCAATGATAAAAATAACTTATTCTATATATCCAACATAAACAATCACAAAATTATTGTGATTAACCAAACATATCACCCAAGAGTGTCAAAATAGCTTGAAAAGAAGACCCATTTTCATGCACCTCTTTTTGATCAATCATATCTCAATAAAGGGTTTTTATGCGTTACCCCAATTTAGATTTGTGCCTAAGAAACATCCACTTGTGGTAACAATACAGGGATACATATTCATGGAATATACTTACATAATACTTACCAAAATACCTTGATATTTTACTATATTTATTATTATCACAAGGGTTCATATTAAATTTTTTGTTTCCTAATTCCAAAAATAATTAAACCATTCTATGATAGAAACTATTCCATCCATAATTTATTTACATAATTATTTCATTACATGAAAAAAACATTGGATATTTTAATGTTTAGTTTCATTGATATTAGAAAAATAACACATAATCACATAAAATATTCTTTTTAATCCACTTTAAATAAGTCTTCGTGGGTTCATACTAGGTTAATTTTTCTATATCTCATGTATTGGTCACATAAAAAAAGTAATGGTGTGAGAATGAATCCTTATAATCAAATAAGCAATAGAGACATATAGCATGTGATAATGATGCATACCAGTAAGAATATGAGCCATAATAGTATTGAATGATAAATAGAACATGTGGAATATAACAATAAAAAGAAAAAAATCACAGCTTGAAAATATGGAAACAACAAATCAATAAGACATTCATAAGAATAACACCACATTTTATCACCAAGGGGTAAAAAATCCAAATTACCAAGGTTATTCACCAAGGTATTGTAAAACATCCAATCTCCAAATATTAAATTATTTAACCAATGAATTAGAGCACTATCAAGTAAATCCATTTATATGTATTAATTCCATGTGATCCATAGCGATCTTAATAAATAATTTTATTAATAACCCGTGTAAAATGATGAAGGGGTTTCCTATCAAAAGCATGTTATATAAAAGTTCTCAAATATATGATCATTATATAATTTTGAACCCATGAAAAGGGAATACATGTTTCATATATGTAAATACCCAAAAAAATAAATAATTTTTATATATAGTTGAATACCCATAGTAACAAAAAAAAATTGTATTCAAAAAAAATTAAGAGATAGTTGCTTAAATACAAGAGAGAAATTTAAAAAGTAACATCGGCACCCTGACAGGTATAAAATTATGTTTTAGATAACAGTAAAATGATAGAGGAATAAGTTATCCCACTGAAAAATAATTTATTTATCGGTAATGTAATGATCCAAATCATAAGAAAATAATGTATCATGCCCTTTATAAGATTTGAAAAAAAAGTTAAATGGAAATGAAGAGGATGAGAATTACCTTACCATAAAGAGTTTCTGGTAAATATTGATGTTTAAAACCCTGAAATATTAGAAAACCATGTGGGGACTAGTTAGGAGGAAAGAACACCATAAATTCATTTGTATAGATTGGAATATGAGGTGAATTGTGAAATGGGTAGGTATTTGGAGTAGAATTCGAGGAATTATTTAATAATTTCCAAATACACGACATGAAAATATACTTTGTAAAAAATGAAAAACCATTGTCCTACCCATGGATTTTTTCATGGATTTGAAAATATAAGTCACATATTATGATATATAATCCACTTCAACTGAACTTTATTTTTTAATACTAATTTTGGAATGGAAAAGTAACTTTTCTACAAAGTAATTTTTAAAGAATAAAATTTTCAATATTAGACCTTAGGAATCATTTATATGTTTTAAAATTGACTGAAATTTCAATAAATAATTAACCTTAAAAAATAAAATATTTTCTTTCAAGGTTTTTGGTCAATTAATTATTATATAATTATCATAGAAATATGAATTCATAAGATATAACAAAAAACATAACACTGTATTTTTATTATTCACCAAAAAATTATGTTTTTTAAAACATTATAATAAATTCAACTTAGTTAATTTCAAGATTATGTTTTTAAATATAATGTTAATATTATCATAATGATTTTTTAACTATTATAATTTTAAATTTTAAATATAAAACACTTTATTAATTGGAATATATTTTTTCCAGGAATAGTCAAATATTTGACACATATAAAAATTTTATAGGAAATTATAAAATTATTATCATTTATAATTAAATAATAATGTTTTAAATAAATATACAATTAAAAAATATTATTCATAATAACTTCCTTTATTATAAAAATCTCTATCTTTACTAGAAAAATACAATTATATTTCATTTGTGCCCAGAAATCAATTTATTGAATACGCCTGAATTTAAAATCTATTTTTTAAAGAGATACTATTCTTAAAATAAAATTAATGGAATATTTATTTTATTTATACAAAATAATTTCTCGTTAAATAAATATTTATAGGAAATGAAATCCCTTATAAAACCATTGTATTCTATAATGGTAAGGTATGAAATAGTGTTAGTTTCATGGGGTGTCTTGCCTGACAATTATTAAGTGGTAATCTCTACTAAAATGAGCTTATAAAGTATGATATTTCATTCAAGATTCACCTATTGAGTATATTATTGGCCTTGGTCAAGTGATAACCCCAGGAATGCAACCTCTCTCCCTGGTTCTGAAAAATGATCTTCAAACAACATTATTCTACTGGTTAAGACCATCACTTCTACTTTATTCATGAATTATACTAGTTTATAACTACATATAAGAAATAATTATATTGGTAAAATTATCAAAAATGGGCATAGTTAACATGGGTGTAGTAACTAACCTCTTCTTCAGTTCTTGGAAACATTCTTTTCACTTCATTGTCCAGATAAAATCATATCCTTTTCATGTAAAAATTATTGGTGGAAAGGAAAATCATGAAAATTATTTCATAAGCCTTATATAATATCCTAAAAACCTTGTAATTTATGAATATCTGTTATAGTTACAAGATTATGCTACTGTTTAACAGCCATTGTCTTGGTCGGGTCAACTGAGATTCCTTTGTTGGTCTCAATGTTCCCAAGAATGAAACCTGTTGTATAACATCCCAAGAAAATAAATAATATGAAATTTTCATATTTATTAATATTTTTGAATTAAATATTAATTTAATTTTAAATGGTATTCTATATTCAATGGCATACCTGACATGCAACAACGGGTTTCTTCAAAATCTTACGTTGCACACTAATAATATAATATTATTATTTTAAATGGTAGTTAACACCTAGAAATTGTTTTGATGGTAATTAATAGAAATAACATAAATATGATAATATATGTTTGTTAAATGTTTTTACATTCATCCAATTAAAGCCAAAGGCTTAAAATGTAAATGAGTCTAATTTTAAGATTAATTTACTTTAAAAGGGTGATTAACCGCTTTTGATGGAAAAACCTTTTTAAATCGAGTTTCTATCACTTTTATGTAATATATTTGACAAAATAATTTTCATCAATAGAATCAAGACCTAAAAATAATTTGGATGAAATTTTGATATTTTTCTGATAAAGTACATTTTTAATGAATAGTGAAAATTATTTTATTTTAATTCAAGACCGCCTTTTAATATAATTTATTTATATGATTATATTGTATTTATAATTGGTTTAAAGTGTAAATAGATTATATTTTCACCATTTAACCCAATTTTTTTCATTGGAAGTAAATTCACTTTGAAATTGGACATTAACAAGTATTAATCTTTTGATGGTTATTATTTCTTGAAAACACATTTTCTGTTTTGACGACATGAATTAGTTATAAAATTAATTAATTATACTTCTATGTTTTGAATTTCATAAAATAGATATCATTTTTGAATTTAGAATATCAAATTTATATTAGAGTGAATTTTTGGATTTTTTTTGAAATCCTTCAATTTTTGATAAATAGTGAAACAACTAAGTAGTAGTTAAAAACTATCTTTTTCATCTAAATGAAATTTTACCACCTCTGTGAATTGAATTTTAAAAATCCAACATACATTCTTATCATTAGTAAGTAAAATTTGGTTCAATGGGATGAAAATATTTTTTTTTGAATAGTAACTTTTGACTTTTATTAACCACGATTAAATGTAATTAGGGTAATTTAAGGTAAAAATAATTCTATAATAATACAAAATTACCTTGACACTTGTCCTAAATTTATTTTATGAGTAATGTCTGACCTAAAAAAATCCATTGGTCAATTCTTGGACCCCAGGAGCCACTTGGGTGAGATAATGACACTAAAAACTTTTTATTTAATGTAAAAATAAAAATTTCATGAACATGTATTGTTTTACTAAAACAATTTTTACATGGGGTGATATGAGATATCTTTTCAGATATAAATATTCATTGGAAAAATAAAAATATTTACTACATCATTGAAGTATTTTTTATAATTTTTAGACATTAAATATATAAAACTAATTATGACACAATGATGATGCAGTGTTTACATCATTAATGGATGATTTAAAAAAATAAGAAGATCAAAATTAAAACAATATAAAAAACATGTCCAATTATTATTGAATTATTTTATTTCGAACATGGGCCACCTTATCTTCGACTTTAATAATTTTTGGACCTTTATAAACCGAAAATCATTATATAATAAAATAATATTTTCAAACTTCCCAAAAGAGCCCCTCCTCTCCCTTATAAAAATCCCTCAAATCCTACCCATTTATCACACTTATCAAGAAATTGGATCAACCAAACTCTGCTCCAATAATCTCCCAAGATCCCTCTATTCATTCTTGGAGCCTTGCCTTTTAAAAAATCACTTCAAAAACACCTTTTGGATCAATCCAATGAGAGTTACTCGATTTGAAGGTAACGTCTTCTCTTAAGTTCTTTTTTTTACTTCTCCATCCCTAAAATCTTTTTATTTCTTTATTTTATAAAAACACCAGTATAATATATATACAAGGATTTTTTTATGAGATTTTATTCTTTCTACAGTCACACACTCCTCCATTTATTGGGTAAAGAACATATTGTTTCAGTGGAAATCGAACTACTGCCTCACGAAATGATGATTGTTCAATTATCTCGCACCGCCTCTCATGGTGGCCATTATAATGGTCCTATATCTATATATTATATATATTATATTTTTTTTCTTTATAATTCTGTATTTTCCTATTTATATCATATATTTATGGTTCCCATAATGGGCAAATGTGATAATTTTATTAGAGAAAGTGTGGACTATCGCCCCCTTAAAGTGAAATGACTCATTGAGGACATACATGGAACATATAAAGGATAGAATTTATGAACTTATGTAACATATATTTCATAAATATTATACTGAAATTGTAATATACTTATGAATAACTATGTTTTCATTTCATTAAAATATGAAATTGAAATGAAAGTAGCGTTCATGCGTACGTACAACTTACCCTCTCTAGGAACGGTGCATTTCATTTATTATCTCTATATGTTATGGACTATTATAAATACATATATATACTGGATATATATGATATATATTACATCTAAATGATTAATATTGTTCTGTAGATAATGGACTTGTGACCACATGGACAATTTGTAATTATAACAAGTTCATTTTTTACTAATGTTCCAAACATTGAAAAAATGTCCAATATGAGCTCACATAATTAAATAATTGTTATAGAAATGTAATAAGTAATATAAAATGAATAATAAACATGAAAAACTATTCTTAAGCAAGTATAAAGTAACTTACATTTACTATTCAGGAAGAACAAGGAACATACGAGCGAGTCAAGCCGGACAACGAGGTAAGGGGTTTCTTATCTCACTTTTAATTCTGTGAGATTTACATTGTTCACCACTTGTTCATAGAATGTGGTTTATTGTGTACATAAATTGTATATATATTATCATTATTATATTTATATTCATTATATTCTATGATTATTTTGGTGGTTAGTAATTTTTCATCATACGATTCAATCGAATACAACGTGGTAAGGGATTTTCATCTCACTTCTTATTCCTGTGAGATTCATGGTATATTTGCCACTGTTTCCTTTTGTGTCATGTATTCAATACCCATGATGGTACTCACTGTGTAATATAATTTTATTTTATGGGAATTTACATATTTTTATATGATCCTTCTTTCATGGGGTGTATGTTTTGTAGGATACCAAATCGGTAAGGGAACCTTGCACCCTCCTCTTTTAAGTCATGAATTCATTTATGTTATGTATTATAGTTCCATTTTATGAAGTGGGGGTTTGTTATTATATATCTTTACTAATGTACATTTCATTTCTAAATTATGAGAGACCCTTTCCACTCTCATAAATTGATTTTCTGAATTTTTATGTGATGTTGTTAGGCTTTCGAATTTTCCTAAAAGAAATTGTGCTTTATCTTTCTTTTCAAGTATCGTTTTCATATGGTGTGTCATTAAAATATCCACACCATGATCTTGTCTTTTTTTATTCTGTTCCTCTACTAAAAAATAATCCATTTATTAATGGGATCCCTTTATCCCCTCTCTATTTATTATTTTCTAAAACCACGATATATAGTCGTTATGCTGCAGAAATTCCGCCTCCAAATTTCTTTCTCTTTCTCCCAAGAAATTCTATTGTTTTAAATAGGTGAATACACATACCTATTTTGTTCTTATGGGTGTTAATAGTTACAAAAAAATGATATATTTGATTATAGAATTTATATACATGTAACCCTCTCTACCTTTCCGTGGGTTATAAATGACATAATGATCTTATTTTTATGTACTTTTTAAAGGCCATGATTTTGACATGGAACCCATTTCTTTGATTCTATTTGGGTTATCTATGAAATGTTTTATTATAATATATGTCGATCACATGAAACTATAGACATATTAAGGCTACACCCAGATAGAACTCTAGTGAATTGGGTAAATAATTAATCTCTAGAGATGAAAAGTTTCACAATACCTTGGTGAACAACCTTGGTAATTTTTATGACACCTTGGGGATGAACCATTGTGATATTTTCCTGAATGTTTAAATGAAATTTTGTAGTCACATATTCAAGTTAGTATTAAAGTTCTATTATTATGATATTCCTATTCTTTCATTGATCATGACTTAATTATTTATATCATGTTCTTATTAATATTGGTCAAGATCACATGTCAATTGTTTCACTTGTTTTCATTACTGAGCCTTATGCTCACCCTTTCTATTGATTGTATGTCTCCAGGTTATGATCTCAAGTATTTTTACGTAGAAAAACATTTCTAGAGGCTTTTCAAGGGTATTTAAAGGAGTTTTATGTTTTCATGTTTTTACTCCTGATTTCTTAGACACTTGACTTTAAAGATACTCTATTTGTAAAAGGTAATGTAATGTTATGTATTAAAAAGGCGAGATTCTATATGTTGTAACTAGAATTCAAAATTTTAATTATCCAAATATATTCCCCTTATGTAGAGTTTTTAATACAACCCTTATATGGTCATCATGTATTTTTGAGTATATTCTAATATTATCCATAAAAACATCCAAATAATTATCAATTTTTTCATTAATAACCCTATTAATAAAATACATAAATATAGAGGTAGAATTAGTCAAGAATAAGGGAATAAAAATAAAATCAAAATGCCCATATCTAGTTCAGATGGTATTCATTGGAATGTCATCTTTTTTACCCTTAATTGATGACACCCAAATTGGAGGTCAATCATGGAGAAGAATTGATCCCCTAGAAGATGGTCGAATAAATAGTCAATCCTTGGGAGAGAGTGCTTATTATTTATTATTATCCCATAAAGCCCTATACTTCCAGTCAATATCTGCATTTATTTATCATGTTTCATCACAAATAGAACAGTTTCTTCTTAAGGAGATACACTTGGTTAGATAAATCCATTCTCCAAAATATATTACAGTTGTTTGATTAATTCCTATAACTCAACATTCTAAATTCTATACAGAGTCCTTGGTATAGGCTTCTACCTAGGTATGAGATCTATGGATAACTCTACCTCTATTTTTGGGAGAGTTCTAGGTAACTCTTTAGGAAATACATCAATGTAATCCTAAACTATGGAGATATTTTATGTCATTATTCTTTCACTTCCTTCTCTTCATTCATCAATCATGTATCCTTTGAACTTAAAAATAGGTTTTCATTCAATACTAATAAAATTTCCTTTATTAATATTTTTATAATATAATTCAAATTTGAGATCCATTCCACCCCAAGTATAGTGTCAAATTCCACCATGGGAATGACTATAATATTTGAGATGATATTGCAATAACTAAGGATAAAAGTTGATTTTTTAGACACTATTGATGTTAGGATCATCCCTCATGGAGTCTTAATAAATAACTCTACTTATTAAATATTATTGTTTTATTCTATATTTTTTTAAAACAAGGATTAAATAAAAGAAGAAGTAGAATTATAATAAATAAATATACTTTCTATCTTTTACAGAAAAATTATTGTACCTTCCACCACATCATTTGGAGCATCTACTCCAACTATCATGGTAGAAAACAACAAACCATTATCCATTATCCTCTAAGAATGTTTACAGTATTTTTTCCTCCATTATCTTATGACTTGAAATTTGTTGGAAAAGTTCCCAAGTTAACCACTTATGAAGTGTTGGACGTTAGGTTGGTCCAACACCGTCTTCCGTTTTTTTAGTGTTCTATAGTTGTAGCCTCACCTCAACATGATAATTTCAAGATATATGACCATATATTCCACATTTCTTAACATTACACTCCCACTAAATTTTTCCCTTGAAAATTTCTTCCCCCATTTGTTTCATTGAAAAGTTTCACTTTATTTCCTCATCTTTTGTGATCAAAATTCTTCCCTGGGTTGGGCTCCATTTCTCCCTTCTTTTCATTAGACCTATGTGACTATTTCATCACTACAAACTCAAATCCAGCCTTCAATACACTTCACATTTTCATCTCACAGCTTTTAGTGTCTCTATTTCCAAAATACCTCTCCCTATGGGGTCTTACAAACCAAAAAAATGAATCAATATTTCCCTTAAGATCCATAAAAAATATAGTGTTGTATCGTGAAAGTCTAGTGATGTTCATCCCATAGCATTCCACTATTTAATTTTCATTATAAATCAACTCAATGAATCCCTTCCCCATTTCTGTTCACATCATCTAGGGGAAATATCTATTAAAATATATTCCCCTGAACTCCTCCCACTCCATAGCCTCAATCTTCCCTCTTGGATTTATGTTTTTAATCAGTGTACCCCCACTAATTAAATTCTCATTCTAATAAGTAAAATTCTAGGGTGACTTTATCAATCAATGAATATTGGAGTACAGAAATGCTCTTTTATATAGAGGCAATCCATTTTTCATTAGTCAAAGGGTTAGTAAATTCACTAAATCAATGTGTTAATTGATGCATGAAAGACATAATGGAATGTTGTTCCCTATAATTAGAATCTTTTATCTCATCATGAATTATGTTATTATTAATAACTTTTTCATTTGATTCATCATCCTCATGAATGTTTCCATTCCATATTTTATCATAAGGATAAAAAAAATTCATCTGTTATACTCAACAATTATGTGGTTCCTCATATTTTATTCCATTATTCTTAAAGTTGAAAACTATATTGTGAAATGTTCTACTTTTAGGTATCATATAATTCCAAACAGGATTTTATATATTAAATAATCATGCTTAAATATTCAATCAATCTCCTCTAAAACAATAGCATTTTCTATTTATCATTTATAAAATTTTATAAAAAGTGTATGATTAACTAAACATATCACCACGGAGTGTAAAACTAGTTATGAAAGAGGAACCATTTTTGTGCACCTTTTCTTGATTGATCCTAGATCAATAAGGTGTTTTAGGTGTTAACCAAATTTAGATTTTTTCCAAATACACATCCAATTATTGTATAATGAGATGGATGCATTTTCTTGGAAACTACTTACATAATACTGAATAAAATACAAAGATATTATACTACATTTATAATTGTCACCATGATTTAAAACAAATTTTTTGTTTCCTAATACCACAACTAATTAAAAATTTATATAATACAAAATATTCTATCTATAATTCTTTTTACATAAAAATTTTATTACATGAAAAAAAAACTGGATATTTTAGTGTTCAATGTTTTGGAAATTAGAAAAATAACACATGAACACATAAACCACTATTATTAATCCACTTTAAATAAGTCTTCATGGGTTCAACCTAGGATAATTTTACTGTATCAAATATCCTGGTGAAGTACATAAAAGTAATGTGGTGAGAATGAATCAATATAAGGGATTAAGCAATAAAGACAAATATCATGTGATCATGAGGCATACCAGTATGAATATGACACAAAATAGTATATAATGAACACTAGAACATCATAATTATTATAATAAAAATAACATAAATCATAAAATGGAAAAATTGATAGTACATTTCAATGAGACTTTTAGACAAGGAATAATAAGTTTTATCACCAAGGGGTCATAAATCAAAATTACCAAGGTTATTCATGAAGGTATTGTAAAAAACACAATCACCAAATAATAAATTATTTGACCAACGAATTGGAGAACTATAAATTAACTCCCTTTATATGTATTAATTCTATGTGATACATAAAGATCATAATAAATCATTCCATTAGTAACTTGTGTAAAATAAATAAGGGGTTTCTTATCAAAATCATAAACTATAAAAGTTCCTAAGGACATGATCATTGCATCATTTATAAACTATAAAAAGGTCATATGGGTTTTATATATATAAATAACCAAATAAATATATCTTTTTTATATCTAGGTGAATACCCAAAGTAATGGAAAAGTATTTGGTATTATGTAAAAGAAAATAGAAGGGAATTTCCTAAATAGAAGAGAGAAATTTCAAAGGTAAATTCGGTAGCATGACGGGTATAAATTGATGTTTTATAGATTAGTAAAATGAGAGAGGAATATAGTCTCCCATTGAAAAATAATTTTTTTATATGTAAGGGTATGATCCAAGTTATATGAAAATAAATTAACATAACCTTTATAAGATGTGAAAAAAATAAATGGAAAAGAAGATGATGAGAATTACATCACCTTGAAAAGTTTACCATAAAAATTGATGTGTGGAACCATGAGATATTGGAAAACCATGTGGGGAATACATGGGAGGAAAACGCCATAAATTCATTAGTATGGATTGGGATATGTGTGCAATTTTGAAATGGTTGAGTTTTTATTTTTGAATTGGAGTATTTGATTAATAATTTAAAAATACATGGAGAGGAAATATAGGTTGTGGAAAATGAAAAACCATTGGCCTATCCATGGTTTTTTTCATGGTTTTGGAAATTTAAGTCATGTTTAGTGATATTCAATACACTATAATTGTACTATATTTTTTAATACTTCTTTTTGAATGGAAAATTAAATTTTCTACAAATTAATGCTTTTAAAAAAACCTATTTTAGACCTTTAGAATACCTTATAGGTTTTAAAATTGATTGAAATATCATAAAAATTTCAAATTAAAAATATAAATATTTTATCTCAAGGATTGTGGTCAATTATTTATTATAAAATTATCACAAAAATATGAATTCATAAGATATACCAAGAACATAAAACTTTTTAAATTATTCACCAAAAATTTAGGTTTTTTATAAAATTAAAATAAATTCACATAAGTTAATTTTAGAATTATGATTTTATATATAATGTTAATTTTTCACAATAATTTTAAAACTATGATAATTTTAAATTTTAAATATAAAAGATAAATATTTATTGAAAAATATTTTTTAACTCAAAGTAAAATATTTGATATTAATAAAAATTTCATAGGACATTATAATATTATTATCATTTATCTTAAAATAATAGTGTTTTAAATTAATATTCAATTAAAAAAATATTATTCATAAAAACTTGTTTTATTATAAAATTGCATATCTTTACTACAAAAATAACATAATATATCAATTGTGTCCAGAAATCAATTTTCCATATTCCCCTGAATTGAAAATGTATTTTTTAAAGAAATTATTTTCTAAAAAAAAAATTTATCCACTAATAATTTTATTTGTACAATGGAATTACTCATTAAATAAAAATTTCTAGGACATTAAATCTCTTATAAAACCTGTGTATGCCCTAAGGGTAATTTGTAAAATGGCTGTAGTTTCATGGGGTGGTTCGGATAACATAGATCAAGTCGTAATCTCAACTAACATGTGCTTCTAAAGTATTATATTTCATTCATTATTCACCTATTGAGTATTATATTGGACTTAGTCAATGGAAAACACCCAGGACTCAACCTCCTTCCATAGTTCTCATAAATGGTCCCCAAAGAGCATGACTCTACGAGTTAAGACCATACTTTCTTATTTTTACATCAATTATCCTTTATAATAACTAATTATAAGCAATAATTCTTATTGTAAAATTATAAAAAATGGATAGAGTTAGTATGGGTGTAGTAATTAATCTCTTCTTTAGTTCTATGAAACATTCTTTTCACTTTTTTCCAGATAAAATCAACTCCTTTTCAAGTAAACATTGTTGGTGGAATAAAAAGTCATGAAAATTATTTCAAAAACAGTATATAATATCCTAAAAATCCAAGTAATATATGTATTTTAGTAATAGTATAGGATGAGGATACTCTTCAACAACCTTTATCTGGGCCAAGTCAACTGAGATTTCTTTATTAGTTTTAATGTTCCCCAAGAACACAACTTTTTGTAATTGGAATTAACATTTTTTTAATTTTCCAAATGTGTTACCCTTTCATAGAGTCTTTAACACAACCCTTAGATGGTCCACATGGATTTTTTAGTATATCACAATATCATGAATAAAAACAACCACAAATTTATCCATGTTGTCTTTAAGGACCTTATAAATAAATAAAATAAATATTGGAGGATAATTAGTCCAAAATAATAGAATAAAAATAAACTCATAATGCTGATATCTTGTTCAAAAGGTAGTCATTGGAATATTTTCTTTATTTACCCTTAATTAATGATACCCAGATCATAGGTCAATCGTGGAAAGGAATTTCTCCCCAAGAAGATGGACAAAAAATAATAAATCCTTGGGAGAGGGTAATTATTATTTATATTGATCCCATTAAGCTCAATATGGTCAATTAATAGCTACATTTTTTCATCCTTATGCATCCTAAATAGAACAGGTTCTTCCCAATAAAATACACTTGGGGAGATAAATCCCTTCTCCAAAATATATTAGAGTTTTTTATTTAATTCCTATAACTCCACATTCTAAATTCTATATGGGGTCCTTGATATTGTATTGTATTTAGTAATGAGTTCTATGGATGTCTCTACCTTTCTTTTTAGGGATGTTCTGGGTATCTCTTCAGGAACTACATCAATGTATGCCTTAACTATAGAGATATATTCAATAATTATTCTTTCACTTAATTCTCCTCATTCAAAAATCAAATATACTATGAAAATGATAATAGGTTTTCATTCAATACTACTAAAATTTTATTTTTCTTCATTTTATATTAGAATTAAAATTTGATATCTAGTCCACCCAAAGTATTGTTTTGAATTCCACCATGAGAATTACTAAAATATTTGAGAGGAGATTTCCCTAACCAAGGTTAATACTAGATTTTTTAGACATTATTGATGTTAGGATAGTCCCTCTAGGAGACTTGACTGATAAATATACTTCATAAAGCTCATGGTTTGATTTTATATTATTTGGAAACTTGGATTAAATAACGGAATGCGTAGAACTACAATCAAGAAAAGTAATTTATATCTTTTAGAGAAAAATTAGTGTACCTCCCACCACATCATTTGGAAAATCTATTTAACTATTTTAATAGAAAATGACCATCCTTTAGCCCTTATCTTATACTGAGGTTGAATGTTTTTTCCTCCATTATCTTCTAACTTGAAAATTCAATGGAAAAGTTCTCAAGCTACCCTCACATGAAGCATTGTACTTCAGGTTGGTATTACACCATGTTCCCTTTTTGTTAGTGTTCTGAAGTTGAGGCGTCACCTCAACATGATAGTTTTGTGATATATAGCCATATCTTCAAAAAAAGTATCACATTCCACTACTATGAATTTTTTTCCCTTGAATGCTTCTTCCCACGTCTATTTCATGTGAAACGTTTCACTTTATTACCTCTTATTTTGTGATCAAAATTATTCACTAATTTTTTCTTCCTTTCTCCATTCATTTCATTCGACCTATGTGAGTGTTATATCTCTCCAAACTCAAATTCAACCATTAATACACTCTCCATTATCTCCTCATCTATATCAGAGTCTCTATTTCCAAAATCCCTCTCTATATGGGGTCTTACCCTCTTAAAATCAATCATTCATTCCCTTGTGATCCTTAAATAAGATATTGGTGTATCGAGAAGGTCTTATAATGTTCATCTCATAGATTCCCACTATTTAATTTTTTTCATTAACTCTATTGATTCCTTCTCTATTTTTTACATCATCTTTGGAAATATCTTTTGAAAAATATTCCCCTGAACTCTTCCCACTCCATATCCACAATCTCCCCTCTTTTAATAATATTTGTAATCAGTTTCCACCTTTAATTAGATTCTCATTCTATAAATTATACTTCTTGGCTGACTTTCTCTATCTATGAAAAATAGGGTTCCAAAAAGATCTTTTTTATAGAGGAAATCCATTTTTCATCAATCAATGGGTCACTAGATCCACTAAAATATGGTGTTCATTAACACATGAAAGACACAATGGAATGTTGTTCTCTTTAATTAGAATTTAGTCTCTAATCATGATTCGAGTTATTATTTATAAATCTAGTAATTTGATTAATCATCCTCATAAATGTTTCCACTTAATCTTCCATCAGAAGGCCAATTGTGTATTATCTATTGTACTCATCATTTATGTGGTTCCTCATATTTCCTTCCATTTTTATAAAAGTTGTAAACTATATTGGGAAATATTATACTTTTATGTGACTTATCATTATAAAATGAGTTTATGTATTAAAACATCATGCTTAAATATGTTATTAATCTACTCTAAAAACAACAATGTTATCAATATATCCTTCATAAACATTTATAAAAATATTATGATTAAGAAAACATATCTCCCAGGAGTGTCAAAATAGTTTTGAAGGAAGATCCATTTTTGTGCACCTCTTCTTGATCGATCCTAGCTCAATAAAGTGTTTTTAGGAGTTACCCCAATTAATATTTGTAATAAAGACACATCCTCTTGTAGTATCAAGATAGGAATGCATTTTATATGAAACTAATTACTTAATACCTAACAAAATATCAGGATTTATTACTAAATTTATAATTTTCCCAAGGTTTTGTACTAAATGTTTTGTGCCCTAATACAAAAAATAATTAAACCATTTAATGATACCATTTCTTCCATCCATAATTTGTTTTACATAAACTTTTAATTACATGAAAAATAAAATTGGTATTTTAATGTTTAGTTTCTTCGAAATTAGAAAAATAACACATAAAAACAAAACCATTCTTATTAATCCACCTTAAATAAGACTTCGTGGGTTCACCCTTGGTTAATTTTTCTATATCTCATATTCTAGTGACATACATCAATGGAATGGGGTGAGAATGAAACCATATAAGGGAATAATAATAACAGAAATATAGCATGTGGTCATGAGGAATACCAGTAAGAATTCTTGACATAATAGTATATAATGAACAATATAACTTGAGGAATATAAAAATAAAAGAACATAAATCATAACATGGAAATATGGATGCAACATTTCAATGAGTCTTTCATAAGAATAACCCCATGTTTTATCACCAAGGGGACATAAATCACAATTACCATGGTTATTCACCATAGTATTGTAAAACACACAATCTCCAAATATTAAATTATTTAATAAATGAACTGAATCAATATCATGTAATTACCTTTATATGTGTTAGTTTCTAGTGATCCATAAATATTATAATAATTCATTTCATTAATAACCCGTGAAAAATAATGATGGGGTTTATTATCAAAATCATGGAATAGAAGAGTGTTTAAATATATAATCATTGCCTAATTTTTAACCCCTGAAAAGGGAATATGGGTTTAATATATGTAAATACCCAGATAAACAAATAATTTTTGTATATATTTGAATCCCTATATAAAAGGAAATGTTTTTTATTCAAAAAATATATGGAAATTTCTTAAATAGAATAGAGAAATTTCAAATGTAAATTTGGTTGCATGATGGGTATAAAATGTTGTCTTAGAGAATTATGAAATAAGATAAGACTAAGATAACCCATTAAAAATAATTTATTTAATAGTAAGGGTATGATCAAAATCATAAGAAAAAAAAATAAACATACCCTTTATTTGATGTGGACAATAAAAAATAGAAAAGAAGAGGATGAGAATTACCTTACCTTGATGAGTTTATCATAAATATATATGTTTGGAACCATGGGATATTTGAAAACCATGTGGGGACTAAATGGGTGGAAAAAAATATAAATTAATTGGTATGGATCGGGATTGCAGGGGAATTGTGAAATGGATGTCTATTTAAATTAGAAATGGAGGAATTGATTAATAATTTCTAAATTTATGTATTAGAAATATAGTTTGAGAAAAATGAAAAAACAATTGGCCTACCCGTGGTTTTTTCTCATGGTTTTCGAAATTTAAGACACATTTTTTTATATTTAATCCACTAAAACTAAAAACTATTTTTTAATACTTATTTTGGCAGGGAAAAGTAATTTTTCCATAAAGTAATGTTTTTAAAACTAAATTTTATTTTTTAGAACATTGGAATCAATTATAAGTTTTAAAATTGATTAAAATATTATAAAATAATTGATATTAAAAAAAAATTTATTACACAGCTTGTGGTCTATTAATTATTATATATTTATCATTGAAATATGAATTCATAAGATATACCAAAAACATAACACTATATGTTTAGTATTCACAAAAAATATATAATTTTTTAGAAAGCTATTATAAATTCATCTATGTTAATTTCAAAAAAAATTAATATAATTTTAATTTTATCATAATAATTTTATAACTATGATAATTTTAAATTTTAAATATAAAAATTTTTATTTATTAAAAAATATTTTTTTAAAGGCATAGTCAAATATTTGACACTTATAAAAATTTCCTAGGACATTATAAAATTATTATCATTTATATTCAAATAAGAATGTGTAAAATTAATATTGTATTAAAAAATATTATTATTATTAAATTTTTTTTATAAAAATGTATATCGTTACTATAAAAATAAAATTATATTACATTTGTGTCCAGAAATCAATTTATCAAATTTGGCTGAATTGAAAATTTATTATTTTAATAAAGACAATTCATAAAATAAAATTTACTGAATAATAATTTTATTTATAAAAATTAATTACTCATTAAATAATTATTTCAATGACATGAAATCCCTTATAGAACATATGTATTCCCTAAGGGTAAGGTGTGAAATGGTCGTAGTTCCATGGGTTGGCTCAGCTAATATTGATCAAGTGGTAATCTCTACTAACATAAGATTCTAAAGTATGATATTTCATTCAAGTTTAACTTATTGAGTATTTTTTTCCTTAGCCAAGGGAGAACCCCAGGGATGCTACATCCCTCCCTGGTTCTGACAAATGGACTTCAAACAGCATGACACAACTGGTTAAGACCATCATTTCTCTTTTATGCATCAATTATCCAATATAATAACTACTTATAAAAATAATTATATTGGTAAAGCTATCAAAAATGGGTATAGTTTTCAATGTTAAAACAGAACAATGGTTATATTGACCAATGGTCCTATAACATTCGAATCCCAGCGGTTAAATTTCCCTTTATACCCTATAAATAACACTTCATTCTTTCACTCAATATTCTCTATAACTCCTCCGAAGGTTATATTTAAATTTCATAAGATTATTTTGGTCTTGTAATATTTTTGTCGAAATTATATAATGTTTTCCAAAAGGATAATGATTATATCATATTGCGTCAATCCAGTTTCCCTTTTTAGATTTTATATTTTCTATTTTTAACCAATTATAATGTTTGGTACTTTAATTGGGTTCATAGAAAACTGATATAATGATAATTATTAATGGTATTTTTTTTGTTCCTACATATTTTTTACATGTATTATATAATTATATATTAGATACATTTTCTTGAGAAACAAATGTTTTTCAAGAATCCTTGGTTATTACAAACAGAATGTCCTCAAAACACCCTATGTGGGATTAATCAAATATGTGATGAAATATAACATTAAAATAAATGAAATAAATTGTTTAATGATAACTAAATAAACTAGTTAAATTTTCTTATAAAAATAAATATTTGATATAAGTTTATTATATATGAGTTAACAAACACACATAGCAACATCAAGACTCATGGTAAGCAGTTTCATAACTCAATTTCCTTTAATTAGGTTATAACACTTTTTAATTTTCATTTTTATGAAATAATTAATGTCTGAATTGATATTTATATTATTTTATGTGGCATTAATTTTTTTTTTGTATTTTTATGTGTGAAAATGTTAACTTCATGTATTAATTTTAACCTTAAATGTCATAATGATTACATGAATGTTTTTCACAATCTCATCTTCTTGGGACTTATATCAGGTTATGCTCCATTATTTCATAGTATGGTTCATTTAGTTACCCATAAATAAATATTGATTTATTTTATATTGTAATTCATGGAATATATTGATCCATATCACATTCTTTCTTTTGATGGATTTTTAGTCGAAAGATAACAAAGAAGTAAAGGCTTTCTATTACAATCTCACTTCTTTCAAGGATTGTATATATTATATGATTCGTTGTAGAAAATATTATGACATTATAATTTTTAGGCACATATATATTATTATACTATAAATTTTTTTAATATTTTTTATGTTTCCATTCATTTTCCTCTCTTTGGTTTGTTAGAACCTATAAAGGACTTTTTTAAAGAAAAATAGCATTTTTTATAATTTAGTTTAGGAAAATTTTCCCTACCATATCCATATACATTAAAATTATTCTAAGAATTATCTATTATATGAAATAATGATAATTTTAATTTTTTTTCAAACATATTTTAATTTCTTATTAAACCATTATAAATTAATATTTAAAAAAATTTCAGGTTAAGTTAATTATTATATTTTAGAAAATGCATGAGAAGAATATATTTTTATCAATTACCAAATAAATGGATTTTAATACTATTTTTTTGTTCTTGTATTTAAATATTCCTTTAAAATTTTATGCATTGGTTTTAAAATAAAATATTTTCCCCAATCTTTTGGAAGTTTTTATAAAATATTATAAAAATAAATGGATATTTTTTCCTATTTTCATATAAAAGTAATGAATTTTTTTGAAGTTATTTTTTACCTTTTGTGACATACCATAATATTTTTCTATACTAAAATGGAGATATTTACCAGTAACACCAACATTATTCTATCTCTAGATAGATTTGTATTTTTTAATGATATTGTCATGGATCTCATTTGTTTTCCATGAGTAAATCATGTTACAAATGAATAAAAGTTGTTTTTAAATAAAATTATAAAGAAAATGAATTAATATTTCTCTTATATTCATGTATAGTAATTAGAAATTATTTATGATGTAGGATGATACAAATGTATCTCATATTAATGAGTAATCCTAATATATCTTTTATGACAAGTGATCCTGATATATCTCCCAAATTCATTGGGTAATGTTCTTTATCCTTGGGGACAAGAAGGAGGGTGCTAACCAGGGAAGTTAATACTTTTGATTTAACTGGACTCTAGTAATTTTTTACATGAGGGAACAAGAGTGATAATGAAATTTTCCCTGATAAAAACATGATTTTTCTATGATTTATACTATAAGAATTCCTATAATCAACATCGATTTCACTTGTCTCATGAATAATGAATCTTATGAACCTTGTATTTTATAAATATTTATAACAGTTCATATGTTTTATGATAAATATTTTTATAGTAATTAATTATCTTATGTAATTACCAATGTCTTTATATACCCATATGATTATCTCATGCTCATTAATTAATGCATATATTTACCCTTGTGTAGCTTTTGAGATCACCTTGATATTTTGTTTCCTTTTCCTCATGATATGAAAAAATATGTTAAATATGATTCTTCTAGAAAGGTTTCATATAGGATATGGTGATGAATAAATGAGGATTGAGAAAATATGGTTATGTTAGGTAAAATTATCACTTAAATACATGATACAAGTTTTATTAGAGGACTCCTTAATTTTCCAAAACTATAAACCAAAATGCATATGAGTGTGTATGTGATCCAATTATTCTATTGGGTGTTGTATGTTTTCGAATACTAAAATTGGGTCATGATTATTTTAATCAATTATATAAATGTAAATATTATATTTTTAGCACTATATATAGGTGTGTGGGTTAAAATATATTATATATTATAACCAAGATAATAAATATGGTACTTCTATTCATAATTATTTGAACTAATAGACATATATTAATTATAAGAAGATATACACTAGTTGTATTCAATTATAACTCCCTTACTAGGGTTATAAGTATATATTTTATGTTTTTGGGAACCATATAATTTATAAAAGACTATAAAGATAAAAAATCAAATTATACATTAATAAACATTGATGTTATGATAAAAATACTTTCTACCAAATTATTAAGAATATCAACATTTTTTATGGTAATAGATAAGCTTCGTCTTACCCCTTGGACTTTTCTGAGTTAAATTCCCTTGATTATTAGGGTATTGGTTAACATAATGTCCATTCTCTATAAAGATAAAGCATTGATCATCAAAAACATTTTCCATTCCTTTGCATTTAGAATATTTATGGTCAATTTATCTACACTTATAAAAACATTTTTCCCTTCCTAAAAAAATTAGGCTGTTTTTTAAAATAATTATCACATTTGTGAAATCTCATCCTATATTTATTCCCATTTTCAATCCTTCTCTTCTCATAATCATTAATTTTCCTAATCTAATCTTTATTTACCTTGAATACATACATCCTAGGGATGTTTTATTCTATTTTAAGGTCACTTGAATATATCCTCAAACAATGAGTTTGTATATGAGACTAATGACCTTTAATGTATTCTCTTTAACCCATCAAATAACCAATCAATCTAGTATTATGTTCTATGTATATAGTATGATGTATTTATAGATAACCTTAAAACATTATCCTCATTCTCAATAACAATTTCCTCCTCCTTTCGATTATGATTAAGGTACTGGATTTCTATTTCAGCTCCTTCCTCAAAATAAAAGTATTTTTTATAGAGAATCTCCATTAAAATCCCCATGAAATATGATTTATCTCATCTTCCTATTTAGTGTTAGTTAATATCTACCACCACTACTCCTCTTATCTATGAAATGGTCTATTAATTACTAATGTGGTACATGGGGTATGATATAAATGAGATCAATGGGGACTATTATATAAGGACATGATCTATTGTTAAAATACCAGTGGTTTTTTAGATCCAATAAATGTCGAACGATGTTTTCAAAAGATGTATTCCAATATAGTTACACCATGTTGTATATTATTCAGTCTCTGAATATTGGAAAGATTATTTTTCATAAACTATGCCAATTAAACTAATATTGTTTTGATCTGATTACTCCCAACTTAATATTTACTGACTTTCCTAAGGGTAACATCCCAAATTTTACATTAGGTATTGATAAGGTTGGCATTCCTCATGTTAGTAATCATTTAGATATAAGTAATATTAATAATTATATCATGATTTTGAATTATAAAATATATTTCATGTTGAGTTTTATATATAATTATATTGATATGTTGTGGTTTTCTTATAAAACATTTACTATCAAAATAGGTTCCTCTAAATCTAGCCCTTGTGGGAACTACTATAATTCCATTTATAAAATAATAACAACCCATAAACTAGAAACCTAAATCCAGTAGCTATATTACCTTATGGATACAAAATATAAGAGTTAATAAATGTTCTAGTGTCATAGTAGTCTTTTAAGACTTGATACAAACATACAATACATGTCAAAACATAAGATACAACATGAACCTGTTTTGAGAACATTATTATATTTTCCACCATATCCATGAAAATTACACATAGTTATCTTCTAGGTTTCCTGGGGGATGAAAACAAATAATGGTGAGCATAGATTATTAGTAAGAGGTAGAATACAATGAAATCTATCAAAAAATATGTATCTAAAATGCAAATAAATGATGAGAATAATGTTATAATTAAATAAGACCAAGGGTATACTATATCCTTCATAATATAGAAAATATGAATGGAAATAATAATTTATCATATACTTATGAAATTTATGATGTTGAACATCAAAACATGTCCCCAATGACTTATTACAAGCCACTCTATGGATATAGGGAGAGTTTTACACTAGAACCGAAGATTTATTGTCTCATTAGAAGTATCTATACATAGAGCGGATATATAATTTTTGTCCTCACTCATCACCTATTTATGTCTAATAAAATAATTATAAGAGTCTATAATAAATTCTATATCATTCCCTAAGGAACATCTGAATGAATAAAAACATGTATATACTTGTTACAAAAAAACAGGATATCACATTCTTCTTAATTTAATAGAATAATGTTTATTCCTAGTATAAAATCCTAAATCCACGTAGATGATGTGTGTGGTCATAAAAATAATACAGGGTACCCTTATCAATGAAATGTCTTGGAGATAACATGTTCAATGTGTGGTGTTACCCATGTAAAATATTAATTAGTTAAAAGAGTTTTAATTCATAGGAAACCATGTGAATATTATGAAAATAAATACATCATGGTACATAAAGTGTGCGAACATTTGAAAAAATATCCCAAAGGAGTGTCTATCCATGTGTGCAGTCTTAGGCACCCTCATTGTAAATTAAAGTGATGATTGATTCAATTCCTAACCAAAAATATTCAAATTTATTAACCCTAGGATAATATGCTCCACAGATTCATATGATTTATAGTATCTTTACATGAATTTATTTTCTATTAAACTAAAAACCATTTTACAATACCAAAAAAAGATGGTTTCCATTCATAGAAAATATTGGGTTTTACAACAGTTTTTCTTACTCTTTAACAAAAATACTATGAGGGAGGAATAAAAATATATAATTCAAAATCCATTTAAATTCATTAGGAATATCTTAAAAATTATTACACATTAATGTATTCACCAAAAAAGAAATAATTGGCGAATATAGCATGATTCAAAAAGAATGAATATTGAGATGAAAACCAAACTTTTGGCTTGGGTATAAATTCAATTAAACCCTATTGATATATAAGGATTCAAATAAATCTCAAAATTCCATTATTAAATGTAAATTAATGATATAAAATATCACATTGGTATCATACACACTACATAAATAAAATTTTGTTCAAAATACAAAACATGTCTCTAATAGAGTAATTGGAGATAGAAACCCCCTACCTCCTATACCTATTTTCAAAAACATAATTTAATCATCAATATCATGAAAATAGTTATATTAATAGATTAATATAGAGAATTAATCATATATCTTATTTATACTCCTCATAAATAGTTATTCCCTATATGAATTATACCAATTTTCCACATTTGGTGTTTAAAGATTTTATCATTTGTAGTTGTCTCAAGCATATGAGCCTTATCCGGGATGGTAAGGACTCTATAAGTGCATCCAAGCGACCAAGGATCAAATACAGGTGGAGGCATAATTCCTGAGCACTGTAGCAGCACTGTAGCAGGCACTGTTTTCCACTGTAGCAGCCAGGAATATGCCCCTGTTTGGGCCTTCGGGCCACCGATTTGGTCCTTGAGTCCTGTAAGGCCTTCGGGCCACCCAGGCCTTCGGGTTAGTAAGCCCTTTGGGCCACCTCAAGGCCTTCAGTCCACCTTAAGTGAAGATGCAAACCAGACAACCTACAAGGAACAACCTCTACAGGAGAATGAGCAAGGAGCTTTCACCACAGTAGAAGATAAACGGATTGCAATAATTAGAGGGTATGGAACCTTCCATCGGGACAAGCCTGTGTATGCACAGGAATGCATAACTGAATAGCCATGCAAAGGTGGAGATCTGATTTCACGATGAAGATGATGGGGAGGAGCATTTCAAAGTAGTTTGTCTGGGTTATATGTAATGTTTGAAGCCTACGGGAAAATGAATTCCTCTTAGGCCTACGGGCCATGTAATATATACACCTTCAGGCCTTGTAAGGGTTCCACCTCACCCCTTGAAAGGTGGATTAACAAAATCAATAAAAAAATGAAGGCCTTCGGGCCATTGGAGGATTAGTTGTCTCAAAATATCAGTGTAATTTTTCATTCTCCTCGAAACTGTAATAATTAATATAAAATATAATTTACCATAATTTTTTATGAGTAATTGATTATAATTTTATTATTTCATTCTATGGAAGTTTTGGTTATGATTATTAATGTTGAAATTGATGATGGGCATGATTTGGAGACTCTTAGAGAATGAAACATGTTTTTCTAAATAATGAGTCACATATTTATATTAAAATTCCAAAACCAAAAAAATATATGTATGTATTTATATAATATAGTACTGAATATTAAATTCTCAAAGTCATCCGTGTTATATATTTATAGTATTTTTAAATAGGTGGTCAAATAGACCTAAACATAAACATACTCAAATTTAATGAATAATGATGAGGTGGTTTAATTGAAATATAATTATACTTGAAGCATAATGTAACACCCCAGGTAAATAAAGAATATGAAATTTTCATATTTATCCATATTTGTGAATAATGTATTAATATGACTTTAAAGGGGACGCTATGCTCCATGGCGTACCCAACACGCAATAACGAGTTTCTTGGGAATCTTACCTTGCACTCTAATAATAAAATAATATTATTTTAAATGGCAGTTAACATGTAGCCATTGTATTGGTGGGAATGGATAGAAATAACTAAAATATGATTATATATGTTTTTAAATGTTTTTACATTTATCCAATAAAAGATAAAGGCATAAAATACGGAAAGAATTCAATTTTAGGCGTATGTGCCCTAGTTTTCACTAAAGGTTCACTTATCGCCTTTTGATGGAGAACCGTCAGTAAATATAGTTTTTTTCACTCTTATACATCCTTTTGGATCAAATAAAACTCTTCTTAAGAATTGGGACATCAAAATTTACTTTGTGTTAATTTTTGGTATCTTTCTGATAAAGTTCATTTTTTAATGAATAGTGTAAAATGTTGTATTTTAATTCAAAACCTCTTTTTAATATAATTTTTTTATATGATTAGATTATCTTTTGAATTGGTCTTAAAGTGAAATTAGAATATATTTTTGGATGTTTCATGGCCGACCAATACAATCCATGGGTCAACTTGGGGACCTCATGGAGCCACTTTGGTTGGGAAATGACATAAATATCTTTTTATTTAAAGTTAAAGTAAAAATGAGACAAACATGAAATGTTTTACTAAAACAATTTTTACATGGGGTAATACAAATATGATTTTTGACTATAAATATTCATTGGAAATCTAAAAGAATTTCCTACATCATAGTAATTTTTTTATAATTTTTAGATTTTAAATAAATTAAATTATTTGTGACATCATGATGATGCAGCGATGACCTCATTATTTAACGATTTAAATAAAATGGAAAGATAATGTAATATCTAAGACCTACACATGTCCAAAACCTATTGGATGAGTTTATTTCAAACCCTTATCACCTTATCCTCGACATATATCAATGTGGGACCTTTAAAATCCGAAACTCTTTTGAAAATATGGTAACATTTTGTAACTTTACAAGAGTGCCCCTCCTCTCCTCTTATAAAAGGCCCTCACCTCTACCTCATTACCCACACTCCCAAAGCCTTTGGCTTGGCCAACCTCTGCCCATTTTGTCTCTCCACTTCCCTATCGTACTCCTTGAAGCCTCAATTTGGGCAGAAGTCTTCCCAAGGAATCCTTTGAGCTCAAACCAAAGGGAGTTACCCGATTTTAAGGTAATGTCTTCACTTGAGTCCTTTTTTTTTATTTTGATTCTCCAACCCCCTAAATTATTTTTATTCATTTCTTGTGTAACAACTCCAGTATCATAAATATACTAGGATTTTGTTATAAGAAGTATTTGAGATACACTTTCACACACCTACATCTAATGGTTAAAGAAGATACTGTTTCTGTGGATGGCGAATTTCGGCCTCCCGAAACGATGATTGTTCAACATTCTTCTAACACCTTCAAAGGTGGCCATTAAGATGACAATATATTTATATATGATATATAATATGTTTATGTTTTACTTAAGCTTCTGTATTTTTCATTTATTTCATACCTTTATGGTTTCCATTATGGGTAAACGCGATATCTTCATTTAAGGAAGTGC
This sequence comes from Viscum album, assembly GCA_963277665.1. Classification (NCBI taxonomy): domain Eukaryota; kingdom Viridiplantae; phylum Streptophyta; class Magnoliopsida; order Santalales; family Viscaceae; genus Viscum; species Viscum album. Next base: position 1,972,554,521 of record OY728151.1, read on the forward strand.
GGACTACCGCCCCCTCAAAGTGATTTGATTCGTTATTACCATATGTGGTACTTATAAAGGGTATATTTAATGATATTATATATGATACCATACTGGAATTAAAATAATATTATGTATCATTATGTTTTAATTCTATTAAATATTAAATATAAATTGAAGTAGCGTTCATGCGTACGTACGGCTTACCGTCTCCATGAACGGGACATTTCATTTCTTATCACAAAATGTTATGTACTATTATAAGTACATATATATAATGGATATATATGTAATATATTACATCTAAATTATGGATGTCATTCTGGAATTATAACATATATATATATATATCTCATTTTGTTTTAATTCCATTAATATGACAAAAAAATGAAAGTAGCGTTCATGCGTACGTACGGCCTACCATCTCCATGAACGGTGCTTTTAATTTTTATCTCCAAATTCTAAGTAATAGTATAAAATGAATATATACTGGATATATATGATATTTAAAACATCATTACTATTCGGGATATGATGTACCTATAACTACATGGAAAATTATTTTCCAACAAGTTCAATTTTTGACTCGTGTACCAAACATCGACAAAAATGTCTGATATGAACTCATATTATTAACCAATTATTATAAAATTAAAAATGTGATATGAACTGAATAATAATCTTTATAGGAGTTCTTTAATCAATTATAAATTGAACAAAGTTTATTATTCCGGAATATAAGGAAACGAACAAGAAAAGTTGGACTTGAGGTAAGGGATCCTACTCCTCTCTTTCTTTTTAAGTACACCCTTTTATGTCATTCCTTTCAAGCTCATATTTCTTGGGATTGGGATGTTATTTTATATTAATATTACTGTAATTTTTATTTTCATATGATGAGAGACCCTATTTCCTCTCATCAAACCATTTTGTAAGTTTTATGTGGCGTCGTTAGGCTGCCGAGTTTTCATAAGGGATTTTTCATCTCACTTTTAATCCCATGAGATTTATGCTACATTTGCCACAATTTCATTTGAGTGGTGTATGTACTGCCCATTATTATACAATTTGTGTAGTATAATTTCATTTATGGGCATTCACATCTTCATTGTATGACCCTTCTTCCATGGGGTGTACGTTTCGAAAGTTACCCAACTCGGTAAGGGAACCTTTCACCCTCCTCTTTTTAAAAGACTTATTTTGTTATGTCTTTTAATTCACATAATATTATTTTTGGATATGTTCTTCTATATCCTTATTGATGTAAATTTTATGTCCAAGTGATGAGATATCCTTTTTATCTCTCATCAACTCTTTTTCTGAATTTTGAAGTGACTCTGTTAGGCTGTCTAATTATTGCAAGGGAACTTCTTAACCCAATTTCGATTCTTTGGGATAAACTTGTACACCTTGAATATGTCAATCTATGATTATGTGTGAATTTCCTCTGATTTTTTTTACACTTAATACCCACTTATATTTCGTGTATTCGTTTGTCACACATAGTTATGTATCTGATTTATCCTTAAACCAAGGATACTGTCTTTGTATGGGACTTTGTCTCAATCTCCTTTCATTGAAGCATATTTTGTTTTATACACAACCTTCATTTATACGGTGTATAAACCCCTTTGACTTTTACGTTTATCCAAAAAGTAATCTTTTTTATACGAAGCATTTTACTAAGCGACAAAAGGGAATGTTTTTGTCGTACGTATGCGGCGACAACGACTTCTCGGCCTCTGTGACCATTATTTGAGTTTCGGCTTCTTCTACAATCCATACCTTCTTTTTAAAAGAAAAATAAATACCATGTTTTACTTTTATTTTATTTTGGTATTGAAAATGGTTTTAATAATGTTTTTGTATCAATGTGTTGTATTGGTATCTTGTTATTAAAAGGTGGAAATTTTATGTTTCCTTTATGCATGTTTTATGTGATAAGATTATGTTATGGTTCTTGGGCATTGTTATGAAGACGGGTGGTTCCGTGATAAACTAAGGGAGGGTGAGCCCGATATAGCTCTCCAATTCATTGGGTAACGCGAAGGAGTGAAACGTTAAGGTTTCTTCAAAGAGATTTAGGGAATATACTATGATGGGTATTCCAAACGTAACCAAGAGGGTTACTCCCTACGTAAGAATGTTATGAATGCCTCAAGTTACCTTTATATCTTATGATTTCTATGATTTATTCATGGTTTGATGAGGTTTGTTAAAGTGCCTATGTTTTATGGGTAATGTATGATTTCATTCATATGTATATATGAACTCATGTTTCCTTTCTATATTTTTATAACCCTTACTGAGCTTTTTATGCTCATGCCAAGTTTTTGAAATGTTTTTCACAGGTCAAGGGAAAGGTACAAGGTGTGATGATAGTGTCAAGGATGTGTCAAGAAAGAATCCATGTTTTATTTTCAATATGTTTCCGTTTATCGGAAGAATGAATACTGTCTTTTATGTAACCACTTTGTTTAAATGTGGAATGTAACGCAAGTTTCATGATCTAATTCTCTAAAACTCTAAACCTGAAAAGATCCTCAATGTGTAATCTTGTAATAACTCAAGATTAAGTAAGGTTTAAGGCTGGGGCCTTATACATAAAGACCATATTTAGTGTCACGACCCGTCCTTGGGGCTCGTGCCGTGACTAACCCAAGCCTGACTTCCATAGGCCAGGGGCTGGCGACTAGCACCAAGGCGTAAATCCCGGTAAAAAGGGATGGCATTGCCTTTGTAAAGTAAAAGAACACCACAGAGAATGCAAGAAGTAGAAGTAAATACTAAGTAAAAACTGGGTACAACAGTAAGTGCGGAAAAGTAAGTGGGCCAGTATACAAACACAAACTGAAAGTAAAGTACAACTGGAAAGGAAAAACAGCAATTGAAATTAAAGCTGCAACGTTGAGTTGTCCACTGGAGGTCCCACCTGAAGGGTGAGTACAGATGGCCTCCACAGCTCCTAGGGTCCATCCGTCCACTCCAAGTACGTCATGCCCAGTGGTCCAACTCCAGGTACTGTCCTGCTCTGCAAGCCTCAACCACGATCAGCGATTTCCGTTGTCTGCAACCAACACAACGTAGTTCGGGCATAGCCCGTGAAGAGGTGAGTATAAGCTACTCAGTAGGGACCCCGAGACCCCCCCCCCCCCCCCCCGAAGGTCTCCCAGAATCTAGAATGGATAATCCACAAAGGAAAGATACAATCACGAAATAACATCCGACACTACTTAGGTATATGCCCATACATATACCTAAGTCATCAATCTCGTTTGACTCCAACATCCGAGCCTAAGTAAAACCGAGTCCACACAGGAAAGCAAAACGTAAATCCACACAGGATAGCACAACATAATCTACATAGGAAAGAAAAACTGGATTCAGCTCACATAGGTATACTTCTTTGTATGATGATAGAGATGATCAGATATTGCAACTGATTCATCTAGGTCGTCGGAACCACAAAGGATCGGTAGGTACTAACCCCCGCAATGACCCACAAAGGATCTGACCCACAAAGGATCGATAGGTAACTAACCCCTGCAATGACCCACAAAGGATCTGACCCACATAGGATCGATAGGTAACTAACCCCCGCAATGACCCACAAAGGATCTGACCCACACAGGATCGATAGGTAACTAACCCCCGCAAAGACCCACATAGGATCGGACCCACACAGGATCTGTAGGCACTTGCCCACACAGGACCGCTGAGCGCTGACCCACACAGGATCTGTAGCACTGATCCATGTATGATCTTTGAGTGTTGTAGTCGTCATCATCGAGTCCACTGAGGATCTCTGTACAGTTGTCATCGTAGTCGCAGCCTGCTCTAGGGTTCCCGCACACAGCAAGCTCGTTCAGGAGGGTCCGCCCAACGAGATGAGAGGCTGATACCTCAACTAACACATAGTCCGGAGTTTATGTATCCAAAAGTTCCGTGTCGTCAACAGGAACTCAACGTCGCAGACGGCGCGTCAAACGGACGCCCGGTCTGAGAGTTAATGGTTTTTTCGTTCCAGGGGCCCGGTTGGTTTTTAAGTCAAAATCAACCCGACCGTACTCCACATGCATCCAAACCTCGGGAGGAGTAACCCAAAAGATCTGTCTCACTTAGAGGAATCCACCAAAGTTGATGGCACATCAATCGGACGTCCGGAGCTTAAGTTATGAGCATTTCCGCTTCGAGGGCCCGGTTGGTTTCGTGTACGAACCAACCCGACAAAACCCAAATTATTCCGAAACCTTGATTTCAATATACCTAAACAACCACCTCGATCCAAGGATCGCATCGCAACTGACGGTGAGTCGATCGTAGGCCCGTAGCTCAAGTTATGGGCGACAGACCGATAAAGGTTCGGTATTAGGGGGTTCGGGCCCCGTCCGACCCGGCCTGATACCCCCAGGGTCGGCCCGAACCGGATCGACCCGAACTGGGTCTGGGTCCGGCCCGCATGGGCATGGCCCGGCCCAGCTGGCGCTGCCCGGCCCGGCCTGGCGGTCCGCTTGAATTTTACGGGTCTTTACATTTAGTATCTATTATTGTGACATATTATAATTTTTATGAATTATAATATGATAGAGTTTTCCTAAAATTATTACCCAATATGAATAAAATGATTTTCCTTTAAGTATGCATGTTTAAGAAGTTCAATTTATAAAGATTTTTTATTGTTTTTATTATTAATATATTTTAAAAAAATTCATAAAAAACATTTATAGTTTCATAAAAATAATATGTATTCATTAAAACCACTATTATTTAAATAAATTTAATGTCATATTGAATAAATTGAATTAATTGTTCCATAATGGCGGTATTCGGCACAAATTCAAGGACAATGATTTCATTTACCTTGGAATATAGATGAAAGGACTAAAATGTTTTATTATATTATAAATATAAATATATATATATATTTATCCTAATAAATTTTATTTGACACCTATTGGACTATTAATTTTATGTGGTGAATAATAATGGGACGTGTTTCTTTATGGAGGTGGTAGTCCACACAAAATTAGGAATCACGTGTTGTTTTACAAAAGGAAAAGGGTAAAGCTGGTTAATGAATATTCCTTTAACATAATAGCATTAAATATAAAAAATATTTGTTATAACATAAAGGTATTATAAAATTATAATTTTAATAGTAATAAATAAATGAAATAATTTAAGAAAAAAGCTATTACTCTCCTTGAGCACTTTAAAATTTTGTTGGAGTGCCCCTTGGAAATGGGTGGAATTGGAAAAACTTTTATAATAAAAAGATATTTGAAAAAATATAGGATTCAAAGGAAATGATAAATTGTAGGAATTCAAGAGTAAACTAAATTTTATTATGGGTATTCAAGGGGTAGTGAGAGGCCCCTTTTATAAGTGAAAAGGTATGACATTATTTAAAATATCCATTAATTTTTAATAATGTGAAGTCACTCTCAAGGAAAGTTCCTCAAGAATTGAGAAATAATATATTAGATAAATTATAAAGTCTTTAAATCCACAACTGTACAATTTTCCACATGTTTTAAACATGTTTTCCCCCTCTATATTATTATATTTTTCACTTTTCCCATTTTGACAATTACAGTGGTCACTACTTTAGACATAATAATTTATCAGTACTTCCAAAAAATAAAATGGTATTTTTTATAAAATTTGGTCCTACTGATTCTAGATTTAAAATCAATTTAAAAATATTAAAGTTCAAAAATTCATATATGTAAAATTTTAAGATGTAAATATATATTTCAGTAATCCCTGATAGGTGTAGGTATTATCCCAAAATAATGTATGTTGTGATGAAAATGATGAACCTAACAATGAAATTGGTAGGTAGTGTTTCAGAAATGATTTAGGCATTGTGATGAATGTATAATGATATATTCATCATGTTTCACTAGGCATTTTGGATATAAAATGGGACTTTGGGCCATGTTCTGGGCTACATGTCCAATAGTTTAATGGGAAATTAAAAATTATAATGGGATAACATGGTTTTGGGCCTATACATTAGGGAGGTATAAGGTCTGATCCGAACTAGAATATTTTTTTCTTGTTGGTTTAATTTTCTTTTAACCCCAAACACCTTTTATAATTTTAAAATATCAAATATGGGATAATAAATTGAATATAAAATTAAAAAATGTCTCGTGTTACTTATAAAACACATATTTTTCCATGATTTGGATATTCTGTGTTTTAAATTATTTTTACATTCCACATATTCATTAAATTTAACTGTTTTAAATAATGGTGTTTTACTATTCACAAAAAAACAATCTTTTTAAAAAAATATCATATTTTTATCTTAGGAAAATATATTTATAAAGAATGATAAAATGGGGTTTATTTTGTTAAAATAAAATTCTATCATTTAGAAATTTCACTTTCAAATATACCTATGGTGTTTACCTTATACAGTAGGGTCTTGGGTATTGGAGATTATAACAGCACAAAATTCAAGAGTATGAATAATATATTTGATATAGTGTATAACACACGACAACAAGAACATAAGGGAATATAATACCCTGATTCTTTAACCTATATTTAAACTTTTAAATAGATTTTATATATTCTTTATTTGGTAATGCACGCAACACAGAGTTAGGTTGTGTTACACAAAAGAGATAGCTTCGTTGATGATTTGCGTTACACACAATACCAAGTTTTACCGATCAATAATATATTATTTAATAATTATTATATATTATAATAATATATAAACTAGAGGTTATGAATAATATTTAATATCAAATTAAAATATATATTTTACAAAACTAATTCATGGGTTACGAGTTAATTATAAATGATTATAAGAACCCATTGAATGAAAAGGTAATATTTTTTTATAAAATTATTTTTATGCTCAGAAAACTATTTCACCCTAACAAATTAAATTAATTAAAATTATTTAGTGATATTATTGTAATATATATATAATATAATATTATTAATATTAATAAAATATATTTTATATGTATAATATATGAATGAACTCAATTTTACTCATAAAATACTATATTTTTATAAATGTTATTTTACAACCTTTTACAGAGAACATATTTTAAATCATAATTATGAAAATTTTATTGATTTAATATATCTAAATAAACTTCATTTTTGAAATATTAACATAAAAATTAGCTTAGGGTGATTTTTTCTTAATTTTCCATGATGATTGATTTTTAGTGAATAGTTAAATATTCTGAACTTAAATTCAAAACATCCTTTTTTCAAATTTATTTATATGGTTAAATTACATTTGAAAATGGTTTTAAATTAAAATAATATCAAATATATATCAATTAATCTAATTTAGGTTGTTGGGACCAAATTCATTTTGAGATTGAAAGTAAAAACATATCAAACATATGGACCTTTTTACGTTAAGAACATGCATTGGTGTCCCACCTACAGGATTAATTTTCAACTACTCTACCAATTCAGTATTTGGAAATTGGAAAATTGGATTTAATATTTTTTATAATCATAATTTATAAATTAGAATAATATCAATTTTTTAACCAAAAATATTAGAAAATGTAATTAAAATTAATTAAAATGATTAAGGTTAAATTATGCATAATAAGAGACTAAACCTTAACCTTAAGGCCCAAAATGAACTATACAATTTTCAAAAAACTTTTTTATAGCAATATTTTTATCCTGTACTCTATTTTATCTAATTATTTAGATTATGGGAACCATGACCAATAATAAAAATGTTGGGAGAATTCCATTATCAAAATATTAGATGAGTTCCACTCCTCCTCCACCATAAAAGGCCACTAATTCTCTCTATTCCTCGCACCTCTCAATACACATCGATTTGGACAATTTATCCACAAATAGATTCCCAACATCCCTCCCCTTGGACTTGAATCATACCTTGGGGAATAAATCATTCCAAAGGATCCCAAAGGTATAAACTAAAAGAAGTTATCCAATTTTAAGGTTATGTTTCCAAATGATCTCTTTTCTCCCATTTGTTTCGCCACACCCGATATTCTTATTATTCCATTATTAAATAAATAAAGTGTATCATAAATATTAAAGGTTGTTGTTATGTTATTATTTCTACCTACACTTACATGCACCTCCATCTAAAGGGTAATGAACATACTGTTTTTATATACGGCGAACTACTGCCTCACAAAATGATGATTGTTCCTTTTTCCATTTCCACCTTGCACAGTGTCCATTATGATGGAATATATGTTTAAATATAATAAATATAATTTATTTATATAATTTATTTATTCTTATATAAATTTTTTAACAGATATTTATTCTTTCCATTTTGTATAAATACGATAATTTTGTTTGAGAAAATGAGGATTATCGCCCCCACAAAGCGATGTGACACATTAATGCCATACATAGAATATATAAAGGATTTTCCTAATAAAAATTTGAAAAATATATAACATAGATATTATATTTTAGTTAAAATATACATATATCATTTACTTTTCATTCTATTTATACAACAATGAAATGAAAGTAGAGTGCATGTGTATGTATGTCCTATCATCTCCATGAATGGTGCATTTCATTTATTATCTACAAACATTATAGATTATCATAAATTCATATTTAATAAATATATATGATAATTAAATCATATTTTAAAAAATGTAGATGATTAAATCATGATCTATGTAATAGTATCAACAAAATTCAAGTCAAAACACATGTGGTAAAAATAGAAAATTAATACACGAAATACTGAAAATAATGAAATATTGTTAACAAACGGGTAATAAGATGTCATAGGAATATGGCATATAATATTATAAACACAATTATGGTTTAGGTATAACTTAGAAAAATATTTTAATCACTATAAATCAGAATAAATACCACAAAAAAAAGAAGGATAAGGTAAAGAATTTTTGTATGGAATTACATTCTATTGAGACTTATTTGTTATTATGCACAAATTCACATTGATTTGGGGTATATACTACCTTTTTTACATGTTATATATTTAAAATACTTGCACTCATGCTATTATATGTGTCAATAAATATTATTACTTTACGATCATTTTGATTTAAATGTTTTAAAGTTGTTTGAAACACTTTGAAATGTTTAAATATTATTCTCGTAAAGAATGTTCTTTTGGATTATCTTTGTAATATCAATTCTTTTTGTGGTTTTTAAATTTCTCTTAAAAAAAAACTATTTTTTATTTTTAAATTTAACTTAATATCCTTAATCTTTAAAAAGTTGTATTATTATTTCATAAATCGTATATCATTTCTCTATATAGTGTTAATTTGAAAGTTGTTTGATTTACTGGGGAATAATTCATAATTTAGTATACTTTATTAAATATGTATATTTGATAGGGAATATTTTTTAATTTTTAATCCATTATTAGATATGAGTATTTATTTATACTAGTATGACATGGTTGGGTCCTAGTTATTTGTGTCCCATGGATGCATCGGTAGTCTAATGAGATGAAATAGGTGGTTTTTTAACCAATAGATAAAATATCTTATGAAAGGTGTTGAAGGTAATGGTTTCAAGTACCTAAGAAACATCGCATCCAATAATTAATAATTTCCCTAATATTGTTTAATTTATTATTCATCCATAATATTTTTCATCAACATATCTTTTGATACATTTCTTTTCAGTTCATTGATTAAATGGCATGTGTTTCTATTTCCGACCGTTCCATTTTAATAATGCCTTATCTAGTGATGTAAATAGAAATTGTTCTCAGTTATTTACCTTTAACTATATATTTATTAATTATTGATTCCATTTTATTTACCCTCTTTTATAATTTTATACCACCCTTATTATTATTCTTTCCCCAGGTTATGAAGAAGATAACATTGAACAAGATTTCAAAGATGCAATTTATTTTAGTTTGTTGTATAGCATGTTTTTTACCAATATGTTATGGGTTTAATTTTTTGTAATATATCCTTCCGAGACTACAAAAAAAATTGGTCCATTGGTATTTAATTCCTTGTTATCATGATAATGTAATCAAATAATGAACCAGCTCTAAGATTCGGGGGTCGGGGTGTTATAGTTGGTATTATAGTAAGTTTATAAAAATCCCTAGAAACTAGATTTAGAAAACCTACATTATGGAAAATAACCCTATGATATACTTTGAAGATTTTTATAGAACAAAATCCTTGAATTTTAGTAATTTAGATATTGTGTGGGTATTCCTTGCAATACACCACATTCTAGATACTAAATGTGGGTGTGCTTCGAGAAGAGATGTAACTAAGAGTACTAACTCTAAAAAGGTGTTTCGAACCTGATTTGGGGTTACCCAGTACATGATAATGGGTATTACGGTGAACCTAGTTTGAGACTCCTAGGGGATATGATTATGATAATTCCAATTTTATTTGAATGCCATTATGAAATACTAGAATATAGAAATATCCCCCAATGAAAATATGGTTATTATTATAAGATTAATTGTGGAAGACATTTTCAATTTATGAATAGTGTTATACTAGTTTTGGGATTATGTATCCTATAATATAATGTTATGATATAATCTAGTATATTACATTTTTTAGGAGAGGTTCCTAGAAGGAAGAATGGTATCAGTGCTCATGTAAAATTTGTAAATTGACCTATTGATAAAACCAATACATCTGGTATTGGAATAGAGCTTGTTATGAATCTATTAGGGTAGCATAGTCAGGTTATGAAAAATAACCTTTCACAAATGGATCAACCAATTCTATAGTGATAAAATCATATGTTGGATAGCATTATCCGTTAGAGGCCCCAATAATTTATTTGGACTACTCATCCAATGGAAAGTGAGAATTGGATTATGTCATTGGATATAATATTTATTGCATTTGGATGTGATGAAAGGGATAATGTTTCACTTGAGGTCTATTGTCTTCAAGGTGATTTTGGTCAGTGTTCGTGTTTGATCTATAATACAAGGGATCATGAATAATTTTACTCATGGAAGATAGGAATTTTAAGAAGAAAATATTTGATAAATATTTCCCTCACGATAAAGATATAGAGATGAAGAGAAAGTTAATTGTGTTAAATAAAAATGAGGAAGAAAGTTTTATAGAGTAGGAAGCTAAATTTATTATGTAAGTAAGGTATTCAATGGATTTTATACACAATAAGGAATAAAGGATTGATTAATTCTTTGAAATAATTAATCAACATGTTTAAAGAGATCTAATGTCTCCAAACATCTATCCATAAGATGAAATAGTTTTATGTGATTTCATGAAATAGAAATAATTATCAAAAGTACAATGGAATCAATGGAATCCAAGAGAAGAAGAGGTCTTATAAACACCATTAAAAATGGAATGATTTCTTAAAGATGAAGGGAAAGAAGGATTTTCCAACATGTGATAACTGTGGAAAGAATCACCCAAGTAGATGCTTGAAATGATTGGGAGTTTTTTATAAGTGTGTATAAAAGGGTCATTAGGAAAAAGAATCAAATTGGAAGAATGAAAATATAACTTTCAAAGTTACAAATACAATGATATGGGGAACTATGAAAATGAATTACCCCAGTGTCAAAGGAATATTCCTCCAAAGAAGATAAGTAATCAAGATAAAGCATATGTTATTGATTTAGAAAAGAGTTAAATACCATATAACTCATTAATGGCTTCTCTATAAGTGGTATATACTACCATTTGTGGGGTTTACAACACTTTTTGATTTATGGAATATATCCAATAACATGTGTCTAACTTAATGAATACTGAATAATGCTATTTTTAGTAAGTTTTATGGTAATTTGATTTATTTCAATAATTCAACAGGGTACATGATGATGCTATTCACATTATTTGAATGTGAAAATTTATACCTAATTTATCTTGATTAAAGGATACTGATAAGTTCATTATGGAAATTCAGTGATCTTATTTTTAACGATTTGGATCATAATCTTCTGAAAATGATAACCTTTTATAAAATGGTTGAACATTAAGTAATATTTTATAGTTTAATGTATTACATCCCCATATGATGAATGATGGGCTCAGAGATGAAGTTGAAATAGTTCAAGGCATAGTAAAAGGAAAATATTATGTATATAGAATTTTTTATTTACATATATTCTAAGAGAGTGAAATAATTTGTTAACTATATGAAAAAAGGGGTTTAAAAACAAAAAACCATTTCCTAGTACCTTTGATTCCAATTAATCAAATGACCACTTGGATCATCATGTATTTATTTTCATGTTATTGTTACCCTTTTCCAAAACATATTCTCTAGAACTCTCCATCAAAACATTATTTTTATATATATTCTTTGTATCTAGGCTTCCATAACCCACTTATGTTCTCCTACTAGGGAACCTAGTTACATGACCATCATAATTTATTTTCTCTCATATAAAGATGATGTGATATTAATCCTTTTTATGAAATGGTTCTTTCAAGAAGTGTATATTTTCAATCCCTGTATTTATGAGATCATGATTAAATTTTGAGGACTTTATTTAACTAATGTGGGGAGAACTTAACACCTCGAATTACAAAAATAAGAATATTGTATTTGATGGTGTGTATGAAACAAAACCCCAAGAATGTAAGGGAATATAATACCCTGAGAATTTAAAATATATTTACTATTTTAAATAGATTTCATATATTCTATATTTGGTAATGCACACAACACTGAGTTCCGTAGAGTTACACGCAAGAGCATCCTTCTTCAATGGCTTGCTTTACATGCAATTTTGAGTTTTACCAAACAATAATATATTACTAAAAAACTTTATTTAGTATAATAAATTATAAATTATGCATAATAAATAATATTAACTAAATAATAAAAATATATATATTTTACAAAACTAATTCATTGCTTATAAATTATTACAAGAACCAATTGAATATATGGGGAAAATTATTATAAAAAACTATTTTTATGCTCAAAAAACTATTTTAGCATAATAAATTTAATTAATTATAATTATTTAGTGATTTTAATTTAATATGTATATATATATAATATTAAATATAATATTTTTTCTATTAATCCAATATACTTAATAATCATAAGATAAGAACAAACTCAATTTTACTCATAGAATAAAATATTTTCATAAACCATTTTTATAGCCTTTTACTAGAGAACATATTATAAATCAAAATTTTCACAATTTTATTGATTTACTATGTAACAATAAACATAGTTTATGAAATAAAAACATAAAAGGTATGTTATGGTGAACTTATTGTAATTATCCTTGAAGTTTCATTTTTTAGTGAATAATTGATAATATTGCATTTTAATTAAAAACTGCTTTTTTCAAATAATTAATTTATTGAGATCAATTAAATTTTTAATTAGGATTAATGTAATTTTTTACCCAATATATATCAATTTATATAATTTAGTTCATTGGGTACAATTTCACTATGAAATTGACTATAAAAACTTATCAATATTTTGGATGTTTTTACATTAAAACCCAACATTGTCATCCAGCTTGTGGGATAAATTTAAAATTAATATATTCTACTTATGTGATTATAATATAGAAGATTTTATAAAATATTTTGAATAATCATAACATATAATTTTTAATAATACCAATAGTCTTTTGGACCATAAATATTAGTGAATATAATTAAAATATATTACAACAATTAAGGTTAAATTATGCTTAATACGGGACTACACCTTAACTATAAGGCCCAAAACGAACTATAAATTTGCCAAAAATCTATTTTATAATCTTATTTAGACCCTATACTATCCTCTATATAATTGGTTTTTTCGCTGAATCCACTTTCTATATAAAAATATGGGGATAATTCCTTTTTCCAAATATTACAGGAGTGTCACTCCTCCTCTACTATGAAATGCATCAACTTATCCCCATTCATCACACCTCTAAAAACACATTGGTTCAGTCAAGATATTCCTAAATAGATTCCCAAAATTCATATTTTATACCTTTAATCCTCTTTTTGGGCATAAATCCTTCAAAGGAATCCCTTTGTTATAAAACAGAAGGAGTTACCTGATTTTAATGCAATGTTTCCAAACAATCTCTTTTCATTCATTTTATTCTCAACTAAATATACTGTTATTATTTCATGATTACACAAAAAAAATCCTCAATATAATAGGATTTTTTGATATTGTTTCTAACTACACATACCTATATCTAATTGGTAATGAACCTACTATTTCTATGTACAGTGAACTACTACCTCACAAAATGATGATTATTCTTTATTCCCTTTAAAACCTATCTTGGTGGAAATTATTATGAAAACACTATTTATATATGATATATATAATTTTATTATTACTATGTAATTTTTATTTATAACATACCTTTATGCTTTCAATCTTGTTTAAATAATAATATTTTGTTTGATGAAGTGTGGACTACCACCCACTCAAAGTGATGTGTCTCGTTCAAGCCATACAAAGAATATATAAAGGATTGTATTAATAAAACTATATAATATGTATATATATATAATTGATATGATACTTGAATTATAGCATAAATATATCATTTTAAATTTATTATTTTAATACAATAAAATAAATGAATGTAGCATGTATGAAAATATACAGCCTACGGCCTCCATGAATGGTGCATTTCATTTCTTTTCACTAAACAATATAAATTATACTAAATGAAAATATAATGAATATATATGATAATTAAATAAATGTTAAAATTATGTAGATGATAAAATCATGATCTATGTAATATGAAAAACAAATAAAAAGTCAAAACATACTTGAGAAAACTGGGCAATTAATGCCCAAAATAGTGAAAATATTGAAATATTGTTAACAAACAGGTAATAAGACATTATTAGAAGAGGATATATAATATTATAAACATGATTATGGTTATGGTATAAGTTATTAACTTATTTTAAACCACTATAAAAGAGGATAAAAACCAAAAAAACAAAATGATGGATAAGGTATGAGATGTTTGTCTCAAATAGAATTTTATTGAGACTTATTTGTTATTATGCACCAATTCACTCTTATATGTTGTATATACTAACATTTGACATGTTATATAATGAATATAATTTATATAATGATATTATAAGTTTCATTTAATATTATTCTTTCATGGTAATTATTATTTAAATATTTCAAATATGTATCGGAAACATTTGAATGTTTAAAGTTTATTCTCTTATAGAATGTTCATAATGATTATATTTTCCATATCACTTCCTTTTGTTATTGTTAAATTTATATTGAAATAAACACTTAATTATTATTTATAAATTTACATTAATATCCATGTTATTATACAAAGGGTATTAGTATTTCCAAAACTATATATCGCTTTTACAAATGATGTTGATTTAATAGTTATTGGATTAACTGGGGAATTATTGATAAATATATATCGTTTATTCAATATAGATATTGGGTAAAAAATATTGTTTATTAAATAAATAAATTATTATATATGATTAATTCTTTGGACAAGTATGACATGTGTGGGGCTCTATTATAGATATCCCCATGATGCATCATTGGTCTTAGGAGATGAAATAATTAGCCAAAATAGATGGGTTTTACATGTTACTATAAACTCCATGTGAACAGTCTTGATGGTAATGGTTCCATGTACCTAAGAAAAATATAATACAATAATTGATAATTTCCATTATTTATTTTATTTTATTATTCCTACATTATATTTTTTATCTACATTTATATGAATATATTTTATTTCAGTTCATTGATTAAAAGGCTTGTGTTTCTATTTCCTATGTAGCCGTATTAATTATTCCTACTCTTGTGGTTTGAATGGAAATTGTTTTCAGTTATTTTCATTTCCATATAGATTTATTCATTATTTATTCCATTAAATTCACCCTTATTGTGCATTTGAGATCACCCTTATTATGTTTTTTCCCATGTTTTGGAGAAGAGAACATTGAATATGATTTAAAGGATAAATTGTATTTTTGTTTATTATATAGCATGTTTTATTATGTTTTCCCAATGTATTATGTGTATCATGTATGTAATCTGAATTACCAAGACTATTAAATTGATCATCCTTTTAAGATTTTATTCCTTTTAATCATTTCAATGTAATCAAATAATTCACCAGCTTCGGGCTTCTGGGCTTGGGGTGTTAGAGTTGGCACTTGAAGAAGTTTACAAACAACATTATAAACTAGATTTAGAAAACTTAGATTTGGGAACATAACCTTGTGATAGACATTGAGTATGAGTACATAAGAAAATCCTAGAATATTGGTAAGCTAGATATTGTGTGGGTATTCCTAGAATTAAAACTATGTATGGATACTACAAGTGGATGTGGTTCTGGAGTAGATTTACCTCGGAGTAATAAATTTGTTATGGTGTTTAAAGAATAACTCAGGGTAAACTAGTACATGAAACTAGACCTTACTACACACCTTGTTCGAAACTCCTAGGAGAGACAAATCAAATAACACACATTTTCTTTACAAACTGTTATGAATGATTTGAAAAACGAGATATCCCAAAAGAAACTATGTTTATTGTTATGATATTAGTTATGGAATTAATTTTAAATTTATTATTATTATTTCACCAGTTTTTGGATTATGTATTACGTTACATAATGGTATGATTTAATCTAATGTATTATATATTTTTTTGGAATGACTTCTAGCAGGAATAGTTATATTAGTACTATTGTAAAATTTCACCCACCATACCAGAGTGTCTGATTTCATGACTACTTGAAACCAGCATCCAATAGGCTCGGGGCTAGTGACTAGCATTGAGTAGGAATATCCCACAAATTTGAGGAATTATCCTAATGTACCGACACGCATGCACACATCTCAAATCCTAAAATTCTGAAATATAAAAAGACTGTAAAAAATTCATGAAAACAAAAATATCCCACAACCAGTGTATAAAATTGAAGGTACTAGAAGGTAAATAGGGACAAATACAATCCAGCCAAAAAGATTCTATAACCACAAGTACAACCTTTTATAAAAGGGGTACTAAAATTGATGACTAAAAATCCACAGGAACACACCATGTTCTTCCCACCCCCACAAAGCACCGCCTGGTTCTGGTCTTTCTATGACTATATTTAATGTTTGATCGTCTACAAAAGACTTGGAACGTTGGGTTAAAGCACATGTAGGTGTATGAAAAATAATACTGATTAAGACAGCCCAAAACCACAAAGCTGTACCACAAATAAATAACACAAATGAAAGTAGAGTCATCTCTACAGATGTATGTCTCTACAACACATATAACCATAATCCCTATATATACTCAATCCAAGACACAATGTCTAGAGGTAATATGAAAAAATTACCAACCATAGTATTCTTCTTGAAGCATAACCAATCTTGTAGAAATCACTCCTCGATCCATGATATCATTATAGACACTCACAATGAGGTCAGTCCCATTTGGAAACCTCCCAAAGAGAAATCATTATTCACAGAACTCTACGATACACATATATGGGTTCTTACCTAGATATAAAGTGTAATAACACATACCCAATATGGATCAACCCACAATAAAGAGGATCCTTCTTAGACACTCTATGGAATACCACTGACCCTACTCATGTGTCCCGCTAGATGAATGATCATCACCCTACTCTTTGTGGTAATGTAGATTTCAAAAAACTACACTATGGGTGATAGACAATCTCACTAAGGTCCCATTGAGGGATACCATACTCTATCTAGGACTTGGCCTCTTGAGGGAATTATAGTCCACTGATGTGAAAATAATTTTGTACTGAACCATTGAGAAAAGGTCCAAGGGAACAATCTCAACCTATAATGTTCCAAACAAAAAATCCACCAATTTTCCCAAAAGGATCGTCTTAGTGTCAGGTTCTCAACGTCATAGTTGTCTCATTGATTGGACGCTCTGTTTAGAGTTTATGTTCATTTTTAGTTTTAAAGGCAGTCATGGGGCTTATGTAATGACTGTGGTGGTAAAATGATCATGCAGACATGCCTCTGTAGACTAACCATGGTGGTCATTCCACCTGTCCTGGATGACTAGCTCAGGTGGCTAACTGTGACGGTCAACCATATGCGGTCATGGTCACACGGCTATTTTGCCCATGGTGGATGGAGCCATCAGGGCTCACCATTGATCGTGGAATGGATCTACCTCGGTCACCCAGGGCAAGATTTGTGTCCGACAAGGGGAACATGTCCATCCCCACTCAGCCCATCTCTCTTACACGTGGGCCACCTAGGCCTCTCGCATCTGTCGTGGTTTCATTTCTACCACAATTCTGCAGCCTCTAACCACACCACTGTTGGCCACGTCCATGTGTCTATGTTAGCCATGATGTGCAATAATGTGATCAGAGAACCAAAACACCTCCTATGATTCCCATAATTTAATTTGGTTTTAGATATAGGCTCCATAGGTCCCCATATACACTAATCTGGACTCTGTTGCCAATTTTTATCTACATTCAGGGTTTGATCATGGTCAGAGCCACCCAACAAGGTCAATCCATGACCAAGGGGATCTAATAGAAAAGAACACAAAGAACAGAGGGAGATAATCACAAAGAAAAACCCCAAGTAATGTACCTCTGCCTTTGTTTATGTCGTCCTTGTTCCATTTACTTTAGAATGATAAACGAAGAGGAATAAAGGTCAATCTTTTGATAATCCCATATATAATATGACGTCCCACAACAATGAATATTCCATGGGTAGATATGTTTTTAGATTGGTCTGTGATCATCGTAGATTTGAATATAGGGGAACACACTCCCTACCACGATTTGGTTTTATTGATAACGAAGAAAGAATTGACGTTGACATCAATGGCAAGGTTCATCGAATCCAAGGTGTATCATTCGATCAAATTTTCATCATCTTCCAATAGTTTCTCCTAATTTTATTAACTAGTGCCTCCATAGAAATTACAGGTCTATGATTCTAAAAATGATTTTTTTTTAAAAAATTAATAAAAAGAATTTTTTTGCATCCAAATAATTTCTACATAAAATTCTTTTATTTACGGTTATATCCTCTGTGAATTTCTCTTCAAAAAAACTATTCTGACTAAAGTTAAGTCATTTCTTTGGTAAATCCACCATTACAAGATCAATTATTCCCTCTTATTTCAGATCCAGGATACCGTTTAAGAGTTATTCCACTTTTTCAATAAACATGCATGTGTGTGCTATTAAAATGTTTAATATTTTTCCAACATTTTTCCTAGGCACTCTGGGCCTCGCTATCGCACACTATCTTAGTTCCTATTCTCAGAATCAATACATATAATAACTAAAATAGTACATGGAAAATCCAAGAATTAAAATTATCCCTAACTTAGGGTTAATGGACTCAAAATCCAAAATAAGAGTAACTCAAATAGATGATGGTACTGAGCGCGAATCTAATCCTCCCACTCCCATGTACTCTTCTAAAGATTCTGTTGAAATAGTGGGTTCCCTAGACCCAACTATGTAGAACTTTTGATCACCATATCATGTATACTGTTAGTTATACAAGATGTTATCATACCATTATAGTGTAGGCTTTTCTACATCCACTATAATAATGATAATGTCCAAAGATTAATTTTTATATCAAAATGTTATATCAAATCCCAAAATATAATTAGAACCTTGAGATACAATGACATTGATCTTAAATATATGTTCTATAGTCTAGATACATCTTATTAATAGGAAATAGTATATGTTTGACTATCAGGTGTCGGGCGCTCATAAGCATTGATACTTCTTCTCAGGAAGTTTGCACTTGGTGATCTCATGTAATGAGATCATGAGGACAGACCCACCAATAAAAACACCTCATGTTTTGGGTATCGTTGGTCGTTCCTATCTATAGGCATGTTTATTTCTATCCTGACATGATACCATTACCAATGTAAACCGTTTTATTACGTACTTTGATGTAAGGAGAAAACCATGGTATTGAAATCATGGTGTTGTAACTTGTGTTGGGTGTATCGTTGGTGGAATGAAATTGGTTGGATGTTCAAGAAAGGATTTGTCTCTTCCATGTTTAAGAAGTTTTATATCTCAGACCGGGTGGATTAGGATGGTGATGCCATCATATGTCTTTGGCCAAAGCAGTACAAAGGTAAATCCATCTAGTTAGATCAACAAATAACAAATAAATAAATGGGAAATGACACAAGTGTGCGTCCTATATTATGATATATTTAATGAAAAAGAAATTATAGTACACAGTCATTGTTCATAGGATGGTTGTCGTTGCTATGAAAATCCTTCTCTCTTTAGGGGTCGGGATGGGTTCCTAGACATCGCTCTTGGTCTGGGGATTTATTCAATACTATCTAGATAAGGGCCTTGAGGGTCACACACTGTTGCATATTCAAGAATTTGTCCTTTTTAGATGAATAGTTATATGGACATAGTGGGCCCACCACGGGGTCTGAGTATTGTCCTTTTTTTTATCACTAAAAGAATTAAATAATTTCATTAATATTCAAGTTTTGAATATTTGGTAATGAATTTATTTACTGTATTTACAAGTTTATTAAATACTTCAAAATATTTATTGATAAAATATTATTTTAATATGACATGTTCATTTAATATTATGTGGGATAGTGAGTCGATGCGGTGATCACTTGGGTGTTGAAAGCATCGTCGGATCTTCGTGCTACTACCCGAAATTCAATGATCGACACTCCCTCAGATTTTTGAAGCACGTGTTGATGATCTAGAGAGTTTCTACTTTGGATCCTTCAAGCAACGATCTCCATTGACAAGCTGTAGTCAACGATAGATTTGGATTCAAAATGGGTACATTTTGATTTTAATTTTATTCTCTTTAAAATTTATGAGAGATCATCATATGTCACTGGGGCTCAGATCGTCGGTGTCTAAAAGTCTCATCGATCCGCCCATGGAAACATTAAAATCCTTGGCCCACCAGCTTCCTCTGTGTGCCCTGGAACCTGTCAGTGGTATCAGAGGGATCACATATATTTTTTGAACCTAGAAAATTCAATTTTCCTTTTAATTTAGTAGAGAGTTTAAAAACGTTCTCATCGGTTAGAATGGCGAATCGATCCGATTACGAATGACAATGTTTTGGCAATTTTAAATTTTCAGATTGGATAGAAATAAGCTTTTTGATTATGGGTATTAATTTTAATTATATCTTTTTAACTGATCTAAGCATGAATGATTATCCGGATTGAATTATAATTATTTGAAAATTGTAAATTTTAAAATTTAGTAATTTGAAAAATAATTTTATTGTTGTTATAAAATTTATATAATTATTATTATAATATAATAATAATAAATTATTATTTCATTATAATAATTTTATTATTATTATATTAAAAGGCTAATTAGACATTTGAAAATATGGGGGGACTTGACTTCAAAAGAAGTCATTAAAAAATGGGTGTGGATATTAAAAAATGGTGGAAAAGACTTAAAAGAAGACTTTAAATAAAAAAAGAAAACCAACAAGTGGAGGAGGTTCAAAGTAAAAAAAACAAAAAAAAGGAATCAATAAGGGTCCACATGGAACACTTCCTCTTCATACCTCATCACACAAGGGTCGTCGCTGGATGGTATCCAACCGCAGGCCTCTCGCATCTTCCTTCTGGGTGTCCTGCACCAGTCTGTTGTCCTCTATGAATCAGGCATCGCTAGCCTACTCTTGGGCTTCCTCTACATGCCAATGTTCCCAAGCACCGCCCTGTAAGGATCCTCATGGCCTCCTCCACCTTGAACCACCCCGGACTGGCGTCCGCCTCCTGTAAAGGAAACCTCTACTAGGTCATTTCCCAATATTCCATCTACCACCAGATGACCCGAAAGGAGCCCCCTCACCATCTCGATTTTGCCTCCCAACAGCCACACGACCCGATATTGTCTTGCATGCCTCTCGACCTGGTAGATCATTGCTCCCAACTTTTGGCTTCATCCTGCTCCCACCAAAGGCCCATTGTTTGACAGAGCCCTATGGTCACCCTGCTACCCAGCCCACCTCCACCACCTTTCACCCGTAGTGTCATAGTGCAGGAGCCACCTCTGCACTCGGCCTCTTCCAGAACACTGCGGCTTCCCCCCTGGCATCATCCATGCCACGCACCAGGTCTCCCGACCTATAACCCACACTCTTCCTGGTTATTGACACCCATAAAGGGTTCACCGGGCCTTCTGGTCAGTTGTTATCCCTTCCACTGCACATGATCATTTCCATCTCGGCTTCCTAGATATGCCACTGTAGGGCACCCTACAAGAATTGAGCACTGCACCAGTCATCAACGTTGCCTCTAGGTCCTCCTCCTGTCGAGGATGCCTCCCACCGTAGCCCCACACGCCGCACCTGGGATCCCTATAGTGGGGGGTGCACAAGGAGCCTATCACTCTAGATGCTGAAAACCCCATGTTGCGTGGTCCTGCCTTCGGTAGCGCCGGATCTTGGTGCCTTTGTTGGAAATTGCAAACCAAAATTAAAAGCTGTCCGTTGAGTTCCGGATCTTCCCCATGCAACCCCTATTTTCTATGTGCCTCTTCATTTATCCATGCATTTGTTTAATTCCAAGAAAGCATTAATTATTGCCTTGTTTTTTGTTCCTTTTATTAAATGCATGGGCTGTCCATTTTTAGTGTATTTTTCATACCCTATAAATATGGGTGCATATGTAATCCGTTGGTAGAGTTGTGTGCAATACAAAAAGGTTGCTTCTTAGTGTGAAGTTTTTCTCCTCCGCTTCTTTTTTTCTCCCGTGAATTATTTGTCTCGGCTTTGTAAAGCCATCTCCTACCAACAAACTGGTATCAGAGGCGGTTCGAAGGCATCCTCCAAATTCCAAAGATGGCCACCGCGATCCAGCCGCAAGTTCCGACCTTGTCTAAGGACAACTATGAGAGGTGGTGCATTCAAATGAAGGCATTGTTCGGGTCACAAGAATTATGGGAGATCATCACCGACGGGTATGTAGTACCCACTGCGGAGGAAGAAGCGACCTTCACGAATGAAGAAAAGACGACCGTCAAAAATCAAAGGAAGAAAGACAACAAGGCGTTGTTCCTTCTCTATCAAGGGTTGGATGAATCGACGTTCGAAAAAATTGCCGAAGCAACATCGAGCAAGCAAGCTTGGGATACACTTGCCACCATTTTCAAAGGAGTTGATCGTGTGAAGCGGGTCCGTCTTCAAACATTACGAGCGGAGTTCGAAGCGACACGAATGAAGGAAGGTGAGAGTATCTCGGATTACTTCTCACGCTTAATTCTCATTATTAACAATTTGAAAAGAAATGGTGAAAAAATAGAGGATATTCGAGTTATTGAGAAAGCACTTCGATCGCTCACAACCAAGTTCGAGCATGTGGTTGTGGCAATCGAAGAATCGAAAGATTTGGAAAAATTATCTATTGAAGAGTTGATGGGGTCGTTGCAAGTACATGAGCAGCGAATGCAGAAAAATGCGGGTTCAACAATAGAGCATGCCTTAGAGTCCAAGCTGACTCTGCAAGAACCCAAGAATGGCCAAGCACAACGAGGCGGTTATCGTGCAAGAGGTAGAGGACGTGGATACCATCCAATCTATCCGCAAAAGCAACAAAACTTCAGTAGCTTCCGTGGAAGAGGATACGGTGGAGGCCGATTCACGCGTGGTCGTGGAAATGCAAAAAATATTCAATGCCATAACTGTAAAAAATTCGGCCACTATGCCTCTGATTGTTGGAGCAAGGTGAATCATGATGAACGATCCAACTATGCCGAAGCGTCACGCCATGAAGAAGAAGGTACGACACTCCTCCTCGCACAAGAAAAAGCATCTGAACACCCCGATGTATGGTATCTTGACACGGGTGCGAGCAACCACATGAGTGGTAACAAAGAACTTTTTGAAGAACTTACTGAAGAAGTTCGTGGCGACGTGACCTTCGGCGACTCATCAAAGGTACCAGTGATTGGCAAAGGTAAAATCAAAATCTATCTGAAGAATGGTGAGTCGAATTACATTTCCAATGTGTATTACGTACCAAGTATGAAAAACAACATCATAAGTCTCGGCCAACTCCTTGAAAAGGGGTATGTTATACACTTAGAGAATTCTTCTTTGTCAGTAAGAGATGCTCACAGGAGGTTGATTGCTCAAGTCCAAATGGCGAAGAATCGCATGTTTCCACTGCACATCAAAACAAAGGCCGAGGAGTGCCTATTTGGGCTCATGAAGAATGATTCGTGGAGATGGCATCTGCGTTTTGGGCATCTCCATTTTAGCGGGCTTAAACTTCTATCCTCCTCAAGAATGGTGCGTGGTTTGCCGACGATTGAATCAACAAATCATGTGTGTGAGGCATGCACACTCGGCAAACAACAAAGGAACTCCTTCCCAAGTGGAGTGTCCAGAAGAGCAACAGAACCACTTCAGTTGGTTCACACCGACATCTGCGGACCACTTGAAACACCCTCACTTGGAGGTAATAGGTACTTCATTACCCTTATTGATGATTTCAGTAGAAGACTCTGGGTGTATTGCATCAAGGAGAAATCTTCCGCCTTTTCTATCTTTAAAATTTTCAAAGCTCGTGTTGAAGCTGAGAGTGGTCACAAAATCAAAGTGCTGAGATCTGATAGAGGTGGAGAATACACCTCAAATGCATTTCAAGAATTTTGCAGGGAGCATGGCATCAAGCAGCAATACACTGCTGCTTACACCCCACAGCAGAACGGCATTGCAGAAAGGAAGAACCGTACCATCCTCGACATGACGAGGACCATGCTGAAGGAGAAAGGGCTGCCAAAGAGTTTTTGGGCAGAGGCTGTGGCGTGTACTGCCTACTTGCTCAATCGGTGTCCAACGAAGAGTGTCAAGAACTTTACACCACAAGAGGCGTGGAGCGGCTACAAACCGAGCGTGGCGCACTTAAGAATCTTCGGGTGTGTCGCCTATGCTCAAGTTCCAGAAGCAAGAAGAAGGAAGTTGGATGATCGTGGCGAGAAATGCATTTTCATCGGCTATTGTGAAGCCTCTAAAGCCTACAAGCTTTACAATCCACTAACCAATAAATTAGTGGTTAGTAGAGATGTGGTCTTTAGTGAGGAAGAAGCGTGGAAATGGGATAATGAAGAACCAAACAAGGATGTTGTAGTCGAAACTGAAGATTTTGAAGAAAGACATGATCATCAGGAGCAGACGCCCACAACACCTTCCTCGGGTGCATCATCAGTTGGAAGAAGTCCAGGAGTACATTTCCTCACTCCTCAAAGCACTCCATCAAATCAAAATTTGGCCAGCTCATCCTCGCCTATGGCTCCTATGAAGATGAAAAATTTGAGTGACATTTATGAGCAGACTGAAGAGGTAAATCTTTTTTGCTTGTATGCAGATCATGAGCCTTTGACCTTTCAGGAAGCCATGAGGGAAGAAAGCTGGAGAATGGCTATGGAAGAAGAAATTCGTGCCATAGAGAGAAATGACACGTGGGAGTTGACTACACTCCCAAAAAGACAGAAGAGCATTAGTGTCAAATGGGTGTACAAAATAAAGAGAAATGTTGATGGCGAGATCGATCGATACAAGGCAAGGCTTGTAGCAAAGGGGTACAAACAGAAATACGGGGTGGACTACGAAGAAGTCTTTGCTCCTGTTGCTCGCCTTGACACTGTAAGAATGATTATATCCCTTGCTGTCCATCACAGTTGGATGATCTACCAACTGGATGTGAAGTCTGCGTTCTTAAATGGATTTTTGGAAGAAGAGGTCTATGTTGACCAGCCTGAAGGCTTTGTCATGCAAGGGGAGGAAGACAAAGTGTATCGATTAAATAAAGCACTTTATGGGTTGAAGCAGGCTCCTCGCGCATGGAATGCACGCATTGACAGTTATCTCCGAGAGAATGGCTTCGCCCAATGTCCATATGAGCATGCGGTTTACATCAAGCAGAATGATCGTGGCGATATTCTTATTGCATGCTTGTATGTTGATGATTTGTTGTTTACAGGGAATTGTCGACCAATGTTCGATGATTTCAAGGAGGCCATGTTCAAAGAGTTCGAGATGACCGATGGGGGTCTCATGTCCTTCTTTCTGGGCATAGAAGTGAAGCAACAACATGGCGGCATTTATATATCTCAGAAGAGATATGCCAAGGAGTTGCTTGAAAAATTCAAGATGGCCGATTGTAATGCTGTAAACACACCGGTTGCAACGAGCTTGAAACTGACAAAAGATGGAGAAGGAAGAAGCGTTGACTCGACTCTGTTCAAGAGTCTGATTGGAAGCCTGAGATATCTCACAATCACAAGGCCAGATATTGTCTATTGTGTTGGACTTCTAAGCAGGTATATGGAGACACCGAAGGAGTCACACTGGCTAGCTGCAAAACGTATCCTCAGGTACATTAAAGGAACAATAGATTTTGGTCTCTTTTATCCATACAACGAAGAAGCAGAGCTGTATGGATACTCAGACAGTGATTGGGGAGGTGACCAAGATGAAAGAAAAAGCACTACTGGGTACGTATTTTTTCTTGGATCGACTGCTTTTACATGGAATTCAAGAAAGCAAAGTGTGGTTGCTTTATCCACATGTGAAGCAGAGTATGTGGCAGCATCCTCTACTGTTTGTGAGGGAATATGGCTGAGAAATTTTTTGAAGGAAATGAAGCATCCACAGGATGGATCTACGGTGATATATGTGGATAACAAGTCGGCTATTGAACTAGCCAAAAATCCGGTGCAGCATGGGAGAAGCAAACACATTGATACTCGTTTTCATTTCCTCAGGGATCATGTGAAACAAAAAACTATTAAATTGGAATATTGCCATACTACGGAACAGGTGGCAGATATTTTCACAAAGGCACTACCAACAGATGTATTCAAACGGCTTAGAATGATGCTCGGAATGAAGTCAGTTTTGGTTTGAAGGGGAGTGTTGGAAATTGCAAACCAAAATTAAAAGCTGTCCGTTG
The DNA here is from genome assembly GCA_963277665.1 of Viscum album. NCBI lineage: Eukaryota > Viridiplantae > Streptophyta > Magnoliopsida > Santalales > Viscaceae > Viscum > Viscum album. The sequence continues at coordinate 1,972,581,470 of OY728151.1, forward strand.
AGTTCCGGATCTTCCCCATGCAACCCCTATTTTCTATGTGCCTCTTCATTTATCCATGCATTTGTTTAATTCCAAGAAAGCATTAATTATTGCCTTGTTTTTTGTTCCTTTTATTAAATGCATGGGCTGTCCATTTTTAGTGTATTTTTCATACCCTATAAATATGGGTGCATATGTAATCCGTTGGTAGAGTTGTGTGCAATACAAAAAGGTTGCTTCTTTGTGTGAAGTTTTTCTCCTCCGCTTCTTTTTTTCTCCCGTGAATTATTTGTCTCGGCTTTGTAAAGCCATCTCCTACCAACAGCCTTTGCCTCCTGGTCTCGCTTCCCAACTCCATTCCAGTAAACTCTCCCAAGAAGTGACCCTGTAGCCCTATCCCCAATGTCGGACCTCGGACCAACAACAAGTATAGCCGCATCCTGCATACCTCAACAGGAACCGCGGCCCCACTGGATTCTGTATAGTTCCACGAGGTGTTATTTTCCTGCAAGTTATTTTTCTATAGCTCAAAATTAGCCCCAAAATGATTAGTGTGAATCATCCCAACCCATAACGGGTTTGGGAAGATTGGACCTACAAATTTAGGCCTTGCATAGCCTCAGTGGGCCCTGTACAGGTTAGGCCCAACCCACACGGGCCCTGCAGTCAAGTTCCGTTGACTGACCAATTTTAATTAATCAAAGTAATTAATTAAATTTGCTTAATTTTAGTATTTAAATTTAATTAATTAAAATTAATTTTGGTTAATTATTTTAATGCCTAAAGATATAAATTTATTTAATTATACTGTTAGAATATATTATTTAATTAATTTAATTTTGGAGTAAAAATTAATGTATTCAGTGGAATGATGATTAATTAAATTATTTGAATTTATTAATCAATTTAATTTAATTAAATAAACAATCATACTTATTTAATGCATTTTTATTTTATCACACATATTTTACCCATATAGTTCTCTGGAGAACCAGACCGTGTATGTTTCTTTAATTTAATTAATGATTTTAATTGTGTGCGATGATTTTAATTAAATAAATAGACGGCATGAGCATCGTCTTTCATTTTCAGTTAAAATGTTTAAGGACCAGCGTGTCTGATTCATTTGGTTTACATTTAAAATCCTAAGCCCCCTCGCCTGCATGCGAGTATCGTTGTACTACAGGCAAAGATGGAAAACGATATAGATGATGCATTATGTGATGTGGACCCCGCTGAGATGAGGTCGTACTCCAAAACGTGATATAGACTATGCCAAGATGAGGCAATATGTCAGATGTGAAGTGAACATACAAGATGAGGGCTCTCTTCATTAGGAGTCAAGTTTCGACGTAGGTATGATTTCCTCAGGTCATTTAGATTCTCAAGACTAGTCAGGTAGTAGTTTACCTTTATACATTTATTTATTATTTTATGCATTTTAGAACAGCGGGAAAATACATAAAAGAATAGATAATAAAATGCATAATGAATCGGAATATGTTTTTCTATTAAATATCAATTGTGAGCATGACATCATAGATGAACATTTTTAATAGAAATTCATCACATTCATCGAGAGGGAAAAACAAAAACCCCTTAAAGAAATGTGAAGTCATTACAGCCTTCCGTCATTCAAATTTGAACAAAACCTAGTTTTTGAGGTGATGGTCATGCCATAGATGAGGGTGCCTCTTACTAACGGGGAGCACGTAATAGAATTGTGGGTTTACATAAATAAAATTTCAGAAAAGAAATAGGCATAGCTTGCTTGTTGTAATTTTAGAGGCAAGCGTTGAGTAAATCAGAGTATGATTTCTGAAGTTGGGACTTCACTCAACAGATCATGGAAGCATGAGTTAATGCAGTTGGCCAGCCAAAATCATACTCTGGACCCTCCGAGTAGTGGCATAGCCATATCTTATAGAAAATGAGGTAGGTTCAGGGATCCGTTCCACTAGAATACTCAAGAGTATTCGAATTCTAGTACAGAGGGTTCCTAGAATTTGAAAAATTAGTGGGAGACATTTGATGATTAAATTAATTAGTAATGTCACATTTGGTAATAAATATTAAAAGTACAACCTACTAAAGTTTATTTAAAGAGAATGGAAATAAACACCTCAATAAAACGGTGATATGTATTAGAAAATTTTAATGTCTAAACTAAGCACAAATTTCCAAATTGTAATATGGGCGCTCGCGCACATTACTACTATATCGAAATTCAAGGTTCTTGTTTCCCAACCTCTTAAGCCACCTCAGTAAGTGAGGGTGTAAAACTACATACAAGAGACTCATGAATAAAGAATATCATGGTTCTATCATAATGATATAATCAACGTCTGATGTTAGTTACCGTCTCTTAATCATGACATGGATGATGTTACATGTAGTCTCATCTCCAAGAAGTATCCAAGGAGAAAGCTAATCAATATTTGAATGAAATTATTGCACTCGGTTTGTGTAAAGTGAAATAAAGTTCATGATCTTTCATGCCATCCCATTCTTATATATTTTACACCGAATTACTCTTATTTCAATAAAGGATACAAACCAATATTATAGAGTAAAGTGCTTCATTAACTTTAAGGTAACATTCTCCATGTAACAAGAATATTAAAGAAAGTATCGTATTTTGTTCTTATGGAAAATACATTGAATCACATGGTGAAAGGGCCTATTTAAAGTTAAGCCAAAGGAAGATTCGTCATGTCCATCAAAAGAAAAGTTTTTGGTTATATAACAAGAGGTTATTTTCATCACATATAGAATTAAATTTATAGAATTTAAAAATGCAATAGACTGAAATACTATATACAAGTACCCACTTCTCGTTCAGTTAATATCCATCAAATATAAGTATTATTTTCTCACATACATATTGTGTATTAAAATACAATTCTCTTTTCACATATATGGATTGAAATAAATTAACCAAGTATGTAGAAAAAAATTACTAGGAGTAAGGTGTCTTCTCCAAGAAGCTGAGAAAGGGTGATTCCTAGGTCAGCAATGAGACACACATAACTTCAAATTGCCATGTAATTGACTCAAATAGAACAATTTGTTGAGTATAACCAAAAAAAATTATCCTATGGGCCATTTTTGACAAGATGATACATTATTCCATGTTTTGGAATGAATTTTTTTGTTGGTAACATACTCAACAAATAAGTTCATTGTTACTTGAATCAAAGGAAAAATATGATTAATATAAATTGTAAGACCTACCAAGTTGTGGCAATATAGTTCTTTGTTAACAAAAACTAAAAGTGGATTTCAAGAATATACCTAGTATGGTATTTAGGCTCTTCACATCTAAACTACTTTTGTATTATTGACATATTTAGTTTAGACAAAGAAACCTTTAGAGATTATAGTATGACACAAAGCTTCCTGGATTAGTTCAACAAGAGAGTGTGAAATATGCCACAGGAAATCTGGAGGTAAAGATACTTCATATGATTGTTTTAAGCTATTAAGGAATTTAATAGTGAAGTATATGTATGGTAAGAATATATGAGTTTATTCTTATCAGTTTGCTGAAGAGTATCTTGATTATGAAATTGTCGATCATGATAATGTAGAGTGGAGTAATACCTAAACACATGTTACCTAATGTACATCTTCATATTGATGTTCATACGGATGATCTATGATGATTATTACATATTACCATTTATCAAAAAACATGTTTCATGGATAAATTCAAAAATCCATATGTTACACATCAAAGTTATGATGTAAGTTGTATCAACGTTACAACTTGCAATAACTTCCATTATATTTCAAAAATGTACATTGAAAATAACGGTGTAAACCCAAAACCGGTATGACAACTCAAATGCCAAATAGATATCATACGATTCATAGTATGATGAAAATCCATTATGTCATAGGACATGTGTCAGTATGAAATGATTTTGTGAAGATATAAACAAACATGCATCAAGCTAAACACATTGTTCATCTAGGTAATTATCCTAATGGTTTCTTAGGATATTACATAAATCTATAATATAGAAAACAAGTACAAAAATGTTAGAATAAATTTCTATATAAGGATATATATATCTCTATTAGAGATATTGGGAGCTAAATTGACTTTAACATAGTCAAGGATCATGATGCACAAATGGTTGTCATAGGAACAAGTTCTATAAGTACATGTGGAATAGGAATGTTCTAGTGACTAATACTACGTAGGAAAAATGAAACCATGGTGTCGGTTTTATTTTCATCATGGCTGGTGATAAATTATTTATTGAGAATAATAAATGCTACAAGTAAGGCTATATATGGGAATGAGTTAAGATTGAAAATATAAACTAAAATTTAATAATGGATTCCATGTATCAAATTTCAAAGGGGATTATAAACTGAATACTATGGTGGGTATTCAAATGAAAAGATAATTGGATGTTACAAGCTTGGTACCAATAATGCTCGATTGGTTATACCAAGTGAGTATTCCTAAATACATTTGAATTTTACTTTTCATAGATAACTTCTAAGTTCATTAAATTTGTCATTGGATGTCAAGATCTTCTTTCGTTGATGGTGTCTATATGATACAACCAATATGAGATGATGACATCATATGATTCTAATGAAGGTTGTAAGTTACTGAAATCCAGTTCTCGATTAAATTAAGCAATATGATCTTAGAGCATTCATTTCAAATGATTGTTTTCCATGTGTCCAACAATGGTTAAGTATGAGCGCCAATGTTTCCAAAGTGAAATAAGTTTGGAAACATATATAAAATAGATCATGATCTTAAAATTAGATAAGATTAGAATAAATGTAATTCTCTAATGACTGACTTAATGTTGCAACTTGAGTTCTAAGGAACATAATCTAATGATGTAGATCCATATCTTTCTTAGTCTTAGTCAATCATATATATAGTGAAACTGTATTGAAAAATACAGGTTGGAACAATACAAGTTAAGAATTGTTTCCAATGTTACATGGCATAATCTCTTTAGGATGACATGATCAGAACATGGGAAGAGATTAATGATGGGAATTGATACCATATGCTTCAGTGATGTATCAATTGCATATGCCATGATATGTATAATAATTGACATTTCTAGGATATACTTTATTGTAGGAAAATATTAATAGTTTCCAGGATCACTTCAAGTGATGCAGTTAGAGCTATCATCTTGTACTTCGACAAGTACAGATGATATATACCTTGTATATGGAGAATATGGTATACTAGTTTTTGTGGGACACAAACTCGTAATATTTAGATCAATTTTATCTAGTATCGTAGTTAGGAAAAGGTGATGAGTGATTCAAGATCATAAAAGCTTCTAGTGTCCAAACATACAAATACCGATTATGTTTCATCTCCTAAGGAAGATAAGAAGTAGTTAAATGCAATGATTTTTTTCTAGTTCATGGAATCTCACCTAGTGAGAAAAGTATTATCATAATGTGAATTATGATATTCTTACTAGACACGTTGTCAAGTTATGAAAATGGAAAATAGTGATATACTTGGGGATACCTTATCTTGAGAACTTTTACTCAAGCAGATGAGTTCGCAAATAGCAGATAAGCCACACGGTGAAAACGTGGCAGGCCCAGAAGTTAAACCCATTACCTAGAAGAAGCATGATATTTATCATGTGAGTATCTATCAATTTTTGGATTGAAAGATGGATCTAGTGAAATTGGGAGTGTTGAAATAGTGGGTTCTAGAGACCCAACTATACAATAGTTTTGATTACCATATCATGTATACAATCAGTTATATATGAAGTTATCTTACCATTATAGTGTATACTTTTCTGCATCCACTATTATAATGGAAATTTTCAAATATTAATTGTCGTATCAAAAGGTTAGAGAAAATATTATTCAATAATGATAACATCAAGATACAATGACATTGATCATAAATATATGTTCTATAGACTAGATACATCTTATTGACTAAAAATAGAAGATGCTGGACTATCAGGTGTTGGGGGATCATAATCCTTGAGACATCTTCTCATTATGTTCACACTTGGTTATCTCTATTAATGAGATCATGAGGACAGACCGGCCAATAGGAACACCCCATGTTTTGGGTGTCATTGGTCATTACAATCTACAGACATATGTATTGGTATCCTAACTTGAGACCACTACCAATGTGAACAATTTGATTATGTACATTGATGCAAGGAGAAAACCATGGTATTGAAATCATAGTGTGGTAGCTTGTGTTGGGTGTTTTGTTGCTGGTATGAAATTGGTCGAATTGTCAAGAAAGGATTTGGTCCTTCCATGTTTAGGAAGTTTTATATCACATCCCTGGTTGATGAGGATGGTGATGTCATCATAATTATTTGGCCAAATTAGTAAAAAGGTAAATCCATCGTGTTAGATCAACAAATAATAATGCAAGAAAATAGTGATGACACAAGTGTGTGTCCTGCTTTCTAGGATATTTAATGAGAAATAGATTATAGTACACAGTCAGTGTTCGTAGGATGGTTGTCATTGCTATGAAAATCCTTATCTATTTTGGGGCCATGATGGGCTACTAGACTCCGCTCTTGGTATGTGAGTTCATTAAATGCTATCGAGATAAGGGACTAGAGGGTCACACACAATAGTGTATTCAAGAATCTTCCACATTCATCCAAATAGGTATATGGACATAGTGGGCCCAACCATGGGGTCTGAGTATTGTCCACATTTTCAATCACAAAAAGAATTAAATAAATTGATTAATTTTCATGTTATGAATATTTGGGATTAAATTTATTTAATGAATTTACAAGTTTAGTAAATATGAGATAATATTAATTGAACGAATATTTTTTTAATATTCAACGTTCGTTTAATATTAATGAATATAGAGAGTCAAGTTAAATGTCTTGGGATTTATCATGTAATATATTTTATATATATTAAATGTATGTGATAAAATATTAGATAATATTTTTTTAGTTTAGTTCATCAAATTTATTTATTTAGTGGACGTTGAAATAAACTGGGTTAGGGGAAACCAACCGGGTATTTCTCAACACCACATTAAATATAAGGAAAGGATCTCTTATATATTCTGAAATTCACAATTCATTCATTCCACGGATTGAAATCCAGAGCCTCTCTCTCCTACCACTATCTATAGAGAGAACATCTCGACCTATGAAGCTCAGATCAAGATCTCTCTTCCACATCAAAGGAATCACGATGCGGTGATCATCGGGATGTAGAAATCATCCTCATATCACCACACTAACACCCAGAATTCGACGATCAATGCTCCCATGGGTTTTTAAAGCATGTGTCAATGATACTGAGGGTTCCTACTTTGGATCCTTCAAGCAAAGACTTCCATCGACTAGTTGTTGTCGACTGAATCTTCGTATTCGAAATGGGTATGTTTTCGAATTAATTTTGTGATCTTTACAATTTATGTGAGATCATCAGACCTTATCGGGGATCAGATCGTCATTATTGACAAGTCTCATCAATCCACCGATTAAAATTTTAAAATCCTATGCCCACCGGCTTTCACTGCGGGCCCCAGAACCTATCACATTCTTACGTTTCCATTGAATATGCACAAAAAGAATATATTTCCCACAATAAATCATCTCCTTATAATACTTGATCTCCACCATGTACTCAGTAAAAGTCTCCCCATCCTCTTTGTCCAGCTCACCCCTGTCGATGACGTGTTGTTGGTCACACACATACCTCCTTAGCGGCGACACATGGAATACGTCATGTACCCTCTCTAAATGAGGAGGTATATCCAAGAATTATGCCACCTCACCAAATCTGCATACTATATAGAAAGGGCTAATGAACCTAAGTGTTATCTTGTATCCTCGACAAAATCTCTATAATCCCCATCAAGGTGAAATAAGAAGGAACACATTGTCTCCTTAATCAAACTCCAGAGGCCTCTATCACCTGTCAGCATAAGACTTATGATGACTATGTGAAGTATTGATACACTCTTAGATGATCTACACCAACTATGTATTCGTTTTCACCAAATCTAAGCCCATTAGTTTTGTATCTCTTGGGTCTGTCCAGCTAAGGGTTAACCTACTGGGTCACCCGTAAAAGGCCTCGATTCGGGCCATACCAATTGAGGAATTGTAGATTTTAATATATTAAAACTCTACCATTGGTAATTTATCCTCCCATATATGGAAAAAGTCTAACATGCAAGCTCATAGTATGTCCTCCATAACCTAAATGGTTTGATCAGTCTTGTCATCTGTCTGTGGGTAGAATGTTTAGCTCAAACGTAATTGGGTCCTAAACACCTCTTGTAATCCCTTCCACAATTGGGATGTAAATCTATCATCACGATATGAAACTATCATCTATGGGACCCAATGTAGTTTAACTATATCCTAAAGATTGAGGTGTCCAATGCACTATATCAATCTCTTCTCTAAAATAGTTTGTAAGTGGGCCGACATGGTGTGTCTTTCAAAAATAACCCAGAGGGAATTGTGTCCCTTAAAAATATGTGGTAAAACATAACTAATTCCATAAATATTCTATCCCAATTATATTCTATACCCTCAAGGTGTTTATACAAATCCACTAGAACCTGGTACACGTCCTTCACATTCTGACAAGTAAGGCGTCGATTGGAAAATAATGTCACTTCCTTCATCATTCGTAGGCACCAAAACTGATGTCAGAGGTCCTAGTACCTCTTTTCCATACCTAGATGTGCTGCCAAAAGGGATATACAAAACTCTATCAGAACATCCTCTTTCAATTCCACTAGTTCTATAGTTCATCCTTTGAAAAGAACGACGTGCACCACACCTTTCAAATATCCATCTAGAGCATGCCCTGTTGAAATATGATAACGTAAGGTCTCTCATTTGGTATCCCAAGTTATGACTCTTTGAATATATATATGAGTGGTGGGTGACCACCAAAAATTTGAGGTAAGATGGTACATCTCCATCCACAAAGGATAACTCTATTGAGGCTAACTACTATGACACCTCATTTAGAAACTGTGAACTGGATCTCCTGCTGAGAGAATCTACCACCATGTTCCACTTCCAATGAGTATAAAAAATCTTGAAGTCATGGTCCTAGAAGAAATATTTCCATATCCATTGTCTCAAGTTTATATCCTTATGAGAGAATATATACATGATTATCTTATGATCGGAGTTGATGATAAACCACTCTTCCATTATGTAGTGTTGCCACATCATCAATATGAAGACTACCACTGCTATGTCAACAACATGGGTCACATAGTTTTTCTTGTATGGTCTCAACTAATGTGAACCATAGGCAATCAATAATTGAATCTAAATCAGGACACAACCAACCCTGGTTCTTTATACATCGTAAAACTCTATGTACTCAGAACCCCCCTCTCGCACTCTCAAGATGGGATAGCTTGTCAATCTTTGCCTCAACTGATGATAACTATCCTGGATCATTTCCATCAACATGAATGTCATCCAATTTCATGTTAAGGATGTCTAGTATTCTTCCAACCTATATAATTCTTTAAAACCCCTATGATATTCCCATTCCATACCAAAGAAAATATAAACCTTAGTAACACTCTTTGGTGGATCCTATGAAAGCAATGCCACAATCTTCGATGGATCTACTAAAACTCCAGACATTGAAATGAAATGTACCATAAAATGGACCTCTTAAACCCATAATTTACACCTAAAGAGAATCATGTATATGTGTCTCTCCCATAGGTTTTACAGGACCACCCTCAAGTGTCTCACATGCTCCTCCTCAGACACTAAGTACACTAGGATTTCATCAATAAAGACCACTATGATCTGAACTATGTAAGGCTAGAAGATCTTGTTCATGAGTCCCATGAACATTTTTGTGGTTTTCTTCATACAAAAAAGAATAACCAATTACTCATAGTGGTCATAAAGGCATCATAAGGATATCTTCGGCACATCCTCACCCCATACTTTTAGCTGTTGATAGCCAGATCTGAGGTCAATCTTCAAGAATCACTGTGCCACTTTCAACTGATCAAAGAGGTCATAAATACTCATTATTAGAAAATTATTCTTCATGGTCATCAGGATTAAGTTCCATTAATACACTCATAACATCATGACCCTATATTACATCTTGGAAAACAAAACTAGGGCAGCCCAGTGTGAAACACTAGGTCTCACGAATCCCATGATCGATAAGTCCTCCAACATTACCCTTATCTCGCGAAGCTTTGTGGGAGCCATTAAATATTATAATATAGATATTAATGTTGTCTCAGGGTATAGATCAATGCATAAGTCTATCAACCAATAGGAAGGTAAACCTGGAACATCCTCAAAAAATCTGTCACCATAATCTTCCACCGCTGCATGAAACTGAGGAATCATATCATCTACTGCATCGAGGGTCAGACTTTCCAAATGATGAGTGATTTCTTTCACCCTATTATGTGTGAGTCATTCATGCACTTCATGTGTTTCCATTTCACCAAAAAGGAAAACCAAGTTCTATCACTATGGAAAAACCACACACAAGGCCTAAAATATTCAATATTAGCTTGATCTATGGATAACCATTCCATACCAAGAATGACGTAATAAGACCTCAACATCTCTACTATGTGATCCAAACTGAAACCTTCACCTACCAGATTATTATCACACTATCAGCACCAATGTGTGATCATCAAATACCTTCCCCTAGAAGCCTCCATGTGTAAGGTTCGAGTCAATAATTCAATTGGAATCTACTATTATCAAACAATATTTATGGAAGGAAAGGAATAACTAGCACCGACATCTCTAAAAACTATAGATAAGGTGTAAAATATAAGATCATTCCAAGATTTAACACTAGATCCTGAGGGTCATAAGCCAATATTTCCTACAACTGACCTCATCGCTATCCACCATCTCTCTATGCCAAGCATGGACCACCTGCGGTGGTGGTTGTAATAGGACCAACATCCAACCAACTCATGTTTCCCTAATTACTCTACTTGAAATATCTCTACTATCAGTGATTGCTCAAGTACCACAACATAGTTAGGATTTCTAAGGGACGCCACCGATTCTCTGATGTCCCGAAATAAGACCTGATATAAGGTTTGATACATAAAGAAATGTTCCCATTCCATATCCAAGAAGTATCTTGAATGATTAGTAAAAATAATTAAATTCTCTATTATGGTCATACTTCCCTACTGTAGATATAGAAGCTCTTATATTCACATCAATCATAACATGGTCGAATAGAACTCCTCTCTAAAGAGACACTTCAAGTTTGTCTTAGAGAGAGTTTTCTGTTCATGTTTCTATGTCTCTAAGATCCACTATCACCTCACATATCCCAAAATAAGTATCCCAATCAGGACTATCATATGATCAGAAGGCATCCTCACAAGGCGGAAAACATGGGTGATAGCCACTAACCAATCCTCATCCATCTATGGGTTGGGCTCACCCAAAACCCTGGGAGGTTTCTTCATCTGAAACTCATGATATGCACTCAGCCTTCATGAATCCTTATCTGATAGTGATGGTTGTATTTAATTATCTATAGGTGGTGGTGTGTCCTGTAAACCACCCCATGGTGATATCTCTATTATGGTCCCCTATACTAATGACTTGTCACCAGGTGGATCATCGTCATGATCCCAAGGTGTAATCCTATCTGATTCTCTATATGGAAGCATCCTATAATAAAACAAGACATAACATGGTAAATAGAGTATATCTGGAGAGTAGACTCAATATGTATGTGGAAAATACAACCAATACTATATGATTCATGTACCCTTGATTTTTCCAACAACCAGTGTTTTTATGTACTGAGTGGAAAATAAGGTTCTTAGAGTCCTATTGTATGGATATGTCGGCCACTGCAACAACACTAGAATCCCTGACCTAAAATCAAAACTCGAACTAGATAACACTATTTCTCCAAAAAAATCTCACAGACTCAGAATCCTAAAGTAGAATCGCCCCCCTATAATACCACTCTTTTACTACCTAACCTAGAGGGGCCCATGTCATGACTACCCGAATCATGCCTCCAGTAATCCAAGGGTTTTTGCCTATCACTAAGTATCAGTATCCCATAAATGGGTGGAATTATCCTAAATTACTTGTACACATGAACACATATCCAATCCACAAATACTAAAATGTAAAAAAACTATGTAAATAATGTAAGAAAACCACTATATCCCACAACAAGAGTATAACAGTGAAAGTACTAGAAAGTAAATAGGTTCAAACAAAATTCCACTAAAAAGAGTACATAACCACTAGTCTATCCTATAAAAAATAGGTTCTAGAGCTGTTGTCTAAAAATCCATAGGAAACCGCCTTAGTCTCTCTGGTCTCACAAATCACCACCTAGTCCTGGTCTACCTAATACATTGTCAAAATGTCAACCATCTGCACAAGGAATGAAATGTTATGGAAAATAACACGCATGGTTGAGTGTAACAATACTCAAAAGAACACACTAAAACCACAAAGGAGTACCATAATGAAATACCATAGAGGAAAGTATAGTTAGATCTACACTGGTATGTGTCTACAACACATATAACAAAAATTTCCAAGTATACACAATACAAGACACAAATTCTAGAAGAAACCACAACCAATTACAAACCACATGATTCTTATTGAAGAATTCTCATTCCTAGATAACTCACTCCATAAGTTATGATATCATCAGAGACTTTCAAGAAGATTTATAACTCAATTAGTCCATGCCCAAAGATAAGGGATTGATCAAAGAAGACTATGATACACATATAGGGGGTCCTACCCAAACACTTTGCGAAATACCAAGCACCTAATATAAATCAACCTGCAATGTAGATAATCTTTCCAAAACACACCAGGGAATACCACTGAACCAACTGATGTGGCCTCAATATGGAGGACCAAAACAATACTCTTGGTGGTTAATCCAATACCACAAAACACTAATATAGGTGATAGAAGATTGCACTCTAGTCTCATGGTGGAAAACCATAATTGATCAAGGACTGGATCTCTATAAAAGATTATAGTCCATTTATGTGGACCTAATGTCATGCTAAACCCTTGAGAAATGTACCAAGGAAATGCTTTCCACCAATACCAGTACAAACTAAAAATTCACCACTTGTATCAAAAGCATCATCTTGTCCTGAGGGTCTCAATTCCATAGACAGCTCATTTATTAGACACTATTATTAGAAGTACCAATGGTATGGAGCATTAAATGGGGTCACTAGGCCTATGGAACAACCACATGGTCTGTCTACCACCCCTTGGACTAGCCACCACAAACCAATTGTGGCAGTCGGCCAAGATGGTGAACCATATTCGGTCATAGAAGCATAGTTTCTCCACACACAATCACTAGAGAAACTGTGCCTCGCACTCAACCATCATGAACGTCCATGGGGTTCCTCCACCCCATCCACCCTAGGTCTGTCCTAGGTCTGAACTGGCCCACCTGGCCCAGGTCCAGTCTGTCGGTCCTAGCCATCTTGTGTGTGGGCCGTCGGGGCCCCGCCCACAACATGCCTGCTTGTGTCCCATGTGGCCTCCCATGTATGCTGGTATTCCACATCTGTCATTATTCTGCATCACTCATGGTTCCACATCTATAGCAGTTATATGTCAGTCGTAGTTCTGTAGCCTCTAACTACATGGGCGCCACCATGGTCTGCTTCTACTAGCCCTACCGACTCCCACACAGCCATCATCTCTCATGCAGCTCTGCCACCAATGGAATTTACTACCACTACTAGTAACACCACACCATTGTGTGCCTCAATATGACATCGACCACTCTCTCCACCCATTCTATAAGACAAAAATCTCTATATGATGATCATAATTACAAATGGTCATATATCTAGGTTCGTTGTGTCCCAATCTACACAGATCAAGCGTCTATTGTCAATTTTCCTCTAATCCGAGGGTTTGGTGAGATTTATAGCCACCAAGAACAGTCGATCCATGACTGTTGGGGGCTAACGGTGAAAACAAATAATAATAATTAGAAAAAGAACAAATAGTTACCCTGAGGAAATAACCTCATTCATTCATCATGTCAGCCTCAATCCGTTTCAATTTGAATGATAAATGAAGAGGTATAAAAATAAATCTCCTAATCACCAGACATATAATATCCCATCCTACAACAAGGATTGATCCATAGGCCAATATGTTGGTTAATTGGTCCTCATTTATCATAAAATTAATGATTAAGGAAAAAAAATCAAATGACACACCATACATCAATTTGGGTTGATTATTGATATAGAAAGACATGTTGTTGTCATCATTAGCAATGTTTCTCCTATCAAAGGTTTTTCATTTGATCGATCTATAGTCATCCGCAAATGGTTTCTCTGGAGGTTATTTCACTATTCCTTCTAAGAGAAATCTAGGGTCATGATGTTAACCCAAAATTTCATACAAAGGAAAATTAATATTGATATCAATGCTTCAAAATAATTTCTTTATTAAATTATTTTATTTACGGTAACATAATTTGTGACTTATTATAAAGAAGACCCATGCAGACTAATGTTAAGTCACGCCTATAGTAAATCCATCATTTTGAGCTCAATGTGGCCCTTAGATTTCTGATCTAGGAACCAGTATAACAGTTATGCCACTTTTTCAGGAATTTTTTTTTGCATTCTATTAAAAAGTTTTATATTTTTTAAACATTTATTCCATGTATAATGGGCCATGAATTTATTTATGTGAAAAAGGCCCCCATCAATTTGATGTACTACATATCCGATGGGATTTTAGAAATGGATTAAATCTCTAGAGAATATATTTATTGTATTAGGATGCATTGGAAAGGAAAATATTGCACTTTTGGTCTATCGCCACCAAGATGATGTAGATCAGTGGTGGTATATGATCTAGAATACATGATTCAAAGAATAAATTTAAATCATGGAATGGAGTAATTTTAAAGAGAAATTATTTGATAAATACTTCCCTCATGATAAAAAAACATAAATTATTATAACTTTCGTTTTCTTAAAGAAAAAAGAGAAATAAAGTGTTACGAAGTGTGATGATGCCTTTACCAGGTCAGTAAGGTATGCTACATATTTCATATACAACATGAAATGCAAGATTTATCAATTCTTTGAAGGAATTAAGAAATGTCCTTGAAGTTTTCTAGTGTCTCAAAACATTTCTTCATGTGATGAAATATATTAATGTTATATCAAGATTGAGAATGAATTCTCTATGTCCTATAGATTCAAGGGAAAGCAAGAGACGAAGAGGACTTACGAACACCATGAAAAAGGGAATGAGTTTAGGAATATAAAGGAAATGAAGGACTTTATAACATGTGATAACTATGGAATGAATCACCCTGGTAAATTTTTTAAAGGATTATTATTTTTCTATAAGTGTGGAGAAAAGGGTCACTGGAAAAAATAATGTAAAGGGGAGAATGAAAAGCTTATTTTAGTGTTACAACTTAAAAGAGATGGGGAACTATGAAAACAAATTCCCCAAGAACCAAGGATTATACCTCCATAAAAGATAAGGGATCAAGGTAAATCTTATATAATTGACACAGCTGAAGAGGAATGATTAATGTACTTCTATATTTCGATCTAAGAAATATTCTATGAAATTATTTTATTTATAATGTTATCATCATATGATTTATCAAATATGTTTGGATTGTACTATAGTAATTTTTTCAATAAAGATTTGAGATGTTATATAAAATGGTACCAAGAATGCATATAATTTATAAAGTTAATCATTTCAAAAAAATAAATGATTAAGGGAATAAAAACCCTTAATATGTTTTTTATGTTGAGATAATGATAAAGAAAATAATTATTTTGAAAAGTGTTTACTACCATGTAACAAATTGATGAAATTTCGACAACTTTTATATGCTATCATTGATAGATTTTACGTTATTTTTTTATTTGTGTAATATATCCAATAACAGGTGTCTTACTTAATTAATAATGAAGATTACATGTTTCCATTAACGTTTTATGGTAATTTATGTTATAAAAATATTTCAAGAGGGTACATGATGAAGTTATTTACATGCTTAGAATGTGAAAATTTAGAACTAATTCATGTTGATTAAAGGATTATGATATGTTAATTTTTGAAATTTTATGACCTTATTTCTAAATTGATGGATTGTAATCTTTTCAAAAAGTTGATATTTTATGAAATGGTTGATCATTAGATATTATTTTAGATGTTAATGTTTTACTTTGACATATGAGGATTCATATTCCTTAAGATGATGCAGAAATAGTTCAAGGAGTAATAAAAGTAAAATATTATGTATATACAAACTTGTATTTAATTATATTCTTATAGAGTAATATAATTATTTATCTATAGAAAACAGGAATTTTTTAAACAAAAATGTTGTATGTGTACCTTCACTTCCAATGAATCAGATGTCCCATTGGATCATCGTGAATTTATGGCCTTGTGATTGTTAACTTTCTCTTAACCATGCCCTCTAGAACTCTCCATTAGAACTTGATTATTATATTTTCCCCCTATATCCATGTTTCAATCTCCCACCTATGTTCTCCTTCTAGGGAACCTAATTACATGTGGGTTGTACATTCCATTATCTCTTATTAAGAAGATGTAATATTAACTCTTTTTACGATGTGGGTATCTCACTAATATTTTATTTTCAATCCTAGGATTTTTGAGATCAACATAAATTTTAGGGGATGCAATTTAATTAAGGGGGTAGAATCTAACATCCCAAAATTCCAGAGTATGAATATTGGTTTCGATAGCCTGTATGATAGGAGACACCAAGAAAGTAAGGGAATAAAATACCCTAATACTATAAAATATATTTACTATTTTAAATAGATTTGATATTTTTTATATCTGTTAATGAACAAAGAACCGAGTTAGGTTGCATTTCACACAATAGAAACCTTCTTTGATGGCTTGCATTACACGCAATACTGAGTTTTACCAAACAATAATATATTATTAAAATATTATTATTTAATAAAATAATATATAAACTAGACACTATGAATATAATTAACTAAATAGTGAAAATATATTGTTTACATAACAAATTTATTGGTTAAAAATTAATTATAAATGAGTGTAATAACCAATTGAATATAAAGGTAATATTATTATAGAAAACTAAATTTAGGATAAAAACGGTTTTAACCTAATAAATTAATTTGATTAAAATTCATTAGTGATATTATTTAAATATATATATTATATATTAAATACGACAGTTGTTATATTAATTCAATATATTTTATAAGAATAATATAAGAACAAACTCAATCTTATTCATAAAATACAATATATTTATAAAGGAATTTTTACCACCTTTTATTGAATAACCTATTCAAAATCATATTTTTTTTTAAAAAAATTGATTTAATATGTAAAAAAAGAATTCATTTTTTCATATTAAAACATAAAAATTATGTTTGAGTGATTTTTGTTAATTTTACTTGAAGTTTCATTTCTTAGTGAATTGTTAAAAATAATAAATTTTTATTCAAATATGCATTTTAACATAATTTATTTTTATTTTAAATTTCATTTTTAATTGGTTTCCAACTCACATTATATCAAATATATGTTAATTAATCTAATTGAAGTCATTGGACTAAATTTCAGTTTGAAATTGAATGTTAAAACTTATCAATCATTTTGATATTTTTACATTAAAACCATGCATTATCATCCCGCCTGTAGGATGAATATTAAATTAATTTATTCCAACAGAGTTTTTGACCAAAAATATTATTGAATGTAATTAAAATTAATTACAATGATTAAGGTTAAATTAAGCATAATATTGGATTACACCTAAACAATAAGGCCTAAAAATGACCTATAAACTTATAAAAAAGCTATTATATGGACATATTTTAACCCTATATTCTCTTTTATATAATTGGATCCATTGTCAGATCCACTTTCAACATGAAAAAAGAGGGGTAAATTCCTTTTTCAATATATTAGAAGACTTCCACTCCTCGTCCACAATAAAAGTCATCCACTTCTCAAAATTCCAAAATACTCTCAAACCACCTAGGTTTGGAAAAGATCTTCCTAAATAGATTCCAAACACCCCCCCCCCCAATATTGAAGCCTCCATTTTGGGAAGAAATCCATCCAAGGAATCCATTTGATATAATCCAAAATTAGTTATCTGATTTTAAGGTAATATTTCCAATTATCTCTTTCCATTAATTTTCTTCTCCACTCCCTATACTCTTATTATTCCATTATTACACAATAAATATTATAACACATATACTAGTTTGTTTTTATGATTTTATTTCTATCCAAACATACACAAACCTATATCTAATTGGTAACAAACATATTGTTTATATGTGTAGTGAACTACTACTTCACAAAATGATGATTGATCCTTTTTCCTTTTCCACCTCCCATGGTGGGAATTATAATTGACTCTCTATTTATATAAGATATATATAATGTATTTTCATTCTATAATTTTTTATAACATACCTTAATTATTTTCAACTTTTTTAAATACAATTATTTCATTTTAGGATGTGTAGAATAGTTCCCCCTCAAAGCGATGTGACTCGTTCATGCCACAGATGGAATTTATAAAGGTTGGTTTTAACAAAAATATGTAACACATATAAAATATATATGATCCTGGAAATATAATATATCTATACCATTTTATTTCAAATAATTTAATATAATAAATAAATTAATGTAGTGTTAATGTGTACGTATGGCATATAGTCTCCATGAATGGTGCATTTCGTTTATTATCTCTAAACATTATAGATTATCCTAAATTCATATGTACTGTATATATATATAAATTAAATATTGGTTTAATTTATTTATATGATGAAATCATGAACTATTTAATAGGAATGACAAATAACAAGTCAAAACATACTTGTGAAAACTATGATATTATCACCTGAAATAGTTAAAATAAAGAAATAGTGTTAATAGACATGTAATAAGCCATTATAAGAAGATAATATATAATATTTCAAACAATAGTACAGGTATGGTATAATTTAGTAACATATTTTAATCCACTATACATTATTATAATATCCAAACAAAAAAAATGAAATTTAAGGTATGGAATTTTGTCTCAAATTTACTTCTATTTATACTAATTTATTATTATGAACCAATTCACTTTTATTTGGTGTATTTACTAAATTTTGACATGGAATATCGTAAATATTATTACTCCCATGATATTATAAGTTTAATTTGGTATTATTAATTCATTTTTATTATGATTTAAATGTATTAAGTGGTATGGGACACTTTGGAATGTTTAAAAATTATTCTCCTAGAGAATGTTCTTAATGATTGTTTTTGAAATCTAAATTCTTTTTGTGATTGTTAAAATTATCTTGAAATAAAAAATTTATTTGTTGTTGAAAATTTACTTTAATATAAATATTCAAATACAATTGATATTAATATATCCTATAACATATAACTTTTTACAAAATAGTGTTCAGTTGATAGTAATTTGATTAAATAGGGACTATTGATAAATTTGTATCTTTTATTCAATACGAATATTTGATGAGGCATATATTTTTGATTAAATCCATTATCAAATATTATTAATTATTTGGAGAGTTGTTAAATTTGTGTATCCGAGTTATAGATATACCCTCAATGCATCCGTAGTCTCATGAGAATAAATAGTTGATGAAAATATATGGGTTTTTACACGATAGTTAAACCGACATGTGAAAGTTCTTGACTGTAATAGTTCCATTTACCTAAGAAATATTGTCTCCAATAGTTAATAATTTCTTTCATTTATTTTCTATTATTATTCAACCATGATATGTTTCATTAACATAACTATGGATACATTTCCTTTCATTTCATTGATTAAATGGCTTGTGTTTCGGTTTCATGCCTAAACATATTAATTATGCCTTATATAGTGGTTTAAATAGAAAATGTAAACAATTACATACCATTACATATATATTATTCATTTATTTTTTATTTATTTAACCTTAGTAAACTTTTTATCTCACCATTATTTTGTTTCTTTCCCTAGGTTATGAATAAAAGAACTTTGAATAAGCCTTCAAGTATGATGTTTATTTATATTTATTGGTGAAGCATGTTTAATTTTTTTTCCAATATCTTATGGGTATCACATATGTAATATATCATTCCAAGACTACTAAACAGATCTAGACATCGGAATTTGATTCCATTTAATCATGTCAATGTAATAAAACAATGCACTGGATTCGGGTTTTTGTGGTCTGGGCGTTTCTGAGATAGAGCCACATATATGTTGTAACTGACCACCGAGTAGCCATTGGTCCTATATCAGATTTATAGTAAAGTTATTTTCCTGTATATTTACCATTATTCCACTTGAGATTAAAATATGTGGTCCCACATTATCCTCTTGTTTTGGTATGCATGCATCGGCAGCCCCTCCCCCTTTCTCTCTTTCTTTCCCC
Source organism: Viscum album (assembly GCA_963277665.1). Lineage (NCBI taxonomy): Eukaryota > Viridiplantae > Streptophyta > Magnoliopsida > Santalales > Viscaceae > Viscum > Viscum album. The sequence goes on from OY728151.1 coordinate 1,972,601,958, forward strand.
TTCTAGTAGGGTGTTTCTTGGTCATTTCTAGTGTCAATACAATGTAAGACATTATTTTATCTTATTTTCCTTGGTTTATACTTATATTACCTTTTCTTTTTAGAATTTTATATTCAGTATTTGGTGATAATTTCATTGTAGTGTGGTGAAATCATCCTGAATTGAGAGGGTTTTCGTGCTTCTTGAGTGGAGGACATCATATAACATCATCCGCCTACCACCTATCAATTATCTTCTAAAGGAAAATAATGCCCCGGATTTCTTAATGTATTTTCATTAAAATTAATTTAATTTAATTATGTAAATGGTAGGGTTTATTTGGTATTTTTATTGATATAGGATTGAGGGTGTAATGGGGATAGTCATCACTGATTTCCTCAATGTTTCAGTAAAAGTTAGACACCTTGTGAGTTAATGTACATTATGCCCATTTTCGAATTAATGATTTAACAATCATTAATTGTTTTAATTGATTATTTCTGATGCATTGGACTAATATAAGGGATTATGTACTAGGTAGGTTATTTATTGTGACTTCATGAGCTCAGATTGTTGTTATCTATCTACAGAATCAAATGTTCTAGATTCTTTAATGGTTGTTTTTTCCTTTTATGTCCATTTCATGTGAATTTGGATATATTATTATTGTTCTTGGTCTCTCCACCATCGATTTATAATAAATTATGTGAAATAAAATTTTAAAAAATTAAACGAATGTTTCATAAAATAAATAAGTTAATATATTTCCTAATTTGACACTAAATTAATTATTGAGGTAATTAAAAGGAAATTCCTAAATTTTAATTTCATAAAGAGTCCAAGGAAACTATGGACCCCTAGAATATGTTTTATGTCAGTCATCGGTCTATTTAGGAATTTATAATTAATTAATTCATTGTAAACCTTAGAGCCTCCCAAGAGGGGTGTGTCATGACCACATAAACATAGTGTCCATTAAATAAAGTGTTATAGTGTCCTCCCTGTAGTGTTTTTTAGTGGTTAGAAATGAATGGAAAAATTAATGGCCCTATTTATACTTTAGAAATCCTTGGATCATTAGGTTTGTATTTATTGACCCTAGGGTGAGTAATCTTACCCCCTTTAAGTCATGTTGGATTATGTGGATAAAGAGAAATCCTAAAACCCATTTAGAAGTTTATACCAATTCTCTTTTACCCTCTATTTAATTTTATTTTTATTTCAGGACTTTCAATAAATTTTCGATGCTTTGTTTTTGTTTTTTTTTCATATAGGTTTCAATGTTGCACCTTTTATGAGGCTAGCACGAGGTTGGTGATGCTCTATAAAAATCAGTTTATGTCTTTCCTTCCAACTTGTTTTTGTAATGTCTTATATTTTTTATTTTCATATCTTATATAATTTATGCATAATGTGGAAATTGTAAAAATTGATTTTGGAGAGCATCATGCTTGGTAAATTAGGATTTTAGGTGTTTTATTTTCAATTTATGTGTTTTTTATTTCAAATTTTATGTTAAGAAACAGATGAGCTTCAAAGTAATATCCCTTCTAAATAAAAAAAATGAATTGAAGGAACCAACTTGATTCATGGAACTGAACTTAAATGATTGTTGAAATATGATTTTTTATATATTAAAGCTATGTAAATTCAATAAAAGACCATTGAATTAAAAATTTCATGCCATTAATGTTGTCCAATATTGAAAAACACTTTCCCGTTAGGATTCTTAACCATTTTTCATCTTCTTTAAAATCACCCCCCCTCTTGATTGAATTAGATAATTCTTATTTTTACTAGAAATTTAATTTTTATATAAATACCTCTAAGATTTAATAAAGTTTCTTTCATAATTATAGAGGTAATTTTCTGTGATTTAAATCCCTCTTTTCATTATAATCATTGTTACTCTAGTTCAACTTGTACACTTTCTCTTTATTGGGCCCTTAGTATCCATGTACAGCTTGTTAGGATACCCACATTATATGATAGTTTCTCTTTCTATCCCACTCTTGAAGTACATTTCATGATTTTCTAAAGCTTTTGTGTGGGGGATCTTTTTTGTGGTGTGCAACCTAATTTGGCGTTGGTTTGGGTGGAGATTCAATGTTTGAATAGATATTTTTTCTTCTGAAAAAAAAATCTCAATAAATTTTTTACTTATCAAATATTTCATAAAAAAGGGGATTTTTCCCTTTCTGAAGTTTCTAATGAACTAAAGTTTGGCCTATATGGAGCATTGAACAAAAAAAATATTAATTTTTTAGATGAAATTGTTCTAACACTGTTGATGATTTGGAAAATTTATCTGATGTCCATTAATGAAATTTTAATGTTGTTTTGGATATTAAATTATACCCAGATGAAATATTAGAAAACCATGCTTAAGTAAAAAAATCATGAATCAGGTAATTTTTCTTCAACAAAGAGCCAAACCCTCTATTTCTACCACATATTTTTAGATATTCAAAACCCATGAACAATAACACACACAACATATATTTTTAAGTCCTCATGATTGATACAATTACTTGACTCAAATATGGTGGATATTTAGACATTTTTAAATCCTATGGTGACCTTTTGATTTATTAGGATCCGAATAGCTTTGTTCAAAATAAAAATCATGTGTTTATAGGAAAACAATTGTGGTGGGAATATTTTTCATGTAGGAATTAATGAAGTGAGAATTAAAGAATTAAAACAATGAATAATTTTTAATTAACTCTATTTAATTGTCATTATAGGTTTGGTTCTTTGATTTTGAGCTTGTGAATTTCATCAAATTATGTTTTGAGTTTTTATTGGAAATTTATTTTGAATTCACACTTGTTTGGGATCCCAAGTGATAAGTGTATAGGGTTATAAAGGTGATATTTTAGGTAATATTCACTTTCATTTAGATTATTTAAACACCACCAATTTTTCATTTTATAATAAATTTCATCATTTTTCTTAATTTTGAATTGTTTTGAGCTAAATTGTGAAAATTCACTTATTCTCGAATTTTAACTATTTTTACCAGTACGGTGTTTTATAAATAACATAAAAAATACTAAAAAAAATTTTGAATTTAGATTTTTTGGAAGCCTTAAATAATGGGAATCATATTTTTCAACTGGGCTAAGGTCTAAATATACAGTATAAAGTCCTATAAAAATCATTGAAAATGGAAGGTCATTTTTCAGATATAATATACTCCCCCTTATTCAATGGTTGATAACTCATGATATAGCACTCTAAATCATATGATTCTACTTTTATATAAAACTAAACTCATATTAATTACATAATTAATCATTTTAATGGAAAATATGATCATCAAGGTAGTATTTTTGTGTCACATTGGAGGAGGATGAAGAGTCTCTTTAGGTAGAAAAAGTGATATTCAGTATTTCATTTTTATCTTTTCTACCACATTTACTCAGGGTATGAAATTTAGTATGGATTAATATATCTAGTTTTTAAAAAACATTTAATAGGACTCTAGAGGTATATTTGATAGAGACGAGTCTCTCAATACGAAAAACAGACTATAGACAACAATTTATACCCCCTTTTAGCTTTATATTCTAATATCAAAATCATTTCAAGGGGCATTGGATGGATGGATTGGAATTTTCTAGAAGATTTGTTATATATAATATTAGTTACATTAAATATAATGAATTCATTAAGGTCTAATATCCATGTTATGGTGGGTAGTAGTGATCAGAGAATATATCCCCTTTTGAGTTTGTGCTTTTCTTTGTTTTAATTTGTATTTATATAGAAACATTTTATATCGACTGAAGAAGGTTTATTTATTTATTCAGTTAAATTTATTATAAATTATTTCATATTTATTTTCATCAAATTATTTTAATTTTTTTTTTCATTGTTTAAATTTCTTTGGGTGAGGTCTCCCCATTGAGTAAACTGAGGGTAATCATATTTGGTTGCACAGAGTAATTCAGTTAATCAGATCACATTCACAAGAGGATCAACACTGATTTTTGAGGTCTTAATATGGTGTAACATTAATTTGGGGTTATCCCTTTAGTTCATTAGGTATACACTAATAAATACAATTGGATAATTCATGTATACAATGATAAAGGGAGTGTCTGAAGATCGATGTTTTTTCACCGCTATCTTCTTTAGCATACCCTTTTCAGTCTAGTATACTTCTAATATCCAATTTCTAATTTAGATTTATTATCACAATATTATTTTCTATAATTTAAAATTGTTTAACTAATTTTAAATCTCCATTTATAATTAAAATTTAACAAAAAAATTATCAAATTTTCAGTTTTACATCTTAGCTTGGAAACTCCTTTTGAGACAATAGCGTGGTTACCACTATGATATATTTTTTTGGTTAAATTATTGATTGGAGATATGTAATTGAAAACCCCAGTGTTAATGAACATTATTCAAGTATTAATTTCTATTTATAGATAACACCTCACTGACCTTTATATATCTAATCTACGTAAGGATAAACTGTAATTTTTTATTTTCAAAAAACCTAAAAATGATGATTTTTTTTCATTTTTTCTTATTTTAATAGAATATTTTATTACATCAATATAATGGGTTTCCTTTTTTAATACTTAGGGGTTTCAAATGAGTCATGTATTGATTATAAAATGAATCAAAATTGATTTAAATCCATTTATAAGTATTTACCATGCACGATATATGAAACCATCTTAAACACATAAATGAGGATATACAATAAATCATGTGTACCATGCACTATTTTTCATCGGAAACATCATTAAAACCAAATATAAGATTTTGATAAATATATCCATATGAAATAAAGTGACATCCCCTCTCTATAGTGTATATATGGGAAAATCCAAATCACATGTCAAACATGAGACTCTACATTATCCATGATGTGCCAACGTATCATGATGAAAATGAGGTAGATTATGATTATTGTTTCATGTAGTATTTCCAAGAATTGTGCTATCATCCACATACATATCCATAGTATGGATATATTATTTATAACCCTCCATGAAATTTTAAAGGCAATTTAAATTATTCATTTGTTCTAACACAATACTAATTGTCACAACTAGTGGATTAATCATATGAATGCTTCTCCTTTTATTACTAATATATTTTATAACTCATTAATAAATTATGTGTAATGTGGGTGATTGATAAATGTGGTAGTTTGAATAAAATGATACCCCCATAATTTATGTTAATCAAAATTTTCATTAAATGAAATAAATTATATATATCAGAAATGTATTAATATTTAAAGAATATCATCTTCCCTAAGAACCCCACTACTATTTAGAATGAACTGACATATGGGGAGGGGAATCTAAGGTTATGTGGTGGCACTAGTCTAGCTACTGTTAAAAAATCCAATATGGGATATTAAAAAGGGCATCAGAGCTATTTCTATTTGTCTCACAAAAGTGGAAAGAGGCATATCATATATCATGATTAGGCCCATCATATTCCCATGACATGTATAGGCATGTGGTTATCCATATTACAACTTTAATATGACATTCAACTATTCAAAGGGTCCTAAATCACTCATATGGGGTATTCTCATTATAGTTCCTGGTGTAATTATACTCATTTGGACCACCTTTTTATATATATTTTCTTTTGATGGTTGGTTATAAGGATCTATGATGATATTATTGATGATGGGGATAAATATTCAGTCCCATGTGCAAGAAGGTATAGTGACCTTTAGTAGGTAAGAATCCGCACCTGGTTCATTGATGATGTATATGATTAGAAAGATGGGTTCAGTTAATTAAATACAAAATAACTTATATGGTGTTTTCCCATATATCATGGAATGTAATTTTAGTTATCCTAATCATGTGACTATGATTCATCACATATGGGTATTTATATGGTGATGTCTCTATTTTTTTAAGCTTGTTGATGTAGCACTATCTTCCTAGGTCAATTTGATATGCAAATTCTGAGAGAGGATAGGTCTCATAGGAGTGGGAGGTGATCCTTGAAACATGATTCCTACTATGTGCATGTGAAAAGCTAAGATGGGTGTTCTATAAATGGTGTTTTAAATATATTTTAGATGGTTCAATGGGTGATTCTCTATAGGTTATAACCAAGGATAGGCGTAATTTATCGTCTTGGGGATAGAACCATGTGACCCTTGACATAAGACTCAAGATTTTTGATAGTCATTTTTTGGTGATCTGTATGATGATAACTTGACATAAGGTCTAAACTAATATTTGGAGTGCCTTAAGGGAGGATGGGTGGTGAAACGCTTACTTTCATGACTGATGAATGAGAGGTGATTTGGGAATTGTGTTTCATGTTTGTAAATACATAGGAGATATTTTAAAAAGGTTATGTGTGTTTGGATGTTGTTTTCTGATTATGAATGAGCTTCTCAAGGTATGGGAATAAACATAGCAGGGTTAGAGGTAGTCATTAATATAATTCCATTGCTTTTTTATGGTATAATGTAGCATAATTGATGGTGTTATGGTATTCAGGATTAATTTCTAGGAAAATACTGATTGAGTCCCTATCCATGTTGATTTTGGATTTACTTATGAACACAGTTAGAGTGAGGGTAGATTCTTATTCATTTGGAATGAGGCTACAGTTATCAAGAGATCATTGGATGGACAATGATTCAAGTGAAGTGCATGATTTTTAATAGAAGTGTCGACTGTATTCTTTATCAAATGATATTAAACTACATGTGATCTTGCAAGTTGGTTTAGGAATGGAATTTAAGTTATAATATTTCACGAATCAAGGGATCCAGATTCTAATTATATGATCATGTGTTATTTTAGTGTATACTCATTATGTTAGAGGTAATTGAGGTGTAACATTTTGGATATACATGGTTCTAGTTGAATTATGAATTGTTAAGTAGTCATATATGAGTGAGGAACTAATCGGTTTGATGAAATTCTTATGGGAATGGTGACCTAGAGATTGAGATGATAATGATACGCATATCCACTATGATAAATGGTGGAATAATAGTTAATAATGACACATAAGAAAATGGGGGGAAATTGATCCAGATGGGTATGACTTGTATAATCATGGAAACTAATTTTTTTATGATCAAGGAGTATGGTAAGTAAATCTATATGGGTAAGAGTATCATGTTGGTCATGGGTGATGAAACCCTCATCTTGTAAATTTCATTTTCTCATGAGAGCAGTTGTTTGAAAATCGGTTTTCCATTTAATATTGATGAGAAGATGAATCTAATTTTATTTGAAATCCTTGGTTAATTCTATATAATAATTCATAGGTTATTAGGGGTGGAGACTGAGTTTTATCCTCTAGATCAGGATAAATTAAGGTTTATCCAAACTATATTATGTCAAAGGTATGTCGGTACTTGTGGTTTTGTAGAGAATTTAGAATAGTTTTGATCGGTTGAATATTTAAGTTAAATGTTTGGTTAGAAGCTAAGTTGAAACTTTATTCAATGTATCATGATGCTCTTTGATTTCATTTGGAAGTAAAATAGAAGTGATCGAAAGTTTTAGGTGACATGTCAATGGGGGCAGCCAAATGTTTTTTATGTTGTTCATATTAAAGAGGATCGACTTGTGCTCTCAAGCCAAATGGGGTGTGGTGATTTTTATACCAATCCACGCATGTCTATTGGAGGGTGTGTGTTGTTTTGATTAGAAATTTCATCAGTGGTAGGCATGTTGGTAACAAATTAGATTTTTTGAGATAAGCGTCAGGTTGAAAGAACCATGATACTTATGATTAATCAGATGAATATGCTAAGGGTTTCCCAGGATGGAATGCTATCCTGATTTTCATCTTAGTTTTAATGAATATTATGGGAATTAAATTGGGTTTTTGGTGGTTTTGTGTCTTATGATCAGAGTTCTGCTTTAGAAACATTATTTATTTTATAGAATAGATTATAGCCTACAAGAATTGAATTGATGACTGAAATAGGTTGTTTGGAATGATTGAGATACCACTAAGACTTCTGGGGGGAAATGCCAATGTAGGGATTTTATAATACCTTGTGTTAGTATTGGTGTGAAAATTTTTGAGGAAATTTATATAATCATCTCATTTGAAGGATTCGTTTTGAACAAGAAATCCAAATAAGATTATGAAGGTTGGAGATTCTAAAATATGTATGATTGGTCATGAAATGATTTTTTTTGTATAATTAAGTCTCAGGATAGCATTAGAGATGGCTTGGGGTGGCTCTCCTACTAGTAGATACTTGTCTACAGCCACCAGTTAGCCGCTTGAGATATATGGTATAGGCTGTGGGGTTTTCATGGGGGAGTAATTATCAATTTCTCCATTATTATTTAAATAGGGTATCCCTCTTTCTTCAAATATTTTTGGGTGCAAGGGTTTGCATCCCCTCCCCATTTCTCTCTTTCTTTTCCCATTGTAGATGGGTGTTTTTTATGGTTTCTAATATTGATCCAAGGTAGAACCTTCTATTTTGTTCTCATACATGGTTCCACCTTCCATTAACTCTAATTATGGTTGTTTTCATTTAGGAATCATCCCGAATCAAGGGTGGTTTCATGATACTTCCATAAAAGACATCTCATAACAACATGAACCTACAAATATTGGTCAACTTGCTAAAGGCATATCACACCATCGATATTTATAGACGTTTTCAATAAAATAAAAATGATTTAATGATGTAAATTTTTCTTTATATTGGGGATTCGGAACATTGTAGATTTTAGGGTTGGTCTGGGATGGTCAGAACCCCATATCAATAATTTCTTCAAACCATTTGATGTTTGTTGAGTTTATAAGAATAATGAAAATTTTGGAAGTAAGATATTAATTAATATTATTTTTATTAATTAACCAACTTTTTTTATAAAAATACATGGGATCGGGAATATATTATGTGCTTCATTAGTCTTGGATGATGTCGGACAATAGATTTTTGTCTATGGAATTAAATGATTATGTCTTCCAAAAAGGTAGGTTAACCCGATATTGTCCCATCAATATATGAAATCGGTTATATTAATTTGGTGTAAAGTATTAAAACATTCATGTGATCGATCTTTTAATGAAATAAAATGGATTAGAATTAAATAATGGTTATTAAAATAAATAGGTTTAACAGTGAATCTAATAGAGTACTTAATAATTTTTTGAGAAAATTAAAATGAAATTCTAGTATCTAAATTGTACAAATATTCTAGGGCCACTATAAACCCTAGTATTCATGTTAATGTCGGTCATTTATATCTTAGGGTTAAAATAATTAATTAATTACTTGTATTATACATACCCATTGGGAGGGGTGTAGCCAGACTATGGGAATGTAGTGCTTTTAGAGTAATTGTTGTAGTAACCTCTATGTAGTGGTTCTTAGTGATTCTTAATCAATGGACTAGTGGTTTGATATGTTCATACCTTATAAATAAAAAGATCCTTATTTCATGATGTGTTAACCATGAAGTGAGTGACACTCCCCTATTAAATATTTTTTTCCAAGTTCTATTACCCATTGAATGGGTGTGCTTGGTTGGTTAATCTAATAACCCTAGTATGATCAAATATATTGAGATTGGTCATTAACTATCTCTGGTTTTCATCAATTATGTAATAAATAATTAGGAATGTGTGGTCATGATTTTTGTTTATAATTTTATTAGATATGTGTTACCCCTAACTAATGGGTTTAACTTTGTGTGTGAGTTAGACGAAAATGGGTCCATGAAGGTTTACTTTGTTCAGTTGTAATAGAGGGAACCCCAGTAGGATCCCCCATGACAGATTGGCCTTGAGTAGGTAAGTTTGGGCTTCAGTAGATATGGTTTTGTGTGTCACCTATGAAATTGGATAGAATATGAAAGGCCAGTGAGGCATTAATGAAGGTATGAATAAGTTGATGGATGTAAATCCAACTAATTGGCCATCTTGTAAAATTTTGATGGCAATAAAATGGGAGAACGCATAAGGGTTTTCATAGCCCTGAAAACATCCAACGAGACCATGGTGGGTTACCCATAGATATGTGACCCTATTGAGTGGGAATATAAATGAACTAGTAGTGATGATAAAAAATATCACCTTAGAACCATGATTTATGATTTGATCTTGTCATGGCTATGGTGAGTATGTTCATGCTCCTATGAGTGTGGTGGTGGATGGGTGAAAATTTAGGGAGATAGAAACTCATGTATGTGATCTGTGTTTATATATATAGATAATTGATATGGTATATTCCAAAGGGGTGTCCATTGTATGAAATAAAAAATTCTCATGGAATGATCATGATACTTTCTTATGCCTTATTCATGCTCTAATATTCATGTTTTAGATTAGAAATTTGATTTTTTAGGATCCTTCCACATTCTATATATTGTTACATATGGTGGGAAACCTGGTACACACCATATATCTCATGGATTAATGGGTGAGGGCATGGATGTTTTCCCTAATACATAATATAACATCATAGAATCCTCACTATTAGATTTGGTGATAAAACATGAACATTAAATTTCTGTCATTGATAAAAAAACAAAGGTGTCCCAATTTTCATCATGAAAAACATACATAATCAAAAGTAAATATTGGATTAGTTAAATACCAACATAATTTTTAAGGTTGCAGTTTTATAGAATTAGGATAAACTATTACATAAAAAATAACCATTTCTTTAAGTGATTATTTCCTCCCCACTATACACAACTTTTCATATTCTATATTAGGTCTTCATGATCTCTTAGTAATATCATCGAGTTAGAAACCTTTATAGAAAAAAAATTAATTATAATTCCTTAAAACCTAGGGAATTGGAAAAAAAATATTGATGACCTCAAATTCTCAATAAGGTTAAACATAATCAATAATAATTAAATTTCATCGGTGATTGCAAGAATATAATAATATTGGGATGACATACTCAATGTCAATGATCATAAATTAAGAGAACTCAAACCCATAAAACAGATATCACTAAAATTGTGTAAAGGAATGAATATTAAACAACGAAAAGAGTTATGAGAATTAATAATCATAAGTCATGTGATGTTAATATTTATCAAATAAAAAATTAAAATCAATAGAGACAAAAAATAAAATGTGTTGTATAATAGGAACATCATCTTCAAAACCCATTTCAAAAATGTGTTTAAAATAAATTTATCCTAGTTAAATCAGTTGTATAAACCCTTTATTAACTCCCTCCTCCTTTCCTCTAATGTCAAAACACATTAAAAAAATTCATTGGAGAGAAATAATGGTCTTTAACCATTTATATTGGAAATATCGGGCTCATCTATGAGCTATAATGGGTATGAACCCATCGTATAAGCTATATCAATATCAATCATGAGCTGTAATAGGGATAAAACCATCATATCTTGAGACATAATGTTGATAAACCCATCTTATAATTTGTATCAGGCTCAATTTTGAGCTATAACAAGGCTCAACCATTCATATAAGCTATATCTAACTCATATGTGAGCTATAATGGGGCTTAACCATTTGTAAACAACATAAAAAACCAAAACATAAATAAAACTCCTAGAAACAATAATTATTCCTATTATAACATTATTAATCTATGTAAAAGAAATTATTTCCATTCAAATATCTTCAATCAATTAATATACCACTAGAGAAAGAATTAGGAAGGTTTCATTTCAACACATACCAATGGAACATAAATAAAATCAATGATTTTTGATGTTGATGAATGAAAACACTGTTAAAATATCATTAAAAAACTATTTAGAAATATTACAGTTTCAATTTGAGTAATTTCAAATGATTCCATCTTTGATAAAAAATTTTTTTTTAAAGATAACTTGGAACATTTCTTAAGAAAAAGTATCCTTTCTATTTTGAAAAAATATATTAAAAATATCAAATATTATCAAACATCAAATAAAAACTATTGTTTCAAAATGTACTTTGAAACTTCAAAAGAAATCTTACAACATTAAGTGGTCATATAGGAATAAAATTATATTCATTCCATGGATAATCAAACAAATATTCCTTTCAAATTGTCAGTAAAAGTAAAAAAATTTCTTAGTTTGGAAAGAGATTTGAAAATACCCTTTAAAAAATTTGTAAAAAAATCAATTTTCGGTAAAATAATCTTTAAACAGTAGTTTTATAAAATTTTTAAATTTTTATTTTTGAAAATGTGGATTTTGAGAAAACAAATTTCATCCAAGGAGGTAAATGAAGTTGGATTTTCATAGAATTATTTTCTCAACAATTTTAACTACCATAGAGAGAAAAATGATAATTTTACTTGAAAAAATAATGAATCACTAGAGTGGAATAAAATGGAAATGGTTTAATAGATAATTTTCAAATACTTTCCTTCAATTGAAATACAAGCGTAAACAATCTTTAATAAAATGTGATTTGAACATAAATTTCTTACCCCTTTGGTAGCATTTGAATCATCATCCCATGAAAGAAAAAACATAAAATTAAACATTAAATAACATGAATATAAATATATTCATGATTTAATATATCAAAAACGATCCTTACATACACCTCATAAAATAATATAGGTGTATAAAAAATTTATGTCCCATATAATAGAATTTGAGAAGACCAACCCTTACGAAGATCAAAACGTTGATGTGAAAATTAATCAATGAAGGGTTTGCCTATGTAAAATGAAAATACACATAAATCAAGAGGGAATAAATATTATTATAATAAAAACTAATTACACCAATAATTCATATAACATCAAGGACATTAAATAAGTTATATAACCTAATTAAGGAAATTGAATTATGAAATTCATTATCACCTGGTAACATTCAAGTCAAATACCCATAGTTAAAATAATAAAATTCAAATCTAAAATACCATTATTAATAAAGTATTCATGAAATTACTTGTAAATGGAAATTATGTACACCATATAAAATTAATTATGTGTATAACATTAAAATAATTCTTAATGAAGGAAAATGAAGACAGAGTCCCTTACATCGAGTCCAGATTTTCCATGTATATCCTTTAACTCCTGTATAATAAGTTAATATAAATTATTTAATTTCTAATAAAATTTTACAGTCTTAATTCCATAAACAAAGATAATTTAGTTTTTATTTATTTTCAATGGAATATTTAAATACTTATTTAGTTAAGTCCACATCGGGTGTTTTGAGGATGTCCGGTGAATTATTATATAATGGATTAAGTGTGTTGATTATGGTTAAAGAGTTCATTATTTAAACATATCCAAAAAATAATCAAGAAATATTTATATAATTTACTCATAAATTATACTTTTGAAACAAATAATGAAAAATTGTTATGAAAAACTAACAACATTAAAATAATGGAGACGGTAAGTCATACATACGCATGAATAACATTTCTATTTCTCAAAGATCATTATGGAAAAAAATTAAATATTATTTTATCTTTCAAGAATCATACTAATATCATAAATAAAATATTTTATCTTTAAATATTATTATATATATCATCCATTTCATGTGGTGATGATAAAATTATCGCATCTCTTTATGGAGGTGGTGGTCAACAGATACACCCGAATGACAGTTTAATTTTTAGTGAGTTTCAAGTTATGGTATAAAATGATATATTAATATTTAATAATTACACAAATTTCGTTAATTTTATAATTATTTAATATATATTACATATATTCATTAAAATTATCCATATTACATTCCGCATATTGTGTTATTGATAAACTGAACATATCACTTCGCAAGGCGTTACTCCACCGCACACACTTGTTACGTTATTGTAACCCTCATGGAATGGAAAGTAAAAAAGGTATATGTGATATAATAATTAAATAAGTATAATTATGTTAAAAATAACATCTATATATATATATTATCATTATAATCATATTTAAGTGTAGGTGATGGGAAACAAATTACATCAGTTTGTGTGGCGGTAGTCATTCATACACATGAATGAAGGTTTTATAACCCATTTGATGGAAGATGAGATGGATTTAAGTTATAAAATTAAAATAATAACATTTAGATAAATTATATATATTGGTTTTATTATATGATCATAATTTAATAATATTTTATGGAGTTGTAAGAAGAAATAATATAAAAATTCTCAATAAATCATGATACCACTTATTCAGAAAACCTCATTACGTTCACACAAAACACCTTATTAAGAAAAATTTATGAAAAAACCTAGGTATATAGGTTATTGGATATAATTATGGATGTAATTTGGGAAGATATTTTTTAATCCAAAGGGATTTTATAGTGTGAATATAAGATGAGATGGGTGGCATTTAATATGTGTGGAGAGTGGAACACTTGTAATTTTTTTTAAAAAAGGTGTACCCACGTTTTTCACATGTCAAAAGGATCAAAATTGGAAAATTATATATTCTTAGACATAATAAGGTATAAAAAATCAATAAAATATATTTTAGTTAAGTTTTTAGTTCATTATTACCCATATCTTTTTAGTTTAACCCCTGATAATCCTATTTTCACCTTAACCATGGTAAGAGAGACTTACTATTTTCATTATTCGGTATGACAAAAAAATAAAATAAAATTATTAGATAACAAATATTTTTATAATTCCAAATATTTATTCCATATTAAAAAAATTAATTCATATAATTGGAAGAATTCAATTTAAAAAATAAAAGAAACAGATGTGAGGAAAAAGTGATTTGTCATGAAATGTATTTTTCACGCTTAAGTGGATTTTATGTTAACTCTCTAACTAGTAATCATCATTGTATAAATTTAAATTAATATTTATACATATATAAATATATATATAATTTTATATGATTCCTCAATAGAATTTTTTTCAATTAATTGAAATTGATAAACATCATTCACTTTAAAATAGTTTTCGAGAAAAACACATTTTTAAACCCAAAAATAAACTTTTACAATGATATAGTATAACGATGATTAAAATTTTATTAATTTTATTTAATATAAAAAAAATAATTATTTCACAATAAATAAAATTCAAATCATAATTGTACTTTTAAATTACTTAATCTATTGTAAAGAAATGAATGTTTTATAAAAATAAATATTTTTCACTATGCACTGAAAAATCAATATTTTCCAAACAAATCCCAAAAATTAACCCTAAGTAAATTTTTATATTCATATTTAAAAAATAAATTTCATTTAACCAACTAAATTTTCTATCATTTATAGAAAATCATTATAATTTTTTATCATAAATTGCAATAAAAATCATTTTTAAAGAAAAAGTATTTTTAATGAATAAAATGACTAATAAAAATTGATTGATTATTTACTAAGAATTTATAAATAAATTTCTTTTGTTTATTAAATTTATATATATATATCATAAATTAGTTCTTACTATACATACCCACACATTTAACAGTTAGGTTATAAAATAAGCATATTTCAATGTTCGATTAAGCTTGGTGTTACGTGGCTTGTATTCTATAAAGAATAGAATAATTTTTAAAATTTTCCCGATATTACATGTGAGATATGCCTTCAATAATTGTGGTGGGGTCCTATTAGGGAACCTACTATCTATCAGATTCATGGATGTGAACATGATCAATTTGGTATACTAAGGTGTTATTACCCAATGGGTTGTTATCACTGTATACCATGGTGGACCATCATGTGTTATGTAATTCGGGGTATTATGGAGGGGTGAATTCATTAATATCTAATAAGGGAAATTTATCTACCGAATTGTAGTCATTCATGCATACCATAGTGGACATTAATGTGTTATACTATTGGGGGTATTATGGTGGGGGCTTATGGACTACAATCTGTTAGGGGATTACTATTTTCCAAAGAATTGTTGGTCTAGAATACGATGGTTAGATTATAAGTTGGATCATTATAACTATGTATAGAGATGTATTAGACCCTATAGTCATTATATTGGATGGAATGGTCGTTCTGAAAAACTCATTGTCATTTTGGTGTTGGCCAAAGCTTGTATCGTCAATTAGGGTTGGGTTGTCGATGATTAATGGTGGGTTTTTTACATTGATATTTTTCATTAATTAATTTATTCTATGAATATCAATTTTACATATCACTTCATTTACTAGAAATTTATGGGACAACGTTTGTGGTTCCCTACTGAGTTATGTACTAACATCAGGATCGAGCATCCATTGCACTTAGGTACACAAGAATCACTCCCTTATTATCGGTCTAAGTTAGGTTGAGTCAGGTAATACATGATTCAGATAGAGAAGACAATGTGGGACTAGATACCGAGATGTGGTATCTATTGGTGATACAATAAGGGCCTCCTTTATTTTTTATTTTTTTTTTAAAAATGTGATCAAAGTAGAGGGAGATCACTCTTATATATTTGTATGATTTCGTCCCAATTTTTTATTTCATGTTTCATCTATTACCATATTGTTTACTCTATTTTTATGGATGTTCAATACAATATATTTTTTTATATTTTGATACATTGTTACATGGGGTATAGTCTCATCACAATACTTTCATTATCCCACTCTAATAATCGGTAGCCTCGGGAACATAGGGAGGCACACATGAGGTTATATGGTTCCAATAGTGATTCTATTGTTTATAGTGATCTAGGTATTGGCATTACACAAATTGTTTCCTTAATACAATCATTTAAATACAAATAGGCCCAGTGGTTCCCATTTGTTTTTGGGCCTGATCACCAAGTAAGGTAAACAACCCACATAAACTAACTCATGTATCTTTATTCCCCTCATGTTGGAACCATGCATGAACCCATGCATGTTGATTTATAGGATATACCTCACACCATTACCAGCATGAATGGAATAGGTTGATTTGTCTCCACCCTTAGTATTTTTCAGGGTTCACATGGTTGGGGAAAGTCAAATAGTTTTTTATAAACACTAAGACTAATTTATAACCAATTCCAACCATGTGCCATCAAAATGAAGTCTGTATATCCAAGTACATATCACTACTTTCTTAATGAAAAAAAAATTCAAGGATTTTACATATCATCTCACATAACATATCTTCCTCTTCAAAATAATTCCTCTCCCACAAAAAATTCAATTTCATTTTAGAAGAATTAATAACAACTCCCCAAATATCAAATCCAAAGTTGAAATTTATTAATTTGATGAAAAAGGAAAAAAATAATAACATCCATATCAACTTACACCATTCAAACATTTCCAAATGAATATCACATGATAGTGTAACTTCTTAAAGCAATAGAATTGGTCTCAATAATCTCTCAATTTTAATTTTTTTCCAACCATGGAAAAAATCACCTTCAATCATATTAAACTTAGGTATCAATCAATATTAAATAATTATAAGTCTATATAAGAAAATTCATTGTAAGAAAAAAGAATTGCGAATAATAAAATTACATTGTCTAGAAGAAAATAATTATTTACATTAAAACCTAATGAGACTTCAAACAGATTAAATTTCTCATATAATCTATAATTATTAAATTCATTATACACTTCAACCAATAATTAAATAAGTTCAAACATGAAAACATGATGGTTTTACAACATCAACCTATTACTAAACTCCCCATTAATATATAATACCCCTAAGAAGGTAAATACCATATCATAGGATACTCTCAAAATTCTTTTATCCCCTTAGTATTCTTACGGAATAAATATTAAGAGATATGTGTTTCAATTTTTCACCATATTTGATAACATCATCCATTTAAAATATGAGAAAGGTGTCATGAAAATTAATCTGTTGCTATTATATGGGTGTGGTTGAACAAAAAACATCAACCTCATATTATGAAAAAGCTTCTTTACATAATGGATTCGTTAACACGTGATATGTTTTCTCCTTTATAAGAACATACTAGAATTTTAATTCATTTTTAACGATAATATTATTCATAAAATTACAATTAATATCAATTTTATTGATACTTGAATGTTGAATAAGATTATTTGAAAAATTTATTTCACATTGATTACCACTTTTAGGAATAAGTGGTTGCTTCACCTCAACCTTCCAATCTTATTACTTGTATTAATTGACATTAAATGAGTTTTAGTATGAGTTACATCCACATATTTTACATCAGTAGTTTTTCATTGAACTATTCTTCTTATTGTGACAAAAAAACACATATCACCAAGAAGGAAAACTCCACCAAATTTGGATCATTTTCATCCAAAAAACTACCCAATCTGTAACTGTATAACCAAACAGATGAAACCTTCCATCTTCTCACATTTTAACACAAAATTTATTAAAAAAATTACAACTGATAATCCATTTTCCTAGAATAAATTAAGATTCTTTGAGTTTGGTATGATACCTGACATAAAAGAGTCATAACATATAAAAAATGTGGTCTTGAAACTATCATAATAATAGACTTCCAACTGATTTACAAAACTCCCTTCTATCAAATTGATTTATTCATTCTTCTTAGTATAACTATGTTCGAACTGAAATATGTGTGGAAATAGTCTTTGAATCCTACATTCCAATCCTTTTAAATATTTCATACAATAATTCTCTTGATAAACGAAAATTTGATATTTCTCAGAAGTGATTTATTGTCTAAGAAAGTACCAGAACTCTCCCTGTATATGCATTTAAAATAATGTCTCCATCTCTTTTTTATAATTCTCACACATTACTTCATCATTTATAGAACATATGATTTATTATATATATACAACAAAAATAAATGATTCCTCATTATCATCATTGATGTAATTATTATATCCACACATTCCTTTTAGAAATTCAATATCTTCAATAATATTTCAAACATCGAATATAAAGATCTTAAGGAGTTTTTAAGCCCATATAAATCCTCATTTAACCTAAAAACATAAGTTTTTCTTCTATAAGGAAGAACCCATCTAGTTTTTCAATGTTAACCACTCGTTCCCTCTCATAATTGATGAAGGTAGGATTGACATCCATTTTTTAATATCTTGTAATTCATTTTTGTTATAATAGAAATAAAAAATTGAATGGTTTGAAGCGTTCAAAATGGTTAAAAAGACTTATTATATTCAAATACATTAGTTTATGAATTTCCTTTACATTCTAATGTTTCTTTATTTCTGAAAAATTCTCAGTTTTCATTCAATTTATTTTCAAACAAGAACTTTTTTCCAATCATATTCTTATCTTCAAATTTTGGAACTAAATATCATATAAAATTATTTTAAATTTTGACCAATTATTTATTCATAGAATCTTCTCACACTTGATTTTTTAATTTCAATTTGACATATTTAGGATCAAAATGGGAGATCAATAAAGTATGAGATGATTTACTTGGAGTTATTTTAGTTTTTACATCTTGTCAATGATTTATAATGATGTTTTAGACATGAACTTTATTTACCATACCTAAATGAATAGAAGATAATTATTCTTCATAAAATTAAATGGATGAACATTCTACTCCACCATGTATATCTGCAACACTTCAATCAATGTACACATTTTAATTGGGTTGTTTAATAGAATCAGAAAAATAATTACTTTTGGAAAATTAATTATTATTAATAACTTACCTATTTTGTTAGTTTGTGGATCTACACATTTGATGTATAAATAATTATTCATTTTCATTTTTATAATTGTAGCACCCCCTACCATTTAGGAAATATCTAAGAAATATTCTAGCTACACCACTCTACTTAAAAAAACCTAGATTTCCTCCATTAATTTAGATGATTCGTGGACATATAAACACTCATAGATTTTAAATATTTAGGATAATTTTGTAGTATATATTACATGGATTCTTATCAGATTTTTTTCCACAGAAACAATGATTTTGAAATAATCTACTTCTCCAATATCTTTCCTCCAATAATAACATGAGTTTTTATTTTCCATCAACATCATTTCATCAATTTCATTAAAACTTATTTTCATACATCCAGCCATAACTTATTAGTTTTGGGTTTATAGTTCACTGAGTTCCAGAGTAATGTCTTGTTTTTAAAGATAATATTCAATATTATTATTAGTGTACTCTTCACTACTATTTGTTCAGAATCTATTTACATACTAACCACATTATTTTCACCACTTCTCCTGAAATTGTAAAACATCTTAGAGACTCTCATTTTTGTTTCACACACATAATACATGTAATGTAAGTAAAGTCATTAATTAAATAAATTAAATAGTAAAATATATTTAATAACTAATTTATCATGGCCCGTATATATCATAATGAATTATATCATGAGGATTTGATATGTGAATCTAAACCTTTTATGTAAATAATTAATAATCTTCATGTTATAGCATGTTGAGAATATACAACTAGTGTCTCTCTTCATATTAAATAAATCACAAACACATTCTCATTGGTTAGGTGTTCCCATATTTTTTTTTCCAGAAAAGCCAATCATTTTATGCCAAAGTTATTTTTCTGATTTCATTCTCAGATAGCATGTATTTTTTTACATCTCCAATAGGAAATAAGTAAGCCTCTTTTTAGTACCCATTTTAAACAACCTCCCATTAATCAATTATTTTCACTTTAAATCCAAGTTTACATAATATCACATCATTCCCTCCATAAAAATCTAATAGAAACTCAAAATTATGTTTTTAATACGATCAAAATAAAGTTTTTTCTTGGATTTCTATTATTCTTTTCAAGTAAATGCAGAACCAAACAATTTTATCTTCAATGAAAAATCATTATAAAAATTCATAAATCCTTTTTTATAATTTTAAATATCATTCAACAACATTATGTTTCCTTTCATATGTGAGTAGAACTAATAGTCTAATATACATGGACACTCATTCCTTGATTCTTTAAGTATAACTTTTAAAAAATGATTCATTTCATTACATTTACCCATTTCGTAATGAAATAGCATTACTCATTGTAAAAGTATTACAGTGATACATAAATTAATATGGTGTCTGTTCTAATCATATATGTCTCCCACTTATTATCACCCTTGAAATAGTCTTCCATCATTTAATCCATATTTTCTAAAATAATTTAGTTTCTACCCAATTTGAATGGGATGAATCCTCCTATTTTTTTTTCACCCAAGATTTATAGAGTTTTCGTGATATTGATAATTAAACTAACACATCATGTTTTATGAAAAAAAATATTAAATTTTTTAGTAGTATCCAAAAAAATCATATTTACCTTTAAAATCCATGTATTGTAAATAATTTTGTATTTAAAATTCAACAATATTTTACTCCTCATCCATTGATCTATTTTATGAATAATATTATTGATGAAATCCTAACATTTTATAATTCATACTATACATTACATATTCGTTTGTTAGTCAAAAATTAAAATAGATTTTTAATCATATTCATAATTTGTACAATTTATTCATTTTTAAAACTCTTTTCATTTAATTGAAAACTTTATTTTTTTCACACGTCTCTTCTTCTATGGATTTTTATCAATATTTTAAACATCAACGTCATCCTGGGAATTTGATTTTTTATCATACTGAACAATTTTACTCATTGAAAATACTCTAGCTTCTTGAATGGAATTTTACGAAATGAGTCTAGGCATATATTGTTCTCATTATACTTTGATCGATTTCATTTATCTAAGATCTAGTTTCATCTGTAACTCTCTAAAATTTTCTTTAATTTTGAAGGTCAAAATATTTTAGTCATTAATCAATTTATTTTTATCTTTAATCATATTCAATATCATTGATTTTTGTTCAACATGGAATGATTCCATATTTTTTCTAGATTGATCATCATTCATCAACATCCTATTATCATTTATTTATTTTATATTTTATAGGCAAATTATTTCTTCAAAATGAATTCTATTTGAGTTTCCTCTTATTTCTATCCAAAATTATCACTTTCATCACTAGTTAAATCATCTTTATTAACTTTATAAATAATTTTTTTTATTAACATCGTTTTCATTATCAACTTTTTATTCCTTGCCACTACATTAACCATCCTCATAAATAGATAAAAAAATTCATTTTTTGTTCATTGTGAAATTATGAACCGTTCTTCTAAAAAATAATTTTGGCTTCAATGTATTCTTATTTCAGAATTTTTTTCATCTTTATACTTCTTCATAAGTGAATTAATCTTATTTTAGTTCTGTACAATTTTAATGTCCTAGAATTTCATGTAAAATTTTTGAAAACTAAACGGGACTATTTCAAGACCAGGATCTAAGACTGCACATGATTTAATGGCCTAGAGTAGGCAGAATGTATTTTCGAACTATTTTTTAAAGTTCATTTAATAAACATTTGAGTGGGTTTTTCTATCATTAAATTTTTTCCCAAATCCAAAATATGATAGCACTATTGAACATAGAAAATTGGGTTCTCTTATGTAGGTCATAACATTGACGAACACAGGTTATCCAAAAAAGATAGTTTTCATACTTTTTGGAAGAAAAATTAAATAACATAAAATGTAATTTTATTATATTTTATCCTTTGTTACGTAGTGAATCGTTAGAACTGTAGTGCAGGGACAAGGCGAAGTTGAATCCTACTAATGAACCTCATTAATGAATAAGCATGGCGATGCTGCAATGCACACTTGCCTTCCTCATTTAATTAAATTGGGAAGTCATGGTTGATGAACAACCCTGGAATTCTTCTGACGAACAATGAAGGAAACACCTCCAACGACGAATGTTGGTGAATCATACAATAGTGAAGACACCCTTGGAGAATGGATATAGTACCACAGATCAATATATAATGATGAGGGAACATCCAAGAGAAATTTTCGTTCCTATGTAGGGAGTTTTTCTGAGTAATTTTCCTTTCTTTATTCTTAAAGTTTAATGAAGAACATTGACAAACCCATGAATAGGTTGATCTGTGGTTCTAACATTCATGTGGGATGGTTAATGATGCAAGATAAAGGGGATATATATCTTTTTTATTATTCTACCTTGTTTTGGTTCATTTTGGCCCTATAAAAAATAATACATCTGGGTCAACATGAACAATGACTTGGAGAGTTCATTTAGTGTTCTTGGGTTATGACTCCTTCCCCAATTTCTTCTTATTTCCTTATCGTTATTCATTGATCAATGGTCGGTAGTGAAGGCTTCCATTATCCTTGTGGGACCGCAGCTCTGTCATAAGGTTGTAACACAAAGCCATGGAGGCACTAGGCCACTGCACTAGGTCGTGGCACCCAGGTCACAATTGAAGCAGAAGCTCCAGTGGTAGGAGAAGCCATCGGCACCATGTCTAGTGGTAGTAGGAGCTATCGACGCCAAGAATGATAGAATAAGTGAGACAGCGTTCTGGTAGGCCATCACGACGGTGAAAGGGGCCACCGAAAAGGAGGGTGATGATAGGGTTTTCCGAAAAGAAGGCTGGTGGCAGGGGCTACAAGCACGAAGGCCAGTGACAGGGGCTGACAGCACAGAGGCCGGCAAAAGATGCCTCCGGAAAAGAGGTCAGTGTTAGGGGCAGTCGAAATGGAGGTCGATGGTGGGACAACAAGGACACACTTCCATGGTCCATGGACCACGGTGGTGAACTGGACCCATATCTTATCGTGGGTCATGCGGAAGTCCCAGTTCGCGTGAGCAGACCAGCTATTCGAGGACACAACACAACCCTGTCACTGTGTGGCTGTGAAAACCAGATGTCGCATGACATCTGGGGTAGAGGAGAACCATCCTACCGATGCTGTCCAAGCCAGTGAAATTTGCAGAGGCAAAGGGCGGCCCAGGCTAGAGGACAACCAGCCCACAGATTCAAGCCAGGATGGGTTCCTCAAGGGACAATGGGCCTAGACACTAGGCCAAGATGGACCGGGTCAGTTCATTTTGGCCGAAATGGGTTATCTTATATAGGATCCCCGAGTCGGGTTAGTATGGTTGGTCAAACCAAGTCAGATCATGCTGAGATAAAACCAGACCATATTTACTAAAACACCAATATCGTTCAGACCAAGAATATGATTTACGGCCCATCTACGATGTGGGGACCCTTCTGAAGAGTAGTTCATTTGGGTATAATCTATGTGGTACATCATTGATGTTGATATGTGATGGATGACTTGAGTAGTTGAATCTCCCAAACTCTATCGCACTATACAGTGGGAATAATATGGCTGAAAATGACATAAACGATATAACGAGCGGAGCCTCAGTGGTCTAGTATCCGAGAATACCTAAGTGGTCTAGTAGATCAGCAACCTCAATAGCCAAGTACTAGGGTGGACCTTAGTGGTCCCACATACGAGCAGACTTTTGTGGTCCAGTAGCTGGGTGGACATCAGTGGTGAAAAAATCCATTGAACCTCAGTAGTCCAGTAGCAGAGCGGACCTCAGTGGTCCAGTACCCGAAAGGACTATAGTGGGCTAGCAGCTGAGTAGAACTCAGTGTTCTAGTAGTAGAGGAGACCTCTGTGGTCCTGTAGGTGAATGATCATCAATGAATCATTAGGGAAGAGCCATTCAGTAGTACAAGATGATTCATCTTTACAACTTCAATTCTTACTCTCTATACTTTGATTTATACCTTGTGTGAGTTGTCATTGTTTGTGGTCTTTCTTTTTGGACTTCTTTGTGGTCTTTCTTAGTGGTTTTTCTTTTGTGGGTTGGGGTTCCTACTAAGAATTGTGTTACTCACCCATGAACGGGCTTCAGCCATACACATCATGCCTCATGCGGGTGACTGACACTTTTATGTAGACCGTAGTGGCCAGGTACCTAATGGTGCATAGTGAGACGGGACAGACATGCATACTTCAACGTCTATAGGTAGCTACCTTCACCTACCCATTAGTTAGGGTCTTGAGCGGGCTTACCACGGTAGTTATAATTTCCATTGTGGTTTTTGGATTTTATTCTCTCGCCTTTTTAATTCAGTTGTAAAGCACTCTCATTAGTAGTCCTAATGATAGTTGTGGTTTACTTTTCATTTAGTTTCCACAGTTTGAGCTTTGTGTGTTTGTACATGTTTATAGGTAAATTTCTCCCCTTTTGGGATATAACTTTTTGGCACTAGTCTACAGCCCCTTGCCTATGAAAGGTGGGCTTGGGGAAGTCATGACATGGGCCCTAGAGAATGATTTGTTACAAAGTGGTAATGGAGGAGGTCATTTATACCATAACAAACTAGATTCTATGAGTTTTTTTGGGAAACGGTGTTAAGTATTTCAATTTTTACTTTTTGGATTGGCAATCTATTGTTGGTGTGGCGACCGATGTGTCCATGCCCCCAGAACATGAATTCTATTTTCTGACATGGTACATGAAAATAATAGTTTTAAGGAAAAAAATGATTGCACTATCATCATCTAGGAATTGGTTGAGTTTTTCATTCCTTCTAGATTTATCGGAGGATGTATATACTATTGACCATTGTACAACTTGTTTCGATTCAATATTATTCTACTTGGATAGCCAGGATTCTAGTGCATGACCACGAGGATGATCCACAGAGTAATGAGGCTTCAGTAAAGGGAATGTTTCCTGAGATGATACCATCGGGCAGTGTCCTAGCAATTCCACTGACTATTGGTTAGCAGTTACTACTAGTGTTTCCAGTAGAGGATGCACGTAGGCTCAGTGCCTTACATGAGTTCCAAAGGCAGAGGCCTCTTGGTTTCATGGGAGATAATGATCCTTACATTGTTGAGGATTGGATGGAGGTTGAAACATGTTTTTTCTACTTAGTGAGGACCCCACTTGACCAGATGGTAGTTCTAGCCATGAGCCTTCTGTAGGGCTTAGCTGGAAGGTGGTGAAGTTTGACAATCCAGACACATGAGGAGGTGACCGACACATATTCATACTTGGAATGACTTTTTAGGGAGAATTTATTCCCCTAAAACATTTCGCTTAGTGCGCATACAGGAGCTACTTCACATATAGTTGGGCATCTTGACAGTGGATTAGTACTCTATGCGGTTCACATACCTATACTATTATTCTAATGATATGGTACAAGACCCCTTTTTCAGGGCCTAAACCTTTTACCAGGGTATTTGATGGTAAATCTGGGCATCAATGATTTCACTCATCATCCCTACATAGGATGGGGAGCTAGAGAAATATCTACTAGTGGAGATCTTCCTTGTAGAGTATGAACTGGTGGTTGGAGCTACCAAAAGGTGATAGGTGGTCAAGTCATCTGTGGCGGGTATCTGAGAGATGACGCACAGTCCAAAATGGGACAAACCTTTCAGAGGATGACCCTAGAACTTAGGTTCGGTGATACGAGGCTCCCAAAGAAGAGGGATTCATCATAAGAGTAGAGTATGCTAATAATTTGGCTGGAAGCATAACATGGCTCAAGATTTCTCAACTCGTTGTGTAGAATACTGACAGACTGTCGAGGGACCGTTGAGGCAGCAAAAAAGACAGGAAAAGGGTGGTTCATCTATCTGATGATGTGTTAGAGGAGCGGGATGAGTAGTAAACGTTAGGTATATGTACGAGGAACTACCACTGCCACTCTTAGGTGGTCCTCCACAGGCTCTAGGAGTAGGTGGAAAGGTGCGGGCTAAGATTCAAGCCATCGAGGCCTATAGTCCCAACGTATTATAGATGATATGAGGTGTGATATGTTTCTTCTATTCTTTTTCTATAGTTCTTATAGACACAAGTTCTAGTTAATCCTTCCTTTAAACAGACCTTGTTCAGAGTTCTGAGATTCCAATCGAACAGGTAGATCGATTCTTATGATTTGAGACTTCTGTGGGAGGGGATTCGATAATCACACACCAGTGCCAATCATGTGAGATTACTCTTGTAGGTGAGAGCTTTAGCTGGGATCTCCTAGATGAGAAATTGAGGCCTGACTAAGTCATCCTATATATGGACTGTCTATTCGCATTTCCTTCTCAGATCGACTATTTTAGGTGTATAGTTCGGTGTGTATGTAGAGATGGGTCCAAATTTTCCTTCACTGGTGGGAAGGGAGCACTTGCAGTGTGGGGTGGACTCGCACATAGAATGGTGCATCTGATCACTCATCAGTTGTCTTGCATGACCATCATTAAAGTGGATGAGACGAGTCCATAGTTTTCTATAGTGGTGGATGGGTATGAGGACTTATTTCTGGAGGCTGTTCGAGGACTTCCTGCTCGAAGAGAGGTAGAATTATTCATTGATATGTAAAAAAAATATGACACTGATAACTACACATGCATATCATATGAATCCTGCAGAGCTCCGGGAGATGAGGGTGTAGTTGGAGGACATACAGATGAAGGGGTTTCTAAGGTCCAGTGTTTCACCATGGGCATCCCCATTATTGTTTTCCAAGAAGTCATATGGAAGCTTGAGGTTATGTGTGTAATTCTGGCGCCAGAACTAGGTGACTGTGAAGAACAATTATCCTCTACAGAGGATTGATGACCTCTTAGATTAGTTCAAGGGATCTAGATTGTTCTCAAAGATAGGCCTCAGATCACGCTATCACTAGCTTCGAGTACAAGATGAGTACATCTTGAAGACAGCTTTCAGATGTCATGATGACCACTACAAGTACATTGTGATTCCATTTGACATGAAAAATTCCCAATAAGTGTTCTTGGGACTCATGAGTAGGATATTCCAGAAATACATAGACCATTTTTTAGTGGTCTTCATTGATGACATCTTAGTGTATTCAGCGTCCGAGGAGGAGCATGCGATACACTTGAGGATGGTTCGAGACAAACTTATAGAGACATATATTTTCAGAAATATCTCAAAATGTGAGTTTTGGATATGAAAGGTTTATTTCCAAGTAAATTTCATTTGAGAGGCTGGAGTTTCGGTGGATCTAGTGAATACATAGGCGGTGGTTTCTGGGAACCACCCTAGAGAATTAACAAGGTGTGGACTTTACTTTAGTTGGATAGTTACTATAGGAAGTTTGTACTTGAATTCTCAAGAGTATCATAACCCATGACGACATTTAAGAAGAAAGGAAACCCCTTTGTGTGGATAGGAAGATTGTAGTAGAGCTTTCATTTGTTGAGGCAGTGCTTGAAGAGTTCTCTTATCTTGAGGCTTCTAGAGGAGGGAACCGACTACGTGGTGTTCTGTGAAGGATTAGGAAATAGGCTTGGTTTTTTAATGATGCAGGGGATAACAAGGACTTCTTTTGGATCATAAATATTGAGGATGCATGATAAGAACTACAAGATGCATGACCATGAGTTGGAAATGGTTGTCTTCACACTAAAGATGTGGTGACACTACTATATGGGTGAATGGTTCATCATATACTTAGACCAAAAGAGTCTCAAGTATATATTTTCTCAGAAAGATCGAAATCAGAGACAATGACGTAGGCTAGAGTTTCTTCAGGACTATAAATTCCTGATATTCTATACTCCTGGGAAGGGAAATGTGGTGGTAGATGCTCTCATAAGTAGATCGAGTTCACAGTTGTTGAACGAGGCCTCCGAGCAGTTGTCCTCTCTTTATATATCCTTCATGGATAGAGAGGAGATATATTTTATTCAATAGATGGTTCTTTACCCTCCTCTATTACAACGTGTTTGGGAGGAACAACTCGGAGATGCCAGCTGCGAGACTACATATACCCAGATTTCCAAAAGGTATGACCCTGAGAGATATTCTAAGGGTGGGAAGCACATCATACTTTTCAAAGGACTCACAGTACTACTAGTGGCTTTATGGGAGTAGGTTTTGAGAGAGTTCCATACATCCCCTTTGGTAGTACATCCAGGTGTGGAGAAGTTATACCTGGACCTCCGACGTGAGTTCTAGTGGTCAGGTATTAAGAAGAAAGTGGAAAAGTTTGTCTCGAGATACCTCACATGTCTACAAGTGAAGTCTGAGCACCACTTTCTAGTAGGTTTGAAATAAACCATCAAGGTACCGTAGTGTAAATGGGTTGGGATATCGATGGATTTCATGATGGTGTTACCACGTACATCAATGGGCACGATACCAACTGGGTGTTTGTAGACCGAGTCACCAAGTCGACCCACTTCCTACCAATTCGAGAACAGGGTTCAGTTGAGAGTGTATGACTCTTCTATGCGCATGAGATAGTTTGACCCCATGAAGTCCCATATAATATTGTCACAGATTGTGATTCATACTTTACATCCCCATTTTGGAAGGGATTACAGGAGGCTTTGGGGATATAGTTATGCTTGGGAACAACCTTTCACTCATAGATCTATGGTCATATAGAGAAGACCATACAAACTATGAAGTACATTCTTAATTCTTTAATTATTGATTTTGGTCATAGTATGGAGGACCCCCGACCATTGGTAGAATTTTCAGGAAAAAATAGCTACCACTTTCACATCAGTATGGAACCATTCGAGGCATAGTACAAAAAATACACCATTTTGTGAGACATACCCAGGGGATTCATCACTCATGGATCTAGAGATGATACTAGATACTAATGAGAATTTGAAGGTTGTGTGAGAGTGGATAAGTCCTCACAGGTCTAATGAAAGTCCTATGATGATAGGTGATGGATACCCTTAGAGTTTGAGAATAGGGACCACATATTCCTATGGGTCTCACCTCAATGAGGGATATTGAGATTTGGTTGGGGTGGAAAGTTATCTTCAAGGTTCATTGGTCCTTTTATGATACTATACAGAGCGGGAGAGGTGGCATACCACTTGGCTCTATCACCATAGTTAAAGAAGTTTCATCGAATCATCCACATATTGTAGCTGAAGATATACATGCATGACCCTACTCACGTCATCGACCACGGAGAACTAGAAATTGATGATGGGGAAGCATTTTGTGGAGTAACCAATGGAGATAGAGGATCGAATTGAGAGGATACTTCATGGAAGGTCGACCCCTCTAGTGTGTGTTCGTTGGAATCATAGGACTCTCCAGGAGATCATATGGGAGGAGGCTCAGATTCAAGCTCAGTACCCCCAATTTGATTGATTCTCCCTTGTTTTGGATTAAAAGGACGTAAATCCATAAAAGTTGGAGTGATGTAATGTCCCCGAATTCAATGTAAATTTTTTTAAAATTAAATGGGAAAATTTTGAGACTAGGATCTGAGACGACACATGATTCTGAGGCCTAGAGTGGCTGGAATTTATTTTCAAACTATTTTTTAATGTTCATTTAATAAATGTGTGAGTGGGTTTTTCAAACATTCAAACCAGTTCTCGGATCAAAAATCAAAGGACACCATTGAAATCAGAGCATCATGATTCCCCTAGTAAGGGTATAACATAGTTCGGCACGGGTGGACTAAAAAATATTCTTTTCATATTTTCAGAGGAAAATTAAAATAACAAAAAAAAAAGTTTTTTAATTATATTTTATTCTCCATTATGTAGAAACTCATCAGTGTTTCAGTGTTGTGATGTGGAAAATCTAAATCCCATTATTGAACCTCATTAATTAAATAGTTTGGAAATTATGAAATATGCACGTGTCTTCCTTCTTTAATTAAATAGGGAATTTGGGGTTAAAGAACAGCCTTGGAATTCCTCTAAAGAACGACAATGTGAACCCCTCCAACGATGAATTTCAGTGAATCATAGGATGAAGAAAACACCGTTGGGGGGAAGATTTCGGACCATAGATCGATGTATGATGAAAAAATATTATCCTCGAGAAATCTACTTTCACGGGGAGGGGGATTTTCTAAATAATTTTCCTTTCCTCGTTATTAAAGATTAAAAACAAACGATGACCAACTCACGAACAAGTTGATCCATAGTTCAATCATTCATGTGGGATGTTAAAGGATGTGGGATGAAGGGGATATCTATCTTAGATATTAATCTATATTATTTTGGTTCTTCATGATCCTACTATTAAGAACAAATCAGGGTCAACACGAATAAAGACCTGGATCATTGTTTGGTTGTTCTTGTGTTGTGAATCCTTCCCCAATTTCTTGCTGCATTCTTCCCATTCATTGTGGAGCTACAGTCGGTGGCGATGGAATCTGTGGTGTAGGAGGGAATGGGGAAGTTCATCGACCTGCGAAACAATGTGAGTAGGGCCACAACCACTCGGGTGATGGAATCGGTGACAGGACACAGCACAAGGCCGCAACACCCAGGCCTTGATGACAGTAGGGGAAACTGGCACCAAGTTTGATGGTAGGTCATAGGCGGCATGCTGGAAGTGTGTAACGATGATGACATGGGCTTCCGGCATAGATTCTGATGGATGGAGGTAGTCGGACATGGCCATTTGGCCACATCAGAGGCCCCACCCAGTGAAAAACAATGGACCGTAGTGGTGCGTTGGACTCGTGGCTTGTCACGGATCATAAGGAATTCTTGGCCGACATGAGTGGACCAGATATCCGAAGAGGCATTGCCACCAAGGTGTTGGGTGGATATCTGAACCATACTCCACACAGTGTCCGGGCTGGAGGAGAACAGGTCTGCCAATGCAGGTCGGGCTGGTGGAATACACTCTGCTGATGGGTGGCCCGGGCTGGAGGAGAGACGGCCCGATGATGCAGGCTTGGCCGAATAGGGACCGGGCCCGCTGGGTGGCTCAGCTGGTTAGAAATGTTCTCACTAATTTGGATTGGACCAGATGGGAACCGTATTAATGGGAGACCCGGTGGGTTGGACCCACATCCGAACCAGGCTGGGTCCTGTAAGGCCCAATGGGCCAATCCACTAGGCTAGGCAGGACCGGGTCAGATAGACTGGGTCGGACCAGACCCAAATGGGTCGGGTCGGATCAGAAGCCTTAGGGAGGGTCATACGAGATCCCCGAGCTAGTTTGTTTAGGTCAGTCTGACCAAGTCAGGCTGGGTCTAGATGCAACCGGCCCCTGTTTACTAAAACGCCAATATCTTTCAGACTGTGCATCTAGTTGACGCATAGTCTATGGATTGGGACCCTTACAATGATACAACACTTTTGGTATACTCTGTGTGAGAATTCGTGGAATTTTAGATACAATCAATCACTAAAGGAGTAGAATCTCCCAAAGTCAAGAGCACTAGAGAGAAAGAATCATAGGGTTTGCTATGACACAAAGGATATGACGAGCTAGACCTTAGTAGTCCAGTAGTCAAGATGACCTCAGTGGTCTAGTAGCTCAGTGGACCTCAATGGTCCAGGAGTGGAGCATACCTCAGTGGTCCAGCATATTAGCGAACCTCATTGGTCTAATAGCCAAGTGGACCTTAGTGGTCAAGTAGCTCCTCAGACCTTAGTGGGCCAATAGTAGAGCAGACCTCATTGGGCCAGTGCTCGAGTGGGCCTCAATAGTCCAGACAATGACTAGACCTTAGTGGCCCAGTATTGGAGTGGACCTTAGTGGTCCAGTAGCTTAACAAACCTTGGTGACTCATCAGGGATGAGGCCCTCAGTAGTACAAGATGATTCAGCTTTACGACCGATAATATTACTCACTATACTTTGAGTTATACTAGGTTTGACTTGTCTTTGCTTTGTTGTCTTTCTTTGTGGTATTTACTTTGTGGTTTGGGGTCCCTATTATGTATTGTGTTACTCACCCCGGCACAGGCTTCACTCACAAGTGTCGTGTCACATACAGGTGATCAATGCTTCAACAAAGATATTGGAGGTTTGGAACTAGGTGGTGCTCAGGGAGATGGGATAGATGGGCATACATCTGTGGCTAATGGTTTCTACCCTTCACCCACACTTCAACTAGGGTCTCTATTAGACAACCCATAATATTTTTACTTTCCTTTGGGGATTTGGGCTTTAATGATAGCCCCATTATACTTTCAATTGTAGTATAGTTTTAGTAGTTTTCTTAGTGATAGTTGTGGTTTCATTTTTTTTCTTTTCCATAGTTTTTTATTTGTGTGTGTGTACAGGTTTAAAGTAAAATGACATACATCTTTGGGATATTCTCATTCAGTGGTAGTCACTAGACCCTGTCTTATAGAAGTTAGGCGTGGGGTAGTCACAGAACGGGCCCTAGGGGATGGTTCATGAAACAAATTTGTTACAAAACAACCAATAACCCCAAAATTAAATCATTTATTTGATATCCTCCCTTTGAATGTTCCCTTTACCCTTATCACATGTCTATAGATGAGAGAAATCATTTGATTCTAACATCACAATCTCATTTGAATCTGAATTTAGAGATCTATCTTCACAATCTTCACAAAGATCCTTTTTTATTTACATTTATTTTGATGATTTAAAAGCAATTCATTTTTATTCCTCTACCATTTTCAATAAAAAGTCATCTTTTCTCATTTTATAAGAAACTAATATATTTTAGAAATTATCAATAGGAATATAACCTGAATATTTCATTTTTTATGTTGAGACTTAATCATCAATCTAAACTAATAAGATACATAAAAATACCAACGATATTAGGACATTCTAACTTCTCTCCAAAGCCTCTAATGGTACTCAAAACTCCAATATCACTTTTGAATAAAATTACCAATAGTCACATCATTATTTATTTGGATATTTTAAAACTTATGTTTACAAAAATGAAAATTACACCACATCACATTACTCTATCTTCACATGTATTAATATTTTTGTCACAAAAGTCTTTTTTTTATTTTGAGAACTTTCACTTTATGAAATTCATTATCTAAAAGGGATGATAAAATAGAATTCTCTGCACAATAATAATTTTATTAATTCCTCTTATATACTTATGTATAGTAGTACCTTCACCATATTAAAAAATCCATCATTTATTACATCCAAAACATCATTGATTGATAGAAAATATATGTGGAAAATTTTGGTCCTTCAAATTAAGAAACCCCTACTCAGGAAATATTGAAATACCTTTAAAATTTCAAAAAAAAAAATAGCTTATCCATTGCAGATACTAGAAATCGGCAACATAATTAATCTAGGAGAGACTTAAAAAACTTATTCAAATAGAAAAAAACAAAATAATTCATCACATATTTTATACAAATTAGAGGAACACGTGTCCAATTGAGTCACTAAGTGGGATTGAATCAATGTTTAATAAATTAAATATTTTCTCCCAGAAAAAATTCACAAGTAAGAGTGAATTGATTTTTTCCCTATTACACACATAGTCATATATAAATAAGAAATAGGAAATTTACAAAATTATCAAATATATATGACTTTCAATCTAGGGAATTTTCCAGTGAACCTCATTATCATACGATCCACTAGTAAACTCTTGTGAATCACTATGAGTAAGGAATGTCCTTAAAACACTTTTTAATAGTCTCTTAATTATTTTTTGTCCATCCCACAAAGTTTTTAAATCCCACACTAATATAAAAATATCAAAAGTTTTGTTAATAACCTATACATATTCCACCCACAAAAAATTAGGTAGTTTTTATGTGTACTAAGATATTCCCACCTTCATTTAGCATAAAATAACTATATGAAACATCTTCACTGATATAATTCATATCCATCAAGTAATAGTTTTTTTGAAAATATAGATAACAAATGAAACATCATCTCGCTCTATCTATCTATTGTGATCTTTAGGACCAAAATTCCTTGTTATTTTCTTCATAAAAATATTAACACATTTCATCTTCCTTGGTCAACATTTTATTCAAAGAGTCCCATGTGAATATTTCAAATTCAAATCTCACAAAATTACTAGATCTTTATTTTACCACTTTGACCCATCCATAACCCCTTGATACAATATACAGTTATACAGTGACAATGTAATTTCTAACATATGGAATTGTCACATTTCTATTTCTTATATTCTTCTAAGAAAACATCATGTATTTAAATCACCATATATGCATGAGACTATATATTTTTACACATGGAATTTTTCCTTCATTTATAATTTCCCCTTCAACTCAAGATCCCTTCTTCTACCCTTAATCTTAACATTTTTCCCCATAAAAACCATCAAACCTTATCTATATAAAAAATATGAATTCAATCTATACATGGAATTAAAATTCATAAATTCTTCCATGAAATCATACATGAATTTTTCATGAATGCATGTATCATGACTTCACAGTATCACAATCTCAATCATCCAAAACATCAACGATTATATAAAAACCACCTAATAAATAATAATATCACCCATAGATATTTTATTCTATATTAAATTCCTATTTGAATATTATTATTGATTATATAATGATTTCATTTCTTGATATCCCCAAATAATGCATGGAAGTTATGCATGAATATTACATGCATGGTGTTTCTATTATTCTTTGTGTGACTGTATCATGTACATTATTTTTCTTATGTTAGGTTTGACCAATCACTTCAAGTATCATGGGAACCCATGCATGATCATTCTTATTTATTTTTTTCACCAATGTCCCATGGTCGATTTGATCTTATAATTTATCAAATGATCATGGGGGATATGAAGCCCATTATAAATATACTTCATATTGTCGGTCTCATTCATGAAAGTAGTCAATTAGAAAATTATATCCAATTTGATATTTTCATGTGGTATATTATTCTTTATTAATGTTCGATTCTTTTACTGCAAAGGATTCTTATCGGTTGGAATCCATATGGATATTCCTCACACTCACGGATGATTTGAGTCTCATAGTCAACCATATACAAAGTAATCCTAGATTTTGGTTTGAGATAACTCTTGATAAAGAAATCAAAATCCATATTTAATGTATCACATATAATTAACACATAATAATAGTAAACTTGAACATCATTTTTTTAGATAATTCCACATTAAAAAAAATTTCACCCTACCTATACTTAATTACCAAAGATGTTCCTTATTTCGAGCACTTAAATCTGAATGGGGAAAATGGTTCCCAATTTTCATTAGTTCTAATCTAGTAGTGAGCATAAAAACTCTTTTGTGTTGACCCATTCATATTTCTTCCTACTAATATTCATACCATGAATGAAACCACTCCTTATTATGCACTGGTAATTCCCCACACATAAACTTCCCTAGATGACTGAGGTTGAGTTGGTACATTTCTTGGTAGTGGATCAACTTCACCTAGTTGGCTTCTGGTATCTATAATGTTTTATAAAAACATATAATAAGTTCCTAAAATTCCAAAAAAATAGGAAAATAAATCCCATATATCCAAATACTTCTCACAATATTCTTCATAAAAAATTATATTATATTTTTATGGCCTTCACATATCTTCTCACCATTAATATATATTCATGTTTAAAGATTTTTTATTTCCTAAAACATTACTATAAAATGTTATATGCATTAAGAATATATCTAAATAAATTTATAATTTAAATTTGAACAAGATTTAGGTGTTGGAAATAAAGGAAATCACAATAATCGCATCCAATTCACCATTCTCTTTTCAAACTTATCTATATAGAATATCATATCCTAGATTAACTTTTTCAAATAATTTAATTTATCTAAAAAATTACATGGGATGTTTTATTGATATTTATAGATGATTATTAGGGGGTTTAAAAAATATTTAATCATGGAACACATGGAATAAATAAAGGAATATTTGGAGTAATGAAAAAGAGAATTGAGATATTTTTTTTATTTCAAATGGTGGTGTTTTCATTGAATGAATGTATGGAAAAACATAAATTTACACAATATATAAGATATAAATTTATTTTAAACTAAAGAAGATATAAGGTGAAATTTATTGTAGATCAATTGATGATAGAAAAATTATAAAGATGAAATGTAAATTAAATTTACATTAATCTGATATAGTGTGCAATCATTAAGGATTCGTATTTCAATATTGTTTTTATCATCAAATTGGGTCACAAATTTTATGAGGGTCAGTTTCCAAAAGGGTGAGCGATACTCATTATAATTTTTTAAATATAGATATTTTTTATTTTCTTAAATTTTCATTTGATTTTATACTTTCATATTGCATCAACCTCAATATTTACGGTCATTCAAGAAAATCAATGTCTAGTGTATAATTTGTAACTGTTGATTAATAATGATTACTAGTTTTGAGAAACATAATATCACTACTATTAGGGAAATATATATAAATTAAAATTAAAATTTATAATTAATATTTAACCATTCACAATTTGATTCAACCCCTCTTAGGTTATATTATTATTTAAGGGTAAAACAATATGTATATATATAAATAAGAACTGATATGGTGAAAAATGGCATTTTTCAATGGAATTCCTAAAGGATTATAAATATATTCAACATACTTCTACCTTTTAATTATATTTTGTGACATACATGGTCTTTATAATTTTAGATAATTGATCATTGAAATACAAATTAATAAATAAAAATGAATAAAAATAATGAAAATATAAAAACCCTACAAATGGTTTGGATGTTAAAATTAAAATATTATTTCAAAAGTAATATGTAAATTGGTTTTAATTGGTCTAATAGGATATTTTTAACTATAAATATTTTTTAAATTTTTACTAATAAATATTTAAAATATATCAATCCCAAACATTATAAAAAATAAATTTTATTATGAAATAAAAAATAAAAAAATGGATTGATGTATCGTAGTTAGAAAAAATTATTTGCATATTTTTTAACACATTCACATTAACCGGAGGAAAATCATGTGAAAATTAATAAAAAAAATATCCATTATTATAAATATATAAAATGAGCACATAATTTATTTATTTACTTGTTTTTTAAAAGGTGGAATTTAATTTGAACTATCTTGGGGTTCCATTATTATGGAGGAGAATCAAAGTTGATTATCATGTTGGTATTGTTGTAAAAAAAATTCAATGACTTGCGGGGTACAAATATAAATAAATATTTCCAATTGATAAAATTTTTCTTATTACCTACATTCTCACGTCTAGGTTTCTATATGATTTTATAGTTTACCAATGTCCTTGAGAACTTATAGAGACTATATAATTGTATTAGATATTTTATTTGGATTACAATTTTAACATCCATGCTTGGAACACCAGAATGGAACCTATTTCAAGGTACTATTTGACCTCGAGGGTGCCTCATCATATTCCAAAGGAAAATGATTAGTGGGGATCTTCCAAAGAAATCAGGGGGAGGATATTCCGTCAAATGAATCATATAAGGTTCATGCTTCAATAAAAATTTCTATAAGTAATTCATCAATAAAAAATATGCACAACACTAAATTTACATAATAACCATCAAAAAATAATAATCAATATACATTGGTTGATATATATATATCATGAAGTAAAGGGAATTAAAAATATAATGGCCTTGAGAATAAATCATTTCAAAGACTCCTGCCCAAAAATTAATCATTATTAAACTAGTCATTCAAAGTTATAAGTTACACTTCATGTTTTTTACTTGTAACCAAAATAAAATATAAGTTCTAACAACCAACAACAAATCCCATTTCTTAAGTTTATATTCATGTGAGTCTAATGACCATGTAAGATTCACCTACTCACCTTGAATCAAGGATTAATAGTGATTGCGTGGAATCAAGTAAAATTATGTGGTAATTGTCACTATAGGAAATAATATACAATTCATGAAAATTATTGACATGATTTCATGTTATCATGTGACGAAAACATAAAACCCCCAAAATTACTCAACTAGTGATACCAAATATTGTATATTTACCAATTTACTATAGAAAAATACTAATATGTCCTCACATAATAATAAGTAATATTGATCAGTATATTTTCCTCAATATATTCCATAACCATGGCATGTCGCCCTGAATTTTCATCGACCCACTCAGAAAAGTGTCACTTGGTTCATTAGTCATCTCACTATATGACAAGTAACCAAGACTAAAATATCACTGGAAATAACAATATTAATAATAAAATATACATTAAATCAAACATTTACTATCCATTAGTATAAATTATTAAATTAAAAAATATTAAGTGAGGTCATTGAGTGAAAAAATCAACAATTTTCAATTGAACTACAATCCAATAAAATTTTAGAAAAAATAATGGGGATTAATTATAAAAGACACAAAAAGAATCATTCATTTTTTATCTCATCTCTCATCATCATTCATCGCCAAATACATAAAAAATCTAGCCATAATATATTTTTAGTACTGTCCCATATATCAACATTCGTTATAGATGTTCGATCATACTACTTAATGGTATAGAACTTTTATTACACACTCATCCCTCATAATTACTACATACTATTTTATATCTAAACATATCATATTATTTAAAAATGGTCTTAACATGGTGAATCTAGGTGTAATAACCTATTATATAGTATGTATTGTCACCTCCACAAATATAATCACCCTTCTCACCGAACCCATAATCTTTCATTGCTCTATGTGTAGTCACAAACATGGAATTGAAACACTAGTGGAGGCACTTACATCAACATGGTATACCTCCATCCATGTGTTCAACCTCACTAGAAGAAACATGCACCACTGTTTCTAAATAATAATACTATAGGTCATCACAGACATCACTAACATGTGTGTGTCGTATCATGATCTTTTAGAGAATCCAATACATCACCACCACCATTGTTAATACAAGCCCTACCTTGTAGGTTATATGCCTATATAATTTATATCAGATTGGAAAATTTTAAAAGAGAATGAGGGAATCCCTATTCACTCCAACACATAATCTTGATCCTTATCATAGATCATCATATCAATAAGGATATTATCCCCTCATACTTCACAAGCAATTGATTCAAAAAAATTAGTTCTAACCCATTATATGGATTACATGACCCATAATATGGGGGTGTAACTCCCTCACCATCTCTATTCCAAAATACCACACCATCCCTAGGTTATTGAATGAAATGGTAAAAACATAAGGGTTATCACTCACTAAATCTCAATAAAATACATTTAATTTTTTTTAAATATTTAGTGATACTTATATTCTAAAACATTACCTCACCACAAAACTTATTATAAGGTTCCTCTAAAAATTTCTCAATGAGGAACCTACTTGAGATCTCAATTACATTTAAAAAACCCATAAAATGTAATACATCCGAATGAAATCATATATAACATATAACATTGCAATGAATTCATTGATGTATCACAATCATGAATGTAAAGACCTGTAAAATTCATGGGAAATTTTTTCTTAATTTTCTTTGAGATTTTACAAGAACGCAGTTTCTAACGGCACTTGATTCTGAGGCCCGGTGTGCCTAGAATTTCTATCTGAAGATTAGCTCGGGTACGTTCAGTGAACGAACGAGTGGGAATTCCTATCTTTTGAACCGGTGCTCAGAATCGAATTCCGAGGGCACCGATGGAACCGCAACGCTGGTAATTGCTTAGGAGCACCTGTTCTGGAGTTGCGTTGTCACGAGAGTAGATGATAAAAATTGTGGAAGTTTAATTTATTTTTATTCTACAATTTTTATTTTCTTTTTAGTGGTTTAAGGATTTGGGTGGAAGTTGGGTAACTACCCAACTTCCCAAGGGAGGTTATGAGGGTCTTGGGGCCCACACGAACCCCACCCCTTCATATTATTCAACCCCCCTCCACTCACCATTAACTCTTGATAACATAAATATTAATAACTTATGTTATTAATTAAGTGAGTTAAGTGTGGATGTTTGAATTTCAAACTCTTTAAATTCAAAAGTTATGTTATGTTAATAAAATAAGAGGTGAGCTTATTTTATTTGGGGTTGTAACCTTGTGGTGGATTTTTTGGGAGAAATGACTAAGGACTTAAAGATCTTATTCGACTTCGACGAAGAACTCGAAGAATGCATCGATCTCCGACGAAGAACGCCGAGTCCTCGGAGACCGACTACGCGACGCCGTATACTGCGACGGTTCTTCCGCGACATCTTCTTCCGCAATATCTCCTTCCACGACGTCTCTACCCACGACGAATCCTCGTTCGACGAACCTCCGTTCAATCTTGCACGAGGTAGGGGTTTAAATTTATTTATTTATTTTGGTCATGAATCCTACCATGTCGTTCTTCGCGAAATATGACCATTTGTTATCGACTAACGAGAGAGGGACAGACCGCACAAACACGACCGACCCTCCTCCTTTATTGATGATGTTTTTATTGCAGATTGGAACGAAATTTCATGGTGCCATTGCACCATGCGGGATCGTGCGGCAAGGAATGCGCGGCGCCGTCGCGTCGTGCCGTGAAATTGAACCAAGTCGCGGCGCCGTCGCACTGCGCCGGAGAAACGTAAAAACACCGAAGCCAAAGCAGGGCCGCGGCGGAGAGGTGCGGCGCCGTCGCACCGTACCGGACGAATGAAGGTCGCGGCCGGTTCCAGGCCGGAGCGGAGCAAGAAGACCGGCGGCCGAGTCCGGGCCGCCGGCGTCGGAGCAGGGGGATCGGCCTTCGCCGGTCCCGTGGTGGCAGAAACCAGTTAGTCGGGGTGGGCAGGCCGGACAGGAGGACGGCCGGGGGTTCAAACCCCCAACCGGCCAGCAAAACGGCAACCATTAAAGGGGGGCCACGGTTACAACTAGGGGGCAGGTGCCCCCCACGCCAAACGGCTCGGCCGTTTGGCCGAGTGCCCGGCCAGCGCGCTGCGCGCGCTGTGCCCAGGCCGGTCCACCAGGTCGGGCCGCGCCGGTCGGGACGGGCCACGCCCAAGCGGGTCGGACCCGGACCCGGTTCGGGTCGACCCGGGGGGGGGGGGGGGGGTATCAGGCCGGGTCAGACCAGGCCCGAACCCCTTAATACCGAACCTTTTCCGGTCGGACGCCCATAACTTGTGCTAAGGGACTCCGATCGACGCACCTTCAGTTTCGATGCGATCCTTGGATCGAGACGGTCGTTTCGATATATTGCACTGAAGGTTTCAGATTACTTTGGGTTCGGCCGAGTTGGTTCGTACACGAAACCAACCGGGCCCTTGGAGCGGAAATGCTCATAACTTAAGCTCCGGACGTCCGATTGATTTACCGTCGACTTTGTTGGATTCCTCTAAGTGAGACGGATCTTTTGGCTTACTCCACCCATGTTTTGAATGTAGGTGGAGTACTGTCGGGTTGGTTTTTCCTTAAAAACCAACTAGGCCCCTAGAACGAAAAAGCCAATAACTCTCAGACCGGGCGTCCGATTGACGCGCCGTCTGCGACGTTGAGTTCGTGTTGACGATACGAAACCTTTGGATACATCAACTATGGACTATGTGCCAGTTGATGTATCAGCCTCTCGGCTCGTGGAGCATACCCTCCCGAACGAGCTTGCTGTGTGCGGGAACCCTAGTGCTGGCTGCGTTTGCTACTGTGACGACGAAGACTGTACAGAGATCCTCAGTGGATTCGACGTCGAAGACTACAGAACTCAGCGATCATATGTGGATCAGCGCTACCGATCCTGTGTGGTTCTGATCCTGTGTGGGTCAGCGCTCAGCTTTTCTGTGTGAGCCAAAGCCTACAGATCCTGTGTGGGTCTGATCCTGTGTGGGTCATTGCGGGGGTTAGTTACCTATCGATCCTGTGTGGTTCAGACCCTTCCTGGGTCATTGCGGGGGTTAGTACATATTGATCCTTTGTGGGTCCGACGACTTAGAAGAATCAGTGGATATATCTGATCATCTCTATCGTCATACGAAGAAGTATACATGTGTGAGCTGAATCCTGTTTTACTTTCCTATGTGGATTGTGTTGTGCTATCCTGTGTGGATTTACGTTTTTCTTTCCTATGTGGAATGGGTTGTACTTGGGTTCGGATGTTGGAGCTGAACGAGAATTGATGACTTAGGTATACGTATGGGCATATACCCAAGTAGTGTCGGATGTTACTTCGTGATTGTATCTTTCCTTTGTAGATTATCCATTGTGGATTCTGGGAGACCTTCGGGGGTCTCGGGGTCCCTACTGAGTAGCTTATACTCACCCCTGCACAGGCTATGTCTGCAGTACGTTTTGTTGGTTGCAGACGACGGACAACGTTGATCGTGGTTGAGGCTTGCAGAGGAGGATGGTACCTAGAGGTAGACCACTGGGCGGGACGTACTCAGAGCGGACGGTGGGACCCGAGGAGCAGTGAAGGCTATCTGTACCCACCCTTCATGTGGGATTTCTAGTGGACAGCTCAGCGTTGCGGATTTACTTTTCAGTTGATGTTTCCCCTTTCCAATTGTACTTTACTTTCAGTTTGGGTTTGTATACTGGCCCACTTACTTTTCCGCACTTACTGTTGTACTCAGTTTTTACTTAGTTTTTACTTCTTCTGTTGCTTACTCTGTGGTGTTTGTTTACTTTACAAAGGAAATGCCTTCCCTTTTTACCGGGATTTATGCCTTGGTGCTAGTCGCCAGCCCTTGGCCTATGGAAGGCGGGCTTGGGGTAGTCACGGAATGGGTCCCGAGAATGGGGCGTGACAACGCATAATTTAAAAAATCATGTAAATTTCTTTAAAATATCCAATTGATAAAACAATTTCACAAAAAAGGATTCATCACATCAATTTAAGAACCACAGTAAAA
Organism: Viscum album; assembly: GCA_963277665.1. Lineage (NCBI taxonomy): Eukaryota > Viridiplantae > Streptophyta > Magnoliopsida > Santalales > Viscaceae > Viscum > Viscum album. The sequence goes on from OY728151.1 coordinate 1,972,645,243, forward strand.
AATATATTTGAAACCCCATTTAAAATGTAACCAAATACCCTTTGTAATCACCCCAAATGTATATGCTAAATCCAAGGAAATATCCTATGTAGTTTCCAAAATTCTCCATTTTAAAATAATCTTTTAAAAATACACCTTTTATAACTACATTAATTTTTAAATTTTATTTCAAATTCCACCATCATTTAAAATCCCTATTTAAGTATAAAACTATTTAATTTTGTAAAACTAAGTCTATAATTAACCCACTCCTCTATAAAACCCAAAAAATAGTCCAGCATTTATCTTTTAACTAGGGGATACCAAATGAAATATGTTTTAAAGGGGTATGTGCTACTTTGGTGAATATTAATTCACTATGAGTTTATACCATTTTTAAGAACCCATGTATTGTCAAAAAATCAATATCAGTATAATATTAATAGTCACACAAATATAAATTTACCAGTATGAAATGAATAAAAACCCAAAGGATCAAAATACTCAATACATAAAATCAACATAACACATATCAAAATCTAAAAACTCATCCAAACTTGTAGTAGTAGTTCTCAAATCTTAGTGCCCCAAGGAAATATATGTTTATCAATGGTAAAAAAATTATCTTAAAATCCCATAATTAGAATAAATGTTATAACACTCACCACAAGATATAATGATCATGAGACAAAAGGTGATGAAGTATAGACTACTCCAATTATATACCCGGGCCAACTTCAATTAAAGGCCCTGTTATTTATCCAAAATTAGACATCAATTTCTTTTTAGTTCACAAAAAAATTTAAATAAGTTCCTTGTGCACAATACATCAAGTGAAACAACCTATGGAGATAAGCAATAATCCTCCTTCAGAATAATCTAGTGGTCATCAACGAATGCTCTATGACTATCATGTAATTACACCATGTACTGGAGAAATTTCAAATCAAATTCCTAGGCGAAGCACATTCAAATTAGAGAAGAGTAAGACAAATTGAAAGGAATGAAGAATGAAGTTGTGCTTATCTCTAATTGGATTTATGAAATGATCCATTATCACACATATTATAGGATGAATAAAAGGGGGATAAAGATTAGGGAAGCTTTAAACCCTCTTATGTGTGGTTATCCATTAAGGTAACCTAAGAGTGGGGTTGCTTATAATAAAATGTAAATTATATATTTTACCCCTTTAAAAAAGTGGGTCTTGGACCACTCAGGTATTTTACCGACAAATGGGATCCCATTAATGGGGTTTCCACATTATTTATATTTTTCCATGACCTAAATCACTTGAACAGAAAAAAAACTAGTATGAATGAGACCTCCAATTTCCTCTATATATTCCAGAGGCTGATGAATAATAGCGAGGGACTAAAGGGTCATGTGTACATACTATTCCCTTTTATATTAAAACAATTACAATAGTTGAATAAATATGGATAATATTGCATCATCTAACACCAAAAAAATGATCCAAATAGAATCTATATTGATTAATATTTACAAAATGGCAATATAAAATGTCTTATATGATATAAAAGAAGTAAATCGGATCACCCATAGGATGATCAAATGCAAAAAAAAATCAAAATAAAATAAAAACAACCATGTTCATCACTAACGATCCACTCAGTCTAGCTCCAAAATAAAATTAAATCCTTTGTATTCATCAAATACACCACCATCCTATTATGAACTATTAAAGGGGCCCTTAACCTTGTCTATGTCATGAATCATAATAACTTAACACATATCATAGGGAACATTAATTATATGAGTTTTAAATATATTTTTCCTCACCAAAAGTTTCCCTATATGATATCCATATGTGTATTAGAGAATTATAATTTTAATAAAAAATCAATAAAATATGCACAACCTTCTCCACTTGCACTCATCAATCCATGGAAAGAACATTACTTTCTACATCCAGTGCCAGAGTATGATGAAACACCAATGGTTTGTCACAAGGAAATTTAAATTTTCTTTCTATCATATACCAGACCATATAGTGATACTCACCAACTCATAAACCACATAGTTATTCATGTAAACTAGAAATAATTCCATAAAATCATGTCTCTATATTATACTACAACTTCTATGTTCAATTATTTGACCCTCAAACCATTGTCTCAATAGCTATATGAATACAATGTATGGATAAAACCTAATCTTATCTAGTAATCTCAAAAACCACCCATATCATATGGTCATCCCTATAGAGTTCCACCCCTCTAATATGATGGTCAATATCATACAACCAAATATTCTTGTCTATGGAGAACACAATCATAAAACTAGTCTAGTAAACCACCTCTTAGGAAATTTCCTATGTTCACATATCCCCAAGGGCCTCAATACAATTGTGAGAGGAATCACCATCAACCTACAAGCAGAAAATAATGAACCACTATCACCATCAACCACTATCAGTTGTAAGTGTCAAAACCCATTTAAATATAATTTTTTTGACTTCCTAGTCAAATATTTATCAGTACATGAAACCACATTAGGATAACCCTCATGTACCCTGAAGATCCTAACTTGTTCTAATTATGGTTTTTCACATGACCATACCAACACCCGTAAATCACATAACACATTACCACACACACACACACACACATATATATATATATAATTAATAAAATATAGGGTCCACATACCTAGTATTAACAGTGTTCTAATCATTGATAATCATCAGTTTATTTGATGTAGATCAATAGAAATCATCAATTCTAGAAAAAAAGTTAAATTAATTCCCATCTGAAAAAGGATTATTAAAGAGTGATATAACTAAAAATAACACCCAAATATTTATAGAAATACGAATAGTGGTCCAATTAAATAACAATCATTAAAACTAGTGATTAATATGGGAAATCTTCTTCCAAACAAGAGAAATGTGAGTGGGGAAGGGGTTACTTCTATTCTAGGTCAAAGGGAACCCCTTATAAACATATAATCTGTAATTAATTAATTAATTAATTAATTAATTAATTAAAATTAAATCCCATGAGGCCCCATAAAAACTATGGTGGGAAAACTAGTGGAACACAAATACTCTTAGATCCACCACAACTTCAGTTGTTTACCAATGAATCACAACAGGGAGTTTTAATCACTCTTTAACCTAAATACCAATGTATTTATTTTTATAAATTTCACTACTGAGACTTTCCAAACTACCCCCACACCTTAAATCTGTTTAATATGGCCTGATTATACAACTCCCATATATAGAATTACATAATCTAAAATAAAAACATCATTATAAACACCCTGCGATTGCAAAAATATTATCTGTGTTGTCTCTACATACACACTAACCAAACCTGAATAAACCCAAAGTGTCCCACTCACAAAAAACATAAAAAACCAAGCTGATAAAAAAATATTTTTTTAATCCTAGTAACCATATAATATTATCATAAGAAAGTGATTCAAAATATTGTAATGCCTCACCATGGGATTATCCTAACTGATTTCGTAAAAACCATGATACGTAAACATCATCATGAATACAACACATTCATTCCATTCATACAAAATCACCAAGAATCATACTCGATAACCATAAAAAACTAGGATGTATATATAATCTTTAAAACCCTCGATCCTAAACCACCTAATGTTTGACTTCCTTATAGAGTCACACTTGATGATGGACACAGTCCCCATTATTGGGTATCATGACGCCTTCTATAACCAAATAATATAGATGAATCCATGAAACTACCTCCTAATATTTCTCCTAGTCCCACCTCAAATCCCCATCTTTGAACTGATCCTTGATCTCTCGATAATAGCAATATCATTCAATATAACCACACCAAATATCTCTTCTAGTTTCATTCATGTCACCCCATTAACAGTAGATCACAATGAGAATGGGTGTTTTATATATACCCCCATTTATAAAATCCCAATGACAACCCACCCTAAGGTAGAAAAATTATACCCATCTTTGATCTTCCTACTAGATATCCCTATGTATAGACATTTAGTTTTCTATTTTGTCACTAAAAATCTAATCTAATACTATTTATTATATAATAATACTACCATATTTCAATGTCCTCTCCACCCTCAATTACTATTTCAAAACCATGAAAAATGAGGACACTCTAAAAATATTTTTTCATACCCAAATAGCATATTGTAGTCCATACTCAAATCACCAAACCTTAGATATTTCATCTCTCACCAATTTCAATAAAAATAATAATTAATCAATGAACCAAAAAACATAATCCATGATCGATGCCTCCCCTGAAACCATGTGTGTGAACTCAGACTCTTTATCTACCCTTAATGTATTGAGAAAATTTTCCCCAAAGAATACTACCTCAAAATAATTCAATTTCATCACCTTATGTATAATGTTTTATAAATTATTTTCCCACTATAATCTCACTATAACCTACAAATATATGTCCACATCTTCACCCTATACCCAAATGGAATCTCATTCATATTGAAGATAGTCCAATCAGAAACGAACTAGTAGCCATCATCCTTGGCTCATACCTCCCCCTGTAAAAATGGATGATATTGATTCTGCAACTCCATTATAATAAATTCCAAATATAGCTCATCTCCATGAGATTTCCGATCAAGGAAAGGATAAATATATAACAAACTATCAATGATATAATCATTAAACTACTACCATGTCTTCTTTATCCATTGTAGCCAGCCTACATTCCTTTAAATGTCCACTTATAGATCAATCTTATATCTTCCCTCTAGGGATAAAACTGGATTATCCCCCAATGGAACCAAATTTATACCTATATGATTCTCCAATGAAGGATGTCCTTGTATAATATCATTATGATCCAAATACCATGCTCAATATACATTTAACAGCTCAAATGTAACAATTAGTGAAATTTGAAATAAGTAGCTCATCTAAATCGAACATACACTTCCATACTTTGTCCCAAGTCTCATACCATGTGACCCATATAGCCCCACTTACCCATACCAAGGTTAGGTACCATAAACAAAACATAAATAGGATCCACATACCAGATAACACCAAGAATCAGAAGCCTTAGTTAACTGAGTAGAATACCACAATTAATCTATATGGGAAAACACAATATAGGTTTTCACTGAAAACATAAGTGGAAAAAATAATTATCAAACTAGAATAACAATGAAAAGTATCCATATACATACTAGTTATGTCCTATAAAATTAAAATGATGCATTTATACCAACACTTATCTCTAATTGACAAGATCCAAAGTCATAAATCAAAAACATTGGATATAATATTTATCCATTTTAAATAATTCATCTATAATCTAGGAAACCAAAACCAAAATTATGATTCCCTCAGTAACTTAGACATTATTATATACATGTAATTGACCATCACATAATAAGGCATCTAACCCAAGTCTCTATAAATCTCTATACCTCTATATACTATACAAAAAATAAAAATCCACATTGTGTCAAATTAAAACAACCTTGATTTCGCCCACATTGAGACCACTTTAGAGAATCCCCCAACCTAATTCACTTTAAAAGTAACTATTCTAGGGTTTCATAGAACTTGGATAAGCCTCTATGCATGTCAGTGTCTATAAACTATCTACGAGGATAGAAGAGGTGTAAAAGGAGAGACTTTACCCTGTAACATAAAAACCATAACAATAGTGCAAGAAACATGGATAACTATCGATCATAGTTCCACCAAGACTTGATAACAACCATAGGTACATAACACGTTCAACATAAAATCATAATATTAAATTCCATAAAAGTCATAAATAATCAAATTGAATCACCAATAGGTAGATGATATATATGTGAATTTAAATTAAATAAAAGGAATATATGATAGGCATTGAGGATCCACTCATTCCAAATCCAAACAATAACTAACTAAAACTCATTCATCAACTGCACCTCAATCCTATAATGCGCAGGTTGTAGATCCCTTACCATTTCTTACATCTGGAATCATAATGTATGGATGCATCCTGAGGGGTTTGTATGGGGTGTGAGTATGAACATAGCTGGTCATAAATACATATTTATGTCAATAATATATATAGGTATATGAGTTCATGAAATGTTTAATAAATTGAAACTAATAAAATATAGACAACCCTCCCCACCCATACTCTTCAATCCATGCCAGTCACATTCCAAGAATTAGAGAGTGTCATGGTGGCATGATTCACTAATAATATCTTGTGGCTATCCCTATAGAATATTTATCCTCCAATATTATGATCGTCATCATATAACCTAACCTTCTCATCTATAGATGAAACAACTAAAAACTAGTGTTACACAGCACAATTTGGGCCGTACCATGTGTACACATTACACCAAGAGAATCATACCTATGTGAGAATCATCATTATAAACCTATGACCATGCCATAATGAACCACCCACTCTCATAATCAGCGATCAAAATCATCCACTTTTTTAGGATAACACATTCCAACCATATCTATACCCATTTTCAATAACAAGAATCTGAACCCCATTACAGTATCATGAGTAGAACTTCACCTTCTATTATTTGGTTCAACAACCACACCCAAAACCTCATCAACATTGTTCATCAAATATCGACATTAATCCACCAAAGAAAAACCCTTTGGTACCCTATAGACCATGACTAGTTTTTATTTAAATCAAACACCTAAATATGCTCATGTGCACAAATCAAACCATGATCAAACAGATGAATACTAGTGGAAAAATCTCGTCACTACCTACCTTGTATTATTAGGATCATGCATGTTGATAATTATCTTTCAATTTGGCACTGATTAAAGGAAATCTGAAATCATAGAAAAAACTCAATATAGGGAGCCCTCAAGGAAGAAATAAGGAATAGAGAGAGAAATGTAAATAGAAACCCAAGGATAACTAGCCTTTCCTATGATGGTATAAAATCATGATCAAAATGAATAATAAGTGACAAATAAGAATACGTACAGTCCCATACCCAAAAATACTTCATCTCAAATACATGGATCATAACACAACAAAACCATTCTGAATCTAGTGGCCTCTCACTAGGGTTACAGTGGGTTTATTTTATACCCTCCTAGACATTTTTTATACATGTACTGAAATACATACATAAAAAATTATTTTGAATGCCATTATTTATAAAACATACATTTATAATCTCAAAATAGTTTAAAAATCCTCCTTCTATAATCAAATCCAAAAAATAAAATTTAACCAACATACAAATAAATAAAATTAGTAACTTTCTTCAATTTCTTATACACACAATGGTATAAGGTATTATAAATTCCCTATCATAATTATTTCCATCCTCAAAAATCATCACCCATCATTCATTCAAAAATACCAAATCATATATATTTTTAATTAATCACTAGACACAATGTCTCTCCCCTACCATTAGAGGGGGGATATTTTAATACACCTTCCTATTTGATATAGCCTATTTCATTCCACCTCTCTCTAATCCCATTTTTTCTATGTCTCTTCCATCAATACCACTTTGACTAAAGGATCCAAGGCTTTGTTCGGGCTCACCTCAGATATCATTTTAATTGTCAAAGTCCAAAAAAGCTTCAATCCTTCTAGATCTTACTATGGTGGATAGATTTAGGTCTCCATGTATTTTTGTAGCTTATTATGACCATTTTGTATCTAGTTCATGCGGTTTATAGGGTTCTGTGATAATGGGTCCCCTAGATACGAGGCATTTTGTTTCTTTTTTTTCTTCATCAGAGTACTTTATTCGAGCTTGGTCCATTTCTCCATGCAACAATAATGGGAGTCAATTCTTCCATATATGGTGGTTATAAAATTTCCATATTAAACTGGACTCTGCTTCAACCACACTATGGGTACTCTTTCCTGATATTCTATTAACCTTTCAAAATCCTACAATTATTTGCTTACTTGGAAAATTGGTTGGTTGATTTTTTTGTTCAGATTGTAGAACCCACTCGGTTTCTCATCTAATCCCCCCTCCCCGTATGTGTTGAAGACGATGTCTCCAAATCAATGGTGGAGCAGATTAGGAATGATGTTAGGGAATAGTTCTGTTACAAACTACCTATTATGTTAGAATTTAGGTCTGATTAGATTATATCCTATAAGTGTATGGGACAACATACCCCGTCCTGTCATCGAGGCTATAAAGGAGAGTTCATGGTACCCAATTCGATGACACATTAGTCAGTTGGAATGTATAATATCACTACCTCAACTATTTACAAGATGGCTAATAACGGTTCAGTTCTGGAAAACTCAACATAGAACGATTCACGACTCGAGAATGATTCTCTAAAGCATTCTGACATATTCAACCATTTGAGGAATGATCTGGTTAATACAATGCAAATTTTGAAAGCTCCTCCAGGGTCTATGAGAATCGAGGAGGTGACTGATGTTGTATCCTTGGAACCTTTCCCCATTACATTGAATTCTGTCTCTTATGTGGGGTTTCTTCAATCAGGATGTGGAAATATTCCTAATGTGGTGAGCGAAGGAATAAGTGAGGGCAGTTCAACGAGTTTTGAGGGTCAAGAGACCTCAATTATAGGTGCCTATGAATGGATGAATTTTGTAAAAAGGTCTAGTGCTAGATTTATATTTTCTTTCTTAAAATTGTGTAAAATAATAAAAAGGTAATTCTCATTCAATCCATAATCACTTTCACCTCATCTTAATTGTTTTACTTTATACATTCAAACCATGTTCATACAATATGAATCCATTCACATAATCATTATTCTCAAATCTATAATAATACATAAAAATTATGTACAAAACACCAAAGATCCTGATATACTAACAATTAATAAATACTCACCCTTATGGAAGTTCCAACCATAGGGATAGACTACTAAAACCATATTTCAACTAATGGTACTCCCCATCTGTTGAGTTTTAATGAACCAGCATGAGATGACTATACATGTTACGTAATCTGACCATCCATAAGGCCTACGAAACAATCCAAATCTCGGTAGGGTATTACCAATCACCAAGGAATCACAATGTAACTCTTGTGAACTATTTCACCCTTATAAAACTAGGATAAAAATGGTTCCAATAGGAACCTACTTGAGACCTCCTTACATTATATAACCAGGCCAAAATGAAAAAGTGAAAATGATAAAAAAACATCCAAACATCCCATAAAAATAAAAAATAACCAAAAGAATTTACAATATATTTTACATTCAGGAAACCTTTTTTATAAAAATATTTTAAATTTCCCAAAAATAATAAATTAAACTAAACTAAAAATATAAAGGTGGCCTAATATAATGATACTACTAATGACATGAAACAATCCGAACTAAAATGGGTGACAAACCCCAATATCTCTATGTGACTTACATGTCACCAACATAACCAAAATAAAAATTGATCCCAAGAAATACTAGTAACAAGCTAACATTAAAGTCATAACCTAGAAACTATAAAAAACATGAGAGATGTTATACCGAAATACATGAGTATGCATGGTACAAGCCAATGGAAAATAGGGTACCACCATGAGTCCATTCACATTCCATTTATAAAGATACCAATATTTCTAGTTTCAAATTAATTCATGAAAAATAGTTTTTAAATCCTTGTATGTAAAATGGAAATAAAATGAGATATGCTACATAATCTTTATAAAAGAACAAAAATTATAAAACTAACCTCGATGAGGACAAATCAGTGTAAGTTCAGTTCAAATAATTCCAACCACTTAACTCTTTAAAACCTAGCCATGTACATTTCAATTAAAAAAATAACAAATTTCTTTTCAAAACAATTATCCAATGAAAAAAAACCCATACACACTTTAACATACATTTAAATGGGAAAAACATTTCAATAATTTCATTTAAAAAATATATCTCTTCACTTTTCTAAAAACATTTACATGCACACCCCTCACATGGTTATAGATAAGGTAAAACATAATACAATTAAAATACATAACCATTCATAAAAAATGAAAATAAAAAAAAGGAACAGCTCACTCCCCAGATGCTTACTCATAAAGTACCAATGTAAGAACATAAAAAATAGAAAAATAATATGACTACAATAATTAACAAGCGTAGAATAAATTTCAAACCAAGAGGAAACACACAAGGAATTAATGGTGAAACTTTCTTGATATAAAAATGTGGAAATAACTATAGTCAGGTTAATTTTCAGACATTTCATATCCCGAATTTCTATCATATAGCATCATCAGTGACACATCCCCTATCCATATATTACCTAAAACACGAGATTACTAGTTATTTGTCACACTCAAATACTAAGGAAACAACCCTAAAACATCAACTTAGTAACACAGTTTCCTATTGTCATGGATAAAATAGGTGATTGGCATCAATATATCATCATCATGTGATAAGCACACCACCCTAATGCATGACACATAGTAATCAAGTAAACATCCCTCCTCTAACACACCCTCTTTGATAATGATCCCCAACCCAAATAGAGAAATAAGAATAAAAATTCATATTAACAAAAATATACACTCAATATTAAACAAAAATTGGAAACTTTGTCAATCTAGATTGTACTCAATATTCAACCAAAGATATTCACTTAAAGTTTCAATTGAGTCATCTCTTTATACATAATAGTTACATTATTTTGAAACACATTTTAAAAAAATGGAAACTGAATGAACCCCAAAAGAAAAATATACACACACCAAATCATAACATGTAATAAACATACCAAATCAATCAAAGCTTAATCCAAAACAAACAAGATAAAAAGGAATCACACCACATTTTTATAACCTGGAAATGATTTCTTAAAACAAACACCACATTTTCACTCAAGATAAAACTTCACATAAAAAAGGATGTTTCATTTTAAAACATTTAAACTTTCCTAAAATGATAAAATCCCATTTTAATTAGAGAACACAACACATTATAAAATTAAATTAATCCTAAAAACCATGAACCAGTAATTTTTCTCATGAAAAAACTTCAATGGAATTTTATAAAATAACTAGAATGCATGAAAAATTATTTAAAGTCAAAGATCCTTTGAAAAATTCATTTCACCCAATATTACCAAATAAAAAACCAAATCATCATGTAAAACCATTGATAAAAGAGCTAGGTATCACATATGACATTAATTATGCTCTAAAAAATTATAACACATCAACAAATTTTGGTACTCTTTAATAAATGTAAATGGAATGGAAACACCATCCAAAACCAATGGAACCATGTCATTGTTGACAAAAACCACTAAAATATGCCATAAGAGTTGACTCATTACCTCTAGATACCAAAATCCACAATTTTAGAACAACCATAACCATAAAAATACTTTTACATGTCTCTTAGGGTTTGATTAAAATATATCTAAAGAAATAAACAATGGGGATAAGGTAGGATAAGAGTAAAGGGAAATATTTGAGGAAGAAAACATGAAAAGTCACATACTTTTGGAGATAAATCAAAAAGAAAGTGGCCTAGGATGAATGAAAATGAATTGGGGACCTTGTAGATGATACCAAACTAAGGGACTATCAAATGGGAGGTCAAATCTCTTAAATCATTTTTCTAAAATAAAATGTTTTAATGTTTTAATGGGAATCATAGTTTTCCTGCACATTTTAGTAAAATGTTTTCGAAAAGTAAGAATGATTATGAAAAAATTTCTTAAATGTGAGTATTGCGTAATTTTTAAAAAATCATTCTCAAACTATGTGACTTGGAAAATTTCCCAAACCTCTCAAATGACTCCCCAAACACTATGAGAGGCCATCAAAATATCAATGAATGAGTTAAACACAATGTAGTGACACAGTAGGTTTCAAAAACACTCTACACTGACTCTTTCTTCCCATATAACGTCTACTCTCAAAATGTAGTCAATGGGCTTAGGAAAATTAAGGGTATAGATCACTTCTAGACTGAAAACTATAAACCTAGGACCCAGACAACTCAATTCCCTATAAATACAAAACAACCAAAGATTTACTGGTCATTGAATCACTAAGGATCCAAATAATAGATTCCCTATATAAAAAATGGTGGGATAAACACTCATATGGTCAAAAATTAATTCAAGAAATCCAAAAAAATCACATATTAAAACATTTAATTACTTTCTAATTCCTAAACTAGAACATGGATGAAACTATGTGAAACCGTTGGGTCAATTGAGGCCTTATGATTTAAAAACAGTTATGCATCCCAACTGAAATAATCATGGAATAAATACCATGAGAATGAGGAAAACACATGGTGACTGGTTAGATTTATCCCCAAAATTTATATTTAATCTAAACTGGTGAAGTATCAAAGGGCCAACTCAAAAAAAATCCTCACCCAAGATGGTTGATCTTCTGACCAAAAAATCACTAACCAAAGAAGATAGACAAAGCCTAAAAATATAGTGAAACATAAATAATATGTTAATATTAGAGGGAAAAGACACATGAACATATCACAAACTTAAACGGGTAGAACCAACCTAAACATGAACATGCCTCGATAAGGAATTTGATTTCATCACAATTCACTGCTTTATTTCCCCCCAACATCACTGTTTCATGCAAGTTTTGAATTTAAAATTACAAATATTACCTCAAATTTCACATCCAATTTTATTTAATTATTAAAATTTTATCTCTATTAAAAAGTAAAATTATTCTTTTTTGATTATTTCATTATAGGGGGAGGTGATTTGGATGGTCAGAGATGATTCACAAGGGAAATGGGCCAAACTATATGGAATCCCAAGGAAATATATCCACAATTTTAAAAATTTCTCCCAATATGATTCTCTAAATAGGATGAAATTTTGTGTGCCTATAGAAAACATCATTTTCTACAATGAATCTTAAGAAACAGAATCCCCATTATAAAATTATGTGGACATTAGAGCCAATAAGTCCAGGGGACAGAATCTGCACGAAGCTAAGAAGATTCTTCTATATTACGGCCACATCTCGCATTGTGATCTTCCATTGACCTCCAAATTTTCCATTGAGACAATAAATATGATGGGAGACAAATTTTATCTTTTTTCCATGTTTAGATAAGTTTATTTACCAACCCAAAACTAAGACCAAATTGGCATCTCGAAATATAGGTGCCCAAAACCACTTCCAATTTTGGTAATAAATTAATACCATGGGCACCTCATTTGAATATTGTAAAAATGAATTAAGTAATGAGCTTTTAGAGTTCCATGGGAGTCCTCTCATCACATTCATGGTTTTGTAACTTCCTATACTCATTGGGGGATCTCATGAAGCATGGATCCCATCATCAAAGACTTCTCTTAGGTTGTAATGTTTGTGTTTTCATAATAAACTTATTTTTACCTCTTTCATTCATTCTCATTTCTTCTGCTTTGTTCAAATTTACTGTTCTCTTAATCATCCCCTTTTTGTCTGGAAATAAATATTAGAAATTATATTGGGTTCTACCCTTTTTAAACTTTTTCACATGAAAAATGATTCTATGATGACTACACTGCCCATAGAAAAGTAGTTATTTTTAGTAATTAACCTATCTATATCCTTATTAATTGATTTTTTTTGAATCAATGAGATATAATAATTCACTTAATATGATAAATTAATTTGTTTTTAAATTTAATCGAAACTAATCATGCAATTTAATGATTCATGCAAAAACACGTGAAGCCGAGTAATGTGTGAACTTTGAGAGCATGACCTTAACTAATGAAACAAAAGCACATTGGATAAATTTTTAGAGTTCATATATAATCCCTAAACACAATTCATACTCATTTTCCAGAATATATTTGTGCCCTAATTTACCACTAACCATAATCTAGAATTAGAACTTCAATTAATACAGGGTGTTAAGATTTCATGTTATGAAGCTAGCCTCAGGTTTAATTCATTTCATCTTTGGGGTTTAGTTAATTCTAGAAGGGTTAAGGGGTTAAAAAATTAGGGGATCATAATTAAGTGGAAATTTTTTTTAAATGATAATGATTAATAAATAAGTGAATAGGTAGATTTATATTGATTATTCCTTTTAAAATATTTTTTAAAAAAACCTTCTTGTTGTGTCTCTTTAATCGAACATCATTTCAAAAAAAAAAATGCAATCCTCTTCCAGTAATCCTATTCTAGTTTTATAAATGGAAATAAACCAACCATCCTTTAAATTATTATTTTTTATTTTATTTTTTTTTATTTTAATAATACCTTTAATAATTTTTTTGAATTTACTTCCTCTTTTGAGAGACAACCTTGGTCAGCCACTCTACCGCACCCAAGTACAGAAAAATCACACTTCAATTGAGAGTACACAAGACAACATCTTTAAAATTGGCACCATATCCATGGATACAAGTAATTATTTCATCCAATTAGTTGTATTTATTTTATTTCACATTTTATTCTCTTATTCTCTTCTTTATTCCTTCTTTAACCAATCTGAATTTTTTTCTTCTTTTGTTTTCTTCTTCTAATTTTATGACCATCAACTCAATATTCTCATATTTATTTTATTATGGTATGCTTTTATTCTTTTAATTTTTATTTTATTTTTGACACAATCTAATCCCAATATTCTCTAACATCTTTATCTTGATATTTAACTCCACCTTAGGTCTCAAATATCACATTCTCAGTCTACGAGAAGTTTCAAAATTCAACCAGTTGGATAATTCCTCTACTCCAAGAATAATGAAATTGGAAAAAATTATAAATCCAACATAAAAAAGCACCAATGGATAAGAAAAATAAAAATTAACTTAAAATAACCATTATATATTTGGATGCACCAAATATTAACTATCGACCAAATTTTATTTCATACCAAACTCTTGATTCGGACTTTGAAATGAAATCTTTGTTAATTCTCCTTCATCCAATGTTCCATGGATTATCTAGTGAGGACCCAAAAAAATACCTTAAAGAATTTAATGTGGTTTTCTCAACCCATGAACTAAGTAATTTATCTAAGTATGAAATAAAACTAGGATCATTCTCTTTCACACTTGATGGATCTGTAGAATATTGGATGTATTATTTACAACCTAAAGATGTAACTTGTTGGAACGATTCGAAACATCTTTTCTTGTAGAGATTTTTTCCAGAATCAATAACCACATCCATTTGAAATGATATTATGGGGATCAATAAATTACAAGGGGAGTAAACATATGAGTACTATAAGTGATTCAAGAAGTTGTCTGCAAGGTGCCCGCATTACCAAATCAGTGAGAAAATCCTTGTCCAATACATCTATGAAGTAATCGCAACTATGTTGGTTATAGTGGTGGATTCTGCAGTTGGAGGGGAATTGGTTGACCAAACACCAATAGTTACATGTGAATTTATTAACAATATGGCACAAAACTTCCTAAAATTTGGTGATCTGGGTACACACATGTCAGATGAGTACATTAGGTAAGTCCTTCCACTCTTTAAAATAATTATATTGATACTAAGTTGGAATAATTGACCACAATGGTGAGGTATATTGCTTTGGATCAAAATACACTCCAACCCACTCTTATGTGTCCATGTAGTATTTACAATGAAATAGAAAACCCAACTGATTGTTGCCCCCAATTACAAGATTCGGAGGATTGTGCGGCAGTATTCATTAGGAGACCATATCGGAAACAAAAACAGCCACATTCTTAAAATAAGTATTATTCATTTTCACCAACATACAAACAAGGTTGGAAGGATCAATCATAAAAGAGGTATGGCTCTAGAAAACAAAAAAGGCCCCCATTTCAACAAAGTATCCAGCGGCCTTTGCCTTATAAATAGGGTTTCCAACAACCCCAAAGAAGATTTGAAGCTCAACCATAAAAAAGAAAACAAAAATGTTATAACCCACCCAAGGTACATTCTAACAATGATGAAATTTTGAAACAAATTGTTCTTAATCAATAGAATGAGATGAAGAGTCAAGGTTCATAGCTAAGGGAGTTGAAGACTCAAATGAGCCAGACTTCCACTTCCCTCTATGAACTGGTAAGTAAGAATTCTAGAAATAAACCTTCCCATTATTCTCTAAATCCCAAGTGGAATTCTAGTGTCATCAAATTGAGAATTTGTAAGAAAACAACTGATACATCTCCACTTATTGTTCCACTGGGATTCACCTCAACTCGGGAGAAGCCCCATTTCATACCAACTGATGAGAAAACCAATGAGAAAGATAAAGATAAGAAAAGGTTTTATTTTGTTCCTCCTAAAACCCTTATATTTCCAAATAGAGTTGTAAAACCAAGAAGATGGTTGAAGATGCAATAAAAAAAGAAGTTTTGGATAAATTCAAGCATGTTGAGATCAACATCCCTCTACATGAAGCAATAAAGAAAATACCAAGGTATTCCAAATTTTTAAAACAACTTTGTACCAATCATAGATGGATAAAGGGAAATGAGGGGATTAATTTGGGAAGGAAGGTTTCAGCACTCGTTACACCAACACTATAAATGCGAATAAAGTCTAAGGATCTAGGGACATTCACCATCCCATGCACCATAGGGGACATACACTTTTCTGATGCTATTTATGATTTGGGAGCTTATATAAATGCGATTCCACACTTTTTATTCTTTTTTAACTACTTATTGAGTGGAAGCCTACTAAAGTAGTGGTGCAGTTTGCAAATAGAGCTACAGCATATCCAGCAGGAGTCCTTGAGGATGTACTTGTCCGGGTAGGAGACATGATCTTTACAGCAGATCACTACGTGATTAACATGTATAATGATCATGTAAGATCTCATTATCCCAATATATTAGGTATACTCTTCCACAAAACTGAAAAACAATCTCACAAATTTCAATGAGGGTACACTTTACATGTCATTTCGAGATGAATTAGTGATATTTAATGTTATAGAATCCATGTGGTGCCCCTCATAGGACTATTCTGCATTGGTTATCTCCCATTTTAAACCGCCAAATAAAAACCCCATCGAATTTTACTATCCTATTATTAGATAGATTATGATTATTGGTTCTAGTTATATGTCTAATAGTACTTGATCACCTATTTCTATTGCACAAGACTCTCATAAATTAGATTTTTAAATGGATTCTTATTCATATTTATATCATGTGAACTCTGATTATGACATAGTTGTTGAGTGTGGTGATGGATTTCATGCTTTATTCTATGATTTTGATGATTTATATTTTGATATCGATGTTCATTGTGCACATATTTTAGTTCCTTCAATTTCTCCATCCATACATCCCCCCCTAAATTGGAACTCAAGAAACTACCACCAAATCTAAAATACTAATACTTATTAAGTGGGGATAAATTTCCTATTATAATTTCTAACAATCTCACTTTTGAACATGAAGAAATACATTTAAATATTTTGAGGGAGAACATCAGGAAAATTGTGTGGACCTTGGCTGACATATCAACAATTATCCCCTCCATTTTCATGCTTATGATTCTTTTGGATGATAGGGACAAACCAGTTAGGCAGCCACAATGGAGACTCAATCTAAAAATTTTACAAATTTTTAAATATGAGGTTGAAAAATTAATTGATTCAGGTATAATATATCTCATTTTAGATTCCCAATGGGTGATTTCTATTCAGGTTGTCCTACAAAATTTAGTACTACTATTGTCAAAAATGATAAATATGAGTTAGTTCCAATGAGGGTGAAAAATAGTTTGTGTGTGTGTATTGATTATTGGAAACTAAATCAATCTACCCACAAGGACTATTTCCCCCTCCCATTTAATTATCAAATGATTGAGATACTAGTTAGGAAGATACATTATTGTATCTTGGTTGGAGTTTTTGGAATTTTTCAAGTTACAATTGCTCTAGATAATCCGGATAAGAAAACATTTACTTGTCTATCCAGAATGTTTTTTTACCAAAATATGTCATTTGGACATCACAATTCCCAATGTACCTTCTAGAGATGCATCATTATTATTTTTTCATATTTCAATGAGTCCTTCAGGGAGGTATTTATGGATGATTTTACAGTGTATGAGTCTTTATTTTATAATTTTATTTATAGTTTGGGAAAGGTTTTGACTCATTTTATTGAGAAGAATCTAGTATTGAACTTTGAAAAGTGTCATTTCATTGTAGATCATGGAATTATCTTTGGGAATGTCACGTCAAAACTTGGGATAGAGGTTGATAGATCTAAGGTAGATATTATTTCATCCCTACCTTATCCTTCATGTGTGCTTGTTGTAAGATCTTTCCTAGGGAATGTAGGATTTTGTCGGTGCTTCATCAATGATTTTAGTAAGATTTCTCTTCTTATGTCATGATTACTTAAAAAGGATTCTGATTTTTTTTATGATTCCGGTAAGAATTCCATTTATATGCTAAAAAAATGTATTACCAATCCACATATCATACAGCCACCATGGTGGGAGCATCATTATGAGCTTATGTGTGATGAATCCAATGTCACGGTTGGAGAAATCTTTTCTCAGAGGGTGGAGGACGTTCACATGTGATTGAATATACATCGAGGACATTAGATTCAGCCCAGTCAAACTACACAACCACATAAAATGATTTTCTTACTATCAAGTTATTTTTATATAAATTCTGTTCATATTTATAGGGCTCTAAAGCTATTGTTTTTTTGGACCATGCCGCTAGGAGGTACCACTTTAATAAACTAGATGTAAAGCCCAGACATATCTGATGGATGCTCCTTCTTCAAGAATTCAATATAAAAATAAAGTACTATAAGTGGTTAGAAAACCTTGTCGCAGACCACAAGAGTAGTCTTACTCACACACTAGTGGATGATACCATGGACTGGGTACCCCATCGAGATACTTTCCCTAATGAGAATCTTTATTCCATCTCAAGTATTCATCCTTGGTATAATGATTTAGTGAACTACCTTGTTGCATCTGAAATCCCTGAAAATTTAAAGAAACATCAAGTCCAAAAATTTAAAATTGAGTCTCTGTATTATGTGTGGGATGATCCTTTACTTTAGCGCAAGTGTAGTGATAAGGTTATTTGGATTTGTGTTCTTGATCATGAGATTGAGTATGTTCTTTATTTATACCATCCACTTTCATGTGGAGGACACGTTGGACCCCAAAAAATATCTAGGAATGTCTTAGACTCTAGATTATATTGGCATATCTTATTCAATGAAGCCCATGTGTTTTGTAAGTCATGCTCTCCTTTCCAACACACTTGGAATAATTAAATGAGAAACGAGATGCCTCAACAACCCATATTATTCTTTGAGATTTTTGATGTATGGGGAATCTATTTTATGGGTCATTTTCCTAGTTCATTTTGTTTCCTATATATTTTGGTTTCTATTGATTATGTGATAAACTGGTTGGATTCTATGGCCACCAGGACTGATGATTATCATGTTGTAGTGGACTTTGTTAAATCACATATTTTTTGCAGGTTTGGAGTACTGAAGGCCATCATCAGTGACCAAGGGACGCACTTCTATAATCGGAATTTGGTTTCCCTTCTTCAACAATATGGGGTGACACACAAAACATCAACAACATACCACCCACAAACAAATTGACATGACGAGGTTTCAAGTCATGAGTTGAAATAATTTTTGGAGAAAATTTTGCAACCTAATAGGAAGGATTGGAGAAAGTTCTTGGATGATTCACTATGGCCTTATAGGACTGCATACAAAACTATCATTGGTATTTCACTATTTTAGATTGTTTTTTCTACATCCTGTCATCTCCCCATGGAATTTGAGCATCAAGCCTATTTGGCTA
The DNA here is from genome assembly GCA_963277665.1 of Viscum album. Taxonomy (NCBI): domain Eukaryota; kingdom Viridiplantae; phylum Streptophyta; class Magnoliopsida; order Santalales; family Viscaceae; genus Viscum; species Viscum album. Next base: position 1,972,664,977 of record OY728151.1, read on the forward strand.
TGAAGGAATTCAAGATGGATTTAGCCTTAGGTGGAATCCAACAGAAGCTGAAAATTCAAGAGCATGAGGAGATTAAATTATCTTTATATGAGAACACAAGGATTTATAAGGAATTATCAAAAGAATATCATGACAAAATAATCCAAAAAAGATAATTTCAATTATGAGATAAAATCATTATCTATAGTTCATGACTGAAGATGATTCCTAGTAAGATGCATTCTAGGTGGTTAGGTCCTTATTTTGGGTATAATTTTTTTCCTTATGGTGCAGTGGAGATCAAATAAGAGGACACATGATGGAGCTTTATAGTCAGTGGGAAACATTTGAAGAAATACATTGATGGACTTCTAACTGATGTAGTTTATTTGATCACACTTCATGACCCCTTCATCACTTGAGCAGATAAGGTTGTTCTTAACCCTTTCTCTTTTATATTATTTGTCCTATTTAAAATTCTTCATTTCATGTGCACATATGATCTCATGGGTTCACATTGAGTACAATGCAATATTGTAAGTGAGGGAGAGGGAACCTTTTATTTTAGTTATTTCAATTGTTTCTTGTTTTTCAATGTTTTTCAAAAAAATATGTGTTCTTCAAAAATTTTGTGTATATTTTTCAATTTTTTTAATGTTTTTTAATATTTTAATCTGAAATTATTCTCATCACACTTTTTAAATCCATATCAATATGTGAAACAATTTATCCCCTGAAATTGAGCTTAAATGAATGCTGAAAATTACTTTGTTTCAAGTTCAAATCATTAGTAATTTCATGGAAAGTACAGCGAGTTTTGAATACCATGCCACATATCACTTTCTCTATATTTGAAATTAATTTTCTATGAGTTTTTTGAACCATTATTTTTATATTCTTTACATTTACATCACTTCTTGATAGAACCAAAAAATGGTTGATTTACCTTGAATTTGATTTATTCTGTCAAAACTTGGGGGTTTGAGGTACTGGTGTTTTAAATGATTGAAGGATTTTTATTGGTATTAATCACCCTATTTAATAATAATACTTTTAATAATGTCTTAACTTGTACATTTTATCCTTGTAGCCCTTAGAATCCTTGAACATCCTGTTAGGATAGCCACATTACAAGCAAATCTTTCATATCCACCAAAAGCTGGAAGTGAAATTGCATAATATAGTTCAACTTAATTTAAGGGGAAGCTATCTTGTGTTTTGATACCACATTTTGTGATACATTGGGTGGAAAATTAAATTAAAACGAGATGTTTCTGAAACTAAAAAAATTATTTTGCGTAAATGTTTTCCTTTCTCGAGCATTCATTATAAAAGAAGTATTGCCTTTCTTGAGCAACTAATGAAGAAAGAAAGTTGTTCCAATCTATAGTTTTCACAAAAAAACATTTCTTGAGAAGCTTAATTTTTTTTTGTTGAAATGATGAATGGTGTAAAAATTAAGTGTGTTTTCATTATGATGAAGCTTAATTGATACTAAGGGGAGTGAGGAGGAGACCATAGATGAGTGAAAATTCGAATAATACAATTTAGATTCAAAAAGAGTCAAGACCTCCTCATTCATCCTCCTAATTTCACACAAAGAAAACCTACCATCCAAAAGGCACATAACAACCTTGAAAAGTCCTCATGATAAACATATGACCTTGAATCACATCTACTGGTGATATAGAAATTTATAAAGCCTATGGTGACCCTTGTATGAGTTTGGATGAGAAAGTCATTACCGAAAAATATACATTTGTGTGATGAGAGAAAATGAAAGTGAGGTAAGTTTTTTTTGTGCATGGGAGGAAAAATTAAGTTTAAATATATTGAATTATATAAATAGAGAACTAGAAATAATGGTTTTTTATGAGTCATGGTATATTTGGTTTCGTGGTGTATAATTGTTGGATCTCATGGATATGTGTTTTTAAATTTTTTTTACTTGATATTTATTATTATTTTTCAGAATTGTTTTTAATACTTGATATGATATTTTTACTTGTATTGTAAAAGGAGATGTTTTGGGGTGTGATCACATAACAATTCACTACTTTATTTCACCCCTACATCACTATTTAAAACTAGTTTTGTATTTAAAATTGAAAATGTTATCTCAAATTTCATATCTCATTTGATTCAATTATTAAATGTTTTTCACTATTGAAAAGGTAAATTACTCTTGTTTTAGTGATTTCGTTGTAGGAGGAGGTGATTTGGAGGGTCAGAGATGATCCAGAAGATAAATGGGTCAAACTACATGGAAACACAAGGATATTTATCCACTGTTTTGAACATTTCTCAAAATAATTTTATTAAAATGTGATGAAATTTTGTGGGCCGCTCCAAAACATCTTGGGGTACTTCTAATATCAACAAACCAAAGCCCAATTCCCCTATAAAGGTGGTCATATGAACTAATTTGTCTAGAGGAATGAATTTTCACGAAGTCAAAAAACATTATTCTGTATTTTAGGCATATCTTGTGCTATTATCCACTATTTACCATCAAATATTACATGGAGATAGTAAATATTCTTGGATAAGACTTTTATATTTTTTCCAAGTAGATATAAGTCCATTTACAAACCCAATACCTAGAAACAATTGGTATCCTTAAATATAGGTGCCCAAAACCACTTCTAATTTTGGATATAAATTGACACCTTGGGTACCTCATTTGGAAGTTCAAACAAGGAGTGAAGTGCTGCCATTTTGGAGTTCCATAGGTGTCGTATCACCACCTTTGAGGTTCTATAACTTTATATACTCATTGGGTTATCTCTTGAAGCAAGGGTCCCTTCATCAATTCCTCCCTCTCATTCTCATGTTGTAATGTTTGTGTATTCATAATAAATTCAATTGTTCTTCTTTTATTTCTTATTATTTCTTATTTTTTGTTCAAATTACTTCTTCTCTTAATATTCATCTTTAGTATGGAAATAAATAATAGAAAAGATATTTGGTTCTACCCTTTCTAAACCATTGCACATTCAAAACATTTATACGATGACTACACCACCCCTAGAAGACTGGTTCCTTTTAGTAATCAATCTAACTCTAACAATCTTCATTAATTTATTTTGAACCAATGATGTACTATATTTAACTTAATATGATATATTAATTTATTTTTTTATTTAATTGAATATAATCAAGAAATTGAATGATTCATGCAAAAACAAGAGAGGTTGTGTAATGTCTGGATTTTGAGAGTGTGACCTTAAGCGGTGAAACAAAAGCACACGGGATAAATTTGTAGTGTTCTAATATAATCCCTAAAAAAATTCATCCTCATTTTCCAAAATGTATATGTACCCTAATTTACCACTAACCTAATCTAGACATATAATATCAATCAAATACAGGTGTTGTGATTTCATTTTCTGAAGCTAACCTCAAGTTTAATTATTTCATATTCATGGATTAGTTAATTCTAATTGGGTTCAGGGGTTAAAAAATTAGGGGATCATAATTAACTGAATTATAATTTAAATTTTAATTATTAATAATTATGTGAATATGTATAGTTAGATCGATTATGCTTTTTATAATTTTTTCTAAAAAATATCTTCTTGTTGTGTCTTTTTAATCGAACTTCATTTCAAAAATAAAAACAAAAAAAATGCAATCTTCTTCCAGAAAATTTATTCTAGTTTTATAAATTTTAATCAACCCCTATCCTTTAAAGTAGTGTTTTTATTTTATTTTATTTTATTTTTAGAACACATTTAAGAAGTTGATTAAATTTACTTCCTCCTTTTAGAGACATCCTTCGTCAGCCACTCTGTTGTATACAAGTACCCACAAAATCACACTTCATTTGAGATCTCCCACGATAACCTCTTTCAGAATGACATGACACTAACATTGATTCATGTGGTTTTATGATGGATGACTCGGTTCCAAATAATTGAAATACCTAACCACAATAATTTCAACTGTAAATATCATATTAGTAGCTCTAATGGTGAACCCAATAACTTGAATCCTATCCCCGATACTTCATATTTTACCCAAGAAATTATAATAGTATTTTCTAAACTATAATCACACCATTTTCAACACATTGCATAAATAAAACAAGAATAGAATCAATGAGGAATGACCTTTTAAAATAATAAAACATGAGACAAAATTACCATTATCCTATACAACCAATAAAATAGGGCATATAAAATAGATAGGAAAAAAGTCCAAATAAATGAAGATTACAAAATGGAAAACCCTTAGAACCACAAAACAACTTATTAAAATAGAGATAGAAGAAACACCATAGATGTAGAGACCCGAAGCTTCATGTACATGGACATTACATTACTTTTTCGGAATACTTAATACATAACAAAAACAGACACACAAGGATCGTAATAGTTTAGTGTCATTGGAAACTTGGAACGTAATCTTCTAATCGTGGTGAAAGATCTTCAACATCTCCTATAAAGATCTTCCACTTTTTGTTTCCTTACCTAAAACCTTTCTTTTGATCCTAAGGGAAAATAAAACATAAAAAGGGTGAGCTCAAATGCTCAGTAAGGGTATGCATGGATAAAATAAAACATACCATATACATTTGAACTTAAAAGCATGAACATAATGTTTAAACATCAAAATCTTGAGCAACGACATAAAACATGGAAGTACATAAGTCATAGATCATAATGGAACATAAAACATGATAAAATAGCATGGGAATAAAACATGTAATTGTGGAATCCATTAAGAACATGTAATGATTTCTATAGTAGCCAAGGCATTGCTGCCAAGACCATCTTAGTGTACAAAGTCCCATTCTGAATCGAGTTCACTCCTCGTTTCAATCCTGTAACACTGAACCGAATTAACTTACCATTCCATCCATGTCTATCTCATGAGATATAAAATCTTTACCCAATGCATTGGAGGGAGATATAGGTCCCACCCATCTCATAATGATACCATTCTTATGTGTGCCACAAAATCATAAATCATACATCATTGCATAAACCATGTAATAAAAATGAGATTCTTAAACAACATGACATCATACAAAAATTCATATAAGATAAAGAAATTCATAAAAATAATACCATCACAACATAATCAAATCAATGTAACAATAGGGATAGAAATAGAACCCTATATTATCTTAGATGGAAAATAATTTTGATAAAACACTTGAACTCCATTCTTGAGAAAAATATCCTTTCTACTTCAAAAACATTTCACTTTCTTAACATGTCATACAATTTTAAACTAAAATAAGTTGATTAAAAATAAACTTGAAAACTTGTAAAGGAAGTTTCTTGGAAATAATGTTTTAAAAATCCATCTGTGCTGTATAAGTTAAAAAAACATTCTTCTTGTACTTTTGTCGGAAAAGTCAAAAAGTACCTTGTACGAAAAATGACAAAAGATTCCTTTCATATCTTTTACTAAAAACTCACCGAATCATAAAATTGGATTCAAAAAATTGTCGGTGGATAGATATAATATTACATATTGAGGAAACATGGATGTGGATGAAAAAATACACCCCAGTAAATTTCAAAGTATAAACAATCTCGGATAAAAATGAGATTGTGATATTTATCCCTTACCTTAGGTCCGATTTGCTTCGTAAGTGTCCGAACCTCCTGTATAATGATTTAAATAATGTCATTGACTTATTACAGAATCATACTCATTGTTATGATATCATATATGGTTAACTTATGACGTTATTTTACCCGTTCTTTTGTAAATTCCATGTTAAAGAGCGTTTTGGGTAAAATCGTTTCATTTGTCGTCCGTGTTTTCACTTGTAAATATTCATATGATTACTTAGATCATGGTTACATAATTCCATAATATAAAACATGATTTATATATAATATATATTCAGAATATACATATATATAATAGATCAGTAAATGGAAAAAAATACATCGTTCATGGAGATAGTAGGCCGTACGTACGCATGAACGCTGTTTTCGTTTCCTTATTGAGTTGAATGGAATTAAGTAGATGACATACATATATATACACATAAATCTAGTATCATTATTATGTCATATATTTCATAATTACTTAATATATATACTTTATAATCATTCATGAATGGTTAACGTGGAGAATGAATCTCATCGCGTCGTGGAGACGGTAGTCCGTACGTACGCACGAGCGATGATATTGTTCTCATGATCGTGGAATTGTATTGGAGTGTATGTATACTATTTCAGAATCTATATCACTTTAAAATAATAATATATAGTTATTATGTACACCATTATACCCATCCAAGTAAGGTGGTGATGGAAAATAGATTACACCACGGCGTGGAGACGGTATTTCGTACGTACGCACGCGCGGTGATTTTGTTTTCCATAGGATGGATAGATGGTGAAATAGGGTTGTTTCATACTTATAATAACATATAATTATATGAGGGATACTGATGTTATTACTTCATAATAAAACAACCTAAGAAGAAGAAGTGGAAGAAGAAATAAAGATGAAAGAATCGGTAACGGACAATACCTCTTCTTTGAAGCGCCTCTTTGAGAACTCCTTTTAGGGCACTAAAATTGGTCTTTGAGGAAGACCAGAACCTCTAAGATGTTTCTAGGGAAGTTGAGAATAGAATTTGGCTGGTTTTGGCCGAGTTTTAAGGCTCAAAGTGTTGTGAGGAAGAGAGGGAGGAGGTGCCCTTTTATAAGGGAGGAGAGGGGCTCCTTTGAAAAAACTAAAAATATTATTTTATTATGAAGCCACATTCGGTTTTAAATAGCTCCAAATTGATTTATTTATAAGCTAAGGTGGGGATGGGTCGAAATCCTCTAATCCAATAGAATTTAGACAAGTTTAGATTCCTATTTAAACATTAAAATTTATATTTAATTTTAAGTTAGATAATTTTACTTTTACCGTGTCTTTTTGTGTTCTTACAATATAAGGTTAATAAACTTACTATAAGAAGCCAAACGAACCCCAAGTTGTTTATTATTAATATATATAACCTTATCTAAGTCATTTTGCTGAACCTCAGATTTTTAGGAATAAAATAACAATTAATAATATAGTATTTGTTTTAAAAACTATTTTATGTCAATTTTGACACTATTTATTAATTGATTTTTGTGAAACTCATAACAGAATGATTAGTTCGAATAAAGTTAATTAAATCAATAATAACATGTCATTTTAACCTATAAAATTAGTTTAATTCATAAAAAGTCTCAAATTACATTTATTTGGGTATTTATAACATCAATTATGTCAATGTTTCATTAATAAGATAATTACTGCATCATCTTTGTGTCATAAATAAATTAACGTATTTAAAGTCTAAAAATTACAAATAAAATATAATTATGTATTAAATATTTTTATATTTCTAATGAATATTTATAGTCGAATTTATCTTATGTATAACCCTATATTAAAAATTATTTTTTTATTAAACTTTGATTTTAACTATTTTAACCCTTCTTTAAATAAATTAATAATAAATGTCCTAATCTAATCCAAGTGGGCCTAAATGGTCATATTATATTCCTAAGGTTGTTTTTGGTCGAATTAAACTTATCCAATAGAATTAGGACATGTGTTAGGATAATAATAATATCATTTTTACCCTTAATTACTCTATTTACTTTTAACCATGGTAAATAAAAGTAAAAAGTTACTATTCACCAAAAATTATTTTCATCTCATTGAACCACATTTTACTTACTGACATCAACTGTGTCTCTCGTATTTTTGAAATTCCACTCACAGATGCGGTAAAATTAAGTTTTATGAAAAAATTCAGTTTTTTAACTACCACTTAGTGGTTTCACTATTTATCAAAAAATGAATGTTTCTAGAAAAATACCTAAGATATATTTGATATTATGAATTCAAAAATGATGTTTATTTTACCAAATTCAAAACATATCAGTTACATTAACTAATTTAAAAATTAATTCCCGTCGTCAAAACAAATAGCGTGTTTTTAAGAGATAATAACTATCAAAAGATTGACACTTGTTTATGTCTGGTTTAAATGTGAAATTACATCCAATGAATAAAATTGTATTAAATTGTAAAAATATATTCTAAATATAATTTAAAACCACTCAAATTAATAATTTATCACTATTAATTATTTCAATTAAAAAAGTTGTTTTTAATTAAAATTTAGAAATTTTCACTATTCATCAGAATATGAAAGTTATCCGAAAAGTACCAAAATTTCACCCGAAGCTAATTTCAATATTCCGAATCCAAAAATGAAGTACATTTTGAAAAATATAATTTAAAAAATTTCAAAAAGTGGTTATTACTATTCATAACGACTAGTTTTAATAATATTTTAATAGCATATCGTTGTTTAGTGAAACTCGGTATTGCGTACTACACACGCTATCAGGGAAGATCGCGATTGCGTGTAATGAAAGGAAATTCAAGGATGCGTGTTGTGCAAGCTCCTTTTGGTGTAGCGTACAACACAAGACATTAATGAAATTAAAAAGAATATTTTTCATAAAATCTCGGGGTGTTACAATAGATCACAACTCTGATTAATGATATGTTTAAGGTATCTTCTTCTAATGTCCATGCATCTTACAAAACAACTTAAGGTGACCAAGATGGAAACACTAATTATAGGTTCCTAAAGAGATTTTAAAATAAGATAGAATGATCTTAGAATTCCCAGAATACTATCACATAACTTTATTTTGTGTCTTCTATCCAGAACACTCTTGTAAACACCCCAAGGTGTCAAAAACTCACTTATTATAGGTTTACACAACGAAAAAATTTCCCCAACATCAGCCTTGAACACCAGTTCCTTGAAAGTAGACATAGAAGACTAAAAAACCATAGAACGGATATTTGGATGAAGTCCTCTTGAAATGTAATATGCCTTCATAGAATAATTTACATTCAACTCAGTAGAGAAAATAATCAATCTGAAGAACTATTCCAAATAATCCCTCACTGATATTTTTAACTAGAGGACACTCATGAATTCCATTGCCTCTAAGGTTATCCCCTCCTGGGGAAAAAATTTTTGGATGAAGAAGGCCTTGAAACACTCCCAAGATAACACTTCTAAATGGTAGGAATATATAGTGTCACCCAACCCAACAGATCGAAACCCTTTAAAAACAATGGTGCAGCTTATCAAAGAGGACCCTAGAGTTCCTAGTGACTCTAGGATTTATTCTACAATAGATAGACACTCTATTACATCATGTGATCCTTCATCACCACTAAAAATAAGAGGATGATGATTAATAAAATCTTACATGTGATCCACAAGAAAAGAAAAACTAGGTTGTGCCACTATGTCATAAGTCTAGGTATAGTGTGAGCTAGGGAAGGATGTTTTTGGATCAATAAGAGGACTACCAAAAATATTATCCTCCAGACCTATATACTATTTTCAAGGGTTCGCAATCAAAAATTTAAAAAATACACAATATTTTATCAAATCACCACAAATTAAAACACGACAAATACAAGGAAAAATAGATTAAATGAAGCAATATTACAAAAACTCAAAGAACCCCTATTTAAAAAATCATTAACATAGACTTCTTTCCTTCTCAAAACACTAAACGGGTAAAAACCGTGAAATAGTTCAAGGCCAATATAGTAATAAACATATTTATTAAAAAATATCTTTTAACCACATATCAAAAGACTTCAATAATTTCATCAATAATAACCATGAAATCATTTTCTGGAAAAGTATCTCAACTCCAAAAAAAATCTAGTTTTCAAAAGAAAATTATCAAAGAAACTCATTCAACCAAAACATGGTTTTCAAAACAAACATCAACACCATAGAATAAAATATTTTTTTATAAACTATCTTAGAAACTTTTAAAATCCATAAGGATCACCTAGGAATTCATTAACAACCCTAAAAAAACATGAGACATAGAAATAAATAAAAGAGTGAAAACAAGACAAATCCCCATTATTATCTATTATGTGTTGTTTTTTAGAACGTTCTCCATCCATTTCATCACCACTATAATTTTCTAGAATAGTTTTCATGGGGTATGAACAATTTCGCAAACTTTTCACCTTAACTAGGTGCCCGTGGATAACCTCCAGATTCATATAAGATGAGAATTTTCCACAAGTCATCTCCCAGGATCTTACTATAACTTATATTAATATCAAATAACATCGTAATATATCAATTACAAACCACCATAAATCCATATATAACTAAAACCTTTTAGAAACACAAGGAAACTCGAGATCCGACACAAGTAAGGGCTTTCCAAACACTTATATAAACATACAACCTGATCTCCAATGGTCTAGAATCCAATATACCTTTACCGTCAAATATGAAGAGGGGAATTAATACCATTTTGTTTTAAACTAGACTGAGATGACCTAACATGTCACCTGATATGTCCCTTCATGAGGATCAAGGCCTTTTCTCAAACACCCTAGGCCGGCAACAAGAACTGGGATACCACAAGTTAATTCTTGGGGATGATTTAACCTTCATAAAATCAGGACCAATGAAGGTCCAATTAGTAACCTGACAATGGGACTCCTAATATTAAATCTCCATGAAAACATGAACAAGAGAAAACAATAAATAAAACCTCAAAATATACAAAAAACATTAAGAAAAACAAAATCTTCTAAAAAACATTTCCCATACAAGAAACCATTTTTATACAAAGATGTTATATTTCAAAAAAAAAGAGAGATAGGTTCCCAAAGAGTCTGATATAACTCACTCCATGAAACTATCCAAAAAACAATTGTGAGACAGACACCAACATCTCCATGAAACTCTCATGTCACCACCATAGTTCAAAAAATACCTACTTCTCAATGGAGAGTGGTAACAATATGGCATATAAGTTATAAACTATAATCAATATAAAACATTATAGACTACATTCCCAAATACATGAGAATTTAGGGTGTGATCCAAAGGCAATTAGTATACCACCATGAGTATGTTCCCATTTCTTTTACAAAGAGACCAATATTTCAAGTTTTAAAGTAAGGAATAATAATAAATGTTTTCATTCATTGTATGCAAAATTGAAAAAAATAAGATATTTTACATATACATTCACAAATACCCATATTTATAAAACTATTATCAAGGAGGACATAGAGAGGAAAGTTCATCTAAAAAAAAGAACAACCACATATATTTTTAAAACCAATCCATGAACAATTCTAAAAGAACAAGATATCCCTTTACGTTTGAAAAATGTTATCCTTTGAGAAAAAACCCATAAAAAATATAAAATAAATTTCTAAAGGAATAAAAATTCAAGGATTTCATGTAATAAAATGTATCCCCTCTATTTTTTAAAACTATTTACACAAACACCTCACACATAGGTATAGACAAGGGAAAACATAATACAAATTAAAGCCATTAACAATCATAGGAAATTGAAAATAATCAAATGAGGAATATCTCACTCTCATGATGCTTACATAAAATCACTAATGTAATATTATAATAAAAATATGAAAATATGATTCAAAAAATAATAAACCAACATAGAATAAAATAAAACCCATAAGGAATTTTTTTAATATAACTAGGGGTTACTATCCAAGGTATAACACTAAACTAGTAAGCCAGATAACTAAACACCCCCAAAGTAATATAGGTTCTTCATTCCCTACCTAAAATAGGTTATTATAATCAAGATGTTGTCATCATGTGACCAAAACACCACACTAAGGTGAAAAATGTAATAGTGAAGTAAAAATTCCTCCTATAACAAAATCTCTTTGATAATGATCCCAGATCCAAATATAGAAACATGAATCAAAGTTCATGTTAAAAATAATATACTCTAAATCATAAAAAATGGGTGGAAATAGGCCCAATATAGGCTATAAGAGATATTCAAACAAATAGAATCACCTAGAGTTCCAACAGGGCTATCAATTTAAACATATTAGTTACATGATTTGGAAACCCCTTTTAAAACCATTTGTAAACCAAATGAAACAAGAGGGAGAATCCTACAAACACGAAATCACAAAAAGTAATCAATATACTAATTAAATATAGGGATTAATATAAAATAATCAATATAAAAAGGAATCACACCACCTTTTTAAAAAAAGGGAAATCATTATTAAAAAAACACACACATTTCAATCAAGTAAAAACTAACATAAACAATGATTTTTTTAAAAAAATTAGAAAAAACTTAAAATAATGAAACACATTTGCACTCAAAGAACACTTAAACATTATGATCCAATCATTTTTATGATTCAAAACCATAAATAGAATTTTATCAAACATATAAAATTTATAAAACACAATTTGAATTCAAAGTTCTATTGAACCAAGAATTCCTCCCAATTTTTATGAATAAAAACCAACAAAAAATGGAAAAAAAATTATAACACAAAATGAGGTATTGCCAATAAAATTAATTATGATGAATTTTTTTTTAAAAAAATTATGAAAAAAATGGAACTGTATAATAAATGTCTATAGAATGGAAAAACCTAACTCAATTAGTATAAGTATATCTCCTTTAATGGAAACCACCAAAATACGCCTTAACAGTTCACTCAGAACATCTGGAACAAAAATTCCAAAATTTCAAAAACCCTAACCATTAAAATAATCCCACATGTTCATTAAGGTTAAAGGAAAATATCTAAGAAATAAAAACCCCAAGTGGATAAGAGAGGAGAAGAGAAAAAAAGATTTAATGAAGAAATAAGGAAAAATCAAATTAATTTAGTAAGACATATCTCTAAAGGTATCCCAAGATAAAGGATAACAAGGGGGTCCCTTAGGTTGATACCCAACATAAAGGGGGTAAAATTAAAGGTGGAATCACTTAAACTTGTTTTTTAAACTAAAATTTATTTATGTTTTAATGGGATGAATGATTTTACTAAAGAATTTATTAAACCAGGGGAAAACCTTGTGAATGACACTGGAAGAATAACTTCAACTTTGATGTGAGTGTTTCACAGTTTCATAAGACCTTCATCAAGCAGTATGACCATGAAAATTCTCCATAAACCTAAAATGCAATGCCTAAACACTATGGTAGGCCATCCAATGATCAATAAATGAGTCAAACACAATGTAGTAACATTTTGGATGTCGCAGAATACCTACCATGACACTTTATATACCTAGAAATACAAATCCCACAAATAATTCAATGAATTAATAGAAAGGAAGGTTCATGATCAATCACAGACTCAAAACGAGAAACTATGGACTAGAATAGCTTACTTCTTGTAAAAGAACAAACTATCATAGATTTCTGATCCAATTAATCCATAAGAATCCAAATAATTGATTCCTTATAAAATTAAATGGTGGTACAAACACTCTTATTCTCAAAAATGAATTCAATAACTCTATAAAATACCCATAATAAAAACTTGAAAGTAATATGTAAGACTTAAAATAGACCAAAGGATAAAACTTAGGGATTTCTATAAGAAAATAGAGGCCACAACCTTGAGAAAAAAATAGGAATCCCAATTAAAAGAATATTCTAAATAACTCTATGAGAATGAGGAAAAAACATTGAGGCTGTCCATAGGTCTCCTCCTTATTTAGAATTAATCAATACTTAATTAACAACAGAGGCCCAACTCAAAAGAAATATTCACACCCAAGAGGCACAGTCCTCTAACAATGTAGTCACTAACCATACCAACTAGATCAAAATATCATAAATTAGTGTCTATTAAATAACCTTAATATATTTTAGGGATATGAAACATAAATATCCTACTCCCATGAATTGTTAAAATCTCCCTAGACACAAAAATCAGGAATAAATAATGACACAACTCTGACTTTGGTTCTTGTGGCTGCACGAAGTTTAACTTTGTACAAAACATGTGAGATACCTCTAAATGATAATTTTGGATGAAAATATAATATTAGTAGTTATAATAGTCTACCTGGTAACTAGAATTTTATCCCAGATACTCAAACTAGAAACCATGGAATTCCCATTTCATTTGTTAAATAATCCTCAAACCATGGTCAATACAATTCATAAAGACAATAATCATAGAAAAAATTTGGTAAGAATTATCAAAAGATTATAAAACAATCCAAAATCTTTATAATCCAATAAAACTGATGAAACTGGGTGTAAAAAAGTGATAGAATAAAGTCCAACAAAATGGGGATTACAAATTAGAATATCCACAAAACCAAAAAACGGCTTCCAAATCTCCAAAAGGAAGAAATTAAAAAGATCACCCCTCAAATAAATACCAATTGAGAGAATTATTATTTTAATATAAATTCACCTTAAAAATATTCTAAAGGTATAAATATGTCCACATAAATTATAGGACCTTGGATCTATTGGAAAATATGTTATAATTTCCTCATAATTCCAAGACTGAAAGCACACAACTAGATTACATGTATACCGAGGTGTAACACACTAGTTGACCCCATATGGGATTGCTATATCCCCTTTCATAGGTTTCTCTATTGAAAATTCTTATGCAGCAATAGCCTTGAACAACACTTCCTCGATAATATTCTGGAAATATAGAAAGACCACATTACTAAAATTCGGATTAAGTCCCCAGGAAAGGTACCATGGATTATTAAAATAATCTATAACCAAGTTATAAGAGAAAAGAAACATTCTAGATAACTATTTTAGATAATCTTTTATTGGTATATTTCCATAGAGGACACTCATGAATTCCATATCCATTGAAATTCTCAAATCCTAGAGATAAAACTATGGGATTTAGGTGGCCTTGAAACACTCCAAATATGACACTTCAAATGTTTAGGAATATAGTGTATGTCACCAGAAAACTAATCCCAATCCATTGAACAAAGAACCGGGGAACATCACCCTAGAGGATTCTAGAGTTCTTAGTGAATCGAATAGCTCATTGACCTTATCTGGCCACTCAGTCTCCCCAGGGGTTCCATGATCACTGCTAAACATAAGAGTATAAGAATTAAAAAACTGATTCATTTCATTTATAAGAAGAGAAGAACTATTCGCAGCCACACATATATGAGTATGGGAATATTTTGAACCATTCAAGGTAGATTATAGATCACTGGGAGGAATACTATAAATATTCTCCTCTAGAAATGATGAATCCTTTCTGAGGATCACATTCTTAAAGATCACAAAAAAATAACATTTTATCAAATATCTTCAAAATCTAACATAAGAAATACAAGGATAAAAAGTTTAATTTAAACAAGACTGCATATACTCATTGAAACTGTACTAAAAAATTCTTCACATGGACTTATTTCATTCTCAAAACAGAAAAATGTTACAAAACCTTGATATATCTCAAACCTAGTAAATAAAAAAATCATTTGATAAAATCCAATTTCTTTTTAAACCATACAATCCAAAAAAAACTTCAATAATTTCATTACTAAAACCAATATAAATATTTCCTTGAAATCTATATCCATACAAAAACAATTTCAAGAGTTCGAAAAAAAATCAAAGAATCTTAAGAAACCAAAACAAGTTATTCACAAAAAAATATAAACACAAGAGTGTAAAACATTTATTTAAAACACATCTCAACCAATTTTAATATAAAAAACGATCACTAAAATATTCATTTACAATACCAAGATAAAAAACGATGTGCTAATTGAAATAAAGTCCTAAAAACAAAAAAATACCCACCAATTTTCAATGAAAATGGTTTTTTCTTAATGGTTTTTTAGACTCTTCACCAACCATTTTACCACTATAATAATTATCTAGAATCATTTTCATGGGCTATTAAAATTTTGATAGATTATGCACCTTAATAGTGTTCCCCATAAATCACCTCCAATTTCAATTCAAAAGAAGGATTTTACCAAGACGCCTTCCAGGATCTTCCTAAAACTCAGAATAATACCATTCCAAATCAAAATAACTCAAAGGAAAACCACAATAAATACAAAAATACTTTAAAATTCATGAGAACCCATTGAAAATTGAGATCTCACATTAGAAATATCTTTCTAAAAAATTCTTCCGGCCTACCACCTAAGCTTTGATGGTCCTAACATCAATCTATTATTACCTTAAAATAACAATAGGGCCTCAAATACTATTTTGAAATGAACAGTACAAATATGCCTAACATGTCACTTGATCTGACATTCCATAAGGCCCGAGTTTCATTCCTGGTCACCTCGGGCTGGCAACAAGCACCCAAATATCACAAGTTAACACTTGGGAATGATTTCACACTTATAAAACGTAGAGGAACAATGGTACCATTGTAAACCTAATATGGGGTCTCCAAACATTCCAAAAACAAGCCAAAATTAATTAGAGGAAATGATAAACAAAACATCCAAACATACCATAAACAAAAAGAATAACAAGAATTATTTTATAAAACATATTCTACACAAAAAAATGATTTTTATAAAATCCTTTGACATTTTTAAAACAATTAAGAAACCTAAATAATAAAGATATGGCTAGCCTAAGACATCAATTCAACTCACAAACTAAAAATATCTAAACTAGAATGGGTGAACTCCCCCCCCCATATCTTTTTAACTCACATGTCACTACCATAACATAAAAAAACACACAATACCAAATGGAGAGTGATGACAAGCTTACCTGTAAAGAAAATGGGAGACTGCATGCCCAAATACATGAGTATCCAGGGTTTGAACCATAGTATAGTAGGATTCAACCTTGAGACCATTATTATTCAACATATAAGGAAAACAATTTTCCAGTTTGAAATTGAGGCATAATAAAATAGGTTTATATTATTTGTATGAAATATATAAATAAAATAAGATATTATCTATATACTATTTAAAATCATCACATTTATTTAACGTCCCTCAAATAGGAACTACCACGGTAAGTTTTTTTTTAAAGAAGACCAATTATATACCATTTTAAAACCAAGCCATATACATTTCAAAAATAACAAGATAAACCTTTTATTATGAAAAAAAATTATCCTTTTACAAAACCACGCATTGTTGAAAATATATTTTTAAAATAAGCACATTAAAAGTATTTCATTTAAAAAATATATCTCTTCCTTTTTTTCAAACATAAACATACACACCCCACACATCGGTATATAAAATGAAAACATTTTACAATGTAAATATATAATTATTGAAAAAAATTACAATCGTGAAACAAGGAATGTCTCAAACCCATGATTCTTACTCATAAATCATCAAATTAATAACATAAATAAAAGATGAAACTTTTACTACAATAATAACAAACAAGTATAGCATAAATTACAAACCACGAGGAAACAAATTAGAAAATAATCGTTTGAACTTATCAACATTTAAATGTGTAACCAACTACTGGTTGGTTAATGATCTCACAGCTCATCACCTGAATTTGTCTCATATTTCCTCATTAATGAGACATCCACTATCCATATAATACATAAAACTAGGGGTAAATAACTAGGGTATCATTCTCATATATTAAGGAAACGTACCTAAACATCCCACTTAGTAACCTAGGTTCCACATTTCAAAGATAAAATAGGTGATAACCATCAAGATATCACTATTATGTGACAAGAACACCCCCTATGTAATGTCACAAAGAAATCAAGTAAACATCATACCCCTAACATGCCCTCTTTGATAATGATCCCCAACCCAAACATAGAAACATGAATCATAATTCATGTTAACAATAATACACTCTCATTTATAAAAATGGGTTCCAATAGTCTTAATATAGTATATATGTAATAGCCAACTTAATATAATCACATAAAGTTCCAACTGGGCCTTATCATTATACAAAATAATTATATGCTATGAAAACCTCTTTTAAAAACATTTTGAAATCAAATGAAACCCGTTTCAAAAATTTACACCCAACAATGAAAAATAAGTAATCATTATACCAAATAAATCAAAGGATTAGTCCAAAAAATAAGAAAAAAAAGGAATAACATAACCTTTTTAATAATAGAAAACATTTCTTACAACAAACACAATATTTTTAACTCAAGTGAACCCCGCTAAAAAAAGGAAGTCTATTTTTAAAACATGGGAAACCACTTATAATAAAAAAAATCCCTTTTTAATCAAAGAAAACATCATTTTATAAAACCCAATTAGTCCTAGACACCATGAACCAATCATTTTTCTCACACAAATACATAAATGTAATTTTATCATGTATCTAAGATTCATAAATACTATTTAATGTGAATGTTCCATTGAACCAATAATATCACCCATTTTCTACGAAGAAAACACCAACACCACATGGAAAACCTTTTATGAACAAAAAATTGGTATCACATATAACATTAAATAGGATCAAAACATATTTTATGAAATCAAGAATTCATGGTACTCTTTAATAAAAGTTATTGTAATGGAAAAACCTACTCAAATCAGCAGAATCATGTCTCCTTCGATTAAAACCACCAAAAAGGACTTATGGGATGACTTTGAAACATTAGATACAAAAAGAATCAATTATAGATTAATTATAACCTTCCAAATAATCTCACATATCTATTTAGGCTAGATAAAAGTATTGGATAATGTCATAAACGAATAATAGATGAGATGAGAATAGGAAAGGGAAATATTTGATGATAAAATCATGAAAAATCATTAACCGTTGAAGAGAAATCGTCTAAAAGTGGACCAAGATAATGGATAATTAGGGGTAACCCCTTGTTCTATACTCAACTGAGAGGGGTCAAAAGGGATATAAAATCAAATAAATCATATTTTGAAAATAAAATTTGTTTAGGATTTAAAGGGCTGTAAAATTTTTCTAGAAAAATTAGAAAACCATGTTTAAACCTTGATTGTTATACAGGGAAAATATTTTCAACTTTCTTGTGATTTTTGAATAGTTTAGGAAATATACAAAAACAATGTGACCATAAAAAATTTCCCAAAACCCTCAAATAACAGAACTAACACAACTAGATGTCATCAAATGATCAATGAATGAGTTAAACACAATGTAGTGACACTACATGTTTCATAGGAAACATACCTGAAACACAATCCAAACAATAAAAATTGAAAGACCCCATGTTTTCAAGCCCATATACTTAAAAAATTCTCCAAACACATGTCAAACAACCATAAACCACATGGGTATGCAAAATTTATTTTTGGACACATTAAAACATTATTTTTATACTTCAAAATTCAATACCTTGAAAATTATTATAAATAAAAAAAATAGGGTTTTACATGCACCATTTTATTATCTCAAAATCTGTTAAAATATCTCACATTTAAAAAAAGAACACCTAGTTTTTTAAAATATTCATTAGTATTTTAGGATTTTCTGTCAAAATCATGAATTTTAAAATCAGTTTCCACTCTAATTTTTAACCTAAAACTATGTTTTTTACCCATTTTGAAATAAAATTTTAAAATCCCCATCCTTATTTTTTCAATATTTTAAAATCCCAAAATTATCATCCACAATATTCATTTTCCAAAAAACAACCCTATAAATCATTTTACATCCATTGTGAAATCACAAGAAACCCTTTTCTTCAAAAGATAAATTTTATAAAAAAAATCATTTCAAAACAATTGTTTCCATGAACCATTTTTAGAAAAACAAAACTATAAAATAGTTTTAAACATGTCTTATGCTACCATTAGCGTTTTCTTTTAAAAACTGGGTTTTTAAAAAAAAAATCTATAACACCTAAAAAAGTATATCTCTATAGTATTCGAATAAATATAATTAAAAAATGCATCAAAAAATAAAACAACACCTCTAATCCATGTTAAACTAATCATTATTAATAATTCATTTGAGAAAATACTAAATACATTCTTAGTTTCTTTTGAGGAGGAAATATATCAAACAACACCACCCATAAGCATATGTATCGTGCCATATTAATAAAAATCTCATGATGTATGATGAATGAAAAACAATTATCCTTATATTTCATTACCATAAATATTTAGGCCTTCTTATCACAGAATACCCAAACCAAGAACTCACTCAACCAAGGGTTCTTATTCAAAAAATAAGACTACCCTGAGAAACATATACTTCAACTAAACTCATGCTAGGCAGGCATGCCCATGTCATATCTCCAAATTTATCATACCCTATCTTTAAATATAGTTTCTCATATCCAAACAAACACATTTTGTAATCGATTTTTAAACTTTGAACCAATTTACTCAAATGGAACATGATCAAATTTTCCACATGACCTTATGCATGCCTCCCCATATTCCATAATATTCTAACTAGTGGTGGGGAATTAAATAAGATTTGTGGAGACTATTCGACTACATGAATCACATAAGTGTTATTAATAAATCTATAATATTAAATATGACTTATTCATGTAGAATACATAATCAAAACATTAGATAAAAAACTGGGAACCAATAGGTAGGCTAGAAATCCTATATATTTAAAAAAAATCTACAGAATATTTATATAAATGAAAAGACACTACAAAAAATTTGGGTTCATCCAGTGTAAGGGATTTAACAGTTCTAGATAAAATCATTATTAAATACCCCCAATTTAGTTCAAGAAAAAGTGCTATTAAAGGTCATCTTTAACAGCGATAATAAATTGTTGTTGATGGGGGGTATTTATCAGCACTTGTAAAAAAGTAATAATAGATCCCTCCCCCATTAACAGCACTAGTATAAAAACTCTTATAAAGGGGTCCCATTATCAATGATAGTTAAAATAACTGATAAATGGGTGATTATCATCGCTATTAGAAAAGTGCCGATAAAGGGGGTCATTTTCTACACTTTTTTAGATGCACTCATAACCCCCCCCCCCCCCTCAGAAGAGTTTTTTTACTAATGTGGATAAGGTGAGTACTTACAAAAATATTTCATTGACAATAATAGATAAATAAGTAGACATTTTTAAATATATATATATATATAATATATTTCTTAAATATGTTCTTAATCAGGATAAATATGAATTTATGCTTAAAATATAAGATATTTAGTATAAATGACATATAAAATAAATTAATAAAATAATTAATAATTTTTGAAATATTATTAATTAATAATTTGACACTTACTATTTATAAATATTCATTTAATAACAATTTTAAGATAAAAAATAAAAATAAATTAATAAAAGTTCTAAAATAAATTGAAAATGTAAATCGGTCTTTAGAAGGTCATAACTTCTGATCTGCATATCTAATTCAGTTGTACCACATATCAAATCGAATCCTGAGATTATCATTATTCTCAATTGATTGGGGAGACCGTGGTTGTGTTTTTCAAGGAAAACAAGGCCCAAAAGGCCTCTAAAACTGAGTTTTAGTTAGGGTACCCCAAGTTTTTAACATTTGAAGTATTTTAAGCCTCGTTTAAGGTGGTGTTATTTCATTTTCATGGTGGAGACTGAATATATTTCTAGGTATTGCATTCATATAGATATTATGGTTTTTAAATTTTATCATTTTTCAAAATTTTGTGTTCTTTTTAATTAAATATATAAATATTGGTATATAATTACATATAATAAATCACTTGTATAAATACATGTATAAACATATTTAAGTAATAATTTATTTTTAAATATATTAAATAAATATTTATTATCTAATTTATTTAAATTAAAAATTATCCATTTTATTTACCTTACACAGAATAAATAATTTGTATATATATATCTATAAAATTAATGTTTACATATAAACATGTGTGCGTTAATAATTAAAAAATATATATTTATATGTATAATAAAATATATATAAATAAATACATATTCTATAAATGTATTTAAAACAATATCCGGAATTTTTTTACGTTATAAAGATATATTTATAATTTTTATATATTCATATTTGTGTGTATTAATAAATAGATATATATTTATATTATATTCTTGAATATGTAAATGAATATAATATATAATATATTTAAATAAATATAAGTATATATATTTCACACAACCATATTTTGTAAATGTATTTAAAAATAATAATATGAATATATGAATAATATATATATCTATATAGAAATTCCATTAAAAAGACAAGAAAACAATATGGTGCAATGGTAAAGGTGTTCATCTTCAAAGAACTGGTGTAACGTTCAAATTCAGGTGGGTGCGTATAAGGGTAGAAATTTGAAAAGCAATAATAAAGGGTGGTGGAGAGAAAATCACTGATAAAGGGGGTAGAGCACCGTTAAAGGGGTTATATAAGGGCCAATAAATGGGTTGAGCTCATAGATGTCTGAATAAAATATAATTTTACCCCTTTAACAGCATTTTTTAGCACTATTAATGTGGACATTTATCAGTGCTAAAAATAAGCAATGCTAAAAGGTTTATCCAATCATGATGGTAAAGTTTGATTAGATATCACTTTTTAATCACTACAAATGTCCCATTTATCATTACTTTTCTAGAATAGATAAATCCCTAAGTATTTTAACCAGACTCTGGTATTAAATTCATATTTATCATTGACAAAGGCTTGTTCTAGCACCATTAAAGACCTATTTTATAATAGTGAGAGAGAAAAATAATAAAATGCACATATATCATAAAATAATAGTATTTTCCCCCTTAATTGATAAATTTTTAGTGTACTAATGGAAATGAATAAATAAAAATAGCCTTCATCAAGACTCACTACTACAACTTTTTCTGAAACATATACCTCTAGAAAACATCTTATATAAATCCATAAATCAATACCCAAGATTATACTTATACCTTAAATGAAAAAATAGTCAATCTACGTATATTGAAACACATATATCTAGTATACATGGGTTGGGGTGAGTCAAACAACCCCTAGTATTCCCCAACATGCCTCAACTCACTAACTGAAAGTGATCAATTGGATTCATGTAAAAATATATTGTTAAATTCACTCAAAAAACCATAAAAACATATATTATAAATGCACAAAAAATCAAATAATTGGGTCTATATTGGGAAATAAGAAAAAAACATCCATATAACTTAAATTTTACTAAACATTCAAATACATACCCCAATTGACTATAAAAAATACTTACATACCCGCATATCCCTATAAAGTAAACAATTCATCCAATCTTGACTCAATAGATGACATCACTAAGAGGTCGCACATTTAATCCATAACAAATAACAAGAAATTTCACAGCTATCCCATTAGTAATCTCACTTCCCTTGTCATATCAAATATCAAAATATAATGGTCAATCATAATAATAAAGTTGCATAATCAAATAAGGCCCATCCATCAATATCAATCATTAAATAAAAATGAATAAAATAAGGGCAATCAAAGAGGCTCCAATGTAATAAATATTAACTGAAAAAATTTATCCGGATAAAAATTGAAAAGTAAATAATGGGGCATGAAAACAAGAAATAATAATCCCATATCTCACAAAATACCCAATATCAAAATCAAGAGTCCCTTGTAGAGATATGATACAAACTACTCATAAATCATGCTTGTCTTTGTCACACATATTGGTATTCATTACGTGTGTTAGATACCACTTTATAATAATATATCACCCCAAATAGATATTGGTCCCTAAAATTTCACACAAATTCAAGTACATAAATAGTTATCATGTTCTGTGGAACATGTCTTAATATTGTGAATACATATTAAAGAATACCCACCATTAAAATAATTATTTTCACCTACACAAATAGAATCACACTTCTCACCTAGTGAATAATCCACCATCACCCCATGTCTAGTTTCCCAAGTGAGAAATAACCCCTTGGTAGTTTTTTAATCAACTTGGAACAACTTATTTTCTCTATGTTACCGCACAAGAATAAACACACACTGCTCGAGCCCGATCATGGTACTTAATGTTTCTAAAAACTTCAACTCTCTATATATTTTTTATTTTAATATTATAGGTCATATTAAATATCTCCTATGTGTATAAGTTTTACTTTAAATTTTATTGATCCAGTTCACCTTTATTGTGACCAAGTTGGAGTATCACACACCACATGTGTGCCTCCCCATATACAAGATGTTGTTGATATGTGTCCAGGGTCAACATATAATAGGTTGGGAGAATATACCCCTAGGTACAAATAACCATAAATATATGTTAAAAAACAATGTAAACTAGTCATAATAATACAATGACTATAATAAAATAAAAAACATACCTAAATGTGACAAAGAAGTAAATAAAAACGCCATTTCATATCAAAATTAACTATTGTACACGTCATACAAGTCATATAGAAAAATAACGATACCATATGAGTGGATCATATACAATTGTTCCTAAAATAAAAAAATAATTGTATATACACCTACTTATCTCAAGTCATAACCTTGTCCCATTTTCTAAATCGATAATATATTTATCAGCTTAGTAAGTAGAAGTAAGTTGTCATTTCCTTTACAAGGGTCATAATACATGAATTCCTCCTGGTTACTATGGTGCTCAAGAAATGTGTGAGTACAGCTAATAATTACATCCCCAACTGTGTCATTGGAAAGTCTAGTAAATATATCTTCATTCATGAATTAGAATTTTTGGTAAAGTAGAAAAATTAATAAATAAATAAATTTAAATCCTTTTGAGTTCTCTCTCGAAATCATGGGTGACCATAATTTCTTGACCAATTCTATAATGGGATAATATACCCATATTTTTATAACACAACATGGGGGTGACTGATATATTAAACCATGTATGATAGAAAAGTTGAATGAGATATCACCATCTATAAAATCTAATTAAATAAAAATCACTATCACAAGTCATCCAGGTGAATGATACATCATATAATTGATGTGAATTTGAACATTCATCACTAAATAACGAGGAATCAACAATCTTGTGTATATGATAAACTAACAAAACCCTATTCAGGTGGAAAATATACTCCAACATATAGCTAGGGTGGATGAGGAACCACAAAATTAGCTCAACTAGGTGGAAAAGCAATCACTATTATCAATCTCAAAGTGGATGAAAAACTACCACACTTAATTACAAAGTGTATGATGAATCATTAAAAATATAATAATGGGTGTTTGATTCGCCAAAAAATCCATATCCATAGGTGAATGATCAACCACTAATACTACCATCTAGGTGGATAATGTTACTCTGGTTTCATATCTATAGGGGAAAATACACTACTAGTATCAATTCTCATGTGAAAAAAATATCACTAGAATAAATCCCAATGTATATGATGCCCCACCAGGGTAGCTCACACTAGTAGATGATTCTCCACTAGTACACAACCTCAAGTGGTCAATATACCAATAATCCCAACATCATGTGGAAAATCAAACATAACCTTCGCAACTAGTCCAAGTGTATGGGGTACCACCAACTTATCATGGGTGGATAATGTAACACATAGATCACACATAGTTATTATTGATATATGAACAACATGAAACCCTAGTGAAAAAGACATCAAGAGTAATCAAATTCATGTGAACAGTCTATCACACTTTAATTAGTTCAAGACATTGATATATCTCAATTAAAGTAACAGAATTGAGTGAAATATTGTGGAAAAAATAATTAAACTGAATGATATATCACAATTAAAATAATACCTTTTAATTATAATAAATTTATATTCATATAAAATCATTCACAAGCATTCACTATATAATGGGTTACACTCATAAGATAAAAATCCATGTCAATGTCACATTCCAGGACCGTATAACTCACACCAAGAATATAAATATTCCCATTCTCTCTATTGAAAATTTCAGGGTCGGATATTCACCTCCTAATAGAAATTATTAGTTATGAAATCTCATCCTATGTCCAAATTCATGGTTTCATAACTTGTCGTTCACGATAATTGTATTTTAGTGACAAATGCTATCATTAAACTCCTCACCTGGACCTTTCATGACCCAATCGGTTCCAATCACTCCAATGTAAATTAAGGAAATGTTTTTAAATTAATTAAAATTGTATAAAACAGGTAGGTTAATATCCCATATTATATTCAATTAATGAATTATAAGAAAATAATATCAAGAAATAAATGTACCACCTACATGGGACTAGTACATTCCTTCTCCCCAAAGGCCACTACAAATTCATGATGAATTAGATTAAATTATAAAACCTATTCGAAAACAAAAAATTGTATATTGGTCAAGGATTACCAGTGATAAATTAAGAGAAAACCTAAAAAGGGGAAATATATTATTACTTTATCTGTAAAACTCCCCTGCAGTAGTCGACTCTTTGATGTAGGCTTGAATGATGAAGAACTAGACTTGTAAGAGGGAGAAAATATAAATAATGACAGGAAGGTGTGTTAACTTCATATTGGGAATAAATGGGGGTGAAATTATATTTAAAAAAATTAATTCACTTTAAAACAATTAATTGATATTTAAAAAATCATAGACACCCATCAAAACATTGGTGTAAACCCACTGGAACTTTGGTGGGTTATCCAGTGGTACAATGACATTCGATGTGAAAATGGAAGTCTAATGGCTTCCCATAAGGATTATAGGGGGAATCTTATCATCATGAGATTCCTCCACATTGGGCATGTATCCATGATAAGTGATCTTGAACCCCCTCTAGCCCCTCCAACACCCAAAAAAATACAAAACGTTTGATATAAAATGGATTGTATTCATGAATCTAAAACATTCAAGGTGTTAAAACCCTACCACTATATAATATTTCATCCCCAAGCTATACCACCATGTGTTGTTGTTCCTCTTCATTGGAAATTTTTAAGCACTACACATTCATAACATGATCCTTCTCAGATAACTCCTATTAACTGCTATTGTACTACAACTACACATGTACCAGGGGAAACCACTTCCCACAAAGAGACTTCTAACTATAATCCACTATGTGAAGTAACGGTTCCACAAATGACACATCTTGAACAATTTTAACCTCAATGATAATGATTACATGATATTGTTCAAGATCATATCTCTATAGTTGAGATACATGAAATACATCATGTGTGTCACATTTTATATGAATAATTTTCTACCAATACACCACTATATTGACCCTCTCAAAAACCTGAACCGAACCCATGAACATGGGATTCAGAATCATTATGTGATAATAGAGTTATATTCTGGATAAAGACACCTAGAAACCCCATGAAAATAAACTATATTCTAGGCATACATTTGACCTATATCATCAATGGAATTGGTCTCCCAAATCTGTATGAAATGAGGGACCTTCATCTTCATGTTGAGTAAAACCAATAATTCATCACTATTATGGGTTAAATATAGAATAATAATTATAAAATGAATCATCATGTTATAACACATCCAAATGATCATGGTCAATGAATAAAGAAGACCTCTGGGCCCCTGATGCTCAACCTTTTCACATAGATAGGTAAAGCACCATGAAATGGACCCCACTATGTCCTTTTATATGTTTGGCCACTAGTACTACCTATGAATGTCATGATAAATCTTGGTAATCCCCAGTTTTAAAACCTCTATAGAGGTGTGTGAATATAATATTATCTCCTCGTGTATTCTCATATGGACAACCACATAACCAATAACATATATAAACTCATTATCATCAAAGGACCAATCATATGGTGGATCCCCACTATATATATAATTCCTATTCACCAAGAAAT
Source organism: Viscum album (assembly GCA_963277665.1). Classification (NCBI taxonomy): domain Eukaryota; kingdom Viridiplantae; phylum Streptophyta; class Magnoliopsida; order Santalales; family Viscaceae; genus Viscum; species Viscum album. Next base: position 1,972,692,540 of record OY728151.1, read on the forward strand.
AATATATAGATATCTAACTCTCATTCACCCTCCCAATTAGTGATGACACAATAGTGAAGGATGTAAATGATTTTTTTCCAGAAGTTTCTAAACATCAATCTGCATCTGATTAAAGTGGTTCATCATCAGCCACTATCTACAATCCACTTGCACCACCTACCTTTGTTTCGTCTTTATGAATGCATTAATAATCGAATTTTACCTATCACGGCCATATCACATCTCAATGTTTAATAAATCCAAATAATTCACTCACTTCCTCTAAAAAAATATAGGTTGGTATGATAAAATATATACCATAGGATATTTTAATTGTTATACACTATAAACCTCTCACAAAGAAAGTACAAATGCTAGTTTATTAGTGGGTGAACTATCTTTGCAACCTCAAGATCATGTGTTGGGCAGTATAAATCATGTGTCCTTAGCGACCTATATTAAAAAAATGAAAACTCACATTATTGCATTTGTACGTCCCTAAAAATGACTTACGAAGAATCACTTACTATGTATAGTCTTTACCCACCTAAGGTATGATCTATATTGGTATATATGTCAACCTTTTTTTCACCACCAAAAATAATATCTTGTAAGAATATATCTAGAGTAACTTCATCCCCTTCATGTTCAATAAAACTATGAGAACTAAAAATCATAATAAGTACTAAATAAAACTCTAGCGGTAATATACTAAGCCTAAAAAACTATGTATATTTAAGAAATTATTGGGTATCTCCCAATAAACCATAACCTCAACCATACCAATGTGATAAAATATTCCTAACATAGATATCACATTCCCTGAGAATAACACCTTAGGGATCTAGAAAAATATTCAAAAACTTCACATATAGTCGAAGTTCCCTCAATGTACGTAGAACAATTTAAAAATGATGAGTGTGCCCCTACCTTAACATGAAGTAATATATAATTTCATCAATGAACATAACCCTAAATAACTCCAAATAATGATAGAAAACACAATTCATTGGGGATATAAAAATTAAAATCATGTTCATCAACAAAAATAGAATCACTAAATTCTAATATAGGATAAATCATATCCTAAAATAAATAAATAAAATATTAGAAGTCCTCGCTCTCAACTAGTGATACACTGACCACAAATAAATCTTACAGAACTATATATCCTCTCAACTGGCCAAAAGGTCCATATATTTTAGGAATAGGATATAAATTCTTAACTATCATCTAGTTTATGCTTCAATAATCCACACATAAACAAAGAGATGAATCTTATTTATTCGAGAACAATATAGGAGCACCCCAAGGGTACATTATCAGTTGAATAAAACTCTTCACCTGAAAACACTAAATTTGTGACTTAAAATATAATAGATCTATTGTATCCATCTGATAAAGATGAATAAATATGGCCACTATTCTTGGAATAAGCTATATTATAAACTCTACCATATTCTTAGGAGGAAATAATGAGAAATCCTTAGGAAACAAATTATAGAATTGAAAAAAAAATGTAAAATTCCAACATGGTGTTTCTTATCATCTATAAAAGAATCCATATCTAATAAGATTTACCCACTATTAGGTAGGAGTATCAAAGTGATCCAATAAAATTTTAATTTACTCTATATAGGATTATAAAACATGTCTTCCGCACCCACCCCAATAAATATTAGCATATTCTATAGATATAACTCATAATTGTGGTTTTACATAGTTGGTTAGACCCTTGGTTCCCCAAGTCCCATTGAATGAAAGACGTAAAGTAGTCTCTCTTTAAGGTGATGATCAATATGTCTAATTTTCATAATAGGTATATCTAGATTTGTAGTTAGAGGGGAATACTCATTGCTTCTCTCCTATCACTTAATAAGAGGTTTTTGTGGTTGTATATCTCTTGAATGATAAGTGAACGAATGAAAATATATTTCTATCATTGGTATAATATAATAGTTTAATGTAAGAAATAATAGGCACACACAACTCTACCCTACATGAACACACTACAAAACAAGGGTATCACAAAATAACGGTTGATTCTATCCAAACCTACCCACTATCAGGTCAGGTATAATCTCACAAGAGTTAAACAATAGTTCTTATATATCATCAACATAAAATTGAAATCTTGGGTTGGTCATGTAGAGTTCCACAAATATGTTATATAATACAACTTCATTGACACTTTATGTGGCCCAACCCTATATAAAAAATTTAATATCAATCATATGAAAGTATAAAAATGTATTTTGATACCTAAGTGATAAGAATAATTCTTGAAAATATTCTTCTTTCCACCCTAAGCCAATATTGAGGACCCATAAATCATAAATAACATCAAAATACAGCATATAGAAAAACTAACGGGACTATAAAGGTGAAAACCAAGAATAACAGTATAATCCAAAATAACATAGATTTTTTTATAAGCCTGTTAGCTAATACATAGAAAAATATCTATATAAAAACCTGATAACATCTTATCTTATCTTGTCTATATCCCAAATTTTATGTTAAAATACAAAATACAGGCCTTAATACAACATTATAAAATACTTGATCCAGTTTACCTCCTCTATGGAGGAAATGAATATCCAAAAAAATCAATTGCACCTCCTCGTATTCCAGGGTCAATGGAAATGAAATGAAGGTTAAGAAATAATATGTGGGGACACAATACCCTCAAGTACATATAAAAATAAACAAAAAGGAAAAAATAACCTAAACTAGTCATCATAATGCAACAGTGGTAATAAAACATATATCACAAAAAAATAAAACATATAGTAAATAACAACACCATTGCATTTCAAAATGAATGGATATCCATATCATATAAGTTATTTAATTTTAGTGGTATCACCAATGGTAGGATCATACAAAATTGGGTAAAAAAATAAACATAAGGATACAACTACCAAATAGTCATGAGTTCTAGATACAACCCATCTTCCAACCCCAGATAATATATCTTATCTCAACCATTAGATACAGCAGATCCCTTGAACTTAGTGAGGGAACAAAACATGAATTCTATATGGGGATCATGACTCTCAAGTAGGGTGTATATCCATAAAAAATTTGCTAAGTATAGGAGTATGATCAATATAAAATTTTGATAAAGTAAATAATAATAAATAATTAACATCTCACCAAGTGGAGTCCTCCTACCAAACCATGGATGACCATAAATATTTCAACTAGGGCTATAATGAGATGATATACCCATAGTCAGAGCACAAACCATGAAGATTCATTATATATCATTCCTCGTATAATATGCATGGCAAATAAGCTGTCACTATCGAGAAACACTAGTTGAACAAACCATCTCCATATAAAGTCATCCAAGTGAACAATCCATCACCAAAAAAATATCGTGGATAAGGAGATATTTTTTGGTGATTGAGGTATCACAAATCAAAACTAAAAATATGTCTTTAATAGCATTGACCTTTATCAGCACTAGAAAAAAACTCTGATAAATGTTCTCCTTATTATTGCTTTTTTAGCACTCATAAAGGGTAATATTTATCAGTAATTTATTTTTATTGTTGATAAACAGTCACTTTATCAACACTTTATTTTTATCATTGATAAAGCTCCAAAAATTGAAATATTTAAATAAATTAAAAACATAAAAAAAAATTCATTAAAAATAAATATTAGAAAATTATTATTTAAATATTTGTTGATACAAATGATTCAACTGAATATACTATATATATATTATAATTACTAATTAGCAATATACATTAAATATATAGATATATGTAAAATAAAAAATAAAAATAAGTAAATTAAGAAAAATATTAAACATTTTATTAATTAAATAATTATTAATAATGTTAATAAATAGCATATATTGAATATATAGATATATATGAATTAATATAAATATGATTTATATAATACAGAATATTTATCTTTTTACAATAAATAGTTATAAATTTAGTGAATAATATTTTACAATTAAAAATTAATATGAATTAAATTTATTGACTAATTGCATCAATTAATAGACATAATTTAATGTTGTATGATTTTTCAATTTATCATGGATAAAATGGGTGTAATTATAATTCTCCAAACATATACGTATTTAATGAATTTTTATATACAATGCACCTGCACAAATATTTAGGTATTTAATGAAATCTTATACAGAAACCCATATAATTTTTATGTAATTTATTCAAAATTTTGTATTCATTTTATAATTTCATTATAACAGGACACATTTAATATATTATCTTTTGAATCGGTAAATTTTACTTATTTATTTTTAGTATTATTAAAGTTTGGTATTAGTTGTTTATTTTTAATATGTTAATGTTTTATTTTTTATTTTTTGGGGGAATTCAATCAATTTCTATTATTTAATATATATATATATATATATACAATGACTAAATATTTTCATTATTTTCAATATTTATTCATCATTATTTCAATATATATCCTTATTTTTTTATTAAATTATATTTAATTATAAAGCATGCCCATTTTTCAATATTGTTAAACTTTAGTTATTTTTAGTTACTCAATTTCACTCAATTTTAACATTCTTGCACTTAAGATTAAATATTCATTAATAATGTTAAAAATATATTGGTAAATAAATACTTATAAATAAATCAATTTATAAGTGTATATTTAAAAAATCTATACATCTATAATTATAAAAAAATTGTTTTTTAATTATTCATATAATTATAAATAAATAAATAAATATTTTTAAATAATAATAAATTTATAGTAAATTTATTTAAATAATGAATATATTTACAATAATTATATTTATAAATATTTATTATATATATGATATTATAAATATATATAATGATATAAATATTATTTTTTTGACACGTATTTATATAATTATAAATAATTAATTATATATTTGAATAATTATAAAATTAAAATAAATAATATTTTTTCTATATTTATCTATATATAGATAAATTAAATATGTATATAATTACAAAAATATTATTAAAAAATATTAATAATTATAATTTTTAATCCATTATAAGTACTTATTAAATAAGTACTGATAAATGGGATCTTTATAAGGTATTATTTGAAAGCACCGATAAATGTGTCATTATCTATTAATAGAACCCTGACCTTCACAAACCATTTCTCGATGTCCAATTCTCTCTCTGGAAGACACATGTTTCTTGTGTTTCTCTCTGTCAAATCCATACTTGAATCTGGGCTAGAATTATGGCCCCAACTATTCTGAGTCTTGATTCTAATGCTTGAACAATTAAAGGATCAACTGAATCCATGGATCAAATGAAATCCAGGTTTTCGGTATCTCTATTTTCCCTCAGTTATCCACTAATCCATTCTAGCCAACATATTTCGATCCCAAAAACTCTATTTGAACTATTCTATAACAAAACATCCCAAAATTCACAATATTTTAGATATATTAAAGCATCATCTTCCCCAATTGAATATGGATCTCCTTGAAACAACAATGGTATAGTGAAACCTGAAATATATCAAACCTAATATTGGTCCATGTTGTTGTGAGATATAATAGGCTCCCAATACCTATATTCCATAATATATAATTCTTTTTAATATTAAAATTAAGATGAAATTATCCATATAGTAGTTGGTGTTGTCATTAGTTTAGAATATTCCATTGCAAATCGCTTGGGAATCCCTCTTTCAAATTTTTATTAAGAAATTAATGGGCTATGATTTCTCTGATTCACCTATAAACCAAGAAACATTTTTAACTCTCTGATCATAGAAATCGTGATATCATACCTTATATGATCCAAAAAAATTACATTTTTCTTTGTCCAATCACAAAATATTATGTCTTCAACATATATGGGTACTAGAATCCTTTGATCATTCTTATTCATGATGTAAAAGTTGTAATCATATCTACCTTATTAAAAACAAATATTTCTTAGGTTTTGATCCAACATTAAATAATAGTTCCTTGGTCATTAATTACCTTATAAAAACATATCTTCAAATGGCACTCTTTTCTCTAATTTTTATCCCTAACAACCCCATCCAGTTTCTCAATGCATTATCCCCCCTTAAGAAGTCCATTGAGAAACATAGATTTGAAATCTATTTGGTATAATTTTAACTACATTTTCACTAAAATACTGGTATATGCGATTAAATTTATCATATATATAAATTCCTTTAACCTATAAATTCCATTTTTACACTATGAATTAATTATTTTGATCCACTTTTCTATAGTTAATGAATTTTTTAAAGAATCCCCACATGGTTCGGATAACATTTCTATCTTTAAGCCTTGGAAAAATTTCCCATATCACATTTTTCTTATTCTTATCATGCTCCTCATACAATGATTTGATTTAATTATCATCCTTATCAGCATCTACTAATGATTTTGGTTTTACATGGTAAAAAATAAGGTTTCTTATAGAGTAGAAGTTGTCCAATTTTTCACCAAAATTATCTGATCTCCAATGACATTATATTCATTTATTTCATCATTACTATTATTTATTGAAGTTGATAATACTTATTCATTTTATTCTCCATAAATGTCTTATTTTGATACTACCTCGTCACTGGGTGATCCCCCCTATGATAATAATTTCAACATTAATTTCCTCCATCTTTTTATCATTATTTAAATTATTAAAAATGTCAAAATTCTAATTAGTAAAAAACATTTAAATTCTTTATATTTTCATCAAAAATAAATCTCAAACCACCATTTTTAAGTCAGTATTTTATTTTATCACTATCTAAAATGATCTATTTTTCACTAAGACAAATCAATTTCCACTTTAAAACAAAATTAACATAACTTTTAATCATCCCCAAATCGAAAAATGGGTCATCTATTTTTTTATACCATTTTAAAAATATATCCATCCTTAAAAAGATAACCCATCCATTAATACTTCTTAAAAACACTTCATTTATTTCATCACACATCTAATAAAATCTTGGCATGTTTTCCTTTAAACCATATAAAAAAATCATTCCTTAATATTTTTATTTTTGTTCCACCCTTAGTAATATCTGATTACCATCCACAAAATTCTCACAAATTGGAGACAATTCCTCTTTTAGAGAACACAAGAGAGTAAAATTTTCATCCACATTAGTTTCATCTACCAAAAAATATTTACTCCAATTTTTTTCTTCGGACTCATCCCACATATCTTTTATGTTCCGTTTACTTTTCTAAGTAGTAATTATCCTATGGATGAATATTTTTCTTATTATTTCAAGAAACATATCGTCATGTCCACAAGATATGTAGGATTAGCCAAACTAAAAAATTAATTGATAACTATTTAGAAGATGATCTGATAAATATGGAAGTTGTCTATAACTTTCTCCTTTGAATTAATTCATAAGATAACACCTACGATATTGGAGAAATTATTTTCTAAAATTAAATTACCCATTTTGTTCAAACCATGCAGAAATTATATGACAAAAACCAATGTTGGGTTTCCCTTTTTAGAATTATCTATAAATTTCACCTTTGATAATGAATATATCATGTGTATTTATTTATTTATTATAAAAAAATGATTATTTTATGAACCTAATAGGATAGATGTGAATTTAAAATTGATGCATGATAGTCATTTAATAAAAGAATATGAAGATAGAGTTAAAGAGTTCATCAAATTTTCAATAGAGCATGAATACAAAAATTCTCAAGTCCTTTTTCCCTTTTTATATTATTTTTATTCAAGAAAAAATAATTTTAAAGAGGTGGAAGGACATTTGATTTGTCAGGGAATATAATAGATCTATAAATGTTAGATAAACTTAGGGAAAAACTAAATGTGAAGATAAATTGGGATCATACTTTGGTATATGAATCATTTGATAGGAATACCAGTGTAAATGAAGAAGTGGATTTCATGGAAGAAATGAAAATGGAAATTAAATATGACCATTGTGATTTTCTAAAGCTGTTTAAGAAGTTAAATAGCTATTCTAAGAGACCATTATATACAGTTTGTACTAAATATACAAAATTTTCTACTATATTGAACTTATATAATTAGAATCCGGCAGCAGACTGAGTGAAACTATATTTATATAACTACATGGTCACCTGAATGATATGATACAAGAATAAAATGAACTACCATGTCAAACATATCAAGAAAAACAAATGTTTCATTCAATTGGGATGATATCTAAAAATGCATGCTTGTCTAAATGATGGCATTTTTTTTCAAGGGCCATGAATCACATCTAAATTCCTTCAGTGTGGCGTGCATCGATACAAAAATAATGAATCAAGTCCTTCGAAATATGTCTGGAACTTTCCTATAATTTCACTGTTTAAAAACTATATGGATTTTAGGAACCCATGAAAAAATTGACATGGCATGAAAAAACAAGAATTAATGATGGGAAACTATGCCATCCATCTTATTCTTCTCTATGGAAGAAAATTTATTATGAGTAACCTAAATTGGGAAATGGGTTGAGAAACTTGCATCTTTTATTATCTTAAAATAGAATAAATCCTTATAATGAATAGAGTATTACTCATAGTACGTGACATGCCTTCCTGAATGGAAAGAAGGCCTTCATTTTTTTATTATTTTCGATAATCCACCTTTCAAGGGGTGAGATTGGGCCCTTACAAGTCCCAGAGGCTTAAGAGAAATTTACATTCCCCATAGGTCTTAGAGGAAATATCCCAGACAAGAAAACTTGGAACTTATCCTTCCCAGCAAATGTCAACGATATATGCACTCTACCATCGCAAGGCTAGTCAGAGATCTATTTTATGTAGAGCTGTGCAGGCCTAGCACTGATGGTAATATCATACCCTCACAATATTCCAATTCTATTTAGATTTTCTATGTGGAAATCACTTACTATGAATCCTCATTTGGATCCTTTTCCCTTGTAATATGACTGATACATCTACAAATTTCATGTTGCCTAAAGGTCTTCGGGTTGATTGAAGGCCTTGAGGTGGCCCAACAGTCATGAGAGACAATTGTCCTGAATGCCTTGTGTGGCCCAAAATCCATGCAAGACCCAAGGACCAAACCAGGGGCTCGAAGGCCTAGATGGATGAATAGTTCTAACTACTATAAAACCAAATAGTACCTGCTATAGTTACTACAACATTGCTGTTACAATAACATCAAAACATTTCTCCATCCAGATAGGATCTTGGGTCTCTTGGATGAACTTGTCGAGTCCTCACCAATCAGGATGAGGCTCATGTGCAATGTACATGGACGATTATTTTGGTAAATTACAACTTAACTCCATGGTTATTCATAAAGCACAAAGACATTATGTTGTCTCTGTATATATCTAGAACAAAGAAACCTAGAAATGATACTAATTTATATTTGGATTCCTTGATCAATGATCTGAAATAGATGTGGGATACAGGTGTTACAATGCATTATTCTAATATAAGTGAAGAATTCACATTGAGGGTCATGTTGTATGAGATGATAAATGAATTACCCTTTTATATAAATTTATCAGTCTATAGCATTAAAGTAATGTTTGTGTGTATCATATGTGAAACATACACAAAGTTAGTTTGGTTTAAACATTATTCAAAGATTTTTTTTTCAGGACATCATAAATTTTTAACTCGATGAAATAAATACCAAACCTGAATCACATCATTCAATGGGAATATCCAACAAGGTACAACACCATTTCAAATAATGGGTGATAAAATATTTGATTATATAAAATATATTGAAATTTTCTTCAGTAAACCATTATAAAAAACCTTATGAAATTAGGTTGGAAGAAGAGATCAATTTTCTTTGAATTAAAATATTGTAATTTTTTGTATGTTAGACAATTTCTTGATGTCATGCATATAGAAAAAAAATTTATTTGACAGTTTCATTGGAACATTACTAAATGTTTTTAAAAAATGAAATATGGCATCAAGGCTAGGTTGGATATGATTGAAATGAGGATAAGGGAAGAGTTGGCATCAGTAAAGGGTAAAGAGAAGACTTTTCTTCCCCCAATAGCTTACACTCTATCTAGATAGAAAAAAATTCAATTTTATCCTTTTTTTAATAGTGTCAAAGTTCTGGTGGGGTATTCATTCAATATCATGAATGTCATGTCAATTTTAAATTTGAAGTTACATGGAATAAATTCATGAAAAATACCTATTTTGATGTAACATTTGATGCATGTGTTGGTCCATTGAATTCTACCTCAAAATATAGGACATACACTAACTAGACTCTAGTTATTTTATAATGACATATGAAGTAAAGTTATAAACTCAATGAAGATTTTAATCAGGAATAAAGAGGTTGCAGTCATATTGTGTGAATTAGATATGTTAATCCCACAATCATTCTTTGATATACTGGTCCACTATATGGTTCATTTTGTTATAGAGGTTCAAATTTGTAATCGTTTCCATTACAGATAGATGTACCCCATCCAACAGTATACAAAAATTCTAAGGGGGTATGTTATGAGTCGAAGTTGGCTAGAAGGTTGTATCACTTAATGATACATTATTAAAGAAGATATTGAATTATGTACCAATTACCAATCAGATGTGGATACCATTAGTCTCAAAAAGTATCATCATAACAGACACCTTATGGGTAAATTGACTTCTAGAAGAGATTTTATTACAATTTCTGTGATAGAGTGGTAACAACAACACCTTTACATTTTACAAAATAATAAATATTTCGATCCTTATATTGTATCCCACAGATAAATTATTATATATTATAATCCATCAATGGATGAAGGATGGATATCAATTACACATAATCAACAGTTTATAGGATGTTTGTGAGATAAAATTTATAAGGATTCATAAAAAAAATCCAAAATCAATTTCCAAATGGCTTCAATGTCTGGAATGGGATAGAATAAAAAATTTATATCATAGATTTTTTTTAATCAACGGTTATATTTTCTATACAAAATAACACAATAAATGTAGTACGATGAAAAATAGTGGTGTTACGCTTAAGGTGGAAGGGACACACATATCTGGTTCCATGGATATAAATCCAATTTATGAAAATATTTCATATATTGGAATTATCATACAGAAATATGAATTGCATAATACAAAATTTCAGGTTCTTATTTTACATTTCAAATGGTATGATAAAATGATATCTATGAAATTTGATGAAATGGGATTCATGAAGGTGAATTTCAAAGTGGAAGGGGAAAATGATGACTTGTTCATAATTTCATCACATGTAATGCAAGTATTTTATGTCTCAGATACAGAAAACAAGAATTAGTTGATTGTCTTTCAGGATACTAAAACAAATGTTCAGTCACATTAAAATTCAATTGAAGATGACACTTTCATTGGGATATCACAATCAGTTCATGTCAGTCCCAATGTAGATAACTTAATTTATGTTAGAGGGGACAAAAATAGAGGATTTCAATTCTTGATAGAGGAACCAAATCCCAAAAACCTTTCAAAAAAATAAATAAAATTAAATTGTAATGTAAAAGTTTTTTTATATGTAGTGTTTTTCATCATAATATTATATGATCTCTACTACATTAACATAATATAAGTTAAGTGTTTGAATACTCAAGCATACTATGTCTTCTACACATGATGATGTTTCCAATCCACCATAATAACAAAATTTAATTAAGGAAACCCTTTGGTAATATGTAAAGGTAATGTTACAGTATTACTTCTCTCCTTTACCAAAAAATTATAAAATGAAACATTGATTTAATTTGTATTATTCCATACAATGTTCTTTTATATTAGAATATATTTTTTCAATATATCATGTCTTTCTCTACCAAAACTTCCATATACTTATTCTCCATTAAAAACATTTCACCCATAAGGTCTTTCATTTATCACTTTCCTTCATATTCCCCCCACTTCCTTCGTAGTAAGAGAAATATCATTGCATCTGATCAGTCATAGAGGTAATATTATTATTTGAAATGTAAAATAGTTTTCCATATAGTTAATGTATTGTTTCATATTTATGTTCAATTTGTTTATTTTAAGTATTACTCACGTTATAATTGTTTTCCTATACATGTGTACTAATTTATTCAAGCCTATAATTGAGATAGTTACAACAAGGAAATGTGTCAAGAAATCATACAACCATCATGAGAATTTGAATTATTACTAATTATTTAATTAATTTTTTCATCATTTTATATAATATTAATTTGTTAATTTACTTGTAATATTTATCTAATACCTATTTAGTTTCTTCATAGATCTTTAGGGAAGTTATATTTTTTCAACTATCTAAAAAATCTACAAAAAAGATAAAATGATCCTTTCTTCCAATGTAACTAGGATTTCCATTGTATTTCTTTATCAAACTTCTAATACTATATATTGAGTAGATGTTCATAGAGAGAAATCCTTTCTCAATATTTAAGGCCATTTGAGTAGAGGAATATTAGGTTCTCATTTTGTCACTTGTCCTGATATAATAGGAATATGATCTACCTCTTCTCTTTTGGATATCAACAGTGAGAAAGTTTTTTCATCTAAGAACATCGATTCAATTTGTAGTGTAGTATGTTTAAAGAATAAAGGCAATGGAAATCATGGTGAAATTTTCAAATATAACTTTTTTTAGACTTTTTGATTTGTAAGAATCATCCACACCACAATCTAATATGCATTGTGAGTAGTATGACTCCAAGTACTTATTTTTATCTAAAATTGACATTAATTTTAGTAAAAAATAAAACTAACATATGCCAAACCAAGTAAACATATTTTGATTGTTTTTAAACTTTAACTGAAAAATACATAAGTCATCTGTGATGTTTAGGAATTATAAACACCTCAATCAGATTCACAATGTGTCAAGTATGACTCAAAGTGTCTGTTTTCAATTTAAAATCAACATTTTAATTCAAACAGTGTCACTCACTAAAAACTAATAAAACACACACATACTTTCTTGCTAATTTGTTAAACAAATTCATAAATCATTTTTTTGGTTTAGGAATTAGACTCATGTCAAAATGATACACGATGTGATCAGTATGACTCAAAGTGTTTGATTCTATTATAAAATGAAATTTTAGAAAAAAAGACAAGTTACATACTCAAAATCAATAAAACTCCTTGATATAGATTGTATACTTTATTAAAATTATTTATATGTAATTTTGGATGTGTATGAATCATCAGTACCTCAAGAATATTATTGGTGTGACAAGTATGACTCCAAGTGCATCTTTTTATTTAAAATTAACATTGTTTTTCATTAAATTGAAAACTTACCTACTCAAACACAAAAAAAATGCATTCATATTAGTTTGATACATTAGGTAAAAGATCTATAAGACTTTTCTGATGTGTATGAATCAACCACACCTCAATATGATACCTAATGTGCGCTGTATGAATCAATGTGTTCATGATCGGTTTAAAATCAATATTTTATTTCCAAAAGTGAGACTCATTGAAAACCAAGATAACACACTATGATTTCCTTGATAATTAATTACATTGATTCATATGTCATTTTTAATGTGTAGGAATCAGTCTCAAGTCAAACTGAAACACGATGTGATTGATATGAGTCAAAGTAAGTTTTTCTAGTTTAAAATTACTTTTTAGTAAAAATGAAATGTGATGTACCAAAAACTAATAAAATTCATTCAAATATTTTTTATATTTTATAAAAATGATCCATTAGTCATTTTATATGTTTAGGAATCATCTTCACCTCAATCTGACACATGATGTGAGTAGTATGACTCCAAGTGCATCTTTTTATTTAAAATTGATATCAATTTTATTAAAAAGGAAAAATAACCTAATGAAAACCAAGAAAAATAATTCATAATGTTTTTATAATTTATTAAAATGATTCATAACTAATTTGGGATATGTAGGAATTAGTAAAACCTTTATATGATGCATTGTGTGATCGGTATGACTCAAATTGTCAGTTATCAGTTCAAAAAATAAATTTTAGATCAAAATTGTCACTCATTTAAATCTGAGAAAACAAACTCTTATATTATTTATAATTTAGGAAATTGATTCATAAATATTTTTGATTTTTTGGTTTCACTATCACATCAAAAAAACATATGAAATGATTTATAAGAGTCAATGTTCGGGTTTCCAGTTTAAAAAGGAATTTTAGTAAAAAAGACAAGGGATGTAATCAAAACTGAGAAAACACATCCAAATTATTTTGATAATTTAATAAAATAATCCAAAATTCATTTTAGATATGTATTAATCAAGGTAATTTCAATATAATTTGTGGTGTGACTGGTCTGACTCTAAGTGCATATTATTATTGAAAATTAACATCAATTTCAGAATAATAGATAGTTAACCAACTAAAAACCTGTCCAAAGATTTTGTATTGATTTTATAAATTTTTAAAATGATCCATATGTCATTTGAGACATTTAGGAATCAACTACGCCTAAATAAGAAATATAGTATGACCGGTTTGACTTAAAGTGCATGTTATCATATTCAAAATGACATTTTAGTTCAAAAAGTGTCACTCACTGAAAAATGAGAAAATGCACTTGAATTTTGATGAAAAACTAGTACATAAATTCTTAGATAATTTATGATGTGGTGGAATTGGAATTACATAAAACTGATACACGATATGATCGATATGAGTAAAAGTGTGTGTTTTCATTTAGAAATTGATTTATAGTTTAAAATAAATGTGACGTACTCAAAGTCAAGAAAATGAAGTTGAATTATTTTTGAAAAATTTTAAAATGATAACTAATTCAATTAGTACATGTTAAAATCACTATAACCTCATTGTTATGCATATTATGACTTGTATGACTCCAAGTGTGTCTTTTTATTTAAAATTATCATTAATTATAGTAAAAATGATAACTGACCAACACATAGCTGATAAAAATCATTCAGATTGTTTTGATACTTTGGTAAAATGACAAATAATCAATTTGGGAAATTTAGAAATCATCTTCACATCAATCCTATATATGGTGTTATTGGGATGACTCAATGTGTCTATTACTAGTTTAAATTCGACATTTTAGTTCAAAAACTGTCACTCACTATAAACTGAGCAAATGCACACGAATTCTCTTGATAATTTATAAAATTGATTCATATGTAATTTTTGATGTTCAGGAATTGGTCTCACATCAAGCTAAAATTAAATTTTATCTATTTGAGTGAGAGTGTGTGTATACATTATAACATGTGATTTTAGAAAAAAAGAAGTGTGATTTAATCAAAACTGAGAAACCACATCAAGATTGTTTTAATAATTTGGGAAAATTATCCATAAGTAATTTGAAATAAGTAGGAATCATCCTAACCCCAATATTATTAATGGTGGGACTAATATGACTCCAAATACATCTTTTCAATATATAAGCTTCATTTTTTTTAAAACATGCATCACAACACCAAAATCACGAAAACAAGACTCAATTTTTTCTCATCGTTATATTGGATATTAATTAATTAATTTACTTATCATTTTTATCTTATACTCACTTAGACAATTTTCATAGAGATAGTGGTTGAATACAAACAAGAAATGGTGCGACGTGAAAGAATCAACTACAAATCAATCTGATACATAGTGTTCCTAGTATGACTCAAAGTTTAGTTTAAAATTTACACTTTCTAATAATTTATTTGTTTATATTATTTCTAACATAAATTCTTTTTCCTTATACAGGTGTGTTTTTTGCTAGATAATGGGTTAGGATCAATATTCAAAGGAAAATTGATGTGTTTTAATGTATGAAATAATTTTTACTTATGAAATTGTATGAACCAGTGTTTGAAATATCAATAATATAGTCTCTTTATTTTATTTGGGTATTAAATTTTATTTCATCTAAATTATATATTAGTACTTGATTTTTTTTATTTTGTGGTATTTTTGTGTTATATATTCTATTACAACACACTACAGTGGGGCTACAATGTGTTGTTATAGAATTCTCCATTCTGACCACTTATGAGTGCTTTTAGAAGTGATAAGAAAGGTGTCTTTTAATAGATCTTTACAATAACAGATAAAGGGATACTTTTATAGTGATATACAGAATCATTAATAAATGTTATCCTTTATTAGTGCATCTTTTAGAACTAATAAATTACTGATTTAGTAGTTATTTTTCAGTGATGATAAAATACTTGGTCTTTTAATCTCACTCTAGTAGTCATTTATTCTCTAGCCCTGATAAAGCCATTTCTAGTGCGGTTGACAACCTATTTTATTGTAGTGGATCTAAACTAGATTAAACTACCATATCCATTTTTAGGTAGACAGATTTCATATATTTCACATGTCTAGTGAACATAGAACATCCAAAATATATCATCTTGGTTGATGGGATACCACCAATATCACTCTAAAAGTGGACAACATACCACCAACTCAAGTTTCCAAGTAGAAGATACAAAAGAATGATGACAACTGTTGGTACAAAATACACCACAAAAACAATATCCATTGCTGGAATATTCAAGACTCATACAACCATCTTGTTGGAATATGTACCACTGGTTTCATGTATCTCATGGATGATACACCACTAATGACAACTCTCTAGTGAAAAAAATGTCACTGGAATATTTCCTTGGGATAATGGTGCACAATGAGGAAAACTTAATTAAGTAGTCAATTATCCACTAGAATGAAACTGCATGTGGTATATATAAAACTAATTCCAACAACACATGGTGAATGATACATCACCAGCTCAAGTGGACCAAATGTATAGGGTTCCATCGGCCTATCATGAGTGGATGACATACCACCTGGTTCCCATATAGTTATGATCGATATTTGTCCAACTAAAAAATATACATAATATAATATCACTAGTAATCACATTTATATAAATTATGAACTACATTTTAATTGGTTCAATTTATTAATATTTTTCTACTCAAGTAATACAAGTGAATAAAAAATCAGACACCAAATAATTCTAGTGAATAATTTACCACAATTGAAATATTAGCAATGAATGGAATATCATCTAAATTATCAAAAAATAATTTATAAAAATTTACCATATAAAAGGTTATAAACTTACTCTATCAACCCATTTTTATGCCTTTTTTCAAGGTCATTTACCTCAATCCTAACACATACCCCTGTCATTTCTCTCTAAGGAGTACACTAGGGCCCTATACTCAGTTCCAAGTGTCAATTCATTATCATAAACATACATCCTTGGTCCGAAGTAATAGTTTCATACCATATCTCATGATGGAATTGGTCAAAGAAGACTAATAGTGTTTGGGTTCACCTCACATGGGCCACCAATGACAAAATGGGTGACAATCATAACAATTGAATGTAAGGAACCCATTTTAAATTAATTTTAAGGATTAAGTAATAAAGTGGTATTTCATTCTTTTCGTACAATATAAGTATGGGAATAAAATACCATCAACATAAAAAGGGCCCGAATACCAAGGACTGAAAGGGAATGGGTCATTGAGTACCACCATTTTTTTATAAATTGGTGGAAATTATAGAACCTAACAATAGCCACCGAATTGGGGCTCAACTAATTATTTATGGTGTGATAACAAGACCAAACTATGTAGTATATAATTTTAGTGGTATAATTATTGATAGTACAACCCTGTAGTAGCTGGATCTTTGACCTAGCACAAGAAAATAACCTAACATGGAAGTGGGACAACCGATTGAGAATGGTTGAGTGGGTTTCTTTACTACTTACTGCAAAAAAAAACTAGGGAAGAAAACACATTAAAACAAACCATTAATTTTAAAAAATGATTAAAATTTTAAATATAGAAACACCAGTCACCCATTGGAACATTGATGGGACATCCAGTGGCGTAATTCGACTGGAAGTGTCATTGGAACTCTGGTGTCTTCCCACAAGGGTTTTAGTGGGGAATCTTCTAATGAGAAAATGTCTCTACCATAGAGTTGCTTCCTCAAAACATGATCACATACACCACCCAACCCCTCAAAAACCAAAAAATAACTAAAATACACATGGATTCCTTCTGAATGGATCAAATTCATACCATAAAAAATAGTTGTTATGTTAAAAACCTACTAAATCAAACCCTTCCTTGGAGGATACACACCCATTCACTCTATCACACACTAGAACAATCCAGATAAAAACGGAATTATACTCCCCTATTATCACACAATATTGATCCCAGACATATATAATAAAAATATTATGGAATATCACCAATTTTTTAGCCTTATTCTAAAATCTAATCAACATTAATTCTAAATCATTATGTACAATACACTTCCCACAAGGCTGAGGGTAAACTACCTCACTATATCTCTATTAAAACATGGTTCTACACACCATCTCAAGTTCATACCATGACCATATCACAAATTGTGTGTGATAATTCCCATTGTATCATTATTATCCCCTAAATCTAACCCAATATCAAGGATACTAAGATTTTTAGACTCACACAAATTAGTATTTAATGGTTCCAAAGAATATATTCCATAAAAATACTTTCTTGATATCTTTACTCCATCTAGCTAACTTATATCCCATGGGGAATGTTTAAATAAGTTTCCCTTATTATCATGCATACTATGGAAATTAGAGAAAAAAATATAATGAAACCCTAAATTCATGGGGTTCCAAAATCATTCATGCATTGCAACATAATATCATTTTCCTTTTCAATTCAGCTAGAATAAATTGGTTTCTAAATGGTGTTTATTAAATTTCTTTAAAAACTCAATTCCAAAATATCATTCAAAAACCATTTAAAATATTATCCCATGATTGATAAACTAATCTGAATATAATATCCTAATCTAATGAAAATTCCTATTGGAATTTCCTTAATTTTTTAATTTTTCAACTTCCCTTTCAAAATAATCTATTTTAAAACACTATTCATTTTTGAAGTTCCATTCCAAAATACACCTTCCATTAAAATAAATATTTTGTGGGAAAGCCATTTTCATTTGGAAACCACATCATATATTAACCCAAGCCTATAAATAACCATTTAGATGGGCCACTAACTTTTTTTCATATTGGGAACCACCAAATAAACTATTGAGACTAATTATATGGGATCCTTTGGTTAATATTAATTCAACACGAGCTTGTACCATATTCTGGGAATAATCCTATTATTGTTGAAACTACTTTGTAAAAAATCATGAATGATATTATACTTATCAGCCTAATAAATATTAAGATATATAATTATTCCTCTATAAGTTTATTTCAGATTCAGTCTCTTTTATATTGTTAATATAATGGTGTATTGATATCCTCCATCAGTTAAATCCCCAATAAATAATGGTCTCCTTATTACGATGAACTTATCGACCTTAATAAGACATTTAAATTCATGCCTAAAATTTATTTAATATTAACAAATTAGATTCCTATATAGTATATGAGATTATTCTCATTCACGTCATATGATTATATTATATCTTATATGAATAAAATGTACTGATGGTTCAATTTCATGATTCTTTGTGTACTAATGCTTCAAACAAATTAATTCTATTTCAAGTAGTATACAGTATATTAAAACTTAAAAATGAAATTAAACTAAGCTATAATTCACAAATAAATTGATCTTTATAGAAATTCACATCACATAGAACATAATTCAGAAAATTGTATCCTCCATGAAGATGAAAGCCTTATTTGCCTCCAAAAAATTTATCCTTTATGAAAAGAATAACTTGTTTTTCATAACTCAACAGGATAAATATAAAATATTCCGCTCCTCATAATCAATTCTCCCAAAATTCTTTAACATGTTTTCCTAAGTGTTCACACGGTATTTAAAATGAATACAACACATTATTAACACATGATAATCCTATATAATATGTTATCCCATTCAACTATATGTAACACTAAAAAATACATCACCAATATTTATAAACGACATGACTTTCACATATAATTTTTGATACATCAAAAAAACCATAATTTCAAGAAATCAAATATAATTTTATTAATATTGCAAAAACAATATTTCTAACTTGTATACAAACAATCCACATGGAATTTGGTTTATATAAAATTTTGGTTCACAAAATCACTCTCACATTTGCTTCATGTATTACCAAACTATGTATGTGAATGATGTTTTTTTTTCTTTTCTTCATGTTTTTATTTTGGTTAGCACAATTACTCTTCTAATTCATAGTGTCATCATATAATTCATGTTATCCAGATTCTTCCTAACTGAATTATATGTTCATCTAAAAAAAAGCTTTACCACATAATATTTCTATCCATACTCCCAAATTCGCAGAGAACTTATCTTCATAATCTAAAATCATCATCACAAACTACTACTAATAGTATGAAAAAAAATTATACTTATACAATTTGGAATATTCCTTCATGCTTGGGTTGACCTCTCATGGAACCTAGTATCATTTTCTATTTCTCAACATGAAAATACTCAAATTAAAAAAACCATTCGATTGTAAGAGAAATAAATGATGCAGGCCTCGATCGGATCACCTAAATTAGATGGATTGGATGGAAATGTTATAAAAATAAAAATTTAAGGATATTTCAAATGTATCTACACATGATTTTCCAACGTTTATCTAGTGTACATCTATGTTCATATTTATAATAGTTATCTTCCCTTCATCGATCATTTTTTAGTAACATTCTCCACTCTTGACCTACACAAGAACTAGCCCATTCTAGAACCCCTCTGATATTATTTCACCAAGTACAGTGGTTCCACCAATCATATGCATGTTTTTTATGCACTCTCTTCATACATAGAAGCTTCTACCTCCATATATGCCTATTCATGGGATGTATCCCACATGTTCACGCTATCTCTTGATCGTGGATAAGTTTTCCTCCTTATGTGGATTTGGTTGGCCCCATTTTTTCACTAATTTTTATAAGTTATTTTCATAATTGTTCAACAAAATCCAAATACTAAAATATATATTTTACCCTTTCTCAATTTATCTACCATAAATCTTATTTCCTCATCAACTCAATTTATTTCTTTTAGTATTAAAATAATTACATGATAACTATATAATTCTTCCACACATGTTTTACTTCATGGAAATAAAAAATTATGTGTGTAACAAAAAATCTTCATGAAATAATAGAATATTTCATGTCCCTCATTAATTTATCTTCTTTGTCTTCAATTTTTCATCCACTAATCATCTTCTTCATCATTTTGTCAATAATTTATCATATTTGAAACAATACTTTGACATTAAATAAAATATCACAAATTTTTAGAATTATTATTGCCATTATGTCTTGAACATACCTTGAATTAATCTAGATAGAAGTCTCGTATTTCAGTTTCCATAGAACAAGGAAGAACCAAAATCAAACTATAGACATAAAAGGATTCTTTATCAAGAATGAAATCCAAAACCATACCATAAATAACTAATCATTTATGTATTACTCCTATATTGATTTTATAATATAATGAAAATAAATACACAATTCATTATTAAATCTTTCACTAGTTATCTTAAAAAATAATTGTCACAGAAGTGTTAAATAACAAAAAATCTATACATGATATCCAAATAATAAAAAAATCAATGAAAAAAAGGTTGTATACCATGTATTGAAATATAATCACATATCCAAACTCATACTAGTAGACCTAAACCCCATGAGAAGCCATCTCATCAAGGAAACCTGGATTATCAATTCCCATAAATTTATATTAAAATCCAATAATCATCGTAAATAATTTAATACTCATCATGAATCATAATGATGTCAAACCCACATGTGATAAGATTTATGCTACCCTTAGCATGTGAAAACTCCTTCTAAAAATAAAATAAATAAAAATATAACCCTAATTAACCACCAATTTTATCCCAATTATCTAAAATCCTATTATCAATTCACTAAAAATTATACATGAAGTGAAATAGTGCGTGATAACAAGCATCCATCCAACCAACGGCTTCTATAATGATTAATCATGAATTCCCTTTTATTAAAATGTGATTCTAACATTCCCCAATTGAATAAAAAATTAAATACGTTAGTGGGACACCTAAAAATGAGATAAAAATACAAGGAACAATAATAATAGGTGAAAAGAGATTCACTAACCAAAAAACAATGTGATATAATAATTATGAATAACCAGAATCAAAGGATGAGGAAGAGAGAAAATTAGATGACAGGTAGTCAGTCTACCCATATGTATAGATGTGCATCAATGGAACCCCTAAGTGGGGTTTATTTTAATAAATTGGAATATATTTTTTACTCCATTTTTTAACAAAAAATCAACATCAACCCCCATAAATACTGAATTCATCACTGGAAATTAGATTTTTATTGGGGGGGTCTTCGTCCCACCATATAGATCTTAGCAGTGGAGGGTGTCCCCACTACCCAACCATTAGAAATCCAAAACCATACCACTTAGGTTTCATAAGGTCTTACTACAACCCATCAAGACTGGTTTCTTCCAATTCTAATGAAATCGATACAAATCATGACTCTGTTAATCCAGAGTTGATGGTTATTTTATTACATTTTTATAGAACACAAATATCATAATATACAAGATCTAAAACATTAGTAGTCTTAAAAAACTAGACACATGCATAAATATTTTATTATATTGAATAATTAATATACACCATCTAAATACATGAAAATTTTATTATTTCTCCATTTTAATCTTTTGGTCAATTGTTCTAGTCCTCATGGGTTCCTAGGTCAATGGGAAACAATATAAAGGGGTGGGATTATATACTTTCTAAGGGGTGGCTTATAGTGGAAGATGAGAGGAAATACAAAAATATAGCAATAATAAATAATTAACTAATTAAATAATGGATGATAAAATGAGAACAATACATCCATGGAGGTAATAAAAATGAATATAAATGATCTTATATAAAATAATAAGTTAATAATTATGATGGATTATGTGATTTTAGAAATCATCACCATATTTTCAATTCCTTATCAAAAATGTCATACATAAATGGTTAGAAATACACCCAATACACTAGATAATTTGTATCATGATACCTATGAATGGACTATGGGGATATAAAATTTGGACCAACACTCGTCACATAATAAGTCTAATGTAACATTATAGACCTGGATACCACTGAATGGTGACCTGATCTAAGTTGAACACATATACTCAAGCATATCTCCCCAATTTCTAGAGGCTTCCGACTAGTATGGAGGCCTTATGGTGTGTTTGTGGGGATATTATTTCATCATTACTAAAGTGTAGCATAGTGGATATATAGTAAAAGATAAGTAGGGAATGAAATAAAACAAACATACAATACACAACATCCAAGGTAGATATTTATAAATAATACTATAAGGAATCTCATATACAAAATGATGATCATACATGTCATGTCGTGTGTCTAAATTTTTTCCAAATCATGTATACATGGCATCATTACAATACATGTGAAAAAATACCAATAAGGCCAAAACTATCCTGGATATCATAATGAGCCACAACTCAGTCATGTGCTCCCATACATCTAAACAGCAATCAAAATCTTGTAGCATGGTGATTTCCCTTATCTATAGTTGCATCCAAATATTCATTATGGGTACCCAAAGTCGGTCTGAATAGAGTGTGAGATTAAATACCATTAGGAAAACGAAAAATGTTATATTTTCATCTAGTAAATTAATATATAACAATAACAGTGTATAGGTAGTAATAGAACATGTAAATAAAATATTTCATCTAAACAACACGTAAATTTTTGGGTTCCCATGGACAGTCGTCCTCTTTTACCTACTTCGGACTAGCTAGAATGTCTCTAAATAATACTAAATGATGTGTCAATTTATAATCATGTTCATTTAATTAATAATTATAAGAACTTTTATTGTATCCCATAATTCCTTAGGAAGATATCTGATCAAGGGTGCCTAACCAGGCTATCATTATAGTATATGTATGTAACCGAATCCAATCTAGTGTTTCGGCTAGGCATACATTTCATATAAATAATTTCATTAATTATTCAATTAAGAAATTATTACCATCCATGAAATTATGTAATTGGAATTTAGGTATCACTCCATGCATATCATGAACCAAACACCCTACAAGATCATTCATTAAGTTCTTCATTAGAACCTGGGTATCTCTCAAGGTATCATATAACATCACTTCTCACTGAGTCCATTATTGGTGGTCTTCTAAGGGATCCTAGGTGTCACCCATGTTGTATATAATTTACTTCCTTCTGATTCATTCTTTGGAAGTCCATATAAGGATTCTAAACATCACTTACTAATACTAATTTTATCCCAAAAGAGTTTTTCCAAGGCAGTCAACTAGGGAGTCTAAGTATCACTCAGAAAAAAACATGGTAGTAGCCAAATGAGTCAATTTGTGGGGTTACTATATGAACCCATGTGTCAGCCAATGAATATGAGAAACATTAAATCAAAATAATTTAATTAATCCATGTTCATCATCATGATCATTTCAATTTAACCCCACCTCAGAAGGTGGATCATGGAAAGGGCTAATCTTTGAGAGCTCAGCCTCTTAATTATCTCACATGGGAATTTCATTATAAGATGAAACTCAAGCTTAAACCAGAATTTATATAGCACTATAATAGTTTCATGTTCATTCCATCCCATTTATTTAATTAATTATATTAAAATTGAAAATAAATCATAATTATAGTTTATCATTTAACAACATGTGATAAGGGGTAAATGGCACACCTCAAAGGTATCCCTATTATATGCCATCCATTGTTGTCCATTTAATTTAAAATACTCACCCAAATGGTGGTTTTAATTCTAGTTACATAACCTTTAATAATATATCAAGGGTTATCATCAATTATGTAGGTCTTAACTCTCCATTAAAATAAGGATTAAATTTTGTTCTAGGGAATCGCATAGAGAAACGAGTGTAAAGAAAAATGAAATATATATCTCACATTAACTTTATGGTAAAAGAATTTGCAACCTACCATAGGACCTTAGTAGAGTTCTCATCAATTATTGAATCATGATTCAACTAAGATATGGAGAAAAATTAAGAACGGATGAAGAACTTGGAAATAATACATATTAGCTTGCACCTAAATAAACCTATCAGTCCGAATTTAAATGAATAATGGAAGAAAATGAATTTTGACCCTATAGAGATAGATCTAATGCTTCTGATGGATCTTGATTTTGATCTTGGATGGTGAATATCTACCACTTTATAGATAAATCTTCAAATAGGAGATCAATAATGAAGAGGTCATTGTTCATAGGAAGAAATAAAATTAGTGTTGGAATATAATAATGATTAAGGGTAGTTTTGAAAATTCATACAAACTATTAGGACGCATGGTTTTCCAACATGGTTGGTGAAATCAGGAAACAAACGTGGCCCCACTACTGTAAAGAGGGGAACTTTTCATATTTAGTGAGCACGATTTGACAAACCATGTCCCAACCATGTTTGATCCCACTTTCAAAAATAATAGAGATCTCACACTGTCATGCACCTCCAATCACAAAATTTAACAAATAATGTGTGCTCTTCATACTATCAAAATAGTTCTTTCACGGTTATTAGAAACTATGAGGCCATCCCTGCATTTTTTCTACTAACCAATTAGATTATCTTGTTCTTCCAAAAAATATAGTCTCTGGGCTCCAAACAAGCCTCAAACACAACCAATGCACCCATGATCTCAAAGTGAAATCAAATTATGCCATAACTAATCATTGAAACAAAAACTGATGGAAACAAAAATATTTTGTTCCTCAAAAAGGAATATGGTTCCTACAAAATTCCTCCCTTAGTGGAATTCATCATTGTATTTCCCCTCCAGGGGTGGTGAAGGTTATCCTATAAACAAATTGGCCACGGTGCTCATATATTAACCTCCTACTCCTAAGTCTTGGTTGATACTCACTCGTTTATCCATAGCACTCACACTAGAGGAACTGATTGTGCTTGGAGAACATTTGTGTTAAGATCAAAAATACATATATGATTGTCCTCAAAGGACACATCTACCTATAACTCGACCTCCTCAGGATAAAAATAATTAGATGGGTTGGAATGATAATATTTCATCTGAGATATGTGGAAGTTTTCATTCATGTCTTAGTACATATGATGTAATTGCAATCGATAGGCTAACGAACAGACTCTATCAAGAATCAAAAATAGCCCGAAATATCATAGTGAAATTTTAAATTGTATAATGATTATCATATTTCCCAACCTTAGAAAAACATGTAAGAAGAAATGATCCGAAACCTCAAACTCTAGAAGCCATCGATGGTGATAAACATAAGATTTATATCAAGACTGTGTAGTATCCATCCACGACCAAATGAATTGAACCCTCTTTGTAGTCTCCTACACAGAAAGAGCTCTAATCATAGACAAATCTTCTTCCACTAACATGCATGGGTGTTATTGGAATGGACTACTATAAAAATCCTCATAATGAACTTCTTGAATAGTATCCTCAAATCTTTTTTGTTAGAGGATTAAACATAGAGTATATGCCTCTCCCTGGAGCCCCCAATGTCCAAGATGCATGCTCAAAGTATGTCCTCAAGCACCAATATCATGTGATATGACTAGACATTGGTATGAGGGTGGTATGTTATGATTATAATCACTAGTGTACCTAACTCCCTTTACATCCCATGCTAGTACATTGAAGTAAACCGTGAATCCATATATGAAATGATAGTATGAGGGACCACATGAAGTCTTACTATATAAAATATATACAACCCTTCATTACCATCTATTTAAAGGTTATACTTTATTGGTATTAAAGCAGAAAACCTTGTGATCATGTCAACAAAAACCTAAAAAGTATCATTGTCGCTCGATGAGCTTCGTAACCTAGTCACAAAATCCATAATGATTTTGTTCTATTTCCACTCAAGAATGGTAGGATTCATTAAAATTATGGCTAGTATCAGGTGTTCCGTCTTCACCTATTGATGGGTGTACCATCACATGATAAGACAAGCTACATCACTTTTCATACATGACAACAAGTGTTGGTGATATAAACCATAATACATCTGGGTGATTCTGAGGTCCATTTTTCAAAAATGAAGCATTATGGCCTCGCATATTCTCCTCACACATATCTTATGAAACCCATATGAGAACATGTATATCATAATTTCAACTACTCCTATGGTAAAGCCAGTAGAAGGGTCCTCACCTACGACACTCTCCTATTAGACTAGGCCTTCATATTCTGATAGCTACCCCATCCTCACTCTCTCTAGAATGGTAGAGTTCATAATTAAGTATTAATGAAAAAAAATCCCTTGTATATCCTTCACCTCCAAGTTTTTCTTAGAGATGAAATACATAACTTTTCATTCACTACTAGCCTACTGAAATGACTATATTACAGTCCCCCTACTTAGTGTTTCAGCCACAACATTTCCATCCCCAAGGGTGTAGGAAAGATTGAAGTCGAAAAAATTTATGTATTCAACCCACCTTAAATTCTTTAGAATTATATCATGATGTGTAAATATGTATATGAGGATTTTTTGGTCCATGAACAATAAAAAAAATCCTCCATGTAGATTGTGTCTCCAACAGCGCAATGCATGTACATGCGCATCTAATTCAACATCATGTGTTGGTTAATTAATTTAGTGTCGAATCAACTACTGAGACCCATATTCCATGACTCTATCCCCCTCTATAAAAACTACACATATTATGATACCATTTCATTGTAGTAAATATGGTAACCCCTTCTTCGATCTGGAAAGATCCGTATTGGTGCTGAAGTTAATATCCCTTTCATATTCTAAAAGGATGAATCGCATGCATAGGACCATACAAAACTGACACAATTCTTAGTCAATCCCATCAAAAAATATGCTAAGCATGATAATTATTTTAAGAAATTCTTATTATAACTAGACATCCCTAAAAAACTCCATATCTCAAAGAAGTTGATGGGATGTTCTATGAAACAATAGCTCTCACCTTCTTTGGGACAACTGATACTCTTATCTCTGATATAATTTGACCCAATAAGTGAATTAGATCAATAAAGAAGTGGGACTATGTTATCTTAGAATATGAATGATTCTCTCTCAATGTATCCAATTTTTTCTCAAGATTATTGGAAAGGCTGTTGATTTCAATGATACACAAAGATTTCATCCATGAAAACCATGAAAAATGAATCCATATAAGGTTGTAAAACTAAATTCCTCAGTACCATGGAAACTATGAGAGTGTTCATGAGAATGAATGTAATAACCAAATACTCATATAGACCATAACCTCTATGAAAATTTGTGTGGGGTATGTCAGAGGGCCTAACAAACACTTGAGGATAACCAAACTACAAATCAATCTTTGAGAAAACTTGACCTCATTGAATCAAGTTTAGGATACCATAAATCCACATTAGAGGATATCATTTCTTAACTATAATTTGGTTAAAGTTTTTGAAATCCAGACATAGTCTAAGGGTATTGTCTACTTTTTTTCAAAAAATATCGACAATCACCATAGAAAAGTACTAGTCCAGATAAAACCATTTTACTCTAAACCCTTTAGTTTCATATTAATCTCTTGTATCTCATTAGTATCCATCATTTAAGGAAGAATGGATATCGTTGTAGCACTTGTTAAAAGCTCAATGGATAAATATGCCTCTCTCACTAGATGTAATCCTAAAAATTCATTCAGAAAACAGCCTTGAAATGACCAACCATTGGAGGGAAATATGTCTACTATTTTCATTGATCATCCAGATATATACATAAAATATGGGATGTCATCCCACATATCCCACAATGCTAAAGTCTATCTAGGCTCTCCTGGACATCTCATTCACCATTTTGAATAAACTCTTTACCCTTTAGTGAAGTAAAGGTCACCCTTCAGTGATAGAAATAAAATAATTAATGAAAGGAAACCAACTGTTACATCATATAAATAATGAAAAAGCTTATCATCTCTAGGAAAAAGAGGTCTTGTACAAAGTGACACCTACCAATCTCAAGGGGGGACTCCCTATACTGATTTAAATCCTCTGTTATGATTCCCAATGAAGTATCAAGCATCAAAATCCCATTAGAACAAAAATCTATGATCTCATGGATCTCTAAAACTGGAATAGATATAAAGTTGTGGGAAGCCCCTATATCAGAGAGAGAATATGATAAACAAGTGGATACTAGAATAGTATCTCTCATAGTAGAAGCTCAGGGATTATACTCCTAAGGTGTCATTTACTCTTTGTACATATATCCTGATATACAACCATGTGGTTTAGCTAGGCTACCCGAATTCTATCCACTCTATTTTTGCTGCAAATCTGGGGTCTGACTACCACATCCATGACCACTGCCTCAGCTTGATCATTCAGCAGTACTCTAGAACCCTACCTGGTGAGAAGCTGTTAACCCCTCTTCTATAGATGGAGTTGGTGAAGACCCTCTCTCACTGTCAACTGAAGGAAACTTTCAGCAAAATCATTGTAGATGGCCCATATATCAACATAATCGGAACTCGACTAGTTCTCTCATACCCTGAGGTCTTATATATTATATCTTACCTCACTAGTGGCACCTCACCTTGACATCATAGTATATCCTATGGATTTAATATCACCTCATGGAATCTCTAGATGGCGCTTCATCCTATTGGTCAATGTAGTACCAAATCTAGGTAATGAACCACCCTAGCTTGCACCCCTAGCCTCTCTAAGGTTAAAATTTTTCATAAGTTCCCAATTCACTTTTCTAGAAATGGTATTCATCTGAAATACATTCACCTATTATTTGATTTCATACCTAAGACCACCATTGAATATCCTATCTTTAGATAACACTTCACCCATCAGAATATGTCCAAACACTATATCTCTTTAAAATGTTTCAAATAATCCATGAATGATTACACAACCTTGTATAAGTGCATGAACTCATAGGATCTATCAACCCTAAAAATATAATGATATAACTATTTGTGGAATTATGTATGTAAATCCCTCAAATATATCTCTCAATGAAGATCTTTTTGTGTAATAACATACCACTATCTCTTTGAAGAATCACGCAACATATACACGGTCATATTTAACCTCCTCTAATGAGGTGTCTCAAGATTCCAGAAGATAGATAGCTTGTCCTCTATATGAGACTCAACAGCCTATGGTCCTGTATCCCTTAAAAATGTGGGTGGATTCTACTTTTATAACTCATGCACCAACTCTTACGTAGTTGGGGTAGGTCACAGTGCTCCCTTAATAGTATGTATTAATGACATAAATCCCCCACGGGATTGTTCCTTAGCACTTTTGTTTAGTACAATAAATGGCACCTCAACTTGGTCTACTAGAGGATCTATGGGTATCACATGGAAAACCCCATCTGTATCATGTTTTCCACAACCCTTTTAGCATGAAAAGAGAAGACTTCATGGAGGAATTCCTCTACAAATGAAAAGTGCATAGAGTGGATCAAGGTTTGACAACAACTAAAGTGACCAATATTTAAATAGCATAGCTAAGAAATATCATATATAATTATCAAAATCCTTTATTTTATCCATGTTTCAGGTCTGGGTGATGTACAGTTCATACAAAAGAGAGGGATATTTCCTATAACCCACTACTAAGTTTGGCTCCAGGTCATGTTCTCTTCTATAATATATATCATTTTCTGTTTCATTTTAGTTGAGTTCATATTAATTTCAAATTCAATTTTTAATGGTTGAACCAAATGGTGCATCACTAACGATCTATAAGGTCCTATACTTCTGATGAACCAAAATGTGGCATCCAACTAATCCATACCATAACATGAAATAGTCCAGGAAACTCATGTTCAATGACTCATCATGCCAAAATTTGTTGCTTATGGTGTCTATTGTACCCTAATCAAGAAACAAAATCTCAGGTTATGGTTGAAACTATAAGTTACAAACACGCCCTCCAATTCCCAAAACATACTATCCATCACACATTAGGTATATCAATCATGGTACATATCATAACATCATTCAATAAAGCAATGAAACCTATATGGAAAGGTATAATTCATGGAATGTGAATCTAAAAGGTTCCAAAAATAATGCCTGAGATTGAATACCCTCATCTAATGGAGTTGAAACAAAATATAACCCACAATAATATCAATTATATCATCATAATTCAATTTCATCACCCAATGGTGGAATCAAATCAACTGTAATAGCCAAAATCATTAAAAAATCATTTCAGGTAATTTTTATTTTCTGGTATGTGGGTTAGCTACATATTGGAACAGCTCATTACCATATTCCTAATCCTTTATATCCCTTATATTATGTTAAAATAGTAAATAAACCCCTAAATATCCCCTCTGATACCACTTTGTAACATCCTGATCTCGGATGTCATTGAATGGTTGCCCAATCCCAGTTGGCCCAATGGCCTCATGTGTATCTCCCCAAATGCTAGAGACTTCCGAATAGAAGCGAGGGCTAAAGGTTTGTTAATGGGGATACTATTACATAATCACAAGAGTGTATCGTAGTGTCTATAAAATAATATATAAGTACTAGAAGAATTAAATCAGTGAGACAATAGAAAACATCTAAGATTGATATAAATAAACAATAAGAGAAGGAATATCATATATAACATAATCATCAAACTTGTTGTGTCATGGTTCTACAATTCATAAAAAATAGGTATACATGGAATTAGTAAAATATATATCAAAAAATACCAAAAATCCAAAAATTACTCTAGATATAATCACAAGACTCTTTGGGGCCTATCCTCCCAAACTCTTAACAAGCCATGGAAATCCTATAGTAGGGAACTTTCCCTTATATACATATGCATCCAAATAGTCTTTCTGAGTACCCAAAGGTTCCTCCAATAGGGTGTGAGATACAATCCCGGTAGGAAACCACCCAAATCTCTAATATCAACAAATCGGTGAATATATAAAATGAATAGTTTGTAAGAAGTAATGGAATATAGAAAAGAAGTACTGCTAGTAAAAAACCCAAAAAGTTTTGGGTTCCATGGACACTTTTCCTCTACATTCTACTTCATTCAAGCTATAATATCTCAGAATAATATTATTTCTTGTATCAATTTATAATCAAGTACATTTAATTAATAAGTCTTGGAACCTAGTGTTTATCCCTGCATTCCCCATGAATATATGTGATCAAGGTTTCCTAACTAGGTTTTCATTATAGTATAAGTCTCATACAGAATCCAAGCTTGTGTTTTGGATTAGAAGATTAATCATATAAATAATTGGATTAATTAATCAATTAAGAACCTAATCCTATCCTTAGGATTCCATATTTGGAATCTAGTTATCACACCATGCATGTCATAAATGAAACACCCTACAAGCCCATTCATGGAGATCCCCATCAGAACCCATGTATCACTCTAGGTGTGGTATAATGTCACTACTCACTAGGATCATCTGTGGGGATCTTATATTGGATGCCCAATGTCACCCATTTCATATATAATCAACATTACTCTAATTATTTCCTTGTTGGTCTATATATGGGGTCTATGTTTCACTCAGGTGTATGATATTCATCCCCAAATATTACATCTTAGGAAATCTCCTAGGGAATCCAAGTATCATTCAGGCGTAAATAAGGAAATAGTCTGACGAGTCTGTTCATTGTGTTAATATATAAACACATGTGTCACCCATTGCGTATGATAAAATATCAATCAAAATAATTTAATTATGTCAAGTAAATCTCCATGATCATTTTAATTTAACCTCACCTCATATTGTGGTGCAATAAAATGGATAAGATTAGAAGGATTAGCATCTTAATTATATCAAGTGGGAATTTAAATATAAGAGGAAACTAAATATTAAACAAGAAGTTGTAGGAAATAAACTAGGTTCATGTTCATTTCATCCCATTACATTAATAAATTAAATCACAATTTGAAATCAATCAAAGTTACAATTCATCATTTAACATCCAGTGGAAAGGGGTAAATGGAATACCTCAAAGGTATCTCAATTCATATTCCACCCATGGTGGTCCAATTAATTAAACAACTCATACAAGGGAAGGTTTGAATTGAAGTACCATAACCTTTATTAATTTATCAAAGGGGCCCATCAATTACATTGGTCATTTTTATCCATTTTCAAAAAATATTAAATTGCATTAAAGGGAGTATCTTAGAGAAATTGGGGCATGGAACAAAAGCATATATATATATATATATATATATATATAATCTTTGACTATGACGGAAAACAATGATACCACTTACCAAAAGACTATAGTGGAGTGCTCATCCATTATTATCTCTTGATTCGACCCAAATAGGGAGATAAATAAAGAAAGGACTAAGAACAAGGATATATGGAATATTATCTGGCACATAAATAACTATATTGATCCGAAGATAAACAAATAATTGTATAAAATTAATGGACGTATTACTGACCAAGATCTTATGCTTACAATAGATAATTATTTTGAGTTCATATGTAGAAGACCTCCCACTTCCTAGATTAGTCTTCAAAGAGTGGTTATCAAAGGGGGAGGTTGTTTTGTAGAGGAATAATGAAAACTGGGGTTTAAATATAAGATCAATTACGGAACTTTTTTTTTAAATTCTCCCAAAATATTGGGTTTCATGGTTTGGCCACACAGTTAGCTGAACCAGTCACTAATTATGCATCCAATTTTATAAGGAGGGGCACTTCACACAGCTTGTGTGCAAGGATTAACAAATCATACACATACCATGTCTTGGAACAATGTTAAAAATTGTTGATGTAACATCTTGTTACTATTTTTAGGTACCCCATAACCCTTATTTATATTATGTTGTTGCTGGGTTTCATTTATCAAATTTTTTTGTGTGACATTATGGAAAATTTTTGGAAGATATTATGTTGTCCACGGTTGGCGCATGGTTTTCCCAAGTTGTGCACCCAACTAGTACAGGCTGTTCAAACCCAGACAGTGAGGGTTTACATGGTTGGTTCATGTTTTGAAAAATTATGCACCCACGAAGGATAATTTGGGAAACCCTGGCAGAAGGGGTTCACGGTTTGGTTGTACAGTTTGAAAAACCATGCAACCCCCTCTAAGAACCCATGCGGCCCCATCCAGGAAACTATGTTCGCGACATTAAATTATTCTAAAAATTCATTATAAATTCTCGAATCCTCATTTTTTACTCCTGATCAGGCATAACTTGAACTATAACGTTTTCCTATGTATTTGGGGATCCCAAGATCCAGTTTTGGATCCTCTAAACCCTCTCCAAGGTGGATTGAAGCTAAGAGATCTGCATTCTATCTTATCCCAATAAGTTTTCTCTCTCTATTACATCTCTCCCAAAATCTTCCTCTCATTACGTTGTTGATGTTCATCATTAGATTTCTCCATTATGGGTGTTGTGAGACAGGATCTCCTTGATATTGTAGGTGGTTATTTTTTTGATTCATCAATTGATTTAACTATAAATTTATTTATTTAAATTAAATTTATTTAAATTGTATAATAAAACCTAATTTTAAGTAAAGTAGGGATTTGGATTTTATTTGTCCTGAAACGTGGTAAAAACCCAATTCCAATGAATTAGGGTGTGTTTGTGACATTTGATGGAAATTGTAGAATTAATTTGTTTATTAAAAATTGTGAAATAAATTCTTGAAATTGATTTGAAAATTTTATTTAAAGAAAATGGATTATATATTTTTGAAATAATCTCATTGGTCTTAACATGGAAAAATGAATGATTTGACTGAAATCCGATTTTGGGTTTTATATGGAAAAATGAGATATTGAAATGGGAAATGGGTCAAATTGTATTTTTAACAATTTTCAAATAAATTAATTATTATTGATTATTGTTTTAGAAAATGTAAGACTATATAATTTGGGAGTTATTAGGTACAAACACACTTGGATGGGAGTACCCCAGTAACAGATTGAAAATTTATATCTCTAAAATTAACCAATTGGAAGGTATTATCCCTAATAAGATATTGGTCAATTCTCCTTAAACAATGTGAATGGGACATGTGTGACCATTTTAATTTTCATTATATAAGTTTTTGAGGATCCAATAACCTACAATTATCATACCTCTTGGAAGATGACCATTTTCCTCATTTGTGATTTTTTTGAAATATTTTCCATTGTTTATAAATTGTTTTACAAATACCTTGTGAATTTCTATAAATTTTTTTATATAAAAGGTTTATTAATCCATTATTTAGAAATTTTACCATCATTTGGAATGTAAACCATGATTTTTTTGAAATATGATTTAAAAATTCCATGCCTCTTTATATAAAATTGATGGATTTATTTTGTTAATTAATTATGGAATCTTATTATGGAATATTTTGTGAGACACTAATCATATTTTATCTCACACCCTATATGTACCTTTTGCAGTATGTATATTTCATCCTTCCTGGTTCAAGAATGGGTAATGTTCCACTTGGAGGAGGTAGTGGTTGTTGATATTTGTAATTTTAGCTAATGTGTCTTTTGGTATTTGGGTTTTCATCCTGTTTTCTAGTACATTTATGATGTACTTTGTGTTTTTTATACCGGTTTGAATTATGGTACAGTTCTCCCTAGGGATTTTTCATTTATTTATACTAACTTGTATCTCTTTATTTATTTATGTTTGTGGAAATTTCATTCACACTTTGATATGGTTAGATTCCAGGTGCTTGTCACCAACCCATGGGGATCAGGAATTCCCCTAGGGCAATGTTTAGATCAGCTTAGGTATTAGGGGGCCAAGATATCTGGGTTGGTTCCTAAAAAAGTAGTGTCAAAGATGTAGGTTAAGAATCTTTCCATTATTTCAATATGTAGTTGAGTAATCTTGTCGAGACATAGGTGGTTTTTGTGATTGAGTGTCTAGAAATCTCTCACCACAATGAGCCTTAAGTCACCAAGTTTGGTTTTGGAATGGAATCTTGAAGATTAGTTATTGTATTTTTCTTGCTTTGGATTTCAATAGGATGAAATCAAAATCATTTTTTCTTATCTATTGGGACTAATTTCCATATTTTCTCTATTTGAGTGTTATTATGATGTCTTCAATGATGTTTTTGGAAGTTTTTAGTCATCATATCTACTAGAGTACATGAGAGTATGATCTAGGTTGAATCTACCAATGAACTATAGTGAGAAAATCCTCTATTAGACCTGAGTCTAGTTATGGTGATTGTGTATACTATCCAAGCTAGGGATATGCACCACCACTTGTACCCTTTCAGGATCCAGTTGTCTAACCTCATAGGGGTTTTTCTAAAGACTTTCTTAGGATTTTATTACCTAGAAACCTCCAAATAAAAAGGTTCCAATGATCCTAAATAGGATAATGATTGATTAAGTTTGATTGATAATTTGTTTGAGTTCTTAGAGACACCTGATGAGATCATGGAGAAATGTTCCATATTCGTGCTGGAAGGTCCTAGTGGGAGAATACAAAAAAACATGGTGATAGTGAATAAGCATGATGGATTAGAGTGGAAGGACATAAAATTTGTTTTCAAGTAAAATTTTTGTTTATATTCAATGGTTTTGGCCAAGAATATTGATTTTTTTCAAACATGAGTAGGTTGACAAGACAATGATAGTGTACGAAAATCATTTTTCTGATCTAGTGCAGTTTTCACCTCATATTGTATCTAATGATAATATGAATACTTGATGGTTTGAAATGGAAATTCTATCGGATATTTCTTCTCAAGTTTTCTTATTCAAGATTCCCTCTTATGCTGATGTAATGGACAGATCATCCATTGTTGAAATGGATCTCGAAAGTAAGTTAGGGTTAATATGAGTTCCTTATTATTTGAGTGGTAGTTCTAGGAGTTACCATAAAGGAAATATGAGGCGCGATGATCCTCATGGTGGTTCTTGAAAATAGGGTTTTTCTAGACCTATTTTAGTGTCTATAAGAGTCCCTTTTATTTTTTATCTATGTGGGAATATTGTGTAATATAATAAGTTTTTCACTAAGGCACCCATGGTTCCTCCAAACACTCATGTCATCTACCAAAGTTATTTCATTTCTATTCCACTCTATGAAGTGTCATTGGATTATAATTTCCCACTAAAAACTACATAGAAATCAGATGCTTCATGAACAAATGGGTTCTAACAACATGAATCAAGAATGAATCATCTTAATGTAGTGGAATAGTCTCTAATGAAGACATATGGATCTAGCAACTGTAAGAGTTACTATCACTATAGATCCATCATTAGTGACTGCTTTATTTGATACTATTGGATCTCATTCATTTATTTCAACCCTTTTTTTTAATCTACTAAATCTTACTATGAAGCTTTTATCTTATGGGATGAATATTACTACAACCTAATGAAAAAAGATACATTAGGGTCTCTTAAGTCTTGCTTGTGTGTTAGATTTCTCAAATACAAATCTTTCTTTTGATTTATGTTTCTCATCCTGAAACCATTTCACAAAACTTTCAGAATGTATTGTATCATTACCAATAAATTTTGGATTGATTATTATCTTTGAGGAGTCTCCTTTACTACACTTGATGGTTTTTATTTCATATTTTAAGGAGAATGGAACCAGAGGTAGAGTAGAGTCTTAACTTCTTATCCAGATTTGGGAAAATTAATATATGTTCTTTTTATCTTGATCATGAATCTTTGAGTAGTGATCTCCCCCCAATTTTAATAAGTTTCCTAATGTTTTTATTTCAGAGTTCATTGGTTTTACACTGGTAAGGGAGGTAGAGTTTACTATTGATTTACTATTTGGTACTCAAACAGTGTCTATTTCTTCTTACCACATTTTACATGGTGAGATGAAAGAGTAGAAGACTCAGTTGGATAAACTTTTAGATAAAGGCTTTATACAGCTGAGTGTGTCAGCTTGAGTGGTTCTGGTCCTATTTTCCTTTGAAGATGATGGGTCACTTCACTTTTATGTTTATTACTAGAAACTCAATCGATTCATGGTAAAGAACAAGTAAATTTTTCTATAGATTGAAGATTTTTTTCACCAGTTTAAAAGGTTAAGTGGTTCACAAAGATTGATCTTTGATTTGGATACCATCAATTTCCAATAATAGAAAATGGCATTCTGAAAACATCCTTTTAGGGTAGGTGCGACCATTATGAGTATATTTTGATGCCATTTTTTCTAAAAAATGCTTCCTTGTTATTTATGGGTTTGATAAAAATTATTTTACATGATTTTATTAATAGTTTCATTGTGTTCCTTTTGGATGACCGCCTTGCTTACTTTATGTTTGAGGAGGATTATGTGTGTCATCTAAGAGTAGTTCTGGAATTCTTAACAAATCACTAACTTTAATCCAAACTATCTAAATGTGATTTATGGATTTGAGAAGTGATTTTCTTGGGATATGCGGTGTCGAAATATG
Organism: Viscum album; assembly: GCA_963277665.1. Lineage (NCBI taxonomy): Eukaryota > Viridiplantae > Streptophyta > Magnoliopsida > Santalales > Viscaceae > Viscum > Viscum album. The sequence continues at coordinate 1,972,730,970 of OY728151.1, forward strand.
GTACATCAGTATATCCTATAAAAACTATTATGACATGGGAGTAACAATGAAATGTATTCAACATTTGGATATTCTTGGGATTAGTTGGGTATTACAAGCAGTTTTGAAAGTACTTCTCAAAGTTTTATTCTCTAATCACTTCTATAACTCATAATAGAGTACAGTTTGTTTGGTATGATAAATTTCATAATTATTTTGTTTAGATGAAACCTATTTTAACTAACATGTCAGTATTGACTCTTCTAGAGTCCAGTTAGGGCTATGTGGTCTTTTTTGATGCATAGGGTTCTGTTTTGTGATGTTTTCTTATGAAGGGTGATCTTTAAATTTCTTAAAATCCCATTATGTATGTCAAAATGAGAGGAATTATTACACCCATGACCATGAAATTGAAGCTATAATGCATGCTCTTAATATTCGGTAGCATTACCTTTTCAAAAAAATGTTTAATATTTTTTTTCCTCTACAAAATATTGAGTTATATCTTCCCAAAAAAAGTTTTAAATATCTAATAGAGGAATTTATGGGAATTCCAAAAATATTTTTATTTATTCCACTCCTATACCTCAGAGAAAGGGAATGTCATAGAAGATTCATTGAGTTGGAAAATTCTGACCCATGCCTTGAAATAATCATTGGAAGAGTGGAACTTGGTGGCACATTTTGAACAGTTTCATAGAGGTGTCCAGAAATCAAGTTCCTAGGTTGTTTTAGAAAGTGTTCAGTTGACATTCCTTCTTCTTGAGATGATCCTTTAAGTACGGTATATTGATGATGATTTCCATGTAATTAGAGACACTCTTTATTGTGGGGATACTATTATTGGGTGTTTATTATCCATGGATGGAATTCTATGTTTTGGGGGTTATTTTGTAGTATCGTTGTCGGTTATGAGAGTTATGATGAAGTATTTCTATAATTCCTAGTGTGAAGTGCACCCAAGATACAAGAAGATTTTTTATGACATGCGGTGAAGATTCTGGGGGCCAGGTTTGAGACAAGGTAATGCATATTTTTTTCTCTCAATGTTATATGTTCCATCATGTCAAGGCTGATCACCAAAGACCATTAGGTTTTCTTTATCCAATTCCAGTGATGACATGGAAGTGGGATGAGATATCTACAGACATTTTGGTTGGGATTCCTCATACTCATATAAATAAGCATGTGATATGGGTTATGATCAATCAGTAGACTAGATCATCTCACTATAAACCCATTCAATATTTAACCATTGTTGAGGATTTCAGAAATCTATATGTGAAAGAAATTGTTCATTTTCATGGAGTTTCATCTTTTATAGTATATGATTATGATCCATATTTTACTACTCTATTTTGGATGTGGATTTAGGAGGGACTAGGATCTAAGGTTCATTTGAGTATGGTACTCCACTCACAGTCCGATGACTAGACAGAAAGAGATATATAGATTTTTAAGGATATGATTGACGCCAAGATTCTAAACTATGATGGATATTAGGATGACCAACTATAGTTAGTTGAGTTTTCAAATAATAATAGTTACCACTCTATGATCATAATAACTCCTTCTGATGCCTTGTATTATCAATATTATATATCAATGTTGTGTTAGTCAAAGATTAGTGAAAGTTTTTTGGTTGGACCGAGCAAGGTTCAATAGATGAAAAAATGATGTAGTAGATTAATCGAAGGATTTTTATATAACAGGGCCTATATAAGTATTAGGTTTATCATCTCTATAGAAAAATAGAATTTTTAGTTACTGATCAAGTGTCCAAAAAAGTTTCGCCTTGTTTAGATCATCGTTTCCTTGGGAGGAAAAGGAAACGTTACCCTCATTTGGTGGTACATCTTCAGGTTGTAGAGTATTTGATGATGTTTTCTTATCATTTAAAATTCCACCAAATATTACATTGATACATAAATTTTTCCATGTATTATAGTTTTGGAGGTATCTATCTAATCCATCTCATGTTCAGAGCTAGATTTATCTTTATGTCAATACAAATTTTTTAATTATTGAGTATCCAATTAGGATAGTTGATTCTAAAACCATGGTACTTCATGGGAGGGTGATACCGTTAGTTCGAGTACTATGGAAATACAGTTCTAATACTCATGAAACAATGGAGATATAGGCATTTAAGATAGAGAAATGACCTCAACTTTTTGACACGGAAGATTATTAATAGGATTTTTAGGGAAAAAAAGTTTCTATGATGCGGAGGCTATAGTAAAATGTTACTATTTTCATATACTTCTTAACCCCTCTTTTTAACATGATTTGGATATGTTTTTTTAGGTATGTTTTGGGTGAAAATTTGAAAAAAATTCAAAGTTCTTGGGTTGTGCACGGTTGGTGCACAGTTCACCTAGATTGTGCATACAATTTGTGAAAACCATGAAAAACTTTTCAATGAAGGTTTAAAAAGTCGGTGCATAGTTTGAAAAAATGTGAACCCACCAGGAATAAAATATTCAACCCCACCATCATTGAAGAATAGTTTGAAAAAATATTTAGCCCGCTTCAAAAAATTGTGCATGTGGATTTCAATTATTATGGAAATTCATTAACTATTCTGAAACCCCCCACCCTTTGAACTCTTCATAGTACTAACATGACCCAAAACGTTTTACAGGGTACTTAGGGCTCCCAAGATCCAATTTTGGCTCCTCTAAACCCTCTCCGACATAGATTTAAGCTATTTGATCTTCATTCGGTCTCCTCCTAGTATGTTTTCTCTCCCCTTACATTCTCTACCACTCTCTTAATCTATAATACATAGGGTATGTTTGATCTCCATGTTGTGGGAAGATCTAATCACTATTTTTTGGATCTTGAGTCTATTTTTTATTCTTAGATCCTAATTTCTGATGTTTTTCATTGGAGTTCCCTATTATGAATTTCATGAGACGTGATGTCCTTGATTTGGTAAGTGGTTCTATTTATGATTGGCCTTTTGATTTGACCCTAAATCTCATGATTTAAATTAAATTAATTTAAATATTATTTTGAAAACATAATTTGATGTAAATTGGGGATTTTGATTTTATTTAGCATCAAAAGTGGGAAAAACCCCCAATTGTAATGAATTGGGGTGTGTTTTCAAAATTTGATGGCAATAATAGAATTATATTGTTTATCTTAAAATGTGAAATTAATTTTTAAAATTTATTTCAACTCTGTACTTGAATAAAATGGATAATATTTTCTTGATATAAACCCACGTGTTTTATCTTGGAAAAAGGCATGATTTGATTGCAAACCCATTTTGGATTTTAAATAGAAAATGACATATTGAAATGGAAAATGGGTTTAACTGTATTTTGAACAGTTTTCAAATAAATTACCCATTATTTATTTTGTTTGATCACATACAAGAGTAGGTAGTTAGTGAGTTATTTTGAAAAAACAAGCTAGGATGGTATTATCTAGAAACAAATTGATGCTTTACGACAATAAAATAAACTGATTGGAAGGTCTTATCCCAGTGGGATGTTGGTCAGTCCTCTTTTACTAGTGTCAAAAGTGAATGTATGCACATTTAAATTTTCATTATATTATTATTTGAATAAACCATACCCTAGAACTATCATACCTCTTGGCAGATAACCATGTTTCTTATTTTTGATTATTTAAATTATATTCCAATTCTTGTAAACTATTTTACAAATGGCTTGTGAATTTATATAAAATGTTTTATATAAAATATCTATTAATCTATTATTTAGAAGTGTTTCCTTCAATTGAAATTTAAATAACGGTTTGTTTTAAATATTCTTTTAAAATTACATGAATGTTTATTTGAAATTGAGGGCTTTATATTGTTAATTATGGGTGGCATCTTATTATGGAATACTTGGTGAGAACCTACAATGATTTTATCTCACACCATACCTATGTATTTGGGCGTTTTTAGATTTACCCCCCACTAGGTTTTTTCAAGATAAAATCACCACTTAGAGGTGGCAGTGATTTTGAAATTTGGTCTATTAGACTTTGTGTCCATTAGGACTTGGGTTTTCATCTAGTTATATGGTACATTGATGATGTACATTGGGTGGTTTATACATGTTTAAATTTTGGTGAACTTCTCCCTGTGGAGTTTTCTTTTTTTCAATACTGACATATATCTATTTCTTATTTTGTGTTTGTGGAAAAACATTTACCCCTTTCGCATAGTTTTATGCGTGGTTCCTTTCAATAACTAGTGTCAATCAGGAATGACCCTCCCAATATCTTAAGACTAGATTGGGTATTAGGGTACCAGGGTATTTGGGGTGGTTCATGATAGTAGATCTCCCACACCAGAATGAATCTCTAATCACATGGTTTTCTGAACCATCTGTGAAACTCTTATTCTCTTACGAGGTCTATCATGATTAGTAGTTACCGTTTATCTTGCTCTGGACTGTTTCTACTAACTATACAGCTTGTCCTTTTCTTACAAAATGTTGGGCTCCTAGCAACGAACAAGCCCAGGAAAACCCTGATACACCTATGACCTCAAAGTATACTAAAATTAGTCCATACCTAAGAATTTGAACAGAAACATATAGAAATAAAAAGAATTAATACCTTAAAATAACAAGGTTCCTACATCTAATATATCAATATTAAGAAAATAATTTATAAATAATACATATCATAATGTTCACCAGAAACCTCATGCATGATAAGGGATAAGTGACAAATTAACATTTAATATATAAATAATTGATATATGGAATATCAATATTTTAAAATTTAATTAAATACTATTGAAATAAAGATGAATGTTCAATAATCAACATAGAAAAAAACACTATGGTATAAGGGAACACATAAATCACTTTCTTTCAATCTCACTAAATTAGAAGCCTTTCCCCCAAAGTGTTGCTAATTTAGTGACATTTCCTCAATAATGTTTCTAACCCAGAATCCACACTTCTGGATCAGGTTTTAAAGACATAAACATTACAAATGTGACCCAATTGTTTCCCATTAAAACATACAATGTCAAAAGAAAATAATGGATCTCACTTATACCCATGGAAATTTTAGACTTATAGTTTTAGGTAATTTACAAAAACACTTCAATATCTTATTGAAATAAAAAGTTTTCCTATAAAAACTATATTATCTCCAAAAATTTCTTCACGTTCATCAATCTTATTAGATATATCCTACATTAAACCATTATTCATAACCTGGGGATAAGAAACCTAAAAAAGGGTTATCCCAAATACTCAGTGATAGTGAAAAAGGAAAATACATTAGTATAATAACGAAAATAATGTTATAATAACATGACAATAAAATTAGAAGATCATAACATTCCAATAAAAGATCCTATACTTGAGTCATGGAATAAATATTGGAAGTTCATGAGATATGAATAATGAAGGAATCATTATCATAATCCATGAATAAATAACATAAGAATAAGAACTAGAACGTTTTTCAAGACACATAAACATGTAATATCATTACCTATAAGTCAAGACTCATTGAAAAAAATTATCAAGCACTTAATGGGGTTGTACCTACTATACAGGACACTAAACCATCCCCATTCCAAGTCCTTTACTTATATTGGATCAAGTTTCCCCTTCTTCCCATATTTTATCAAGCCCTTAAAATTTTCTCCCCTCATCATCTCATGAGATATAAATATTTACCCAATACATTACAGTGAGATATACATCTGACCAAAAAAATATTGAAAAGCATAAATATGTGTTCCATAATAATATAAATAGTAGTGATATATTCCTTTAACCATAACCCCAATAAAACATATTTAAAATCAAATAATTTTATCAAAGATTGAAAATAGTTTTGAAGATCATTTTAAATAATTCTAGAGAAAAAATATCCATTCCACTTAAAAATAGTTTTCAAAAATCATTGAACATTTATGAAAACTTTTTCATTGAAAGTAACCTTGAACACTAATAAATTAATATTTTTAAACCATTTTAAATATCTTTGATATCCTTCTCAAGGAAAATTCATAAAATATCATTTATAATACTTTTAAAACATTTTTAGAAAACATTATTTTGAAGGAACACATATTTTCAAAAAAAGTGAGAATAAAATTATATGAAACTAATAATATCATGAAACTAATGATACTAATGATAGAACATTTCAAAGTTTAGTATATACTCCTTATAATATAATTTATGTGCATAACATAAAATGTGCCTCAAATAAGTCAAATTGATGAAAAATTATATTACCAATTTCGTATTCTTTGAATCATATACACCATGAGAGATATATAATCAAATGGATATTTAAATACCAAAACAATTAATGATAAGGATAAAATAGTACATTCATGGGCATTTTATACACTGATCAATAGAAACATGTTGTAAATATGGTGTAAGTAAATGACCAATGTATATATCCATTTATTAATAACACAATATTATTATTATTTCATATATATTATATACATTTACTAAACCCATTTTTAATAATTCCATGTAAAGTGTGAACAAATCACATCTCTTGGAAGAGGTGGTAGTCCACACGTCCACAAATGAAGTTATTATTTTCCCACAAAATTGAAAGCATTGAGGTATGCATTATATACTAATTATAGAATCATATATTCATCATAAATATCACATATATTATTTAAAAACATAATTTACATAATTATTCCCAACCATGAAAGGTGTAAATTGAATTATAGATGACATCCATTTGTGAGGCGGTAGTCTGTCGTACACACAAACAATGATTGTGTATCCCATTTGATGGTATTATGTGTTAGTTTAGGTCATACACTTTTCATAAAAACATAACATTATATTTAAGAAACTAATTTTATTATATAATCTTTGAAGAAGATTAATTTAGTGGGTGGATAAATAAATTAGACAAAAGTGTTTGTTGAAGTATATTACCTCTTCTTTGGGTAACTCCTTTTGGTTTTCACCAAAGGGCTTCCTTGGATTGATTTCAACCCTAAGTGGGTCATCTGTTATAAAGAGAGGGATTTTATTAAGAGATTTTGGTAGGGTTTTTATATTAAAAATGTCTTTATAGGGGTTAAGAAAAGAGAATAAGTGGTCACATTTTATAAGAGAGGGGAGTTGTACTTCTTGGAATTTCTCAAAAGATTAATTTATAAAAAAATAAATATACATAACAATACTTATAAATTGAAATTTATTTTTATATAATGTGGGATATGGTGGTAATACCATTTATAATTATATTTTATAAAAAAATTTGTGTGATTTTATAACTTTTCATTCTGATTAACTCTTAGTTAAACTATTTTAATTTTAACTATGGTAGCAAATTTTTCGATATGAAATGATTGACATTTTTACTTATAAGGGGTAAATTTAAACATAAATACTAAATTTTTATATTTTAGACCTTAATTTATCTTATTTTTCCTTACTTATGATTTTTTATGATTCATAAAAAATCTAATGGAATATTATTTTCATAAAATATCATTAGTGTCGATTTTCACACTATTCATTACATTGACTTTAATAAAATCAATAAATAAATATAATGTGGAAAGAACTATTTATTACCCCCAAAACATTCCATATCCACATATAAAATTCTTGTATCTCCTTAATTAACTCAAATTATATCTATTTTAATATTTTCAATATCACTTAATTGAGTTTTTCATTAATTGAATAATTATCGCATCATAATTGTATAATTATTTGTGATAATTATTTAATCACTATAGTTTAAAAATAAATTTATAGTATTTATATAAACATTTTATTTTTCATAATAATAGTTATAGTACATCATAACTTTAATTTAACTCTATATTCAAAATATTATACTTATTAAAATTAAGAGTGTGACATTTTGACACTATCTTTGATTTTAATAACATCAAAGCCATTTTCATGGAAGATTGTTCATTAAATCATTAAATTTAAAACCTTATGTGTTATAGGTATAATTAACTTCATCAAATAAAATTTTGTCAAGTTTTATGGTAATTTTATAATGTTTATAATATTATTTTTACACCTGATTACCCAATTTTCCCTCAAATGTGATAACAAAAATTTAACATTATTACTAATCATATTGTCCAAAAATAAAAGGGACCTATTTAATAAATTAGGAATTTATAATTCAAAATATTGAATCTATTTTTCAAAATTCTATTCATAGAAAATTCAGAAATTAATTTAAAATTAATCCCGCAAACGGGATGAAAAAATGGGTATGTAAAATAAAAATGTTTAAAAGATTAAATTGTATTTTTATATCTAATTTCATTGTGAAATTGATTAAAATTAAATAAATTTGATTAAATTATATATAATTTATCTAATTATACTTTAAAACCAATCAAAAACAAAATTTTAATAATTAAATTTTTTAGACGAAAAGGTTGTTTTCAATCAAAATTCAGTATTTTTAAGTATTTAAGAAAACAAAAAACTTAACAGTAAATTAAAAAAGAAATAAAGTAAATTTTTATATTATACCTTAAAATTAGAAACTTATTTAGTAAAATATAATTTATAAAAGTTTAAAAACCTATATTTATAACAAATACTTCATCAAAAGGTAGAAAAATTTCCTTTTTAAAAAAATACTTCTTTTACACATAAAATTGGATTTATTCATATATCATGTCTAGAAAATAAATAACATGAATGTTAAACATTTTATTTAATATATATTTAATTAATATAATAAAAAAATAGTGAATTTATGGTTTATTGGAATAAAACTCACTTTTTTACATTTAAATAGGTTATTAGAAAAACATTTCTTTTTATTTTGAAATTTTTTTTTTGTCATTTATAATTAAATCAGAAACAAAAGAATTAATTGTATATATATTTATAAAACATATTTTCAAAATTCAGTTAAACCTATTCATACTCCCCATTCTAACATCTAGGTTATAATTTTATTTTTTAAATAGTTAAAATTATGTTTCATAAAAACACGGTGTTGTGTGTAACTCATGACCTTAGAGAAATATAATAATTTAAAATTTATATATTTTATAAAAATCTTGGGGGGTTACGTTATAACCCCCTTAAAATAAATTTTCCCTTGAAAATAATCACTATAATACAAATAAATGAAGATACCTCTACCTCATCAGATCCTCAAGTTTCCATATAGCTTCTTCAAATGTGTAGTTTCTCCGCAAAACTTTTACCAGGTGAGTGGTATTGTTTTTTACAAATTTATCTCTATGATCAATAATTTATACTAATTTGAATTCAAAAAAGTGATATTTCTCTAATATCACACCCCTTTAGTTTATTACATATGTAATATCATATATATTCTTCCTCAGAAGAGATACATGGAACAATAATGAACATTAGAGAGATTTGGAGGTACCTCAAAGAAATAAGCTACCATTCCAATACGATCATCAATTTATTAATTAAATAACATCCTTTAAATTTGAAATTTCACCAATAAAATCAAAGTTGGATTTTTGATAATTTCTTTTGGAGGAACCCACATTGTAAAAAGGGTCAATAAAACATCCTCTTAAAAAGAACGAAACTAAAAGCAGAATATCACCACATAAATAGTGTTTTAACTCGAAGAAAATTAGAATGTAAAATCATCATCATGGTCGAGAATTAAAACTATCAAGTTATAATGGATATTTATAGAAAACATGTTCATTATAAAGTTACCATAAAAAATTGTAAAATTTTTATCGGTTAAAATACCATACATTTCTTGGATAGAAAGGTAAAGGAATAACATTTTTTCCAAAATTCTTTTTCTAGAGTTGAGGAATTGTTTTACTAGTTATAGTAATAACATAAGACAATATATTTACTTGAAAATTATAGTTTTATCCATTATTAAATTTCAACAACAAACTCATTTTTTCTCCAATGATGAGTATTCCAGATGATTTGTTTCATGGATGAAGTATCAAAATGTACTTCTACGGATCAAAAAATCCTAAAAAATAAAATAACAATCTATTCTCTATTTCTTTAAGAATTTATCAAAATAAAAATATTTAGTAAAAGATAAAGTAATTCTTCAAAAAATATTACATTATATCAGTAATATCCAAAGTTCATCATTGATCATTCAATAAATATATTACATCAAAATTCATCATAATTATTCATGACTAAGACTAAAATTAAGATTTTTTGAAGTGTTTAATCCCATCATATTCTAAGATAAACTTTAAAATTTATTTCAAAATAACATTAATCTCTTAACGAAAAAATAAAAATTTGAACCCATGGTTATTTATATGATAAAACATATGTTCCCAAAATTCAACTTATTATTCTTCCATAAAATTATTTAACTAAAAATAAAATTTCATACTAACTGTAACTTCATTAAGAATACTTTTAGGCAATTAACCTTTTTTACTGATAGTGTGTGGGTTTAATCATCATGGACTTTCTGAATGAAATAGTTTGACACTCATCCTTTAGTTTTTCCTTTATATAAAACTATATTAATAAAATACTTATAAAATTCAAGATATGTGATAAAAATCATAAAAAATAACCATAAAAGTTTCATAATTAAATAAATGTTATAACCTTTATTGTTATCTCATACCCTTCATCGTTCATCTCAAAATATAATAACCCATAACTACAACAAGAATGAATGTCTCAAATAATATCATTAGTGTTCATAACATTTCATAACATAAAACATCAAAAGGGGTGTCTAAGACTTTGAAAATATGGAATTATATACCCATGATGGTATCTATAACTATTAATATAAATTCTCATGAAAACATATTAATCTATGAATTTATCTAAACCATGCTCTGATACCTAACATAACAGCCCAAATTCAACATTTCATGATCTATTTTGAAGAAATAATCATTAAAAATAGGACCCAATTTTTTCCATAAAAACATATGACATCAAAAGAAAATAATGAATCAGTTACATGTTGAATGAACTTTTAGGTTTATATTTTTATAAAATTAGGAAAAACTCTAACATTTATTTTAAAAATGAACAATTTTCCCTTAAAAATATATATTATCTCCCAAAAATTCTTCACATCTAGCACCCTCCTTAAGATATATCCTACTTAAAACCTTTCATCATTACCTGGCAGATGGAAAAATAAAAAAGGGTGATATCATATTATAATTAATAGAAAAAAGGTATATATATAAGCATAATCATGGAAATAATGGAATGAGAACATGATCATAACAATATAAGACCATAACCAGCATGTCCAAGATCATATAAATGGGTCCTAGGATAAATATTATAAGTTCATAATACATGAATCATATGGGAATAAAGTTCATAAACCATGAAATCATTACATAGGAATAAGATATTTAGTTTATGTTAGACACATTACTATCGAATATCATTCCTTACAATTAAATTATCATTTCCAAAACATATTAAGGCACTGAATGGAGGATCCACCTACTGGGTGAGACACAAAACTATCCCCAATCACAGTCATTTAATTATAGTGGATATGGTTTCCCAATATTAGTAGATTGTATCAATCCTTTTTACTTGTTTACCTTCATCATATCATGAGATGTAAATATTTACCCAATGAAATGTAGGTAGATATACCTCTCACCCATCAAATAATGAAAATAATACATATATATGCCATAAAAAATCATTCATCATAAACATAAACTATACATAAAATGAATAAGGATATAATCCTTGAACCATAACCCCAATAAATCATAAGCAACATAAAATAATTTTATCATAGATGGAAAATGGTTTTAAAAGATCATTTGAAATAATTATTGAAAAAAATAGTCGTTTGACTCTTAAAACACTTTTTATAAATCTTAAAACCTTTTAAAAACCTTTTTCATTGAAAATAACCCATAAAACTTATAATGGAATCTCTGAAAACCATTTTAAACATATTTGAAATTCTTTTCCCTGAAAATTCAAAAATTATCATTTAAAAGACACTTAAAACATTTTTAGAAAACATTATTTCGAATAAACCTAGATTATCGACCAAATTAGGAATGACATTAATTAAAAATTATAATATCATTAAAATAACTCATTATAAAAAATTTCAAAGAGATTTATATACATATCAATAAATAATATAGTTTCATAGCATAACATGTGTCTCAAAGAATGCCAATTGAGACAAAATTATCTTAGTGATTTGGTAACTTATGAATCGTATACACCATGAAAAGAGATCATAAAATGGATATGTAAAAGCACATAAATTTATATATAAAGATTATATAATTTATTAATGGTCATTATATAAATCACACAATAGAAACAAGTGGGGAATATGGTATAGATCTCGCCAAAATAAATGTGAGACTAGAAATCCCTTTACCTTGTGACTTGACTCACTTAGCATTCCTTGAAACCTCTTGTATAATAAATATAATTTTATTGTAAATATATATATATATATATATATATATTAAAATTATTCAGTTTTATCATACCATATATGATATACTTATAACCTTATATTACCCATTTATTAACAATTCCATGTTGACGTCACATTTCAGGTAATAACCACATTATTTTTTACATGTGTTATTATTTTTTATACTTCTAGTCTTCTTACTTATATCATGATTTATTAATATAAATATTGATAATAATTATATAAATATCATATATATTCAGTATATATGTATTTATAAAAATCTATAAAATATAGAAATGTGAAATATAATTCACCCTTCATAGAGACGGTAGGCTTTACATATGCAATAACATTGTTTCTGTTTCCTTATAATCATGAAAAAAATAAAGTAAATGAAATATTTGTATTTATTTATTAAAATTATTGTATATTTTTTATTTCACATATATCATATACATTTTGTAAACTCATCCTTAATAAATTCCATGTAAATTTGAAGGGATCACATCAATTTTAGGAGGTGGTAGTCCACATGTCCACGAATGAAGTTATCATAATCCCACAAAATGGAAAACATAAAGGTGTGTGTTATATAATGATTTTATATTCACAAATACATAATAAGTATCAAAAAAATAATAAATATCATATAAAAATATAAATAACATTCTAATTGCCAACCTTAAATTATGGAAATGGTTTAGCGAATGACATCGGCTCACAAGCTGGTTGTCCGTCATACACAAAAATTAGTATAAAAACATCTCATTATAGTTATAATACTTATGTTACTACATAATCATTAAATAATAATAATTTAGGGGGTGGAGAAAGAAATGAAACAAAAGTGTCTGTTGAAGGATGTTACCTCTTCTTTTTGTAACTCCTTTTGGTTTCCACAATAGGTTTTCCTTGGTTGGATTTCTACTCAAATTGAAACCTCTTTGATGAATAGATTGAATAATGGAGGAGATTTGTGTATGGTTTTTCAGAGCTAAATGGCTTGAGAGGTGTAATGAAAATATAATAAGGGGTTCCCTTTTATAAGATAAGGGAGGGGAACCTTTGAGATTTCTCAATATATTTATTTATAATAAATTTAATATCCATAAAAATACATCAAAATGGTTGGGTATTAAAATATAATTTCAAATAGGGTAGTAATACCATTTTAAAATATATTTTATATAATTTTTGGGTGATTTTAGACCTTATCATTTTGATTAACCCTTAGTAAACCTATTTTAATTTTAAAAATAGTAACAAAATTTTCAATATAAAAAGGTTGATATTTTTACTTATAAGGTGTCAACATAAACGTAAATGGAAAATCTATGATATTTTCAACCCTAATTTATTAAATTTATCTTTATTTGTTATTTTTTATGTTTTTTAACTAATTTAAAAAAATATTATTTTCCTAAAATGTCATTATTGTCAATTTTTACACTATTCATTAATTTTTTTAAGAAAATAAATAAAGAAAAGTTACAAAAAAATCATTTATTACTCCCATAGTATATTATATTCACCTAAAAAATTCTTGTATCACCTTAATTAATTCAAATTATATCTCTTTTAATATTATTTAAATCAATTAATTGAGTTTTTCATTAAATTAATAATTAATCTATCATCATTGTATAATTATTTATGATACGTATTTCTTCACAAAAAATAAAAAAAAATTAAATAAAATATATAAGACTTTTAAATTTTAGAATAATATTTATAGTAGAGAATATATTCAATATAACTCCATATAAAAAATATTATATGTATTAAAAGTAAGAGTGTGGCATTTTCCACTATCTTTGATTTTAATAATATTCGAGTCGTTTTTATATAAAATTTTCAATTAACTAATTAAATTTAAAAAATAATGTGTCAAGGGACTAATTATATTCATCTAATAACATTTTGGAAAGTGTTAGGGTAGTTTTTATTATTTTTAATATTATTTTTACCATTAATAACCAGATTTACCCCTAACCTTAGTAACCAAAATTTAATAGTGTTATTAATAGTAACTTCCAAATATTAAAGGTAACTATTTAATAAATATTTAAATTTTAATTAAAAATATTGAATCCATTTTTTAAAATTAAATTTACAAAATATTTATAAATTAATTAAAAATTAATCATGCATACGGGACGAATCAATAGTAAATTAAAGTAAAAATGTTTAAAAGTTCGAAATGTTCTATATATCTAATTTCAATGTGAAATTGATTAAAATTTTCTAAATTTTATATACTCATATAAATTTCATCTAATTATAATTTAAAACTAAACAACAACATAATTTAAAACTATAAATCATTTAGATTAAAAGGGTGTTTTCAATTATAATTTGGTAGTTTTCATTATTCATCAAAACATGAAACTTATCAGAAAAATACAAAAAAAATCATCCAAGTAAATTTTTATATTAAAATTTTGAATATTAATTTTAATTATTCAAATATAAATTATTAAAATGTTATAAACTAGATTAAAAAAAGTGTTCCATCAAATGGTGAAATAACTGTCTTTTTAGAAAAATACATCTTTTATGCATAAAATTGTATTAGTTCATACATTATATCCAGAAAAAACATAATATTATTGTTAAAAATTAGATTTAATATATATTATATTTATATAATAAAAAAAGGATATTTTTTTATATATTAGTATAAAATACACTGGTACATATTTAAAAAGGTTTTTAGAAAAAACATTACCTTTTATTTTAGAAAGAATTTTATTTTTCATTTATAATTAAATGTGTCTCTATAGAATTAATTATATATGCATTAATAAAAAATATTTTTGTAATAATGTTAATACTATTAATATCCCCCATTCTAATGGTTATGTTATAATTTTCTTCTTTAAATAAATTAAATAATGTTTCATAGAAACTCAATGTTTTGTGTAATGAAAGACATCAAAGAAATCGAATTAGTTTTTAAAAAAATATATTTCACAAAAATATAGGGGTGTTACACTATAGTTTATTCATAATGTAATCAAATGTAACCATATTAAGGTAATGATTATGAAATAATAGTATATGGTAATTTAATGGTATAAGTCTCTGAATAGGAAATAGAAATTAGATTTAATAGTTTATATGGTATGAGACTAAAGTAATGATATAAAATTAACTTAAAAAATATGAGTTTGTACCACACATATTTTAAATTCATTATCAAAATAAAATTACCTTCATAAATAACTTCCAGGTCGGCATGCATCGATGGAATGTGTGAACTTATTCAAAAATCAAGTTATATCTACTTGGGACCCCACATATGATCCACCAGCTACATCACCATCATTCTTCATTAGAAAACACCTACCTATAATAAATAATATATCTATAATTCTATAACTACATAGAATATATAGGGACTTGGATAATGGAGTTTATAAGTATTTTAATGTTTAAATATTATAAAGTTTAATGTAGGTGGTATGATGAGAGAAAATGGTGATTTGTTATTGATAATATAATAAGTAACTTATAAAAAATCATAAGGACATTACACATTAAAATGAAAAATATTTCCAAAGGATTAAACAAATAAATGAATAGAATTGATTAAGAAATCATACCTAGAAAAGTTGATTCTTAATGCTTCATAAAGAACTCTATATAACCTTAGGAACACCATTGTGGGATAATTGATGTGGAAAATGAGAGGAGAAACATTATAAATAATTTTTCAAATTATGAAAAATGGGTGGAAGGGTGGGTATTTATAGAAAATGAGAGGGAATTATTTATTAATTTTTCATTTTAGACCTTAAAAATACAGATTGTAAAAGATGGGAAACCATTTGATTACCCAGGTTTTTAATTCATGGTATTTATCATTTAAGGAATGGTTTTTCATATTTAATATATTAATAAACTAAATTCATTTTTATATATTATTTTTTCCATGGAAATCTAAATTTTCCAAAAAAATATTATTTTTAAAAAATAAATTTCCATTTTAGATCTTGGAAAGTCATTTATATGTTTGGAAATTTGATTTTAATTCATTTATATAAACAATACTATAAATAACTTATGTTTTGTCAAGGATTCACTTATATAAATTAATACATCATTTTATATCATAGTAAAATCTTAATTCTTACCGTACCATATTTTATTACTTATATAGGAATTTAATTATATTAGAACATTTTTAAAAAATCACCAATAGAATATTTTGATGTAGTGGTTCCAAATATGAAATATTTTTCCTAAAAATAATTTTATATATTTGTGAACTATATTTATTATATAAAATTATTGGTTTATTTCAAAATTATAAGATTGGATAATTGAATTTAAAATATATGTTTAATAAGTATTATTTTTTATAAAACATATGTGTACAATTATATTATTATTCATTTATAAATTTAATTTATCAATAATTATAAATTATGTTATTACAAAATTACCTTTGATATTCTATTAAATACATTGATTTATAATGTTTATATTACTAGTATTGTTATGATCCCCAATGTTTTGATTCAAATGGTCATCTTACCCTCACAAAGGTTATATTACACATTATATATAAACTTCATTCTAAAATATAATATTATATATTTTTCATTCATTTTAGTGTATGATCTTCCAAAATTCAGGATTATGGGGTTTCCCTATGTTATTTATGTGTTTTTAGATCTAGTTGTACAATTTATAGGGAATTTAATTTTCTTGTCTTGTGAATTTAAGTATTATGATGTAATAAAAGTTAATATTTTATTTGATTGAAATTGAAATAAGATTTTTATTTAATATAGTCATGTATTGGGTCTTATAAAATCGTTCATTCATTATTTCTAATGATCTCTCTATATCCAAAATAGCTTTTTGGACTTTTAAAAATAATTAAACATTCACCCTATCAATTTGATCCTAAAGATACCATGATTGATGCTTATATTTTTTTATACTATGGATATTTATCTAGATATGAATGATGGTGGAAATATTTATGGAAGAATATAATGTCTTAGATGGAAGTTTGGATTTCCATAGATGGAAGTATGTTGAGGAACTTTAAAATGATGATTTTGAGATTCTTCCAAGAATTAATTTACATGGAGAATATTTATAAGAAAAATGAAGTTTCATCTTGTGGTAATTCCATTTTACACTCTGTATTGAATTTTTTTATAATGAAGTGATATTTGGAAAATGAATTCTATTTCTTTTCATAGGGTTTATCTACACTGTACATAAATGTCATCCATGTTTTCATACTCTTTATAAGGGTATTCAACAATATAAATATGGGTTATTTTCACCCTTTGTAAGGGAAAACATAAGGAATATAATTGATCATTTTAGGTTCATTCTTGAAACATGGTACTTTGATCTCTTCAAGGGTCATTTTCATTTTCTATAAATATTTTCCAACACTGGAGGTTATGGCTCAAGGGGTTCATGAGGGTGTGTTTGTTAGCAGAGTGAGAGTGTAGTTCAACTAAAGATCATGAAAATGGTGGTTATCTTCACCCTTGTGGTGTGGAAAATATTATCACAGGAGACCACCAACTCTAGTTATTTTTCATTATCATGTATGAGAAGAAATGTGTCTAATAATCTAGTGATCATTCTAATGAAATATTTAATGTGGGAGTCTTTTAAAATATGTGTTGGTCCTCTGTGTTTTATTTTTATTAAAATATCACATGTCTCATATTTTTATATGATTTTATGTTCTTATAAATATTTCTTCATATTCAACCACAATACTTTGGATTCATAGAATTTTTCATATGGGGGATATGTCTAATCAAATTTGGACAAGTATACCACTAGACCCATAACATCTTCAATAGTGTGTGTCTTCCCATGGAATAAAATATTTCATTGGCATTGAGACTCATGATGATTGAAACCACTGTGATTTAATATCATAGTGAATCTGACTAGGTAAAAAGATCATCATGACCATGTTATTTTATGTCATTATTTATTATTTAAAGGCCTCTTCATTGGTTTGAAGAGTATTCTTAATGAACTATTGGTACCTGTATAAATAGAATCACTATTCCATTCGTAGGAAAAATAATTTAAAGAGGAAATTATTTCTACAAAACTCTTGGAATAATACTTCCCCGAGATTTCATAATACTTGAGTATTATATTGTAAGTAGCCACTCAGGATTCAATGAAGACACTACCCTCATCCTGTTGTAACAACTCTCCCTTTTTTTATTCCTCCAGGATTTGGATCTTCACCAAAACCTTGAATGTATTAGTATCTCAAATTGAGTTCAAACCATATAAATATCTCTATTTTCCAATTATTTATTATATTTCATTTCATATCATGGTGAGGTATGAGGGACCATAATTTACCCACTTCACTTAAATATTAGAGAATATCAAGTCTAAAAGAGTATAATATAAACAAAAAAATAATTTATGTTTGGTACAATGGTTGACCCCCCCCCCCAATGTCTATACATGATCATTGGGAACAACAAGTGCTACTAGAGAATAGTTATACCTATAATTAAATTAACTTTTTACCCATTAGTTTTTTACAAGATCTATGAATTTTATATTTGAATAAAATTTTGAACTACCTCAAATTTAGAATTTAAAATTCATCCTTATTAAAGTTTAATGATAAAATTCAACCAAAACATTAATGAAAAAGAAAAAGAAAGAGACAAATATATTGAGAAAAATTTAATGAAGGAAAATAATTATCAGTCACCATTTAAAATTAATCAATGTAATAATTTATCATCTCCTATATCAATTGACAGTGATCCATTTAATGATGAAATTTCGAGAAATGGGGAGTTTTTAAGAAGAAAAATCTATAAGAACTGTTAAAGGATTCTAATACCAATTTGAAAGATATGTGAAAATTGTTCACAATATAGAATTTTTATATATACTTTGTTTATTCAAGGTACGACTTGATGATAATGTATAGTTAGATGAAAAAAAATTAGAAATTAAATATGAACTAAGTAGAAAATTTAAAAAGTGAAAAATTATCACAAACCTAATAGAATACAATGAAAAATCTATTTCTCCTTGAAATGAAAAAAAATCATTGATTTAAAAGGATATTAAAATTTATTTGTGTAAAAATCTAGTGAAATAATATTATTCCTAAAATATTACTAACTTCATTTACTAAATTTTATAAAAAATATATGAATGTAAAATATTCTATATTACTAGAAAAAGTCCAAAATAAATAAAGATCTAGATAATTATTTAAAATAATCATGAAATATGAATTTATATAATATTCATAATATAATCAAGAATTGGAAAAAAATTGTCATCAATTAAACATGAAAAATATACCCAAAACATGAAGTTTCTTGAGTTTTTGGTAAAATTTAGAAATATGGGAACTACCCAAGTTAGAACATCCAAAAAAAATAAAAAAAATCATGTCACCACACAAGTTTCTATGAAGATTTATGAATCTGGAAAAACTCTTTTAAGTGTTTATAATATTTTTCAATCATCACAAGATCAATACACGTCATGTTTTTTGAAAAAATTACTATCCAAGTCAAATTATATAGATTATGGTAAATATGTTTTCTTGATGGTCAAGGTTTTATAGATAATTTTATAAAAAATATGGTTCATAAAGAATTATGATAATCCTTTCAAAGGATAAATAGTAGATTAAATTATGTATATATATTCTTTTTAGGTAAATTAATCCTAAAAATCAGTTAAAAATCTAAATTGAACAAGAATCTACATTGGACAATTCTGAATCATAGGTATACCAAAAAAGAAAAACATGGTTTTTTGGTCATTATTGGTATTGATATAGGTTTTTCAAATAGAATAAGATTTTTTTCAAAACATATAAATTCTTAAAACATATATAGTTACTAAATTAAGGGTTAGAAATTCAAATTTGTCTGATAACCCAGTGATAAAGAATTTTTCTTTTGCAAATAGGTTTGTCACTCTAAATAATTATAGAAATTTTATTCCCATGATGTTTTCAAACAATAGAGGTGATGTATACTTTGGAAACAAGATAAGTTAGTTTCATAATAATGGCTGTTAATTGGGATAATTATTTGTAAATGAATATAGGATTGTAATAATAACAATTAATTGATAGTTCCAAAGTAATCGAAAAAATTACACATTAATGTCTTAAATTTTAGGAGTTTTTACCAAAAAAGGACAACCTACAAATTTTATAAGAGTTGTGTGGTATGTTTCAAAAGGCTAGAAATATTTCAATAAATTTATTAACTAGGATTCCATCTGAATAATATTTGTTAAAGAAAATGAAAATGTCACAAGATAATGCTCTACCAATAATGTATTATGAAAAGATAAACATCCCACACAAATAAGTTAAATTAGGGAATAATTATATTCTATAAAAATCATCAATATATTTAAAATCCGAATGTGAAATCATGAATAAATGAGGGAAAAGATAAACATGGTAGAGAAAAACCACTCAACCATGTTTCCCACATTGAAGAACTAAGTGAACCACCTTCTTTCCAAAAAAATATTGTATTTATATTCTCTTTAATATAGGGAATTAAAGGTGAGTCTAGTATGTGTATGAACTATCAAAATTATTTAGAAATGTTAAAATAAGAAAGATGGAATCACTATTTTATATTTATTTAATGTTTAAATTGTTACATCTTGGTGTTTTCTCAATATGAAACATATTAAAAATTTTCCATATAAGAGATTCACCTTGATGAAGATGAGTAATAGTGTCTCCTTAAGGGTAGAAATATGAGGAGGGTGTTAATTGTAACATCCCAAGTAATTAATTAATAATATATATTTTTATCTATGTCTATTAATGAATTAGGTAGTGTTTTAGAGGCTTAAAATGAAAATAAATCCAATCTTAAGCATGGAATACACTAATATTTTTTAAAAGATTGTTTTACTGCCTTTTGATGGAAAACCATTTTTAAATCTATCTTTTGACAATTTTATAAGCTATGTTTGTCAAAATAAACTTATTCTTTACGATTGGGACATCAAAATTTACTTTTTGTGATTTTTTGGTATTTTTCTGACAATGTTCATTTTTTAATGAATAGTGAAAAATACTGCATTTTACATCAAAACTGCTTTTTAATCTACTTTATTTATATGATTAGATTATCTTTTAAACTGGTTTTAAAGTTAAATTAGAATATATTTTTACCATTTCATCCAATGGTGGTCATTAGGATTAATTTCACTTTGGAATTGGGCATAAACTAATGCCAAACTTTTCATAGATATTCTTTCAAAAAAACCCGCTATTTGTTTTGACAACGGAAATTATTTTTAAATCAATTATTGAAATTTTTGGGTATGGAATTTGGTAAAAATGGATTACATATTTGGAATCATAAGGTCCAAATTATGTAATCAAGACTCTTTTGTTTTTGGAAATTATGAATAGTAATGACGGTAATTATCTTTAATTATCTTGATTAATGTGTAATCGGGTAGTTAAGGATAATAAAATGATATCATAATAATACAAAAAGACCAAAAAAGGTATCCTAAGGCTACTGGTTGTATCATGGCCGACCATGGGATGCCTTGTTCCAAACTTGGGGGCCCCATGGAATAACTTTTGTGAGAAAGTGACTTTTTATCTTTTTATTTTTAAAGAATGTTAAATGTGACAAAGAATGTATCAACTAAGTAAAGTATTTTTAATTTTGTCTACATAAATGATCTTTTAGACTATAAATATTAATTAGAAATATAAAAAGATTTACTACGTCATGGTATTTTTTCATAATTTGTAGACTTTAAATAAATTAAATTATTTATGACATCATGATGATGCAGCGATTACCTCATTAATAAAGGATTTTAATAAAATGAAATGATAATGTAAAATATATGACCTAAACATGTCCAAAACCTATTGGATGGGTGGATTTATAACCCTTATCACCTTACCCTCAAATTATATCAATGTGGGGCCTTTTTAATCCGAAAATCATTTTCAAATAAAGTAACATTTCTTTACTTTCCAAGAGTGCCCCTCCTCTCCTCTTATAAAAGGCCCCCACCTCTACCTCCTTACCCACACTCCCAAAGCCTTTGTCTCAGCCAACCCCTGCCCATTTTGTCTCTCCACATCCCTCTCTTACTCTTTGAAGCCTCACTTGGGGCATAAGTCTTCTCAAGGAAGCCTTTGAGCTCAAACCAAAGGGAGTTACCCGATTTTAAGGTAATGTCTTCACTTGAGTCCTTTTGTTTTATTTTGCTTCTCCAACCCCATAAACTCCTTTTATTCATTTATTTTGTAACAAATCCAGTATATTAAAAATACTAGGATGTTTATATAAGAAGGATTCGAGCTACACTTACACACACCTACATCTAATGGTTAAAGGACATACTGTTTCCGTGGATGGTGAATTTATGCCTCCCGAAACGATTATTGTTCAACATTCTTTTAACACCTTAAAAGGTGGACATTAAAATGTCACTATATTTATATATGATATATAATATGTTTATGTTTTTCTTAAGATTCTGTATTTTTCATTTTGGGAATACCTTTATGGTTTCCATTATGGGTAAATGCAATATCTTCATTTAAGGAAGTGCGGACTACCGCCCCCTCAAAGTGATTTGATTCGTTAAATACCATATGTGGGACGTATAAAGGATGGAACTATGATATTATATATGATATTATACTGGAATCATAATATACCTTTATATCATTATGATTCTATTCTATAAAATATGAAATAGAAATGAAAGTAGCGTTCATGCGTACGTACGGCTTACCGTCTCCATGAACGGTGCATTTCATTTCTTACCTCTAAATGATTATGTAATATTATAAATGCATGTATATATTGGATATATATGATATATACATCATGATTATAATTCTGGATATAATGGATACATGAACAACTTGTAATTATAAAGGGTTTATTTTTGACTCAAGTACCAATGATCGTTAAAATGACCGTTATTAACTTAAATAATTACATAGTGTTCATGACATGGCAATAAGTGATATAAAAGGAATAATGAACTTGAAAAAGGTTCTTAAATAAGTATAAATTAACTCAAGTTTATTATTCAGGAGATTAAAGAATGATCGAGTCAAGTCGGACCCGAGGTATGGGACTTCGTCTCAATCTTCTTTCATTGAGGCATATTATTTTTATACACAACCTTATTTTATATGGTGTATAAACCCCTTTGACTTTTACGTTTATCCAAAAGGAATATTTTTTATACGAAGCATTTTACTAAACGACAAAAGGGAATGTTTTTGTCGTACGTATGCGGCGACAACGACTTCTCCGCCGCCGTGACCATTATTTGAGTTCCGGGTTCCTCTACAAGCAATACTTTTTTTAAAAGAAAAATAAATACCATGTTTTACTTTTATTTTATTCTGGTATTGAAAATGGTTTTCATAATGTTTTTATATCAATGTGTTGTATTGATATCTTGTGATTGAAAGGTGGAAATGTTATGTTTCCTTTATGCATGTTTTATGTGATACGATTATGTTGAGGTTCTTGGTCATTATTATGAAGACGGGTGGTTCTGTGATAAACTAAGGGAGGGTGAGCCCGATATAGATCTCCAATGCATTGGGTAACGCGAAGGAGTGAAACATTAAGGTTTATCCGAAGAGATTTAGGGAATATACTGTGATGGGTATTCCAAACGTAACCAAGAGGGTTACTCCCTACGTAAGAATGTTATGAATGCGTCAAGTTACCTTTATGTCTTATGATTTCTATGATTTATTCATGATTTGATGAGGTATGTTAAAGTTCTTATGTTTTATGGGTAAAGTATGAGTTCATTCTTATGTATATATGTACCCATGTTTCCTTTCCATATTTTTATATCCCTTACTGAGCTTTTTATTCTCATCCCATGTTTTTTGAAATGTTTTTCACAGGTCAAGGGAAAGGTACATGATATGATGATAGTGTCAAGGAAGTGTCAAGAAAGAATCCATGTTTTATTTTAAATATGTTTCCATGGATGGGGAAGAAGAATACTATCTTTATGTTACCACTTTGTTTATATGTGGAATGTAATGCAAGTTTTATGATCTAATTCTCTAAAACTCTAAACCCGAAAATATCCTCAATGTGTAATCTTGTAATAACTCAAGATTAAGTAAGGTTTAAGGTTGGGGCCTTATAGTTCGTGTCAGAGGTCGGTTTAGATAACTTTAGGAGTTAGAATTATATTAAATGATTATCCAAAAAAAATTTATGGTCAAATTGAAATGATATAGCATTTGAAGATTACCATGTTGATTCTTCTAAGACATGTTTGTTCAGAATGGTTTTCTGCAGAGGAAACAGGGAATCAGTGCTAGGAAGGCATACAGAAGGAAATAACCTTCCAAATCAACATACTGAGGTGGTCAGAATTAGAATTGTGCATTTTACTGTAGTGATGGATCAATTGAATCAGGTGATAAATGGTGGTTGTGTTTATTGATGATATTTTGGTGTTTTCTAAAAGTAAAGAGGAGAATGAAAGGAATTTAAGGGTTATTTTTCAAACCTTAAAAGAAAAGAAATTGTATGGAAAATTCAGCAAGTGTGAGTTTTGGTTGCAAAAAATTTATTTCCTTGGTCACGTTGTTTCTAAATATGGGATTACTGTTGATCCTGCAAAAACAAAAGTTGTGGAAGACTGGCCAAGACCCAAAAATGTAACTGAGATTCGTAGCTTCTTTGGTTTGGCAGGCTATTACTGAAGGTTTGTTAGAAATTTTACACGGTTATCTAGTCCAATGACTAAGATAACTTGGAAGGGTGTTAAGTTTATTTGGACAAAAGAATGTGATGATTTTTTTCAGGAATTGAAAAGAAGATTGGTGAATTCTCCAGTTTTGGCACTACCTTCTAGGAATGGTGAGTTTGTTATATACAGTGATGCTTAATTGAAAGGACTTGGTTGATTCCTAATGCAGAATGATCAGGTAATTGCTTATGATTCACGACAGTTGAAAACACATGAGTTAAATTACCCTACACATGATTTGGAATTAGCTGCTGTTGTTTTCACTTTAAAAATTTTGGAGGCATCATTTATATGGAGTAAAGTGTGAAATATATACTGATCACAAAATTTTAAAGTATATATTCACTCAGAAAGAGTTAAACATGAGACAAAGGAGATGGCTGGAATTAATCAAGGATTATGATTGTACAATTCATTACCATCTGGGAAAAGCAAATAAAGTGGCTGATGCTTTGAGTCGAAAAAGTAATGCTTCATTAGCAATGTTGCGTTTGGACCGTGATCTTTTGGTTAAGGATTTGATGAACTTTGGAATAGAATTTTTTGGTGCAGGATGTTCTTCTATTTTGTTTCAGGTATCAGTGAGATCATCTCTATCAGAGAGAATCAAGCAAGCACAGAAGCAGGACAGTGAGTTGCAGAAAAAGGTAGAGCTGGTTCAGAAAGGTAAGTTGCCTCAATTCAACATTGATAATGATTGCGTTTTGAGATTTGGGAAGAGATTTTGTGTTCCTTGTGATTCACAGATGAAGAGATAGCTGTTATGTGAAGGTCATAGTTCTCCGTTTTCAGTTCATCCTGGCAGTACTAAGATGTACAGAGATCTGTGGGAGTATTACTGGTGGGATGGAATGAAAAGAGATATTTCTGATTTTACTGTGAAGTGTTTGATATGTCAATAGGTTAAAGTAGAGAGGAAGTTACCGAAAGGGATGCTTCAGCCTTTACCAATGCTAGAGTGGAAATGGGAGAATATATCCATGGACTTTATTGTGGGATTACCGAAGACATCTCGAGGTAATAATGCAATCTGGGTTATTCTTGATCCCTTGACTAAATCTGCTCATTTCCTTGCTATACGAGATACTTTTTCAATAGATCAACCTTCCCATTTGTATCTTAAAGAGATAGTCAGGTTACATGGAGTTACCCTCTCCATTGTATCTGATTGTGATCCCAGGTTCACTTCTAACTTTTGGAAAGGCCTTCCGAAGTCTTTGGGTACTGAATTAAATTTTAGTACAGCATTTCATCCTAAATCAGATGGTCAGTCAGAACAAACAATTCAGACCTTGGAGGATATGCTACGAGCTTGTTCGATGGATTATCAGGGAAGTTGGGACCAACATCTTTCTTTGGTTGAATTTTCATATAATAACAGTTTTCATTCCAGTATACAGATGGCACCATTTGAGGCATTATATGGGAAGCAGTGTCGAACTCTAGCTTTCTGGGATGAAGTGGGTGAATGGAAGTTGATGGGACCAGAATTAGTAAAAGAGATGGCAGAAAAAGTTCAACTGATTCAGAAACACATGAGAACAGCTCAGAGTAGGCAGAAGAGTTGTGCAGACAACAGGAGGAAGGATCTAACTTTTGAGGTAGGTGATCATGTTTTTCTCAAAGTCTCACCATTGAAAAGTGTGATGAGATTTGGTAAGAAAGGAAATCTGAGTCCAAGGTTCATTGAACCATATGAAATTCTGAAGATAGTTGGATCAGTTTCATACAGAGTGGCATTACCTCCGAGTTTATCTCAGGTATACAATGTTTTTCACGTTTCGATGTTGAGAAATTATATGCTAGATCCATCTCATGTTTTGAGTCCAGGGGTAGTTCAGCTGGAAGAGAACCTATCTTATGAGGAACAACCGGTCCAAATTCTTGACCATAGGGAGCAAGTGTTACGAAATAAGGTGATTAATCAGGTAAAGGTTTTGTGTAAAAACCACATGATGGAAGAGGCAACATGGGAATCTGAAAATGCAATGAGGGATAAGTACCCCCATTTATTCGATAAGTAAATAAATTGTGGGGACACAATTTTCTAAAGGGGGGAAGGATGTAACATCCCAAGTAAGTAATGAATAATAGATATTTTTATCTATGTCTATTAATGAATTAGATAGTGTTTTAGAGGCTCAAAATGAAAATAAATCCAATCTTAAGCATGGAATACACTAATATTTTTTAAAAGATTGTTTTAGTGCCTTTTGATGGAAAACCATTTTTAAATATATATTTTGACAATTTTATAAGCTATGTTTGTCAAAATAAACTTATTATTTATTATTGGGACATCAAAATTTACTTTCTGTGAATTTTTGGTATTTTTCTGACAATGTTCATTTTTTAATGAATAGTGAAAAATACTGCATTTTACATCAATATTGCTTTTTAATCTACTTTATTTATATGATTAGATTTTTTTTTTAATTGGTTATAAAGTTAAATTAGAATATATTTTTACCATTTAATCTAATGGTGGTCATTAGGATTAATTTCACTTTGCAATTTCTGTGTTTGGAATTTGGTAAAATGGATTACATATTTGGAATTAGAATGTCCAAATTATGTAATCAAGACTCTTTTGTTTTTGCAAATTATGAATAGTAACGACGGTAATTATCTTTAATTATCTTGATTAATGAGTAATTGGGTAGTTAAGGATAATAAAATGATATCATAATAATACAAAAAGACCACAACATGTGTCCTAAGGCTACTTTTTCTCTCATGGCCGACCATGGGATTCCTTGTGCCAAACTTGGGGGCCCCACGGAATCACATTTGTGAGAAAGTGACTTTTTATCTTTTTATTTTTAAAGAATGTTAAATGTGACAAAGAATGTATCACCTAAGTAAAGTATTTTTAATTTTGTCTAAATAAATTATCTTTTAGACTATAAATATTCATTGTAAAGATAAAAGTATTTCCTACGTCATAGTATTTTTTTCATAATTTTTAGACTTTAAATAAATTAAATTATTTATGACATCATGATGATGCAGCGATTACCTCATTAATAAAGGATTTAAATAAAATGAAATGATAATGTAAAATCTATGACCTACACATGTCCAAAACCAATTGTATGGGTGGATTTAGAACCCTTATCACATTATCCTCGAATTATATCAATGTGGGACCTTTTTAATCCGAAAATAATTTTCAAATAAAGTATCATTTCTTTAATTTCCAAGAGTGCCCCTCCTCTCCTCTTATAAAAGGCCCCCAACTCTACCTCCTAACCCACACTCCCAAAGCCTTTGGCTCGGCCAAACCCTGACCATTTTGTCTCTCCACATCCCTCTCTTACTCCTCGAAGCCTCACTTTGGGAAGAAGTCTTCCCAAGGAAGCCTTTGAGCTCAAACCAAAGGGAGTTACCCGATTTTAAGGTAATGTCTTCACTTGAGTTCTTTTGTTTTATTTTGCTTCTCCAACCCCCTAAACTCTTTTTATTCATTTATTTTGTAACAACTACAGTATATTAAATATACTAGGATGTTGTTATAAGAAGGATTCAATCTACACTTACACACACCTACATCTAATGGTTAAAGAACATACTGTTTCTGTGGATGGTGAATTTATGCCTCCCGAAACGATGATTGTTCAACATTCTTTTAACACCTTCAAAGGTGGCCATTAAGATGTCACTATATTTATATATGATATATAATTTTTTTATGTTTTCCTTAAGCTTCTGTATTTTTCATTTTGGGCATACCTTTATGGTTTCCATTATGGGTAAACGCGATATCTTCATTTAAGGAAGTGCGGACTATCGCCCCCTCAAAGTGATTTGATACGTTAAATACCATATGTGGGACGTATAAAGGATGGAACTATGATATTATATATGATATTATACTGGAATTATAATATACCTTTATATCATTATGATTCCATTCTATAAAATATGAAATAGAAATGAAAGTATCGTTCATGCGTACGTACGGCTTACCGTCTCCATGAATGGTGCATTTCATTTATTACCTCTAAATGATTATGTAATATTAAAAATGCATGTATATACTAGATATATATTATATATACATAATTATTATAATTCTGGATATAATGGATACATGAACAACTTGTAATTATAAAGTGTTTATTTTTGACTCAAGTACGAATGATCGTTAAAATGACCGTTATTAACTTAAATAATTACATAGTGTTCATGACATGGAAATAAGTGATATAAAAGGAATAATGAACTTGAAAAAGGTTCTTAAACAATTATAAATTAACTCAAGTTTATTATTCAGGAGATTAAAGAATGATCGAGTCAAGTCGGAACCGAGGTATGGGACTTCGTCTCAATCTCCTTTCATTGAGGCATATTTTTTTTATACACAACCTTCTTTTATACGGTGTACAAACCCCTTTGAATTTTACATTTATCCAAAAGGAATCTTTTTTATACGAAGCCTTTTAATAAACGACAAAAGGGAATGTTTTCGTCGTACGTATGCGGCGACAAAGACTTCTCTGCCGCCGTGACCATTATTTGAGTTTCGGCTTCCTCTACAAGCCATAGTTTTTTAAAGAAAAATAAATACCATGTTTTACTTTTCTTTTATTTTGGTATTGAAAATGGTTTTAATAATGTTTTTATATAAATGTGTTGTATTGATATCTTGTGATTTAAAGGTGGAAATGTTATGTTTCCTTTATGCATGTTTTATGTGATACGATTATGTTGAGGTTCTTGGTCATTATTATGAAGACGGGTGGTTCTGTGATAAAATAAGGGCGGGTGAGCCCAATATAGCTCTCCAATGCATTGGGTAATGCGAAGGAGTGAAACGTTAAGGTTTCTCCGAAGATATTTAGGGAATATACTGTGATAGGTATTCCAAACGTAACCAAGAGGGTTACTCTATATGTAAGAATGTTATGAATGCCTCAAGTTACCTTTATGTCTTATGATTTCTATGATTTATTCATGATTTGATGAGGTATGTTAAAGTGCTTATGTTTTATGGGTAAAGTATGATTTCATTCTTATGTATATATGTACCCATGTTTCCTCTCCATATTTTTATATCCCTTACTGAGCTTTTTATGCTCATCCTAAGTTTTTTGAAATGTTTTTCACAGGTCAAGGGAAAGGTACATGATATGATGATAATGTCAAGGAAGTGTCAAGAAAGAATCCATGTTCTATTTTAAATATGTTTCCATTGATGGGGAAGAAGAATACTATCTTTATGTAACCACTTTGTTTATATGTGGAATGTAATGCAAGTTTTATGATCTAATTCTCTAAAACTCTAAACCCGAAAAGATCCTCAATGTGTAATCTTGTAATAACTCAAGATTAATTAAGGTTTAAGGCTGGGGCATTATATTAATAAGATTCCATAGTTATTTATTAAAATATAAATTATATTTCTATAAATCACTTGATCCTTTAAAGTATATTAGGGAAAATCTTTTTGGGGGTGTATAATATATAAGGTAAAGTACGAATTAAAATTATTTTTTATGTATTGAAAGTATTCATAAATTTGAAGGATAAGGTATAACAATAACATTATCTGCCACTAATTATAATATATTAAATTTATTCTATTGTGGTAATCTTAGTTTATGTGAAAGAAGAGTTAAAGGGGGGTTAATCCTTTATGTTCTATAACATTTTTGATAGTTTTAATGAAATTAGGCTTTACAATAACCTAATATTTTAGTTTATATTTTCTTTTAAAAAATCATTATGTTTGTTAATGTGTAGAAAATAAAACACCAATTTTAAACAAATCGTGATATAATATGATTTAAATATGACAACTATAACCTATTTTTTGATTTAGTGAGTATGAATAGGAATATAATTATGAAAAATAATTATTCAAGTCATTTTATACTTCAAAAATATGTTTTCATCAAAAATGGATATTTTGTTTCTCGTGAATGAATATTATAAATAATTTCCCAAACTTTTGAATATTTTTCTAATAGAAATAATATCATTTTTTAAATTGTTGTGTAAAATTCTCTTAAGGAAAACATTTTGGATTTTTTTCAAAACATTGATTTTTAAAAGATGTCATTTCTTTCAAGTATTTACAAAGTACATTTTTTATAATTGTTTTTACTATTAATCTAATTTATTTTGATTCAAAAAAAAATCAATTTAGTGTTACTGAAATCAACATTATTCTTAATTTTTATATGAAATAAATTGTATAAGAAATAAATATTTTTCATCAAAACAATATTGTCGTATTTTTCAGCTTTATTTTCAAATTATTTTTCTTCAATTTATAGGATTTCAATTTGATAAAATGGATTAAAATTTTATAATATCCAATTCCAAATTTTTTAAATTTTTTAACTTTATTTTTTTCATAATTATTAATAAAAATAGTAAAATATATCACCATAATAAAGTGAAATTTGGGTTATCTTGGCTTAAAAAAAATGTAAAAAGGTTTTAAAATAACAATAACATATTATTTTAGTCATTTGGATAATTGGAGTTATACAATTACCTTTATATATTAAAAAATTAGGCATTCTCATACCATTTATCTTTGAAAAATATCATTATATTATTTAGGTAAAGAATAAGTCCAAAATCTCACTTTATTTATTTTAATATCCCTAATATGTTTTCACATGGGAAACTAAAAGTCATAAATGGTTATAAATAGTTATTTTTAATACTAATAATTTTTTAAAATTATGGAGAATCATTTTTAAATTTTAGTGATGAAATAATGACCTTCAATACTTGCGCAACGCTGACGTAGTTCTTTTCAATGTAGTAGGAAAATCAGGTAAATAATTTTAGAAACACACAAAGTAATATTTTGTGGGTGAGTACTGGTGTTCTAATAATTCTTTAGATAAATAATAAAAATTAATTATTTTTAAAATTTTTATATTTTATATACATTACTATCTTGATATTTTTTGAAGTCAACTATTTGAATACTCCCAAAAATTTATTTAATGGTGCCATATATTAAATAATAATTTATTTTAGGATTTATAATTCACTAAAATAAAATAAACATAAGAATTTATGATATATGGTCAATAATATCAATAATTTTCCATGCATGGGTCACTTTTCCTTTTATAGTTCCTTTCTTGACCCATAGAATAAAAAAAATATTTATATCACAAAAAATCATCAAAACTCTTAATAGGGGATTAAAAATAAGATATAAGAGTTAAAAAATTACATAAACATGTATAAATTTTTTAAAATTATATCATTTCAATATATATTTACCCTATATTTTAAATATATCAATTTGGTTTCATTTTAATAGTAAAAATAATTTTAATTAATTTAATACTTCAAGTAATTCAAATGGTTCCCCACTCTTCTCCTTTATAAGGACACCAACCCTCTCATATTCACACTTCTTGATCCATATATCCTGACCAAGCTATACCTAATTCCATTAAAATCATTCTTACCCATGACCTAGATGCTCTAGGATCATAAAATGACCAACTAAGAAGGTCCAATGTGTAAGCCTGAGGTGGTTTTTTAAAGAATAGGTATAAATCCATACCAAATGTTGCCATTTTATTTTATATTTTCCATCCATAAAATCTTATGTAAAATAGATCATATAATAACATCAATACCTTCAATATTCTATAATATTATTTTTCTAGTGTCAAAACCCTTATTCATCACTTTTCCATCCTATGGAATATGAAAACATCACTCATATATACAAACGGACTACCATCTCTATGTGGGAGAGTAATTTGTTTTTCACCACCAATTTACATTGATGGTTATAAATATGGAACTAATTTTTTGAATATTATTTATGAATTAATTATTATTCTAGAAATATAATCTACATTTTACCTTCTAACTTATCTGCCTATTAAAAAATGATAATGTCCCTCGTGCATACTTGTGGACTACCACCTCTATGAAGTGATGTTATTAATTTTTCATGTCTTACTTTAAATAGTGATTATAAATACATATATAATGAATATATATGTTATTTATATCATTATTTACATTCTGAATATGATTAAACCCTGAATAAGATTCAAGGAATTAAATTGGTGAACTAAAACTTACTTGAAAAATTAAATAGTTGACACTCAGAAATAACGATTTTAATAATGCGTTATTAATAAAATAATATTTAGGTGTTATAAGTGGATCATATATGATATTATAATTATGTATATTGTTATTTTTTAGAATTATAATAAATTGAAATTTTTTATAGAAATGTTTAAATTCACTTATGAAGAAATTCAGAACTGAGGTAAGTTCTTTATTTAACAATATCATCTTTATATGTTATTGTTTATGTATAATTTTCTATTAGGGTAATAATATAATATTTTTATATTAAACCCCATATATTTTTTAATCTGATTTTTTATTATATAAATTAAAAGTATTCCTTTTATTTTCCACTCTCTAAGTACTTAAAATTATGAAAGAATGTTTGTAAGGAAAACAAAAAAAAATTCTATTCGGTCAGGAATATTCTTCTACCATGTCCATATATTATTTAAAAAAAATTCAACAATTTTTCTATTTTAAATAAATCTTTATTAACGTAATGTTTTCCCTTTTATTCTTTTTGTAAAAATAATTAAAATGAATCTTTTTCTCTTTATCTAAATAAGTCACTTTTACTAAATTTGTAAATAGAATCATTATTTTAACTTATACCATAGGAATGTATTTTCTCACCACCATGACTAATATTTTATTTTAATATTAATTTATAACTTTCCATGGTTATTTTAAAATAAAATTTTTTCCCCATCAATTTAGAAAAATGTAGATTTTAAATATGTGATTTTAGAATGAAAAGGATATTCTTCTCAAAAACGATAATATTTAAAAATGTGTTTTCATCTATGGAAACATACTTTGAATAATATTATGATTTACTAGGGATATAATCTAATAATAAAATATTATATATACCAATAGATGTCTTATGATTAATTTAAATTAGGTTAGTATTCACATTGCATTTTCTAGTTCTTCTAATATGTGGAGTTATTTATTATTATGGTGTGTTTATTATGTTGTATTTATTATCCATATGATGAATTAATTGGAATTATTAGTATATGGATGGGGACAAAAAGTAAATAGCTCCTCAATGTGTTGGAAGGTCCTATGAGATAAAATAGGTTGGGTGTTTGGAATATGACTTACCCATTTATGTATGGCGTCTTCGAATAAGGACTCAATGGTATGTTTAAGATGTCTATAATTATTCATTCCCAGATTTTTAAATAAGTTATCAATTTCTATGTAATTATATTAATAATTATTCTATCCATGGAATAGTTTCAAAATCATTTTATTCTTTATATGGTATTATTTTGTCATTATTCATTCTAAACATGTTATTCATGACTTATTTATTTTATGATAGCTTCTTCTTTATACATTACCTTATTTAGCATCTCAACTCACCCTTTATTTTTTCCATTCTTATAGATATGGAGAGAGATATTATGAATGGTTTCAAGGATTTAATATTATTTCTTGAGATTTAATTTTTGTTTCTAATGTAATATCATGAGTTTGTATCTAGTTTTCTGATACAACTGAACTGGTCGATCTTGGGTAGTGTGATCCCATGTAACTTCTAATAATTTAATAAATAAGTATCGGCTATGGGTTACTGAATTTTAAGTGTTACAGTTGGTATTAGAGAAATTTTATTAGGACCCTTGGGAACTGGATTTTTAAAAACACATACTAGAGAACTTGACCCTATGATATATTCTATAGATAAGTATATATATGTGGTAATATCATGAATCTTTGGTAAAATAGAGATCCTATGGTTTTTATAGAAAATACATCCTTGTAAGGATAGTGGAAAATTGATGTGTTGGTAGTGTACATGAACATAAGGGTAACCAATAAAAAATGGGTGGATTGGGTATTAGCTCAATCATCCCAATTTTAATATGAGTGATCAAAGGACATCACACAAAGAAAGACACACCCAAGGTATGTCCTTGGTTTATTTCAAAATTTATTTATGAACCATCATGATGAGTGAGAGGATAAAAGATATGGAATCCTATGATATACCATAGTGGTATGGGATAAACCAAAAATTTAATGGGATTATTTATTTAAAGACAATCATATGTTTAAAGGAATAAATACCCATGTTAAGGTATTTTGGTTTTTGAAGTTTAAAATTATTAAAGATATTTTTTGAAGGAATTATAGAAATATGTACCACTGGTTAAGTATGTGTTTTGTTGAAAAGGATATTTTGGGAAGAAATATTTTATATTTTGTGGATATATGTTAAAAGGAATTGAAAAACTTTATGTTTAACAATATCATTGATGTTAATTTGGTTAATTGGGATAAATGGGTAATTAAATTTTGGGAATATATGCTTTTTATAGAAAACCATGGGATTAAAATATGATTTCTTAACTATGTGATTAATTATATTTTTGAATAAGAACATTATATTGGTATTCTTAAAGAATAAGTTAAACGGAAATGAATTATATGTTATTTTATTTGAAGAATAAAGATTCAGTTATCTTTTGGAATCATATATGAGTTTGTTGTATATTTATGGTGATTTATGTTATTAATAGGAAAGATTAGAATATTTTGGATATTATATGATAGGGAATATACTTTTTTGTATATGTTTTAATGAGTGAATAATTTTTTTATTGATAAATGTTAAATTGATCTCAGGAGAATGTGTGATCAAATATTTCTAATTTTTGGATTTTCAATATGCTCTAGAAACGTTTTTGAAGAGTTTTAATGTTAGTTACTTTTAAAATAAATTATGTTGAATATTAGGTGTTATTTTTGAGACTTTAGATATTAACTTATTATTTCTATATATGAGTGTTTATTTATATTGTTATTATTTTATCTTGTTCTAACTATTATGATTTTGGATAAGAGGAATAAATTTTCACCATTTTGTAGATTTTATACTGGATTAAAAGATTATTTTAGTGCATTGGGAATGAAAAATTCTTCAAGATCATGATTATTCACATCAAATGATGAAATTATTCATATACAATGGGAAAAAATCATGTGAGTAAAATTTATCATATTTTTTGTCCCCGTGATATATGAATTTATCAAACTCAAAAAAAAGATCAATATTTTGTGACTTATTTTGAATGTAACTCTCAACTACCAAGGTTCATTTTAAAAAACTCATTTTAAATTATGAGTCTTATAGAGATACATGCATAAAAGGATTCCCGGTAAAATAATACAAATTAAATATTATGAAAAAATCAATATCTAATTTTATTACTATGTTATTTTCAGTTAAGGAAGAAACTGAAATTATGAAGATGAAATTTATATGACTAGGGGAGAATTTAATACCTAAAGATTTTAGTTTATATTCTATTTTAAAAACTCTATGCTTGAAATTTTCTAGCATATGAAACATTGTGCTTAAACAAATCATGAAATAATATGATTTAAGTGTGATCATTATAACCTAGTTTTTGAATTGGAAATTATGAATAAGAGTAACCACATTACTAAATATATATATATATATAATGGTATTTCTGAATAAATATATATTGATTATTTCTTTGTAAATAAACACTCAATTTTTAGTAAAGTCGTTTTATGCTTCAAAAAAGGTTTTTATTCATCTTTTGGGTGAATATTATAATTAATTTCTACAATATTTAGTAATTTTATTTGATAAAATGGTTTTATTTATTTAAATAATCATATCAAAATTATCCTCAAGTGAAATTTTGTAATTTTTATAAAAAGAATTACTTTTCAATGAAAGTAAAAAAGTATTAATTTTATAAAAAAAATTAACTTTTCTTTTTAAATATTTACAGAGTCCCATCTTGTTTTGAATTGATCTAAAAATTCTATAAAAATTTATTTTTATAAATAATACAATTAATGTATTTTAAATCAACATTATTCTTATTTTCTATATAAAAAAAGTTTCATACATTAAATATTATTTTGGAAAAATTTTCTTTGTCGCATTTTATGGTTTTATTTTTAAAGTAATTTTTACAACTTTTATGAATTAAATTTTATAAAATGGATTCCATATTTAGAATAATCATGTAAAAATCTATTAGATAGTTAACCTTTATTTTTTCATAATGAATAGTAAAAATGGTAATATTTATCACAACAATAAAAGGGAAAATTGGGTTCAATATTTTTAAAACCAAAGTGAAAAGGTCTTAAGGTCACCATAACACTTGGTTTTAATATTTATGATGAGAGAAGTTAGACTATACAATTCAGATATTTAAAATCATGGGTTTTCCATTTTTATATGATAAATTCCTTTATAATTTAGTGAGAAAAGAACAATTCCAAAATGTCACTTTATTTATTTTAATATTTGTAATATGATTTCAGAAGGATAAAAATAAGTCATGAATGGTTGCAAATTGATATTTTAAAAATGAATAATTTTTTTAGGATGGAAATTTATTTTTAATTTTTAGTGATGAAATAATTACCATAAATTCTTACGCAACACTGACATGGTGCTTATGAAAGTAGTAGAATAATCATGTAATTAATTTTTAAAACATCGGAAGTAATAATTTGGGTTAATAATTATGTTCCTAGCTTTTTTTAAAAAAATATAATGTTTTATTTTTTTGTTAAAATTTAATTTTTAAACTATATTTCTATTATCATATTTTTTTAAAGTCCACAATGGGAATAGTCCCAATAATTTCTTTAATGGTACCTCATG
Source organism: Viscum album (assembly GCA_963277665.1). Lineage (NCBI taxonomy): Eukaryota > Viridiplantae > Streptophyta > Magnoliopsida > Santalales > Viscaceae > Viscum > Viscum album. The sequence continues at coordinate 1,972,768,882 of OY728151.1, forward strand.
TTAAATAATATTTTATTAAATGATTTAAAATTCAAAAAAAAAATATTATATTTAGACAAGTGAATGGGATAATTTTTCGAATACTAACCCCTTTCCACTTATAGTTCAACTATCATTTTATAGTAACTTCTGATACCACTAATGAGTAAAAAAACATTAATATCATGATAATCATAAAAATGGTTATTGGGGGGTTTAAATTTAGAGAATAAGGTTAAAACATAACCTGAAATTATCTAAATATTATTGTATAATAGTATTCTAACTTATAATTACATTATTTTAAAAATATATAAACTTGGTACAACTTTAAAATGAAAATTAATTTATATTAATTTAATACTCTATGTAATTTCAAGGGCACCTCTCTCCTCTCTTTTACAAGGACATCATCCCTCCTCTCTTACCCGCACTAATTAATCCATGTATCATTATAAATATTATACCATATCCCTTCCCAAACTTATTCCCTAGGACCAAGAGTATCTTTTCTCATCAAAGAATTAATCTTTAAGGCATAAGGTGTAATAAAAATGATTTTTTTTGAACACAAGGTATAAATATTAAATGAGTATTTTCATTTTATTTCTTATTCTACCACTTTAAAATATTCTAGAACCATCTTCATATAAAAACTTCATCTTCATAAATAAATTTAAATTTAAATATTCTGGTGGAATAACTCTTTTTAATCTCCTTTCCTTCCTATAGAAAATGAAAACAACACTGGTGTATACGTACGGCCAACCATCACCATTTATTGGTGTAATTAATTTTTCATTGAAACTTTACATGGTTAGTTATAAATATGAAACTAATGAATATATATTTTATTTATGACAAAAATTTTATTATATAGATATAATATATCATCTTAATTCTTAACCTTCAAGCCATTAAAAATGATAATATCTCTCATGCATACATATGTAATACAACATTTACAAAGAGATGGGATTCATTTTTTATATCCACATTCCAAGAAGGAATATAAATATGTCGATAATTAATATATATCATATTTATATCATGGTTAATGATAGAGTCATACTATTCATGTTTATTTTAAAATAAATCTATTTTTTTACAATTTAATATTTTAATCATGTCTTTACTTAATCATTTTTTTAATTTTTGGAAGGATATAGGAAATGATTTTAAAGGGAATAAAAGGCGAATATTTTATGATACAAATGATGTTTTGGGAAATATGTAAAGTTAAGGCCCAAATCTGAGCTCAAAAAATGAAGAACCATGAAAAAACTCGGTGAAACTTTCTCAAAAATAATAATTCACATCATGAATATCATTAATGTCATAAAAATGAAGGATTACAGGATGTAAATAGAATATGTCAAGGAAAAAAGACATTTATAGGTGAAGAAGTTAGGTTTCATGGTGTGACACACATGGTCACTCTATGACACACACAAAATAACCTAAAGATTTTTTAAAGTGTGAAACATTTCCTGGGAAATTAAACCCTACACATGACACATCGTGAATACTATTAAAAATGTGAAATGCTCGAAAAGTCCCAAAAATTGAATAATTTGGTGTAATAAATGTTAGACACACAATTTTACAACTGAGGGCCACTAAATTGCCTCATTACTGACCCATGGCGATTTATGGAACCATTTATTGCATCCTGGGCATGATCTATCTTTATAATTAGAAGGCTTAGGGAATGGAAGGGGATTCACTTGTGATGAAAACTCAAGTAAATGTGCCGGTATAGTTTTATTTCATTACATTCCTTTTACTCTATTTTCATTAAATTCCATTTATTCCCCCACTCTCTCAAAACAACTCAACATCCCCATCCATAGAGAGGGTGTTTCTTGATTGATCAGGAAAGGTGTAGTTTAGACCTATGATCTTTGTTTGATATTTTTGTGCCTAAACAAATGAAATCCATTATTTCCTCTTATTTCAGGTTTCAATTATAATTTTAGAGTTCAAAAGAAAATGTGATTATGAAAGGGTTTGAATATGTTTATTTTGAGTGCCTTGGTCAATGATGCATATCTCCCACCACCTAATTCTTATTTGTATACGATGGAATAGATTAGTGTTGTTTGGTGAGAATTCAAGAATAACCAGCACTTTCATGGAATTAAAATAGGAAATACTGGTTCTTAAGGAATAAAAAACATGTTCGAGGATTGCTCAAAATAATCTTTAGTACTTGGTGTATTGACATCAACATCGAAAAAAGAGTGGACTAATATGATATTTCCTTTACAATTATTCTCAAATTCATTATCTAGCCAAGGGAGATATTGGAATCTCTCTCTACCTAGAAATTAGAAAAATAATGCATAATAATTGAGAAAATTGAATGTTACGGATGCTGCAGAAGTGTATTGGTTGGGAGGGCCCAACATTTCTTTTGCTGTAATCGATGACCAATTCGGGATCAATACAACAATGAATGCCAGTATCCATGGATTGAAGTCAAATATTTAGACAAATAAAATAATAGTGTTGGATCTCAGAAAGAGGATCTTTCACATCATGTTTATATTTAATTTAATAATTTCTGACGAAATTAAATACCTGGGTCTTCATTACATTCTTCATTGACAATTTTTGATCGTTTGGAATGATCCTTCCTGTTTTCCTCTATTGTGCTTGTCAGAATCTGAAGTATAATTCCTCTAGCGGTGATCTACACATTCTATAATTGTCTTCGATAAACATCACACATTCTATGGGTGCTATCACGGCATAATTAATGTCTTCCATCGATCCTTCTTTATCACTCGTTATTCAGTCTTGAAAATTTTCTCTACTTCTTGAGAGGTAGAGATGAGAGGAGTTGAGAGAGAAAATTTTTGGCTCAAAAATTTTCAATTCACCAGGGTTTGGCACAATATATTTCACTACCTATAAATTTAAATGGGGTTTTAGTTACATCATTTAATTCCCAGACAACGATTAATTAAAATTATAACTGTTAGAGAAAACCCAAGCCACATAATAAAAATAACAGGACCATTATTTTTGGTGTTCCATCTTGAACAAAACAGAACCACAAATGAAATCACATGCCACATAATGATAACAATATAATAATTTTTTCTTGCACCAATTGGATGAACAATATTTACTGACTTGTAAATAATTAATTTATCAACATACCCAGTCTTGGTCCAATCAAACTCCTCTTCTATTTATTGAACACCGCAAATAAAAAATTTCAGTCTATCAAATAAAAAAATTATTTAAAAACTAGTAAATAAATATTTAAATGTTCAATAAAATAAATAAATATATTTTATTCACAATCCAGTGAATAAATATTTATTTAATTTATGTGATCATTTTAACATGAATAAAATTATTCCCCGATCTTGAGAATAATATTTATTTCACTAATTAAATCCAAATATAATTTAATTGAGACCACCAGAAACACATAGTGTGTGACCCTCTAAGATTCATTCTCATTTTCCTTAGGAGGTCTTTCCTTAAGTCCAATATTACTATCTAGTACATTTCAATGCATCCAATAAAAATAAATTAATGTCCCAAAAATGAAATCCACATATGAATGGTCACTATATAATATAATCCCTTTGTCACAATATCTCATAAAGAAGGTTTCATGATAGTGTCATCAGCCTTTATGCTTTATATTTCATACTTTGACTACCTAAAATGTACTCATAATTAAATCATGGCCATGGAATTTAGGGTGATGGTTTTACTTCAATCAAACGTTCAATATATCAACATCCATAAATGGAAGGGACAAATCCTTCCTCAACTTATCCATTAATAGCATCTCATTAATGATGCACCCAAGATACCTCGCTTACCACCAACATATGGCATGATGGTTTTCATCATCAAATCTAAGTGTGAAAGTCATGAAACATATTAATGATAATATTAAAGTCTACAGACCATTACACATTCTCACAAATTGGAATATCTGATGACACCAAAACATATGGAATTTCTTCCGGTGGGCATGTTCTTCTAATCTCTTTTCTGGGAGATTAGCAAGTGGGAACTTTATGAAAAGAATTATTATCTTCTTATGAGCAATCACACATAAAGGTCTACATACTTTGTGTCCCATTATAGTATTCCATCAAACCGTAGAACTATATTTAAGAATATTATCATAGCGCTTCAATGTTCTCATTATAGCCGAGAACTCCTATGACCTTATTATTGCGAAAAATACTCTTGGAAATTAATACATTATAGTCAAGTAGAATAATTAAAAATATGTAATAAGATGTTTAATATTTAAATAAAATAAATATTCATGTAATCAATATAAAAACAGTTTCCTCTAGGACACGAACTCCAAAAAACTCTCACTTGGACAGGAGCCAACAACCTATGACCTTCAGTCCACCAGACCCCACATGATGATCATGTTTCGGATGAGTGAATGCTTTAGTAGAGGGGTCATCCACATTGTCTTCCATGGAAATAATTCTCACTACAACATCACCTATCTAATAAAAATCCCCCAAGAGAAGATACTTCCATGGTATGTGCTATATCAACTGATGTGACCTTAGCTCCTTTTCAAGAGCCACCACTATAGTATTATCACAATAAAGTGTGATGGGATCTTTACTAATAGGTACTACATCAATATCTTAGATGAATATTTGTGTCCAAACTACTTATTTAGCTACATTAGAATCTTTGATATACTTGGACTCTATTTTAGAATATATGACCATACCTTGCATTGAGATCTTCTAGCTCACATCACCTCCATTCAAAGTGAATTTTTATCCCATTGGTGAATTCATGTCATCTTGATCAGTCTAGGAACTACAATCTGCATATCCTATGATGACTAGTTCCTCATATCCTTCATAAACCAAGAACATATCCTTAGTATACCTTCGATACTTAAGGATAGTCATGACTACCATCCAATAGCGGTCACTTGGATTAGTTTTATATCTTCCAACCACACTCAATGTATACGATACATCTAGCCAATAAAATATCATATCCTAAATTGATGACCCAATAAATGAGGAATATAGAATCCTTGACATTCTATTTATTTCCTCATGCATTTTAGGAGACATTTTCTTGGAAATATTTAGGCCTTGTGACACTTTCAACAATCCCCTCTTGAAATTTTTCATAGTGAATCTCTTCAGTATTTTGTCAATGTATGGACATTGACTTTGGCCTAGAAATATCTTGGATTTATCATGATGGATATAGACCACAAGATTATATGTTTCAGTTCTCAAGTCCTTCATAGAGAATCATTTCTTCAACCATGCCTTAAGAGACTGTAAGACTGGTATTTTGTTTCCAATCAGTAACATGTCATCATAATATACTATTAGAAAAATGAATTCACTCCCACTAAACCATTTGTAGACACAACTCTGACATTCATTATTTATAAAACCAAATTCTATTATATCTTCATCTAAATGAATATTCCATGACATGGATTATTTCTTTAATCCATAAATAGATTATTGCAACTTGCATATCTTATTGGAATCATTTGGAGTCACAAACCCTTCAGGTTGTTTCTTTTAGACATCTTCCAGAAGGTTCCCATTATGGAAGGGTATTTTGACATCTATTTTTCAAATATCAAAGTCATGGTAAGCAGATGTGGACAATATAATTCTTATGGATTTCATAATTATAACTGGTGAAAAGGTTTTGTAATAGAAAATTCCTTGACGTTGCTTAAAACTTCTTGCAACCAGTCATGCCATATAGGTACTAAATTTTATTTCCATATAAAGTTTATTCTTGAATACCAATTTGAAACCAACAGTTTTTACATATACTAGAGGATCTACCAAAATCTGGACTCGGTTTTGGTGCATGAAATCCATTTCCCAATTCCTAACTTCTTGCCACATGGAAATGTCTAGGCCACTTACTACTTCCTTATAGGTCAGAGGATCATTATTATCAACGAATAATGGGTCACCATCCTCAGTAACTAGAAAACCATACTGTTTTGGTTCTCTAAACACTCTTGTACTCCAACGTTGTACTTGTATCTCTATAACAGATCTTTCTTCCACAAGGCTTTATGGAATCTTCTTATGTACAAAATCTTGTGTACCTTGAGCCTTAACTTCATTGAACTCTATCTTGATCCCACTATATCTTTTGAAGATATTCTCCTACTCAAGAAATATGTTGTGTCTTCCCACTAGAAAATTTTTTTCTGAGTGGTTTTATAGGTAATATACTCCTATTTCTTTAGGGTATCCAATAAAAGTATACTTTGTGCATTGGGGTGCGAATTTGTTACCTGAAGAGGCATTACAAATTATTATCTTCCCTACACATTTAAATACGATGAAAAGTATTTTCATCCACTTCAAATCTTGTATGGAATAATATTTATTGATTTTGTTGGTACTGGGTTTTTAATGTGTGTCGTTGTTTGTAAGGAATATCCCCAACAGGATAATGTAGGGATTTTATTACTCATAATGGATCTCACCATGTCTAACAAGGGGTTGTTTCTCCATTCACATACACCGTTACACTAGGGTGGATAATGAGGAGTGAGTTGGGATAGGATCAAAAAATCCCATAAGAAATCAATGAATTATTGATTAAGATATTCCCCACCATTTTTTGAGAAGAGTTTCTTAATCTTCTAACCATTCTAGTTCTAAACATCATTCTTGTATTCCATAAATTTATCAAAAGAATCTAACTTATACATCATTAATAAAATATATCCATATCTACTAAAATCATCAATAAAAGTTATAAAGAATGATAACCTACCCCTTGATTCAACTAGAAATTTTCCAAAACATCAACATGAATAAATTCAAGAAGATAATTAGCTCTTTCACTTTTCCCACGAAATGGATCTTTGGTCATTTTTCTTTGTAAACAAGCATGACATACATCAAGGGGTTTTAGTTTGAAAAAATAAAAATATCCCTATTGATGTAACTTTGTAAAGTTTTTGTCATTTACATGTACTATCATGTGATTCCAAAGTTTTGTGTGGTGTGATTCATGTGAAATAGTTTTATTATTGATTATCATTACTTGGTTTGTGTCATCAAGCATGTAAAGACCATTATATAAAGGTGCATTACAAAAAAAATCTATCTTTATAAAAAAAAAGAAATATTCATTATTGAACATGAAAAAAAATCAATATGTATCTAGTATGGATACAGAAATAATTTTTTTGGTTACTGAGGGAACATAATAACAACCTTTTAAAACAAAGATAATCTGAATCGGCTATGTGAGATGGTAGTCTCTGATAGCTACAGTAGCAAGGCTAGTTCCATTGGCTTCTCGTATATATACCTACCCTCTATCAATTTTCTCAAATCTAATAGGTTTCTATATTCGTATACATATGTGAGAACCAAAAGATATATCTAATACCCAATGTGCATAAATAGTAAAATTTCGCCTGATAAAAAATTCACCTGAAGCTTCCCCTTGCTTCTTTAGCTAGGTGCAATTTTTCTTCTAGTGGCCCTTCTTTCCACATGTGAAACAAAACGATTCATATTCCCTTCCACCCCCATTTATCTTCCTTTTCCTAGAAGGGACTGAAGAATCTTTGGGATTAAATCTCTTCTCCTTCCCTTTCCTCTTATTCACCATAAGAGCATAAGAAATTTTTCACTTCATGTATTTGTCCACTTGGAGAAGAAGGATAAGAATATCAAGAAGAAACTTTCCAATGTTGTTCATATTGAAATTAGAAAAAAATATGAGAAACTCTAAGGGAGTGATGTGAGAATGATATTGGTACCCGGTTCTTTGGGGAGTTTAAACCATAGAACCTCCAGACGCTCAGTGTAGCCAATGAGCTAGACTACATAGGGCCCATCCGGGGCCCCCTCTCTATACTTAATCTGATAGATTTCCTTGGAGAAATCAAACTGACCTATATTTATCTCTCATAATAAAGTCTATGGAGGTTCTTAATCATTCCATAGGCATCCATTTTTTCATGAGACTTCATGAGTTCACTAGATATTGATGATAGCATCAAACATTGAACGTCAACTATGTCATTCGTTTGTTTTTCGAAGATAAATAACTCTTCACCACATTTATATTGGCCTCGAGGAATAGGTAATGAGTACTCTAGATCATAATATTTGAATTCAGGTTTTAGAATGACCCAAAGGCATCTAAACCTTTTCAGTATGTTGCTGTTGGTGAGGATTTTGTCTCTATCCAATATTGATAGCAGAGATAGTATGGTTGAAAAGTTTTTCATTTTTATTCTACAATTAAAAGAGAAGATAATTAGTACATTCTTGATTAATTTTTATGAGAAAAAAATAAATTAAATTTATTAACTCATCCACTATTTTATCAAGTCCCAATGGCTCTCACCATTGAATTCGGAATGTCTGGTTTTTGGTAGATTCTTGTTGAAAGGATCCATATTCCCCTTTTCATAACCCCAATAAGGGTTGTTCAATATATTTAAAGGTATTTAGGTAGGAAGTTCTTTTCCAACTGCGGTCTTGCATCTCCTTGTTCCATTGAGGGGAATCTCCAATCCCAAAATCCTGACATGGATGTCCTCAACACTTGCCTCCAAATTTAAAGAAAATCTATAAAAAGCAACACCTATTTATGTAAAATGGTTATGTCAACCTGAAACTTTCATTAGATCTTCCTTTATAAACCTAATTTTCCCATAAATGGTTGGTCAAACACATAGTTTAATTGATTAATTCCATTAATCAACTAATAGAAGGCTTAATCCGAATTAATATTTTATTGAGGGATTTTTATCTCTTAAAAATAAATTTCCTCAGTATCTTTATCACATGCACGTTAATATTAAGTGAAACTTAATTGATTGATTAAAAATGTCTTAATACAATTTACGCAAAAGACTCATTTATTTTAGTTCCATCTTGAATGCTTATTAATTCATTAATTATGTAATAGCGACAACACATCCATAATGAAAAATAATGAAACTGAAAGAAATAAAATAAAGTAAAGGGAATGATCATAAGCTCTTATAATGGTTAGTTTATCTAGAGGTTTATAAACTAACTACTGTCCTAGGGGATAAACACATTGAACCTTTTATGGTTCGTGTCTATCTCTTTCTAGTTGTCCACAATTTTATCTCCTTAGATTGGTTTCACAGCAACTCCTTACTTGAACAATCTCTACAAGCTTGGGAGATCCATCCATTACATATGATTTTTCACTCACATGTAGGTGAGGGGTAAAATGGGGGTTTAAATAAAAAAACCAAGTGCACTTAGGCCTTACAAATTAATGAGGATATGTGGCACAAAAAACAAGAATTTAATTTAAAATAAATTAAAACGAAACAAATCACATAAAAAGCTCTGATCTAGCTCATGGTCATCTATATGTAATCTATGGATTACCAATTCTCCAGGTGATAGTGCGGTGGAAAAAATGTCTTGCATTGATCGTTCTTGATAGCTTACTCTTTGGCCTTTAAGAACTTCCCCAATTCTTGAGAGGGGGAGATGAGAGGAGTTGAGAGACAAAATGTTTTGCTCAACAATTCAAAATTCACTAGATTTTAGCACAATAAACGTCCCTACCTATTAATCAACCTGGGGTTTTAGTTACAATATTTAATTTTGAAATTATTATTAAATGAAATTATAAATATTAGAGAAAACTCATGCCACATAATAAAAATAACATCACCACTGTTTGGGGAGCAACAACTTGCAAAAAACAGAACATTAAATGAAATCTCGTGCCACATAATGGTAATAGTATTATTATTATTTATTAGGACAGCTAAATAAACATTATTTACTAACTTGTAAAAAATAATTTATCAATAGACATGGTCTTAGTATTTTCAAACTCCTCTTCCATTTATTAAACACTCTAATAACATATTTTATTCTCTTAAATAAATATTGTTATTTACAAACTAGTAGATAAATATTAATTAAATGTCAAATAATATAAATAAATATATTTTATTTGTAATCCATTTAATAAATATTTATTTAATTATTATGGTCATTTTAACGTGAATAAAATCATTCCTCGGTTTTGAGGATAATATTTATTCCATTAATAAAATTCAAACAGAATTTAATAGAGACCACCAGAAATGCTTAGCGTGTGAACCTCAAGGATTGATTCTCCTGGGAAATAGGTGAGCTAGCCTAATTTCCAAGATTACTATCTAGCAATGATTCAAGCATCCAAGATAAAGAACTTGAAGTCATAATGATAACATCCACATACGAATAATCACTGTGTAATATAATACCTTCGTCACAATATCCCATCAATCAGAATTCATAATAGTTTAAATAACCTATATGTTTTATATTTAATTCTTTGACTACCTGAAATGAACTCATTGTTACACCATAGCCATGGAAATTTGTAGGCCAGTTCTATTACAATCAATGGTCTAAGATATCAACTTACATAAATTGGAGGGACAAATCATTCCTTGACTTATCCATTAATAAAATTTCATTTGTGATGCACCCAACATACCCTACTTCCTTCCAACATGTGGCATGATAATTTTCATCATAAAATCTAAGGGTGCGATTCATGAAACTTATTAATGATAATCTTAAAGTCTAAATACCATTACATGCACTCGTAGATAGGAATAACCGATGACACCAAAACATGCATAATTTCTACTGGTGAGTCTATTCTCATAATCTCTCATCTTGGAGATTACCAAATATGAACTTCATGAGAAGAAGACTCATATTATTATGAGTAATCTCAAATAACAATCTGCATACTATGTGTACCATCACATCATTTCATCCAACCAGAGAACTATATTTAACACTATTGTAATAACACTTCAAGGTTCTCATCATAGTGGGGAACTTCTATGACCTTATTAATATTAAAAATAATCTTGGACATTATTACATTATAGGTATGTCTAATATAGAACAATATGTAATCAGATATTTAATATTTAAATACATTAAATATTCTTGTAATCAATGTAAAAAAGTTGGTTCTAGGACCCCCAACACCAATAATAACTCTATCCAACCCTTCCCTAATCACCATCTTTCTCACTAAAATTTAAATAAATCAATTTAAACTGCTTTTTATTTCCAATTTATGAAAAAATAAAATCAATTTTATGAAATAAGTAAAAAAAGAAACAAAATATTATGTGTTCACTCCACCTTAGTATATTACCCAGTCTACCTACTATATAATACTAGGTAATAAAGCCTTTTTTCATGCCCTGTGATAGCATCAATCAAAATTGGCCCCATTTTTGGGTAGCTAGTGGAACTTAATAATCAAAAAAAAATTAACATTGAATGACATGATGTTCAGAAAAAATCATTAATTGAATTTGATACTAAAATTCAATCAACACTAATCCAACTGAGGAATATAAATTTGAAAATATACTTTAAGGATATAACACTTTCATATTCAAGTGAAACTCTTACCATTCACAAAAAACCTTCAATTTTTTTTGGAAATCCCAACCAAACCCTATATGACATCTGAGAACCTCAGTTTCCAAATCAAAATAACCACCTTGTTATTCCTACTACCTAAAATGATTAAATTTATCATTTCAATACGATTATACTACCCCCAAAATATAATGGTCATATAGGAGAAGACCCAAATTATTATATCCATGAATTTGGCTATGTATATTTAGGATTTAAGATGATATGGGAACTTGAAGACCAATTTTAATAGAGGGAATTACCCTTATCACTTTGAGGGAATGATTAAGGAATGGTTGTGTTCTATATAACATGTATAGGACAGTGACTAAAAATATGTCAAATGATAATTCATGTAGTGATTCTTTCCCACCTCCTTCATCGTAGAATAATAAAATAAATCTACATCAACTAAAAATATACTAGAGACACCCTCTATCATTAATGGGAACAATTTAAGAAAACAATTTCAAGATTCCCACATAAGGAAATGGTGGACCACCTCTTCCCCATGTTCTTCTACCAAGGACTGCTTGATAATGAATGAAATCGGCTTAATGCCTCATCTAGAGAAACCTTTATCAAAAAATCAATAGAAAAATATAGAGTAATTATTGAGAAAATTCCATAGAATATGTTGTAATAAAGTACTAGAGGTGTAGAAATATGGGGAATACACAAGTTATGAACTTCTGATTAACCACCTTTACTTATAGTCATAGTGGAATAAATGAAAATTTTATTGAGGAAAATGGTTGTCAATCAAATAAATGGTAAATAGGACCAGACTTAAGTATGTGGTTAATGATATTAACCCATAATTTTACTAACTAGTGTCTTGAGGTATAAGGGTTAGAAATTTTTGTTAGAGCCTTTCATCCATAAAAACTCTATCAGAATCTGGTCGCGAACTTCTTCTATAATTCATACAAAAAATTGACCTCTCATTTAGTAACAGCAATTTTAATACCCATCACTATTTCAACAACCATATAAGAGTCCCTACATCCAAAATCCATTCAACCACCTCCTTTTCAAGATAAATGACGTGATAAACCATCAATATGTTCTAAAAACCCACCAAGGAGTAGAGATTTAATAGTTTAAGAACTCGATAAACTATTTGAACCTTAATTTTTCTAATATTATGTAAATTATGAAAATGATTCCATAAATACATCCATCTAAAATAGTCTTGAATCCCAAAGATAGAATAATCCTAATTACCAAAAAAAATTAAAAACAGATCCCAAAACCTCAATAAGGTAAGTCTGATGATTCTAAGAAATATTCTGAAGCTCAACACAACCATCTAAAATAATTATAATAGAATAATAAATTTACAAGAACAATGATCAAAATATAATTTCTATAAACAACCGCTAAATATCAACAATGAGAGAAAAAAATACAACCACCTTTTACTTATTTTTTATTTCAGTTAACGAGTTATAAAGAGGAGAAACTATAAAATAAATAAAAAAGGCATTTCAGAATGTCGAAACTAATATTCCACTACTGTAAGCAATCCTAAAAAACATTAAGAATAAAAAATTTCTAAAGTAACTATGAACTAAAATAAATTTTATGGATAAAAATGAGTGCATAATCATAGGAAGAGGCTTCTCAGCACTAACCACACCACCGATAGAACAAAAGTGTCAAGATCTCTAGAAATTATTCATTCCCTTCAATTTTGGATCATTGAATTTTATTAATGATTTGTGTGATCTAGGTGTTTTGATAAAAAAAAATACCTCACTCTAAAAGTATGTATTTACAAGTTTAAAAATTGAATCCCACAAGAGTAGTGGTCTATCATGATAAAATAACCACCATTATTACTAGTATGAGTTTTGTAAGACATACTTGTGAATTTAAAAGACCTACTATTCCTAGATAACTTCTATGTACTGAAAATGGAAGAATATAGGAGTTCATCAAATTCTCCCATCATTTCTGGGAGACCATTATTAAAGATAATAAAAATAATCATCAATGCATGTGTAGGAACACTTTTAACTGATCTTGGTGATAGTCTATTTCATTTTAACATACTTGAATCCATGAGTATCCCATCTAAAAATCATTCAATAAAGGAAATATCCCAAAAATAAGTTCTGAAACTAAATGAATAATATAGTATGATTTAAAAATTATTATACTTGGAAGATAATTTTTTCATTGAAAATTCCATTCAATAAGTACAAACCCAAAAATCATTCAATTTTCAAGTTAATTTTGAATAAAATATAATATCATATTTCTTGGATAGTATATTAAAAGAGGATAAAAATTAAAAAAACAATTATATATTGAGATCAGGAAGTACAACCCCAAATAGGTTAAACATGAGAAGATTATCAAATATATCTGAAAGGAATTAGTGAAAAAGGACTAAAAATTAGCTAAGATTCAGTACATGTGTATCACTATAAAACATGAATTGTAAAAGGTCAAATAAAATTTCATTAATACTATAGAGTTAAGTGGAGTATCTAATCCAACTAACTAGAATGAAGAATCATAAGAACCTGGTAAATGTTTACTCAAAAAATTCTAAAATAGACCATTTTTTATTTAAAATTGAACAGGTAAAAACCAAAACTAAGGTCATGTTGTTCAAGAAAACTAAGGGGAAAGATACCACATCAACAGAAATGAAAAAATCAAAGGATTCCACAACACCATAAGATGAGTGAGATTTATATTTCAAAAATACATCAATAAAAATCTAGATATGTTGGAAACCATCTCAGGAGAAGAAAATTTCAATCATTTTGTTGGTGTTTCTCTAAGCGTGGAAAAAAATAATATTCTTTCTAGTATAACAAGACTTTATCAAGAAAGAATAAGGAACAATTAGCAGGGATTATAGGTCATCAACCTGATTATAATAAATAGAAACATTACGTAGTTTATTTTCATTTACATTTGATTAAATGTGGTAATTAAATTTTATACCTAATTACATAAATAATCAATTTGAATTCATTAAGACACTAAATTGGTTAACTTTCTATGGGGGATATTATTGTGAAGGATTTTATTTAAAATAAATATTTTTTGAGTCTGACCAGTGAATTTAAACAAAAATTACTCTATAGAGAAACTCATGTTTTTCCTTAGTCCACTCTTCCCTTCGATCCTATTTGAGAATAATTCACTATTCAAGCACTATCATTTGTTTTTATGCTCATATTATAGGTCCATAAATTAATTTTATGTAATTATGGACAAACTGTATAGAATTCACATAAGGAAGTAGGAATTCACAACCAAAAAATTGAATTCATTGTATGTAAATTAAAATATACAATGTGAAATGATGGAGAATAAAGATATGAAACAAAAGAACATGTCGTGAAAAGTATACACATCATGAAAGTACTGCATAACATATCTAAAGGAATGGGACCTATGTAACCCAAATAAACCATCATTATTGAGGGGATTTTTGTTTTATATTCATTATATTTTTTATTTTTTATTTTTATTTCAGAAATCTATTTTTTATCTTCAAAAGAAAATTGCATGCCCACAATTAGCTATCTTATATTACTTGACTGATCTAGGAGACAATAATTTTTTAGGAATTCTAGGATTACATGTTTCATATTTTAAAAATTATTGAGATTGAATGAGTAAAAATCAGAATTGAAAAATTATATTTCATTATTTATATTGAATTAATGACTTGTGGTTTCGTGAAATTAGTTTATTTGAGTTAATAAAATTTTCTTTTAATTTTCATAATTAAAATTTATTAAATTTGTATTGATTTCTGTGTTATTATTATTTCATTCCATGAGTGATTGAACCAAATTTATATTTTAAATTACCTAGATTATTTTGAGTTCAAATAATTTCTATATTATCTTGAGAATGGTTTTTGAGTGATCTTGGGAATTTCATCTTCTAGAACATTCTTTTAAACTTGTTGAAGATATAAATATAAAAACCCACATTTAAAAATGATTTATTAAATATTAATTGTTAAGACCTTATCCCTGAGACCACTTATTATATCAATCCTTGTGTATCACATAGAAACCAAGAATGACCATTCTAAGAATGATCTATATTTATATCCATTTATATCCTTTCCTACCCTAATATATTTATATTGAATGACATTATAAATTGTATGTGTGGGGGAAAGGCCTGTATTGGATGAAGGTATGTGTTACATTTCATGGAATAAGTGTGAAGGTTTTATTTGGCGTGTTAGAAAATGATCATGATACATTCATTGTACTCCGATTATTTTCCCTTATTGAAAATAATAATGTTAATATTATTATAAAATAATGGGTGGTTTTTTAGGAGCGTAAAAATCACCACTATTATACTAATGAACTTTTAATCTTTGTGGATAAGTGGTATATGCAATATTTTTTCCAAGAATAACCTTTAGAAAAAATAAGGAAAAATTCAAGAATGTGAAATTATTTCTTCATATGTACAATGATAATGACCATAAATTGAGTTCTAAGCAGTGGGAGTTATCATTTTTATAGAGGATATTTTCATTGAAATTTACATTAGATATCATGTAGAATGATTTAGAGATAAAATTTCTTTTTAGATTTAATATTTTGAACATAAATCCCTACTATCCTTAATCGTTACAGTAATCAAAACATTATTTACAAAGGCCATGTGATTTTATATTATTTTTTTCTTTACATATTGTAGATTATACTATCTTTGAAAGCATAGGTAAAATTATGATATACTCATGATATGAGTATAACTATACTTGAATATTTATCATGAGTTTTGAGAGAAAATAATTTTTTCTAAGGTAAATGATGAATCGGTATACTTCATAACAATTAATTATGATATAAGAATGAATGATAAGAAACAATTCCACATTTCACATTGGGAGAATGTAAAATACTATGGTTGATTAATCACTTTTTAAAATTCTGAAGTTGAATTAACATTTCATGAGGAACTTGAAAATTTGATCCCCAGTTGATAATAATTTTTTTAATTACTTTCAAATTTGAATTCTAGTAACATGAAGTTTTCTTTTATTTATTTTGAGATTACATGATTGAGGAAAACAAAGTTCTAGGTTTGGGTGAATTAAAAGTCATATTTTTCTAGTTTATTTTAATATAAAATGATCTATTTTAAACTTTAATAAATTAATATTTATGGAATTTAATAATTTTCATAATTTTTCATTTGATATAGGAACTGATCATAAAGGGTCTTAAAAGAAAATGATTAGATGATACAGATGACGGTCAGGGACTTATAGAAATTCAAGAACCAAATTCAAGCATTAAAATTAAGAAATATTTTCACAATCCGTCCCATTGGGGCCTACGTCGCGACTCACCAAGCCCGCCTACAATATGACAGGGGATGGTGACTAGCACCGAGTAGGCATATTACTACCATGGGGGGCATTTCCTAAGTACATGTACACACGCACACATCTTCAAGCCCATAATGATGAAATGTAAAAACCCACTAGGGAACAAAATGCATGCATATAACTAAACCCATCCAACAGAGTACGATGGAAAGTAAAGTACTGAAAGTAAACTGGTCCAGAATAGAAGCCCACAAAAAAATAGAGTCTAAAAACTACAAAGTTCAACTTGTAAATACAAATATTTATTGGGACTGCAGCTCGTAGTTTTAGGATCACCTCAACCTGTTGGGAACTTATAAATCTTGGTCATGTTTGGGTCCATCCTTTACTATGTTAAAAGGCTACCCATCTGCACAATACACGACACGTATGGGAAAAGCCCATGCAGGGGTGAGTACAAAAATACTCAGAAGAGGACCCTGAAAAGCACAAATCAATACACAAAGGAAAGGTATAGTCAACTCCACAAAATATATGTCTACTGAACATACAATAGGATAACACAATCCAGATATACTCAAAACCCAAAATCATAGTATGGGGACAAGCCAAGCAATAGTATACCCCGCTAGGGATTCGATTTGAAGATTCCATGAAGCACTCATCCAGGAGAACTCACTCCAAGAGTTTGAAAACTTTGATGGTGTCCATCCGAGAAGTATCGTCTGTTGGAAAAGGTCACGAGAGATATGTACACTCATTTCGGGGGAACATACACCTAAGTGGGAAAGATCATGATACACAGATGAGGATCACTAACCCGAACTTTCCGAATACCACGAATCATCTGGAATTCACCTGGTAGGTAGAGGATCAGTGCCCTGGGGAAGTGGTCACATCGATAACTAACTCCACATATGTTTAACAATGGATAGAGTATCTCACTCTGGGCCTCTCGGAGGGATACCAAACTCTCTCTCAGAAAGTCCTGCTGAAGGGATAATACTTCTGTAGTAGGAAACGATTCCTGATCTTCAGGGGAATGAGAAAAAGGGGAAATAACCCAAAAAAAACATCTCCCAGATATGGTGGAAAATAAGATCAATCCATGTACTGAAAAGTACATGGTGTGTAAAAGTTTTACACAATGTGTCTTTAGACCCTGGGTACTAATCGTGTACTACGGCCCATGATGCAAGGCTGGTCGTGTAGGAAAGTTGGTAAATGGAATGTAGTATAGATCACATTACATGTTTGAGTAACTGGGGTCCACTCCTTGTACGAGGTCGTGTACCGATACACAGCTTTATCCCGTGTCTGTGTATCGCCCGAGATACACACTGAGTCCCGCTTAATTACCTCTGTCATGTTGCGTAAGGTCTACACACTGTGTTCCAAAGCCATGTAGTTTATCTCGTGTCTGTGTACTTCCCAGAATACATTTCGAGCTTCAAGGAAGGTCCCACACGCCATGTGACCAGGTTCGCACACTGTTTGATACCTGTCTGACCCCTAAAACCGTAGTCGCCACCACCGATACCACACGTCATGTTCTTTAGAATTACACGCCATGTATTTTGGAGTTCTCCATAATCGTGAACCTGATTTGCCACAGCTTGAGGACGCTCCAATCTTAGATTTTATCATTCGATCACAACAAAACACCAGATTTTAGGTTGCATGCACATCACGTAGTCGATTCCTTATGTTTCGGGCCTCCGATCAACCCCGAAAATGCATTTTCATCATCTGCGTGAAGAACGGTCGAAGAATGATCATTCCTAAACCATGTTGATTCGTCTTCCGCCATCACTTTTTCACCTCCACTAGCTCACCACGAGGTCATATCTCTAATTGGTACTTTTTCATCGCAAAATGGATGCACAATGATTCGTTGTTCTTGACCCCATGAAGAACGTGAGGGAAAATAAAGGGGAATGAAATCAAAAAAATCGAGGAACAAACCTCCACTTTCATTTGTCACAGTGTTAATATGCTCCCGTTAGTAGGATCAAATAGATTAGAATCAAAACAATAATCTAACATGGATTAATTCCCTGTGATCTACCTAATAAAAACACTCCCTCGCGAATTTTCAATTTCGCAGATCAACCTATTCGTGGGTTGATTTGCATTTGTCTTTTAATACAAGAATAGGGAAAATTTTAATCAAAATAACAAACCCCTACCTTGATCGTCTATGAATAGGAATATTGGTCACCGGTCTGGATTCTATTTCACTGCACATTGATCCAGGCGGTATCGTCCATCTGTGCCCGTCAAAATCCTCCAAGGTTGGATCCTCTCCAAAGTGCCAGAGGATTCTAGGGGAAATATCCACGGTTTTTTACCTAACCCAGGGATCCTAATTATTTAAAGAATGTTTCTTTGTTTTGGAAATATTTCAAAATAAAATAAATAATTTATTTATTTTATTTCTTCTAAAATGTTTCCTTTAAAATTCTTGAAAACTAACTTTTGTAGCCAACCCGTGCTGGTCAAAGTTATGCCCCACCTAAGGTAAAGTATTTGCTCTGAACACAACGATGCCCTCAGATTTCTGATTTGGGCACTCATTTAAAATATATTCTACATTTTTTGGAAAAATTCTTAAGCGGGCTGTTTAAAGGTTTAATTTATTTCAAACATTTATTCCAGGTACACTATGCCTAGGAATTTCACACCATCAAATGGTATGGTCTCATAACAATTCCATATAACATTTAAAAATAATAATACATAGAAAATTCATGACAATACATTCTCTATCACCTTGGGGATTTCTGTCCCTGAAAAGCAAAACAATGTCTACCCAAAAAGATGTGGGTACTGGGCATGGATCTGAGCCTCCCGCTCCCACATGCTCTCCTGAAGATTTTTGAACTTCCACCGGATGTGCACCAAGGGAATTGATCGGCCATAAAGGATCTTCTCTTTATGATCCCTGATCTCCACCAGGTACTCATCAAAAGTCACTCCATCCTTGATGTCCACCTCAACCCAGTCGATGATGTGTGATGGTCCATGCACATACCTCCTCAGCTGGGAAACGTGGAGTAAATCTTGTACTCAATGCAATTGTGGAGGTATATCTTGGCAGTACACCACCTCGCTAACTCTGAATAGTATCTATAAAGGTCCAATGAACCTTGGAGACAACTTGCCTCCCTAGCCAAATCTTTGTAACCCTCATCGAGGTGAGACATAATGAAAGAATAGGTCTCCCTCCATGACCTCTAGAGGTCTCTGTCGTCTGTTAGCATAAGACTTTTGCCAACTCTGTTCAGTCTTCATCCACTCCTAGATGATCTGCACCTTCTCGGTGGTATCTTGCACCAACTTTGGACCCATGAGTGCTGACTCTCTCGGGTCGGTCTAGCAAAGCGGTGACCGGCAGGGTCTCCCATATAAAGCCTTGAAAGGTTTCATACCAATGGTAGAGTGGTAGCTATTATTGTATGATAACTCCAAGAGTGGTAGGTGGTCCTCCCAATACCGACCAAAGTCCAAGATACAGGCCTGGAACATATCCGTCCAAACATGGATGGTCCTCTCTGTCTGACCATTGGTCTGGGGATGAAACGTCGTACTCAAGCGTAGCTGAGTCCCAAAATCCTCTTGTAATACCTTCGACAACCGGGATGTGAGGCAGGCATCTCGATATGAGACTATTGTCAAAGGGACATCATGAGGCCGAACTATCTTTACCACATAGAGGTGTCTCAAGCTCTCTATGGAACTCTGCTCCCAAATAGCTAGGAAGTGGGCCGAATTGGAGAGTCATTCAATGATCTCCCAGATAAAATCATGCCCCTTAGAAGTCTGTGGTAATCCTGTCACAAATTCCATTGATATTTCATCCCACTTCTACTCAAGAACTTCCAGGGGTGAGCTAATCCTGCTAGAACCCCGTGCTCAGCCTTCACCTGCTGGCATGTAAGGCATCTAGAAAAAAACTTTGCTATAGCCTTCTTCATGCCTAACCACCAGAATTGTCATTGGAGATCCTGGTACATCTTCTCCACTCTCGGATGTACCGCCAAAGGGGACGTATAAAACTCCCTCAGGACCTCCTCCTGCAACGCCACTGGTACAACCGTGTGTCCTCTGAAAAGAAGTATGTTCTCTCCACCTTGATAATATCCATAAAGATCATGTCCTGAGGATATCTAAGAATGTAAAACCACACAGTCGACATTCCCAAGATGTGCCTCCCTAACTCTCTATAAGTTTGGAGGGGTGAAAACCATTGACTGAAGGTAAGATACATCCTCTTTCTCCACGAAGGATATATGCAATGTGGTTAATTGCTCTATCTCCTCACACAACAGGAGCGAGCTCGGACTTCTAGAGAATCTTCCACCTTTTCCCCGTTCTAGGAGTATAGATGATCTCGAATTAATAATAATGAATCAACTCTAGCCAATGCCTCTATCTCATATTTATATCCTTCTGCGAGAAGATGTACTTGAGGTTTTTGTGGTCAGAGTAGACGATAAACTGCTCGCCCATAAGGCAGTGTCATCATATCTTCAACGCGAAGACTACCACTGCCAACTCGAGATCTTGGGTTGCATATATCTTCTCATGTGGCCTTAGCTGGTGTGAACCATAAGCAATAACTTTCTATCTATGCATTAGGGAACATCCAAGCCTACTCCCTGATGCACCGCAGAAAACTACGTACCTGACACCCTCCTCCGAAAACCTCAAAATCGGGGCGCTCGTCAAAATCTTCCTCAACTACTCGAAAGCCTTCTGGCACTTCTACATACATATAAAGGGTTGTCCATTCCTATTCAAGGCTATCATCGGTTTTGGTATTCAAGAAAAATTAGAAATGAATCTCCAGTAATATTCTTCCTACCCAAGAAAGCTCTGCACCCCCGTCACACTCCAAGGTGGCTCCCATGCTAACACTGCCTCCACCTTGGCTGCGTCCATAGCTATACCATCTGCTGAGATGACCTTTCCCAGAAACTGGATACCATGAATCCAGAACTTTCACTTCAAGATCTTCCCATAGAGCTGGTGATCTTGGAGTACGTCTAGAACCATCCGTAGGTGTGTCGCATGCTCCTACTCTAATGCTGAGTACACACAGATGTCGTCAATGAAGACCACTAAGAACCGATCAAAATATAGTTGGAAGATCTGATTCATTAGTTCCATGAATACTACAGGGGAATCTGTCATGCCAAATATAATCACCAAGTACTCATAGTGACAGTAGTGGCATCTGAATGTCATCTTCGGTATATCCTTGTCCCATACTCGTAACTGGTGAAAACTTGATGGAAGGTCAAACTCTGAGAACCATTGTTCCCCTCTCAACTAGTCGAAGAGGTCATCAATCCTCAGTAATGGATACTTGTTCTTCACTGTTACAAGATTCAGTAACTGGTAATCCACGGACAACCACAAACACCCATCAGCCTTTTTGGCAAACAAGACTAGGGCCGCCAAGGGTGAAACATTGGGTCTTATGAAACCCTTGACTATAAATCCTCAAACTGCACCATTAGCTCATGAAGCTCTACAGGTGTCATCTGATATGTTGATGATGAAATCGGTGCTATCCCGGGGTGTAATTCAATGCATAAGTTGATTTCCCAGTGGGGAGGTAGTCCTAGAACATCTTCAGAAATTACGTCCTCGTACTCTACCACTACTGTTAGGAATTGGGTTCTCACAAAATCTACTGCTCTGAGGGTAAGGCTAGCCCACTCATGAGTGATCAGCTGCACCCTCCTATGCATGAGCCCATTCTGTGATGCCTGGGTCTCCTTTTCTCCGACAAAAGAAAACCTCGTCCCTTACTATGGACACACTGCACTCTTTGCCTAAAATAGTAAATCTGGGCATGGACCGAAGGTAACCAATCCATACCGAGAATGAAGTCATAAGGCCTCGATGCTACCACCAAGAGGTACCAACCAAAACTCTCAACTCCAAGTGTAAAATCACACTGTCTGCAATGGTGTGTGATCATCGAGTATCCTCTCTTAGGTGTCTCCAAGCATAAGGATTGATTCAATAGCTCTAACAGAATCTCAATCCTTCACATAAGACATGTGGTGATGATGGAATGACTTTCACCCGTCTCTATAAGTATGGAAGCTAAGGTATATAAGACACAGATCATACCTAATATCATACCTGGAGTCCCTGGGTGGTACGCCTCGACCGCATGCAGCTGACCCGCCCCTGTCCCCCAGCTCCCTGATCCTGGTGTGAACCTCCTGGGGGTGGTCATGGAAGTAAATCAATGTATCTACCATCACATGTAGCTCTCCCTGCTCGTCTGCCACATCGGCCACCTTGCAGGTCTGCTTGCTCTACTCCCTTCCTCTACCTCAGTGGTCCATCAACCACCACCTTATCAGCAACATGATGGGTCAGACATTCTCTAGAGTGATTTCCCCTACCATCACATGAGTAGCACCACCTCTCCCTAGGCTGACTAGATCCAGCTTGAGATCCATGTACTATCGATCCCCTGTCCTATGTCCTCCTACGACATCTCCCACGTCCTAATCCCTATACCTAATGTTGGATCCCTTTTTCCAGGGTCTCTGCACCTGTATTCCTACTGATAACTTTCGTCGGCTGCCTCTGCTCTACCAAGAAGCTCTCGATCATCAAGGCTCACTCAAGCGCTCCAGAAAAGGTCGAAATTCATACAGGCACGACACTAGCTCGGATGTCCTGTTTTAGACCTTGCTCGAAGGTCCAAGATCTGAAGTACTGATCCCTGACCATATCCATCGAGTACCTGGCGAGGTTGGTGAACCTCGATGAATAGACAACTACCGTCAAACTGCCCTGCTGGAGCTAAAGAAGCTCCTCGATAAGTACTTATCTTAGCGTAACCGAAGAGAACTCCTCCTTAAATATTCGTTCAAACTCCATCCATGAAATAGTATCCTCATCGTGAGTCTGTGTGGTCAGACTTCACCATCGTCCTGCCGAACCCTGAAGAAGGATCACACCTAGAATCACCATCTGGTCCACTGGTGTCCTCACGAGACAGAAGACTCTGGTCACCACCTCAAGCTAGTCCTCATCCACATAAGGGTCAGACTCACCTCAGAACATGAGGGGCCTCTGTCTCTAGAACTCATGGAGAGAACTCACCCTATACCCCTCACCGGTTCGTACTGGAGGTACCACAGGCCGCACCACTGGTGGTAGTATAGCAGGTGCACCACATGGTGGCAACGCCTGGGGAACTGGTCCTTGTATAGAAGCCTCGTCACTGAGGGGGTCATCCTCGTGATCATGCTGCTAAATCCTAGAGGGTATGCACCGCTAAGGCATCCTGTAAGAAAGAAATATGTACCATGGTTAACGAGTATATCAGGATTGATGACACATGGGACATAAAAAACACAACCCATCCCTATATGATGCATGTACCTATCTCCTATTTCCCGAAAAATAGTGTTTTCATGTACCAAGTCGAAAAGCTGGTTATCAGAGTCTTAGTGTTTGGATACATCAGCCGCTTGCATGAACACTAGAGTCTTTGGCCTAAAAGATGAGATCAAAACACTTAACAATATTTCCCCAAACCAGCCTCATAGACTCTTGGTCCTAAGGTAGAACTGACCACCTCTGATACCACTCTTCCACGACCTCATCCTAGTGGGGCCCACGCTGCGACTCCCCAAGTCCTCCTACAATGGGTCAGGGGATGGTGACTAGCACCGAGTAGGCATATTACAAACATGGTAGGCATTGTCTATCTACCTGTACACATGCACACATCTCTAAGACCACAATGCTGAAATGTAAAACCCACTAGGGAACAAAATGCATGCATATAACTAAACTCAACCAAAAGAGTATGACCGAATGTAAAGTAATGAATGTAAACTAGGCCAAAATACAAGACCACCAAAAACAAGAGTCTAAAAACTACAAATCCCAGCCTTTAAATACAAAGAGGTATTGGGAATTCTACTCATAGTCGTAGGATCACCTCATCTTGTAGAGAACTCAGAAAGCTCGGTCATGTCCTGGTCCGTCCTGGAATCTTTCAAAAGGCTGCTCGTCAGCACAAGACATGACACGAGCGAGAAAAGCCCGTGTAGGGGTGATTAAAACAATACTCAGTAGAGGACAAAGAAAACCACAAAGAAATAAACAAATTAAGGGTATAGTCACCACTACACAATATATGCCTACACGGTGCTAGTCACCAGCCCCTGGCCTATTGGAGGTGGTCTTGGGGAGTTGCAGCACGGGCCCCACTAAGACGGGTCGGGACAAATATAATTTAAAGGGGTGAAAATTACTAGAAAATAACAATTCACATTGTGTATATCATTAATGATGTCAAATAGGAAGGATTATAGGACATGAATACAGGATGTGGTGGGAAAAGTAAATTTTGTGTGATGACATAATGTGTCATTATGTAACATATATATCCATGTTGTGTTACTCAAAAAACCCCCCAAATAGGTTTTCAAAGTGTGAAATGTGACTTGAGAAATTTATCCCTGCACATTATAAATTCTGAACACTATTCACGACATCAAATTCACTGATGGGACCATAAATTACATAATTTGATGTAATAAATAATTGATACCCTATTTAATGACCTTAACCCACAAAGTTGCCCAAATTTTGATGTATAACCATTTATGACACCATTTAGGAAATCTTAGTCATGATCTACTTCTTTAAATAGAAGTCATTGGGGGAAGAAAGGGATTGACCTAAAATAGAACCATTGGATGACGGTATGTTGTAGTTTTATTTCCATACTATAATTTTCTTTTCTTTTCTTTCAATTATCATAGTTTCTACCCTCTCCTATGTCAACACAACAACCCTATCCATATAGGGGAAGCTTTTTTGAGTGATCAGAAAATGGTGAGTCTAGACTTATATGATTTGTATTTGTTTTTTGTGCCTCAATAAATAAAATCCCTTATTTCCTATTATTTTCTGTTTTAATTCTAATTTCATATTTTGATACGAAAAGAAGTTGTTTGAGGGTTAGAATATATTTATTTTTATTTCATTTGTCAATGATCTATATCTACCTATACCCAATTATTTTTTTATATGGTTGAATAGATTGGGGTTGGGTGGTGAGTGCTCGGAAATTTCTAACACATGCATGGAATTGATGTAGGAACCTTTAGTTATTAGGGAATAAAAAATCATGGTTGGGATTTACCTAATCAATCAAAAGGATATACTATATTGGCATGAACATATTATGGGGATTATACTAATCTAATACTTTATTTATGGTTATTCTCACATTCATCATCTGACTAAGGTAGAGAAAGGAAGTGAGAGTGGTATCTCTCTCTTACCACAAATAATAAGAATAATGGTTCATAATTGAAAACCATGATATAATTTTACTAAGTGCATAAAAACCCACTATAAACACCATCTTTCTCAACTATTTTTATATCAATAAATACAAAATTCTTTCTATTACCAATTTTAAAAAATAAAATGAAAACTATTTTCTCAAATTGACAAAAAAGTGAAACACTATTTTGTGTGAACTCTTCTTTGGGAGACTACCTAGGTTAATTACATTACAATAATGGGTAATTAAAAAATAGTAAAACACCATGATAGGTTAACATCAATTAAAATTATAGATATTATGGAACCATGAGAAATATATAGGTATCAATACTACCAAACTAAAACCTACCTGAAAAATAAAACAATTAACACACAGAAATGATGATTTTAATAAAAAAAATATTAATAAAAAAATTAAAATGTTATAAGTATACATATATAAAATTATAAGTATTTATATGGTTCTTGATAGAATTATAAAAAATTTAAATTTCATTTACATTATTTAAAAAGTACTTATGAATATATTCATACCCGGGGTAAGGGTTTATTTAAAAAATATCACACTCATTCAAGATTATTTATGTTTAAGATTACCTTGGGGGAATTAAACGATTATGTTATAATAAACCTCATCTATTATCCTATCCTCTAGTTATATCTATTAATTAAAAATTTTCCCTTAATTTTTCTCACCCTAAGAACATAAATGTTTATAAGAATGTTTTTTAGGAAATACCACATTATTTTTCTATTCAGGAATGATTCGTTTTGTTCTATGTCCATATTTTCTTTAAAAATAATAATATTTTTACTACTCTACAATTATTTATTAATGTATTTTTTACCCATGGTTGAATTTCTATAAAGAGTTTTATAAATATTTTTCATCTCATTTTTTGAATTGTGCACTTTTTTACCAAGGTACGACTGAAATATTTTTTTTATTATACATCACACAAACATATTTTTCCTATTTCATCAATTATTCTTGTTTTTAAGATTAATTTAAAATTTTATATGGTTATTTATAAAAAAATATGATATTTTGTAAATTTTTAGTTTTTAAAAATGTTGTTTCTATGTGAAAAGGGTATTTTCCTGAAGAAATGTTCTGGATATATTTTAAAAGTATTTTTATCTA
This sequence comes from Viscum album, assembly GCA_963277665.1. Taxonomy (NCBI): domain Eukaryota; kingdom Viridiplantae; phylum Streptophyta; class Magnoliopsida; order Santalales; family Viscaceae; genus Viscum; species Viscum album. The sequence goes on from OY728151.1 coordinate 1,972,796,159, forward strand.
TGTCCACATAATTTGATGAATATTATACATTATAAGAGATATAATATAAACATACAATCCACCATATTTCACCATATAGATTTTGATCATTTTGAATTGGGAAAGCATTGACATTTCATATGTCAGTTCATGACTTACAGTTATTTATTTATTATTAAAAAATATTGATCAAGTTATATTTTTTATTCATATGATGAATGCATTAGACTTATTAGGTTATGGGTGGGGATAATAATTACATATCACTTTGATGCATTGGTAGGTATAATGATACAAAATAGATTGAGTATTTAGAATAATCCTTACCAATCTATGTATGATGTCTTGGAAAGAGGCCTCGATAGTAAGTTTAAGTTGTCTATAATTATGCATTCCGTCATTAATAAATAATTAATTTAAATTTAGGTGACTATTAATTTAGTTTTGTTACCTATGGATAAGTTATAATCCCATGTAATTATTTATGTGGAATTATTTGATCAGAAGTTATTTCTTCCATGTTATTCATGCCTTATTTATTCTTTGATAGATTATGTGGTATGAATTCCCTTAATGGGTATCTGATCTCACCCTCTATTTGTTTTCATTTACCTCTGATATGAATAATGATATTACTTATGATTTCAAGGATTAAATAATGTCTCTTATACTATGTTTTTTTATTTCCAATGTAATATGTGTATCAAGTATGTATCTGGTTACCAAGACAGCTTAAATCATGAATCTTGGATGTTGTGAAACCTTGTATATTATACCAATGTAAGAAGTAAGAAAAATATTTTGGTTACTGGAGTTGGGGTGTTAGACTGTAAGTATAAATATCCTTTATAAATCTAATTTTTTTATCCCTTAAAATAAATAACTGAGATTTGTATCCCATATATAATGATTAATAGACAACTTTGAATAACTTGGTTAATCAATATTTTTTTCTAAAATAGATTTTCTCACATATAATATGGTTGATTAAATAGATTCTCACGTCTAAGAAAATAATTTTTTTAAATCCTTCTCTAAATTTATTAAAGTTTAATTCAAAATTTGAAGAGGATGAAGAATCTATTTAAATAAAATGAGTTTCTACCCCTACAAAAACCCTTGTATTTTTTATCAATCAAGGAGTGATAAAAAGAGTTTCATGTATATAAATTGAATAAAATTTATTAGATGATATTGATAGAAACCATAAAGTGATAAATTGAATATCCAAAGCTTAATTAGTTTATTTTAAATTTATAAGGATGGTTATCATGATATGAATGGTAAAATAAATATGTGTGGAAGTGGAGAATGTCTAGGAAGGATGTTGAAAATAACTTATCTAAAATTATATTGAGGAACTTCAAAATGGAAGATTTTAAAATATTTAGGTTCTTTAATATAAATAGATAGTGGTTTTAATAAAAATGTAGTTTCAACAGGAGTTTTTTCCATTTTACAGTATGTATTTAATGTTTATATAATGAAGTGATATTTATAAAAGGTTGTTTATGCATCTAATATGGCTTATATACACCTTACAAAAAGGTCATACATTTTTTCAATGTTTTTTATAAGGGTTGTATAGACGACTAATATAATTTATATGTACTTTGTTTATGGTTCATTATGAAGCCTTAATCAAAAAAAATGTTGGCACTAGGAAGTGTGGCCTGATGGTTTCCTGATATTTTTCATATGGGAATAGAAAAGGATGACTTTAATATAAGAGCAGTTGAATAGTGGTTAGCTTCACATGTGTGGGGCATCATTGATGGTCATAAGAGGCCAGAGAATCTAGAAGTATTTCAATCGATCAGTATAAGAAGTGATTCTACAAGTAAACTAGAGACAATTCCCATGGTAAGTCCATTGTTGGACCCTTTAGAAAGAATAATTTTTTCTCTAGGTTTAAAATTAATATACATATCATACACCAAATGTTTTATATGATATGAAACCTTTTAAATTACCACTTCATCTTTAACCTTAGGTTTTGAGGTGCTTAAGATTTTTCTTATATGGGAATACATTCATTCAGTTAGATACTGGTGACTATAAGATTATTTACATATTTAATATAGTGTGACCTACCATGGAAGAACTTTTTTTCATGTCTAATGAATTTTTCCCATGATATTCCAATAAAATTGAGGAATAAGTTTATCTAATTAAACGGAACACTATAGTAACTTCATACATGAAAATGAAATACCAAATATCATCAAATGACACATTTTAAGTTCATAAGAACTCTTTGGAATTATAATTTAATGTTGTGTGTACATAAATTTATAAGAAACACTAGAATATTGAAGGTTCATATAGAAGTAAAGAAAAATATATGAAGAATAATTGATGCATGAACAGATTTTATAAACATTAAAAAGAACAACATTTCCAAAATAACATATGCCTATGAATTTCACTAAATATTAGGATCTTAAAATGACTTATATATTATAATATTAAGTCTTTTATTTTATTTTATTGTGTTTAATTGCATCTAAATTCCTTAAGGATGGACTATATGGTATTCATTGTATGTACTGATCGTGTAAATTAAAATGTATCTCTTGATTATAGGGAATGCATCGCATATCTCTAATTCATCTTATAAGACATTACTCCAATCAACTATTTCATAAGACTTTGATAATGTGAATATTTTAATACTTTTAAAGTCTTATTATAATCACTTCTGATGATGGGAACATGATGAGTTTCATGAAAAATATCATTAAAATGTGAAACCATTTGAGTATTAGTTGGGGAATTATTATTCACACCATGAAGAGAAAATCCATGATGATTATACATATTCTATATGCTGTTTTGGAAAGAAATTGTGTATTGGAATTTAGTGTAAAGTTAAAATTAAAAGAATATTTTGTTATTTCTATATATAGTGATGAATAAAATAGTGATTCCATAGTCATTATAAGGGATAACATAAAATCAATGACTAGAGATTTTGAATACTAATAATTATATTATAGTGAATTGAATGATGACATTTCATGAAACGTGAAAGTGAATAATTCGAGAAACATACTCATGTATCACTGATAATATTTAATAGAGACATAATTATTGGGAATATGGTGTTATACTATTATATATTTATTATACATTTATAAATTTGAATAAAAATAGATGTAGAGTCTTTTCTTAGATGATATTTTATATTCTTTTATGTTGGAAGTGAGAGGAGGAAGAAGAGGAGCCTTCAGATGTAATAATGATGAAGATATAGAATGTTTGATGAAGAAGAAGAAGAATATTGAAAATAGATAGGTGATGTTGTAACACCCCAGGTAAATAAAGAATATAAAATTTTCATATTTATCCATATTTTTGAATAAAATATTAATATGACTTTAAAGGGGACGCTATGCTCGATGGCGTACCCAACACGCAACAACGAGTTTCTTGGGAATCTTACGTTGAACTCTAATAATAAAATAATATTATTTCAAATGGTAGTTAACATGTAGCCGTTGTATTGGCGGGAATGGATAGAAATAACTAAAATATGATTATATATGTTTTTAAATGTTTTTACATTTATCCAATAAAATATAATAGCTTAAAATACGGAAAGAATTCAATTTTAGGCGTATATGCCCTAGTTTTCACTAAAGGTTCACTTATCACCTTTTGATGGAGAACCGTCATTAAATATAGTTTTGTTCACTCTTAAACATTCTTTTGGACCAAATAAAACTCTTATTAAGAATCGGGACATCAAAATTTACTTTGTGTAAATTTTTTGTATCTTTCCGATAAAGTTCATTTTTTTAATGAATAGTGTAAAATGTTGTATTTTAATTCAAAACCACATTTTAATCTAATTTATTTATATGATTAGATTATATTTTGAATTGGTTTTAAAGTGAAATTAGAAAATATTTTTACCATTAAATCCAATAGTGGTCGTTGGAATCAATTTCACTTTGAAATCAGACTTAAACTAGTGTCAATATTTTGATACTTATTGTTTCATAAAACACGCTATTTGTCATGACAGCAGGAATTAATTATTAAATTAATTAATGTGACTTATATGTTTTGAAATTTTTAAAACGGACTTCATTTTTGAATTCAGAATATCAAATATAGCTTAGGGTGAATTTTTGGGATTTTTCTGAAAAACTTCAATTTTTGATGAATAGTGAAACCACTAAGTGGTACTTATAAAAACTGATTTTTCCGTTTAAATGAAATTTTGCCATCATTGTGTTTTGATTTTCAAAAATCCGACATACATGGTTGTCATTAAGAAGTAAAATGTGGTTCAATGAGATTAAAATAATTTTTTAGTGAATAGTAACTTATTATGTTTTTAATCGCGATTAGTGGTAATTAGTGTAGTTTAAGGTAAAAATAATGATTTAATAAAATGAGATGAGCTTGACACATGTCTTACCCTCATTGGTTGTATCATGGCCGACCAAGACAAGCCATGGGTCAACTTGGGGACCCCATGGATCCACTTTGGTTGGGAAATGACATAAATAACATTTTATTTAATGTAAAAGTAAAATTGACACAAACATGATATGTTTTACTAAAACAATTTTTAAGTGGGGTTATACAAGTCATATTTTTGATTATAAATATTCATTGGAAATCTAAAAAGATTTCATACATCATAGTATTTTTTTTATAATTTTTAGACATTAAATAAATTAAATTATATATGACATAATAATGATGCAGCGATGACATCATTATTTGACGATTTAAATAAAATGAAAAGATAATGTAAAATCTATGAACTACACATGTCCAAAACTTATTGGATGAGTGGATTTCGAATACTTATCACCTTATCCACGAATTATATCAATTTGGGACCTTTTGAAACCGAAACATTGTTTCAAATAAAGTAATATTTCTTTACTTTCCAAAAGTGCCCCTCCTCTCCTCTTATAAAAGGCCCCCACCTCTACCTCATTTAACACACTCCTAAAGCCTTTGGCTCGGCCAACCCCTGCCCATTTACTCTCTCCACATCCCTCTACTCATCCTAGAGGATTCCCTTTGGGCATAATCCTTTCAAAGAAAGTTTTTAGGCTCAAATCAAAAAGGAGTTACACTTTTAAAGGTAATTCATTCTCTCATGTTCATTTGTTTTATTTTGCTTCTCCAACCCCCTAAACTCTTTTTATTTATTTCTTTTGTAACAACACCAGTATATTCAATATACTAGGATTTTTTTATAATATTTATTCGATCTACACTCTCACACAACTACATCAAATGGTTAAAGAACATACGGTTTCTGTGGATGGTGAAATTCTGCCTCCCGAAACGATGATTGTTCAATACTCATCTAACACCTTCAAAGGTGGCCATTATGATGTCACTATTTTTATATATGATATATAATATGTTTATGTTTTCCTTAAGCTTATGTTTTTTTCATTTTGGGCATACCTTTATGGTTTCCATTATGGGTAAACGCGATATCTTCATTTAAGGAAGTGCGGACTACCGCCCCCTCAAAATGATTTGATTCGTTAAATACCATATGTGGGGAGTATAAAGGATGGAACTGTGATATTATATATGATATTATACTGTAATTATAATATACCTTTATATCATTATTATTCCACTCTATAAAATACGAAATAGAAATGAAAGTAGCGTTCATGCGTACGTACGGCTTACCGTCTCCATGAACGGTGCATTTCATTTCTTACCTCTAAATGATTATGTAATGTTATAAATGCATGAATGTACTGGATATATATGAAATATATGATATCTAAATCATGAATACAATTCTGGTTATAATAAACATTTGGCCACACGAACAACATGTAATTGTAAGAAGTCCACTTTCGACTTAAGAACCAAATATCGACAAAACAAACATGATTAACTTAAATGATTAAATAATGTTTATAACATGGTAATAAGTGATATAAAAGGAATAATGAAATTTAAAAAGGTTCTTAAGGAATTAAAAATTAACTCAAGTTTATTATTCAGGATATTAAAGAACGATCGAGTCAAGTCGGACCCGAGGTAAGGGATCCTACAACTCTCTTTCTTTTAAGTACACTCTTTTATGTCATTTAGTTTAAGCTCATATTTCTTATGATTGGGATGTTCTTTTATATTAAATTTACTGTAATTTTTATGTTCATGTGATTAGAGACCATATTCTCTCTCATAAATCCATTTTGGAAGTTTTGAGTGGCGCCGTTAGGCTTCCGAACTTTCGTAAGAGATCTAACCTCTCTCTTTCTTTTTAAGTACTCTCCTTTATGTCACTTATTTTAAACTCCTCCTTGCAATGTTGGGGGATTTTCTTTTATATTACACTTGCTGTAAATTATATTTTAATATGATGGGATACCCTATTTGATCTCATAAATCCATATTCGGAAGTTTTATGTGGCGCCGTTAGGCTGCCGAGTTTTCGTAAGGGATTTTTCATCTCACTTTTATTCCCGTGAGATTTATGCTACATTTGCCACAAGTTCCATTGAGTGGTGTATGTACTGTCCATTATTCTACTCTTTGTGTAATATACTTTCGTTTATGAGTATTTTCATCAATGATCTATTTTCCTTCTTTCATGGGGTGTATGTTTTGAAAGATACCCAAGTCGGTAAGGGAACCTTTCACCCTCCTCTTTTTTAAAAGACTTCTTTTGTTTGGTCTTTTAATTTACATATTGTTATGTTGGGATATGTTCTTATATATCCTTATTTGTCACGACCCGTCCTCGGGGCCCGTGCCGTGACTACCCCAAGCCCGCCTTCCATAGGCCAGGGGCTGGCGACTAGCACCAAGGCGTAAAATCCCAGTAAACAGGGAAGGCATTGCCTTTATAAGTAACAACCACACAGAGTCAGCAAGCGGAAAGTAAAGTGCAGAAAAGTAAAGGGGGTCGGAATACAAGCCCAACTGAAAGTACAACAGGAAAAGTAAAGAACAGCAACTGAAGAAAAGACGGTGGCCTCGTGTCGTCCACTGGCAATCCCACCTGAAGGGTGGGTACAGATAGCCTCCAGGCTCCTCGGGTCCCACGTCCGCTCCGAGCACGTCCCGCCCAGTGGTCCACCTCCAGGTACCGTCCTGCTCCACGCCCCAACCGTGATCAGCGCTGTCCGTCGTCTGCAATCAACACAACAAGGTGCGGGCATAGCCCGTGCAGGGGTGAGTACAAGCTACTCAGTAAGGACCCCGAGACCCCCGAAGGTCTCCCGAAATCCACAAAGGATATAGCACAAAAAGAAAGATGCAATCACGAAGTAACATCTGACTCGACTTAGGTATATGCCCATACATATACCTAAGTCCCCAATTCTAGCTCTGCTCACGAGCTCAAGAACAACTCGATCCACAAAGGAAAGCAAGACTCAAATCCACAAGGAGAGTAAATAGTAAATCCACATAGGATAGTTCAACACAATCCACAAAGGAGAGTAACATAAGATTCAGCTCAACCAGGTAGACTTTTTCAGATGACGTCAAAGATGATCACTGATCCATCTAAGTCGTCGGACCCACGAAGGATCGATAGGTACTAACCCCCGCAAAAGACCCACACAGGATCGGGCTCACACAGAACCTGTAGGCAATGGCTCACACAGAGCCGGTAGGCAGTGGCTCACAAAGAACCGGTAGTAGGACCCACACAGGATCGGGCACTGATCCACGTAGGATCGCTGAGTGCAGTAGTCGACGCAGTCCACTGAGGATCTCTGCACAGTCGTCGCTGCAGTCCATGAAGGATCTCTGCTCTGCCGTCGTCGCAGTCCACGGAGGATCTCTGCTCTGCCGTCGTCACAGTCCACGGAGGATCTCTGCTCTGTCGTCGAAGTCACAGCCAGCGCTAGGGTTCCCGCACATAGCGAGCTCGTTTAGGAGGGTCCGCTCCACGAGCCGAGAGGCTGATACATCAACTGACACGTAGTCCGAAGTTGATGTATCCAAAAGTTCCGAATTGACAACAGGATCTCAACGCAACAGACGGCGCGTCAATCGGACGCCCGGTCTGAGAGTTATTGGCATTTTCGTCCCAGGGGCCCGGTTGGTTTTTAGGGCAAAACCAACCTGACCGTACTCCGCCTGTATCCGATTCTCGGGCGGAGTATGCCAAAAGTTCCATCTCACTTAGAGGAAACTACCACAGCTGACGGTACGTCGTTCGGACGTCCGTAGCTCAAGTTATGAGCGTTTCCGCTCCGAGGGCCCGGTTGGTTTCGTGTACGAACCAACCCGGCCGAACCCAAGGTCTTCCTAAACCTTGAGTATAATATACCGAAACGACCGTCTCGATCCAAGGATCGCGTAGCCGCTGACGGTTCGTCAATCGGAGGTCCCAGGCCCAAGATATGGGCGAAAGACCGAAGAGGGCCCGAAACGGGGGTTCTGGGCCCGGGGCGACCCGGCCCGACCCGGCTAGGCCGGGTCCGGTCCGGCCTGGGCGCGGCCCAGCCGACCGGACCGGCCGGCTCGGCTTCGGCCGAGCGGCCGAAGGAGGGCGCCGCGGGCTTGACCCGCGGCTCAAGCGAAACGCGGCCCCGCGGGGGGGGCCGCCTGCCACGCGGATGCGGCCGGGCCGCCGCGTCCGTTCCCGGTTCCGCGCGGCCGCGGAACCGGCCGCCGCCGCCGCCTTCCGCGGGCCGCCGGAGATGCTCCGGTGGCCCGATTCCTTTCCCGTCTACGCCGTTGTTCCTCTCGGGACGCGTCCTTCACTGCGAAATCAACAAATGGCCCTTGCGTCGTGCTTTTGCTGTCGCCCGCCAAATCCACACAAAAAAAGGAAGATCGGCGGAGGGTTGCCGGGTCTTGTTCGTTAGACCCGCACCCTCCGCGTTAGTCATAAACCACGGGAGGAATAATCAACAACAATTTTAAATAAATTAAAATTGTCGGAGATCATGTTCTTCATTTTAAAAGAATAAACACGGGGAAATAAGATAAAATAATCCAACATCCCTTACCTTGTCGTCGTCGTTGCCGAACGAGGGATCGTCGCGGGATTGGTCGTCGCGGAAGAAGGGGGATCGTCGCGTCATCGCGGTATCCGGCGTCGCGTCGCCAATCTCCGGATCAAGATCAAACGGTTTAATTAATTAAATCCGTTGTTATGAAATTTAAAAAGGGAGAATTAACGATCCGATTCTCACCTTAGTTGCCGAACGAGGATCGGCCGCGGAAGAAGAGGGGTCGCCGAAGAACGTCGCGGTTAAAGCTCGTCGACGTCGCAGATCTCGGTGTGCGTCGTCGAATTCCGGTCGCCGGCGTTCTTCGCGTTCTTCGCGTTCTTCGCGTTCTTCGCGTTCTTCGCGGGGAGCCGAAGAAACAAGATTCTCTCAAATCCTTTCAAAGGATTTTTAGGTTGGTCTTATTTTATAAACATGCCAACAAACGCAAAAGCGTAAGTAACGACCCATCAGTTCGTTGAATTAATTCAATGAGCGAAACAGCCCAATTAATTCACGAAAGAAACAGCCCATTTAATTCACGAAATAAACCGCCCAATTAAATGGTCTGTTAAGAATTAAAGAAAACGCGTCGGTTGACTTTTCAGTTACTTTGACGGGTTTTCACGGGTGCGTTACTTAGCGAAAGAAACGGCGGGGCTCGTGCGGGCCCTGCCTCACAAATATCCTACCAAGGGGGTAGGATATTTCTGGATAGCATCCTATCCAGTTCAACTCAGTTCAAGCCGCCTTTAAGTGGCTTCAAGTGGCTTCCAAACAGCTTAAGTGAAATAAAATAAAGTTGTCGCACAAACTTTATTTTATTTCTGACTTAAAGCCGCAAAATTTAAAAACCACGGTTGAGCAAACGCAACTCCGGAAGAAGCGTTTCTAAGCAAATAACGGCGCTGCGATTTCATCGGTGCCCTCAGAATTTGATTCCGGGCACCGGTTCAAAAGATAGAAAAACCCGCTCGTCCGTTCACTGAACGTACCCGAGCCAAACTTCGGAAAATGATTCCGGGCACACCGGGCCTCGGAATCAGGTGCCGTCTGAAGCTGCGCTCTTGTAAAATTCCAAAGAAAATTAAGAAAAAAAAAATTTCCTTGAAATTTGCGGGTCTTTACATTATTGATGTAAATTTTATGTCCAAGTGATGAGATACTCTTTTTATCTCTCATCAACTCATTTTGATGTGTTGTCGTTAGGCTGTCAAGGGAACTTTTTAACCCAATTTCGATTTCTTTGGGTTCAACATGTAGTCATTGAATATATCATCCATTGAATATGTGTGAATGACCTTTTATTGTTTTACACTTAATATCCAATTATATTGGGTGTATTTATATTTGTCACACATATTTTTGAGATTGATTTGTCCTTAATTTAAGGATACCTTCTTTATAAGGGATTTCATCACATTTGACATTTCTATTGAGGGTTCATTGTTGTTATGCACCAATTCACTATTAAATGGTGTATATACTGTCCTTTGGAGTATTATATCATGAATCCTTTTATTCTCATGATATTATAAAGTTCTGACTAAATATTATTCCTCGATTATTGTATTCAAGTGTCTCTAATTTTGGTAAAACCCCTTTAACCAAAATATCGTTTTAAATGTTTTAATTTTTTGTTCTTATTAATATCCATGTTTTCAAAATGGTTTTTAAGGATTTATTTATATGGATATTAACGGTTTAAAATGTTAAAAGCTTCAAGGTGGTATGGGACACTTTGATTCAAAAATCTCTTTATTAAATGTTTTAAATGGTTTTGGAAATGGTTTCTTTTTGAATGGATTCATTATTTCAATATACTAAAATGTTATATTGTGATTGAAATGTGGAAATGTTATGTTTCCTTTAATGCATGTTTTATGTGATACATTTATGTTATGGTTCTTGGGCATTGTTATGAAAACGGGTGGTTCCGTGATAAACTAAGGGCGGGTGATGCCGATATAGCTCTCAAATGCATTGGGTAACGCGAAGGAGTGAAACGTTAAGGTTTCTCCGAAGAGATTTAGGGAATATACTGTGATGGGTATTCCAAACGTAACCAAGAGGGTTACTCCCTACGTAAGAATGTTATGAATGCCTCAAGTTACCTTTATGTCTTATGTTTTCTATGATTTATTCATGATTTGATATGCCTATGTTTTATGGGTAAAGTATGATTTCATTCTTATGTATATATGAACTCATATTTCCTTTCCATATTTTTATAACCCTTACTGAGCTTTTTATACTCATCCCAAGTTTTTGAAATGATTTTCACAGGTCAAGGGAAAGGTACATGATGTGACGATAGTGTCAAGGATGTGTCAAGAAAGAATCCTTGTTTTATTTTAAATAGGTTTCCATGGATGGGAAGAATGAATATTGTCTTTTATGTAACCACCTTGTTTAAATGTGGAATGTAATGCAAGTTTCATGATCTAATCCTCTAAAACTCTAAACCTGAAAAGATCCTCAATGTGTAATCTTGTAATAACTCAAGTTTAAGTAAGGTTTAAGGCTGGGGCCTTATAGATGTACTTACTGAGTAACTATTAGCATTGATACTATTGAAGATTGAGAACCATTGTGATTTCATATCACATTGAGTCTAGGTGGAGAACAAGGTTAGCCTACATGTGTTATTATTGATCATTCTATGAAGGTTGAAGAAAATTTTGTTTGATCAAGAAGTAATCTAGTGAAACTAGGGGTAAAATTATAAATAATATCATCACACCAATTTTAATCTAGAGAATTAAAGGGAGGTGGTTGATTTTATAATACTCAAGTAAGAAAATTTCCTTTATCTTTCATAACACTTGTGTATTATAGTATAGGCAGACTCTCGAGATTCTAGGAATAACATTTCCCCACTTATATTTTAATCTCTCTCACATAAATTTGTTTTTAATTCAAGTATTAAAACTCAACCCAAACAAGTATTGTATGAGGCTCTCACGTTGAGTTCCTCCCTTATAAATCTCTATTTTCTAATATTCATAATTATTCGTCATTTCATACTAGGATGACGGTTCAGAGTGATTTATTGATTCATTTATCTTAAGTAGGATAGTAGTTAAAGTCTAAGAGAGGATAATATAATGGAATGAAAAACTCAATAAAATTTTTGTACATTGATTCATCCCCCCCCCCACCCAACCACACACACACCTCAATGTCTCTATAGGACCACTATGAACTATAGAGTCCAAAATAAAATAAAAAATCAATATCCACCAAAATCAATGGGATTTTTTCCTTTCTTTAGTTACACCAACAAGAAAAGGCTTGGAATGTTATATAAATAATATATTAGAGTAAAATGATTATAGTGGTTTGGTATAAATGAATTAAATCTATAAAAAATGGTGTAATGATAATCAAAAATATTTCTATTATCAATAACGGTTTATTAACCTATTATACTAATAATTTGTTAATTAATATGTATTTATGTTATTTTTTTATAATAAAATTGATCATTACTTATTTAAAAATTGGAAATTTTCATTACTTTTAATCATCTTTTTGATATGTTATTGGATATTATTTTAAATGACTAACTTTCATTCCAAATAAATTTATTTATATTCATCACATTCAAATTTATTTTGAATTAACTAGATATGGGTAATATTAATGAATAAAGTTTTGGTAAAATAAACAAAAACTACATAGGTAATAGAAAAGTAGAGGACATGGTCATTATAAGGGGGTTCAATGGAATAATCATAGTTATTATTTCATGGTTCTCATGCATGGTATTATCATTTTATGTGGTAATATATCATTTTTCTTCTTATCCCACTCTATGTTATATCATACTCTTTTTATCATCATAATATGGTTATTATGAAGATTTTAAACTAATAACATGAATTTTTAAACATTAAACATATTATATGATATTCAAATTGAATTCTACAAAAAAATTAATATTTTAAAATTTCAAAAATGCTTCATTTAATTTTGGTCAGAAATTTTTAGTTATTGAAGGATTTTATAAATGAAATTTGATACTGTTGTGGGTTTCTGGATCCATTATGTTGAGAGAAAATGATAACTCCCTAAATCAAATATATATCTCTCTCTATTATCCTTTATTCTAAATGATATAGTATACAATGTAGATTAAAAGATCCTTCTCAAGGATCAAGATATTACAAAAACACATGGATAGTTTTGGAAGAAGAAATAGATTTGGTTTCTATTAAGTAATTTACATAAAACTCATGTGGAAGATATTAAATCCACTAGTTTATATAAGATCATTATGTATAGATTATTTTATTCTTTCCAATACATGTGAAAGATTATATGGTTTTAGGTTTTTCTTTGTTATTATTCAACTATTTTTTCATTAATAATATCCCCACTAGAACCCTTTAGAAGAATCAAAGAAACCCCCATCATGATTGGGTTAGATTTTCATTAGATGAAGAAAATCAAAAATGGGATTTCTAAGCACCAAAATATATTCTACTATGAAATTATCATTTTAGTTCTTCAAACCAAAATACCATGACATAGAGGTTATGAAAAATGGCCATTCTAAATTCTTGTTTCTCTAAGACCATGACATGTTCATATTATAAATGGTTTATGTTCGATAAATATTAGGATACCATAAAATGGTTAAAATTAATTGGATAATATGGGGGTGGTGTTAAAAATCAATGAAAAAAGATTTACATATGATGATGCCTCTATTAAATGATTATTTGGTCACTGTGTTTTGTTTTTAGGTTCAGGGCGCAGCAAAATCATGTGATGGACATTTCCCAACATTGTTTTTTGTCATTTTCAATTATCAATCTGAGATATTCATGATGATAAAGACAATTTTCAATGAAATTTAATCAAATAAGATAGAAAACATGAATCGCACTGGAACTAGAGAAAGAGGATCATCACATATTATTTATAATTTATTTATTTAAATTTGAATTACCTTGATGGAATTATTTCTTCATTTATTGATATGGTAACAGATATGCGGTGTTCTATCATTGTGTTATAGGAATCATGTGTATATTCTCTCTAGTGGTGATCCACACATGTTCCATGAATCTCCAAACATCTCCAAAGGAATCTCCCAGTGTTATCATGGTAGAACCTCACGCTTGCATAGTCTACCTTTTATTACTAAAAGAAATACTTCCAAAGAGTTATACATGATCTGTGGGAATAATATTTCACTTAATTCTTGGAAGATATCTTGGATAAGAGAGATCTCAAGGTCTTGAGAGAATTCTCCAATTTTTTTGTCCACAAACAAAACAATTGAATTGTCCTTTTGAGAATATAACATAACTGGGTTAATATAACACTGGGGACAAAATAGAAAAATTAAACATTTGACCTTAATTATTAATTTAAAACTAGTGGAAATCCCATGTAATTAATAATATTAATATTATTACTTCTCAAAAAGTTCTTAACTTACGAATTAAAATTAAATATAATTTAAAAAATAACACTCAATATTTATTATTTTCTCACGAGACCAAAAATCTAGGTCTTCCATTCCTCTATAATATTTTTTGGAACTTTAATAATATCTGTTTTTTATTAAATAAATATCACTAAATTATTTTCCAATAAATAAATAAATATTTTATTAACAAAATAACACATAAATATTTGTTAAATATTCCGCTCGAATTATATTCTCTTGAATAATTAGTGATGAAATAAATGCGATCAAGATAATATGAATAATTATTAAACCACATGTGGGAATAATATTTATTCAACTTGTTAAATAATAAATAATAATATATTCTTTAACTAAGATTCTCGATACACTTAGTGTGTAACTATCCTTGCCTCTATCTTAGTGGATTTAGGTGAAATAACTAAAATTCCACAGTTAGCATCTTGGAACATTCCATGTCACCCATAGATAAATAATTTAATGCTAAAATGACATAATACCTAATAGAAACCCTTACTATATAATGTAATATATTTATCAGTATATCCCAAATCAAGAAGGTTCCATGTCGGTGCCCTCAACCTATGTGGTCAATGTCTCTTTCATTGACTTTCCAAAAATATAACAAACCTATAAACACCATGGCCAGCTATTTATTTAGTCTATATCATTTCAATAAAATTTCTAGAGATTATAACTTCTGTTAAATAACATAAGGTATAAGTTCTTTCTCATCTTATTCATTAACGAAATATTACTCGTGAAACACCCAACATATTCTACCTCATTGGAAACATCTATCATCATGGTTTTCTTCAACACATAAAATTACATGAATCATAAAACACATTAATAATAATATTAAATTCTAAGTAAAAATACACACATAAATATATAGGAACATCCAATGTCAAATATATATATGGACTTCCAACTATCAGGTCCCGTTCTCGTAATATCTTACTAGATATTACCAAGAGGGTACAACATGAGAAGGTGTCTAAAAGTCCTATGAGTCTCCACAATTAATAGCCTATATCATTTAGGTCTGTAAAATGATATTATTTAGATATATAAATTATATTTAATAATAATTTTCTTTCCCTTCTGGATTCTCATCATAGCGAGAACTATTAGGACATTTTAGTGGCACAACTACTCTAGGGATATTATCGCATACTATGTGATGTTGAAGAACAATAATTATGTGATAATAAATTTATTATTATTCAGAGCTATGAATTTAAGTTATCATAAATTGAATAGTAGTTGGTTCTAGGGAACCAACTACAAAAGACCCCCACTTGCAAAAGAGTCAGCTACTAACAAACTTCATCCTACTAGCACTCAAATGATATTCATACTTCATCTGACAAAGGCCTTTGGACAAGGGGTTCTGAGTGTTCTCTTATATGGGTACTCTTCTAACTACAACATCACCCCTTTGATAAAAATCACTCAAAAGGTGATACTTATGGGGTGTTTGTTTTTTCCATTGGTGTGACCTTGTCACTTTTGGAAGATCAACCACTATAGAATTATCACAATACAATGTGATTGTATCTTTATATCTAGGTTCCAAAAAAACCTCCTGAAAAAATTTATGAATCCAAATGACTTCCTTTGATACATCAGAATCCTCTATATACACATACTCCACTGTAGAATAATTGAAAATTGGATTTTTTTAAATCTTTCATCTCATAGATCCTCTATTTGGATAGAAATCATATCCTAATAGTGACTTTAGATCATTCTGATTTGTCTAAAAACTAGCACCAATATTACCCCTGATGACTAGTTCCTTATATCCACCATAACATAGGAACATATCTTTAGATCTTCTCAGAAACTTAAGGATAGCCATAACAGGAGTCTAATATTTTTCTATGGGATCTACTTGAAATCTTCCTACCATACTCAATGCATAGGAAACAACAACTCTATTACATATAATGGCATACTTGACATATCCTATCGTTGAAGCATATGGGATCTTACTCATTCTCTCTTTCTCATGGTGTGTTAGTGGAAACATTTTCTTAGGGAGTTGTAAACCATGTGACACTAGAACCAATCCCATATTAGATTTTTCCAAAGTAAATCTATTTAGTATCTAGTCAACATATACACTTTTACTTAGTCCACACATCCTCTTGGATCTATCACAAATGACCTTGTTCCCTAGAATATAGGTAGTTTCAACTTAGTCCTTCATGGAGAAGCACGAGATTAACTATTCCTTAACATATTTTAAGACTTGTATTTTTTTCCAATAAGTAATATGTAATCAACATATAATACTAGGATAATGACAGAATTTCCACTATACCTCTTGTAAACACATAGCTCACATTCACTCATAATGAAACAAAATTCTTTTATAGCTTTATCAAATTGAATGATTCATGACCTACATTCTTACTTCAATCCATAAATCTATCTATATAGATTTCACATCTTATTTAGATAACTTCGAGTCACAAACCCTTCTAGTTGTGTCATATAAACATATTCTTGATGGTTCCCAATAAGGAATACGGTTTTGACATACATCTACCAATATTCATTGTAAGAGTCTATAGAAAGTATTATTATGAAGGATTTAAACATGTAAAATGGTGAAAAGGTTTCATTATAGTCAATTCCATAGTGTTTTTAATTAGATGATATCCTTTCTTTATACATATTTATTTTACCTTTTATGTCCAGTTTTCTCTTTAATACCCATTTTCACCCAATGGGATTTACAAAAACTGGTTTGTCAACTAGAACCCAAACTAGGATTCGATATATGGAATCCATTTTAGAATTCATAAATTATCACCAAATTTTATCCTTTGAGATCTCTACTTCCTCCTTGCATAAGAGAGTTTCATCATTTCCAACCAATAATTATTCACTATTTTCAGTAACTAGAAAACCATATCTCTTTCGTTATCTTACCTCTCTTATGCTTCAATAAAGTAATTCAGTTTCAAGAACTAATTTTTAAATGGGGACATGTGGAATATGTTTATATACCAAATCATGTGTATATTGAGAACCAACTTTATTGAATTCAATCTTTCTCTAACTATCCATTCTTTTTATGTGCTCCCTCTCAAGAAATACAGCTTGTCTGGTGATATTCACTTTCTTGTTTGAGGGTTTGTATAGGTAGTATCCCTTGGTTTCCTTGGGATATCATATAAAGATTCACTTTGTACCCCATTATTTCAGTTTGTTTCTTGATAAGGCCTTAAAAAACTCCTCACATCCCCATACACATCTATGTGAAAAATAAGTTTTTTTTACTCCATAACTCAAAGGTAATTAAATATTCCACTTTAGTTGGTACTCACTTTAATATTAATGTTTTAGTTTGTAATTCATGTCCCTAAAAGGATAATAAAATATTTTCATGACTCTTCATCAACCATACCATGTCTAAAAAGATGTATTTCCTCCTTTCACTAAATTCATTCCACTGGGGTGTATGAGGTAGAGTGAGTTGAGATAGAATCCCAAACTTATAAATAACATTGATGAACTCTTGGTTATGATATTCACCACCTTGGACCGATTAAAGCTTCTTCATCTTCATTACAAGTTGATTCTATACATCATTATTGAATTCATTTAATTTATCAAAGGACTTAGACTCATACCTCATCATGTAGACAAATCCATATATACTCAAGTCATCAGTAAAAGTTAGGAAGTAAGAATATCAACCTCTAGATTCTAATGGAAATGGTCCACACACATTAGTGTGTACTAATCCTAGAAGCTTTGTGGCCCTTTCACCATATCTCCCAAAGGTGGTATAGTAAATTTTCCTTGTAAAAAAGCATTGAATCTATCAAGTGGTTTCATCTTAGATGATTCTACATGACCATCTTGATAGTTATTTGACAAATGCTTCTCATTTACATATGCAATATGGTGATGCCAAAGCTGGGTGTTATATGATTCGTGTGAACATGATTCATTATCAATTTCCAATACTTGGTTTTCATAATTTAATACATAAATTCCATTATTTAAATGTGTCAAACCATAACATATGTTGTACCTATAAAATAGAAAACTTTTATTTCCAAACTCGAAAACAAACTCATCTCCATCTAGGCATGATATAGAAATTATGTTCTTGGTAACTGTATGTACTTCATAACAATATTTCATAACCCAAATAATTATCATTGGTAATGAAAGTTGGTAGTCACCCATGGCCATAGCAACCATCCATCCCCCGTTATCATTTATCATATTTAAATCTCCTCTATAAATCTTTTTTAATCTACTTGGTTCCTTCATTTGGAAATAGATGTGATCCCCACAAGCGGTATCTAATACTAAATGTGTATATATTGAGATATTGACCTAGATAATGAAGGCACCTTTAGCTTCCCCATACTCTTGAGTGTAGTGCATCATCCAGTGGCTAGGCTTTCTACATAAAAAATATACTTCATTGTTTTCCTTGTCCAACCTCTAGATCTTCTTCTTCTTTGAACGATGATGCTCAAGAGATTTAGACTGTTTATAAGTACTGGGACCCTTTTTATTGTTCTTAATTTTCTTATTCACTATAAGGAATGTGGTTTTACCATGCCCCATGTCTTAATCCACTTATATAATCAAAGTAATAAGTTCTGAAAAAAGCTTCTCATTATTTCTCATAGTGTAATTAATAATCAGGATGGAAAAGGTCTTGATAAGTGATGAAGGTATGATATTTTTACACAACTCATCAGGTAATTTAATCCATAATATTTCTAAGAAATAAATGTACCCAGTAATCATGACTACATGAGGCCCAGGTGGTGTAGACTCTGAAATATTAGTTGTAAACAAAGCATTGGGGGTTTTTTACCTCTCTAGTCTCACCTTAACTTGATAGATATCCTGAAGGTGAGGCATTATTCTATAGGCATCTATATCCTCATGTTGTCTCAAAATCCCATTGGACATGGATGATCACGTGAAAAATTGAAATTTTTTTGAATCATTCAATTATTTCCCATACAGTTTTAGCTCTCCATCACTTGCCTCATTTTCACGATCTTTAGGAAAAGTTCCACCCAATATATATAGTTTCCTTTCCTAGAGAAGGATGACACGTAGGTGCATTTTCTATTCTTTAAAATTTTTTCCAGTGAGAAGGTTTTATTTTTCAAGTATCAATCTCAATGATATGTTTAATTTTATTTTAATTATATTCATACAAAATAAGATATGCATAATTTTAGTACATTATCATATAAATTTAGGCAAATAAGTAAATATTATATTTATTAGTCTCCCACTATTTTATCAAAAGCTAATAGCCCTCACTATTGGATTCAGAATATCCTATTTCTTTGACAATGAAGTTGTAAGGATCTATATTCCCCTTCTCATTACCCCAACATTGGTAAGTCAAACAACATGAATGGTTTTAGGTAGGAATTCCAAATTCCAATCAGATTAACTTATAGTTACTTGATCCTCTAAGTAGACCCCCCAATCCTGAAATCCTTAAATATTATTTCCTTAACCTTTTCCTCTTAGATACACCAATTCAAGATTTGGTAGTTAACCCTTGATCTGAACTAATTTAAGTCAAACCAAATCATCAATTTAGAATTACATGATAGTTCAAAACACCCAAACTTTTTCTGGTCAAGAAAAATAAACTATGGTTCTATTTTAACCAAAGTAGTGGAAGGTTATACCGACATAATATTTCAATGAGTAATTATATCCTTTTATGCGTAAATTTTAAATTCTTATCTTTTTCACAAGATTTTTAATATTAAGTGGTTTTACTTGAGTGATTTACCAATTATTAGATAATATTTATGCATAATCAAGATTACTTTTGTTCTATCTTAAATTCTCATTAATTTATTAATAATATTATTATGACAAAAATATCCATAATTAAATAACAAATCAACTTGATAGAAATAAAATAAAAAAGTGGTGTGATCAATAGTTTTTTAAGGGTTAGTTTATCTAGCGATTTAGAAACTAATTGTTGACCTAGGGGGGAAACACCTTGAACTGATTATGGTTTATTTTTATAGCTTTCCATATGTCCACTGATGTATTTATTTGAATTATTTTCTCCTCACCTCCCATATTTAACGGCCTACACCAGATTGGGATCTCGATCTTTTACATATGTTTTTAACTCACTCATGAGTGAAGGGAAAAGGGGATTAAATAAGAGAAACCATAGGAACATAGTCCCTTACTTAATAAAATGATAGAAGGCATATAGGCCTAAAATTTAATTTAATAATAAATTAAATTAAATGAAACCAATCACATAAAAGTGTATGGTCTATGATCAAGATCAAACAAATACATGCAATGAATTACGCATATAATAAATCTACCATTCAATTCTCAGTCGTTCTTGTTTAAGATAAATCAAGCTCAAATCAATTAACTGTGTTGTTTAATTAATAATTTATTTTATCTTAATTCTCATCCAAATTTTCTTTAGATTATAATCCAATATAACTTTAAACAAATTTAATAAATTAATTTAAAATTAATTGTGTACATAAATGTACCTTGAAATTAATATGGTGAATACCCATCTGATTCTAAAGAATATATATTATAATTGTATACTATTTACTCTTGTGAGATATAGAATGCATGAATTCTTATATACATTCATGACGTGTACTGTAAATTTAATGATTACAAGAATTACACAAATTTTTGGTCATGTGTTATACTTCACTTCACATTGAGTAGAAAATAAAATACAACTCATACATGATATGAATATCTGAATATTATATAAATATTAATTTAAACATTTACATATATATATATATTAAAACCCATCACATGAAATGTCTAATCAACTTAATGACAGCATGTAATAACATGTCAATAATGTTTTCATAGTATAATAAATAAATTTTAAATTTTCATAATTTTTTATAAGTGCACGACATATACAATCCAACACACAAGACGTATGGATATCACCGTATAACCGAGGCACACACCTAAGGGACTACATGTCGTGTATATTGGCTACACAGCATGTACTCTAGATGAGTGGGCCCCAATCTATCCTAGTAAACACATTTTGTGAGGTAATAACTACACAATGTTTCATCAATTCATATGACTAAATTAATTCTAAATTAATTCCTAATTCATTGAACACAACAACATGACATGTAACTCCAGTTAAACAGTGTGTACTGTTGTGTTATCTAGCCAGAATCTTTGTCACCTCTAGATGAGATCTGGAATTTTAGTTTTTTTATAAAATTAATCATATATATTAGATCTATGAGAAAAAAAGAAGAAAGAATCATACATTATGATTCAGATTAAAATAATGATTATTCTTGAATTGAAAAACTATATTAAAATTTGTAAATCACTATTGATATTTCAATAATGATAAATAATTATGTGGACGCACTGATACCACTTGAAGGATATCGGTGTAGTAGAATCATGAAAAGGGTGTTTCCAAACATTTCTTCCTTCCATTCTCAATGATAAATCTGAAATCTATATGATGATAAACACCATGTTAAAAGGAATTGAATCAAAGAAGACAGACAACATGAATCACGATAGAACTAGATAGAGAGTATCAACACATATTATTTATAATTAATTTAATTAAATAATAATAATATTGAAGGAATTATTACTTTATTGATGGATAAAGTAATAGATCTGCGTTTTACCATCATTACAATGTAGGAATCAAGTGCAGATTCACCTAGTAGTGGAATTCATGTGTTTCGGAAGTATAAAAACATAGCCAAAGGAATATTTGTGTGCTAACATGAAATATCCTTTCAATTGTGTCATCAAACTTTGATCTCAATTAGAATTTATTCCAAAGATTTCTCCATGATCTAGTGGAGGAATACTGCTCTTTGTTCTTGGGAGAGATCTTGTAGAAGGGAGATCTAAGGTTCTTGAGAGAGAATTCTCCAATTTGTTTTGTACACAACCCAAACAAATGAATTACCCTTTTGAGAAATTAACATAAGTGGGTTTATATAATGTTAGGGTCAAAATAAAATAATTTCACAAGTTCCCTTAATTATTTAATTAATCCTAGATAAAACCTCATTTCAAATAATAATATTATCATTATTATTTTTTGACATGCACTTAACATTCGAATTAAAATTAAATTTTATTTAATAAAATAATATTCAATATTATTATTTTCTAACTAGACCTAAAATATAGGTCCATCATTCCTCCATGATATTTATCATACCCTGAAAAATGTATATTAATTTATTAAATAAATATCACTGCATAATTGGACAACAAATAAATAAATAATATATTCACAAAATAGAAAATAAATATTTATTAAATAATCCACTCAAATTATATTCTCTCGAATAACTAGTTACCGAAAAAATGTGATCAAGAGGACAAAAATAATTTTTAAACCACGTACAAGACTAATATTTATTCCACTTGTTAAATAATAAATAATAATATATTATTTAACTGAGATTCTTGATAAACTTAATGTATGACCCTCAAGGCCACTTTCTCAGTGGAATTGGGTGAAGCATCCTAAAATCCAAAGTTAGTTTATAGAAGAATGCCAAGGAACCCATAGAGAAATAATTTACTGATGAAATGAAATAATACCACATACAAACACCTACTGTGTAAAGTAATCCCTTTATCATAATATCAAAAATTAAGCAGGTTTAATGTTAGTTCCATCAACCAATGTGCTCAATCCCTCATTATTTGACTTTCTAGAAATAGAACTTTCCTATAGAACACCATGAACATGGATTTATTTAGGCTATATAATTTCCCAAAAGGGGTTTGAGACATTAACTTCCATAAAAGAACAGAAAGGACAAATAATTTATTTCATTATTCAATAGTGAAATATTACTTGTGATGCTCCCAATAGATCATACCTCATCATGAACATCTATCAACATGATTTTCTTCAATACCTCAAACTATGCTACCCATAATAATCATTAATAATACTCTTAAATTCTAAGAACTAATATACACATCCATGGATTGGAACATCCAATGAAAAATATAAATGTGGATTTCTTATTGGCGGGTCTCATTCTCGTAATATCTTGTTGGATATTACCAAGGGTGTACACCCTAAGGAGTATCAATGTCCTAAGAGTCCCCACCCTTGATATCTGATATCATTTGTGTCTATTAAATGTATATTTTGGCTATAAAAAATTATTTAATAATATTTTCATTGCACTTCTAGGTTCTCATCATAGTAGGGAACTTTTACGACCTTTTAGTGCGACAACTACTCATGGGACATTATCCTATACCTTGTTATGTAGAAGAACAATCATGTTGTGATAAGAAGTTTATTAATATTCAAAACTATGAATTCAAGTTATCATAAGGTACACAAAAGTTTTTTCTAGGGAACCAACTCCAAAAATGTTGTCCTTCAAAACAATGATATACTATGGCATAGAAGAAGTTTCCAAGCCATTTTGAGTCACTGAATATTTGATATTTAATTCCTTCTCTAGGATAAAATGACATTGATTAAATGTTCAACTCCACTGATCGAATTTTATAAGAGGGACAACATAAATTTTAATTGTTTTTATACGAAAATTATTTGGTTGTACCCACTCCATTTTCATATACATATAAATTTACTATATATTTATATTTTTAGAATAAAAAGTACTTTATTGAAAATATGTCATAATAATTCTATTTTAATTATATAATTGATAATATATTTTTTATTTTCAATGTTGTACCTTAAATTTCAAATGTTTGGTGTTTCTAAATATTTTAAATTGAATCCTATGAAAGGATCCCTCTATCCTACTAACCATAAGGGGAGAGGATGCATAAATTTTTTGGTGATCATTGAGTGCACAATACATTCAAAGAATGGGAAAATAATGATAACAACACATATTATGGATTGTAAACATTGATAAAATGATATAATTTCAAACCAAAAATGATGATTTAATCAAATGAATTATCTTGGGAGTATCTTATTTCATAATAACTCATTATGTCTTAATTTACATTTTAATATATAATTTCTAAACTACATTCAATCACACACAGAGCAACCCACCATGTTTTAAATTATTTGTTTCTTTTAAAATTTAAAAAACAAAAAATAAGACCTATAAAGTGATTGAACTAGTCTTAACTCTAGATATATTTAAGAAATACTCATGGTCAACTCCATAGTTGAAAAAGGTGTTCTATAAATTATATTTATTTCAAGGACCATAATAAACTTTCAATCACTCGGAGTCATTTTTAGGGAATATATAGGATCTAGATTCAGTGTGTCTCAATTATATTTTCTTTTTTTAGCATTTTTTTATTGCATTATTAAATATAGTCACGATGAACTTCCAAGAAAATTATTATTATTCATGTGACCAATACTCATAGATGAATGAATAAGGATGTGATACAAGGAATTAGTAGCTAAAAACTCAAATATAATATATAAGGGATGGATAATCAATGGTAATAGCACATTTCCATATTCCAAGAAAAAAAATAAAGGATCAAGTTAACTTGATCAAGAAGAAGAAGTACCTTCCACCACTTTTGTTTGGCATGGTAGAAACTGGGACTATTCCCCTGTTTGGGCCTTTGGGCCACCAATTTTGTCCCTTAGTCCTTTAAGGCCTTGATGACACACATGCCTTTAGGTTAGTAAGGCCTTCGAACCACCTCAAGTCCTTTCAGCCACCATAATTGTAGATGGAATCTACAAAACCTACGTGGAACAAGTTCCTGAAGGAGGACGAGTAAGGATATTTCACCATAGCAGAAGCTAAACTAATTCCAAGAATGAGTGGGTATGGAACCTTCCATCGGGGAAAGACAATAAATTCACGGGAAAGCCCATCCAAATAGTCATGTGAAGGTGGAGAGCTGATTTCACGATGAAGATACTGGGGATTAGTAGTTCCAAGTAGTTATTATGGGTTGCATATAATGTTTGAAACCAAAGTTCAATTAATTACTCTATGTACTACGGTCCATGTAATATATATTCCTATGTTCCTTGTAGGGGTTCCGCCTCACCCCTTGAAATGTGGATTATCAGAATCAAAAAAAATGAAGGCCTTTGGGCCATTAGAGGTATGGACGTTATAGATCATTGTAAATTATTAAATAATTAACCTTGAGAGTAATAAGTAACATTATAAAATGGGATCATTTTTAAATAAATGATTATAGAACCTGATGATGCCTATAAAGTTTAGTTTTAGGGTCCATTACATGTAAGGAGATAACTCAAATATAAAATTAATAATGGAGATTAATTTTATGATAATTCATTTATTTTTTGTTATATTGAAACTTTTTTAGAAATTAAAATTCTTTTTATTAAGAATTTTGATTGAGTTCCATTATTGGAGACCTTAATTTCAGATGATGATGAAGTTCTAGGATAAGTGGCATATTTTGGGTATTTAATGGTGGTTTTAGTATTATTTCTTACTGATATTGAATTAGGAGATGTCAAAGAGTTTTTGTTTCCAAATGAAAAACTTGTTCATGGAATTATATATTAAAAGAGACTCCAAAGAGAAACCTTCACATACTTATAGGGTTGTCCAATTTTGAAAATAGTATAAAAAAAGGCCATATACTGCATCCTTACACCCCCAAATTGCATGATATAATACACTGATTAGGTGGTGGGGTATGAAGTATTTTATAAAAGGGGTTTCCTATATTAAGTGTAAGGAGAATCACATTGGATATAAGAGGATGTAGTGGTTTAAATCATTTAAACCACATTCACTATTTTATTTTGGGTGAAAGTTTCCATATCTTATTGGGGGTAGTGAAAACCCAATAGCCACATGGGTGGTCCAAAAACAATCCTTCTCTACCCTTACATATTTTATTTTTCTCATTTATTTAATAAAAATTCTTATTTTTTTTAATTTATTTTGTAGGTTGTGAAATGTGAGGAACTTGTCTGGGAAAACCTGAAACATCACTAGGTCTTATATTCTATAGGGATCGAAGGGAATTCAAAATCCCCATAGAATAGAAACAAGTTCCAAGTACTTAGGAACATTAACTTGGGAATGGTTTACCCTTATATAAATAATAACCACTACAAGGATCCCACCTGTAAATATAGAATGATCCATATGTAAATTTTTTATCCACACTATAAAATAAATAGATATAATATAAATGGAAAGAAATAAATTATACTAACTCCCATCAATAATAATAAAAACAAATAAACCTGAAAAATAAATAAACACAATGGTCACTAAATATAGATATAGTGGAATTGGGAAACAAAACAAAAATCTCAATGATCGAGGCAATACATAACCATACTTAAATATATAAGAAAATTAAACTAAACTAAAATTATAATAAGAGTCTCATCATGACCCGTGGTAACTCACCTATGTCCAAATTTATCACCAATATAATAACATGGAAAAAAATAGGATGGAACCCAGACATAATAAATACACAAACAAGACACCTGAAATAAAATATAATAGTTTCCCACACTAAAGGGTCTATATAGGTTGGGGGATAAATATTCTAAGTAGTATTTCACTAATTATTTTTTACTGTTTCCTTTCAAAAGTAACTACATTAGTGCTAGTTTTAAATACAGCTAAAGAAATTAGATTTCTCACTTAAATTTATGATGAAACCAAATATCATTCCAAAAACAATTTTGAAACACATTTTCCTTCTTTAAAAAAATAATTCAAATTCCTAATACCTCTTAACTAGCCACTTATAAAACCATGGAAAGAGGATTTCTCATTAAATTTATAAAAATAATCCAAAAAACTTATCCTATTTACAAAAATATTTCCAAATACATATTCATGAAGAATAAATAATCTTCCTTTTCAAATCCTAATTTACAAACCATTTGGAAAATTGATTTCTAAATAAACTGAATCCATAACATGAATAAATATACACACAAGAAGGCACCCAGTATATCCATAAGGACAAATAAAATAAACAGTTAAACAATGGTTTTATGTAATCAATCGAGTCTAGGGGACGAATAAAAGTCACAATGAATCCCCCAAACAATCCTCAGTAGGATCGAGGTATAATGAGAAACACTATACTCTAATATGAATGATGTTTGACCAAGTCTATGTTGTACACACCCACTCTAGGGACCCTTTAAGTGTTTTTACAGGGGAGTGATGTGGAAACCGAAGGGCTGAGGATCTAAAAAAATTCATCCCCATAGTGATTAATATTTATTTTCTCTGGTGATAGGCTCCCCAGTAAATGTTCAATTATCTTGCATGAATTTATTAGGCACAAAAATATACATGAATGATTACTTAGATTGAATACAGAGTTTGTTCAATGGATTTTCATCATAGATAATAATTTATTGAAGGATATTAGGCCAAACCCCTCTTAATCATTCACACAACCTTTTAGAATCCACAAAATAATTGATTTTCATGTTTTGGGTGACAGCACAGAGCACTGATTAATCCTTCAAAGTCATCAAGATCACCATGATCATGTCCGTTAGATTTCTAAAGGGAATCAAATATCAAATGCTTATATAGAAAATTTATCTCTATTTGATATTGGTAAAATTATAGAGGACATCTCAATTTCGTGGGTTTGAATAGTCACATGGAAATAAATACTTATTGGGCTACATAGTGGTGGTTAAATTCAAGAAAATGGTTCCCCGTCCAATATACATAAAATGAATACTAAATAAGAAATAAATGACTAGTTATGAAAAACTAATTTCATTATAAATATCATTTATATTTTATCACATACTTTAAACATATGATAAAAATATTACACGATAAAACTGAGTCATTAACTTGGCTCATAATTTCTACAATATTAAACACACATTAAATATTAAATTAATATTCAGTTGTATAATATGTTACCTTGTATTCCCTTAATACCTAATGAATACTTTTATTAAATAAATTCTACTCTGATTATTCTATAGTCGAATAATAATCATTTTATTTTTTCATGCAAAATTTTTTATTCTCACACATATCTCTAACCTCAGGGTAGTCCCCACCACATCCTTTTCTCACATTCATTGTAATAGGGTAGACTCTTGAATATCCTATTGTGTGTCACCTTATAATTCCATATCTCGATAGTTTTGAATTATTATTAAATGACCTCGATCATATTCTAGTAACCCATAAAGGTGTATAAGGAGAAAAGGAATAGTCATCAAAATAACATCCATCCTATAAACACATATTGTGTAATATAATATCTTTTTCTTGCAATATCTATTGATGTAGGTTTCACTCCTTATGTCACCATCCATACTGACTTTATTATTTGTATGTATAACTGGATATAGTTACCTACTTCTACCATGCCCATGGATTTAGTGAAGGTTCTACCATCCTGATCAACTGGGCCTGAGAAATCACATCCGGAACTCGGAAGTGATAAATTATATCTTGACCATTCAACCGATGTCATAATACCAAATATGAACCCAACACTAGCTACCTCACCATGACTTCAATGTCATGATGTTTTCCTTACATCAGAGTACATGGTCAAATTGTAATCATTGATAATGATCTCCTCTTAGGATACCAATACACATGTTCATATATAGGAACAACAAATGACACCAAAAAAAGTGGTGCTTCAATTGGTGGGTAATACATTATGATCTCATCTACTAGATGTCACCAAGTGAAAATTTCATGAGAATAAGTCCAAATTCATAGAATCCCCTAGAAAATAATGGTCACACATCATCTGTTAGGACCAATAGGGGCCTATATACCCTGAGAAGGGGGGTGAATCAGAGTATGGATATTCTTTTTCAATGTTCTTCCTGCCCCACTAGATCTTGACCTCTTTATTACAAGGGTCACTTTATTTTCACTTGTGTGTTTATTATGATCACTTATTTTCTTCTTTATCTGATGATGATGCTTTAAATGCAACGCAGTAAGGTAAGCAGGCAGACACAGAGATTTTTACTTGGTTCACCCTCACTGCCTACCTCCAAGGAGCATACGCTGACGAGTTGTCGGTCATACCTAATTCCAATATTCTTCACTAGATGTGGATTACAAAGTTCGGACACAGTCACTCTGTCCCAGGATCACTGCCTTTAAAAGTTTTAGTGTCAGCTCACTGCTTTCCCAAGTGTCGCTCCCTGTTTCTCTCTCTCTGGCTCACTGCCGGTGGAGAGGATCACCTTCTTCCTCTTCCTTTTCTCGCTGCTCTTAGAAGGAATCCACTAACAGTTTATAGGCTTGTAGGTCTCTTCATTTTCATGAAGTAATGCATCTTCCTCTGTAATTAGATTCTCTTTTGAAGCCCAATTTTCACCTGTAGATGAATCTCTCTTCGCACCGAAGGTATCGGGCAAACTTCCAGCTTCCAGACAGCCCGAAAATCACTGCTGGAAATAAACCTTACTTGGTGCGCAAGTAAATCCCGGCTCGCAAGTATCGGTGCGCAAGTCACAAAGAGCGTGAAAGTATTCCTAAACCACTTACGTGACACAAGCTTCTGCAACTCCAAACCTACGCGACTCACTTCCTTCCTCGCCTAATCCACCTCAGGCGCACAACCAACACTTGGTGCGCAACTTCCAAAACAAGCGTGCAAGTCCCACTCGTGTGACACACCACCGCTTGCGCGACCACCACACCTACGTGACGGGAGCTCTGAATCTTCAAAGTTTTGAACTACGGTGAAGAATGAAGGGGGGCGGTCCAGTATTTATAGGCATCTGGTCACCCCTACGCGACGATGCGCAAGTATCTCCTCAGCGTGCAAGTCTCGGCGCGCAGGTCTCTTCCCCTGCAAGTCACCTGCGTGACCCACTTCCAAACCTGCACGAACCATTTCCCTTTTCCATATTTTGATCTTATGATCTTGAAAAACCATAGGCGTGCAAGTTCTCAAGCTTCCAAGGCATCGGCGCGAAAGTCTCTCTACGACGTGCAAGTCACCTACGCGACACCACAAATACTTCCACGACACTTATACCTTTGCCATATTTTGATGATCTGATCTTGAAAAAAATATGGTGTGCAAGTTTCCAAGCCTTCATGTACACGACGAGCACCTCCAGATCATCCATTGCTTTTGTCGACGTTCTTGAATCAAACATGGATCGTTGACCTACGCTCATTAACTTGACATTCCATCATGAAATCCCCATTGTCAATAAATTTGTATGTAATGGTTTTCATTGTCAACAATAACGACATAGATGATCACATTGTCAACAAACACAATCACCTCAAAAATACTTCAATGATGCCTTCAAGGATTTTTTCCCAACATCATCTATTCTCTATCATTAAGATATATCTAGACCATATTAAATTACATTAAGATTATTTTTGTGGTATCTATACGCTCTCATTATAGTTTTGGAACAACTATAACCCTTTGATATGACATGAAATCTTTGGAAATTACCATATGTATAGTGGACATAGAATCACCAACATTTCTTGGCCAACATAAACACATGTATATATCAAACCGTATATGTGTAATGGTAACCAAGTACATACATAAGTTTTGTCTGGGTAACCAACTTATAAAACTAAGAAAAATAAAAACATCCCTCTCAAAACCTTTTTTGGTCACCAATCTCAAAACATAACCCTATGAAGGTAAAAGTCTCCAAGGGAACAAAATAGTGTTTTCACACCACACTAGTGAAACATCCAACCAAATATTCTATTACCCACCAAGATTTCCATGATATAATATGATAAATAAATACAACATATCACCTCAAACACCCTTGCATGAAAAATCTACTTTTTAGTGAAACAAATCAAGAAATGTGATAGGGATACATAATATCCAATTTATAGTCCATAATTCATATCAATCAAAACAAATATGGGGGATAAATTCAAGAACATATAAGTTTGGAAATTTATTTTTAAAAGTACCAAAAGAACCTTTCTTTAAAAAATGGATCAGGATATCAATCCATTTTTATTTATTTGAAATCCCTTTTAAAAACATCACTCAAATCCATTCATTAAAAACAAAACTTTAAATATTTTTAGGAATCAATTACACAATTTTAAACCATTATTTAAATAAATAAACACCAAAAACCTTTCAAAAAATTTGTAAAAACCCTTCAATATAAATTCACTTGTTTCAATAACCCCATATAAATAACCAAATTTCTATTTTAATGATCCAAACAAGATCAAATTTCATTAACCATCAATTATATTTTAGAAAATCCTATTAGGATATATATTAAAAACCATTTGGCACTCAAAAAATACTTTATAAACAAATAAATATCGTTTAACACAATTATGCCATGTGGTATACCACTTAAATAATACAGAAAATCTACCATAATGACCAAAATTGGATTAATTTTAAAAAAACTAGACATTTAAAACAACCATGAATTCATTGACATAGCATCTAAAGGAAATGAACAAAAATACCTCCCACAAACCAATTGTAAAACCCTCATAAAAAGATTCAAGGAGACAAATTTGATGGTGAATTCTCAATATGTAAAGAACACACCCTCATTAACCCTAGAAACTAAAACCTCCAATGTTGGGTTAATCTTAACCATAATCTCGATCAAAACATCACTTTGGGTTTTTGTGAGGAGGGAAAGTGAAGTGGAAATGGTTGGATAGATAGTAAGAAATGGAGAAAATGAGATATTGATAAATTAGATTAGAATTTAAACTTTAAATAGAATGATAAGAGACAAAAACCTTGGAAAGGGACTAAATAGCTCCCTTAAGGTTTCATAGGGTCAACAGAACAATTTGGGGGGAAAGGGGAAAATATTAAATTTTAATGTGGGAAAAAGGATATTTCCCCTTTAAATGAAACATTTACAGATTTCATGGTTAAGAAATATGGTTTATTAAATCATGTGGAAACTATTTTGGGGTCAATTTGATAAGAAAAAAAATATTTGTACACTTTGATAGTACAATTTACCAAACATTAACTAGTTGTAAAAAAACCTCTGCAAAAAATAATACACTCTCATACGGCCACTCTCAGAATTTCTCCTAATCAAGTACAACACATACTCCATTCCTCTGGATAAAAATAGAATATTATGGTTACTAATAAATTTTAAATGTTTTATCCAAAATGATGCACTACCTATGATGAGAAAATATTTCCAGACATAAATGAACTAAAATATCTATGTGATCCATTTTTAAATGGTCTCCACTAAACCATGAATACTAACCATGAGATGTAATAATTATTGAGTGAGAAACTTCCAAAAATTAAAAGTATCTAAGAATTATATAAACAACATTAGTGACATGCAGGTGTCACAATTCTCTACAGTATTCTACTTTCATCCCCAGTAAAGTCACTAATAAAAGTAGAAGAAAAAAAAGAGAACTAGAATCATAAAACCCTATATAAGAGGTGTGTGGGTTGAGAAAATATCATAATGACCTCGAGACCCTGAAAACACCTAACATGATCAATTCCTTTAAACAACATAATAATATCCTCCAATATCCACAAACATTTCCAAGAACAATCCTTGCTAGAACTAGTAAAAAAATATCTATAATACTCTGACCTCGCATTGGTCTCTGCACCATTTATAAATAAACTAATGTTGTGAGATATATGGTAAGAATATCCCAAATATAAATACAATCTAGTAAACCATATCATTCCCATGAACCCAAAAGGAAACAAAAATCTTCCATATGACTTAATAATAATCTAATAGAAAAACAACCATTCATAAAGCAACATAATCATTCCTGAATTAACCTTATAATCCCCAAGGAAACATGACTTAAAGAACATCCAAAAGATCTCCAATTAAGGTCACCCTAAATAACTACACCCTATATCATATAAAATGTAAAATAAAAATAACCAAGGGCATTCATAAAAAATAAAACAATATGGGAACTAATTTTATGTCACATAACTGAATTTATTGGGGGATGTAGAGCCTTATAATCCAGTCACTATATCATGGTAAACCCAATAAGATATAAAAAAACCGGATAGTTCTTAATATCAACTAGTTCCACCTTCATCCAAATCACCCAAACCACCCACACAAGACCTTCCCACATCCAACCCATTAAAAACCTGACCAAGGAAAACATCACTGGCTAACCCAAAATACAAAATAAAATGTTGAGGCATAGGAAAATTAATAATAAACAATACCTCAAAACAAAGGAACCACAAGTTATCAATAAAAACCACTTTAAGAACCTCAATAAATTTTATCTAATTGAGCACCAACCCCAAAAATAAAAAATTACCAATAAATGTTCCATTATTTCCAACTCATGAGATTTCCATAAAAAACTAGCCACCTTACTAAATAAAAAAGATCTTTATCTCCAAAGAAAAAAGGAATAGTGACTCAATAAGCCTTGGAGAAAATAAGGCTAATTCTCCATGAAATCCATTTATTGTTTTTTAAGATCCATAAAACCTTAAGAAACACAATTAAAAAATAAAATGATTCACTATAATACTCATATTCAAAAATGAACATCCTTATTCCTGCAAGACCTTTCTAAGGCATATAAATCACAAAAAACATGAATCTAAAATGATCATGATTAAAAAAGACATTAATTAGTCCCAATAAACACAAATTAATGAATTAAAAAACACAATTCCAGCATGTAAAAATTTTCAAAGAAACATAAATTTCCTTTGTATTTAAAATAAAAAACATTTTATCTTGATATTCAATTTTCTTCTAAGACACATGTGCTTTAAAAAAATAAAAAACCCCTAAAAATGTTTGACCTCAGCTAAAATACTCATATAATCCTTTTAATTGAAACCACCACATTAAGTAATGGTCCAATGATTATTTAATATAAGTCCATGCATGAATTTTAAACATTCATCTTCCTTAAAATAGACATCCACTCTGATTTCATAAGGTTATCCGTTATTTTAGAAATGCTCAAGGGTTTCACTATAAAATAAAAGATCTCAGATCATCTTCATAAAATCTAATTTATTTCCAAAAAAATTATCCAAAACATATATTGAAAAAAACCATTTTTTAAACATTTTCAGTTAATCAAAATTCATCTTATAAAGAAACATTAACACCTAGTTTCAAAAACATAGTAATTTCCATAAAACGATATTTTAATTTTAAAAAAAATCCAAATAAAATAAAAGTTGAAACCATGTAACTTGAAAACATCTCAACTACATGAAAATACCATTTTCATTCAAAAGCCAATTTTTCAAATCACATTTCCAAACCAGAGGGAATTAAATATTAGAAAAAAAAAATTAAACAAAGATATCAATTCCCCATAAAACTCCCCCAATTTAACTGCACATCATTTTTAACCACCATTAGAGTAAATTTGAAATCCAAGGGATCCAAGGAAATTAACCAGGTATAAATTTGGAACAATGAATGGTTTTCCCATGTGGGTTGGATATCCATGAAAAAATCATGAAATATCATCTATGATGGGTGGAAAATCTATCGGCATGGGCTATGCATGGTATTTCAGACCGTATGAGCTACCCATGCATATTTTCTCACTATTTTTACTTAAAATCTCAATGAGTCCCCCAAAATCACTTACATGCATAATTGAGATCAAAATACCACAATCTATTATATAAAAATATATCAAAAACAAATAATAACAGTCACAAATTCAGGGTTCCATTCTTTAAAACCCCTGGGTACCGGAGGCTTATGATGAGAAAGAGATTAAAACTCAATCCCCAAACCTACCACTTGAGTTCCAAAATATATGTATCTATAATGCCTAAATTCCCAAATAATAATAGAGATCATGAGCAACCTATAAATTCAATATTTCTAGGGTCTAATACCACTTGTAATGATATTTCCCAGGCTGACCTATCATATCAATTAGACCAATCCAACCCAAAGCATGAAAGAAGTTCCTAATCCCAAAAAAGTTGGCAACTAGTACCTAGTTTCTAATAGTGTCCACTAAATAATTCATACACCCTTAGATAAGTAATAACCATAACCAGGATCTCACTCAGAAGTCACATATGAACCATCTATAAAGTGGACGTCCATGTCATAAAATAAACTGATCCAATATAAATAAAATCAAACAAATCATAGTAACACATATATATAATAATTAAAATAAATAAACATCCTAATAAAAAATAGAAATCTCAAAATATAAAAATATATAAGAAATGGGAAACAAAAAAATACCTGGAAAATGGTCATGATATATAACCATCCTAAAAGATAAAATAAAACAAAATAAAACTAAACTACTATCAAGAGTCTCCTAAACCCCATGGTCACTCATTACTATATAAATTTATCACTAATAAACCAACATAAAAAAAATAGGAAGAAACCAAATCTCAATATGAATAGAAATTGGGCATTAAAATAAAACATAAAATCTATATACTCCTAATGGTGTACATAGGGTGTGAACAAAACACACTCAGAAGTATTTCACCAAATATGTTTTGACAGTTCTTTTATAAATACACCACATTAATGCAAGTTTGAAATATGTTAAGGAAAATAATTTTTTCATGTTCGTAGGATATGAAACCAAATATCATGAAAAAAAATAGTATTTTAACAAATTTATGCTATTTTAAAAAATTGGATAAATCATAAAAACACTTTAAAAAAACTTTCAAAACTTTAGAAATAGGATTTCTTATTTAATTCATGAAAATAATTCAAAATGAATTACTCCTTTCTAAAAAATTTTCCAAGTACTTTTGAAAATGTATAAAGAATATTTCTTTTCAAATCACAATTTATAAGAAAAATTTAAAATTAATTTTTAAAATAAACAAAATCCATGAAAAGAATAATTATAAATTTATCTCCCTAATATTTTATAGAATGCCTCTTTTTAAATTTAACTTTTTAGATACCTTATGTTACGCAGATCACCGAGAAAAAAAAATTAAAATATTATTATGGTAGTCATCACCTAGTCTTTGGAATGGAGGGAATGAATGAGATTAAGTAAATTATGAAAATATATTTTACACATTTTAATAAAATAAATTTATTAGTTACCAAATAATTATAAATGAAAATAAAAACCAATTGAACATAATGGAAACTTTTTATAAAAAAAATATATTTATGACCACAATGGAATTTAATCTTAACAAATTAAATTAATCACTATTACTGAAATATAGTAAAAAATTATATTTTAAAATTCAATAAAATATTTTTAAATTCTACAAATAAAATTATTGGATTAAGATAAAAATAATCCAATTTTAATAAAAATATATATATGTTCTAAAATTCAATTTTATCACCTTTTAATGGAGAAATTATTTCAAATACAAATTTGAAAAAATTTTATAAATTATATTTGAAAAAATAAAATTAATTTTTAAATTATTAATGTCAATATTAGATTAGTGTGATTTTTTTTTATTTTTTTGAAAATATTTATTTTTAAAACAACAGTGAAAAATATCAATATTTATATAATTGTAAACTTAATTATAAAAAATCCTTTATATGATTTTAATTTGATCTAAATGAACATAATTAATATTTATTTATAAATCATCTATTCATATTTATATATTATTTGTGTGTTATTAAACTTTTAGGCTTAAAAATACATTTTTTTAAAACATTTTCAATGTGTTTTGAGGGATTAATTTTAAATTAAATTCTAAAAATTATATTTTTTTAATATATAAAACTAGATTCCATATTTTGGTTCATAATCTCAGAATTTATTAAATAGGCCCCATTTAATTTTGATCAATATGAACAATAATATTTATAGTTTTTGTTACCATGGTAAAGGGTAAATTTTGTATTTTAGATTAAAAATAAAATGATAAGAACAATAAAATTACCCTTAAACATCCCCAAATATTATTTTATGATCTATATTCTACCCTAAACGCATATGTTTCTAGTTTATGTTATTTAATGGATACTTTCCGATGAAAATTACTTTGATATTATTTAAATTAAAGAAACCCAATAAATATCAATAACTATATTATTATTAATATGGTGTTATTCAGAAGATATATTTAGCTACAGATATTATTTTAAAATCTAAAATATTAGTATACATCATGGTGTTTTAATTTTAATTCTTAATGAATAAATAATTACTTTAAATAATAATACAACGATGATGCAAAAATTATTTTATTTATGAAAAAATCAAATAAATGATGATTCTATTTAAAAACTAAATTTATCAT
Source organism: Viscum album (assembly GCA_963277665.1). Taxonomy (NCBI): domain Eukaryota; kingdom Viridiplantae; phylum Streptophyta; class Magnoliopsida; order Santalales; family Viscaceae; genus Viscum; species Viscum album. The sequence continues at coordinate 1,972,833,791 of OY728151.1, forward strand.
ATATAGAAAATTATTTTCATAAAATAGAGTTCATTTTTAAAATCTAAATGTCAAAAAATGTTATTTTGAATTTCAGGGATTTTTCTAAAATAGTTATTTTTTTGTGAATAATGAATACTATAATTTTTTGTATATAATATTATAAGCTAAATACATAAATTATTTAGTCATAGATAGTGTATAGATGCAGTAATAAGCATTATTTTAAACTCAAATTCCATATTTATAGTACTTAGTCACAATAATCCTCACTACTGATTTTCTTGAGCCAAAATAATAAACTAATAAATTACATAATAAAAAACCCCCCTCTACTCTCCCTATAAATAACAGGCCTCACAACCCCTTATCCTAACCCATCTAAATCCTTGTATCCTATAAATATTATATACAATTCCCTTATAAAGCCTCTTCCCCATGCCCAATACCAACCGGTACTACAAAAAAATCTAAATCCATGTGACTTAATTAGGTCATCATAGAAACTATATTAAAGATGTAAAATAATCCTTCTTTCTCTTTTAATTTCTTTTCTTTTCTTATTATCACCTCAAATTCCTAATAAAAAGTGGCATGGTAACAAAAGTATAATATATATATATACTATAATTTCATTGTGGTAATGGAATATCCAACATCAGATCACTTCTTTTCTCCTTTTATTCAAAAATTTAAAACATCATCCCTCATGTGTTGATTCACCGCCTTTGTGGATGATGAGCTTTTGGTTTCCTTTACCGCCTTCAAGGATGGTCATAAAACCATTTTTATGGATAAATCAGATTATAATATGTAAATTATAACTTTTTTTATCTTCCAGAACAAATATATACACATAATATTAAGTAAAAAAACTAGTTCATTATGATTGAAAAACACCAAAATATACTAAATGTTTATCATCAATGTTTTATCTAATGAATCATCCTCATTCCATATAAAAAATTATATATGAAACCATTTAAACTTTCATATGTTTATTAATAATAAATAATTTTACTTTTGGATATTTTTTCTTCCATTTGACAAGAAATCTCATAATTATACACAATGGAACCGACCATAGAACCATGAAACAGATGCTCCAAAAAAAATTAAACATTATAAATTATTTTAATTGAAATAAATGAACTTAATAAAATTATAATAAATCAAATATATTTTTAATAAGTAATTAATTAAGTAACTAATGGATCTAATTTGACTATTCTGGACATTAAGTACAAGTTCAGAATGCTTTCGGATAAAAGGTAAGGGTTTCTCATCTCACTTCAATTTCAATGAGGTATGAATTATTCACCACTTATTCCTTTTTTGTGGTGTATTTATACATCCCTTTTATATATCATATAATGAATTTTTTATCTTTATTTTATTTAATGTTTCATTTCATAATTATTACTTACATGGGGTATATCATTCGACTGGTTATAGATTGGTAAAGAATGTCTTAAATCAATTTTCATTCATTGGGTTAGATTTCAATTTCATTGATTATTTCATTATAAGGTAATGTGTAAATTTAATTTTTACTATCATATATTGTGTTTAAATTTTTTTATTTTCATTTATAGTGAATACGCATAATCTATAAATTTTATTTATTATATGACCATTATAGGGGACTTTGTCTCAATTTACTTTTGTTGAGTCATATTTTTTATACTACACAACTTTTTTCTTTTATAAGATGGATATAAGACCCCTTTTATTTATGATTGTCAATAATTAAATATTTAATTAAATAAATATATTTCTTGTATCATGGATGTGATTATTATTTAATTTGAATACCATTTTTTCATATAGTTTTTATCATTATAGTCAACTAATTAACTCAAGAAAAATTGATAAATCAGTTTATTTTATTTAATACAAATATTTGATAATAAGGATCATTATTTATTAATTAAATTTATAATTTGATATATGATGAATTCTTTGGACTAGTATGACATCGGTTGGGGACCAGTTAATGAAATCCCTATGGGTTGGGGGCCAGTAAATTCAAGTCCCTCAATGCATCGGTAGTCTCAAGAGATACTATTAGTTGGTAGAAACCCCATTTCATTTTTTTCCAAGAAGAATAAGATGGGTTTATACCCAAATACTTAAAACATATTTTAAAATTCCTTTACATTATAATGGTTCTTTTTCTAGATACATGACATCAAATAATTAATCATTTCATGTATTTCTAATTCAGTTATTATTATCCAGTGTATTTTTACTATGACAAAATATATTGACGCATTTTAAATCTCATTTTATTTATTTCCATGTTTTTTTAAGTTATGTACCTTTACATATTGTTTAAACATATTTATTCAAGTTGTATTTAATTGCACCTATCCCTTACTAAGAATTTAATCACCCCCCTTTCTTATGTTTATTTTTTTCCATGTTTTGAAGAATTATATCATGATTGATATGCTAGGTTACACTAAGGGGAATAATTATCTTCTAAAATAAAATTCTTTTTTGTTTTTTATGTATAGAATATAATTTTATTTTCAAATATATATCAGTTTCTTCATGACTACTAAACTATTCGGTCCTTCAGGATGTGATTCCTTGTAGTCATGCCAATGTAATAATGTAAGTCATTGTCTCCATGATATGAGGGTCAAGGTCTCTATAGTTTGTATCAAATGAATTTTAGTAGAAACCTTGGGAACTATATTTAGGAAATACTATATTAGGTTACATAACCAAAAGATATACTTTGAGGATAATTATAGAATAATATCCCAAACAATCCATATTTATGAGATTCGCTGTGCATAAATTTTTAAATTTAAGTTAATTATTTCAATTTTTCTGGTAGTATACATTATTTTCATAATGATGTGATCTAATATATTGTATGTCATAATTTAGAATTGTAACCTCACATAAGTAATTATAACCTCACTAAGCCACATGATCCAAAGAGTAATGAGGATAAAATATTTTGGGGTCATGTTCCAATCTTTTGAAATGAACATGCCACCCAAACATTATTAAAATATTTGATATAGTATCATGTACTATCCAGATAAATAAATATTTATCTATGTATTAGGGATTATTAGGGAATCAAATGAACAATATTATAGGTATGAAATGGTTGGATAAAGAAAATAATAGGAAGAATTATTTTCCCACATGTGATAATTATGTAAAGAAACACCATGGGATTTCATTAAAGGAGTGGTATTTTTCTACAAGTTTGGATAGAAAGTCCCCTATGAATGTGATTTAAATGGTAAAAAAGGATTATAATGAACAATTATTCAACTAAAAGGATATGGAAAACTATGTAAATCAATGTCTCAAACATCAAAGGAATATACACCAAAATAGGATATTGGATCATACTCAAACATATGTTACTACCACAGATGAAGAGTAATGGTTAATATGCCTATTTTTTATTCAATAATTATTTTATTTGATTATTTTATCAATAATACTACATTTATAAGAATCATGACATATATAATGATTGTATTGTAGTACTTCTTTAATGAATTGAAATCATGTGATGAATAGCACCAATAATCAAGAGAAGTGATTCTGTTGTAAGTTGATCTTCATGAAACAACATAACTTGGAAAAAAATATAACCCTAAATATGTGCTTGATGTTCATATAATAATAAATATATTGTTATATCATAGTATTTATGGAGATAAAGTTGGTTTGTGATCTGATGGTTAATGTTACGTCGTAATTACTCGATGTTTGGATTTAAGGAATACTTTCAACAACCTGAGTTTTTATTCATGGAAGCATGCTTGTTTCATAAAGGTTTAAAGGAGATAAATTTATTCATATATTTTTCATGTGAAAATATGAGATAAATTATTTGGTTAAACCTTATGTTAAGTAGATTTCTTAAATTTTGTGACTTTCCATATAAATTTTTTGTCTTTCAATTTAGAAAAAAAATTGGACAAGTCTTAAAGTTAACTACTTATGGAATGGATTAAGTATATTGTTTATTAAGATTAAAGGATGATTTATCATATTTTATATTATATGGTAACCATTTTAGTTTTATTAAATATTTAAATTTTTCAGCGATGACTTGTAGATCATATAATTCATAAAATATCTTTACACATAAAATTTTTTCTTGAATATCCATCTCTAGATTTAAGAAATGAAGTGGAGGTGGATCTGATGAGATTATGCTTATGACATGGAAGTAAATCAAGTAATTATATTTTATAAAGTTCATATTTGTACATTAAAATAATATATCATCTCTAGGAAAAGTATTTTGAAATAAAAACATTATCTATTTACATTTATAGAAAATAAATCAATTTTCATTGAATAGGTCACAAATTTATAGTTTTATGGTGATTGAATTTATAATAACCATGTTCTCTATCACTCTCTGTCATAACATGATAGTTTTATTTATTTTTCATTCCCATGATTTCACTTTCAAAAAATGTTGTCCTATAGGGAAACTTAGTTTTATAGTGATCATAACATTGTCTTTTCCCTCTATTTAAGTGCAAGTTTTATTAAACCAAATTATGTTGTGAGTTTCCCATAATGGAATTTTCAAGTTTCAACCTTTTATTTTTGAAGGGAAATTTCAAAATTTATAGGATTAAATTTATTAAAGTATGGAATAATGTGATACCAAAATATTTTATGGTATGTATCTTTTTAAAATTAACTTCTTCAATATCTAACTTTACACAAAACACCGAGCTTAAAAAATGATTAAATATTATTGTGATAGTTATCACATAGTTATTGGAATAGAGGGAGTGAATGAGATTAAGTAAATTACTAAAATATATTTTGAAAAAATTTATCAAATGAATTCATTAGTTACCCATTAATTAGATATGAATATAAAAGGCAATTTAACAGAGAGGTTTTGTTTTTATAAAAAAACAATTTTTATGACCAAAATGGAATTTTATCTTAATAAATTAATTTAATAAATTTTACTGAAATATATTAATTAAATTTTTATGTTAAATATTCAATAAATTTTTTTAAAATTCAATCGAGAAGTTTTATTTTCATAAGATAAGAATAAATCCAATTTTAAGTATAAAAAAGATATATTTTCAAAAAGGTAATTTTACTTCCTCTTAAAGTTGAACGTGTTTTTAATATAAAATTTGATAGTTTTATAAATTATATATGGTATGATAAATTTCATTTTTTAAATCATAAGTCCAAAATTATATTAGAGTGGATTTTTTAATTTTGTAGGAAATTTTCATTTTCCTGGGAATAGTGAAAAATACTGATTTTTATAAAATTATAAATTTCATTATATTAAAGCTTATTTATGATTTAAATTTGATCTAAATTGAAAATAATATATATTTATTAATAAATAATTTAATCATCCTTATAACTTATTTTGGTATAAGTACGCTTTTAGTCTAAAATGTACTTTTTTCGGTAAAGTGTTTTTGATGCGTTTTATGGGATTAATTTTAAATTAAGTTTTGAAACTTTTATTTTTTTAACATTGAAAAATACATATTTTCATTAAAAAGGTCAAAATTTATTAAATATTTCCCTTTTCATTTTTACCAACATAAATAGTAACCTTGGTATTTTTTGCTACCACGGCAAAGGGTAAATTGAGTAATTTAGCTTAAAATTAAAATTAAAAAAAGATCTAAAAAATTAACCTAAAAAACACTCAAATATTATTTAATAACTTATATTTTACCCTTAACAGGTAAATTTTTAATTTGAGTTTTTTAATGAAATCTTTTCCATAAAAATGACTTTGATATTATTCAAATTAAATAAAATCATAAAATTTCACATTTATATTTATAATAAATATTTTTTTTAATATGGTTTTATTAAGAAGATATATTCAACTATTGATATTATTTTAAAATACAAAATATTTATCTATATCATGGTATTTTATTTTTAATTATTAATGAATAAATAATTATCTTAAATAATTATACAACGAAAATGCAGTAATTATTTTATTAATGAAACTATCAAATAAATGATGATCTTAATTGAAAAATAAATTTAACAGATATATCAAATTATTTTCATAAAATGGATAAAAGTTTTGAAATATATGCATTGAAAAATGGTAATGGTGAATATTTTTGATTTTTCTAAAATAGTTAGATTTTTAGTGAATAGTGAAATATGGAAAATTTTGGTATTTAATATTTTAAAATAAATACAAGAATATTTCAGTAATTCATGGTGTATAGATGATATAAGAACCTTTATTTTGAACTCACATGAACCAGTTGCTATAATTATTCACAATATTCATCACTCTTGATATTCTTGATCCAAAATAACAGACTAGTGAATAAAATAATCGTAAATACCCCTCTCCTCAAACTATAAATAAAACCCATCACCAACCCTTATCCTCACACCTAAAAAGATTTATTTCTTGTTTAAATTATATCTAATTACTTTACCAATCCTCTTAACCACATCCACGACCTTCTGGTATTACCAAAAGACAAAATACAAGTGTCTTAAGGAAGTCCACAAAGAGATGATATTAAAGACGTAAAATCCTCTGTCTTTATCATTAAATTTATTTTATTCTCTTATCCACTCCTAACCTACCCCATAGAAAGTGTCATGGTAACTAAATTATTGAATAAATACAGTAATTCTATTTTGTTAATGGAATATCCATCATCAATTCTATTCTCTTCTCCTTTTATTCTAAAAATTAAAACATCATATCTGATGTGATGATTCACCGCCTTCATGGATGATGAGTTTTCGTTTTCCTTTACCACCATCAAGGTAAGTCATAAAACCATTATTATGGATAAAAAATATTGTAATTTTTAAATTTTAACCGTTTTATCTTATGTAAGTAATATGTACACATAATAATAAATATTAACACAAAACTAGTACCTAGTCATTGAAGAATGTCCAAAATAAACAAAAATAATTATCATTAAAATTTATCTAATGAATCATCCTCATAGCATATAAAAATGATATATTATAACATTTAAAATTATGTATGTTCATTAATACTAAATAATCCCACTTTTGGAGTTTTTATTCCATTTTAAAAGTACTTCCATAATTATAAAAAATGGAACCAGCCCTAAAACCATGAAACGGATGCATTTGGAACAATGAAATATAACATTATAACTCATATTGATAGTAATAAATGAAATTAAAAATAATAATAAATAATATATATGTTTTAGAGGTTCTAAATTAAGTAATTAATTAATCTAATTTTATTATTCATGACATTATGTACAAGTGCAGAACACTTTTGGAGTAAAGGTGAGGGTTTCTCAACACACTTTTATTTTAGTGAGATATGTCTTATTCACCACTAATTCATTTTTTATGGTGTATTTATAATTTATTTTGATAAATATTATCAAAAATTACATTATCTTCATGGTATTCAATGTTTTATTTGATAATTTTTACTAACTTGGTGCATAAAATTCGATTGATTACAAAGTGGTAAGGTATTTCTCAACTCAATTTTAATTCATTATGTTAAATTTATATTTCATTGACTATGTAAATATAAGGTTATGTGTAAAATTAATTTTGATTATATTATGTTTTTGTTCAATTTTTTATTTGGATTTATAATGAATAAACATAATCTATTCATTCGATTTATGATATGATCATTGTAAGGGATGTCATTTAAAATTTCTTTCATTGAGTCATATTTTTTATGTCATACACCTATATTCTTTTCTATGATATATATATATATACACTTTTACTTATGATCATCAATCATTCAAGATTTCATTAAATTTCCATATTTATTGAATCATAGATATTATTATTGACTAATTTGTGTAACATTTTTACATACTGTGTTTATCTAAATTGTTATTTGATTAATTGGGGAAATATTGAAAAAAATATATCTTTTATTTAATATGAATATTTTATGGTATGGAACATTATTTATTAATTATATCGATTATTTTATATTTTAGGAATGATTTGGAATAGTATGACATGGGTTGGGGACAGTTTAATGCAATACTTATAGGTTGGAGACCGATAAATACAGGCCCCTTGATGCATCGGTAGTCTCATGAGATGAAATTAACTAGAGGAAAACCCTTTGAATTTGTTTCCAATAAGAATTTTATAGGTTTTTAACCACATACTTAAACCCTATTGTAAATAGGCTTATTGGTATAATGGTTCATGTTCTAGATACATGACTTCCAATAATTAAGCATTTCCTGTATTTAGATTTCATTTATTATTATCCAAAGGATTCTCACAATGAAAAAATTTAAGGAAACATTCTCATTATGAGTTTATTTATTGGCATGTATTTTGTAGTTATTTACCTTCCTATATTGATTATAATTTTTGATTCAATTTATCTTCCTTTTTACCAAACCCTTACTGGGAATTTCAGCTCACCCCTTTATTATGTTTATTTTTTCCCAGGTTTATAAGAAGTTTATTGTGGTAGATATGTGGGGTTACAAGAAGGGGAATAATGGTGTTCTCAAAGAAAATACTTTTTTATGTCTAAAATTTAATTTGAATTAAAACCATCTATTTTGTTATTAAGTGCTACTAAACTATTATTCCCTAAAGTATGTGATTCCTTATAATTATGTATATGTAATAATGTAAGACACTATCTTCGAGATATTAGGTTTAGGGTATTTACAATAATTGAATGCAGGAACCTAGGATATCCATATGGTATAATAAAATGAACAATCAAACAATAGTGTCATTCAATCAATCAAATATGGGGGATAAAAACAAGGAATAAGGAATCCCATAACCGATCCTCAATAATATCATGTTATCATGGGATACACAATGGGATATAACTAGAATGATATTGGATATGTCCCCCTTGTTTTACTCCTCTGTTGGGTCCCCTGGGAGAAATGACAACATCCCTCTAAGAACCCTTTTTATTCACTGAGTATAAAACAATCCCCTATGAAGAAACAACTCTACTAGGGAACAAGCTATTGTGTGTACAGCACACCAGTGTAACATGAATCTATCCCTTTTATTATCTACCTAGTTTTCAATGATCTAATACAATGTATATATTAAAATAAGGAAGATAATAAATGTCACAAGTTAATTGGTAAAACACAATCAATAAATCCAATATCTCACATCCAAAACCCTGACATGAAATAAATTTTTTAATGAATAAGAAAAAACAAATACAATTAGGATAAACCACATCTCCTTTGTGGTATATAATTTATATTATCCAATAAAAAGGGGTCTCAATAAAAGAAGAAATAAAACTGAAAACAACTTCTCTAAAAGATCCAACATAACCTTTATTTGAAAACTGGCTCTGGATTCCATACAATTATCTATTATTTCAAATCAAATTTTAAAAAATCACTCTTACCCATTACTTAAAAAACATAATATTCATTTTGGAATCAATTCACCACTTTTAAACCATTTGTGAAATAACCATATAATTATAATAATTGCATACTTTCTAAAATACCATTTTTATAAATCCACTGGTTCTAATAACCCCCTTTGAATCATCAACATTAAACTTGCATGGCCCAAATAGGTTAAAACTTCATTATCCATTAATTAAATTTAATAAAATCCATATATAACTAATTTAAAACTTTTAAATTCAAAAAAATATTTAGAAACCATGAAAAATCATTTCACACATTTATGCCAAGGGGTAAAATCTATATTGATTTTAAAAAATATATACTAACTATCGTATATAGGAATAGTTTAACAAAATATGTCATTTAAAACAACTAATCACTTAATGATTTCTAATTTAAAGGAAATACACAAAAACAACAACCCGGAACCAAGTGGAAAACCCTCAAAAAATTCATAACATGTCTCCTTTAATGGATAATGAAAATTCAAGAAATAACACACCCTTAGAAATCATTAATAACTAAAATTCCAAATATTAGTTCATTTTTAACCCCACTCTCATCCAAAATAGTAATTAGGGTTCACAGAAGGAATCGAAGAGAAGTAGAAATGGTTGGAGGTAGAGAAAGAAAGGGAAAACAAGTGGTATTATGGGATTATCATACTACTTACACTTGGAAAGGAATTAGAGGGGCCACAAAAACCAAGAATAGGGTTCTATATAAATTCCCTTATACTTCGTAGGCTCTATAGAATAAGGAGGGAGAAAAGGGGAGTAAACCCCTTAAATTTGGAGGAGAGAAAATGGTCATTCCCATTTTAAGTGAAATTTGGGTGTCCCTCATGGTTAGGCTACAAACTTTTCTTAATCCTGCACCAACCTTAAAGGATCCACTTAAAAAACATAATTTCATGGTTTAGTCACATGGTTTACCAAACCCTCATCCGACCCTGAAACACACCTATACTAAATACTATAGCATTAATGCAAGGTCACTCATATAGTTTCACTTATATATGTGGAAGTTATTAACCCCCACTATAAACAAAAAATTACCCACATGGTTATCCCTATATTTCACATTGAATATCACCAAACATGTGTTACCATGAAAAAAATTGTGCAAGAAAAAAATTTAATGGAAAGATCCATAGGCTTTGGTTTTTAAGTAGTCTTTACAAAACCCAAAAAAATAATCATGTAAGAGGGGAATATTATTATAAAATGATGTCTCAAACCAAAAACCTCCAAAAATATAAAATAACTAAAAATAATGTAAATTAAAAAAATAGTGATATGCTGGTGCCACATATAATCACAAGGATAAATAGATTAACTTAAACAAATTAATAATAACCATTAGGTTGTGTTGATCCTTAACCTTGGTTTTATTATTACACATTTCTTACACTAAACCTATTGTAAAATATTTGTTGAAATCTATTAGGACAGTAAAAACTAAGTCTGGATTTTTGGAATCAATATACAATATAATTTCATGTTATTTTTAGTTTTGATTTTTGGTATGTTTCAAGATTTCATTTTAGATGAATCGTCAGATGAATCATTTTGAAATCTGATAAAAACTATTTAATAAATGGAATATCTTCTGAGGAATTGAGGGAATTAATTTCATTTAAAAAAAAATTAGGTGATTTTTTTTAAACATACATATTGGATTTTCAAAATGAAAGTCGGTTGAATCATTTGTTATAAAAAATTATCACATCAAAGATCCAAATTAAATTAAAATTCAAAAACTCTTACACACTACAGCAAAATGGACTTTTGTGATTTTAATGGACGTTTTCTAAATTTAATTTAGAGTTTTATGTGTTTTAGTTTGTGAAAAAATAAAATCAAATAATAAGATAAAATTTATATGAGAGTTTTTTCCCCAAATTTTGGTTCAATTACTTTACCATTAAAATTGTACTAAGTGGATGCACATTGTTATAGTATGGTTGACTTTCATATTTCATTCACTCATACAATAAATTCATTTCACATACATGGATTTTGGAAAAATCAATAATTTTCTTATCAATGAATGATATGGATAGTTATTAGAATACTGAATTCTAATGAACATGTGTCATAGGATGTATCAAATTATTTTACAATTTATATCAAGGATGTTTTAAACAACGAAGTGTATCAGTAACTCAAGGGAGTTGGATTTAATAAGGGATGGAATTATATAACCATGATTCAATTAATCCCTTTTCATTCAATATTCATTGTTTTTAGGATTTAAATGGGAGAAAGTAAACTCATCATGTCATACTTTTTTTAGAAGTGATTTTGGATACATTTTTTATCCCAGTATTGAAAAGAGATAAGTGTAGGGATGATTAAATATGAATTTTTTAATATTTTTATGATTCAATTAATTGATCAACTCCACTATTTTTACAATACATAGGAATTTACAAAATATTTAAATTTGAGTAATAAATTGGTGTTTCTTAAAAATATGGAATAATAATGGAATTTTAATAATATAAATGATAATATATATTTCATTATCGTGGACATTAATTATATTTTAAGGTTTTTATGTTTTTAAAGGTTTTGATGTTAATACAACATGAGGATCCCTTTATCCTACTAACTATCTTAGTGGTGGATGTAAACTTTTCTTGGAAATCATTGAATGCATTTTACAGTTAAAAAACCTGTGGTGGAGTATGACCACACTTATGGTGAAGTGTAATAATTAAGTAGATAAGAGATTATGACAGTGAAGGTTCTCTAGAAATAATTCTCCTGGTATTATGTCCCTTCACCCAAACTCTGTTGGTCTATATTTACATCATTAAATTTAGTTTCTGAACTACATTCTATCAAAAACACACCAACCCCCTATTTTAATTTCTTTTGATTACATTAAAAAACACCAAAAAACTAATAAAAATATCAAACTATGTTTAACTCTCTCATTCCTTGAGAAAAACCCTATCCAACCCCCTTGCAACACCAAGTGTTCTGTAAATATTGTTTATTTTGATTCCCAAAACAATGTATCAATCATTAATTAAAAATATTTTTCTCCCTAAAACACTTTACCAAAACAAAAATCTTTTGTGGTAGGATTATAATGATTAAAATTACAAGGGATATTGGAAATTGTTTATAGTTTTATTCATTCCAATACTTGTACCTAAAGAAGACTTTTCAATGGTGATGAGCCATTTTAGGATGAATTTAAAATAAAATAATATTTCTGTTAAATTTCTCAAAAACCTTCACCAGTGTAGGAATGTTCTGAATATGTGGAAGAAATTTAAAATGAACTGAATTTTTTTTTCTGGATATGATATAGGTTTAAGGTTAATTTACAAGGTGAATAATTTTAAAAATTTCTATAACTTAAAATAAGGTGAAATATCTAATTTTTTAAATTCATTTATGAATTGTTCATAAATTTAAATATAATTTTTTTGTTAAAGCGTTATTATAAAATGTACTTAAACCATTCTTAACGGGTTTTCTGGATTATATGATCAAATAATTAAATAAAACCAAATATGGTATATATAAATTTTGTAAAAAAAATTCATAATATATGAAAATTTTTATATTTTTATAAAACAATTCATAAATTATCTCATATTTTTGATTATGAATGAGTTCATATAAAATTGCTTGTAAATTAAGAATATGAAATTGTTCATTTTTAGATAAATATAAAGTGTTTCTATTTTTATTTTCTATTTTTTCCATAAAAAATGCCTAAGTTATAAATATTTATAATTTATTTAAAATCATTTATAAATGTTTATCTGAATTTAAATTTTTTTAAAAAAAATCACCCATTTAGTTTTACTCACTTGTTTGTTATTCATAAATGTAATTGTTATATTATGAATTATTATGTAACTATAGTTTAAATGAGATAAAAAAACTTCTTTATCTTATCAAACATGTATCTGAGGAGCTTCTTTCTAGGTGTCATAATTGATTTAGTTTTCTTCTACCCTTTAATTAGCATTTTTTATTTTATGAATTTGAATTTTGGGGTTGATTAATATTCATATATATTTGGTACTAGAATTATAATGTAATTAAGGTCTCCCTTATATAAAGAACCATGGGTACAAGGACTTTGGTCTAGACTACCCATTTTTTTAGGAGCTTACGACCTGTCTAAACAAGTGGGTATGGATACCTATCACTCCATGCATACTCCTATAGGGATTTTTGATTTAATATAATTCTAGTACTTTACAAGTCACATTCGGGTCTTCTTTTTCACCATAATTAATTTCAGTCCTCTAACAAGTCATTTTCAGTGATTTTTGGATCTTTTGGATTCTTCTAGGCCTATACACAATTACTGCATGGTTAAGAAATTCTATGAAGGTCCTCCTAAGAAAACATTCACCTCTATTTGGGGTTCTAGAGGAAGTTTCATAGCTAGGCACATAGTTGACCCAAACAATGCAGCTTCCTCCCCAAACCGTAAAACTAGGGGTCGAGGAATTTTCTATTATTTGAAAAACAATATTGTCATACCCTGAAACATGACTTAATTAAAACAAGTTTCTATTTTAATACTAGAAACTCATTTTATTATCCACATTTTCCTTTTATTGGAAAATACTCGTGGCCAAGGAGACTCCTCTCGAAGATTTTCAAGATCAAATGCCACTGGATGATTTTTTTAGAAGGATATTTGAATATATTTCCTATTTCTTCAAAGATCTATCATTGAATTGGGATTTTTTCCTGACCATTATCAATCAATAGGAATTTTTTTAGTAAACCTTTTTTTATTCTTTTACTTATTAAACCCTTTAATTTTTTTCTCTTTTATATCCCATGTGAGTTTTTGAATTACATGTGTTTTAGTGTTGTTGGTTTCTTCATTCAGCTATTTTATATAAACTTTTCTTAGTTTCTCTTTAAATTTGGGTTATAAATGGTTGAAAAGAATGATTTATGTGTTTATGTTTTAAATGGTTTTTAAATTCTTGTAAATTTAATGAAAATTATTTGAAAAAATATTTTTGTTTTTAGTAACACTTGTAAAAATGGATTTCTCCCTTAGTGTATCTAATAGATATGGATTTAGATATTTATTTATTTTTTTGATTTAGATGTTGAAATTCCCATTGTATTATTCTAATATCAAATACCCAAATGTGATCTATGATGAGGTAGGGAACCATTCTTCTGGATGAACCCCTTCCCCTTATACATGTTCTTCTTGGGTAATGTATGCAATAGGTTACCAAATTCCTAGTACTGATTCACTATCGACAGTGAGCTCTTGACACCTTGACATGTTTCACTAGGGTAATGTGCACACTAGGTGGCCTATAAATCCTGATAATGTTATGAGGATCCTCAATAACCTATAATGGATATGAATCAAGGTATTTTTCTCTAGTGATATATTAGAAAAGTATGTTTGGTATGTTTAGTAAAATTATTTGAAAACATGTCAATTGTTGTGGTTTCAATAATTATGAAAAAGGATTTTTAATCCTTGTTATACATTTAACTATGTAAATCATGAATTTAATTTTTTTACATGAGCATAATTGGATAATTATATAAGTTTTTCTTATGAAAAACTTGGTGGAATATTGTTGGTCTCTATTTCTCACTTCGAGTATAGACCTTTCGGTGTATATAAATCATTTTTTATCTAATTTAGGTATGGTAAATATTAAATTGAGTGGTCATGGGTTTGTTAATTAGTAGATCATGGGATTCCTGAGGTTATTTCATTTCACTTATAATTGGGTTTTCATAGAAATCATCTACTTTGGTTGTCTTTATTTATCTTCAAAAATATTTTTTCTTATGGTTGTATATTTTCACCGGTTTCCTTTCGTTGGTATGCTGAAAATTTATTTATATATATCAAATTTTTGAAGTTCCTTTTTGGAAAAATAGTTACCAAAGTTTTTTCTTTATCTCTAGGATCTTTCCACCCACATGTGGGGATCGAGAATTCCCTTCAGGCCAAGTCAGGACCAGCTCAGGTTTTAGATAATTGGGTAATCTACGTTGGTTCATGTCAAATTGCTATCAAATGATGTGTTTCCTTATTTTATTATTGGTATGTATTTTTATAAGTATTAATATATATTATAAATCAATGTGTGACTTAAGGTGTAGTTTTTGAGCGAGTTTCTGGCCATCTCTCATGGTTACAAGCCTAAAGTTACTATAGTGATTTGGAATTTTGTCTTTTGGGATTCATGGTCTCTTAATAACAATATTTATTTTTTCATGACTCTTGATAATTCATGTTCATATATATTATTCCAAATTGTAATTTATTTATGGATCGCATGTTTTAATATCCCTTTGTCAATTTTTTTATCATACCAATCCCCACAGATGACTTCAAGTGATTCCCTATGAGGGTGATGTCAACAAACCGTGGTAGGGAAACCCTATTATTAATTAAAATATAATTGAAGTATTTTTATTCCTGATCCCAGATATAAACCAACATGTTCCACCGATACCTATCTAGGTCATAGAGTTGTAACCTCAATGATATGAGTATAAGATTCAAGCTCAGGATTTTATTCACCATAAACTATCTTCATTTTAGTTAATGAACGATCCATAGTAGGTGGGTGACTAGTTGAGAAAGATCAAAATGATTTTCAAATTATATGAGACTCCTCATTCATTCAAATAGAGGTGTGTCGTATTCAAGATTAAATATTTTAGTAGAAGGTGATGTGACTTGGTTATATTGGATAATAAGCATGAGTGATTGGAGTAGAAAGGATTCAATGCCATTTTCATTGTGAAATTGTACCTGGAGTATATGACTATGGTGAAATATATAGAGTTAATCTCCCTTGATAATGGGAATCGGTCAGTGAGGGAGTATGCTAATCATTTTTCTGAGCATGATTTTTTTATCCTAATGTTGTATCTAATGGGAAGATAAACACATAGAGGTTTCGTATAACACTTGAAATTAAAGTCCAGCCACAATTATTTATCTCAAAGTTGACCACCTATGATGAGGTGAGGGATAGGGTGTTGATTGTGAAGATTGAACAAGAGGGTAAGTCAGTATTGATCAATGATAAAATTACCTCTTGTGGTCACCCCAGTGTATTTTTTTAAGGGAAAACAAAGTGGAGAATATTTTATAGAGTAAATAGTTGTTGTACTTCCCAAAAGTCTTTTCCTACACTATCTTCATCAATTAGTTGATTTATTTGTTCCCGGTGTGGTCATATATAACATGAAAAAAGATTTAGTATCTTTCCTCAAAACATTTACAACTCATGTATATGTAACAGCCACGTATAAGATTGTTTTCAGGATCTATCATTTCCATACTCTAGCATAGCCTAGTCAGTTCCAAGACGATATGTGTTATAGTAAGATACTTCATGAACTACATTATTCCAGCTATAGGTCTCCAAAATGAAGTAGTTACATCCAGTGGAAGTGTATCCAATAGAATTTTATGCAAGTCATGTGATAGATAGAGGTTCCATTTTTATTAATTCTCATTTAGTGTCTTCTTTTTTCAATACAGGTGAATCACACTCTTATGTGTCTACGCATATAGTGTGTCCTATAAAACTTCCAACATGCTTCATTCCATTCATTATTGAATTGGAGACACCTATAGGAAAGAATAAGGGGGAAGGTTTCTAATGTCTCTCATTCCATTTGTTTGTCTGAAACACATAAATGATATTGTATTTCTTACTTCTTGATTTGGAGCTCTTTGATTTATTAATCCATATGGGTCTGTTGATTACTCATGAGGCCCAAATCAATGTTTACCTTTGACGAGTGTCGTCACTACTCCTAAAGAGAGGCCCCATATGTTTCAACGTGAGTATGATTTGAGGTATAATTGGGTGGACCACATATTCTAGATACTGGTAAGTTGTTTTTTCTGTACCTAAGTTGGGAAATGATTTTAATAATGGTGATCTCTCAGCAATAGTAAATTATTTCCTTAAAATGTTTCTAAATAACATCTCAAGTTTTACTTCAGAGTGGGAGGTGAAGTTATCAATTGACATAGTACAAATAAATCAACTAATACTGATGTCATCTTATTAAATTTATTTAGTTGGGTTAAAGGAGATGAACATTCAATTGTATTATTTGAGGACCAAGGGATTTATAGGATTGATTGTTCCCCTTTTTAAGACCATTTACTCCCCACCAATCAATAAAATTGGACACATCTATTATGAATCTATTATAATAATCTTAATCAATTAGTGATAAAAAAACGATTTACAGACACTCAAAATTTATTCAATTAGTTGAAAGGGGAAAAGTGGTTTTCTAAAATTGATCATTGGTCTAATTCTCACCAGCTCAGAATCGGGGAATTAGAAATTCCTAAGACCTCTTTTGGGGAATGTATGACTATTTTGACTAAATCATGATTTCGTTTGGTCTAACTTACATTCACAAACACTTTTTTTAATTCACACTGGTTGTGTTCAAATTAGATTTATTATATCCCAAACTACACATTCAACTAAAGCATAGTATAATAATAGTGTGGGGTGAATACCATGGGAAAATGAGCTGGATGATAGGATCCAAGGCTTTGAACCTAATGTGAAGGATTCCACGCAAGTTTATTGAGTTTGGAAAAAACACATTCTAAGGTAATTGAGGTTGATCTTGGAGAGAGAGAAGGGATCATGGCCAATTTTAGGGTTCAGGTAAAATGATAATATTAATACTAACTTTATATGGTCATAAGGATTAGACTATAAAGATATATAAGGTCACTAGTTAACTATGGTCAAACCAAATAGATCTATCTAAGAGGAAACTATTTCTTGGTCTGGAGATAGCTACAAACTAAATTCATTAATCCTAGCTTCTAAGGGAGAAATTATCCCAGGCTATTACTGATAACCTATTATACTCCATTCAGGTTATGGTAATTCATTAAAACTTCCCATAGTCAAGTTTGTTTAAATGAATTAGATAAAAAAAATTAACATGACTATTATACTTATGGTTTCCAAGTTTATAATTAAAGATTCATTAAATTCAAACATCCCTACTCTCATCCCCTACCGTATGTGGTTTAGCGACTCATGATAGAATTAATCAAGAACAAGTAAAGAATTTAAAACATAACCCACATACCAATAATAATTGATATCAATAAATTAAAGATCATGTATTCAGTATTGAGCAGTCTAAAACTCAAATCCATCACAACATCAAAAAAAACATACCTAAAATAAGAATAGGTAAAAATTCAATAACGGATTGTCATTGTTTGTTTATTGAAATGGAGAATGCATTTTGATTATCTTAGTGATGTAAAATAATGAATAATAATTTAAAATTTTCATCCAAAATGATTTAATTGATGTAAAAAACGAAAAGGATTGAAACAAGTTTGAGTTTATGGAGAAGGAAGAAGAAATAATGAGAGAATAATCAGATAAAAATGAGAGAAATTGAAGAAATTTCGAGCATCTATAACCTCTATCCTTTGTGTTCCTCCTATAGGTAAATAATTAGGATATTACATGACATGTAATGTGATTCCACATCATATAATTCAAATCCAATATTTCCTCCATGAATTTTGATTTTGGAATGAATCCCATGGGAATCTCATCTTTGATCCTAGAGATTTGGAAATTTACTCCTTTTATTATGTATAACTGGTCTACATGATGTAAATCTTCCTTTGGTCTGGATCTTCAAAGTAGGAATTGATATTCATACTTTACATGACGTATATTGGTGGATCAAGTATTTTAATCTCATTATGTATTGAAATTATTTCTTTAATAGATTCACAATTTTTAATATACTATTAAATATGACTACATGTTATGTATGTGAGTTTCACGATGTGTAATGAACATTTTTTCCCTTTTCTTAAACATTTCCTTTGAAATCCTAGAAACCTATTTCCTGAAATAATCAACACATACCAAGTTTATTATCAATTAAAACATGTATAATCTTTATTCACCCGGTATTAGAGTGTATATATTATTTAATATTATTAAATTCCACCACTCTTAAACAATTTCTTATCCTCAAGAAAAAAGATCTCAATAAGGATTTTTAATGGTAAGAAATTTTAAAAAACAAGAAACACTAATTGTAACTTGGATAAAAAAAACTAAGTATATGTAGAAAATATCAATCTCCAAAATCATCCCTTCATAGAAAATTACCCATTCCACATAGCTAAGTTCTTTGAACAAATTATTGATCTTTTAGTTACAATTTCTTAACAATTATTTAAATTCTATACCCATTTTCAATTTACCTCACAATGAATTTTATCTCATCACTAAGGGTGAAATAAAACTGGATATATGATCATAACATGAGTATGTGTTTCTAACCATAGGCCATTATTGGTTCTATAATCTTTACTTTATAAATAAAAATACAAAATAAATTATAATTGATTTAGAAAATAGGTTCAAATGAAACTGAGGATGAGGGAAGGTGGGTAAATAGTGAAATTAACAAGCCTAAAAAAGGAGGTTAATCTCTGATGTATAATGCATGAATGTTTTGAATAGTGTAATGAAATAAATCCTACCATGAAAAATGAATTCCATGCTCCTAGTAGATCACGTTGGATCCATGAATATATCAGTTAAATGATGAAGGAATCGTATTCCTTTATTTTCCTTTTCTTGTTATATTATTTTTCAAAAGTCAGGTCTATTTAAGATCTCACATCCATCCTCTAACCACATAAAATCCTTCAAGGGATTCATCGGTGTGGAAATTTCATTTTTTTTAGTTTCTTAAAACATAACCCAATTATATTTTTCTTTTTCTGTTTGTATTTTTAAAAGTAACAAGATATGTGTAGAATAAGAAGAATTTCACATGGATAAAAATAAAAAAAAACTCTTGTAAGAACCACAATACATCTTCTCAATGAAATCATCATACGCCCTTTGGATGAAAAATTCCCCCATACTTGTTCAAAGTAAAGTCATGCATCATAAAAAGTCCATTGTATGAAGGGATAATCAACATAGAATAGCTGCATCATGTTAAATTAATTCATGGAAACTATGGTCTTAATGTAGAAAATATTTATGGTGGGTCTTGGGAAAAATAGCTCAAAAAATATTGCCTCAATAATATTAAAATTCTATTTGTTTATTTATATCCTCAATAAGATCTCAATGCAAGTTATTATAGGTTTATATGTACCCGGTTTCAACCAATTAATTTTTTTAAAAAAGAATATCAAATCATAGGCTTAGAATCCTCTTATTAATGGGAGTAAATATAAAAAATTAGAAATCACTAAGGATATAAAATCAAGTAATAAGTCAATTAAAAGCAACATCAAAAAAATTTAATATTGAATTAAATTAATAAACTCATCATTCATTCTAAAAATATAAATGTAATAAAAATATTTAATTCCAACAATTTTCATCTTAACTATTTCTATAATTTAAATTGGTCTAATGGGTTTCAGGTTTAAAGCATGATTCCTAATGAAAAATGACTCCCAGATAAATGAAAAAAAGAAATAATTCAACAGTATCAAAATTGAAACTAAAGATAAACTCCCCCACACATAGAATTAGATATTGACTGCATTATCTATGAAAATACCATGGGAGGGGTATGAAAAATAAAGTTTAGAAATGTAAATTGAAATTTTGAAAATTTAATACTAAGATATCAAAAGGTCCTTGTAACGAGTGGAATTCCAGGAGGAAATTAGAGCAATCATATAACACCCAAAACATTTTATGGTACTCTTATATTAAATACATTCTATTCAAATCCTATATTTCATGAATCACTATGTCTTTTTTGAATCAAAACATTATAGGAGAAACATATAAGATATACATTAAACATAAATTTTTCACTTCTATGTTTTGAATTTTGAAAAACAATCATCTAGAGTTGTGATGAGGAAGTCATTTGGAGTCTAATAAAACCAACTTGATTTTTTGATGGATAGTAACATAAATTTATGGATAGAAAAATGAATTCTGATATGACTCATATAAATATTAAATAATGATAATATTTTATTTTCTTAAGGTAATAAGATAAGGAGATCTTAATTAATTTTTCAACAAGATATAGAACTAATTATACCTTTAAAATTGTTATTTTTAAAATTCACTATGATTTTATTTAAAAATTAAATTAAAAATACATAGAAAATTATTTTCAAAAAATGGAGTTCATTTTTTAATTCTACACATCGAAAAATGGTTATGGTAAATTTTTAGGATTTTTCTAAAATACATAAATTCTTCATGAATAGTAGAAATACAGTTTCGAGTTTTCGGTAGTTTAATGACATCATAATGGTATAATAATAAAATATAAAATTATGGTCAACTTTTTTTTAGTAACTTGTGACATGAGGTGTCCCAAGTGGCTAAAACCATGGGAAAATACCCTAGGCAAGCCCATGGTTTGGCAAAAACCACTAATGAGGTGTCCCTTTGAAACTATTAAAAAATTACCTCTCGTTTTCTACAAATACCCACTCTTCCATTCATTTTATTTCATTAAAAATCCATAATCCTAAAAGATATGGTGTTATTACTTCTCTAGTAGTCCTACCAAGGTGTCTTTAATCCCCTATGATCATGTCCTTCAAGATCTAGGAGTTACTCTACAAGGTAAGGGAATCCTTCATTCTCTTCTTTAAGTCGAAACTTCTTTTATGTTAGCTATTTGAAATTTCTTTATATTATGTTGGGGTTTGATTTTATTTATTCTTGTTACTTTCCTTCTAATTTCAATATTATTATATACCCTTTTCTTTTCATCATTTCATTTTATGAAATTTTAAGTGACACCATTAGGCTACCAAATTTTCATAAGGGATCTATCACCTTTTCTTTTATTTTCATGTTCATCTCTTTTATTTTTATCTCCTCACCTCATCTGTAAAAATTAACATGATAAACTCCAGTATCATCTATATACTATAATTATATCATGTTAATGGAAGAACTATCATCAATATCCTTACTCCCTCCCTTTTATTTTTATAAACGAAATCAACGTCCATGAGGTTCCAATTTATAACCTTTGTGGACGACGGAGTTTCATTATTCACTTTCTCCATCATTACTAGTCATGAAACCATTTTAATGGTTGAACCAGATAATAATATATGTATTTCATCTCATTAATATTCTGGAATCCCTAGACACACATAATATAATATAATAATATAAAACAAGTTTATTATGAACAAAATGGCAAAGTTAATCCAAATATTTGTAATAAAATTTTAACTAATGAATTATCATCATGGTATATAACCCAAAATCATTATAAGATCATTTATATCTCCTTAATTTCATTAATAAGATATATTAACAATTCGTTATATTTAACCATATTTCGAAAGAACTTCCATTCATGAAAGCAAGTATAATAATCATGGAAACCAAGGAAGAAAATGATTCCAAACCAATAAAATTGAACCTATTAAACCCATTAAAAGGGCCATGAATGAACATAATAATGTTATACTAAATCAATTACATGTATAAGAGGTTCTGGAATTATTAATTAATGAATCTAAATTTGATTATTCAGGTCATTAAAATAAACAAAGAACACACCCGAGAAAAAGGTAAGGGGTTTCTCATCTCACTTTCATTTGTGTGAGATTTTCATTGTTCACCACTTATTTCAAATATGTGGTATATGTGTACTTACATTTGATATAAAATAACATGATTCTATTTATATTCATTTTATTCAATGATTCATTTGATGTTCATTACGTTCTGGTCATATGATTTGACTGATTACATTGTGGTAAGAGACTTTGTCTCAACTTTTATTTAGTTGTGACTAACTTTGTATGGTGCACCTAATAATCCTTATGTTGTGTACCTACTTCCCATTTGAGATCAGTTTTCATTTGAAATTATATTTATATTAAATATCCATAATCTCATATCATGGATATGTTTGTTGTCTAAATCGTATACCATTTTACAAATGGTGTTTATTCGGAATGTTATTTTAGTCAAGGAAATATTGATGAATCAGAATACTATTCTCTATACGGATATTGAAATGTCATATCACTCTTGTATTGAATCAATTTATAAATAATGATTTGAAAATTTAGTGGTGGGTGGTGCCCGCTATAGCCCCTCTACGCATCGGTGGGTCTCATGAGACAAATCAGTTGGCGACAAACCCTTCGAGTTTGTTTCCAAAAATCAAATGGGTTTCTACTGATAGAACTAAACTATTTTTAAGTTATTATGGTTTCATGTTCCAGATACATGATGTCTAATTAATAACCGTTCTCTTTATTCATTGTTATTTATTATTAAAATCCATGAGGTTTTCACTATGACAAAATCTATGGATGCAGTTTCATTCTCAGTTTATTAATGGCATTAATTATTCATTTATTCACTATGCCATATTGATTATGTCAGATTGATTGTGATTCTCTTATTATTTTCCTCAGGATTCCACTATTTGTAACCCTTATTGATCATTTGAGCTCACCCCTTTCATTGATTACTTTCAATAGGTGACAAAGAGGAGGTCATTTATTGAGTTCTTATGGATGTAGTTTTTAGTTTTCGTTATGTATTGTATTTTTAAAATTTTCAAATGTAATTTGAGTTACATCTATGTATATATTTTCTTAAAGACAACTAAACTGGTCATTCCTTAGGGATTTTAATTCCTTCTAACCATTCCAATATCACAAGTAATGCATCGGCTCCAACCTAGATGGTTTGTGGTGTTACAAATCTTGTTTCTTGATTGAACATACCGGCATGTTTGGTTAGAAATACAAATCCTTCACTCGATAAAACAATATTACATGGGTTTTAAATATTTTTTAAGTATTAAAATCATCAGGTGAACACAGGAAATTATAATGAAATATATTTTAAATAAATTCAGGTATTTTCATATAATAAAGATCAAAGTAACTCATGACTAAAAGGACAAATCTATAAAAGTAAAACTGAGAAAAAATTATTAGTAAATATGTGAGAAAAATATATGAAATGTGGGTTTCCTCCCATAAAGTACTAATAATGATGTCTCCATCCAGAAGGATGGACCATTGTATCAATCGGTATCATCCATTGTCTCAGATTTATTATATCATATACAGATATTGGCGGTAGTATCCTCTAGATCTCATGGTCATTATGTGGGATTTATCACTTTAGGAGCATACCAAGATTTGATCTAATTTTTTAGGAAATTTGTTCATGCTCATGGTGGTGATAGCTGTCAAGCACAAATCTCAAGTGATATCTCCTGAAGCGGGTGATCGACAAAAACCGGTTGCTGATTCATCTGTAGAATAAGCATAGATGGTGGTTGAACAGACTCATCAGTGACCATAGAAGAATCATATGATCTACACATTGATACTATCATAGTGTAATTATTTGAAATATAATACAAGTATAATAGATAAAAAACGGTATCCCATATATATAAAGTGCAATGATATAATGAGGAAAGGGAATACAGATAATACAAAAAATTATCACCTTAGTAACATACAAAAAATGGGGTAAGGGATTGGGGTAAACAAATAGAAATCAATATCATCAAGCACATCATCTATAGTACACTCCCCAAACAATTGTGGCTGAAAATTCCCCACCTGGTTAATAGATGTAATGGTATATGGGGATGAGTGATCAGCTTCTAATGGTGGTTTTTTGGTACTAGAAGATATCTTAGTGGTGATTGGTGGATAGGTACTCGTCTGTATTATGGTTGTGTGTATTGAATCTTGACCAACGAAAGGCACCATAGTGGATCGGGTGGTTGAAGGTCCCTTTCCCCTCTAGGCCTGCTCTTCGAGACACTCATGTTGGGAAGAAGGGTATGTCACCTCTGATGTTAGGTCCACCATTTTTGTGGCTCAGTCAGGTGTGGTAGATGAATAATGGATAGTAGATGTTATTTGTGGATGAGAATTTGGCTGGGATTTTTGTGGTCTATGTGTAGTTAAATGAGATAACTTCTAAAGGTGGATGTTTAGGTTCCGGTAAATCCATCACAAATTATCTAGGATGCATAGTTGCATATCTCAAAGATATATTGGATATGATGGGGTGGTATGATTAGTTGGGTAAGCGGTGTGGTCGAGTGGAGGAATGGATGTTGTAGGTTTTGAGATAGAGGTGGGGGTGTCGTTGGTGTAGGTGGTGTAGGTGGTGTAGTGTCTACAGCATGATATCATCAAGCCTCATCAATAGCCTCAAATAATCATGGAACCCATCTATAGGTGTCACCACCCTTTCTCAATAACTGCATCTTTTACAGCAATACGAAGTTAATGGACTCTATAGGAATAAGGGAGTTGAGTTGAAGGGTGATGTCCAAAACACTAAGATGATGGACTAAGTTGGTGATAAAAGATCCACCCATCAGTGTGCCTAATATCTATTATGTATGAGATCTTTAGTTGAATAATAAATTAGAGGCTATGTTGATGGCAGGTCCACCCATGGAGGTAGTAAGGATGATGATTTCCATATGATTAACGCTATTATGGGACTCAGCTTGATCGAACCAGGCATGCATCAATGCTTTATGTAGGATAAAGATCGGTGGACCTCAAAGATGGGTCTACTTAATAATATTGAGATCATGCTCACTCTGATCATCCCATGCAATCATACTCCAAATCCATCTGGAATCTGACTTGGAAGGTCAAACTTAAATGTGGGTAATACCACAGATGTGGTGAAATTAACTATTTAAAGTCTGAGGCCTTTGTCGAATTCTATGAAAGAATATCATGTGGTTTCCTACCTAATCTAATGTGGAGGATATAAACAACAATTTTAAATCTGGACAAAAACTCAAGAAATATCTTCTGATATGCTTCCTCATGCACATCGATGAAGAACGATATGTACATATGGTCGAGGAGTTGAAGCACCTCTTGACTAGTATGAAGGTGAGCAAGGATAGATATGTCGAGTCTTTTTTTTGTCCTCATTGGCTTTACCTACATTTTGTTGAGTGAAACATGGTGTTTGGGGTCTAATAAGTGTAAGATTGTCTAAAAATGTGGGAGTTCACCCTCACACAACCCATAGAAGGTGGATTGGGAGTCTTCCGGGGCAGTTGGCTCCACAAGTGCTGCATTTGAAGTGGAGGAAGGAGATGTAGGGGTGGTGGAGGTGAGACAATTTGGAGGTGATTCACCAGTGGCATATCATCTCACTCAAGCATGGGATCAGTAGGAGGATCTCATATATTCTTTCTACATGCCATTTCAGCGAAAAAGTTGATCGCAGGTAGGTACTGATGAATAAGGGAGAGGAAGGATGAGGTTTGGGTGTGGGGTTGAAGGAAGGTGGGGACTAAGGGGTGGGGTGTGAGCATGGGGATAGGGAAAGGTACAGTATTGAGAGGCGAGTGGAATGGGGTTTTGGTGTTGTGAATCCCAGGTTCATGACATAAATTGATCTGGAAATTACACAATGTTTATCTATAGAACATGATGTGTAATTTTTTATTTTAATGACTTCATTCAGTGGAAAAGTACTTGTTTAGAATTATGAATACATGACATGTAATTTCTTATTTTTTACCAATTTGAAAATAGATCCTTCCCATTCACTCCCAAAATTCCCTACGCTATCCTAAATCTTCTCCCACCTAATATAGCCTAAGGAAAACTAATCTAGGTTTTCTCCCATTCAGCACTTCATTTAATGTGAAGATCATGACTCTTTAGTTCTCAGATGAATTTCAAGCTGATGACACACCCCTCACAGATGGGTTCTTGATATATTTTTAATATTTGACCATTAACTTCTAATAGTGGTCCACCCTATTTATGAATCTATAAGGTCATATAAGGAAATACTATTATGACCACAAAGGGTCCCCAACATCTAGATTTAATCTTCCCAGTAAATAGTTTTAATCTTTAATTGAATAATAAGACCATATTTCCTTAGACAAAAATCTGTCTTGAAATGCATTGATCATCCCATTTTTTTTCTTTATAGATATTGGAATTTTCATAAGAATAATTTCTGATCTCTTATAATTCATCCAATTGTTTCATCCTATCTTCCTATGATTTTTGAAAATCTAGATTAAGCTTTTTAATTTCCTAAAAGGATTGATTCTCAAGTTCTATTTGAAAATTGAATGGACTTTCATATATAAATCAGAATGGTGTGGTACCAATCGGTATTTTGTAAGAAATTTGGTATAGCCATAATACATTATATAACTTCATATTCAAATCCCCTTGACTTTCATTTATGGTTTTTCCCTGATTGGTTTGATTTCCCTATTTGATAATTAAATTTTCTCGATTTTTTATGATTGGTAGGGAGTTCCTGTGTTGTACCTGATTCCATATTTCTCCAGCATTACTTTAAAATCATAATTTTTAAAATTTTCTCCCTAACCACTAATTAGTAATATATGAAATCCAAACATTGAAATGAAATGTGTCTTTAAGAAATTAATGACCACCTTTTTTGTGTCATGATCTGTAGCTTTAGATTCTACCAATTTGGAAACATAGTCAACTCCAACAAGAATATTGGACTTTCCGTGTGAATTGGGAAATGGTACCATGAAATATATTCCCCAAAAAAATATTTATAATTCCATGATTGGGTTTTTTGGAATTTCATTCCTTTTTCCAATGGTTCCAATTCTTTGGCACCAATCACAGCTTTGACAATAATCTATTGCATCTTGGTGTAGTATGGTCTTGAAACATCCACTATTCAACATTTTTTCTATTGTTCATTTTGTACAATGATTTCCTCTAGTTAGTTATGTATGAAACATGTCTAACACACTTGGGATTTTTTCCTCTGGGATAAAATGACGTAATAAATAATCAGTGCAATGATTAAAAATGAGTTTTTCATCCCAATAGCAGTGTGAATCTTCAATTAAAAATATTCTCCTTTGTAGGTAAGAGAGTTCTGGGTGTTAAAATAACATGGAGAGATAATTTTATATATTTTAAAACTATGGTTGTATTTTTATTTTGAATATAGTTTCATTAGTAAATATGAATTTAATGTCTAATTCGTCATCGTCCTTTATAAGTGGCAGTGGAAGTCAGGAAAGATGATCAGTGACCACATTTTTCATTCCTCTGGAATCCTTGATGACGATGTCAAAATGTTGGAGCAATAGGATCCTCCTTACTAGTAATTTCTTATAATTCTTCATATTCATCAAATATCATAAGTTATCATGGTCATTGTATACAATGACTTTTTACAAAACCATAATAGAGCGAAATTTCTCAAAAGGAAAGACAATTGTTAAGAGATCCTTATATATAGTTGTTTAGTTTTCCTATTATTCATTCATTGTCTGACTAACCTAGTGGATGGTAAAAAAATATGTGATTGAATCACAGTCCTAGAACAGCATTGACAGTGAAATAACTAGTGTCATGCATCAATTCGAACTCTTTTTCCAAATCTGGTGAAATGATTATATTGGTGGCTACTAGGAATTCCTTTAAAGTGTTTAATGCCCATCGATATTACTCATCGAATTCAAATGGAGTGTGTTTCGATAAAAATAATGTTACAGTGCCGGAAAATTTCACAAAATATTTTACAAATATCTGATTGAATCTGGCATGGCCTAGAATGATTCTTATGCCTTTAACTATTAAAGAATTAGGTAAATCTTTGATCACTTTTATTTTATTTGGAACCACTTCAATTCCATCTTTGGAAAAAAATTCCAAGAACTATTCCTTCATGAACCAGAACGTGGAATTTTTTCAATTTAAAAATTATAAACTCTCTTTACAGCATTGCAGGACTAACTCAATATTGCTTAGACGGTTCTCAAAAGATCTTATATAAACTAAAAATTCATCCCTGAAAATTTTTAAAAATTACCCTTTCATATCATGGAATTTATATTTCACGCACCGTTGAAAATATTTTGGTGCAATACACGTACAAAACTACAGGCGCATCACTACTACAAAAACAGGCAAGGGAAATTCCCCCTTATATCATCCCTAATAAAAACCGCTGATAAAGGTTACCCTGTATCAGCACTAAAATTTTAGTGCTGATAAAGGAGATCTTTATCAGCGCTTTTCTAGCGCTGATATAGGGACTCTTTATCAGCGCTAGAAAAGCGCTGATAAAGGAATCTTGTATCAGTGCTAAGATTTTAGCGCTGATACAGGGAGTCTTTATTAGCGCTTTTCTAGCACTGATAAAGAGGCCACATATCAGCGCTAGAAAAGCGCTGATAAAAAGACCCTTTATTAGCGCTAGAAAAGCGCTGATAAAGAATCCCTTTATTAGTGATAAAATTTTAGTGCTGATACAGTAAGGATTTATCAGTTCTTTTTTAGCGCTGATAAAGGGTATTATTATCAGCGCTAAAAAAGCGTTGATAAAGGTCTTCTTTATCAGCGCTTTTTTAGCACTGATAAAAACTTAGTGCATTTTTTTATAAATTCGGTCGCACAGTGCCCTCATTTTATCGCGACATAAAGCTCTCGTGGTACTGGAACCCTGTGACTCCCCTCTTCCACCCGTTGAGATCACGTTGACGGACCTCCTCCACCCTCGCTTCTCATTGTCGGACCTCTTCCACACGCTGAGTTCGCATTGCCGGACCTCTGCCGCCCTCGAGCTTCAGTTTGCCAGACCTCCGCCGCCCGCAACTCTTTCGAGCTTCAGTTTGGTGGACCTCCTTTTAAGGCATGTTTTCCAAATCGTTTTTCAATATTGTTCTCCTCTCCCATTTGTATATCATTTTTTTAACATTCTTTTTTATTCTATGGGTGAGTATTATGGATTGACTGATTGAAGAAAATGGACCATACTTGATGGAAAATGATGTAAAGGGGATGATTCACATGTGTTTACTAATTTTCATTATATTTCTCAAGAACATGGTGATTGTTTACTTTTATTGTTGAAAATCATCATTGTTTTTTGGTGGGGTTGTTTGAGAAGTTTTTTATTAGTTTGGTTGTGATAGATTCCATTGGGGGAAAATGTGAGATGTTTGAGGTGGTAAATCATACAGTGGGGAAGCATCAACCTTTCCATTGTCAAAAAAGATGCAATGAGTGGGTAATTGTGGGATATGACATCGTTAGTTGATATGGGTTGTCCTTTTAGTTTCCCAGTGACATAGAATATAGTTGTTAATGATGAAATTGAAAAGGGTTTGGTGGGAATTGAATAACTTCATGGATAAAAATCATATGGTGGCTATAAAACTATGCCCACCCCATACGCGATGATTGTATCGGGTGGTTCCCTCTTCTAAAATTCAAATATGTGACTTCCTTTACCGAGATATAAACCTATGACCACTCTTAATTCATGAAACCTCCAACTCTAGGTGATAATCCTAGGTTGCCTTAGGTGACGATAATATGAAGTCCCTATGTTATGGGAATATGAGATCTTCTTTATCTCCCAAATAATGTTCCCTTGATTATACCTCATGATATTATAAATAGAATCAATATTTGATATGCCTAAAAATCCCCTAAGTGATGATCATAAGATCTCTTATTCAAATTATGCTCTTAGTGGTTCTTCATGGTTAGTGGTTGTAGTCTCTTATTTGGGTGAAGCGAGGTGTTCTTAGTATATTTTCATCATATGATGTTCTTCATGGTTAGTGGTTGTAGTCTCTTATTTGGAGATGTATGATGTTCTTGGTGAGGGCCACTATCTAGCTAGTGGTGTCATTGTATATGAGAAATCATCGATGTAGTTGGAGATGTATGATGTTCTTCATTTGAGCAGACTCATTCAGATTCCAAGTGGGTGTTTCTATACTATATATTCTTTTTGGGATTCATGTGTTTCATGAATTCATATTTTATCCATTTGAAGTTGGTTAGAAATGTTTTGATCATTTTCAAGCACAAAATAACCCTATTAATGAAAAAAATATATGGAATGGATGGTATCTTGTTTTGAATTAACCTTTTTCTTTGAAATAAATTTGGTTTCCTTCTACCTTTGGTGGATTTGATATTATAAATAAAAATCATGGTTTAAAATAAAGATAAGTTGATTCTTTAAATAAAATTCTAAATGGTTTGGCATGTGTTTGTTTATTGAATTTTTTTGGGAATGATTTCCAAAATAAATTAAAATGTCTTGTTTTTTAATGGTTTATGGTATTAGTATTTTAAAAAATTGAGGCGGATTGATTGTCCTTTTGAAAAAAAAATACATTCGATCCCGACCACCATCCATTGTTTGTTGGGGGTGACTTTAATGTCATTTCCAACCCAATGGAAAGGAAAGGTAGAAGCCCATTCCAAAGGAAGGCCATCATGGAGTTTGTTCAGTTCATGGCTGGGAAGGGCCTCATTGATCTCAGCTTCTCAGGTGACAGTTTCACCAGGTGCAACAACTGTAGGGGTCATCACCGCTTGTGGAGTCTATTGGATAGGTGTCTAGCCAATATGAAAGCCACTAACCTATTCTCAAATACCATGTTTTTTCATCTTTTTTAGGGTATTTTGATTCACTCCCCCCTTTTGGTTTCTATTTCTTCATGGCATGATCATCAGGAACGGTTTCACTTCCACTAGTAGTGAGTATTTAGGCATGATGAATAAATACTAATGGTTAGGCTCTATTAATCTCCATTTTTATAAGGAAGTGGTTCTCCTATATTGTATTTGGAATTCTTGTTTTGTGTACTTGAACTATAAATACTAATATTTGAGATTCAAATATGATGGAGATGAATAAAGATTGGATGGATGTAAATTGTTTAGCAATAGAGTATGAGAATGGAGTGAAAGAGTTCATCAAGTTTGCAAAGGATCATGCAAACGATCCTTCTCAAATCCATTGTCTGTGTTTACATTGTTGTTATTCTATACTACTTACTCCAGAGGAGTTGGAATAACATTTCATATGTCACGGAATAGATCGGAGTTATAAATGTTGGAATAAACACGGAGAAAAAGAGAATGTAGCTACTGGCTGGGATAAAACTGCGTATTATGGATCGTCAGATATGAATACAAATATGGATAATGAAGAAGACCGTATGGAGGATGTGATTACAGATGTCAATGATGATGAAGATCGTATTGAGTAAATGACAAAGACAATTAAAGATGAACTCCATGATTGCCCAAAATTGTTTGAGAAGTTAAAGAGTTGTGCAAAGACGCCATTGTATGTTGCTTGCACTAGGTATACAACATTGTCAGTTGTACTAAAGTTGTATAAATTGAAAGAAGACAACAAATGGAGTGATGTCAGTTTTACGGAACTACTTTCTCTCTTGAATGACATGCTCCCAGAAAATAATGAGCTCCCAAGCTGAACATATGAAGCTAGACGAATGCTACGCTCGATGGGAATGATTTCAGAAAGAATAGAAGCCTGCCCGAAAGACTATATATTGTTTTTAAAAGAGAACAAATCACTTATAGAATTCCCAAAGTGTGGTGCTTCTCGATACAAGAAAGATAAATACAATCCTACGAAAGTTGTACGGTACCTTCCAATCATTCCAAGGTTTAGGCCTCTATATGGAAGTGAAGAAATTTCAAGACAATTGTCGTGGCATGTAGATAAAAGAAATAAAGAAACTCTGTACTAAAAATAAGGAACGTGCTTCAAAACCAACATACCCCTATCGTAAATCAAGGATGGGGTATGCTTCATTAGAAAAGAAAATGGTATGTATTTTAAATTTACAATAATATTGTTAGGTGCCAATAAAAAACATCATAATTATTTTTCTATGTTTATATATAGATTGATGAGTCTAAAACCAAATGCACTTCCATCCCATGTCATGTGGTATGGAAGGAGGCACGTGTGAACAAATATGGGAAGTTAGTAGATGAGAACACACAGAAAGTGTGGTAAATAAATGTAAGTATGATATTAATATAACATAATTTGTTTAAAATTTCCATTACATAAAAATAATTAGTTATTTTCCTATATCCAACAATCATAGGAATCAGCTACTCCTGTAGCTGATATAGGCCTATTATTGATGGCTTTGAAACATCCAGAAAAATACAGTCGTGTCAGAGGTGCAGGTTTTGGGGTGACACCGCGAGTATATTTTGAGAAGAAGAAAAACATGGATGATACAGATGAAAAATTGGAACAAATGAGCGAAAAAATAACAAACCTTGAAGAAAAATTGCAATGCTAGGGAGAGCTGCTAGCAACTTTTATGGTTGAGAAGCAAGGGGAATCCACAGCTCAAGAACAACCACCGCATGAACATCCCGCCCCACCCCCCACCAGCTTTGAGGCGAGCCATTCGCCTCAAAGAACTGTTTTAGCCATGGTAATCAATATTATAATAATTGTTCCCATTAAATATGAATAAAAAAAACACTGATAATTTTTCTGTACTCATCTTCTACAGGGTGATAATGATTTTGATTTATATCTGTCAACACCCGCATATCACCTTGTAGTGAGGGCTATAGTGTTCAATATCCCAGATGCCACACTGCATAATAGACCACTTCCGAAAGATCATGTAAAAGTAACGATTACTGTAGATCATGAGCCAAAGGCAGAGAAACCTATTCCACTTGATGACGATGATATTCATACGGTCGAAAAGGCTATTGGGATATCCATTACATGACCGTCACAACTTGTAAGAGTACATGCAGACAAAGAGGTATTTATTTCCTTTTCTTTTCAAGATAAACCCTTAACAATTAATGAAAAAAGGTTTTGAACCAATGATTGTTGTTATAGACGGAGAAAGGAAAGGGGGTGACAAACGTCGGATCAAAACCATCTAAAGGATTGACCAACCAATCCCAAGGATCTACTGAAAGAACAATAACACCACTTGTTCTCTTTCCACGTTTACTAGCATTGAAGAATCGTGTGGATACAAAGCTAAAAGATGGTAATAGTCATATAGTGGTTTTCGAAGCGAATATATATGGAGAGGAAAGTCAAGATTTCATTGCTGCTGAAAATGTAAATGAAATCCTTGAAAATGGTTGTCTAGGTGTCACATTTGTAAATGTATATATGAGGTATGTTTCCATGAATGGATTTTCCAAAAGCTGATCTAGCATGAAAATTATGACTAAATGCATTTTATATTGTTGACAGACGCATTTATGAAAAAAAATTGAAGGAGTTTTCCCATGAGCCCAGATTTGGACTAGTTAGTCCTCATATCACATCAACACACCTAACAAAAATAGATCCATCAAAAAGGGGTGAAATAGTGAGCGGCTTGCTGAAAACATTTGAACGCAATATTACATATCACAGACTTTTCCCAATACCAACCATGCAGGAGTAATACTCTGCAATTAAAGTATATCAATTATATTTTCACTTCTTTTATTACTTATTCCTTTTTATGTTTTTAGGAAACATTGGTTGCTAATTGAGGTGAACTTGGATACTCCGAAGATTTATTTTTTGGATTCAAAGCAAGGATATCCATCAAACCGACCACACATGATGGAGTTTGTGAGTCTGTAAGACACTACATATTAAGTTTTAGGTCTAAACATCAATTATTATAATTTATATTATCTTTTACTGATAGGTTGGTGTATCATTATTGTCCAAAAAAAGGAATGAGGCCAGGGGCTAAGCATAAGGAGGCGAGCAAGTACTACGTCTGGACAAATATCAGGGTATATATAATAAAATTTCACTATCCAAACACATCTCAACACAAGTTACTTATTCTCATAATGATCAATTTGTTTGAAGTGTCCAAATTAAAAAAATGATAATGATTGAAGTTAGTATGTTTGTAAATTTATGAAAGAGATCGTTTTTCATCAGCAAACTAGCATCCCTAAAGAGGTATTTTTAAAAAAAACTACTAGTTCATTTAAGTTAATTATTAATTTTTTATTTTTTTACTTTGCAGTACTAATATGACTACCGAAAATCCTCATACTCACAAGAATATATAGATGTGTTCATAAATGAGTGGGCCGCATACCTGATGGAAGATTGTACACAAACACAATGAAGATCTGACATGGGGACATGTACAATTTGCGGTCATTTTTGAGAGGGGTTAAGGGGATCAAAAGATGAAACATTGTTTTATGTAAATGTTTATAGGAAAATTTAATTATTATTAAATAAAACAGCCTTTCTCCAATGAGACATTTTCCCACTTTAACAGATGATATGCACCAGCAACATGAAAGAATGCTGAACCACTCAAAGGGTCTCTATTTTGTTTAAAATCGACACGATTTTATTTGAAAACAACAACTGACCTACGGAAATCCAACCAAACGCATTTGTATTGCATTGATATTTTATAAGAATGATCCAAGGGTCCTTGGTGACATGTACGAGTCAACCCCGCCTCAATCTGAGGCACGGTGTGTCCGCTATCACTCAAAGGGTCTCTATTTTGTTTAAAGTGGACACGATTTTAATTGAAAACAACAACTGACCTACGGAAATCTGAAAAAATGCATTTGGATTGAATTGATATTTTATAATAACGATACAAGGGTCCTTGGTGATGTTTACGAGTCAACCCCGCCTCAATCCGAGGCACGGTGTGGCCGCTAGCACTCAAAGGGTCTCTATTTTGTTTAAAATGGATAAGATTTTAAGTGAAAACAACAACTGACCAAAGGAAATCCAACCAAACGCATTAGTATTGAATTGATATTTTATAATAAAAATCCAAGGATCATTGGTGATGTGTACGAGTCAACCCCGCCTCAATCTGAGGCACGGTGTGGCCGCTAGCACTCAAATGGTCAATATTTTGTTTAAAATGGACAAGATTTTAAGTGAAAATAACAACTGACCTACGGAAATCTGACCAAACGCATTCATATTGCATTGATCTTTTATAAGAACGATCAAAGGGTCCTTGGTGACATGTACGAGTCAACCCCGCCTCAATTCGAGGCATGGTGTGGCCGCTATCACTCAAAGGGTCTCTATTTTGTTTAAAGTGGACCCGATTTTAATTGAAAACAACAACTGACCTACGGAAATCTGACCAAAAGCATTCGTATTGCATTGATATTCTATAAGAACGATCCAAGGATCCTTGGTGACGTGTACGAGTCAACTCCACCTCAATCCGAGTCACGGTGTGGCCGCTAGCACTCAAAGGGTCTTTATTTTGTTTAAAATGGACAAGGTTTTAAGTGAAAACAACAACTGACCTACGGAAATCCAACCAAACGCATTTTGATTGCATTGATAATTTATAAGAACGATTCAAGGGTCATTTTTGATGTGTAAGAGTCAACCCCGCCTCAATATGAGCTACGGTGTGGCCGCTAGCACTCAAATGGTCTCTATTTTGTTTAAAATGGATAAGATTTTAAGTGAAAACAACAACTGACCTACGGAAATCCGACCAAAAGCATTTGGATTGAATTTATCTTTTATAATAACGATCCAAGTGTCCTTGGTGATGTGTAAGAGTCAACCCATCCTCAATCTGAGGCACGGTGTGGCCGCTATCACTCAAAGGGTCTCTATTTTGTTTAAAGTGGACATGATTTTAATTGAAAACAAAAACTGACTTATGAAAATCTGACCAAACACATTCTCATTGCATTGATATTTTATAAGAATGATCCAAGGGTCCTTTTTCACATGTAAGAGTCAACTCCGCCTCAATCCGAGGCACAGTGTGGCCGCTAGCACTCAAAGGGTCTCTATTTTGTTTAAAATGGACAAGATTTTAAGTGAAAACAACAACTGACCTATGGAAATCCAACCAAACACATTCGGATTGCATTGATCTTTTATAATAACGATCCAGGGGTCCTTGGTGATGTGTAAGATTCAACCCCGCATCAACCCAAGGCACAGTGTGGCCGGTATCACTCAAAGGGTCTCTATTTTGTTTAAAGTGGACACGATTTTAATTGAAAACAACAACTGACCTACGAAAATCGGACCAAACGCATTCATATTTCATTGATATTTTATAAGAACGATCCAAGGGTCCTTGGTGACGTGTAAGAGTCAACCCCGCCTCAATCTAAGGCACTTTGTGGCCGCTATCACTCAAAGGGTCTCTATTTTGTTTAAAATGGACAAGATTTTAAGTAAAAACAACAACTGACCTACCAAAATCCGACCAACGCATTCATATTACATTGATCTTTCATAGGAAAGATCCAAGGGTCCTTGGTGACATTTAAAAGTCAATATTGACTCAATATGAGGCACGGTGTGGCCGG
Source organism: Viscum album (assembly GCA_963277665.1). NCBI lineage: Eukaryota > Viridiplantae > Streptophyta > Magnoliopsida > Santalales > Viscaceae > Viscum > Viscum album. The sequence continues at coordinate 1,972,871,377 of OY728151.1, forward strand.
TAGCACTCAAAGGGTCTCTATTTTGTTTAAAATGGTCAAGATTTTAAGTGAAAACAACAACTAACCTACGGAAATATGACCAAACGCATTCGGATTTTATTGATCTTTTATAAGAACGATCCAAGGGTCCTTGGTGACATGTAAGAGTCAACCATGCCTCAATCCGAGGCACGGTGTCGCCGCTATCACTCAAAGGGTCTCTATTTTGTTTAAAGTGGACACGATTTTAATTGAAAACAACAACTGACCTACAGAAATCCGACCAAATGAATTAGAATTGCATTGATCTTTTCTAATAAAGATCCAAGGGACCTTGGTGATGTTTAAGAGTCAACTCCGCCTAAATCCGAGGCACGGTGTGGCCGCTAGCACTCAAAGGGTCTCTATTTTATTTAAAATGGACAAGATTTTAAGTGAAAACAACAACTGACCTATAGAAATTCAAAAAAACGCATTTGGATTGAATTTTTCTTTTATAAGAACGATCCAAGAGTCCTTGGTGACTTGTATGAGTCAAACCCACCTCAATATGAGGCACGGTGTGGCTGCTAGCACTCAAAGGGTCTCTATTTTGATTAAAATGGTCAAGATTTTAAGTGAAAACAACAACTGACATACGGAAATCTGACCAAACACATTCAGATTGCATTAATATTTTATAATAATGATCCAAGGGTCCTTGGTGATGTGTAAGAGTCAACCCCGCCTAAATCAGAGCCATTGTATGGCCGCTATCACTCAAAGGGCCTCTATTTTGTTTAAAGTGGACTCGATTTTAATTGAAAACAACAACTGACCTACGGAAATCCTACCAAACGCATTCGGATTGAATTGATCTTTCATAAGAATGATACAAGGGTCCTTGGTGACGTGTATTAGTCAACCCCACCTCAATAAAAGGCACGGTGTGGCCACTAGCACTCAAAGGTTCTCTATTTTATTTAAAATGGACAAGATTTTAAGTGAAAACAACAACTGACCTACGTAAATCCGACCAAACGCATTCGGATTGCATTAATATTTTATAATAACGATCCAAGGGTCCTTGGTGACGTGTAAGGGTAAACCCTTCCTCAATCCGAGGCACGGTGTGGCCACTATCACTCAAAGGGTCTCTATTTTGTTTAAAGTGGACACAATTTTAATTAAAAACAACAACTGACCTATGGAAATCTAACCAAACACATTCAGATTGCATTGATATTTTATATGAATGATCCAAGGGTCCTTGGAGACGTGTATGAGTCAACCCCACCTCAATCCGAGGCATGGTGTGGCCTCTATCACTCAAAGGGTCTCTATTTTTTTAAAATGGACAAAATTTTAAGTGAAAACAACAACTGACCTACGGAAATCTAACCAAACGCATTCGGATTGCATTGATCTTTTAAATGGGGGTCATGGAATGTGATATATCGGGGGACTCATATATATCTAGTCATGTTTTTTCCTGGTATACTAGGGTGATCATGTGTTTGGGTCTATGATACTTATGGGATTATATCTGGATGAAAATACTCCCATTTGGGAAGGTGGATATGCTTATGGGTATTATTCCTTAAAGGAGAATAATCTCTTAGGGGATGGATGATATGTATATAGGTATTATTCCCCAAATGATAATACAACAATAGGAGTGGGATGAGATTCTTATTAGGAATATTCATTAAATGAAAATAATCCCATAGGGGAGGGCTGAGATGATTATATAGATTATGACTCAAATGAGAATACACCCATATTGGAGGGTTGATATGCTTCAGGGGATTATTATTTGGATGATAAGACTCCCATATGGTAAAGAATATATGCTTATTAGTAATATTCCCTAAATAAGGGTACTCCCATAGTATAGGGATGAGATCCTTGTAGATCTTATGCCTCGGAATTGGATGAACACATATGGGTGGTCTGAGATACTGTTGAGGGTATTCCCTGGATGAGAAAACTCCCATAAGTGGATTTCCGTGATGGAGTATAAATAAAACTCACATATTGGAGGTCAATTATAATTATGTATGTAGTAGGGAGACCATGGTATATTATATGTTTTGTGTGGTTCCTATGATGTACTCAGAGAAACCCTAATATTGGATGAAGTAGGTATGGTTGATCAAGTTTTAATACTTGAGAATCAATGTGTCTTGATTTAGATGGGGTAGGACTTGGTCAAACTATATTTTTATAATGTCAACAAGATCCTTGTGAAATTCTTGGTAAAATTTCAGCACTTGAAAATTAATTTGGGTTTAATCATGGTCATGGATTTGAGGATCAATGATGATTTTTTTATTAGTCTTATTCCAGTTCTTTCTCAACTAGTTTGTGTATATTTTTTGATCATGCACTTATAATAGCCTATTGTAGGTTTAATATTGGGGGTTTATTAATGAGATTCATCCCCCCCCCCCCAGTATGTGCACCTCAGTGTGTTTAAAAACCTTATAACTTCTTTGAGGTTGATAACCTGATGCATAGTGGATAGAGAAAAGTCCAAAGATTTATGTATTGATAAAACACACCCTTGTGGAGCCTTAGGATTGAACTGGAAAGCCCCCCGGACACCCCCTACCCCCCCCCCTGGACAGCCACCCCAAACCATTGAACAGCCCCAAAACCCCCTGAATTCTGAATTTATTTCTTTAAGTACTTGATTAACTTATAAATTATGTGTTAATGGTGTACGAGTATAATTGTTGCATGGGTATACTTTGTCTAATTTTATTATGATTTATGAGTTAATTTTTTATGGGTATACTTGCTTTAATTACCTTATTGAGATGCTATTTTTTTTTGCAGGTGTTTGGGTGTGCTGCTGCAGATTTATCGTAGTAGTAGAGAAAGAATTTATCAGTGCTCTTTTAGCGCTGATAAATCGTTCTTTTATCAGTTCTAAAAAGGAGCTGATAAACTACACCTTTATCAGCGCTAAAGAAGCGCTGATAAAAGATAAATTTTTCAGTTCTAAAGGAGTGCTAATAAAACAATCATTTATCAGCGCTAAAGAATCGCTTGTTTAGTGCTGATAAAGGGTTGTTTTATCAGCGCTTTTTTAGCACTGATAAAGGACCCCTTTTTCAGCATCGAGCTTTACAACACTTTTTTAGTGCTGTTAAAGCCCGTTTTTAGCACTATTAATTAACGTTTTTTAGTATTTCATGTAGTTGAAGGTACCCAATGCACACATGAATGTTGTTTTAGAGTAATTATTTGGGTTGAATACAGTTTGATTGTATCCAAAATATCAATCTAGGAGATAATAAAATTCACGAATTTATAGTCTCTCCAAAATTTGATCCATGAACGGAAAGGGGGAATGATCATTCCAGGTTTCTATATTTAGGTTTCTTTAGTCTATGTAGACTCACCATCCAATGATTATGTGAGTCAATATTGTTTCACCTTCACCATGTGTGGCTACTCAGATTTGGATGATTGAGAGGGTATGGCACAGCCATCGGTACCAGGCCCGTGTATTTTTACATGGGACATCTTGCTGAGCAGTCATGCAAAGGTGGAGGCATGCCATAATGACATTGATGTTGGGGGAAGTATTTTTGGGTAGTCTTATTCTGGGATGATTTTGAAACTTTGTGTTTTTGTTAATGTCTCTATGTCTTGGAAGTCATGTGATGTTTTCCCCTTTACCCTAAAAAGGGGTTTTATCCAAAAATAAATAAAAATTTTAGGCCTTCAGTCCATTCAGTCAGTCATTGGTGGGGTGACTCACCCCTGTGGTTAGAATTTGGGTTTTTCACCTTATTCTAATAATATTTCATGGCTTCAGTAAGTAGGATGGATCCCTTTTATATCATCCAACCATAAGGAAATTAACTGCTTGTGTCTTTACAAGGATTTAATTAATTTTTCCTCTTGTGATTATGGATGTTCCAAGTTAATCATAACTGGAAAATGCAGTAGTAGTTTCCAAAAATTAATACTTGATTCTGTTGGGGATGGGTTTCAGTTCTAGTTTCGGTGGATGAATGACTTAGCGTATGAGCAACGATATATTTTCCATTATAAGAGGTTATATGTAGTTCACTTCTTGAAATTCATATTCCGCATCCTCATTAAAAGTCATTTTTCACTCTCTTATTCAATGTCTATGTATTCATCTATATAATCTAAAAGAAATATATCTTGGTAGTAAAAAGAATCATCTATTTTTTCTTCTTTTTCTTGGTTGAGAACATTGTGTTCGTAACCTACTCAGAATATAAGTTATACTTGATTTAAATCAATAATTTCATTCCTAGTGGAAAGGAAAGGTCAAACTTAGATGATTGGAATATCTCTTTCCTCTTCCATGTCCAAGATGAGTAAGTCCATTGGAAAAATTAACTTACCAATTTATCTAGGACACCCTTAAGAATTCATTGGAGATACTTTACTGATCTTTCATCTAATAGGATTTCAACTCTATTCAATTTGAGTTCCTCAAGTCCCAATTTTCAGAATACACTAATTAGAATAAGGTTGATGTGGGATCCTAAATCACATAAGGCTCTTCCAAAGTTAAATTTTCCAATTGGGCATGGGATTGAGAAAATTATGATATATCTCATTTTTGGTGGAGTTTTATATGGAACAATAGGATATAACTCTTAATTTAGTGATATGACTCCTAGGTATTCCATTTTTATTTTTTTAAAAGGAAGCTCCCTATGGAATTTTATATAGGTATTCATTTGATCGATTACCTCCACAAATGGACTCTTTATATGCAATTGATTAAAAATCTCCAAAAAAATCTTGTATTTCCCTTCGATTCTTCCTTGAATCACTCTTCATGGAAAATGGGGAGGTGGTTTATATGGTGGTTTTATTGTGTATACATCTTATTTTGGTTGTAATTTAGTTAGATCTTTTTCAGATGGTGGTGCTTCTCGAGGTTTCTCTTGAGCAGTTTTAGCTGTTTCTTCATAGTTTTAATTTTTTATGAATGTTGTATGATTTTTAGTTTCCTCCACTTGTTTTTCTTATCTTCTTCATGGTGACTAGAAGTCAAAAAATTACCACCCCTTATAACTACTTTCTTTTCCTCTTACCTTAGGTATGTCTCTATATTTCTATGGAGGGAACCTGAAAATTTATCTAACAATGTCATTAAGATCTGAACCATTTGATGCTTGAGGTAATAAAGATCCACACTTTGATTATGAATTTAAATCCCTTTCTTGGTCATCCTTTGATCTACATTTTGTACGAAGGCTGAGAGTAGATTTTTTATATTTGTTTGAAGAGGGATGGTCAGACGTGGGGGTCTTTGTGGAGTTGGTTGGAATTTTAGGTTTTTCTCTAAGATATATGGGTTGTTTTGTTTCCTATTTTGATGTTTTGGAAACCAAATTAATTGGAAGATATAAGGGTGTTCCTTGGTTCATTAATGGTTTCTGACCACTTCTTTTCTGGTAGTAACCTTGATTATTTTGTTGATGTTGTTTCATAGTCTTCTGCTAATTATACTATTGTGGATATTGAAATTGTTGATTTTGCAGATTATAATTAATTTAATTACAATATTTAATTTTCTATTCCTCAACACCTGTTGTGTATTATTGATATAGATGAGGGACACCATATATTTCTCAAGATTTTAATTCCATTGTAGGAGTAGAAGGGGGAGGTGATGAAGTCGGTAGATGAAATGATTTAAGACTCTTAGTTAAGGCTTCAACTAATGAATCTAGTTGAGTATTTTCTTCAAATTTGGGGATTCCACTTTGGGGTGGTCCAAAATCACTTTTACAAGATATTTCATCCAACATTTCTCAGCCTTCCTCGGCTATTATAAACATCATCCCTTCATCAACGGCAACATCAACGACTGTGTGAGTAGCTGGTTGGAGGCCTTGATAAAAATTTTGGTGTTGTATCTGCATATGAAGTCTATGATGCGATCATATACAAGTGAGGTCCTTGAAACAGTCTCATGCTTCTTATGCAGACTCTTCAATAGTTCTAGTGAAATTGTGGATGGCATTCTAGTGTTTTCAAGTCCGTATATGTGGGAAGTACTTGTTTTGGAATTTTTTGGCTAAATCATCCCAAGTTGTGATGGACTCATGAGGTTAAATTTTGAGACAATCCATGGCTCGTTCTCGCAAGTAAAATGGAAATACTCGTAGTCTTAGGTAATTAGATGATACTTTCCGATTGTTAAAGGAATTTCATAATTACGTGAATTTTTGGATATGTTCATAGGGATCTTCACTTTGAAGTACCCTAAATTGGCCCATATTTTGGATCATATGAATGAATCTATGTTTGATATCTAATGTGTCTGCCTAGATAGAAGGGAATACAATTCTGGTTGTACCAAAATTTATTGATGGAAATCCATAATCCATGATGGTGTGTTCAAGACGCACTGCCTTCTCCCCATGTATTGTAGGTTTCATGTTTTTCATGTTTGGTTGGTTTGGACCTGTAGGATTTTTATGCTCATCCATTTTTTAATAAAGGTGTGCAAAAATGCACAATTCGATTTTTGTTTCAAAGGTAATATATTCTTGTACATTAAGGCACTTTTAATGAGTCAAAGGGGCTTGATGCATGCACTAAGCCACAGGGGGAAAGATGTAGGGGTGTCAAAAAGAAAAGGGAAAGGAAAAGAAATGATAAGATAAAGTTGGAAAGGGTCAGGTATTATAATATTGTTGTATTAGGTTTATTTACTTATCATAACTTTGATTCCCCAAAAATAGTGCCAAAATTGGAAGCATCCACACACATCATTTATTTCATGTGGATTGTGGTTAGATTAAATTTATAGTTTCCAAAACTACACTTGCCACAAAGGTGTATTATAGTGATAGTGTGGGATCGATCCCATAGGGAAATGAACAGACTGACATGAGTTAAGGCTTCAAAACCTATGTGTAGGAAAACACAAAAGTTGATTTAGTTTGGAAAAAAAATTAATGCCATGGGAATTGAGGTTAACATCAGAGAGAGAGAAGGGATCGATATCAATTTTGGTGTTTTAGTAAAAGGAGAATATTGATCCTGACATGGTATGGTCCTAAGATTTAGGTTACAAAGTAATAAAATATCACAATTTGACTACAGTCAAACCAACTAGATATATCTAAGATTAAAATAATCCTTGGTTTGGATATAGAAACAACCAAGATTCATTAATCCTATATTATAAGGAATAAAGTACCCTAGGCTAGTGTTTATAACCTATTCACTCCAATCAGGTCAGAGGTCGTTCATTCAAACATCCCGTGGTCAGGTTTTCATAAATGAATCATATAAAAAAATTATTTTAACTTGATTACTATACTTAGGGTTACGAAGTTGATAATTAAAGATTCATTAAATTCATACACCCCTACTCTTGACTCGTACCCTAACCACTCATGATAGAATTGATCATGAATGGGTAAAGAATTGAAAACATGATCAACATACTGATACTAATTGAGATTAAGAAATTAAAGAGCATTCATTAAATATTAATAAATATAAAACTCAAATCAATCAGAACTTCAACACAACCATTACATGAATACAAAACAAGGAAGAGTGAAAGAGGGTTTCTTTGTCGATCGGCGATTGAAATGGAGAATTCATGTAGATCATCTTGGCGATGTAAAAGAATGAATAACACTTTGAATGTTTAATCCAAAATGATTTAATAGATGTAAAATGATGAAAAAATGATACAACTTTGATTTTAAGGATAATGAGGAAGAAATAATGAGATAAGAATCATAGATAATGAGATAAATTGAAGAAGTCTTGAGTGTCTATAATCTCTATATGTTGTGTTCCTGTTGTGGGTAAATAATCAGGATACTAAATGATGTATAATGGGATTTCATGTTAGGTAATTACAATTCAATATTTTCTCCTTGAGTTTTAATTTTGGAGTAAATCGCACCTGAATATCATCCTATATCTTCTAGATTTGGAAATTGACTCATTTCACGATGTGTAACTATTCTTCACAACATGTATCTTCCTTTGGTATGGATCTTAAAAGTGGGAATTGAGATTCATACTTTACACAAAATGAATTGTTGACTCATGTCGTGTAATCTATTCATGGATTATAATTATTTCACAACATTCTTTATGACTTCTCAAATGCTATGAAAGATGAATACATGTCATGTAAGTGAGTTTCATGACATGTAATGAACATTTTTGTCCTTTTCTACATCTTTTCTTTTGAAACCTTGGAAAAATATTTCTTAAAATAATCAACACATACCTCATTCATTATAAATTAAAAAATTGATAATCCTTATTCAAATTATAGTATAATGTATATATGAATTATGTTTGTCACTAACTAATTTTTACTCTATATTCCTGGAATAAATGAACTATATTTTACACTAATATCTTGAAATGTTTTTCATGGTGTACATGGATGACATATTGGTGTACACAAAGACCAAGGAAGGTCATGTGTTTCACTTGAGACATGTTTTGGGAATCCCAAGGGGTATCCATGTATATGAAAAAATATAAAAATTCCAATTTTGGATTTATAAGGTTAAGTTAATGAGACATGTGATCTTATATGGGGGTATCATAGTTGATCCCAAAAAGTGATATTTTTCATGTCATGGGGAGAACCATGAAATGTCTTTTAGATTCAAAGATTCTTAGGTTTAGAAGGATATTATTGGTAGTTCGTAAAGTATTTCTCAATGATTCATTTATCATTTATGGATCTCTCCCTAAAATGGGTGAAGTTATTGTGGGACTCAAAGTGTCAGGATTATTTCAATAAACAAAAATAGAATTTTACTTTAGCGTCGATTCTAATGTTATAAGAGTATGGATAAGGCTATATGGTTTACTATGATTTTTTAGTTATAGGTTTGGGATGTATCCTTATAAATAAGATCATGTAGTAACTTATGGATCAAATAATTTTTTACCTAATGAGAGGAATTATCCCACACATTATTTAGAACTTTTAGAAATTGTGAATTCCGCAAAAAAAATCATCACTGCCTTTTTAGTGAATGGTTTATAGTTTACTCTTACCACAATACTATGGGTTACATATATTCTCAAAAATATTCAAACCATTAGTAATGAATATGGGTGAAATACATGAAATACTTCATCTTTTTCATTGTTTATAACCTAGGGAAGGGTAATGTAGTTGATTATACCCTTAGAAAGAAGTGTTTTTCTCTAGATGTAATGTAAACATAGGGTTAATGGGAAATTATTGGGCTCTTTTCTCAGATGCACTTTGGATTAATAAAGGAGTCTAGTTTTTTCTAGAAAGTTTTCTTTTGATTTCCTCTATCCTTGAGAATATTCTATAGTATAAATATTAAGATGATGAGTTATGGAGTCTCATGGATACTTTATATGGTGGGATGACCATAAATGAGTGTTCTCTCACTTCTTATGGTATTATTATCTTTTGGAACTAACATATTTTCCATTCATTTATGAGAAATTATATGTGTGGAACTATTATAAATATTTATGGGTTTTCTTCCCTAGCATAATAAGAGGTTTTGAGACGTGAATCATTAGTTTTGGAGGCCTGTTATGAAATGGGATACTGAGCTTGTGTCATGATGATATACATGCCATAAGATTAAGTATTGACACCAAAATCCTCCTTGTTTTCTTTATCCTCCCCCCATTATAAATTTGAAATTTAATGATATTTCAATGGATTTTATTATCGTTATACCTAAAACTCCTTGAGGTAATAATTCCATATGGGTGTTGATTGATCAATTGACCAAGTTAGATCATTTTATACCAATTAATGACCCAAATAAAGTGGAAGTATTGGTGAAGTTGCATTTATAGGTGATCATAAGTTTTTCATTGAATTACTACATCCATTATCTATGATAGGGGAATTTTCTTTACCTCAAGGATTTGGAAGGGCCTTCAGGAGGAAATGCGAACTCAGGTCAAGTTGATCACAATATATTATCCCAATACATATGGGAAGACCAAAAGAACTAATAATATTCTTAAAGTTAATATTTATTCCCATGTTTTAGAATTTTGAGGTGCTTGGGATTTCCATTAGGTATCAGATGAATTTTATAACAATAGTAGTTACCAATTTCCTATAAAAATTGAACATTTTGAAGCTTTGTATGGTCATCCTTATAACTATACTATCTATTTCTCAGATGTTGTAGAATCTTCTATCGTTGGATTGAGTTTGGTTCAACAATCAACGGAGAAAATCTAGTTGATTTATCATCTTTTTGGTGATATATCAAAGATAGTACAGATCTTATGAGGATATTCATCATCATCCTTTGGAGTTTAAGGTTGTGGACCAAATTTTATTGAAATTATCACCTTCATTGGGTCAAAAATGGATAAAAAATAATGGATTCTCACATCAAGGTATATGGGAATATTTGACATCATTAAATAGCTTGGTAAGGTGGTGTTTCACTCTCCCTTATGACCTCATTTTTCCTTGATAAATAATTTATTTTATTCATCCCAACTCGAGAATTATTAGCACAACCCATCACATATTTTGAACTATAAATACCTTGATAGAGAACCATTTATTTCTATGGAAGAACAACCACTTAGAGTTGTTGACTCTTAAGTGAGGGATCCATATGGGAAAAAATATCATTTTTTAGCTCTTTAGTATGATGGTTTTAATTCTAAAGATACTTGGGTGTCAGTGTCCTTGATGAGGGAGTAGTATCCTAATCACTATGGGTCCAACTTTCTTAGAATTGGATTTTTGGTGGCATAAATAAATATTATAATGAGAATAGTCACATCTCTATTTTACTTTTAGGTACATACATCACTCATTTTCACCATATTTTGTCTGAAACTTCTCTCAGGATTTTTTGGGTGACTTTATATGGTCTATAGAGTTTTTTAGTTAAATGAATGGTTAGAGAAAAGTTTGTATAAACTATAAAAGTCTTCTTAAGAAATAATCCACCTTATTTTTGGGTTCAAAAGGATGGAGTATAGTTAGGTGCATGGTTTTAAAAAAACATGAGGCATACTCCTCAAACTATATAAAAAATGGCATAGGCATTTCATATTATTGGGGCATGGTTTTCCAAACCGTGTAGTTTCTCCAACAACACAGAAAAGAGAAGAATATTGTTTCCTGGTTTTATAATCTTTGTGGATAAACCATTTTATTTTGTTTAATTTAAGTGAGTTTTTATTTTAATACCCATAACTCATCTGATTTACCTAATTCCTCTTTCAATGGAATAGACTCTTTATCAAGGAGAATCTACTTGGAGATTTTGGATATTCATTGACTCCTATTGATCATTTTTAAATGATATTTGGTTATTGGATCTTATTTCTCAATGATCATTATTTTAATTTTTTTTTCTTCCTGATCTCCATTAATAACTATTAATTATTCAAGAATCAATGTTGTTTATTCATTTTGTTCTTGAATCAACTATTTCTCTTGGTCTACAAATCCCATAGAAGTGTTTCAATTCCAAGTGTGTTGAGGTGGGTTGATTCATAATTCATCTTTATAATAAAAACTCTATTTTCTTTCTCTTTTAATTTTTTTAAAAAAATGGTTTGAAAAAATGTTTATAGATTTATCTTAGATATTTTTTTTGAAACTTTTTCAAATGGAATGGGTAATGTTTTGATAAAATGTGTTGGTTTTGGGTAATCTTTTTGAAAATCACTTTCTCCCTTGGTGTTGTCAAATGAAATTATTTAGATAATTATTTGGGTGGTTTTGAAGATGAAATTACCATTAAATGATTCAATATGAAAAAATAATAGGTGATAAATGATGATCAAGGGATCCACCCTTATGGATGAACTCTTTCCCCCAAGAACTTTTTCTAAGGTAATGTGGGAACCATTTTTCCTAAGTGGTGGTAAGGAGAAAATATCGTAAGTGAACTCATACCCCCTAGACCTTTTCCAAATGGTTAATATATACACCTTGTGTCCAACTGATCATGAAAATATTGCAAATATCCTCACTAACCTAGAACTGATATGACTTAAGGTCTTGTTTTCTCTATTGATTATTATAGAATAGTATGTTAATAATGATTGTAGAAATGATTCGAAAACTGGTATAGTGATTTCTTTAATAATTTTAAAAATGGAGATTTATCTATATTTTACATTTAAATATTTAAAATTTTATCTCATACCATACTATATTTTACTTGACCATAATTGGTTTATTTTATAATTTTTTATTTTGAAACACTTGGTTGGATCATATTGGGATTTTTTTTCTCACCCAACATACACCTTTGGGAGTCTGAAGGAGGAATCATGTCATGAGGAGTTCAGTTTTTATATCACTCATATACTTTGGTTGTTATTAGAGTTATTACCACCTATTTTTATTAATGGTTTTATCAATTCACCTATTTTCTTTTTTCCCATATCAATATTTTCTTTATCTATATCACCTTTTTATAGGTTCATTATAGAAATATTGTTACCAAAAGGTAGTACTAAATACTCAGATGCTTTATTCCAATATATGGGTATTGGTAATTCCCTTCAGTCCATGTCAGGATTGGCTTGGGTTGTGGATAGTTGTGTAGTGATGTTTGGTTCATGACATTAAATGAAAGGGTTACATAGAAATTATCATTATAATGCATTGGGATATGTGTAAATATAATTTTATGTTAATTTGGGTAAGTAAAATAGGATATCATTTGTATAAAGAGTTACACATCAATATAGTTTTAACATATAAATTAGTGGATGGAACATGGATTCCAGAGAAAATTATTAGATGCATGCATATACAAAAAGGGAATACATGAGATAAGAGGGTGAGATAAATCCCAATTAAAAATATAGACTGTTAGATTCTTTCTAAATAAAACATTGTTCAAGATCTCTATCAACTGACTGGGTAGGTCATTCTAAAACTAGGTTCCCGTGTATTATCTTTTCTAAGGAAAGAAATTAACTGAAAACCTTAATAATATTAGATACCTATTTTAGTGTTTTATTTAGATTACACTTTTTTGGTAAAACTATAGGAAGGATACAAAAGGAATAATATAGAGTGAATCCATAAAAAGACTAGGATAAGGAGTAATATTCTCAACTATATGATGGGTATATATGATATGATTGGCATGATTTTTGCTAATATATCTAAGTGATTGAGAAATGTTAAAGCGGAACAAATTTTAGTTAAAAATAAAAAATATACCATTAATGGATTTGATGGATTTAAAAGGGATTATCATTTAATTGGGAGCACTTTAAAATAAAATTTATTAAATAAATTTAAAAAATTATACTCATGTGATAAAATATTCTATTATAAATAAAATGAAACCATTATCATCAAACATGAATTTCAGATCAATCCTCAAAAAGGATAATCTTAATATAAGTAACTTCATATATTGGTACGACAACTCTAGAATCGTTCTTATGTAATAGAAAAATTATATGTGTTACAATAACCCCTTCCTAATAAATCAAATGTTTATATTATTTGAAAAGTGAATCCAAGTTCTTAGGAGAAGCATATATAAATTCATATAAGTTTTTAAAGGAATCAAATATGAATAAAAAAAGCAAAATAAATTAATTATTCTATAATATATTCAATGTGATTGATTTTATTAATGACTTTAGGAGAATGAAAGTTTATAATGTATTATTCTGGCTATATAATTAAATCTTTAATCATATTTTTTAATGGTCAAACAATGTGAATGATTTTAGTACATTCTTTCTTAATTTCCTTAAGTTGTTAAGGACCGATGATCTAAGCATGGGTCATGAAATTTCATGTACTTTATAGAAAATAAAATTTGGTAAAAGTTTAATTTTGTAGGAAAATATTATATAGTAAAATTATCACTTTTTGTCACTAAAACCTAAAGGATGTGTTGGGAAAGTGGGATGGTATTCCCTCTATATGGAATTACCTCAAATACTAAGAGAAAATACATATAAACTTAAAGGAATATATCATTTTTATAGAAATAAATTCTTAGTTTTTTAATGGTATATGATACAAAATGTATATTTTATAATTATTATAAATATAAAAAATTTAAAAATCAAGTTATTACTTGGTAAATAATCTATATTTCAGTCAAGTGATTAATCAAAGGGTTGTTAAACTATATAGTGGATTCAAATACATATTTCCATCCCATATGAATCGGAATAAATGAGTAATATTTTCATCTAATTTTTCTTATATAATAAGATAATTTGTTTAAAAACAAATATTTTTCATGAGAAAACTAAGATGATGTTTTTGCATATGCTGTTTATGATTCATTATATTATTTAATATAAATTGATAAGGACACAAGAATAAAATGATTTTTAATGAGGATACAAAATATTTTCCAAAAATAATTATTAAAATATTTTGAATCGATGTGTCATCGACCATTAATAGAATATTTTAAAGATTAAGTGTAGATTATAGAATATTGATCTAAACATTTATAATACCATATAATATATGGTACTAAATGTTTATTTGTTAAAAATTCAAACTAAGATGAAATAAGTGATATTTCCTAAACACAAATTAATTTATGTATCTTATCATTATACTTTAGAGAAAATCATGTTTCTAATAGTCCAGTGGGGGTATATATGGACTTAGAGAAGTTCAAGTACAACAAATAAAAGATTATCCCAATGAAAATTCAAAGTTAATATTAATTGAAATCCAAAAATAGTTTTGGTTATACTGAAAAAGAGAAATTTAAATAATTAAATTTAGTTTATTTAATGAAGTGAATTTAATGTTGTATCCAAAAGGAGTTTTGGATGTGTTGGTAAATAAAAATGTAATGTGTTTAATTTATTTACCAGAATGATATCAAAGAAAAAAATTAAATAGAAAATCTCCAATATAATGGTGAATATACTTTAAATAGTTATTAATGTACATCAAAAGAAACTAGCATCATAACATTAAATGTTGTGAAGTAAAGGTGTTTGACTATTATGTTTAAAAAGTTGAATATTAGAAATATGATTTATGATTTTTACCATTATTAAAACCAAAATTATTTATAAATTTTACCCACTAAAGGAGTTTTTTTGTGAGATTTTTATCATATTTTTATATAGATATGTGGTAGGAATTACATAAATATTTAATGAGTTTAAAAATCCTAAAAAGTATAGCGAAAATAAGGCAGATTTAGTGTTGTATCATATGTGATATGATTATATGGGTGATTATATATATTTATTTTATTATTATTAAAATAGTTTAATAACATTAAATTTATCATTTTATACAAAAACCAACATCAACATTTTTATACTTCCACTTCGGTTGTATATATTGTGCGAGGTGAAATTATAATTTACTTCTTCATTTATGAATTTTATTTATCCATAATTGATGTTCATCATGAATAATTATTGGTTGTGTCAAAATATTAAGGTTAGTGTAGGTATTATTTCATATATTGATAAATAATGTGATCAAGACCCAAAAAATTTATTTTAGGTTAAGGTTGATCGATCATATATACCACAAAGAGTACCATAAATAATGTTTTTGGTATGGTAGAGGTGTATGTTTCATATTGAATCCATGTAACTAAGGTTGGAAAGATACTTAACATGTAAACCTTTATACATTTACACCTTCCATATATAATCCAAGAGGATTAGTTAATCAAGGTGTGGTTGGGTGTTTTTTTAATTGTGTCTTCCATTGAGGCTTGACTAAGAATGGATTTGACCTCCCATATAATGAGAATAGAATCTGGGCCCTAGATTAAGATAGACTACGGAATTGTATGGTTATACCAAGATATGGTTCATGTGATGTTATTATCTATTTGGATAAGGTGAATTTGATGTGATTATTCACTCATATGAACGACATGTGATATATTCATTAAGTTGGTCATCATATTCTTAGAGAATCGAGAATATAGTGGTGGATATATAGAATTAGCATACTCCATGTCTTATGGTAACTCAATATAATGGAAAAATGGATTAAATAATTATTCATACTTATATATGATATAGGTAGTGGGAATATGTATGCAGATATTTGCGTCTGATACAAATCATTCCAAATCTGTTTGTAACTCGAATAGTGTTGTTGATTTTATAAAGGCATATATTTGTTTGCATTTATTGATTTATGAATTCATAATTATTTTCAATGTTAAAAAGTTTGGTGCAGTCCCACTTTATGGTTGTGTGAATGGGAATATGGTTCATGAAATTTTGAGAGAAACCCCAAAACATTTTTGAAGTATATACAGAAGTAATTTTGAATAGATTTACACACATTGTTTTATAGGATGAAATATGTGTGAAATATAAATGATAGATTTTTTAAAATGTGTTTTGTACATAATCCAAAAGTATTTCTCAATTTTTATTCACAAGATAATATATATGATGTGAAATTCGGTGAAATAACACTATGTCTACAAGATGTTAGTGCAAGTGGGAGATAATTAGAAAAATACACTAAAACTACATAATCCATGACATAGTGGATATTTTGGTCTATAAAAGGGAGCTCCATGTTATTTTTAAAATCACCATGTCATGGTAATCATGCATGGTATCATCAAATTTTGTAATAATATGTTGGTTTTATTTTTCTCTCACTCAAATTTTTATCATACTCGGTTGATAATCATGAAATGATGATTATGAAGAGTTTAAATTAATAACATGAACGTTTAAATGTCCAAAATTCAATTTGATAATTAAAAAAAAATATTACAAAGGAGTGGTAATGTTTCAAGTTTTTAAGAAATGATTTATTTAAAATTAGTGAAATGTATTGAGTTCTTTGAGGGATATATAAATGTGGTTTGATCCACATATGTGCGTGTTAACGCATTGTGTCGAGACACTATGAGAACCACACAAACTAAATCATATTGAATCTATGTATGTCTCTTATCAGTTAAAATCAAGGTTCTAGTAAAGTGTGAATAATCTAGGATCCTCCACAAGCAAAACAATATTCCAACAATTTTTTGGGACCCTTGGAGAGAAGAACCTATGGTACATCATTATTTATTTATTTATTTTAGTACAATTAGTACAAATGATTTTATATTTTAAGTTTTATATTTTTTTTATTCCACTATGTTTGGATAAATGTTATCCCCAAAAAACCCTTTATAACTTATTTATTATTAAATATTTAAATTATTATTATATTTATTATATGGTTGGAAAAAATGAGATGATTTTAATTTTTCTTTTAACTAATATATATTAGGAAATAGAATTTCACTAATTATAATAGGTTTACTTGTCATCTAGCTTTGTTTAATGCTCTAGATGGTGGGTTTTAATATAAACTTTAGCGTGGTGACCCAATTTCTCATCAAAAAAAATTATCAACTTTTAGTATTGGTTTCAAATGTTTCAGTAGAAATATATAAATCTATAAATATGTCACGGAGAAATTTCATCTAATGAGAATTTGTAACAAGTGTGTATATTTATTTCTCTCAAAGTAGTTTATGTTTTAACGTAGATGGACCTGTATTAATTATGTTAATACAGTGTCATTAGGATATTTTTATATGGAACTATATTAAAAATATTTTTCTTTACTTCTAAAAAATTCAATATTCTAGTTTTTAGAGAAACTTTTAAAAACCAGGAAGAGATAAAAAGTTTTTGAATTTTATTATAAATTATTTTTCGAGATTTGAAATATTTATAGATGGTGAGAAATGAATTCACGGTGGGATTCCTTTTGGGTGGGATTATATAGCTTGAATTTATTAACATTTTAAAGTGGAAACATACTTTCAAAATGATGAAGTGTATAATTTTATTAATAATATTATATTTTAAAATTAATTAGTGTGTTTGGTGTTACCACTTTGTCTATCTATATAAACCAAGTTAGATGGGTACCAAATTTACCAGTGAGGGTAAAGGTGATCACAAATGGGATGTATAAGGGATCAACTGGTCCACCGGCTTCTGTAGAATTTATTAGAACTTATTGTATTTTCTTGTATGTTTTTTATCCGGATATTGGAATTTTACAAAAAAAGCACAATTAAATATGTTTATTTAGTTGTGTTTTGTAGAAAATGTCACTAATAAGCTGTATTAAATCAAAAAAATCATTGTTAATTTAGTCAAAAATTCTTAAGAATGATGATAAATTTAGTCATTCTTTCTTAAAAACTTGGATAGTTAATATGGATTCTATTTAAAATATGGATTATATATATACACACACATGCAAGAAAAAATTTAATTTTTCAATGAAAATTTATTTTAAATGTTATGTTTGTGTGTGTTTGTGTCGATACATAATGCATGTGTTCAATAATTACATTATATATATGCTTTAAAAATATACACAAATGTGTGAGTAATAATTATATGATACTAAATATGTGTATAAAAACTACATATTAAAATATGTGTATATATATTATCCATTTTTATTTAAAAAATAATAATTATAAATATAAATATGTTTGTGCATGTGTGTTTATATACATACATACATACATACATATAGTAATTCCCCGACCTTAGTTACCCAGAGTCGGTGCATTATTGCATAACATTGGCATGATCACAATAGATCAACTCCCAAAAGACCAATCAGTTTAGTATCCTTTGAAGTACTTGATACAAACATTAGTAGTACATTACATTATGAAATGAAAAAGTAACATTCTGTCTCCTTTTAACACTATCATCTCCCTCATCCTATCCCTACAGGTTAGTCAAAATAAACTTCTTCACGTCCTGGGAAAAATAAAACAAAAGAAATGGGGATCTCAGATTCTCAGTAAGGATAACAATATAGTAGAAACTATTATAAATAATCATAAACATTTAAGTAAATTTATAATTCTAAAAAACATCCTTTTTAAACATAAAATTTAGCATAAAATTTCAATAATAACCAAAATAATGTCATTTACTTATTCACATTGATATTCTACAAGTCGAATAATAACATGTAATATTAATAGCTAATCTCATAATGATGGAATGTGTAATGTCGAACATCATAACCATGTAGTCAAGGCCTCATTCCAAGAATACAAATAAAAATATTTTTAAGGTCTTATGCCAAGACACTATTTTGTCTCATTAGACCTATCGATGCATCGAGGGGATATAGCAGGTCTCGCTCGTCACTTATTATGTTCAATGCATTCCTCATATTAAAAGGGTGAAACATAACATAAACATTTGTATTAAACTAGAATACTAAATGTTAATACATTAACCATAAACCATGAATGACATAAAAATAGAATATCCAGATTAAAACATATCAAAAAAATATCAATACAATATGGAGTATTGTATCATAATAAATCAACTTCAACTAAAAATAAAATCCAACAATAGATGTTGGAACAGATTAAATGAATTGAAAAACTATTTGAGAGAAATATCTCTTTTTACTTTGAAATCATTTAAAAGTCACATAATTATAAAAGAAAAATTTTATTTTAAAAATATTCTTAAAATACTGTAAGGGAATATTCGAAGGTGTTTTAACGGTGGAAAATAGTTGCACATGCCGTATAAGTTAAAAAAACATTCTTTCCTTAATTTGTAGAAAAGGTCATAAAGTACCTTGTCGGGAAAATGATGGAAATATTCCTTTCAAAAAATACAATAAAAAGTCAAACCAGGGTATTAATGACTTTATCCCATTGTTTATTAAATAGTAAAACTGTTTTGAAATACATTATTAAGAAACACGGACATGGATGATAAAGAATTCCCAATAGATACGTATGTGTAAATAACCTCAGATAGTAAAGAGATTGTAAAATTAACCCTTACATTGTACTTTTCCTTAGTCAAGGGTATGTTATTCCCCAGTATAATGTTTTAATCATTATTATTAAATTATTAAATAACCACATACATAAATATGATATCATATATGATCCTATAATATTTCTTTGTTAATAATATTTCAGTAGTGTCATTGTTTCAGGTGTTAACTGATTCATTTTCCTTTATATGTTTTGTTAAGTAAGCCATTTTTTATGGATAGGAGGTTTTTTATTCATATCCATGATTATATTAAGTTATTATAAATTATTTTTAATAATAAAATGAAAATTATTCTTGAATGGTTACGATGGGGAATGAAATCTCATCGCATCATGATGACGGTAAGCTGTACGTACGCACGAGTGACAATATCATTCTATTGATGGTGAAATTGTATGTAATTGGATTGTATATTATATATAACTAATCATTAAAATTTTACATTTATTATTTACATCAACTATACTCACTATTATACCCATCCAAATAATGAAGTGTTGAATGACAAACTGCACCACGACGTGGAGACGGTATGTCGTAAGTACGCACGTATGGTGATTTTTCATTCATAGTATAGATAAAATAATTAATATGGTTGTAACATATTTATAATAACATCTCATTATGTATAAGTTAATGTACTAATTATTTTCTTATGGAAACATCAAAGAAATATGAAGTATAAGAAGAAAAGAACTTTGAAAGTGGTGATAAAATAATTATGTCTTCTTTGGGTGCTTCCTTTTAATTTGAACAAAAGGGATATTTAGGTTTGATTTCTGATCAAATTAATGCCTCTAGGTTTAATATATGATATTTTGGAGAATATTTGAGTATGGGTTGGTAGGCTAAATGGCATTTTAGGTGTGAATTTAAGAGAAGGGGAAGTACCCTTTTATAAGAGAGGTGAGTGGCACTTCAGGAAAGGCCTGAAATATTAATTTTTTATAAAATTATTTTCGGTTTATAATAGCTCCAAATTTATTTATTTCGAGGATAAGGTGTTTATGGGTCAAAAAACTCTCAACCAATATGTTTTAGACATGTTTAAATTACCCTATTAACTTTATCTTTTAGATTTGAAAACAAGTTAAATAGTTTAACTTTTACTATGTCTTCTTATATTTTTATACTAAATGGTTAATATAGTTACTATAAAATGTCAACAGAACCTCAAGTGTTTTATTAATTACATATTTAACATTATCTAAGTCATTTTTATGAATCTTATATTTTTAGGACTATTATATAATTTAATAAAATAGTATTTGTTTTAAAAACTCATTTATGTCAATTTTGACATTATTTAATATTAGGTTTTTTTGATAGTCATAAAAACATGAATACATAAAAAAATACATTTAATAAACCCAAACATGTCATATTAACGTAGAAAATTCATGGATGGAATCAAACTTTTAAATATACATTTATTTTAATATTTATAATATCAATTGTTTTAATCTTTCATTAAATAGGTAATTACAATGTCAACATTATGTCATAGATAAATTTATTTGTTTAATTTATAGAAATTATAAATAAAATACATTTATGTAGGAAATATTTTTATATTTATAAATAACATTTATCTTCTAATTTATCTTATGTATAATCCTATATTAAAAATGGTTAATTGTTATAATTTAAATTTAACACCCTTAACTCTTCTTTAAATAAAATATAATAACTGCCCTAATCTAATAAAAGTGGATAAAAAGGATCAGGTTTTTTACTAAGGAATATTTTGGCCTAAAAACACTTATCCAATAGAATTAGGACATGTCTTGGTGTAATTTTATATTATTATAATATTACTTTTCACCTTTAATGACCCTATTTACATTTAACTGTGATAAATAAAATTTAAAAGTAATTATCCACCAAAAATTATTTTCATCCTATTGGACCAAATTTTACTTACTAATGAAAACTGTTTCTGTAAGAGTTTTTAAATTCAATTCACAGAAGCGGTAAAATTACTTTTTATGCAAATTTTCAAATGTGCTTAAAAGGTGGGAAAACGATGTTAAAAAGATCAATAAAATTTTATATATATAATATTATTATAAAATGACTCCAATGAATTAAATTGGACTTATATAAGTATTATGTATATATTTTGACTTTAAAATAAATTTAAAAAATAGTTATTTAAAAAAATTCGGTTTTAAACAGTAATGCAGTGTTTTCCACTATTTATTAAAAATTGAATGTTTTCATAAAAATACCAAAAATTCGCCCCATGGTAAATTTGATATTCCAAATAAAAAAAAGTCCATTTTCAAAAATAAAATTAATAAAATTTCAAAAAGTTGGTATTACTATTAATAACTTCTTTTTAAACGGCTAGTTTGATTGGTCGTGGTGTGTTATAACTCAAAGTCATGTATAATGAAAACAATAGTATTATTCAAAGAGACACATACCATGGAAGATTGGGGTGTTACATTATTCCCAAATTCAGATAATTTTATCCTTGAAAATTTTAAAATATTACTAAATAAAAATATTCTGGTGTTTCTTCATCAAAAGTTCTTCAGGTTCCCTTGTTGCCTCTTCTATTTTATGGATTTTCCAAAGAACTTCTACCAAATGAGTCATCCAGTTTCTCAACACTTTTTCTCTGTTATCAAGAATCATAATAGTCTCTTCACAATAAGATAGATAGGGTTTTGGTTATATTTCTTCATAGGTAACTACATGCATTGGGTTAGGCATGTATTTTCTCAATAGTGATACATAGAACACATCATGAACTTTGGAGAGCCTTGGAAGCATTTCCAAACAGTAAGCTACAACTCCAATTCGTTCTAGAATTTCGAAAGGTCTAATGTACCTGGTACATAATTTACCCTTCTTACTTAATCTTATAACAGACCTATATGGAGATACCTTCAAGAAAACAAGATCACCCACTTGAAATTCCAAATCATTCCTTTGGTTATCAGTGTAGATCTTTTGCATAATTTGATCTGCTTTGATGTAGTTCGGATAATCTTCACCTTTTCAATTGTTTCCTCAAAATGATCTAGGCCAAAAAGTTTTCTTTCACCAAAATCATCCCAACAATTTTGTGTGTGAAATCTCTTTTCCAAATAATGATTTATATTATTCCATCTGAATACTAGAATGAAAACTATTATTATAAGAAAATTCTACCATTGGTAAATACTGATCCCACCTACCTTTAAAGTCAAGTGATCAATATCTCAACTTGTCTTCTATTTTTTTAATAGTCTGTTCTGATTGCCCATCAGTTTGAGGGTGGTAGGCAGCTCTCAAACAAAGTTAAATATCTAGATATTTTTGAAAACATTTCCCAAATCTTGATGAAAAATGGAGATCATGATCAGAAAAAATTCATAGGGGTACCCCATGATGTCTTACAACTTCATTAACATACAGTCTGGATAAACATTCAAGTGGTAAATTTTCTCTTATAATAAGAAAATTTACAGACTTTTTAAGATGATCAATAATGACCCATATTGTATCATTCCTTCTAGGATTATTTGGTATCCCCATGAAAAAATCAATTGTAATATCATCCTATTTCCACTCAGGTATGGGAAGAGGTTGAATGAGTCCTCTAGGATGTTGTATTCCAGCCTTTACCTATTGACAACCAACTTATCGTTACACTTAATCATCAATGTCCCTCTTCATGTTGTCCCACCAAAAATGTTTATTCAAATCTCTATACATTTTAGTGTTACCAGGGTCTATAGAGAAACTGGTTATATGGGAATCATCCAACAATTCCCTTTTCAGATCAGGTATATCATGAACACAAATCCACTTCCCAAATTTAAAAATTCCATCTTCATATGAGACATCAATCAATGTCCCATCATTCACAGCTTTAATTTTCTTTTGGAACTCCCCATCATCATTCTGAGAACTTTTTATCTTTTATAGTAAATATTTTCTGGGAATCATTTGACAAAGTATTGATGTTTCACCATCCATGATTATTCCCATATCTAACTTTACTAGATCCATGAAAATAGGATCTCTTTAAACTCTCATCTTTTTCAGAACTCCCTGATCCTTTATGCTCAAATCATATGCCACCTTTTTTTCCTTCCACAGGTGGTATTGTATTCTGAAATAATAATCCTTGAGTGGTTCAAGCCATCACCTTTTCCTCATGGTAAGTTCTTTCTGTGATAAAATATACTTCAAACTTTTGTGATTAGTATATATATCACCTTTTTCACCATAGTCATAGTTTCTCCATATCTTCAGATAAAATATTAAAAATTCTAACTCAATATCATGAGAGAGGTAGTTTTTTCTTGAATTTTTAGTTGTCGTGATGCATTGGAAATAACTCCATAATTCTTTATTAAGACATAAGAAAGTCCATTGTTTGATGAATCACTATAAATAACAAACCCATCATTCCCCGATGGTGGAGTTGAGATAGATTCATTGACTAATATTCTCGATAATTTGTCAAAAAATTCTTCACACACTTTTTTCCAAAAAAAAATTAACCCCTTTATGTGTGATCTTAGTTTATGGGTTATCCAATTAGGAAAAATTATAGACGAAACACCGATGGTAACATTATAAACCAATAAAACTACTTAATTTAGTTATACACATCGGTGCTAACCATTCTTGGATTTCCATTTTCATTGAAAGATTAATAGATATTCCATCCTTAGAGAGAATATAGTCAAGAAAAGAAATCTCATGAATATAGAATTCACACTAGATAAAATTCCCACATAATTCATTTCTTCTAAAAGTATTTAGAATAGTGCACCAGTTATTTTCATGATCTTCTTAGATTTTTTATTATACCAAGATATCATCAATAAATACAAATACAAATTCATCAAGATATTACTTGAAAAATCTATTCATTAGATCCATGAAAAAATAAGGGGAATTAGTCAGTCCAAAAAGCATTAATGTAAACACTCAATACCCACACCTGGTTCAAAATGTTTCCTTTGTAATTTCTTCCTTACTCACGCACAATTGATGATATCCAAATCGAAGTTCAATCATTCAAAAATATTGTCCTCCATGAATTTGATCGAGTGAATCATCAATATGGGGTAGGAGATGCATGTTATTTATTTTTATAACATTGATCTCCCTGTATTCATTACACAACCACATAGATCCATCATTCTTTATAACAAAAAGAACAAGCGCTCCCCATTAAGAAACACTAGGATGAATAAATATTTTATTACTCAGTACCTCTAGTTGTTTATTTAGTTCCACTATTTCCACAATGGTCATTCTATAAGGGGTCTTCAATATGGGCCTTGAATGAGGAATTAAGTCAATGGAAAACTCAATTTCTCATTCCAGATAATGTCTAGGTAAATCCTCTAAAAACACATCAATATATTCTAGAAAAATAGGTGCATACTCTATTTGAACATTTATTTCCTCACTAATAATTATTTCACTCCCTTCCTCCCCAATAATTGAATTTAGTAGAGCTAATAAGGGTGGGTATATATGAGAATCATATGGTTATGTTTCTACTGTAAAGATAAGGGATTCCTTATCACCATCAAAAATTGAAACCTCCTAATTCTAAAAATAATTTTTTTTCCATAATGGTATGAAATCCAATCCATACTGAGGATTATATGCAATTCAATCTTGGTTATGACAATACGATCATCAAATAAAGCACATTTATATGACATAATGGTAACCGATTGACCAAACATTGTTATAATTATACTTCTTTTAAGGTTTTTTCCTGAAAAATCCTTTGTTAATTAAAATTGGAAATATCTAATTTTCATGGAAAATTGGGAAGATATGAAATAATTTTTTGATCCTGAATCAAATAAAGAATTGTCTAATTTTGAGAAACCAATTAAAGTAATTGCCACCATGTCATTAGGAACATCAACTTGAGCAGTAGTTATCACATAATCTTAGCCTTTCTCCCTTTGATTTTTCTGTGGAAAATTTCTTTGACACTTAGGATAAACATTTCCATAATGCCCCATATCTTTAAAATTATATAATTGAACAATGGTAGCTTCTTTATTCCCATTGCATTCATCATCTTGGTGGCCTTTTTCTCCAAACATGTAACAAACTCTCACTCCCTTCAAGAAAGTATTAGGGTGTTTCTTCCTACATTTACTATAGGATGGAAATTTAACTTTTCCCTTCTTCCCCATATATTTTTTCCATAGTGTTCAATATATCTCTTCTTCTCTTGCTTCACTTTAAAGTCATAAGACTTGGGGAATTTTTTTTCCCGTACTGATAGCAAGTCAGACTATAACTTCATATGATGATAAGGATTTTGAGACCTATCCTCATCATATAAATGGTTTTAATCCATCAAATAATAGAATAATATTACTTCTTAGGTTATGTATATAATCTTTAAAATTTCTTTCTAACCTTTTAAAGTTAGCCTAATACTTTGCGACCTTCTCATTCTCCTTTTTCCTCACACTCAAAAATTTCATTTCTATATCCGCTTGATGTTCATATGGAAAGTATTTTTCTAAGAAAATCTCTTTAAAATCTCTCAATTCCATATTTTATACATCTTCATCCTCATTTTTCTTTTGAATTAATGGCCACCACTGGTCACTATCTCCTGAGACATGATAAACTACCATGAGAAATTTTTCCCTTTTTCTACTCCCCAAAGCATCAAATATTTTCCTAAGGAACTTATCTATTGCTCTGTTGAAAATGGATTTCTAGCCCCATTGAATGTTGGTGTTTTTTGCCTCATGAAGTGGTCTAACATTGAACCTCCCCGTTTTGAATCATGGTGCTCCATACGGGTAAGGTTATTATTCAAAACCTCAGTGAGTTGTCGCAGTATGGTTATAAGTTGTTCAGCACCAGTTTCTTCACTAGATTCACTATAATTATCTTTAATATGAGGGAAATACTTAAATGGATTATGTGGGTTGATAAGGTTTTCATTCCTTCCACTAGGCGTGATTTCTAAACAATGGCATACAATAAATTAGTTTATGAATCACAATGCATAATTTAAAAATTGTAAAATACTAAACAAAAGTTGAAGAGTTTTTTCATATAATCTGTAGTAATAAAAATGTTTTCTTTGGGGAAGTATTTACTAATAAATCCTTCATAATGGTTTTTATATAAAATGTGGATTATCCAAAGCATATCCTCAGGGAGTGTCAAAGCAGGTGCATAGTAAGGCCTATTGTTGTGTACCAGGATACCCCAAGTCAATCCCGAAACTCCCTGTTGAAGTTTTCACTCCTATTTACATTTTTCTAGAGCCATGTCCACTTTTAGTATCCATACAAGGAGGTATTTCTTGGAAAACCCACAAAATATCTATATTTCCAAAATTTATGGATGTTATTCTATACTAATAATCATTATCTATCTTAGGGTAATGTTCTCTAATCAAAGTTTTTCTAAATCAAGTTTCCAAGGTTTGTAATAAATTTCCTTGGATACCAACAGTAACGCCCCAACCCCAATTACCCAGAGTCTATGCATTATTACATAACGTTGTCATAATAACATGAGATCAAGTCCCTAAACACCAATCGGTTTCATAGACATGGATGTTATAGATATATACACAAGTTTTATGTTACATTATAAAATGAAAAATTTACATTGTGTATCCTTTTAACACACTTATATTCCATAGCATATCCCTACAGGACAATCATAATATACATCTTCGTATACTGGGAAAAATAAAACGTCAAAAATGGGTAGCTCAGATGCTCATTAAGGATAGAAATATAGTAGAAACTATCATAAATAAGCATAAACATTTAAGGAAATGTATAAGACTAAAAAAAATCCTTTTAAACATAAACTTTAGCATAATATTGCAATAATAAATAAAATAATTCCATTTACTAATTCACATGGATATTCTACTAGTTGAATAATCCCATGTAATATCAATAACTAATATCATAATGATGGAATGCATAATTCAAGACATCATAACCACATATTCAAGGCCTCATGCCAAGACTATAAATAAAAATATTTTCAAGGCCTTGTTCCAAGACACTATTTTGTCTAATGAGACCTACCGATGCATTGAGAGTCTATAGAAAGCCCTGTACGTCCCTTACTATTTCCAATGCATCACTTATATGAAAAGGGTGAAACCTAAAATAAACATTTCTATTAAACTATCATATGAAATGATAATAATTTAACCACAAACCAAGATTGACAGAAAAATCGAACATCTACAGTCAAATATATCATAAAACTATCAATAAAATATGGATTATTTTATCATAATAAATCAAATTCAATTAAATATAAAATACAATAATAGATGTTCACACATATTAAATCTATCCAAAAACTATTTGAGAGAAAAATCTCTTTCTTGTTTGAAATAATTTAAAAGTCACATAATGATAAAAGAAAACTTTTACTTTGAAAATATTCTTATATACTAGTAAGAGAATCTTAAAAGGTGTTTTAATGGAAGTAAATAGGCACACCCACCGTATAAGTTAAAAAACATTCTCTCTTTAATTTTTAAAAAAGGTTGTAAAGTACCATGATTGGAAAACAATGTAAAGATTCCTTTCAAAACATTTTATAAAAAGTCACAAAATGGTATAAATGACTTTAACTCATGGTCTATGAAATAGTAAAAATGTTTTGAAATATATTTCTAAGAAACAAAGATGTTGATGGTAAATAAATCCTAGTAGATACTTATGTATAAACAAACTAATTATTATACTCATCCAAATAATGAAGTGTTAAATAACAAACTACACCACGACGTGAAGACAGTATGTTGTACGTACGGACGTGTGGTGACTTTTTCATTCATAGGATGGGTAGAATAATAAATATGGTTGTACCATGTTGATAATAATGTCTTATTATGAATAAGGTAAGGCAATTATTATTTTAGTAAGGAAAAAAACAATATTGGATGTATAATAAGAAAATAACTTTGAAAGAGATGATAAAATAATTACCACTTCTTTTGGTACTTCCTTTTTATTTGAACAAAAGGGCTCATTAGGATGTCTTTATGACAAAATTAAGGCCTCTAGGTTGAATTTAGGGTAGTTTAGAGGATATTTAAGAAGGTTTGGACTAATTAAAATAGCTTTGTAGGTGTTAATTTAAGAGAATGGGAAGTACCCTTTTATAAGACAGGTGAGGGGCACTATTGGAAAATCTTGAAACATTAATTTATTATAAAATTATTTTCGGTTTCAAATAGATTGAAATTGATTTATTTAGAGGATAAGGGGGTATGAGTATAAAAAGTCTCAACCAATAGGTTTTATACATGTTAATGTCACCATATTAACCTTATATTTTAGATTTATCCCATTGCTAAATAGTTTAAATTTTACAATGTCTTCTTGTATATTTAAGCTACATGGTTACTATAGTTACTATAAAATGCCAAGAAAACCTCAAGTGGTTAATTAATGAAATATGTAACATTATCTAAGTCATTTGGATGAATCAAATATTTTCAGGACTATTATATAATTTAATAAAAAATTATTTGTTTTAAAAACTCATTTTTGTCAATTTTAACACTATTTAGTATTTGGTTTTTGTGAAAGTCAGAACTATGTGATTCCTTCAAAAAAAACATTGAATCAACCCTCAAATTCAATATTCACCTATATAATTAGTTTATGGAATAAGAAGTTTCAATTTAAATTTATTTTAACATTTATATTATAAATTATTTTAATATTTAATTAATAAGGTAATTACTGCATCATCATTGTGTCATAAATAAATTAAATTATTCAATGTATAAAAATTATAAATAAAATACCATTTTGTATTAAATATTTTTAGATTTATAATGAATATTTTTAGTATAATTTATCTTGTGTATAACCTATATTAAAAATGTTTTAGTTATTAAAATTTGAACTTAACACTTTTAACTCATATTTAAATAAAATATAATATATGACTTAATCTAATCCAAGTGGATCAAAAAGGATCATATTTTTTTCCTAAGGTTTATTTTGGTTGAAAAACACTTATCTAATGAAATTAGGACATGTGTTGGGGTAATTTTATTTTATTATAATATTTTTTATACCTTTAATAACCCAATTTACTTTTAAATGCGGTAATAAAATTCTAAAGTTATTAATCAAATAAAATTATTTTCATATTATTGAAGAACATTTTACTTACTTATGAAAACTGTGTCTATCATATTTTTGAAATTCAATTCACAAAAATGATAATATTAGGTTTTATGCAAATTTGCAAATGCTTCTAGAATGTGGTTAAAAGACGTCCAAAAGTTCAATAAAATTGTATATATCTAATCGTATTATAAAATGACTCCAATGAATTAAATTGGAATAATATAACTATTATTTATCTATTTTTACTTTCAAATAAATTTTAAAAAATTATTTATTTAAATAAAAATCCAGTTTTAAACAATAACACAGTGTTTTTCACTATTTTTCAAATATTGAATGTTTTTAGAAAATTCCAAATAATCACCCTAAGGTAATTTTGATATTATGAATTAAAAAATGAAGCCTATTTTGAAAAAATAAATTTATAAAATTTTAAAAAGTGGGTATTACTATTCATAATTTCATTTTAAACTGTTAGTTTGATTGGTCGAGGTGTGCTAGTACTCAATGGTGCGTACAACGCAAGTTATTGTATTGTTTAAAGAGAAGAATATTGTGGAAGCTTAGAGTGTTACACAAACATATATATTATAAATTTTTATTTAAAAATAAAAAATATATATTTATATATATATATACATATATACATGTGTATAAATAAACACACACACACACAGAGAGATATGTATACATGTGGGTGTGTTAAAATTTTATATTTAAAAATATAAACACATACACACACATATATATATATTTATACACATAAATTTATTTATTTATTTATTTACATACACATTTATATTAAGAAAATGTGGTTGTGTATTCACACACATTGATATATATATATATATTTATTTATTTATTTATTTAATGATTCAATTAATTATTTATTTATTTACATATAAATTTGTATATCACTATAATATATGTTCAATAAATATAAATCTATAATTGAAATTTGAAAATATAATACACTTTATTAGATGATAAAATTTAATATTTATTCTCTGCAAATACGAATTACACACTCACAATCACACAAATAAATATACTTTATAAAATTTTATTAAAACTTTTACATATATATACTAATACATTTACAAAATATATGTATATAAATATGTAAATATGCATACGTACATACATATATATACACACACATGCTCGCACACACACATATGTGTGTGTGTTTGTGTGATAAATTTATATTTAAAAATATAAGCATATATGTATATGTATATACTATAAATATATATACATATAAATATATATACATATAAATATATATATATACAATTTAATTTTTAAAATAATATATATTGAAATATATACAAATATACAAATATAATTTATTTATTTAATATGAATTTAAAATTAAAATTATAAAAATATATATGTATTTATAAACACAAATATATACATATATATAATAAATTTATATTTAAAAATACACACACACACACAATTATATATATCTAATTTAATACATTATAAAATTATTATATGATATTAAAATAATAAACATATACTGATATATATATACACTCACACACTGAGTATATATATATATAATGAGTCACCCATACTGGTTGGTTCTGACATTGCATCACAAACCCCTGGTTTGAGGTTCAATATATGTTGCCCACAAATTAAATGTATTGTCCATAGGGGACATTAGATTGAGTAGGGGTGAAGATAGTGATGTTTGGGTTCTGCAAGTGGGGGAGGAGTAGGGTGGGACTTGGTCGGGTCGGCGTGGGGTGTTGTGGTTATACCCATGTTTCCAAAAACCCACATTCTTATGTTTTTTTAAATGATATAAAATATAGTCTAGATAATTATACATGTTAATAAACTTGGAAAATTAGACATGTTTTGAAAAACATATCCAATTTCCCATGTTATTTACAAGTGCGAGTAAATATACCAATTACATTTATAAACATATTTGATTAAAAAATAACATCCCCATGGATTAATTTATAATACGTATATATATATATATATATTTCATCCATTTTTTCAATATCCCATATTCTTAAGATTTTTTAAATTATTGAAAATAAAGTGAGGGTAATTTGACAAGATAATAAACACAACTAATTAATCATTTTTTGAAAAACATCTCAAATTCACCATGTTTTGTTACAAACTTGAGTAAATTATTAGATACATTTATAAAAGTGGATGATGTAAAATACATGACCAAATTTTGTTTTTATTATAGTGGTTGTATTTCATATTGGGATAAGTTTTTAAGATGTGATTTTTGTGATGAAATAATAGAAGTTTTACAGATGTGTATGTATTCGGATATTGATTTAATCTATTTCAAGGGGGAATATTATATAATTATGAATTCCATGAAACATTTTTATTAAGTGTGAAAGGTATTTTAAAAATAGGAACTTTATTTTGGTATTTTCCTTATCCATTTAGCTGGAAGGGAATTAAATGTTCGATGATATTTTTCATAAGGTAATTTCAGAAATTGAAAATACGCGGGTCTTTTACTTGTTTTAAAATATAATCATTTTCAATTTTTAAATTTTTTTGGTGATGTTCATAGTATTTTTTTCGAATTAATTATATTGATTCTAATTTTTTTAATAAATTTTGTTGGGGATTGAATCTATGAGGGTCATCACCATAATTAATATTTCTATAATACCTTATTAATTTTTTTGGTTATTTTAAACATGAAATAAAATAAAAAAATAATTTATTATATGTAAATATATTATTTAAAAATTATCTCTTTTTTAAATTTAATAATTTATGAATATCTTTCATAAAATTCAAATTAAAAATAAAAAACCTTTATTATATTTTATAATAAATCCACATTTCTATATCAATTTTTAGAATAATCCATGAAATCAGCTTGATGGTTATTTAAAATATATTGGACTGAAATTCACATCTTTGAAAAAAGTGAACCAATTGATGGATCAGCTGAAAACCAATTAAAATCAATGATTTGAAAAATTAGTGAAGCATTCAAAAAATATTGGAAAATTAATAAAAATCAAAGAATTGTATTCCACTATAAGGATTCAGCCTTTAACATTACATATTATAATGACTTTAAACTATAATACACTTTCTACCATTCCTAATATCCTTTAGGATTATATTTTTATAGAGTTAGATTTTAAATCTTATATAAAAAACCCATATTGAAACAAGGTGGACACTTATAATCGATATCTATTTTTTCTATTATATAAAACATTTAAAATGAAACACATTTTCTTTTAAATAAAAATCTTCATAACCATATACATGAATTCTTCCTTTCCCTTACTAATCCTCAATCACTATGAAAAATATTTTAAAATGTGGGATGATGATAAAAAACTCAGAACATGAAAAAAAGAAATAATGAAACCATTATTCCATTAATAATTATAAAAATCTTCCATTTTAAAAATAAAATTTAGAATCAAAATATACATTTTATTACTCAAAAAAACATCTTCTTTGCCGAAATATTGACATAAAACATTTCATAAGAAATATTAAAGGAAAATATAAAACCCATTAGGGTTCTTTGAAATTAATAAAAACTTATAATGACTTTCTCAAAAAGTTATACTTTTCAATCTTAAGAAGTAAAACATATGTTCATTTACCTTCTAAAATCATAATATTTCCATAAAAACCCATAGAAAGCATATATAAATCTTGTAGGTAACTTGGGACATCATTTTCTTATCGTACCTACTTATGGAGTAACCCTAAAAGTAACATAAGAAATAAACCTCCCGGTTGTACTTGAAAAAACCCTTGTGGTTATACTTAGAGTAACCATAATAGTTACACTTGTAATTACCATCATGAAAAAATTTCAACACAAACAAACCCAATTCATTGGATGGATATCACGATCCCATCCATATTTGGTTTATAATGGAACCGCCTGTAATCATATATAATGACCGATAGCTGTAACAAAATCATAGAACATGAAATAATTAATCAAAAAAATATTGTTAACATCTATAGGAAAAGAGTTCAAGATATTAATATACCAATTCCAATAATCCCAAGTTTAAAAACAAAAAATCCAAGAAAAAGTAAATGGGAGTTTTCTTTGAAGAAAACATGAAAGGTTATAATGGTAACCAAATAACAAATAATGGTTACAGTGATGGTAAATTTTTTTGTCACGATAGATTTTAAAATGGAACATTAATTTTTTACTTTTTAAATAAATTTTAAAAAACTATAAAAATATTCATTTTGAAAAAAATTGAAAGAATCTCAAAAGCAATATAAAATTTCCATTAAAATTTATGCCTCTAAGAAATCACTTTTAAAAATCTAAAAACATTGAAAATAATAAAGAAATGATTTTATCTAAAAATAATAAACGAAAATATAAAGTTAAATTCAAATAATTTAATAATCATGATGGTGGTAAATTCAAACCATGTTATATATGTAAAAAACTCCATTCAATTTGAATTTTTTCGAAAGAGTTGTAAGGGGGACTTTAAAGGATTATTTTTAAAATAAAGTCTCTTACCTTGAGTTCTATTGTTCACATTTTTTCATTATATTCATAAATAATAAACATAGGTGAATTATTTAATTAACTAATAAACTTTTTAAATTTTATCATTCATTTGATATCACTTATTTCTTTATTATATACAATTACTTGATCATTTACGGTCACAGTAGAAGTTTTGACGATATTCACAACAAATCCCAAAATGAATTAGGTAGGTTGACTATAGTAAATGTATTAAGAATTTAAGAATCCATATAAAAATATTCAGTAAATAATTGTGATTTTTATTCATCAATTATAACATTAAAACTAATCAATAAATATGGTTATAAAAAATTAATTACTTTATAATAATAGAGACGGTAGGTCAAACGTATGCATGAGTAGCGTTTTCATTTCTCAACGATCATTATGGAAACATAGTAAGTATCATTTTATCTTCCCATAAATATCATAATATCATACATATCATATTAATTCTTTAAATATAATTATATATATCATCCATGTGATTTGGTGACGAAGAACGAATCACTCTGCTTCATGGAGGTGGTAGTCCACACATACATGCGAAAAATGTTATATTTTTCAAAGAATGGAAAGGTAAGAAATTAAATAATATATTATATTTCAATCATGATAAATAATCAAGTAATATAAAATATAAATATTAATTCCATCATTATAACCAGTCATATGATGTGGGGATGGAAAACGAATCACATTGGGTCGTGAGGAGGTTGTTTGTCGTACACATGAATAACATCTTCATTTCACATTTTATAGAAGAGGATGCAGATATAAGATGAAAAATTAACATAAAAAAGTAATTATATATAATAAATTGGTTTTATTATTTTACCATGGTTCAATAATATTTTAAGGAGGTGTAAGAAGAAATAAAACTAAAACATGTAGTTAAAAACTATACCTCTTCTTTGGAAAATCTCTCTTTATTAACACCTTAGTATCTTATGAACTACATAATACCTCTATAATTAGGTGAGGGAATATAGTAAGTGGTTTTTGTTGGTATTTTATAGGAAAAAAATGTTTTTTTGTGTTATGTATTGATAATAAGAGGTTCCCTTTTCTAAGATGGGAGAGGGTCACTATTGAAATTTCTCAAAGTATTAAATTACCATAAATTATTTTTTAATTATAAATTGAAAATAACTAATTTATTTTAAATATGGTATGATTATGTGTCTAAATAATTTCATATAAATTTTTTTGAAAAAATTAGATCAAATTTTTACCAATATAATTTGGTTCTAACCACTCGCTAACCCATATTAATCCTACCATGAAAATAATGATTTTTAACATTTGATGGCAAACATAGTTTCTATGAATGGAAAAAGGAAAATAAATGGAACATTTTTGATATTATTAACTATATCCCAGAAAATATAATGAATCTAACATTTTTATAAATTTTATATGATTTAATAAAATATTTTTTATTAAATATCATTAATGGAAATTCTTGGAACTATTTAATACTTAGATTTTAATAACATCAAGAAGAAAAGTAAAATTTGAAGAAAACAATTAATTATATCCCTAAGATGTTTTTTATATATAATATTATTTTATTACTTTATTTATCTCAAATTATATTATTTTAATATTTTTTATTTCATTTATTTTATTTTTCCATTAATTTAATAATAACTGGGTCAACGTTGTGAAAGAAATTAAGGAAATTAATTATTCACTAAAAATTAAAAATAAATTACTATGATAAATATATATATTTTATATTCAAAATACTATTTTTATAGAACATATCCACTAGTAATACCTATTTTAAAATTATTATAGTTAACATAAACAAGATTGACATTTTTTTCTTTTCTTTCAATAAAAATTTACAAAGGTCATCATATCATCAAAATGGACAAAAAATTCCATATAACTTAATATGGAAATAGTATGAAAAAAATATATGCAGAAAATAAAGTTAAATCATGTGTTTTGGACATTTTTTAGTTCTTATTAGTTTATTATTAACTTTAATTACCAAATCTACCTTTTACCTTCAAAACAAAATTTACCAAGAATACTATTTATATTGAGAAAAAATAAATGCGACCAATTTAGAATATTTGTACCACTAATCCCAAATATGAAATAAAATTTTCAAAATTCAATACACATAAGTGGAATAATTTAATTAAAAATTTAACTGGAAAATGTAATGAAATATAATTTTTCATAAAAGTACCATATTTAAGTATAAAATATTTTGTACAAAATTCATGTATAAAATTAATTTGAAAAAAAAATAATTGGATTATTTTTAATAAAAATTAACTAATGAAATTTTAAAACTCAATAAAAATATAATTTTACTTTATAAATATCATAAATAAAAATATAGTTTTTGAAAATAATATGAATTTTTCAAAATTAATTAAAAAATAAAACTTTTCAAAAAATTATCAATAACTCATATAAAGATAGGTTATACAAGATTAATTAAAAAATGATTTTGATTTTTTAAAATTAAAATAATATAACAATAAAATGAATATTTTAAGAAAACATATGAATATAAAAATCTGATTTGGATAGAAATAAAGCTTTTTCCTTTGGACAAAAAAATTGTCTAATATATTTATATTGAGTAATAATATAAAAAATATATCTAATTAATATATGTAAATGTAGTATACAAAAATTAAGAAGGATTTTACAACCATCCCACCTTTTTGAAATCGTGTTATCAAAATTTTATTCACTTATTAAACAAGTGGGTATACCTTTCCCTCATAGCATATTCGGACTCCCCTATTTCTTCTTCAATGATATGTGTTTTCCAAAAAACCTTGACCTAATGAATTAAATTTTTCTTGTTTTTTCCAAATAGGATCTATACCACATAAAGGGTTCTGAATTAGTGTTTCTTATTTCTTTTATAAGAAATTTTCTTAACTTGTTTATCAAATATTCTTAACCTATAAAACTTGTTAAAGTTTCTATCTAATAAAATATAACTTATAAATATTACCATTTGTATGAAAAAAAATATAAATAGAAGTCAGTTAATGATATTTAAATGGTTTTTTATAAATATATACACCTTTCCATGTTGGATAGTCACCCCTAAAATAGATTCTTTCACTATCTTCTTTCTGGAATACAAAGGCACAAGAAGTAAATAATTATATAATCCCAGTAGAAACTTTCCTACTATAGTTGGTTATACCCCCGCCCCCAACAATCCATTTCATTTCCACTACCCCATGGTTTGTTATACATTCTTAAAATATAGTAAATTTTTTTTAGAAATTGGTAAGTATCCGTAGTTACAAATTTTAATTTTCTTATTCTTTTCTGATCCACTTCAGAATGTCATAATTTCCTCCAAAAGTAAGACGAATAAAACATTACCTATGTCCAGCCATTAAGAACTTCAAAAAAATTATAAGGAAGTTTTTAATCTTGAAATATTCTCCAAAAAATTCTGTTTGGAAAACTTTCTTAGCAAAATTCAATCTAAAATTTTCTAGTCTGATAACCTCTTTCAGTTTGGCTTCATCTAATTGAACTCAGTATTATTCCCCTTATTCTAATCCTTCTTTTATTTTGTAGAAACTCAATTTGAAGCTCACAATTCCTCCATTTGGTGGAACTTGGATTGATGAACCTTTCTCTGATGTATTTCACTTCATTAGGCTCAGTCTGATGTACACACTTTGATGAAACATCCTCCAATGGAACTTTCTTCGATGATTATATTGAACATCACTTTGATAATCATCCTAAAATTCAACTTGAAACACAGGGTCTAGTTGGGAACTCAATACTTGTTCCACAATTTCCGGAGCTCTGGAGATCATTAAAAATTCAACTATCTTCCAAAATTCAAATTTAATATGTTTTCTTTTTATATGAATCTAGGACTGGAAAATGAAGGAAAAACTAAGTCCACCTCCCACTCAACGAAATTTCACTAATCCTGAATTTCATATTCATTTAAGTCTCTACATTT
Source organism: Viscum album (assembly GCA_963277665.1). Taxonomy (NCBI): domain Eukaryota; kingdom Viridiplantae; phylum Streptophyta; class Magnoliopsida; order Santalales; family Viscaceae; genus Viscum; species Viscum album. The sequence continues at coordinate 1,972,909,805 of OY728151.1, forward strand.
GACTTCTTCAACTATAATCAATACTTGTTGGAGCTTCTCAAATATTCTCAAATATTCTCAAAACCTCATACATATTAAAGTTTAAAAATATTTGTTTAGTCTGATTCTTTAGTCTGATTCTTCATTATAATTAAAACATATACAAAACTGAAGATGTCCTATTATGAAGGACTGTCATTAACACTGAAAGTATTATTATAAAGATGTTACTTATCAAATTAAAAACACTTGTTAAAACATTGATAACATTTTTTAGACTTCAAAACCTACATCAGCAATACTTGGTCTGTAAGAACATATCTAGAAGTATTCAAAGTATATATCCTTTTCTTCAATTCCTGAGACTGATGATCGCATGTCTAATGAAGTTCAGCATCCGATGACTTTACCAGTTCCATCATGTGACGGATGCATCGGTCTCTACTTCAAATTGATGAATTGGTTTCAAGTATTTTTTTATGACACTCAACCCAAGTGTACTATAATTCATCATGATGAAAATGGTTTACTACATTATCGATAATCATTTGATTGATCAGTCATTGAATCCTTCAGATGGATTACTCTTTTCAACAATTCAAACATACTTAAAAAAAAATTCTCTAATAAAAATATGAAACTGATATTCAAAAGATTCCAATAATATAAAACAAATCATTGTGAAAATCCATTATCATGGATTAGTGTTGGAAGTGAATTATTTACTTCAATAACATCAATCTTCCAAAATTTTATCTTGTCACACGGATGATTCTAAAAATTGATGATCCTCATACCGATGATATGCATCCTTCTATGTCCAGTGTTCCTCACACTAATAATTAGTAACCAAAATACATCATAATATATTCTTTTTTCTTCCACAAACTCCAGATTATATCACAACTTCTTCTTGATCTATGAGAACTATATGATCAGAAAAGAATCATCAGATTTACTAGTTGGAAGTTCTATTACTTCTTAACCATTAGTTACCACTTTGGATATTCTAAGACCGATTTTTCCAAAGACTAATTCCCAATAGACTATAAATTCACATAAAATTCTAATTCTGATTTCTTAGAAATATTGACTCATGCCAATGGGTTAATTCCTATTTATCATATCGATGGCATGGGTGTGAAGTTATGTGGATTATGTATCTTCCTGGTCAGTCTGATGGCCAATCCAATGGGTTGTATCTACAAACTAAAACACCATCTTTTCTCAAATTCAACCATATATCATCTGTTGACAACAAATACATCCAAAACTCAACTTGGGTCTAATAATCCCCCCATTGTGTCAATACCCACTTCAAAACTATAACACTTGTAGTTTTCTTTTCTCCCCATTCCTTTCTTTATCCCCTTATCTCCTATCTATCCCCTTTATTATCTCTCCCCCTTATTGAAAATCAAATTCAAAAGGGCCATATTGATCAGTTTTCCTTTTTAAAGAAAAACTGTTTCATTTCCAAGGGTTGGAAATTTTCATCTCCAAATCTTGAAATTCCTCTTCAAGAAAATATAAGTAACAAATGGCTTTCTTCACAATGATCATTTAGCTAAACAACTCTAAGTATACATGGGAGAACACAGTGTTAAAAAAAAGTGTGAATAGACAAGGTTTTCGATGTTTTCCATAAAAAAACCTTCATGTAATACATTTTCATGTTTCTTTCAACATTCTGATTTTTGGGAAATATTGAAATGATTTTGTTTAAAAGTAACCTACACTGATCTTGCAAAACATATCAAAAATTTTATATATATAAACACAAATTAAAAAAACACATTTTTATAACCTTGTTACTTTCTTTTGAAAGAAGAGTAAGGGACTCACATATCATCTTCCTTATTCTAATCTCCTTCAATTACCCACAAGTTAGTACAAATAAATAAATGTTTTGGGAATAAAGATGAACCTCCTTAGTTTATTATAATTATATTTGGGAATAAGATTCCTCTCTCATTAATTACTTTTTCTTCTCCTTCTTAGATTTTTCGTTGGATGTATTTCCATACTTCTGTCCTTGCTTCTTAGGTTTTGTAAAAGGTTTATTTTTATATGTAGACTCCTATAAAAAGGATTTTAATTTCTTTTACCCTATAGTAAAACTTTTGTTACAATGAGTTTATAAAAACTATTTCATGCCATCCTTTTATTTTGGAAGGATAGTCAAACAACTTTTACAAACATTCCCTTCTTTCTCACATCTCTTGAATCATTTCGGAATTTTAAAACCAAAAATTATTGATATTTTTTCCGACTTTTCTCACATATTCAAAAACCTTTTTATACCCCTTTGATTTAGCTGATTTGTTTTATTCTTATAATGTTATAGACATGTCAACTTGTTCTGGTCAAATAACTAAGAACTCCTTCTTTTCAAACTCATCATCTTTGAATTTATTCAATTCTTAACATACTCAACTTTCATCATCTTCTCATTTTTCATTATTGAGTATTCAAAATTCTTCCCCTTATGAGTTTTATTTATCGATTCTATAAATATTTTAAAAAAATTTGATCTTCTTTACTCATCATAACTTCCCCTTGATTTATACATGTTTCTTGATTGAGACATGTTTTGTTATCATGAATACTCTCTATATATAAAAAATCCACCACACAAATAGTGACCTATAAATCATGATTTTTTGGATTGATAGAGACATTTTTCATAACATTTTTTTCTACAAAAATAGTGAAACAATTGTTTTAGGAGTAAGCCTTCTTAAAGAGTTCGTATATTTTTTGGTGAGAGATTTTTTTATCACAAACCTATTTTTTTAAACCTTTACTTTCACCTTATATAGTTGTTCCACCTTTAACATCAACTACCTTGTTGAAATTTTCTCTAATGTTTCTTATCTCACATTGTGTTATAAGAAGAATTGATTATGTTTCAATGAAATTATCTTCTTTATCAACTAAAATAACTTTAATAACATATATCATATATTTTTTATTTAGTTACCATCAACTTGTTCAACTTATTTTCTTTAAAAAGGGTAGATTATTTCATATTAGGTTCTCACTTCCAGCTGATCTTTCTTCATAGCTTTTCAATTTTATGTCAAGATCACAAATATTCATATTCTGATATCTAATAAATTCGATATTTTTCTCCTCTTTATTCATTTAATCTTCATTATCAAAATATACGTCATTAAAAAAATTGTAACATTCTTATATATTTATTGAGTGAAGTATTCTACTTAATTTCATATTCTAAATTTGTTTTAAGAATCCACTCCATTTTTTTAATCTCAACACTATCATCAACATCGTCATCTCCTAATGAATTTATTCCATTTTTAACTTGGGAAATAAATCTGATTTGGTGGTTAGATCCATTACTAGATGATGAATCATTCTTATTCCTTCTGTTTATATAAATTTTCTTCTTTATTTCATAAGGAAATATTTCATTATGTTTCTTCCACTATTATATCTGATATTTCTTATCATCCTCTTCAGACTCATACTCTTCAACTTTCTTTCTTAGAAAATTCTGTACAAAATGTCCTTTCACTTCATAATTCTAACATTTGAGAGTTTTAATTTTCTATTTTCCTTTATTATATTTTTTAAAAAATAGGTAATAAATTGTATTGAAATCATTATCTTCTTCTTCTTCGGAATCACTTGATTATTATTTCACTTCATTTACTTTGTTTTTTCCTTTTAACAGATATTTTAAAGAGATTTCTCTGCCATCCTTTTTGTTAAAATCAAAGGCTTTTCTTGTCTCATATTCTACAAGAATATTCTAAAGTTCATCCAATGATAAATCCTCGTGATCTTCTAAAGCTGAAACATTGGAATCAAGGATTTCTAGAAATTTTCTCATAAGTTTATTAAAAATTATATAATCTTACAACTTGTTATAGAAACTACAGATGTTACTCAAAATATCATTTACACTTGTAAATTAACTATCAATACTTTCATCATTATCCAGTTTCAAATCCTCAAATCTAATTTTTCATAATTTTAACTTGTTTTCCTAAACCTTCTCATTTACTTTATAGCTAATTCTCAACTAATCCAACATCTTCTTAGCTATTATTAATCTCATAATCTTTCATAAACATTATAAATAATATCCATAAATAAGGAATTTTTAGATTTTCTGTTAGATACTATACATATCTTATCGGCCACTATCATTGTAGATTTATTGATAAGAAGAAATCCCACTGTTTTTGCATATCTAACTTCAAGGCCAAGTGGAATAAGATAGGGTAACATCTCATCCTTCAAAATATGATAGTTCTTTCCATAAAAAATAGAAACACCTCAATTGTTCACTGAATTGAATAACTCCATTATCATAGAATGATATTATAGTGGGAACCTACTCTAATACCAATTTATGTCAGCAAATATGATCGATACTACTTAGAGGGGGGAAATCAGTAGTTCCATTTCCTTTGTAAGAAAGTTTCAAAACTTCTTTAGTAAACTTTATTAACCTATGAAATTTGTTAAATTTATGATCCAATCAAATATAACTTCTCAACCTTACCTTTAATATGAAAAAAATATAAAGAGAAGTCATCACATTATATTTAAATGGTTTAGTAAAAAGTCCTACTCCTTTCTATGTTAGATAGTCCCACAAACATGGATTCATTCACTACCTTTTTTCTGGAATACAATGGAACAAGTAGTGAGAAATTATACAATCCCAATAGAAAATTTCATTATATAGTTGGTTATACCCCCAAACTATACTTTTTTATCCCCTTACACATATCTGGTTATAAACTCAATTAGTAACTCTCAGTTCCTCCATCTGATGGAACTCAGTCTAATGAGCCTTGCTATGATGGATTTCATAATGTTAGTCTCACTCTGAGGGACTTTCATTGATAAAATTTCAGACAATGGAAATTTCTTCGATGATCAGTTATAAAATTACACTGATAATATTTCTCAACTTCAATTTGTAACACATATTTTGGTAGAAAACTCAATAAAGATTTACAACTATTTAATATCAAGAAAATGTGAACATCTTAACTCCCTTCTAAAATAAAAATTTACTTTTATCTCAATTTATAAGAATCCCATTATGGAAAATGTGGGAAAACTAATTCCACTTCCCACTAAATGAAATTTCAAAAATCTATAAGTTTAAATTCATTTAAGTCTTCATAATTGACTTATTCATATATTCTCAATACTTCTGGTATATTCTTGAATATTCATGATTATTCTCAAAAACCTTATAATTATTTAAGTTTGAAAATATTTATTAACTATGATTATTTATTTGGATTCTTCATTATGAGGAAAACATATGAAAAACTAAAGACAGACCATTATGATGACCTCTTGTCAACATTGAAGTTATTATCATACAGACAATTTTCATCAAATAAAAAACACTTGTTAATACATTTACAACATTTAGTAGAATTAAAAACCCCATAAAAATACTTTAGTCGTAATCACATATCTAAAATGTCTTCAAATTATTTCTCCTTTTCTTAAATTCCTCATATCAGTTATCAAACATCTGATAAAGTTTAACATCTGATGACTTTACTAGTGTCTTTATATGTCTGATAGATTGGTCTCTAAATCACTTTGATGAATTGTTTTCAACTATATTTCTATGAAACTAAACCCTATTTCAGTACAATTCATCCTAATGAAAATGGTTGACTACATTTTTTATTTCATCATTTGGTGGATCGGTCTCTGAATCCTTTAGATGAATTATTTTTATAAAAATTCAAATTTCCTAAAACATTTTTTCTCAAATAAAACACTACCTTAGATATTAAAATGATAACAATAATTTAAAATTAATTTTTTTTAAAATCAATTATGATAGATTAGTGTCGTTCGTGAATTCTTTACCTCAGTAAGATCAATCTTACAAATTTCTAATATTCTTACATCAATGATTCTCATACTGATTATATACATCATTTTGTGTCTTGTGTTCCTCACACCAAATAGAAATATCCATAATACATCACGTAATATTATCCCTCATTACAAAAAATCCAAATTTTATTATGATTTCTTCATGATCAATGAGAAATCTATGATCAGTAATGCATCATCACATTTACTACTTGAATATCTATTACAATTTCTTGAATCTACTGACTCATGTCGATGGGATAAGATCAATTTCTCATATTGATGTCCAGGGTACAAAATTATTTGGTTGATGCATCTTCCTGGTCAGTCTAATGGTCAGTCCGATGGGGTGTGTCAAGAAACCAAAACTCAACCTTTTCTTAGATTTAACTGTATAACAAATATTGAAAAAAAAACACAACCAAATATCATCTTGGGACTAAAATTCCTATAATACCTGATCACTATGATTAATAATTTGAATATGCAGTTACTCATAGGAAACATTCTATATTAATTGAACAACCTTAGGGATTAAAACATGATATGAATCGGGAAAATACTTTCTTAACATCAAAATATGAAAAAAAGGGTACCTGGGATAAACTCATAGGTAAGGAAACTCAGTTAGAAACTGATACAACTTTATCCATGATTTCTTATGGTAAAATTAACTAGAGACTTGGAATCCCATTTTTACAATAACAAATCACATTTTTCCATTGAGATACATTAAGAAAAATATAATTGACAACCTCAAAAGAACGTTATTTCCTTTAATTATCCACATAACTTTTCTTCCTTCTCTAAGATGTCCTCATATGTTACTAAATTACCTTCACCATATCAATCATTTCCCATACCAATTATAGTCCCATAAAATTTCTTTCGCCAACTTCTTTCCAAAAAACTATAGTCCGACATCACTTTCCATATAATTCCTCAAAAGGTTCCATCTATATATTAGAATCAAATATATTATTACAAGAAAAATAAAATAAAGAAATATTTTTTCCCCACATCCATGGTAATCCATTGAATAATCATGAAACATGTCTTCCAATTTTTGAATTATTCACTCAAAAAATCCATCATATTATGGATGAAATGCCACATTAAAATTTAATTTAGTACACGATGTCTAATGAAGTCCTTAAAAAAAATTGAAGTGAACTTGGGGTCATAATCAGATAAAATAGACAGAGTATCTCCATGTAACTAGACTACCTACTTAAGATATAGTCAATAATGTTGATCTAAAGGTATATTATCTTGAATTGGATGGAAATGTTCTGACTTAGTTAATAAGTCAATGACAACCCAAATCACATTATTATCTTGAGATGTAATTGGAAATGCCAATAAACAATCCAAGGATATAATTTCCCATTTCCACCAAAGAATAGGAAAAGGATGAAGCATTCCTTTTTTAAATTATCATCCTTATTTAACATGCAGACAAGTAAAACATTTCTTGGTAAATTCAAAAATATCTATTTTCTTTCCATTCCTCTAGTAACACACATAAAGGACTTTGTACATCTTAGTACTTTTAGGATAAATGGGAAATGGGGATCTATGAGCTTCACTCAACAATTATATCTTAAACTAGAATCACAAGAAAAACCTAATCTCATTCTAAATATAAAAACATAAGCTTTCTCAATTCTAAATCCATACAACTTAACTTTCTTAACCAATTTTACCTTTTCCAATAACTCTTGGTATTCCTTATGAGATTGCTTATTTATTTTTGATAGACACAACTTCACTAACACATGAAAAAACCAAGGGAAGTTCTTACATCCACAACATATAGGAAAAAAATAATTAAATAATTAACGAATGGGACATGTTCCAAATATAACAAGGTTAATGAATTATTATTTTCTAACTCAAAACATTAGATGCTTTGTTTTATTTTCCAATATGGTAATGAATGGTATAGTATTAATACTTTATAAATTCTATAAATCTCCCTTATATCATATTCAACTCTTTCTGAGTGAATATATACTTGGAAATTTTATGGTCTGAATATATTTCACACTTGTATCTATATAAATGATTTATCTAAAATTCTAAATAAAAAACCACAACATAAAATTTAAAATCATGTGTAGGATAATTTAACTCATGAGGTTTTAGTTATTATTAAACATAAGAAATTAACTTATCATTATGAATTAGGATACAACCAAATCCATTCAATAAAGCATAATTTTAGACGAAAAAATCACCATTCCTTGATGGAAATTCCAAAGCTATAGAATTATCCAATATTGTTTTTAGTTCTAAAAACAATCATCACATTCATTTGTTTACATGAATTTAAATAATTTTCAATTTAACATAGTATTTCAACTATATAATTGTAAGAAGTATTCAAAAAACCACCAATAATAGCTTAATAACCTAAAAAACCAGGAATCTTATTAAGATTTGTATGTCCTCCCCATTCGTCAAACACTTTAGTTTTAGAGAGATCTACTTTTATACCATCTTTATTTATGATGGGTCCAAGGAAATAAATTTATTATAACCAAAAATCACATTTTATAAATTTTCCATATAACTTATTTTCTTTCAGGGTTTTCATAAAAATGCTTATATATTTTTCATGATCCTCATAATTTTTTTAATTAAACAAAATATCATCAATAAAAACAACCAAAAAATTAGCCAAATATTTATTCAATACTATATTCATAAGATCCATAAATACAGTAGTGGAATTTTTAAACTCAAAGGGAATAACTATAAATTCATAAATCCTATGTTTAGACTAGAATTCTATTTTCAAAATGTAATCAACTTCATCTTTAACCGATGGTATGAACATCTCAAGTCAACCTTCAAAAATTACTAATAAATCTAGAGATGATCAAATAAGTCATCGATATAAGACAATAAAAATTTATTATAAACAATAATGTTATTAAAAACTCTATAATAAAGGTAAATCCTCATGTAATCATGTTTCCTTTTAACAAAAAAAATAGGAGCAAACCATCGTGAAGTTATTGAATGAATGAAACCCTTATCTAGAAACTCTTGAAACTGATTTTTCAATTCCAGGATTTCAACTAGGTCCATTTTGATAAGAGGGTTTTGAAATTGGCCTAGTTTCAAGAACTAAGTCAATTATAAATTCAACTTCCTGATCAGGTATAACATCAAAAAAATCATCAATAAAAATATCTTGGTATTCTTTTACAACTAATATGTCATTAACAAATATAGTTCTCTTATTCATGAAAATATGTGCTAGATAACATAAGTTTTATTATTTTAACAGCTTCTTGGCTTCTTGATGTGATACCAAAGGTGTGAGTTCAACCTTATATAGAAACTAAGATTATTATTGATAAAAAAATTCTTTATCTCTACAATCTATCTTAACATTGTAAACATAAAGTCAATCCATACCCAGAATAACAAAAAAAATTACTAGGAAGATTACAACAAGCTTTACAGGTAATTTCTATCCACATACAATGAAAGGTGGATTATTATAATTATTTTTTGATTAATACATCCCCCCATGTGTTTTTACAATAAATTCTAGATCAATTTTATGAGTTGAAATTGATAAATTACTGAAAAAATCATAGAAATGAAAGAATTTGTAGACTCTGTATCAAAAAAGAAATTACCATAATCTTAGTAAATAAGATATTAACCTGATGCCAAATTTTTTCAAGGCCTAACATCTACTGAAATTGTTTCAAAGGATTTCACCACACATTTTTCCTTATAATCTAGATTCTACCCATAATTCATGTCCTTATTCAGGAATGTCTTGACCCCTCCCTTCAAAGATACCCCTAATGGGTTGGCAATGGAGAGAAGGGGATAATGACCCCAGATTCCAGCCTTCAGTCGGCCCTAGGATGGAGACTAGCACCAAGGGTATACAAATATCTCAATATGGAAGTCATTACACTTCTTTTTGAAACAAGATCAGGAGATATGATGGATCATCCAAAAAACAAATCCACGACATATATAAAATAAATCCAAAAATCATCCCACTTGCATGTTTTAAAATAGAACTATTATAGGTACAAAAGTATCCAAAGTAAATACCAAAATTAAATCTAAGAAGCACCACAACAATTATCAAGATCTGAGCTAGTATAGTCTAGCACAGTCCATGTAATACTCTCAAAATCCAGAAACTAGTTTTATATACATAAGGTGAGAATACAGGTATACTCAATAGGAAAACCAAAGTCTCTCAAACACATGTGAGAGAAGCATACTAATTCCCCTATGAGAAAAAAATAGAACAAAATAGCACCTACAAGGTATACTAACAATCCCAACCACACCAAGGTATGCCCCCAAAATTACGCAAGTTAATTAATGTAATATAATGAACATTGATGATGGGGTACCCTGCACTACTTTCCCATTGATTAACCACACATTTCTAATGGAAAACATCATCATGCTTCTACCTCTTCCAAAATTAGCATATCATATCCTACCCGCACACACTTGGGCCTCACAACACATCATGTCCACACACACCAGGGCCACAAGGCACGTCACATCCCGCCCGCACACACTTGGGCCGCAAACCACATCATGTCCCACCCACAGACACCCGGTCCACAAACCACATTACATCTCGTAGACACTTGCGAAGGTATAACACATCTCATCCCAAATACACCTCATAAATCACAACACATATCATGTTCAAGACACCAAGGAAAGCACAACACATCTCATCTCGAAGACACCTAGTAAAGAACAACTAACCTTCACACACCTAAGCATCCCAAACCACAACCTCCAAAAATAATCTTGGGTGATCACCACCTGGAAGTGGCAGTAGGGAAGAGCGAGTGGCAGTCCATCCATCCTCCCACTAGGATGTTTGGGAAAGACACCCTCCCCTATGATAATGGGGGTGTTCGACACATAGTGCTAAACTATGGTGGGTTGTGTATAGAAATCACAAATAGAATACAATTATATATATATATATATGATACAAACCACTCATTCCAAACCTTTGGGTTCTCAAATAGATAACCAACTCACAACACGACCAACTTCATTGCTACCTCAAAATTCACAACACCACAAAATAGGCCACAAAACCCATTCACATTCCCAACTAATTTAGTTAACCATTTACATCATGTTATAAAAACTAAATAAATCCATTCCAAGATTTATTATAAAATCGTTTATTTAATAAAACACTACACAAAAAGCCACTGATCATAACACACCACAGGAAACACAGAAATAGTAATTTTAGAATGCAATGATCTCTAATATGAAAGTTAACAAGGATTCACATTTCCTCTCTGTTTAACACCCACTCATGATACATCATATATTGATATCTAGATACAGGGTGAATATTTTTTCATTTTATTCATAGAGAAGCTCCGGGTGAATTACCCATACCAATCACTACTATCCTTCTTCAAACTAATCCCGCTTAGGTCACATACCAACAGAACCAACCACCAACACACAACCCCAACTAATAAAAAATTACTAGAAAAATTAGTATCTCAATCCAGCAACACAACATTTCTCATCCATTCAACAATAATTCAATCTCTCAACCTAATATTCCATTACACCACCCAAGCCAACCCACAACACACAAGCATGCTCACATACATACCACAACACAAATTATAGAAAACCAAAAAAATCACAACATAGAAACTTCAAATTACATCATCCCCATGCACATAGCCACAACCATTCCACACATCACATCACATACGATGACATAACACATTTTTAGATTTCAAAAATGGGGAACTTATCCAATTCCACTTCCTTATTTAAGGGCGTTATCACACACACAAAAAATCCTTGGGAATCCATTTATTGTCCTAATATATGTGATTAACCCATTTCCATTATTAGGTGATACCAAACAATGTTGATTAATAAACCACAATAACACACATACCCAGTGAAAGTAAAGCCACCAACGGCCACAATTTTCCGCAAGGCATTTAGTCCATATAATCACAATCATAATATCCAAATTTTGAATTCATGCAAATTGAATACCCCAGCCCCTTTAAATTTATTTAACTAATTTATATCTTAGATTATCCTAGCACAACCATGATCCATAGGTTAAAAAAATATATCCCTCCCTAATGTTGAAAAAATGAAGTTAAACAAGGAAAATCCTGCAACAAAAGGGTGTCAATGATCCTCACACAAGAATGTCCCATGAAATAAATCTACAATAACTTATCCCACAAGAGTGGAATCCATCTGAGGATGTTTCGGAACCTCTGAACTATCAACAATAGAATAGAATCCCATTTATAACCATGGGATATCATCTTCCATCATATAGAAAGAAGAAACGGGAGGGTAAATAGACCAAACTGAAAGAAATCTCAAGAATGGAGGAAGAACACACCTAATATTGAAGATGGATTTCTATGAATCAAATGACCGAAGCTAGGAATCAATCCTTGAAGAAGGAATCCTCAAAAAATCGAAGAGGGGTCATCAGGTTGTCTGGGGTCGAGGAAAGTTTGTTGCATATATATGGTTTGACAAATTGAGTGGCTGGAAGAACACATAAAAGATACATTAGTGGGGTATTACACGATTTGTAATACCCTTTCACAATGTGTAATTCCCTTTGGTCGAATTTCACTGAAAACCCCATCACCTTTCAATTTATTTTATTTTTCAGACCTCGAAATGTTTCACACCACGAACCATCCAGGACAAGTCGTGAAACCAAAATTTATGTTCTGTAATTCAATTACACAATGTGTAATCTCACTTATTTTATCTTATTGCAATCAAACTTCTCCAAACTCCTTTGAGACTCATTTGAACACCTCTGATATCCAAAAATGGAAAATTAATGGATTGGGAGGGTACAGACTTCCATACAAAGCTTAAAATGGATCCATGCCAATGGAAGAGTGATATCTATTATTACAAGAAAACTCTACCTTGGGAAGGTTCTGTACACAACATCCTTCAAAGTCTAAGTTGCATCCTCGTAAATTTTTCTCTAATTTATGGATAGTATGGTCTATTTACCCATATTTATCAAGGTGGAAAGTAGGGCGGAGGTGTAAATGGGTTTAAAAATTATTTTTCAATCCCCTCCAAACACATGAGGTAAAAAAAAATTCCCAACCAAAGACAATGGATCTCAGAACTCCATGTAGCCACACCACATCATCCACACACCTTTTTACAAATTCATCCACTATGCCCAACTCCTTGATTTCTAATAAGTGATTCAATTTCATTAGTTGATCCACTACTACCTAGATAGAATCATAGACACCCTATGCTCCGTGTAATAATGTAACAAAATCCATCACGATATCATCCCACTTCCACTCGGGAACATACAAGTGATGCAACAAAACATTGGGAACAAGGTGCTCTAACATTACCTATTGGTTGACCAAGCATCTTGTCAAAAAATATGCTACTCCTTGCTTCATCCTAGGCCAAAAAAACCGCAAACTCAAGCTACGGTACATATAAGAAACACTTGGTTGTACTGCTAAATGTGACACATGAAACTCATGAACGATTCTCGTGTGCATTTCCACCAGAAAGAACAAATTCCCATAGAACAACATCCAGTTTCGACCATCACTTTAGAGCATCACCATGGCCCATATGATCACACAACACCTCTTCCTATGAGTCTCCCCACTATGACTCTTCCACCTGCTATATTAAAGAATGTTGCATTGTTATTTGAAAAAAAAACATCCACTATGGCCATCAACTTCTACATGAGTGTTCAAATCTACAAAATCCCCCGTCGCTCTCCAAGTATCGACATATTTTAGAACAACCTCCTTCTATGACTTCCTGCTTAGAGCATCAACCTCGAAATTCCCCTTTCCTAATGTGTAGGATATCTCAAAATCATAGTCCTGAAGAAACTCCATCCACCTCTTTTATTGCAACTTCATATCTCATAGGGAAAAGATATACCTCAAACTTTTTGAATCTGTCAAGACCACAAAGAGCTCTCTAATAAGTTAATGCCACCATAACCTCAGCGAAAGCATGACCACTGCTATCTCTACATCATGGGTGGAATATTTATGCTCATGGGGGCATAAATTTCAAGACCCATAAGTGATCATTTCCCATTGTTTCATCAAGAATCATCCCAATCCCTGAAAGGGATCGTCACAAAACACCTAAAACATTACCACTTCCTCGAGAAAATAGAGCACTAGAGCACTGACCAACCTCCCCTTCATATAACTGGATGCTTCCAGGAACTGCTCACTTAGCACAAAATACTGTTCCTTCCTGGTCAAAGCTATCAATGGGGAAAAAAAGAGATAAATCATGTACGAACTTCCTATAATATCCTGAAAGACTCAGAAGACTGCCAACTTATGCCACATTATTCAGATCATCCAAGAAAAAAACTATTTTAACCTTTGACGGGTCTACTACCACACCCTGCAGAGACACCACATTTCCAAGGAAATTCACCTCTCATGTCCAAAAGATAAAATTTTATAACTTTACATATATCAAGTGGTGTCAAAAAACATACAATAGGGTTTTGAGATTCTCCTCATGTAATTTATCAAACTTCAAGTAGATAGATATATCATCGATGTACATGATGACGAACTGATCTATGAGCTCATAGAACATAGATTTAATAAGCCCCATGAACACATATGGTTCCATCATAACACTGAATGACCTGACTACAAACTTGATGTTCCCATACCTATATTTGAAGGTATTCTTATGGATATCACTCTTCTTCATCCTAAACTGGTGATATCCAGACCACATATCAATCTTGGAAAACAAAATCACCCCTCTCAGCTAGTCGAAAAGATCATATATCCTGGGAAGAGGTTAACAGTTCTTGACTATTACTTGATTCATCCTCTTGTAGTCAATACACAGCCTCATTTTATCATCCTCCTTCTTGGTGGACAACACTAGAGCAACCCACGGTGGCACACTAAGCTAGATAAAACCCTTATTCATCAAATTTTCTACCTGAATCCTTAGCAAAAATATATTAGAAGGTTCCATCTGATAAGTATCCACCGAAATCAAAGAAGCACCAGGCTATAAATATATCATGAACACAACATCACATCAAATGGTAGCATCACAACCTCCTCAGGGAAAATTCCTATGAACCCCCAATGACCCTAGGAACCTCTACAATCTTAGAATCTACCAATTCCACTAATAAATTAGCTAAAAAGGAAAGCATAGGCTCAACATGCTTATTTTTCTCCTGAAAACTCCACTCTCCAATAAAAATTGCACACTGGACATCTTTTTCAAAAAACACAACTCTCCTCCAGAAACAGTTGATAAAAACAAGAATAAAATACAACTAGTCAAGGACTAAATCATATGGTTTCATCTGTAGTGAGAAGATATACCCATGGAAATGTTGTGGTCCCATCATCAGTCTACATCCCCGACACACATCAAACAAGATGGTCTATCCTTTGATTGGAATACTCAACAACACGGGCATGAGAAGCCTCTCTACATCTATCCCCATAGCATGGGATAGAGAGGGTGAAAAAAAGAGTGTTAAACTAATGAATCAAACAATTCACAATAAAGGGTACTAAAAATTGATCATACCTCTAATGATCTCACGCCCCTATGGAAATGTTGCATCCACTGTATGAAAATAACGATTCCCAAGTCCAATGCCTCTATGCTGATGACCACCTCCATGAAATTGATCTCAAAAATATGTTGGGAATGGATTCTGAAGATGGCATCTAACTCCAAAAAACAAACACTTCAGTCACAAGTTCGTGGGAAAATCATAGGAACCACTCGCACTAGAAGTCAGAAAAGGAAGATGTTGAGGTTGAATCATTTTCGGTCAAAACCTCAATGGTCCTGGAACCTGAGACCTATCATTAGTAAACATATATTTTAAATAACCCCCCCCCCCTCCCCAATGGTATACCTCTTCACAAGTGCATCTAGTTGGTCACCTTTGCTTTCTTCTGAACCTCCAAGTACATTTTCAACATAGAAGGACTAACGTTTTACTGGATCGAAGGATAGAGAGCCTCCTCAAGTCATCTCACATGATACTCCTCATATAGAAAGAGATCTGGGGGAAAAAGGAGGTCCTTGAACTTGATCCAAAACTCCCACACTAACATACTCCCATACTGAAATGATATTAGTTCCTACCTAGTCTCATCCTTTATGGTCAATAAAAGGAACTCTACTGAGAATTCCATCTCAAATTCAGCCCAAAAAATTTCAGATTCCTTCCTCTTCCCCAAATAAAGTTTCCACCATTGATGCCCAACTACTCACATCTAACTAACTTCCAAAGGAGCTCATTACTTTGTCAGGGCCCAGATCAAAATAAATGTGATCTAAAGCTCCTCGAGCCAGTTTTCAATAACTATTTCTAAACAACATCCCTCATACTTTCCCAAAACGTGACCTTGGAAGGCACACAATATCATATCCAACTATTCATCCTCCTCTAATAGATAAACCATTTGCTGATAAACTGGATCAGCCTGTTGAGCCTCAACTGCCCGAGCCACACGTGGACGACGACCAAGATCCATATTTGAAAAGTAAACAAAGATTTCTTAATCCTGAGTGGTATGGAATTTTTATTTATGAGTCATTTTAACTTATTTATATTATTTTTTTATTCATTTAAACTTTACCAAAACAATTGAATTCAAATGAGAACACAAGTCAATCTGATTCATGCACCATCCCAAGGGTCTCTACCCTATAAATAGTGTAGCCTCACTTGGTTGTTCAATAGGCTCAGAGTCCTTGAATCAGATCAAGGGGATCCTAAAACCCTATGTCCCAGCCAGTCTTTCCAAGACTATGTCACACACCAAGATCACAAGACACTATTTCCCTACCAATCCATGTAATCCTCACTATGCCTAACTCAAATGTCCACCCTATTTCCCAATCGTCATCACTGATAGCATTCTATCATGACCCCCTCCCTCCAAAGATACCCCTCCTAGGAAGAAATAGAGATAGGTAGATAATGACCCCCAAGTTCTACCTCTAATAAGCCTCAGGTTAGTGACTAGCCTCAAGGGTATATAGATCTCACAATATGAGAGGCATTAACATTTTTTTAAAAGAAGATCGGGAGATATAATGGATCATCCACGAAACAAATCCAATACATATATAGAAGAAATCCAAAAATCATCCCACATTCATGTTTTAAAATGGAAATATTACAAGTACAAAAGTATCCAAAGTAAATATCAAAATTAAAGCTAAGAATCAATTACGAAACTATCAAGATCTAAGCAAGTAGGGTCCATCATTGTCCATGTAATTATCTAGGAAACCTAAAAACATTTTCATATACATTGAGTGAGAATCCATGTATACTCAGTATGAAAACCAAAGTCTCTCATGTACATGTGAAATAAGCATAAAAATTAACCTATGAGAAAAAAATAGAACCAAATAGTACATAACAGGTATACTAACCATCCTAACCTCACCAAGGTACGCTCACCAAATAACACAAATCAAGTAATGTTATTTAATGAACATCGATGATATGGAACCCTATACCACTTTCCTAGTGATTAGATGCTCTTTCCTAATATAAAACACCCTCTTGGTCCTATATCTTCCGAAATTACCATGTCACATCCCACCTGCACAAACCTTGGCCTCACAACACATCCCTCCCACACACACATGGGCCACAAACCACATCACATCTCACTCGAACGCACCTGGGCCAAAAACAACATCACGTACCTCCCACAGACACATGGTCCAAAAACCAAATCGCATCCCAAAGACACTTGGAAAATTATAACAAATATCATCTCGAAGACACATGTAATACACAAAACATATCATCCAGAAGACACTTTGTAAAGAACAACACATCTCAACCCAAAGAAACCTGGGAAAGGATAACTCCCCCACACACACTTGGGCCTCAAAAAGGACAACCTTCTCAAAGAATATTGGGCTATCATCACCTAGAAGAGGGATAGGGAAGAGAGGATGTCCATCCATCCATCCTCCCACTCTTATACTTGGTAAAGACACCCTCCCTCGTGATGACGGGGGTGTTCAAAACATATGGATCAACTAGGGTGGGGTGCATATTGTAATTAAAACGAAAATAAAAGTATATTGATATATGATACCAAACACTCATTCCCAACCTATGGGTTCTCAAATAGAAAACCAATTAACAACACTACCAACTTCATTGCTAACTCTAAATACACAACACCACGCAACAGGACAAAAACCACATTCACATTCCCAACCAATTTATTTAAATATTTCCATTCTATTATCCAAAACAACCCAAGACATTCCAAGATCTATTAATCAATCATTTTTTTATTCCATCAAAAAAATGGGAAACCACTAACCACAACACACTATAGGCAACATAGAAACAGTTATTTTAGAATGTGAAGATCACTGATATAAAAGTTAATAGGGCTTCAAATTTCCTCTTTGTTTAACACCCATTCATGATATATCATATATCAATCTGTAGATATGGGTTTAAGCTTTCTGCATGTTACTCATGGAGAAACTAAGGGAAAATTAACCATACCAATCACTATCATCCTTCATCAAACACATCCCTCTCAATTTAACTACCAACAAAACAAACCCCAAACTCACAACCCTAACTGAAAACACATTACCACAAAACCAGTATCATAGCCTCGTTACATAAAACTTCTCATACATTCTGAGATCAATAAATCTATAAACCTGGGATTCCATTACACCACCTGAGCCAACCCATAGCACACAACAATGCTCACACACACACCACATCATGGACCATAGAAAACACACAAATCACAACATAGAAACTTCACATTATATCACCCCTATGTACACTGCCACAACCATTCCACACAACACATAACATACCATGATGTAACATATTTTTCAATTTAGAAAAGGGGTATTTATCTAATTCCACTTCATTATTTAAGTTTATTAGCACACAAACCAAATCATGAGGCATCCATTCATTAGCTAAATATACATTATTAACAAAATTTCCATTTTTAGTTGATACCAAACAATCTTGGTCAAGAAAAAATCACAACACATGTACTGAGCGCAAGTAAATCCACCAACAGCCAAAATTTTCAATAGGCCATTTATACCATATAATCACAATATCACAATCATAATATCAAAACTGAAAAGGAAGGAAAATTGAATACCCCTACCCATTTATAATTCATTTAACTAATTATTATCTTTGATTATCCTAGAAAAACCATGATCCATAGGTAAACAAAATTATATCCCCCAAACATTATGAAAAAATGAAAAGAAACCAAGGAAATCCTACCTCTAAAGGTTTTCAATGATCCTTGAACAAGAATAGTTCATGTAAAAGATCTCTAATCACCTCTCCCACAGGATCTGCATCTATCTGAGGATGTTGCGGCACCATTTAATCAATAATAAAAGAAGATAATCCAATTTATAACCATAGGAGATCATCCATAATCACATGGAATGAAGAAACAAGATCGGAAAGAGACCAAACCGAATGAAACTGTTAGAATGGAGGAAGAACGCACCATAGATCGAAGATGGATTGATATAGATTGAAGTATGGAATTTATGAATCAATCCATGATGATTGAATCCTAAAAACACTAAACAGGAGTCATCGGGTCGCCTGGGGTCAAGGAAGGGTCACTCCAGCCATAGGTTTTGATAACTAAAGCGACTGGAAAAACACTTAAAAGTTACAGCAGCAGGGTATTACATGATGTGTACTACCCTTTCACATTGTGTGATGCCCTACGGTCGACTTTCGTCAAAAAACTTGTTGCCTTTTGATTTATTTTATTTTTATAGACCCCGAAATATTTCACACCATGAACAGCCCAAGATAAGTCATGAAACCAAACATCACGTCATATAATTCACTTACACGATGTGTAATCTTACTTCTTCCAGATTTTTGGAACTAAACTCTTCAAATCCTCCTCTGAACACCTCCATCAACAAAAACTGGAAAAGTAACATACTGGGAGGGCACGGACCGTTACAAAGAAATTAAATTCATACTGCCCCATCTCACCACAATTAAAAACATATACTATCTTCTTATAAAAATTTACCTTACCATTACCAATATCTTTTTTATTGCAATCATGGTCCATATGAACAAAATTAACACATCAAAAGAACTTCCTGTATTTGATAAGGAATCCCTTATGGTGATTTCGACCACACTTTCCATAAATAAAAAACTTGATTTTCTTACCTTCAGATTTCATTGATTGATGATTATTCATTTCCTACCACCCAGACCTTTTATTCTTTTTGTTTTCATGAAATACATGATCATTGTAAAACTATTTTTCTACCCTCTCATCAAATTAATTGAGTTTATAATTACTTTTTAATTCATGGGAATCTAATTCTCTTCGATATATTAATTTCATTCCTGAGTAAAAATGACCAATTCTAGTATCAATATTCTTGTTAAAATTTGGAGCATACCCTGCTAATCAGGTGATATTTTCTTCATATGTGGTCACATAATCTTACTCCTTCCTCAACTCCAATAATTCGTTTTTTATTGTAAGTAATATATCCTAAGAAAAATATTTATCTAAGAAAATATTCTTACACTCATCCCATTACAAGATATCATTTTCTTCACTTTCCCTAGTATTTTAACTATATTGCATTATTGATTATCTTCAACTTTAAAATGGTAAATATGATGAGCTTCCTTTTTTTGATCTGAACATCTCATGATATCAAATATCATTTCTAGGTATTTAATCAATCATTCAACTACCATTGGGTTAAAATATCCACTGAATACTGGAGGTTGTTTCCACGTAAAGTGTCCCACTTTCATTATTTTCCTTTGTTGTAGATATGGATTCTGTCTTTCATGGATAACACCACCATTTATAGCCAACATCAACTGATATATTACTACCATGGGCTACTAATTTCTAATTCTAACCATTCTAGGTTTTTTATTTGAAATGATATAGTACCCTTGGTGCCTTTATAATTTAACTTCCATATTCCCTCTATATAAAACCATTCTGAATAGATGTAGTTTAGAAGAAGAAATATGGTAATCATAAAATACTAAACCGTTTCAAATTAACTATAAATTAAAAACTTATAAGGGTATTATATTAACATTATACAAACCTCTAAAGTTATCTAAACATTTTCTACAATACCAAATATAAGGACATAGCCTTTAATATTATATATTCTAGAGAATTTAAATATTAATTCACTTTCTTACATTCTCATGATCTTTAGGGTTTAGAGTTCTAGAGATTTAGGTCATAACTCATACATAACATACCTATATATATATAAAGTGGAAACTTCTAATCAGTATCCATTTTTTCCATAATATAAAACTTCTAAAATCTAACACTTTTTTTATAAAAATAATTATAAATTTAAATTTGAGTTCTACCGTTCCCTAACCCATCTAAAACCCTGAGAAAAAAATATTTTAAAATTTTGGATGATCATTGAAATATCATTAAGATACATAAAAAAGAAAGCAAGAAACCATTATTTCTTGAATACTTATAAAACTTTTCCTTCTTAAAAATAAACTTTGGGATCAAAATAAACATTTTATTAATAAATAAATCATCTTATCTACCCAAATATTTTCATAAAACATTTCATAATAAATATTAATGGTAAAATAAAACTCATAAGGTTTCTTTTAAATCATGAAAAACTCAAAATAACTTTATCACAAAGTTATAATTTTCAATCTTATGAAGTATAATTTACTTTCATTTACATTTATAAATCATATGATTTTAATAAAAACACATAGAAAACATAGATATATTATTTAGGTAACCTATAGCATCAATTTCTTATCTTACAAACTTATAGATTGACCATCTTGGGTACACATGAACTAACCCTCATGGTTATACTTCAAATAACCCTCACGGTTATAGGTGGAGTTACCAACACATTTAGACTTGAAATAACCATCACAATTGACTTAAAATATAAATATTCCTAGTTAATTATAGGGAAATCCTTGTATCATTTGTCTTTGGTTTATAACAGAACCAATCATCATTATAAAAAATTCCTATGAATCATAAAATAATCATAAAACATGAAAACATTCATTATAAACACATTCTTAACATCCACAATAAAACATTTTTTAATAATAATATATCCCTTTCTATTAAACCCAAATTTTCAAAACTAAAATTCCAAAAAAAGAGAAGGTATTTTATTTGAAGAAAACATAAAATATAATGATGGAATCCAAATACAAAATAACCATTACAAGGGTGGGAAATTTCATGGTCACTATAAAAACTAAAATAGAACATTACTTATAGTATTTTGAAAAAAAATCAAAACATTTCTTAAAAATATTTCTTTTGAAAACATTTGAAAGAAATTAAAAGGAAACATTAACTGTCCATTATAATTAATGTCCATAACAAATCACTTTTGAAAAAATAAAAACTACGCATATAATAAAGAAATTATTTTCATTTAAAAGAACCATGGAAGCTTATAAAGGAAACTAACAATCATCGAATCAGCATGACAGGGGGGAAAAAATTTCATGAAATATATGTAAAAATATATATTCTTTTTTGAATATTGTAAAAAAAGTTGAAATGGTTCCTTTAAAAGTGTATTTTAAAAATAAATTCCCTTTATCTTGAGTCTAATTCAATACGTACAATCTTTATGTTCCTAAATAATAAAATTAGCTTAATTATTTAGTTTATTAATAAACATTTTAAATTTAATTAATTATTCCATATAAATTTCATCTATGTGAAAATTTCATTTATTTTATACATGTTTTACAATAACATGCATTTATTATAATGCTTTTTATTTTTAATTCAAGCTTATACACCTAACAGTTTCTTCATTTTTTTAGGATGTTATAAGTTATGGAAATCAACAAAAAATAAACAAAAAGGAGAATATGAGGAGATAATGACACTTCATGTCGTAGTGTGTAGATCCATAGTGTGACACCAGGAAAATATACGGCCCCCTGTTATGATCAGTGGTCATGGAACACTTTTGGGGAATGAAACTGAAGAACCAGAGAGAAACAAATACTTCGAATCTAGAAGATGAATTTATACATCGTGTAATTATTAAATATCATGATATCATTACACTATGTTAACCCAAAAAATTACGTGAAGTGATGAAATATGAAAGGAACAAATCCCCAAACATTACAAGTTGTGTAACCATTATACGACATGCAAGTGTCAGACAAACCCAGTTACGAGATTTTGAAGATATTTTATTGGATTTTGACATGTTTTATGACCCGTGACCCACTTATGACCACCTTTTGACCCATCCTAAATGTTATTTATTATTTAATGAGCCTATCTAGAGTCTATAAATAAAGAAATTGGTTACTACTATCAAGGAGATCCTAAAGACCAAATCTTGGTGCAAGAAGTTATGTTGTGTAGTGTCCTCGCCAATTCCATCTCCATATTTTTATAATAATTTCTTTTATTTCTTTCCTTTACTCATGTTATCTCATCAATAAGATTATGGAGTAAACTCTTATTTTGAGAGGGTTATGTATCCAATGGGGTAATGGTGTTTTTTGATTTATTCCTTTTTTTATTCATGTATTTGTTTTGCAAAATTTATTCAATCAATTTATAATCCCTTTATTATACATTTACCTTGACCATTGGAATTTTAATCTGAAAGGAAATTTTAAATTACACAACTGATTAAACTAAATGAGGTTCAACCATTTTCAAATTTATTGGAATCATGTTTAAATATGTTATTGATACAAACTTGATTCGATGAAACCCTAAATTTCCATTCTAAGGGAAATATTTGATTTCCGGATCAAGGAGGGTATACCATTACTATTGGATCTCCCTTATCTCGACTCTGACACTAAACTTAGATTAATCAAATTTTTTTATAAAATTCAATTTCACAGAATACCTAAAACAATAAAATCCAGGCATGATTTCAAATTTTATATCAAACCAAATAATCCAAATACATCATCTTTTTTCTTTTTTCTTTAAACTAATCAAACCAATCTAATAATTTTTTATAAACTGATCATTGTTTTAGTTTTGATAATTTTTATATTTTTATTATACCTCTAGTTAAATAATTATTTCCTTTATTCCTTTCACCATGTAATAAATAATTACTTAATAATTTAAGTTCATATCAAATGCTCTGATGGTATTCGTTATATAAGTCTGAAATGACTTTAGTATGTAGACTATGTTCAAAGATTTCATAATTTAATAATCTCTAGAGAAATATTCATGTATTAATTATCATTTTTTAAATAAATTATATTTTTGAAACCAATCATGAATTATGGTTATGAAAATTGGAAAACATCACAATCACAAATATGGTAGGTCATACGTGTGCATCAGTAACATTTCTATTTTTCAATGATCATTATGGAAAGAAGGTAAGTGTCATTTTATATTTCTATAATTATCATGATATATTAAATATCATATTAATTCTTTAATTATAATTATATAAATCATCCATTTAATATGTTGATGAAAAATGAATCACATTTCTTTGTGGATGTTGTAGCCCAAACGTACACATGAACCACATTATCATTTTTCAGTGAATGGAATGGTAATAAATTGAATGATATATTATCTTTTATTAATTAAAAATATATCATTAATATCATATATGAACATTAATTCCATCATTATAACCAATCATAAGAGTTGTTGATATAAAAAGAATCACATCGGTTCGTTAGGCGGTAGTCCGTCATACATAAGAAAGACATCTATGTTTCCAATTTGATGGAAGAAGAGGTGGATATAGGTTTTTACATTCACATAGATACACTTGAGTATATTTAAGATACGTTTTTTATTATTTTATCATGGTTTATTAATATTTTAATAATTTGGGAGAAAAAATAAAACTAAAACATGTAGTTAAAGACTATACCTCTTCTTTAGAAAATATATTTTGATTAACAACTTAAGACCATTAAGGTTGGTATTCTAACACAAATAAGGACTATATAATTAAGTAATAAATTATATTAATGTATGTTTTAAGAATATATGGAACAAAATGGGTTCTGTAGTGTAATGTAATGAGATTAAGTGGTTCCCTTTTATAAGAGAGGGGAGGGGAAATTTTGTAATTTACTAAAATATTAAAGTAATAGAAATTTATTTTTAATTGAAAATGTATCAAAACTAATTTTTTAAAAATATATAATGATTATTGGTCTAAATCCTCTCATATAATATTTTTTGGACAAGTTTAGCTCACATTTTAACCCATATAATCTGGTTTTAACCCTTTGTTAACCCTTTTTTAGCTTACCATGACAACAAAGTTTTTTGATATTTGAGTGTCAATATAGTTACTAAAAATGGAAAAAACCCATAACTGGACCTAGTTTGATATTATAAACAATATACTAATAAATTATATTAATATAATCTATTTATTATATTTATAGGATTTAATAAAATATGTTTTAATATAAAATATCATTAATGGAAATTTTTAGAACTATTCACAAATTTGATTTTAATAACAAAATACAACAATAAAAATTAAAAAAAAATATTATATCTCTAATATCTAATTTTCATATATAAAATTATTTTATTACATTAATTTTCCCAATTATATTACATTTATTATTTTTAATATCATTTATTTGATTTTTTTAATTAGTTCAATAATTACTGCATTAGCATTGTGTAATAACTTAGGTTAATTATTTCTTCACTAAAAAATAAAAAAACACCATGATGGGGATAAATATTTTCTATTTCAAAATATTATTTATAACCAAACGTATCCCTAGGTAATAACTTTGTTAGAAATATTATAGATAATAAAAAAAATAGCATTCCATTTTTTACATTTCTTCTTTAAAAATATATTATAAAGGTTATAATATCATCTAAATGGACAAAAATTTCACATAAAAAATATTATATGATTATGGATGAAATATTCTCATACAATAAAATTAATTCTAATGTATTGGTCATTTTTTTCCTTATCATTTTATTTTTAACTTTAATTAACTAATTTACCATTTTCTGTAGTAATAAAAATTACTAAGGTTACTATTCACATTGATAAAAATAAAATAATACTATATAAAAAAACTAGACCAAATGATTCCAAATATAGAATAAATTTTTTTAAATTCAAATCATATATTTTTTTTAAATAAATATAATATTAAACCGGCAAAACACAATAGAAAATAGTTTTTTCAAAAGAATGCCCTTTTTAAGTATAAAATGTTTATATAATAAATTCAACAATAAAATTAATTTAAAAACTCATAATTGGATTATTTAAAATCAAAATAAACTAACTAAATTTTTAAAAATAATCAAAATATAATTTTTGTTTATAAATACTATAAAATGAAATATAGTTTTCAATAAATATATGTATTTTTCACAATTTGTTAAAAAATAAAAGTTTTTGAAATTTTATAAAAGATTAACCTTAAGATAATTTTGACAAAATAAATTAATAAATTATGTTAATTTTTTAAAATTATAATTCTATAATTTTAAAATAAATATTTTAAATAAAAAAACTATAATATATAAAAATCCAATTCGGTTAAAAATAAAGCTTTCGCCTTTTAGAAAAATATTGTCTAATATTTTTATAATGAATATACCACAATGAAATATAATTAATGAATATATTAAAATGTTTTATTTAAAAATTAACTCGACTATTACATTCACGATTAGGTATGCTAATGTGTACCTATTAACTGAGTAATTGATCTTATAGGACCTCGTTAAGTTGTGTTTGGATCATACCGATTATGTTTTAGTTCAGGTTCATCAATTACATGTCCTACCCAATCATATTAAGTCTCAATTGCATCTTATATGGTCACCAAAATCCAAATATATTTCTATAAAATTATATTTTTATGTGATGGTTTTGGGGAGTGCAGCGGAAGCCGGTGGGCCGGGGATTGAAAATTTTCATCACTGAAGTGTCAAAATATCATCATCTCAGTCAATCTGAACCCCAATAAGATTTGAGGATATCACATGAGTAATTAATACATAAAAATTTAAACTAAATAGACGCCTAGTTATTTTCAAATAATTCTTGATAACATCTCATCATCAGTGACCTTTAGTTGAAGGATCTGAGGTTGATCCCCTATTGATCATCCACAAATGATTCAAGAATCCTTGTATACATCATTATTCAAATTTCATGAGGTCTCAGAGAGATATAATGATTCCTTTGATGTCACAATGATGACCTTGATCATGTTCCTTCAATATATCAAGGTTTTATTTGATCAATCGCTCAAATAGATCATTTCTCTCTCTATGATGTGGGATAATAAATTATCTCTTAATGTGTTGGAATGAATATGTTGGTGGAAATTACATCCTCTGGTATTATATATTGGATGTTCAAAATACCTGGATACATTTCCGCAACCCCCATATATTTATCATCCACTAAATAATTAATTAATGAATACTTATGATAAATTAACTATTTCATAATCATAAATTATATTTTATCACCTACTTATAATAAATAATAAATATAAAGGGTGATAACTCTATTCGTTAACTCAACACATAATTTCCACTAATATTAAATTAACCTTTAATATTAAAATGATATTTTTTTCATTCAATATTTTTCAACATATCCACTTAAAACCTTGGGAATAATTTTAATAAATAAACTCTAAATAATTATTCTATAGTTGAATGATAATGAATTTTTTTATTCGTTTGTGACAGATAATACTTAGACAACTCTCAGACCCTGTGGTGGGGCCCACCATGTTCTATACACCTACTGCTTGTAACAGGGAAGACTCGGGAATACGATTTTATGTGGGACCATTTAGGTTCTTATCTCAATAGCAGTGAATACGATTCACCAACCGAGAGTGGAGTCTAGAAACACATCAAAGCCTCAAAATAGATAAGTAAAATTCATATAAATGATAACTTTTCCTATTAACATGCACTATGTAATATAATATATTTTTCTCATGATATCTCACAAACAAGGATAAAAACTTGTGTCATTATCCTTTACCTTTCTTTTTTATTTTTTGACCTTACTTGATGGACATACCTTTTTCTTCCATGGCTATGGATTTAGTAATAGTACTAGCATCCTGGTCAACTGGGCCCAGTATATCTCTTCCTATCAGAAGTGAAAAATACTTTCTTGATTATTCAATAAATTTCATCCCACCAATGATGCATCCAACACAATATATCTCTTTATGACTTCAATGTCATGGTTTTTTATTTGAATCAAAGTACATAATAAAATGTTACACATAAACAATAATCTCAATTACATATTCAATTACACATATTCATAGATAGAAACAATCAATGATGCCTTAAACATTTGGTGTTCCTATTAGTGGTTCAACCCTAATGATCTCATCTAATTAAGATCACCATGTGCTAACTTCATGAGAATAAGTCTCAATACTTATGAGCCCCTAGAAACTGATAGTTAGAAATCATCTTTATCCTATCACTATGATATATCTATACTATAAGACATTTTTTTATGATTAATGTCATAGTATCTCAAGGTTCTCATTAAAGTTAGTGAACTACTATAACCATTAGATATGAAATATAATCTATGAAATTGATCATATAAATAGTGGACGCAGAAATATGAATACTATTATGCTCAGTGCACATCATGCATAACTCACTATATAGATGATATGGTAATCGAAAAGTACTATTCAAGTTGGTTCTAGGGAACCCACTATAATAGCACTCCCACTTTCACTATAACTAAATTAAAAACTAACATTGTTATCCCTCACATGATAAGGCCATGTTTGTGGATTTAGTCATGGCCCTACCATGTCTCCATTTCATGGCTATTCTATTATCTCTGACCTCACCTTCTTGAGTAAGACTCCTAAAGAGATTTAAACCCTGACTATATTCCTTTCAAACAATATTAAAAGTTGACATCATATCTAGTACTAGTAGTAGAATTATCAAAATTTATATTATGATAAAACATTTCTTACTGGGTGTGATTCCAAGAAGTCGAATAAACCATTGTGTATTTATAAAACTATATAAGATACCACAGAATCCACAAAACATTTTATACTTTTAGACATAGAAATGACTAGATTGAATGATCTTGTATTATTCATTACCATAGTATGGCTATGATATTAGATTATATTGATATATAGAAATACTATTTTGTATCCTCTTATAGCTAGTATCCATTCCCCATTATATACTAGGAACATATTCCTTACACTTCCTATATTACAATAGGATATTTCTAAATACTTACCATATAGTTCTCTTGGACTTTTTCGACATTTTCTTACCATAATGTATATGTTTGCAATATCATATTTCAAACATATCCTGGAATATGTGGGGGGTCCATCAAAAAAGCATATGGAATTAAACGTATCACATTAATCTCCATCAATTCCTTACCAATTTCTTATTAGAGATATTTATGCCACATGATATTAGTAATGTAACACCCTGGCCCCAGTTACCCAGAGTTGGTGCATTATTGCATAACATTGGAAATATTACAAAAGATCAAGTCTTGAAAGACCGATTAGTTTAGTAGCCTTGGAATAACTAGATACATTCATAAAGTTTACATTACATCATAAAGTGAAAAACTACAACAACATCTTGTCTTCATATCCCCTCATACTATCCATGCATGTCATTCATAAAATAATTCTTCACATACTATGAAAAATAAAACATTTAAAGGGGTGAGATCAGATGTTCAGTAAGGATAACAATATAGAGGAAACTTTAATAAATAATCATGAACATTTAAGGCAATGTGTAACTAAAACAAAAGCCTTTTAAAATTGAACTTCAACATAATATGGAAAAAATAAAATAAAATAATGTCATTTACTTATTCACGTGGATATTATACTAGTATAATAATCTCATGCGATATCACTAACCACTTTCCTAATTATGGAATTCATAATGCTAGACTATCATACCCACATAGTTAAGGCCTTGTGCCAAGACTACAAATAATATTTTGTCAAGGCCTTGTTCCAAGACACTAGTTTGTCCCATTAAACCTACCGACGCATCGAGGAGCTATAGTGGGTTCCACCCATCACTTACTAAGTCCAATGCATTCCTCATATGAAAAGTTTTTAACATGACATAAACATTCATATTAAAACTGGCATACGAAATGTCAATAATTTACCCATAAACCATGAATGATATAAAAATAACACATCCACATTCAAACATATCACAAAACCTTCAATACAATATGGAAGATTTGTATCATAACAAATCAACATCAAACAAGTTTAAAATCCA
Organism: Viscum album; assembly: GCA_963277665.1. Classification (NCBI taxonomy): domain Eukaryota; kingdom Viridiplantae; phylum Streptophyta; class Magnoliopsida; order Santalales; family Viscaceae; genus Viscum; species Viscum album. The sequence goes on from OY728151.1 coordinate 1,972,940,128, forward strand.
TTAAAGGATCTTGACATAGATGAAAATGATTTGTAAAACTCATTGAGAGAAATATACCTTTTTATGAAATCATTTAAAAGTCACATAATTTAGAAAGGAACACATTTAAATACATTATTGAATAAAATTGTCCCATACCACTTTGAAACTTTTTAATTTAATTAACATTTTAAAACATTCATGTCCATTTAAATAAATCTTTAAAACCATTTTAAAAACATGGACATTAATGAGAATGGTTTAGAAGAATGATTCTTTAAAACATTTAAAATTATGTTTTAGTAAAACTTACCTTAAAATAATCCCTTTTAATACTATTTTATGAAACATGTACACGGATAATACATATGTCCTAGTAGATACTTACATAAAAAAACCTCGGATAATAAAGAGATTGTCAAATTAACCCTTACCTTGTAATTTTCCTTGGTCAAAGGTAGGTTATCCTCCTGTATAATAGTTAAATCATTGTTATTAAATTATAAAAGAATCATATAAATAAATATGATATCATATAATATCTTTTAATATTGCTTTCTTAATAATATTTTAGTATTATTGTCATTTCGGGTGTTCACTTACTCGTTTTCTTTTATATGTTCGGTTACAAAAGTTGTGTTTATTGTCCATAGGTTGTATATTATTCATATCCGGAATGATATAAAGTCCTTAAAAATTATTTTTAATCATAAAATGAAATTATTCTTCAATGGATACGATGGGCAATGAATCGTATCACGTTCGTGGAGACGGTAGTCCGTACGTGCGCACGAACGCTACTTCGATTTCATTTTTCATTTTAAAAGGAATCAAAACCAAATGATACATAGGTATATTATTATTCCAGTATAATATAATATCTTATATATGTTACTTAATTTCATTAAAACCATCCTTTATATGTTCCATGTAAGGTATGAACGAGTCATATCAGTTTGAGGGGGCGGTTGTCCGCACTTCCTCAAATGAAATTATCATATATATATATATACAACATGAAATGAATAATGGAATGCTATAAAATGGAATTAAAGAAGCTTATATATAAAATAAATATCATTAATATCATATTTAATTATAGTTCCATCATAATGGACACCTTGAGAGGTGGTAGGAGATAATTGGACAATCATCGTTTCGTGAGGCGTTTGGTTTCCATCCACAGAAACATTATGTTCTTCACCCATTAGATGGAGGTGTGTGTAATTTTAGTTAGAATAATTCTATAAAAAAATCCTAGTATATTTAGGATTCTATTTTTGTTACAAAAGAAAATAATAATAAGATTTTAGGGGTTGGAGAAGTAAAATAAAAGAAAATAAGCTAAGAGATATCGTTACCTTTAATTTGGGTAACTCCCTTTGGTTTGAACCAAAAAGGACTCTTGAAGTGCCTTATGCCTAAGGTAAAGCTTCTAGGAGGAGGATACGGATGTAGGGAGATTAATTGGGTAGAGTTTGGATGATCAAAAAGGCTTGAGAGGTGTGAGGAATTGGTTAGAATATGTGTCCTTTTATAAGGGGGGGGAGGGGCCCTTTTGGAGAAACTTAAAGTTTAATTTTATAATAAATTAATATTGGGTTTATAATGTCTCCAAATAAGATTATTTAAAGTATAAGGTGTTTATGGGTCGAAAACCACTAAACCAAGAGGTTTTAGACAAGTTTGGATCACTATTTTACCCTTATCTTTTAGATTTAACTCTTAGTTAAATAGTTGGACATTTACCGTGTCTCTTTCTATTCTTATATTATATTTTTAATAAACTTACTATAAACTGACAAGAGAACCCCAAGTGGTTCTTTAATGACATACCTATCATCATATATGTCCTTTGGCCGAACCTTATATTTTTAGGAATATTATATCAATTAATAATATAATATTTGTTTTAAAAACTCCTTTATGACATCTTTGACACTATTTAATAATTTATTTTCGTTAAAGTCTTATTAACTTTAATAATTCAAAAAAAACATTTAATAAATAATAACATGTCATATTAACCAATAAAATTCATGTAATACATTAAAAGTCTCAAATTATATTTTTTTGGGTATTTATAATATCAATTATTTTAATATTTCACTAATAAGGTAATTATTGCATCATCATTGTGTCATAAATAAACAAAATTATTAAATGTATAAAAATTATAAATAAAATACCATTATATATGAAATAGTTTTATCTTTTTAATGAATATTTATAATCGAATTTATCTTATGTATAACCTTATATTAAAAATGTTTTAGTTATTAAACTTTGATTTTAACTCTTTTAACTTTTCTTTGAATTAAATAATAAGAAATGTCCTAATCTAATCCAAGTGGACCAAAGAGGTTCATATTTTATTCCTAAGGTTTTTTTTGTTCGAATTATACTTAGCCAATATAATTAGGACATGTGTTAGGGTAATAATAATATCATTTTTACCCTTAATTACCCTATTTACTTTTTACCGTGGTAAATAAAAGTAAAATGTTACTATTCAAAAAATAATAATTTTTATCTTATTGAAACAAATTTTACTCCTTGATATTAACCATTTCTCTCATATTTTAGAAATTCCACTCAAAGAAGTGGTAAAATTAATTTTTATTTGAATTTTCAAATTCTCTTAGGAGGTGGGTAAAAGACGGTGAAAAGTTCAATAAAATTTTTATATATCTAAAATTATTATAAACTGACTCCAATGAATTAAATTGATATTATATAGTTATTATGTATCTATTTTGACATAAAATGAATTTAAATAAAATAAATAATTATTTAAATAAAAATTCGGTTTTAAACTACAACTCAGTGTTTTCCACTATTCATCAAAAATTAAAAGTTTTCCGAAAAATACCAAAAAATTACTCTAAGCTAAATTTAATATTCCGAATTCAATAATAAAGTATGTTTTACCAAATTAAAAACATATAAGTTGAATTTATTAATTTAAAATTAATTCCCACCGTCAAAACCAAAAGGCATTTTTTTAAGAAATAAAAACTACCAAAATTTGACACTTGTTTATGTCCAATTTCAAAGTGAAATTACTTAAAATGACCATCATTGGATTAAATGGTAAAAATATAATCTATTTATACTTCCAAACCATTAAAATTTATAATTTAACAATATAAATTATTTTGATTTAAAAAGTTGTTTTCAGTTAAAATATAGTATTTCTCACTATTCACCCTAATATGAAAGTTATCAGAAAAACACCAAAACTTTATCAAAACTAAATTCTTATGTCTAGATTCTGAAAAAGAAGTTTATTTTGTCAAATTGAATATATAGAAGTTTCAAATATTGGATTTAAAAAGGATTCTCCATTAAAAGGTGGTAAATTTTCATTTTTTGAAAAATACATCTTTTATCTGAAAAAATGTATCTTTCTTACATTATGTCTAAGAAACTCATAATATGGATTCTAAAATTATAAGGATTATATAAAGTTCAAAATTATGTTAATATTATTCATAAAATCTTTTGAACGGCATGTTTGGAAAGTCATGGTGCGCTAGAACTCGGTGTTGCGTGTAGTGCAAGTTATTGAATTACTTTGAAGAAATAACGTACTATGAAATCTTGGGGTGTTACATTTTTCCCTCCTTCAATAAATTGTGTCCTCTCAATTTGAAATTATTTTTTGAAAAGAAAAGGTTGAAAATAGAAAATACCTTTGTGAAAACACATATCAGAAATTAGGTTAATAAAATTTACTCTTAATAAGTGTAAAAGGGAAACGAAACAGTCACCACCACATTATGATCTCGATTAGGGGAACATTGGTGGAAATTAGAGACATATAATTGGATCAAAAACGTAAATATTTATAGGCAGTGATTGAGTTCATCAATCACTAACAAGTGTAAAATTGAGGGCCTTAAATTCATCAATCTATGATGATTTAAAATACCATCGGTTCAACAAAACATATGGTATTAGGATGACACATTTTTTGATTTATGATCCCTTCACTAAAGTATAAGAATTAATTTCTTCATAGAATAAGAGAAGAAAAAAATATATACTTGAAAAGTAGAGTCCCATCCTTTAACTAATTTCTACCACAGACTCATCTTTCACTCTAAAAGATAATAGAACTTAAAAATAATATTCTATTTATCCTATTCGTATAGGGTTTCAAAAAAAAGAATTTATAATTTATCTACCAGAATTTTTTTTAAAAAAAAGACTACATTATTCAATCCAGGACATCACGTGGGCTAGTGGTAGGTGATAAACCCTTGTCGCCCTTCGGTTGCGGATTCAAGTCTCACAGCCTTGCCGGACACAACGGGTTGTCGCCCGACCTCCGGGTTGTCCTTTTATGGAAATAAAAAAATAATCTCAAACAAAAATTATCCAAAATACTTCTGTCCAAACTCACAGTCCAAAATATATAAGGAAGGTAAACACAATGAATATCCTTTTTTCCGGGTAATAACATGTGAACACCTTCATCATGTATTATTTTTAAACACTACAACATCCTGAATTACCATAAAACCTTATTGATTACATTCATGATCCATTATTCCTTATAGAATATTGGATACACTCCTTCTATCCAAAAATGTTGTAAACTCCAACAATGATGAAATATACATATCATTAATCACTTTCAACATAATCAAGAATATCCAATCTAATTTATCTAAATCGACCATGTATTATTCCTAAATCACTACCTCGGTATCAGAATCACATTATGGTTTATCTTTCTCTCAACCATATATTTTCCAAAAATTTAACCTGCTATAGAGTCACTTTTCTTGGTTCCAAAACATCTCAAGTCCTTAATGAAATAGTACTCCCGAACAATCCTTATATACTCCATAATTATTATAACCAATACATTGTTGATACAACACTCAAATGGAATAATTCTCTAATAACAATATAAAAACTCTAATCATTCCTCATCATCAGTGGTAGTATCATAACTTGATTATTATCTAATAGAATCATTTGGGGAATACTCTAATGATTTGGACATCGTTTCATGTAGTGTCCCAACTCCTATAGATGAAGCATTGTTCATTTGAAACCACTTTCTTACCTTTGCAGTCATGTACTTGGTGTCCTTTTTCTCCACACTTATAAAAAACTCCCATTCTATTCAGGAAAGTTACAGGGTGTTTCTTCCCACAATTACAACATATGGGAAAATACTTCATTTCCCTCATCCCTTTATCCATCTTTCTCTCTTCAATCCTTTTCTTCTCCTGATTCTTTTCAAAGCCATAGGACTCGGAGAATTCTTTATTTATCTTATTAACACATTATATTATTTCTTCATATGTTGAGAATACATGGGAGACTATTTCCCTTCTAAATGTTGGATTAATACTGTGAAATAAATGATCCTTCTTACCCTTTGTATCATATGTATTACTGGAGTTCACATTCCTTCTACTGGGTTCCATTTCTATACAATAGCAAAAACTAGGTCAGTTTATGAATTACAATGAATAATTCCAAACTTGTAAAATACATAACGTAAATTAAATGGCTTATGGATATAATCCATAATCATAAAGATGTTTTTATTGAGGAATTATATAATCATAAACCCTTCATAATGATTTTTAAAGAAAATGAGAATTATCCTAAGCATATCCCTCGGGAGTGTCGTAACCAAGAGTGCAGCACGGCCCGTTGTCGTGCACCAGTTCCCGTTCGAGTCTAGCTCAAAGCGGTGTTTTCTGGTTTTACACCTAGGTACATCTGTTCCAGATCCGCCTCTACCTACTCGTATCCAGACCAGGATTTATTGCTTGGAAAACTCTCCAAATCTCTACAATACCAAAATTTTAGAAAATTCTTCTATACAAATCCTCAAAGTCCATCTTAGGGCTATGTGCTCTAATCATAGTTTATCTAAATCTAGCTTCCAAGGATTGCACTAAAATTCCTCTGATACCAATTGTAACGCCTCAAACCGAGTTACCCAGAGTTGGTGCATTATTACATAACATTGGCAATATCACAAATGATCAAGTCTCGAAAGACTGATTAGTTCAGTAGCCTTGGAATAACTAGATACATTCATAAAGTTTACATTACATCATAAAGTGAAAAACTACAAAAACATCTTGTCTTCATATCCCCTCATATTATCCCTCCATGTCATTCATAAAATACTTCTTCACATCCAGGGAAAAATACAAAAATTGAAAGGGGTGATCTTAGATACTCAGTAAGGATAACAATATAGCGGAAACTTTAATAAATAATCATAAACATTTAAGGAAATTTATAACTAAAAAACCATTTTAAACTTGAACTTCAACATAATATGGAAAAAATAAAATAAAATAATTCTATTTACTTATTCACATGGAAATTATACTAGTTGAATAATCACATTCAATATCACTAACCACTTTTATAATGATGGAATGCATAATGCCAGACTATCATAACCACATAGTCAGGGCCTCGTGTCAAGACTATAAATAAGATTTTTTCAAGGCCTTGTTCCAAGACACTAGTTTTTCCCATGAGACCTACCGATGCATCGAGGAGCTATAGCGGGCTCCACCCGTCACTTACTAGGTCCAATGCATTCCTCATATGAAAAGTATTAAACATAACATAAACATTCGTATTAAAACTGGCATACGAAATGTAAATACTTTACCCATAAACCATGAATGGTATAAAAATAACACATCCACAGTCAAACATATCACAAAATCCTCAATACAATACGGAAGATTTGTATCATAATAAATCAGCTTCAAACAAGTTTAAAATTCATTAAAGTATTTTGACATAGATGAAAATGATTTGTAAAAATCTTTGAGAGAAATATCCCTTTTTCATGAAAACATTTAAAAGTCACATAATTTATAAAGGAAGACATTTAAATACATTTTTCAATCAAAGTATCCCATACCACTTTGAAACTTCTAAAAGTAATTAACATTTTAAAACATTCACGCCCATTTAAATAAATCCTTAAAACCATTTTGAAAACATGGACACTAATGAGAATGGTTTAGAAGAATAATTATTTAAAACTTTTAAAATTATGTTTTAGTAAAACTTCCCTTAAAATAATCCCTTTGAAAAATATTTAATGAAACATGTAAAAGGATAATAAATATGTCCCAGTAGATACTAACATAAAAACAACCTCAGATAATAAAGAGATTGTCAAATTAACCCTTACCTTGTACTTTTCCTTGGTTGAGGGTAGGTTAGACTCATGTATAATATTTAAATCATTGTTATTAAATTATAAAATAATCATATACATAAATATGATATCATATAATATCTTTTAATATTTATTTGTTAATAATATTTTAGTATTATCGTCATTTCAGATGTTCACTTACTCGTTTTCTTTTATATGTTTGATTGCATAAGTCGTGTTTTTTATCCATAGGTTGTATATTATTCATATCCAGAATGATATAAAGTACTAAAACATTATTTTTAATCATCAAATAAATTAGTCTTGAATGGATACGATGCGGAATGAATCCCATCGTGTTCGTGGAGACGATAGTCCGTACGTACGAACGAACGCTACTTCGATTTCATTTTTCATTTTAAAAGGAATAAAAACAAAATGATACATATGTATATTATTATTCTAGTATAATATAATATCTTATATATGTTACTTAATTTCATTAACACCATCCTTTATATGTTCCACTTATGGTATGAACGAGTCATATCACTTTGAGGCGGCGGTAGTCCGCACTTCCTCAAATGAAATTATCATATATATATATATATACAACATGAAACGAATAATGTTAAGCTATAAAATGAAATTACAGAAGATTATATATAAAATAAATATCATTAATATCATATTTAATTATATTTCCATCATAATGGCCACCATGATAGGCGGTAGGATATAATTGAACAATCATCGTTTTGTGAGGCGTTTGGTTTCCATCCACAGAAACATTATGTTCTTCACCTATTAGATGGAGGTGTGTGTAAGTGTAGTTATAATACTTCCCATAAAAATATCCTAGTATATTTAGGATGCTGTTTTTGTTACAAAAGAAAATAATAAGAGGAGTTTAGGGTTTGGATAAGTAAAATAAAAGAAAAGAATCTAAGAGAAATTGTTACCTTTAATTTGGGTAACTCCCTTTGGTTTGAACCAAAAAGGACCCTTGAAGTTCCTTATTCCAAAGTTAATGCTTCTATAAGGAGTATAGGGATGCAGGGAGATTAATTGGGCAGAGGTCGGACCAGCCAAAATGCTTGACACGTGTGATGAATTGGTTAGAAGAGGTAACATTTTATAAGGGGGAGGGGGGCTCTTTAGGAAAAACTTAAAGTATTATTTTATAATAAATTTATATTGGGTTTATAAGGGTTCCAAACTATATTAATTAATTTATAAGGTGGGTATGGGTCTCAAACCACTCAACCAATAGGTTTTAGACAAGTTTGGGTCAGTATTTTACCCTTATCTTTTAGATTTAACTCTTAGTTAAATAGTTTGACATTTACCATGTCTCTTTGTATTCTTATATTATATGGTTAATAAACTTACTATAAACTTCCATGATAACCCCAAGTGGTTCTTTAACGACATAACTATCATCATATATGTCCTTTGGACGAACCTTATATTTTTAGGAATATTATATCAATTAATAATATAATATTTGTCTTAAAAACTCCTTTATGTCAATTCTGACACTATTTAATAATTTATTTTTGTTAAAGTCTTATTAACTTTATTAATTCAAAAAAAATTCATTTAATCAATACTAACATGTCATATTAACCAATAAAATTCGTATAATACATTAAAAGTCTCAAATTATATTTATTTGGGTATTTATAATATCAATTATTTTAATATTTCACTAATAAGGTAATTATTGTATCATCATGTCGTCATAAATAAATTAAATTATTAAATGTCTAAAAATTATAAATAAAATACAATTATGTAGTAAATAGTTTTATCTTTCTAATGAATATTTATAATCTAATTTATCTTATGTATAACCCTATATTAAAAATGTTTTAGTTATCAATCTTTGATTTTAACTCTTTTAACTCTTCTTTGAATTAAATAATAATAAATTTCCAAATCTAATACAAGTGGACCAAAGAGGTTAATATTTTATTCCTAAGGTTGTTTTGGTCGAATTATACTTATCCAATATAATTAGGACATGTGTTAGGTTAATAATAATATGATTTTTACCCTTTATTACCCTATTTACTTTTTACCGTGGTAAATAAAAGTAAAAAGTTACTATTCACCAAAAAATATTTTTATATTTTTGAATCACATTTTACTCCTTGATATAAATCATGTGTCTCGGATTTTTTAAATTCCACTCATAGAAGCGGTAAAATTAAGTTTTATGTAAATTTGCAAATTCTCCTTGGAGGTGGGTAAAAGACGGTGAAAAGTTCAATAAAATTTTTATATATCTAAAATTATTATAAACTGACTCTAATGAATTACATTGATCTTATATAGGTATTATGTATATATTTTTACATAAAATAAATTTAAATAAAATAAATAATTATTTAAATAAAAATTCGATTTTAAACAATAACTCGGTGTTTTTGACTATTCATCAAAAATTAAAAGTTTTCAGAAAAAATACCAACAATTTACCCTAAGATAATTTTGATATTCCGAATTCAATAATGAATTCTATTTCACCAAATTCAAAACATAGAAGTTGCATTTATTAATTTAAAATTAATTCTCGGTGTCAAAACCAAAAGGCATATTTTTAAGAAATAATAACTACCAAAAGTTTTACACTTGTTTATGTCCAATTTCAAAGTAAAATTACTTAAAATGACCATCATTGGAATAAATGGTAAAAATATAATCTATTTATACTTCCAAACCATTAAAATTTATAATTTCACAATATAAATTATTTTGATTTAAAAAGTTTGTTCAGTTAAAATATAGTATTTTTCACTATTCACCCAAATATGAAAGTTATTAGAAAAACACAAAAACTTTATCAAAACTAAATTCTTATGTCCCGATTCTAAAGAAGAAGTTTATTTGGTAAAATTGAATATATAAAATTTTCATATAATGGAATTAAAAAGGACTCTCCATTAAAAGGCATTAAAATTGCATTTTTTGAAAAATACATCTTTTATATGAAAAAATGTATTTGTTCTTACATTTTGTCTAAGAAAATCATAATATGGATTCTAAAATTATAAGGTTTATATAAAGTTTAAAATTCAGTTAATACTATTCATAACCGCTTTTGAACGGCTTGTTTGGTAAGTCATGGTGTGCTTGAACTCGGTGTTGCGTGTAGTGCAAGTTATTGAATTACTTTGAAGAAATAACGTACTAAGAAATATTGGGGTGTTACATGTAACAATTCTCTATAAAATTGTTTTAACTTTTATTTTTCAATAGCGTTTTGGTATATATATTGATTACTAGGACCACAGAAAATTTAGATCTACCTCATAAGATATAATTCACTAGAACTTATTTTCCACTTTAAGTCAATCTATGGAGATTAAATTTCATTTTGTTCTTAACCAACTATAAGTAAAATAATTTTTTTCAAATTTTACCAAACATATCTTACAATTATAAGTAAAATAATTTTTATTCATCCAGATTGCCTCACCTTTATTCATCCTTTAATAATTTCTTTGGATTTTATCATTATTGAGAGGATGTGAGATAGAGATGGAGAATTCTTAGAGTAATATCTTGTGAAAAAAATCTTAATTATCCTCTCATAGAATGAATAGCTGGTATATTTATAGAACTAGGGTTAGGTTTTGTAATTTTGATTAATTTTATGTGTGCCTTTAATAAATTATTAAATCCATCTCTGACCCCATGCCATGTGTTAAATAATAGTATTATTTTTATTCCATTATGTTCATGAACTATCACAATGATAAATATTATTTTACCTGCTTACAAATTTATTATTTATCAATAGAAACTATCTAGGTCTACTCATCCTCCTAAGAATTTATTGAATAATTGAATAAATGTTTAATTAAATATATACTCATAAAAATAAATATTTTATTCATAGTTTTGAGAAAAACTATTTATTACATATTCAAAATAATTTATGATCGCTTAAAATATAAATAAAAGTATTCCTCATTGATGAATAAAATTCAAATAAAAGTCAATTGAGATTAATAGAAACACATAGTGTGTAACCTTTTAGGATTGCTTCTCATTGAAATAGGGTAGGCTTGTCAAAAGTCCAATATTATAGTCTATAAATGGGTCAAGTCACCCAAGATAAAGAAGTTAATGTCACAACATTTAAAACCACATATGATATATTACAATGTAATAAAATCCTTTTGTCTCATAATCAAGTCACACACATGTGTCATAAACCAATATGACTGATACGCCTTTCCTTAACTATCTAAAATAAACTCATCAGTATACCATGACCATGAAATTTAATGTGATATCTCTATTTAAATCAAGGGATCGACACAACAAATTTCCTTAATATTGAAAGTAAAAATACTTCCTTGACTTCTTCATTAATAACACATCATTTGTGACACACCCAATGTACCCAACTTGTTCATTAACTATTATCATCATTGCTTAAAAAATATAAGTGTGTGATTCATGACATTAATAAATAATTACCTTAAGATTTAATTATATCAACACACACTCTCAGAAAAGAAAATCCATATACATATAAACATTTTGAATTCCTACTGGTGGTTATGTTCTCATAATCTCCCATCTAGGAATTTACCAAGGGAGAACTTCATGTAAAGAAGTCTCATCTATATAGATTACTGTCACATAAATTAATTCTTTTAAATTTATTTTTCATTTAATTTCCATTCTTGCTTTGTTTTGGGGGTTTCCCATTAATTTTGGTGGAAATGGTGGGTTTTCAAAATTTGGGCCAAACTGTGAGCTCATTTCCAAATTTAAAAATAATTTTTTTTTCTTTTATAACTCCTTATTTTTACACCCAATACATTTCCCAATTGGAATCCCCTAGTATATTAAAACCACCATATAAATTTTAACCCCATATAAATCCATAATAATGATGGATTTGGGTTTATATTAAGGTTTTGGGTCAGCCTAAAAGCCCATTTCCTACTTTAAATATTTTTTTTAATTATTTAGTATCTCATTATATTTTTAAGTTTTCTCAGTAATTCAAACTCTCACCCAAGACCACTTACCCAAGGCATGCCCCCATGATCTCATACCCCACATTGAAGCTCATTTTAATTGACAATTTGGGTGAAACCTCTCTGGATTTCACAAATTTCCTAGATTTGAATAGGTAAATTAATTCTTTCATAAATCATACTCTTTTTACTCTTTTTCTCCCATTCATGTTCCTACATAACCTCCTAAAACTTATTCGAACCTTTCATTCATTTATGATTGTTTTGAAATTCATATGCTAGTGTATTAGGGTCGTTTTCTTGAATATTTATTTGGGTAGGTGTTTCTCTCTTCATTTCCTTCCTTCTCCTTAGGGTTTCCTCCCTCTTTCATGAATTTATAGAGTTTCCAGAAGTTAGGGTCCATACCTAGAGTTTTATTTGGGGTCTTTTTGGTGAAATATTATGGTTTATGGTTCGTTTTAACTTTTGTGGGGTGTGGCGGAGGTGCGGTTGACGTTTCCCACCATGATTCAAGGGTTTTGACTCAAAAGGTAGGTCATTTCAGGTGTAACCATTTCTTGATGAGTTAGTTTTCATGTTTTACATATTTTTCATGTTCCTAGTATGTTATGTGTGGTGTGAAAACTATTTTTTATGGATTTGGTTAATAATTTAATTCTATAGTTTCATTTTGATTTAAATTTGGTGTATTTACTTGTGAAACCCTTGTTATATTATATGGGTTATTTTATAACACATTCAAGTGGTTTAATAAATTTTTTTTGGGATTCCAATTCTACTTTGGTAAGGGTCTTGGTGTGATTTTGGTCTTTAAATGGGTTTTTGAATGAGTTTTATGTGTAAAACCTTGTTATATTTCTTGAGAGTATTTTATGAAAATGTGTGTTTTCATGTGTATCTTTTGTGGTCTTATTCGAGATAATTTTATGACACTTGTGAGTGGTTTAAAAAATGTCTCTAGGGATTCCAATTCTGTATTGGGTTGTTATTGGTGTGATTTTGGCTCTGAAAGAGGGTTTTGAAATGGGTTTCAGGGGAAAAGCTTGGGTATACTCCTTAGAATTGTACTATGAAAGTTTTGAATGGTTTAATGATTTATGTTACAGATGAAACCATTTCGGAAAAATATTTTAGTTTTTGTATATTTTTAAATGGTCCATTTTAAATGTGAAAGGGGTTGTTTAATTATGTGTTCCATCTTGGAAATGTTTTATAAAAATGTTTAAAGTATTTACTGAAGTGTAAAAGAGATGTGAACGTGGTGTGGGATGTTTTGTGAGGGTGTGATGTGAAAAATGAATTTTGTTGTGAAAGGAGTATTATGTGACTTTTGTTTGTGATGTTTTTTTATTTTCACTATCTTGGAAAGGTCTCATAAAAAAATTAAAGGATTTGAGTAAGTGTTAACAAAATGTGAAAAGTGTTGTGGGATATTTTCATGTGAGTTTGATTTCAAAATAAATTTGAATAAAAAAGGATTATGTGACTTGTGTGATGTACATGTGGGATATTTGGTGAATTTTTTATGTGAAAGGGGTATTTTCATGTGAAAATTATATTTCCTGTCTTGTTGAACTTTTTTGAGAACAAGAGGGAAACTCGGGTATCTAGGTGGATAGATACATACTAGTATGCTAATGATCTCGTGGGGTTTGGCCTCAGTTTCACATAGAAACATTGACACTTACACAACTAACTAAACTATGATGATGATGATTTTGGGCCATTAGGTTATTGGTATGTTCCCTACTAGTGGATCATGCATGATAATAGATATTTGTGATGGTAACTTTCACCGAGATACAAGGTACTTGGGACCCACAACAAGCTAATGCCTTTGGGTTATTTTCCATTTCATGTTCTCATTAGTTACTTGGTGCTTACCATCGGCATATGGTATTATTGGTTGAAAAACTCACTATATTTGGAATCTATTTTAAAATTTTTGATTCTTTAAATTATCCCACTTAAAAACTATTTTTATTTAAATTTTCATTTTTAGAATTTGTAGCTAGCATTTCATGTTTTGAAAATGTGCATGTTTTCGTCTCTAAATGTTTATCACATATAATCTCTTAGTGGTGGTATAATACTGGGCTTTGTCTCACACCCTACTTACACTATTGGGTGTAAGTAAATTTGGTAGTTTTTTTCAGGTTAGGGTACAGTTTTTAGTGCCAGTGGTTCGGGTTTCTAGTATGTCCTTTGTGGTGTTGTCTTATGTAAATGGACTGAGGGTGGTGCCTCTTTCCATGAGGATGGTTCTTGGGCTCTCATTTTTGGTTTTTCTCATTATTTATAGTCTTTGATAGTTGTTTTAAAAAAATTAAATATGTTCTAAAAATTTTTAAAGGATGGTTTTGTTTGAAAAATCCAGATCTGTTTTATTGGGTTTGTTTGTAGTTTTAAGTTTATAAACTCAGGAGAATCATTCCCAAATTTCAGTCTATGATACCTAGGAACTTCTTCCAGCCTGTGGGGATCTGTAATTCCCTTCGTTCCTTATCGCGGAACATGTCGGGTGCCGGTTTTAATGGAGACCAGATCTGGTTTGTGAAAATATGGTATCCAAGGAGGTTTAGGTTAACTCTCTAGGTCATGTTATTTGGGGAGTAGTCAGGATAGTCTAGAGTTAGGATTTTCGGGACACAGAATTTCAGTTATGGGTAGTGTTCTTGATCACCACACTTCATAACAGGATTCTAGTCACCAGGGGAATTTGTGACTTATCTGAGTCTTTTGGTTTTCTTGGTTTGATTATGATAGGGAGAAATGAAAATAGAGTTTGGTTAATGGTATTAGTGAGATCGTAGGGCCTAGAAATCCATGTGGATCTGGGTATATTTCTCTATAAAACTCTCCATGATGGTGAAGATATTTTAGTATCTCCACCAACCATATGTCTAAGTCACCCACCGAAACTAGTTTCCTCTCACATTTTCTTGTGTCCTTTAGTTTGGAAATCTTGGATGTTTGGTTTTAAAGAAAAACTAACATGGTTTTAAGAAGTGTAAAGTTTCAGTGAAATAATTTTATAATATAGAGGGAAGGGTTCTATTTTTGAAATTATTGAACTAGAATATTAGATTTTTTTTTTGAAAGGAAACCTGGTGTGTTTACACATCTTTTGAAAGCAGGAACTATGTTAAAGTTGGTTTTGGAAAAGTGTTTCTAGTGGATTTTTCCAAAAAATTGAAAGGTGTTTTAATGGGATGAGATTTTTTGAAATTGATGTAAATAACTTGAAAGTGAATTTTATTTGAATGGTTATTTTTTTCTAAAAAGTTTTGTAAGATGTAAATTGGTATTTTTTGAGTCCAAGAAACCATCATGTTTGAACGGTGTTCCGGGTTTGTGCTCAGTCGGTAAGCTGGGTTAAAGGGATGGTTAGTGGTATCTTCTAAGAAATGTTTCGGGATTACTTTATTAAGGTTCCCCTCTTTTTTTTGGATCTGGTTTTTGGATCTTTATTACCAATGGACCAGCTTGGTCGGGTCCTTGGGTTCTTTTGTTGGATAGGGTACACCCCCAATATGGGTTAGTGCATGACTGAAGTTCAACCCGGCTTATTTCAACATTGGAAAATCCCCCAGTTAATCAATATAAGTAATATTTTTCTCAATCTTTGGAGATTTAGTTTATAACATTTCCTTTATTTGATTTGTGGATCCTCTTGTAGTGTGAGAGTGCTCATGGAAGGTTGAAATAAACCTTAGTATCTTAAGTTACCTGATTCATAAAAGGTGGAAGTGTTTTGGGGTTGTTAGTATGGATGAGTGTTTGTATAGTGTACAATCGGGCCTCTGGGTACTTTATAGTCTCTTCGAAGTAGGATTTAATGTTAAACCACTAGTGTGGGAAATCTGGTTGTGAGAGGCTATTATGGCCACTTTCTAGAATTGTGTGTTGTTTGGGGACTTGGCATAAGCTCTCTTTCCATGTATTGTTTCTATCAGTTACAATGGTCATTTTTAGTGACACTTTGTGATGTCTTGTTCTCATTTTACCATAAAGGTGACGGTTGGGCAATCCTCTAAGAGTCTATATTATGTTGGGAGTATGTCTCCCTTTGAAAAACTTCAAAATCCTCTATTTTACAGGAAGGTGATTATATGTGTAATTTCCTTCTTTTTTTCCTCATGCAAAGAAATAAGGTGTGATGTGTGTGTATCATATAATCCCTTGTTTCAATGAGATTTTGGGTTAGGGTAAAGTGAGTTTTGAATTTGTTATTTCTTGGTAAACTTATCAGGGATAGCGGTGTAGTTGTTTGTATCACTGGAAGAAGAAGTTTTCTTCAGGGGATTTCCAAAGCCTAACTATGAGACCGAAGATGATTCAACAATTTGAGATCCATCCATCGGTCCCGAAGAGTAGCTGGCACATAGTTAGGGGAAATCCCAAGGTCATTCAAACCCTTTTACAAAGTTCTATCCTTAGTATAAAAGATAAGAAGAGTTTAAACCTTCAGTGTCATCATCTTGTTCCAGTTGTTCCGGTTTGGTGGTATATGTGGGAGGACCTCGTTTCAATGTTGTATACTGAGTTCATACTTTAGGAATTTGGTTTTCTTCGAGTTTTTTGATAAAAGATTGAAATTTGGTCTAGGAATATTAATGTACATTGTTTGCGCACGGTTAGTAGTAATTGTGTGCCAACCGAGGGAATCCTGTGATAAGATACAGTAGCAATCGCATGGTCTCCACATGGTCGTGTGCCTTGGCCCATAAAACCATGTAAAGTTTACCATTTTTACAAAATTCTTGATATGGTTTGTGCATGGTTTCCTTAACCGTGCGGACGAACCGTGTTTCGTGCCAACTCTTTAAATTTTGGGGTATTTTTATGTCAGATTGTTCTAGTCGGTTAAGATGGTTGGTTCTTATGGTGGTGAGACCCAATATGGGTCTCATGTAAGTTTTTTTTTTTGAAAAATCTAATGATATTATACCCTTTGTGTTGGGGAATCCATTCGGGCCTCCCCTTGTTACTGTCCTGATTCCGTCTCGGGAAAATTTTAGTTGTCTCTTATAGTGGGGAGCCCATTTGTGTCTCCTTGTATCAGTAACTCGGTTTTGTCCTTGGTCTTGGCTTGGTGATGGTTAGTCTTATTAAACTATATTTAAATACTAATATATTCCTTGGGTAAGCATTGGTATTAAAAGGAGCCCAACAGTTTACTTAAAGTAAGGTCAATGTAACCTTATTCGATGTTGTTCATTTGGGTAAATTGCTTGAGTCTTGTTCAGATGGTGTTTGAGGTGTTTCATATGGGATGAATTAGAAATCTACTTGATCATTATATAAAAGTGGATTATGTTTTGGGTTATGAAATTATTTCTTCCTTGTCCGATTAACTAGAGATATATTTGCTTTTTCGGGCCATTTGGGTTGGTGGCGGCGAAACATGGCAAACGGGTCCATTTTGTTCTTTCAGTTGGGTTTGGTTTCTACCTTTGGCCTTGTTGTGGATTTCCGAGTGTGGAAAGTTTTATGGTGGGGATAATTGTAACATACATGAATTTTTTAAGGTATTTTTCATTTAATTTCCATTCTTGATTTGTTTTGGGGTTTCCCATTCATTTTGGTAGAGATAGTGGGTTTTCAAAATTTGGGCCAAACCGTGATCCCATTTCAAGATTTAAAAATAAATTTTGTTTCTTTTATAACTCCTTAATTTTTCAAATTTTTACACCCATTACACTTCCCAATTGGAATCACCTAGTATATTAAAACCGACATATCAATTTTAGCCCCATATAAATCCATAATAATGATGGATTTGAGTTTTTTATTAAGGTGTTGGGCCATCCCAAAAGCCCATTTCCTACATTAAATATTGTTTTTAATTATTTAATATCCCATTCAAAATTAAAAAACAATTATTGATTTCAACTCTCACCCGAGACCACTTACCCAAGGCATGCTCCCATGCTCTCATACCCCTCTTTGAAGCTCATTTTCATCTCAAATTTGGGTGAAACCTTTTGGGATTTCACAAAATCGCCCAGATTTGAAGAGGTAAATTTATTCATTCATAACTCCTTCTATTTTTACTCTTTTTCTCCCATTCAAGTTCCTAAATGACCTTCTAATACATATTAGAACATAAATTGCATTTAAAGTTGTTTTTAAATTCATATACTAGCGTATTTGGGTCGTTTTCTTCAATATTTATTTGGGTAAGTGTTTCTCTCTTCATTTCCTTCCTTCTCCTTAGGGTTTCCTCCCTCTTTCATGAATTTCTAGAGTTTCCATAAGTTAGGGTTCATTACTAGGTTATTATTTGGGGTCTTTTTTGTGAAATATTATGGTTTAGGGTTTGTTTTAACTTCCTTGCGGTGCTACGGACGTGCTGTTGATGTTTTGCACCAAGATTCAAGGGTTTTGACTCAAAAGGTAGGCGATTTCATGTGTAACCATTTATTGATGAGTTAGTTTTCTTGTTTTACTAATTTATCATGTTCCTCATTTATTATGTGTGGTTAAAAAACTTTTTTTGAAGTATTTGGTAAAGCATTTAATAATATAGTTGCATTTTGATTTAAATTAGGTGTATTTCCATGTGAAACTATTGTGCTTTTATTTGGGTTATTCTCTAACATATTAAAGTGGTTTAGTAAATGTTTTTTGGGATGTAAATTCTGATTTGGTAGGTTCTTGGTGAGCTTTTGGGTTTTAAATAGGTTTTTTGAAAGATTTTTATGTGTAAAACCTTGTTATACTTTTTGAGAGTATTTTATAAAAATGTGTGTTTTCATGTGTATCTTTTGTGGTGTTATTAGTGGTAATTGTATGATAATTGTTATTGGTTTAAAAAATTTCTTTAGGTCCTAAAATTATGTTTTGGGTCGGTATTTTCATGATTTTGGCTTGGAAACAGGGTTTTGAAATAGGTTTCATGTGCAAAGCCTGGGTATACTCCTTAGAATTGTTCTATGAATGTTTTGAATGGATTAATGATTTATGCAAGAGGTGAAACCGTATTGTAAAATTGTTTTGGTTTGTGTATATTTTTAAATGGTCCATTTTAAATTTGAAAGGGGATTTTTTGTGATGTTTTCCATCTTGGAAATGTTTTATAAAAAATTTTAAAGCATTTACTGATGTGTGAAAGAGATGTGAACGTTGTGTGGGCTATTTTGTGAGGGTGTGATGTGAAAAATGAATATTATTGTGAAAGGAGTATTATTTAACATGTTTGTGGGATGTTTTTTTATTTTCACTATCTTATAAAGGATTTATAAAATTGTTAAAAGGATTTGTGGAAGTGTTAAAGAAATGTGAAAAGTGTTGTGGGCTATTTTGGTGTGAGTTTGATTTCAAAATCAATTTAAATAAAAAGGAGGGTTACGTGACTTGTGTGATGTACATGTGGGATGTTAGGTGAATTAGTGATGTGAAAGTGTTATTTTCATGTGCAAATTATATTTCCTTGCTTTTTTAACTAGTTTGAGAACAAGGGGGAAGCACATGTGTCTAGGTGGGTGGACACGTACTAGTATGCTAGTGATCCCGTGGGGTTTGGCCTCATCTTCTTGTAGAAATATTGAAACATACAACACTAACTAAACTATGATGATGATGATGATGTGGGGCCAATAGGTTATGAGTATGTTCCCTACTAGTGGATCGTGCAGGAGAACAGGTATTTGTGATAGCTACTTTCACCGAGATACGAGGTACCTGGGACCCACAGTGAGCTAGTGCCTAGGGGTTATTCCCCATTTCTTGTGCTCATTAGTAACTTTATGATTACCATATTCATATGGTATTATTGGTTGAAAAATTCATTAGATTTGGCATATATTTTAAAAGTTTTTATTCTATAAATTATCCCACTTGAAAACAGTTTTTATTTAAAGTTGCATCTTTTAGAAATTCTTTTTGGAATTTCATGTTTAGAAAACTTGCATGTTTTTCACCACTAAATTCTTATCACATGGAATATCTTAGTGGTGGTATCCTATTGGGATTTGTAACACACCATATTTACACCATTGGATGTAACTATAATTGGTTATTTTTTCGTAGGTTTGGGTACAGTTTTTAGTGCCAGTGGTTTGAGTTTCTAGCAGGTTCTTCGTGGTGATTTCTTGTAGAGATGTCTTGAGGGTGATGCCTCTTACAATGACGATGGTTATTAGGATATCATTTTTTGTTTTAATCATTTTTTATAGTCTTTTATAGTTGTTTTAAACAATGAAATTCAGTTCTAAAATTTTGCAAAGGATGATTTTGTTTGAAAAATCCAGATTTGTTTTATTGGGTTTTTTTGTTTTAAGTTTAAAAAATTGGGTAAATAGTTCCAAATTTTTAGTTTATGATACCTGGGAACTTGTTCCATCCCATGGGGACCAGGGACTACCTTAGAGCCATTTCGCAGACCGTTTCGGGTGCCGATTTTAATAGCAAACAGATCTGGTTCATGACAGGTATTCACACAAGACACTCAACAAGATATGTTCCCCATTATAAAATTTCAACCAACCATATAAATGGGTTTAAGAGTATTATTATGGAATTTCAATATTCTCATCATAGTATGGAATTATTTTTCCATTTTAATGTGATATATACTCTTATACATTTTTACATTAAATTCATGTGAAACTATAACTGTTATATAATAAGATATTTATATTAATATTCAATTTTCTAAATACACATGTAATCCATGTATGAATGTATATTTATAGAACACTATCTTCAATAGAAACCCAGTTGTACATGAGACAACCAATGAATTTCATTTTTCTGGACCTCACATGAAGATCATGTTTCTGTTGAGTAATAGATTAAGTCAAGGGTTCTACCATATTATCTTCCATAGAGACTCTTCTCACCAAAAATTCACCTAGGATTGAAATACCTTATGATAAGATACATTCAAATTATGTTATTAGTCCACTAATGTGACCTTGTTTCTTTTTCAAGATCCCCCGCTATATAATTATTACAATAGTGTGTGATTACGTCTTTACTTCTAGGTACCATGTCAAGATCATGGATAAATTTTTGTATCCAAAATTATTTACTAGATGCCTAAAAGGATGAAATATACTTTGAATCTACTATATGATTTGATACTATGGCTTTAATTGAGATCATCTAACTCACAATACATTCATTAAGAGTGAATATGTATCCTGTGTGTGTTTTCATATCATCTTGATATGTTTAGAAACTATCAAATGCATATCCTTTGATTTCTAGTTCATGATCTCTTCTATATTCCTAGAATATATCATTAGTTCATCTCAGATACTTAAGGATAGTTCTGTATTCCATCCAATATTGGTCACTTGGGTCATCTTGATATCTTCCTACCACACTTAAGGAGTTTGTGACATCTCTCCTAGTACATAACATAGCATACATGATTGGCCCAATCACTATTTTTTATGTAATCCTTATCATCATTTTTCATTCATCATGTTTCTTATGAAACATTTTCTTATATGGATGAATTATATGTAAAACTGAAAACAATCTCCACTTATATTGTTTAATATTGAACCTATTTAGTATGTTGTAAATATACCTTGAATTAGACCAAGTATCCTTTTAGATTTATCACAATGGATCATGATCCTAAGAATATTTGTTGTTTCACCTAATTCATTCATGGAGAAGTATAAATTTAACCAAGATTTAATAGATTTTAAGATTGGTATATTGCTTCCAATAAGTAGTATTCCATCAATATAAACTATTAAGAAAGTGATTGCACTCACACTAAAACACATATAGACACAAGTCTCAAATTAATTCTTTATGAAACCTAATTCCATTATGGATTCCTTAAAATTAATTTTCTATAACCTGGATGTTTTATTTAATCTATAAATAGATATATGTAACTGGAATACCATGTTGGAAACCTTTGGTTTCACAAACCCTTTGGAATATGTCATATATACATCATAGTAAAGGTTCCTATTATGGAATACTATTTTAAAATCCACTTTCCAAATCTCAATTTCATGTAAAGATTCTATAAAAAGTAGAATTATGTTGGATTCTAGTATAGACACTTATAAAAATGTATCATCTTATTCAGTGCCTTGAAACTATTTAAACCCTTTGGAAACCTGTTATTCTTTATAATTATTTACCTTTACATCCATGTATAGTTTTTTCATGAATACCCATTTACAACAAAAAGGATTTACATCAATTGGAGGATCTACCAAAATAAAAAATTATTTTTGTTTGATGGAATCCATTTTATAATTCATAACTTCTTTCCATTCAAAAATATCTATGTCACTCACTACTTCATTGTAGGTTAAAGGATCATTATTATCAATTAATAGTGAGTCACCATCCCTGGTGACTAGAAAACCATATCTCTCAGGTTCTCTAACCTCTCTTTTACTCTTATGTAGTACTTGTGTCTCTAGAATTTTCTCTTCTACCAAGCTTTATAGAATCTGTTCCTATTCTAACTCTTGTGTATCTTGTTCCATTATTTCATCGAATTCTATCTCTATGCCACTATATCTATTATAGATATGATATTTATCCGGGAATATAGGATGTCTATCAACCAAAACCTTTTTATCTTATGGATTTTATGGGTATTATAACATTTTTCCCTTAGTATATCCAATGGAGATACACTCAGTTATTTAGGGTGCAAGTTTGTAGCTATAAATAGCCTTAATAAATTCTTCGAATCCCAACACTCATAAATGTTACAAAATGGGTTTATTTCTATACCAAAGTTCATAAGGAATACTATTTTACACTTTAGTTTGAAATGGGATTAGAATGTGTGTTGTTTTATATAATTTACATCCCCAAAAGGATAGTGGAATACTCACATAACTCATCATCAATCTCACCATGTCTAATAGTTTTTGGTTCCCACTTTAACTTATACCATTACATTTTTCTATATATTGAGGAGTGACTTGAAATAAAATCTCAAAATCTCACAGATAATCAATGAAGTCTTGATTGAGATATTATCCATATCATTCTAAGTGGAGTTTCTTAATATTCTTACCAAGATATTTCTCAACTTCATTCTTATATTCCTTGAATTTTTAAAAGTAATATAACTTATACCTCATTAAATAAACATATCGATATCTACTCAAACCATTAGTAAAGTTTATAAAGTATAAGTACCCTCCCATTGCTTCAAATGGAAATAATCCATACACATCGATATGAAAAAATTCAAGAAACTCATTTTCCCTTTAAACCCTTTCCACTAAATATGTATTTGGTTATTTTACCTTGTAAATATGAATGAAATATACCTAATGGTTTTATATAAAATTAATCAAAAACTCTAACTTGGTTTAATTTAGTCAATTTTTTTTCTTTTACATGACCTAGATGGTGATTCCATAGTTGGGTGTGGTATGAGTTGTGTGAATTATTTTTTTTATTGATTTCCATTACTTGGTTCATGTAATCCAACACAAAAAGGTAATTAATTAAATGTGACTTACTTTAAAAAATGATATCATTATAAAAGAAGCATAATATAATATATAATTTTAAAATTAATCCATATGTATCAAGTTTGGATGTGTATATATATATATATATATATAATTTTTTTGGTAATTGACATAATATAATAACAATATTTTAAAACCAAGATCATTCTGGTTGGATATGTGAGGTGGTAGTCTCCAATTTTCATGGCAGAAACTCCGTCTCTATTAGTAGCTCATAAATCTACCTCACATATAGAAATATTTTGAAATAAACTTGGTTCCTCTATTTAAATTCATATGTGAGATCCACATCCTATATCTAATACACAATATATAGAAATAGATAAATTTCATTCCATAAAAAATGATCCAAAATCTTCCTTTTTTTCTTTTTTTGGGTGAATATTTTACTCTAGTGGCCCTTCTTTCCACTTGAAAAATATCTATCACCATGTTCCATTACATTACCATTGATTTTTAAATTATTATAAGGGTATTTTAAATACATTTTATATAGAGTTCTTTTCCCAGCCTTTTCCATTATTCACAATAAGGATAAAAGTTTTTCCACACATTGTCTCCTTATCAACTTGGAAAAACAATGTGAGAAGACCAAGAAGTGACTTCTATATTTTTTTTGTGTTTAAATTGAAAAAAAAATATTGAGAATATTTGAGTAAGTGACACAAGAATGATATTGGTGGGAAACTCTTTTTGAAATTTAAACCATTGAACCTCTAAGCACTCAATATAGCCAATGATTTTTACTACACGGGACCCAATAGGGGAATCTTATCTAAGTTTTCTCTGAAATTACCCCATGGTTATCTCAAAATATTCCCATATTTTACTCTTCTAGTAAATAAAATAGAGAATATAGAGCTTTCAATATGCAACTCTGTCTTTATGTGACTTTATGAGTTCTCTAGAAATAGAAGAATTCATTAAACACTGAACATAGAATTTATCACTCAAGTATTTATCATAGATAATGAAATCTTCATCACTCACCTCCTTTTCAAATGGATTAGGCAATGAGGATTCTAGTGAGTAATATTTTCATTCATGGATCAACATAACCTTTAGTCATCTGAAGCATTCCGAGAATTTATTACCATTTATGACATGGTCTTTATCTAAAATTGATTGTAGGGATAATTTGGTTGATGAACATTTAATTATTCTACAATTATAAAATATAAGATTATTCCTACTTCATGTGGTTAGATTTTATGTGAGATTATAAAAAATTGGTTTTATTAAGTATCCCACTATTTTATCAAGTCTCAATGGCCCCTTCCATTAAACTCAAAATGGCTACTCACTATAGAAATTATAGTGGAAAGCATTCATATTTCAATTCTTATAATATATAAATATTATATGAAAATTATAAGAAAGTATTTAGATAGGTGGTCTTGCCAACTATGGGCTGGCAGTTCCAAGATCCTTTGAGTGGACTCCCCAATCTAGAAATCCTAACTCTAATTTCCTCAACACTTTCCTCTAAATTTTTTTTGATCATATGGAGGACATTAAACCCAATACATATTCAGTTAAGTTGACTAGTTATATTAGTTAATACTCCCTAATTATTAAAAGTTCCCATGATGGAGGTTGAACTAATACTTTAACTATGGGTTAATCATAATTCAAATGATGTAATATTTAACGGTTTAATATTTACATCAAGAATTTTATTTTATTATGAATAAATTTTTTTTATTTTATCATTTACTAGTATTTTTAATATTTAGAGGATTTTACTTAATTTATTACCAATGATTTTATAAAACATTTATGCATAATACATTCATTTAAATCCCGTATTTTCATATTTGTTCATTTATTTCTATAATCGAAGTCTTGCATCTATAAAATAGGTTACAGATAAGAAGAAAAATAAATAAATAAATGTAATGATCGTGCACTTATCAAATGGTTGATTTATCAAATGGTAAATAAATAAACCTATGAAACTAGGGATAACTCTTCAGGCCAGTCTCGACATAAGTTGTAGTATTCCCCTAGTGCACATATGTATCTCCAATGTTGGTTTCATCTTGATTTTATCTTGAACCATATTTTTTTCGGCTCAACCTTGAACTAAATCCATGAACCATCATATACTTCTTTTATTAAATATGTTTTATAAATGACACATATGTGAGGGTAACCAAAGGATTGGTTAAGGGTAATTACATAAAACAGTCATGAACATGAAGGTCCTACATAACAAAGGAGGGAGGGATAACTCACATACCATAAAAATTAATTTAATAATAAATAATTACAAAACCATAAAATTAAATTAAATTTAATATATAATCATCACATGCATAGTTTTTGTGAAATCGCATGATCATATATACACATACAATGATTATGCAGTCAAAACAAATAGCTTTAATTCATTTCAATTCATTACTTAATAAGATAAAACACACACAAATTAATCTGATCAATTTTCATATTAATCAATTAATTCATTTTATCCTATTTCATCAAATATTATTTAAATTCCTATATCCTATTATTTTAAACAAAATAAATTATTTTATTTTATTTAAAATTCAATAAAATGGCACAAACTTTATTCTTCGAAATAACTCGAGGATTTCATATCCAAACTATTCTGTATGGTTTTAATAATAAAAAATACACTAATAAGTCACTAGGTGTGTGTTAAATATATAATAATTTCATTGTGTGTACTATGAATTTAATTCAACAAAAAACACACGAAAATTATGAAAATTTTATACTTTAAAGAAGTGAGACTTCAGTATACAATAACCATATATGATTCAAAGTCTTATAAATTACCTAGAATTAATTAATTGTTTAATTTAATATAAAACCTAACGACCAATGTGTACTTTCAAATTAATGACACATAAAACTTGATTTAATAATTTTTAATGTATTAATTAATTAAATTTGATATTTTTGAGTAAACATCGAATGTACATGGCATGTACAATCCATCTATATAGTGTGTACTTCACATCGCCAGATATTCATAGTACATGCCTAGAAACCTTATTTATAGTTCTCATGGGCATTTATAAATTAAAAAATAATTATAGAAGATACATGATGTATACTTCTAGTGATAATGTTTCTAGTATGTATGTATCATGTATTAAATACATGCGGTGTATTAATTACATGTTAGGGTTTTACCCCACGTTTTCTATCCTAAAAACATGTAGACTACATGATGTGTAGTCAAACTACACATTGTGTACTCTAAAAAAGTCCTCTTCCTCCTTGGAAGGTATAAAAATTGTTCATTTATTGCACACGACATGTACTTATTACATGAAAACCCTATAATATATGTGGGTGTCCTTGTTTAATGAAAAAGGACACATCGAGTGTAACAATGGAGTACACACTATGTAGTATTATATTATATATCAAGGAACCTTGGAATCTATAACATTATCTGAGTTTGGATCAGCCCTGATAAGTTCTTCCCCTGGACTCAGATCCATTAATTGGTATCATAGAATTCACATTCAAATTTTAAAATAGTTTTTTAAAATGATAAATGATTAATATTAATAAAAATTAATTATAAATTTGAACATGACTAATATGATACCAATTAATGCTTCTAAGTGTAGCGAAATCACTTATTGGGGATGATCCTGACTCAATGAATGTCTTATTTCATGGATCATTGGAAAAGATGTGACCATCATGACCAATGAAATTATTTCAATCAAATATTGACAAGATAGGTTTCTGAAACCAAGATAAGACCTTATCATATTAAATTTATAATTAATTTAATTAATACACCTTGTTCTGGAGATATTTCTTCATAGAAGGATTTGATCATCCAAAAAACCATTTTTAGTAATATTTTATTGTTTTTATATGATCCAAGTGTAGAATGATTTAAGTGGTGATTCGTACAAGATCCTTTGATCTCTGAATGGCACCGATGAGCCGTTGGGTGCATGTGCAGTAGATTGATCATCATTATTTGTTCATCTAGATCACTTCACCTTTCTCCAATATTGAAGAAATTCCTTATATATTCTCATTCTTGAGAGGATTTGATAAGGACGAGGATAATTCATAGAGATAAATATGTTGTGCACAAAGATTCTCAATTATACTCAGTTAGAATGTATAAGAAGTTTATTTATAGACCTAGGGTTAGGGTTTTAAATTTTAATTAATTGAAAATTTTCCCTTAATAAAATTTTAAACCCATGTCTAAACCCATGCCATGTATTGAAATAATATTTTTATTTTAATTCCATGGTTTGAACTAACTATAGTAATGGAAAATATTATTTTATAGACTTACAAATTAACATTTATCATAAGAAATGATCTTGGTATGATCATCCTCCTAAGTATTTATTGAACACCAAAATAAATATTTATTTTAATATATACTCATAAAATAAATATTTTTATTCATAGTCTAATTAATAAATATTTATTAAATATTCAATAAATAATTTTTGATTAATTAAAAAATAAATAAAATTATTACTTGGTCTTGAATAAAATATAAATAAAATTTAATTGAGATCCATGGAAACACATGGTGTGTAACCCTATATGATTATTTCTTGTTTAAATTGAGTGGTCCTACCAAAATTACAAGATTTCTATCTAGATATAGATTAAGTCACCCAAGAGAAATAAGTTAATTTCCCAATTTCAACAACCACATATGAGTCCTCACTCAGTAATATAATTCCTTTAACTCAATATCTCATCAAATAGGTCAACACGTGTTTCATAAAACTATATTCTTTATAATTATTTATTTTACTATTTTAAATAAACTTATTATTACACCATGGATATAGAATTTAATATGACAGTTCTACTTCAATCAAAGTGATGAGATATCAAATTCCTTTTATTTGGAAGTGGAAAATCCTTACTTGACATATTCATCATCATTCATGACACACCCAATGTTTCACCATGAACTATTATCATCATGGTTAATGTTAATATATCTAATTGTGGGATTCATGAAATTCATTGATAATAATTTTAAATTATAAGGACCATTAACAATCCTCAGAAACAGGAATTTTTATTGATACAAAAACATGTGGAATTCATACCGATGTGTCTATTCTTATAATATTCCATATTGTAATCAACAAATTTGAACTATGAACTCCATGAGAAAAGTATCATAGTAATATGGGAAGCCTATGGGTTCTCTCTACGTTGTCTCCTCCTGATATCGATTAGGGTTCATAGGTGCCTTCTTGGATGATGGTGACGATGGAAGAAGCTTTCCTTGTGAAATTCTCATTAAATTCTCAAAAACCCATCATGGTTGACTCTTATGTTCTAAATCACCATGTGATATAACTTGGATCCCTTAATTTTGAAACAAATAATGCATCATCTCACCACGTCTCTATGCAATGTGAATGAAATATTTCTCTGGGCTTCGACCGTGGAATCTAAAGATAGGATCGTCGAACATGCCAGCTTCTTATAGACCAAAACAATGTGATGTTTTTTTATCCCTTTTCCACCTCTAGAAATTATGGGGAAGTATATTTTTACACCCACTACAATGAATATTCAGGTGGAGTCACCATCTCACATTCAGACAGGTAGAATGAATGAAAACACAAAATATAAATTTCCTCCTCTATTTTCTGAACATATTAAAAATGATTATGATTCACATGTATTGGATTCTAATGAGGAATGTGAGGCTTATAAAGCTTGAAATAGAAATATTACAATTCCATCTAATATCTGGGAAAGAAAAATACTACCAAGAATCCTTTCTAGTAAGGTTGATGAGTGGTTTTCTATGAATTTTGAATCTCTTCTAGCCAAAATGGAACCAGAAACCTTTGGTATCAATGATTACCTCATAGTGGTGAATTTTTTAACTCACAATAGTGAGGAGAGTTTTATAAATGACCCATAATTTAATTTTTGTGGTCTCTCTAGGAAATATAAGAAATGCATCACTTTAGAAAATGTCCTTGATTCACTCTTAGCTGATGATCATCAGACCAATCAGGATCACAAATCATGGAGGCATGGGATATATCCTCGAAGATGAGGTAGGTACCCTAGGAACATGGATTCTAGAATGACATATTAATGGGTTTTTTTATTTTACATTTGAGTCTTTTTTTTTTGAAAATGTGTACTTTCCCATCTTCTTGTGCCTATTTTAACGTTTTTCATAATAAATTTCGAGGCCATGAGTCATATTTCTTAAAAAAAATAAAAGTATCATTTTTTATGAGTACTCAGAGATGAAAATAAACATTTAGTGTTCCCTATCATGTAAATTATTCTAACCATAGAGATGGGTTTAAGATTATCATCATGGAATTTCAGGATTCTCATCATAGAAAGAAAATATCATACACTTTTAATGTGACGGATTCTATTGGACAATATTATATTAAAGTCATGAAAAATTATGAATGATATTTAAAAATATTTTTAAATTAATATTCACTTATTTGAATATATATAATCTAAATAAAAACATTTTTTAAAAACACCAACTATGGTAGTCTACACACGTAATGAGAAGAGGAAAAGGTGCCTCTATAAGTGGAAAAATAATAAACAAACATAGCCGAAGAAAATGAATAATGATGAAATAGAATTCTTTGGTTGTGATATAAAGAAAAACTAGTCTCATAATTTTCCTATTTGGAATCATTTTGTAGCTTTTTTACAAAAATAAATCAAAGTAAAATGGAATAAAACTGAATAAAACTTTACAGATCAGCCTTGAAATATGATAATGATATTATTAAATTTTATATCACTGATTATTTTGTAAACCATGAAGGTTTTTGGAATATAAAAAATATAAAAATGATTTTCATGGATATGTTCTACTGAACTTATAAAAAATAAAAATAAATATTTATTTATTTATTTAAAATATTTTTAATTTATTTTTTTTTTTTATGTTTTGTTTTTTAAAATTGAAACTGATTCTACGAATTGATTAGTCAAGTATAATACCTTGGAAACAAAAAAATATCATTGATAGTACCAGAACACACACAAATTATAAATGTGAAAAATATTTTTATCAATATTAGAATGGGGTGGTCTCATGTAACTACGTTAATCAATATTGGTAAATTTAATGAAGGATATATAAGAGGAACAATATTCCCACCTGATCATGCACATATTTTAATAAACAATTCTTTATTTTCTCCAAATTCTTGATAAAATTTATTATTTTTTAAATATTTCCATGAAAATGAATATCATACCAAGACTGAAGTTGAAGGAGGTATTGAATACCTCTATATAATAAAAATTAATAATTATCCCAAGTTGATTTGAGAGAAACTTACAAGTATTCACTTTGGATTATATTTTTTCATTATATGTTTAATTGCCTCAAATATAGTAAAAATAAATTTACCAACCATTATATGTTTATTATTTGGCAGGACCATTTGGGTCATCCAGGATCAATAATGATAAGGAAAATAATTAAATGTACACATGTTCATCCATTGGTAGTTAAAAATGTTCTTACACCTATTTATTTCTCATAATATTCTTTTTCACTAATAAAATTGATTATTCCATAACTATAAAAAATAAATATAGAATCTACTATGTCTTTAGAAATGATTCATAGTGACATATGTTTTCCAATTCAACCACCATGTGGACCAATTAAATATTTTATGATCTTCCTTGATGCATCAACTAGAAAGTCCCATGTGTCCTCGTTAACAACTCATAATCTAGTGTTTATAAAGTTTCTTTTCCAAATAATAAGGCAAAGAGAATAATTACTATATTATTCAATCAATCATATTTGTCTTTATAATCCAAGATAATATTCATCACATTCCTCTAATAGCTATTTCATATTGATTGAAATAAAATTTTAACATCATGTAGGTCATGTTCATACTCAAAATGGTTAATCATAGTCGTTAATAAAGAAATTAACTTATCACTAAACCACTTATTATGAATACACAATTTCTTAGTTTGATATGGGGAAATGAAATTATTCATTCAGCATCACTAATTAAAATAAGACCTTCAATCTATCATGAATTTCCCATTTATAATTATTTGGTGGTAATGAACCAATGATTTTTCATTTAAGAACAATTTATTTCATTGTATATGTTCCAATAGTATCCCAAAAATGATAAAAAAATGGAACCATAAATAATATTGGATGTTTATATTGTATTTTAGTCTCCCTCAATCATAGATAATCTTAAGACAATGACATGAGATATATTTACAAAAAAATAGCTGATTTTCATTTTGATAGAAAAATTGTTTTCAATATTAAAGGGGGAAATCAATCAATATCAAAATAATTTTCAAAGAAAGTTAATTTAGTATTCCATATTGAACTGCAAACTAATATTAGTTAATTGAAAGTTAAAAAT
Organism: Viscum album; assembly: GCA_963277665.1. NCBI lineage: Eukaryota > Viridiplantae > Streptophyta > Magnoliopsida > Santalales > Viscaceae > Viscum > Viscum album. The sequence continues at coordinate 1,972,972,160 of OY728151.1, forward strand.
AACATTAATTTGAAAATTTTGGAAATTCAATTACTTGATCCATTCAATGAGTCAAAATTGGTTGAACAATCATATATAACCATTAAAAATGAACCATCTAAAATTTATGTCCCTAAAGGAAAATATAATAGTGAAATCAATAATTATTTCAATAAAAAATTTAAGTGTAGAAGAAATCTTTGTTCAAAATAAAAAATTCACAGCTAAAATAAATGGAAACAATAAATATTGGTTAAATAAATAAATAAACCTGAGAATAATGGTAATTCAATTGACCATACATTCATTTAGAAAACAATTTTCCATAATTATTTTATCATGATCAAGGGTGAATTTTTATAAATTTTAATAACACTAGAAGAAGTTGGAATCGATTATAGACCACTGTGTATGAAATTTTTTTAAAAAAATATAGAAATTGATATTATTTATGAGAATCAATAAACAAAAATGGTTGATGAATTTCATGATAGATATATTGGTATAAATGGAAATTTTAAATATAATATGATTTAGAATCACTTTCTAAATATCAGTTTTTTAGGTCAATTATAAAAACCTTATAAGGTATTAAACATCTTGGTTATAAGTGGGAATTTTTTAGAAAGAGAAATGAAAATAATGAAGTTGTGAGAAATGAAACATGGCAAGTTTCCCAAGGTTTCACATAAAGACTTGGGATTGATTCTGATGAATCATACTCTCCTATAAAAGATGTGATAACAATTTGGTATCTCATTAAATTTTTCATGCATGAGAATATTGAATTATTATTGATGGATGGAGAGAACTCATACCTATATAGTGATATTGATAATGATGTTTATACAAAAATACTTGAAGGATTCAAAATGTCAGCTACATTATCTGGACCTCAAAATCATTATTTTTTTAAACTAAATAAATCATTATATGGACTAAATAATTTAGGGAATTTTTGGTACAACCATATGAGTGAATATTTAATAAAAGAGGATTACAAAAATGATGTATCTGGTTTATGCGTCTTATTAAAAAGAATGAATATTAATTGTTCATCATTGTAGTATATGTGGATGATTTGAATATAATTGGAACGCATGGTAATTTTTTAAGGAAATGGATTATTTAAGGACAGAATTTGAAATGAAGGTCTTTGGAAAAATAAACTTATATATTTTATTATAAAGTAAGAATATTGAAGATGATATTTCTCACTAATCCTAGTATACTATAATTGTCTTAGAATTGTTTTATATATAAAAAACACATCCACTATTTACAAAAATTATTGTATTATTATTTGATCTAGATAAATATCATTTTACACCATGATAGAATACAGAAAAACTTGTTAGTATTAAATTACCATTTATGAGTGATATTGGATCAATAATGTACTTTTAAATTAATACAAGTCTAGACACATCATTTTTTGTGAATTTATTGGCCAGGGGTAATACTTATCATACTCATCAACATTGGAATATAATTAAAAATATATAAATATACCTCTAATGATTTATTGATTTGGGATTTTTTATTTTAAAATTTTAAGAAAAAATGTTATTGTGAATGAGATATGTCCCAAAACCTTAATATCATATGATGGTTTTTTAGTCGTTTCATATTTTATGGTTGACACAAATCATATGGTATGACATGAATGGAATATAATTTACTACAATATGTTTGATATTATCATCACTATTCTAGTTTATTATTTTATATGAAAGTGGTGGTATGGTTAATAATTAAACATTCTAATAACTCCAACTGGTAACCATTAAGTAATTCATTTCATAAGATGAAAATCATGGGGCATGTACTCATTTGATGATTGAATAATTGGATAATACACTATTCAAGAATTCTACAACTTGTGATTAAATGTGTTGTGTTATTGGGAGAGTATCAAAGGCTATATATAGGATCCTACTTTCATGTGACGATATTAACTCACTCATGCATTCTGTTTTAAAATTCCTTCAATATCGTAGCACTCTTTTTCTTATCCTTTTTCTTTCATAAGTAATTATAATGTTGTAGGTGATGAGAGGATCTTTATTGAGTGTTGAGTGATTTAACAAAGCCCATGGATACCTTCAAAGGATTTATTCCATTCAGTTTCCTCTCATGTGATCTTTATCAGGAACATGAAGATGAAGATCACATGAGTTGCGCTATGATGTAAGGTACACATACAACATTTTCATAATTTTAAAATTTATTTAATTTCATTTATCAATCTTGATGCACCTAGATTTGGGTTATTAATTTTTTTCTACTTCCTTCTAAAAATTTTAGAGAGTCCTATGAAACCCATAAGTGGTATCATAGCATTACCAAAAATTTTATTATCAAAGCCACATTTTGAAAACATAAAACATGTGTATTATAATCTGTAATATAAAATATCATAATGTAAAATATGATGTTGTTGAGTGTAAAACAATGGATCGCTTTTCATGTATTTACAATATAGGATATTTTAATTTGGAAATCATTTTTTATTATTCATAGGGTATAGAATGTTTTTATTGTAAGGTATGGTACAATGAGATCCCATTATTTTGTTTGATATTGTAAGCTATGATTTGGGTGATATCATAGGCTCAAAATGAAACTCATTTGTGTAAAATCATATAATCAAATTTTAATAGTGAAATAGGTGATATTTTTAATAAATATTATCTTATACGTAATTGTTAAAATTTGGATACGTAAGGGTTACACCACTACAAATCTTAATACATAAGGGTCGGGAGAATATGCATAAGGGTTATACTTCTAGTAACCTATATATATGCCTTTTGTGTCATGTAACCTTTGTGTATGACTTCTCCCATGAATAAGAGTAAATATTATAATCTTTAAGTATTTCCTTGACCAAGAATAATGGTTACACCACTACCACCCTATGTATTTAAGATTATATGCCTTTTTCACATAAGAAAAAACCTTAATATGTAAGGTTCAAGATGCATAAGGGTTACACTGCTAGACATATCAATATGTATGAATCTTTCCTTTTCAATAGAAGTTGAAAAAAAATTCCCCCTATCAAAAGAATCAATAGGGTAATCTATCATAACATATTACATATGGTAGAAAAAATGTTTAAACATCACCACCTTATCAATCATACCTTATTATTCCTCCTATATCATTGAATAATATTTACAAGAAAAAAAATTCCTTAAAAATCAAATTATGAATTGATTTATATAATTAAGAAATTTTTTGTAAATTATAAACAAAAAAGCTTTCTTGGGATATTTATTAATTTATAAAGGATTTTATAAATTAATTAATTATAAATTGTTTATAATTGATTAATTAACTTTTTAAAAAATATTTGTTAATAAATAATACATAATATTAAATATTAATTTTGAAATACCTTTTACCTATTTTATAGAATTACTTATAGTTTAGATATTAATTTTTTATATTTAATTTATAATGATAATTCATAAAATGTTTTTAAATTAAAAAAATAATGCCAAAATATAAATAAGGTTATATTTAAATTACGTATTTTTCTTAATTACATAAATTTTAATTTTTAAATTTAAATTCCTTGTCCAAGAAATTATTTGAACCGTATAAAAATGAGTTCTTATGATTGATTTGATTAAGGATTATAAAATATTAAATTTTTGATATTTAGATTGTATAAATTTTTCACATAATAGAAATTGGATTATAAAATGTTTATAATTCTTGTAAAATCATATATTAAAGTAAATGTCATATAATGAATAATATGAAAGAGTTTCATGATAATAAATGAAAATAAATTTTCTATATTAAAAAAATATTTATTTTCCAAAACAAAAACTAAAATTATAAGTTATTTATTATTACATTTCTTATTTATAAATTGTTCTTAAATTATTATATTGTGTTTATATATGTGAATTTATAATATATGTAAAATTTATTCCATGATTTATTCAGATACATAAGTGTAATATTGTGAATATTTTTGTATTATTTTGTTTAAATTATTACACCAATTCTCGTGATTTTCATATATGCATCAAAGGAGTTATATGCTAGATGTGATCATGGATTTAGTTTTCTTCTACCTTAACCTTTTCTTACATTGATTTATGATCTTAAATTAAGTAGTTAATTATGATATATATATATATATTTGGTGTTATATTTATAATGAAATTGAGGTCTTTCTTGAGTAATCTATTCATTGGTTGAGGGGCTTTGGGTTAGACTTCCCACCGGACTAGAGTCTTATGCCTTGTTCTAGAAAAGGGGGTTGACTATATTTTTCATCAAGATTAATAATGTAGAGACTAATGATTTCATATACTATGTTCCATTGAGTATACCAATGACTAGGTAAGACCAAAGGATTTCTCTAACGATTTTACTGGTTGTGGAATCGATTCAATTATCATTGATGGAAATTTTCTAAAATGTGAATTATTTTAAGAAATGTAAACCAAATATTCCCAAAGTGTTTAGGATAGATGAACTTGGAATGTGATATCTTGGTTATGGTTGTATATAAATAGTACATGTGGGTAAAAATTCAAACTAAAAGAATAAAAGTTAGTTGGAGAGTCCAAAAATTTTATTTAAGTATTCATTGAGGTTCATTTGAAATATAGAGTTATAAGGAAAGAGCAGTAATTATTCTACAGGATGGAATTACTAAAAATACTATTAGTGGTTTTTGAAAATCCATGGAATTTCCATGTTAGGTATCAGTGTAATAGAAATTAATTATTCTATTTTTAAGGGTATATGATATACTGTAATGATTTTTTGAGTATATAGAAGTTAAAAATCTCAGGAAGAATTGGTAAATATTTTATTTTTCATTCAAGTGATGAAGCAAGGAGTTTTTTATATCAATGAGTTAAAATAAAAAGAATAAATCAAGATTGGATGGATCTAAGTAAAGTATGTGTATCTTTATCTCATTTATCTTATATGATAAGAGAGGTTGTTTACTAACAAATATTTGTAATGAAAAATATGATAAAATGGATTCTATAAACCTAGATTGTGATTACTAAATTCTATAACATGTTTTTATAAGAAGATAAGGATATAAATGTTTTAACTAGGATAAAGGAGTTTATTAAGATATTTTTTAAAATATGAAGGATATGATCTCACCAACCATTAGTTGTATATTCTAAATAATAATATTATTTTGAAGAAACTTCTACAAATACATAGAATATAATATATTATATGGTTATAATAGTTTAATTTATATCCTACTATGAGTAAATAAGAGTTATTTTTTAAACACAAAGGATTTTATGTATCTTAACCAAATATTTTGAGAATAATATAGTTTCTAAGAGGTTGTTGGGAGTAGTGTTTAGCATACATAATTTCATAGAGAATAAATAAAATATTATGATAATTAATAACCAAATTTAATGTCATAAAATATCCCAAAATAATTTAGGATGTGTTGGTAAAGTAATAATATAAAGATTTACATTATTTACTAAAATATTTCAAGGAAATTTTTGATGGAATGGGTTCCAATATTGATAATTAAGTACTTATAAATATTTCTAAGTTTAAGATAGAAGTTGGCATCATATGATGTTATTTTATGGATTTGTGGAGGTTGAATATGTTCATGGAGTTTAACATTAGGAATATGATTCCAAAATCTCACCATTAATTGTAGAATCTCGACCCAACAGCTACTTAGAATGGTTACCCAAGCTGGGTTTCCACAAGGCCTCAAGTACACCTCCCCGTACTCTAGAGATTTCCAACTATCAGTAATGGTCAAAAGGTGGTATAATGTGGATAATATACCCTTTAGATAAGAAAAAAATAACACAAAATAAATAATAAAAAATGGAAATAGAAAAAACCACTGGTCATCAATAATAAATGAAAGAGTGATCATGCATGAACATTCACTGATATAAATACAGGAAGGTATACACAGTGCATAGTAAATATGAAAAGAGAAATAAATAAATAAAACACATAGTGGCTATATCCAGGTTCATCATGAGCATAGGCTCATTCCTCTGCTCTCGTACTCTATCCTAGCCTATAAGGATAACAGCAAGTGAGCATAAACCATGGTCATGAACCTACAATCAAGAGATCTATTTGGGTACCCTATTGAAATGGAGGCCCATATAGGGTATGAGATATACTCATTATCCCACCACCAATAGTTTCTATAAAAAATCTAGTATGGGAATATAGGCAGTAGTATTTTTTATATATAACAAAAATAAATTTGTAAAGATTAATAATGAAATACATTATATAAGTACATGCTATAAGAATCAATCTATAAAATATGAATAACTATAAATAGATAAAAACATCAAGCATGACCTACTCTAGGATATTGAGTATAAAGAAAGTGTAGAATATGCTGAATAATTGTGTATCAGACCTAATAGGGCCAGGACCGAAAGACATTAACCAAGGAATCCTCTTTGATTTCATGATTATAATCCGTAGAAAAATAAATGAAATATAGACCTAAATTTTCCAAGACCCAAGTCCATTGACCAGGGAATCCTCTTTGAGTCCATGGAGCACATCCATAGAAAACTTGGTAAATACTTGGGTCTAGCCGAAGGAGCATGTACATGGTGGTCCAAGTATGTTGGATCCACATTTATAATTGAATTCATCCAATAGAACATATATATATAAGTGTTTCATTAGTGTCATACCATGTTATTAAACATTGGTTCCATACCATGAAATCGCAATCAACATAATTCATATAATGATACAAAGGTCATTGTTAGTGTCCATCCAATATAAATTTAATTCATCACATTCCATTCTCACTTTAGTCCACATATAGAAGATAAGAAATAGGTACGTTTTAATGTCCATGTCATACCTTAAAAATATAATTAGAATAAGTCAAGGGATTGTCGATTTCATTACATGATTCCCATTTAATCCATTTCATTAATCTTTCACTTATAATGAAAATTTTATGTCCATGGCACTCATTCTTTATCATTTAATTTAATTTTATATGGATCCCTTATATAAGAGGTATTCTCAATTCACCCCATGGTCTAAACAAACCTTTTGTACAAGTGTAATAATATGCTTAAATCATGGTCAAAATATTTAATTTAAGCTGCAATGCTTGGAAGGTCTAGAGTGTGTAACAATGGTTCAATCTATAAAACTTCCAAAAAATTTAGGTAAAAGTTATAAAACACCTACATCATTATTAGAATGGTACAATCATCCAATATCGAGATTTTATTCCATCCGGAATGGGATAAATCATAAGATTAGAAAAATACACCAAAATTAGTGTGAATTAGCTTGTATGGATTTAGAATTCCATATAGTGAGATAAAAAAGAAAACAAATGAAGCATTAGAAGTATTTGTATAATGAATGGGATTCTAATGCATCCAATAGTGTTCAATTCATAAAGTAATGGTGGATATTAACCAAGGTGGAGGGGAGGAATATTAGTTCATCCATGGGAGGCTTTCTAGTCGAGTAGAAGGGAAAATTGGGAAAACCCCATTTATAGTGAGAGGGGAAATTTAGTAATTTTTCCCATTTAAATGAGGGCCATGGTTTTTTCACATAGTTTATAGAACAGTGTTAAAATTTTAAATCTCTCACTACCCAAGAACTCACCCCACACAGTTTGTAAACATAATCATGGAAAACCATGTGAAATTTGTGTTCTTCCACTAGTTAAGTGGAACTAATCATGAGGATAAGCACACAGTTTGGAAAATAATTTTCATCCTATATTCCTATCTCTTAAATATAATTAATACATTCTACATTATCTTGAACCCCCACCCTGCATGGTTTAAAAAACTACGAAACACCCCTTACATGGCTGCACGATTTCTCTTAAGGGGCCTCATGGTCTAAAAAAACTGTGTGCCCTATATATTTCTTCCATAAAGTGATATTTCAGAACCAGGTGATCTAGAAACTAATCCAAACTTATAAGAAACCTCTTGGTACTTAAAATTCATCCAAAAAACACTTTTAAGTGTTTCAAAACTCACATTTAAATTCCAATACTTAATTTAATATTTTCCCCATCCCCCAAAAAATAAGTTAAATTTCCCTTGGAAATTTTCAACTGGCACAAAACATATAATGCTACAACCTCCTCACCTTAGAACTTATTATCCTAGAGAAGCCTTGGGAAACAAAAAAAACATCACCAGAGCTACTTAGGTCATGAAGTTCCATTCAAATGATCAGGTTGTATTTCCAAATTCCTAACGCACCTACAAGCATTAATTTTACAATATATTATATGAACTGTTAAACTCAAAATAATGATCGAACCCCAATATGAAAAATAGAGATGGTACTTACCCAAGCCTTACTAAAGCAACACATAATCACATAATTATCATCTCTTAAATCATCAAGCCTATGGAAACCTAAATAGGTTCTTACTTTAATATGGACAATTATGAGTCAAGCTACTCCCACAATTAGAATTGCTAATTCAACACATCTATAGTGTTATAGTGACACTCCCAGCACATTTGTCAAATTACACTCAATGAAAGTAACCTCTGTCCTTAATATAATTGAAATGACTCAACTCCAATCAACTAAGATCAAACAGGTTGCATCGTATTTTCCTTGAAAATTCCCAGTTTACCCTTTAAGTTGCACCTATCTCATCCTAATGGTGGGACCGATATGGTATCCTCACAAACTAAATCCCTCTATTTGATATAATTTATGTTAACATTCTTTTGGTCAAATAGTTTTTTAATTTTCTCGACTCCTATAGCCAATGTACTACTAAAGAAAATTCTCAAGAACTTATTTCAAGGTGTACCAAGATCATTCCAAGCATTATCAATGATGCTCATACACACCTTCTCATGACATTTTCTGGTTTAACCATATCAAAAGAAAAAATGTCATCCTCCTGTATCACAATCACTGAAATTATATGAATCCAACATCAATTGATTTCCATGAAATACTCAACGTATAAGTCCCACCACTTCTATTTCACCTGATCCATTATCGATTAGTATCTTGAATTATTGAGAAATTCAGTCGTACATGATAGCATTCATTTAAGGGTATAAAAGTTCCAAAATGACCATCACGGGACTACTCTCAAGGTTCCACCACACTACCCACATGAAGTGTGTCCACCAGTGACAGACTTCCTACTCCCCACCATAGGAGCATACTTATCGTGGAATCAATGAATGATTTCTAATTACCATAGCCCATTTTATATCCATATCTGAAACCAATAGTAAGAAAGGATAGAAACCTATTTTCTTGGGCATTAACATAACCACCATCTATTATCTATTACCACTTCCATAGAATGGTTCTCATGGAGAAAAGTGAATTTCAATTATAGTGAGAGTCGTAACCTTCAAATGGAAAATGATGTACTACATACCATTTAGTTTATCTTAAAACCACTCCATAAGCACACCTCTCATAGATTTATTTCTTCAAACCACAAAGGATATTTTATCAGGTGGATTGGAATATAGTTGATTCCCTATCAACATACTCAGTAAAATTTCAAGATAAGGGGAATGATCTCCTATAAATTATAACAACACTAATATTTAATCAATGGGTGTATATAGCTCCCTTTGAGCCATGCTCTCATCATTAGACCACACCTACATTTTTTCAATACCTGAAACCAGATCCTATGACCATACATGTCAATATCCATTCTAGTTTAGTACACATCCTAGGAACATCCTTTTAATTACCCAGAGCTTTGGGTTACCCTACTTGAACGCATCATATTAAAGACATTCGATCCTAGTCCCTTACTCGGCCGCTCATCGATGTTAAACTCTAAATAGTTTCCATGCACAACAAGTGTAATATAAACCTACCATATGCAGTGATTTTACATCCCATGCACCAACCCCCACCAATTCATAAACCTAACTCATTATTCTAAGAATCATTACTCAACAAGATCAAAATTACCATACTACATGTCACGTCAGAATTTGAATACACTTGTATTTACCTTGTAACTCCTCCTAAAAATAGTTAATATCTCATTTTCCATGATTTGTTGAATGATATCCCACCTCAGAGTATCATTTTTCAGAAGAAACCATCAGTAGTGGAATAACTAGTCAACTAGGCAAGGCACTTGAATAATCCTACCCAACATAGAAAGTTTCAATAAACAAGTACCCATAGGTTTTCAAAAGAAAGTTCATTACCATTCATGAATCAAAATACTCGAGCACCAACCATGAAATGATCTATAATAGAGAATAAAATAGAGCTCACCAAAAAAATCACAAACATAGTATCAGACCAATATATTATATAGGTTTTCCTTAACAGAACCACATCATTGATATACTAGGGTATGATTCAAAAGTAATGATCCATATACATACCACTTATACTTATAGTCTCTCTCATGAGAACCATATCTCATTCACATGAATTTATTACACAGTTTATAATATGATTAGAAACGCTCTTTTTGAATAATTTAAAATAAACCAAGTACGGAATAATTGACCTACAAGGGTCATTATCAATCATCATAGGAGTAATAGAATCACTTTCTGAACAATGGGATACCAGGACCTCATCATCTCTAAGAAACTGAATATAGGAGTTATAGCTTAAATAGTACAATACAAATATAAGAAATAAAAGGGTTATCACTCAAAAATATACAGATAGTTTAATATCCCCTTAAGTTTTAACTTAATAGAAAACCATTCATCTACTCATGGTGTCCATTTCTTATATCAAGTCATACTCTGGACAACTGGAACTTGAATGGAACCTCTTATCAGAAAACAGAATGGTAGCATTTATCAATTCTTTAAGGTTATAAGGTATTACCATAACTTGGATAGATCCTTACTGTAACGACCCAAAGTTTCACTAATGTAAATCCCTATTGATTTAGTTAAATGTCTCTTTATGTAAAATGTTTATATAAAATGTCAACTTCTTTGGTTTTATGTTAAGAATTGTGACCTTTTCTTTTATAGTTTTTGAACAGTTATCGGATGATTATTATAAATATAAGGCTTTAACAAATCCAATTTACTCAGAAAAAGGAAGCGATGGCCTCATCCAGTAGAATTGATACATATGAAGCCCATTTGTCGGAGCTCGGAAAAGAGGTGGCATATTTGGGCTTCGCTCTTGACCAAGCCCAAGATGAGCTTCATCATGTCAAGCTCGAACGTGACCATCTACAGGAAAAGTGGAAGTTGATAGAAATTACCACTCGAGCAATGTTATCCAAGCCACCCCAAGAGTCTGTCACCATCGCACACTTTACCCTTAGGTCTTATGCGGCTATTTTAAGGGGTTATGTAACAAATCTCTATTACTATGTTCATGTACATTATTTTTTTGTATATAATAATGAGTATAATTTCTTGTCATTATTGATACATTGTAAATAGTTTTTAAAATGAAAATAGTGTTTTTTATTTATTATTTAATTAAGAATTCTATTTTATTAAATTAAGGGATTTTTGAATTAAATTATATTTTAATAAAATATTATTATTATTATTATTAAATTAATTTTATTATATATAAATTTTCATATAATTTTATGAATGCATTTGTACTTTTTATTAAGGTTTGAAATCCATTTTTTGTCAAAACCCGTGAATTTTCGATAAATGTCGGTTTTTATTTTAAAAGTGAAAATTAACATATTTAGAAAATTATTTAGATAAAATAAATGTTATTTCTAGAATCATAACGTCGAAATTATCCAACAGTGAATTTTTCATAATTTTCTGAGACAGTCAATTTCTGGGGTAAAAATTAAATACTGTTTAAATATATAATGTGTTTTATGACATCATAATGAACCAATAGTGATGTAATAAAATACTATAAGATTTATTTTAGGCCAATATATGTTTTAACATTAAAATAATGTGATTTTGGGTTTGTTTGACTAACTTTTCAAAGCATTAATGGACCCTTCAAGACTAATAAAACACCTTGTCTTTTTAAATTGTTTTTCATGGGAGTGTGACTCACCTCCACATAAGAAACCCTATTATTTTAAGAAGTTAGGACTTTGGCCTTATAAAATATTTTTTTCCTCTTCCCTTTTCCAAAAACCATGGGATTGTTTGTGGTTTGGACTAATTTAATATAAGGGGTCCCAAACCTAAATAATAAAGAATTCCCTCACCTTTCCTATATAAACGCACCCAAGATCAAACTTCCTCCTCACTCAAAGCCATTTTAGTTCGTCCAACCTCTGAACTAATCTCTCTATAATCCTCTCAAGGTTCCCCAAGCTCCCAAAAAGCCTCTCTCAATCCTCTCTCAAGCCTTTGGAAGCACACTTCCAAGTAAGGGCTTTTTCTTTCTTTCTTATTTTTGTCCAATTTCCTTTAAGTTGTTTTTCCCTTTTAAATTCAATTATGAATGTTTTGGGGTATGGTTTAGAACCTCCCTCATACTTAAATATTTATTTTTGAATGATGGTAGACCCCTTTCTCTCTCATTTAATTCCTCCCATGTACACCTGTTACTATGCCGAAATTCTGAAAGGAACTTCTCTCTCCTCATTTACATTCTAGCAATAATTTTGTATCATGAATCTAAATTCCATTAAAATTGTTGGGACATGTATCTATATGACCTAATTAATGTAAATTACATGTAAATATGATGAGTAACCCCTTTATCTCTCATAAATCATTTTTATGAATTCTTATGTCACGCCATTACACTGCCGAAATCGCACCGATTTTCTAAGCCAATGCCATTGTGTAGTGAATACCATGACCATTTCTACATCAAGGGTATTCACCTTTATGGACATTTACTTATTTATTATAAAGTTTCATTTATGAATTCCACATTCCTTTATCATGGAATAAATGATTATTTTTTATGAATCCATGTTTTATGATCCATGTGGCACACTTATGCATGAAATGAAATGTTTAAGAAGGGTGTGCCCTTATAGCGCTCCAATGCATTGGGTAAAGTATAGTATCATGATACGTCATGTGAAATGAGTGTTGAATCATGATAATTAAAGTGCAACGAGGGTTTACTTTTGATTCATGTGCAATGAGGATTTACTCATGCTCTATGTGCAATGAGCTTTGGCTCATGCTAATTCCATGTTAAGTGTTGTTGCCACATTTCCATGTTATGATTATCTTGCTTTATCATGGATTTATGTTAATCTTTCTCTTGTGATCTATTGATATTCCTATTGTATAACATTTATTGTACTCCTCATGTATTCCATGTTTATTCCCTTACTGAGCTTTATAGCTCACCCCTTTTCTTATGCATGTCCTCAGGTTATCCCATGCAATGCTAAGTACGAGGGAATGTAGTTGTAATGTAAAGGAAGTTTTCAATAAAGATGTTTTACTTCAAGTTTTAAGTTGTTATGTAATGATCCTAAACCCAAAATACGTTATACCTCTCGATCATCCATGTTGTATCAAGTGAATGGTTTATGTAATAAATAATGTTTAAGTTTGTAATAAAAGCAGGGTTGTCATACTTACATACCCAAGGCATTTACCCAAAAATAAGGTCACAACAATATCATTAGTCCTTACTACCTAAACTCTAGGTCTAATGAATCCTAGGAATAATTCATCAATTTTCCCTGAAAATGATAATGTTACTATTCAAGGAAACTCTCACGGAAACAATTAAAACTGGCCCATGCCTTAGAAAAATTTAATTCAAATTTATTTAAATAATTCCCAATCATTTAAACGTTTAAAAATGTTCATATACCAAGGATATCAAGTGAAATTTATTAATGAAACTGTATTATTCACTTTATTTAGTTGATTCCATGCAGTATTTCGGAAATTATATCATAATTAATTTCTTTAATATTTATTTGATTCATGAGTTTACACAACTCACATAGTTAAAGAAAATGTCAATTTCCATTCAATACAGGAAAATAATCTTTAGTTTGTAATTGGAATTTAAATTAAAAGACACCTCATAATAATAAATCTCAAAATAAGATAACGAGTATTTTATTAATTAAGGGAACTATTTAAGTATGATGCCACCATATGTGTATATGTAATACCATATAACCAGTTTTATACACTTTAAATTACCATGCCATTTGCATAAACATTCCCACATGGAGTTTAAGTACTATGTTATAAGAAATTAATGGTGACCTCAGAGTGTACCATCATGTAAATCTAGGTTCAAGTATATAGGGATCCATTTCCAATTTATGGATTCAATGCCTTATAAATTTCAATTTGCATCACAATTAAGTTCAACCCATAGAAGTTTATATTATTTAAATTTCAAAACGCAATTAATGGGTTTATCTCATAAGAAACATGCCAAAACTAACCAATATAGATTGATTCTAATTTATCACATAAGAAACATTCCCCAACTAACCTAATTTTTTCTAGTTTTTAATTTAAGTACTTAGCCACACGGGTTATCATGTCCATGTAATAGAGGAACAATCTACATAACTCATTATTTACCCCTTATTTAAAAGTAGTCATTTATTAATGAATTTTCATTTCAAAATTTATATATATATATATATATCCTTTTTTAGTTAGATTAATTAAAATTCCCAAATTATAAATGTACTTTCCTTTATAATTTATAATTAGCATTCATGTAACTATAACCAGGTTTTTAATTTTGTTTCAAATATTTAAAATTCATTCATAATGGTATGATTTCATGGGTTACCCTTATAAATTTATAAAGGTCTATACTCTATATAAATTTTTATAATCACCCATTTAATCACAATAGTAAATTTTTCATCCCATGAAACAAGTTTTCCATGGCTCAAACCTTTCATAATTGGATTATTAAGGAGACAACATCAATCTATACAAGAAAACACCATTTATATTGATGTATACTCCTTAATAACCAATTACATATGTCATAAGTGTATCTAGTAATGTTGTCACTGAACAATAAATACATACATGTAAGATGAAAATTTATAAAAGTGTGGCATAAAGATAAGCATGCTAATCATCACCCTAACATGGTATACAAGAAAGCAAGATAAATTATCACAAAATCATGGTAACACAACCAGAAAAATAGGCATAAGAAGGAAATCAAAAAAACATAGTATACAAATAAGCACGTTGATAGATCACACATCATGGTATATAGGAAAACATGAAAAATAAATACCCAAGAAGGGTATACAAATCATCATGAACCAAAAAATCTATTATGAAACCAACATGGGATAGAATATTCACAGAATGTGGATTCTATGTGACTATAATGATGTGTGTAATGACACTTACTTATCATACTAGGTCAAGGGTAAATATTCATAAACTAGTGAATCAATATCCAGTGGAAGTATAATAATCACCCAAGGTGAAATAATAATAATATGTAATATAAAAAACAATCTCATCCCTAGAAACATGATATTTACCTCATGCATGGGTTGTCCAAACTAAAACATAAGATATTTACAAAGTGAAAACACATTTCTAGTCACATGTCTGCCATCTTAAAGAGTAAGATAAAAAGGAAACAATTCACTGATACCATTTAAAGCATCCCAACCAGTGATCCACTTAGAATGGGGCCCTTAGATGGTTTTTTCACTAATCATCAAGCACACCTCCATGTATTCCAGAGGATTTCATCTACCAATAAGAGTCAAAAGGTAGTACAGTGGGGAGACTATACCCTATAAATAAAAAACAAATATTGTGGAAAAAATAATAAATAAAGGAAATAGAAGAAACAATAACAGGCCATCAATAATAAATGAATGAGTGATCATGAATGAATATGATCTGGTATAAATATATACAAGTATAAGTAGTGCATAGGGAGACTAAAAAAATAAATACATAAATAAAATACCTTAGGGCCAGCTCCAATATAATTATGAGAATAGGGTCAGTCCTCTACTCCCATTATCTAACCTGGTGTAAAAGGATAATAGAAACAAAGCACAACCCATGGTCATGAACTTACAATCATGAGATCTATTTTCATACTCGGTGCAATGGCGGCCCAAATAGGGTGGAGATATACTTAGTAGGCCACAACCAATGGTGTTTATAACTAATCCATTCCATGTATATAGGATGTATAAATGTGTAGATATAAAAAAATAAAACTTTAAATATTAATAATTAAATATATTCTATAGTAAAATTCAATATAAATTATAATATGAAATAATTATAATTATAAATAGAGAAAACACCAATTACAACCTATGTTAGTATATCAAGTATCAAGAAATTGAGACAAATGTTGAATAGTCATGTATCGATCCTATGAGGCCCAGGAACCAAGATCATTGACCATGGAATACTATTTGATTCAATGGATCACATCCATATCAAATTCAGTCAAATATAGACTTACATGCACTCGTACCCAAGGCCATTGACTAGGGTGTCCTCTTTTATTCCATGGAGAACATCCATAGAAAACATAGTAAGATATGGGTGAATCCCAAAGAGCATGTCCAAGGAACTCTAATCAAGCTAGATCAAAGTTTATAATCCATGGAATCCAATTCAACATATATATATATATAAGTGGTCCATCAGTGTCATACTGTGTTACGTCACACTGGTTCCACACCATGCTATCCCATTCAATATAATTCATATAATGATTCTATGTTCTACATTAGTATCCATGAACACATCAATTTAATTCACCATGTTCATTTCTTAATTTAATCCACATACATGATATGAGATAGAGGTACATGTTAATGTTCATTGCATTCCATTAAATAACTACATGATTAGCACAATTAAACGGATTGTTCATTTCATTCAACAATTCCCATTTAATCCATTTTGTTAGTCATTTTACATATAATGAAAAGTTTCTAACCATGGTAATCAACCTTTAAAATTTCATTTAATTTTATTTGGATCCCTTTAATAATAGGCAAGATCAACACCCCAAATGGTTTGGTGTAGACATGGTCAATATCACAAAATCACCACAAGGGTGGTTCAAGTTGAGGTTTATGGAATAAAACCCTGAGTAAGGGTCTAATAACTTGTTTAAATAAAGTTATAAACATCCAATTTAATGTTCTATTAATTTAAGATGAAACATCCAGAAGTTCTGGTGTGTGGAACAATGGTACAAGCTATAAAACACACAAACATTTTAGGAAAATTGTATAGACCACCTACCTCAAGTTTAGGATGATCCTCCCATCTAATGTTAGGATTTTATTCAATTCTGAAAGGGTAAAATCAAAATATTATAAAATTGACTTTAAATATGGAGAAATTATATAGCATAGATTTAGAATTCTGTATGGAGAGATAAATGTATAAAATAAGCTGAGGAGTCTCAAAATTATCAAGTGGAATCCAATTCAAATAAAAAAGTTTTATTTTTTAAATGAATGGAGGAGATTCACCAAGGGGGGAGAGGAAGATTAGTGTGTGTGTGTGTGTGTGGGAGGAGGTCTGAGAGAGGATAAGGGAAAATGGGGGAAAACGCATTTATGGAAGGATTGGAAATTTATTGTTTTTCCCCTTTAAATAAGGTTCACAGTTTGTAATCCAATTTTGTCTAAAATTGTGAAAACTATGCTACTCTCACTGCTCTAGATCTCACCCTAGAAGGTTTGGTTGTACTATTTTTGATGACAATGTGTAAACCATGTGGTGATATTGTTTAAGTGGAACTAAACATGTGTCTAGTTTCATGGTTTGGAAAACCATACATATCCCTTGCATCCACATATGCAATTTTCTTCAAAAAATATGCGCATCCATGCACCCCACCTTGAATGTTTTAGAAAATCATGTGAAACCCCATACATGGCCACATAGTTTCTCCAAAGGATCAACACTGTTTAGACAAACTATGTGCCTTTTTTGTTTGTTTAGGAAAGCGATATTTCAAATCCCGATGCTCGAAAAAATCATCCAAACATATGAGACATCTTTTAGTACTTAAAACAAATTGAAATAATTAATTTTAAGTGTTTCAACTCTCAAATTTATGTTTCGAGACATAATTTAAGATTTGGATCATATATCAAATGGGAAGTTCAATTTCCCTTAAAAATTTCTAACTGGCTCAAAACACTAGATGTTATATTAGTAAAATTATATTTATTCATAGATATTACTCACTAAATATTTTATTGGGTGGGTTTTTTTATCATGTGTTCATATATATATGTGGTAGGAATTACATAACGATATACTGAGTTTAACAAAAATACATGGAAGTACAAAAAGCATAAGGATGATTAGGAATTTCATATTATATGATATGTTATATAGGTTCTTATTGATGGTTTGGTTAATTATTATTAAATTATTTTAAGCATATAAAATATATCATGATATAAAAAAAGAAAATATCCACTTTATCAGTCTTTAAAGTGGCTGCATATATGTATATATTGATATATATTTCAAGAAGCGGAATGATAATTGACCCCCCCCCCCCCCAAGTATTAATTTGAGTTTTCTATAATATATTTTCTTCCTAAAGTTTTAGAAGTTATGATGAGATTATATGGTTAGAATAAATAAAATTCTTGTATTAGGATATAAAATATGTGTATGAGGCATAAAATGAGTTTTGTGCTTTGGATGGATCATTATATATAAAATATGGAATGTCATGTACAATTTTTTTTATTATAACAATGATTCATGAATCATATATAGAGTCCAAATTACATAAGGTTAGTGATATTCCTAGAATGATAACCTTCACACATTTATACCATTCTTACACAAGCCTTGAGGATTAGATAATCAGGAGTGGTTGGGAATGTTGTAGATCATATCATCAATTAGAGTTAAAACAATATGGGATTTTTCCACTCATATAATGTGTATACCTGTCTAGGCCCTTAATAAAGATTGAATGAAGAAGTCTAAAAACATACCTAGATAGTACATATTATGCTTTTATCTATTTTTATGAGGTTAATGTGATGTTATCATCCATTAAGGTTAATGACATGTGATGTATTGATTGAAATAGTCAGTCCATACTTAGAGAATCAATAATATATAATTTGGATATGTTAAATTGACATACACTGTGTTTGTGTCACTTGATTTATTTGAAAAAGGGATCATATTATAATGCACACTTTCTTATGATGTAACTAGGAGACATAGGTATATAGATACATATGTTTGATGGAGATCATTTTAGATCTCTTTTTAGCATGAGTAGAATTGATTCTTTTCAAGAGGTAACAATTTTATTGCATTTATGGATCTGGTCATACATATATATTTTCAATGTTATAAAGTTTTATGGGGTTACACTTTGAGGTATAATTATGGGGATTTATTTTGACTTATAGAGATTCTCAAAAATATTTTAGAGTCAATTTCAAATATTTTTGGATTGATATTCACAAATTATTACATATGATGCGATATAAATTAATGTTAATGATAGATTTCCAAAATTATTTTGGAAGATATCCAAAAGTTATTTTTATATGGTTTTTCAAGTTATTGTATATTATAAATTATAAGGTTAAATATCACAAATTCTATGATCCTTAATGAAAGTATGCGATGGAAAGAGGTATTCACTAGATATTTTATCTCATATGATGGTTTTTTAGTCATATCATATTTTATGAATTATGCAAGTCGTATGGTATTACATTCATGACATATCAATTAATACGATATTTTTTATATCATAATATCTACCTTGGTGTATTATTTTATACAAATGTAATCTAATTTTTTATATTTAAACATTCAAAAAACTTCCACTATCTATCAATAAGTCATTTCATAAGTTGAAATTCATAGGCGTTCCATTCATATGTTGAATAAATAAATATCTAAGGCACTACTAATGAATTTTATAATACATGAGAAAATGTATTAATTTCTGAAGAGAGTCATGAAGGCCATATATAGTATCAAAATCTCATTAAATGGTATAGGATCGCTCAAACATTCATGTTTTAAGCTCCCTCGATCTGGTATCTGTCATCCTCTTATCCCTTTAGCTTCACAAGGCACTAGCATGTTCTGGTGACAATAGGATCCTGATAAAGTGTTACGAAATTTAGTATTGCCTATGGATACCTATAGATGATGGATGTCATTTGATTATCTCTCATGTGGTCTTCATCAAACACACAAATATGAAGATCACAGAAACAATTCTAAGATATAAGGGACACAGACAAAGATATATTCATTTTATAATTTACATGATTTCTTTTATCCAAAATTGTGTTTTTTAGATTTGGGTTTCTATTTTTTTATTGTTTAAGAGTATAAATGTTATACATTATTATAAAACCTAATAGGTTGGTTATAAAAATGTTGGATATTTATCTAAAATACATAAATATATATCCCAAATTAAGTATTTATTTACATATTGTGCAACTTCTAATTCATGGTTTTCTATAAAATAAACCTTTTCTATAACTTTCCAAGATCATAAATTGTTTATTGGGACCCATGAAGCAAGAAATGAATGTTTTTGGTTGATATTATTTACTCATTATATCATTTTAATTTTAGGTTAGATATGAAAAATGATATTCCCACAATATTATATGAAGATAAGGCTACTTTTATAACATAATTAAAGGGAGGATATTTGACAGACCACCCCAGGACAACCCATATTATCACCCACATTGGCCTTCCCTAAGACCTAAAGAAAATTTCGGATTACTAGGAGATGGATAATAGAACTAGGATATCATACAAAGAAAAATTTGAATGATTTTACCCTCCAAAACCATATGATATCAAAAAAATAATATTATCATAACATATATTTGTTATTCATCATATGTAAACCAACCAATTTATAAGGAAAACACTATAAATAGTGAAACAAGGTATAAAAAGAAAACTAAATGATAGAAAACATCGAACCTGAAATAATACATGTGTCTAGAACCACTTTACCATTATTCAACATCATATCAACCCATTATAAAGTAAAAGCGATCTGGCAGAGTTATCCGCTACATAATTCTCTTCAAATTACTTGTGTCTTGAAAAACCAAGGCTACAAACACCCAAAGTAAAAAATTAGGGTGAGAGAACTAAACCATAGTTGTGTAACAACAAGAATATATAAAATTTATATCTACATGAATCCACTAGTTCTAGTTTAAAATAAATTTCTAAAACACTTTTAAAAGAAATAATTTTCAATATAAAATTCATCCATTTATTTTTTTTAAATATGACATCATTTTGAAATCATATAATATTCAAATAAATAGAGAAATACTAAATATCAAATATCAAATAGAATAAAAAAATAAATAAATAGTTTTAAAGTGTAAATATCTATATCAAAATCAAGTGGGAAAATAATCATATCAATATACATGTATTTAATGTATCCAACAAGAATCAAAGGAAATATATGAAATAAGGGTGTACACAAAAAAGAAAAACATGACACACTAGCCACCATAAAAGTTAATCCTAAAGTCCAAGAAACTCAGTTCCATGGAAAGGTAACCCCATAGTAGCCATCGCATCAAGGAAACCTCCCCTGGTAATAGATAAATCCACAAGTCCTCATATATGTCTACTTTTTTACCATACCCCAAGGTCTCCCAATGTGATATTACACCCTCATTACCTTCAAGGAAAAAATAATGTTTCATAAACATTTTCCAAGGTTAAATAAATTTCAAATACATGCCCACATTTTCATAAAAAAAGTCTATAAAAATTATACACATCTCCCATAATTTAAAACCAATTTCATTTCATATCCATATTTAAGATACTTTTTCAAACACATAAAGTGCATAAAATCTAGATTTCAAAGAAAATTCATTTTTATAACACATTTACACTTCCCTAAACATTAAATTCAATTTCAATATTTTAAACCAATGTAAATCATCTAATGAACTCTAAGATCAGCAAGATATAGACCATAGGATAGAGACCCAACTCAAGAATGGTGAAGACCTCATTACCTTCAACACCGATCATGGGAAACAAAGTGATCTAGTCCTAATGAGCCTATATATTAAAATCATAAATTCCCAATCCAAAACCTTAGAACTAACAACCGAAGCCTGATTGGGTTCCAAAGAATCAAGGAGAAGAGGGGAAATGAGAGATCTAGAAAGAAGAGGAAAAAATGAGAGAGAAAATAAAAGATACCATAATGAGATCCACCCAAAACAATATAGGATCGTGAGGGAATCGAATAAAGAGTTCTCTATATCATCAATAAATCTTGGTACGAGCTAATAAATAATTAGGAGGATATTATAGGTTTAAATGAGAGAGGAAAAAAAGGTAAATTCCATTTTAAGAAGTTTCAATCTAGACATATGATTAGGCTGCATGGTTATAAAAATTATGTATTAACCCTTAGGTAGTCACTAACCTTTGCAAAACCATATCACATGATTTATTTGGAATAGTTTCATGGTTAGACAAAAAAATGTTCATGTAACGTCTTGGACCCGGCCAGTCACTCGAACAGTGCCGAACAGGTCGAGTGTCACTACCTTAGGCGCACCTCCCCTGAAAGCCAAAGGTTTCCGACTAGCAGCGAGGGTCTGAATAGGTATAGTGGGGAGGTTATACCCTCTCGTAGGATCATAGTAAGGGTACTGGTCTGAGTATAACAATAAAGATGCAGTGGAAAGAAAGACTCATCAGACTCGAACCAGACCCACAGAGCAGAAGCATATCCAATATCAACAAACACTGGAAGCAATAATTATAACAACAGTAGTGGAAATAAACACAACAGCATGTTGATAACATGTAACTACTACTGAAGAGTAAAACATGCATCCCAAGCAGGGCATACACAACTGAATATAAAAAGGGCACCAATGGCTAACCAACAGTATCTACAACAAGCATGCCAGTACAGAAAAGTAAATAAAGCCAAGTAAACCCATCTAGGCATGACCTCAAGGTCCATACCATCTCCATGCAATAACTAACGCAGCCTAGCTCCTGAAGTTGGCCTCTTTCCTGCACGTAAATCCATAAAGTCTACACGCGTCCCAAAGGGCCCGTGTAGGGTGTGAGAAAAATATCAGTAGGATACCACCCAGCGGTGCGTAACAAATATATGTGTTTAAGCAGTCATGCATTTACAAGGAAAACAGTAAACAGTACAGTGCACAAGTAAACACAAACTCCATTGGTGCTCAACATCCACCAAGGAGTGTCACCTGCTGCGGCCAATGGCGGAATCTCTATCGTGTAACCCGGCACCACGTGCCACCTAACACCTCGTGTCTCAAGTATCGACGTCCCGAAGGCACGCCCCAAATAGTAACCTGGCACCATGTGCCTCCTGACACCTCGTGTCTCAAGTACCGATGTCCCAAAGGCACGCCCCAAATAGTAACCTGGCACCTAGTGCCTCCTGACACCTCGTGTCTCAAGTATCAACGTCCCGAAGGCACGCCCATTTCCTGAAGGTTCCTCACCTCCCACGTGGATTTCTACGGCAAGCACCCCTAACCAAAATTATCTAACCGCAACTACGGGGGACTCTACCCACACGAGTGGTCAAAACCACCTCATCATGGAGTATCTCTGTGTGCACACTACTCAAGTCCCGATTAGTGGTAATCACCCAAAAAAATTGTCCTAAGCCACCAAAACATCTGACACCTCGTGTCCCTGCGACCATGTCGCTCAAGTCCGATGGTCTTGCCATCCAAGTAACCCGGGCCATGCCCAACCTGACAGTCACGCTGCCTCAATCCGACGTCCATGACACCCAATCCCATTGTCAAAACCACCCAAAGTAACCTAGGAAAATCCCCAACCTGTGATCAGCATCACTCAAGCGTAACCGAGCCAAGCCCAACACAACCCAAAAAGGGTCCAGCAGATGCAATTTAGCAATTGCATTTATAACATATTTAACCAGAAAACATAACCAGGAAAAACCAACTAAACAGTCGAATTGCACTATACCAGGTGTTGTCCCATACCAGCACAGAGGTCTTAAAAGCCTCCAACAATTATAACAGGCTTAAATAATTTAAACTAATAGTTTAACACAATCATATTGCAATTAAAACCATTTTGGTGTTCCCAGGCCAAAATGCCCCGATGAGCCACAGCCCCTCACCCGGCCCTGCTCAAGAAAACTGGTAACTGGACATACCCAAAGGCATCCTAGAGGTCCCATAAGCATTACAGTATCAAAAATCAGATAAAACGGGTCCCACTAAAAATACCCGAAAACGCGCCGAAGGTCGCGTCACCCAAACAACTACGAAAACATAAAAAGAGGTATGCACCACCTACCTGAGACTCGCACGATGCTACACCTCCGGTAACACACGCCAATTCGGTCTAAAACGCGGTAAATCTACAAAAGATTCAAAACCGCTCAAAGGGCTATAACTCGTTCTAGAACGAAAATCAAACAAAACGGCCAAAGGGGAATCGAGGCCTTACCGAGGGGGTTCCAACGCACTAATCAGCGATCGAAACGGGTCTCGGATGGACGATCGGGAGGGGAAGAGAGGTTCGGCCGGCCTGGTTTGCATATCTGGGCGGAGGATATGAGGTTCTGCCTCAATACGAGGCTACTGCCCGTTTTAAGCGAAAAAAAAAGAAAGTACACGGCGTGTACTTTGGGACTACATGATGTGTATGGTTTATTTAACTGTTCATAAGACAGAAAGATTCCGCCGAATTACATTCTGTACCTGCTGAGATGAGTACACGGCGTGTACCTCTGGGTACACGGCGTGTATCAGGTTCCTCTTCTCTTCCTCGCCGACATACTCACACGCCATGTGTTTTCCTTATACACAGCTAGACTACACGGCGTGTCCAAAGGGAACACGGCATGTCCCTGGTTCTTACCCGGTCAACGGCCTACACCCCATGTATGGATTCACACGGTCGGCGGTCTACACGGCGTGTTCAAAACTACATGGCGTGTAGTAAGAAAACTCCACACGGTCACCCTCACGGCATGTACTCGGTGAGTACACGGCTGACCACTCGCCTCAACATACACGGCGTGTATTTAAAGTACACAGCGTGTAGTCTGGAAATTTCCAGAAACTTCCCATTTAATCCATTTTCCTCGGAAAAAACTCAAAATTCAAACAGGTTCGGGATTTTGACCGGTTCTGAAAACCTGGGTTCTTACAAACTCCCAACCTTAACGTAGCTCATCCCCGAGCTACCAAACGAAACCAGGAGATGGCACCGAACACGCTCATCCCAGTTAAACAACCCGGACTACCCCAGTCTCAAAGGTTCCGGCTAAATTCCTCATGGGGGCTCCCCACATTAGGAATTGCCTTACCCGGTCTCAACCCAACAAAACATAAAGAAAACAGGGTTTACTAACCTGTTTTCTGGACGCATAGTCCTCCCGTGACGCATCGTCACCACTGCACCTCATTGGTGCTCCTATGTCTCTTCCGACACACAAAGTATCCTGCACTGCATCGGTGTCCTCCTCCATGAGGTATTGGTGCCTAGAACCTCAAGTAACCCGCATCCACGATGCACCGATGCCCACGACACCTCAAGTAACCCGCATCGACGATGCCCCGATGCCCACGGCACCTCAAGTAACTCGCATCCACGATGCCCCGATGCCCATGGTACCTCATACATATATATATATATATATATATATTTATATCACACACCCGATATGGTTCCAACCCACTGAGTAGCGTCTAGTCAGTCCACAAAGATCTTGTGCACCTCGTGCACTCAAAATAGGCATACCTCTACATCTCATGCCAAAAGGAAACATGGAGATCACGGCCACACCGCGGTGTACCTCTAACTTTCACCGGCTCACCAGCCCGCTCAGCCTCTGGCAGCTCCACGGCGTGCACCTGCCCTGAAACACGGCTACCTGATGCCTGACCTCCCTGCGGTGCTGCTCCAGTCACTGGTCACTAACCCCTAAGTTGGGTCCCACTGTCTCTGTCACGGCCTCCGCGCACAGCTGAACCTCGACTACCCTCTTCGGGTACCGAACATGAACCAACTCTAGACGCTGTAGTCTGTGCTGGTCCCTACCTGTCGTCTATCTGAGAAGGCTGCCTGCAAAACCTCTCCAGATGCTCATCCTGTCCACATGCCCGGCACTCCTTCGGAGGCCTGTCGTACTGCTCCCGAACATGTCCCGGCTGTCCGAACTGGAAGAAAATCACCGAAGAACTCCCACGAGGTGGTCTAGCTGAATCACTGGCCTGACTACCCTACTGGAACTCATCTCTTCCTCACTTCCTGCTGTCTGAACCGTCAGCTGAAGCTGTCATCCTGCCCAAGCGAGATTTATCCCTCTCGTTGCCCTCGGCTATAAGCGCCTGATTCACCGACTCAGAAAAAGAAACCAGCCTGAAAATGTACACCTAGACCCAAATGGCTTGTCGCAAGCCATCCTCGGAGCGCCTCACCCTAGCTGCATCATTTCTCACCATACCAGGTGAAAAGCAAGACAACTCTGTGAAAGTAGTTGCATAGTCCATGACAGACATGTCCCCCTGCTGAAGACTCAAGAACTCCCGAGCTCTCTCTGCCCTCAGTGTCTCCGGGTAGATGTGCTCAAAGAACCTTCCCTTGAAGTCCTTCCATGCCAGTCCCTCGTGTCTACGAGCTTGAACCTATACGTCCTACCAACGCTTCGCCGGTCCTCTCAGCATGTACGTCGTCAGCTTGACCCTCCGCCCTGGAGGCGTCTCGAGCTGCTCAAAAATCATCTGCATGCTATCTATCCAGTTATCAGCTGCCTGCGGACCACCCTCACCCTGAAAAAGCGGCGGGTGCTGCGACTGGAACTCCCGCGTCAGATACGCCATAGAAGGCTCTATACCCTGCGTGCCTCTTTCAATCCCCTGCAAGACATGTACCAGGCTAGCTCGGAGCTGCTCGTCAAGCCACGGCCCAAACGATGCCAAACATGGCTGCTTCCCTTCCTGTACTGGATCCTGAACCTGTTCCTGTCCCTGAGTCAGTACCTGTGGCTCGTGCTCAACCTGTACCGAATTCTGACCCCGATCCTGCGGCACTGTATCCTCTACTGCCTGACGCTTGATCGAGCCGTGAAGGAGTAACCCGCTGAATACCATAAACGGTCAGACAGCCCATATATATAATAATATATTCTACGCATATAAAGAAAGCAGTAAAAGGCAGCGCATAACAACTACCCTTACTCCCCCTCACCGCAACCCATGCCCCACGACATCCCGGCCTCATGGCCTCCTTACCCGCTCAACAGAGCCAAGTATCGATAGTACCTCGGGCCATGCCCGTCCCGATAACTCACGTTGCCTCAAACCGACGACCGAGTCACCCAATCCTGATAGTTACACTGCCTCAGTCATAGTACCTTCCTGATCTCATAAGAGTCAGACCCAAAACCCTGCCACATGAAATTCTACAAAACAAATAAAGCATGTCATACACATTGCAACAACTATAAATTCTATCAGGAATTTCAGAATTTTACATTTCAAAGCAGATAAAGCAGGGAAATTGATTTATTTTATTCACATGGTATTATCACTTCACAAATCATACGTGCAATTATGAAATTGAAATACCCTAAAAATGTGCCTATCAAAAGCCAAGAAACGAGCCTTGCCATACCGGGCCAAGGTCCAATTATCCCTTACCATTCAGGGTCAAGGGTCACATATCACAATCAAGAACATCACACATCAAGTGAGCCACCGAGGTGGAAATCATATAAACTGTAATCTGAGAAAAAACATACAGCAATTCCCACCTCTGGCAACTAGGTCCATCCCTCGTACCCAGGGCTGCAGAAACCCAAGCACGAGCCAGAAACCCAATTCTAGTAACAATAACTTATCTCCATTCTACCATACCCAAAATGTAAAACCAACAGAAAGAAACGAGAATCCTCAAACTCATTAGTATCCATTAAATCGATGCTACTAAATCCCTGTCAAGAACTCCTCCGATACCACTTTGTAACGTCCCGGACCCAGCCAGCCACCCGAACAATGCCGAATGGGTCGGGTGTCACTACCTTAGGCGCACCTCCCCTGAACGCAAAAGGTTTCCGAATAGGAGTGAGGATCTGAATAGGTATAGTGGGGAAGCTATACCCCCTTGGAGGATCATAGTAAGGGTACTGGTCCGAGTATAACAGTAAAGATGCAGCGGAAAGAAAGACTCATCAGACTCGAACCAAACCCACATAGCGGAAGCATATCCAATATCAACAAACAGCGGAAGCAATAATTATAACAATAGCAGTGGAAATAAACACAACAACATGCTGATAACATGTAACTACTACTGAACAGTAAAACATGCATCCCAAGCAGGTCATACACAACTGAATATAAAAAGGCTGCCAATGGCTAATCAACAGTAGCTACAACAAGAAAGCCATTACAGAAAAGTAAATAAAGCAAAGTAAACCCAACTAGGCATGACCTCATGGTCCATACCATCTCCATGCAATAACTAACGCAGCCCATCTCCTGAAGCTGGCCTCTTTCCTGCACGTAAATCCATAAAGTCTACACGCGTCCTGAAGGGCCCATATAGGGTGTGAGAAAAAACTCAGTAGGATACCACCCGGTGGTGCGTACAAATATATTTGTTTAAGAGATCATGCATTTACAAGGAAAACAGTAAACAGTACAGTGCACAAGTAAACACAAACTCCACAGGTGCTCAATAGCCACCAAGGAGTGTCACCTGCTGCAGCCAATGCCAGAATCTCTGTCATGTAACCTAGCACCACGTGCCACCTGACACCTCGTGTCTCAAGTACCAATGTCCCAAAGGCACGCCCCAAATAGTAACATGGCACCTAGTGCCTCCTGACACCTCGTGTATCAAGTATCGACCTCCCAAAGGCACACCCACTTCCTGAAGGTTCCTCACCTCCCACGTGGCTTTCTACGGCAAGCACCCCCAACCAAAATTACCTAACTGCAACTACGAGGGCCTCTACTCACACGAATGGTCAAAACCACCTCATCACGGAGTATCTCTGTGTGCACACTACTCAAGTCCCGGTGAGCGGTAATCACCCAAAAAATAGTCCTAAGCCACCAAAACATCTGACACCTCGTGTCCCTGCGACCATATCGCTCAATTCCGATGGTCTCGCCATCCAAGTAACCAGGTTCATGCCCAACCTGACAGTCACACTGCCTCAATCTGACGTCCATGACGCCCAATCCCGTGGCCAAAACCACCCAAAGTAACCCGGGAAAATCCCCAACCTGTGATCATAATCACTCAAGCGTAACCGGGCCAAGCCCAACATAACCCAAAAAGGGTCCAACAGATGCAATTCAGCAATTGCATATATAACATATTTAACCAGAAAACATAACCAGGAAAAACCAACTAAACAGTCGAATTACACTATACCAGGTGTTGTCCCATACCAGCACAGAGGTCTTAAAAGCCTCCAACAATTATAACAGGATTAAATAATTTAAACTAATAGTTTAACACAATCATATTACAATTAAAACCATTTTGGCGTTCCCTGGCCAAAATGCCCCGATGAGCCACGGCCCCTCACCCGGCCCTTCTCAAGAAAACTAGTAACCGAGCATACCCAAAGGCATCCTAGAGGTCCCATAAGCATTACAGTATCAAAAAGCAGATAAAACGGGTCCTGCTCAAAATACCCGAAAACGCGCCGAAGGCCGCGTCACCCAAAAAACTATGAAAACACAAAAAGAGGTATGCACCACCTACCTGAGACTCGAACGATGCTACTCCTCCGGTAACACCCGCCAATTCGGTCTAAAACGCGGTAAATCTACAAAAGATTCAAAATCGCTCAAAGGGATATAACTCGTTCTAGAACGAAAATCAAACAAAACGGCCAAAGAGGAATCGAGACCTTACCGAGGGGGTTCTAATGCACTAATCAGCGATCAAAACGGGTCTCGGACGGACGATTGGGAGGGGAAGAGAGGTTCGGCCGGCCTGGTTCGCGTGTCTGGGCGGAGGATATGAGGTTCTGCCTCAATACGAGGATACTTCCCGTTTTAAGTGAAAAAAAGAA
The DNA here is from genome assembly GCA_963277665.1 of Viscum album. Classification (NCBI taxonomy): domain Eukaryota; kingdom Viridiplantae; phylum Streptophyta; class Magnoliopsida; order Santalales; family Viscaceae; genus Viscum; species Viscum album. Next base: position 1,973,002,178 of record OY728151.1, read on the forward strand.
AGTACACAGCGTGTACTTTGGGACTACACGCCATGTATGGTTCATTTAAATGTTTATAATATGGAAAGATTCCGCCGACTTACTTTCCGTTCCTGCCGACCTGATTACACGGCGTGTACCTCTGGGTACACGGTGTGTACCGGGTTCCTCTTCTCTTCTTCGCCGACATACTCACACGCCATATATTTCCTTATACATGGCTAGACTACACGGTGTGTCCAAAGGGAACACGGCGTGTCCTTGGTTCTTACCCGGCCAACGGCCTACACGCCATGTATGGCTTCACACGGTCGGCGGTCTACACGGCGTGTTCAAAACTACACGGCGTGTAGTAAGAAAACTCTACACGGTCACCCGCACGGCATGTACTCGGTGAGTACACGCCTGACCACTCGCCTCAACATACACGGCCTGTAGTCTGGAAATTTCCAGAAACTTCCCATTTAATCCAGTTTCCTCGGAAACAAGTCAAAATCTAAACAGGGTCGTGATTTTGACCCGTTCTGAAAACCTGGGTTCTTACAGTTCAAGCTATGTGACAGAATCTAAAAAAAATCTTATCCTATCACATGATTTTCTTGGGGACTCACATGGTTAAAAAACTATTCTGAAACCATAAAAATTTCCACTATAACTCATATATCTTTATCATATGGTCCCCGCACAATTAACACTAATTGTGTGACTAAAACATATACCTGGCCTATTTTCCTTGAAACTTCAAATTTTTAACCTATGACTTCCAAAAGCCTCTAAAACCTCAAAAAAGATAAAACTACTTGAAATTTTGCATACCTATGACCTAGAAAGAATCACATTTCTCTCCACAATAGAAGTATTATATCACTAGAAAGTATCAAGATCAAAAACCTAAAAATATATAAATACACTATTTCATCATCAAGTACTCACACTCTTATGTCTCAAAGTTTTCCTTACCACACTGCCACCTCAGTCAAACTAATTGGATAATCTTTCCACATAACACCTTATCCTATCGATCAACTATTTAAACAGGTCTTTCAAAAATTAAGGTTCTAGGTTTAATCTCAACATCCTCCCATTTGATCATGTTGGATAGATGTAGTAGATAGATATTAATTTTGGAAACATGGAACATGTCATAGATAGAATTAAAAATGAGAAGGTAACTTTAAAAGATAAGCCACCTTATTAAGTGGCTCAAAAATCTCAAACAATTTGATATAATGAGGTGATAACTTACCCTTATTATCAAAATGTTTATGTCCTAACCTAGATGAAACTCTAAGAAAAAACCGATCCTTTACCTCAAAGTCCAAGGGAAAATGATTTTGATCAGCATATGATTTATTAAAATTAAGATATTTCCAAAATCTTACTAATCAATTTAACAATATTTATCATCACCATAACGATTCTCAAACCAAGTAATTATATTTATCGAAAATATACACAAAAAATTGGTGATATGAAATTCCTACCATAGAAATTTATAAATAGAACCATCCTCGTCAAATCTTGAAAACAGTTGTTATTAGAAATTCCAATAAGGGAAAATGTTTCTACCAGGATCCCCAAAATTCAAGAAAGCATTCACAGAGCATTTATTCAAGAGTCTATATGGATCAATCAGAATATCCATCCATTTATTAATGATAATTCATTCTAAACTTCCTTTAAGATCCCATAATTTTCTATAATCTACTACATAAGTGAGATGTAAATTGATGGTCGCTAATAGAGACGATATCTAATAGAACCCCAAGAATTATAACAACCACCCATATATATAGGTTCTCAAGGTTTTCTACCTTAATCAACTCCTTGATAGGTATAAAATGCACTTATTTTATGAGTTGATGAGTAATCACCCATATTACATCCTTACTAAAAGGATTTCAAGGTACCCCAATCACAAAGTCCATGGATATATCATCCTATTTACACATTGTAAGGGGTAAAGTTTTTAGTAATCTAGAAGGTATATAATGCTCCACTTTAATTTTATGACATGTGAGACACTGAGACACAAACTTTCAATCAACCATCTCTTTCCTAGTCACTAGTAATTACATCAAATTCATGGTACATCTTGGTTTCTCCTAGTTTCATGGACTAACTCAATTGGTTTCCACTATAAAAAAATACTACCTAAAGTCTATTGAAAAAACTATCCAACCTAGAAAGTGAAAAACCCCCATCAGGAAACTGATACCCCTCACTCAAGTCTCCCCACCATAAATATTCCTACTAAAATGATGAAACTCTACATCCTCAACAAATCCAAGTTGAATATAAACATCCATAAATGATCTTTCCTGAATAAAAGATAGTAATACCTATCTATCATCTCTCCCTTCACCCAATTGAATCTTAGCAATAAAAATCATCAAGAACCACTCTTCTACTAATTCCTTTACTACCTAAGTTAGTAATTTCCTTCACAAAGAATATGTGATTGAATTACATTTTACAGGGGTGTATAAAATATCAAAATAAAAGGTATGAGGGTATTCCATGGTGTCTCTATCTCAAATTAAGATCCCTATGAGTAAAGATAAACTTTAGACTCCTATTTTCTTAATACATGGTAAACCACTCCCTAAAGAGGTATTGGTGTCATATTTTAAGTGAATTAATTACTTTGGCCAACTCTAGAGCATGAATGAAATAGTTATTCTTATGAGGGAATAACTAAATGAGATCCATAAGATACCACATATCTCTCTTTCATCTGAACATAACCAAAATATATAACTAATAAATAATAATAAACATCATAACCACCACGCATATTAGTATTAATCAATACTAGAGATGAAATAAATATCACTCTCTAGTCCAAAAAAGATCTTTTGCATTGATATCTTCAAAAAATTACTTCCTTATGAGACAACTCTTCCATAGGAGATGTAAACTCAGAGATGTCCTGAAAAAGTACCTGTGTTAACCAGCTAACCCTAAGAAAATAAATATTTCAAACAAATTTATAGGATTCTCCCAAGACATCACTCAGTAAATCTTTTCAATATCTACTGGGACACCCTTATTATAAATTGCATGGACTATAAATTTCATTTCATGAATCTAGAACTAACATTTGGATAGCTTTCCATAAAGAAGATATTCTCCTAGGATTCCAATAATGATATTCGCATGCTCATCATGATCCTGTTTTGATCTAGAATAAACTAGAATAATGTCCAAAAATATGAATATGAATGAATCTAATAATCTATTAAAGATTCAATTAATTAAATACATAAACACCAACAGAGAATTTATAAGGACAAATGGAATATCTAGATACTCAAATTCCCTATACCTAATCCTGAACCCCTTATTAGGTATATATTCATCTCAGATCCTCAAAAGATGGTACTCTGATCTCAAATCTATTTTCAAAAACTAATGGGAACCCTTTATATGATCAAAAAGGTCATAAATCCTAGGAAAGGGATATTTTTTATTCACAATCAATTGGATGAGTTTTTAGTAATCGATAAAAATTCAGAGACTCTCATCCATCTTCTTCACAAAGAGCACTAGTGATTCCCAAGGTGAAACTTGAGGATGAATAAATCTCTTATCCTCAAGATCATCAAGATTATCCTTTATTTATTTCAATTAAATGGATTTCATTCGATAAAAAGGAACATAAATGGTTTTCATCCCAAAAATCATGTCTATATATTGCTCAACTCCCCTATGATGTGCTAACCCAATGAAATATTATACAAAACAGTAGGATACTAAAAAACCACTACTAAAAGAGGACCACTAATATGTGATCCAAATTAATTAATAAACAAATCTAAAAACTGGCATGAGTTCATCTCATCACTAAGGGAAATGGGATATGCACTTCCATGTCTCAAATCCCACGCACCCTAGAATACATGAGTGGATTTATAGAGATAAAGAAGTTATACTCGACAATTATATAAATCGATTTTGTATTTTTAACTAATAATCAAATACATTCAAATTATAATTATAATATCAATGAAGTCAAGAATAAAAAATAAAAATTACCATATAGTTTCATGGTCATTTATCATCACTTGAAACATGGGACATTTAAATCCCTGATTTTTCTTCTTTCCCAAAGGTGTGGAAAGATTCATCGGGGAGTGCATAATCTTTGAATGAAATCCCAACTTATAGATCATCCTTGAAGAGATGAAGGAATAAGTTGCACCAGTTTCAAATGATTCCTTAACCTTAGAAGATGTAGTAAACACCCTAACACTCATAGTAGTTATTCCTATCTCAAAATCCTATGGTGAATACTCTATTGCATACAAACATTTAACCTCATATTTCTACTTATCTTTCACTTAAGAATTACCCTTGGAATGAGGTCGATATCCCACCCATTTCTTATTTTAGGTCAAAATTGATATCCCTTGGTGAAGGAAGATCCAACTATACTTCCCTAGGATTATCTATCATAGAAATTTTGAATATGAATAAATTTCCCTCATAGTAGTTATTTCTACCACAAAATCCTCTGTTAATCATAATTCTCCCTAAAAATATAATCATAGTAGGGGATTCTACTTCCCTCATGTTTACTAAATTTATTGGAAATATATACTTTTTTCATAATTATTTTGGAAAGTATGGGTTGGTGTAATAAGATAATGAATTTTCTTAATCCAAATTGAATGAGAAGTTCATTATTCACATGAATTCACTAATTTTTAGGTTATTTCAAATTTAATTATGTTTTCTTAATAATGTTTCTGAAGATAATTGTTTTTAAGAGTTAGAATTTTTTTAGAGTTTGTTATAATTTCAAAACCATACTTATATTAAGTATTTCAAATTATAATAAATAAAAATTTCAGATCATATTAATGTATAAAGAATTTATTTCAATGGAAATCGAGAATTACATCAAAATAGAAACCTTAATAATTCAGAAGTATAATGAACTACATTTTTTTCAATTTGAAATGTGGTATTATTCATGTTGAAATATCATTTATATATTTATGTGATTGATGCATTTTTTGTTCCTCATGTGGTCCCTATAGTGATTTTACCATTAGTTTTGGTAATTGGGTTTGAGTTAGAGTGTGTTTTTCCGTGAAAAAATGGTTAGTTGGAATGATATGTGATGTTGAATGATGTGTGATATAGTTGTTTTATGATTATGGTTGTAGTGATGATGTGTGATACGGGATAATGGATTTGGTATGTGAATTATTTATGGAGTTTTGTATTTTCTTGGTTGTTTCCAAGTAGTTATAGATAGAATGAAATGTCTCATTATTAAATTAAATGAACTTCACATGTATTAAGTTTTTTGGGGATGGAAATAAAGGGATGATAGAATAAATTATATTGTACATGCTAAAGGTATATTATGTTTTCCTCTATATAAATTTTATTTTATTTTATTTTTTGATATGAATAAATTATAATAATATATTGTTTTAATATTAAACATGTCAAAAAATTTAATATAGGTCATGTTTATTGTTTTGATATGAAGCATGTATATGGTTATGATTTATAGAATTCTTAGTGTGTAAATATGTAAAATTTTTCTTTTCTCTATCATTAATTTATTTCATTTTGATTAACTTAGGTATAATTATTTTAAATTTCTCGTGAAAAACCTTGATTTTTTTATGAATATCATATGAAACATTTGGGAATTATCTTATAGGTTTCATCTTGAAACTTGTCTACTAGATACACATAGAGTTATATATATATATATCAAGTCCCTACCTATGAAAAGGCATGACCTTATATAGAAGAATGATTACATATTTGTATAAGACTATTGATATATATTTGTTATCCATATATATTTTCTCTCATATGTGATTATGATGCCTCTTAAGTAAGGATGATAAACATGTAGTTCCTTCATATGAGAAGATGAGGCCAACTACATAAAATGATATTCAAAAAACAACATCACGTGGTAAGATGCAGTCTTCTAGCTATGATGATTATAGAAAAACACACATAGATATTGATATATATATATATATATATATATATATCTGTACACCTCTTCCTATGGAGGATGGGTTTTGACTTAAATTTTTAATATAAAGGTCCATTATGGTATAAAAGTACACTATATGGATTTCGAGCACATATAAAAGCAGGTTTGGATAACATTGAGGAAAATTTTTAGTGTCATAATAAAGTATATTATTTCTTAACTATGGATTATTAGTATTATTTTGTTGTTCAGTTTCCATAAATCATTAGATAAGAAGAAGAGGAGTTCGATTTAGTAATCTCAACTCTTATGGATTATGTGATTCTATATATTTAAATGTATATTGGAGGAGAGAAATTGGTTTTAACTTACAGTTATACTCAACAATAATATAACTAATTAGTCATTGAACATTGATCCTTCTCAATTATGCTATTTTAGTTTGGTATTGGTTGAATATATTTTTGTGAAAGAGTTTCAATTTCCTTAAGTAGTGAGTGAGTAATGGATGTAGTCAAACATTTTTATTTAACTTTGTCTAAGGAAAACTATGTTGGTGGTACCGATTATCCCATTATAGTTACCAGATTATTATAATTACTTTGATTTCATGAACTCGTGTCATCGTCTTTAGAGCGGTTCATTTATTAGTTGAACGCCTCATTAGCATGTCCCATGAAGTCATGATCTTTCTCAACATAATTTACAATGTTGTCTCATATTGGTCCTCTAATAAATTATCAACATTGGATTGTGACACTTCTTTCAATGATTTATTAAAATAATTTTTTTATTAAAAATGGATTTCAACATTTATTTTTGCTCTTGGTTTTCTTAATGGTTCTTAAATGAAAAATGTATCTCTTTTACACATCATTTTCCACACAACTAGACTTTATAGGTTCCAATTATCCTTTTTAAAATGATTCATTATTTACCATTTGTATTTATATAACAAAGCTTTATTTTACTTATTCATATTTTTTTCAACAAGTATATATCAATCTATTCTCTTATTTAGTAATAGTTATGTCTTTTAATTTTTTTTAATAATGTTTAGGCACATTATCATATATATGGATAAATGAAAGGTCGCATTATTGAGTAAAACACCTCAGTATGCTAAGGGTTTAGAGGATTTTTTATATTTTTAAATTTAAAATTGATATGTTGATGGGAGAATAAGATGTTCATGTCCTAAATGTAAATCTTGAAAATGTTTAAAGAGATATGAGGTTTATGAACACTTGATATTGAAGCAATTCCCTGCTCAATATTTTTGTTGGTTTTAGAAAGGAAAATCAAATGTTACAGAAAGGTTTAGCACTGATTTCAATCCATATAATGAGCTCTAAAATTTTTCAATAATGGGAAATAAAATGAAAGGCCTTATAAATGATGCATTTGACATTGAAATACACTCACATCAACATCAAAACATATTATAACAACCAATTGGGGGTGCTACAAATAGCAACATGAAAAGTGATGTTTTTGAGACTGTAGGACAACCATATCAAGATTGAGACATATCAATAGATCCTCATCTCGATTATGTGAAGAATAATGTAAAAGAAAACTTCAATGAGCAGACAGATGCATTTCATGGTTTAGTTAACAATGGAAATCAAGAGTTTTATATTAGGTGTTTGACATATTCAAATCTTTCTTTTCTAATAAAGTTGTACCATATCAAATGCCTATGTGTAATTACAAATAAGGTGATTTCTAAGATATTGTAATTATTTCGTAATGCTTTTCCTGAATAAAGGATCCCTGAGTCTTTTTATGATATGAAAAAATTTGTTAACAAGATTGGCCTGAATTATAAAAAAAATCTTGAGTGTCTCAATGATTTTATACTTTATTGGGGAGAAGATTCGACCAGAAAGGATTGTAAAAAAAATTCTTCTTCTAGATAGAATTATATGGGTGATGTTGGAAATATTAATCAACATAATACCATGAATAAGAAGAAAATGAACACACCTGCAAAGGTTTTGTGTTACTTTCCTTTAAATACTCAATTGTAAAGATTATTTATGTCATCGAAAACCGCCAAAAACAAGAAGTGGAATTCTGTAGATAATAAAAATTATGGGTTAATGAGACATCCAAGAGATTCAAAATCATAGAATACATTTCATTCATTATATCTAAATTTCTCATCTGATTATAGGAATGTTAAATTGGGAATGGTTGCCTATAGATTCAACCCATTTGAGATTTTGAGTACCGGTTATAGCATTTGTTCGGTTGTTTTTATCCCTTACATTCTTCTTCTGAGGATGTGTTTGAAACAAATTCATTTTATCATTTCAATAATTATTCCTAGAAAAAAAATTCCTAGAAATGATATTGATGTATACTAGCAGCTTTTAAATGAATAATAATAGGAGTTATAGAGAAACAGTGTTGGGTCATATGATTCATCTTCTAGAACAATGTTAAAAATGAAAGCTGTTATAATGTGGGACATCAGTGACTTCCCTAGACATGGGAATTTATCGAGTTGGAACACTTAAATGGGTTTGGGTTGTCCTATTTGTAACTTTCATTTTGATCCTGAATGGATACCTCACAATAGAAAATGGTGCTTCTTGTGTCATCTAATATTCCTAGATGCATATCAAAGATTTTGGCTGAACAAGTCAAAATTAAATGGTTTCATTGATCATAGACCACCCCTAAAGTTGTTAACAGGTTCTGAAATAATGGAAAAACTTGGAAATGTTGAAATACAATTGGGTAAGGTTCATCATTTTATTTATAGTGGGAAACAAGTTCAAATTGCATCTCCAAGTGTAATTAGAATGCAACAATGGAAGAAAAAAATTATATTCTTCAAACTTCCGTATTGGGAATTTAGTTTATTGTGCAATAATCTTGACATGATGCATATTGAGTAGAATATTTGTAACAATTTGATCTTCACATTTCTTAATGAGCATGGAAATTCGAAATATCATCTCAATTCTAAGAAAGACTTATAATAAATGAACATAAAGTGTGATATCTGTCCAAATGAGAATGGAAAGTATGCTTCAGAAAATTTTTCAATGAAAAATAGGGATAAAGATACATTCCTTAAAATTTTAAAACATGTGTAGGTATTTGAAGGGTATTCAAGTAAAATATGAAGGTGTTTTGACTTAAATCATCATAGGTTACATAGATTGAAAATCCACGATTCACATATTTTGTTACAGTTTTTACTTCCATTGGAATTGTGTACATTATTACCTAAAAAGGTTACTACTATTGTACTCCAATTATATACATTTTTTAGAAAACTATGTGAGAAAACTCTATATCTATTTCAATTCGAAAACCTTCAGGAGACATTTTTATTGACACTTTTTTCAATAGAGATTATCATTCCTCTGTCATTTTTTACTGTAATGATGCATTTAACTGTGCATTTGGTTAAGGAAGCTAAATTAGGAGGCCTCATACAATATCAAGGGATGTATCCAATTGATAGGTACTTTATTTATATGTTTTTAATTTCAATAAAACATTATGGTCACTTCATTAAATAAATCATTATGTTTTTTATTTTATTTCATAGATATCATGGTCATTTGAAATCATACGTGAAAAATAAATCTCAACCGAAAGTCTATATTTCTGAAATATATTTAGCAGATGAGCATCTTAACTTTTAGTCTAGATACATAGATGATATTGAGACAAGATTCAATTAAGTTGGACATATTGACAACACATTGACTCAATATGAAACATGGGAAATCAAAAATGTTTTCTGTTATTGGTCGATCAGTTTGGAGGATCTCAAATGTTACACTAACAGAAACGGTATTATTACAGGCACATATATATGTTCTGAATAGTGAAATTGTAGATCTATTTATTAAAGTATTGAGGATACAAAAAAAAGAGATGAATGAGAGGATGAAAATGAAATGAGAAATATATAACAAAATATGTTAATAAAGATCTTATAGAATGGTTTGCACGACATGCAAGTTCATAAATATTGCATAAAATACAGATATTAGGTTGATACATATATTCTTTAAATATAATAATGTCTATTGATTTTTTAGATCATGAATACTGATACTCGAGTAGATTTGTCAAAATATATGAAGTTTCTTCCTTGAGGTCCTCTAAAACAAGCTATAAAGTTCGATGCTTACAATGTGAATGGATTTAGATTACATACAGTTGATTAGGAAGAGAGTTTGAAAACACATAATAATGGCATATTTTTGTTTTCTGAAGTGGAATACTATGGAAGCTTGACTGAAATTATCGAATTAAACTACCATAGACATTTTTCAGTTGTTTTATTCAAATAAAATTGGGTGGATATTATTAGGGGTGATAAAAGAGATTCCTTTAAATTTAATTCTGTGAACTTATCTCACTTGATAGATGTTTGTGACACTAAACTACATGATCCATATATCTTATCAACATAAGAGAAAATGATATATTATGTAAAATATTTCATGGATGAAGGGTGGAGTGTAGTTTCTCACATAAAACAAGGAGACTTGTGTGATATGGATAATGAAGTGGAAGATTTGACATCTGACATTGAATCCAATAAATCGTAAGAAGTGGACTTATTTTTCGATCATGATATTGAAAATATTAGTCTTTCATGAGTGGATGAAGTATATGAAGTAATGATTGAGTAGGAAACTGACATTATTGAAAGAGAAAATGATTGTATGTTCAGTTATCCATTCATTTATCAAACACTTATATCATTTGAGTTGTCATTCATTATCATTGTTATATATATTTTGTTTTTTAGTATTGTACATATGTTATCATTTTTATTTTATTTATGAATTTTTTGATATATATGTTCTTAACATAATTTTTTTTGATTAAATGACAATAATTCCAAGGAGGAATTGTTATACTCACACTACAGGGTCAAAGAGTTTCTCTAGAAACCTATCGACTCTGGTAATCTCTTCATTAGTTTCAATATTTATTAAGAAAAATATTTTTTTAATATATTAAATTGTTTATTTATATTTTTTTAATATAGTCATAGATTTTAGGACACCAATTATCCCAAATAGAAGTGTGGTTAAATGTTCATAAAAAATATGATGGGGTTTTTGTTAATTGGGATGCCAAATAAATTGGAGTATGAATTCATTTTTCATTATAATAACTTATCATCAATTGTCACTATGTTAATATATATTTTTTCTAATATTATTGATATTTTATTTATAGGTAAAAATTAAAGAACAATGGGATGTCAATCAGAAAAAGTCCCACTCAATCTCCTAGGATGACCGAGTTGGTAAAGTCCTTTGGAAGGAGCATCTTGGTCGAGTGTGTGGGATGGATTGGGACCATTACCATCTGAGGTATTTGGTAGGAAAATGGATATTTCAAGTGATTGCTGGTGGTGAGAAGGTAAATCACAAAACTTCAAAATCATTTAGTTCACAAAATTTTATTTATTTTAAGTTTAAATATAAATATACAACATTGTTTAATTTTCATTATAATTATCTTACTGGTGCCGGTAGTATGAAGTAGAGATGAAGATGGAGAGGGTGATGAGGAGATTTCATCATTGGACAATGATTAGCGGAGAGGTTTTTTCATTTATCTATACATCCAATGTGGGTATTTTTTATCTTTTTCTTGTATTTTAGATTAGATCAGGACAACGGGTTCCCTATTTCATTGTTGTATAACCATGTGTCTATATGTTGTGTTTTAACTAGCTATGGAGATTGAAATTTATTTATGATCATATATGATTTTTAGTTTCTTGTCTCTATTTTACATATAGGTTGATCTAAATATTATATTATATTATATCCCACTTATTTTTCATGGTGCTTTACTAATTATTTTTATACTCACACATATATGGGCTTTGCATGCATGATTTTTTTTCTTATACAAAAAACTGGTAGATTGTGTCCTTAGTGGACCTAGTATCTATGGAATATAGAAGTAAGTGGAGGCACTGACCTTGTTTGGTTGTCAGACTTAGGGATCTTGAGTTGGAAAATCCTCTTCTTTTCTCATCCAGTTGTTTCTAGATTAGGATCTACTTTCCTTATTATTGGTTAGTCATATATTTTACCCTTTTCCTTTCTTTTATATTTATCTATATCATTCTGATGTATTTTCTAGTGGTTACTACATGAATTTTTTACACAGTGAGGTTTTATTTTATAATACATATGAACTATTTCATGGAGTTGAGTGTGTGTGTGAGTGTGTTCACATACAATAGGATAAACCCTCCCACTTTGGTAATATTCTTACTTTTTTTTATCACTAGCCCTTCAACTATTGGAGTTGAACATGTGGTGTCATTATCAGTTTACTGGTGTCCCAAGTAGGGTCCCTATAGGTCAATTCATGACACAAAACCCCATGGTTTTCTCCAAGACCGCAATCTCTATATAACCCCAGCCATTATAGGAAAGTTTATACCCTTTCTAAATATCAAATCATGACCCAGTCCTACTAACCAAGGATCCTTCTATGTTTTCTCTCACCAAACTAAGGTCCTATATCACTCATCCATACAATGATATCTAAATCCTATAACATATAGGATAACCCCTATCTATCAAACACTCTATTAGATTAGTATCCTCTTGATTTCACCTTCTTGGTTATAGCTCAATCTTGATGTGTTGGGTGATCTACCTTTTAGAAGATTTTTGTGCTCTATTTGTGTATGGACCCTATTTTTTGAGCTCAATCTTGTTTCTCGGTCTTGGATAGGCAGTGGGGATGTAATCGAGTAACTCAAACTATGTGGATTCTTATCGGAATAGGAACATAGAGGCATCTATGTTGTTTTTCATGATCTCATCAAGGGGTAGGATCAATGTTTGAAGTCCTATGATTTCAAAAAGTATTTAACTATTGTATAAATTGAATTCAGTTTTAATCCATGCTTATGGAAGTTTAGATCATTTATGGATATTTAGGGTGATTTATCTTTAGGATAATAATTTCTTTTTGGTTTTGAATCATTAATTACCCTTTTATGAAAATGGTATTCATTATGGATGGTTTCATATTGAGAATTATTTATTTATTATTAAATTAATTTATCTTGTTTGTAATTTTGGTTGATTTAGTTTTAACATGTGAAGCCTCATTTTAAGGTAAGTGCGTTGATTCTTTATAGCTAGTTTTAAATGTATTAAATTTATATTTTCCTTGGAAATTTGTTTTATAATAGTTTAAAGAATCAATTTACATTAAATGATAAATGAATTGATTCTTTCAATGTATTGAGAAATATATTTATTATTTCAATATATTGAGAAATATAATATTGATTATTTCAATGCATTGATTATTTTAATGTATTTATGTATTATTGAATCTTTTAATTTGTTGTGTATTGTTTAATTCCTTCAATGTATTAATAAATCTAATATTTCTTTCAATGTGTTTTTTTCCTTGGTAAATGTGTTTATTATTTATGTTCTGGTGAGAATCAATGTATCTTCATTCTTTAGTTTTAACATGTGTTGTTTTCCTTGCATGTTGATGATATATTTGAAGATCCAGTAAAAATTTTAATGTTAATGATGTCTTGTTATGGCTATAGGTTCTGGGGATATAGAACCTATAGCTTGTTTTTTTAATTCATGATTTAGAAGTGGTTCAAACTGCCACAACATATATTTTTTCGGTGGTTTAAACTGCTATTATATTATGCTATTTTTTAGGGTGGTGGTTAAAACCGCCACAAAATATGAAAATATTTTACTTAGTGGAAGTTTTATCCATTTTAGTGGAGGTTTTTTCAGTAAAAATTTCTAACTTTAGCTGTGGTTAAAAACCACCTCTAGATTGGAGTTGTTTTTTTAAGTGAAAATCGCCGCTAAAACTAAAAAACCGCCACAAAATATGTATTCCATGACACTTTCTAGAAAATTCCTCTAAATAGAAGTAACAACTGTGTGTTGAATGTCGACAACAATTTTATTGGTGGTTTGTTGAAACCATCACAAAACCATCTAGTTTTAGTTTAAACTAATGCTAAATGGGAATTTTGTCATAGTGGGTGTCCCTTTTCCCCATAAAGGTAATAGAACACATGAATATACCCTGATGTTTTTTGTGTACTCTTACCACCACATTGACACTAATTATATCTCTTTCTTTTTTGACAATAAAGAGAACACTGGTTTCCTTCTACTGTCCCTAATGTTGTGAGTAGTCATGTCTTCCCAGCTATTTTTTTCTTAGCCATAGCTTCCTTATCCGTAACGTATGTGTAGGTGGGTATGTATATAAGATTTGGTATTGATTGGATATCTACCCTCAAACACATTTCAAACCTCTGCACCTTGAGATAATCAATGGAAACATGTTCTTGAGATTGATGTGCTAACTCAACAAACTGAGTAGCATACTCCATGAAAAAACAATCTCCCGGCTCCAAATTAAGGAACTCACATTCCTTTACCACTCTCAGGGTATTTGGATATAAATGTTGATTTAAGTCATTCTTGAAGGTATTCCAGGTGAGATCTTCATGAAACTTGGTTTGAAAAATAAATTACCATTTCTTCTATCCCAACTCTTAAAGAATACAATTGGTGAAGACAACCTTGAATCTTATTGAGTTTTTCTAAAGTAAAAATCCTCTAAATACCCTCAATCCATTATTTTATATCATGTGGAACCTTTTCCCCACACAAAAAATAAAGGGACGCTGCTTAATTAATTCTGAAGCATACCTTTCATTTTAGTTCAACATTGGTGACTTGGACCATAGATTGGATCATTCGTATAATAGTTTTAACTAAAATAGGGTTAACTAGAGAATTATTATATATCAATTACTTTGAATCATTGTCTATTTTTTCTATATTATTCTTTTTGGTGGATTAATGATATATAAAACAAGAGGAAATAAATAATTTAGAATTGATTTTGATTACTTTATTAAAAACTGAATTTAAAGAATGGGATCCATGATGCTAAAACTATAAAAAAGGAAGGTAGATAACCTTGACCTTCCCATGTAAACTCCAGACTTGTCATGAAAGTGAGATGTCTAGGCACATTACCATACTAACTCTTGAGTTCTGAAAGTCCTACCTCCAATCTAACAACAACCCCCAAACATAAGAGGGTTATACACAAGAATGAGAAAAATAGTTAATGCAACCTAAGGCATGGATAACATTGTGTAACATACCAATACGATTCAACCCATAATGTCACTTGAATTAGCCTTCCAAAAGTCTTGAAGCACATTCAAAATCACCATGGGATGGAGAAAATCCTTAGGTACAATAGAAAGAAACATGGGAATGATTTCACTATCTGGTAAATATATTATAGGATAAAAAAATCAGAGTATCACAATAGATATTCTTAATACATCATATGTAAAAAAAACCAAAAAATATTGTAAACCCCATCAATGGGCTAACACCTTCTAAACAGATGACTAAATGACCACAAAAATGGAATACAAAATAACCCATGGGTCTATCTCCTCATTACCATCACTCTCCACCATCTCAACTCACCAGAAATGAAACATGGTCTAGGAGATTCATCCTCTATATCATGCTATTACATTTACCTTTATCCTATAAAACCAAGACAAAAAAATTTCCAAAGAAAAATGGATGGTGTGGGAAATAAATTTCTGTATGTTACCACCAATAATCTATATAATTTATATCCACATATATCTATTAGTTATTTTTTAAACCATTTTTCTAAAAAACATGTAAAAGAAATCATTTTCTATATAAAATTAATCTTTTGGTTTTATTTTCAAATAAATTACACTCCTTTAAAAATCATGTCATATTAAAATAAAAATATTAATATAACATATCAAATATCCAGTGGCATAAATAGTTAAATAATCTGTTTTCAGGAATCAATATACATATCAGGATCAAGTGAGATAATAATAATATCAATATAAATGCATGTAATGCATCCAAAAATCACAAAATGAAATCCATGACATAAGTGTGTACAAAACTAAGAAAAACTGGAGACATTGGATGGTATTAGTGAATTCTAATGTCAGGGATCCTTGGTACCTTGTAAAGGCTGACCCTAGAAACCATGGAATCAATCCCACCTCCCCTAGTGATACCTAACTCAACTAGGGCTCATTTATTTATAGTTATCCACCATACCCCAAGGTCTATCAATGAGTTATTACATACCCATTATGTTCAAGGGAAAAACATATTTCAAAAACTTTTTCAAAGGATAAATTGATTTCAAATCAATATACACATTTTTAGAAAACATTTTTTATATTGATGACACATCGCCCTCATACTTTAAAAACCAACTTCATTTAAAATCCATCTTTGAGGCATTTTTTGATATTCATAAATTACATAAAATCTAGTTTTCAAATAAAACTTTTTTTGAAAACCCCTGTCCATTTCACACAAATATTAAATTCAATTTCAATAATAAAATCCAAAGGAAAGCATCATAAGAAATATAAGATCGCTAAGGGATATACCATATAATAGAGACACCAAGATCAAAAATGATAAAAACATTTTTTCCTCCCAAACCAGTTATTGGAAACAAATATATACATTAATCAAAAACCTATATCTATAAAGAACATCATTAATTACTAATCTGCAACTTTGGATTTGACAATCAAATTCTAATTGGTTTCTAGTGGATCAAGGGGTAGTGATTAAGGATAAATCTAGAGATAAGGGGAAAATGATAGAAAAACATAAGTTACCTTGATGGCATCCACCCAATAAAATCATGTATCACCAATTAAATAAAGGAAGAGTCCTCTCTAGGGTCAAGTAAATCCTGGTTCAAGATAATGAGGAATTATAATCATATTATAGGTTTAAATGAGAAAGGAAACAAAGGTAATTTTCTAATTTATGAAGTTTAGAACTTGTAGTAGGATTAGTCCACATGGTTAGACAAACCATGCACTAACCATGCAGTAGTCACTACCCCTTGGAAAACCAAATCACATGGTTTCTTGGGAATATCCTCTAGGTTAGAAAAACCATGCTCATGTTATGCATCAAACTCTGGACAAAATCTAATCCTCTTATATGGTTTGTTTGGATAATGAAATGGTTAAAAAACCATGTTCAATCTATAAAAAACATCACTATAATTCATAAATCCATATTTTATAGTTTCCACATCATTACTGCATGGTTATTCATAACCATACACATAAACCATGTGCTTGTCCTATTTTCATTGAAACTCCATATTTTCAAACCCTAAATCCTGAAAGCCTCTAAAACCTAAAAAAAGATAAACTAAGCTCGAAATTAACCATACTTTCGAATTTAAGGTAATAATAGGATATATAAATGGATATGTAAAAAACATATCTCACAAAAATTATTCTTCCCTCATAAAATTCAAAAGAATATTGAGATTGATATCCAACAAAAATGGACATATTATAATCTTATAGTTTTTTTCATAAAGTCATTTCTGACTATAAAATTTGAGAAATTTATTTATAAAAATAGTATGTGAAGACTAAAATTTCTATTGTGAATTTATAAAGGGGAGTTAGGAACATTTTACTCTTTTTCCCTTTATCATATTTTTTCCAATGGGTTTTCCTGATAAAGTTTTTAATAAGTTTATATACTTTGGATTCACTTATTTTACCCCATGGATTTTTTTTGGAAAGATTATAAGATTCTAAAAAATTATAACACCCAAGATGAAGTGTTATGAACTAATAATAATTTTTTATATTTCATAATCTCCCCTAATTTCAAATGTGATTATAATTCTTAATTCACTAAAGACCATTTATATGGCCAACATTTCAATTTTCCTAAATATTGGAATTTTAAACATTGGATTTGACATAAGAGATAGAGATTCATTGTCACTAATCATCATAAAATTTTGTTAATATTTTATTTATTGACTGTTTATTATTTTAGTACTTGATTTCTGGGTTCAATTTCACTAGAATTTTTAGAATTGGGGTTTATAGGTGTATTTCAAGGTTTATATTAATCATGTAGCATACCAATGCAAAACCAGTGTCACATTTTAGAGTCACACATATGATATACAAATTGTTTGATAAATCATGTAAATAAAACCACATGTAATTCCCTAATACATCTAGTGATCCTCACATTACTAGCACACATTTTGGTAAACTATTCATCCAAACCATGCTAGTTTTCCAAATTCATTAAAAATTAAAAATTACCTTTATATCCTATTCAAATTTAATCACTCAAACACATATTCTTCCACCCATTCAAATCTCAAATCTAATGTTCCTTTCACCATTAGTTCCATATAAATTAGTGATTTGTTTTATTTCAAAAATGATTGAAGAATATTCTTCAAGGTAATCACCTATTATTTCCTTCTTCTCCCTCATTTCTTCTGTATTTATTGTCTTCTAAAACTATTAAAGTCATGGAGACCGAATCATCCTATTGAATTTAATTTATTTGGGTAGTTTATTTATCTTGATATGTTTTTTGGTCTTTTAAGGTTTTTTAGACCATGGTGAGGTAGATTTACATCTCAGTTTTCCAAAGTAATGAGATTAAAGGTAGCTTTATCCGTTTTTAAGACATTAAACCTAATAACATGATTTCAAATAGTCTTTAAATAAATTTACTAACTATTTCAAAAAAATATTAGTTATATTTGGTGATTCTCAATAATAAGGATAGTTTTCCTCAAGATTTCATAAAAGGTAATAGTTTTTCTCCATTGATTCTAAAGTACAAATACATTTTAAAAAACCATACACACCATGTTTTTGATAAATTTCCCCTATCTATTTTAAAGAAGTAATGATTTTTGAGGAATTTTTTTGGTTTCTAAACCAATTTTAATAAAGTGTGATTTCAAGATTAAAGGTGTGTGTGGTTCTTTAAAGGGTGTTGGGATATTTTGAGATTTTGAGATTTCCCTAGATGAAATTGAGTTATTTACGATAGGGAATTTGCGATAGGACCCCATCGCAAATACCTCGTTGCATAAAATGGCATCGTAAATAGTTTCTTTGAGCTTTTAAAAACCAAGTTGTGATGCGCTCATCGCAAATACTATTTGTGATGTGTCGATTGCAAAAAAACAAAATATAAAAAATGACATTAATAAAATTTAATAAAATAAAAAATTTATATATATAATTTAAAAAAGTATTATTATTATTATTATTATTATTATAAATAATATTAATATAATATTAATATTAATATTAATATTAATATTAATAAAATTAATAATAATAAAATTATAAAAAAATTATAAAATAATAAAAGCCTTAATATTTTCAAAAATATAAAAATTAATAATAAAAATTAAAAAAATTAAAAAAAATTAAAAAATTAAGAAAAATTAAATAAATAAAAAAGTGGTAAAATAATAAAATAATAAAAAAACATAATATTCATAATAATATAAAAAAACTCAATATAGAAATTTAAATATATAACATTATAAAAAAATTACATTCAAATGTTTTTATCAAAAAAAGTAAATACATCACTGAGTGGGAGGGTCTTCTGGAGGATATGGGGAAGATGGTGGAGAGAACTTCATCCCTAAACCATGAGTAAGACATCGCATGTACTCTGTCATCTACTTGTGTTGTTGTTGTTGTCATTGACACATCTCATCCTCCTCCTCCTCGTATTATTGATGGAATGATTCCTGCTCCCTACACATACTCTCTATAAGCTCACTATGAGCTTGCAGCTGCTTATGATACTATGTAGAAGATGATGAAGACTCACCATGAGCTCCTCTCTAACTGCACGCTGACATCATAGTGGTACCATAATAACTTGGATACATCAATAAACAATCGACTCCAACAACTCATCCTCTCTTGAATGCATACTGGGTAATATTCGTTCATGATGCCTCATCAAATCCTACTACACTGGTCTGATCCTCGGTCTCATCCTGACTCTCAGTCTGTGTCTAAGATGTCTCAGCCTCATATGACTCATTCAATTGCAATTTAAAACTAAAATAGTTAAAATATTTTTTGTAGTCAATTTTAAAACTCAAAAATAAATTATACTGACCAAAATTAGACACTGGTGATCTCCTCTAATCTCTCCAGTGACAGGATCATTGTATATCCTCCTATAAACATCAAACTCCATAATATTGGGTTGTTTGACTTCCTATATGAATATAAAATAAAAAAATATACATTTAAAGTTATATAAATTAATTAAAAAAGGTACTTATCATATGTTCTCTATGCGTACTGAATGTGAGACTACTAGATTGATGTGTCACCTTATGTCTCCCCTGGTTTTGTTAGCCTACTAACGATATCTTTTAAAAACAACTACTCATATAGTGTGAACATATTCCACCCCAATACAGATATGAAATGTAATCAGGTCGGTGGGTGTATAAAGACTCATCAAACTTTGTGACTCCATCTTTCCTAATTTTTTTCCTCCCCAAATTGTGTAAAAACTGATTGCAACAACCTAACATACACCCCCCCCCCCCCATTCCCTCTAGATAGTTTCACGAATGATCTCATTGATGGGATAAAATAAAACCTACATACAATTAATAATATCAAGTTATTAAATAAATAAATTTCAAAATAAATATTATGTATTTATATACCATCCAATGATCGAACATGCGGTGTTGAATATCTATGGGAATCTAATTATAGAGACACAAAGCTTGACGTACATGGACATTACATTACTTTTGAGGAATACTTCATACATAAAGAAAACAGACACACAAGGACCGTAATAGTTTAGTGTCTTTGGAAACTCAGAAAATAATCTTCTAATCGTGGTGAAAGATCTTTAACATCTCCCATAAAGATCTTCCCCTTTTTGTTTTCTTACCTAAAACCTTTCTTTAAATCCTAGGGAAAAGAAAACATATAAATGGTGAGATCAAATTATCAGTAAGGGTAAGTATAGAGAACATAAAACAATCCATAAACATTTGAAAGCCAAAACTTGAACATTAAATTTAAAAATCAAAATCTTGAGCAAAGACATAAATCATGGAAGTACGTAAGGCATATATCATAATGGAACATCAAACATGAAAAAATATAATGGGAATAAAACATGTAATTGTGGAAATCATTCATCACATGTTATGATTTCCATAGTAGCCAAGGCATTACTGCCAAGACCATCTTAGTGGACAAAGTCCCTTTCTGAATCGAGTTCACTCCTCGTTCCAGTCCTGTATTACTGAACCGTATTAACTTACTATTCCATCCATGTATATCTCATTAGATATAAATATTTACCCAATGAATTTTAGGGAGATATAGGTCTTACCCATCTCATAATGAAATCATTCTTACTTGTGCCACAAAATAAACTTAAAACATTCATCATTTCTCAAAGAATAAAATGGGTTTCATAAACATCATCTCATCATCACATAATCCATATAAAACAAATGGATATTTCATCATAAGAAAATTGGAACCATGTAAATCATAGATACATTATACTTGAAACATACACATATGAAATAATGTCAACTTAGATGTAAAATGGTTTTGATAAAACACTTGAAAATAATTCTTGAGAAAAATATCCATTCTTTTAAAAATCATTTTCTTTTCACAAAATGTCGTGTAATTTTAAAAGAAAAGGACTTTTGTTGAAAATAATAATGAAATATTTTGGAGGAAGATTCATGAAAATAAGTCTTTATAAAACCATATAAATCCTTTCATGTTGTATAAGTTAAAAAAACATTCTTCTCGTACTTTTGCCGGAAAAGTCAAAAAGTACCTCGTAACATAAACAAAAGAAAGATTCATTACATACCATGTAGTAAAAGTCAAAAATGGGTAAAAAGGAATTTATACATAAATGAAACCATTTTTAGAAAACAGGAACATGGATGATAAATATAACCCCAGTGAATACTTACGAATAAACAATCTCGGATAAAAACGAGATTGGAAAAGTTATCCCTTACCTTATGTATGATATGCTTCGTATGTATCTGAACCTCATGTATAATGATTTCAATAATGTCATTGACTTATTACAGAATCATATTCATTGTTATTATATTATATATGGTTCACTTAGGTATTTATATTACCCGTTCATTTGTCAATTCCATGTTAAAGTAGCGTTTTGTGTAAAATTGTTTCATTTATCGTACGTGTTTGGACTTGTTGTTCTTGATATTATTATTACTTATATCATGATTTACTTACTTCCAGAATATAAAACATGATTTATATATCATATATATTCAGTATATATATATATATAATATATAGATAAATGAAATGAAACACACCGTTCATGGAGATGGTAGGCCGTATGTACGCATGAACGTTGTTTTCCTTTATTGACTTGAATGGAAGTAAGTAGATGACATATATATATATATGTATACATAAATCCAGTAGCTTAATTATGTCATGTATTTAATTATTATTCATTATATATACTTTATAATCATTCTTGAATGGTTAATCATGGAAAATGAATCTCATCGCGTTCGTGGAGACGGTAGTCCGTACGTATGCATGAGCGATGATATCATTCCCATGATCGTGGAATTGTATTGAAGTGTATGTATAATATTAAAAAATCAATATCACTTTACAATAACCATATATAGTGATTTATTTACACCATTATACCCATCCATGTAAGGTGGTGGTGGAAAAACTGATTACACCACGGTGTGGAGACGGTATTTCGTACGTACGCACACGTGGTGACTTCATTTTCCGTAGGATGGATATAAGGTGCAATAGGGTTTTTTTGTATTCATAATAACATATAATTATATGATTTATACAAATGTTATTACTTTATAATGAAACAAATAAATAAGAAGAAGTTGAAGAAGAAAGAAACTTGAGAGAATCGAAAGAAGAGATTACCTCTTCTTCGACGCACGTCCTTTAAGCCTTCTCTTAAGGAAGTAGAGTTGGTATTTTGAGAAGAAAAGAACCTACAAAATGTTTCTAGGGAAGTGTAGAAGAGAAATTGCCAGGTTTTTTCCGAGATTCAAGGATCAAAGTGGTGTGAGGAAGAGAGGGAGGAGGTTCCCTTTTATAAGGGAGGAGAGGGGCACCTTAGGAAAAACTAAAAATATTATTCTATTATAAAGTCATATTCGGTTTTTAATAGCTCCAAATTGATTTATTTATAAGCTAAGGTTGGTATGGGTCTAAATCCTCTCATCCAATAGAATTTAGACAAGTTTAGGTTTCTATTTTAACCTTATCATTTAGATTTAACTTTAAGTTAAATAATTTTACTTTTACCGTGTCTTCTTGTTTTCTTATACTATAAGGTTAATAAACATAATATAAAAAGAAAAACGAACCCCAAGTTATTTATTATTAATATATATGACCTTATCTAAGTCATTTGGACGAACCTTATATTTTTAGGAATAAAATAACAATTAATAATATAATGTTTTTTTAAACTATTTTATGTCAACTTTGACACTATTTGGTAATTGATTTTGGTGAAAATCATAACAGAATGATTAGTTCGAAAAAATTTAATTAAATCAATAATAACATGTCATATTAACCTAGAAAATTACTTTAATTCATAAAAAGTCTCAAATTACATTTATTTGGGTATTTATAACATTAATTATGTCAATATTTCATTAATAACATAATTATTGTATCATCATTGTATCATAAATAAATTAAAATATTTAATGTCTAAAAATCATAAATAAAATACCATTATTTAGGAAATTTTTTTAGCTTTATAATGAATATTTATAGTCGAATTTATCTTATTTATAACCCAATATTAAAAATGTTTTAGTTATTATGCTTTGATTTTAACTATTTTAACCCTTCTTTAAATAAATTAATAATAAATGTCTTAATCTAATCCAAGTGGACGTAAATTGTCATATTTTATTCCTAAGGTTGTTTTTGGTCGAATTAGACTTATCCAATATAATTAGGACATGTGTTAGGGTAATAATAATATCATTTTTACCCTTAATTAACCTATTTACTTTTAACCGTGGTAAATAAAAGTAAAAAGTTACTATTCACCAAAAAATATTTTCATCTCATTGAACAAAATTTTAGCCCTTGATATTAACCATGTCTCCCGGATTTTCGAAATTCCACTCACAGAAGCGGTAAAATAAAGTTTTATGTGAATTTTCAAATTCTCCTAGGAGGTGGGTAAAAGACGGTGAAAAGTTTAACAAAATTTTTATATATCTAAAATTATTATAAAATGACTCCAATGAATTACATTGAACTTATATAGGTATTATGTATAAATTTTTACCTAAAATAAATTTAAATAAAATAAATAATTATTTAAATAAAAAGTCGGTTTTTAAATAGTAACCCAGTGTTTTCACTATTCATCAAAAAATGAAAGTTTTCAGAAAAATACCAAAAATTCACCCTAGGCTAATTTTGATATTCCGAATCCAAAAATGAAGTCCATCTTGAAAGATAAAATTTATAAAATTTCAAAAAGTGGGTATTACTATTCATAACGGCTAGTTCATAATACTATTATAATAATATCACGTTTAGTGAAACTCGGTATTGCGTACTACACACGCTATCGAGGAAGGTCACGATTGCATGTAATGTAAGCCAAGTTAGGGTTGCGTGTATTGCAAGACTCCTTTGTTGTTGCATATAATAGAATCCAACCATATTTCATTTATACATTGAATATATATATATATATACACACACAATGTTGCGTATAACATAATCAAAGCTTATTTCATTTATACATTAAACAAAATCTATACTTAATGTTGCGTAAAATAATTTCCACAAAACGAACTTGAAATTGTGTGTAACACGAGCCAAGAATTGTGTTGCGTATATTTCAAGCTAATACGGTGTTGCATATAGATCAAGATAATCTTGGTGTAGCTTACAACAAAAGACATCAAAGAAATTAAAAAGAATAATTCTCATAAAATCTCAGGTTGTTACACTAATCCCATATAACCCATGATCTATAAAAACAATTTCACAATATAGCACTCCCTTTTCCAATAGTTATATGCAGAAACCTATAAAAAACAAATAATCATACAATTATTATATAAATAAACTAATGATAATTAATGAAAATTAATAAAATACATAAGAAAACATACATCTGCATTAATATATTGAATCCAAGACGTGAATATCACTCAGGGATAGGGTCAAGAATCATCAATCTCGTAAGACAATGACCCCTATTAGTCCTTGTAGTATCTCCAGTAGTCCGAGGGTCAAATGATCCAAAATCCTTCTCATGACTAGGCAGATCATTACCCTCCAACTCACAAAACAAATCTGAGTCCATAAAAAACACAAAATAATAGTTGTTATCAAATATATGGAAACAACTATTATATATAGATATATATTATATATGATTATAACCAGCATTTAAATATGTCAACATTTATCTCCATCCCCATCTTAATATGTGACTGTTTCAATATCTTCATACTCCTCCTCAGTATCATCAATTTCAATAGGAATTTCAGTTTCCTCATCTCTTTTTATTTCAAATTCACTTGTTATATCAATAACATCATCGTCACCATCTACCATTAAGTGTGGGGTGTCGTCATCGATATTCATGTCTCTTTATAGAAAATATGGATTTAGAGTAGTCTCTTGAAAAATTGCAATTCCTTTCACTTCAGCAGAACCATGTTCACTTTGAATAAACTAATTTTCTCGAGATTTCATTTTTATTATACTCCACTAATATCTCAACTCTCTTGAAGTAACACAGTAATTTCTATAAAAAATTTACTGCTCCTAATAAGCTAATAAAAAGGGTTCATTTTCTAAAATAAGGATTTTATATTTAATATCAACTATTCCATGGATCAGATGAACCCATAAGCCTCTATCAGTATCCAACCACTGAAATTTAAACATCATTAATGTTATTCTTTCCCAGATAACGCAGTTAAATAATTCCTTCCATCATTTCATAAAAGTAAACTTCAATTTTTCTATGATGAGATCCTCTTAATCAAACACCAATATTCATTACTTTCTTTGATTACCCAAATGGATGTGTATGAAATCTAAAACCATTCTCTTCATATACATTATAAGATTTAACCATTTTGGATGGTGGGTTACTCAATACACAAAATCGATTATCAATTTTATGAGTATGTTGAGATGCCTGAAAATTTATAAAACAATTATTAATATATCATGAAATAAATTGATTTTATATGTTAAACCATAAATAATTTATATTACCAGTTTTTGAAACTAGTATGAAAATTATTTTACCAATGTTCTTCAAGATCAGTTGTTGTAATTTATAAGATTTATTTCTCGATATGATAATCATATAAACTATAAATAAAATAATATTAATTTACTATAACAAATATTATTGAATAAGTTACATAATTAATCAAAGTATAAATGTTGTCTTTTACTCATAGTTAAGTAGAACATATGTATGAGCTTTGTGACGTTCATTGTTTGAAACCCATCATTCATAAACTCCAACGTAGCCAAGTTCTGACTGATTAAAAACTGATAATTGATTTTTCATTTCATCATCAGCATTTCCCTCATTGTGGCCAATGTAGTTGTGTTTTCATGGATATTTAGATTGAAAATAATGAGAGTATAAAAAAGAAATTTCTTCCTATAAATAAACTTTTGCAATTGATCCTTCAACCGATGCTCTGTTATATACTTTTTTACTCAATTTCTGTATTCATCTCTCAAATGTTACATCCATCAAAATTGTACCGAACCTCCATATTTTTATTCATGTATAAAATTTAATATCAAATGTTCTATTGAGTTAAATAAATATGATGGGAATATTTTTTTCAATTTACATAAAATTAAAACAATATCTTCTTACAGTCTACAAAGTGCATCTTAGTCTGTTATTTCCTTAAAAGTGTCTTGAAAAAAATATGATATCTATATTAGTCCATCCCAAATAATATAACAAAATAGACCTCATCATCCAATTAGCATAATTTTTTCAATTATAATATGATAGTTATGAATTTTTAATCTAGTAATATGACCATTTCTGACACATCATCCCAAATTAAAAACATTAATATATAGAATTCTCAAATCATAAATCCACTGAAAAAATAATAATCAATTTTTTTAAAAAAGTGTATAAGATGATTTTGGCTTCATTAACTTCTATGATCTAAAATTTTCAAATAGTTCAAGTTCTGATCGCCTACAAATTGGGGAAAGATATAATCATGTCATTACATTATCTTTGGTCTTACCTGGTTTATCCAAAACTATGTAAAGTATAGTATCAAAATATTTATTCTCAATATGCATGATATCCAACATTTTACAGACTAAAAAATCAAACCAATATGTAAGATCTTGAAAAATTCTTCATTTTATCCAATTGTGTTCTTTCCCAAATCCATTAATTGTTTGATTGGTTTATAGTTGGTCCAAATATAATGGGAGGTAATGAAGAGACAAATGATTTCAAATCCTTACCTAAGATTATTTTTGGAGGTTCATCTCATTCAATTATTTATTTTCTGAAATGATATGTGTTCCTTAAAAAAGGGTGATCGTTTGGAAGAAAGTTGTGATGATAGTCTAAAAAACAAGGGTTTCTTCCATTGATGAGTGTAAACTCTTTTTTGTCTCTCATAATGAAAAAATATAATTTTGGACCATGTGTACTCCAGCCAGATAGTATTTCATATGTTAGAAAGTCACTAATTGTCCACATCAATGCCACATTAAGTAGAAAATTTTATTTAACACCAACATCAAATATACTGACATCATTACTCCGTAATAAATTTAACTCGTCATAAATGGATTCAAATAAACATCAATATTCATTTTTAGGTGTCCTAGAATTAATAAGGCCAAAAATATATATGGTTCATTCATCAATATATAAGGAGGTAAATTGTATAGAGTAATAAATATAGGCTAACAATAATATTGACAACCGTAAGAAACAAATGGATAGAAACCATTAGTAGAAAGACCCACTCACACATTTCAGGATTCTGAATCAAAATACGGGTGTACTTGGTCAAAATGTTTCCATGAATCACCATCAAAGGAATGATTTAATATTTTACCAATTGAAATATTGGTTTTTTGTCATGACATAAATGACGTTGTGTTCTAAGACATAAATAAACACTACAATCATGGTGTAAGAGGGAAATAACTCAACTATTTTATAGGAATCAATCCAGACTTCCCAAGTTGAGCTTCTTTATACCTCAATTTTCTACATGTATGAAAACTATCCAATGACTCGTTTTTACTATAATATAAGATGAAAACATTTGAACATGCATGAATCTTCCCATAACCATGACCCAAATTACAAACCAGTCTCTTTCTCTCATAGAAAAACGTAGGAAACACATTTCCTTTAGGTAATAGTGTTTTAAACAAAGAGAATATCTGATCAAACATTTATTTTATATTCCATTATCTGATATAATATTCATAAATTTTATAACTACTTAAAATTTTCTTATCTTCTAACCAGGATATAAGGCATCCTCATCAGACCTCAGCAACTCATAAAATTTATATGGTTCCAACTCAGGAGTTAAATCAATATCATCCTAAGTTTCATTTTTCTGAAAAGACAAACCAGTCACATCATGTACTAAATTTTGAAACTTTGATCGATCTAGATCCAAATTATTAAAATATTATCTAGAATTTTGTTCACCATTTTGATACCAAAAATCATAATCGGTTTGAAAACCAAATGCAATAGATGACCCCCAACATTTTCAAAAATGTCAAAAATCCTCAGACCATATTTTTTTCATAGACACTTAATTTTCCCTTCTAAAACAAATTTTGGTTTTGATGATGCAAATGATAAGAAATTTTCAACAACCTCAATATATATAGGATTTATATTATAACCATTTGGATTCTGATGCTGATTTATCCAAGCATGATCATCTAATAATAATTGTTATCAACTTCCTTATTTCATATTTCTTTAAAAAATATAAAATAATTAGTTTTTTAGGAATGATTTTATATAAGAAAAACATGACCCAAAAAAAGAAAAAATTGTTAAGTATTCCTAATTATTTTTAATTATTATTAATTATTCCTAAATATTGAAAATTAGTACTAAATTTTACTAAATATTGTTAATTACTGTTATTTGTTACTATTTATTCCTATTTATTCCTATTTATTCTTATTTATTCCTATTTATTCCTATTTATTCCTATTTATTCCTATTTATTCCTATTTATTACTAATTATTACTATTTATTACTATTTATTAATAATTATTCCAATTTATTAATATTTATTTTTAATTATTACTAATTATTATAAATTATTACAAATTAATCCTAATTATTAATCTTTATTCTGAATTATTGCCATTTATTACTATTTATTACTATTTATTACTATTTATTAAAATTTATTATTATTTATTACTATTTATTACTATTTATAACTATTTATTCCTAATTATTTATATTTATTAATAATTATTCATAATTATTACTATTTATTCCTAATTATTACTATTTATTCATAATTATTTCTATTTATTCCTAATTATTACTACTTATTTATATTTATCCCTATTTATTCTTATTTATTATTATTTATTACAAATCGTTCCTAATTATTACTATTTATAACTATTTATAACAATATCTTACTATTTCTTACTAATTATTACTAAATATTACAAATTATTACTATTTATTACTATTTATTACTATTTATTATTATTTATTCTAAATTATTACTTTTTTATTTCTATTTTTCCTATTTATTAATAATTATAAATAATTATTACTATTTATTCCTATTTATTACTAATTATTACTATTTATTAACAATTATTACTAATTATAACTAATTATTACTATTTATTATTATTTATTACTATTTTTTACTATTTTTTACTATTTTTTACTATTTATTACAAATTATTACTAATTATTACTAATTATTACTAATTATTCCTAATTATTACAAATTAATACTAATTATTACTATTTACTACTATTTATTACTATTTATTACTATTTATTTCTAATTATTAATATTTATTCCTATTAAATTATTATTATTGATAATTATTGCTACTTGTTCTTATTTATTACTAATTATTACAATTTATTACTATGTATTACTATTTATTCGTATTTATTACTATTTATTGCTATTTATAACTATTCATTATTATTTATTACTAATTATTACTAATTATTTCTAATTATTACTAATTATTACTAATTATTACTAATTATTACTAATTATTACTAATTATTACTAATTATTCCAAATTATTCTAAATTATCACTAATTATTACTAATTATTCCTTTTTTTACTATATATTACTATTTATTTTTCTTTATTACTATTTATTACTATTTATTACTATATATTCCTATTTATTCCTATTTAATACCATTTACTTCTATTTATTACTATTTATTCCTTTTTATTCCTTTTTATTACTAATTATTACTATTTATTACTATTTATTCTTATTTATTCATCATTATTACTATTTATTACTATTTATTACTATTTATTACTATTTATTACTATTTATTACTCTTTATTACTATTTATTACTACTTCTTACAAATTATTCGTAATTATTTCTAATTATTCCTAATTATTCCAAATTATTACTAACTATTGCTAATTATTACTAATTATTCTTTTTTATTTCTAAGTTTTACTAATTATTACTGATTATTACTATTTATTCCTATTTATTTTGATTTGTTAATATTTATTCTTATTTATTATTATTTATTACTATTTATTCCTTTTTATTACTATTTATTCTTATTTGTTCTTATTTGTTCTTATTTATTAATAATTATTACTATTTATTACTAATTATTACTTATTATTCCTATTTATTCCTATTTATTAACAATTATTACTAATTATTACTAATTATTACTACTTGTTCCTATTTATTCATATATATTACTAATTACTACAAATTATTGCTATTTATTACTATTTATTACAAATTATTGCTAATTATTACTATTTATTACTAATTATTTCTAGTCATTACTATTTATTACTATTTATTTCTTTTTATTACTAATTATTTCTAATTATTACTAATTATTACAAATTATTACTAATTATTACAATTTATTCCGAATTATTACAAATGATTACTATTTATTCCTATTTATTCCTATTTATTACTATTTATTCATATTTATTACTATTTATTACTATTTTTCCCTATTTTTTCCTATTTATTCATAATTATTACTAGTTATTCCTATTTATTCCTATTTATCACTAATGATTCCTATTTATTACAAATTATTTCTATTTATTACTGTTTATTACTAATTATTACTATTTATTACTATTTAGTCCTATTAATTACTATTTTTTTAATTTATTATGAATTACCACTAATTATTACCAATTACCGCTAATTACTGCTATTTATTCCTAATTACTGCTATTTATTACTAATTACCTCTATTAATTACTAATTACCGCTAATTATTACTAATTATTACTAATTGTTACAAATTATTAGTATTTATTAGTATTTATTACTATTTATTACTAATTACCGCTAATTTTTACTAATTACGGCTAATTATTACTAATTATTATTAATTATCGGTAATTATTACAATATACCGCTAATTATTACTAATTAGCGCTAATTATTACTAATTGCCGCTAATTGTTACAATTTATTGGCATTTATTACAAATAAAAAAACATATTTGTGAAAACGAATAATGCAAAATAAAACTATCTGGTTCTAATTTAATTTAATTGTCGCTAATTGAAAATAATTATAAGTAATATAAAATTAACTGAATCAACTAAAAAATAAAAGCAATAGATAAATACCTTAAAAGAGAATCGTTTGTACGATGATAGACTTGAAAATCGCTCTGATGTAAAATTTAAAACTTTGAAAGAATTTAAGAGAGAAATATGGGAGTAGAGATGGAGAGAGGAGTTCAGAGAGGTGTGAAATTGAAAAAAAAATGGATGGGGGTATATATAGGTTAGTTTATTTGCGATATGAGTATTTGTGACGGGTTACCCATCGCAAATATTAATCCCCCTATTAATGAGGGGTAGCAGTTAAAAAGGTATTTCCAACGGGTCCCGTTACAAATAACTTCCTACCGACATAGTATTGGCAAAGGGAGACAAATATCATCGCAAATGCTAAATCCCCTATTAATTAAGGGTGCCAGTTAAAATGGTAATTGCGACGGGTCCCGTCGCAAATACTAAAAACCAAAAAAGGGTATTTATGACGGGTCCCATCGCATATACTACAATCCACCAAACGGTATTTGTGAAGGGTGGTTCCACCCGTCGCAAATACTCATCTCGGGGTTTGGTGCACAACGTGCGCCAAACCTTTTGTGACGGGAACAGAGTCCCTTCACAAATAGTCCCTCCTCACGGACATTTTGTGAAGAGACCCTTGTCGCAATTACCCATTTTTCCCGTAGTTTTTTATGAAGATTAATTGATTTGATTTTTGTGTTGTTTTAAAAACCTTGTTTTCTTATAGAACATCTTAAAGCTCATTTGACACTTTATAAAGACGGGGTTTCTTAAAATGTTGACCCTTGAAACATTCCCTTAGTTTTTTATAAATATAATTTCTGAATTTTTATATTATGATGCCATGTGATGGATTCCCCATTGGGGAATGTCAAAATTGTTTTATTATATTTGAAAATGGGGTTGTTTATATAAATGGTGTTCAGAAGTTAGGATGAAGTCTATTTACAGGTTGATATGATTACATTGTATGTGATATTTGTTTCACTCACATCCATTTACTTTTCATGGGAAGTTAGGAGTAGCTAGGGATGAAACCTAGGAACACTTGTTTCACTAGTGTGTGATCATTTCTCCAGCAGGTGGACTTAAGGTGAGAGTTAATCTATAAAGGGAGTTTTCCCTTAGTTAGGCTTGGTAGAGTAAAATTGGTAGTTAGGGTAGGTTTATAATATCTAGTGCCGAACTTTCTCAATAAAGATTATATTAGCATGATTAGAGATCATACCTAAGGCTTTACTGTTCACATGATTCTTTAGATTGTTTTACTTGGATGTTAGTATGTATAATTATACCTTAGATACTTTGTTTTTTCTAAATCATATGAACCTGATTTAAAAAAAATTGTTTTACGCTTTCATTAAATGTTTCATCTTCTTTAAAAAGTGATTTAGAAAGATTTAACTAATTTGAGAGGTAATTATTTTTTGTCGCAATAAAAGAGTTTTAAAGGGAAAGTGATTTGGTATTTTTTTTAAGTAAAAAAGAGAAGCTTATTTTTTGAATTTATTTCAAACTATTATGAAATGGTTTCATTTTTAATGGTTCTCCATAGGGTGTAGAGAGGATATCTACTACGCATATTTTTCTCATTCCTATCATATTATAGGTTTATCAGTGTCTACTTAGTGGTGGCCATTGATCCTTAGGTTTTGGTCTAGGTATTAAGGTGGTACCGAGTAATAAAGTCACTGGATTTTAATATATAGATGTTTGGGTGCAGTTTTTTGTTTAACTTTTTATAAAATTCATCATATGTTTGGATAATTCAACTTCCATCTATTTTATCTATTCATTATGTTCTATTATTTCTCCTCTATTTGGATTCACTATTGAAATTTATGATATACCCAGACATCAATACCATCAGTTTTCTAAAACTATTGGTATAGGGGTGTCTATACCAATTGTTTAGACTAACTATTAGTTTAGAGTCATTTCCAGCACTCCATACCAACTATTTTTAGAAAAAGTTGGCATATAGTAACATATACCAACAACTTTTTTTAAACCCTTGGTATAAGGCTGTATATTTTGCAGCTCAGCCTCCCCACCCTCCCCATGATCCAAAATTCTTCCTACCACAAGCAAAGACATCCCCTATCTTCCCCCGGTTGATCTCCCCTTGATCATTGGGTTTTTGATTTCGTTCTTCTTCAACATTAGATTGGTGAGTTCCAAATCCATCATCTCTTCAATCGAGCATCCTTTTCATTTTTATATACTTATCAAACACTAAATGAGATATTTTTTGGTCAACATTCTTCCCAATTCATTGAAAAAATGTTTTTTTAGATTGTATTTTTTATAGTATTGTATAATAAATGTTATTATAGTTGATTTTTTTAAAATTTATTTATTCACTACTTCTACAAAAATCCAATATAAAGTTACTTTTTCTATGATATATATTAGATGACTATGAATTTAATTATTAGAGTAAATTTTTTTTGATGTATTAAAGGGTTATGAAATTATTCATTTAATTTTTTTATTTTAATAATATAATAATCAAATTTTATGCATAATTAATTTCAACTTATTATGGTTTGAAATTTTTGAATAATCATAATGGTAATTAGTAAAATTTTATTTAATAGTCACTTATTACTTTTAAGAAATCTAATATTATGTATTAGTTGTTGCATATTCCATGTCTTAAACTATTTTTTGGTCAATACTAGTATGCATTGATTTTATAATATGTCATCTTTTATTATTTTTTGGAAAGATTCTAGTATGCTTTGAAGACCTTCATATTAAAATTGATATTTTGATTATCTTAATTGAAATGTTCTATAGGCATGTGATAATTAATTATGTCATTTAAATATTATGTATTTTTCCTAACAAAAACATATATATCAAAGATATAAGTTTTCATATTGGGTGAGAAAATATAGTTATTCTTGAATAAATATTTTCCTTGATAAAGGAATATGTATTTAATTTGATTTATTTCATATTAAAATTAATGAATTTGTTTTAAAAAAAAGCAGGTTCATAAAGTCATATGTATTTTATTGGATTTATTTCTAACCAAATCTAACCAAACTTAACCAAATTGAAGTAAAAATGATTAAAAACCTATAAAAATTTAAAAAAATTGAATGATTTGAATTTTTATTCAAAATATTAATAGTTTTCATGAATTTTGTGATTCATGTTTACTGTGTTTATATTAATCACCACTTTTTTTTTTTAAAATAATTGATAGAAGTTAAATGTATGGTACTACTTGGATCTCGATAGAGTTTCAAAAATTTTTGATTTTTATAGATTTTTCATTTAAAAATGCTTCAGATAGAGGTCTTATATTCCTCCCTTGTCATAATTTTTTAGGAATGCCTTAGTTAAGTTGGGAAAAAGTTATCTACCATATCAAAAAAGTTTTTTTATAAAAAAAACTATTATATCTGGTATCAAAATGGGGAGAAAAGGAAATCTAAAAATGTTTATGATCCAAAGAAAGGAGTGATAAAGAGAATTTGTAATTTTATCAATTTCTTCTTACGAATCATACCAAAAAAGATAATATTCCAATTCAAGAATACAATGTTACCAACACACATGAGGTAACTAATGAAAATGATAAAGTTGAGGTAGTGAGAAAAAAAATAATGGATGATGCAATGACTCCTATATATTAAGAATGTAGTAAAATTAAAAAGATAAAATTTTTATTGTGAATGTATCATGGAAAACCCATGTTTGGAATTTATAATACTTTCCTCAATTATATTATTACATTTTTAAGGAATTTATTCTTGATGATTAAGATACTCCCTCAAATCATTTGTTTTCATGGAAGTTAATTAACATCATTGTATTTTCTACTAATAAAACTCATGTTTTTCTGAAATATTATAGTTTATTCTAGTAGGAAATCACATACCTAAATGATTGTATAGAATATGGTACATATTAATAGAATCTAAATGAAATGGAGAACCATATAATGTGTCACTAAAAGTAATTTAGAACTTTACATTAACTCCTAAGCTCTAAAATATTTTCATTTCTGAATAAATATCAAAAAATATATGATGGAATGATACTGAGATTATTAAGGATAATGATGATTTGGTTCGTCCCAAATATGGATTAGCATTGTAAAAATTTTATGCATAGTATCATGATTGTTTAGTTGATGTGCATAATGTTATGTTGGGTCTATCATGGGATAGTTTTAATCCATTTGGTCAAATTCTTACTTCTCACATCACATATCTAGTGTTTTTACATTTATAACCTTCCTTGGGGGATTTCTATTAAAAACCCATTCACTTTCTTAGATAAACTCATATATAAACCTTTTTATCATGGAAATGGTATATATATGTACTTGAAACCTTTAATAAAAGATTTTAAGTGTCTTATGTGTGTGGATGAGTTCACATATGATGCTTTTTGACAAATATATTTCAAATCTATGTGCAATTATATGGTTGATAAATCATTTCCTAGATTATGTAGTGATGTTCAGTTGGAACATAATGTAAAACTATCATGTCTTTTTTATAGGAATAATACATGATCTAGAAAACTTAAATATCATTATAGTTTCATTTTCATGAAGCAAAAATTATTCCTTCAAATGGGTTATCCATACAATAATAATCATCGAAGGTTTTACAATACTATTGAGACCGAGAATCCAACTTAGTGTATATCGGGAACTGATTTACTTAATTAATTGAAATATATTTTATTTTCATTAGTGAAACGTCACATGAAATATAGAAAGAGGTAGAATTTTTCTAATGAATCAAATTATAATTTTAAAAATAAAATTATCCTATTTGATTTTCTATGTTGTTCAACAAAATTTCTATAACATTGTTTAGACGTAATCCACAATGAAAAAAATATATGTGAAATATTGATATCAATTCTTCTAAATTTCATGGGGAAGAACAAATATGACTTACGATATCAATGTGACTCAATGGATTGGGTTATTAGACCTCAACTTCATCCTGTGGGTGTTAGTAAAAATAAATTGAAAGTTCCTTGTTCTTTTTATGTGATGTAACATTCATAGAAGAAACAATTTCTTGATTTATTAGAGACTATCAAGGTTCCTAATGGATATTAAAGAAACATATCTTATGATTAAACAAAATATAATTGAAACTAAAATCCCGAAAAACTCATGAGTACCATATCCTTCTTCATGAATTGATTCTAATAGAAATTTATCATTTACTATCAAATAATATAAGGGTTATATTTATTTATTTGTTCCATTTTTATTGTTACCTTTTTACTAAAAGGTTTTTTGCGTCCTTCTTTATAAAAATGTAGGAAGAGGGGATAATACTTTCTTGTGGTTATGTAAAAAAATTTCCTCTAGCTTTTTTCACTTTCATGTTTTATATAACTATCCATATTCCAATTGAAAAAAATCTTGGGGCCATTGATTTTTGGTGGACGTATCCACTCAAAAAAAAATATGTACATAATGAGGTCTTATGTCTCGAACAAGAATCAACATAAAGGTTTAATTATGAATGGTTATCTTTCTAAATAAAGTATGTATTTTTTTAATGCATTTGGTTAATGTTAGTATGAGATGAAACTAGACAATGAGAAATGAACTTGAGTATTATGAGAAAATTTATATCACTTTTCCATATCCTCCCAGAATATAGGGAGTTCTTGGGTCAGATACATTGACTACATTGATCCTTAAATGGTGGGATATGGAATATCGCATAATATTGTTTAACAATGATTTTTTCAATGAATATATCAAGTAAGTAATTTAAAAATGTATATGTTATCTCATATTACATTATTTCACATATATATTAAACTTTTATTAACATTTTATATAGGGAAAATAAATTAATTATAAGTGTAATTAATCGTTTGTTTTCTTTGTGAAGTAGACATACATTATGTAGCAAAGAGTTTCATCATTTGTTGAAATTGAAGGTATGACCATTAATTCAATAAAGTAATAAAGATAAATATTCATTTAATTTTAATATGTATATATATTTCACGTATTGTCTTTACTCATTAGAATTATCTCTTAAGAATTAAGAGGTTTGATCATGAATTAAAATAATTAGTAATAAATTGGTATAATTTTTTGTAACTGATCAAGTAGTGAACATGAGAACAAAACATGATAGCATTATGTTGATTGTAACAATATATAATTATACCAGTTCATCATATAGTAACACTTGAAATAAAAATTTGTATTATTATGGAGTTATTGATAAAATACTAATATTATATTATTACTCCCATGGTTGAGTCACTAGGATGAAATGTTTGTGTTTTTAATCAATTATGTGACAAGGAAAATTTATTGATGAAAGTGGATTTATAGTTATTTGCATGACTTGCTTATTGGAAAATAATGAGCCATATATTTTCGCATCAAGGGAGAAGTAAGTTTTTTTTTAGAAAGATTATTTAAGACCTAAATTATATGTCATTGTTAAAGTACTCCCAAGACATATTTTTGATAATAATGGAGATGAAATTGATTACATCACTACCCCCATTGGTATTGATCAAAATATTCCATATGATTTCTTAAATAGTCCAATTTTTAAAGTTTAATATTAACCAAAAGTTGTGGAAGGGTAATATATAGAAGCAACCATATGTGATCTCAATTCATTCAGTTTAGCTCAACTTAGGGCTTTTTGGTTAGTACTATTGTAATTTCTTTATTTTGATTTCATTTTGGAAGGAATATTTGGTATTGTTTGGATTTATTACATTTAATTTATTTTGATATATATCACATCAAAAAATTAATTTCATACAAACTACAATAATGAACTGATAAATTCAGATGAACCATGTCTTAAAAAATCGAATTCATAGAAAACATGTCTTTAAATTCAATTAAAATGGGTTTAAAAATGTGTAAATTTTCAATAAATAGCACCAAAATAGAATTCATAGCAAACTAATAATAAAATATAACCAATTTAAAATAGTTTTTTATTATTAAATCTATATAAGTAGTTTTAAAAACTATTTTAAGATGGTTCTAAAGAAACGGTTTCAAAATATATTTCAACAAAAATAGGTTTAAAAATAATTAAAAATTGGTTTAGAATATTTTTTTAAGAACTGGTTTAAAATGATTTTAACAAAAATTCATTCAAATAATTTTTAAAAAATATGTTTAAAGTGGTTTTTCAAACTGGTTTTAAAAAAATTGGTTCAAAATAGTTTTAAAAAACTATTATAAATAAGGTTGAAAATAGTTATTAAAATAGGTTTAAATATGTTTAAAGGTACACATTTCATTCTTATGGTTTGTTATATATTTCATCATTGAAATTTATATTTTTATGCCTTGTTTTACTTCCAATTTTTATGTTTTGTTACTAAAGGTCACCAATTTTCCATTCTCTAGATTTCCAATTTTTATGTATTAATTATTTATGACCACCTTTTATACCTTATTTGTTTTTATCTATAGTATTTAAAATATAAAAAACATACATTTCATTCTCATATAAATTATGAAAGATATTGAAAAATCACACAAAAATAGATTTTTTTTACAATAATTGAAGAATTACAGAGCCTGGACTTTCTCCCTGATGACTTTAGTGAGTATAGTAATTCTAATATTTATCAACTAAAAAGCATTAAATGTCATTTTCTAATTCTTTATAAAATTTATTTTAGGGAGATTCATTTTGTAAAATACTAATCTCATGTGAGAATATAGATAGGGTTTATTAGCCTATCCAATCAAGTGGGGGATACTAGAGGTACATAATGCACCTTTCATGCATGTTCAAACCCAGAACCACCAGTAGATATCCCAACTACCACACATTGTCCTCCATGACCTCTACTTGATCCTATATGGATGTCCCTAACTAAGAATTCAATATTATTTTAGTCAAGTTACACCTCTCAAAAAACATTTCCTTATTATACGATAGTTTATCATCCCTTCTATCCTTTTCATACCACTTTTATTAAACCACCATTTTCCACTCCTATCCATCAAGGATTTTATGATCATGCTCCTTTAACTTCTACTATATGGATTTTAGATGACCCAAAGCATGATTTGGTTTAGGGGAATCCTTCAAA
This sequence comes from Viscum album, assembly GCA_963277665.1. Taxonomy (NCBI): domain Eukaryota; kingdom Viridiplantae; phylum Streptophyta; class Magnoliopsida; order Santalales; family Viscaceae; genus Viscum; species Viscum album. The sequence goes on from OY728151.1 coordinate 1,973,042,060, forward strand.
CACTACTGATCTAGCACAAAACATGGATCCATATGAGCCTAATGATTAACATGGATCGATTATAAGTTTACAAGTTACTTAAATTCAATCATGATAATTTTATTTTCTTTGTAATGTGTATTAATTCTATTTTTTATTTATTATTTTTTAGTGGGATCTTCAAATAGATGACATGGGAATACCCATATGCATGAATTATGGAACCTCTTTACATATATCATAGCAGAGTAAAATGAATGTAAAATAGATTTGTAAAAACTCTATCCAATTTAGAACTTTAATGGAAAAGATATCTAAATACGGTGACATAATTTTGGTTCAGCCAATCTAATGAGGCATGTCAATAATCAAATCAAAGAGAATAAATGGGATGATATATTGGTAGGAAACAATTTTTAATTGAAATATGTATTATTATTTTATTTTATGAATTAATATGTTTCTTATAGATTTTATTTAACTTTCCCAATGGGAAATCTATGAAGGTGACACGGTTGATGGAACAGGTAGAACTATGATGATCATATAAGCATGATCTATATGTTGGTTGGATGAGTAAATTCAACACTGAGTTATGGGGTATTCCAATCATCAATGATTTTCTATTTGTAAGATAATAAAAAATGGTCTCTTATTAGAAGACTAATGACTTTTAGGTATTAACTTTAATGTTTTTTTGTTGAAAATTAAATTATAAATATTTTTATTCAATTTTAGTTTTCAGTATTTGTCAAAAATAAAAAAAAAGTATATAATAAAGTACATGCATACTTTTTTTCTCTACTATATTGGAGCATGATAGAAACTAGGTGTTTTTATGACCAATTGAATTTTATCTGGTAGAAACACAACTGAATCAGACTAAATCAAACTTATCACACTTCACATTATTGGAAATAACTCAAAAAAAATAAATGCACTACCAAAAATAATTATATTACTATTATAATCCTTTTGGTTTGGTTTGATTTAAATTTTTATTGAAGTTGGTTTTATATATTCAATTCATTTTTATCTAGGTATAATCAGTTTTATTTTTTTATTAACCATAGTTTATCTTGTCTTAGTTTGTTTGGGTTTTCTTTTGATTATTTCATTTTATCATGGTTTTTTTATTCAATTCAAATTCATTTCAATTAATTTTTAAATATTATTAATGTTTATAATTAAGAAACTTTTATATCATTTAATCAAGTTAAACTTTTTTTAGTCATATTTAATTTTATTATATTAATTTTCAGTTAGTTCTATTCAATTTAAAAACATCACATTCGAAACAAATAGACCTTATATAACTAAAATTTAACCAATCCTGATCAAGGAAACCCACATTAAAATGAATTAGAACTTTCCAAACCAAACATACTGTAACATTATTGAATTAAACTAAATAAAAAAATTGAATTAAATGAACAGTATCATATTGAGAAGAAGGCACCAAAAACTCATTGAATGGACCTGAGAAATACCAAAATAGATGTAAATAGATGAAAAATAACCAATGTGAATGACATTGAACTATAAAAAACCAATTTAATTAGGATATAACAAAATAAAATTTAATAAAATAAAATTGAATCATATTTAATGGATGTGAACCCAACCAACCCATATAAAATTGAACAAAAAAACAAAATCTAAATGAATTTAATCGAGATGAAACAAAACAACCTAACATTACCTATATTGTACCAAATTGAATATATTTGAACCAAAATCAACTAAACACATGTCAAAACCAAATAAAATAATAATAATTTTTGTGACCTAAGATGATTAGTGGAAAATACAAAAAGAACCAAATATAAAAGAACTTAACCACACAAAAATGAACTAAACTCAATTAAGTCAAACCTAGTTGTAATGTTAAAACATATAATAAATAAAATCAAATCCAACAGTTCTAAACCAAAATGACCTAAACAAATTCTAATAAATCCAAAAAAACATTACAAAAACTACCATTGGTAAACCAAATAATCAAGATCTAGTGTGACTTTAACCAAACAAAATAAAATAGAATGGAACCAAAATAAACTTAAATTCAATTACCAAAACTAATTAGAAATTTTGAAATATTAGTAATGAATTGATCCCAAAAATATTGAAACAAGACAATAAAAATCATTTGTTAATTTTAAAAATTTCTAGAACAGTTTTGTATCAAAACCAAGTTACTTGAGGGATTTTACTAAATCATTAAATATTAATCATCCAATTTCAAAACCCAAACACCCATACAAAATAAAAAAAATGTTGTAATACTTCTAAATTATTCATTCTTATTTATTAAAATAATTCATCTGGATAAACACCTACTTTAACCAAATTGCATATTTTCTAAATTAAAGAAAAAGGGAACAAATGTGTCCTAATAAACCTAAACCAACCAGACCTGAATAAAAATAAATTTAATCAAAATATACAAAATAAAACCCTAGTTGAACTAAATTACAACAACAAGTCTGAAAAAAAAATAATCATTTTATATTAAATTAAACTAAAACAAATTGAATTAAATATAATGAAACCAAAATGAGTAACATTTAATTAAACCCAACCAAATCAAATTTAACTGATCTTTATAAACAGTACTTGAACTAAAGAAGAAAAAATTCCATAAATTGAACCACACAAAATTAAACCAAATCCAAATTTTTCTTAACTAAATTTTTTTAATCTAAACTAAACTATATTGATCCAAACTAAACCAAAATAATATGATCTAATAATAACTAAACCAAAAAAAAAGATGAATTGGTTATAACAGATCAAATTTATCCTAAAAAATACTTACTCAAACTGAAATAACTCAAAACCAATCAAAATAATACAAAATGAACGTAAATTAATATAATTGAATAGAAAAGAACCAGTCCAACCTTACCCAATAAAAAAATAATAAAACTAATATAAATATACCTATACTAAAACAATCTAGGTATTTTTATTTTATTTAGATTGATTCTATTTTCTCTCATGTGGATAATATGATTCACTTCAACAATATAAAATTTGATCAGTTTTTTTATTAGTTAAATAATGGTTATAATGAGTTAATTTTATTCAGGGATGAAGTTTTATTGAATAATATTTTATTATATTCAATTTCAATTTTAGAAGATATTATTAAACATTGAACTTCGTGTTCCTCGATTGAAATAGTTTTTCTTGATTAGAAAGAAGAAAAAATGGAGTTATCTAAATGAATAGACATGATAAATGATTGTAATTATTATTATAGTTTTTTAAAAAAATTATACCTATAATATAATTAAATATCTTATTCATATTCTAAATGGTGAACTTTGCAGGCCCTTGATGAGAAAAAAGATGAAAACTCCAAGACAAATAATTATTTAAGACAGAAATTATGTGACGAGAACTTGGGGAGAGTCTGATGTTGACCCAAGAAGAGTGTCATCCCCACTAGTAATTTTACAACATCAAGCACTTCTAATAGCTCATATATCATTGAATTATAAAGGGATTAGGTAGAATCATTCTAGGCCAAAGAAATATATATAAAGGATAATGAAAGAGTTAAAATAACCAATTAGAAGTTCTAGAAATCTATGATAAATTTATGTTCATCAACTCTATTAGAGGATATTGTGGTTTTTTATACATTTATTTCTATTACGTGGTCTATATATAATGCATTGGGTGATAGATATGACATAACTAGTGCTATTTGGGTCAATGAAATTCTTAGTAATGATGATGATATTGAAGATGATGTTATTGTCGAGCACATTTTTAATGTGATTGATGATCATGATGTAAGAGGAGGTTGTGAGAAATATATTGACCACCTCAATTTCTAAATTGATATTTATGATACAATTTTATGGATGTTTTTTGGTGACTAAAACTAATTGTATATATATTTGAGGATTATTTATTTAAGTTATCAACTGATTAAATGTAAAATATAAAGTATATATTTTGTTTTAAAATATTATTGTGACAACACCCTCTATAAATTATAGGCATATTCACATTCCAAAACCCTCTATAAATGGTTCTATGAGAACCATTATTATAGGTCTATACAAATGTATTACTTTCAAATGGTTCTAGAAACTGTTGGTATAGGATATAACAATGGTTTCTAGGCCAATACCAATGGCTTGAACCCGTTGGTATAGATAAAAGTTTTGGTTGTAATTTATTTTATGTTGATCATGTTTATTGTTTTTATTTTATTATTTTGTGAGATTTGTGTATCCATTATTCTCTATTTGGTTCCCATTTAATTTATTAACTAATTATTTCATGTGCAGGGACCCTCTAATTTATGTGATTTTTATGCCAAACTTCAATGTGTAAATTCTTGTTTTTTTTATTTTTGTATAATGTGAAACCATTAACAGTGGTTTTAATTTGATTCCCTAGTGATTTTCTTCATCCTTGGGAGATTGGGAACACACCTTAGACCATTTCATAGGACAAATTAGATAACTAAATTAGGTTTATCCTATGTTAGTTTGAGGTAAAATTTTATTAGATACAAGATGTTATTTGGGTTTTCTAGAAGAAAAGACATAGGATAGTCAGAACTTGATAGCTAAATCACTGGTGGGTTCTTGATCACTAACTCCTCGTGATGAAACATGAGTTACCGATGTATTTAGGGATGTGAATATTTCAAATCCAAGATCATTTATCTGGTGTGTTTAATATTTAATTTTCCATTTGAGTGTTTATATTTTATATTGATGATTTTTGGTAAACTTTTTAGAATTTTTTGGTTTCATGGTGGTATTTAGGAAATAATACAAGGTCGTACAGTTGATATTAATGGCTTGGAAAACTATGTGCTGACCATGCAAACCAATTTGGATAACCCTCCAGTGAGATTCCAATGGTTTTCGTATGGTTTGACTAACCATGAAGTCACACCGTGTATAGTTTTAAATTATTTAGAAATTAAAAAAAATTATTTCATTTTCAATTTAGAATTTCTTTATTTTTCTTTACAGTTGATTTATGATGGATTGATATATTTTCTAAGTTTTATTGATATTTTTTGGATTAAATAAATTTATAATTTTTTTCTAGAACTTGTGTGTGTGTGTTCCAAAAGAGGCTAAGTTACTTGAATTGAGAAATTCATTCAAAATATTTTGGATTCTCAATGATTATTGGATTTTAAAAAGACTTTACTTATGTATTTAGATTACATTTGATAAATGTTTTATGGTATTTTATATAGATATCATGAAAATATATGTATTTGGGGGTATTAAAATGTAAATTTTTTTAAGAAATGGGTGATATTTAAAGTGTTTTTAATATGTATTATAATGTGTGTTAAGAGATTTTTATTTAAAATGATGATAATTCTCTTTAAAATAAGTTTTTATAAAATATCCATGAATTAAGATTGAATCTATTTGGTATTTTGATATTAAATTCTTGATTTATATTTGTAACTTTAAAATTGTAGATTAGGATTATTTTGATTATGTTTTATGTTTATTTTTTTAGAGTATATCATCACCAAGTCTTGATGTTTTTGTTTAATTACAAATAGACACTTTGATTGATCAAGTCGTACCTGAGTCATTCATTCCATTTTCTCTAGCCACTGAGAATGGTGATCTTACTCATTCAGCTAGGAGTAGGGATTTTGTTCAAGAATTTTAAAAGGTGAAACTACCTCATTTCCTTGGGAATAAAACTCTTTGGAAGCGTAATAACTATTTTGGAATATTAAGTATATCCACATGCAACCTGATCTCCTTAAGTTTCTTAATTTTATGTTTGCAGACATTATATTGGAAACTATATGTTAGAAGTGGTAGAAATATATTATATGGATAAAATAATATAATTTACTCTCTTGGGAGGGTATTAAGGGACTTTTTATTTATTATTACTTCCCTGATACCATGAAGATATAAAAGGATAAACAATTATGTGGCCTCAATTAAGTAATTATATTGGTTTTGGAGTATACTTGTCATTTTTTGGTACTCGTGTCTCATTTTCCTGACCAAACATTTTATGGTTCTATAAAATCTCAATATTTTGTAATATTTCATTGATTGAATCTCTTATCGATATTGTATTTGATTAACTTTGATTCTTATGAATAGGTGGTGAGGTAGGATTTTAGAAAATAAGTTGTTTTGGTTATTGTTCCATAAATGGTTGATGTTTCCCCAGTCCCCATACATAGTGGATGAAGTTACAACATAGGTAAGGGGAAGTAGGATAAGTTAGATCATATGGGTGGTATAATTAAAATACCACCTTTATTTTTTATTTTTATATTCTTCTAGAATAAATCTATCGTTTTCCATTAGTATGGAAAATTGGTTCATAAGAAGTCATCATGTCAGGAAACTCCCAAGACATGTTGTAGTTTTGGTCATCTCAGACACCTGCTAAGGTTATGTAAAAGAGTTTCTCAAAAGAGAGGTGGATCTAGATCTACCCCTTTAAAAGATACTTGGGTTTAACATATTAAACCTGATATCAATGTGGTTCCATTTTACTACATTTCTTGTTGGTTTCTACCTTTCCTTGATAATCCTTCTAGCTATGTGATATTTTAGATGATGGAGTAGGCATATTTTTTTGGAAATTATTAAGAGTGGAAATAAATTATAGTTGATTATAAATTTCAATAATGGTATATAGTGATTTTTTGTTTTGTATTTCTTCACTTTTATATTTTGGGTTTTATTAGAGTTTTATAAATCATTTTTGGTCTTGAAGGTTATGGGTTGATCAGAGCTCTTAATATGGTCTTGAGACCATAATGGAAGGAAATATCATAATGAGAGGGTGTCTCCTCCTAGAATTGATGTATTTGGTAAATTATTTCATATGTAGAATATTTTTTCCCCACCCAGAGGTGTTTATTTTACTTTAAATAAAATAATAATAATTCATGGGTGATCATAAAACATCAATGAATTATCATAGGTTCCTTTTGTCCTATTCATATTATGGTCATGTTGTTTCATATTTTTAGGTGTAATTTTTAATAATGTTAACCTTATTATTTTACTAATAGATGTTTTCTAACCTTTTTTGATTGTATATATTTCTCTGGAGTGTATTTTTGTGAGCGGGTTTAGAAACAAGTTCTTCCCTTGATCAGCTGATTCTTTTGGGACTTTATAGGATAGAAAGTGTTATGGTGTGAAAAATTATCACACCTAAGACTTTAATTTCCTTATTATTTTATTTGTTGATTGATTTTTATTCTTTTCTTCAAGTTCTGGGTCAAATTGTATTGAAATTTTTAAAATTCATGGCCTCAGGTTAAGGCACACTATTGGCTCATTGTTAGCACTAATCGTACGGTTATCTTATGAAAAACATGTAACACATTTTAGAGGAAATCACACAATTTTAAGACTGTTTGATAAACTATGAATTTAAAACCATGTCTAATCCCCAATTTCATCTAGTTAGGCTTGAATTTTTTTTCACATATTTTGGTAAATCATGCAACCAAACCATTCAAGTTGTCTTGGTTCATTAAAAATGTGAAATTAAACTTATACCATTTTTTAATGTAACCCCTCAAATCCATATTATTTCTCTAATTCGACTCCAAACTATTGTGTACCTATTACCCCAAATTCCCTATCATTCCTTTACTAATTTATTTTCTTTATTAAAGTATTAAAGAAGATTATTGGAGTAAATACCCTCCTAGTTATTTTTTCTACCTCTTTTTTTCTTTCTTTCTACTTTTCTTGACCTCACAAGGTTATAGAGACATAAGGTTCCTCTAAGATCAAAGTTATTTTGTGATTTTCATTGTATTTGGGTTTATTTTGGTCTTTTAGGGCTCTATAAACTTTGTTGAGACAAGTTTATAATTCAGTTTTCAAAATTGATGCACTTAAAGAAAGGTGTTCCCTTTTGAAAACCTTTACACATAAAATCATGATTGCATATAGGGTTTTAATTTGTCTTCTAAGTATTTCAAAAAATATTTTTTAGTCTATTTTTGGATTCTATATAATTAAGGATATTTTCCCTTGATATTACCTGAAAAATGAATGGATTTTTCCTTTTATATTAGAGTATAATTATTTTTTTAAATATCTTATACAGTTAGTGTTTGATAAATTTCCACTTTGGATCTTTTAAAGGATTCCCTCTTTTTTAGGAAGTGTTATAGTCTTTAAAAATTATATAAAGTGTTATTTCAATGTTAATGGTGTGTGTGGTCCTTTAAAGGGTGTTGGTATATTTTGAATTTTTTATATTTTATGAATATTAATTGATTTTAATTTAAACATTTTTTGAATGACTTATTTTTTTACATATTATTACCCTATGGGAACTTTATAAATATGTGTTTTATAAAAAAAATTTATTGAAACATGCCCCTAGTTTTGATATAAAGATAATTTTGATATTTTTATATTGGGATTACTTGTGTTGGATTACCCACTAGGGTAAGTTTAGTTTTTTTATCATGCTTGAAAATGGGGTTGTTTCTATGAATGGTGTTTGTAAGTGAGGTTCAGATTTTATTTTATTATTGATATGATTGTATTGTACATGATAATTTTTTGAATCAACTCTATTTACATATGATGGGAAGTTTTGGGTAGCTAGGAAAGAGACCTAGGAACACTTGTTTTATTATTGTATGATCATTGTTCTTTTTAGTGGCTTAAAGGTGATAGTTTCTCTACTTAGGGAGTTTCCCCTCGTTTTGGATAGTTAGGGTAAAACTAGGAGTTAGGGTATGTTATTGATAATTGGTGATGATATTTATGTATAGTCATTATGTTAGCATGGTTTAAGGTTATCCTCAAATATCCTAGGTTCTCATGATACTTGATACTTTTTTACTTATATATTGGTATGTGTTATTATTCATTTGTTATGCTTTATTTTTATTAAAATTATATGATCATGCTTTAAAAAAAATTGAATTGTTTTACTCTTTGTTTAAAATTTTCATCTTCTTTAAAAGGTGTTTTAGAATGATTTACCTAATTTGATAATTAAATTGTTTTTATCACAATAAAAGGTTTTTAAAATGAAAGTGAGTCGGTATTTTTTTAATGGAAATGTGAATCTTATTTTCTAAATACATTTAAACCTATCATGAAGTTATTTCATTTTTAAATTGTATGTATTTGGTGTAGATTGGATACCATCTAAGTATTTTTTTTAATGCCTATCGTATTATAGGTCTATCTAGGTTCTTCTAAGAGGACATCATTGAGCCTCATGTTTTTAAACTAGTATTAAGGTGGTGTCGAGAAATGAATTCATTAGCTTATCACATGGATGTGGTTGGGTGGAGTTTCCTATTTTAATTTTAAGGTTATTCATTATATAATTACACACTTTAGTTTATAACTATTTTATCCAATTATTATGTTCTGTTCTTGTCCCTATATTACGATTTATTTAATGTTTAGCATGTATATTGGTTTAAACTTATTATTTTTTGAGTTTTTTGTTTCCCTTATGACTTTTTTAATTTATATTTAATTTAGTAACTAGTTATTTCATGTGATCAACCCCATCAATGTAAGTGATGGTCATGTCGAACTTAGTAGTGGGAGTTATTATTTGTTTATTTGTATATCATTAAAAATGATTCCTAGGGTTTTTTAATTGATTCCCCAAATATTATCACAAACCTAGGGAAATAGGTAACACATCACAAGCCATGTCATGGGACGGATTTAGTACCCAGGTAAGGGTTTTTTAGGTTGGATAACGAAATTCATCAGATTTGTTGATTAAAATATCATGTACCGTATAAATTTTCATAGTTAATAGATTTTTATGGATCTAAAAACACTTGTTAAATATAATATAAGCATTAAATAGAACCAAATTCTAAGAAGAACCATGGTAGATAAATAAAACCATGCATAAACTCTAAGTTAATAAACTATGTACCTTTCACCAAATATAGCCACAACATTCGTCTTCATCTTGTGTTCTTGCTAAAGTCCACAAAAGAGGTAGCCAAAATACATCCCACCTTCAAAGGTATCCATGGGATATGTTGAATCACAAATTTTATGGGTGGGATTCTCTCATAACTCGTGGCATGATAGTGCCTCATAAAGGAAAAGGGTAAAGAGAAATAGAGCTACAAGAATGAGTAATTTTCTAACAAGAAGTAATGAGTGATCTAACACCCATAAAAGGGTTGTAGTATCCTTTATAAAATCATTGAGGACACTCCTGAACTGAACTTACTTTTAATTTTGTTTTATAATACATGAGTAAATTCCACTTTAATAGTTAATGAAAGCCTTTCTAGAATGTATCTAACTCCCATACATTGCATCATATGAAATATTTCTTAAATGGTAGCTTACATGAAATATATTTTCTAATAGTAACTATTATAATTTGGATTCCCATAAATTATAGTGTGTTAATGTATATCATACCATATAATTAAAATAATAAAACTCATATGCCATGTATCCAATCATATCCTATGATTAGATAAATGAAGTAGTATTATTATATGATTTACAATATCCCTTAACAATATAATATAATCTTGCCATTATACATTATATGTATATGTTATTTAGGGAATATATTATTTAATTATATTATTTTACTAAATCCTTATATAATTTGTGTCATTATAATTTATATTGTTTCATATATAATAACTTTTGAAACCATATCCAAAACTCTTTTTAATATCTTAAAAAACACTTTTGGAATGATATAATTTACTATATTGAGTATCATGTCATATGAAATACCTTATGAATACCTATTCAAAACAATTTTTTATAACTCTTAAAAACTTTTAAATCAACTCTCTGATTCAAACACAATCCCCATTCAGTCAACCACAAACTCTGACCTCGTGGTCCTTTGAAGATTTGACCACAAATACAAATCATCATATCAATAAATTTAATAAAAGAAAATCCTATCACACCCAAAATTTTATTTATTTACTTATTTTATATTATTTTTATAATTTTGGTGTTTTTAGAGATTTAAATGTGAAAGTTTTTAAATTTCTAAAGTTTTAAAGGGGAACATATTTAGCTTGTATGATTTTAAAAACTATGGGGTAACTATGTGTATCGGGTATATCTTAGATAGACACCTTTGGAATGGATTGTGCATGGTTTTTTAAACCATTTGAGATATTATTAGTAATCATTGTTTATATTTCTGAGTTCCCATTATAGGCGTAATGGTTGTCCTATAGTTTATTAAACCATGTAGGTAATTTTTTCACTCCTCTGAGAAAATAAAATTTTCATTTAATTTTATTTTATTATTTTCATTTACTTCCCTTTTTTATATACCCTGCATATCCCCTTACTTACCTTGAATTGCATCCCCCCCAACCCTCACACAGACCTCTCCATCGTGGCCACCCCTCTCCCCTTATCCTTCATCACTCACCACCCCCGGGCTCATCTCCCTTACTTATCAGGGTTTCCTCCCCCTAGTCCCATATCCATTACTCACATGTGACACCCCCTTGTTCAAACCCCATGGCATGTAAACCCCCACCCCTCTCAGTTCATAACTTCTACAGTGATTCCTCTTGGTTTTCCTAATGATTATCAGTCATACCTCCAAGTTATGGTCACTTCATACCTCCTCTCTCTCTTTTATCTTGATTCCAACCTCCCCTACCACCTCAAATTAGTTTAGATGAGTCTTAGGCCTTAGGTATTACTTTATTTTTTATATTTTCTTCAGTGACTTAGGTTTGGGGTAGCATCTTATTCCCTGATTGGTTTTCCATCGTCAAATTTGGTATATTCCAGCTCATAGTGTCTTGTATCTGCTTGATTAGAGGTGGGTTACCCCATGCCTAAGCTTTAAATTTAAGAACTGTTGGATTCTTAATGTTTCTTAATGTTTTATGTAACTAATAATTCTTATGTATGATATTAAAATTTTATTTTATGAAATGTATAAGGTGTTTTCAATTGTAATAATTCCTTTACATAAAATTTCAAGTGAAAATTGATATTCCAAGTATTTAAAAAGGGTGAAATAATTATTTAAAATTAAATTGAAATGTTTGAAGTTGTTTTGACCCCATTTGGGTTGATAATTAAGTTGAAAATATTTATTTTTAATTTTTGGAGGTTTTGAATATAAAAAATAAATTTAATTTTCAAAGGGGCATTCATATGTCCCTTTTAAATATTTTTTTAAAAAATATACATATATTTGGAAATATATTTTTAAAGGTCTTTTGAAATACCAAGTATTTGAAATGTGTTTTGAATATGGGTTCTCAAGAAAATATGATTTTTATAAAATGTCTCTTGATAAATACACACACACACACACATATATATATATATATGTTGGTTATATATATATAAATGGGTATACATATACATATATATATATATATATGTGTGTGTGTGTGTGTGTGTGTAAAAATTCACATGAAAATATACGAATTTATGCAATGAGATAAATAGGTATATATATCTTTTTGTGTCTGTAAGTGCATATGAGTATAACTAGAAAAAGGTTTTTCTATTTGGGTTTCTCAAATGTATTTTAAAGGCATGTTTATCACCTTTTAGTGATTTTCCAAATGTTTGAATCTCTGCAAGTTCCTCTTAAAACCTGTTTGGTTTTAATTGACATGGATTATGGACCTTGGGTTTATTGGTCCCAAAATTCAAATGGAAGAATATTCAAGATGGGGGTGAATTTTTTTTATAAATAAATTTAAATATTTTATTATAGTTTTAATTTTAATGAAATAGAAATAAAATAAATAAGCACAAGGAATTTTTATATTAGATCATATCCAAATGATCTCACTCTACTCTTAACCCATTTCATGAATAGAAAGAGATGGAACCCACTATAATGTACTCATTGAATTTTTAATAGAGATCGCAACCCTTTTACAACTATATTTTTAAACCCTAGATGCACAAATCAAGTCAACAGCTTCTTGAACACATGGTGGCTAAACCCAATCACCATGCCTCTTTCACACCTGGAGTCTCAACCCAAAAACTACCTTTTGAAGTGGTGGTAGAAACCAAACCTTCCTCTTAACTAGTCCAAGAAACAACCAAATCCATATACTATTTTTAATTATGGAAGAACCCAAATTACCCTTCATTTTTCTCACTCAGAGGCACAACCCAAAAACATAAATTTTTTTGGGAGTCACAACTCACTATCCTACCTTTTAATAGGTAGTATAACCTATTACAATTACACACAAAAAAAATAATAGAAATAATTAAACATATAGAACTAGATTAACACTTTAATGTTCAAGTTTCTAGATAAGAAGGAACTATATAATAGAAAAGGATCAAATTATTGAAATTCATTTGAGAGTAGTAGTTGATCAAAAAATGTTGTTTCACCTACACATTTAAATAATATACTAAACCACATTGATTTTTACTAGCTGTTTCAACTCTGATATATAAAAAGATATATATATATAGAGGTAGAGTTTCTTCATGCATAGTATCTTTCAAATTTGAACATTGTTACACCTTTATTTTCTTTTGAAGTAAAACTTGTTCATGTAACTTCAATGAGATAATTCAGAGATGCCCATGATTATTTCTAAGATAATTTTGCATGTGTATATCTTTCATAAATGAAAAATAATATTCATGTGAGTCCTCATAGATATCCTATAAGTAAAATATATACTATATTGTGAAACACCTTAGAAAAATAAACATATAAATAAATAATAACTCTTAACAACCTTGAAAAAATCCATTATAATATATCACACTCACCATTCATATTTTAAAAATTTTGGATTTAAATATCCCGTGTTCAAAAATTTCAACATGAATAACTATATATACTTAATCCCATGTTAATTTAAATTAATTCATTATAAAATAATTTAAAACTTGTTCACATGAATTATAAATAATTAATGTGTAATTTTAGAATAAATAAAACCCTGATATTATTCATAATAAACATTCCATAAATAAAAATATTAAAAAATATGAAAAAATATAGTAAAATTCTATGTTTTAGAACATCCTGTGGACACTCACAAAACCATATAGAAAATTTTAACTACAAAAGTGATTTTCACATAGCTAATTTCGTGTATCCTTTTCACATAGTTGATTCTCACCACATAGCTAATTCTATTCACATATCCCTATTTCACGTAGGGAAAACTATTCTCACATCCAAATTTACCGTGTACAAGAATTTTCACTACCCTTTCATGAAACATACCCACTGCATAATTGAAATAGGGTTTTATCCTTATGTGGATTACTACACTTGTGTAGCTATTGAATATTCCAAGTAAACTTTACATGTGCCTCGGATTACCATTAATCTAGTATTGAAAATGTTTTGTTACCCTTACGTGAGTAATGGAAACACACTATTAAACTTGTGTAAGATTTATATTGCCTTTACTCAAGCTTTGGAATTTGTGGGTTACCCTTACATAACTATAGATGTGCCTTTATGAAAAAACGTCTATGATCATTAACATTATGTTGGATATAGAATTTTTGGGTTACCTTTACATAAGAATTAGATTTCACAGGTTACCTTTATGAAAGTATTAGATTTCACAGGTTACCATTATGTTAATATAGAAAAGAAATACTTACCCTTATAGAACTCAGAAAAATAACTCTACACATATATATATATTGTAAACACAGAGTTTTCTTTAAGTGATACTATTAAAATTACTCTACCCTTAAGTAACCTATATAAAATTATGGTTACCATTACATATAACTATAAAACATGTATAAATGATATTTAAAGGTCCTACATGACATATTTATCCTAGTAACTATTCATGAAACTTTTATAAAGTTTTATAAGAAATAAAAACATAAAATATCAAGAGAAATTAAATAATCAATACATAAGATAACAAACTAAAGATAACACTTATTAAAGTTGGTAAAATTATAATTAATCATAATATGGAATTTTTTAATTATTAAAACATAATTAGTGAATGTGATCCAATGATCCATTTTAAAATTATCCCCATTTTATAATTAGAAAAAATATTATAATTTAAAAAACTATCCCCTTTTTGACATTTTTAAATAGATACAGTTTTAATGGAATATAAATTTCTCAAATAATACATATCCCCCACTATTTAACAAATTGTTACTCCCCTTAACAAAAACTAATCCTGAAAAAAAAAATATATTAAAACAAGGATAACTCAATTAAAAATATATTTAACCAAAAAAATCTTAATCATGCATATTTCAAAACATATATCAATTATTCACTATAAATACCTCAAATTTTAGAAACTTGAGTTGTATATAGTGAGCATAATCTAAAAGATGGTTCTGAAAAATAATGATAAAACCTTCAAAAAATAAATTTTCATGCAAAGTGAAGTTTACACAGAAAGTATACATCATGCACCATGTATTAGAATACATAAAAATAGTAATATAATAAACAAATTTGTATTTAAATTAAAAATAATAAACTGGAAAAAATCCATATTTGAAAATTTCAGCATATAAACATACTCAAACTCACCCTAAATTCATGAAAGAAAAAATTTAAATTTATATCATACCATGTTAAAACTTTACTTTTAAAAACTTAGTAAATTATAGGGGCTTAGTAAATATTTTCAACAAGATAAATTCCTATATAAATAAATTATAGTTTTATATTTCCTTATTAAACATGATCCTTAAGAAAATAAAATTTAACATTAATTTTCCTACTCCTAGCGTGTTGTAAGAGATTTTTGTAAATGTAAATAACATAATTATTGTCACAAAATATTATAATCGTATAAAAATAAAAACAAAAATTAGAAAGTGTTTTATTAATACATAATGACCAGGAATAAAAAGATGAAACATCTATATATTCATATTCTGTTTTCAAAAGAGCATCGAAATTTTTTTTCTTTAAATCCCAAGAAAATAAATATTTACCAAGTAAATAACACAAATATGAATTTATTTTTCTATATTTATTGAATAAACCAAGATAATAATCATAATAGTTTTTAAATAAAAAAATAGTTCTAGAAAGATAAAATAATTCATGATTCAAAGATTCTTTATCACATCTAATAATCCTCCTAATAAATTTAATGTGACTTTTCTTAAGACCACTTTAAATTATAGAATACATTCAAAATGAAAATATTAATCATTCCTAGAAGTAGTAAGTACAAAAAACATCCAATCATACCTCTATATTTTTTAATATCAATATATTTTCTATATTTATCTAAATATAATTTTCAAGTAGTACTAATGGGAGAATTTTAACTTTCAGAAGAGTCTAAACCAAATCTTTTCACTGGATCTTTAGCATACGTATGAAAAATACCATTAGTTCTTCAAAAAATTTATAGTATAGGTAATAATTTCAATTTTACCATCATAGTCATATAAAATTCATAAGTAATTAATTTTAAAAATTTTGTTATAAATATTTTCACATAAAGATCTAAAAACAATGTCATCGACATAAATTTTCACAATCAAAATATCATTACAATTTTCTTAATAAATAAAGTAGGATCCAAATTTCCCTTATCAATTTTTTTTTCAAAAGAAAAATAGTTAACTATTCATTCTAATCTCGAGGATCTTATTTCAAAAAATCAAAATCCTTAGATAGTTTCCAAACCTGATGAGGAGGATTTTCATTTTTAAAACCAATGTGTCGTCTAACATATACTTATTCATAAATATAGCAATTTATATAAGCGATTATGACACCAATTTGAAATAATTTAAATACCTTAAAATAAGTTTAAACTAATAATATTCTAATTTCTTCTAATATAGATAGTGGTGAAAAATATTATTCATAATAAATACCTTATTCTTTATAATACCCTTGAGTAAATAAACTAGTTTTAATTTTTAACTATATTTCCATATTTTTCATTTTGTTTCTAAAAATATATTTTTTTTCTAATAATATGAGAAGCATTCTATAGAACAACTAAATTCTACACATTATTTATAGTAAAAATGATTTAACTCATCCTTTAAAGATAATATTTAATTATAAATATCTAAATATTAATTAATATTCTTAGTAAAAAAATAATAATTTAAATCATGACAAAAAAAATATTCATAACATATTTTCTAGTTTGAACATTTAACTCAACATTTCTAGTCACATTATCTATGGGATTATCTTTATGGGTTTTCCAATATATTTAATGAATAGATTTGGATTTAGAATTAATATTATCTCCCAAAAAAATGTGCATATTTATCTTGAGCTTATTCTTCTTCAAAATTAAAATTTCAAAAATTCATTCTCAATTTGACCGATGTCATCAACCATTTTTAAAAATATTTTTCATCAAACATAAAATGAATTGATTCATTAACCATAATGGTTATTTTATTATCTAATATATATGCCTTACTATTTTTTGAATATCCTAATAATGTTCCTTCATTGAATTTTGCATCAAATATATATAGATCACCCTTAGTATATAGAATGAAAATTTTATAACTGAACAGTCTAAAATTGAAAATTTTAGGTTTTCTCCCTTTCCAAATCTTGTAAGGTTTATTTTTCAAGAAAAGTACTTACAGTAATTCTATAGGAAATATAATAATATTTATTCATAGCTTCTTCTCAAAAATATTTATTTTGATTAAACTCATTTAAGATGGTCTTATCTATTTCTTGAAGGATTCTATTTTTCCAGTCAACTACCCCATTGTTTGTGTCTTTTTAAGAGAAAAAAGTTATGGAAATACACAATTTTCTCAAAAAAAAATTAAAAGTTTCAGATTCTAGAATTCACAACCATGACCTCTTCTAATTAATAAAATTAATTTTCCTTTACTATTTTTAATAAATTTAAAAAAAGTGATAAACTTAGATAAAATTTTAGATTTGTGTGTAAGAAAATAAACTCAGGTATATCTAGTAAATCATAAATAATAATAAAAAATATATATCTTACCTCCCTAACTAATATGTTTGATAGGAACAAATAATTTAAAGGAATATAATCAAGAGGCCTTATTAGTTTTACTTATTTAATTGGATTGAAACTACTTTTGTGTTGTTTACCTTTTATGTAGGATTCACAAACTAAATGGATATCTTCCTTAAGTTCAGGTAACTATAGAATGGTTTGATTCTTCAACAGCTTGTGAATCAAACTAAAATTATCACATCCCAAACTCTTATGCCACAAAAGTTTATCAAATTATATGAAATTATTAAAAAAAATAGTTAACTCAAAAAAATTGAATAATTTTTTTCTTTTAAATTTTCATAAACCAAAATGGAATTATCTTTAAATACAATACATTTTTAATTTTTCAAATTTAACAAAAAATCCATCATAAAATAATTTGGAAATTATTATTGGATTATGTTTCAATCCTTCCACATATAAAAATTTATAAATAATGACATAATTTGAAATTTAAACCTTAGTGAAACCTTTTTCATTTCCTTTAGAAATACCATCCAAAGTAACATTACCTCCATCACATTTATTGAATGATAGAAAATTTGATACATCACCAGTCATAAGTTAATAAAATACACTATCCATATACCAAATAATATTTTTGATCCTTCAAAAATACATTTTATACAATAATAGATTTAGGAAAGTTTTGAAACCCTAGAAAATTAGGTCTAATGGGATTAAAATTTGAATTGTTGGGATTCCAAACTAATTTCAAACACTATTTTATGGGGAATAATGAAGATGAAGATTTATAAATGAAATACATATTATTTTCAAGATATTTTGGAAATATAAATAAGAACTCATTTTCACAAATTCCTTCTATTTTCAATCTAAAACAAGTAGAAATAGATTTAATTAAATTAGTGCTCATAACTAATATTGAATTATATATTTGGGTAAAATTATTATCACAACCAATAGAGGACACCTTTTAGTTCATTTAATTAAAATTCATTATTTTTTCAAATTTTTCCCTACCTTGAAAAAAAGTGGATACCTTATACTTTAAACCATTAATTTTTTTCATTGGTTATTAATTATCTTTAAGAAAAGTATCCTAATTAAATTATTAATCTTCATTTAATATTGATTTCAAATCAATATCTCTCTTTAATTTTTCACATTGATCTAGAGAAGTTTTTAGATTTTCTTGAGAAGTATTTATATTTTTATGAGACATTTTTGAGTTTTCCTAGAAAAATTTATTATGTTATCCTTTTTATTTAAGATCATCCTTTTGTTGAATATTAATATTCTAATATAAAACAATAATATTTAAAACTCTATCGTGAATTCTTTAAAATTATTTTAAAAAAATATTCTATAGTGGGTTCTCTATAATCAAATTTAGAGGAAGAATAATATGTGGAGTGACTTGCTTGATTTGATCAATCCATTAAGCACAAACTTACTACATCATTTTTGAACCATATTCTTCATCAGAACTTGAATCCTTAGTTCAACTCCATCCATATTCCATTTATTTTTCTCATTCTTGTATTATTTCCTCTTATTTTTTTCATTATTCAATCTTTGAAAATAAGGCTTTATGTGCCCCCTTTTTTTCACTCATAACAGATTATATATTGAGCATAATTGGAGATAAAATTACCATTCTTCTTCTCATTTAAATAATATTAAGTATAGTATTTTAGAAATATTCTGAAATAGTCCCTCTTTTTTCTATATCCTCCCACTGTAAAATATATAGTATCATTATTTTTGCTACTCTATAACTGATAATTAGAAGAGTAAATAGAATATTTTAACTTGAAATAAATTACCTTATTATTTTTATTACCTTTAGTAAAAAAAATAACCTCTAAATAATATTTAAATAGTTTTATAATAATCACATGAAAAATATATTCCAAGAAGTTTTTACTTTCATCTATAGAAAACTTTTTTAGCAGGCCACTTATTATAAAGTTCCCTAAGAACTCTTTCAAAAAGAACAGAGTTTTCCAGAGTTTACCCTAAATAAATTATACCATTTACAATACTATTAAATATATGAACATTTTATTAATATTTTATCCTTTTACAATTTAAAATTCTTGATATTAAGATCTCAACATGCCTAACTTAGTTTTAATAAGCTTATCTAATCCAATATGTGTAACTTATAGGATTTTCCAAATGTTATTTATTTTTTACATACAGATACATGACTATACACATTTTTATTTATTTCATAATATAAAATATTCATCACCTTTTAATTTAACACTTATTTTACCACATAATTACCTTTAAACAAGCATTAGATTTAATGGTTTACTTTCCATAAATCTATAACATAATACTTACCCTTATGAAACCCATAGAAAAATCACTCTGCCCAAATGTAACCCCAGAAAACCTGGGGTTACCTATATGTAACACCATAAAAATTATCTCCACTCTTATGTAACCCATATTAACATAGGGTTACCTTTAAACACAGCAATAAAACATGTATAAATGATATTTTAAGAACCTAAAAGATATCTTTAGACTAATAACTATTAATGAAACTTATAGAACATGATATAAATATTCAAAGAATTAAATAACAAGACAAATAAAATAATAAATACGTAAGATAAAAAATAAAATATAACCCTTATTAAAGTTTTAAAAATTATAATTCTTTATAATATGTTAATTTTTAATTATCAAAACATAATTATTGAATTTTATACAAGGTTACACTTCAACATTATCCCCTTTTTTTATAATTATAAAACCATTTACAATTTCAAAAACTATCCCCCTTTTTGAAATTATCAAAAAATAAAGTTTTAATATAAAATATAATTTTAAAATAATATATCTCCCTCATTATTTAACACATTGTCACTAGCTATAAGAATAATAATTCTTGAAACTATTGGTATGGAAAAAAATTATGGTAGTGATTTTTTTATGTTGAACATATTTTCTGATCCTAGTTTATTATTATGTGAAATTTTTGTTTCCCTTCTTCCATATTTTATTCCATTTAAATTATTAATAACTTATTTCATGTGTTTGGACCCCCACCCCCCCAAAGTGTGGGAAGATAATGCCATAATTCCATGTGGGATTTCTTGTTTGTTTAGTTATGTATTAGGAGAAATCATTCTCAGTTATTGTAAGTTGATTCCTTGTACCTTTCCCCCACATGTGGCAATTGGGAACAAGCCTGAGAAGATGTCATAGACTGTATTGAATAACTGAATTAGGGGTAGGTCATGTTGGTTTGAGACAAATGGTATTAGATCCCAGTTGTTATTTTCATTGCCTGGTAAATAAGACATATTATTATGAGAACTCAAGAGGTAAATCACTAGTGGGTGTCTGACTACCACCTACTCAAAATGAAACCTTAGTTACCTGGGTATCTCGCAATTTTTATATCTCAAATTCAATCTTGGTTCTCAGATATTGGTTCAAGGATGTTTTAAAGATTTATAATTTCCATTTAAGTGTTTATATTTTATATTAATGATTTATAAGTTATTATTTAAAAGTTTTTGGTTTTGATGTGGTATTTGAGAAGGAATCAAGGGTCACATAATTATTATATATAGTTTGGAAAATAGTTCTATGACCATGTTGACCAATATAGATAACCCTCGATTGGGATTAACATATTTGGCATAGGGTTCTCTAGAACATGTGTACAAACCATGAATTGTTGTAAATTCTATAAAATTTCAAAATTTTAGTTCCTTGGGAATTTTTAATTACTTTAGTTTAATTTATGGTTGATTATTAATTGATTGAGATATTTTCAATGGGTTAATAATATTTTTTGGATTAAATTAATCTATAATTGTTTCTGAGAACATGTGTGTGTTTCACAAGAGGTTAAACTTAATGAATTGGGAAAAAATTTCAAAAATGTTTTGGATTCTCAATGAGAATTATATTAGGAAAATACTTTTATTGTGCATTGATAGTGGTTGTGATAAATTTATTGATGTCTTTTATATATATACTATGCAAATATATTTCCTAAGGGGTATTAAAATATAAAATTTTTGAAGAAAGGGAGTGATTAATAAAGATGTTTTCAAATGTATTATAAAGTTTATTGAAAAGGGGTGATTTAAAATGATTATAATTCTATTAAAAATAAGTTTTTATAAAATATATCATGTTTAACTTTGAATCTCTTTGGTATTTTGAGATTAAAATCTTGATTTATATTTTTTTTTCTTTGTGATTATGGATTAAGGATATTTTTTTATTATGTTCTATGTTTATTTTTGTTATTGAGTGCACCCTCACTAATTCTTGATGTGAATAGTTCCCCACATGTAGACCCATTGATTAATAAAGTCCTTCCTAATTCGATCATTCATTTTCTCAGGTCACAGAGCCTAATGATCTTCCTCATTCATCTTAGAGTATGGATTTCATTATAGAATTTTAAAATCTAAACCTTCCTCATTTCTATAATAAACCAAACTCTCTAGGTGTATAAAAATTACTATGTATTATTAGGTAGATCCTCATACATCTAGAGTTCCATGAGTTCATATAACTAATCTTATAACCTTTATATTGGAAGGTCCAAGTTAGAAGTGGTGGAAGTCCATTATAACAATGAAACAACAGAATGACCTCTCCTATGGGGGGTTTTAAGGTACTATTTATTCATAAGTACTTCCCTAATACCATGAATATATCGAAGGGTAAATAATTTTACATCCTCATAAAAGTTATTCTATTATTTTTTGAGTATGTTGGTCATTTAGATGAACTTGTATCATATTTTCCTAACCTCACAGTGGATGGTTCATTTAAATCTCTTTATTTTATAAGAGGAAATCAATCGTATATTTTATCAATATTATCCTTGACTTTCCTCGATGCCTATGAAGAGGTGGTGAGGTAGGCTTTAAAAATATAATATATTTTGTCTAGTGTACCAAAAATAGTTGATATTTCACCAATCTCCAAACATAGTAATGGAAGTGCTGTCATAGGGAAGGGGAAGTGGGATAAGTTGTATTAGGGGGTGGAAGAATTAAAAGTATACCTTTATTTTCTTTTTTATCCACCTATAAAATCAATCCCCTGGTGTTCGATAAGCATGGAAAACTAGGTTATAAGAATCAATTGTGTCAAGAAACTCCCAGTACATGTCATAGTTTTGATCATTTGCATCACCTACTAAGTAGTTTCTCGTCAGAGAGGTGGATCAAGATATACACCTTCAAAAGATCTCCCGGTTTAACCTGTTAAACCTCATGTCAATATGGAAAATATTTAAGGTATTTCTTGATGGTTTTTACCTTTCCTCGATTCTCCCACTATCTGTGTGATATTTTAAATGATAACACAAGAATATCTTAAGAAATTTATTAATAACAGAAATTTTATATGGTTAATTCTGAATTTTGATGACAGTATATAGTGGCTTTTGGTATTGTGTTTCTTCCCATTGGGAATTTGGGTTTTATTAGAGTTTTATAAATCCTTTTTAGTTTGTAATTTTAAGTTTTGATGAGAGTTATTAATATGGTAGTGTGACCATCATGGAAAGAATTCTCGTAATGAGAGGGTGTCTTTTACTGGAATTAATGAATGTGGTCCAGTATGTCCTAGGTGGAATATTGTCTTCCCTTCCATAAGGGGTGTCTTTTACATTATATTATAGAATAATTCAAGGGTGCTCATAAAATTTTTATGATTCACGGAAGGTTCCTTTTATCGTATTCATGCTCTGGTCAGGTTTTTTCATGTTATGAGGTTATGTATTTAAAATAGTTAACCTTATTATATTAGGAATTGATGTTTTTTTACCTTGGTTGGATTATATTATTTTTCTCTTGAGTGTATTTTTGTGATGGATTTGAAAAATAAGTTTTTCCCTTGATCAAATAATTCTTATAGAACTTTTTGGTGGTAGAAAGTGTTATGGTGGGGAGAATTGTCACAACACATCCTCTAATTTTCTTACTATTTATTTATTGGTTGATTTTGATTATTTTAATCAATTTTTGTGTCAAATTGTCTTGAGATTTTAAAAATTTAGTGTTTTAGGGAAATTTATAAGGTTTACACATGTTTAGAACTAACTATGTTTTCTACCTATGAAAAAACTCTAACACTTTTTAGAGGCACTCACATGGTTGGTACAAGGATTGATAAAACATACATCCAAAACCAAATAGAATCCCTTAAGTCATATAGTGAGGATTTCATGGTTGGAGAAAATTTTGATAAATCATGCAATCAATCTGTCCAAGTTTTCTAGATTCATTAAAAATATGAAATTACCCATATACCCCTTTTAAATTTAAAACCTCAAACCCATATTCCTCCTCTCATTTGGCACACATATCATGTACACCTTTATACTTTTATTCCCTCCCCTTTAGTGATTTCTTGTATTTCATTAGGGATTAAAGAATATTATTCAAGGTAATCACCTCCTAGTTCTTTGTACTCCCTCTTTAATTCCTTCATTCTTGTTTTCTTACCCTATCGATGTTATAGAGAACTAATGTTCTTATAAGATCATGTTTTTATTTCTACGTTCATTATCTTGGGGTTTATTTTGTTCTTTTATAGACCCTTGGACATTTTTTAAATAATTTTACATTTCGGTTTTCAAATGAGATGAAATTAAAGTAGGTTTCC
This sequence comes from Viscum album, assembly GCA_963277665.1. Lineage (NCBI taxonomy): Eukaryota > Viridiplantae > Streptophyta > Magnoliopsida > Santalales > Viscaceae > Viscum > Viscum album. Next base: position 1,973,066,640 of record OY728151.1, read on the forward strand.
CCATGCATAAGCCTTTAAACCTAAAATCAGAATTTTATTTAGGGTTTTAATATATTTTATAAGTATTTTAAAAAATCTATTGAGAATATTTAGTGATAATATCCAATTAAGGATATTTTTCCTCAAGATTTCATGTAAAATTAAATGATTTTTTCTTTTAAATTAAATTATAAATTTGTTTCCAAATCCCTAGTACACTTATTATTCGATAAATTTTCACATTTGATATTTTAAAGGATTTCCACTTTTTGAGGAATTTTTTTAGTCTTTAGACCAATTTCTATAAATTATACTTTCAAGATTAAAGTTTTGTGTTGTTATTTAGAGGTTTTTTCGATATTTTGAATATTTTAAATTTTATGAAGATTACTTGATTTGATTATAAAGGTGTTTTTAATAACTTGTTTTCTTATAAAACATCTTAAAGACTTGTCATAACATTATAAAGATGAGTTTTCCTAAAATTTTTATGCTTGAAACATTCCCCTACTTTTTATATAAAAAATAATTTTGAAATTATAATATTGTGATTCCATGTAATAGATTCCTCATTAGGGGAAGTTTAAAATGTTTTATTATACTTGAAAATGGGTTTGTTTCTATGATGAATGTTTGAAGGTGAGCTTGGGGTTTATTTTACTATCCATATGATTATATTTTATGTGATAATTGTTTGTCTCACCTTTATTTACATATCACGGTAAGCTATGGGTATCTAGGTGGGAGACCTAGGAACACTTGTTTCACTAGGGTATAATCATTGTTTTTTTTAGTTCCCCTAAGGTCATAGTTTCTATACTTAGATAGTTTCTACTTAGTTAGGCTAAGTAGCATAAAATTTGGAGTATGGTCTGGTTGTTGATATTTGGTTTTGGTCTTTCTCTATATTGATTATGTTCTCATGGTTTTAGATTATCCTAAATGATCCTAGGTTCCCATGATATTTGAAATTTTTTACTTATATACTAGTATGTGTTATTATTATTTAGTTATACTTTTTTTTATTAAAATGATATGATCTTTATTTAAAAAAATTATGAACTATTTTACACTTTCTTTAAATGTTTCATCTTCTTTAAAATGTATTTTAGAATGATTTACATAATTTTATAAGTAATTGGTTTTTATTAAAATAAGTGGGTTTTAAAATGTAAGTGATTCAGTATTTATTTTCAATGTAAATGTGAAGCTTATTTTATAAATGTATTTAAAACTACCTTGAATTGATTTCATTTTTAAATTTCATGCATGGGGTGTGTGGAAGATACCTTATAGTAATTTTGTGATCATATCTATCATATTACAGTCTCACTAGGTTCCGCTAGGCAGTTGTTATTGATCCTTATGTTTTTTAGGGAAATAAGGAGGTGATGAGCAATGAATTCATTAGCTTGTTACATTGAGTTGGTTGGTTGGAGTTTACTATTTTCCTTTTTATGTAGTTCATCATATATTTAGCCAATTCGGTTTCCATATGTTTTTTCACCTCATTATATTCTGGTCATGTTTCTCTATTTCGATTTATTTAATGTTGAGTGTGTTTCTTGGTTTTATTTTATTATTATATAAGATTTTTCTTCCCTTATAAGTATTTTAGTTTATATTATATTTAGTAACTTGTTATTTAATGTGATTGGACCCTTCAAATCATGTGAGGCCCATGCCAAACATCCTGGTAGAAGTTATTTTTTTTATTATTATTGAGAAAATAATTCACATTGGTTATCATTTGATTTCACAAAGCTTGTCGCTAAACCAGGAAAATAGGAAACATGCCTCGGAAAATGTCATGAGCCGACTTAGGTACCTGTATCAAGGGTTACCTAGGTAATTTTATGACATTCATCTCATCCATTGATTAAAATCTCAGATACCCAATATATTTTTCATTTTTAACATATTTTTAAGGATATAACAACACTTATTAAATAAAACTAAAGAATTAAAGAGAACCAAATTCCAAGATCAAACATGATAGAAAAATTAAATCTTATATAAACTATAAATGAAGAAACTTTTTACCAATCACCAAAGAGATCCATTTCATTTTTCTTCATCTTGTGTTCTTAGTGAATGCCACAAAATTGGTATCTAAAATACATTCCTCCTTCCAAGGTATCCATGGGATATTATAAATCACTCATTGTATAACTAGGATCCTCTCATCAGTCATAGTATGGTAGTTACTTGTAAAGGAAAAGGGTGAAGATGAAGAGAGATACCAGAATGAAGAAGTTTCATACAAGAATAAACAAAAAATATAACACCCAACACAAGGTAGTAGGATCATTTATAAATCCATAAAAGAAACTCATCTATTGAATAAACATTTAATCTTACATTATAATGCATGGGTAAATTCTACATGACTAGTTAATGCAACCCCTGCTTGAATGTATCAAAATCCCATCCATTGTATCATATGAATTATTTCTTAAATGATATCTTACATGGAAGATACTCTCTAATAAAATATATTATCATTAGGATTCCTATAAATTGTAGTGTTTTATGGTATATCTTGACATATGATTCAAATTATAACACTTCCATACAATATAACCAATCATAACCTACAATTAGATAAAGGAATTATCATGATTATATGCTTTACGATATCGCTAAATCATATAATATGATATGGCCATTACACATCATATGTAAATGGGATTTAGGGAATATCACCTACAATCATCCACTTTCACTAAAGTCATTTAGACTTTTTTCATTTCACATTAAATTGTATCATATATAATAACTTGTGAATCCATATCCAAATTTTTTTTGAATATCTTCCAAAACACTTTTGGAAAGTTATCATTAACTTCACTGAGTATCACATAATATGCAATAACTTAAGAATACACATTCAAAGATATTATTTATTTACTCTTAGATAATTTAATATCATCTATCTGAGTTAATAACAATCTCAATTCATTCAATCAAAATTTTTGACCACATGGGCCTTTGTGTCTTCGAAAAAAATACAAATCATCGGGTTTATAACTATAAGGAAAGAGCATCATGTCATACCCTAAATTTTATTTATTAAATTATTTGATATTACTTATATTAATTAGGAATTTTCAATAATATTTGATAATATTTTTTAGTTTTTTAAATTTTTAAAGGGGAACATTGTTATAGATCACAGTTTCAAAACCCATAGAGAAACTCTGTGTATCTAGTATTTCTTGGACAAAGCCATTTGTAATAGACTTTGCATGACTTTTTAAATAATGAAATCTCTTAGTAGTAATAATTTTTTATTGTTATGATTTCCAAGTGTAGGTGGTCAGTTTTTCGCATAGTTTATTATATTGTGTGGGTAAACTACACACAACTCTAGAAAAATAAAATTTCCATTTCATTTTATTTTATTTAAATTTTTTTTCTTTTTTTCTTTTTTTTTTATTTTTTTTTCTTTCCCCCCTCATCTCCCCTTACCTACCTCACATCACACCCCCCTTCATATCCCTATACCTCATGGCCACCCCTCTCCCCTTATCCTTCATCGCACACCACCCCAAGGCTGAGCCTTCTCCCTCTCTAAGGCCTCCTCCCCCTGGTCCCCTCTCTCTTACTCATTTGTGACACCACCAAGTCTAAACCTCATAGAAGAAATTCCCCCATTCTCATGTATACTTTCCATGGTTATTACACTCTTTTTTCTCATGATTCAGGGTTGGAACTCATAAGTATGGTCTCCACTTCCCTCATCACTCTCTACCTTCTCTCAATTTTGTCCCCCCACCCCCCATCACCAATATTTTTCTTGGTTGAACTCTATACCTTAGGGTTTACCTAATTTTTTATGGTTTCTTCTGTGAATATATTTTTTCATAGATTATTATTCCCCAAATGGGTGTCTTACATCAAAGGCATCACATTTTGGTTCTTTATGTCTTGGTTACTCTTGATAAGAGGTAGTTTACACCATGTCTAAGAATTGAATTTAATAACTATAGGATTCATGATGTTTATAAATATTTAATTTCATTAATAATTCATATGTATGATATTCAAAATATATTTCATGAAATTTACAAATGATTTTCATTTAGAATAATGACATTACTTGAAATTTCAAGTGAAACTAGAAATTACACGTATTTAAAATTATTAAATAGTTCTATAAAATTAAATTATAATCTTTTAAGTGGTTTTGACCCCATTTGGGTCAAGTAATAAATTGTAAAGCTTGGTTCATTTTTTGGAAATATTGAATAAAAAATGAAAATAATTTTTAAATGGTTTTTCAAATTTCCATTTTTATATTTTTTTTGAAATATATACATATATTTTGAAATGTATTTTTAGATATCTTTTTAAATTCCAAGTACTATAAATGTATGTATGTATGTATTTATTTATGTATGTATGTAAAGACATGAATATATATATGTCAATTCCACAAGTATACATGGCATTCTATATATATATATATATATATATATATATTTGTACAAATTCAGATGAGAATATGTAAATTTGTGAAATGAGATAAATAGGTGTGTGTGTGTGTGTGTGTGTGTGTGTGTTAGTGTATGTGTATATGAGTATAAATTAGAAAAGGGGTTTTCTAAAGGGCTCTCTTGGAACCATTAAGTGAATTTCCAAATGTGTTCATCTATGCAGGCTCCTCTCAAACCCCATTTGATTTTTATTGACATGGATTATGGCCCTTAGGGTGTTCTTGTATTTCATATTGTTTTATGGTTATGAAATCGGGGTTGTATATTGGGAGGTATATTGGGATGAGTAGACAGATTATTTGTTCAATTTTGTTTTCTAATTTATAGTTTATTTTCTATATATTTGATTCAGCATGGATATCTAATATAGGGAATGGTCAAGCCAATTTTTCATTAGTTTTATATTATTTATTTTACTCTAATTTGAGGTGTAAATTGATCCCATTATATATTCATGGGATGCCCTAGTTCTTATCTCCATTCTTTGGGGATCGGGAACACCCCTAGGGTATATCGTGGTCCAATTTAGGAATCTAAGGGATGGATGGCTCAGGATGTTTTCTAAAAAAAAGTAGTCAAATCAGCCATTTTCTTTTCCCTATAAGAACATTGACTCTCTCATGAGTGTACCTTTTTTAATTTGGGTAGAATGGTAGGATAAATTTTTTCATTAGGAATCGTGAGGTTTTTCATAAATGTTTTCATGATCACCACCTACCACAATGATACTTGAGTCTCCATGGGTAGTTAGGATTTGAATTTTGAGTTTAAAATTTTATTTTATTATTATTGATGGTATGTTTATCCTCATAGAATGACATGAGTTTCCTGGGGTTTGGATTGGGTTTTGGGATAGAAATAGAAGATGGTTTCTTAGTTTGAGGTTATCTTACATATCCTAATAAATCATACAAATAATAAACTCTCAATCATGTGATGACTTAGTTATTGTTTCATAGTGGGCCTATGGGCCCTGAAACGATGTGGTCTAGTAATTCATGGTTCCATATCCCATTTGATTTAAATATTTATACTTCCCTGAGTGATACCCAATTATGGAGGAAAAATTAAATGAATTTTTATGATATGTTTACATGTGGTTTATAATTGTGATGTGTTTTTAGTTTTATGAGTTTGTAAAATTTAATAAAACGTTAGTTTGTAAAATAGTTCTCAAGTATTAGTGAAAAATTATTGAGAAAATGGAATTGGTTTTTTGGAAATATTTTTGAAAATTATTTATTTTATTTTAAAAGTTGGTAAGTTTTTTTATTTTGAAATTGAATTTATAAATGTCTTAAAAAATGGATGATTTAGAAAAAATGGGGTATTTATTTTTTGTGGCCTATAAAATGAATGGTATTAAAGGGGGGAATTTGAAAAAAAAATGAAAGTAAAAGTTAAGTCTCCATTTTAAAAAAATGAGTGTTTGAAATTTTTGAAGAATATTTTTTTAGAAAATGGGTCTTTTTTAAATGAGGTTTTGGGAATTAAAATAAAATGGGAACTTATGATGTGTGGTGTTTTATTATTTTTATTGTTTAGATTTTTCCCTTAGTTCAGTAGGAATTTTGGGTCTATAATGTGAGGCATAAACTAGTAGATTTCAAGTTTTGTGTTTTTGTATTCTACCTCCCATATAAATCAAGGAAATTTCAGATGGGTTGTTTTAGGGAATAAATTCCAGGTAATTATTTTCCTTGATATGTGAATTTTCTCTTATTGGTCACCCTATAGAAACTTGGAATTGAGTAGTAAGGATATATTCTTTATTCCTATTAGAATCTAGTTTTTAGTTTTGAGAAAAATATCCTCCATTTTTCTATAGTAGTCTAGGTTAATTGGTAATGTATCCAAAAAGGTAGTTGTGTTTTGTGGGAATTTATGGAATCTTTTTTGTGAATTATTATTTTTGATAGTTTTTTATTTTTTGATGGATTCTGAAACAATGAGATATTTTTAGGTATCCTTGATTTAGTTGTGGTTGGGGTGATTCACTTAGAGTTCTTATGGGATTTTGGTTATTAGTTTGGTTCTTTTTCCTTGGTGGTATTCATGTACTTTTGGTTTGTGGTTTAGAGAGAATTTTGTGTAGTTGGTAGGGGATAGTGTATTTGGAGTTTGTTTTTGGATGGGTTGTTCGTGGATGATTTTGGGTTGATGCTTGGGTAATTGGGATGAATGTCCTTTTGGAAGTTGATCACTGAGGAGTGTTGATTATTGTGTGGTTCACCATGAGATGGTGTTCATGATTTTAGGAACTAGTTTACCCATTTTAGTATTGTGACCCAGATATAAGACCCATGTTGGTTCTAATATTGGAATTTCATAGAGTTTCTCCTCCTTTAGGTTAGTATGTTTGATAGAGGTTTCATGGTTTCTTTAGGAGCTCGGTGGATGTGTTTATTTCATTATGAGGCATCTCTTGGAGAGTGGGTGTTATTGGCCCACCATTTTAGACAAATTCTAACTGGTGGGGATATTATGATAGATATTGGTGCTAGTTAGGCCGTATGTCCCTCCTTGGTGGTTGGATTCTTCTTATAGATGTAGAATGTTACTTTTTTATGTGATAAGTTTATTTTGAGGAATCATTCTAGGTTGTGTTTTCCATCCCTTATTAATTGATTTTTTGGGGTAGAAATATTTATGATGGGAAGAATTTTCACACCCTGAGTTTTATTTATTAATTTATTTAATACTATTTGATATTATTTTGAGTTGCCAGGGGTTTTTAGGAATTCCATCCCAAAAAAAATAAATTTTGGAAGTTTTAAAGGGGAAAATGCTTAGTAATAATGGTTTAACAAACCATGATGAAATTGTGTATATAGGATCTCTATTGGAAAATCCATTTAGCATTACCTATACATGGTTTTTTAAAATATAAGGGATCTTATTAGCAATTGTATGATGTGGTTTTGAGTTCCTAGTATAGGCGGCATGGTTACCACATGGTTTAATAAATCATGTGGGTAAATCATGAATTCTTCCACTAAATTAAAATTTCCATTTTATTTTTATTTATTTTATTATTATTTTTCTTTCTCTCTCCCCATTCACTCACCTTTCCTCCCTTGCATCCCCCCCACCATGCACGACCCTATCCCTTATAGTCTCTCCTCCCCCCTACTCCTTTATCACACACCACCCCATAGTTGATCCCCCTCCCTCAATATGTCCTCCTCCCCTATCCCCCACTCTCTTACTTTTTTGAGAAACGCCCCACGACAAATCCCATGGCGCATGTATGCCCCTACCCCTTCCTGGATCTCCTCTTCTATAGAGATTCCTCATGGTTTTCCTCACAATTCATAGCCATCCCTCCTAATTTTGGTCTCTGATTCCATCTTATATTTATTTTCTCTAGATTTCATCCTCCTATATCCCCTTCATTTGGTTTGGATGAACCCTAGGCCTTAGGGTTTACCTGATTTTCTGTGGTTTCTACAGTAATTTGGGTTTTTGGTGGACTTTTTCTCCCCAATTGGGTGTCTGATTGAAGGTATCATGTTTCAAATATTTATGTATTGGTTCCACTTGATTTGAGGTAGTTTTCCCCATATCTGAGCTTCAAATTTATGAATCATTATATGATTTATTTTTCTCAATATTTTATTTAATTAAAAATCATCATGTATGATATTTTAAATGGAATTTATGAAATTTCTTATAGGTTTTCATTAGGCATAATTTATTTACTTATAATTTCTAGATTCATTTGAAATTACAAGTATTTAAAAAGTTTGAAATAATTATTTAAAATTAAATTGAAATTTTGAAGTGGTTTTGACCCCATTTGGGTCAAAAATTAAATTGAAAATCTCAGTTTTTATTTTTGGAAATTATAAATAAAAAATTAAATTATATTTTAAATGGGGTTTTTAAATGGACCTTTTTAGGATTTTTTTACATATATATTTATATTTGAAAATGTATTTTTACAGGTATTTTTAAATTCAAAGTATGAGAAAATTATTTTGAATTTGGGTTCTGAAGAAAATGTGAGCTTTATAAAATTTCCATTGATATATATACACACAGAGAGACACACACACATATATATAAATATATACATATATATAAAATTATTATATATATATACACATAGGTATACATATATATATATATATATAGATTTATCTTTATAAATTCATATAAAAATATATGGATTTGTGCAGTGAAATAAATAGGTATATATGTGTGTGTAAGTGTATATGAGTACAACTAAAAAATGGGTTTTTCTATTTGGGTTTATAAAAATTGTATTTTAAAAGACTATATAGAACCTTTAAGATATTTTACAAATGTGAGCATGTGTGAAAGCTACTATAAAACTCCATTTGGTTTTTATTGACATGGATTGTGGACCTCAGGGTGTGCTGGTATTTCATATTAAGTAAAGGTTATGCAATTGAGGTTGTTTGTTTAGAGGGAGACTATGGGTGAGAAGAGGGATTGTTTATTTTCTTTTCTTTACTATTTTTTGTTTATATTCTATATATTTCATTTTTAATGGATTCTCGATATACTGGTGGGTGATTTTTGTGTTTCATTGATTTTATATTTCTTCTTTTACTATGATTTAAGGAAGAAACCATTCCCATTGTATATATATGTGATGAATGACACTTTTTTCCAGCCCATGGGGATTAAGAACACCCATTTGGTATGTCATGGGCCAATTTAGGTGTCTAGAGGATGGGTTTATTAGGTTGGTTTTTGACATGGCCTCTAGTAAAGCATTAATACCACTCATCCTATAAAAGGATCTCGTGTGATCTCCATCAAACACATGTATCTAAGCTTGTGTAAACTAGTTGCGTCACTTTATAGTGTGCATTATCATATGTACCTTTTTTTCATGACATTGAGTGACTGTGGGGCATGAATAATGTTAATACCATATTAAAAACTCATGCATTCTCAATTCTTTGAGTACAGACTAACAATATTAATGAATACATCACATTTCATTCAACTTTATTGATGAATGCATCATATGTCCCTCATTTTAATAGATAAGAAAATAATATATACTATATAGTAACACCTACACACTCTTCAATCTATCTCAATTGAGGTACCATATCTCATACTATCCATACAAGTGGGAAAATACTATCTTGTTTTATCACGAATTGGTGACATGATCAACAACATTCCCAACAGCCCATAGATTATCTAATCCCCAAGGCTTGTGTAATAAATATATCAAAGTATGAATCTTATCATTCTAGGTATCTCACCAACCACAAGAATTGAGGATTCCAAATATGATCCATGTACCCCTAGTATACCAAATACATAATGTATGAAACTCCAAGTGGTATACCTCACGGTTCATCTTATGGGGAAACTATTATATGGTCCATACTTTTAATAAAACCTCCAAAATAAGCAACCATGTTCCAACAAAACTTAATTCGTTATAGGATATGTGAAATGGAAATTACATCATCATAACTTCCTTCCTCATGACTGAGTGTATCGAAAGTATGTAGAATTCATACCCCACTTACCACATAAAGACATTATTTGACCGTAGAAAAAAACTCACATATATTATAATAAATGAAAATGAATTCAATGAAATGAAAAATACTTCACCACCCAATAATATCCCACTTGAATAATTATTTTGAAAAACCCTGTAAACTCTATATTAATTATGTAAAACTCCTCATATATAGAAATTAGTGTTTCTCAACCTTCCATCCATTCACCCAAGTATCACTAAGGCACGGTGTTGCCTCAGACATTCTTTAACTATTTTATTGGTGTATATATCCACCAAATTTTGGATTCAAAATAAATTTTTTAGATATATCTCATAATACTCTAGAAAATTTTGGAATAATTGATACTTTAGGTCAATATATTTTTCCCTTACATGGAACATCAGATTTTTAGCCAAGTGGATTGTGTTGGAGTGAGTTACCTAGAACCATATACATTGTACTTTATGGTTAACTATATATTCATAGTGTATAATATTATTTATATCTTATAAAATTATGATTATTATTTTACACTACATAAATTTTATAATAACCATAAATTATTTTTCTTTTTTAATGGTTATATAAATTCCCTATAATGATGAGAATATTAAGTGCTATGATGATTTTCTTAAATACATGTTTTCTTTACGGATGATATCATGTGAGTAGACATAGATGATATAGGCTATTAGGGGTATGGGACTCATAATACATTGAAACCTATTCTTATAAAGTTTACCCTTAAAATATCTAAGAGAATAGGATTGTGATAATAGACCCCGCCAATATTAAAACCACATGTTCTATGATTCATTGGATGTTCATATCTACGAACTTGTGTGATTATATAAGGACCCATCCCTAAAACTTACATAATATTATGTTTTAAATCAACAAATCATTCTCTTACATTTTAGGATATTTTCAGATTTATAGTTTTAGATAATTATGTCATATCTCATTCATTAAAAATCATATATATAAAATGTGGACACTTCTGATCAGTACCCATTTTTACCATAATATAAAACTTTTGAAATAAAACATTTTTTATTTTCATAAAAAATATTCATGACATTAAACTTGACTTATTCATTTCCCTTACCCATCCTTAAATCATATTAAAAAAATAAAATGCGGTATGATCACAAAAATATTAGTAATGTACATAAAAATAAGAAGTTCGTTAGTCTAGTGAGGAACATGAAAACCTAGGAAATTTTTACCTTTATCTCAAATTTCTTTGAGAAAAATGAAATAAATCATTTTCTCATGAAATAACACAAACTTATTTCTCAAATAATTCATTCAAACCCCATAAAAATCATATATAAATCATGTAGGTGAAATTGTACATCATCATTCAAATCACTCTTACAAATAGAGAAATTGATATGGTTAAATTCTATCTACGAAGTACTCAATTTATTGGAGGGATATCATAGAACCACTCATCCTTAGTTTATTATGGAACCAATCATCCTTGGTTTATCACAGAACAACCATCCTTGGTTAATAACTTAACCACCAATCCTTTATTTATAATAGAACCACACATCATTGGTTAATAATATAACCACCCATTCTTGGTTTATAATGGAGCCACCCATCATCATATACAATTTTCAATAACCACAACAGAATCATAAATCATTAAATATTTCATTTTCATTATAAAACCCTTTAAAAAAATTTAATACCATATCAAAAACTCTTTCATATTTAAAAATACTCATTTGTTTTAAAACCCATTTTCAATACCAAAAAACCATTTTCCTTTAAAAACCCATTTTCTATAAAAAAGTACTCAGAAAAACAAAAAGATGGTATTTTGTTGAATAAAACATGAAATCTTGTAAATTAATCCAAACTTCAAATTATTATTATGGTGGTGGAAAAATTCATTGTTTCTATATACAATAAAATATAACATTCCTTTTTTTGTAAAGAAAGTCAATCATTCCATACAAAGATTCCTTTTTTTAAAATATATGATATAAAGACGAAAATTTCCTTCTTAAAACTATAATTTACCTATAATTATATTCATAAAATAATTTTAAAAATATATACATAGAATTGAAAGAATTTTTGAAGCAAAACTTTATAAAATGATTTTTTGAAGAAAATTCCCTTATCACTTTGGAAATATTTGAATCATAAGCCTCATGAAATAATAAAAATAAAAAAACTATAAATATCATGAGATTAGATAAATTAATTATTTAAAATGTTAAAGGGGCTTTGTATACACACTATAAAATATTATAGGTTTATAACATCTAAATATTCCTCAAAAAAGGAAACCTCTAGTTCAATTTGTAACACTTATTATTTCTCTTCCAGAATTATAATCTTATATTAATTATTTAATTTTTAAGAAAAATTTCAAGTTTATTATTATTTTTATTTCACTTATCACCATTTAATATATAATTACTTAATTAATTAATTATAAGTCGGATGTTTTGATGATATTTGGATTATGTCTCAAAAATTACATTCCTAGGTTGACTGTAATAAAAGAGGCCATTATTTTGAAATATCTGGAATAATAATGATAAAATAATTATCATATTTATACATAAATTAAACTTTTTAGAACCAATAATGAATTATGGTTATGAAAAATGAACTACGTTTTTATCATAGAGACGGTAGGTCGTACATACGCATGAGTAATGTTTCCATTTTTCAATAATCTTTATAGAAAGAAGGTGTGTATTGTTTTATCTTTATATAATTATAATAATACCATAAATAATATATTATTTATTTAAATATACTTATATAATTCATCCATGTCATTTATTGATAAAAAAAGAGTCATATGGCTTCTTGGAGGTTGTAGTTCACAAGTACGCATGAATGATGTTATCATTTTTCACTGTAAGAAATGAAATGAAATATTGTACTTTAAGAATGAAAAATATATAATTAATATAGTAATTATTTCATTTATATAAAATATATTCGTTAAATTTATCCATATTACATTCCATGTAAAAATTTAGTGAAAAATTAATCACATCGCTTCACGAGGTGGTAGTCCACCGTACACACAAGCAATGTTATCATATCCCCCACGGAATGAAAATTAAGAAAGTATATATGATATCATAAATCCATAAGAATAAATATTTTAAAAATATAATATATATAATTTTAATTCATCATTATAAATATCAGTGAGAGGGGATGATAGAAAATTAATGACATCTGTTCGCATGGCGGTAGTCCACTGTACACATGAATGATGATTTCATATCCCATTTGATGGAATGTGATATCGATTTAGGTAATTACATTAAAAAAATAAAATATAAATATATTTTTTCAAATATTTTTATTATATAATCATAATTTAATAACATTCAAAGGAGTTGGAATAAGAAATAAGATAAAGACACTCGTTTAAGTATGATACCTCTTCTTCAAACAACCTCCTTATATAAGCACCAAAATCTTTTTTAGAATGTATTTCTAAAAACAATTGATCTAAGTAATTGGTATTGAATTTAAGAAGTTATTTTTTAGTCCTTTTCCAGTCCAAAAGGATTTTAATGTGTGAATATGAAAGAATAGAGTGTGGACTTTTATAAGTGAGGTGAGTGGAACACTTGTGATTTTTGAAAAAAAAAGGTGTACTCACATTTTTCACATGCCAAAAGGATCAAAAATGGAAAATTATAAACAATTATATATTATAAGGTCTAAATATGTCTGTAAAATATATTTTAGACAATTTTTATGACATTTTAACCCTTATATATTTAGTTTAACCTCTTGGTAAACCTGTTTTCACCTTAACCATGGTAATTAATTTTTATTTTATTTTTTTCTATTTATATTGGTAAAAAATTAATTTTAGATTACAAGATAATATAAATTATTCTAATTCAAAATATTTAATCTATTTAAAAAAATTCAATTTAAATAAATAGAAATTTTTATTTTAAAATTAAACCTGCAGACATGAGGAAAAAACAGTTTTTATTAAGTGTATTTTTCAAGAAAAATATGATTTTATATTAACTCTGACTAATAATAATCAAGGTATGAAAAAAATTAATATTTAATTATATGTAATATATAAATTTAATTTAAATAATTTCTAATAGTTTATTATCTTAATTAATTAAAAATAATAAACATTATGTGCTTTAAAACATTTTTCAGAAAAAACCTCTTTTTAACCAAAAACTTTACATATACTAAAATAAAATATAATGTTGATTGAAAATTAATTAAGTGGATTAAATATAAATAAATTATTATTATTATACATTAAATTATATTAAAAACATAATAGGACTTTTAAATTACTTAATTTATTGAAAAAAATGATTTTTTTCCAAAAATCAGTATTTTTCACTATTCACTAAAAATAAATATATTCTGAAAATTTAGAAAATTTCATTGTAATTTAATTTTGATATGATGATTTCAAAAATTAAATTAATTTTTTATAATTTAAATTCTAAAATTTAAAATTTAATCTTATAAATAAAAACCTTATAATAAAAGGGTTTAGTTAAAACTATTTCCATTTTGATGTAAGAATTACTTCATATTTTTTTTAATAAATATAACTATATAATTAATGAAAATGATTTATTATATCATTAAATATTTTGGTATGTTATTCCCCATTTTTTAAATTGTGTCCTCAAAATTCTATTCACTTATAAAATAAGTGGGTATATCGTTCCCTCATAGCATTTTAATATTCCAATGTTTCTTCTTTGACCATTTGGTTTCTCCATAAAACCTTAACCTGTTAAATCATATTATAACTGAACACTTTCTCCCTATTCTCAATAATCTAAAAAGGATATCTTTTTTAAGAAATTTTATCTTCCAACTAAACAACTCCAACATTCAAATCATGAGATAAACCTAGCATGTATCTCCTTTATATAGAAACATGAAAAACATTATGTACCCAAGAAAGACTCAGGTGCAAAGATACTAGGTGGGAAACTAATAAAACTTTATCTATGATCTCATATAGTCTAATGAACTCTGAAATTAGATTCCCCTTTTTACCAAAATTTATAACACTTTTCCAGGAAGATACTTTAAGAAAAACATAATTACATGCCACAAAATAAATATTTTTCCTCTGGTTATCAGCATAAATTTTCTACTTACTATGAGTTGTCCTAATATGTTGCTTAATCAACTACACCTTCTCAGCCATTTCCACTACTATATATGGTCCTATAAACTTCCTTTATCCAACTTTAACCCAAAAATCTAGCATTTGACATTACTTTTCAAAAAAAATCCTCAAAAGATTCCATTTGTATATTGGAATTAAAACTATTGTAGTAAGAAAACTAAACCAAACTAATATATTGATCCCAACTTCCCTTATAATCCATTGAACAAGAATTAATCATATATTCCATGGTTAGAATCATCTGATTGTACTGTTCATTATGTTGAGGAAGAAAATCTATATTAAAATTTAATTCAATGCCCAAAGTTTTCTAAAGTCCTTCCAAAAAATTAAATGTGAATCTGGGATCACGGTCTAATATAATTAATAGAGGTACTCCATTTAATTAGACAATATTCTTTATATATAGTTTAGAAATATAATATAAATACATAGTACCATGAATGGAAAGTCAATGTGAAGATTTAGTTAATCGATCAACAATAACCCAAATAATATTATTACCCTATGAATTCATTGGTAATCCCACCATGAAATTAATTAATATATTTTCCCATTTCCACTCTATCATTGGAAAGGGTTAAATAATTCCCCTTTATAATTTCATTTTTCTTTAACCTGGTAACAAGTCAAACACTTCATTGTAAATTTTACAATATCTATTTTCATACAATCCCACTAGTAATACTCCTTATGGTCTATATACATATTAGTGTTTCCTGAATGAATAGAAAATAGAGAACTATAACCTTCACTCAAAAACTATTTATTTAACTATAAATAATAAGGAACATATAATATTCTTCAAAATAATAAAAAACCTTCTTCGACAATATTAAAATCAGGAAACTTTCCCTTCTTAATGGATTCTAATTTTTCCTAAAAATCATGAAACTCCTTCTGAGGATGCTAAATTCCTTCAAAAAAATTGACAGACTCAAACCTAAAATAAAACAGAGGATTTCCCTACATTAATAAAATATAGTCCAAAATTTATCAAATCATTAACCAAAGGGTCAAGTTCCAAATGTAACATGGTTATTGTGGATTTTTTTCAACTCAAATTATCAGTCACTTTGTTTTCTTTCCTAGTATGAAAAGAATCATGCAATAAAAATATTTTATTCATTCTATACATATTCTATATCTCATTTTCAATTATTTATATGTAAATTTATACTCAAAAATTCTACAATAAATATATATTTCACATTTAACTCAATATAAATGATGACTCAAAATTTTTAAATAAAAACCTATAGTAGCTAATTATGGATCCTATGTAGTGTAATTTAGTTTGTGAGGTTTCAACTGACGTAAAGAATAATAAATTACCTGATCATTTTGCATTAGGACACAGCCAATTCCCTTTAATGATTCAACACTGTTGAAAAAAATTCATTAATTCTAGAAGTTTGGTCCAAAACTAGATAATTCACCAATCTTCATTTTATTTTATGAAAAAAAATCATGACAATATTTTTCTCTACATGTATTTAACTCCTTTTCGATTTAACTAAATCAATCGGTAGAAAAGTAAGAAATTTTTTCAAAAAACTACTAATAATAACCTCTTAATCCATGAAAACTACAAATCCCTGAGACATTTTTTAGTCTTGTTCAATATTCAACAACCTTTTATATAAGGTTCAATAGTTATTCCATATTTAGAAATAATAACTCTAAGGAATGAAATTTTTTGGAACCAAAATTCAGGCTTACTAAATTTCCCATAAATTTTATTTTCTTTTAATATTTTATAAACCATCATTAAGTATCCTTCATTTTCCTTAGAGATTTTAGAATATACCAAAATTTCATCAATAAACACAACCACAAACTTATCCAAGAACTCATGGAAAAATCTATTAATATGGTCCCTAAATATTGATTCTACATTAGAAAACCTAAAGGGGGTAACTAAAAACTCATAATCCTTATATTTGAAAAAAAATGTAGTCTTTGGAATATATGTCTCCTTCGATTTTAACTAACAGTACCCCAAACTAAGATCAACTTTAGAAAAATATTGTGCTCCTAGGATATGATAAAAAAATCATCGATATGAGGCAACATATATTTGTTCTTAATAGTGAAGTTATTCAATGCTCTATAATCAATGAAAAGTATAATTAAACCATCTTTATTTTTAACAAAAAAAATAGGAGAACCCCATGGTGAATTTTGAGGGTGAATGAAACTTTATCCAGAAACTCCTATAATTTATTTTTCAAATATAAAAGTTCGAATTGACCCATTCTATATGAGGGTTTAGAAATAGGAAAAGAGTCATGAAATAAGTCAAGAGTAAACTCAACCTCCTGATCAGGAATAAAACCTAGAAAATAATCAGGAAATATATCCATGTATTCATTCACTAATGTAACATCACTAAATTGAACATTTTAATTATTTTCAAAAATATTATCAAAATAACTTTCACTGCCATATATAATAAATTTATTAGCTTCTTGTTAAGTTATCAAAGGCATGAAATCCTTGAAAAGAACTTTCATTGCTCTGAGGTATATCTTAGAATGATAAACTGGAAGTCAATCTATACCAAAAATGATATCAAACTCTACTATTACTAGTTCAACAATATTTTTGGGAAATATCATCCCACTAATGAAAATATGAATATTTCAATAAAACTTGTTTGTTTTAATACATCCACCCAGAATTTTCACCAAAAGTTATAACATACTTTTATAAGGTGATATTGCCAATTTACTTGTATATTTATCAAAAATAAAATAATGTTAAGATCTTGAGTCAAATAGGGTATCAGTATAATTTGAATAAACAAGTAACAAATCAGTCTCAAATTCACTTGATGGCCCATAATCAACCATATTAGTAGTAAAAGTTTTTTCACACCTTTTTGCTTCCGGTCATGATGATCCCCCCCCCCCCGAGTGACTAATTTTGGACACATGTTAGCATAATACCCCAACTCATTACAACTGAAACATATTACCACTGACTTTTCATTATTCTTCTTCTCTTTTACCATGCATTCGTGAGCCATATGTCTAAACATACCACTTCAAAATCACTTCCTAGACTTTATAAAATATTATACATGATTCTTTATAACAAACTACTCTCAATATGGGAACTTGGTTTTCTTACATCCATATTTATCTAATGGATAATTCTACTATTAATTCCGCACAAACCTTTTCTTACTCTTACCATCTCATGACACATAAGTTTCAGAAAACTCCATCTATAATTTCATAGCACAAATAACAACTTTCTCATAGATTTTAAATTCATTCACTATCAAATCTCTTCATAAACTTAGTTTTAACCCCAATTAATAACTATTAATTTTTCTATCAATGTCCCAAAAAAATATCGTACATACCTATCCAGTATTACAAAATTTTATTCATACTTGACTAAGTAATCTTTATCTTTTTACCTAAATTCCAAAAAAAATCTCCACCCTTAGCTGAACAACATTAGAGAAATATTTATAAATAAAAATATTCTTAAATGTGTCTCATCCCATGTGATTAATGTTATATTTCTCACTAATATTATAAACCATATAAAACTATTAATCATATTCACCTTCAAAATGATCAATGGAAAGAGTTGCCTTTTGATGATCCAAACATCCCATGAATACGAATATAGATAATTGATCCATACTTTAACTAGTATAGGGTCAGATTTTCCACTAAATTATGGGGGAGGTTGACTCATGAAATTCTCCACTATAAATTGGGTTCCACTCTAGCATGGATACCACCACCATTTATAACTTGTTTCAATTGATCCATAACTATAACAAATTGTTCTATTTCTAATCCATCCATCTCAAAATGTTAATTTGGAAGGATTTTTTCCTCTTTGTTCATTCCCACTATAACTTCCCTATTTCCTATATGTAAACCCACTATAAACAAGAATATTTTAGATGAATTAACACGTTAATATTTAAATTCTATATCATTTAAAATTAACTATAAAGTAAAATATTTTAAGTGTATACTATTATAATTATCATAAACTCTAAATTTATCTAAATCAACCTTTGATACCAACTATTAGGACCCAACCTTAAACGTTACATAATCTTGAGTTTTAAGCAAATAATTCATTCCCTTATATTTGATAATCTTTTTAGGTATAGAATTTTAGAAGATTAGTTCATATCTCATACATTAAAAAATAATATATATACAAAGTGTTAACTTCTCATTAGTATCCATTTTTTCAATGATACAAAAAGTTCAAAATAAAACATGATTTATTTTCATGATAAATCTACATAACTTTCAACTTGACCTCTTCCTTTCCCATTACCATCCTTAAACTTCGTGAAAAAAAAATTAATACATAGCATGAGTAAATAAACTTAGTAAGGGATATAAAAAGAATATTTATGTTAGTATATTAAAAATATGAAAACCCATGAAATGTTTAACTTATCTTAATTTTCTTTTAGAAAAATTCAATAAATCATTTTATCATGAAATCACACACACTTTTTTCTAAAATAAATCATTTAAACCCCATATAAAGCACATATAAATCATATAGGTAAATTGGTACATCATCATTCATATCACTCTTATAAATGGAATAACTGATATGGTCAAATTCCATTTTTGGAGTACCCAATGCATTGAAGGGATATCATAGACCCACACATCTCTGGACTATCATGGAACCACCCATCCTTATTTTATAATGGAACCACCCATTCTTGGTTTATCATGGAA
The DNA here is from genome assembly GCA_963277665.1 of Viscum album. Taxonomy (NCBI): domain Eukaryota; kingdom Viridiplantae; phylum Streptophyta; class Magnoliopsida; order Santalales; family Viscaceae; genus Viscum; species Viscum album. The sequence goes on from OY728151.1 coordinate 1,973,086,546, forward strand.
CTACCCACCATTGGTTAATAATATAACTGATTATCCTTAGTTTATAATGGAACCACCCTTCAATGGTTAATAACATAACCACCCATCCTTGGTTTATAATGGAACCACCCATCATCATAGAAATTTCCATGAACCATAACATAATCATAAATCATGGAATATTTAATTTTCATAATAAAATCCTTTAAAAAAATATTTTGATCCCATTTGAAAAACTATTTCATATATCAAAATACGCATTCCTTTTAAAATCCATTTTCAATGCCAAAATAAAATTTACTTTTAAAAACTCATTTTCAAATCCAACATACTATGAAAAGGTGAAATATATTTTTCTTCGAAGAAAACATGAAATTTTATAAAGGAATCCAAAATTCAAATAATGTTTATGGTGGTAGAAAAAATCATTTTCACCACACTTATTAAAATAGAACATTCATTTTCTAATTTGTAAATAAATTCAAACATTCCATACAAAGATTCATCTTAAAAGAAAATTTAAAGAAATACAAAAAATCCCTTATAAAACTCTCATGTCCATATAATTACATTCATAAAATCACTTTAATTATGTCACTACTGAGTACTAAAATTTACATGAAATGTACAACACATTTACTAAGTTATTCACGGTGTTTTGGTATGGTTTAATAGGTTTAAAATATATATGGTATCAAGATAAATTTTATAAATTTAATCATAAACATTTATGATCATTTTTTGAGTCATGAATATTAATTTAATTAATTTTAATAAAGTTGAGAAATTTTTTATCATCTACACTATTCTCTAAAGTTTCTAGATAGAGAAAGATCGAGAATGAATTAATACAAGTTTTGAAATCCATCATGTTATCTTCTATAAATCATAAAATCATTGTAAGTATTTATATAATCCATCCTAGAACCAGAAAATAGAAGTAATGTGTTTATAGGGATATGGTACACATGTGGATGATCTAGTGGGAATCTACTTTGATGTATTTGGGCTATAGAGATCTGGAAAAGAGTAGAAATCCCTAATATCACACTATTTAACAAGTGTACCATTTTAATTTCATTTTCATAATTAAATTCATTCACATAAGATCCTTAGCATGATTTGGGAATTAGAATACCGAATCACATAATTTAGGATAGACTCGGTGTTAAAAATTAAAATTTATCCTACTTTCTATCTTCCATTTCATATCTAGTTTCATCATTGGTATTATAGTGAATATGTTGTCATTTCAGTAAAAATTTAAATTAAATTTTCTATAATTTGGAAGAAGGTATTTAATATGGTCCTGATACCATTTATGGTGTGTTGATCTAAGTTTAAGTGTCTGATATATGACTGATAGAAGATTGATAGGATATTATAAATCAAAATAATGAAATTAATGTGTGTGGGTGGGTGGGTGGGTGGGTGGGTGGGTGGTGGATAGGTGTGGGTGTGTGTGTGTCATGTTGAGGGATGGTTAGTGTGTAGGGACTCACTAGAGAGGAGATTCATTTAGTTGGGGTTAGTCTGTCATTATCATACCTCCTCAAAAGAAAAAATAAATAAGTAAAAATATTTAATTTGATTGATATTACATCCTACGTTAACCAAAATACCCCCCCCCATATTTTAAAATTTTGGGGCAGAAGTATCTTTTTTATTATGAAAAATACCTCTTTTATGGGTATATGGAGAACTATTACATAGCCTGTAGGCCTGTGGAAAAGTGTACTATGAACATGACTTGAAGGCTCAGTGAAGTTTTATGCCAGCAACATCCTCCCTATATCGCCAAGCCTATGTCATGCCTATTTCCCTGCCTACCAGCATCATGCCTGTATAATGGACTACATGCATCATTCTTTTGTGACCTCCGGTATCGTATATCCCCCTTGGGGTTTACTAGGATTCAAACCATGGACTTTTGGATGTAGTATTTTTGGGTATACCAGTCAGGTGCCACCCCAACTGCAAAGGATATCAGGTAATAAGGTATTGTCGAGTGCTGCACAATGCCTTTCCTAGGCCCAACCCAGCACCTTCCACCATCCTTACCCAAATAAATTCAAGCATGGTAGGACTTGAACCTAGTCTATTTTTGTTTCTAGGGAGTGTCCTCCTTACATGGTACCACTTGAGTAACCCCAATCTAGTAAAGGATATCATGTAACGAGGTATTGTCAGGCACCACCCCATGCCTTTCCTAGGCCCATCCCATCACATGTACTCTATCCTTCCCCACCTATGTACCGTGGGTTTTATTATTATTTTTAAATAATATTAATGCATGCAATGCGAGCGGTCACTTTTCACTCAAATATAGCAGGTACCACTCCCCACTTGGTGACTTGATTCCCAGCTAGGTCACTCAACCAACATGTATCAATAGGGTACGGGTTTCATTTGATGGACCCAATAAATTTAAAAAAATCAATAATTATATTTAATTGTCTATAATTTATTAGAAATATTTTTGACGTCACGAGACATATTGAAAATTAATTAAAATTATTTTAATGTGAGTTTAAAGCATTAAAACCTCCCCTGAGTTTAATTTTATCATTTGTAATTATTATTATGAAATTTTATTGCATGTTGACTAGTCATGAGATGATATTGACTCATGTATGTTTGGTTTTTTATTTAATTTAATTTAATTATTTCATTTGTGTTTTAAAATGTGATAATTACTAATAATTTTGATAATCCACATATCACCTCTCCATATTTAAATATAAAAGGGACTTTAAATCCATATTTTAGTAATAAAATGTAACTTTCACATCTCGAGTTCCCCTCACCTATGTGTGAGTACACATTTTAAATATCCAATATATTTATAACAATGTGGTTCCAGTCAAGAGACAACATGCACCAAAACAAATGAAATGAATGGGAATTTTATGGGCACTACAATATTGGTCAAGACATGACTCAATTTATTCCCATAAGGTCTTAGTTGAACCATTATACTCCTAATGTATCAACCACTGGATAAAATCTCATGATAATTTCATTATTTACTCATGTTTTATTTCATGGTTAATTATTTAATTATGTGGGTGTTATATGATCACATATAATAGTTAACAAGCATGTAAAGATAAAAATGAATAATAACATTATGAATGTTTCTATTTATGGATGGATAAACATGTCATTGTGATCATAAAGTAACAATAATGATTAATAGAATCTAATTTAATTTTCCAATATATATAAATAGATTATGCATAAATTATTTTATCAGGACATGAGAAATTAAATATTTAAAATACACATAACATTAATAAGAATGTAAAAGGATAAAATAAAGAATATTTATGCATAAGATTTAAAAATACCTCAAAGTAAATATTAAGTATATTATTACCTCCATTATCTGAGTTCCATTGCACCCATAGTTGAAGTTTTGGTTCGACCATAGTCGAGGGAACTTTCAATTATTAGGAAGTCTAAACAAGGATAATAGGTTTACTTAACCAATTTGGTATTGGGTCTAATGGTCATAGTTTATCTAATAAAATTTGGAAAAAAGTATTTAAGAAATCCAATTCTAGGATACCAAGATAGAAGATTCCACTCAATAGATCAAATAACTATGTGTTAATGAATTTGGAAAGATACGCCTACGTAAATACCTTAAAGTAATTTAATGTCCATAATCTAGATTATGTGAAGGGAAAATGGATCCTTAATACTAGAATATCTATGAAATAGGATATTCCAAATCCAATAGTGGGGGATATTGGGATCTGATAAAATAGTGGGAGACTAAAAAAATTAAATTTATTACATCACAGTTTTGGTAATTGAGATAAATTACAAATACCTTCAATTATTTTTGTTGTAGAAAATGGAAAATAACATGACATCAGCATTATCACTACGATCTATATTGGAGAAGGATAACCTTCTCAATGGTATGAACATCCAGGAGTGGTACTTCAAATTTTACATTTTAATATTCCAAGAGATAAATTCTTGCATGATAGAGTCCCATATTTTTAATCCACCTATAAATGAGGCTAGTATGGTAGAACTAAAATTATATATAAAAAATTGGATGATGTCCTAGATGTCCAATGTCTTGTTCTGTCATGCATGCCCATAAATCTCTAAAATCCTTATAAATAAATGGATGTATATAGCATGATGTACCATATTAATGATATTTATCAAGAGAATTTGAAATAAGAGAGATTTGATATCTTTAAGGTAATATTAATGAGAAAGATTGAAGAGTTGGTGCAGTATGGGACCCGTGTAGTCAATATGGTTGGATACATTGAGTTATTGGACATCTTGGGCTCTATGCTATTAGATGATTTTCACACTGATATTATTTTATCCTCACTACATCACACCTTATCTATTTTTATTATGAATTATAATATTAGTAATAGTGATAATTCTCTCCTAGAACTCCTTTAATTTTCTAGGTAGATAAAGACATGATTTGGTAAAAACCTGGAGTCCTTATGTTGAATAAAATGAAAAACATGGAAAAGGACCATAAGATTCACTCTAAGTATAAGGCTCATGAGGACCATCCTTCTAAGAAGTGGAAGGTATAAATGCATGTAAAGTAATAATATGTAATATGTTTTGCATTTGGCAAGAAATTACACTGGCATAATAACTTCACCCAGTTGAAGAATCAAGGGGAAGCTTCATGTTTGTTTGTTATCAAGTAAAATCCTTCCATATCTACCAGTTGGTTATTAGATATAAATTTTGGTACTCACTTATTTATCCAAATATATTAACCAATTATATTCAAAAAAAATACAAAGTATTTGTGGATATTTGAGCTTCAAATGGTTCAATACTAACTTCCTTGTATATAGGATACTACCACCTCACATTTCCAATAGGATTGATCTATGTTTTAAATAATTTTTATTATTTTCCTTGTGTTTCCATAGATATTATCCCTATATCCATCCTAAATATGATTATTTTATTTTCATGGTTGAAAATAATAGTTTCTACTTTTACAAATATAGCATATTTTATGGTATGTCACATCTTAATAATGGTATTTATGTATTGGAAAACAAAAAACAAGTGTTTACAAACAAAAATGACTCAAGTTCATAAGAATCGTATGAAACCTAGTTATGGCATCAATGACTTCGAAATGTAAATGATAAGTTCTTGAAAAACTCTTTCATGATGGTCATTTAGATTCTTTTTAACTAAAACCATTAGACACATTTATTGATTGATTGTAAGGAAAGATGACCAAACCACCTTTTGGTTGAAAGGTTGAAAGATTCATAGAGCTTCTAGAATTGATTCACACTAATGTGTGTGGATATCTTCTATTAATAGATAGAAATGGTTATTCTTACTTCATTACATTTATGAACGACTTGATTATATATGGTTATGAATACTTAATGATATATAAGTCGGAATCCTTTGAGAAATTTAAGGAATTAAAGAATTATTTCAAGACTAAATATGGTAATAAGGTAAAGAATATTTTATCCGATCAAGGTATATACTATCTTAACCAAGAGTTCATATACTATTTATGGGATTTTGGGATTTTATCTCAACTCACTTTTCTTTAGATACCACAATAGAGTAGTGTTATTGAAAAGAGGAACCACGCCATATTATACATGGTGTGGTCGATAATTAATCATGAAGGCCTTCCATTATCCTTTAGGGGATATAAATTATAGAATGAAGCATACACAATAAACTATATTCCACCTAAAGTGGTAAATGGTATTCTGTATGAGGTTTGGTATGGGAATAAAGTTATGTTATTTCATACTCATGTATGGGATTGTAAGGCATTTGTTAAGGATATTTTTTGAATAAAACTAGCACCCTAAGGCATGAGTGTATCTATATAGGATTTCCTAAGTAAATAAAAAATATTATCTATATAATTATTAAGATAAAAGAACTTTGGTTGATCGGCACCCCGCCTTTATAAATAGGGAACACATCTTTAAAAGATTTTATGGCAGCAAGATTGAATTCAATGAAGTTTATGCTCAAGATATAAAGGATTTTCTACTTAAAAAATTACACAATACCATATGGAAGAATATATTCTATAGGTAAAAGTACTTTATCGGAGAACTGGAGAGGTTAGAAAACAAGAGAAATGTAGTTTTTAAGTCCTCAAGGATGGTGAATCATTATTAATTAACAATGATGGACCACTATCTTAAAGGAGTAAATATAAAGCTCAGAATCTAAAAGTTGGTAAGAATATGAAAAATCTAAGATTAATTCCAAGTATCAAAATAAACTTTAAATTATATTTGATACATCAGTTGATGTAAATACCATTAGGTGAAAATCCATATTCTAGAATAAAATGGAATTGGATAGTAAATTTAGAACCTATAAATAATTATTAGGGGATAATAAGTTTAATAAACATCATGGTAGATTATGAAGAAACCTTTTCACTAGTTTTAGTGCTAAAATGCATCAAAATAGAACTTATCATAATAGCTTTCCACGATTATTATATTTGTAATATGGATATCAAGATAGTTTTCTTGAATTATAACCTTATAGAATATTTATATTTGATATAGATAGAGGGTTTTGTGACACCAAAGGATGATAATAAGGTATAAAAGTTACAGAGATCCATTTATGGGTTAAATTAGGCATCCAAGACATGGAAAATTTTCTTTTATGAATCCCTTAGATAATTTGGTTTCAAACAGAATTCATGTGAGTCACGTGTCTATAAGTAGTTTGGTGGGATTGAAATCATTTTCCTAATAGTATATGTTAATGAAATATTACTACCTAGAAGTGAGATACCAGCATTACAGTCAGTTAAGAAATAGTTGAACACAAGATTTTTCATAAAGATATTAGATCAAGCATCCTAAATTCTAGAGATAATGATCATTATTGATAGATCAAAGAGTATAATTTCACAAAGTTAGGGTACATACATTTGATAGATACTGAAGAAATTTATTATAGAATAATCCAAGATCAGATTAGTTCTAGTGTCATATGGTATATATCACTCTAAGAAAATGTGTCCTTGGACATAAGAGGATTGAGATGATGGGTATAAAACGTTTTCAATATGTGATATATTCCATCATGTATGCAATGATATATACTAATATTAATGTTTTCTACACCTTGATCACGCTTGTAAAATATTAATTAGATCTTGGAGAATAGAATTGGACTACTGTTAAGACTATCCTAAAGTACCTGTGGAATAATAAGGATATATTCCTAGTTTATGGAGGAGATAAATAAAAAATCATCAAAGGATATACAAATTCAAGTTTCTAGACAGACCAGGATGATCTGAAAGCATAGTCAAGAAATGTTTTCTACCTTAATAAAGAAGCTGGGAGATAGAGGTACTTAAATTAGTTGGTGGCTTAAAATTCTATAATAGAGTCTCAGTATATTATGACCACTGAGGCATATAAAGAAATATTTTGTATATATAACTCTTTTTAGGATATTGATTTGGTTTCAAGTAGTAAAGATGGTATCACATTGTATTTTGATAATTCAATAGCAGTGGTTCTAGCTAAGGAGATCAGATCACATTAATAGATGAAGTATATTCTTTAGAAGTATCACCTCTTGAGAGATTTTTATCAAAGGGGTGAGGTCATAGTAAGTATATTTTACACTTAGTAAAACATGTTGGTCCCATTGACTAAATCCATATCTCACTAGAAGCATGAATATCATGTGAGAGAAAATGGAATGAGAGTCATTTGTAGTTGGATCTAGTGCAGTGGGAATCTGTTTGAACTGGTTCCCTATAATTAAATACTTTTTACTTTATGATTACCTATGTATACATGTTCTTGATTATTATTAACATATTATCACATGAAAGGTATTATTCTATGTTTCTTTAATGTGATAATGTATTTAGGGTATTTTTCACACTAAAATGTTATAGAAGTTCCCTATTATAATGAGAATCTTTAAGTGATATTATGATATTCCTAAATAATTATTTTATAGTAGGATGATATCCATTGGATAGAAATGGATGATTCAATAAATCTGGGATAGGGAGATCGTAAGACATTGAAACTTGTTCTTATGAAGTTATCCCATGGTAGTCTCCAAGAGTGATGTATTTTCAGAACAAACCTACCAATAGTAAATCCACATGTTTTATGTATCATTGGATGTTCCTATCTATGGATGTGTGTGATTTTACTTAGAGTTTAATATTATTATTTTTAATTCATATCATGAATTTTGTACTTTTAATTATTGTTATAAATTGTTGTTCGTAGTGGGTAACTCAAGAGGGTGGTGGAATGACTTCCCAAAAAAAATTCTATTATAAAAAAGTTCAAATAAAATCCCAAAATTAAAATAAATTTTTCCAGTCAATAAAACTATTAGTTTGATAAAATTTTGTTCTTTTAAAAGATTTCTCAAAGCTTGATTAGTGCTCAATTAAAACAAAATTGAAAATCACTTTTACTTTTGAAATCAATTTACTCAAAAAAATTCCTAAAATAAACACTAGTTAAGACTAACTATAAAAGTACCAATTTTGTTTTATAGTTTAGATAAAATGTAGTTTAAATCTTAGAAATGAATAAAAAAACTAAATCAAACAACAGAACAAAACAAGGGGTTCAGACTCAAGCCAAGACCTAATCCCCTCCACTTGGAAATCACTCACTACCAATAATATTATATGACTATAATATTATCTAAAACCTAGATCAAGTATATAAAAAACATATTAAAACCTATATAGGCTATGAACGGAAATTTTCCACAATAATAAATGGGATGAAAACAATCACCATCCATAAACAACCTCTTACACAAATACTGTGTGCATACAGATGAAAAGAGAGAGGAGAAAATATCTAGTATTCTCTATTTTTAGTGTAGGATACGATGTGTGATGATAAACTGAGAATAAAACACACTTATCTAATGTAAGTCTAAAAACATAAGGATTAAGTAATTGTCTGTTCACGCAAATTATCTTTTGTTCGATTACATGTTTGATTACAAGTGATTTTTCATTTAAAAAAAATTCTGTATTTTGATGATTTCTGAAAATAAATTGTATGTATTTATTTTGTTCTTATCATGTTGTAAAGATAAGATATTCATCTACAATTAATTAGTTTATTAGGAAGTATGAAAATTCATTTTTATTACTCTAAAAATTCAATTAATTTTCTGTTGCAGTTTTAGAAATTCTATAGTTTGCAGTTTTAAAAAGTATATGTTTTTTACAACAAATTCTACAGATATTGGACTTGCATGAAACTTAATTTTATAGAAATAGAAAATGTTTTTATTGATTTATTTAGTTTACACAGAAGTTTAAAAATTCCGTATGAATGGTGATTAAATTTTTGGAATTTTTGTTTTGATTTTTAAGAGCTGATGTTTTTCAGAATGTTTTTCATTCTATTTTTTTATTATATTTGGAATAGTAGATGTTAGATTTATTTTATTATTGATTAATTGGAATGATAATAAGTTTTTCTAAAAATAAGTATTATTGACCAAGGTCTAAATCTACAATTTTGATCCCTTAAAAATTCATTGAAGTTTGTTAAAGTATGTTATCCAGTTTTTCCACAAAATATGGTTCATCAACCCAACGTTAGTGTTCTTCATCCCTATATTACATTATTTTTTATGAATAGTGAAATTTATGGTTCATAAACCCAATGTATTGTTCATCATCCCTACAATATGTTACTATTCATTAATAGTGCAAAATATGGTTCATCAACCCTATGTTACTATTCATCATCCGTACCCTACATTATTTTTCATACCATATGCTAAGTTACTATTTATAAATAGTGCAAAATATGGTTTTGAAACCCTATGCTACAGCTCATTACCTATACTAAGTTACTATTCATTCTCTATGTAATGTTATTATTCATGGATAGTATAAAGTATGGTTCATCAAACCTCAATTATTGTTCGTAATTTCTAAGCTACCTTACTATTCATCATCTCTATGCTACATTTCTATTCATTCCCTAAGTTACTGTTTATTATGTGTGTTTTTGATGAAAATTGATTTTCTGCATATATATGGATTATTTTAAAAGGTTTTTCTAGATGATAAATTCTCATTAAACATAAGGAATTTTATCAAATATATTTTAATATTTTTTGTTTTATATTTAGAGAGACAAATTAATAAATTATTTCAAAGTCTTTTTCCAATTAAGTCGGTAGTTTTAAGATTATTTAAATTCAAATTTTTGAATTTATTTTTGGTTTTTGCTGATACTTTCTAGGAACTGTTTTGACTAAATTTAAATTGGTTTGAATGAATTTAAATAGTATATTTAAATATTTCAATGCTACTTTTATTCTGGATATATTTTTGGAAGGTTTATTCAAATTATTTTAACTTATTTTTAAGATTTATTCTACAGGAAAAACGAATCAATGGTGTTGTGTTTTTTATGGAGATATTTATGAATTCTCTTGACTCAATTTATTTTGAAAATCTTAAGGAAGATGAGTTGCAGTAACTACTGAATATAAACTCTATATATATCTTTCTCTTTTTCAGGTTAAAACAAAATAGAAAGTAAAAATTTCAAGACACACGTTAACATATTTGATATTCTATTTTTTCAAAAGAAAGTGTTGTGAACTTTGCATTTGCTACACATTTGAAACATCCTAGGACACTATATTTCATCACTTGTACAATCTCTCAAGGGATGAATTATTTATTCTTTGACTACAATTTCCTTGATGAGATGAGTTGATATAGTCCTCAACAACCAATACCTTTACTTTAATATTTTATCTTCTCATTCGTCTGGTTGTGAGTCTGTAACACTTTTTCTCACCTCCCACATGCACTCTATTTTTATGTTTATGCTTTTCACACAAAGGAATTATTTTTTATTATTTTTCTTCAGGTTGTGAATCCCAGATTCTAAATTCAATGACTAAGGGTTGTGACTCCCTCTATTTAAAATCAAGAGTGTTTGGGTTGTGACTCCAAGTGTATAAAGTCGGGTTGAAAGGGTTGTGACTCCCCACACAAAAGTATGTGTCCTGGTTATCCCCCCACTAGAAAAGGATTTTTTAATTGGGTTATGATTCCTCTATAAAAATAATTTGTACTGCAGACATATCTCTCACTGAGTAGAGAGGTATAAGAGTAGAGGTAGTCCAACTTTGGACTGAACTACTATAAAAAAATATGCCTATGTTATTTTCTTTTTATGATACTAATTAACTTTAATAATTAACTTTGATAATTAATTTTATTAATCTATTTGTCTGATTAAATTTTTTAATCTTTTCTATTAACCCACCTCTAGACCATCTTCCATTCCCCTATCTGACCAGACAATTGGTGTTATAGGGTAATCATTTTTTTAATTGATTAGATCTGTTTCTCTCCTTATAATACCAAACCACTGGTATCAAAGGATAACTTTCATAAGAATATTTTATCTCTGTCATTTTCATCAAAGGTTGTCCCTTCTAAATTTATCCAATCCGTCAACAGAGTTTGTGTTTATATATTTAATTGTACTAACCTATTTATAGACCAAACAATATAAGGATAAATATATTATGAGATGCAAGGATTGAACCACAATGATGCTTAGATACCTCAACATCCAACTCACTTTGGTGGCATTATTATGGATACTGGAGATCTTAAATGGAGGATTACCTCAAACAATTAAGCATTGAACACCGGTATATGATGTCAAAATAGTACACACTACCTAAAACAGACCTGGATACTCTTACCAGAATCGATGCTACTAGATATGTTTTAAATTATAAAGATTTTAATATTTTATATTATACTATAAACAGAAGTGTTTTTAGTCATGTTTCTGCTTGTAAGACAGCTCAGGAAATTTGGAATATACGACAAGTAAATCACCTTGGCTCTGAAAAATTGATCCAAATCAGCTTGGAATACTTCATGTTGAGTACAAAGACTTCAATATGGGTGAATATGAAATATTAAACCAAATGTTCCACAGATTTATAAGTATTATGAATGGAATGAATTAACTTAGAGAAGCTCTAAAAAATCTAATACTTTTTGAAATAGTCCTAGGAGCATTACTGAAGAAATGGCATGCCAAGAAGGTTTTCATTGATGAAAGTAATAATTTCAAAGAGTACACACTTGATGAATTTATTGGATCACTACTCCAATCTGAACTCTAACAGAAGAACATAGTTGTCAAGGGGATAAGAGAAATAAAATCTGTAGCTTTTAAATCTATGAATTTTGTTTCTACTGAATCTTATGATTTTGATCTACAAGATTGTGAAAAAGAAGATATGGCTCAGATTATGACTGGAGTTTACAAGATAATGAAAAACAAAGGATTCAAGAACTGGTTTAAAAGAAACCCTCAAGAAGAAAAATATAAAGTAAATTAGAAAGATAATACTAATTATAATGCTTCATATGTGACATGTCATAAGTGTAGAAATAAAGGGAATATCAAACCTGATTTTCTTAAACAAAAGAATAAATATAAATACAAAAATAAGAACAAAAAGGCATTGAGAAATAGTCGGAGTTTTACAGAAGAATATGATTCCAATGAACAATCTGGAAATGAAAAATAATCTGCTAACTTGTGCTTCATGGAATCACTGGACATGGTTAGTAATTATTTTTTTATTCTAAATATTCTGATTCTGAATGTGATTCTGAAAACCCCAATGTTTTGGAATTAAATAAAGAAATTTAAAGATTAAGAAAATATATTTTCAATGATTCTGATTCATATAATAATATTAAAGAAAACAATAAGAAACTTGTTTCTGAAAATAAAATACTTTTGCGGTATAATGAAAAACTAAGTAATACTACTTATACTTCTCATTCAGTAGTTTATAAAAATTTAAAATCTACTCAATATTTCAATTAAAAGTTGAAAACGAAAGTTTAAATTCTTAAATAATGTTTATCGACTTTTATTAAAGGTTGTGAAAAATATCATGAGATGATATATTTCACAAAAAACTGATAAAAATAAAGATGGTTTTGGCAATGATTGAAGATTACCCTAAATGTATAAAACTCATTTTGCTAAAAGTAAAAATGGTTGTACTTCTATTGTTACTAGTTTTAAATGTGGCATGAGAGGTCATTATTCAAATGAATGTTCTCTTAGATTTAAACTATACTTGGGATTTAAAAAACTAATATTTCTAAATACTTATTATCTAGAGTACCTTAAAATACATGTTTAAATTTTGTATGCGTACCTAAAAATTTTATGACTAATCATATTTAACCCAAATTAGATTGGGTACCAAAATTTTTAAGTAATTTATTTTTGTAGTAAAAATTCCTTGGATGTCCAAAGAATGACATATAGTACATGGAAATTGGATTCTCTAGGAATATGATCAGAGACCCATAAAATTTCACCACTTATAATACATGTGATAGAGGCACTATTACTTTTAGAGACAATTCCAAAGGGAAACTAAAATGTTTTGGAAAAGTTTCTATTTAAAAATCTACTTTTATCTCTGAAGTTTTATATATTGAAGGTTTAAAACATAATTTAATAATTATTTCACAATTATGTGACTATTGAATGGAATTTAAATTTAAAATTGATAAATATTTAGTTTTTAAGGATGATTCTTTTTTATTTTACGCGAATCAAAAAGATAATATTTATATTATTGATTTTTTTGAACAAACTATTCAACATTTAAAGTGTTTGAATGCTATAAAAAATGATATCATCCTTTGGAATCAATGTTTAGTTCATTTAAATTTTAGAAAGTTGAATAATATATAAAAATATGAGAATGTATTACAGCTTCCTTCCTTGAAGAAAGAATATCTTCATGTATGTTATGCTTGCACAAAAGGGATGCAACAAAAAATTTTGTATAGAACTATCAATCAGATAATTACAAATATACCATTATAGATAGTACATATTGATTTATATGGTCCCACTCAAATTTCAAGCCTTGGTGGAAAGAAATATACCTTAGTTATTATTGACAATTATAGTAGATTTAATTGGGTATACTTTTTTTCTCATAAGAATGATACTTTAAATAGATTTACTACTTTTTGTTAATTAGTTCAAAATGAAAAAGGTTGTATGATAATATAAATTTGTAGGGATAAAGGGGGTGAATTTAAAAAAAAATATTTTGAAAAATTTTGTGAAAAGAATGGTTATTCTCATAATTTTTCTACTCCTAGAACACCATTTAAAAATGGTGTCATAGAAAGGAAAAAATGGAACTCTTATTGAAATGGATCGAACTATGTTGAGTGAATATAATTTTCCTACATATTTTTAGGCAGAGGATATTTTTGATGCATGTTATATCTCAAATATAATTCTTATTAGACCATTATTAAAGAAAAATCCTTATGAATTATTCAAAAATAAAAATCCTAAAGTTGGTTACTTTATAGTTTTTTGTTGTAAAGTTTTTATTTTAAATTCAAAGGATAATTTAGATAAATTTGATGCTAAGAGTAATGAAGGTATTTTTCATGGATATTATAATAATGGTAAGAAATATAGAGTTTATAATAAAATAACTATGATTATTGATGAATATGTTCATGTTATGTTTGATCAAAACAATATTAAAATGCATTTTGTTTCTAATGTTATTGATGATGAGTTTAGAGAATTAAATTTTGGTATAGAAAGTTCTCAAGATAAGAATAAATCAATTGAGGGGAATAAAAATCCTTATCATCCATATCCAAAATCATAAAATATTCACAATTATTGTCCTATTGAAAATGTAATTGGCAATGTTGATTCTAGTTTTAAAACTATAATTAATTTAAATTATTATGCCAAATCTGCTTTTATTTATGATTTTTTTCCCTTTTAATGTTAATGATTATTTGAAATATGAAAAATATATTTTTGTTATCCAAGATGAATTAAATTATATTATTAGATATAATTTTTAGAATTTATTATAATTTTTTAAGGAAAAATAGGTAATTGGAATAAATTTGGTATTTAGAAACAAGCTGGATGAATCTAGGAAAATTGTAAAAACTAAAGCAAGGATTATTGCTCAAGGATACTGTCAAGAAGAAGGTATAAACTTTGAAGATTATTTTTCACATGCTTCCAAGTTATAGGAAATTGGATTTTTATTGGATTTTTCTTGTTTTTAAAGTTTTAAATTATATCAAATAGATATAGAAAATGCTTTATTAAATTTTTTATAACTTAATAAGTTTATCTTTCTCAAACCCCAGGTTTTGAATGTGAAAATTTTCCTAACCATGTTTTTAAATTATCTAAATATTTTTTGTATTTACTTAAACAAGCACCTCATGCTTGGTATGAAAGTATTTTTTATTTTTGTTACATAATGGTTTCAGTAAAGGAAATTTTGATCCAAATATTTTTATTAAAAAAACTTCTAATGATATTGTATTTCTTCATATTTATGTTGATGATATAGTTTTTCGATCATCTAGTAAAATACTTTGCAATAATTTTTTTATTTTATGTCTTCTGAATTTGACATGAGTTTAATGGGAGAATTAAAATTCTTTATTGGACTTCAAATTTTTCAAAGAAAATATGAAATTTCCCTTAATCAATCAAATTATTCTAAAGTATTAGTTAAAATATTTGGTCTTGATTCTACTAAATCTATTAAAAATCCTATGGGTACTAATTGTAAATTATATATTGATACCTATAGTAAATCTATTGATTTTAATGTTTATAGAGGCTATTAGGTAGCTTTCTATATTTAACTGCATCTAGACCTGACAACATTTTTAGTGTTTTTTATGTGCTATATTTCAAGAAGATCCTAAAAAAGGTCATATTAAAGCTGTCAAAAGAATAATTAGATGTGTTAAAGGAACTATTGATTCTGGTTTATTTTATCCAAAATATAATTGTTTTGATTTAAAATCTTATCCTGATTCTCATTTTTGAGGATTTAGAATTGAGAGAAAAAGAAAATCTGATATGTGTCATTTTCTAGGAAAAATTTTAATTTCCTGGTCTTCTAAGAAACAAATATCAATTGCTTTATATGAGTATATCTATAATTTTAGTAGTTGTGCAAAAATTTTGTGGATTAATAAAACATTAGTTGATTTTTGTGTTTATCTTAATAAACTGACTATTTATTGTGATAAAACTTCAATAATTTCCATTTTTAAAAACCCCTTACAGCATTCTAGAACAAAGCATATTGATCTAAGAGTTCATTTCATTAGAGATTACGTGAACAAGGGTGATATTATTTTAGAACTTATATGTTTTGACAATCTGTTAGAATATATTTTTACAAATCCTTTAGACTTTGATCAGTTTTAAAAAATTAAATTCGATCTTAGTGTGTTATAATATTAACTTTTTATTATTATATTTTTTTGGGAGTTTGTTTTCACTTTTTTTTATTTAAAAAAAGGGGGAGAGATATTTTGGGAGAAATGGGGAGAAATAAATGGGGAAAAATAATTTTTTTTTTAAATTGGTTTTTATTGTTCGAAAGTTTTGTTTTTCTAATAAAACAAAAAGGGGGAGTTTTTTGTGCTTGTTCATTCTCTTTTGTTTTATCACTTATTTGATTACATGTGATTTTTAATTTAAAACCCTTTCTATATTTTAATGATTTATTAAACTTCATTTTATGGATTTTTGTGATTCTTATCATGTTGGATAGATAAGATATTTATCAATATTTCACTAGTTTATGAGGAAGTCTGAAAATGCATTTTTATTACTTTAAAATTATAATTAATTTTCTACTGTTGTTTTAGAAATTCTATAGTTTTCAGTTTTTAAAAAATTATGAATTTATTTTTTACTTCGACCTCTAAAGATATCGGATTTTCATTAAAATAGATTTTACATAAATAAATTGTATCTATATTGATTTCATTAGTTCACAATGAAGTCTAAAAAGGTTGTTTGAATGGTGATTAAATTTTTTGAAATTCTACTTTTATTTTTCAAAATTTTTGTTTTTCAAAATGTTGTTGGTTCAGTTTTTTTATGATATTTGGAATAATAGATATTGGATTTAATTGATTCTTTATTTTTTAGAAAACTAAAAAAATTCAACAAATAAGTCTAATTGAAAAAAGTCTTAATCTGCGGTTTAGAGCCCCTAAAATTTTGTGGAATTTTTTTAGAGTATGTTATTCAGTTTTTATACAATTTATGGTTAAACAACCCTATGTTACTGTTCATCATACCTACACTATATTACTATCCATGAATAGTGAAAATCATGTTTTATCAACCCTATGTTACTTTTCATCATCCCTATGCTATGTTACTATCCATAAATAGTGAAAAGTATGGTTTGTCAACCCTATGTTACTGTTCATCATCCCTATGCTACATTACTGTTTATACCATACTCTATGTTACTATTCATGAATAGTGAAAAATATGGTTTAGCAACCCTACGTTATTGCTCATTCCCTACACTACATTACTGTTCATTCTTTGCGCTATGTTATTGTTCATGAATAGTTTAAAGTATGCTTCATCAACCCTACACTACATTACTATTCATCATCCCTATGCTACGTTACTGTTCATCATCCATATGCTAAGTTATTGTTCATTCCTGAAGTTATTGTTCATTCTGTGCATTTTTACTGAAAATTGATTTTATGCATATATGTGGATTATTTTGAAAGGTTTCTTTGGTGGATAAATTCTCATTAAATCTAATGATTTTAATAAAATATATTTTAATTATTTGGTTATATATTTAGAGAGAGTGAAAAAATAAATTATTCAAACCTATTTTTTCAATTAAGATGTTGGTTTCATAATTATTTAAAATCAAATTTTTGAATTTACTTTTGGTTTTTTTTGGTACTTTCCAACTATTTTGACTAAATTTAACTTGGTTTGAATGGATTTAAATGGGATTTTTAAATACTTCAACACTTCTTTTATTCAAGAGATATTTTTGGAAGACTTATTTAAATTCTTTATAAGATTTATTCTACAAGAATAAAGAGGCAATGGTGTTTCATCTTTTATAGAGATATTTATGAATTCTCTTGACTCAATTTATTTTGAAAATATGAAGGAAGTGGATCTTTTGTAACCGCAGAATATCTACTCTATGTATATATTTCTCTTTTACATATTAAAAATAGATAGAAAGATACAAATTTCAAGATACACGTTAATATATTTGATACTCTATTTTTTAAAAAGAAAGTGATGTGAAATTTGAATCTGTTGTACATTTGCAACATCCTGTGACACTCTGTTTCATCACCAATATGATATCTTAAGGGTATAATTACTTTTTATTTGACTAAAATTAACTTGAAAAGACGATTCAATCTAATCCTTAACTACCAGTACCTTTTCTTTGATATTTTATTTTCTTATTTGTCTAATTGTGAGTCTGTAACACTTTTTTTCATCTCTCACGCATACTTTATTTTTCCATTTATTCTTTTGTACACAAAATCATTATTTTTTTTCTTTTTCTTTGGTTTGTGACTCCCTAATTCTAAAGTTATAATCTAAGGGTTTTGAAAACCTCTATCTAAAGCAAGGACTATTCAGGTTGTGACTCCCAGTGTTTAATGTCAGGTTGTAAGGATTGTGACTCACCACACAAAAGTCAGTGTCATGGTTATCCCTCCACTAGAAAAGGATTTTTTAATTAGGTTATTATTCCATGATAAAAATCATTTTTAATGCGCACATATCTCTCATTGAGTAGAGCGGTATAAGAGTCGAATTAGGCCCACTACATAATGAAATATTGTAAAAAAAACCTTGTGTTTTTTATTTTTATACTACTAATTAATAGTAATAATTAACTATGATAATTAATTTTATTAATCAATTTATTTGATTAAAATTTTTAATCTAATCTATTCACCCCCCCCCCCCCAAACCATATTCAATTACCCTATACAACCTAACAATTGGTGTTATAGGGTAATCCCTTTTCTTAATTGATTAGTTATGTTTTTCTCATCCTGATACCTAACCATTGGTATTAAAGGATAACCTTATTAATAATAGCTTAACTATATCATTTTCATCAAAGGTTGTTCCTTCTGAATTTATCCAACCCTTCTATGGGATCTTATTTTATATATTTAATTAATATAACATATTCCTAGACCTCATAGTATAAGGATGAAGATATTATATAATGTAAGGATTAAACCACAATTATTTTTGGATACCTCAAAATCAACCTCACTTTGATGGTAATGATTATGGATACTGTAGATCCTGAATAGAGGCTTAACTCAAATAGTTGAGCATTGAGTACTGGACTATCATGTCAAAACAGAACACACTACCAGAAGATGACTCAGATACTTTTACCAAAATTGATGGTACTAGATATTTTTTAAATTATAAAGTTGTTAATATTTTATATTGTACTGTTAAAAAAAGTTTTTTTAGTCATGTGTCTTCTTGTAAGACATCTCATGAATTTTGGAAGATTCTAAAAATCACTCACCATGGCTTTGAAAAATTGATCCAAACCAAGATTTGAATGTTTCGTACTAAGTACCAAGACTTCATTATGGGTGAATATGAAACAATAAACCAAATATTCCATAGATTCATAGGCATTTTGAATGGAATGAGTTCACTTAGAGAAGCTCTGTAAAATCTAGTAATTATTGAAATATTCCTACAAGAATTACCAAATAAATGGAATTCCAAGATGGATTCCATTTTTTTATAAGAGGATGGTGCCTTGGCTAGAAAATCAAGTCACAAATATTATAAAATAAATAGATTGCAAAATTCTAAATGATGGAATCATATTACAATCCTTATTATAAAGGGGGAGTAAATCAGTAGGAAGATATTCTAGCCAAATGATATTTTGATCGATTCCCTTGTTGGTAAGGCCATCAGCAACCATGTTGGATTCACGATAAATATGATTTCTGATGAAGTTGATGTTGAGAAGCGAGTGAGTGTAGTCCATCTAATGTGTGGTGATCAGCCATTCAAGTTGTATCACACCATTCCATATTGATTTCATGATGGTGGTCAATTCACTCTTGATCCAGAGGTAGTTCTAAACATGATTCTTGGAAAAAAATGGCATGAATATTACTCATAATATCCACCTCCAATGAAGAAGCAAAGACAAAAATTCCCAAGAATTGTGAATAGAATGAATTCACTTAGAGAAGCTCTAGAAAATACAGTACTTGTTGAAAGAGTTTTACAAGAATTACCAAAGAAATGGAATTTCAAGAAGGTTTTCATTGATGAAATAGAGAATTTCAAGGAGTACACACTTGATGAATTGATTGGATCACTACTCCAATATGAACTCGAACTAAAGAACATAGCTGCTGAGGAGACAAAAAAACAAAGGGTTTAGATTTTAAATATATGAATGTTATTTCTACTGACTCTTCTGATTCTAATCTACAAGATTGTGAAAAAGAAGATATGTCTCAGATTGTGAATGGAGTTTACAAAAGAATAAAAAAGAAAGGATTCAATAATTTGTTTAGAAGAAACCCTAAAAAATAAAAATATAAGAGAGATAATAAATGTGATATTAATTATAATGCTTCACATGTGACATGTTATGAGTGAAAAATGAAAGGGAATATCAAACCCGATTTTCCTAAACTAAAGAATAAAGATAAATAAATTAATAGGAACAAAAAGGTATTGACCACTAGTTAGAGTTTTACAGAAGAATCTGATTTTAGTGAACAATATGGAAATGAAAAATAATCTATAAACTTGTGATTCATGACATCATGGGACTAGGTTAGTAATTATTGTTTTTATTATGAATATTCTAATTCTTAATGTGATTCTAAAAACCGCAACATTTTTTAATTAAATAAAGAAATTGAAAGATTAATAAAAGATATTTTCAAATCTATTGATTTATATAATAAGATTAAAGAAAAAAATGTGAAACTCATTTCGGAAAATAAAATAATTTTGTAGCAGAACGAAAAACTAATTAACACTGCTTCTACTTCACATTCAATAGTTTATGAAAATTTGAAATCTTCTCAAGATTTGATTGAAATTTTGAAAAAGAAAGTTGAATGTCTTAAACAAAGTTTATCTGCTTTTATTCAAGGTCATGAAAATATCATGAGATGATGTCTTTAATAAAAAATGATAAAAAGAAATATGGTTTTGGATATGATATAATATTACCCCAAATGTATAAAACTCATTTTTTTAAAAGTAAAAATGGTTGTACTTATACTATTACTTTTTTTAAATGTGTCATGAAAGTTCATTATAAAAATGAATTTTCTCTTAGATTTAAACAATACTTGATATTTAAAAAAATTGATCTTCTTAAATCTTTATTATCTAGAGTACCTTAAAATACTTTTTCAAATTATTTATGGGAACTTAATAATTATATGACTATTCCTATTGGACCCAAAGTAGCTCGGGTACCAAATTTGTCAAGTAATTGATTTATGTAGGGAAAATTCCTTAGATGTCTCAATAATGACATATGGTACATAGAAATTGAATACTATAGGCATATGACTAGAGAACCATAAAAGTTTAGCACTTAAAACACATGTGATGGAGGCACTGTTACTTTTGGAGACAATTCCAAAGGCAAAGTAAAAGGTTTTGGTAAAGTTGGTATTTCAAATTCTATTTTTATCTCTAAAGTTTTATATGTTGAAGGTTAAAAATATAATTTAATAATTATATCACAATTATGTGATGATGGAATGGAAGTTAAATTTCAAAATGATAAATTTTTAGTTTTTAAATATGATTCTTTAATATTTTATGCTAACAAAAAAGATAATATTTATATTATTGATTTTTCTGAACTAATTGTTCAACATGTAAAGTATTTGAACACTATGCATAATGATAGCATCATTTGGCATTGACATTTAGGTCATATCAATTTAATAATGTTTCATGATATCTTAAAACATGAGAATGTGCTATATCTTCATTCCTTGAATAAAGAACATCATCAAGTATGTGATGCTTGCATGAAATAGAACCAACACAAAATTTATTTTAAACCTATCAATCAAATAAGTACTAATAGACCTTTATAGTTAGTACATATTGATTTATTTAGTCCCACTAAAATTTCTAAAAATGGTGGAAAGAAATATACCTTAGATATTATTGATGATAATAGTAGATTTACTTTGGTATACTTTTTTTCTCATAAAAATGATACTTTAAATAGATTTACTGATTTTTTTAAATTGGTTCAAAATGAAAAAGGTTGTATGATAATCTCTAGTAATAATGATAAAGGGGGTGAATTTCATAATTTATATTTTGAAAAACTTGGTGAAAATAATAGTTATTCTCATAATTTTTCTACCCCTCAAACACCATAGAAAAATGGTGTTGTAGAAAGGAAAAATTGAACTCTTATTGAAATGAATTGAACTATATTGAGTGAATATAATTTGACTATATATTTTTGGACTAAGTCTATTTTTTATGCATGTTATATTTCAAATATAATTCTTATTAGACCATTATTAAGGAAAACTCCTTGTGAATTATTCAAAAATAACAAACCTAAATTTGGTAACTTCAAATATTTTGGTTGTAAAGTTTTTATTTTAAATTCTAAGGATAATTTAGATAAATTCAATGTTGAGTGATGAAGGTATTTTTCTTGGATATTATAATAATAGTAAATCATATAGAGTTTATAATAAAATAACTATGATGATTCAAGAATCTTTTCAAGTTATATTTTATGAAAATAATATTAAAATCAATTATTTTTATAATGTTATTGATGATGAGTTGATAGAATTTAATTTTGGTGGAGAAATTCCTCAGGGTAAGAATGAATAAATTATGGGGAATCATACTCCTTCTCAACAAGATCCAAAATCATGGAAGATTCTCAAAGATGGTCTTATTGAAAATGTAATTGGGAATGTTGATTATGGTGTTAAAACCATAAATTATATTTTAAATTATTGTGTCGGTTCTACATTTATTTATGATTTTTTTATTTTTAATGTTAATGATTCTTTGAAAGATATAAACTGGATTGTTCCTTTGAAAGATGAATTAAATAAGTTTTTTTGAAATAATGTTTGGACTTTAGTAGATTTTCTTAAGGATAAACATGTAATTAAAACTAAGAGGATATTTAGAAACAAACCGGATGAATCTAGACAAAATGTCAAAAATAAAGCAAGGATTGTTTCTCAAAGATATTCTCTAGAAGAAGGTATATAATTTGAAGATTATTTTTCACCTATTTCCAAGTTATAGGAAATTAGAATTTTATTGCATTTTTCATTGTTTCAAGGTTTTAAATTATATCAAATGGATGTAAAAAGTTCTCTCTTAAATGGTTTTATAACTGAATAAGTTTATGTTTCTCAACCCCCGGGTTTTAAATGTGAAAATTTTCCTAACCATGTTTTCAATTTATCTAAAGTTTTGTATGGCCTTAAAAAATAATTTTGTTCTTGGTATGAAAGTATTTATTTTTTTTGTTACATAATGGTTTCAAGAAAGTCAATTTTGATTCAAATATTTTTATTAAAAGAACTTA
Organism: Viscum album; assembly: GCA_963277665.1. Lineage (NCBI taxonomy): Eukaryota > Viridiplantae > Streptophyta > Magnoliopsida > Santalales > Viscaceae > Viscum > Viscum album. The sequence goes on from OY728151.1 coordinate 1,973,110,078, forward strand.
TAATGATATTTTAGTTGTTTAAATTTCTGTAGATGATATAGTTTTGGGATCATCTAGTGAAATATGTTGTAATAATTTTTCTTCTTTGGTATCTTCCAGAATTGAAATGGGTTTAATGGGAGAATTAAAATTCTTTCTTAGAATTGAACTTTTTCAAAGAAAATATGGATTTTTTCTTAATAAATATAAGTATGCTAAAGATTTAGTTAAAATATTTGGTCTTGATTCTTCTAAATCTATGAAAACTCTTATGGTTACTGATTGTAAATTAGATATTGATGCTTCTGGTAAATCAATTGATTTTAAAATTTATAGAGGCGTGATAGGTAGCTTTCTATATTTAACTATATCTATAATGGACATCATTTTTAGTGTTTTTTATGTGCTATATTTCAAGATGATCTTCAAGAAATTCCTATTAAAGCTGCCAAAATAATAATTAGACATGTTAATGGAACTGTTGATTCTGGTTTATTTTATCCAAAAAATAACTTTTTTGATTTAACATCTTATTCTAATTCTGATCTTGTAGGATGTATAATTAATAGAAAAATCACATTAGGTATGTGTCATTTTCTGGGAAATTTTTAATTTACTAGACTTTAAAGAAACAACTATATGTTTCTTTATCTACTGCAGAAGCTAAGTATATATCTTCTACTAGTAGTTGTACTCAAGTTTTATAGATTAAGAAAACATTATGTGATTTTGGTGTTTATCTTGATAAACTTCCTATTTATTGTGATAATAATTCTGCAATTTCTATTTTTAAAAACCCATTACAAAATTCTAGAAAAAATCATATTGATCTTATATTTCATTTTATTAGAGATCATGTGAACAAGGGGGGTGTTGTTTTAGATTTTATACCTTATGAAAATCATCTTGAAGATATTTTTACAAATCCTTTATACTTTTCTTAGTTTGAAAGAAATAAATTTTATCTTGGTATATTATACTTTTATATTTTTATTACTGCATTTTTTTGGGGGAGTTTATTTTCACTTTTTTTTATTTACAAAAAGGGGGAGATATGTTTTAGGAGAAAATGGGGATTAATAATTGAGGATAAATAAATTTCTTTTAAATTTTTTTTAAATTGGTTTTAATTGTTCAAAATTTTTGGTTTTGTAATCAAACAAAAAGGGGGAGATTGTTTATGCATGTGCATTCTCTTTTGTTTGATTACTTATTTGATTAAATATGATTTTTTATTTAAAAAAAATCTATATTTTAATGATTTATTAAACTATAATTTATGGATTTCTGTGATTATTATCATGTTGGATGCATAATATATTTATCTATATTTCATTAGTTTATAAGGATGTCTTAAAATTCTTTTTTATTACTCTAAAAATTCAATTAATTTTCTATTATAGTTTTAGAAATTCTGTAGTTTTCAGTTTTAAAAAAATTATGTATTTACTTATTATTAAAACTTCTATAGATATCAAATTTCCATGAAATTTTATTTTATATAAATAAAACATTTTTATCTTGATTTCATTAGTTTACATATAAGTCCAAAAAAGTAATTTGAATGATGATTAAAATATTTGAAGTTCTACTTTGATTTATCAGAACTGCTATTTTCTAGAAATTTTTTGGTTCGGTTGATCGATGATATTGGGAATAGTAGATGTCAGATATATTTGATCCTTAATTAGTTGGAAATCTAATATTTTTTTCTACAAATAAGCCTTTTTTACCAAAGTATAAATCTATTATTTATAGCCCTTAAAAATTAATTGAAGTTTGTTAAAGTATGTTGTCCAGTTTTTCCCCAAAGTATGGTTCATCAACCCTACATTACTATTCATCATCCCTATACTACATTGTTATTCATGAATGGTGAAAATTATGGTTCATCAACCCTATGTTACTGTTCATCATCCCTACGTTATGTTATTGTTCATGAATTGTGAAAAATATGGTTCATAAACCCTAAGTTTTTGTTCATCATCCGTATAATATGTTACTATTTATATCATACACTACATTACTATTCATCAATAGTGAAATGTACGGTTCAGCAATCCTAGGTTACTGCTCATTACCTATTCTACATTACTGTTCATTCCCTACACTATGTTAATGTTCATGAATAGTGAAAAATATGATTAATCAACCCAACGTTACTATTAATTATCCCTACACTACATTACTATTCATCATCCCAACACTAAGTTATTGTTCATTCTGTCCGTTTTTACTGAAAATTGATTTTCTGCATATATATGGATTATTTTCAAAGGTTTTTCCACTGGATAAATTCTTATTAAATCTAAGGATTTTAATCAAAGATATTTTAATTTTTTTGGTGATATATTTAGAGAGAGAAATTAATAAATTATTTCAACATCTTTTTCCAATTAAGTTAGTGGTTTCAAGATTATTTAAATTCAAATTTTTTAATTTACTTTTAGTTTTTTCTACTACTTTCCAGGAACTATTTTGACTAAATTTAAATTGGTTTGAATTGATTTAAATGAGAGTTTTAAATATTTCAACAATTCTTTTATTCTCTATATATTTTTTGAAGACTTATTTAAATTATTTTTAAATTATTTTTAGGATTTATTATATAGTAATAAAGAGGAAACGGTGCTACATTTTTTATAGAGATATTTATGAAGGTTATTAACTCAATTTATTTTGAAAATCTAAATGAAGTGGAGATGTTATAACTTCTGAATATATAATCTAAATATATCTTTCCCTTTTAAAATATAAAACAATATAGTAAGATACAAATTTCAAGACCCACATTAATTTATTTCATACTCTATTTTTCAAAAATAAAGTGTTGGGAACTTTGAATCTGTTGTGCATTTGCAATATCCTGTGACATTGTGTTTCATCACTTTCATGATCTATTAAGGGATGAATTACTTCTGCTTCAACTACAATTTCCTTGATGATATGATCTGATCTAATCCTCAAAAACCATTCCCTTTTCTTTAATATTTTATCTTCTCATTTGTTGAGTTTTGTGTCTATAACACTTTTTCCCATCTCTCACACACTCTCTATTTTTATATTTATTATTTTTCACACAAAAGAATTATTTTTTATTATTTTTCTTCAGGTTGTGACTCTCAGATTATAAAGTCAGGGTCTAAGGGTTGGGACTCTTTATATCTAAAGTCGGGACTATTCTGGTTGTGACTCCCATTGTCTAAATTCAGTTTGTAAGGGTTGTGAATCCCTACACAAAAGTTAGTGTCATGGTTATCCCTCCACTAGAAAAGGATTTTGTAATTACTTTATTATTCCCCCATAAAAATCATTTTTAGTTCATATGTATCTCTCACCGAGTATATAGGTATAAGAGTATAAGTGGTCCCACTTCGGACTGAACTACTATAAAAACATCCTTGTGTTCTTTAATTTTTTCGTAGCTAATTAACCATAATAATTAACTTTGACAATTAATTTTATTAATCAATTTATTTGATTAAAATTTTTAATCTGTTATATTCTCCCCCCCTTTAGACCATCTACCATTACCCTATCTAGCCTAATAGTAATAATATAATGAAATGGTATTGTTTCTCGGTCTTTAGTGGTTCAAATGCTTAAGTATCCTCATATGTGACTTGGTGAGGAGCTCATGTTATTACTCTAAAAGTAGTAAAAAAATAGATCTTCATAAAGATCTGTTTGTTCTGATTGTAGGAAAGGATCCAAATGTTCGGTGTATTCCACTCTTTCATAGTCGAATGCAAGTAAGTATGTAGAATTTAAGCTCTTGAGTGATGATCCTTTCAATTTTCAACATGTTCGGAACACTTCTTGATCACCCATTATCCAGGCATGAAGGAGTCTACTCAGAATATAAATCAATGCATGAATAAGTGTTCGTTTGAAAAATAAGCATCCGGATCTTTTACATCCTAATACTGAGATATAAAATTTCCTTTAATGTGTCCCTACAATAGTTAAGAATATAATCATAAAATAACTCCTTGCATTAATTGAATCAATATAGTCATTTGGGGTATTTAATTTAAAATAGGTAAAACAGTGAATGTGGCTCTTCTGGCGACAAGACATCTTAGTGGTGATACATCCTAGTGGAAATACGTCTCTGGTAGTGATTCATCCTAATGGGACTCATTTTAACTAATGGTCACTTAGTCTAGTGTTGAGACAATTGAACTAATAGTGATTCATGTTGGTAGTAGATCATCTGGCGATGATAAATTTGAACTAATAATGAGACATGTTGGTAGTAGATCATCTGGTAGTGAGACATTTGAACTGACGGTGGGACATTCTAGCAATAGCCCATCTTACAGTGAGACATTTGAACTAATGATGACTCGTTCCAACACCTATCCAAATTTTCATCAGATTTTATTATATAATAAAATGATAACATAAAACATTAATCTCATTAGAAATATATGAAACATGATTTATGAGCATTAAAATAATGTGGTTCCAATATAAACCGTGATGACATATACTCAGGGAAAATTTGGGTACGTTGGGAGTATCACAATAGATATGATAGTAATGAATAAGTTGATGAAGGATTTTTCCCTTTAGTTCTTTAATGGAGGTTGATATCTCAAACCCATTTATGGGTATAGAACAACCTGATTAATTCCATTTCCATGGTTTTTTATCATAAATTTCATTTCTATAAAGTTAAAGAAAGAGATTTGGGGATATAGGTTCATAAAACATATGACGAAACATTCTTGAAGGATATATCAAGAAAAAGTGATTATATTACATGGTAAGAATTCATATTAGGTATTAATAGCAATGAAATATCTTCTTCTCCTTAGGTTTTAGGTTTTTTTCTAAATACCACAATTATTACTTGAGTTGGGCACACTTTTATCAAGATGAGGGCCTAGAGGGTCACACAAAAAGTGTATTCACAGGCTCCACCAATTCAGATAAATTATAGTTTGGGATTGAATCGCCCCACATGTGGGGATCAACTAGTTTCTAGGTAAAGGATCATAGATAAATTAATTCACTTATATTATTCCAGTTTTGAGTAATGGGAATCAAATTTATTTCTCAAGGTATTAATAAGTTTATTTGATTACAAAAGTGAATATCATAATGTAATATTTTTTGAATGAATGTCACACTGTTCAAGGTTTTTTAAATAATTACATGATTAATGAGCCAATTTAATGGTCTATGATTCATCATATGACATTTAATTATGTAAATATTTATTGGTTAAATTTAAAATACACAAGTGACATTATTACTTAGTTATTCAATATGCTTTGTTCTCATTTTATATGTTTAAAAAATCTAGAGGATTAAGGGAAATTTTAGAGAGTTAAACCTAACTATTTAATCTATTTTTTATCCAGGAATACAGTTATAAATAATTTTAATTAATTTTAGAGATTTTATATCATATACTCCCTTATCTTAATTTTCTATATAGATAAAAATTAAGAACAAATTGATCCAAGTTTATTGATCAATTTCATTATCTTTTAGCAATGTTACAAGCATTTAAAGCCTTCAATATTCCATGATACAACCCAAAAATAAAATAATGTTGTTCATTGATATTTGGTTCATGTTTGGATAATATATAGGGTATCTAAATTGGTTTCTTTGAGCTATAGTGATCCAGAGAAGAGTAGAAATCCCTCAGATCACACGTTTCCACAAAGGTACCATTTTGGTTTTGTTTTCATAGTTAAATTAATTCACATGATATCCTTAAAATTAATTGATCATCATAATAATGAATCAAGTAAGAATCAGTGATAAAAATTATAATTTCACATGATTTCTCATTTCCAATGTTTACCTAGTTTCATTATATTTCACATTATCTATCATAAAAAAAACTCCTATTTTCTGAATAATGAATTCCCTCAACAACCTCATCAACCAAACCATTTATTTCCCAAAAACTTTATAGCTACATAATCATCTTCCATTGTACATAGAAAAAAATCTTATTTATTTATGACATCCAACTGACTTTTGTTCATCCTTAGGTAAACACAAAGCATGTTGTGATTTTTTGGGTGTCTGAATCTCCAAAAAAATCATCATTAACATATTTGTGTGGAGGATAATTTATCCCATGGAACAAGGTTATATATTCCATTCCTTTTAAGTGTTGAAGGATCCATTTGATATCCTATTATTGTAACGTTCATGCATTTTAAATTTATTGACTTACAACTCCCACGACATAGGATATATCTATTCGAGTGAAAACCATTACATATATCAAAATTATGACTACTAATTCTTGTGGAACACTATTCATGTACTTGGCCTCAACTTTCATTTTGGTTGATTAGTACTTGGATAACTTAAAGTATCCATCACAAGGATTGGAACCCAATTTACTTTCATTCACCTAAAATATTTTGATAACTTTCCATATGTAGACCTTCGAAGGTAACACCAAAGTCTAAGCTCTCATATCTCTCTTGATCTTTATCTCCAAAATCTTCTTGGCCTACCTCATATCCTTTATTTTGGATCTTTTATCCATGTAATGTTTTAGTTTTTAGATTCTTCCACCATTCTATCCAACAAGAAATATATCATCCATATATAAAATTAATATGATGAAACTTATATATTTTGATTTCTTCTAATAACTACAATGATTTATGTTTCACCTTCCTAACCCTTCTTCTGATATAATTGAATTGAATTTTGTATTCCATTATCATGGTTCTTTTTTCAATCCATAAATACTCCTCTTCAATTTCTTTACCAAATTCTTATTGTCCGCCTTATGTTAACTTCTTCCTCCAACTCTCTATTAAGGAAGTTCATCTTCACATAAATTTTTTCAAGGTATAGGTTTTCTTCTTCAACCATGATCAACACCATCTAGAGAGTTTTATGTTTAAATACTAGTGAGAATATTTCTAAAAAATCAAAACCCTTCTTATATTGAAATCCATTTTCCACTAGAATCTATCTATATCACTTCTTTCCATACGCTCCTTCTTTTATTTGTAATACCCACATGTTTGTTGATTCTTTTTTCCATTTTGATAATTTAGTGATTTCCCAATTTACATTGAAATTCAATGAAGACATTTATTCATCCATCACTAACTTACACTATTTGGCATCACTAAATGTGGCTGATGATTTTGATATTTCTATCTCTCCAATATATGGTGGAAGAAAAATGATCATATCAACCCAAAATCCTTAAACAACATATCTAGCCCTAGTTGATCTCCTCAACTCATTCTGTTAAACAAAACTACTTGGATCCAGTATAACTTCCAGAGACCTAAATTTTGGTGATCCCACTTGAGATTTATTTACACTAGAAATTTATTTCATTTATTCCACTGGCCTCATATATAGACTTCTAGTGATTCCATCTGAGTCCTCTGAAACCTGTGATCTTATGGTTCTCCCTCTAATATCAATTTGGACTTTAATAGATGATTTTTTTTCATCAACTTATTTCTCTACTAAGTATCATCCATTCTAAAAAAAACTCTACATTAAAGTGAACAACTCAAGTCCTGATGAATTTTCTTTCAACTTCATCCCATAGCTAATAGTTGAATTTATCATCACCATACCCAATAGAAAAAAAAAATATTCTTATCCTCAATCTTGTACCTTTTCTAAGAATCAATATGCATGTATGTTATGCTTCCAAAAACTTAAAAGTTGTTGAAATTATTATAATTTTATGGGATATAACTCCTTTGTAAGTTTCATCCCAACTACTGATGATGGAATTATATTTACTAGATATACCATTTTTTTAGTGAATCTTCCATAATTTCGATGAACCTTAATAAGTAAAAACTCATACTTATATCTTTAACAATCAATGTTTTATCCATTATTTTAGCTACTCTATTCTTCTGTGTAGTTCTAGGAACCATCTTATCATTCTTTATCCCCTTCTTCTTATAGAATTTTTGGATGTTGTGTCTAGTTTACACACCACCATTATTAAGTTTTAGTCATTTTAGCTTCCAAACACACTCCCATTCCACCATGGATTTCAATTTAATTAATCCATGAAATAAATCAAGCTTATAATTTAGAAAGTAAATAAAAAATTTCCTAATATAATAATCAACAAATATTACAAAGTAAAGTGAACTTTTGATGAAAGAGATAGAGTAAAGTCCCTAAACATTAGTATGAACAATTTATGACTTCTAGGACATGGGATTAAGTCTATATAAATTCAAAAAACCCCTCCTTTTATTTTCTAGCACACATATATCATATATTATAATGTATATGTTGTGAAAAAAATCCCTCAAGGTATCATTCGATCATTTTTGAGGTGATTGTGTTTGTTGACAAAGTGAGACTCCATGTTGTGGTTGTTCACAAAGCACACCACGATGTATAATTTGTTGACAAAGGGGTTTTACCTAGGTATTTTTCAGGTTCAAGAGATTTTGTTGGCTATCCATGTTTTATTGAAGAACCTCGACAAAGGAATGGAAAATCTGGAGGTGGTACAAAAAGATTAGATACAAGGTGGCACCATTTTCCAGTGTTTGCCAAATTTTTGGGCCCAAAATCAGAAAATTAAGAGATGTGTTTTTGGAAAAGTGAGGTGTGTGAAAAAGGAACGTGGTGTGTGAAATATTTTCATAGTGCACGAAAAAAGGAAAGTGGTGGGCGAAATATTAGCATGGTGCGCAAAATATAGGATTGGTGTTTTTCATGAAAGAGGTGTTTCGAGATCAGAAGCTTGAAAATTGGAAAAGGCATAAGGTGCACGAAATACTAGAGAAGTGCGCGAAAAATGATGTAGAGCGGAAGATGTGTTTTTCATGCTCGAATTGAATTATGCGCTTAAGGAGTGTTTTTCGCATAGGGGTCGATTTTTCCTATAAATATGAAGTGACCCCCCACATTTGACGTAGCTCAAGACTTATAGAGTATCTGAGCTCTGGCATGCGAAATTGGAGTGCACAAGGGAGTTGCGCGAAAATGATAAGTTTGCATGTAAAATAATTGTTTTCACGCAAAGAAAAGGGTGTGTGTAAAATAAGTGTTTGCGCGTAAAGAAAAGGTTGTGCATAAAAGAAGGTGGTTGTGCGTAAAAAAATTGGTTGCGCATAAAAGAAGTGTTAGCGTGTAAAGAAAAGGTTGTGCGTAAAAGAAGTCTATTGCATGTAAAACAATTGGTTTTTCATAAAATAGATGTTGCACGAAAATTGTATTTCACACAAGGCAAGGGAATTACGCGAAAGGTGAAGTAAGTATTGCATGTAAAAATTTGAGTTGCCTGGTACACCCGATGTAAAGTGATATTCATCTGTGGGTGAAAGTTGGACGTTAACAGAGCATCTATAAACAGTTAAAGATGCAGATTTCATTAGTGATAATGAACAGACCTACAAGTCCATAAACTGTGTGTGGATTCTTTCCAAAGCAGTGAGAAAAGGAAGAGAAAGAAGGTGATCCTTTCTACCGACAGTGATCTAGAGAGAGAGGGGAATAGGGAGTGACCCTAGGGAAATTAGTGATATAACCCTAAACATTTAAAAGGCAGTGATCCTGGTCCTAGAAGTGATCTAGCCTGAACATTGTAAATTGTAAATGAGATTTAGTGGATTTGGTACAATGGCACATTATTGTTGTATCCTCCTTGGATGTAGCCCAGTGAGGGTTAACCAAGTAAAAATCTATGTGTCTACCTGCTTGCTTACCTACATTGCATCCAAATAATCATTATCAAATAAATAACAAAAGAACAAGATAAAAGTTAACAACATAAGAGAAAACAAAGTGACCCATATAATATAGAGGTCAAGATCTAGTGGGGCAGGAAGAATTTTAAGAATAGAATATCCATACCCTGATTCACCCCACCCCCCCTTCAGGGTATCTAGGCCCCTTTTTGTCCTAATAGTTTATATAATCAAACTTTAGTATTTCATTTGTTGTTGTAACCTTTATATTCTTCTTATTGAGATGAAAAATCTTGTAATGTCAAACTTATATATTTTTAAAACTTCCATCCAATGAAATTTCATTTGTGATTCTGGTCAACTATAGTGTCTGGTCCTTTGCTCCTTTTTTAACTCCCATGGATCACTGAGTAACTTTCCATACTCCATTGGAAAATGTAATTTAATTCCCTTCCTTATCTAGTTTTCCAATTGATATTAGGTTCTTCCACAACCATGGGATATTTTTATCATTCTTTGGTAGCAAGACTCCCTCATTCTTCATTTGGGTATTCACGTATCCTTTTATAATGATCTATAGATATTCATCATCCATAAAATATAATTTTCCAAAAAAAATGGATACATAATTTTCAATTAATATATGCCCTCACATTGAATAGAATGATGCACCTAAGTCAACCAACCATGACACCATGGAATATTGATGATTAAGAAAAATTATATACCTCCATGCTAGTGTATTTTAGATTCCATAATTTGAAACTATTTTGATATTTCTAAGAGACTCCTACAATACTTATTAAAGTGTCCACTTTTATCTCACTTCCAAAAAATAGGGCTCAGACCAACTAAGTTTCCTTAGATCATATCTCACAACTTATCTTCTTATGTATTTTTTCAAAAGACTTTATTTTATTAGGAAAACTATCCATGTCCATCATCATTAAGATTTTTACTAGATGGTTCCTAGACTACCCTCTACCTGATCCCTTCATTCAGGAGTATATTCTAGATATCATAAATAAATAAAATATTTCTTTTTAATAGAGTTACTTATGGTAGTCACCATCAAGTCCCAACTCTACATAAACGATAACAGTGGTAGGAGTTCCCATTAATTATCTATGAACTTTACCTTCATGGATTAAATCTATCCTTATATCATATTGAAATCATTCATGTTATCTTCTATTGTTCTTCCTTATTATAAACTTATGATGAATAACATCCACATCATAAACACTTTATTAAATGATGTAGATTTCTCATACATATTTTAAAGTTCCTTCATTACTTTGGTCATTGTATTTATTTTATAAATGTTAAAGGAAACATTCCTCACTAAATAAATCCTCACTGGTACCAATGGTTTCATTTACATTCATTAACATTATGTGTTTTCCATCTTCTTTGGAAAAAAATAGTTAATATAGCATCAAGGTCCTTCTAAATAAAATGATTTTCCAACAACACTATTTGGAAGAAAAAATTTGTTAAATCAAACATGTCTACCTAAACCTTGAAATCTTAAGAAACTATATCTTTTGATGATAGTGAACTCCCATTGAAATTGGTATATCATCAAGGGTAATAGATAACCTGGTCTACTTGAACTATGTACTATAATACCAATTTTTAGGATCATATATCAAAAAAGATAACTCAATATAATACCATTAAATAAGGAAACTATGATATGGTCCATGATTATAATAAAACCACCAGTAGAAGAAACCATAGTCAATTAAAATGTCACATGCCTAAGGCTCTTTGTATTGTAAATAAAACATCTAAAATTTTCCCATGATTGAGTGTAACAGAAGTAGGTAGACTTCACACCCTACTTGTCGCACAAAGTTGTCACTTAAACACACAAGAAAGATCACATATATTCAATTCAATATAAACACATTAAATGTAAATAACCAAATTAATAAATAAACATAATAGATTAACATGATTTGGATAATGATTCATACTTTAATATAAAAAATACGTTATATTTTAACAAATATAAAAGGAGGGAGATGATTATGGATGATTATCTTGATCTTAGAGTGTGCATGATTGTTAAAATTGAATAAGAATTTGATAAGAATCCCATTTTTTAGTTTCATAATATCATAGGGAAATAATTTAGAATTTTGGATTCACTTTTTTGGATTATACTTATTTATAATTCAATTCTATCTTTACCTATAGTATCTGGCTAGGGATGTGTAAATTTGGATTTTAGAAATAATTTATTTTTGAAATCTAAGAATCACTATCCTATTTATTTTTATGTCTAAACTTGATTTTTATTATAGTAATATTTTTAAATTCATGGTTTTTGAAAGATTCAAAGCTCTACACTAAGTGAGGAATTGTTGTTTTACACCCATGGGAGCCTATTAGTGCTCTTATGATGAAGAAATCTTGGTTTTTTGCTTGATATTATGGCATTATGAAGGTATGACTTCATTTTGATTGTGGAATACCACACTTTGACGTTTGGATAATGTATTTTTTTATAGGAAACATTTTATGGATACAAGATACATTCACTCGGAGTTGTTTGATTTTGTAGAGTACTTCTTTTTGAAGGATGATGCTGTAAAATCTTGTGTGTCTGTTTTTCTATGATGTTCAGGCTTGGACACTCATTTTATTATTATTTCTAATTGAACTCTTACAAATATCAATACTTTATTTCATTATCATGTTTGTATTTCACTATAATTAAATACTTTATCATGCTTTTAGTGATCTCATAATCATTCTAATATAAATTTTTCTGTGAATGATTATTTTCTAAATTAGTGGAGCATTGTTGAGCATGAAGAACCTTGAATAATGCTGCATGTGCCACTCATTATTTTTTTATGTGGATTCTTGGGAACTCATATTAGGAGTATAGAGTCTAAAAATAGTGATTCATTTTCATTTTGATGAGTTTTTCCAATTCTATCAAATTTGATTTTTGATTTGATCATCTAGATCGTCATATAAAAAAAATCGGGTCATTTATGGTATGTTTTCAATGTATTTGATGTTGGTACAAGCATATTTCACCTCATGAGTTCACCTATATTTCTTTTATTTTCTAATAAAAAAAATTTGGGGGTATGATTTGGTCCTCCAACTCATATCTCGTATTATTTCTGATAATCGAAAGATTCAATAGATTACAAAACAAGATTACTAAATATAAGTAATATTTAAATGGTTTAACACTTTCCTAAATCTCTTCTCAATCACCTTGAATCCTTATAATTAGTACTGAGTTTATAATACTTATATACTATGAATCATATGGTCAACACATAATACCAAGTCTAAAAAAATAATGGATCATAGAACATGGATGACTCATCTTGATTTTTAAATCATTGACCCTTCATCTTCATTGAACTTATGGACCTTGAGTACTCCACCATAGACCTATAAAAATATGTAAAACTTATTATGGTCCTTCTACCACTGGAGAGACCATGTCATCATTGTATCCATGCCAAGACACTCTAACTTCTGATTTCCATAATCTAGTAAATGAAGTTCTAGTGAATGAACATCCTGTTAAATGAAACAGACTTCACTTCCTAACATCATTCAATGCACAAAACCCCTGTTATACCTCATGATCATACCTAATATCCTAAAGAGTTTATTAAATTTAAACTTATATAAGTCTAAACGTACTCATGGTATCCTCTTAGATGCTATATTATCTTCATAATATTATGATAAGATACACAAACACCATTATGATTGTAACACCTAAGTATTTTCAAATATATTTTTCTCTAAATTAATAATATATTTGATAAATTGATTCACACGCAACACCAAAATAAAACAAGTAACTACATATTTTATGAAAATTATTAAAAAATTATAATAAAAATAAAACCTATATAAAAAAAAGATATTAATCAATTAAAAATTCATGCATTTATATGTTATATAATTCATATGGTTTAATATTGTTCATTATCAAATAACTATTTAAAGTATTAAAAATTAAATAATCCACTTTTAAATTATTATTATGATAATATATAATATTTAAATATATTAAATAATATATTAAAATTAATTAAATTATAAATTAGGATGATATAATATTGAGAACACATAATGTTTAAAAAGGCCATTTTTTATAGAAGTTGTGTCTCTTTATATTTTAAATTTTAATTTAAAAGTTAAATTTATCAATATTAGAATTTTAATTTTAAAAAATTAACTTAATTTAGTAATTAATCATAAAAATATTATCTTATGAAATATTTTTTGGTATTTTTTTGAAATAATTGATTTTTTGGTGAATAGTGAAAAAATCCAATTTCTATTAAAACCATAGCATTTATGGGTGTATCAAGAAGTAAGTAAACCCTAAAAACCAATAAAAAATTCATGATAAAAAATTTATTTATGGAGTGAAATTATTCACTTTAAAATGCTATATTTAATTTAGAAAAACTATGTTTAACATTTTGAAATTTTTTTAATATTTTTCTCATAAAAACTATCTTTAATATTTTAATTAAGGTTTTTCTAGGTTATGGATTTATTTTACTCACATAACTATCCTTTAGGTAATAATAAACCAATTTATATCATTAAAATAGAAAATATTGATAATATTTTTCTAAACATAACATCTATGCTTAAAAATATACGTTTTCTAAAAAAAAGTCACACGTTACATGTGCTGATATTAAAATTATTTTTTCTTAAAAATATAAATTTTATATGAAAAAATGGATTTCTTATTATGAATCATTATGTAAAATTTTTCTAATAAGTCCCATTTTATTTTAGGCATTAAAATAAAATTACTTAGGTAAAAATTAGTTACCACGGTAAAAACCAAAAATGGTAAAAGTAAAAAATCTAAGTGTGAAATACTTAAAAACATGTGTGAAAATTTGTTTTTTGGTCTTGATAAATGTTACCCTCACCCAAATATATTATTTTCCATTATTGGTTTCATTTTTCCTTTGAATAGTGACTTTAACTTTTATATATTATAAAAATGTCACTCATCTCCCTTATAAAAGGAGTTATCACCACCCCACTTCTCTTCACTCCCAAGGCCTCTTGGATTTGACCAAAATCCACGCAAATTACTCCCAAAGACTTATAAACACTTCTTAGTGGATTTATTGTTCTCAAAATACCATCCTTAAAAGGTTTTATCCTTTTTACAAAATGATTTTTCCAAGGAGTTTGGTAAAAAAATCCTAATTACTCTCTTTCCATTTCAATTCTTTTCATTCATCTTCCAAAGATTTATTATCCATTTTTTAATTATATTATAATAAAATAAGTATTATTAATATACTAACATTTTATTATGATGATTTAATAATCCTTAACCATCCTTTCCCTTTTAAATAGTAAAACAAAAAATTCATTATGCTTACATGCGAACTACCGCCTCCCTGAATAATATATTTTATTTTTCATCATTATATTGCATGGATGGTCCAAAAGGGGTATTTAATAGATTAATATGATATTTATAGTGTTAGACACCATATTTTATCCAATTTAATACCTATTAAAGTTTTTTTTTGAAAAGTTTTAAATTTTTTAAATTATATATTTCCTTGGTTTAGAATGGTGTTTTGAAGGTGCTAGGGGGCAGGAGGCAGACTAGAAAAGGCTAGAAGTGTCATGTAAAAAAGGAGATGTGCAGTACCACTGGTTAATGATTAGACTAGGAAGTACCTTGGTAAATATACAAGAAGCCCACCATCCAAGTGGTGGAAACCTAGTAGAATGGGATTTCTATAAGAAACCCATCGGCCCGTCGGTGGGGTTCCCAAAGGCACAGGCATGCTACCTCAAACCACTAGCCAACTGGTGATGCCAATCTAGGCGAGTAATGAAAGGGGTTTAATCATATTTATATCCCCTTAAACCTTATTTTAAGTCTTATAATTCCATTTTTGGGCCCTAACTTTATATTTATGATCAAGAAGGACTCTCCAAGGTTTCATTGACTTCTCTAACAAGAAACCCTGATCCCTTGATCCGTTCATCTATCTGGTGATCCATTTTTCATATGTTTTACTTGGAATTGGTGAATTACTCTATTTTTATTAATATATATTCTTCTTCTAGACTTTATATATTTGATCAGTCAATTTCTATAAGGAATTGTGCTTTTTCATGCAGATTTGGATGCTTGATCTCTTGGTTTATCATTCTCTACTTGAGTTTTGTAGTCTAAAACATTTCCCTAAGGTATGAAATGTGTTGATAGTATGTGAATATTTTATGATCATGTTGGAAAATAATGTGGGTGACCTCTATTAGTTATAATTTTCTTGTATGTATTTATACCCCATGCTTAGTACTACCATGGATCTCACTGGGTTTGTTGTCATTGAGACCCTAAACTTTTGGCCAACCAAGGGGTATACCTAACCTTAACCCGAGTTTGGAACCTATAAACCATGAAACTATAGTCATATAATTGATTTTTGTAAAATTGATTAATCTATGGATTGACCCTTATGGTCCTTTTCACCCTAGGCGTTTAAATTAGAAATTCGGTCTTAATTTTCATTTTAAATGGTTTTTGGGAATAAATGGAATACGAGTCAAAATTGTTACATTTTTTATAAGAATTGGTATATTGGAATGAAAAGGGTAAATAGAATTTAACTAAAATTGGAAAAATAATTGGTAATTGGTAAAAATTAACCATTATGGAATATTTTAACATGTTTTCCATGTTTGGTGATTTGGTATAAATTATCTCTTTCTTGGTGCCTGGGAGTGAGACACACATTGGCTAAATTACTGAGGAAAAGATGATTGGTTGTTGGATACCTAAGAGTAAGACACATGTTTTCTTTATGACTAAGGGTTATATGCATGGATACATGATTCTTAAGGGTAAGACAAGTGGTTTCTTGAGGCTTATGGATGAGGTGATTTTTTTATTTATTCCTGAGGTTGAGAAGTATGGTTTCTTGGTTTTTGAGGATGAGGTACATGGTTACTTGATGCATGAGGGTGCGATTATTGGTTCCTTGGTGCCTAAGAGAGTGATGTATGGTTACACATGATTCGTGAGGGAGATATTGGGGGAATAATTAGCATAAATTCTATGTTTTTTTAACGGAGTTCAAGGATAGAGATATCTATTATTGAACTGAAGTAGGTATGGATGACCCTGGGTGTAAACTTGGAGATCAAGGGATAATGGGCTTATTTGGGTGTTTTCTTTTGATTTATATTAAGTTTAAATATTATTATAATTGTTCATGAGCTATTACTCATGTTGGTTTTGTTTATACACTATTTTTAGTGGCCTACTAAGTTTTATTAAAACCCTTTTTGGGACATCGTTCAGTACCTAGGAATAATTCATCGATATAGTTCTAGAAAAGGGAAATGAATCTTGTTCTTGATTCAATTTTTTTTCTTATTGGGACTAGATCTAGGAGATAGGACCAAACATAAGGTTTGAGATGATATTTTAGAGTCTTTATTTTTAGATTCTTTCTTTCTAATGGTTGATTGTATGAAATTTAGTGCGACATTCAATATAACATTTCATTGTTTTATTATATTGGTTTGATTTGGAATTTTTCAGTTATCTAATAGAGTTGTCCTATATTGATTTTTTATCATGTTTTCTATTGTTATTATCACTCTATACTAGAGGGTATAGTCTCCCCACTATATATATTAGACTCTCACTAGTAGTCGATAACTTATGGAATATGGTGAGGTGAACTTGAGGTTACGTGGTGACCCATCTCGATCACATGATGGAGAACCAAGATGGGTACATTACAAAGTGGTATAAAAAGAGGTATTTTCTTTTTATTTACTATTTGGGTAAGGTGGACAAGAGAATAAGATGTGTCGGGGCTTGGAAATGATATTATACCTATGATTAGATAACACATGTACAAGGGAAAACCCAAGTTACCAAGGATCAATATTATTGTTCATACCTATTTATTATCACTATTGATTTGATTTCAACTTGAGTGAGGAACATGTTGTTTGAGAGTTTTTATTGTGATATTTTGTTTGTTGGTAGGTATATCCTAAAAAGTGAATATGCATGCATCATGATAGTAACATGAGATTTTTTCATCTTCACTATCTTATTGGAACTCATTCACATGCATATAAAAAACTTTGTATTTAATATATTCATGTTAACATGTTACTAGTGATATCTAGATACTAAATAATGGTTTTTATTTTATAACATATGAACTAATTGGTTATTCCTAAAATTTATATCATTTTTTTTTCAAACATGAACTTTGATCCTGATATGGTTTTTGAACCTATTAGAACTAGATATGATTATTTTATCACATTTGAGAACTTGTTATGTTTTATTTTCCTAGTATGAATAGATGATTCTTTCTCTCTTTTCTTTTTTTTCTTGTCATTTGGCATGAGGTGTATGTTTTCCTATGTATATGGATGTCTCTGTGTTGAATTATAGTATATAATAAGTAGGGTTATAATGATTACATGACACACTTAGTTCATATGAACCCTCTATAAAATTAGAGGAATGTTATAGACGATCACCTCTTAGATATTTTCTTACGAGTTATGCAGTTCAAGGAAAGGGAGATTCCCTAAGGAGTGCCGTCCATGTCAGACCTCACAAGAGAGTTCTAGATACATCACCCCCCCCCCCAATATTTAAGGAGGAGTAAGGCCCCCATGTAGTATAATTTTGGATTGATTATCTCCACATAATCTTTAATATTCTAGAGATAGATATAGAGAGGAGGGTGAATCTTTTAGCATATATGCTCTGGGGACCAGCCAAGTGCTAGAGGGAAATTTTGGTTCAGAACAATCATCATGGAGGGATGAATTGGTAGAATTTATAGAAAAAAAATATTATACCACTTCTACCTAGAGACACTAAGGATTCAGAGATCTTGTAAATTCATGTACCTGACATAAGGAAACATGACAGTGATATATTACACTGGTCGTTTCAGGGAACTCTGACGTTGGTTGGAGATAAGAAGGCTAAGAAGAAGCACTTCTAGGAGGGTATTCAATACTAGATAAAGTATCATGTAAATTTGTAACATCCTGAGTTTTTTTTAAAGGAAACACTATGTTCTATAGCATACATGATAAGCAAAATTGAGCTTAAATGAACAACTAGATATTATTATTTAAATGTTACCGTTATAACATAGCCATTAGAATGAAGGGAATGAACAATATTAACTAAATAATTAAAATAGGGTTTATACATGTTTATATAATGATTCATTGGTTACCAAATTAATTATAAATGTAAATAAAAACCAATTTAATATAAAAGATGTGTTTTTCTAAAAAAACTATTTAAATGTGCACAAGTGTGTTTTATTACAAATAAATAATAAAATCACTCTTTTTGGGTTCTATTAATGAAATATATATATATATAAATATATATATATTCATTATAATAATTAAAATTCATTTTATATGTTTTCTAGTCATGATATAAGAACAATTTAATTTTATGTATAAAAAGTAGAATTTCTCAAAAATAGCAGTTTTGTCACCTTTTAATAGAGAAAGCATTTTAAATCTAATTTTTGTCACTTTTATAAATTATATTTGAAAAAATAAACTTATTCTTTAGAATAATAGTATCAAAATTTACTTTGGTTGAATTTTTGGTATTTTTCTGATAAGATTCATTGTTTTGATAAATAGTGAAAAAAATGCATTTTAATTGAAAACTACTTTTTCATAAAATTTAATTATAGTGTTAAATAATATTTTTGAATGGTTTTAAAGTATAATTTGATCAAGTTTTTATAATTTAATCCAATTTAGGTCATTTTAATCAATTTTACATTGAAATTGGATATAAAAACTTAGTGAACTTTTGAACATTTTTACTTTAAAAACATGTTTTCTTATTCTATCAATGAGATTAATTTTTAATTAATTTCTGTCAATTATGTGTTTTTAATTTGGAAATAATTGATCCCATATTTGGAATAATAAGATCCAAATTATGTAAATATTTCCCTTTTATTTTTTAACATGATGAATAGTAACTTTAGTAATAAATTTTATTACCGCGATTTGCAATAAATCAGGTAATTAAAGGTAAAAATAATATTATAAATATTATAAAATTACCCTAACATGTGTCATAATTTTATTTTATGAGCTATTTAATTCCAATAAAATACTTGGAATGAAATTATGGCAATTTAAAGGCACTTTGGTGTGTTTATGACATTTATAATATTTTATTTAAATTAAAAACAAAGATGTCATAATCATGTCTATCCTAACTATAAAAATTTTAATATGTAATTATATAAGTGATATATTGTACTATAAATATTATTTATAAATATTAAATTATTACATAAATCATGGTAATTTATTTATAATTTTTAGGAAGTAACTAATTAAATTAAATGGTGATACAATGATGATGCAATAATTTCTTCATTAATGGAAGAATAAAATAAATGATATTAAAAATATTATAATAAATATAATTTGATATAATTTATGTCATAAAAACATTTATGGAATACTTTGACATTTTATTGATGTGTTAAAATAATTGGTTCAACTATATCTTGAAATTATGGTATTTTTAAAAAGTAAATAAATAAATAGTGTCAAAATTGAAACTAATGTTATTTTAAAATATAAAATATTTTATTAAATGTAATAAAATTTATAAAAATACAACATTAATCCAATAATTTGGGATGTGTCTTGTAATTTCATACATAACTCTTTTATTTGTTGTTTGGCATGTTATGGTAATTATAATAACCCTCAAAGTATAAACTACTTGATAAAATGGAAAGAATTAAAAATGTTTAAAACAAATAGATAAGGATTAAAAAATATTCAAAACTTGTATAATTTTTATTGGATGATTTTATTTAGACCCATAATCATCCTAAATTCTAATAAATCACTTTGGAGCATTTTGGAATTGGAAATTAATTTATATTAATTTAATATTTTGAAGAATTCCAAGAGTGTCCCTCTCCTCTCTCCTATAAAAGGGAACTCATTCTTCTATTTTCTTCACTCTTAAAAACCATTTTGGTTCAGGCAATATCTAACTAAATCCCTTCCTATAATCTCTCGCTACATTATATAGTCTTTATTTTAGTCATAACGCCCTCCTTAAAGGTGTTAAGGTGTTAATCAAAGGTCATCATCCGAATAAGAGGTATCATTTTTATTTAAGTGGTTCTATTTTATTTATAATTCCACTTCCTTAAAATCTTATTAAATCATGATGATATAATAAATAAAGTATCATAAATATAATTATATTTCATTATGTTAATATCATCACCTAAATCTATCTCCACTTTCATCAAAATGGAAAATAATTAAACGTTCGTGTGTACGTGTGAACTATCACCTCTACGAAGAAATATAATTTTTTTCCAAAACCATATCTCAAGATAGGTTATAATGATTTAATTAATGTTTATATGTGATATTCATGACATATTTATCATTATAATAGAATAATATATCGATTATGTTCTTACTTTCCATGCACATAAAAATGATAACATTGTTCGTGCATACATGTGAATTATCACCTCCACAAAACAATGTGATTCATTTTTAATCAAAAAAACACTTGGATAATATATATAAGTATATTTTAATGTTTATTATGATATTATTTATGTTATTATAATTTTTTAAAGATACAATAATAATTACCTTCTTTCCATAATGATCAATAAAAAATGGGAACGTTACTCATGCGTGTGTACTTCCTGCCATCTTCGTGATTAGAATGTTTTTCATTTTTCATAACCATACATAAATGGTTTGGTTTAAAATTATAATTAATGTTTAAAATTGATTTTTATTTCATGAATGTTATTCTGGAGATGATTTACTAATTACCACTTTTGTCTATGTACATTATACTACGTCATTTTGGACTCATGTACTGAATATCTTCAAAACATTAAATGTGAAATTAAATAATTAAGTAATTGTTATAATATGATGATAAGTGATCTAAAAGGAGTAATAAACCTTAAAAAGCTTCTCAAGAAAGTAAATAATTAACTTAAGTTTATTATTCAGGAAGATAAATAACATACTTGATGAATCGGACTCGAGGTAAGGGATTTCATCTCAATCTCCTTTTATTAAGGAATTTCTTGATTATGTGCGCATTTACTATTTTATAAGGTGTATATACAATTTAAGGTTCTTTTAAATTTATTCTTTCATTGATATTAATATTTAAATGTTCAAAGTGGTATGGGACACCTTGAATGTTTAAATATTTAATTGTCAAAACTTTTTCTCCATGTCAATATTCTTGATATTATTTTACATATTTATTTTTATGGACATAAAAGGATTATAAAGGATATTTTATGTCTATTTTTAATTTCATTCAAATTTTTTCAAAATAAATCTTTCTATAGTGAGTGTCTGAATTTATTTACAAATGACAAAAAGAATGTTCTTTTTTAACATATATGGCAACAATGAATTCTCCAACACCATGAATGTTATTTTATATTTAGATTACACTACAAGAAATAATGTTTTTAAAAGAAAAATAAATAACTTATTACCTTTTCTAAGTATTTTTTTATTGAAAATGGTTTTGAAAATTGAATGATTTTTTCAATATATTAAAATGATTTCATTTGATTGAAAATAAAATTTTATGAGTGAAATGCTGAAAATTGAAATCTTTTATGTGTTATAAGGGTACTTGGACATTTTATAGATGGTTATGTGATAAACCAGGGATTTTTTGTTCTATGATAAACCAAGGATGGGTGGTTATGTTATAACCTCAAATGCATTGGGTATGGAAGTTGACCATATGGTTATTACATTTTGTAATAATGACATGTATTGAAGTCGACTGCATGGTTATTCCATTTAAGTATAGTTATTTACCAAGTTACATTTATGTGTTATATATGTTTTTTATGGGTTTTATGGTAATATTAGGATTAAAAAAAGGGTATGTAATGATTTTTTTTAAGGAAAATATTTTTAACTTCTTAAAAGTGAAAAATATTACTTTATTATAAAGTATTCATGGTTTACATGTTTTCATAAGACTAATAGTTTTCTTTATTTGTGTACCCCTTATAGATCTTTCTATGCTCATTCTAAGTTTTAAAATGTTTTACATAGGATTTAATGGTGAATAGAGACAATGATCGGATCAAGGAAAAAAAATTTATGATTGAACATGAGAAGAAACCATGTTTTATTTTGAAAGTTTTTGTTTTATGAAAAAAAATGGATACTATTTGGAAGTGTCCAATTTGAATTTCTATGGTTTTGTTATGTACGATTTATGGACTAATTCTCTAAATACTGAAACCTAAAAATATCCTCAATGTAAAATAAAGTAAAATTCTTGACTTAACTCAATATTATGTAATGTTTAAGGTTGGTTCATTATAGAATGTATTTCAGATGTCCAAATTCTTAGAAATAGTAACCCAAGATCTCATTTCTGAAGGGAACCTAAGGGATAACATGAGTGGTAGGCAAGCGGTTTCAGATGAAAATTATGTGATGCGGCCTTTATTTCATGCACTTTGTTGCATTTTTTGTATTTTTTTAATGTTTATTTTATGATAAAAACAGTAATTAAGTTATTAATTATATTTTTGTGAATTATTTATTATTAATTTGTAATTTATTTATTTTTGTATTAAATTTTTTAATTTAATTATTGAATAATTATTGAATCACTTTTTTTTTGTTTTTATATTATATTATTTAACTTTGATTCATAATAATTATTTGAAGTTTTGAAATTTAAAATATTGTGGATAATTAATTTATTTGTTTTTTTAATTTTTTTAATTTTTTAATGTTTTAGTGTTTATTTTAATTTATCGTTTTAGTGATTATTTTTATTAATGATTATTTACTTTGTATTTTAATTTATTTTTGTTTATTTTTTTATCTGACAGAATCATCTATGTAAGATAATTTACACTCTCTTTGTGGAAAAAAATTATATTCCCATTTTATCCTCCCCTGCATCAAATAATAAGTACCCTGTAAGATATTTGGTGATGAGGTATAGAAGGAATCCTCATTTTGTAACATAAATTGTTGATTCCAATCATGTAATATAAATTTCAATATAATTTTTGTCAGCACATCAAATTCCTATAGTAAAAGTTGAAGGATAAATCAGTCGGTTCATAAGATAATTTCTCATAAGATAATTATCCTACATGGTTTAAGTTTGTCAACTTTGATGAACTGGCTGAAGATTTTAAGGGATGCTTTATGTACCACATATGGGGATTTCATGTGATGAAGATTCTACATCAAGGATAATTTTTTGGAAAGGATCCACTCAAACCAGGCTGATACCATTTGATGATGATGATTCCATAACCGAAGGTAGAATACGAGCTTCCCTACTACTGATATGGAGAAGAAGAAAGTGATTCAAATGGATAATTTAGGGTTGACTGATGGTTTCCTGAGGAATATTCCTAATTCATGTGGCGGAGGCAAGGAAGGATGATAATGAATATAATTAATCCACACTTAGAAGAACATGGATTTTGATTCAAAGAAAATCCAAGTGGAAAACCTGATCTTGTGTGATGATGATTAGTTCTTGGACTAATTCTAATGATGATCTACCTAATCCCAGTCGATGAAATCGAGCCATGCCCATAAGCCTATGGATAAATCCATTAATGACCCTGAATCATCACTAGTAGAAAAAAACATTTAACAGTTCAGCATTTTTCACGTCGGTTCTATATAACCGACGTGTAAAGCTGTAAAAAATGATTTATCACGTCAGTTATTGTATAACTGACCTGATAAATCGATGAGAATAAAATTTTAACGTCGGTTATTTTATAACTAATGTAAAAAATATTGAGATTAGATTTATCACGTCGGTTATTTTATAACTGACATGAAATATCGAATTTGGGTGATTTATCATGTCAGTTATAAAATAACCAACAGGATAAAGAAAATCTCAGCAATTTATCACATCGGTTATTAAAAGAACCTACGTGATAAAGTGCCATTTATAACGTCAATTATAAAATAACCGATGTGATAAATTATTTTCTGCGTCATTTATTAAATAATTGACATTATAAACATAAAAAAATAGTTTATCATGTCGGTTATTAAATAACCAATGTGATAAATATTTTAAAAGATTTATCGCGCCCCGTATTCAGTTATTCTATTTTATTCGATCAGGCTACCTGTGACTCATCTCTTTCATGCAAAAAAACTAGAAAGGATTCTTCAAAGTCATGCCCTCCAACCTCCTTTTTCCGATATCATTCATCATCTTTATTATCACCAAATCTATCAGGTAGACTCGCAACACTCAAGTAATCCTCACACGGCTCGATTTCAGTTTTTTATTTTTCATGATGCCCTAAACTAATTTTTTGAGATGTTATTTTTCTATCTTTTTTCTTTATATCATGGTAGGTTTCATAGTGTTCGTTTATACCATGCTAAATTCTTTTCTAGTAAAATAAACCATGGAAGTGATATCATGAAATTTTATGATTTTTGTGTGTTCTATAATGTGTGTGTGCACGTACAGGGGGTGTAAAAGGGGGTGGGGGTTGTCCAAGTGGGTGGGGGTGTCCAGGGGTGGGGGGATGTGCAGGGGGTGGGGGTGTCTAGGGGGTATCAAAGGGGGAGGGGGTGGTGTCCAGGGGGTGTGGGGGCTGTCCAAGGGGGTTGGGGTGTCCAAGGGGGTGGGGTGGTGTCCAGGGGGTGAGGGGGTTGTCCAAGGGGGTAGGGGTGTCCAGGGGTGGGGTGGTGTCTAGGTGGTGAGTGGGTTGTCCAAGGGGGTGGGGGTGTCCCAGGGGGGATGTCCAGGGGGTGGGGGTTGTCCAGGGGGTGGGGGCTGTCCAGGGGGGTGGGGGTTATCCAGGGGGTGGGGGATATCCAAAGGATTGGGGGAATGTCCAGGGGTGGGGGGTTGTCCAGAGGGGTGGGGGTTATCTAAGGGGGTGGTGGTGTCTAGGGGGTGTCCAAGGGGCGGGGGTGGTTTCGAGGGGGTGAGGGGGCTATCCAGGGGGTGGGTGTCCAGGGGGTGTCCAAGGGGGTAGGGGGTGGTGTCCAAGGGGGTAGGGGGTGGTGTCCAAGGGGGTAGGGGTGGGGGTGGTTTCTAGGGTGTGTGGGGTGTCTAAGGGGAGGGGTGGTGTCTGAGGGGGGTGAGTGGGTTGTCCAAGGGGGTATGGGGTGTCTAGGGGGTGGGGGTGTCTAGGGGGTGGGGTTGTCTAGAGGGGTTGGGGGTGTCCAAGGGGTGGGGGTTGTCTAAGGGGGTGGTGGTGTCCAGGGGGTGTCCAAGGGGGTGGGGGTGGTGTCCAGGGGGTGAGGAGGCTATAAAAGGGGTAGGGGATGTCCAAAGGGGTTGGGGGGCTGTCTAGTGGGTGGGGGGTTGTCCGGGTGGTGGTGATGTCCAGGGGGTGTCCAAGGGGGTAGTGGGGTGGTGTCTAGGGGTGGGGTGTCAGGGGTGGGGGTGGTGTCCAAGGGGGTGAGGGGGATGTCCAGGGGTGGGGGTTTCCAGGGGGTGTCCAATGGGTTAGGGGTGGGGGTGGTGTCCAGGGGATGAGGGGTCTTTCCAAGGGAGTAGGGTGTCCAGGGGGTGGGGTGGTGTCCATAGGGGTGAGGGGGTTTTCCAGGGGGTGGGGGTGTCTAGGGGGTTTCCAAGGGGGTAGGGGGTGGGTGTGGTGTCTCGGGGGGTTTGGTTGTCCAGGGGGTGGGGGTGGTGTCCAGGGGTGAGTGGGTTGTCCAATGGGGTATGGGGTATCTAGGGGTGGGGTTGTCCAGGGGGTTGGGGTGTCCAGAGGGGTGGGGGTGTTGTTTAGGGGGTGGGGGCTGTCCAGGGGGAGGTGGTGTCTAGGGGGTGTCCAAGGGGGTGGGGGTAGTGTCAAATGGGGTAGGGGTTGGACAACCCCCTCACCCTCCCTTTAAACCACTCCCCCATCCCCTGGAAACCCCTCACCCACATGGACACCCCCCACCCCTTGGACAGGCCCCCACCCCATGGACACCCCCTACCCCCTTGGACACCCTAGACAGCCCATACCCCCATGGATAGCCCCTACCCCCTTGGACATCCCCCACCACCCCCCTGGACATCCCCCTACCCCCTTGGACACCCCCTTGGTATATATATATTCCAACAGTTTCATTGAAACCGTTGTAATATTTTAACTTTAGGTAGTCTATACCAATGGTTCCTATAGAATCTTTGGTATAGGGCTATTGAAATGACCATCATTCCAACGGTATGTGAAACTGTTGGGGTATTCTATCCCAATGGTTTCATGGTCTATCCCAATGGTTTCAAATCATTGGTATATGTGTAATTTTTAGTAGTGAATGTATACATATTTTAATATTTATACTTCATATTTATTTTTTACAGAAGGGTGAATTTGGTATCCAGTTTCACCAAGATGTATTCTTTGTGTAACTTAAGAATAAATGATCCATGATGAATTTAAAACTATTATATATAACTATATTTTCTTTTTAAAATAATTTTCATGCATATTTTTTCAAATGAACACCCCCATGGACACCCCCCCCCCCCACCCCCTGGACAGGCCCCCACCCCCTGGACACCCCCTACCCCCTTAGACACCCTGGATAGCCCCCTACCCCCATGGAGAGACCTTACCCCCTTGGACATCCCCCACCACCACCACCACCCCCCCTAGATAACCCCTACCCCTTGGACACCCCCTTTGTATATATATATCCCAACAGTTTCATTGAAACTATTTGAATATTTTAACTTCAGGTAGTCTATACCAACAGTTCATGTAGAATCATTGGTATAGGGCTATTTCAAAGACCATCATGCCAACGGTGTGTGAAACCATTGGGGTATTCTATCCCAATAGTTTCAGGGGCTATACCAATGGTTTCAAATTGTTGGTATATGTGTAATTTTCAGTAGTGAATTTATACATATTTTAATATTTATACTTCACACTTCTTTTTTACAGAAGGGTGAATTTGGTATCCAATTGCACCAGGATGTATTCTTTGTGTACCTTAAGAAGAAAGGATCCAATATGAATTTAAAACAGTTATATATAACTATATTTTCTTTTTAAAATCATTTTCAATCATATTTTTTTCAAATGTGCAGATATTTGTTTTATATTTCAAAAAAAATTAAATTCAAATTATGATATTTTTCATATAAATATATATTTGTCTTATCATAACAAGATGTATAATTTTGATATTTTTATAGGTAATAATGAGTCGAAGTTGGATTGTAGAACATCGAATGAGTAATGAATATGAGGAAGTTGTTGATGCCTTTTTGGAATTTTCTAAATGAAATGTTCCAAGTAGTGACATTTTTTCTATCCATGCCTGAAATGTTTGAATATGAAGAAGTTGAAAAGTAGAGAGATCAAAGATAATATGATTTTTCATGGTTTTAATCAGAGTTACAGCCCTTGTATTTGGCATGGTAAAACTAGACAGAATGTCAGATCTACTGATGATGATGATTTGTAAGATGGTAACTCTAATGTAATTGAAGAAATGATTCGTGATATTGTAGAAGAACAAATTGAGATAGAACCGACAGTTGCGTGTCTATATAGTGATGTTGAAAAACCATTGTATCCTAGTTGTACAGATTTTATAGTTTTATTGGTGGTGTTAAGATTGATTAACCTAAAGGTGAAACATGGATGGAGTGACATAAGTTTTACAGAGCTGCTACAATTGTTGAAAGACATTCTTCCAAAAGACAATGATCTTCCAGATTCAAATTATAAGGCCAAGAAAATATTATTCCTGATGGGATTGGGATACAAGAAAATACATGCATGTTCGAATGACTATATAATATATAGGAAGGAATGTGAATTTTTGTCAGAGTGTCCCAAATGTGGAACATCACGATATAAGTTGAAACAAAAATCACAGGCTGATGTAGAGATTACAAAGATCCCTTCCAAGGTATTTTGGTATCTTCCTATAATTCATCCTTTGAAATGTTTATTTTCTAATTCACATGATGCAAAAATGTTAATATGGAATGCTGATGAGTGGATATGTGATAGAAAAATACATCATCTAGCTGATTGTCCACAATGGAAGAAAATTGATCACCAGTATCCTACATTTGGAAATGAAATTAGAAATATTAGACTAGGGTTGTGCACATATGGAATGAATCCATACCCAACCCTTAGTATCACACATAGTTTATATCCTATTTTATTGGTAATTTACAACCTCTCTCCTGAAGTTTTTATGAAGCGCAAATATGTCATGTTGAGTATAATGATCTCTGGTCTGAAGAAGCCTAGAAAATATATTGATGTTTTCTTGTCAACATTGATTGATGATTTGAAACTTTTATGAGAGGATGGTATTAGGGTGTATTATTCTTATAAAAAAGAATATTTTCAACTGCATGCAGTGCTTATGTGCACTATACATGACGTCCCAGCATATGGAAATTTGTCTGGATATACTGTTAAGGGGAATAAAGCATGTCCAATTTACGAACAACAAACTTCATATTGTCAATTGCATCATGGGAGGAAAACAGTGTACATGGTTCATCGAAAGTTTTTGCCTATGGATCACTCTTATAAAAGACTAAAAAAGGCATTCAATGGATCACAAGAATTTGATATTTCTCCAAAACCTTTATCCCTTGATGTGTATTTTGAGAGGGTGGAAAACCTTGATGTGACATTGGGAAAGATACAAAAATCTAGTAATGATAGACATATTTGGAAGAAAAGGTCAATATTTTTTGAGCTACCATATTAGAGATATCATAAAGTGAAACATAATATTAATGCCATGCATGTGGGGAATAATATTTGTGATAGTTTGATTGGAACACTATTAGATATTAAAGGAAAGACAAAAGATGGGTTGAATGCAAGATTAGACTTACTACTAATGGGAATACATTTGGAGTTAGCTCCCACTTCTAATGGAAGACGAACATTTCTTCCCCCGGCTTGTCATACATTATCCAAGAGGGAGAAAATTAGCTTTTGTTAGTGTCTTCATGATATCAAAGTGCCTCAAGGTTATTCATCAAATGTAAAAAAAATTGTCTCTTTAAAGGATTTAAAATTGATAGGTATGAAATATCATGATTGTCACGTCAGTATGCAGCAACTTCTACCAGTTTCATTGCGTGGAATATTTCCCATCCGTGTTAGAAAGACTATAATGAAGTTGTGTTGTTTTTTCAATTCAATTTTTAATAAGGTGATCGATGTGAATGCTTTGAACATTTTGGAAAAAGGATGTAATTTCAATACTTTGTAAATTGTAAATGTATTTTCCTCCATATTATTTTGATATAATGTTGCATTTAATGATTCATCTAGTTTGAGAAATAAAGATTTGTGGACCTGTATATCTTCGTTGGATACATCCTTTTGAAATTTATATAAAAATATTGAAGGGGTATGTTAAAAATCCATATCGACCTGAAGCCTCCATTATTGAAAAGTATATTTTTGAGGAGGTTGCGGAGTTTTGTACGAGCTACTTGGATGCAGTGGAGCACATAGGTTTGCCTCCATCTCGCCATGAATGAGTTAACAATAAGGGAAAGGGGATTCATCGCTTGAAAGTCAAATTGTTGTCAACTGAACAGATGAAGAAGTTAGAATTATACATCTTGAATAACATATTTGATGCTCAACCATATATCACATTTCATATTAATGAGTTAAAATAATTTCATCCATGTGGATTTCAAATGAGCACAACAAAACATTTTTGTCATGGTTTAAAAAGACCTTGCTTAGTAGATCAGATGTATCAGAGACATTAAGATGGTTAGTGGGTGGTCTATGTTTAAATGTGATAACATGGCCCGGTTATGACATTAATGGCTATAAATTTCATACGAAAGCTCAAGATAACAGAAGTGCAGTTCAAAATAGTGGTGTATTGGTGTTTGTAGAAGAAATGAATTTTTTGAGTTCTAAAGACAAAAACCCAATTTCTGCATCAACTTCATATTATGAAGTCATTGAATAAATATGGGAGGTTGATTACTTTAAAATTAAAGTTCCTATTTTTAACTGCAAATGGTTTATCGGTAACAACAGTTTCAGACACGATGAATTTGGAATGACAGTTGTTAATATGAATAGATTGGAAGACACAACAGATTCTTGTATAATAGAAACACATGAAAAATAGATTTTCTATGTAGTTGATCAATCAGATATGCAGCGGTCTGTTGTTTTACAAGTGAAAAAACAATATGTTGGTGAGGATCAACTTTATGAAGATGTTGATTTATGTGAGATCCCTACTTCCATGGAAAGATTAGCATAACATAATGATGAGAATGTTGAAGACATGGTTTGTGTCATAAGGAACAATCATAACAAAGGAGTTTGGGGAAACAATCCATTTGTACATTTCTAATATTATAGGCAACATATGTTTATTTCTTGTTTACATTTATTATTTTCATAAAATGTTAGATATTGTAATTTTTTTTCTTTATTAAAATGTGTATTAAAACAAATAAGTAGAAGTTTTTGTTTATTTTAATTTTGTTTAGTATAGTTTTTCATGTTTACCATTGCGTAAATTATATATCTATTATTTTTTTGAATGACAATTACTTTACCATGTTTACTATGTTTACCATG
Source organism: Viscum album (assembly GCA_963277665.1). Taxonomy (NCBI): domain Eukaryota; kingdom Viridiplantae; phylum Streptophyta; class Magnoliopsida; order Santalales; family Viscaceae; genus Viscum; species Viscum album. Next base: position 1,973,141,420 of record OY728151.1, read on the forward strand.
TTTTCCATGTCTACCATGTTTACCATGTTTACAATGTCTACCATGCTTACCATGTTTACCATGTTTACCATGTTTTCCATGTTTACCATGTTTATCATGTTTACCTTGTTTACCATGTTTACCATGTTTACCATGTTTACCATGTTTACCATATTTTACCATAGTTTACCTTTATATATCTTATATATTTATTGATTTTGTTGAAGAAAATCACACCACCATGTTTACCATGTTTACCATCTTTACCATTGTTTAACATGCATAACATATTAACCATGTTTACTATTATGTAACTTAGTTCAATTTTTTATTTTCTGTTTAAATTAGTATTGTAATCTTTAAATTTGTATATTTTTGAACTAATGTTTGTTTTTTTTATTTTAAGGATAATGACAGATCAATCAATTGATCAACCACATGATTCTGGAGATGCGCATAATGATCATACCTCTGGGGAGGAACATTCACACGCTTCTATTGATGTTCCCCAATCTTCCTCATATGCTCCCATAATGACAAAGAAGAGTTCAAAAGTTGGTAAATGTGGGTACACACATTTACCAAAATTATCACTTGCCCGTACATTGGACCAGAGGATACTCATTGAGTTTGATGAGAATTGTATTCCTAGAGGTCCAAATGAAAAATATTTTAAGAGTTTTGTATCAACTCAGGGTAAGAGCAAAGTAATAATTTTGTATGACGATTGGAGAAGTGTGGAAAAATCGATAATATCATAGTTGTCGGAGACGATTTTGGTAAGATATTTTTCTATTTTTTCCTACTTATTAAATGTTTCTAGTATAATATGTTTTACCTCTTCTTTATCAGATGAAATTTAATATTCCTGACACTGGAGGAGTCAGGAAGAAATACTTCTAGATGGCTGCTAGGAGGTGGAGGGATTTCAAATAAACCCTCACATCTAATTTCATTTTTGGTCATAGGAGTCATGAAAATCCATGTCATATATATCCTTTCATAGATGAAGACATATGGAGACAGTTTTTTTAAATTATAAGAAAAGATTCATTTTCTGTAAGGGAAATGTAAACTTTTATAATATTTCTTATAAAAATGATCTTATTAATGTTTTGTTAATGATTTATTATTCTTAATTTATAGAAAATAAGGAAATATCATCAGGAGATCCAATCTAAAAAATTTATACCCTCATAGTTTATCTCGGGGAGGGTATACATTACTAGAAGAACAAATGATGGTGGAAAAATTACAAAAACTAAGAGTTGAGTCTTCAATCTCTGGATAGGTTGCCCATCCATCCCCTCCATCTAGACATGAAAAATGGAATAGATCTTAGATGGGAAAAAAGGGGCAATATCTTTCAAAATATTCGATAATCATATCTAAGAGGATTGTAAGATATTTATTTTATTTATTTAAGTTAACTATATTCTTTATATAATTTGAATCATTACAGAAATGTTCAATTAATTAATACAAGATTATTTTGAGGAGCAGAGCTCACAGGGAGTATTTACAGCTGCTGGGAGGTAAGATATTTTATCTTTAGCATTGGGAAAGCTCGAACATCCTAGTCGTGTATGAGGATATCTGATGGGAGTATCGGTAAGAAAATTGTTCCCATGTTCTTAGACTTCTTCCATTTATAAAAAAATAGAATCCTTGGAGGCTGAAGTTCATAATATTAATGTGATGATGGAGGAAAATATTAGAGCATTGGTATAGTCTATGTTTTCAGACATGCAAAGACAATTTCATATTGAAGCTCCCACTCCTCCACCTCCCCCTACAGACCCCATTATTTATCCTCCACCTCCGTCGGTACCTCCCACTCCCCCACCTCAGCCAGCAAACACCATTTTTTATCCTACTCCTCTACAACAGCTTCCTACTTATTTCGATTTGTATATTGATGATACTCAACATCATATAGTTGCATATGTGCTGGTATATTGTATAGAATATACATTTCATCATCAACAGTTAGAGGTAGAGCATCATAGGGTCACTATACAATATATTATAGATATTTCATCTCGATTACCATTACCTACAGATGAGGTGACGACAGTTGGACATAGTATCGGCCATTTTTTAATTTGGATATCTAGACTTCTGTGACTCATTACCATAGAGGTATGTGTGTTATATCTTTTATTTTATTTTTTTATTAAAGTTTTTTTAACATTTTAAAACTAATATATTTTTCTATTTGTTTTTACAAGAATAATTCAAAGGTAAGGAAATATTGTATAGACAACAACAAAGACAAATGGCTATGACATCATATACAGATTCTAGTAGTCTTGACATATTTTTATGATATTCAAATTTTTTGGCGGATCATTATGAGTTTCCAATGGAAGCTCGTTTTTTTGGATGTGAAATAAATGTGGGGATTTTGAAAAATGATATCATGGAGCTTGTTACTGGAGATAAGTTGGGCATCAACGTGGTGAAAATTTTTTACATGTAAGTCTTAACACCTTTTCCCTGCATTATATTTATTAAAAATGTATACTTATGTCTATTTTTTATTAGATATATTTATAACATGTGTGAGAAGAATGAGAAGACAGATGTATATGGATTCATGGACCCACATTTTATTTCCCCTGAAGTACATGTATTGGATGAGGAACAAAGAATGCTTTATATTACTGAAATGTTTGAATAGAATATAATCACTTAGTGTTGGATGATTCCTTTTTGTGAGAGGTATGAAACATATCTCTGGAAAAGAGTTCATTATCTTTTAACATAAAAAACCACTAACCTTAAATTTTCTTTTATCATTGATCATTGGATGTTTAGTGTTTTTTTCCCAAGAGAGAAAACACTTTATTGGATATTCTCTATCCATGGCGATGTATGGGAAAGTTGTAAGAATATGTTGGAAAATTAAGTTTTAATTTATTAATAGTTTTATATATTATAATGAATTTTAAATTTATCACATTCGTATTATTTTCTAAGAGGGGATGGGTCTACTTTCGAAAAAACACAAAGAAAATGAGTGCCAAGATCAAATATGTAAAAATAAAGGTAAATATCCATTTATAATTTGTACTTTTTTATGTATTACATAAAAATAATATTTTGAATTTACACTAATTTAAACATAATTTTCATGAACAACAATTCATCGTCGAATGCGGATATTATATGTTAAGATTTATGTGTGAAATAATTACAACTAGAACACTTGTGAACTTTTACCTAGTAAGATTTCCTTTTAAACTTTTCCATAATATTTCATTTGATTTATTCATTATACATGTTAACTAATATACTTTTAATTTTTAGCTATTTGATGACCCTCAACCCTATAGTGCTCAAGAGTTCAAACACTTACAAGTGGAATGGTCAAATTATTTTACAGGTTTGATTGGATTTTAGTTTGTTTGTAGTGTAAAATGTAATTTTGAATATTTTCATTATAATTGTGTATTTAGTAGTCGTTTAGGTTGGATTTAGGGTTTTTTAGTTGATACTGTAAGTTTTGAATGTTATATATGTGAATGTTTAATTTTGATCTACTTCTTGTTTTGGTCTAGTTTTGATGGTTTTTCTGGTATGGATTCTGATATGGGGGGTAGGGTTTCTAGGGGTGTGGGGGTGTTTAGTGGGATGGGAGTTTCTAGGGGTGTGGGAGGGTTATCTAGTTTGGTGGGGGTGTCTAGTGTGTCCATGGTGGTGGGAGGGTGTCTAGGAGGGTGGGGGGCTGTCCAGGGGAGTGGGGGCTGTCCAGGAGGGTGGGGGCTGTCCAGGGGGTATCCAGGGGTGTGGGTGTCACGACCCGTCCTCGGGGCCCGTGCCGTGACTACCCCAAGCCCGCCTTCCATAGGCCAGGGGCTGGCGACTAGCACCAAGGCGTAAAATCCCAGTAAACAGGGAAGGCATTGCCTTTTTAAGTAACAACCACACAGAGTCAGCAAGCGGAAAGTAAAGTGCAGAAAAGTAAAGGGGGGCCGGAAATACAAGCCCAACTGTAAGGTACAACTGAAAAGTAAAGTACAGCAACTGAAGAAAAGACGGCGGCCTCGTGTCGTCCACTGGAAATCCCACCTGAAGGGTGGGTACAGATAGCCTCCAGGCTCCTCGGGTCCCACGTCCGCTCCGAGCACGTCCCGCCCAGTGGTCCACCTCCAGGTACCGTCCTGCTCCACGCCCCAACCGTGATTAGCGCTGTCCGTCGTCTGCAACCAACACAACAAGGTGCGGGCATAGCCCGTGCAGGGGTGAGTACAACTACTCAGTAAGGACCCCGAGACCCCCGAAGGTCTCCCGAAATCCACAAAGGATATAGCACAAAAGAAAGATGCAATCACGAAGTAACATCTGACTCGACTTAGGTATATGCCCATACATATACCTAAGTCCCCACTTCTAGCTCTGCTCACGAGCTCAAGAACAACTCAATCCACAAAGGAAAGCAAGACTCAAATCCACAAGGAGAGTAAACAGTAAATCCACATAGGATAGTTCAACACAATCCACAAAGGAAAGTAACATAAGATTCAGCTCAACCAGGTATACTTTTTCAGATGACGTCAAAGATGATCACTGATCCATCTAAGTCATCGGACCCACGAAGGATCGATAGGTACTAACCCCCGCAAAAGACCCACGTAGGATCGGGCTCACACAGAACCTGTAGGCAGTGGCTCACACAGAACCGGTAGTAAGGACCCACATAGGATCGGGCTCACACAGAACCTGTAGCACTGATCCACGTAGGATCGCTGAGTGCAGTAGTCGACGCAGTCCACTGAGGATCTCTGCTCCGTCGTCGCCGCAGTCCACGAAGGATCTCTGCTCTGCCGTCGTCGCAGTCCACGGAGGATCTCTGCTCTGCCGTCGTCGCAGTCCACGGAGGATCTCTGCTCTGTCGTCGAAGTCACAGCCAGCGCTAGGGTTCCCGCACATAGCGAGCTCGTTTAGGAGGGTCCGCTCCACGAGCCGAGAGGCTGATACATCAACTGACGCGTAGTCCGAAGTTGATGTATCCAAAAGTTCCGTATCGACAACAGGATCTCAACGCAACAGACGGCGCGTCAATCGGACGCCCGGTCTGAGAGTTATTGGCATTTTCGTCCCAGGGGCCCGGTTGGTTTTTAGGGAAAAACCAACCCGACCATACTCCACCTGTATCTGATCCTCGGGCGGAGTATGCCAAAAGTTCCGTCTCACTTAGATGAAACTACCACAGCTGACGGTACGTCGATCGGACGTCCGTAGCTCAAGTTATGAGCGTTTCCGCTCCGAGGGCCCGGTTGGTTTCGTGTACGAACCAACCCGGCCGAACCCAAAGTCTTCCGAAACCTTGAGTATAATATACCGAAACGACCGTCTCGATCCAAGGATCGCGTAGCCGCTGACGGTTCGTCAATCGGGGGTCCCAGGCCCAAGATATGGGCGAAAGACCAAAGAGGGCCCGAAACGGGGGTTCTGGGCCCGGGGCGACCCGGCCCGAACCCCCCCTGGGTCGGCCGAACCGGGTCGGCCCGAACCGGGTCGGCCCGACCCGGCTAGGCCGGGTCCGGTCCAGCCTGGGCGCGGCCCGGCCGACCGGACCGGCCGGCTCGGCTTCGACCGAGCGGCCGAGGGAGCCGCCGCGGGTCAAACCCGCGGCTTTGGAGAAACGCGGCCCGCGCGGGCCGCGTGCTGGGTGGCCGGACCGCGGACGCGGTCCGGCGGTTCGCCGCCGCCGCGGCTCGGCCGCGGAGGACTCCTCCGGCGGCGCGCCGGGCGCCGCCGCCTCCGGTCGCCGGCGCCGCCGCGCCGGCGACCCGCGCCGCCGCCCCCTTCCGCGGGCCGTCGGAGTTGCTCTGGTGGCCCGTTTTGCCTCCCGTCTGCGCCGATGCTCCTCCCGGGGCCGATCTTCACTGCGGGATCAACAGATCTCCCCTGCCGCGCGTTTCGTCGTCATCCGCCATATCCGCACAACAAAAGAGATCGGCGGAGGGTTGTCGGGTCTTGTTTGTTAGACCCGCACCCTCTGCGTTAGTCATAATCAACGGGAGGAAAGGCTACAACAATTTTTAATCAAAGATAAAAATTGTTCACTCCTTTTCTTTTGAACGGCATTTCAATTTTTAATTAATTGAAATTATTCATGCCGGTTCTTTATTCAAAAGAAATAAGAACACGGGAATGAATCATCAAGAAAAAAATAAACCCCTACCTTGTCGTCGTCGTCGGACGAGAGGTCGTCGCGGGATCGCTCGTCGCGGAAGAAGGGGGGATCGTTGCGTCGTCGCGGTATCCGGCGCCACGTCACCAATCTCCGGATCAAGAACAAACGGATTTAATTAATTAAATCCTTTGCCATGAAGTTTTTAAAAAAAAGGAGAATTTAAACGATCCGATTCTCACCTTAGTTGCCGAACGAGGATCGGCCGCGGAAGAAGAGGCGTCGCCGAAGAACGTCGCGGGTAAAGCTCGTCGACGTCGCAGATCTCGGTGTGCGTCGTCGAATTTCGGTCGCCGGCGTTCTTCGCGTTCTTCGCGTTCTTCGCGTTCTTCGCGTTCTTCGCGGGGAGGGTGGAGGCCCAGAGAATCTCGCACAACGAGTAATCCTCCAAAGGAAAGAGTTGGTCTTATTTTATTATTTTGCCAACAAACGCAAACGCGTAAGTAACGACCCATTAAATTCGTTGAATTAATTCAACGAATGAAACATCCCATTTAATTCACGAAATAAACCGCCCAATTAAATGGTCTGTTAAGAATTAAAGAAAACGCGTCGGTTGACTTTTCAGTTACTTTGACGGGTTTTCGCGGGTGCGTTACTTAGCGAAAGAAACGGCGGGGCTCGTGCGGGCCCCACCTCACAAATATCCTACCAAGGGGGTAGGATATTTCCGGATAGCATCCTATCCAATTCAACTCAGTTCAAGCCGTCTTTAAGTGGCTTCAAGTGGCTTCCAAGCAGCTTAAGTGAAATAGAATAAAGTTGTCGCACAAACTTTATTTTATTTCTGACTTAAAGCCGCAAAATTTAAAAACCACGTCTGAGCAAACGCAACTCCGGAAGAGGCGTTTCTAAGCAAATACCGGCGCTGCGATTTCATCGGTGCCCTCAGAATTTGATTCCGGGCACCGGTTCAAAAGATAGAAAAACCCGCTCGTCCGTTCACTGAACGTACCCGAGCCAAACTTCGGAAATTGATTCCGGGCACACCGGGCCTCGGAATCAGGTGCCGTCTGAAGCTGCGCTCTTGTAAAATTCCAAAGAAAATTAAGAAAAAAAAATTTCCTTGAAATTTGCGGGTCTTTACATTACTCCCACCTCAGGGCTTTACGTCCCCGTAAAGTTACATCAAAAACTAGGGGAACAAATGGGGGTACTGAGCACGCATCTGAGCCTCCCGCTCCCAAGTGCTCTCCTGGAGGTTCCCGTGCTGCCATCTGACGCGCACAAGAGGAATCGACCACCCACGTAGGACCCGCTCCTGTCGATCCTCGATCTCTACTGGGACCTCCGCAAAAGTCGCCCCATCGTCCACGTCCAGCTCCCCAAAGTCGATGATGTGCGTCGGGTCGTGCACGTATCTCCTCAGCTGAGACACGTGGAAGACGTCGTGCACCCGGTGCAACTGAGGTGGTAGAGCCAGGCGATAAGCCACCTCTCCTATCCTGCTGAGGACCTGGAAAGGCCCGATGAAGCGTGGAGACAACTTGCCGCCTCGGCCAAATCTCCGTAAACCACGTCGAGGTGAGACACGCAAAAAGACGTGGTCGCCATCCTCGAACTCTAGTGGCCTCCGCCTCCTGTCAGCATATGACTTCTGCCGGCTCTGAGCTGTCCTCATCCTCTCCTGGATGATCTGGACCTTCTCTGTCGTGGCTCGGACCATCTCTGGTCCCACGAGTGCTGACTCCCCAGGGTCTGTCCAGCACAACGGTGATCTGCAGGGTCTGCCGTACAACGCCTCGTATGGTTCCATCCCGATGGTGGAGTGGTAGCTGTTGTTGTACGCGAACTCCACCAAGGGCAGGTGGTCCTCCCAGCTGCGACCAAAGTCGAGAACACATGCACGGAGCATGTCCTCGAGTGTCTGTATGGTCCTCTCCGTCTGACCATCCGTCTGAGGGTGGAAGGCTGTGCTCAGATGGAGTCGCGTCCCGAACGCCTCCTGCAACCCCTTCCAAAGCCGGGAAGTGAAACGAGCATCTCGATCGGAGACGATAGACGATGGCACACCGTGAAGCCGTACGATCTCCTGGACGTAAAGACGTCCCAAGCTCTCCACTGAGCCCTGCTCTCTGATGGGTAAGAAGTGTGCCGACTTAGTGAGTCGGTCGACAATCACCCAAATGGAGTCGTGACCTCTGGAAGTGCGTGGAAGTCCAGTCACGAAGTCCATAGATATGCCATCCCACTTCCACTCCGGGACCTCCAAGGGTTGTACCAAGCCTGCTGGTACCTGATGCTCTGCCTTCACCTGCTGGTAGGTGAGGCATCGTGAAACGAACTCTGCCACAGCTTTCTTCATGCCCGGCCACCAGTGCTGTCGCCTGAGATCCTGGTACATCTTCGCCACTCCAGGATGTACCGCCAAGGGAGAAGTGTGAAACTCTCTCAGCACCTCCTCTCGCAAAGCGACTGGTACGAAGGTACGTCCTCTGAAAAGGATGTCGTGCTCTGCTCCAAGGGAGAAGCCATCAAGCGCCTGACCTGAGGATATCAGTGCACGTCGGGTCTCACAGTCAGCGTCCTCACGCTGAGCCTCTCTGACCCGCTGTAGAAGTGGAGGAGAGACTGTGAGAGACTGAAGAAAGGATGCTCCGTCTCTATCCACGAAGGATATCTGTAAGGAGGCTAGCTTCTCCGTCGCCTCCTCAAGTAGCTGAATGCCCGTCCTCCTGCTGAGGGCATCGGCTACCACGTTCCCCTTCCCAGGAGTATAGACTATCTCAAAGTCATAGTCCTGGAGGAACTCAAGCCATCTTCGCTGTCTCAGGTTCAGGCCCTTCTGAGAGAAGATATACCTGAGACTCTGGTGGTCAGAAAAGACTGTGAAGCGCTCGCCCATCAGATAGTGCCGCCAAGTCTTCAGAGCGAAGACCACTGCTGCTAACTCCAGGTCATGAGTGGCGTAGTTCTGCTCATGCGGCCTCAACTGACGTGATCCGTAGGCGATCACGGCCCGCTCCTGCATCAGGACGCATCCGAGTCCAGTCCCTGATGCATCGCAGTAAACTACGTATCCAACTCCCTCCTCAGGCAACCTCAAGATAGGTGCACTGGTCAACCTCTGCCTCAGCTCCTGGAAGCTCTGCTGACATCTGTCTGACCACACGAAGGGTTTCCCCTTCTTTGTCAAAGCTGAGAGTGGTGCCGCAACTCTGGAGAAGTCTGGCACGAATCTCCGATAGTATCCGGCTAGGCCCAAGAAGCTCCGCACCTCTGTCACGCTCTTGGGTGTCTCCCAAGCTAGCACTGCCTCGATCTTCGCGGGATCCACTGCAACTCCCGCCTTAGAGATGACGTGCCCCAAGAAATGGACCTCACGTAACCAGAACTGGCATTTTGAGAGATTTCCATAAAGCTGGTGCTCTCGGAGTGTCTAGCACTACTCGCAGGTGGTAGGCATGCTCCTCCTCAGTCGTCGAGTATACCAAAATGTCGTCAATGAAGACCACGACAAATCGGTCGAGGTATGGCTGGAAGATCCTGTTTATGAGGCTCATGAACACTGCTGGAGCATTGGTTACGCTGAATGGCATAACCAAGAACTCATAATGGCCATACCGACACCTGAAGGCCGTCTTCTGCACGTCCTCGTCTCGAACTCTGAGCTGATGATAGCCTGACCGGAGGTCTATCTTCGAGAACCACCGCGCTCCCTTGAGCTGATCGAAGAGGTCATCAATCCGTGGCAGTGGATACTTGTTCCTCACTGTCACCTGGTTCAGGCGATGATAGTCGACACATAGTCGCAAGCCCCGTCCGCCTTCTTGGCGAACAAAATCGGGGAAGCCCAGGGTGAAACACTGGGTCGGATAAACCCCTTGCTCTGCAAGTCCTCCAACTGTACCCGCAGCTCCCGAAGCTCGGCGGGGGCCATCCGATATTCTGGAGTAGATATCGGGGCTGTCCCGGGGTACAAGTCGATGTAAAAGTCTACCTCTCTACGAGGAGGTAGCCCTGGAACGTCGTCGGGAAAGACGTCCACGTACTGGTCCACCACTGCAGGAAAAGCTGGACTCCGCACGTCCACTGCTCCTAGGATGAGGCTAGCCAACTGATGAGAGATGGGCTGCACTCTCCTCCGCGGAAGTCCATCCTGTGCTGCAAAGGTTCCCTTCTCGCCAGTGAAGGTAAACCTGCTCCCGTCGGTGCGAACACATCGCACCTTGCGCCTAAAACAGTCGATCTGGGCATGAACCGTGGATAGCCAATCCATGCCCAAGATGACGTCGTAAGGCCTCGACGCCGCTACAAGGAGATCCCAGTCGAAGCTCTCGCCTCCTAGAGTAAGCTCACACTGCCGGCACCAGTGCGTAATCGTCGAGTCTGCTCCCGTAGGAGTCTCTAGCCGTAAGGATCGAGCCAACGGCTCAGTCGGAATCTCCGAGCTCCGAACAAGGGCAGAGGCTATGAAAGAGTGACTCGCTCCTGTGTCTATAAGTACTGCAGCAAGGGTGGAATAGACACAGATCGTACCTCGAATCATCTCTGGCAAGTCGGGGTCGTAGGCCTCCACTGCCTGGAGCTGGGCCTGTCCCTGCCCGCCAGCTCCCTGTGGTCGAGGTGGCCCTCCTGGTGGTGGTGGGGGTAGAGCCTGGAAGCGTCGCCCACCACCCGCTGCTCGGCCAGCTCCTCTGCCTCGTCCGCCTCCTCCCTGCGGACCGCCACGGTCGACCCTCTGCCTCTGCCTGGGTGGCCCTTCCACCGTCTGCTGCTCCTCTGGTCGGCGAGTCGGGCAGTCACGAGCCATGTGACCCTGCCCGCCGCAGGAGTAGCACAGCCTGCCTCTCGGAAGGTTGGCACTCCGCTGTGTGCCCCGTACTGCTGAGCCGGTGTCCTGAGGCCGTCTGCGTGGGGGTCTGGTCTGCCTGGACCCGAGAGTCATCCGTCGGATACCTGCTGCCGAAGACTCAGCTACCTGCCGCCCTGCGCTAGGTCTCGCCGCTGAAGAAGGCTCTGCCAGGAAGCTCTCGATCAGGAGGGCTCGCTCCAGCACTCCCGCCTGGGTCGGAATGCTGAGGGAGATCAGCGACGCCCGAATCTCCTGTCGCAAGCCCTGCTCGAAGGTCCAGGCCCGGAAGAAGGGGTCCCATACCATGTCGGTCGAGTAGCGAGATAGGTCAGTGAACCTCGCCGCGTACTGAGCGACCGTCATGCTGCCCTGGCGCAGCTGGAGAAGCTCCTGGATGCGCACCGCTCGGAGGGTGGCCGGGACGAACTCAGAGCGGAAGAGGCTCTCGAAGTCCGCCCAGAGCAAGGATGCCTCATTGTGAACCTGGAGCATCAGGGTCCACCATCGTCCTGCCGCTGCCTGCAGGAGGCTCGCTGCGAGAATCACCATGAGATCCGCTGGTGTCCTCACTAGCCTAAAGATCCGTACCACCGCCTCTAGCCAGTCCTCGGCGGCCTGGGGGTCCGCCTCACCGCGAAACCTGGGCGGTCGCTGGCTCTGAAACTCATGCAGTGCCCTGAGGCGACGTGCATCGTCAGCGTCTGGTACTGGCAGCATCGGTGGCTCGGCGGGTAAAGCTACCGCCGGTGCCACTGCTGGCAAAGGGCCCTGCACCGAGGCCTCGTCGCTCGGTGGGCTGCCGTCGCGCCCTACACTCGGAACCCTAGCTGGCTGTCGTCGCGGGGCCATCCTTGAAAAGGAGAACAAGAGCACCACAGTCAGAACAGTATACCTGGTGAGCTGGCACAAGTAATCACAAGGAAAACTTGAGACTTTCATAAAGCAGATCAGTATACCCGGTGAGGTGACACAAGTAATCACAAAGAAAACTCGAAACACACACGCAATCAATGTTTTCATGCATTAAGTCGGAAATCAGGAGTCAGGGTCCTGGTGTACGGATACGTCGGCCGCCGCACCAACACTGGGCTCCCTGAACTGATAACCACACTCAATACACTAAACACTATTGCTTCATATAGAAAGAAAGGACGATCAGAGTCTGCGGTAGAACCGACCGCCTCTGATACCAATTGTCACGACCCGTCCTCGGGGCCCGTGCCGTGACTACCCCAAGCCCGCCTTCCATAGGCCAGGGGCTAGCGACTAGCACCAAGGCGTAAAATCCCAGTAAACAGGGAAGGCATTGCCTTTTTAAGTAACAACCACACAGAGTCAGCAAGCGGAAAGTAAAGTGCAGAAAAGTAAAGGGGGGCCGGAAATACAAGCCCAACTGTAAGGTACAACTGAAAAGTAAAGTACAGCAACTGAAGAAAAGACGGCGGCCTCGTGTCGTCCACTGGCAATCCCACCTGAAGGGTGGGTACAGATAGCCTCCAGGCTCCTCGGGTCCCACGTCCGCTCCGAGCACGTCCCGCCCAGTGGTCCACCTCCAGGTACCGTCCTGCTCCACGCCCCAACCGTGATCAGCGCTGTCTGTCGTCTGCAACCAACACAACAAGGTGCGGGCATAGCCCGTGCAGGGGTGAGTACAACTACTCAGTAAGGACCCCGAGACCCCCGAAGGTCTCCCGAAATCCACAAAGGATATAGTACAAAAGAAAGATGCAATCACGAAGTAACATCTGACTCGACTTAGGTATATGCCCATACATATACCTAAGTCCCCACTTCTAGCTCTGCTCACGAGCTCAAGAACAACTCAATCCACAAAGGAAAGCAAGACTCAAATCCACAAGGAGAGTAAACAGTAAATCCACATAGGATAGTTCAACACAATCCACAAAGGAAAGTAACATAAGATTCAGCTCAACCAGGTATACTTTTTCAGATGACGTCAAAGATGATCACTGATCCATCTAAGTCGTCGGACCCACGAAGGATCGATAGGTACTAACCCCCGCAAAAGACCCACGTAGGATCGGGCTCACACAGAACCTGTAGGCAGTGGCTCACACAGAACCGGTAGTAAGGACCCACATAGGATCGGGCTCACACAGAACCTGTAGCACTGATCCACGTAGGATCGCTGAGTGCAGTAGTCGACGCAGTCCACTAAGGATCTCTGCTCCGTCGTCGCCGCAGTCCACGAAGGATCTCTGCTCTGCCGTCGTCGCAGTCCACGGAGGATCTCTGCTCTGCCGTCGTCGCAGTCCACGGAGGATCTCTGCTCTGCCGTCGAAGTCACAGCCAGCGCTAGGGTTCCCGCACATAGCGAGCTCGTTTAGGAGGGTCCGCTCCACGAGCCGAGAGTCTGATACATCAACTGACGCGTAGTCCGAAGTTGCTGTATCCAAAAGTTCCGTATCGACAACAGGATCTCAACGCAACAGACGGCGCGTCAATCGGACGCCCGGTCTGAGAGTTATTGGCATTTTCGTCCCAGGGGCCCGGTTGGTTTTTAGGGAAAAACCAACCCGACCGTACTCCGCCTATATCCGATCCTCGGGCGGAGTATGCCAAAAGTTCCGTCTCACTTAGAGGAAACTACCACAGCTGACGGTACGTCGATCGGACGTCCGTAGCTCAAGTTATGAGCGTTTCCGCTCCGAGGGCCCGGTTGGTTTCGTGTACGAACCAACCCGGCCGAACCCAAAGTCTTCCGAAACCTTGAGTATAATATACCGAAACGACCGTCTCGATCCAAGGATCGCGTAGCCGCTGACGGTTCGTCAATCGGGGGTCCCAGGCCCAAGATATGGGCGAAAGACCAAAGAGGGCCCGAAACGGGGGTTCTGGGCCCGGGGCGACCCGGCCCGAACCCCCCCTGGGTCGGCCGAACCGGGTCGGCCAGAACCGGGTCGGCCCGACCCGGCCCGGCCGACCGGACCGGTCGGCTCGGCTTCGGCCGAGCGGCCGAGGGAGCCGCCGCGGGTCAAACCCGTGGCTTTGGAGAAACTCGGCCCGCGCGGGCCGCGTGCTGGGTGGCCGGACCGCGGACGCGGTCCGGCGGTTCGCCGCCGCCGCGGCTCGGCCGCGGCGGACTCCTCCGGCGGCGCGCCGGGCGCCGCCGCCCCCTTCCGCGGGCCGCCGGATTTGCTCCGGTGGCCCGTTTTGCCTCCCGTCTGCGCCGATGCTCCTCCCGGAGCCGATCTTCACTGCGGGATCAACAGATCTCCCCTGCCGCGCGGTTCGTCGTCGTCCGCCATATCCGCACAACAAAAGAGATCGGCGGAGGGTTGCCGGGTCTTGTTCGTTAGACCCGCACCCTCCGCGTTAGTCATAATCAACGGGAGGAAAGGCTACAACAATTTTTAATCAAAGATAAAAATTGTTCACTCCTTTTCTTTTGAACGGCATTTCAATTTTTAATTAATTGAAATTATTCATGCCGGTTCTTTATTCAAAAGAAATAAGAACACGGGAATGAATCATCAAGAAAAAAATAAACCCCTACCTTGTCGTCGTCGTCGGACGAGAGGTCGTCGCGGGATCGCTCGTCGCGGAAGAAGGGGGGATCGTTGCGTCGTCGCGGTATCCGGCGTCACGTCGCCAATCTCCGGATCAAGAACAAACGGATTTAATTAATTAAATCCGTTGCCATGAAGTTTTTAAAAAAAAGGAGAATTTAAACGATCCGATTCTCACCTTAGTTGCCGAACGAGGATCGGCCGCGGAAGAAGAGGCGTCGCCGAAGAACGTCGCGGGTAAAGCTCGTCGACGTCGCAGATCTCGGTGTGCGTCGTCGAATTTCGGTCGCCGGCGTTCTTCGCGTTCTTCGCGGGGAGGGTGGAGGCCCAGAGAATCTCGCACAACGAGTAATCCTCCAAAGGAAAGAGTTGGTCTTATTTTATTATTTTGCCAACGAACGCAAACGCGTAAGTAACGACCCATTAAATTCGTTGAATTAATTCAACGAATGAAACAGCCCATTTAATTCACGAAATAAACCGCCCAATTAAATGGTCTGTTAAGAATTAAAGAAAACGCGTCGGTTGACTTTTCAGTTACTTTGACGGGTTTTCGCGGGTGCGTTACTTAGCGAAAGAAACGGCGGGGCTCGTGCGGGCCCCACCTCACAAATATCCTACCAAGGGGGTAGGATATTTCCGGATAGCATCCTATCCAATTCAACTCAGTTCAAGCCGTCTTTAAGTGGCTTCAAGTGGCTTCCAAGCAGCTTAAGTGAAATAGAATAAAGTTGTCGCACAAACTTTATTTTATTTCTGACTTAAAGCCGCAAAATTTAAAAACCACGTCTGAGCAAACGCAACTCCGGAAGAGGCGTTTCTAAGCAAATACCGGCGCTGCGATTTCATCGGTGCCCTCAGAATTTGATTCCGGGCACCGGTTCAAAAGATAGAAAAACCCGCTCGTCCGTTCACTGAACGTACCTGAGCCAAACTTCGGAAATTGATTCCGGGCACACCGGGCCTCGGAATCAGGTGTCGTCTGAAGCTGCGCTCTTGTAAAATTCCAAAGAAAATTAAGAAGAAAAAAAATTCCTTGAAATTTGCGGGTATTTACAGTGGGGGTGTCCAATAGGGTGTGGGTTTCTAGGGGTGTGGGAGGTATGTCTAGTGGGGAGGGGTGTCTAGGGTGTCCATGGGGGTGGGAGGGTGTCCAGGAGGGTGGGAGGGCTATACAGGGGGTGGGGGTCTGTCCAGGAGGGTGGGGGGCTATCCAGGGGGTGTTCAGGTCTGTGGGGGGTATCTAGTGGGGTGGGGGTTCCAGGGGTGTGGGAGGTTTTTCCAGTTGGTTGGGGGTGTCCAGGGTGTCCATGGGGGTGGGAGGGTGTCCAGGAGGTTGGGAGGGTTGTCCAGGGGAGTGGGGCTAGCCAGGAGGGTGGGGGGCTGCCCAGGGGGTGTCCAGGGGTGTGGGGGTGTCTAGTGGGGTGGGGGTGTCCAGGGTGTCCATGGGGGTGGGAAGGTGTCAAGGAGGGTGGTAGGGTCGTCCAGGGGGTGGGGTTGTCTAGGAGGGTTGGGGGATTTCCAGGGGGTGTCCAGGGGTGTGGGTGGGTGTCTAGTGGGGTGGTGGGGTTTCTAGGGGTGTAGGAGGGTTTTCCAGTGGGGTGGGGGTTGTCCAGGGTTTCCATGGGGTGGGAGGGTGTCTAGGAGGGTGGGAGGGCTATCCAAGGGAGTGGGGGCTATCCAGGGGGTGTCCAAGGGTGTGTGGGGGTTTCCAAGGGTGGGGGTTTCCAGGGATGTGGGAGGGATATCCAATGGGGTGGGGGTTTCCAGGGTTTCCATGGGGGTGGGAGGGCGTCCAGGAGGGTGGGAGGGCTATCCAGGGTGTGGGGGTTGTCCAAGAGGGTGGGGGCTATCTAGGGGGTGTGTAGGGGTGTGGGGGGGTCCAGTGGGGTGGGGGTTTCCAGGGGTGTGGGAGGGTTGTCCTATGGGGTGGGGGTTTCTAGGGTGTCCATGGGGGTGGGAGGGTTTTCAAGAGGGTGGGAGGGCTGTCGAGTGGAGTAGGGGTTATCTATGAGGGTGGGGGATGTCAAGGGGGTGTCTAGGGGTGTGGGGGTTTCCAGGGGGTGGGGGTTTTTCAAGGGTGTGGGAGGGTTGTCTAGTGGGGTGGGGGTGTCCAGGAGGGTGGGGGGCTGTCCAGGAGGGTGTTCAGGGGATGGGGGCTGTCCAGGAGGGGTGGGGGGCTATCCAGAGTGGTGGGGGTTGTCCAAGAGGGTGTCCAAGGGGTGGGGGCTATCCAGGAGGGTGGGGGCTATCCAAGGGGTGTCTAGGGGTGTAGGGGTGTCCAATGGGGTGGGGGTTTCTAGGGGTATGGGAGGGTTCTCCAATGTGGTGGGGGTCTCTAGGGTGTCTATGGGGGTGGGAGGGTGTCCAGGAGGGTGGGAGGGCTTTCCAGGGGAGTGGGGTATGTCCAGGAGGGTGGGGGTTGTCTAGGGGTGTCCAGGCTGTGGGGGTGTCCATGGGGTGGGGGGTTTCCATGGGTGTGGGAGGGATGACCAGTGGGGTGGTGGTGTACGGGGTGTCCATGGGGGTGGGAGGGTGTCCAGGAGGGTGGGAGGGTTGTCCAGGGGATGGGGGCTATCCAAGAGGGTGGGGGCTATCCTTGGGTGTGGGGGGTGTCCAATGGGGTGGGGGTTTCTAAGGGTGTGGAAGGAATTTCCAATGGGGTGGGGGGGTTTTATGGTTTTGGTCTAGTTTTGGTCTATTTTTTGGTATGTTTCAGGTCTTCTTTATTAGGTCATAGTTTTGGTTGAATGGTTTTATTAAAAAAAATTGGTTTTTACATCGTTTTTTTTAACCAACGTACCAAATGCATGGGAATGGGTTTTAACGTTGGTTAATTGAAAATCAATGTAACAAATGCATGGGAATGGGTTTTTACATCAGTTATTTCATAACTGACATAATAAATGTAATGGAATAGTTTTTTACATCAGTTATTTCATAACCGACATAGTATATATGTTTTCATGTTTGTTATTATTTAACTGACGTGAAAAAATACTTGGAAGACTAGTTTATAATGTCGGTTATGAAAATAACCAACCTGATAAATGCTTCAGAGGCACAGTTTATTATGTCAATTATATAATAACCGATGTGAAAAAGTATATACCATGTCAGTTATTTATAACCTGGTGTAATAAATCACAACTCCGAAGCATTTTCCACATCGGTTTTTGAGGAACCGACGTGAAAAACACTTCTGATTTTTAGTTTTTATGTTAGTTTTGAAACAACTGACATAAAAAAACAATGTTTATAACATATCCTATAATAATTTCGGCCAGAATCCAATGTAAAAAATGAAAAATAATTTCCATAAAAACATTTTCTACACTAGTGTATGCTGATCATAACAAATAATATTTCTTATTTTTGATCTAAGGTTGAGGAATTTTTGTTTTCAATCTCTTTCGAAGCCTTCCAAATCGATGAAGGGACTTTTGACCATGGATTTTCTGAGGTCTTGAGCACATTTTTAGGATGATTATTTCAATTTTGTGAAAAAATACTCAATGATGACTTGGGATATAATGAAATTCATTTTGGTATTTGATTTATGCTTACAGAATCGTTCTGGAGATATTCAGGCTTGTTGTGGCTATAAAGATAGTTTCCATCATTTGAAACCTATTCAACAAAATGCTACAATGATATCAAGTCATTGAAGTCTATCTGTTTGGTTGTTATAGACATTCATTTATGGAAACTGACACATGCATATTGGTTGTAAATCATTTAATGAAATAAATAATTTCATTTAAAGATCCAAATCTATGGGGCCAACACCAATGCACAAGTGGTATAGGCATTTTCATAGGGACTTTATCTTACATTACCTAGGGATGATTTTGTACAGTGAAGATTCCATGTGGATGATTTATACTAATCTTTAATCTTTTAACTTTTATTTTTTTTCATTAAATAGTTTGGGATTCTTCTCTTGAGAGGAGCTCACCCATCATTCTACAATTTTATTTTCTATCACTTCTGACTTTATTTATTCTTTTTCTCTCTCTTCTATAATTTTCTCCAGTTTATAAATAAAATTGTTTGTTAAATTTTCTTTCTTCATGCATAAACTCTTACCTCCCAACATGGAGCACTAACTTGCGGACCTATTTCCAGGAGGTGAAACTCTTATGCTTGGATATAAAATAGCAATTTGATCATTGACATCTTCTTCACTCTTAGAAAATTATGATCATTAATTGAGGTGATGCGGTGACACACTTTCTCATATGAATGGTTTTATACTCTCAAATTTTTATTCATTTTTCCTCTTCTTATCTTTTATACTCAACCAACTTTTTTAGGAGTAGTTGTGTAATTTTTTTTCTTAGTGATGATCAAATTTTCATGGGAGTTATCTTGTGTGAATTTGATTTGACTAGGGAAATATTTTCATAATTTAGGAGAGATTTCATGTGTGGGAGGTGATATCGAATGTATTCATTCGTTTTTTTAAGAGTAATAGGTTCATGTATCGATATATTGAGGATTCTCTATGTGAGGTTGAGCTTGACAGTTTAATTATTTAGATCTATAATAGGCAGTAGAGTGAATCAACATTGAACTGGTTTGTTCATGCTAATTTTTATTCTTATCTTTATTTTTGTTTCTATTATTTTATATTTCATTATAGTTTTATTTTAATCCATTTCTAACCACTATTTATTTCTTTCTTTTACTATTTTTTAAGTTAATAAAAGCATAAAAACATTTTAGAAGATTCATTGAGATAAACACACTACCTCCTTGAGACCAGCCCCTAGGTTAGCCACTATGCTATATCTAGGGAATTATAAATTTTTCTTTGATAGTTCAAACAAAAAATTATCAATCTTGTATCACTTCCTATGGACAAATGAATAATCATTTTGAGTATATTCATTAGGATAGTAGTGGATAGAGTAGTAAAAGTATCAAGACATATTTTTCAAGTAGTGACTAGGTGCACTTATTTCAGTGTGGTCAGACCAACCATAAAAGATATCAATGCCCTTGATGATTGGTGGAGTGTAGTTAATATATTGGTATGGGGAACCTATATAATTTCTATAGAAACACTCATCATAAATCCAATGATATAGGAATGAGGCAGATTCTAGAGTTAGTAAAGAAGTCTAATACTTAGAAGCAGATGAGCAGTTGGAGTTCCACTAGTTATAAAAGTTGAGGTAGAGGACAGGGTACTTCAGGGAAGGTATGATAGTACCAATAGGGTGGTGTGCCATAGAGATCTTAGGAAATTTATTAGGGTATAGGTGAAATTTATATGCATGAATTCTAGTACACACCTATCAGTCTTGATGTGGGATATTACACTATTCTTAGTAAGATTTTAATATCATCTACCCTCATATGTGCTATTTTTGATAAAAAGGTATCACACACTTTTATATATGATCAATTTTTATTTGTATTGGGTTTGGCTATGGAGTATCTATTTAGAATTTTGTATATCAACATGTTGTTAGGGGTGCAGTTGGAGGGTATTTATCACTACAAATGGTATTCTCTTGAGATTAGTGGCTACCATTTTTTATGGAATCTATTTGTACATGAGATGGAAGGATTCGACCTGATCTTATAGATGGACTATTTGGTTTTTTATTAGGATCATATCATTTTTTACCATAGGCACATATCCTTATATCCACCTAAGGGTATACATTTCATACACTGTGGTGAATGGGATGTCCAAATAGGTCAGGCAGGACTAGCGTAACTTATATTAGAGGGGATTATAGATCAGGTATCTAGAATTATGATAGATGATAGAGAAAAATAGTATGGATTCCTTCCTCTAATATTAAACTAGTATCAGGATTCCTTTCTTAAGGAATTATCCATCTTTACATTAGATCATGAGATCAATTTTACTATCGAATTAGTTCCAGGAGTTGAGACTATCTCGATACCTCCCTACAAGATGGTACCAGTAGATCTTTGAGAGTTGAAGGTTCAATTGGAGGATCTGCAGATCATGGGTTTTATCTATCCTAGTACATCACCTTCAGGATCTCAATTTATCTTATCCAAGAAAGTATATGGGATGTTGCATTTATGTGTTGATTACCAGAATTTGAATCAGATGGAAGTTAAGAATAGGTATCATATTCCATGCATCGATGATATCTTTGATCAACTAAGGGGTTCCCATTTATTCTCCAATATTTATTTGAGATTAGGGTACCATCAGCTATGATTAAGGTTTTCTGGAAAACCATGTGTTTCCTTTGAAAGTATGTATGGTTTTTTTGAATTTGTGATGATGCCTTTCGGATTGAAAAATGTGATGGAAGTGTTTATGGATTTTATGAACATCATTTTCCAACTGTATCTAGACCAGTTTTTGGTTGTATTTATTAATGATATCTTGGTATACTCTAAATCTAGGGATTACCATGCATGGCATATGTTTATTATCCTAAGTACACTGAGAGAGAACTGAATTTATTCTAAACTCTCAAAGTATTCCTTCTAGATTGATTAGGTCTAATTTATGGGCCATATTATATTAGAGGAAAGAATATATGTGGATCAGGATAAGGTTATTGTAGTGGTTTCTTGGGAGTTTCCAAATAATGTTTTCAAGATTCGAATATTTCTTGATCTAGTTGTATACTATTAGATATTTATTTATAATTTCAATTAAATAGCAGAACTAATGCCCATAAGAGGGTGAAGTTTTAATAGACTAATGGTTGTGAGGAAGACTTCCAGAATACAAATAGCATGTTGGAATTAGCATTGATCTTGAACTTACTGGTATTGGGTAACGATTACACTATGTACTATGACACCTCTAGAATTAGGTTGGGAGAATTTCTTATATAGGACAGATGTGTGGTCGCCTACGACTCAAGTTAATTGAGACCACATGATCAGAATTATCAGTCCCATGATATGGAGTTGGTCTATGTGGTTAATTCTCTGAGATTTTTATGGAATTACCATATATGAGAAAGGTTCATGGTCTATAATGATCATAATATCCCAAGGTATATATTTTCATATAGGGATATGAACCTTCGGTGGGGGAGGTGGGTGGAGTTCTTTTTGTATTTTTGATTTTGAGTTGTCATACACACTCAGGAAGAGAAAAATCAATTCTGATTCCTCAAGAAGAAATGTGTGGAATTAGGTGGTGAATGAGTCTAGTAATTAATGTAGGATGATGAAAGTATTTTTTTTAGATACATTTGTATGTATATAAGTTCCATGGGTGATTGATTCTAAAGTCTGTCACTATTTTCATCACTCTTTTAGATAGGATCAAGAGGAGGCAATTGGTGTATCTGGAATTTTTATCTATTAAAGAGAAATTAAATGATGGGGAGCCACCATCTAGTTAGAATATTGATAAGGATAGAGTTATTCACATTCATGTGCATGTATTGGTTTCTACTGAAATGCATGAGGAGTTGATAAGACGGTTTTATGCTTGCAGGTGGGTGGTGCATCCCTATTTAATAAAGATATATCGAGATCTATATAGATATTTTTGGTGTCCAGGAATGAAGAGGAAGATGGTTGGATTTGTAAAATATTTTCTCACCTATCAGTAAGTGAAAGCTGAGAATCAGTGTCTTGTAGGTATATTATAGCCTTTAACCATTCTTGAGTGGAAATGTGGTGATGTCACCATGGAATTAATGATAGGTTTGCCTAGAACACCTGGTAAGAACAATTCATCATGCGTGATGATGGGAAAACTAATGAAAGTGGATCATTTCCTACCTATCTGGGAGACTTTCTCTATTGATAAACTAGGTAGCCTATATGTGTGGGAGATTTTATGGATTCATGGAGTTCTTTGGTGTATAGTCTCATATCAGTATCCCTATTTTTATTCATACTTCTAGCAGGGGTTATAGAAGGCACTAGGTTCATATGTTTTTCTAAGTATAGCCTACCACCTTTAGAATGATGACTAATCTGAATAGACAATTCAGATTTTAGAGTAAATTTTGTGATCCTATGATTTGGACCTAGGTATTTCTTGGGTAAAATGCCTGACTCTTATGGATTTCACTTACAAAAACAGTTACCAATCATCAATATATATGGATCCATTTAAATACTTATATGGTGGTTCATGTCAATCTCTATTATGTTGGTTTAAGGTAAGTGAATCACCACTCTTTGAATCGATTCTTATGCAGGAGACATTTGAATATGTTCAATGGATTCAGAAGAGGTTTTCCATTGTGTAGAGAAGGTAGAAATACAATACTGATCGTCAGAGATGACCTCCATAATTCAAGTTTAGTCATTAATATTTTATTTATGTGTTTCTTAGTTTGTGTAAATGTCGTATTTGGAAGCATGGAAAGTTAGAACTCAGTTATTTTGGGCTGATCAAGATAGTGGGGAGGTCAGATAGGTGTATTACCAATTATCTCTTCCATAGTGATGTGGTTCCTTGGACAAAATTTTTAATATATCATAGCTTTAGAGATATCACAATAACCCTTCTCACATGATATATGTTTATTATTTTTAGCTTGATGTTGATGATTCCTTTGATGATACTCTAATCTGTATCATTGACCATAGTGAGAAGATTCCCTTAGGAAATACTATTTCCCTAGTACAGGTGTAGTGGAAGCATGGGCATGTTTAGGAAGATACATGGGGTAAGGATTATGATATGCTAGTGTAGTGTCTCGAGTTGTTCACTGATACCTCTTAGTTATACATGGGAGCATAGCTTGGGGATGAGATTTTATATGGTGGGGAGGTTGTAAAACCCCATCTTTCATCCATGGGAATCCCTATTAAATTTTCTATTCAACCATTTTTATTTTTTAAACAATCCATGCTCCCGGTTTAAAATAATGTTTCAAAGGTTCTTGTGGGATTAGATGAGGGGTACAAGTGAAGAATATTAGTGTCATGGAGCAAAAGAGATGTTATAGTGCCACTGGCTAGTTAGTGTAATCCATCGGTTAGTCGTTGGACTAGAAAATAACTTTGTAAATACACAATAATACCATAATCTTGCTTATGTAAACTTAGAATAATGGGTTTCTTATAGGAAACCCACTGGCTTGTTTATGGGGTTCCTGAATTTGTATGCATGATGCCTGGAACCACCGTCCAGTCGATGGTGCTTAGTTAGGATGGGAATACATGGGGTAGAATCTTATTTAATTCCCCTAAAACATAAGTCTTCCGATCCCCTTTTTATGGCCCTAACTCAAGATTTATGATCTTGAAATACTCTTTTTGATTTCCTCAACTTCTCTAATGTCAAACCTCAATCCCTTGATCTTTTCGTCGATACTGTAATCCAGTTTCAATAAGTTTTTCTTAGAATTGGTTAGTTATATTGGTTTTATTCTTGTATATTATTCTTCCATCCTTGATGTGATGGATCAATCATAGTATATAGGTAGTCATTATATTGTGCATGAATCTAGATGCTTTATCTCTTGGTTTCACCTTCTCTGCTTGAGGTGGGTGGTGTGAAACTTATTCCTAAGGTCTATATAGTTTTCCTAGTATTTACAACATATACGATCATGTTAGAACACTATGTGTACAACTTCTCTTAATTTTAATTCTATTATGGGACTTGAAACCTTGTTCTTAAACCACCTTCAGATCCTATCAGGTACTTTGGCATTAAGACCCTATACTTTTGGCCTCTTGAGGGGTGTTCCTAACCTTGAACTTAGGTTGGAAACCATAAAGTATAAACCTAGAGACTTTTAATTGATTTTTAGGATAGTGGTTTGATGTTTGGATAGAAACTTGTAGACAATGTCACCATCGGGGTCTAAATTGGAAAGATATTCTTGTTTTTACATGTGAAAAGGTTTTTGGTCAAAAATGGAATGTGGGCCAAAATTGGTACATTTTTTATAAGAATTGGTAACTTGGCATAAAAAGGGTAAATGGTATGTAAATAAAATTGAAAAGATAATTACTTATTAGTATTAATTAACCAATATATTGTAATTTAACATGTTTGTAATATTTTTTGATTTGGTATTCAATGTATCTTTCTTGGTTATTAAGGTAGAGACACACATTTGCTTAATTCCTTAGGGAAAGATACTTGGTTTATCGATGCTTGGGGGGAGAGAAACATGTTTTCTTGATGTGTGAGGGTGAGATTCATGGATACATACTTTCTAAAATGAGACACAACTGTTCTCTTGATTCATGATGGTTAGGTTCTTGGTCTCTTTATGCTTGAGGGTGAGACACATGGTTGCTTGGTGTTTGAGGGTGGGGTGTGTGGTTAATTGATTCCTGAGGGAGATATTCTCGGTTCCTTAGTTATTGAGGGTGTGATGCATGGTTACATGTGATACTTAATGTTGAGATTTTGGGATTACATGGAATCCCTCCTTAGTTGTTTTTACTGGGGTAAAATGACAGAGAGATCCAGTATTTAGCCTAAGTATGTATGGCTAACTCCGAGTGTCAACCTAGAGCTTGAGGGTCAGTGAGTTTATTTAGGTTTTTTCTTTTGATGTATACTAAATTTACCTATTTATAATATTGTTTCATAAACTATTAATCATGTATTTTTTGTCTATACACCTTTTGTGGTGGTCTACTGAGTTTTAATCATACCCTGTTCGGGCCACCATTTGGTACCCAAAAAGACTTCATGGATACAAGTCTAGACAGGGGAAAGGAACCATGTACTTGATTGATTGTTTTTCTTGCTGGGACTGGATCTTAGATATGGGACTGAGAATGGTGTTTTGGACTAGGTTTTGGGGTCTTTATGTTTAGAGTATTTATTTATGATGGTTAATTGTATGACAATTAGTATGAAATTCAGTATGACATTTCATGGTTTGATTATATTGGTTTGATATCAAATTTGTAATTTATCTACTAGAGTTGTTTTATATTGATTTTTTTATCATGTTTTGTTCTGTTATTATCACTCTTTACCAAAGGGTATAGTATTTTCACTATATATATTATACTATCACCACTAGGCGACAGCCTTTGGCATAAGAGGAGGCATACTTGAGGTCATGTGGAGACCCATATTAGTCATATGAGGGAGATTCAAATTTGAAAAATTAAATATAATATTATTAAGATTCTAAAATTATAAACTATTCTCTATCTTCCCTTTGACCAATGTAAAATAAATGTGTTTCTCGTGTGTACGTTCGGACTACCATCTCCATGAAAGTGACGTATTTCATTTTTCACTCTAGTATTTTCTAATTTATCAAGCTATATTCTAACCTAATTCACCACCTTAAAAATATAAATAATAATATTATGATTCTGTAATAATGATATTATGAATATATTAATCATATTCATCCATAGATTATATCTTATTCTTGTTTGGTTTGATTCAACCATTCACATGAATAATGTTATAAATTTCTATCATGCCTAACTAAGGAAACATAAATAATGGTTATATTGAAAAATAATAAGTAAATAAATATTTTTTTGTTATGGAATAGAAATGGTAATATCTAACAAATTATTAAGGTACCACCCCTCATTCATGAAAATTAAAAAAAACAAGCTCTTCATCGACTTTTCATTGTGAATCGTAACTAAGATACTTATAAAATGAAATTAGAACATTATAAATCATTATAAAACATCTATTTCAGTACA
Organism: Viscum album; assembly: GCA_963277665.1. Taxonomy (NCBI): domain Eukaryota; kingdom Viridiplantae; phylum Streptophyta; class Magnoliopsida; order Santalales; family Viscaceae; genus Viscum; species Viscum album. Next base: position 1,973,167,548 of record OY728151.1, read on the forward strand.
TAAATGATCTTGTAATAGTAAAATTCAAATCTATAAACAATAGTCGAAAATGCCATTATGAAACTAGTACAAAACAAAAAATCTAATCTAATAACATATGATGATGTAAATAAAATATAACTAACAAATATATTTGTAATAAATGATTATAAGTGATGTTTATAAAATTTTATATGTATGAATAAGGTTTTAAAATAGTTCATTAAGATAGTTATATTATTTTATATACACTATTAAAAAATCTGCCTTTAACAGCACTAAATATGGCCTTTATCATGTAAGAGGAGCGTTGGATTCTAGAAAAAGATTAAAAGCCTGAGTTTTTTATAGTGCTTAAAAAGGAACTGATGAAGGGCTATACTGTAGTGGGCTATTAGAGCGCACTGAAGCACCAGTGCAGTGTGTTGTAACAGCATTCCGCAGCACCAAAAATACCCTGAAATCATAAAAATAAAGTACTAATACATAATTTTAATGACTAGAAAACAATCTAGGATCATTTTCTTGGTTTTGGTGATGTGATGTGGGTTGTAAACTAAAATGATACTTATATATTGAAAAAAATCACTTTGAGTCATACCAGTCACACCATGTGCCAAATTGAGGTGTAGCTGATTCTTTCACATCTCAAATGACTTATGGATCATTTTCCTAAAGTATCAAAATAATTTGAATGTGTTTTCTTGGTTTTGAGTACGTCACTTGTATTTTTTACTAAAATGTCATTTTAAACTAGAAACACTCACTTTGACTCATACTGGTCAAATCATGTGTCGGTTTGACATGATACTGATTCTTACACATCACAAATAAATTATTAATTATTTTCCTAAATTATAAAGGCAATCTGAGCACAATTGCTTTATTTTTAGTGAGTGAAACTTTTTGAACTAAAAAAATGATTTTAAACTGATAATAGAAATATTGAGTTAGACCGAACACATCATGTATCAGATTGAGGTGTGGATGATTCCTACACATCAAAAATGACTTATGGATCATTTTACTAAAGTATCAAAACAATCTGAATGTGTTTTCTCGGTTTTGAGTAGGTGAGTTTCCTTTTTTACTAAAATTGATGTCAATTTTAAATAAAAAGACTCACCTAGAGTCATATTGGTCACATCGTGTGTTAGATTGAGGTGAGGATAATTATTACATGTCCCAAATGGATTATGTATTGTCTTTATAAAGTATCAAAACAATATAAATGACTTTACTCGGTTTTGACTATGTCACTTTTATTTTTTACTAAAATATCATTTTAAACTAGAAACAGTACTTTGACTCATACCAATCACATCATGTATAGGTTTGAAATGATACCTATTCCTACATGTCACAAATGAATTATGAATCAATTTACTAAATTATCAATAAAATTTGAGCACATTTTCTCATTTTTCAATAAGTGACATTTTTTAACTAAAGTGTCGATTTAAAACTGATAACAGACACATTGAGTCATATCGAGCACATCATGTATCATATTAAGGTGAGGATGATTCCTACAAGTCGATATTACTTATAGATCATTTACCTAAAGTATAAAAACAATTTCAATGCATTTTCTCGGTTTTGAGTAGTTCAGTTGTCCTTTTTATTAAAATTGATGTCATTTTTAAATAAAAAGACAAACTTAGAGTCATACTGGTCACACCATCTGTCAAATTGAGGTAAAACTGATTCCTACACATATAAAATGAATTATAGATCATTTTCCTAAATTATCAAAATAGTATGAATTTTTTTTATCTGTTTTGAGTAGGTCGGTTTCCATTTTATTAAAATTGATGTCATTTTTAAATAAAAAAGACGCACTTTGAGTTACACTAGTAACATTGTGTGTCAAATTGAGGTAAAATTTATTCCTATACATCTATAACTAATTATGAATCATTTTCCTAAAGTATAAAAATAATATGAATACATTTTCTCAATTTTGAGTAGGTTAGTTGTCTTTTTTATTAAAATTCATGTCATTTTTAAATAAAAAAAATGCACTTAGAGTTATATCGGACACACCATGCATCATATTGACATACGGATGATTCCTACACATCTCAAATGACTTAAGGATTTTTTTATTAAAGTATAAAAACAATCCGAATGTGTTTTATTAGTTTTTAGAAATTTAATTTTCCTCTTTATTTTTTTTTTGAAAATAAGGACAGATAACATTAGTGATGAAGATCAGCAGACGTACATATGAAAAACCATGAAGGGAAATTGTCCAGCCAGAGCTGGTTATCATCGAAGGGGCATGAGGCTGCTAGCTGATGGGCCACATTGTTTCATTCCCTTTTGCTAAAGGAGAAGGTGCAGCAGGAGAAGCCTTGGCGAAGCGAGTGAATTCTCTCGATGATGAAGCCAAATGACTGGAGTCTGGCATCATTGTGGTTAATAGCATCGATTGCGGTGAGGCAGTCAGACTCAATGATGATATCAACACATCCACGTTCCACAGTGAGTATCATACTTACAAGGATGGAAGAGGCCTCAGTTACTTCAGGTTCCCAGAAGGCATGATATGATTCATATTTTGCTACAATGATTTGCCCCAGATGATTTCAGGCCAGGAGACCGAGAGAAACAAGCCCATCCTTGGGGAGAGACACGTCCACATTTAACTTAAGAATCCCTTCCGTTGGGGGATTCTAATGAAGGGGATAGGAGGGGGTTACACCTAGCATATAGTGTCCTTTGTGGTCCTTCTAGCTCTCAATCCATGAAATGGCCTGTTCAATATAGAATTCGGGAGGTTTATGAATGTGGTGAAAAACATCATCATTACGCTGAACCCAAATGATCTAGGTCAGGGTGAAAAGTGAACCTGCATTATTCGATGAGAGAGAGGATCACCAACGCATCAGAAGATTGGTGAGGTCAGAGGCAATGTCCAGTGAAGCATCTGAAGTCAGGCCCCATTTATTCCAAATTTCCTTAGCTCCCGGGCAGTGAATGATGGTGCGAAAAGGATTTTCTGGAATATTCAGGCAGAAAGGGAAGGACTCAGCACTGGCCATATGTCAGTAAATGAGAAGGATCATGGTAGGGAGGGAGCTCGTGCACACCTACCACCAAAATTGGTGTATTTTTTGGGGGACGTTGAGCTTCCAAAGTGATTTCCATGGTCCCTCTTCTCAGTCGATAGAGTGGTTTCCAAGAGAAATTTTGTAACTAGATCTCACCGTGTAGTCGCCCGAAATGTCATTGGTCCAGAATATATGGTTGGGGCCTGCATCTGGGACCCATGGGATGCTCAGGATAATTCTTTGGTCTCTTTCATTAAACCATTCATGGATATTTTCCATACACCACCACAGTCCTTGGTCTGAAAGAAGGCAGCTGACAGTGGTGTCTTCAAGACCTATTTGGGCGGGGGATGTAGCCCGCATACTATCCTTATCGATTAGCTAGGTATTGGTCCAGATGTTGACAGATGAGCCAATACCAATCCTCCAGCCCAACCCTTTTTCCAAGAGATTTTGGGCCCCCCAAATGCTTCCCCAGAGGAAGCTAGGACGGGGGGCCAAGAGAGGAAACATGGAAGTCCGTGGGCGGAAAGTACTTAGCTCGGAGTACCCGTGCACAGAGAGATGATGGATGGTTAATAAGTTTCCATCATTACTTGGACAACAGTGCGTCATTGAAGAGAAGAAGATTCTGGAATCTCATCCCTCCCTCCGACTTGGGTTTGTAGAGTTTCTCCCAGGCCATCCAGTGGGGTCTATTCCTTCCATAATTTTTCCCCCACCAAAATTTGGAAGTATGTGAATGGATCTGATTGACGATGGTCGTCGGGAGCTTAAATAGGGACATAAAATAGCTGGGGAAATATTGGATGACAGCTTTAATGAGGGTTTCTTTTCCTACTTTGGAGATGCTTTTTGTGGTCTAACCTTGAACTTTTTTCTCAATCCTGTCCACCAAAGATTCAAAGATTTCTTTTTTGGACCGGACAATCACCATGGGTATCCCGAGATACTTATGGTGTTTATCTATCATATGGATTCCTGCTGATGTGCAAAGTTCATCTCTCTTGGAAAGAGGCACCCCTGCACTGAAAGAGATTTCTGATTTTTCGTGATTGATAGACTATCCAAACGCCCTCTCATAATGCTGGATCACATGGCTAATCACCCAGAATTCATTTATAGTTTCTCTGTAGAAAAGGAGGCAGTCGTCATCAATGAATAGATGCAACACTGGTGGGCTTTCACAGCAGAACTTTTCGCCATGAATAGAATTAGATGATGCATCCTGGGAAATAAGGTTAGAAAAAACATCAGCCACCAAGATGAAGAGAAATGGGGAGAGGGGATATCCCGGGCGCAGGCCTAGAGTTGGGGAGAATCCTCGGGTGAGCTCCCCATTGACCTTGATTCTGAAGGAGACGGTCGAGATGCAGTGCATGACTATATCTGTCCATTTAGTGCAAAAATCCATTTTCAGCATCACGACTCTAAGGAACTGCCATTCCACTTTATCATAGGCTTTTTTCATATCCATTTTCCAAGACATGGTTACTCTTTTCGCAGTGGAGCATGTTTTCATAGAGTGGAACACTTCATGGGCCACAATTTCATTATCAGTAATCAGTCTCTTGGCCACAAAGGTGCTCTGGTTTTTGGAGATAATATCATGAAGCCAAGGGTGCAGCCGATTGATAAGGATTTTTGAGAAGATATTATAAGAGAGATTGAAGAGGCTGATAGGTCTACAATCAGGGATCGCCAGAGGTTTCTTGATTTTGGGAATGAGGATCAGGACAGTTTCGTTGATGGCGGAAATGCTTGTATTCCCCGCCCAGATATTTTTTTTCATTTTGTAGATGTCGGGACCGATGATGTGCCAGTATTGTTTAAACAATAGGGTGTGGAATCCATCTAGTCTCGGGGCCTTAGTGGGGTGGATATGTTTCAAATCCAGGCATATCTCACCATTCGTCACATCTTTGGTAAGCTGTCGATTGATCTCTTCGGTGATCACAGGTCTGATGCATTCTTCCACCTCATCAGACATGAAAGGAGTTCCTGTAGAGAAAAGGTTCTGGAAGTAGCATGTCAAATCTTCATGAATTCCAATGGTGTCAGAAACTTTGCTTCCATCAGGTTTTGAGATACATGTGATAGAATTTTTCCAGTGCCTAGCTGAAGCTTTCTGGTGAAAATACCTTGTATTAGCATCTCCTTATTTAATGTGGATGTCTCGCGCCTGCATAGCCCAGAATATTTCCTTAATTCATAGGGCCACATCCAACTCTCTTTGAGTGGCACCAATCCTGGAGAGATTGTAATTTTATGGGGGTTTCCTGAGTAGGTTGTGCAATTTCTTTTCAAGTACATCACAATGCCTATCAGGGTGGCGGAATTTCTTACTACTCCAAGATCTCAGATCAGATGCTATCTGTTGGATATTGAGTCCAACATCTTCGTGAGAACTCTTCCAGCTTGATCAGACCACCTCTTCTCATTCCTGTTCTTTTTGACTAGAAGCTCTCAAATATGAAGGGTCTGCTGAGTTGTCTATTTCATTTGCCTTGCGTACAATCAATGAGAATTGGGCAGTGGTTCGAACAGTTAAGGTCCATGTGGCCGATATGAAACATGTTAAACAGATTAATCCAATCAGTAGAACCCATAAATCTATCAAGACTCTCAGTAATGCGGGTGCCTTTAGTATTGTCATGGAACCATGTAAATGGATTACCTGTGTACCCCAGATCAACCAGGTCTGCCCTAGAGACCATTTCCTTGAAGTTTGACATCGAAGCTGAGGGTCAGATGATTCCACCCCTCTTTTCCTTATGGAACATAATCTCATTGAAATCTTCTCCGAATAGAATAGGGCTCGGTAAGTCATGTAGCAGCTTGCATAGAAGATACCATTACTTCACCTTATCATTATGGGATGTCCAGCCATAGAATCCCACAAATAACTAGGGTGGGTGAAAGTCTTTTTTAATAGTCGCTACCACATGGTGCAAGGAGAAGGAAAAAAATTTGACGTCGATATTGTCCTTCCAAAGGAGACAGAGGCCCCCATAATGGCCTTGTCTGGGCACTGGGAAGCAGCCTTGGAAGTCTCACTTCATAGAAATACCATTGGTGTCCTTGTTTTCCGGTATGGTTTTGGATAGGAAAACCATATCGGGGCAACTTTGAGTGAAATTGCGCTATATCATGCTAACCGTTTGTGGGTTTCCAAGCCCACGACAGTTCCAGCATAAAACAATCATTGCTCTAGGAAGGGCTGGGTCTCACCTACCGCCGCCTTTGGTTCCTCTGGACTTGTTTCTCTGCTTTTTTTTCATATTTTGGTGGTATTCCTCCCTAATTGTCATGTTTCATTTTGTCTTTTCCTGACCCCGGGTTTAGGGTTTTCCATGTGATCATCACTTTCTCCTCATTGCACCCTTTTCCATGTTCAATGGGTAATTGGGCCTAGTATTGGAGTTCCCGTCATTCCATGGGCCTCCATTGTTAGAATGCATGTTGCGGTCGATTGTGGGTCAGGGTCCGGATTTGGTGGTTCGATGTGAATTGGCATTGGCTTTGATAAATGTCTTGGTGGTTCTTTTTTCTTCGTCGCCAACCTAGTGGATGTTTGATTATTGTCCTTCAGGGGGTTAGGATGAACTCCAGATTTTCCCTGAGTGGGATATTCAGCATTAGGGAAATCCAATGGTCCAAGCATTAGGGATTTTTCAGGTATGGGTTCTGCCTAACTCGTATGTGCCAACGTGAGACGATCACGGTCCTTTTATTTTTTTGTCTCAAGGATGAAAGCATAATTATTCGTTTTGGCACAAATCCAAGGGCCATATTGGAGGATGATGTTACCTGATCCACTCTTATGTTTTTTGGTGCATGTTCTTTCCAGATGGTCAAGGAGACCACAAAAAAGCAGAAGATTGGGAGTTTCTCGAACTCGAATGATATCCAAGTGTTGGCGTCTTCGATTTTCAGGAACATTCCCCTCATCTAGGGCTCTGACACTTCAATTTCCTCCTTGATTCGAACCTCGGGGCCCCATTATATTGGGTCTGAGCAATCCTAGTCAAGAAAGTGACCTAAACTGTCCCCAATTTCTCTCATGATTCGTTCCATTATTGCATGGAAGGGGATTCCATTAACTCGTATCTAGAAGGGGGAGCGGGTTAAGTTCACTCGCTGGATATCATCCCCCCTTTGTATTCTTCCATGAGGAGGAGTTGATTATCAAAGGACCACGGTCTTCCACGCAAGATTTTATCTCTATCTATCTCATTAAAGAACTCAAAGATGAGGTGATTGATCCTTGCTTCCTAAATAGCCACTCCTGCATCAAGTTTCCAGATGTTCTGTAGAGTATTTTTGAGAGCCCCCTAATTTACCGATATGTTTTCCACGAACTTTCCCACAACGAGCAGAAACATGTGTTTTTTCAAGAGTGTGTCTTCGTTTCTCCATTCCTCAATCTTCGCCTTTTATTTGTCTGTCAGGGATAACCTCTTCCATTGATTTACTAAGTCTGCATCCATAGAGAAAATCCAAAATTTGAATTCGCTATCCTCCTAAAAGACCGGTGCCCTGGAAATCCCCACGGCCCTAGAACACTTTACTTAGGAACTGGTTTAAAGCTCTGGAAACACCCTGTGCGCTAGGTCGGCCCAGTCCAACCTCACTTGAGTCAAGTCCTAGTCCAACTAGGAAGTCCCTAGAATGGATACCTCTTCACGGCCCCCTTATTCAGTCCACTCATCTGATACAGGAACCATGGACTTCGTGATCTTCACTGCCCCTTAAGTGGTCGCGCCCAAGAAACCCACATCGCGCCCACACCAGTCTTCGCAGAGCAACACCCCATGCCAGAACCTTCGCAGCTTCACAACACAATTGATGCTTCGCAAAGGAACAATAAGAAACAGACACGTTGCGATGACCAATTCGTAATATCTCAACACGTCAAACCTTCATGGAAGGTTCTTTTCAAATCAAACCACATCACGGTGGAAACTTCGCAAAATCGTGAATATGGCTTACAGCCCACAGTTCACCGCCGGTCTTCACAGCGCATGCCAAGTCTTCACGGAGCAACACTCCACGGCAGAAACTTCGCAGCTAAACAACATGGCTGAGTCTTCATGAAGGCACTTTGTGGATCAAACACCTCGTGGCAGCCACTTCGTGATCTCTCAATGTGGTGAATCTTCGTGGAAGGTTCTACGTGAATCAAACCACTTCACGGTGAAAACTTTGCAAAAATGTGGAATCGGAAAACTGCCCACAGGTCACCTCCTTTCTTCATGGAACAGGTAAGAAATGCGATTAGGGTAAATATTTCCTCGAACTCAGGTGTTTTACTCGAGACTATGAACGCTCAGATCAATATACTAAATGGGTATTTGCAATTAGGGTTATGTTTTCCTCAGAATCTGGTGTATATATCGAGACTAAGAACGCTCGGATATATATTGCTAATGGAGTTTGAGATTTTTGAGATCTGTAACTGTCCTCCCTATCACAGATCTGGCACCGACGAAGGATTACGGTGACAGAAAGGACTTCAAGAGCCCATGGGAGGCTGGAACTGCGCCTGAAGGTGAAATCGAGCAGAGGATGAAGCTCGAATCCCTCCAAAACATAGAAAACGGGGTCCGAGAATAGGTGGAGAATAACAGGAAAAAAAAGGAATAAAGTTTCCTTACCGCGGAGGGTTCGTGGAGCGGCACAGAAATTGGGAAAATGAACCACTAAGACTGAATATGAAGCAAGAACGGTGACCCGCAGAACTAAAGTGGGGTGCACGGAGGGAGAGGAGACGTCGTGAACCGAACGGACAAGAAAACTAAAAACCTAGGAAGTCCTAGGAGAGAACTCTCTCAAGTAGGAGAGACTTTCTTCATGTATCTCTTTATTTAAATTGATTTCATTTTTTAAATAAAATGGTGCACTAGGAGCCATATCGGTCACACTGTGCATCATATTGAGGTACAGTTGATTCATACATGTCTTAAATAACTTATGGATAATTTTTCTAAACTATAAAAATAATCCAAATGAATTTTCTCTATTTTTAGTACGTCACTTGATTTTTTTACTATAATGTCATTTTAAACTAGAAACACACACTTTGACCTATACTGATCACATCATATATTGTTTTGATGTGAGACTGATTCTTACACGTAAAAAATTACTTGTGAATCTATTCCCTAAATTATTATGAAAATTAGAGAGAGTATAATTTTTTTTTAGTGGGTGACATTTTTTGAACTGAACTGTCGATTTTAAACTGATAACAGACACAATGATTCATAGTGGCCACATTGTGCATTAAATTAAGGTGCGGCTAATTTTTAAACATTTAAAATGACTTATGAATCATTTACCTAAAGTAACAAAATAATCAGAATATTTTTTCTCATTTTGAGTATGTCAGTTTTCCTTTTTACTAAAATTAATTTCAATTTTAAATAAAAAGAAACACTTAGAGTCATATTGGTCACACTGTGTGTCAGATTGAGGTGTGGCTGATTATTACATGTCCTAAAATCTCAAAAAATACTAACTAATAAGGTTACCATGTTTCCATTTCCATTATATATCTAACTTCCAACACTATATATTGGCTCGATGTTATTAGCTGAAAAACATTTCTCATTGTTAAAAGTAAGAAGATAAGATACTTTCAACAATGAGAAATGTTTTCTAGCTAATAACATTGAATCAATATGAAGTGTTGGAAAGTTGAAAAAGAAAGGAAATTAAAATGGAATAAATGGTAAAATTGGTAGAAAGAATCATTTTATCTCTTTTTTGGCTTGTTGCGGATAGTTGAAATCAAAACATGACTTCCCAAAAGATCTGTGAAAAAAACTAAATAAGTATTACATAAAAAATATAAGGAAATTAACTTAAAATAGTAGATAAAATGATAGAAAAAATAATTAAATAATTAAGTAGGAATTCACCATTTCTTGATGGTTGTATGCATGCTTGACGCATTTCCTTATTGCCATTATCTCAGTTGCACGCTCGAAATACAATCCCTCAAGAGCATGAGCAACTTCGAAAAAATCACCCAAACTTGAAGAAAAGAATCTACTTGTATAAGAAACCAATTATTATATGATTAATACTGAAAATAAATAAATTAAACTTAAATATGAAACAATACATTTATTCTATGGATAATGATTTTACTATGAAAATATTGTTGGCCACAGGGATATGATGACGGTAAAACAAGAATGATGATAAAAAAAGTAAATAGATCTCACCAAACAATCAATCATTGAGTAAGGAAGATGAGGATAAAATAATATAAATTAGATTGAAGCTTTGAATCATTAGAGAGAAAGTAAAGATATCCTATTGGGTTAATAAAATATTCATTTTGTACAATAAATAAATAAATACACATAATATATTCATTATCAAAGGTGAATGCCTCCCATTTGTGAGAATTACATGGATGGTAATCAGATATTCCTAAAGGTGGAATCAAAAGGAAATGTTAAAGAATGATATGTATTTATATGGATTAAATTAAAACATGCAAAGTGTTTATTATATGTGTGATAAAATAAATTAAGTGATTTTTAATAAGTATTAATGAGTGGGTTATCATTTCAAAGATGGTTATATTTTTATCAACTGCAAGAAATATAAGAAATGCTGATATCAATGAATAAAATTTCATTAGTGATCGAAAAGTTTCAATGGAAAATCGAAGGATTAATACTCTACAAAAAAATCATTTTTTCTAAAGAAGATCCAAAATCATTTGGAGAAGCTGACAAGGATGATAATTGGATCAAATCTATGCATGAGGAGATTGATTCGAATAATAAAAATGTGACATGAGGAGCTTTATTTGAATAAAAAAATGAAGGCTTCTTATGGATCAAGTTACATATATTATTCCAAAAAAATCCATTAGTTTAAAAATACATGAGTTTTTTTAGTTAATTTTTTGTCATAATTATGTAAAAATCTTAACATAAAAGGTCATGGTAATGTATTTTAATGAAAAGTTTTTTTATGTCATTTAATTTAGATGGTCACATATGTGGGGAATCATATTACCACTAGAAGGACATAAAAATGGGTTTATGTTTATGTTAGTAAACCATAAAATTCAATAGAATTAAGAATATATAGTGAAAATAGCATGTCATTAATTTATTAAATCCATACTAATAAAGTTAACTTGAAGTGGGATTCTAAAAGTGTAATTATTTTATACATGAAAAATATTTTTTATTTCAATAAAATATATTCTATTAAAACTTATTTATTAAATTTACAGCAATCAATGTTAATATTTTGTTTCATCAAAATTAGTTAAATTAGTGGTATAATATTTATTCTTGAATGATTTAAAATATTATTTAAATTTTAAATAATAGAAAAAAATTCACATAAATAAGTTTCTTTTCCAAGAAAATATCAAATTTAGAGAAAAAATCATCAATCCTTAAGGATTGAGAATAATAAATTCTATCAACAATGTAATCTTATTTTGAACCATGTAATGAAACAATATTTTGTTTCTTAAAACACCATGATGATGAGGTTTTTCCTAGAAAATGACTCATTCCAATTATTTATTTTCTAACTATATTTTAATAACCAAAATCAAAATATCAATTACATTTTATCTCAAAATCATTTTTTTCTGTATAATATAGTCCAAGGATTATAGAACCTTAAACCTATTTGATTTTTATTTTTATAGCATTTAAGTCATACTATTTAAATTCAAATTAAAATATTTCAAAAATAAAAACTAAAAACATTATATTTTTTTCAGAAGTAGTTAAATAAATAAGACAACAAATCAAATATATATAATGTTTTTTCTCATATAATTTTATAGATTCATCAGAATCATTTGATTGATACATTTTATAAGTGACCCTTAAATCTATCCAGCCACATGAAATAGTTCACAGTCATCCTAAATAAATCCATTAATTTTACACTATATTTTAGTGCTCATTATCCTAGAAAAAAATCATGAAAAAATCATTATATAGTTATTCCCATGTGTCAGATATTTCATTATCCTTTTTTTGGAAACAACATCTAGAATTACCTTTCAAATAGAAGAGAATAACCCTATCTGTCAGTTCCTCCTCTCTCAATCCTCTCAATTACAATTTTTGCATGACATAATATAAGACCCCAATGATGTCATATATTTCATCATCCAAGTGATTTGAAATGTAATATTCCAAACCAATGACAACACCAACCACTATATGGATGAATTTTTCAAAAGTTGATGATTTTAAAGAGGTATATGTCATGGAATATAAGTATTGGGATCCTATTATTCCTCACAAAAATATGACCCAACATTAGGTTTGACATATTTCAAGTCGAACTATCATGACCTGTCACCCGGGGCCCATGTCGTGACCACCCCAAGCCCGCCTTCCATAGGCTAGGGGTTGGCGACTAGCGCCAGAAAGAAGTATCCCTAAAACGGGAAGGCATTGCCTTTAAACCTATAAAAACACACAATCCAAGAACACAACAAGATTTAATCAAGAAGTAAAACTGCAGAAGTAAATGTGTGTACTGAAAGTAAAGGGGTCGGAATACAAGCTCAACTGAAAGATACAACTACAACAGAAAATAGTAAACAACTCCTGAGGTCATCCACCAAGGATCCTACTTGAAGGTTAGGTATAGCTCATATCCACATCTCTCCACATCAACCAATCTCCTCCATGTACCACCTGGTCCTAGCTCCTATGGTCTCAGCCAATATTCTCATTGTATACACAAAACACAACAAGGTGCGGGCGAAGCCCATGCAGGGGTGAGTATAAAAATACCCAGTAGGGACCCTGAGACCCCCGAAGGCCTCTCAGAATTCCACAAAGTAAAATCAAAAAGCATGGTTTCAATAAAAAATCACAAATCAAAGACTCAACTCAAACCAGGTATAACTTAAGTACAGAAGTACAAATGATTAGTTGTAAAGCTACATCATCTTATTTTTTCAAGGTTTTTGTTGCTGATCCACACAGGATTGTTCGGTGTTGATCCACACAGGATTTCTAGGTGTTGATCCACATAATATCTCTAGTTGTTGATACAAACAGGATCGTTAGGTGTTGATCCAAATAGGATCTCTAGGTGCTGATCTACACAGGATCGTTAGGTACTAATCCACACAGGATCTTTATTCATTCTTCATGTCTCAGCCATCCATTGGATTCTCGTACATAGTACACTTGATTCTTGGAGGATACGCTCCTCAAGCCATAGATCATACTTCAACCAGAACAAATCCCCATTAATAAGTAACCTAATGATCTATCACGTCATAAGGGTCCCAATGAAACAGACAACGCATCAATCAGACGCCCGGTCTAAGAGTAATAGGCATTTTAGTGCGAGGGCCCAGTTGGATTAGGGTATGATCAAATTAGGCCATAGTATATATTTCTCCAAAACTTAGGTGGAGTATCTCAAAAGGACCATCTTGTTCCAAGGATTCCATCACCATAGACGGTTCGTCAAACGGACGTCTGGTTTGCAAGATACGGCCTTGTAAGTGTATCTGGGATGAAATGGGTCTGGGTCTGATCTGACCTGGCCCAGCCCAAACCAGCTGAGCTGCAGACCGGCCCATCCAGAATCATTTGGGTTGGGCCATGGTGGGCTCTACCCACTGGGCAGTGGACCAGCCTGGCCCGCCGGCTAGAACAACATGCGTGAGGGGTCGCGCGGCCCCTCCTTCCTGAACGGCTACAAGAGGCATTTTTCTCTTCAACCAGTGGCACCACATGGCGCAGCCTTGCTATCTGTGGGACCCACAAGGAACGATTCCCCCTCTTCCATGGATTAAAAGGTGCGGCATCCACCTACGGCATGTGACGGCATGTTGCCCTTCTGCCAACACGGTCGTCTAAGAGTCGGCTGCCCCTTCAGTCCGTCGTGGCACCGTGCGACACCGCTGCCTTCACCCGCCAGTGTCACGTCATCGGGTCTTCTACGGGCCACCAGGTGATCTCTGGTGGTCCATTTCCCCTTCTGAAAGAACCTACAGTCCTCCCGGGATATCATCGTCACTATGTGGCTCTCAAATTCATCTTGTTTCTCTAATTGGAAATTCATTCCTGAAGAATGAGACAAATACTGAAGCGATGGAGGGTTTGGGCCTAGTTTTATTGGCTTTAACCCTCCACGTTAGCATTATATCAAGTGGTTAATAAACAATTCACCACAAAGATAAATTTAATCTAGTTTAGAACTTCCTTGATTCATCATGCTTCAAGAATGAGGCAAAGAAACAATTAGAAATAAACAACCCCTACCTCGTAAACCGTTAGATGATGTCGCAGTCATGGAGGGAGAATATTCCTCACTTGATGAATCTGTTAGAATTCGTCAATCCAGGATCATTTCTGTCCAAGCTTCCATTCTTCTTTGGTGGAGGATGTCGCGGTACTTCGCCAGAGGTTCCTCACAGCCACCCCAAAAACCCCAACCCAAGACTCAATTAAATAGAGGGGGAAAAGGTGTTTAACACAATGATATATTAATGAGGTTCATTAGTGAATGAACCTCTTAATATCTCAATAGTGTGGTTAAAAACTAAAGTTTCAATCCATTAAATGGATTAACAAACCATCGGTCCCACCACTACCACTCAACAGAAGGTATGAAAATAAAATAATAATTTTTATGTTATTTAATTATTTCTTTAAAAGTTGCAAAAACTAACTTCTTTACCCAAACTACAACAGTCGAAGTTAATCCTCCCTTAAGTGAATCCTGGTGCTATGGATTCAATGGTTCCCTCATATTTTTAATTTGAGCACTGGTTCAAAATATAGAAAACATCACCCGTGCGTTTACTGAACGTACCTTTAAAAAAAGTTTAAAATTTCATTCCGGGAACATCGGGCCTCGGAATCAAGTGCCATCAATTTTCACAAGCTCATAATAATCCCAAATAATTTTAAAAAAATTATATGGAATTTCTGGGTATTTAAATTATCCCCACCATAGGGATTTTTGTCCTCAAAATCTACAACAAAACTAGGGGAATAAATGGGGGTACTGAGCACACATTTGATCCTCCCACTCTCATGTGCTCTCTTGGAGGTTCCCATGCTGCCAACGAACTCGCACCAGAGGAATCAACAGCCCATGAAGGACCTGCTCTTTTCGATCCTCTATATCCATCGGTAACTCTATAAATGTCTCCCCATCATCAATGTACAGCTCTCCCTAGTCGATAACGTGTGATAAATCATGAATGTACCTCCTCAATTGTGACACATGGAAAACTTTTTGAACCTGGTGAATCTATGGGGAAGAGCTAGATGGTAAGACACCTCTCCTACTCTACTAAGGATCTGGAAAGGTCCGATGGACCTCAGAGATAACTTGTCGCCCCAACCAAACCTCCGTAATCATCATCAGGGTGAGACCCATAGGAAGACATGGTCTCCCTACTCAAACTCTAAGGGTCTCCATCTCCTGTCAGCAAAAGACTTATTTCGGATCTATGCAGTCTTCATCCTCTCTTGGATGGTCTTCACCTTCTCTGTGGTAGCCTGTACCAACTATGGACCCATAAGTGTTGACACCCCTGGGTATGTTCATCATATTGATGATCTGCAAGGTCGCCCATACAGGGCCTCAAACAAAGCCATACCGATGGTGGAGTGATAACTATTGTTATATGTGAACTCCACTAGTGGTAGGTGGTCCTCCCAACTGTGGCCAAAATCAAGGACACAAGCACGAAGCATGTCCTCGAGTGTCTATATGGTCTCCTCCATCTGACCATCTATTTGAGGGTGGAAGGCGGTGCTCAAACGTAGCTGAGTCCCGAATGCTTCTTGCAACCCCTTCCACAAGAGGGATGTAAAATAATCATCTCAATCTGAGAAAATCGTCTATGGAACCTTGTGAAATCGTACAATATCTTGTGCATAGAGGCCTCCCAAGCTCTCTACTGATCCCTGCTCTCAGATGGGTAGGAAGTGGGCCGACTTGCTGAGTCAGTCAACGATTACCCAGATGGAATTGTGGCCCCTGTACATATGTGGTATCCCTATCACGAAGTCCATGGATATACCATCCCACTTTTAATCTGGTACCTAAAGTGGTTGTGCTAAGCCTGCTAGAACCTAATGCTTGTCCTTCACTTTCTGACACATAAGGCATTGTGATACGAACTCTACCACCACTTTCTTCATCCCTGGCCACCAGTACTGACACCAAAGGTCCTGGTACATCTTTTCCAATCCAGGATATACTGCCAAAGGGGATGTATGGAACTCTCTCAACACCTCCTCCCGTAGCGTCATTGGTACCATAGTGCGTCCTCTGAAGAGGATTATGTGCTCCCCACATTCAAAAAATCCATCAGAAGCATTTCCTGAGGATATCTGAGCACATCGGGCCTCATAGTCTATGTCCCAAAGCTATGCCTCCCTGACTCGCTAAAGGAGTGGGGGAGTAACTATCATAGACTGGAGGTAAGCTACTCTATCACTATCCACAAAGGATAACTGCAACATGGGTAGCTGCTCTGTCGCCTCACTCAGCAACTGTAGACCAGACCTCCTACTGAGTGCGTCTGCTACTATGTTCCCCTTTCCAGGAGTGTATACTATATCAAAGTCATAGTTCTAGAGGAACTCTATCCATGATCACTGCCTCAGGTTCAGGTCCTTCGGTGAGAAGATATACCTGAGACTCTTGTGATCAGATTAGACTATAAAATGTTCTCCCATAAAGTAGTTCTTCCACATATTCAGTGCAAAGACCACTGCTTCTAACTCCAGGTCATGGGTAGCATAGTTTTTCTCATGTTTTCTCAACTATCATGAGCCATAGGCAATAACTACTCACTCCTACATCAGGAAACATCCTATTCTAATCCCTGATGCGTCGTAGTAGACTACATACCAAACACCCTCTTCTGATAGCCTCAAAATGGGGGCACTCTTTAGTCTCTTCCTCAACTCCTAAAAACTCTTCAGGAATCTCTCTATACACACGAAAATTTTTACCTTCTTTGTCAAAGATTACAAGGGTGTTTCAACTCTAGAAAAGTCAGGTACGAATCTCCAGTACTACCCAGCCAATCCCAGGAAACTCTGCACCTCGGTCACACTCTAAGGTGGCTCCACAGCAAGCACTGCCTCTATCTTCACCGGATCCACTGCAACTCCAGCCTCTAAGATAATGTTCCCTATTAAGTGGACTTCCTGTATCCATAATTGGAACTTCGAGATATTTCCATAAATCTGGTGCTCTCAGAGTGTATCCATAACTATCTGTAGGTGTGTGGCGTGCTCCTCCTCCAATGCCGAGTATATCAAGATGTTGTCAATGAAGACCAACATGAAGCGATTTAGGTAAGGATGAAAGATTCTGTTCATGAGCCCTATGAACACTGTTAGAGCATTGGTCACCCTGAAGGGCATTACCAAGAACTCATAATGGCCATACCAACGTCTAAAGGTTGTCTTCGGTATGTTCTCGTCCCGTACCCTAAGCTGATGATAGCCTGGTCTGAGGTCTATCTTTAAAAACCATTGTGCTCCCTTTATCTAGTTGAAGATATCATGAATCCTCAAGAGTAGATACTTGTTCTTCATAGACACCTGATTTAGGAACCGATAGTCCACACAAAGCCTCAGACTCCCATTTTCATTCTTAGATAACAAAATCGGGGATGCCCATGGAGAAACACTAGGCCTTATGAACCCCTTCCCTTGCAAGTCCTCTAACTATACCCACAACTCACGAAGCTCTGTGGGAGCCATCCGATATGCTGGTGTAGATATTGGTGTCATCCTAAGGTACAGGTCGATGTAGAAGTCTACCTCTCTACGATGAGGTAGTCCTAGTACATAATTAGGAAATACATTAGCATACTGGTCCACCACTATAGGATAACTTGGACTACTCACGTCAACTGCTCCGATGGTAAGTCTATCCAACTAATGAGTGATCAGCTGCACCCTCCTCCAAGTGAGTTCATCATGTGCTGCAAAGGTTCCCTTCTCATTGGTGAAGGAAAACCTAGTCCCATCCTCATTGACACACCACACGTTGCACCTAAAATAGTCAATCTGAGCATAGACCATGGATAATCAGTCCATACCCAAGATGACATCGTAAGGCCTAGAGGCTGCTACTAGGATATCCTAGACAAAGTTCTAACCTCCTAGAGTAAGTTCACACTACTGTAAATAGTGTGTAATCATCTAATCCTCTCCCGTAAGAGTCTCTAAATTTAAGGATCAAGCCAATGGGTCTACCAGAATATTTGATCTCTGAACAAGAGTTGTGGAAATGAAAGAGTGACTGGAACCTGTGTCTATAGGTACTGCAGCTAGGGTGGAGTAGACTCAGATCATACCTCGAATCATATCTGGAGCACCGTGGTCATAGGCCTCAGTTTCATTAATCTGAGCTCTTCCCTGTCCACCTTCTCCCTGAGGTCGGGGTGGACCACCAGGAGGTGGTGGTGGAAGAACCTCAAACTGTCTTCCACCACCTACTACACGACCTGATCCTCTGCCACATCTGCCACCCTGCGGACCCCCTCATCCACTGCCTCAGCGGTCCCTTGGTCATCTTTTGATCATCTATGCGGGGAGCCAGATAGTCTCGATCCATGTGTCCATGTCCGCCACAAGAGTAATAAAATTTAGTCCACAGAAGACCTCCTCTGCCTCGCGAGCTCCGCACCTCCAACCCTACGTCCTAGGGTTGTCCTCCAGAAGGTCTGTCCCACTTGGACCTCTGTGTCATCTTCCTACTACCTACTACAAATGACTCAGCTACCTGTCGTCTGGTGATGGATCTCACTATCAATGCTTGCTCAGCTAAGAAGCTCTCCACCAATAATGCTCGCTCGAGCACTCCATCCTGTGTCAAGATATTGAGTGATGTCATCGATGCTCTAATCTCCCACCGAAGACCCTCCTCAAAGGTTTGGGCCCTGAAGAAAGGGTCTCATACCATGTAGGTGGAGTAGCGTGAGAGGTCAGTGAATCTCACTGAGTACTAGGCCACCAATAAGCTACCTATCTATAAGTGCAGCAGCTCCTGGATATGCACTGAGCATAAAGCCACTGGTACAAACTCCGCTCTAAAGAGGGTCTCGAAGTCCAACCAGGAGAGTATCGCCTCCTCATGCATCTAGAGTGTAAGAATCCACCATCTTTATATTTTCCCCTAGAAGAGGCTAGCATCTAGAATCACCATCTGATCTGTTGGCATCTCAACTAAGTGAAAAACCTATGCCACAGCCTCCAGCTAGTTCTCAGCTGCATGGGGATCTGTCTTGCCTCAAATACTCAAAGGCCACTATCTCTGGAACTCATAAAATGTGCTCATTCGGCATGCACGGTCTGCCAGTGGGGCTGGTGTCAAATACTGCACTTCGAGTGGTGGTGTTTTTGGTACACCACCTGAAGGTGCCAACACAGTAAGAGGGCCCGGCACCAAAGCCTCATTGCTCGGTGGGACATCATCATGTACTCTCTCTAGAATCATGGTTGGATGTATACATAGAGTCATCCTAAAAAGAAACACGTGTGACATGATCAAAAAGTTATACTTGGTGAGATTAATTAAAATAGATCAAAAGTTAAACATTTCCAAAACACACGCAATCATTGTTTTCATGCACTAAGTTGGAAATCAAAATTCAGGGTCCCGTTGTATAGATGTGTCGGCCATCGCACCAACAATGGACTCCCCAAATTGAAAATCACACTTAAAACACTTAACACTATTGCTCCATAGGAAAGATCAGAGTCCTAGTTCTTTGGTAGAACCGACTCCTCTGGTACCAATTTATCACAAGCCATCCCCTGGGGCCCTTTTCGTGACTACCCCAAGCCTACCTTCCATAGGCCAGGGGTTGGTGACAAGCACTGGAAAGGAGTATCCCTAAAATATGAAGGCATTTCCTTTAAACTTGTACAAACACATAGTCCAAGAACACAACAAGATTCAATAACGAAGTAAAACTATAGTAGTAAAAGTGTGTAATGAAAGTAAAGGGGCTAGAATACAAGCCCAATTTAAAGATACAACTAAAACAGAAAACAGTAAACAACTCCTGAGATCATCCACAAGGGATCCTACCTGAAGGGTAGGTATAACTCGTCTCCCCAGCTCTCCACGTCAACTAGTCAACTCCATGTACCGCTTGGTCCTAGATCCTATGGTCTCAGCTGAGCTGCTCATTTTTTGTACAAGACACAACAAGGTATAGGCGAAGCCCGTGCAGGGGTGAGTATAACAATACCCAGTAGGGACCCTAAGACCCCCGAAGGTCTCTCAGAATTTCACAAAAAAAATCAAAAAACATGCTCTCAATCAAAAATCAAAAAGCAAAGACTCATGTCAAACCAGGTATAACTTAAGTACAGAAGTACAGATGATTAGTCGTAAAGATAGATAATCTTATTCTGTCAAGGGTTCTACTGCTGATCCACACAGGATCACTCGGTGGTGATCCACAAAAGATCGATAGGTGCTGATCCACACAGGATTTCTAGGTGTTGATCCATAGAGGATCGCTAGGTGTTGATCCACATAGGATCTTTAGGTGTTGATCCACACAGGATCGCTAGGTGCTGATCCACATAGGATTGCTATTCATTCTTCACGTCTCGTCCAGCCACTGGATTCCCGTACATAGTACGTTTGATTCCGGGATGATCCACTCCTCAAGAAATCGGTCATACTTGAACCAGAACTAAGTCCCATGAATAAGTAACCCAATGATCTTTCACATCATAAGGGTCCCAACGCAATAGACGGCGCGTCAATTGGATGCCTAGTTTGAGAGTTATAAGCATTTTAGTGCTGAGGGCCCGGTTGGATTCGGGTACGATCCAACCCAACCATACTCTAAATTTCTCCAAAAATTATGTGGAGTATCTCAAAATTAATTTCTCATTTTAAGGATTCTAGCACCGTAGACAGTTTGTCAAACAGACGTCTAGTTTGCAAGATACGGCCTTTTAAGCGTATTTGGGCCGAAATGGGTCTGGGTTCGGTCTGACCTGGCCCGGCTGCGGACCATCCCGGCCTGAACCGGATGGGCCATGGTGGGATTGGACCACTGTTCCATGGACCGGGCCAGCCCAAACCAGATGGGCTTGGCCCGCGGGGCAACAGACCGACCTGCCCCAAAGGCTGGTGTGACCCGCATAAGGGGTCGTGCGGCCCCTCCTTCCTGAACGGCTCAAAGATTCATTCAGATCTTCAACCAGTGATGCCACGTGGTACTGCCTTGTTGTCTGAAGGACCCACCAGGATAGTTTCCTCCTCCATCGTGTCTTTGAAGCTGCGGCCTCCGCCTACAGTGCGTGACAGCGCGCTGCCCTTCCGCCAACGCAGTCGGCCGATGGTCGGCCGCCCCTTCAATCCGCCGCGGAGCCGTGCGGCGCCGCCCCTTCCGCAGCTGACGAGTTCCGGTCGCCAGTGTCGCCGCACCGGTGTCGCATTGGAGGGTCTTCCATGGACCATTGGGTGAGCTCTGGTGGTCCATTTTCCCTTCCGAAAGTGCCTATGGGCCTCTCGGGATGTCATCATCACTGCGTGGCTCTTAGATTCATCTTGCCGCTCTGATTGGAAAGTCGTTCTTGAAGAACGAGACAAATACCGAAGCGGTAGAGGGTTCGGGCCTAGTTCGTTTGTCCCGTGACCTCTGTATTAGCATTATATCTAGCGGTTAATAAACAATTCATAAAAAAGATAAATTTAATCCCATTCAGAACTTCTGCGATTCATCATGCTTCAAGAACGCGGTAAATAAATAACCCTTACCTCGTAAACCATTGGATGATGTCGCAGTTGTGGAGGGAGAAGATTCCTCTCTTTATAAAGTCGTCAAAATTAGTCGATCCCAGATCGTTGCCATCCAAGATTCTATTCTTCATCGGTGGAGGATGTCGTGGTACTTCGCTAGAGGTTCCTCACAATCGTCTGAAAAACCCCAACCCAAACCTCAATTAAATAGTGGGGGAAAAGGTGTTTAACACAACGACAGATTAATGAGGTTCATTAATGAATGAACCTATTAATAACTCAACGGTGTGATTACAAACCGAAAAGTCTAGCCATTAAATGGCTTGAAAACCCATCAGTCTCGCCGTCGTCGCTCAACAAGAGGTAGGAAAATAAAATAATAATTTTTATGTTATTTCATTATTTCTTTAAAAGTTGCAAAAACTAAATTTTTCACCCAACCTACTGCAGTCGAAGTTAAGCCTCCCTTAAGAGAATCTCGACACTACGGATTCAATGGTGCCCTCAAATTTTTAATCCAAGCACCGATTCAAAAGATAGAAAACACTGCCCACGCGTTTACTGAACATACCTTTAAAAAAGTTCAAAATTCTGTTTCGGGCACACTGGGTCTCGGAATCAAGCGCCGTCAATTTTCACAGACTCATAATAATCCCAAATAATTTAAAAATATATATATAGAATTTTTGGGTCTTTACATGCACAATACCAAGGTTTACTAAGGAGAAACACATGATATCAGTGAACACAATACTTAAATATATCTAAAAAACAATGAATTTTGGGTTGTTTTATTATATGATAGTGCAAAAAATAGATATATCAGGTGGGAGACTGATAAACATACCTTTTATCGTGACACTTTTATCAATGCTTTAAAAAAAGTGCTGATAAACATACCTTTTATCAGTGCTAAGTTAATAAGCACTAATAAAATGAATCTTTATCAATGCTTTTTTTAGCGATGATAAATACTTATAATACTTTTTTTAAAATGATTTTAAAAAAAGGTATAATTATTATATATAATTATAATACTTATAATAATACTTTTTATAAAATAATAATTTTATAATTCTTTGAATATATAATTATTTATTTATAATTATATAAATAATATTTATAACATTATATATATATATATATAATTATTTATATATATATAGTAAATATATTCATTATTTACATAAATTTATTATAATTTTATAATTATTTATTTATAATTATATAAATACTTTTAAAATAATATTATTTATTTATTTATAATTATAAATGTATAAAAACTGCAAATATACATTTATAAATATATTTATTGTTGAATATTCTTTACAAATGTATTTTTAACATTATTAATGAATATTTAATCTTAAGTTCATGCATGTTAAAAATGAATAAAATTGATTAATTAAAAATGAGTACAATATATTAAAAAATTGGATAAGTTTGATTAATATAACTCATTAAAAAATGGATATATATTGAAATAAAGATGAATACATATTTAAAATATTAAAACATCTTAAATAAATATATATAAAATAAATAATATAAATTGATTAAATTCTAAAAAAATGTTTTTGTGTGTGTATGTATATGAAAATTAATTAATTACATAGATATGAAATTAATATAATACATTTGATCTATGTTATAAATTGAAAAATCAAACAATATTCAATTATGTCCATTAATCGATGCAATTAGTCAGTATTTTTAATTCATATTAATTTTTAATTATAAACCATTATTCGCTAAATACAATACAATTTAATATAAAGCATAAATAATATTTTTTATTATATAAATCATATTTATATACATTAATATATATCTATATATTTAATATATAATATTTTTTAACATTATCAATAATCATCTAATTAATAAAAAGTTTGATATTTTTCTCAATTTACTTATTTTAAATTTTAATTTGTTTAATTTTCATTTTTCATATATCTATATATTTAATAAATATTATTTATTAGTGTTTATAATTTATATATAGTATAATCAATTTATTCATTTTTATCAATAATTATTTAATTAATAAAATTTATAATATTATTTTTAATAAACTCGTTTTTTTTGTTTTTTTTATTATTTGATTTTATTTATTCAGATATTTATCAGTGCTAAAAAATTGCTGATAAAGGATTCTTTTATGAGCGCTAAAAATAAAGCATTGATAAAGGTTACCCTTTATCAGTGCTAACAAAAAAGTGCTGATAAAATGTTAAATTTATCAGCGCTGATAAAGATGTCATTTATCAACACTTCTTTGTAGCACTAATAAATGCCAACGTTGTTTAACACTAGTTTTATAATAGTGATAAGAGGTTAGAGCATTTCCATCTAAGTGGGATTAAATAAAATGTATTTTCCATCTCAATTTGTCTTCATTGAGATATCATGTATACTCGTCACTTGCATCCTTTTTGTAGTGTTTATATTTTCTATGGATTTCTTCTATCATAATTTTTCATCCAATCTTAGGGATTTATAAATCCATATCATGATATACCTTTCATTGATTTTCAATTTGAAATATAACAATGATATAAGGGTTTTTTTGTTAACTCATCCCCCATTTATTTCAGTTACAATCTTACATATTTAGTTTTCTTCTTCTATACTTGGTTTATTCCACACTAAGATTTTATATTATACTTTCTCTTTCTATTTTAGGAAAATGACACTTTTGATTCAAATCTTCCTCCTCGATGAATTTCTTCCCTATTAATGTATATAATTATTAAGAATAATAATCATTATCTTTAATGATGATTTCTCTTTCATGTCTATATTTTCCATTCTCACCAATGTTATCCTTTATATTTTGAAACCAAATTATGTTTTATCTCATGAAACCTTCATATTTACCTTATCATATTTTCAAAATGAAGTTTTATTATCTCCTTTTTCAATGTATAATTTAATAAAATGTTTTTTAATATATTAAAAATGTTTTTTTCAATGTTCATTTTTTTATCTCCCACTCCACATTTCCTTAAGATAGTATTTATGTTTTTTTAAAGAATGTTTTATTGAATATTCTTTTTTAAAAGTAGAATTTTTCGAAAGTTTTCACTTTAACATTTTGAAAATAACATTTGAAAGTGACATGTAACTTCATTATTTTATTATAATATTAAAAAAATTATAAAATCACTTTGAAATGTTTTTCCATGCATACAAATTATTTTTTCATAATGATCATTCTTTTAAATGAATCATCCTTTACATGTTTAAAAATGGTTTCTTTAAATAACCCTAATTCATAATGATTTTAAAATGAAAATGGACATTTTATCTTATTTTTAAAAGTTATTTAATCAATGGTATTGAAAATATATTTTTCAAATATGTCAACATACTTAATTCTACTTATGTTACACTGGGGATATGTTTTTTTACCACCATCCACCTTATTTCTCTGTATGTCTTATGAAATTTTCTATGAATGTCTTCATGAAACCTATCTCATTTTCAAGGTTTTAATAAGTGATATGAATTTTTTTATGTTATCTTGGAAATTATATGTATGGATGATTATTATATATTGGGTGGGTCCTACATAACCCTCCAATTCATTGGGTAAAGAATTATATCTCATGAGATAATAATGGGAAACAAGAATCAATCCTTGATCCACCATAAGAAATATGAAGTAATTCTTGATACACTATAGAAAACAAGAAGTAATGTCTGATATACTATAGAAAATAAAAATTAATTCCCAATCCATCATGGGAAATAGTAAGTAACGAATAATCAACTATGGGAAATGGGAAGTAATTCATGATCCACTATAGGAAATAGGTAGTAATTATTGATCCACTAAGAAAAACATGAAGTCATTCCTAATATACTATATTATGATTTCTATGCTTATTTGTGTGCTAATTTTCTATGTTATATTCCTATAATTATGCTCCATTTCTCATTTTAATTATTTCACACTCTTATTTCATGGTATATGTGTGTTCATTTGGGATCTCATGTCCTTGAATCATGACTTGTGAATAACTCTTATTGTTCCATTTTATTTTTAATAATATATTTTTTCCATGCTCATGTTTTATCATATTCTTATGATCTAACCCTTAATGAAATGTTATTGAGTTTTTACCATACTGGTCATTTGAACTCACCCCTTTCATATGTTTATATTCCCTAAGTTATGAAGATGATTATAACTTATGAGAAGTCAATAAGGGTGTCTAGTGTAGCTCAATTATAGATAAATGTCCAAAAATATTGTAAAATAAGTTTCTTAAGTGGCTAGTCCTCAAAGACACTAAACCTTATATTCTTATGATTGTGTGATTATTTATGGGATGTAATGTTTAAATTATGGAAATTATATAAGATAAATATAGATCTATCTCACTTTTTCATCAAAATCAGTTTTTATATAATGTATTTAACATAAGATCCAAGAGTGTGGGTCTAGGGCATCTCAGTTGGTATCAAAGTAAGGTTTGGTTATTTTTAAGGATTATTTTAGTCATTTTTAGGATTATTTTAGTTTTTTTTTTGGATTAGGATAATAGAACTTTAGTGAAACCCTTGGGGATAATTATGAGGGATATGTGTAAGTATAGGATAACATCTTGTAATTTTTGTATAGTTTTGAGTATATGGTTTTCCTAGAAACTACATCCCTAACTGGATACTAGAAAGTGGATGAGATTTTCATATATGAACCTAGGGGTAATCACCTTTAAAATGGATGGTTCAGTATCAACTTGATCTTCACTCAGTGTAAAATGAGTGGGCCTAAGAATTCACACCTGGCTTAACACTCTTAGTGGATATGCTTTGGTTAATCACAATTTCTTTATGAACCATTATAATGGATTTGGAAGTCTTTAGGTTAGAAAACCAATTAGGGAATGACTATGGATAACTTACGCTAACATGTATAGACTCACATTTTAAGGTACATATTAGTTGATATGTGATTTTATTGATAAAGGGTAAGTTGAATTTTGAGATCGTAGATTTCAATTATTTTTGAATTTAGAATATTATAAGAAAGTTCATGAAAATTTTGGGATGGTTATTTTTGGGATTATGTTAAGAAGTATAAAAGAACCTAACTTAAAGTAATTTAGATTCAACTAAAAGTATCATAGGATAAGAAAAATGTGTCATAAGAGAAGTCATCTTATGTTTGAGTTTTCATATTATTATGATCATTTAATTTGGTTTTATTAGATATTATCATAATAATTTTTGTTTGAGTATTTTATTGGAAATAGGATCATGAAAATGAAGTTGGATAATTTATGTCTCTAGAAACTCTTAATACTTATAAATAGAGACATATTTGGAATAAATAGTTTTGAATCATAATATATTCCTATTATGATGTAAAATATATGTTACTTAGTATTCCTTAAGATAAGAAGGTTTTTATCTCCTTAGAACTTATATCTTGAGTCATTTATATCTTTTAGATACCCATAGATATTCTCATTTCTAACGTCCCCAAATTCAGTACTCTCTCACATATCCAAAAATGGTTGGTTACGAGATCTCAAGCATGCCTCACTATACACCAAAGGGTGTCAAATAGAAATGGGGGTGTGATATGTATAGTGGGGATACTATACACCCTGGTATGAAGTGTTATATAAGTGGAAATAAGTCAAATAAATAAAATAAATTAGAGTAATATACATAGAGGAAACTAAATAACAAAACTAGGAAAATAAAGGAGAATCCAATATTCCAAAAATGAGGTATTGTGTAATGACAAGATGATATGTATCTAAATGTAAAACTGAAAAACATTACAAATAAAAGAATCATCTAACACAAGATAAACCCAAAATACTCTGGTCATGAACCCCATGTCGGACCCATCTCCTAACTTCATCCCCTCTAACACGCAACAAGTTAGCAACAAGTTCCCTTTCCCTTATCCAAACTTCCATCCACAAAATCTACTCAGGTACCAAACGGAAACCCTAATAGGGTATGAGTAAAACTAATTAGGTCGGAACAACCTTGTCAGACAACCAGTCTAATAAGAAATACATGAAATAATGAAATAATCATGTGTATTAATTAATTTTAAAATTTATAAAATACAGTAAAAACTTTCTTCGGCACCATGTTGAAATATCTCTAAGCATGTTTCATGACCATCCCAACCATAACCATATAACCATGTTAAAGCATAACCTTCCACAGTGCCATGTCAGAATGTATCTAAGCATGTCTCACAACCATGAGAACCATAACCATATACCCATGGTATAAAAATTTACTCAGCTAAACCCACTATATAAGCATTGCAGCATGTGTTAGGTCCTAGCCTGGTATATAAGCATCTCATCATGTGGCAGGGCATATCTTTCTATATAAGAATCTCATCATTTGTCATGGAATAGCCTACTATATAAGCATATCGACATGTGTTAGGGCATAGCCTGGTATATAAGCATCTCAACATGTTTTAGGGCATATCTCGATATATAAGAATCTCAGCATGTGTTTGGGAATATCCTGATATATCAGTATCTCAGAATTTGTTATGGAATATCAAAACAATAAGCATATCACAGTATGACCATATAAAACCAAATGGTTAATTCTCTTAATTGCCATTTTTCTTTCAATTTTTTCATTATTTCAAGTAATCAATTAATCCATTTTCCACAGTGAATCTATATCAAGCAATCACCTTAATCACATGTCATGCTAAAATCATATATAATCCATTTTTAATTCATTATTTTAAAAGGTTCTCTCACCCAATGGGTATCCATAATCTAGGTCATAATGTTAATTGGATCCAAGGGATCCAACAAAGAATCCAACATAGTATTATCATCATTATATTCAATTAATTAATTACTACACTCATGTGTTGGCATAATCAAAATATTTCATATACTTAAAAATTGAAAATCAGAACATAGGGTTAAAATTTAGACCACCTACCTTTAACCAGCACAGAACACAATGATTATAACAGAAAAATCCAACAAAGATAAAGGTGCAAAAGATCGCATGGAAAACCTAGATCAAAAATGATCAAGATCAAAACCAATAATGACTACGGTCAAGAGATTACACCAAAAAAATTAGAGAATGATGGAAGGGGGAGGAAAACAAAGAAGGACCACTTACTGGGGATCGATCGCACAAATAGGACATCTGAAATGAAGAGAGTTTCTCAAAAATCACCTAGAATCTTACCTAGGGTCGAGAGGAGAAGGTTTCACATGAGATGAATGAGAAATTATCCATATTAAACACTTTAAAATTCTTACTTTAGGAATTACATGGTTTGTAATTCATTTATGCATCATCCATTTCTTTTTATTTTGATACGCCGAAAAAACTCATCACCTTGGATGAATATTAAATTCACTCGAACATTACACATCGTGTGATTGGTTCATGATGTGTAACCATTTCATGTCATGAATCAGTTCACAACATGAGTTTGGTGACTTTTACACATCATTTAACCCATTTACACGGCGTATAAATTTCCTACAGATAGTTTTCATCCCAGTTTCCTTATAAAACTTGAACCCCCTTTAAGGATTCTCAACTTACCAAGAACCCTTGGTAACACTTGACCCATTTATACCTAGACTCCATTAATTCAAATAGAATTTCCAAACCGATCCCTGCATGAATCCTCTCCGATTTTCTTAAGTTTCCTCGCAACCCAAGTATTTATTTATTCAAAAAAACATATATCCATGATAAAACATAACCTCCAAGGTTTAAATATGAATCAAAATCAACCAAAATAATTTTAACAAAAAACTAATAGAGGTGCGTACCTATAAAAAGAAGATATCTTACAACCTCCCCACCACATAGTAGCTCATCCTCGAGCTGCTCCAAGAATCACTGTGGGGCCTCAATGAATAAGTTGAGCCACTATGCTCACATATCAGACTCCCTATCCTAGTTATCCTCCTAAACTCTCTTATGCTTCAACTACACTTAAACTAATGGTTTAGCTCTACCCTAAAGATATATCTCACTATGGTCCATGATTCGTATCAAATTCTTCTTAAAGGAAGCATCTATATCAATCTCGATGTATTATACATCTATTACATGAGAAGGGTCTAGATGATATCTCATAAGCTACAACACATGAAATGCAACATTCATAGAATTTTAGAATTGTGGAAGGGTTAACCGGTATGACATTGGACCGAACCTTTACACTATCACAAAAGGCTTGACAAACCTGGGTGCTAGATTTTCCTATTTCCTAATACGATGTTGCCCTAATCTAGATGCCACCTGAAGAAAAACATGATGACCAACCTCAAACTCTATAGGTCATCTCTGATGGTCAGTATAGGATTGTTTCCTGCTCTATGTGGTTACCAACCACCTCTTGATAAAATGAACCTATTTAGATGTCTCTTACATGAGACTAGGTCCAACAAACACTAACCCACCTACCTCCAACCAAGAAAGAGGTGAATATACAAATCCTTGAAAGGTTCTATCTAGATTGATGTATGTAAGGTTTTATTATATGAAAAATATGCAATTGTCATATTTTGTTCCCATCAACCACTAAAATCCAAAACACATACTCGTAACATATCCTCCAGAATAACCCATTTAGACTGACCGTCAATCTGAGGATGATAGGTTGTGCTCAAAAGGACCTACGATCCCAAAGTCTTTTGAAGACCCTTCCAGAACCACAACATGAAATGAATATATCTATTAGAAATGATACTTCTCAAAACACTTTGCAACTTAACAAACTCACTCATGTAAAAACTAGCCAGATCATCAACTATGAAGCTTTCCCTGATAGGAAAAAATTATTCTACCTTCATCAGTCAATCCAAAATCACCCATACTGAATCATTTTTACAAGGTTTTCTGGGTAATCATATCACAAAATTCATAGTGATATCATCCTATTTCCACTCAGGAATGGGAAAAGGCTAAAAACCCCTAATTATCCTCTGATGCTTGGATTTCACCTAATAACAAGTGAAAAATCTCACCACAAAGACTTATAAATCCTTCTTCATTCTTGAACACCAGTAATATCAATGGAGATCATGATACATTTTATCAAACTATGATGTATCACCCATCTAGAGGCATGAAAATCCCTTATCATCTCCTCACATAAGCCCATAGGAATCCATACTCATCCACACAAAAAAGATATTTATCACTACCAAGATACCATCCTGATGGAATATCCTTACCATATAAGTTTTCTCTTAGAACTAAGCTCTTTGGATAAGATAACTACCCTATCTTGATCTGTTCCAAAATAATAGGTATAAAAGATGTCTAAGTTAGAGCTAATCATCCCTAAAACTCCTGAACATCTAGATGCATGTCTATAAATAGGGTCATCATATTCCACTAGTTGAAATACTCCTACACTGACTCTTTCTGCATCCTTTTTCTTAATGCATTGGAAATGACTTTTCCCTTTCCTAGTGTATAATCCAACTCGAAGTCGAAATAATATAGATACTCGACCCACCTCCTATGTTAAAGGTTTATATCCCACTGAGAAAATATGTTCTTAAGGATCTTGTGGTTCATATATACCACAAAAAACTCACCCATACGATAATGTATCTAGAATCTCAAGGCATGTAACACTGATGCTAACTCCAAATCATGAGTAGGGAAATTATTCTCATGTGGTCTCAGCTGCATGGAGCCATAAGTAATTACTCAATCCTCATGCATTATATTTTCTCTAAGTCTAACTATAGATGCATCACAATACATGGTATATGCATTACCCAGCACAGATAAAGTGAGTATAGGTATTGAGTTCATCCTACCTTTCAACTCATAAAATGATCTCTCACAAGTGTCCTGCCAAAAAAAACATCACCCCCTTCTTGTTCGGTATAGACATCGATGCTACCAGATGGGGGAAGTCTTGAATAAAGCACCAATAATAACCTACCAAACACAGAAATCTCCAAATATCAAATAAATTTTTGGGATTCTCCTAATATACTATGGTTACAACCTTCTATGGATCTATAGACACTCATTCTTCTGAGATGTCATGCCCCAAGAAGTGCAATTCATCAATCTAGAAACTTCATTTGATTGTATTGGAATAAAGTCAATGGTATCTCAATGTAATCAGGATGATGTCAAGATTTTGGGAATTATTTTCTTCTAAATGGGAGTACAATAAGATATTTTCAAAAAAACCACCACAAACTGTCCTAAAATGGGATGAAAGATCTGATTCATTAAGGCTATGAATATCTCTAGTGCATTATTCAACCCAAACAGCATCACTATGAACACATACAAGCCATACCTACTATTAAAATCAGTCTAAGGTATTTTTGATGATCTCACCCTTAACTATTGGTATCATAATCTCAAATTGATCTTGGATAAGATCTTAGCACCTCTCAGATAATCAAATACATCATCGATGCGCAGAAGATGGTACCAGTTCTTGACTGTCATCTGGTTCAATCTCTAATAATCCACACATAAGCACAAGGTATCATCTACCTTTTGGAGAATAAAACTAAAGAACTCTAAGGTAGTGTACTAGTCCATATGAAACCATTATCTTCCAAATCTTCCAACTAGACTTTCAAATCTCAAAGATCTACTTGTACCATTCTATAAGGCGGAATAGAAACTAGCTCTGCTCCTGGTACCAACTTGATCATTAAATAGATCTATCGCTCGGGCAGTAAGACATAGAACTCATCAAAAAATATATCCTAAAAAAATATATACCATTGTAGGAAAATAATACTACTATATTCCACAATCATATAGAGAAATACTGGCTATTTAATCCATGATACAATCCAATATGCACTGAATTGTTCTTGCATGACCAACTTGATGATTTCACTCACCTTGGTGAGAATAGATACCTCCTTATAGAGATATAAAGGTAACTTTCCTCCTATAATAGTTGATTTGATCCTGGTATTGAATTATTCAATACATACCAAGAATAAAATCAAAACTTTTCATTTCCAACAAAACGGTTCCAAAAATAAACGGTAACCACCGATATCTAAAGAAAACATCTTGCAATGCTTGATATTCTCTAACTACACTCCCAATGGTATATTAATGGTCAAAGAACCATCCAAGGTTTCCATAAAAAATCCCAAAACATTTTAAAAAATTATAGATAAAAAGGAACGTGATGCTCCTATATCAAACGAAACACAAGCTAAGATAGATGATACGAGAATTGTACCTCTGACGATAGAAGGTCCTATATATAAACCACTTATATTAGACTTTATAGAATGTAGTTGGTTTTCCCCTCTTCCCTAGGATCTAGTATGAATCCCCTGTGTTGTACCCTATGATAGGTATTATTGCTCATTTATTGGGGTACCATGTCCCCTACCTCAGCCTAAACTACCAATAGAAATCTAACCACCTACCTAATGAGGGGTAGCTAAGACCCTTATAGACTCAGGTACCTATACTGATCCTTTTCCACTAGTCTACTATAGGATGTTCCCACAAAACTTATGAAGATAACCCAGTCTGTTTTAGACATGATGCTCAATTGTGAGGTGAGGACTGTAGGTGCTTGTGGACAAAATTTCCACATTGATATCACTGCAATGGAAAATGGTCCTAAGATGGTTTTCCACTTCCCTAAATGGTCTTCCCACTAATATCTTGGAAAAAATATCATAGTGTCACTTCTTTCTACTCGAAGAAGATCTCTCAGTTATCCCTGTTGAAACAACTTGGCTGCTGCTCGAGGCCTCTCTCAGATTTCCCTCTATGATGTGTGCATGATTCATCACATCCTAAAAACAACTCAAACAAAACACATTCACCTGCAACCTAATCTCATAGTGAAAACCATCCTAAAAACTTATCACCTTAGATATCTCATCAACTTCCAAAGATGGTGCAAAGAACTATAGGTCAATGAAACATTCAATATAGTCCAACACTAATTTTATCTCTTGTTCCAGATTAATGAACTCACCAACCTTATCATCCCTCAAATTCTCTAGATAGAATTGTCTCAAGAACTTCATCTTGATGTCCTTACAAGATAAATCCTCTTACTTCTAGGCTTGTTCTGGAATGTCCCACCATCACTTGGCTGGTCCAAGAAGCATATATGCAGCAAGATTCAACCTCCTATATGAGGTTGTATCAAGGTTCTTGAAGATTTTATGGACTAACTTGATCTATAAATCGGTTATTGGGGGTCCTCCCTTATAGTGAACATAAGATAATTATACAGTTGAAACTCTCTCATTAGCTCAAACATTGAAGATACGGTGCGAAAAGTCTCCCTCTCCAGGGATTGCGTAACCCTCAAAAATATGCCGTAAAGATAAACATCCATATAATCCTCAAGAGATATAGGAATCTATGGATTAGTTACGTTAAGAGCATGCTAATTTCCACTCTCATGATGCTCAATTCAAAGATGATGAGGAGACATTTTCTCTACAAGACAAACGCACACCTTAGATCACTGGGTAACAACAAGTTCAACCTCAACAAGTGACTACAACAGAAAACCACTGACTCCCGGTCTCTATAAACATGGTTTAACAAGTGTTTTATCATAACATAAGAGTTATTTCATTTCATTTATCATATATAATAAGTATCTCATACCATATTCTACACAGGAAATAAATCATATGCATATAAGTATGTCCCTATCATGAACCATTCATATCAGTATATATCCCTATGTGCATACCATAATGCATGCATAATAATCTCATGCCATGCTAGGATATGAATATAAATCTCAAAAAAAAAATAACATCACACAAAATTCTAATCACCTAAGGTGAGATAACATCAAACCTTAATAGGAAAACATCATGAAAAATAATCCCATCCCTAGATACTCTAGTTTTCCCCTATACATGGGTTAGTTACTACCATATACAAGCTCATTTCCAAGTCCAAAAACATCCTAGTCTCAATTATAATTTTCCAAAATAGTATAGAAATAGAAAAGAAAACCTTCTCCTTTGATACCACAGTGTAACGTCCCCTAATCTGGTACTCTCTCACGTGACCAAAAAGGGTTGGTTATGAGACCTCAATCATGCCTCCACATATGTCATGGACTTCTGAATAGCAGCAGGGGTGTGATATGTATAGTGGGGAGACTATACCCCCTGGTATGAAGTTTTATAGTAGTGGAAATAATTCATATAAATAAAAGAAATCAGAGTAATAAACATCGTGGAAACCAAATAACAAAACTGGGAAAATAAAAAAGAAATTGTTATGCCAAAAATGAGGTATCATGTAATGACAGGATTATATGTATCTAAATGTAAAGCAGAAAAACATTACAAATAAAAGATTCATCAAACACAAGATAAAGCCAAAATAATTTGGTCCTAAACCCCATGTCGGACTCATCTCCTAACTCCAACCCCTCTAACAAGAAACAATTTGGCAATAAGGTCTGTTTCCCTTGTCCAAAACTGTATCCATGAAATCTTCTCGGGTACCAAATAGCGGACCAAATAGGGTGTGAGTAAAACTAAATAGGTCGACACCACCATGTATAAACAACCAGTATGATAAGGATTGCATGTAATAATGTGATAAACAAGTGTATTAATTAATTCATCAATTAATAAAATATGTCAGCAACCTACTTCAGCACCATGCCGGAATATCTATGAGTGTGTCTCATAACCATGCCAACCATAACCATATAACCATGGTAAAACATTAACTACCTCAGTTCCATTTTGGAATGTCTCTGATCATGTCTCACAACCATGCCAACCACAACCATATACCCATGGTATAACAAATCACTAGACCAGACCCTCTATATAAACATCGCAGCATGTGTCAGGGCCTATCCCAGTATATAAGCATCTTAGCATATGCCAGGGCATATACCACTATATAATAATCTCAACATGTTTTGGGGGATATCTCGGTATATAAGCATCTCATCATCTATCATGGAATATCACAACAAAAAGAATATCACAATATGACCATATAAAACCAAATGGTTAATTCTGCTAATTACCATTTTTCTTTCAATTTTCCCATTATTTAAATTAATATATTAAGAAATTTTCTAGAGTGAATCTATATAAATAGATCACATGAATCACATTTCATGCTAAAATCATATGTAATCCATTTCCAATTCATTATTTTCCAAGGTTTTCTCACCCAACGGGTAGCCATAAGCTAGGTTACAACGTCAATTGAATCCAAATGGATCCAACATAGGATTATAATCATTATATTAAATTAATTAATTATTATTCACATGTTTTAGAACAGTCACAATATTTAATATACTTTTCAATTGAAAATAATACTATAGGGTTAAGATTTAGACCCCCTACCTTTAACCGATGAAGAACACAGCACTTCCAACGGTAAAATCCAAAAAAGATGGAGTAAAATATCACAAGGAGAACCTAGATCAAAACCAACAATAACCATAGTCAATATATTATATATAAAATATAGGATAATAATATAATATAAAGGAAAATAAAGTAGGACCACTTACTGGGGATCAATCACAAAAATGGGATGTCCGGAATGGAGATAGTTGCTCCAAACTCGCCTAGAAACTACCCTAGGGTCGAGAGGATAAGGGTGAATGTGAGATGAATGAGAAATCAGCTACATGACATAAATTAAAACTGCTTCTTGGGGAATTAAATGGCGTGTAATTCATTTACACATCATGTATTTCTTTTTAGAAGGATACAGTGAAAAACTCTTCACCTCGGTAGAATATTAAATTCACCGGAACATTAAATGTCTTGTGATTGGTTCATGATGTGTAACCATTTCACATCATGAATTAGTTCATGACATGAGTCTGGTAGCTTTTACACATCGTGTAACCCATTAACACAGCGTATAAATTTCCTGAATATAGTTTTCAGCCAAGTTTCCTTACAAAAATCCAAACCCACTTTTAGGCTTCTCAACTTACCAAGAACCCTTGGAGACACTTGACCCATTTATACCCATACTCCATTAATTTAAATAGAATTCCCAAACATCTCTCCTCATAGATCCTCTCTAGTTTTCTCATGTTTCCCTGCAACCCAAGTCTATATTCATTCAAACAAATAGACATCCACAAAGAAACACGACCTCCAATGTTTAAAGATGAGGAAAACTCAACCGAAATAAGTTTAACTAAAATATAAGAGAGATACATACCTAGAAAAAGACGTGATCTTACATTATTAGTATGATATAATTAAAATTTCAAGGATTTGATTTATTTAAAGGGAGGAATCTAACACCCTGATATTTTGGAATATATTTTTCTCTAATTAATACTATGTTTGATAGCTTGTATCACAAGCAACACCAAACTAAAATGATTCGTGACATATTTGACGAACATTATTAAATAATTTTAATAATTTTAATACCACCATAAAATAAAAAGATATTAATCAATTAAAAATTCTTACATTTATAAGATATATAATTAATATGATTTAATATAGTTCATCTCAAATAACAGTTTAAAGTATTGATAAATTAAATTGACCACTTTTAAATGATTATAATTATAATATATAATATTTAAATATATTAAATAATGTATTAAAATTATTTAAATTAGAAATTATTATAAAATAATTTTGAGAACACATAATGTTTAAAAAGTTCATTTTTCAATAAAAGTGGTTTTTCTTTATATTTTGAATTTTAATTCAAAATTTAAATGTATAAATTTTAGAATTTAAATTTTATTAAATGAAATTAATTGTTTAATTCATCATAACAATATTATATTAGGATACATTTTTTTATTTTTCTGAAATAATTAATTTTTAGGTGAATGCTGAAAAAAAATATAGTTTTTACTAAAACTAGAGCACTTATGACTATATCAAGAAGAAAGAATAAATTAAAAATTTATAAAACATTTTTAATGATAAAAAATATATTTATTGATCAGAATGATTCATTTAAAAATACTATTTTGGATTTAGATGACCTGTGTTTAACATTTTAAAAATTAAGTAATATTTTTCTAATAAAAACTATTTTTAATCTTTTAATTAAGTTTTTGATAGGTTAAATTAGGTTTTTAATTTCATTAAAAGTCACATAAATATAATTTTTTTAATAATAAACCAATTAATTTCCTTAAAATTAACAACATTGAAAATATTGTCTTAAATATAACATTTATGCTTAAAATGCACTTTTTCTAAAAATAGGTCTTTACGCATTACATGCGCTAATGTTAAAATTTATATTTCTTACAAATATAAATTTTATCTAAAAAAATGGATTTCATTTTTTTAATAATTAGGTAAAAATTATGTAATAGGGACCCATAGAGACTCTAGTTTTTATGGATTTTTCATTTGAATATTTCTATGTATATATCTAGATTTATCGTCAGAGTCGGCATAGTGTTTGGGTGTATTAGGACCCCAAAATTAATATATATATATATATATATATATATAAATTAATATATTTTAATGAATATGCACATATAATTTCAGTTTAAATGGATTTAACCATTATTTAGGACCTTGGGTGGGAAATATAATAACACATTTGATTCCAAAATATCGGGTTTACCCTTGGCATGACCTAAGGTTTGTCAACACCAGGAACACGATTGAGGTAGCTGTTGGTGGGTGCATTTAATAAAAAAATGATTTATTTTATTTATTTTATTTATTTTATTTTAAATGAACTAAACTAGTGAAACATCTATAAATAACCAATTATAACCAATTTATAAGGTTATTCATATAATCCTGTGATAATTTGAGAGGAGGTTTAGACGTTCTTCGTTGGTGGATCGAACCATAGTAAGGCATGCAATCGGATCAAGGTGAATCGTGAGGCATTGAATGTATCATGCCTTCTTAATCATTGGTGAACACGTTTTTCTCCAAAAATTTATCCTACATTTATTTAGGTCACATTAATTTATGTATTTACAACCTTTTTATTTAAATCTAGTATAGATTAATTTATCTTCTTTGATTCCTATAATTTTCCAACCTTTGCATTAGCCCTACCACATTATTGTTTTTATTGATCTGATTAAACTCTTTTTTTCACATTTTATCACACTAGATATCCTTTTTATATTATATTTAGATGAGAACACTTGTCCATCGATGGATTCACCTTTGTTATTATTCTTTTCCCACACCTTTCTTCACGCCCTTTGTTGTTGGCCCACGGGGTCGCGATTCGATATTGTTGGGGCGGGTTCGACTACAATAAAAATGATCAGATTCATGGAGACTACATGAATGATGCATGGTATGATTATTTTTGGATTTATTTAGATTCTTTGTAGGGTACAGGCGATGACTCTATGGATTTGGGATCCAGATCAGTGATAGGAGGCGACGTGATGCATTGCGGGATTCATGCAGATTACTGGATTCTGATTCTCGATCCCCAGAGGCCCCGAATCGATGTCTATAGGCCACCCCTATAAATTTTTAGAGGTTAAATGGGGATTTTGAGAGGTTAAATGGTGATTTTTATGTAGATAAGGTATATCAGGAAATTGCATGAATGATCTGAGGATTCTATTAAAAATGCGACTATGCGCCATGTAGTGCAAAAAAACACACACTGTTTTCTTTAGTTTTCAAAAAATATAGTGTTTCCAGATGATTTAAGGATCTCATTCCATGTTTCTAGGCCCACACACCATTTGAACCCACCTAGGTAGCCAAGTCGTGTTCTATCTATACACTCCATGGGACCCCAGGTGTTCATACACACCATGTTGTTTTATGGACATGTTGTGCGGCAGTACTTTTCCAGTTGATCCATGTACCAAGTGTACATTCCTAGGACCCTAGGAAAACATACACACCATGTGACACATGGGCACACCATGTGGTATTACATGGATTGCCTAGCCATTTTCAAGGAAGAACACAGCCAGGCAGCGAGGCAAGATCGCATGTCGTGTGGACCCTCATACATGACATGTATTCCCCTAAAAACCTCTTCCTCTAATATATCCCTCTTAAAGACTTGGATTATGTCTCATGAGTAGCTAATATTGATTTTTTTCCATGTATAACATGATTGTATCCTTCATTATGGAATTCGATATACAATGTGAGGTGTTCTGAGTGTGACGCTTCATCAGGAAATGCTTGATGATGGTAGTGATTAGGTTAAGATTATTGGAGTGATTTCAATGTCAGTAATCCCATTTCAAACCAAGTAATAGTCCCCCCATACTCTTTAGATAGGTATATTTGGTACTCCCCCATATAAGGGTGTGACTCCTCTATATACGAAGTGGTACTCCCCCATCTTCGAGCTTCGATGGGGAGTGGGTCCTCCACAAGAGTTATGGATCCCTTAGATGTGGAGAATATTAATGAGGGGTAGGACCCTCCACATAGATTCTTACAAGGTTGTGTGTGATGTTGGGAATAAGATATGTACTTTCAGATCTATAATAAAACTCATCAACTTTATCTAAGCTGTGAGATAGAGATCCCCTTTCTCTACTAGTTTTCTTTATGATTATATATATATATTAGGCTTTGTTTCCCTTTATTATGGGTTGAGATGACTTCTATCGTATCTTTCTATTTCTCCCTTTTTTATTTTTGGGTCATCCCATTGGTTATGTATATACTCACCCCTGCAAAATCTTTTCCCACACATATCATGTCTTGTGCAGATGATAAGAAAATTGATAGAGACATTGGTGAATCTTAGTGATACTTAGGTGCATTGACCATGTATAGTGGTCAAGACTTGGAGATCAGGATCCAGGCTCTATCATTATTCCTATTTTTCAGTTGTATTTAGGTTGGGACTTCATTTATGGTTGGGAATGTATTTTTTCCCTTTATTTTCTACTTTAAATTATTATTTTCATACTTTGATGTATTTTATAGAGGATATTGCATGCATGGTTTTACTCTTGATATTATAGACTTTTATTATTACTCTACACTTTACCATGGATATGGTTAGGTGTGTGTGTACATGTACAATAGGCTAAGGCCTCCCATTATATTATTTCCTTCTCATCACTTGTCTCCATCAACTAACCTATTGGAGGCGGGCTTGGGGTTGTGGTAGCTCGCCCTTCCACTAACCAGGTGGGCCTCAATGGGTCAGGTCATTAAAGAGTGGTATCAGAGTAGTTCATTCATTAGGATAGTGTTTGGATTTTTTCACCTTTGTGAGTATTTTTTTGAGAATTAGGGCAATGGTTTCAAAGTGTCTTGAGTGCAGATTTCAAGCTAGGGAACCTAGTGTTGGTGTAGCAGTTGACGTATCCATTAAAAAGGAATCTGAATACCTTCTTTCCAACTCGGTATACCAAGACATTGGTTGTAGGTAATAGTGGTATATGAATTATATAGGATTGATTCCTTTAACTATCTTTCTTGATTCATCTCCCCATAAATATGATCATCTAACTGTGGTATATCTTGATCAATTTCAGGATGCCTCTATGAAGACAACCAGCCATGTTACCAATTCAGGATCATGATGACATTTTTATGAGTGATGAGGCCGCAATTAAAATGCCATCTCATGAGGTGTTTCCTCTAGGTGGGAAGGGAACATCACCCTTTCTTGTTGAGTAGCATATAGTACCAACATTTCAAGATGATGATGAATTCAGGATTAGCTCACTCTATGAGTTCTAGCTTCATAGAACACTAAGGTTTCATAGAGATCTAGATCCCCAAGAAACAAAGTATTGGCTTGAGTTAGTGGTTTGATTCTTCAGGCTAGTTTATACCTTAATTGATCATATGGTTACACTAGCATCCAATATTTTCCATGAAGTAGTAGGTAACTGTTGTATTCAAGTGATGTAGACCCGTTATGAGATAAAATTATCATAATATCACTTTCATAAGTTGTGTTTTTAGGAGTATTACCCCATGTACTTATGCTCAATTTAGATCCAGGATATTCTTCATCTAAAGTAGGATGATATGATAGTGTATGAGTATGTCATGATGTTCACTGACCTCACATGATACTCCATGGATATGGTGTAGGATGATTTCTTTCATGTGAGGAAGTTGGAACAGGATCTATGAAGAGACATCAGAGCTAGTGTCGTCTCCTTATGTATTTCCACTTATTCTAGAGTGCTAAAGTGGGATATGATGACTGATAGATACCTAAAAGATGGATGTCATGTGGTTGTATCTGGAAGTGGGAATCATGTGGTTGAGTCATCTACAATAGGCAGTAGGTGTCGGATGTCTAGATCTCAATAGAGGTGGAATTCTCATTCTCAATCGTAGATACATGGATATATGGCTCAAGGATTGCATATATGATCCATCCAACCAGGTGAGTGTCGATGTTATGCCTGTGATGGGAGGGATCACTTAGAACATGATTTCCCAACCCTTCATATCAAAAAAGATAGGAAGACGGTGGATATACCACCATAGAATAGGTATTGATATGATCAGGGATCTCTCAAGCATTGTCAGGGAGACCCCTAGGGAAGTGGTACAGATAGATGAGTAGGTGGAGATTTGGAGGGAGGAGTGTCTGGTGAATGATGATGTTATGAGCTGCTTCCACCACCACTAGGAGGCCCATTTTAGTCTTAGAGAGCTGGAGATCAAGGCCATGGGAAGATACGGGCTTTGTAGGTATATTACCATGCTACACACGAGATGATTTGAGATACAATTTGGGTCTTTTTTACTCTTTATCAAGTATTAGTAGAAATAGGTTTGAGATATTATTTTATCTCATTATCCCTTGTGAGAGAGTTGGATCTTCCAATTGATACTTTATCATAGAATCTACTATTAGTGGTTTCTAAAGGGAGATATTCTTTAATATAACATATCTATTAACAGTGTGTGTGGGCTTCGGTAGAGAGAGTTTATCATGGGACCTCTTGTTCATCGCAGTGAAACCTTATGACATAATCTTGGAAATGGATTTGTTGTCCATGGTTCAAGTCCAGATTGACTATCATCATAGAAGAGTTATATTCCTTCAAACAGATGGGACAACATTCTCCTTTGTGGGTGAGAGAGATCTCATAGTAGAGTGAATGGTTATTAAAATTAGAAAGATGCGACCCATTACCCATCAATTGGAAATTTTATCCTTTGGTGTAATGGTCTCTTAAATCATATGGATTCATTTATTAGTGGAGGATTTTATGAACATCTTCCTCAAGGATTTTTTAATACTACCTCCAAGTAGGGATATGGACTTATGCATTTACTTTCAGCATGAGACTGCATCGATATCTTCTATAGAATATTGGATGGTCCCTACTGAGCTTCGGGGAATAAGGGTGATGTTAGAGGACTTTTGAGAGAAGGGTTTCATCAGACCCATTATGTCCCCCTTAGTAGTTTCGATTTTGTTCATGAATAAGGTGGATGGGAGCTTGAGGATTTTCATTGATTATCTTCACCTAAACCATGTAAAGATAGAGAACAATTACCCCTTTTCCAATGATTAATGACCTATTTGACCAATTTCAATACATTAGTTGGTTCTTAAATATCTATCTCAGGTCCAGTTACCACCAGTTGAGGGTTTGCAAGGCTGATATTCTGAAGATAGCATTTTGATGTCGCTATAGATGATATGAGTTCTCGGTGATGTCTTTCGGTGTAATGAATGCCCCCACTATATTTATAGCTCTTATGAATCATATCTTATGTCCATAATTAGACCGATTTGTGTTTTTCTTCATAGATTACATACTCATTTACTCTGTGTGATAGGAGGAGCATGTAGATTATCTAAGTATGGTCCTAGACTTACTCTAGGAGCACCAGCTTTATGGTAATCTCTCAAAGTTCTAGTTTTGGATCTGTGAGGTTCACATTTTAGGGAATGTTATTTTCGAGCATGGTTTAGCTATGGACCCAGTGAAGATTGATGTGGTGTTTTCTTGGGATCCACCCAAGATCATGTCATAGGTGTGGATTTTTCTTTGCCTGGTGGGGGTACTACATGAGGTTTATGGTATAATTTTCCAAGATTATAGCCCCTTTGACTACCCTGACATGGAAAGGGGAGT
Organism: Viscum album; assembly: GCA_963277665.1. Taxonomy (NCBI): domain Eukaryota; kingdom Viridiplantae; phylum Streptophyta; class Magnoliopsida; order Santalales; family Viscaceae; genus Viscum; species Viscum album. The sequence goes on from OY728151.1 coordinate 1,973,211,402, forward strand.
TGTTTATCTAGACCGAGTAGTGTTAGAGAGCCTTTAAGGATCTGAGGCTAAGGCTGACTAGTGCTCCTAATTTGAGACTATTAGAGGAGGGTGTGGAGTACATAGTGTTTTGAGATTACTCTAGATATGATATTGGTTACATGTTGATTCATAGGTATGTAGTGATCGCATATGGATTGAGGTTGTTGATACCCCATGAGCAAAACTATGTGACTCGTGGCCTGGAGTTGGAAGTGGTAATCTTCAATCTAAAGATGTGGAGGCACTTTATTCTAGGTGAGCATTCTGTTTTTTACTCGTACCACCAGAGTCTCAGGTACATCTTCACTCATATAGATCCTAACCTGAGATAGAGGCATTGGTTTGAGTTCCTGTATGACTATGACTTTGATATAGTCTATAATCTTGGGAAGGTCAATGTGGTGGAAGATTCCCTTTGTAGGAAGTATCGTTATCACTTGATAGAGGATGCGTCTGAGTAGTTGGTTTCTTTACAGTTAACCCTGGTAGAGGAGAGGGATGTAATTTTTCTTCAGTCAGTAGTGGTGATGTCATGACTCGACCCAAGTTAGGGATTGAGCTGCAACTACCCCAAGACCACCTTCATAGGCTAGGGGGTGGTGAAAAGCGCCAAAGTCATAACTAACTCATGGAGGACTTTTTCTAAGTACCTATACACACTCACACATCCAACTCAATGAAAAATTGTATATGAAAATAATAAAAGATGCAACACTTCTATAAAAATAAACCAAACATGCATGAACCTATAGACGGTACAAAATTACGATAGTGTAAGCTGAAAAGCAAAGATGAAAAATACACGCCCAACCAAAAATGTGTCCCAGCATGATAGAAAATTGGAAAAATAATACAGTTGAGAGATCCTAGATTCTGAAGCTCAAGCTACGACCATTGTATATGGTCCAAGAACCCAATATCCCTAAGAACCTCTATAGTCATGGTCAACTTGTCTGTCGTCTACATAAGATATGACATGTGTGGAAAAAGCCCATGTGAGGGTGAGTATAAACATAACCAGTAGGATTCCCTGAAATCTAATGGGGGAAAAGTAAGAGATACAATAGAATATAAAGACCGTATATAGAACAAGGTAAAGTGAAAGAGTACATCTCAACCTAGAAAAAGTGAAAGTAATCTTATCCAAGCACAATGGGATAAACATAGTGAGTATATAAACTACCCATTAAGGTTTCTCCACCTATAGCAAGAGAGAAGACTTATCCAATCATGTGAAGATAGACATGGAAAGAACATGGAATACCCCATGCATCTTCACGTCTCCTTGAAGGAGAGTAACCAAACCCAAGAAGTGGGTACCGAAGAAGGATATATATGTGTGTGCTCAGTCAAATAAACCCAAATGAGAGATTAGGGATCTCCATATCATAGCTCAATCCAAGAAAAATAGTATATGATAGTTCCAAAAGTATTCATCAACAATGTCCATAATATCATGCATCTACCCTGAACACACAAGTCTAAGGGACTCAATCACCACACCTTGAAATTATTCTCTTTGGGCAGAACTGACTCGCTCGCATGGTTTTATGTTGCGTCGCAAAAACACGTCTCGGTGGAGAAATAATATCTCTTCATTTTTAGTCCAAATCCACATCAAAACACCTCTCATCACCATGCCACATAGTCAAGGGGATAAAAATTCTACGTAAGGATCTCATGACATGGTATGATAGAAGGGTCCTACTCTGATAGTCACTGAGAAACTCCATTACCCAGTCCTACTGGTGGGTACCAATCGGGAAGGTCGTTGGGGAATGCAAATGCGTAGTCCTACTAGAGGGTAAGCCTAGTAAGTTCATTGGGGAACTCCACTACCCATCCCTACTGGAGAGTAAGCCTGAAACCTTGAGGAACTCCACTACCCATCCTTACTAGAGGGTAAGCCCAAAACCTTGAGGAACTCCACTTCCTAGCCTTGTTGGAGGGTAACTCGGTAAGATCATCAGGAAAAGCCGCTACCTAGGCCTACTTGAGGGTAATCTTAGAACCTCTGGGAACTCCACTTCCTAATCCTATTGGAGGGTAAGTTCGGTAAGATCATCGGGGAATGCCACTTCCTAGCCCTACTAGAGGGTAAGTTTGGAACATTGGGGAACTCCAATACCTAGCCCTGTTAGAGGGTAAGCCCAAACCCTCGAAGAACTCCACTGCCTATCCCTAGTGGAGGGTAACTTGATAATATCATTAGAGAACACCACCACCTAGGCCTGCTGGAGGGTAAGCTCAGAACCTTAGGGAACTCCACTACCTAGCCCTACTAGTGGGTGAGCCTGGTAAGATCATCGAGGAACACCACTACCCAGCCCTACTAGAGGGAAATCCTGGGACATCAGGGAACTCCACTACCTATCCCTTCTAGAGGGTAACTTTGTAATATCATCAAAGAACTCCACTGCCCAGGCCTACTAGAGGGTAATCTTGGAACCTTAGGGAACTCTATTGCCCAGCCCTAATGGAGGGTAATCTTGGAACAATGGGGAACTCCACTGGATAGCCTGACTGAAGGGTAACTCGGTAATATCATCAGGGAATGTCACTGCCTAGCCCAGTTGAAGGGTAATTCTAAAAATATCTGGTGATCCTGCATGATCTCCACCATCATCAGGTGTCACCTCAGTGTGTTTCAAACCCAGAACATTTCACATTGTATCTTGAAATCCACTTCCTGAGGGTATCATCATGTTCTACATGAAAAAACACTCAGGATAGGATATTTGCGGGCCAAAATCTGATTTCAAACAAAGGAGATATAAAACCTCAAAGTTTCCTCAAAAAGAGGTACATAGAATGTCAAGGACCCATGTATTGTGTGGTCCCACTCTATTTTTTGGTCGTGTCCTCACCAACATGTGACTTTCTAACTATGTAGTACTGCATGGCATGTATGGGTACTACACAACATGTACCATCCAAAAGTCTGACGAATGCATGAGGCTCATCATTAGTCTGAAGGGTAAAAACAACATTTCATTAATATTCCTCTATAAATAGCCCCATATTTCCAAACGTATCACACCATGGTGATCCTCATGAAAAATGCTCGAGATAGACTATTCACTTTCCTCAATCAGATACCCGGTGAAAAAGTCACATTTCACTGCATCGCATTTGAATGGTGTCTCATAGGCCCGAGAAAGGAGTCCAAATTAAATACTCAATATTGATCTTGAAACATATTCCTTAATTTTAGGATTGCAGCATCATATACAATTCATTATTCTGACCCGTATGAGGGAGATATGTCAGATATAAGATCCCACAATAATAATAATAATTTTATTATTATTGGGTGTTTCGTTGACCCAATCCACAAGTCCAAAAAAGCTATATAATATTGGTATTAAAATTACTTGCTCAATTACATGGTCACACTACTGCTAACGGTTCATCAATCGGACTTCTTATAGATAAGTTATGACCGAATTGAGATTTGATTTTTTTTAATTTCCTTTAATCATTTACACCTTCAAAGCTTTAGGTATTCTTCTTCCATATATCATGCTACAACCATAAATCCCATATTCCATTCATGCTTCAACACCTAAGAACACATCCTATATGCATATGGGCCCCCACTCGCACCTCTCTGCAGTCGCACCGAAAAGTCATCGCACCTCCGCCTTGCACATGGCACCTCAATGCTAGCCTCCCCTAAACTGGACGAACCGGTCACACTGGCCATCATCACCTGACCAGCATTAGTCAACCACCATCACAAATCTCTCTCCTAGGATGAATCCATCTCCGATTAATCACCACAAGTGTCCATGTGGATCTGCTGGTGGAAACCCTTGATTTGAACACCGATATGTTTCCATTCATTCATCACACTGCATGGTGCCTAGATCGGTTCATCGATCTCAAATCTGAACCTTTGGTGATGATATGTTGCATCAAGGATTGATTACACAATAATTGATTATCGGGTATTGATCTAATCGCCAGTAAAACAAAATATGGATGTTGATCGCATGTAGAAGAAAGAAAAGTATGAAACACAAACCATTCTCGATCAATGATCATGTTAGTTTGGCCATCATCGAAAGAATTCAAGAATGAGATAAATTATCAGTTAAATAAATTCAATATTGAATAAAATACAATTCCAAGAAAAACTCATTGGATAAACCAATGGTATACCGATCCATAAATTAATTTTAGAAAGGATTAATTTGTGTTTGTCTCAAATTTTGAATGGGGGTGAAACCAAAAAGAAAAGTCCTGCCTCAATATTGGATCGTTCGCTGATAAAGAATGAAATCATCAACAAAGAAGGAATATAGGTTGTGTTCTTTGTGCTTTGATTCGCCTTGATTCAGTTGGTTGTTGTCGTCTAACCTCGATTTTCCAACAGAGGAGGTAGGAGAGCTTCTTCGGTGATTTTCAGAATTATGAGGCTAACCCTATCCAATTTATCATGGCGGTATATTTATAAACTTTTTAGTTTAGGTTAAATTAATTAATTAATTAATCCACTTAACATAACGACAATGAGCGAGGGGCCCAAATGTCCTGTGCCGACCCATTCTATATCGTGCTTAGGGTAAACATTGTGTTCCATACCCAACCATGGTCTCAAATTTCTGATTTGAGACTCCGTTTATGATATATTCTGCTTTTTTAGGAAAACTATGTGCACATAATAAAAATACATTTAATATTTTTATAAAATTAATTTTGGGATCATCGGGCCTTGGAATCGCATACCATCTCAACGCCTGGCTCTGAAAATATTCCTAAAAATATTTCAAAGTCTTACACGGAAAAACCAGAGTATCTACCAGTGACCCTTATGCTTCTTCAGTGTGTGAGAGAGTCTCATTTGGTAAACATTTATTTTGAACTTTAGCATGACCAAATATCCTTAGGAGATGCATTAGATGTATTTTTTGGAGGGAAGCATGTTATTATTTTCTAGGTATGGACAGTGGTTCCATTCATGTTGGGTGAGGAGGTTATGAGGGAGTTTCACTTTTCCACCTTGTCCATACATCCTAGTGTGGAAATGATGTACAAAGACCTCTAGTGGCAGTTTTGGTGGGCTGGAATGAGGTAGGGAATATCCAAGTTTGTATCTCAGTGTATCACATGTCAGAAGGTGAAGGCTGAGCACTAGGTTACAGTAGGTTTGACATAGCCTCTTGAGATCCCAGAGTGGAAATGGGATGGCATGTTCATATACTTTGTGATGAGGCTTCCTTGGATAGCGAGAGTCCATGATTCTATCTATGTGATTGTTTACTGACTCATGAAGTTATCACACTTCCTTATCCTCAGGGAGTAGAGTTTGATGTAGAGTTTGGGGAAGTTGTATTTATAGGAGATTATTTGTATTCATATGGTATACTAGATTATTTTCTTTTACTGTGATGTTCGGTTCATGTCATAGTTATGGAGAAGATTTTGGGATCCCTTTGAGACCTAGTTGAGGATGAGTATAGTGTTTCACCCCCAGACAGATGGGATGACCGAGTGACCTATCTAGGTATTATAGGATATGTTGAGATCTTTCATGTTAGACTTTGGTTTGAGCTTGTATGATCACTTTACATTGTTAGAGTTTTCTTATAATAATATTTATCACTCTACTATCGGTATAGAACATTCTGAGACCCTATATGGGATACCCTTCAGGTCGCCCTTATGATGGACTGAGATTGGTGAGACATATATTATTGGGCTAGAGATGGTGAAGGAGATGGAAGATAAGGTCCAGGTGATCCATGATCATATTTATAAATCCCAAAGTAAATAGATTTCTTATGTGGATTGATGTCATAGGCCCTTGGAGTTTGAGTAGGGAGACCATGTGTTCCTGAGAGTCTCCCCACAATGAGGATTTCAGAGGTTTGGAAGGGTATAAAAGTTATCCTTTGGGTTCATCGAGTCATTCTAGATCCTATAGAGGATTGGTGAGGTTTCTTACCACTTAGACTTTCCCCCACAGTTGGACTGAGTGTATGATGTCTTCCATGTGTCATAGCTAATAAGATACATGCACAATCCTACACATGTTATTGACTGGGGAAAGATGAACATCAAGGATGGATCCACTTTCATGGAGTTCCCCGATGGAAATCAAGGATCAACAGGAGAGGATCCTGTGTGAATGTACTTTTTCCTTGATTTTTGTATTGTGGTAGTATGAGAGTGTGTAAGAGATTTTATGGGGAAAGAGATTCATATGCAAGACTCAATACTGCCACCTCTTTTTGTAGCTTGTTCTTTTGGGGGTGAAAATATTTGAAGGAGGGGAGAATGTAGCGAATCTAGTTTTGATAGATTTTTCCTTTAAATATTTATATGTATATATCTGGATTAAGTTTTTGAGTCAGAACAGTTTTAGGGTGTCTAGGGGCCCCGAAATTAATATATATATATAAATTAATATATTTTAATGCACATTCATGCATAATTTTAGTTTAAATAGATTTACTCATTGTTTAAGAACTTGGATGGGAAATATGATACCACAGTTGATTCTGAAACATGGTCTTTACCCTAGTCATGACCTAAGTTTGGTTGGCGCTAGGTGTCTAGTTAAGGTAGTCCTTGGCGGGTGAGTTTAATAAAATAAATGATTTAATTTATTTATTTTATTTACTTTATTTTAAATTTCCTAACATAGTGAAACATCTATAAATACCCAATTATAAAAAATTTCTAGGGATGGTCATAACCCTGGGAGAATTTGAGTAGAGTTTTATATGTTCTTCATTGGTAGATCAAACCAGAGGACGATGTGTAATCAGATTGAGGTGGATTGAGACGTAGAAAACACAATAGATCATCTTCAGCACTGACGAATGTGTTTCTTCACCAATGATTAATACTAAATAAAGTTAGGGCATTTTAATTGTTGTATTTCCAACCTTTTTATTTAAATAAAAAATTCATTAATTTATCTAATTTTATTCCTGGTGTTTTCCAACCTTTTCATGAGCTCGGCCGCATTATTAGTTTTATTGATCTGATTAAACTTCTTTGTTACACATTCTATCACCCTAGATGTCCCTTTTATATGATCATTGGCCAAGAAATATTGGCTAATGATGGATTCGCCTTTATTTTTGTGTTTTTTCTCCACCATTATCCATGTCCTTCATTGTTGGAACATGGGTCCGCAGTTCAACATTGTTAGGGCGGGTTCGAGTGTGATCGAACCCTTGAATCCATGGAGACTGTATGAATGATTTATGAGATGATGATTTGAGTATGGATCAAGATTCATTTTGGAATGTTAGTGATTAATCTGTGGTTATAGGATTTGGAGTAGTGATAGGAGATGATGGGATACACTACTATCTTTGTGTGGATAGTTAGATTCTGATTCTTGACCACCGGAGTCTTGGAATCAATGGCCAAAGACAAATCCTTCAGATTTAAGGTGGACAAATGGTGGATTTAAATGCAATGAAGGCGGATCTAAAAATTCATCAAGGATCTTATGATTATATGAAAACCACAATTATACATCATGTAGTGAAGAAGAACACATGTCGTGTTCTTTAGTTTCCATAGAGGCTAGGATTTCCATCCAAGTTAAGGATCACATGTTGTGTGGTCAATCCCACACACCATGCGTCCCCATACATGTAGCTAATCTATGTGCCAGTTGTACATGCCTTGGGACTCCGAGTGGTCATACACGCTATGTTTCTTTACATACATGTTGTGTGGCTATACTTGTCCAGTTGAGCTATGTGTCAAGTGTACATGCCCAGGACCCTGGGTAGATGAACATATATTCCATGTGCCGCATTAAAATTCCTTATGGTATGACATGGATTACCTAGCCATGTCTAGGTAAGAACGCGGATAGGTATAGAGGCGAGCTCACATTCCATGTGGACCCCCATACACAATGTGTATTCCCCTAGAAACTTCTTCCTCTCATATCTCCTTTTTTAGGACTCATATTTTTTTCCCAAAATAATTGTTCTTGAGTGTTTCTCCATGTAGAACACGATGGTAGTCTTCTTTGTGGCATTCAAGATATGGTGTGAGGTGTTATGAATATGAGTCTTCTTTAGGAGATGCTTGATGATGGTATTGATTAGGTTAAAATAATAGGAGTGATGTCGGGGTTAGTGCTCCTTTGTCGCACCAGGGTGCGAGTCTCCCATACTCTTTACATAGGTAGAGTCGGTACTCCACAACAGAAGGGTAGAAGTACTCTATCTACATAGTGGTACACCCCTGTCTTCGAGCTTTGGTGGGGAATAGGTCCTCCATAGGAGTTGTGGCTCCCTTGGTTATGGAGCATAGTGATGAGTGGAGGGCCCTCTCCATAGATTATTGTGAGGTTTCGTATGATATTGGACATCAGAGATGGACTTTTAGAGCTATAGGAAAACTCATAGAATTTGGATGAGCTGTGAGATAAAGATGTACTTCCTCTCTCTAATAGGTTTCTTTATAAGAACACACACACCCACACACACACACATATATATATATATATATTGGGTTTTATTTCCCTTTGATATGGGTTGAGCTGACTTCTATCATATCTTTCTATTACTCCCTTTATGATTTTTAGCGTGTATTACTGGGTATGTATATACTCACCCCTACACAGAATTTACCTACACATGTCATGTATTATGTAGAAAATAGGAAGATCGATAGAGACATCAATGGATCTTAGTGATACTTGGGTGCATTTATCATGTACGATGGTCGTGACTTGGAGATCAAGAGTTAGGATCTCTCATTCTTCCTCTATTTTTTCTAGTTGTAGTCAGGTTGGCACTTTATTTATGGTTTGGCATATATTTTCCCCTTTATTTTCCTATTTGGATAATTATTTTAATACTATGATGTATTTACTAGAGGATTTGTACTAAGTAATTGGATAAAATATTGCATATCAAAAGTCATGAATCAACTGAGAAAAATAGTTTTCTAAATCATATTTTACAACAAGGAATATGATAGGCATGAAATTTAAAAAAAAAAATTTAAACTATGATTTCACTAATCCAAAGGAATGATGAGGCTCTAATATCATTGTTGGATTTTGAAGGATTTAATAACACTTGTTAAATATAATAAAAACATTAAAGAAACCAAAATTCCAAGATCAATCATGTTGGATCAATGAAATCATGTGTATACTGTAAATGAAGAAATTGTGTATCTTTCACTGAAGATAGTCATTGCATTTGTTTTCATATCATGTGATTAATGATGACAATATAAGGGGCAGTTAAAATACATCCCTCTTCTTAAGTTATCCACAAATTTTCATAAATCATTCATCGTTTTTTTGGGATGATCTTGTCACCCATGACATGCTAGTGTCCTGTGAAGGTAAAGGGTAGATAAGAAGAGATCTATAGTGACCCTGTTTTTTCTTTCATATATTATTACATAATTTTAAAGAAAAATAGCATAAAATCATTACACAATTAGGATACAAAGGTTTAGTTTCTTAGTAAAATTAGGACCATACATAACATTTATTTAATTTCTTCTTCTGTAGCTTCTTATTGGCCCTTGAATTCTCCTTATTACATGTAGTCACCTGAGGATATACATCAAAAAATGGTGAGATAAAATCCCAATAATAGAATAGATAATAACATGAATAATACAACATGGGTTGAGAATAATCAATATCATCATAACATAGTAAAAGTACCATAATCATAATTGGAAACATTAGATAAAGGCATGAAATCTTGCAATGCATAGAAATAAAACATCATGTCTTAGTGGTTAACTACTACAAAAAGTTGTGAACAAATATAGAATAATGTTCGTGCATATTTCACTTTTATCATGATATAAATCACATTAAACAGTGAATTGTAATGCTATATAATTCTAGGCACACACATCACATCATAACATTTACATTGCGCTATATAATTTCAGGTGCACCCATCACATCATAACATTTACATTATCATGCATGCTGCATAAAACATATATCAATATTTAACATAAAATAACCCATGGAAAGGAATGGGTTTAATTTCATAAGAATTAATTCATAAACTTTGGGTTCCCAAATTAAAGAGGGAATAACATACTTGAATCATCAACCTTGAGTGAAGAAGAAACAATCTTGAGAAGTAAAAGGTATGTTTTTTGAAAGAAGAGTTATTTTAGAAAACATTGTGTTTATCATAAACTCAAGTAGAAAACATGTATATCCCAGAAAAGGTAAGATAATAATTAATAAATGATATTTAAATAATATCTATACTGAAAATGGGGTGAAAGAGTGGAAATCCAAAGAAAGAGAGTTGGGTTCGAGAATTCCCATTACCTTGTGTCCGAACTCTTTCTTCACTTTAATGTCCTATATAATCACATTAGATTCATTAATTAACAATTTTAGAACCTTTTATACATTAATATAATTCATTATGGTTTTATTAAGTTTTTTATGGGTCTTTAGATGAGTTATAGAGTTTAATTTTGTCATTCGGGAGTGTTTGTTTTCATAGTTTTCATGATCGATTTGTTTGTCTACATGAATGGAAGTCTATTTATAATGAGGATGAACATCCAAAATTTTTATTTTATTTTATTAATAATACTATAGACACTTAAATTATCTTATAAAGTATTTGGTTATATAACATGATGATGATTCATTAGATAGAAGTTAATAATGATCATTTTAGGTTAATTTTGGTGGATTTTCGAACACAACAAACTTGTTTTGTTTTATCATGTAGTATTATGAGTATAATTTATTTAAAGAAAATAAAAAAGGGTTATAAAATAAACTTTAAACTATTTTTTAAACTATTTAATGGTATTATTAACATCCTTGAAGCTGTTTAAGTAAAATGAAAGTGTATCACCCATGATGTCGGTAAATTAACATATCACGGGCGACGATTCCATTTTTAAGATAAAAGAGAGAGAGAGAGGGAGAAGTTTAATGTTGGATATTACATTAATATTATATAATTACTGTATATCTAAGTTAATTGATTTATCATGCCATTTTGATGAAGGTAGATGAATATAGAATAAGAAAAGAAATTGAAATTGAAAGGAAATTAAAAGAAAAAGAGAGGATTTACCTCTTGAATTATCCTCTTGAGATCCTCCTCAATGCACCTAGGATTGGTATTTTGATGAGACCAAGAGATCCTGAACATGGGAGTACTAGGTAAGAGTATTGGGCAGAATTTAGGCAAGGCTCAAATCTTGAGAGGTGTGAGGAGAAGAGGGTGTGAGGGGTTGTATTTATAGTGGATGAGAGGGGTGTTTTCTCAATATTATATTTATTAGTTTATTATTTTGGCTCATGACTATGAATAGTTTTAGAATTATATATAAATATATTAAAATAATTAAGTATGGTTCGAGATTAATGTTCTTACATCATCCTTGCATCAAAAATGACTCAAAAATTCATGTATTTGGCATTTATCAAAAATTATTGTATTTTATTATTCATCAAAAAATAAAGTAATTTAGAAAAATCCCAAAAATTAATCCTAACCATTTTTAAATGTGTGGAATTCAAAAATTAACTCCATTTTATGAAAATAATTTTCTAAATATGAGTAATTTAATTTTTTATTAAAATCACCATTTACTTGGAAAATACAGATTTTAAAATTATAACTGATTTTATAACACTTTGAAAAATTACTTAATTTCTCATTAAATTATATTAAAATAATAATACATAAAAATATTAATTTATTAATACATTTTTTGAAAACACATGTTCTTTTAAATTATTAAATTAATCATAAAATTGTAATTAATTATTTATGACTTATAAAAATTCGAACACTTAATTAATAATTTTTAAAACATTTATTTACTTAAACTATGATATAATTATACAATAATTTTATTTATAAGATGCATAAATTTTATTTATACTTTCATGGGTGTTGTTACTATTCATATGTCTGGTTTACTATTCACAAGGGTTGTATTACTATTCCCAAGGTCAATTTACTATTTCATTGATATTGGTTCCTTAACTTCTAGAAATACTTCTTATTTAATTAATTATTCATTTATATATCTTTTAGTATGGTCTATAAGTGATTTTATGTGATTTATACTATATATGAAATTACTATAAGAAGGGAGAAATTCCAATGATGAAAGTTTGGGCCATTACATTCTTCCCCTCTTTTGAAATTTCACCCTCGAAATTTCATTTTACATAAATAGGTGAGGGTACTTCTCCTTCATCACATCCTCTAGTTACCAAGTTACTTATTTATATTTATGGTTCCTCCACAACACTTTGACAAGGTGGATTTTCTTGCTGTGTAGAACCTTATCTCTCCTATCTATAATCTTTACTGGTTGCTCCTCATAAGAGAGATCATCTTCTAGTTGTACCACCTCTGAGTTCAGTACATGTGAGGGATTTGGTATGTACTTCCTCAGGAGTGATATTTGAAACACATCATGAACTTGATCCATATTCTGTGGAAGTTCAAGTTGATAGGCCACAGCTCCAATGCGATCAAGGAACTCAGAGGGGTCAATGTACCTTGGGCTTAGCTTCCCTTTCTTTCCAAACCGCATTACTCTATTTCATGGAGATATTTGAAGGAAGAATTTATCTCTAACATCGAACTCCAAGTTCTTCTGATGGTTGTCAACATAGCTCTTTTTCCCAATCTAAGCAGATTTGATATGTTATTGGATGGCTTAAACCTTTTATGTCATCTATTGCACAAGATCAGGTCCAGTAGCTTTTTTTCTCCAACTTCTTCCCAATAGGTTGAAGTTTTACATCACTTTCCATATAGAGATTCATATAGATCCGTCTGAATACTCGAGTTGAAGATATTGTTGTATGATCACTCAACCAATGGGAGATTTTGATCCCATCCACCTTTTAATTCTAAAGAGCAGGATCTTAGAATATCTTTGATCATCTGAATAGTCCTTTTAGATTGGCCACTAGTTTGGGGGTGATAGGTTGTTCTGAAATTCAATTCAGTACTCAAGGCATGTTGAAGACTCCTCCAGAATTTAGATATGAACCTAGGATCACGATCAGAGATAATTGAGAGTGGAACTCCATGCAGTCTCATCACTTCCTTCACATATATCTTAGCAAGCTGTTCAAGCAAGAGATATTCTTGAATAGTGATAAAGTGGGCAGTCTTGGTGAGTCAGTCCACCACAACTCATATCGCATTGTTTCCTTTGGATGTTTTTGGGAGACCAGTGGTGAAATCTATAGTGACATTCTCCCTTTTTCACATGGGTATAGGCAATGGTTGCATCATCCCATTGGACTTATGTCGACCGGATTTAACTTGCTATCATATCAAGCACCTTGATATATACGCTGAAATATCCTTCATTATTTTGTCCCACCAGACATGTTCTTGGAGATCATGGTATATCTTGGTGCTACCAGGATGGATAGAGTATATTGAGCTATGTGAATTTTCCAATAGATACTTCTTTATCTCAGGTGATGAAGGCACACAAATCCTCATTCCAAACTGAATCACACCATGATTATCGATATGGAACTCTTGCAGTGTAACTCTCTGAGATTTTATGAAAAATATTCTTTTAAATTTTATTGATGTCTTGTGTTGTACGCTACACCAAAAGGAGCTTGCACTACACGCATCCCTGACATGGATTTCATTACATGCAATCGCGACCTTCCTCGATAGCTTGTGTCGTACGCAATACTGAGTTTCACTAAACAACGATATGCTATTAAAATATTATTAAAACTAGCTGTTATGAAAAGTAATACCCACTTTTTGAAATTTTTTAAATTTTATCTTTCAAAATGGACTTCATTTTTGGATTTGGAATATCAAAATTAGCCTAGGGTGAATTTTTGGTATTTTTCTGAAAACTTTCAATTTTTGATGAATAGTGAAAACACTAGGTTACTATTTAAAAACTGACTTTTTATTTAAATAATTAATTATTTTATTTAAATTTATTTTAGGTCAAAATTGATACATAATACCTATATAAGTTTAATATAATTCATTGGAGTCATTTTATAATAATTTTAGATATATAAAAAATTTATTGAACTTTTCACCGTCTTTTACCTACCTCCTAGGAGAATTTGGAAATTCACATAAAACTTAATTTTACCGCTTCTGTGAGTGGAATTTAGAAAATCTGAGAGACACGGTTAATATCAAGGACTAAAATGTGGTTCAATGAGATGAAAATAATTTTTGGTGAATAGTAACTTTTTACTTTTATTTACCACGGTTAAAAGTAAATATGGTAATTAAGGGTAAAAATGATATTATTATTACCCTAACACATGTCCTAATTCTATTGGATAAGTGTAATTCGACCAAAAACAACCTTAGGAATAAAATATGACCATTTAGGTCCACTTGGATTAGATTAGGACATTTAATATTATTTTATTTAAAGAATAGTTAAAATAGTTAAAATCAAAGTTTAATAACTAAAACATTTTTAATATAGGGTTATACATAAGATAAATTCGACTATAAATATTCATTAGAAAGATAAAAATATTTCCTACATAATGGTATTTTATTTATAATTTTTAGACATTAACTAATTTAATTTATTTATGACACAATGATGATGCACTAATTAACTTATTAATGAAATATTGACATAATTGATGTTATAAATACCCAAATAAATGTAATTTGAGACTTTTTATGAATTACACTAATTTTATTGTTAATATGACATGTTAGTATTGATTTAATTTACTTTTTTCGAACTAATCATTCTGTTATGATTTTCCCAAAAATAAATTACCAAATAGTGTCAAAATTGACATAAAATAGTTTTTAAAACAAATATTATATTATTAATTATTTTTTTATTCCTAAAAATCTAAGGTTCGGTCAAATGACTTAGATAAGGTTATATATATTAATAATAAACAACTTGGGGTTCGTTTGGCTTGTTATAGTAATTTTATTAACCTTGTAGTGTAAGAAAACAAGAAGACACGGTAAAAGTAAAATTATTTAACTTAAAGTTAAATCTAAATGATAAGGTTAAAATAGAAACCTAAACTTGTCTAAATTCTATTGGATGAGAGTATTTCGACCCATCCCCACCTTAGCTTCTAAATAAATTAATTTGGATATATTATAAACCAAATATGACTTTATTATAAAATAATATTTTAAGTTTTTCCAAAGGTGCCCCTCTCCTCCCTTATAAAAAGGGCACCCCTTCCCTCTTCTCTTCACACCCTTTTGAGCCTTGAATCTTGAACAAAACCTACCCATTTCTCTTTTCCACTTCCCTAGCAACATTCTGGAAGTTCTGGTCTTCTCAAAAGACCAACTCTACTTCCATAAGAGGAAGCTTAAAGGAGGTGCGTCGAAGAAGAGGTAATCTCTTCTTTCGATTTTCTCAAGTTTCTTTCTTCTTCTACTTCTTCTTCTTTAGTTGTCTCATTATAAAGTAATAAAATCAGTATTACTTATATACTGATATGTTATTATAAATATTAAATAACTCTATTTAACCTTCTATCCATCCTACGGAAAACGAAATCACCACGCGTGCGTACGTACGGAATACCATCTCCACGCCGTGGTGTAATCTGTTTTCGACCACCACCTTACTTAGATGGGTATAATGGTGTAAATAAATAAATATATATGATTATTGTAAAGTGATATTTATTCTGAAATATTATACATACTCTTCAATACAATTCCACGATCATGGGAATGATATCATCGCCCGTGCGTACGTACGGACTACCGTCTCCACGACGTGATGAGATTCATTCTCCATGTTAACCATTCAAGAATTATTATAAAGTATATATAATGAATAATAATGAAATATATGACATAATGAAGCTATTGGATTTATGTGTGTATATATATATATCATCTACTTACTTCCAATAAGGAAAGGAAAACAACGTTCATGCGTACGTACGACCTACCGTCTCCATGAACGGTGTGTTTTATTTCATTTATCTATCTATTATATATATATATATATACTGAATATGTATGATATATAAATCATGTTTTACATTCTGGAAGTAAGTAAATCATTATATAAGTAATAATAATATCAAGAACAACAAGTCCAAACACGTACTATAAATGAAACAATTTTAACCAAAACGCTACTTTAACATGGAATTGACAATTGAACGGGTAATATAAATACCTAAGTGAACCATATATGATATAATAACAATTAATATGGTTCTTTAATAAGTCAATGACATTATTTAAATCATTATACAGGAGGTTCAGATACATACGAAGCATATCGTACATAAGGTAAGGGATCATTATTCCAATCTCATTCTTATCCGAGATTGTTTATTCGTAAGTATTTACTGGGGTTATGTTTATTATCCATGTCCATATGTTCTCAAAATGTTTTCATAAAATGTTTAATTTTCTTCCATGTATGTTTAAATTCATTCTTACCCTTTTTTTTACTTTTACCGCGTCGTTTGGAAGGAATCTTTCTTTTGTTTACCATACGAGGTACTTTTTGACTTTTCCGACAAAAGTACGAGAAGAATGATATTTTTAACTTATACGGCGTGAACGGATTTTTACGGTTTCATAAAGCCTCATTTTCATGAAGCTTACTCTACAATATTTTGTAACTATTTTCAACAAAATACTTTTCTTTTAAAATTGCATGGAATTTTGTGAAAAGAAAATGATTTTGAAGAAGAAATGATATTTTCCTCAAGAATTCATTTCAAGTGTTTTATAAAAACCATTTTCCATCTAAGATGACATTATTTCATATGCGTATGTTTCAAGTATAATGTCTCTATGATTTAAATGGTTTCACTTTTCTTATGATGAAACGATATCCATTTGTTTTATATGGATTATGTTATGATGGGATGATGTTTATGAAACCCATTTTTATCCTTTGGGTTATGATGAATGATTTATGTTTATATTGTGGCACAAGTAAGAATTATTTAATCATGAGATGGGTGGGACCTATATCTTCATCAAATGCATTGGGTAAAGATTTATATCTCATGAGATAGACATGGCTGGAATGGTAAGTTAATCTGGTTCAGTGTTACAAGACTGGAACGAGGAGTGAACTCGATTCAGAATGGGACTTTTTCCACTAAGATGGTCTTGGAAGCAATGCATTGGCTAATATGGAAATCATAACATGTGCTTAATGGATGCCACAATTACATGTTTTAATACCATGCTAGTTCATCATGAATAATTTTCCTTTATAATTTATGCTTTGTGTACTTCCAAGATTTATGTTGTTGCTCATGATTTTGATGTTTAGATTTTATGTTCAAGTTTTTGCATTTGAATGTTTATGGATTGTTTTGTGTTCTCTATACTTACCCTTACTGAGCATTTGAGCTCACCCTTTATATGTTTTCTTTTCCCCAGGATTTAAAGAAAGGTTTTAGGTAAGAAAACAAAAAGGGGAAGATCTTTATGGGAGATGTTGAAGATCTTTCACCAAGATTAGAAGATTATATTCCGAGTTTCCAAAGACACTAAACTATTACTGTCCTTTGGTGTCTGTTTTTTTTATGTATTAAGTATTCCGCAAAAGTAATGTAATGTCCATGTACATCAAGCTTCGGGTATCTACAGTTGGTATCATAGGAAAAGGAGGTATTCATGAATCTGATCCTTGGGAACTCTCACATGTGAGCGTTGGACGAAGCATGGCTCTCCTCCCAAGGGCTTCATGAGAAAATGGATACCACTGGAGATAGTGGTGTGTCCCGCCCAGGGGGTGTATCCACCCATGGAGTGCCCTGATAGGTATCAATTATAGTCCACTGGAAGTAATTCCAGACCGCTACAGTTGGTATCAGAGGAAAGGTTTAGTTAACCTTTGGAAACTAGGATGCGAAAACTTTAGTGAGATTCCTAGAGATATTTCTAAGGTATGTCTGGATATGTCCCTAAGGTTAATTATAAGTATAGGTTATAATCCTAGAATTATGGTAACAATCTTAGAATTAAACCTAAGATGTTAGATATTGAAGGTACCCCCCCTTTATTATGTTGTTTTCCTAGCATGATTTTTGTCTCTCACGCTGTTCTTTTTGGGTTTTAGACGATGGCTGGAACCTGAAGGAACTGTGTTGATCAATGTAATGGAAAATGCAATGATTGTCCTCTCGAGCAACCAAATGTGATGGGATATGGAGTGAAAAATATTATTTCTATACTTACACAAGCTATGAATCATTCTGGATTTCCAAATGATCAGAGAAGGGAACAATATTCTATTGAGTCCTTCATGAGGCAACGTCCACCGTCTTTCAATGGTTCTTTTGATCCACTTTTTGCTGAACAATGGATCAGTACCATTGAAAAGATATTTTCCATACTTCACTGTTTAGAACATGAAAAATTCATTTTAGCTGTTTACCGTTTAGAAGGTAAAGCAGACCAGTGGTGGACTCTAATTAAGAATACAAGGCCCCAAGATGAAATTTAATCCATGGAATGGGATGAGTTCAAGAACTTGTTTTTCAGTAAGTACTTCCCTCGTATTCTTCGAACAAAGATGGAAAAGGAGTTTCTTGAGCTTAAGCAGAAGGATGATGAATCTGTTGGTATATACGAAGCGAATTTTACAAGACTTGAAAGGTATGAATCTGTCTTTATCATCCAACCTAAAAGTAAAGTTGATCGATTTTTTAGTGGTTTAAAACCAAGTCTTCGAAGGGCATTAGCTATAAGAGATTTTAGTAGCTATGAAGAAATCGTATGTTATGCTATCAAGGTAGAACTGGAACTTGGTGTAACATATCCATCTCATGGTTTTGATAAGAAATGAAATATGGAGTTCAAGGAGAAATTTCATAATAATGGTGAAAAGAAGATGAATGTTTCTTTATGCTCAAAGTGTGGAAAGATACATGGTGGAGATTGTCTTAAAGGGACTAGAAAATGTTTTAAGTGTGGAAAAGAAGGTCATCGAGCAATGGAGTGTCGAAGTAATGGAAAAATGGTTGCTAATGATGTGAATAAAGAAAAGACTGCAGAGAACACACCAACAACACTTCAATTCTTCAAGTTCAAGGAAATGGGGCATTATGCTAATCAATGCCCTAATCCAAGGGTTAATGATGATCAACGTGAGCAACCTCTTAAGGCAAAGGATAAAGGGAAGTCACATGCGATCACTATTTGTGATTTTGAGTATGAAAATGATGTTGTGTAATGATTAAGTGTTTATGTAGTGGGATTTTAAAATAGTATCATGGAATCTCATTTATAGTATCGTGGAATTTTGAAATATCTGTGTATAGGTCCATTGCGGTTTTCTATAAGAATATGGTACCGGTAACCATGAAAATTGATTCAAGTATTTTGGAAAGCAAATGATATGCGCATAATGATGGGATAAGGAGAAAATGAATTGTTTGATAGTATTCATGAGCTCATGATTGATATAAGGACTAAGTGATATCATGGTTTGAGTATATAGAATTTTGAGGATTTTGGTATGTGGAAAGTGTTAACTTTTAACTGCATTCATGTTTTCACTAAGGTTCGATGGGTATTCATTTTTCAAGAGAATACATGATTAAGGCCTTCGAATGTTTGGAATGTGACCAACAAGATATATCGTATGATATATGGGGGATAAATTATGGTATTCACATACTTGTTATGTGACCTCTCAAGTAATCATTTTCTTTACACTATGAGATTGTACTGAAGTGTTTTCGATAAGATTAAAGGTTGGAATGGATTAAGTTAGACATCAGATAGAATTGTTTAAGGGTAGAATTTTTTTTCGATATTATTTATGGAATGTTATAATAATGTAGTTTTAGAAAAAGGACAACCTATAGGACGGGCGACAACCCGTCGCGTCGGACAAGGCTGTGGGAATCGAACCCACAACTGAAGTGCGACAGGCCTTTATTGCCTACCACTGGCCTACAGGAAGTCCCTGTTTAGTAGAAACCAGTTTTGTTATATTAAGAAGTATGATATATGTAGTATAAGTCAATTTTAGGAACCATATATGATTAATCGCACTATAGATGGACTTATGAATTTTTGATAACTTTTTCTAATATTTTGTTTAAGACAGATGGAATGACCCATCATTCTATCACATGATCTGCTAACACTTCACGAATGACAAATTCAACTTCATTTCTTTAAGATATAAAGTGTAAATTGTCCAAAGAACAACCAACGGTGAGACTATACCAAAATCAAGAAAGTGCAACTTGAGGGAAATGATCTTGAAAACCGAAAATGTTGTCCTAGTTCCCTTATATCCGATGAATCAGATGGTACCTTAGATCCTCAAAAATCTATGGCTTTGTGATTGTTGGCTTTTTCATAGCCATGTTCTCTACCACTCTCCATCAGAACATGATGGTTAGATTTCTCCTCCATATCCATATTTTCACCTATGTTCTCCTATGTGGAAACCCAGTGATTAGTTAATTTGGGTAACCGTTACGTTTCATACTTTAGTTTTTAAAGATTGGTTTTGGTATTCCTTTTTACGATGTGGGTTTCTATTAAAGAAACTTTTGAGTAGTAAACCATTTATAACCCCGACGAATTTCGAGGGCGAAATTCATTTTAAGGGGGGTAGAATGTAACACCCCGAGATTTTATGAAAAATGTTCTTTTAAATTTTATTGATGTCTTGTGTTGTAAGTTACACCAAAAGGAGCTTGCACTACATGAATCGCTAACTTGGCTTGCATTACACGCAATCGCGACCTTCGTCGATTGCTTGTGTCGTACGCAATACCGAGTTTCACTAAACAACGATATGCTATTAAAATATTATTAAAACTAGCCGTTATGAATAGTAATACCCACTTTTTAAAATTTTGTAAATTTTATCTTTCAAAATGGACTTCATTTTTGGATTTGGAATATCGAAATTAGCCTAGGGTGAATTTTTGGTATTTTTATGAAAACTTTCAATTTTTGATGAATAGTGAAAACACTGGGTTACTATTTAAAAACCGACTTTTTATTTAAATAATTATTTATTTTATTTAAATTTATTTTAGGTAAAAATTGATACATAATACCTATATAAGTTCAATGTAATTCATTGGAGTCATTTTATAATAATTTTAGATATATAAAAATTGTATTGAACTTTTCACCGTCTTTTACCCACCTCCTAGGAGAATTTGGAAATTCACATAAAACTTAATTTTACCGCTTCTGTGAGTGGAATTTCGAAAATCCGAGAGACACGGTTAATATCAAGGACTAAAATGTGGTTCAATGAGATGAAAATAATTTTTGGTGAATAGTAACTTTTTACTTTTATTTACCACGGTTAAAAGTAAATAGGGTAATTAAGGGTAAAAATGATATTATTATTACCCTAACACATGTCCTAATTCTATTGTATAAGTGTAATTCGACCAAAACAACCTTAGGAATAAAATATGACCATTTAGGTCCACTTGGATTAGATTATGACATTTAATATTATTTTATTTAAAGAATAGTTAAAATAGTTAAAATCAAAGTTTAATAACTAAAAAAATTTAATATAGGGTTATACATAAGATAAATTCGACTATAAATATTCATTATAAATCTAAAAAGATTTCATACATAATGGTATTTTATTTATAATTTTTAGATATTAAATAATTTAATTTATTTATGACACAATGATGATGCAGTAATTATCTTATTAATGAAATATTGACATAATTGATGTTATAAATACCCAAATAAATATAATATGAGACTTTTTATGAATTCCACTAATTTTCTAGGTTAATATGACATGTTATTATTGATTTAATTAACTTTGTTCGAACTAATCATTATGTTATGATTTTCACAAAAAACAATTACCAAATAGTGTCAAAATTGACATAAAATAGTTTTTAAAACAAATATTATATTATTAATTGTTTTTTTATTCCTAAAAATCTAAGGTTCGCCAAAATGACTTAGATAAGGTTATATATATTAATAATAAACAACTTGGGGTTCGTTTGGCTTGTTATAGTAAGTTTATTAACCTTATAGTGTAAGAAAACAAGAAGACACGGTAAAAGTAAAATTATTTAACTTAAAGTTAAATCTAAATGATAAGGTTAAAATAGAAACCTAAACTTGTCTAAATTCTATTGGATGATAGGATTTCGACCCATACCCACCTTAGCTTCTAAATAAATCAATTTGGAACTATTATAAACCGAATATGACTTTATTATAAAATAATATTTTAAGTTTTTCCAAAGGTGCCCCTATCCTCCCTTATAAAAAGGGCACCTCTTCCCTCTTCTCTTCAAACCCTTTTGAGCCTTGAAGCTCAGCCAACCCCTACCCATTTCTATTCTCAAATTCCCTAGAAACATTATGGAAGTTTTGGTCTTCTCAAAAGACCAACTCTACTTCCATAAGAGGAAGCTTAAAGGAGGTGCGTTGAAGAAGAGGTAATCTCTTCTTCCGATTTTTTCAAGTTTCTTTCTTCTTCTACTTCTTCTTCTTTAGTTGTCTCATTATAAAGTAATAACATTAGTATTACTTATATACTGATATGTTATTATAAATATTAAACAACCTTATTTCACCTTCTATCCATCATACAGAAAATGAAATCACCACGCGTGCGTACGTACGGAATACCGTCTCCACGCCGTGGTTTAATCTGTTTTCGACCACCACCTTACTTGGATGGGTATAATGGTGTAAATAAATAACTATATATTATTATTGTAAATTGATATTGATTCTTAAATATTATACATACTCTTTAATACAATTCCACGATCATGGGAATGATATCATCGCTCGTGCGTACGTACGGACTACCGTCTCCACGACGCAATGAGATTCATTCTCCATGTTAACCATTCAAGAATGATTATAAAGTATATATAATGAATAATAATAAAATATATGACATAATGAAGCTAATGGATTAATGTGTGTATATATATATATGTGTGTGTGTGTGTGTCATCTACTTACTTCCATTCAAGTCAATAAGGACATGAAAACAACGTTCATGCGTACGTACGGCCTACCGTCTCCATGAACGGTGTGTTTCATTTCATTTATCTATCTATTATATATATATATACTGAATATATATGATATATAAATCATGTTTTACATTCTGGAAGTAAGTAAATCATGATATAATTAATAATAATATCAATAACAACAAGTCCAAACACATACGATAAATGAAACAATTTTACCCAAAATGCTACTTTAACATGGAATTAACAAATGAATGGGTAATATAAATACCTAAGTGAACCATATATGATATAATAACAATGAATATGATTCTGTAATAATTCAATGACATTATTTAAATCATTATACAGGAGGTTCGGATACATACGAAGCATATCGGACATAAGGTAAGGGATAATTATTCCAATATCATTCTTATCTGAGATTGTTTATTCGTAAGTATTTACTGGGGTTATGTTTATTATCCATGTCCATATGTTCTCAAAATGTTTTCATAAATTTTTACTTTTCTTCCATGTATGTTTAAAGTCATTCTTACCCTTTTTTTTACTTTTACCACATCGTTTGGAAGGAATCTTTCTTTTGTTTACCATATGAGGTACTTTTTGAATTTTCCGAAAAAAGTACGAGAAGAATGTTATTTTTAACTTATACGGCGTGAACGGATTTTTACGGTTTCATAACGCCTCATTTTCATGAAGCTTACTCTACAAGATTTTATGACTATTTTCAACAAAATACTTTTCTTTTAAAATTGCATGGAATTTTGTGAAAAGAAAATGATTTTGAAGAAGAAAGGATATTTTCCTCAAGAATTCATTTCAAGTGTTTTATCAAAACCATTTTCCATCTAAGATGACATTATTTCATATGTGTTTGTTTCAAGTATAATGTCTCTTTGATTTACATGGTTTCACTTTTCTTATGATGAAACGATATCCATTTGTTTTATATGGATTATGTTATGATGGGATGATGTTTATGAAACCCATTTTTATCCTTTGGGTTATGATGAATGATTTATGTTTATATTGTGGCACAAGTAAGAATGATTTCATTATGAGATGGGTGGGACTTATATCTCCTTCCAATACATTGGTTAGAGATTTATATCTCATGATATAGACATGGATGGAACGGTAAGTTAATCCGGTTCAGTGTTACAGGACCGGAACGAGGAGTGAACTTGATTCGGAATGGGACTTTGTCCACTAAGATGGTCTTGGCAGCAATGCCTTGGCTACTATGGAAATCATAACATGTGCTTAATGGATGTCACAGTTACATGTTTTAATACCATGCTAGTTTATCATGACTAATGTTCCTTTATGATCTATGATTTGTGTACTTCCAAGATTTATGTCGTTGCTCATGATTTTGATGTTTAGATTTTATGTTCAAGTTTTTGAATTTGAATGTTTATGGATTGTTTTATGTTATCTATACTTACCCTTACTGAGAATTTGAGCTCACCCTTTATATGTTTTCTTTTCCCCAGGATTTAAAGAAAGGTTTTAGGTAAGAAAACAAAAAGGGGAAGATCTTTATGGGAGATGTTGAAGATCTTTCACCACGATTAGAAGATTATTTTCCGAGTTTCCAAAGACACTAAACTATTACGGTCCTTGTGTGTCTGTTTTCATTATGTATTAATTATTCCACAAAAGTAATGTGATGTCCATGTATGTCAAGCTTTGGGTCTCTACATGCAGCTTCCCTTCCTTTACTGTATTCACCCTCTTTTGCAACTCTATATCATCCCTTTATACCTCATTAATATTCTCTTGGATAGATGGTTAGGAAATCATTTGGGAAAGGTAGGATGTATTCCCTGCCCTTATGATTTCCAAATCCATCCTTTTCATATCCATGAAGATAGGGTCTTTCTCAATTTGAAACATGGATAGAGTAGCGGGTTCTTTTCTTCTTAGAGCATCAACTACCTTTTTTGCCTTTCTAGGATGATAGTGAATAGAGAAATCATAGTCTTTGATTATCTCTAACCATATCCTTTTATGCATGTTGATCTCCTTTTGTGTGAATATATACTTTAGGCTCTTGTGATCAATATATATGTCATACTTCTCACCATAGAGGTAGTGCCGCCAGATTTTCAAGGCAAAAATCACAGTTTCTAGCTCCATATCATGTGTTGGGTAGTTCTATTCATGGATATTTAACTTTCGTGAGGTGTAGGATATCACATTATTATTTTGCATGAGTACAAAACCCAATCCATTCTTGTAAGCATCATTATATATAACAAAACTTTTTATGCGTTTTGGTAATGTGAGTACAGGTGTAGTGATCAACCTTATCTTTATCTCCTTGAATATTTCCTCACATACTTCTATCCAAACATATTTTACCCCTTTCCTTATTAACTTAATTAGTGGTCTTGACAATCGTGATAAATTTATCACAAAACATCGATAGTACCCTACTAAGCCAAGAAAACTATGGAATTCTATTACACTGGAGGGTCTAGTCCATTCCTCAATTGCCTTTGTTTTTGAAGGGTCCATATAAATTCCCTCACTTATGATCACGTGTCCCAATAATGTGACTTGCTACATTCAAAAGTCACACTTGATGAACTTGGTATTCAACTTATCCTTCCTCAATGTCGCCAACACAAGCCTTAGATGTTCTTAATGTTCCCCCTTTCTCTTAGAGTATATGAGAACATCATCGATAAACACTACCACAAATTTTTCAAGGTAATGTGTAAAGACTATATTCATAAAATCCATGAAGATTTCAGTGGCATTAGTAAGTCTGAAGGGCATCACCAGAAACTCATAGTTCTCATACCTTGTACGGAAGGTGGTCTTCTAAATATCTTGCATTTTTACCTTTATATGATGATATTCATAATGGATATCCACCATTGAGAAGTAATAAGATCCTCATAGGTAATAAAACAAGTCATAAATCCCTATAAAAGGATACTTGTTCTTTATGGTGAACTTGTTGAGTTCCCGATAATCGATACACACCCACATTGTTTCATCCTTCTTCTTGACAAAGAGCATTAGATCACCCCAAGGTGATGCACTATGGTGTATGAACCCTTTTTTTAAGTACTCTTGCAGCTGATTCTTTAACTCCTCCATATCGATAGGATCCATCCTATAGGGACACTTTGATATATGAGTAGCTTCAGGTATGAGTTCTATTGAAAACTCTACCTCATGATCTAGGGGTAGTCCGGGTAACTCTTCAGGAAATACATCATTGTATTCCCTTACAATGGTAATTTCCCCTAGGTTGATACCTTCATTTGACTCAACCATTTGAGTGAGGTATGCTTCTTCACAGGGAATCAACACCCACACCGTTGAAGGATTTTCCAAATGATATTCGTGATCTTTATTGAATTTGTATAAGTTCATGGGATGGTTTGGAATATGAAAAGATATTTCTTTTTCCTGACAGTTTATATGTGCTCTATATAACGAGAGACAATCCATTCCCAGTATATCATTGAATTCCACCAAGGTAAGTATCAAGATATTTTCTATAATAATCTTCCCACATACGCCAACAAGAGAAAATTACAACACTTGGGTTATAATGATTTCACCACTAGGTGTTTTTACAGATATCTCTACTTCAAGGTTTCAGGGTTCGATTCAATAGTTCTAGAAAACTTTCAAGATATAAAGGAATGTGTAGAACTAGAATCAAATAATACTTTTTCCATTCTTGAGTGAATAGGAAGTGTACCTTGTATGAATTCATTCTCTTGCTCCACTTCTGCAGTAGTGATGGCATAATCCTTCCCTTTCTCCTTTGGTTTTGTTTTCTGATGATGCTGATTACCCTCAAGGACTCAGGGTTTAGTTCACTGGCTTGCATAGTGCCCTTGCTCCCTACAGTTGTAACAGTGGACCATGGGTGGTGATCTCATTTCCTCCACCACATTGTCCTTCCTTTTCATGTCTTTTCAACATTCATGAGCTTGGTGGCCTTCTCTCCCACACTTTAAGCATTTCCCCATCCCTTTGAGGTAGTTCTCATGATGCTTCTTCCCATATTTTTGACATGTGGGTGGTTGAGTTTTCTTTCCACCTTTCTTATTAGATTCTCTGGTATGAAACTATATCTTTCATTTCTTATCACCATAGCCATGGGACCATCCTCCAAACTTCATCCCCACTTTGAGAGCACATCGAACAACTTCTTCATAACTCCCAAAGACTCAAATTTCAATAGACTTTCGAAGGTGTGGTTTTAAACCACTAAAGAATCTATCAATTTTTCTATCATTGTTGATAACAAAACCCAAAGAGTACCTTGCAAGCCTTGTGAAATTTTCTTCATAGGTTGTGATAGATTCTCCTTCCTTTTGCTTCATCTCTATGAATTCTCTCTCCATATTTATATGAAGATTTTGAGAGAAATAATTATTAAGAAACATTATCTTAAATTCCTTCCACCCCATCTCTTCATTTCTGTCCCTCTTCAATGGAGAATACGTTTTATGTGATTCGTTGTTCTGAGATAGAGAAGGTGACTAGTGGATTGGAAGATCCACTAAACGTTGGTAGTCGTTTCCGCATAAAACACTTGATATTCAGTTTCACCCTCTTTGGTGAAGGAGGATATTCCACATTATTCAGGTTATTGTTCATAACCTGAGACAGCTGGGTAAGCATCACCCTGAAATTTTGAACTCCGCCTCCCAAAGCATTGGAGATTTCATTCGGGAAATTGTTGCATTGTCCCTCACATGGGTTGTTGCCCTGGTTTCTCCGGGTTCCCACCATTTTCTAAAATAGAAATTGTTAGAACAAAACATAAGTCAACAAGTCATCAATAATTTATCCCTTTGTAAAATTAAATCTAAAGGAATATCTTATGGGATCCCTATGTTTAACATTTTCTAAAACAAATATTCTTGAGTACTCACTTATACTTAGTCTCATACTAAGGGTTTTCACTAAGGTTCGCTAATCCCAATTCCCAAATTAACTAAACTATCCTCTGATACTAACTATAGCGACCCTTCTTTTTCTTTCATGTCTTATTACATCATTTTAAAGAAACACAACATAAAATAATTACACAAGAAGAATCCAAAGGTTTAGTGTATTAGGAAAATTAGAACGATACATAAAATTTACAAAATAAAACATAAACATTTATTTAATTCCTTCTTCTCTAGCTTCTTATTGGCCCTTGAATTCTCCTTAGTACATGTAGTCACCTGAGGATATACATCGAAAAGGGGTGAGCTAAAATCCTAAAAAGAGGATAGATAAGAACATGAAACAATAAAACATGGGGTGAGCATGATCAATATCATCATAACATAGTAAAAGGATCATAATCATGATAGGAAACATTAGATAAAGGCATGAAATGTGGCAATGCATAAAAATGAAACATCATGTCTTAGCGGTTAACTACCACACAAAGTTGTGAACATAGCTAGCATCATGTTCACGCATATTTCACTTTTCTCATGAGATACATCACATTACCCAATGCATTGGAGTGCTATATAATTCTGGGCGCACCCATCACATCATAACATTTACATTGCGCTATATAATTACGGGCGCACCCGTCACATCATAAAATTTACATTATCATGCATGCCAGATAGAACATATATTAATCTTGAACATAAAATAACCCATATAAATGAATGGGTTTAATTTCATAAGAATACATTCATAAACTTTGGGTTCCCAAATGAAAGAGGGAATAACATACTTGAATCATCAACCTTGAGTGAAGAAGAAACAATCTCGAGAAGTAAAAGGTGTGTTTTGAAAGAAGAGTTCTTTTGGAAAACATTGTGTTTATCATAAACTCAAGTAGAAAACATGTATATCCTGGAAAAGGTAATATAATGATGAAGAAATGATATTTAAAGAATATCTATACTGAAAATGGGGTGAAATAGGAAAACCCCAAAGAAAGAGAGTTGGGTTCAAGAATTCATCTTACCTTGTGTTTGAATGCTTTCTTCACTTTAATGTCATGTATAATCACATTAGATTCATTTATTAACAATTCCAAAACCTTTTATACATGAATCTGATTCATTATGGTTTTATTAAGTTCTTTTATGGGCCTTTGGATGAGTTATAGAGTTTAATTTCGTCATTCGGTAGTGTTTGTTTTCATAGTTTTCATGATCAGTTCATTTGTATGCATGAATGGAAGTTTGTTTATAATGAGGATGAACGTCTAGAATTTTTATTATATGTTCTTAATGATATTCAAGAAGCTTAAATGTTTTTACAAAGGATTTGGTTATATACCATGAGGATGATTCATTAGATAGAAGTTAATGATGATTGTTTTAGGTTAATTTTGGTGGGTTTTCGAACACAACGAACACATTTTGTTTTATTATTTAGTTTTATGAGTACAAGTTATTTCCAAAGCATAAAAAGGGTTATAAAATATAATTTAAAATCTGTTTTAAACCATTTAATGGTCTTATTAATATCCTTGAAGGTGTTTAAGGAAAATAAAAGTGCATCGCCCACAAAATAGTTATTATTCAAGATCTTCCACATAAGCTATCATTCAGGAAATGTTTCATATGATAAAACATACGGGAGTTTGATACATTTATGCAAGGGTTACATGAACTGGCCGAGTGACATTTACTCATGCATTATAGCAAATGAGTAAATGTAAGTTCACTCAGGGAGTGCCCTAGATGACATTATAAGGGAGCCTACAGTCATGCGATGGGTGTTGGGTCACTCATTCATTCCTGGTCGAAACCTTCTCATTCTCATTACTCTTGTAACGATCAAAACTTTCGTCAATGAAATTTCTTCATTCTTATAGTAATTTCATATTAGTATAAATCACATAAAATCATTTAGAGACCATACTAAAAGCTTTATAAATAAAGAATTAATGAAATAAGAAATATTTTTAGAAGTTAAGAAACCAATATCAATGAAATAGTAACTTGACTTTACAAATAGTAATATGACCCTTATGAATAGTAAACCAGACAAATGAATAATAACCACACTCATGAAAATATAAATAAAATTTAGGCATCTTATAAATAAAATTATGGTATAATTATATCATAGTTTAAATAAATAAATGTTTTAAAAATTATTAATTAAGTGTTGATATTTTTATAAGTCATAAATAATTAACTACAATTTTATGATTAATTTAATAATTTAAAAGAAAATTTATTTTCATAAAATGTATTCATAAATTAATATTTTGATGTCTTATGATTTTAGGATAATTTTATGAGACCTTAAGTAATTTTTCAAAGTGTTATAAAATCAGTTATAATTTTAAAATCTGTATTTTTCAAATAAATGATGATTTTAATTAAAAATTAAATTACTCATATTTAAAAAATTATTTTCATAAAATATAACCAATTGTACCCTACGATTGCCCAAAGGCAACACCATGATTACATGCTTTAAGATATCTCATAATCGTAGAATGTGACATCCATTATATATTATATGCATATAGGCTTTAGGGCATTTATCGTTCAACTATGTCAATGAAATATGAGCTTTTGGCTTTAATGCATCTCCTCTTTACTTGTTGTCCACCTTTTATATTAGCATTTTCATTCAACATTGTCATCCTGAATATTCGAGCTGGGTTTCATAACATTTTGGCTTCATTAATGATCACCCATTTATTTTTTATTTCAAAATTTTTTGTGTTTTCAACTAGCGTTTGATTTGATTTATAACATTATTGTAATTATTATTATTATTATATTATTATTAAAAACCACTCGTGCATGTGATGATAGTTTAGGTGTTAGTTGGGTTTGGATGTACCCGGCGTCTAGCCTGAGATTTATTCTTTGGATGCCTAAACCTACTTATATTATATTATTAAAAATGAATATACGTGGATCCGGATTTGGGTTTAAAACCGGTTTATTAAATAATTAAATAATGATTTCGGATTCCAAAGTACTAAATTTGTTATTTGTTTTCTGGATATGATATTGATTTTTAACACGAATTGAGTATCAATTTGTTGCACCTCCATTTTCGCGGTCGCTAGCGAGGTTCTTCATTAAGGTTTGAAATTCAAAACTATTTAAAAAAATTACAAATGCACGCACAGTGAGTCGTGTTTTACTGACGAAATTGAAAGCATATTCAAACACCAAAACATTTAATTAAATTATTTGGCTTTATTTTTTAACAAATATAATAATCAACTCTTCCCTTTTTAACTTCTATTTTAAATGTTTATTTTTTATTATGAGATAAAACTTAACTAATTACTAGTTTAAAAGTTAAAAATATTTAAAATAGTTTAAAGCTATTTTTTTATCACATGATCATGACCATATCTATTTTAAACATTTAATTTGTATTGTTTTTCACTGAGATTAATTATTATATAGAAAATTATCAATAAATTCGTTTTTAAGATTTATTTAGTAGAAGGTTCCAAATTTTTCATTATTTTGAAATGTAAATTAAATAAATTAAAAAACTGAAACTATGTATAAAATTAAACGATTAAATCAGAAGAGGTCAAAAAAGTAGGCGGGAATTGGATGCGGGCAGAACAGGCGTGATCGGTGGGGCTGGGACGCGTGTCGCGAGAAGGCGCATTGATGCGGTCGGAGAGGAACGTGGTGGGGGCGCCGGCTGGCGAGAAAACCGAGAAGAGTTCCGTTCCGAAAAAATACTTCCGTATACGGATGGAGTATACGGCTGTCCGACACGCCACCCCTCACAACCGTGGCCCCACACCGATTCATCATTCATGTGATGATGCCCCTCAGGACTCCCTCCTTTTCGCGCCCGTGATTCCTCTCTCCATTTACCATGCTGCCCCTCCCGCCGGACACGCACCCCACTTCATGCCGACGGGTATACCCCCCGACCCATACCACTGATTTTATTTAATTAACACGAAGGGAAAATGGCTGCCCAAAAGTCATGATGACGTAATAAGATTCTATGCCACACCAATACTAATAAGGGAGAATGACATACCGATCAAAGGGGACCCTAATTTCAGTAAAGGACCAAAAATTGGAGAAAAACTAACTGAGGACCTCCGCCGATATCAAAAGGACTGAAATGCCCTTATTTTTTTCTCTCCGCGGATCCACGCGCACTGATCCCGCACTTCCGCCACGCATCTCCCCACTGCGCTCGTCCCTCTCACCATCTTCCCTCTCAGCCGCGCACCGATCCCGCGCACTGCTCCCACCACGCATCTCCCCCCTGCGCTCGTCCAGCCGGCACATCTTCCCCTTGCGATTGTCCAGTCGGCACATCTTCCCTTTGCGCTCGTCCAACAGCATATGAGTTTCTGCCAGTTATCTCCTCCGTGCCTCTTCTCCCAGGCTCGTCCAGCCGCTGACTCATCTCCTCAGCTTAGCTCGGCTCTGTCTCCTCTCCGTCGAGTTGTATCTTACCCTTCTCCCAGTACCTAGTGTATCTGAAACCACATTTTCTGTAAGTTGTATGTTGCCTATATTTTTGTAGACTTATGTTGCTAATTGATGTAAATATGAATTGAGAATGAGTTTTAATATCTTATATTCATTAATGTTGTAGGTTGATTGATACAATATGATGTCAAGTTTTTTGCAAAAAGAAATGTTTTGTTATTTTCATTTTGATGGAGCACTTGTTGGTGATTCACATGGAAAAATGCATTATCAAGGTGGAAGATCTATGGGTAGAGTGCTAATATAAGGAATGAAATTTGATGAAATATCAAGTTTGGCATCGTCGATTCTGAAGTGTGATATGTCATCGTTAGATTTAAAATACACGTTAAAGTTTGACAATGAGACTTTTTTAGACTTTATAGATGATGAAGAAGTTGAGCAATTTTTTAGATTCAATGACAGTTTTGCTAATATCTACATTATTTTGAGGTTGGATGAAAGGTTGCAGTCGACAGTGGATGTAGCTCAAAGGTAATGACATGTCAAAATTCTTTATATCAATATTTTGTTCTCCTGTTATGTATTTACATTTGATATTTAATTTGTAGTGTTGAAGTAGTTGGTGGGAATTCAGAACAAAGTTTATCAACGAATGGTGATTTACAAATGCTACCTTGTGCAATTAGTAGTGTTCCATGTTCAATCTCAGAGTTAAATGCTTCAAAGTTGAATGAATTATTGGTGGATGTTGGCCAGATTTTTCCTTCAGTCAAAGCATTGAGGGAGACACTTTTCAAGTATAGCATTACACATGGATTTGACTATGAGAATATCAGGAATAGTCCTCAAAAGATTATTGTCAAATGCAAAGTTGAGAGTTGAATGTGGAAGTTAATAGCATATGGCTTGGGGAACTCGACTCCATTTCTTTGTGTGAAAACTTTTCAAAATGCTCATAAGCACTCAGTCCAAGATAGACTCACAATTTCTAACAAATCAAGAGCATCATTAGTGTCATCTATCATTTCTGATGGGGTAAAGTTAAATGTGGACAAATCTGCCAATGAAAATAAAGCTCACTTGTACAGAGACTATGGTATCTCACTTATATACCGTCAAGCATTAAGAGCCAAAGAGAAAGCAGTTGGTGGAATATATGGGGTTTCAGAACAGTCATATATGTTAATCCCTTGGATATGAAAAAGACTAATGGAAGTTGATTCAGAAACAATAGCGAAGTGGGTATCTTCAGAAAATGGTAGATTTGAAAGATTATTCATTGCATATGGGTGCTGTATAAATAGCTTCTTATTAGGTCGTCGACCTGTGTTGTTTGTGGATGAGTGTCACCTCAGTGGTCCTTACAAAAGTACCTTGTTGGCAGCATCTGCATATGATGCAGATGACAACCTTTTTCCATTGACATATTCAATTGTTGGGGGTGAAACATATGATGATTGGACATGGTTTTTAAACAACATAAAAGAGATTATAGGTTCTACTCAACTGGTTATTGTATCTGATCGACACAATGCAACTACAGGTGCAGTTAGAACAGTTTTTTGTGGAGATAGACATGCATATTGTTACCGTTATGTAAAATAAAATTTCAACTCTGAAGTTACAAAATTATGTAGGGGAATGGGAGGAGGAACTAAGGAGAGGGCATTGAAATTATTGGATGTCATTGCTTATTCTCAGTTGGATTGTGATTTCAATGTAGCTATGAATAATTTGACAAGATTTTGTCCAGAATTGTCAAGATGGGTTGAAAAGGATGATGATGTTGATAGGTGGGCAATGTCGCGATTTCCACACCGTCGATGAGATCATATTACAACGAATTTAGCTGAATCATTCAATGCATGGATTGTAAAGGAGATGAGACAAAATAATTGCGTGTTGATTAATGAACATCGTGAAAAATTGAGTAAGAAATTTTTTACAACCAAGGAAGAGATGAAAAGGTGGAGAAATGGAGTTGGTCCCAATGTTGAGGCAAAATTGAAGATGAATGTGTTAAGGGCTGAAACTTTGATAGTAGAACAATATGGACATAATGTTTTCTTAGTTCGGACCGGTAATGTGGATATCACTATACAATTAGGCAGTCAGGAATGCACTTGTCAAGCATGGAAAATGAGTGGGATCCCTTGTGCTCATGCATGTGCAACAATAAGAAAAGTACATGGTAACCTGTACAGATATGTAGAAGATTGTTATCTGCTCAACACCCAACAGAAGATTTATCTTGGAGTTATGCATCTGGTTGAGACCAATGATATGCCACATTTGAATGCATTGACTTATAAGGATTATATGGATGAAACTTTTTTGCAAGCACCGAAGACTTCTCGTCCTCCTGTGAGACCATCTCATAATCGTATTGAGTCTCAATTTCAAAATAAGAAGTTGTATCATTGTTCTCGTTGTAAAGAAGTTGGTCACACACGAAAAAGGTGTAGAAATCCCAATCCAACTTGATGTGACAACTTTGAAAGGGTGGTGTTTTTAGTGTACGCTGGCTTATATGTTGCTAAACAAGGGAATGTTAGTGCAGAAAAGGATGTATATGTGAAAAGAAATGAAATCTATTTTTTTGTGTAGGTATGGTGTTTAAATCAGATGTTTTTTTTGTAATTTTGGTTTTGTGTTACTTACAATGAAGTTGTGGTGTGAATAAATGCTGGTGTTTGCAATTTAATTGATGGATTCTGGTAGATGCTTG
This sequence comes from Viscum album, assembly GCA_963277665.1. Classification (NCBI taxonomy): domain Eukaryota; kingdom Viridiplantae; phylum Streptophyta; class Magnoliopsida; order Santalales; family Viscaceae; genus Viscum; species Viscum album. The sequence goes on from OY728151.1 coordinate 1,973,246,509, forward strand.
ACGTTCTAAAATATAGACCATGTGAACATGTTAAAATGGCATAAATTACAGATTTTAACACTGCCCTTCCAGGTTTTAACAGGGAGCCTCCATATTTTGACAGACCTGCTGCAAGATTTTTTTTCTGTTTTTCATGAAGAGTCAAATAACAGTTCATAAATGTTACATAATAGGTTGTTTAGATTGTAACTCCTATTTTACAGTTGAATGCGTTGACTTATAGCAATGACATGGATGAAACTTATTTGCTTCCACCGAAGAGTTGTCTCCATCATCGTAAAGAAGTTGCTGACACACGGAAAAGTTGTGGAAATCCCAATCCAAGTTTGCGTGCGCTGGCTTATATGTTGCTAAACAAGGGCATGTTAGTGCGTACAAGGATGTATATGTGAAAAGAAATGAAATCTGTTTATTTTGTGGAGTTATGGTGTTCAACTCACATGATTTCTTTGTAATTTTGGTTTTGTGTTACTTACAATGAAGTTGTGGTGTGAATAAATACTGGTGTTTGCAATTTAATTGATGGATTCCAGCAGATGCTTGACGTTCTAACATATAAACCATGTGAACATGTTAAAATGGCATAAATTACAGATTTTAACACCGCCCTTCCAGGTTTTAATAGGGAGCCTCCATATTTTGACAGACCTGCTACAGGATTTTTTTTCTATTTTTCATGAAGAGTCAAATAACATTTCTTAAATGTTACATAATGGGCTGTTTAGATTGTAACTCCTATTTTACAGTTGAATGCGTTGACTTATAGCAATGACATGGATGAAACTTATTTGCTTCCATCGAAGAGTTGTCTCCATCATCGTAAAGAAGTTGTTGACACATGAAAAAGTTATGGAAATCCCAATCCAAGTTTGCGTGTGCTGGCTTATATGTTGCTAAACAAGGGCATGTTAGTGCAGACAAGGATGTATATGTGAAAAGAAATGAAATCTGTTTTTTGTGTGTAGGTATGGTGTTTAAATCAGATGATTTCTTTGTAATTTTGGTTTTGTGTTACTTACAATGAAGTTGTGGTGTGAATAAATGCTGGTGTTTGCAATTTAATTGATGGATTCCGGTAGATGCTTGATGTTCTAACATATAAACCATGTGAACATGTTAAAATGGTGACACTCTACATTCAGTATGCCATTGGTTCAACAAACAAATACAAAGTGATAATCAAATTGAGTAAGCCATTGATTCAACAAATGTTTTTTCACAATAGAACTAAACACCCACCAACTTCAACCAACCTTCAACTACTCACTAACAGTTTCCTTTACAACCATTTTCCCCACAAATTATGTGTTTAACTAGACAACTCCTCCAAAAACTTTGTTCTCCTTGCATTGCATCCATGGTTTGCCAACCACCATAGTAAATCAACTCTTTTCCTTTGAAGTTGAATCTACAAACATATCATGCAAAACTTTCTATATATTAGAGACAAAGAAAAATATATAAAGAGTTGAAAAATAATTACATCAGTATAGTCTTTCATCTTCTTCATGGTGTCCCATTCTTGCAGGTATATGATCAAGTGAATTCCACAATCATTACTGAAAAAAACACACACACCTTTTAGATAACAAAACTAGATTTGGAAAATAAAGTAGCGAGTAATTTAATCTACCAATTAGATTGCAGCTGAACAGATTCATACACAATGTCAAATTTGAATGGGGAAGAATAGTCCTGTCGTGAAAGATGTCGCAACATGGTAACAAAACAATCACGCTATATGAAAGTCAAAAGATATAATAAATTAGTACTTTATAAATCAGTAAGTATGTTTGGTAACCAAAAAGAAAATGATGACAAAAGGCCATTATAAGTACCAGCAATGTAGATAGTTTTCTCTGTTGTTTATCGGTGGAAGCACTGCCAAGTGAGTCCAGAACATGAAATTTATTTGTCTTTAAGTCAGCGCAATAGCAAAACCAGTGAAAATTCATCAACGTGGGGAAAAACAGAAGTCGATAGTGTGTTATGTTGTGTCCAACAACATTAGGCATGACATACATCAGAACATCAGCGACTTTCCACTCTTCCTGACATGACATAATCTTATCCTACAATAATAGATTATCACAAAATATAAAGCATAATACAAAAGACTTTTGTACATCAATATATGCCTAAAATTAGTACCATGAATAATGGATCAAATATGTGTCTATTCACCGTTCCAAATGATTTCTCATCATTCAAAAGAGTTCTTGCAATCATAACCACCATCTTTGATTCCAACATTGTCATTCATATGTAACTAATTAGTGATCATACAATAGTTGATTATAAAGGAAGAATTTTCTAACCTTGTTGTTCACCCATTCCATAGGGCCTAAACAATGACATTCATTTTTAGTCAAATAGTAATTATGCATGTCAACAACAATTCTGCATTTAAATCACAGCCCATAAGTACATGAAATACATTTCAAAATAGTTCCTGTATTCAACATATGAATACGATGATAACCTACCGCTCTTTGTTGCCCTGCTTCTTTCCCGAGGTGCACAAGTCATAAAGCCTCCTTTTAAGGTCTGTTCTGCCTTTGACAGGCTGTTTCACATAGGGAGACCATTTTTTTTCAATCTTTTGTCGCAGTGACCTCCTAGGAGCCGTCCCAGCAGATGGGCCTCCCAAAGTTGGTTTGAACAAAACTTTATCCTCTTCCCTTTTCGCTTCCTCATCACCGTCCACTGCTCCCCCCTCTTCATCACTTTTGTCATCTGCCTCCAACAGAGTTCCCCCCTCTTCATCTTGCCACACCTCCTCGGTTTCATCTATCTCCTCCTCTTCCTCTTTGACATCCTCTGTATGATCCTCAGACTCTCCAACAGCCTCTTTTTCTTCATCTAGAACATAATCAAATGTAGCCCCTTTAGCAGTAGAGCCCACAACTAACAAATTTCCTTGAACTCGAAGGAGATCATGCAGGTGCTCATTGACACCTTTCATATATCCATCGTACAAAACCTTGATATCCTATAATAGAAAATGGGGACATAAATGTTAGTAACAGATAACAGAAAGGAACAAATCAAAGTATTTAACAACAATCTAACAGAAATCAACACAGACCTTCCACAATTTAACACTCATCCTCTAATTGTTGACATTAACCATTCATACCCGAACTGGTATTCAACAAACCTAATGAGTGTCCCTCTTACAAACCCAAGGTTTTCATTATAGTTTACAAATCCAAAGCAAGTCAATTAGTGTCCTATGATCATATCACCATCTTGTCATACAAGAATTAAATAAAATCATTTATTTAAACAGACATCACAACACCCATGAACCCTTCATGAAAATAACCACTTCATGTATCTATAAACATCATTCCATAAAACCATTCAACAATAACATAAACCTTGATAAATGATAATAAATCATTTGATCAAAAGGACAACTATGAATTCCAATGGACCATTTCAATGTTGGCAGCTCTAAAATCCCACATTGCGCCACTATAATTTCAGGGTTTTGACACTAAAATTACACATCTAAACACATGGTCATTTCCAAAGAGGATTTCAAGGCATTTAACACTGAACCAACTAGAATTTAACAAGAAACATCCAGGTTTTAACATCGACCATCCCCATGCTTTCTTTAGCAGTGGGAGAATCAAAGAGGATGGATTTTAATTTAACACACCCCATACTAACAGTAAAATGCAGATGTTTGACACTCTAATTCCCTGTTTTATCATTGAAAAGCAACCAAATAAATACATATCGCCATAAAAAAGCAACAATTCGCAAGATTTAACATCAATCTAACATTATTTAACACAGGCCTTCCAAAATTTAACTCTAAGCCTCTGGTTTTTGATACTAACCATTTCTAAATGACAACTATGACTTCCAATGGACCATTTAAATGTTGGAAGCTCTAAAATCTCACATTGTGCCACTATAATTTCAGGGCTTTGACACTAAAATTAAACATATAAACACATGGTCATTCCAAAAGAGGATTTCAATGCATTTAACACTGAACCAACCAGAATTTAACAAGCGGCATTCGGGTTTTAACATCGGTCATCCCCATGATTTCCTTAGCAGTGGGAGAATCAAAGAGGAAGACTTTTAATTTAACACACCCCGAACTAACAGTAAAATGCAGATGTTTGACACTCTAATTCCCTGTTTTATCATTGAAAAGTAACCAAATAAATACAGATCGACATAAAAAAGTAACAATTCACAGAATTTAACATCAATCTAACATTATTTAACACGGGCCTTCCAGAATTTAACTCTAAGCCTCCGGTTTTTGACACTAACCATTTCTAAATGACAACTATGACTTCCAATGGACCATTTCAATGTTGGAAGCTCTAAAATCCCACATTGCGCCACTATAATTTCAGGGTTTTGACACTAAAATTACACATCTAAACACATGGTCATTTCCAAAGAGGATTTCAAGGCATTTAACACTGAACCAACTAGAATTTAACAAGCAGCATCCAGGTTTTAACATCGGCCATCCCCATGCTTTCTTTAGCAGTGGGAGAATCAAAGAGGATGGCTTTTAATTTAACACACCCCATACTAACAGTAAAATGCAGATGTTTGACACTCTAATTCCCTGTTTTATCATTGAAAAGAAACCAAATAAATACATATCGGCATAAAAAAGGAACAATTCGCAAGATTTAACATCAATCTAACATTATTTAACACAGGCCTTCCAGAATTTAACTCTAAGCCTCTGGTTTTTGACACTAACCATTTCTAAATGAAAACTATGACTTCCAATGGACTATTTAAATGTTGGAAGCTCTAAAATCTCACATTGTGCCACTATAATTTCAGGGTTTTGACACTAAAATTAAACATCTAAACACATGGTCATTTACAAAGAGGATTTCAAGGCATTTAACACTAAACCAACCAGAATTTAACAAGTAGTATTCAGGTTTTAACATCAGTCATCCCCATGCTTTCTTTAGCAGTGGGAGAATCAAAGAGGAGGGATTTTAATTTAACACACCCCGAACTAACAGTAAAATGCAGATGTTTGACACTCTAATTCCCTGTTTTATCATTGAAAAGAAACCAAATAAATGCAGATCGACATAAAAAAGGAACAATTCACAGGATTTAACATCAATCTAACATTATTTAACACAGGCCTTCCAGAATTTAACTCAGCCTCCGGTTTTTGACACTAACCATTTCTAAATGACAACTATGACTTCCAATGGACCATTTCAATGTTGGAAGCTCTAAAATCCCACATTGCGCCACTATAATTTCAGGTTTTTGACACTAAAATTACACATCTAAACACAACATGGTCATTTCCAAAGAGGATTTCAAGGCATTTTACACTGAACCAACTAGAATTTAACAAGCAGCATCCGTGTTTTAACACCGGCCATCCCCATGCTTTCTTTAGCAGTGAGAGAATCAAATAGGATGACTTTTAATTTAACACACCCCATACTAACAGTAAAATGAAGATGTTTGACACTCTAATTCCCTATTTTATCATTGAAAAGCAACCAAATAAATACATATCGGCATAAAAAAGGAACAATTCTCAAGATTTAACATCAATCTAACATTATTTAACACAAGCCTTCCAGAATTTAACTCTAAGCCTCTGGTTTTTGACACTAACCATTTCTAAATGACAACTATGACTTCCAATGGACCATTTAAATGTTGGAATATCTAAAATCTCACATTGTGCCACTATAATTTCAGGGTTTTGACACTAAAATTAAACATCTAAACACATGGTCATTTCCAAAGAGTATTTCAAGGCATTTAACACTAAACCAACCAGAATTTAACAAGCAGCATTCAGGTTTTAACATCGGTCATCCCCATGCTTTCTTTAGCAGTGGGAGAATCAAAGAGGAAGGCTTTTAATTTAACACACCCTGAACTAACAGTAAAATGTAGATGTTTGACACTCTAATTCCCTGTTTTATCATTGAAAAGCAACCAAATAAATACAGATCAACATAAAAAAGGAACAATTCACAGGATTTAACATCAATCTAACATTATTTAACACAGGACTTCCAGAATTTAACTCTAAGCCTCATGTTTTTGACACTAACCATTTCTAAATGACAACTATGACTTCCAATGAACCATTTCAATGTTGGAAGCTCTAAAATCCCACATTGTGCCACTATAATTTCATGGTTTTGACACTAAAATTAAACATCTAAACACATAGTCATTTCCAAATATGATTTCAAAGCATTTAACACTGAACCAACCAGAATTTAACAAGCATCATCCAACTTTTAACATCGGCTATCCCCGTGCTTTCTTTAGAAATGGGAGAATCAAAGAGGAAGGCTTTTAATTTAACACGCCCCATACTAACAGTAAAATGCAGATGTTTGACACTCTAATTCCCTATTTTATGATTGAAAAGCAACCAAATAAACACAAATCGACATCAAAAAGGAATAATTCACAAGATTTAACATCAATCTAACATTATTTAACACAGGCCTTCCAGAATTTAACTCTAAGCCTCCGGTTTTTGACACTAACCATTTCTAAATGACAACTATGACTTCCAATGGACCATTTCAATGTTGGCAGCTCTAAAATCCCACATTGTACCACTATAATTTCAGGGTTTTGACACTAAAATTAAACATCTAAACACATAGTCATTTCCAAAGAGGATTTCAAGGCATTTAACACTGAACCAACCAGAATTTAACAAGCAGCATCCAGGTTTTAACATCGGCCATCCCCATGCTTTCTTTAGTAGTGGGAGAATCAAAGAGGAATACTTTTAATTTAACACACCCCATACTAATAGTAAAATACAGATGTTTTACACTATAATTCCATCTTTTATCATTGAAAAGCAACCAAATAAATACAGATCGACATCAAAAAGGAACAATTCATATTATTTAACATCAATCTAACATTATTTAACACAAGCCTTCCAGAATTTAACTCTCAGCCTCCGGTTTTTGACACTAACCATTTCAAAATGACAACTATGACTTCCAATGGACCATTTCAATGTTGGAAGCTCTAAAATCCCACATTGTGCCACTATAATTTCAGGGTTTTGACACTAAAATTAAACATCTAAACACATGGTCATTTCTAAAGAGTATTTCAAAGCATTTAACACTGAACCAACCAGAATTTATCAAGCAGCATTCAGGTTTTAACATCGACCATCCCCATGCTTTCTTTAGCAGTGGGAGAATCAAAGAGGAAGGATTTTAATTTAACACACCCCATACTAACAGTAAAATGCAGATGTTTGACACTCTAATTCCCTATTTTATCATCGAAAAGCAACCAAATAAATACAGATCGACGTAAAAAAGGAACAATTCATAGTATTTAACATCAATATAACATTATTTAACACTGGCCTTCCAGAATTTAACTCTCAGCCTCCGGTTTTTGACACTAACCATTTCTAAATGACAACTATGACTTCCAATGGACCATTTCAATGTTGGCACCTCTAAAATCCCACATTGTGCCACTCTAATTTCAGGGTTTGACACTAAAATTACACATCTAAACACATGATCATTTCTAAAGAGTATTTCAAAGCATTTAACACTGAACCAACCAGAATTTAACAAGTAGAATCCAGGTTTTAACATCAGCCATCCTCGTGCTTTCTTTAGCAGTGGGAGAATCAAAGAGGAAGGCTTTTAATTTAACACACCCCGTAATAATAGTAAAATGCAGATGTTTGACACTCTAATTCCCTGTTTTATCCTTGAAAAGAAACCAAATAAATACAGATTTCCATCAAAAAGGAACAATTCACAGTATTTACAGCAAGCTTTGACAAATATAAAGATTAGATTTTTACCGGATGGGTGAACAAATACTGCTCGGGCAGCCTGCTCCCTAATGAAGTAGGAGCTGCATATAAGATACCTCTTTTGCTTGTTTTTTCCAACTTCAATCACCTTTGAAGTTTATCTTCATCCCAAAATTCCAAAACACTTTGGCTACCTAAATTACGAACTTCTCTAATTGGGAAGTGGATGAAGAAAAAAAACTATAATGCAGTGTCAACATGTTAATATTAATAAAATAAATTTACTAACTAATAAATAAAATTCAAACATTGTTAAACATTTTTAAAACATACCAATAAGACAACCAAGCAACCTCCAACATGCTTTTTCGGTTGGCCTTTTTCTATAGACTTCTTATAGATGTTTACCTCTCGAACCAACTCCATCAAAACAAATTGGGACCAATCCCATTCTCCAACATTTTGTCAACACCCACACAACATCCTAATATTTCTTTCATTAACAAATGAACTAGAGCTAGGATTTAACATTGTGCCCAATGTAAACAATATAAATGATGTCAAAAATTCCTTTCCCACCAAGCCTTCCAAAATCATCTCCTTCAATGCTGTTAAATTTTTCCCCATATAACACCTATTCATTTATTTATATTCATCCGTGTCACTTTCAAGACATACAACTTTTCCTCCCGAAGGAATGCCTAACATATAATTCACATCGGCCACAGTAATCATCATTTCCTTCCCTCTAATTGCTACAGTACATGTAGGAGGATCAAAGGCATCTACAATCTTCTCACACAATTCTCTCAGAAAGCATTGAAAGTTAAATTCTAACAATGTACCAAATCCCATTTCTATGACCATTTTTTTTCCTCCCATGTATAAGAACGAAATCAACAACATCTTTAAATAATCTTGGAGAACATCTACAATTTATAATAGTTTGGGGTCTTACTTTTTGACCCCCTGCAGCATACCTTTCATCATTTTCCATCATATTATATTTATTCTTTTACTGATTTGAAATCTTAGACCAAGCATCTATTATGACAGAATTGGCATCCCTAGCATTTTTATACACCCCTTTATTTTTCGTAAAAAATTCTTGGCTGCACATCACAAAAGAAAATAAAAATTCTTTCACAACCTAAATATAACATGGTTTTCTAGAACAAATAAGAACATACCAAAAATAAAATCATACCTAAACTTTGTCAATCCAGATAATCCCTTCCTCTCCATTGCAATCACTAGAACTTGAACCAATGAACAACACTGTAAAACAATTATCAAACATGTATGGAATGAGCACAATGATATGGCAGGAGGAAAACACACAGTAAGACATCAATATGTCACAAAATATTCACTGGAAGAAGATACCAGGAGGAGGAAACACCAGCTAGGGTTTTCCCAATAGTAGGGGTCGGCCCAAGACTGGAGATTAATGGCACTGCGGTGGAGGGTCACGGCGGGGGAGACACAAAGTGGAGGGAGACCGCACGAGAGTGTGGGCGACGGTGAGACTACCGCGCAGGAGGAGGCGGCGACATGGTATGATTTTCAGGAGGAATACGACACCGTGAGAGAGAAGGACGACGCTGCGATAGTGAAAGCTAGGGCTTATGCACGGGAGTGGACAACAATGGAAACACAATCGCTGGAGGAGCCAATGACAAACTAGGGTTTTCGGGAGAACAACACGACGAGGAGGGAGAGGGCGATATAGAGCGGTTCAGAGTGACGGGATGGGCGGGAGCAGTGTGCGTGGATCTGTGGAGAGAAAAAAAATAAGGTCATTTCAGTCCTTTTGATATCGGCGGAGGTCCTCTGTTAGTTTTTCCCCAATTTTTGGTCCTTTACTGGAATTAGGGTCCCCCTTTGGTCCGTAGATGTCATTCTCCCTACTAATAAATCCTTGAATTCAACTCAAATAACACTCCAACTTGGTTGCCTTGCAAAAAAAAGAAAAAAAACACTCCAACTTGGTTTGATTTAATCTATTTATCTTGAGTATTTCGATTTAAAAGTTAGAATCAAAAATACAATTTTATTGAATTTGTGTTTAGTTATTTGTTTTAAACTCGGCGTTTTTTAATAGATTTTGTGTTTTGAAAAATACATAAAAAGGATAGGTTCCCTATATTTTAGAAAATGGGTTCAAGAAGACGTGAAACATATCAGAGAAGGAACTTAAAACGGATCCTGACCTCCCGCATGATGGAACTCCCTTGTTGAAGGATAACCAACTCTTGGTGACTGGTCGCCTTTGTGGTTGAAAAAAGAAACTCAGCTCGGAACTGGTCTCAAAACTTCTCTCGCGACACCACCAAATCCTCGCAATCTCCGATGAACAAGATCCTCCACAGCCTCACTGCTTCACACAACATCGTCGCAGCCAATGAAACTCAGTGCTCCTTGCAATCTCGAATTGAACTGAAAGCTATCTAAACCACCTCTGACCAATATTTGGTCATTGAGTCTAGAACAAATCCCTCATACTTCTGCGAGCTCAGATGCTGAAACTCTTGGAGTGTTCTCCTCCAAGTGTCGTCGACGTCGTCGTCAACCTCTACTCTGCAGTGATCTACTGACACATCTTGCTAAACGTCTTTGGTAAAAACCTGACAATGACATAGACCTGTAGCCATACATGCAAAAAGAACAAACGGTTAGAAACTCATAAACCCAGAATACGAAATACTTAAGAATAATTAATTAGTCATTTTATTTATTTTAAGGTTTAACCTATCACAAGGTCTACTCATTTCAAACACAAATGCAAAAAAAAAAAGATTTATGATCATTTCCTAGGTCTCGACCCTGCAATCAGTATCACTTTGTATAGTAGCCTCGGTGAACTTAAAGGTTCACATATCATATCACCAGGGGGCCAAAATACTCGTGTCTCAGCCGGTATTTTGTGTTTACATTGCTTACTAATCTTAGCTGACGTTGTTTCCCTACCAACCCTTGTAGTGTTCACCCATGTCTAACTCCAAACTCTATCATATCCGCCAATTTGAACCATTGATGTCACATTGTCACGACACCCTCTCTCCAAAGATACCCCTTCCAGACCAACAATGAGAGGAGGATAGTGACTGCTTGAGTTCCACTTCCAGTAGGTCCCGGGTTGCCTACTAGCACAATGGTATATCATACATATAAATGGAAGACATTACCCTCTAAAAGAAACATGCAAAAAAGATAAGACAAATACACCAATCAACTTCTACTCAGATAGATAAAAGAAATATCAAGTATATACACACAATTTCAAACAATACTAAAACAATTAGAAAGGAAAATACAATACTAAAAAGAAGGTAAACTCAACATCAACCATGAAACCCAATAATCTCCTGCAAAACCACAAGCCAATAAATCCAACCTGGTCTTCAACATGCTCTTGCTGACCTAAAAAATAGTTTATATATATGTGGGGTGAGCATGACAATATACTCAGTATGATCCTCTCCGGAGCCACTCGTGAAAAAGATAAAGAAATCATACTAAAACCCATTGAAAAATAAGATAAACTAACTCGTCACCTAAATAGGTATACTATGTTCTCAGTCTCACTATGACTATCTCTCACCAAGTAACACATACAAGAGATTATATAACATAATATCAAATGAAAATACCATGTTACCACTTCCCCACTAATTCGATGCTCTTCCCCAATATCACACATCCTGAGCCATCTCTCACCAAAAGAAGCATGCTCGAAGTCACTTGAGTAAGTATCACAATATGCATCTCACGCATCACATCATCTCATCATCCAATGCCACATCTCCATATATTAACCAAGTAGTTTTCACAAGCCACCACAACATGTACGATGTGTATCATATATCAGGTATTATACCTCAAGCCATCACAACATATACACCGAGTAAGGTACCTCAATCCATCACACCTTATACCAATCATACCTATAATAACTGTAGAATCCTAGACCCGATTTACTCTTAAGTAACCGAACTCAGTTGGCCACATGACCTCAAGCGTGCCTCCTCGTACGACAGTTGCTGCCAACTAGCAATGAAGGTCTATGATGGTACAATGAAGAGACTATACCTTCATGATCAGAGTTTAACACAACAGAATACAATAATAGTATGCACCAGAAACATTATAACAAATGAACCAATAAAGCATAAACCATCCAGATATAATAAATAGATAAAAGCAAAATCAATATCATATACAAATGATGTCATGTATCTATGCTATTCAAAAGGGAATACATGGAAGCAGAGCAACAAACATATACAACATGCTATACAAAAGAATAGATAAAAAGACCAAAAACTATCTTCAATAGCATCGTGAGCATAAACTCGGTCCTCTACTCTCGTACCCCATCCTAGGCAGACAATCAAGCATCCAAGACCAAACCCTTGCCCTTGTCCCTACCCGCAATCAATAGGTATGTTCAGGTACCAATCGAAGGCTCAAACATGGTATGATATATACTCAATAGGCCACCACCAACGACGTCTACTATGATCTAACTAGTGTATATAAAATGACAGTGTGCATATATAACAATGTAAAGTAGACCTGTAAACTATAAACGTGTCGGATTTGGTTCTTAAAGGACATCAGACTGACACTACCAACTTTGACATAAGCCAGAATATCTCTGAACATGTGTCACCATATATGTATATAAGTATATGTATATATATAGACATGTATGTATATATATACACACTATATTCGTAGTAACATATATATAGATATGTATATATATATACACTATATTCGTAGTAACATATATAGTCATATATATAGATATTCAATGCCCCACAGGGCGCAACCTAGTGGTTGCGCCCCTGTGGCAGTGTTTGGGAGGTCTCGATTTCAAGCCTCCCTGCACTCACGTAGGTAGATTTTGGTTGTTTATTCTCCATCCCTGCCATAATGTAATAAATATATATATAGATATTTAGTGCTATCCAGGATCCAAGGCGTAACTCAGACGTCTATGCATAATCACCAGGGCCTCATAGAGTAATAAGGGACGCGATGCCCAAGTATCATGAGTAATAAGGGACACCATGCAAGAGTATTATAAATCATAAGGGACATCATGCCAGAGTATCATATTTAATAAGAGACACCGTGATCAAGTATCATGAATCATAAGGGACTCCATGTCCATGTATCACATTTAATAAGAGACACCATGCTCGAGTATCATGAATCATAAGGGATGTCATGCCCGTGTATCGTATATAATATTAAGTACCAGTCATGCTTTAATATAAGACAAGAGATGGTTTCTAACCATTCTAAAATTCATTTAGTTAAGGGTATAATACACTATTTACATACGAGTCACATGATGTGTTCATACCGCTCACTTTCTATAACGACCCAAACATTTATGAATAAAATTCACATTCTTTTGATTTAATGTTTTGTGGATATAGAAAACACGTAAAATTCTTTTATTATATCCAATTGGATTTTAAATGATCATTTAATATCTTTACCATTGATAATATAGCCATTGAATAATGATCACATGACTAGTATAAATATAGGGTTTTAACAAATCCTTTTGGCATAAACAAAGGAAGTCATGATGTCATCCAGTATGATTGTACCCTATGAAGCCTATTTATTGGAGCTTTTGAGAGATAGAATTTCTGGTATTTACCCTAGACCAAGACCAAGCTGAGATCCAACAACCTAAGCATGAGTGAAACCATTTACGGGAGAAGTTCAAGCTCATCGAGATCACGACCCAAACCATGTTTACTGAACGACCCCATGAAAGCCCCACTATCACGAATCTTACTCTTAGGGCACATGCTGGTGTAATAAAGGGATATGTATCAAGACCCTATCAATAATATTATGTACATTATTTTTTATAGAATAATGAATATATTTTTTACCTATTATTGTTACCCTGTAAATGATTTTTAAAGTACAAATAGTATTTTTGGTTAATATTTTTTGATGACTTAATTAATTTTTTGAAATAAATAATATTTTAACAAAATATTATTATTAAATTATTATTTTTAAATGTAAATGATCATATAAATTTTATAAAGTCAAATGTAATTTTTATTAGGGTTCGAAAACTCGTATTGTCAAAAAACCCATCAATTTTCAATACATGTCCGTTTTTATTTTAAAAGTGAAAATTAACATATTTGAAAAATTATTTATATAAAATAAATATTATTTTTGGAATCAGGATGTTGATATTATCCAATGGTGAATTTTTCATAATTTTCCGAGATAGTCAAATTTTTGGGTAAAAATTAAATATCGTATAAATATACGGTGTGTTTTATGACATCATAATGACACAATAATGATGTAATAAATAATATAAAAGGTATCTTCATCAAAATATATTTTTTTATTTTAAAATAATGTAATTTTATTTTTATTCAATTTTGTATAAAGCCTTAGTGAATCCTCCAAGACTTATAATATATTTTACGATTTTAAAATCATTTCTTTGAAAGTGTGACTCACCTGCACATAAGCAAGGAAAATATTTTATTATATATGGACCTTTTACTCATAAAATAATTTACACCACTTCCCTTTGACATAAACCATGGGCAAAAACTATGGGATGGTTTGTGGTTTTGAATATTTTATTTTGTAGTGTCCAAAACCAAAATAATAAAGAAATCCCCTACTTTTCTATATAAACCCACCCAAGATCCCACTTCTCTTCACTAGAACTCCTTTAATCTCATCCACAATCTTCCCTATACTACATATAGTCCTCCCAAGGTTCCCCCAAGCTCCCAAAAAATCTCTCCCAATCCTATTGAGTCACACATCTAAGTAAGGGATTTCTCTCTTCTCATTATCATTCAAGCACTTATTTTATATTATGCTTCTTAAATCCCATTTTCATATGTTGAGATATGATTTTACATGATCTCATTAATTTAAATTTTATTTATAAATGATTATAGCTTCCTTTCACTCTCATTAATATCCCTATAATCCTTTATGTACACCCGTTACTGTGCCAAAATTTCGTAAGAGATTTATTTGCTCACCTTTGAATTCAAGCACCTTCTTTGATATTAGTTCTTTTAATTTAAATTTATTGTATTTAAATTCATTTATAATAATTAACTTACTATCCAATTGATGTTATTTTTATGAAGGATCATTTATTCCCCCTCATTTTGACCCTTACCTAAGCCGTTACTATGCCAAAATTCCATAAGGAATTATCTCTCTTCTCTTTTTATCAAGCACTTCATTTATGATATGCCCTTTTGATTTCAATTTTCTTAAGTTGGGATAAATTTTTACCTATCCCCCTTAGTGTCCATTTTTTTTATAAATTATGATATCCCCTTTAACTCTCATTTAAACCTCCTAAGAACCTTTACATACACCTCTTACCATGCTGAAATTTTGTAAAGGTTCTTTTGTTTTATCCTCTTTTTTCAAGATTCTTTATTATGTTATGCCTTATATTTCCAATTACTTATATTGGTTAATGTACTTCCATGTCCCTATTTCTATCCATTTAATTTATAAATTATTATATACCCCTTTATCTCCCATCAACCCATTTTATGAATTTCTATATGATGTCGTTATGCTACCGAAATCTCACCACGATTTACCATGTAAAAATAATTGTGAAGTGAATACCATACCCATTTCTCTATCAAGGGTATTCAACTTTATGAACATACTCCTATTTATTGGGGACTTACATGTATGTATTCCACATTTCTATATCATGTAATAAAATTATGACGTTGAATGAATCCATGTTATATGATTTATGTGGCACACTTAAGCATGAGATTGAAATGTTTATGAAGGGTGCACCCTGATAGCACTCCAATGCATTGGGTAATGTTTAGTATCATGATACGTCATGTTGTGATTCCTTTATGAGACTTTTTTCCACCATTAAGTCTTGGCAGTTTAGCTTTGACTTATGTTTATGATGTAGTGTTTTAAGTTGTTGCCACATTTCCATGTTACAATTATTATGTTATATCAATCATTATTATTCATGTTCCTTTATGACTCATTTACATGCCTTGTCTAACATGTATTATTATCCTCATGTTATTCTATCTTTATTCCCTTACTAGGCTTTATAGATCACCCCTTTCTCATGTATTCCCTCAGGTTATCCGATGTAGTGTTAAATATGAAAGAATGTTTTGGTCATGTCAAATAAGTTTTCAATAATGATGTTGTATTTCATATTTTAAGTTGTTATGTAATATTTATAAACCCCAAATACACTAGACCTCTTGATCTTCTGAGTTGTATTAAGTGAAATTTTATTTAATAAATCATTCTTAAATGTGAAATAAAGAGAAGGGTTGTTATACTTTCCATTTAATTACAATAAGACATTAAATTAGGTGGAAAACCAACACCACTTAGAAGGTGGTTTGGACACATCAATATTTAAGAAGTCAAGGTCCTTTAATAAGCACGCCCAAAGGGGTTACACCAGTTGAATGGTATATCCTCCATCAAGTAAAAGGTATATAAAGGAATTTATAACATGGATAACAAATCAATTTATAATAAAACATATTTTTGAGGCAACACGCTGAAATTTCGGTGTGCAGAATGATGATGCATGATATAAAACAACTCGATTTTAGGGAAAAGTACTAAACCACACACCTTAAGGCGATAGAAGAATCATTATTCGATATCAATTTTAGATTTGAAATAGAACGATAGAAATCATAGAAATAGAAATATTCCCTGAAAATAGGACATATAATCCTGCATAGAAATAACATCCATGAGGGAGAGATAAAATAAGGAAGGAAGAGAGAGGATTGAAGCACTTACCGTTAGCTATCCAATGCAACTGAAGATAGAAGAATTAGAGTCTAGACAAAGGTGGAGGATCAGATCCTAGATTGGAATCAAAAGTAAGAGTTCCAAGTGTTTGGTAGGTGTTGTATGATTTGGGAGAGGAAAATGGAGGATAAACTTAAAATAAGGTAGGGGGAAATGAGAATTTCATCCCTTTTCAAAGGGTGCATGATTTGGCCAAACTGTGCGCCAACCATGTGAAACCACTACCTAAGTGGCACTAAGCATGTGAGTTAGGATCACAGTTTGAGAAAACCTTACATAGCCTATTCTCCCCTCTATAGACCCTCTGCAACACCCTACACAGTTTAACCAAACTGTGCGGCCTTAGGTGCACAGTTTAAACAAACCACCTGAACCATCTGTTTTTTCTAAAATTTGGGGATCCATGCTTCGAACGAGCCCCAAACACTCCTCGAACATTTATCAATCTCTTGGGAGATTCCTTAAAGATAAAATGAAAAGTTTAAACTGAAATTTAAAGGATTCATACCTCATGAAAAAATCTACGACATAATAACCTCCCCTCCTTAAAACAACTTGTCCCCGAGTTTCCCTTCCGAGGGTGGTAAAACATCATCTAAGAAAAGATTCAGTCACTGAGCACATACATCAACATCTATCTCCTAGGTCTCATACTATACCTGGCTGTGCTTCCATAGAACCTGAACTAGAGGAACTGAACTACCTTTGAGATCTGTCATGCACCAATCAATGATATGAATAGTATGCCCCTCAAAAGAAGCACCAACCGCCATCTCAATATCCTTAGGATCAAAAGAATGAGATGAGTTAGAATAATAATGATAAAGCTATGATACCTGAAAGATATCGTGTATGGCCCAATACCTCTAAGGAAAGTTTAACCGATAGGCTATCAGCTCAACTCTCACCAAGATCTTGAAAGACCTGACATAACGAGGTGATAGCTTGCCCTGCCTCCGAATTCGTTGATGAAAAAACTTGAGAGAAACTCGAAAAAAGACTTGATGTCCAGCATCAAACTCTAGAGGTTGGTGATGATAATTGGTATAAGAATTCTGCCTAGATTGATCTATAACCATGCTCTTCTAAATAAGCTAGGATTGCTATGAAGTATCTTAAATGAGATGTGGTCCCAACAGTGCTACTATAGTGACTCAAATTTTTCATGTATTATTTTTGGATATTGTATGGATTATTTTTAAGATCAGGTGCTAAGACGACATGTGATTCTGAGGCTCGGTGTTCCTAGAATAAATATTTAAAATATATTAAATATATTAAATAATGTGTGCATGAAGTTTTTCTGAAAAAGTGGAATAACTTCTAAATAGAGGCTTAGATCGAAAATATGAGGGTACCGTTGATTTCATAATGTTTTTTTTACCTGTAGGTGCTACATAACCTTTATTGGTGCTAGGTGTTTGTGAAAAAGTTATCACGGGAGTAAAATAAATAAAATAAATAAAATAATTAAAATAATTATTTTATTTTTTTTCGTTGACACAACGACATATCCTCTACCTTAAATACATTGTTATGGCCAAAATTGAAGGGTTAGCCGCATAACCCTGAAATTTTGAGAGAGCGTTGGAGAGCCGTTGGAGGAGGATTTATTGAAGAACGATAGCTGTATTGAGGATCATCGATCGACATGCAATAGAATCATAGGATCTCGATAACGACAACGATGTATCTTCATTCTTCATCAGTAATCGATCCGAATCAAGGTAGGATTGTTTTTCTTGGATTCACCCCTTTATATGATTCCTATAACAAACATGAATCAATCAACTAACAAATTGATTTGTGGATTGTGCATCTTGCGGCTATGAGTAAGATTTATCCAAGAATTGGGAGAATTTCTTTGTGATTATTTATTTATCTCTTCATTTTTCATTATAATGACAATAAATTGAGCCCAACATGAACATTGGATGAAGTTCATTCCTCATGTTTGTGATTTTACTTTTCTTCCCCGTTTCTTCATTCATTGTGGATAAATATATTGGCCAGCGGTTCAAAAAATACAAATAAATTGAACATTGCACACCCGCTTCTTGGTGAAATGGTTTGATATTGTAGATCCGGTCTCAAATAAACGATGAGATAGATCTATGATGGAAGCGACATCGAATCAGATGGATTTGGGATACTCGATTTTGTGTTCTACGATGTGCGATGATGGGAAATGTGTTAGGACATTTTCCAAATGAATTCAAAGGCCAGAATCCAATATTCGATAACGACAAGTCTTGACCTACAGTATTCCTTGGTTTCTAGCATGAGGTATGGTTGGATCAATGACCAGAGGTGTGTACGATGGTGCAAGATCTAGATATGTAATTTTGGATAAATTCCATAGTACACAATGTGTATTGTAGAGCTACACACCATGTGGGATCCTCACAATGGTGGATAGGGTTTTTGCATGACCCTATAATATAGCATGTGACACTTCCTGTTTGTCATGGAGTGTACCTTGGAGGGTACATAGACACGACCAGAAGTACATGGGCATAGACATGCCATGTACTCCAACATGGACACAACCAGACCTGGTGTACACAGAAATAACCATATACTTGGACATGGGTAGAAGTATACCAGCATGAGAACACCATGTAATTTGACACAGACATGGACATGGGCTATTTACATGGTAAGAAAATGGTGTCGAAGGGACACATCATGTACAACTAGTACATGTCATGTACTCCTTCAAAGTTGGCTTGGAGCCCTTGACCTTTTTATCTTGGACAAGTTTCATTAGGGTGCATTCCCTGTATCCATTCCCTAAGGGTTACTATGGAATCATGTCCTACACATAGGATAGTGATCACTTTAGCATAAAGTCTTGGATAGAGTTATTGGAATCCTTCCATGAGTCCCAAAGTGAGATCCTCTATCATCTTTGTGCCCTAAGTGGAGTTCTTATTATTGTTGTTGCCAACACTATGTGGGAACCAATACTTTACTTATCAGGTTATTCCATATTGAGTTGTTGGTATACCCCATGTACTTGGGTGCAATCCTTATCTATTTATTGTATCTCTTCATACTTCTAGAATATCCTTCCTATGACGATACCCAACTAGCACGACCAACCAGACATACATCATTAGTGCTATTTGACTCATGGAGGGTGTTCTCCTAGATGAGTTCTATATGGAACCTTCAATTAGGAATATTAGGCTGAATTAAAGTTGTGACTTTACCTTGAGACTATGTGTCTTTGTTGAGTATATCTAGATATTCTTATTATATGTGTTGTAGAAATATAACTGTGTAGATATAACTATTATTCTTACTGTTATATGATTTGTGGTTTCAAGGTGTCCTATTGGGTATTGTTATACTCACCCAAACATAGACTTTTCCTACATGTATCATGTCTTATGCAGATGATTGACCTTTTGATGGAGTCTAGAGGGACCTGAACTAGGTAGTGCTTAGTGATACAAACAGACCGAGGTGTGTTCCTATGGTAATCTTAATACCAGTACCCATATTTACTTTTAGGTTGGATTTTTTTTCATACTCTTTTAGTGAGATTTTATTTGTACCTGTTTACTTTTCATTGATTATTGTCATACTCTGGTTGTGGGATTTAGATGCATGAATGCATAGTTTTTTTAGTTTAATATTTTATCATTTCACGAGCTTGGAGATGTGTGCATGCGTACATGTACTTAGGCTAAGGCCTCCCATGTCAGTGATATGCCTACTCGACCCTAGTTTCCATCCCCTAGCCTATTAGAGGTGGGATTGGGGAGTCGTGGCACAGGACTCGTTGGGATGGCTCATGACAGAGTGATATCAAAGGAGTTGGTTCTACCTTAGGACTGGAGTCTATGAGATCGGTTTGGGGAAACAATGTTAAGTGTTTTGAGTTCGACTTTCAGGCCATAGACTCCAGTTTTGGTACGGTGGCTGACATATCCATACACTAGGACTCTGATCACCTATATTTCTACTTGGCACATGAGAACATTGGTTACAGGGAAAAAAAATGGTTCATGCATCATATAGGAATATTTTGTGGTTTCCATTTCCTTCTTGAGTCAGCTCTCCAGATATACTCATTAACCATGGTATATCTTGTTTATTTTAGGATGCTTATGTGATGTATGCCAATTGAGATTTAGAATCAGGATCACGAGGATGGACTCCTCAATGATAATGCATCAATACTGGGGTTTGTTCTAGAGGTGTTACCTCTAGGTGATGTACTAGTTATACCACCACCTATAGAACATAAGATGGTACTTGTAGTACCAGTAGACGAGGTGCACATGATGAGAACACTTCACGAGTTTTAGTGACTGCGACCCCTTAGGTTTTGAGTCAATTCTGATCCACATTTAGTTGAGGACTAGCTTGAGGAGGTGATGTAAGTTTTCCATATTGTAAGGACACCGTCAGATCTGATGGTGGTTCTAGAAGCAAGCCTTATCTATGTATCAGTAGGGTGATGGCAGGGTTCAGTGACCTAGTCTTATGATGAGGCAACTCTGGCATGGTCATAGTTTGAACACCTTTTTAGTGAGGATTTATCTCTAGATACGTTGAGGGATGTACGCATCCATGAGCTTCTATAGCTCCAGAAGGGTAGTACAATAGTGACTAAGTATTCATTGAGGTTTACTAACCTCTCTAGGTACTCGATGGATATGGTTTGTGATCAATTATTTCAGGCTCAGAACTTTGATTGAGGACTATGTAGAGAAATCTAAGCCATTATTGTACCTCTATTCATTCCTACCTATATTGGGGTACTAGATAGAGCTTTGGTAGTCAAGTGTTTTCTAGATGAGTATACGCAGATAATGGTTTCTAGTAGTGGGCATACAAGATCATAGACTTAAAAAGTAGGGAGAATATGTTAGTATTAGAAATCTGGACATGCTAGGCATTTTAAGAGGAGGTACCAGGACAAAGGGTCTACGGTTCAGGGCTCATAGGATGAGTCTAGTCAGCCTAGGGAGAGGCAGTGCTACTCATGTGACAATAGGGGACATATTGCATGAGATTGTCTGACCCGCCGTGTGGCTGATAGGGAGACCGTGGATGGGGAGTTGAGGTAGAGGCATCCAAAGGAGAAGATAGGTCCACATGGTAGCATATGTAGTATAGGATCTAGGAGAGAAGTTGGAGGTGGTAGACGCATCGACTTGTTACCACATCCACCCCCAGGTAGTCCACGCTAGGCACAAAGAGCTGGAGGACATGGGTGAGGGAAACTGCAGGCGGTTGAGGCTTATGACCCAGAGGCTCTAGGAATGATACAAGGCAAGATCTATGTATTTTCTACCTTATATGTGGTACTGATAGACATAGGTTCTAGTCATTCCTTTATTTCTACATATCTAGTTTGAGACTTAGAGATTCCGATTGAGCCTTTGGCTCTACCCTTGTGCTTGGAGACTCCTACTAGAGATGACTCAACAATCACACACCTATGTAGATAGTGTGATCTGACTCTTGGTGGTGAGAGTTTTTATTGGTATATCTTTTTAGCAGTGATGAGAACTTAAGACATCATCTTAGGTATATGCTAGTTTTCTACAGTTCATGACTGTATTGAATGTTTCAGGAAGAGGATGTAGTGTGTCCACAATAATAAAACTAGATCTTACTTCATGGGTGAAAAGGAAACCTAGGAAACGTAGTATGAACTCATGAATATGAGGGTGCATATGATTACCCATCAATTGGATAACATAACCCTCGGTGTAGTGGATGATATGAGTTTTTGGTTCACTATAATGGTGGAGGAATATGATGAAATATTTCTTGAGGACTTTCTAGGCTTACCTATCCACCTAGAGATAGAATTATGTATTGATCTATACCCTGGGATGACCCCTGATACTACTCCATCATATCAGATGGATCTCACAGAGCTTTGCGAGCTGAGGGTGAAGTTGGAGGACTTTCATAGGATGGGCTTTGTTAGACCGAGTGTTTCACCTTGGGAATCCTTAGTATTGTTCACCAAGAAGGCATATGGGAGCTTGAGGTTATGTGTAGACTACCGACACTTGAACTAGGTGACCATTAAGAACAAGCATCCACTATTGAGGATTGATGACCTCTTTGATCAGTTGATAGGGGCACAATGGTTCTCAAAGGTTGACCTTAGGTATGAATATCACCAATTGCGATTATGGGAAAATGATATATCAAAAGCGACATTCAAATGTCGATATAGTCACTATGAGTACATGGTGACGCCCTTTGGCGTGACGAACACCCCAGCAGTGTTCATGAGACTCATGAACCGAATCTTTTAGACTTTTTTAGACTAGTTTATGGTAGTATTAATTGATGATATCCTAGTGTAATTGGAATCCGAGGAGGAGCACATGAGACACTAGAGGATGATTTTGAATATATTTTGAGGGAACCAACTTTACAGGAAGCTGTTGAAGTGTTAGTTCTAGATTCAGGAGGTCCACTTTCTGGAACATGTAATCTTAGTAGATGGTGTGGAAGTGGAACCATAAAAGGTTGAGGAAGTGTTATCTTGGGAGACACCCAAGAGCATGATATAGGTGTGTAACTTCCTTGGGTCGACAGGCTATTAATGGAGATTCATACCTAATTTCTCTAAGATATCATCTCCCATGACAACTTTGACCCAAAAGGAGTATCCTTTCATGTGGACAAAGAGGTTCCAACATGATTTTCAAGAGTTGAGGTAGATATTAACAAGTGCTCCCATATTGAGATTTCCAGGGGAAGGAGTCGAGTATGTAGTGTTCTATGATGCATTAGGAACCAAGATTGGTTGTGTTCTAATGTAGGGGAAGTAAGTGATTGCCTATGGTTTAAATCATTTGAGACCACATAATAAGAACTATGTGACCTATGATCTCGAGTTAGCAGTGGTATTCTTCACACTAAATATGCGGTGACACTACCTGATGGTAAAATAGTTTATCGTCTATTCTGACCACAAGAGTCTCAAGTATATCTTCTCATAGAAGGATCTTAACATGAGACAGAGGTGATGGCTAGAGTTCCACCAAGATTATGACTTCAATATTTTCTATACTCCTAGTAAGGGGAACGTGGTAGTATATTATCTCAATAGAATATCTTGTTTGAAATTGTTGAATGAGGTGTCAGATATATTGGGCTCATTGCAGTTATCCTTTGTGGATGGAGATGAAGCAACTTACCTCTAGTCGATAGTTTTTACCCCTTCGATTTTATAGTGAGTCAATGAAGCACAACTTGGGAATGAAAACTATGAGACCCTACATACTCAGATATCCACTAGACATGCTCTTGATGGATTTTATAAAGGTGGGGTGCATGTTGTTCTTTTCACAGGACACACGATGGTACTAGTGATGTTGCGATAGGAGGTTATGATATATTTTCATACATCTCCATTGGTGGTAAATATAGGAGTGGAAAACATGTACCAAGACCTCCAATGTCAGTTTTGGTGGCTAGGAATAAATAAGAGAGTTTCAGAGTTTGTATCTCAATGCTTTACTTGTCAGCAAGTGAAGGCTGAGCACCAGGTTCTAGCATGTTCAGCTCAAGCCCTCGAGGTACCAGAGTGTAAGTGGGATGGGATATCCATGGAATTTGGATGGTATTACCATGTACGTCTAGGGGATAAAATTCCATATGGGTGATCATAGACCGACTCACCAAGTCTGCCCACTTTCTATCTATCTAAGAGTAGAATTCAATAGAGATATTGGGAACCTCTACATGCAGGAGATATTCCGACTCCATGGGAGTTCCCTCAATGATCATTTCTGACCATGATGCTCACTTCACATCTCAATTATTGAAGAGATTGTAGGATAATTTTGGGAATCAATTTCATTTGAGCATGAATTTTCACCCCCAGACTGACGACCATACTAAGTAGACCATTCAGGTTTTGGAGGATATGTTGTGGGCTTGCATGTTGGACTTCAACCATAGTTGGTAAGATCACCTACCATTGGTGGAGTTTGCGTACAACAATGGATATGATTCCACCATCAGTAAGACACTATTCAATGCATTATCTAGAAGACCCTACAAGTCACCACTTTGTTGGACCGACCTAGGAGATTCAACACTTATGGGCCCAAAGTTGGAGAGAGCCACTTCAAAGAAGGTGAAGATCATCCATGATTGGATGAGGACTGCACAGAGCCTTCAAAAGTACTATAGGGATAGATGACATAGGAATTTGGAGTTTGAGGAGGGATACCATGTGTTTCTATGAGTTTCACCTCAACATGGATTATAGAGGTTTGTCCAGGGTGAAAATCTATCTCCGAGATTCATTAGCGCTTTCTAAATACTGTGTAGAGTTGGAGAGATGGCATACCGATTATCTCTATTGCCACAGTTAGACTGGGCACACAATGTCTTCCACATGTCACTACTAGAATTCTTAGTATTTGCGATGGGATCCCATCGCAAATAACCTTTAGCGACAGAGTCCCATCGCAAATAGCCCGTCACAGAAAATAGTGTCACAAAAACTATTATTTGTGACGGGCTCATCGCAAATAATACTTTTTTTGCGACAGGAAGCTTCACCGTCGCAAATAAGTCTCTGATTATATACTTTATATATATAAACTTTTTTGCGACAGGCCTGTAATCCTATCGCAAATATTTTTTTCAAAAAAATTATTTAGATTATTTGCGACGGGCTCGTCGCAAATACTTTTTGCGACGGGTCCCTAATCCCGTCGCAAATACTTCTTAAAAAAAAATTATTTAGACTATTTGTGACGGGAACCCGTCGCAATAGATGCCGTCGCAAATAATAAATAAATTTTTAAAAAAATAAATTTAATAAAATTATGATTATTAAAAAATTAATTTTAATATTATTAAAATAATTAAAATAAAAATATATTAAAATTATCAATATTCACAAAAAAATATAAAAAAATCATAAAATAATAATAATAATAATATTATTAGTAAAATAAACAAACATTAAAAAATATAATATTGAAAAAATATATTTAATAAAATTATGATTAATGAAACAATAATATTAATATTATTGAAATAATAAAAAAATAAAAATTATAAAAATTATTAAAATTCTCAATATTCAAAAAAAATATTGAGGAAATAATAGTATTAATGCATCCTTAGTAGGCCTCAAAAACTCATAAAATTCGGATGGTGCCAATCAGAAGTTAAATCGATATCATCGTGAGTTTCAGTTTGTTGAAGAGATGGACCTGCAACATCATGCACTAAATGTTGGAATCTTGATGGATCCGAAATCAAGTTATTAGCATCTTCTCTAGAACTGTGTTCACCGTGTTGATAGAAAAAAACATAATCTGGTTGAAAACCAAACCACAAGAGATGTCCCACAACCTTGTCAAATGTGTTAAACGTTCTCAGAGCACATTTTTTACAAGGACACTTAATTGTGCCTTCTGAAACATATTCTGGTTTTGATGATGAAAATGTTAAGAAAGCTTCAACACCCTCAATATATACAAGATTTAAACCAGAACCATTTGGATTTCTGTGATGATTTATCCAAGTGCGATAATCTAATAATGACTGATGTCGACTTCCTTGTTCCATATTTTTCTACAAAATATAAAATCATCATTGTTTTTGAATAATTTTAAATTATAAAAACACTATCTGAAAAAAAATATAACTAATTACTACTACTTCTTAATAATTACCATTAATTATGGGCAACACAATTTCCAGTGGATTGACAGCTACTCTTTTGTCCGACGACTCATTTACTTGCATCTTTCTCACACTAAAATCACAATGAATAATCTGGTCAGAGGTACGCATATTCATTCTTGTATCACCTTTCAAGTAGTGTTACAATAGGACGACCAAAGTAATGCCGTTCTCATCTCTAAGAATTATCTCGCTCCCTTTATATAGATCATTCTTCCTTAAAAATTTAAGGGGACTTCAATATCTTTCCCTTAAATTTTCAAGGAAGAATGGTCTATATAAAGGGTTATGTGAGATAATTCTTATATATGAGAAGGGTATGACTTGGGTTGTCCTATTGCAACGCTACTTGCAAGGTGATCAATTAAGCAAGGAAAATTATAGATTTTACATTGGACATGACTGACGCTTACTAATTATTACTAATTATTACTAATTATTACTAATTATTACTAATTATTACTAGTTATTACTAATTATTACAAATTATTACTAATTATTACTAATTATTACTAATTATTACTAATCATTACTAATTATTAGTATTTATTACTAATTATTAGTATTTATTACTAATTATTAGTATTTATTACTAATTATTACAATTTATTAATAATTATTACTAATTATTACCAATTATTACTAATTATTACTAATTATTATTAATTATTACTAATAATTACTAATTATTACTAATTATTACTAATTATTACTAATTATTACTAATTATTACTAATTATTAATGTTTATTACTAATTATTAATGTTTATTACTAATTATTAATGTTTATTACTAATTATTAATGTTTATTACTAATTATTAATGTTTATTAGTAATTATTAATGTTTATTAGTAATTATTAATGTTTATTACTAATTATTAATGTTTATTACTAATTATTACACTTTATTACTAATTATTACACTTTATTACTAATTATTACGCTTTATTACTAATTATTACACTTTATTACTAATTATTACAATTACTAATTATTACAATTTATTACTAATTATTGCAATTTATTACTAATTATTACAATTTATTACTAATTATTACAATTTATTACTAATTATTACAATTTATTACTAATTATTGCAATTTATTACTAATTATTACAATTTATTACTAATTATTACACTTTATTACTAATTATTACACTTTATTACTAATTATTACACTTTATTACTAATTATTACACTTTATTACTAATTATTACAATTTATTAATAATTATTATAATTTATTACTAATTATTACAATTTATTACTAATTATTACAATTTATTACTAATTATTACAATTTATTACTAATTATTACAATTTATTACTAATTATTACAATTTATTACAATTTATTAATAATTACTACAATTTATTACTAATTACCACTAATTACTACAATTTATTAATAATTACTACAATTTATTACTAATTACTACAATTTATTACTAATTACTACAATTTATTACTAATTATTACAATTTATTACTAATTATTACAATTTATTACTAATTATTACAATTTATTACTAATTATTACAATTTGTTACTAATTATTACAATTTATTACTAATTGTTACAATTTATTACTAATTGTTACAATTTATTACTATTTATTACCAATTACTAAAATTTATTACTAATTACTACAATTTATTACTAATTACTACAATTTATTACTAATTACTACAATTTATTACTAATTATTACAATTTATTACTAATTATTACAATTTATTAATAATTATTACAATTTATTACTAATTATTATAATTTATTACTAATTATTACAATTTATTACTAATTACTACAATTTATTACTAATTACTACAATTTATTACTAATTACTACAATTTATTACTAATTACTACAATTTATTACTAATTATTACAATTTATTACTAATTATTACAATTTATTAATAATTATTACAATTTATTAATAATTATTACAATTTATTACTTATTATTACAATTTATTACTAATTATTACAAATTATTACAATTTATTACTAATTATTACAATTTATTACAAATTATTACAATTTATTACTAATTATTACTAATTACTACAATTTATTAGTAATTATTACAATTTATCACTAATTAATACAATTTATTACTAATTAATACAATTTATTACAATTTATTACTAATTATTACAATTTATTACAATTTATTACTAATTATTACAATTTTTTACAATTTATTTCTAATTATTACAATTTATTACAATTTATTACTAATTATTACAATTTATTACTAATTATTACAATTTTTTACTAATTATTACAATTTATTACTAATTATTACAATTTATTACTAATTATTAACATTTATTACTAATTATTACAATTCATTACTAATTATTACAATTTATTACTAATTATTACAATTTATTACTAATTATTACAATTTATTACTAATTATTACAATTTATTACTAATTATTAAAGTTTATTACTATTTATTACCCATTATTACTATTTATTAATAATTATTAATAATTATTAATATTTATTAGTATTTATTTCCAATTATTATTAATTACTACAAATTAATTATATACATTACTAATTATCGTTAATAATTACTAATTACTACTAATTATTAAAAATTAATACTAAAAATTTCAATTTATTAGTACAAATAAATAGTCATGCCAAAACAATTTAAATTCATTTTAATTACAACTAATCAACAATAATAAAAATTAACATAAAAAATTGAAATAAATAATAAATTAAATAAAACATAAATACCTTTAAACTTGATTTGGTATTGATGTAGACTGCTTCGCAACTTCTTCGTGACCAAAAAAATTAACTTAGAAAATTTTTCCTTCTGAAATCAGAGTTTAGAGAGAAACAAGATCTAGAAATTGAGTGGAATGAGTAGAAAAACGGATGGGGGTATATATAGGTTAGATTATTTGCGACGGGTTACCCGTCGCAAATAGTATCTTTTGTGATGGGACCCGTCGCAAATACCTACGCCCGCATTAATTACTGTCGGTGGTTAAAAAGTTATTTGCAACGGGTCCCGTTGCAAATAGTCCCTACCGACACACCTTTTGCGACGGAAGGACATCCTGTCGCAAAAAGTTATTAACCACCGCCGGTTATTTGCGACGGAGCCCGTCGCAAATAACCTTCATGAGGTTTGGAGCGCTACCCGCGCCAAACCTTTTGCGATGGGACACGAAATCCCATCGCAAATAATCGGTTATTTGCAACGGGGGTAACAACCCGTCGCAAAAAGCCCATCACAAAAAGTCCTTTTCCCCGTAGTGTGTCATAGTTGAGGAGATATGTGCATGACTCACCACACATTATTGACTGGGGCGAGATGGACATCGAGAATGGAGCTACCTTTACAGAGCACTCGATAGAGATTGAGGATCAGAAGGATAGGATCCTTCATGGGTGAGCGATTCCTTTGGTTCATGTTCATTGGTACCACCAGAATCTTCAGAAGAGCACCTAGGAGTGGGAGGCTCAGATGCGTGACCAATACCCACATCTCTTTGTGTAGCCATTTTTTTTGGATTTTCGAGACATAAATCCCTATGGTGGGGAGAATATAGCGAATCTTATTTTCCATATATTATTTTTGGATATTGTATAGATTATTTTTGAGACCAGGTGCTGTGACGGTGTATGATTCTGAGGTCCAATGTATCCAGAATAAATATTTGAAATATATTAAATATATTAAATAACACGCATTCACATTTTTCATAAAAAAGTGGAATAACTTCTAAAGGGAGACTTGAATTGGAAATTGGGGGCACTGTTGAGTTTAGAACATGTGTTCCACCTTAGGCATGACATAACCTTTGTCAGCATGAGGAATTTGTGAAAAAGTCATCACAAGTGTAAAATGAATAAAATGAATAAAATAATTAAAATAATTGTTTTATTTTTATTCGTTAACACAATGAACTACCCTCTACCTTAAATATGCCATTATAGCCAAAATTGAAGGGCTAGCCACATAACCTTGCAATTTTGAGAGAGCATTGGAGAGCTGTTGGAGGAGGATCCATTGAAGAATGATAGATAGATCAAGGATCATTGATCAACGTGCAATGGAATAAGAGGATCTCACAAACAAAAACGACACAACTTCGTTCTTCGTCATCAATCGATCTGAATTGAGGTGGGATTTTGTTTTGCTTGGATTCATCCCTATTTTATGATTCCTATGATAAACGCAAATCAATCAACTAATTAATTGATTCATGGGTCATACATCTTGTGGGTATGAGTTAGATTTATTGAGGAATTAGGAGAATTTCTTTGTGATTATTTATTTATCTCTTCATTTTTCATTCTAATAACAACGAATCGAGACTAACACGAACATTGGGTGAGGTTTATTCCTTGTGTTTGTGATTTTTCTTTTCTTCCCCATTTCTTCGTTCATTGCGGGAAAATATCTTGGCTCGTAGTTTGAAAAATACTAGTAAATCAAATGTTACACACCTGTTTCTTGGTGAAATGGTTCGATATCATAGATCCGGGCTTAGATCGATGACATGATTGATCTACAATGGAAGCAGTAGCGCATTTGAAAGATTTGGGACACCTGATTTTGTGTTCTATGGTGTGAGATGATGGATGAAATGTGAGGATGTTTTCCGAATGAATTTGAAGACTGTAATCTAGTGTTAGATGACAGAAAGGCTCATCCTATGGTATTCCTTGGTTTCTAGCATGGGACATGTACAGATCGATGACTGGAGGTGTTGATGATGGTGCATGATCTAGATCTGGAATTCTGGAGAAATTCCATAGTGCATGGAATGTATTATAGAGCTACACAATGTGTGAGACCCTCACAATGGTGGCTAGGGTTTGCAGACGAAGTCAAGTATCACACGACATGTGAACCTGTCACACGGCGTGTGAAACTTCCCAATTGGTCTGGTGTATACCTCAGAGGGTACACAGACATGGTCAAGAGTACATGGGCACAGACACACCATGTACTCGAACACAAACATGGATAGATCAGGTGTGCATGGTCAGAGTTGTGTACTTGGACACGGGCATAAGCACATATGCATGGGCATGCTGTGTACTTTGAAACAAACATGGACATGGTTCGTTTACATGGACAGAACCTGGTGTTGAAGGAAATTCCGTGTAATACTAGTACACACCATATACTCCATCAAATTTGGATCAGATCCCTTTTCCTCTTCATCTTGTACAAGTTTCATTAGGATGCATTCCCTATATCCATTCCCCGAGGGTCAGTATGGAATCATGTCCTACACATAGCATAGTGATCCCTTCAGTAGGAATTCTTGGATAGAGTTGTTGGAATCCTTCCACAAGGCCCAGAGTGAGATCCTATATCATGCTCATGCCTTTGGTAGAGTTCTTGGTATCATATTGAATGAAACTATGTGGGTGTCAATCCTATACTTAGCAGGTTCTTAAAGATTGAGTTGTTGGTATACCCCATGGAATTGGGTGTGATCCTCATCTGTGTATCATATCTCTTCATACTTCCAGCATATCCTTCCTATGAAAAGACCCAATAAGCACAAACTCTCAAAGAGACGTTATCAGTGCTATTTGATTCATGGAGTGTGTTCTCCCAGATGAGTGCTATATGAAACCTTTGAACAGGAATCCTAGGATGGCTTTACGGTTTTGACTTTACCTTAATACTATGTGTCTGTTGAGTATATCTAGATATTATTGTGTGTAGACATATACCTATGTAGAGATGACTATTATTCTTTCTATTATATGATTTTTGGTTTTAGGGTGTCCTACTAGGTATTGTTATACTCACACCTGTATGGGATTTTCCTGCACATGTCATGTCTTCTGCAGATGATCAAACTTTTGACAAAGTCCTAGAGGGATAGGACCAGGTGGCTCTTAGTGAGTCTAAAAGACCAAGGTATGTTCCTACAATTAGCATGATATCGGTCCCCATCTTTAATTTTATATTGGACATGTTTTCAAACTCTTTATGGTGGTATTGTATTTGACCCTGTTTACTTTCCATTGATTGTTTTTGTACTCTGGTTGTGGGATTTATATGTATGCATATATAGTTTTTTCAGTTGTTTTACATTTCAACATTTTATGGGCTTGGAGATGTGTGCCTGTGTACAAGTACTTAGGCTAAGACCTCCCATGCTAGTGATATTATTACTCAGTGCTAGTAGTCATCCCTTGACCTTTTGGAGGTGGGCTTTGGGAGTTGTGGTATGGGTCCCTTTGAGACGGGTTTTGACAACTACCTCACCTACCTCTAACTAGCATAGGGGTGAATGGAACAACCTACTACTATAGGGCCTCATATGGATTTATCTGTATAGTTTCTTGAAGGCTATTATTATAGGAAAATTCAATGAGATGTGTTTGTTTCTCCCACGAACCTCTAAAACCAAGGACACATTCTCTAAGCATGTCCTCCAACACCTGTATCATATGCTCAGATTAATTGTCGGCCTAAGGGTGATACACTGTACTTAGAAACACCTATGAAGCCAGTGATTTCTAGAACCCCTTCCAGAACTGTGATGTAAACCAAGCATCCCTAATCGATACGATAGAATGGGAAACACCATGAAGGTTTATGATCCCTTAGATGTAAATCATCCTAATCTCATCCACTAAAAAGGTCTCTCTAATATGAATAAAATGAGATACCTTGGACAAACCATCAATGATCACCCATACTGCATCACTACCTCTAGGGGATCTCGGAAAACCTATCACAAAATCCATAGTGACATCATCCCATTTCAATTATAGAATGGATAGAGGTTTTAGAATTCCACCAGGCTGTGGTCCTCCACCTTCAACTATTGAAAACACCGTGTAATAAAGCATGAAATCTACCTCTTCATATATATACACCAATACTAGTGGAATAAATTATGGTACATATTAGTAATCCCAGGATGTAATACCCATTTAAATGCATGAGAATTTTGCATCAATTCTTCCCATATATCTATAGGTATGAAAACACTCCCATGAATGTGTATAATCTCATCCTCATTGATAACCCAATCAAGTAGCAGGTACTCACCTAAGACACTATCCCTTAGGACTAATCCATTAGGATTAGAAAATTTTCAAATATTTACCCACCTCATAAGAGAATATGTCACTTCCAAGGCTGCTAAAATAGGCTACCCATGGTCTCTTGAACCTCCCAATGAATCTTAGAAAATAGAGCCATCAACTACCACTCATTATTGGCCTCTTAGAAGGCCTGTGTCTGGGTCTTCTAGATCAAAGTGTTAACCACTGCATTACCCTTCCTGGGCATATAAGAAAGCTCAAAGTAAAATGATTGTAGGTATTCAACTCATCTTTTCTGCCTTCCATTCAAGGTACATAGTGTAAATTTATACTTGAGGCTTTTTTGGTCCATTTACACCACAAAATGTTATCCTAGAAAGCAATGCCTCCAAAAAAACAATCCATGAACCACAACAACTAGCTAAAGATTATGTGTTGGGTAATTCCACTCATGCGACTTCAACTAGAGAGACCCATATACCATGAATCACTCATCTTTCATTAGGACTACTCCTAGCCTGATACCTAATGCATCACAATAAACCATATAACTGCTACCAGGATTAGGTAAAATCAAGATCAACACTAAATTCATCATTCATTTAAATTATTTAAAGGATATTTCATAGGCTTCAAACAATAACAACTTAACACTATTTTTAGTCAAGCCCATAAGAGGTGATTCTTGGCATGAAAAGTCCTAAATAAAGCACCTATAATATCTAGATAACCCTAAGAAACTCTATATATCAAATAAATTCTTGGGATTATACCATGATACCATGGATCTCACCTAATCTGTGTCAATAGATACTCCCATATCTGAGATAATGTGACCCAGGAAGTGAACTTTATCAATCCAGAAGTGGCACTTTATGATCTTATCATAAAACTGATGCTCTCTCAGTACATTCAGTATGATATAAATATGTTTGGAATGATCATGTTGAAAGTGCGAATACAAAAAAATTTCATCCACAAAGAATTACAAAAAAGAATCCAGATATGGTTGGAAGACCTGATTCATCAAGGCCATGAAAATTACAGACACATTCATAAGACCGAACGACATAACCAGATATTCATAAAGTCCATATCTTCTATAAAAATCCGTATGTGTTATATTAGAAGGCCTGAATCAAACCTGATGATAGACTAACCGTAAATTGATCTTTGAGAAGACTGCTAATCTATATTTCTAGTCAAAGAGATCATCTATGTGGGGTATAGGATACTAGTTCTTGACCGCAAGCTGGTTCAACCGATGGTAATCCACACAAAGTCTAAGGGTCCCATCCCCCTTCTTAGAAAAAGCATGGGGAAAATACAAAGAGAAGTACTAGGTCTTATAAAACCCTTAATTTCCAAGTCCTATAGCCGCTTCTTGAGTTCCTAAAGCTCAGTAGGTTCCATCCTATAAGTATGAATGAAAACTTGTGCTGTTTCTGACACTAATTCAATGGTGAACTCCACCTCTCTTTCAAAAGGTAGTCCCAAAAATTTTTCAGGAAAGAAATCCTTGAAATGATCACTATAGGAGGGAAATATACACATATCATTCCCTGATCACTCATAAAAATACAAGAAATATAGACCACCACTCTGCCCAAACCATGATTATCCAGTCTAGCTCAACTTTCCTATAAATCCGATTTTCTCTTATGAATATAGGTACTACCCTTGGGTGAGGTGAAAGACACTCTATGGTGATAACAATCAACGTGAGCCTAATAAGATACCAACCATTACATCCTGAGTATGATTTTGAAACCTATCATCATGAGGACAAAGTGGTACCATGTAAAAATATAACCAACTATCTTAGGGGATATTCCTTACATCGACATACACTCTCAGATCAAATCACCAATGGTGTGTTGAGAGTCATTACACTATAGAAGTACTCAATTTCTAGGCTTATAACTTCCATAATTATAACAGATATGAGGAAAATAAAACCACCTATAACAAATAAGAAAGATACTAAAGTTGATTTAACTAGAATAGTACCTCTAACTATAGAATGTCTAACGCTCCAGTCCTTTGGAATAAGTCGTACTACATGAAATTGTCTTGATTCATGACCCTAAGCTATAACTTGACTACCTTGAGCTGACCCAATCCATTGGAACTATATATCATACGATTGGATTCCATAGCCACATACACCACCTCATCCTGATTGGACGGTAGTAGTCTAGCTCCCTACCTAGCGAGGATCTACTAATCCCACTCCTAAAGGCATGGTTAGTGAAGATCCTACCCCACTAGGAACAAATGGTAATGTTATAAAAAAACACTGAATATTCCCCATACTTCTATAGCCTCAGTACTCAATGAGGTCCTTGGGGAACTAGGGATTCTTATGTATTGAATTCTCATACCAATGACACACCATTTAACCATCTGTTGGAGTCATCTGACTACTAATACCCCCAACAGTAGTTTCAAAGTGTTTCCTTCCTCTTGACGGACTGTTTCACTATCTCAGCATAAAACTAACCCATCCCACACTATAATCTTCCCTCAGGTTCAGCTTGGTGATAAGGATCTAGTTCACTATTTAAGAAGTAGTCATCAACCATAAAACGTTCACCTAGGATTAGATGGAGCACACAATCCCATCCTCTAACTATAACATTATAGTAAACTCATCACCAACAAGTGTTGGTGTGAAGTAATGGAATTTGGTGGAATGGTCCAAATACTCCATCACAGATAAAACACCCTACTATAGGTGCATAAAATATCTAGTACGGTCCACACTTAGTGTCTAAGGGAAGAAGTAGCCATAGAAGAATGTCAGAAAATACACCTATACCATACCCTGATGACGATCATCCTAGGAGATAACATCCCACCATCACTTAGCAGAATCATGTAGCATATAGGTTGCAAGCACGACCTTCCTCTCTGTAGGTTTCTCTAGATTCTAAAAAATAGATAGCATGGCCTCCAGCCACAACTTAGTAGCCCAAGGGATACCATCCCCCAAGAAATTAGGTGGATGATGCTACTGGAATTATCTTTTCAACTCTACCATAGTAGGGGAAGGTCGTAGAACACCCTATATGGACTACATAAATCATAGGGACATTTATCAAAATTGAGCATCAGTGCCCAAATTAGGAATAACAAGAGGTGCTACAAGTGGAACTACTAGAGGTAATATTGTTGGCTTAGGTCCCACCACCTCCAGAGCATGGTTGAGGCCACCCTCCTGGTGCACAACTCAAAGATTTCATGGTCACATACATCTACAATGACAAATGAACACCTTGAAAAAATAGAGAGAAAAAAAGATCTCAAGATATAAGAAAAGATCAGGTATATAAAATTCCTATAAAAGAGTCACACCATTATGCATGATCCTAAAGCGAGGTTTGGGAGATGTATAAGACCATAAGAAATCATAATATACACTACCTACTTCCAAATACTAAGGCCGGGTTTGGGTTATGTTCTCCATTTCAAAGATAAGGTTCCAGTATACGGAGTGTTAATTACAAGGTATAAAAGAAAACACCCTTTACGTTGCAATTGACATCCCCATTTAATGATAATATTATTATTTAAAAATTTAAATTCATTTATTTTCATACTCATTTATATGTATATATGCATCATGATCTAGTTATACAAGTCACAATTCCTAAGTTATAAAGGCATAAGCTTTATAAGTTGCAATTGGTATGTTATGTAACTGCGACCTGACCCTTACATCTGGTATTAGGATGTAACAGGTTATATAAAATGATTTTATTAGATGAATCACCACTCCAAATTTATATAAGTACACGATTCATAAATTACAATTGGTTTTCATGTAATCAAATCAATTGACATTTCATCCCATGTGACCAATGGTCCATGGCTCAAAAATGGAATAATTGGTTAATTTTCTACCACCATCAAGCTATATGGTAAAACAACATTTAGGTTGATGCAAACACTTTAATTAATCCAGTTATTCTATACCTTCAAGAAATGTTAGTACATTTCCAAATATAATAGTCAAGGCACTATTAATATGTAAAAGAAAATGAATGAAGTAATATAAAGATGACATGACATATTCATAACATGTAAATCCATAGGTGCCTACTATGATGAATGAGATAATACCTCCTTTCCATACTAGTCCAAGGAAAAAATAAATTTATAATAATAAAAATAATAATTCCACAAAGCATGTGAATCACAAAACGGTGAAATTAATACAATTGTAACAAGAAAAAACCAGAACAACAATCCCCTCCCCTGATAATTTTTCCTTTTCCTATACATGGGTTAGCTACTCCCAAACACATGCTAATTACCAAATTTCGACACATTCCTAGTCTCCTATCTAATAACCCAAACAATAATAAAAAATAAAAAGGGCTATAATAACACTTTATAGCATCCCAGATCTAATTCACTTCTAAGTAATCGAACCCATTTGTCCACATGGCCTCAATATCACCTCCTCGTACGCTAAAGGATACTAATTAGAAATGAGGGTATATGATGGTATTGTGGGTATACTGTACCCTTGTGATCAGAATATAACACAATAGAATAAAAAAAATAGTAAACAGTGGTAACAATATAACAAATGAACTCAAAAGTATAAACCATCTATATATAATAAACATATATCAATATCATATAAAAAATGATGTCATTTCTATATTATATTCAAAATAGAATACAATGAATTAGAGAAGTAGGTATATATAGAATTATATACAAAAGAATAGAAAAAAAGATCAAAAGTTGTCTCCAATAGAATCGTGTGCATAAATTCAGTCCTCTACTCCCATACTCCATCCTAGATAGACAATAAAGCATCCAAGGTTAGACCCTTTCCCTTATCCTTACCTACAACCAAGAGGTCTATTCAAGTACCAATCGGTGTCCCAAATAGGGTTTGATATATACTCAGTAGGCCACCACCAACAACGTCGAGTATGATCCATACAGTGTATATAAAATAGAAGTGTGCAGATATAACATTGTAAAGAGGACCTATAAACTATAAACGATACAACTATGGTTCCTAAAGAACACTAGGCTGACACTACCTGCTTCAACATAATCCAAGATATATCTGAACATGTGTCACCATATATATGTAAGTACATGTGTATATGTATATATATAGATATTGTAACACCTCAAGGTTTTAAAAAAAATAAATTGAAATGCATGAAACATTGTTTTAAGTATATAGTTATAACTATACTTTAAACATAATTTTTCCACTTCTATGATTTGAATTTTGAAAAACAGACATACACGGTTGTGATTAGTAAATTATTTGGAGTCTAATAAAACAAACTTAATTTTTAGTGAATAGTAACATACCCTTATGAATAGAAACGCACCCATATGAATAGTAATATGACCCTTATTAATAGTAAATATATTACTATTATGGTTATAATACAATGAGATCTGAATTAATTTTTCAAGCTGGTATAAAATGAGTTACAGTTTTAAAATTGTTACCTTTTGAATAAAGTATGATTTTATTTAAAAAATAAATTAATCATATTTAGAAAATTATTTTTAAAAAATGGAGTTCATTTTTTAATTATACATGTCGAAAAATGGTTAGGGTGAATTTTTGGTATTTTTCTGAAATACTTGAATTTTTGATGAATAGTGAAATACAGTAAAATACTGTATATATAAATTATCAGTTAAATACACTATTTTTGACATCATGGATAATGTAAGCACACTTGGTTTGAACTCACATGATATATTTACTATTTTTTCACAATAATTAAGACTATGAATACTCTTGAGTAATAATATTAAACAAATGATTAAAATAATGCAAAACCTCTCCTCTCCTCCACTTGAAATACCACCCTCACCCCCTCTTCCTATCACATATCTCAAGCCTTGAGAGTTGTCTAAGTTCTACCAAATAACCTTCCAAAGGATCTTCCCCACGTCCAAGACCTACTGGTCTCACCAAAATTCCAAAACCAAATTCCTTAAGGAGGATCTCAAGGAGAAGAGATCAAGAGGTAAGAATCCTCTTTCATTTTCATGTGTTTTCTTTTCAATTCCTCTCTTTTCTTATAATCTATTCCCATCCCCTTTTCCAGGAGTTATGAAATATATATAATCATATATATTATATATTTTATGATTTTCATGTAAAAAATTCATCATCATTCTTCCTCTCCTCTCCCACTTATTCTCAAAATAAAAACACCGTCTGTGATGTGTCAATTTACCGACATCGTGGACGATGTATCTTCAATTTCATTTAATTCCTTAAAATATGGTTGTAAAACCATTTTAATGGTTGTAAAATATTTTAAATTTTATGATATAACCTCTCTTAGGTTCTGTAACTAGTGATTATGCATACTTTTAATTAATAAAACAAGGGTGCTTCATAATGATCAAAATTCACCAAAACAAACTAACGATCATCACTATTGATTTATATAATGATTCATCCTCATAATATATAACCAAAATGATTTATGGAATAATTTAATGTTCTATAAATTTTTTAATATAATCTCATTTCAATTTTGGAGTTTCACTTCCATTCGACAATAAAATCCATTACAAACCCACCATGAAAACCATGTAAAGAACACACCCGAAACAATGTAAATAACAAAATATTATTAATAAATGTGTCAAATGATGTTGTGAAATGATCATATAATGTGTTATAAATCTGAATATGTTTCTTTAAGATATTAATAACAGAATTTTAACCATTATAAAGGAGGTTTAAACACATTTTATGTAAGACGAACCCGAGATAAGGGAATTCTTAACCCAATTTCCATTCTTTGGGTTAACCTTATAATTCATTATTTACGTGGTACTAAAATTGTTTTCTGTGATAAATTTTTGTTTATATTATGTTGTATTATGTGTATTTACAGTTTATACTCATATCCATTCCATTATATTTATTCTCACTCCAATTATATTTGTAAGATACTTTCCTTTTAAAATCCTTTTAAAAGTCTCTTTAATGAAATTCAAAAAGATTGTTTATATGGAATGAGTAGCTATACTGATTTCATGATGATTTATTACTATGATGTTTCCATTATATATTGACATGGTAGTTTTTTTATGAATATTATTTCATTATTATGTGCATGATTTTTATATTTTAAAAGAGATTTGTTTTACAAAAAAAGTAATTTTAAAAACATTAATGTGTTTTACTCAAGGGTTCAAATGAGTTATCAAGTGTTTTATTCATGATATGTTCCTTGGACATAGTTATGTTGTGTTAAACCCATTATATCTCAAGATATGTTGGTTTGAGACCATTATATCTCAAGATATGTTGAGTTTAGCCCATTATAGCTCATGATATGTTGGGTTGAGCCTATTATAGCTCAAGATATGACGGGTGTGACCCATTATAGCTCTCCAATGAAATGGGTACTCTAGAGATTGAATATGACCAAATGGTTATTCCATGTGTAAGGGTTATTTTAAAAGTGATATGGTAAATATGTCCCAAGGTAACTACATGATTTTACATGCATGTTAACAAGTTTTTATGGGTTGTATTGGTTTTTATGCTACCACTTGACTTACGATTTCTTTCCTTATATCCCTTACTGAGCTTTTTGTGCTCATCCCAAGTTTTTAAATTTTTTTCACAGGTTATAAGGACATTTAAGATAAATAAGGAAGACAATTTAAATTTCATGAATATTTTTCAAAGAAATTATGTTTTATTTGAACAGTTTTATATTTTGAAAAAAATGGATATTGTTTTAATAGTATCCACATGTATGATTATGATATGTTATGTACGTTTTATGTCCTAATTACCTAAAAATATAAACCTGAAAAGATCCTCAATGTGTAAGAATGTATGTTCTTATCTAAAAATCAAGATCATGTAATGTTTTAAGGCTGTTTACTTATATATATATATGTATATATATTCACTATATACATAGTAACATATATATCCATATATATATATACACGTAGTGCTAGCCAGGAACTGAGGCATAACTCATGCATCCATGCATAGTCACTAGGGTCTCATAAAGTAATAAGGGATTCCATTCCTGAGTATCATGAGTAATAATGAATTCCATACTCAAGTATCATAAATCATAAGGGAGTCCATGTCAGAGTATCATAAATCATAAGGTACACTATACCCAAGTATCACATTTAATAAGGGATTCCATGCATGAGTATCAATAATCATAGGGATGACATGACCATGTATCACATTTAATAAGGGACTCCATGACTGAGTATCATGAATAATGAGGCACT
This sequence comes from Viscum album, assembly GCA_963277665.1. Taxonomy (NCBI): domain Eukaryota; kingdom Viridiplantae; phylum Streptophyta; class Magnoliopsida; order Santalales; family Viscaceae; genus Viscum; species Viscum album. Next base: position 1,973,288,210 of record OY728151.1, read on the forward strand.
TCATGACCATGTATCATATATAATAATAAGTAATGGTCATTATTTAATATAATCAAAGTGTTGTTTTCCAACCATTATACATTTCATTTAGTAAAGGTAATAATCCATTATTTATATTCGAGTCACGTGACATGGTTATACCACTCACATTCCATTTAATTACAATAATCCATTCAATTAGATGGAAAACCAACACCACTTAGAAGGTGGTTTGACCACATTAATATTTAAGAAGTTAAGGGAATTTAATAAGAACACCCAAAGGGGTGGCACTAGTTGAAGGGTATATCCTCCATCAAGTATAAGGCGTATGAAGGAATTTATAACATGGATAAAAAATCAATTTATAATAAATATATTTTTTAGGAAATTCATGTAAATTTTGGAATGAAGCATGATGAATCAAGATATAAAACAACCCGAATTTAGGGAAAAGTACCTGAACACCTACCTTAAGTTAGTATATGACTCATCATTCAATATCAACTTTAGATTTGAAGTAGAATGAGAGAAATCAGTGAAATAGACAAATTACTTGAAAATAGGGAATATTATCTCACCTAAAAATAGCATCCATGAGGGAGATATAATAGAAATAATGAAGAAAGAGTATTGAAGAAATTACCATTAGCTATCTAATGCAACAGAAGGTGGAAGAATCAGAGTCTGGATGAAGGTGAAAGATCAAAGACTTGGTTGGAAGCTAAAGGGAGAGCTCTAAGCACCTGGAAGGTGTTGTATGATTTGGGTGAGGAAAAATGGAGAAGAAACTTAAAATAAGGTAGGGAAAATGAGAATTTCACCCCTTTTTAAAGGGTGTAGGGATTGGCCACACGATTTGGCCAAACTGTGTGCCAACCAAGCACACCCACTACTTAAGTGGAACTAAGCATGTGGGCTAGGCACATAGTTTTGGGAAATAATGCGCAGACCATGAACCCCTATGAAGACCCTCTATAGAACCCCACATGGTTTAGCCAAACCGTGTGGCCTCAGGCGCACTATTTAAATAAACCGTGCGACCAACCTATTTTCTCCAAAATTCAGGGCTTTGAGCTTCGAATGATCCCTAGACACTCCCAAAACATTCCTCAATCTCTTGGGAACTTCCCTAAGGATAAAAATAAAAGTTTAAACTGAAATTTAAAGGATCCATACCTCATGAGAAAATCTAGTATGTTACAACATCCCCTTCTAAAAACACACTAATAGAAATAAGGGCTTTAACAATTGCTAAAAGACATCACTAAAGCCCTTTAGCTTCTGCTTAGCGTCTGCTAAACGACAGGTGTTTTTGGCCTGTCGCTAAAGCCTTTAGCATCCACCGTTTGGTGGATGCTAAAGATCAACCCAAAAAATGCTATTTTCGATCCGTGATGCATTAGGCGATGCAGGTGTGGTTGGCGGGTTTCCACCAGCTTGCATCACTGGCCATGGTGGATGCACAGTGGTCGGGGAGGGTCGGGGTCAGTTAGGGGCAGTCGTTGTGTGGTGGGGTGATGTTGGGGGGGGGGAGACTGAAGGGGTGCTGAAGGTGCATTGGTGTGCCTGGGATGACTGTAGGTGACAAGGGCAGGGGTGGGGTGGTAGGGGGCGGCGAGGACGGGCGGTGAAGCGGTGGTAGGGATTTTGTAGGGCGTGTCGAAGAAGACAAGAAAAAGGAGGGAAAAATACTGCATATTTTTAGTTCAATATTAGCGTCCACCATTTGGCGGTCGCTAATACACCCTTTAGCGACCGCCAAATGGCGGTTGCAAATACACGACAACCAAAAGGCGAGAAAAATCCCACCGATTTTTATTTTAGTATTAGGGTCTTCCAAATGGAAGATGCTAATACTCCTTTTAGTGACCACCAAATGGCAGTCACTAATACTCCCCCGCTACAACACGCGCAATTGCCCAAAATTCTAGTAGTGAAAACTCATCCCTATGTTTCCCTTATGAGGATGGTAAACCACTATTCGAGAAAAGTTTTAGCCACTATGAATATATGTTGGACTCTATCTCCTATGTCTCATACTGTACTTAGCTATAATTATATAGAAAAAAAATTAGAGTAACTAACCTACATCTTTGATTCTTCATGCTCTGATTGATGATACTAATAGGATGCTCCTCAAAAGAAGCATAAGTCTATAGCTCAATATCCCTAGGATCAAAATAATGAGAAAAGTTGGAATAATAAAGATAAAGCTATGATACATGGAATATGTTATGCATGATCCAGTACCTCTGATATCAGGCTAACTGATAGGATACTGGCTTGACTTTCTCAAATATCTCAAATGGACCAATATAATGAGGTGATAACTTACCCTACCTCTAAATACATTGATAAAAAACATGTACAAAACTCACAGGAAGACCCAATGTCCCACCTAAAACTCCAGAGGCCGATGATGATGATAAGTATAAGAATTATTCCTAGAATAAGATTTAGTCATATAATTTTGGATAATATGTACTTTCTCTGAAGTCTCATGAATGAGATGAGGTCCTAGCAGTGCTGCCACACCTGCCTATAACCAACATAGGGGTGAATGGCATGACCTACCATATAGGTCTTCATATGGATCCATCTATATAATTTCATGAAAGATATTATTGTAATAAAATCCATTTAGAGGTAGGCGTTTCTCCCACACACCTCTAAAATAAAGTACACATTCTCTAAGCATATCCTCCAACACCCATATCATACGCTGAGACTGACCGTCAATCTAAGGGTGATATGATATACTCAGAATCACCCATGAACCGAGTGATTTCTACAACCCCTACCAAAACCATGACATAAACCAAGCTTCCTTATTTGAAATTATAGAAAAATGAACACCATGAAGGAATATGATCTCTCAAATGTAAATCCTCCCAAGCTCATCCACTGAAAAGGCCTATTCGATAGGTATTTAGTGAGCGACCTTGGTCATCCTGTCAAAAATCACCCATACCACATCATTGCCTCGAGTAGATCTCTAAAAACCCTTAAAAAATCCATAGTAATATCATCCCATTTCCATTTTAGAATGGATAGAGGTTTTATAAGTTCAGTAGGCCACTGGTTCTCCGCCTTTACCTATTGACAGGTGGAACACCATGTAATAAAGTCCCCAATTTACCTCTTCATACCTATCCACCAATACTGGAGGCATACATCATGGTACATCATGGTAATACCAGGATTTACTCCCCATTTATAACTATGATACCCCATATCAATTCTTTATATATGTATATAGGTAACCAGACATGCCCTTGAATGTTCACAATCTCATCCTCATTGATAACCCAACTAAGTAGTGGGTCCTCACCCGAGACACTCTCCCTCAGGAACAAGCCCTTGAGATTAGAAAACTGTCTCATCTTTAACCACCCTATAAGATAATATTTCACTTCCAAGGATAATAAAAAAGGATTCCCATGATCCTCTTGAACCTCTAGATTCATCTAAAAAAAGAGATCCATCAACTGCCACTCACTACTGGCCTCTTAGATAGTATATTTCAGAGTCTTCCATATCGAAGTGTTAGTCACTACTTTACCCTTCCCAGGCATATAAGTGAGCTCAAAGTCAAATGAATTTAGGTATTCGATCCATCTTCACTACCTGAGATTCAGGTAATGTTGTGTAAATATATACTTTAGGATTTTGTGGTATGTGTACACCAAAAAATGATCTCCCATAAAGTAATGCCTCCAACAATGCAAGGCATAAACCATAACTTCTATCTTGAGATAATGAGTTAGGTAATTCCACTCATGTGACCTCAAATGGAGAAACCCATATACCACAACTCGCTCATCCTATATTAGTACTACTCCTAGACTGATACCTAATGCATCATAAGAAACCGTATAACCTATTCTAGAATCATGTAAAATCATGATTTATGTTGAAGTAAACCTTTCTCTCAATTTCATAAAGGCTATTTTATAGGCTTCAAACCATAAAAAATTAACATCCTTTTTAGTTAATATAGTAATAGTCACTTCTAGGTGTAAAAATTCTTGGATAAAGTGCCTATAATATCCATCCAACCCTAAGAAAATCTATATTTCAAAGACTTTCTTGGGATTCACCCATGATACCATATATCTCACCTTCTTTGGGTCAAAATATACTCCAATATCTAAGATAATGTTACCTATTAAGTGAATTTTATTGATCCAAAAGTGGAACTTTGTGAGATTAGCATACAAATGATTCTCTCTTATGTATTTAGTATGATCTCAAGATATTTGGCATGTTTGTGTCAAGAGTGAGAATACAAAAATATTTCATCCATGAAGACTACCACAAAAGAATCCATATAAAGGTGGAAGACCCAATTAATCAAGGCTATGAAATATGCAGGTGTGTTTGTAAGACCAAATGACATAACCAGATACTCATAAAGTCCATATCTAATATGGAAATACATACATGGTATATCTAAAGGCTTTAATCACACATGATGATAGCTTGATTTTAAATCTATCATTGAGAATATCCTTTCTCCTTAGATTTACTTAAATAGATCTTCTATGCAGGGTAGAGGAAACCTATTCTTGATTGTAAACTAGTTCAATTAATGGTAAACCACACAAAGTATGAGGGTCCCATTATCCTTCTTGGTGAACATCACAGATGAACCCCAAAGATAAGTACTGGGTATTATAAAACCCTTAACTTCCAAGTTCTCTACCTACTTCTTGAGTTCCTAAAGCTTAGTAGGTCCCATCCTGTAAGGTGGAATGGACATTGGTGTTACTCCAAGAACTAGTTAAATAGCTAACTCCACCTATCTTTTAGAAGGTAGTATATAAAAGTCATCAGTAAATACATCCCTGAAATGATCCACTATAGGATAGAAATCTACACATTGTTTTACCTGATCTCACATAAAAAGACAATAAATCTAGTTTGTTACTCTATCCATCCCATGATTCTTCGGTCCATATCAAATTTATTAGACACCCAATTCACCCTTATGAATATTGGTACCACCCTCAAGTGAGGTAAAAGACACCCTACGATGATAGAAATCAACATGATCATGATAAGATACTTACCAATCCACCCTGAGTATGATGTCGAAGCATGTAATCTTGAGGAAAAAGTGTTTTCATGTAAAAAGATAACCACCCAACTCATGTGGACATTCCTTACATTAGTGTACACTCTTAGATAAGATCCCCAATGATGTGTCGAGATTCATTATGCCAAAATAGTACTCCATTTCTAGACCCAGACTTTCCATAATTTCCAAAAATATGAAAGAATACAAAGAAACTATATCGAATAAGGAAGATACTAAATTAGAGGCAATAAGAATAGTAACTAAAACTTTAAAAGGTCTAGAGCTCTGATCCTACAGCATAAGACACACTACATGTAACTTTCTTGATCCACGACCCTGATCTACAACTTGAATACCCTGAGTAGACCCACTCTACTGGTGATACATCTCATATGATTGGATTCCATGGCCATGACCACATCCTCATCCCGATTGGCTGGTAGTAGTCCAACTCCATACCTGGTGAGGAGATACTTATCCCACTCTTGAAGGCGGGGATGGTGCAAATCCCCCCACTAGGAACATATGGTAAAGTCCTAAAAAAAATAGTAAAGATTAACCATATTACTGAAACCTCAACACTAAATAGGGTCCTTGGAGAACTGGGGATTCTTATTCCTTGGATTCTTAAATTAGTTACACACCACGTAACTATCAGTAGATTTCATCTTACTATCGCTGCCCCCATGAGCATACTGAAAGTGTTTTTCCCAAAACTTGAAAACTACTTCCATGTCTTGGTACTGAACCACCTTGGCCTACAATATCATCTTATATTAGGTTATACTTAGTGATAAGGTCTAGGTTCAGTATTTTAGGAATGATCATTAACCAGAAAACATTCACCTGGGATTGGATGGTGTACACAAGCCCATCCTCAAACCATTTCACTGTCATCAACTTTTCACCAGAAATTGTCAGTGTGAAGCATTAAAGTTAAGTGAAATGAGATAAACACTCCATCACAGATATAAAACTCTATTAAAGGTGCATAAAATACCAAGCATGGTCCCCACTTAGTGTCTGAATGAAGAAGTAGTCATAGAAGACAATATGAAAATTTACCCAGAATATACCCTGAAGACGATCTGCCTGGGAGATAACATACCACCATCTATTAGAATAATCAAACAAGATATAGGTTTTTTATATTTACAATCCTCTCTAAATGAATCTCTATATGCTCAAAAATAGATAGCATGACCTCCATCCATGACTCAATAGCCCGGGGGCCACTATCCTTTGATAAAGTAGGTGGATTCTGCTACTAGAATTGTCATGTGAACTCTACCATAGTAGGGGAAGGTCACTGATCTCCCTATATGGACTATATAAATCATAAGAATCTCTCTTGGAATTGATCATTGATACCTAAATTAGTAATAACATGTGGTTACATAGGTGGCACTACTAGAGAAAATACTGGTGGCTCAGGGGCCACCACCTTTGGAGCATGGTCCTCACGACCCTCCTGGAGCATGAATCAAGGACTTCATGGTGGAATAACTATAAAATTATAAATTTATGCTTCAAAATAAAAATTGATAACAAAATTGATATCAAAATAAAAGAAAAGGATAGGTATATATCCTTCCTATAGAAGAGTCACTTCATCTTCTTTCTCTTAAAGCTAGGTCTGGGCAATGTATAAAACCATATGAAATTATAAGAGACAATACCTATTTCCCACTACTAAGGTCAGGTATGGGTCAAGTTCTTTATTTCACAATGGAGGTTCTCGTATACGAAGTGTCAATTTAAAGGTATAGAGGAAAACACCCTTTACATTGCAATTGAAACCCCATTTAACAGTAACCTTTTTATTTAATAATTTAAATTCATTTAAGTTTTTAATCATTTATATGTATGTATGAATCATGGTCCAGTTAGATGAGTCACTATTTCCAAGTTATAAAGGTATAAGCTTTATAAGTTGTAATTGAAACATCATGTAACTATGACTCTACCCTTAAATTTGGTATCAAGATGTAACTTCTTGTATAAAATGATTTGATTAGATGAATCACCATTACCAATTTATATATGTGCATGCTTCATAAATTATAGTCGGCATTCATGTAATCAAATAAACTAATGTTTCATCCCATTTGACCAATGGTCCATGGTTCAAACAGGGAATAATTAGTTAATTAAGGTGCCAACATATGGGAAAACACCATTTAGGTTGATGAAAACACATTAATTAATCGAATTATTCTATCCCTATAAGAAAAAGTATCACATTTTTGAATATAACAGTCAAGGCACCAAAAATATACAGTATACAATGCACAAAATAATATAAACATGACATGTCATATGCAAGAAATGTAAATCCTTAGGTTCCTACTATGATGTAGGAGATGATACCTCCTTACCATACCAAGAAAAGAAAAGAATAAATTTATAATAATAAAAAAAATAATTCCACAAATCATGTGCGTCACCCAATGGTGGAATCATTACAACTATAATACGAAAAAACCAGAACAATAATCCCCTTCCCAGGTAATTTTGTTTTTCCCTGTACATGGGTAAGATACTCCCAAGAACAAAATCATTATCAAATTTCAAAACATTAATAGTATCCCGTATAATAACCCAAATAGTAAGACAAAATGAAAAGAGGGTTTTAATACCACTTTGTAGCATATCGAACCCAATTCAATTTAAGTAACTAAACCTGGTTGGCCACATGGCCTCAAGCACACCTTCCTGTACACCATAAGCTTCTAACTAGTAGTGAGGGTCTATGATGGTATAGTGGGGAGACTGTACCCTCATGATCAGAGTGTATAATAACAGAATAAAATAACATTAATCAGTGGAAACGATATAAAAAATGAACCGCAAAAGTATAAACTATCCAGATATAATAAACAGGCAGAAACAAATCAATATCATATACAAAATGATTCCATGTATGTATGATATTAAAAAGGTAATACATGGAAATAGAGTAGTAGGAATATAAAACATGATATAAAAAAATAACAGACAAAAAGGCCAAAAGATGTCTCCAATAGTATCATGAGAATAAGATCAGTCCTCTACTCCCATACTCCATCCTAGATAGGAAATCAATCATCCAAGGTTAAACCCTTTACTTTGTCCCTACCTACAACCAAGAGGTCTGTTTGGGTACTAATCAACATCCTGAATAGGGTGTGAGATATAATCAGTAGGTCAACACCAATGGCATCTAGTATGATCCTGAAAATGTATATGAAATGAAAGTGTGTAGATATAACAATGTAAATCGGACCTATAAATTGTAAATGATCCAGATTTGGTTTCTAAAGGACACCAGACTGGCACTATCTATATCTGTATAAGCCTGGATATCTCTAAACATGTGTCACCACACACACATATATATATAAGTATATGTGTATATGTGTATATATATATATGTATGTATATATATTCACTATATATATAGTAACATATATAACTATATATATAGATATGTAGTGATATCCAAGACCTGAGGCTTAACTCAGGAGTCCATGCATAGTCATGAGGGTCTCATAGATTAATAAGGGACACCATGCCCAAGTATCATGAGCAATAAAGGAAACCATACCGTGTATCATAAATTACAAGGGATTCCATTCCCAATTATCATAAATCATAAGGTATTCCATGCATGAGTATCACATTTAATAAGGGATTCCATGCCTGAGTATCATGAAACATAAGGGACACCATGCCCATGTATCACATTTAATAAGGTATTCTATGATCAAGTATCATGAATCATAAGGGATTCCATGCCTTTGTATCATATGTAATAATAATTACCAGTCATTCTTCAATATAATCAAAGATATGGTTTCGAACCATTCTATATTTCATTTAGTTAAGGTCATAATCCACTATTTATATACGAGTAATATGACATGTTCTTACTACTCACTTTTAATTTAATTAAAATAAGTCATTCAATTAGGAAACAAACCAACACCACTTAGAAGGTGGTTTGGACACATCAATATTTAAGAAGTTAATGGAATTTAATAAGCAAACCCAAATGGGAGGCACTGGTTGAAGGTGTAACGTCCTAACTTGGATTAACCTTGAACCAGCAGCCGAACTGATCACCACATGACCTCAAGTGTGTCTCCCCATATGCCATATGATACCAAATAATAGCGAGGGTTTATAGATAGTCAGTGGGGAGACTATACCCTCATATTTAGAGTGCACAATAGAAATAGATAATAAACTCAGACAACAATGGAAGAAGATATAAAATAATAATTAATATAATAATGAAAATTGCCAACGACAGTTTATATAATGCATTCATGTCATGGTGATACATATCAAAAAGAAGTAAACAAAACAACATGCTTTACATTCCAATAAATAAATAAAGAAAAGACTCAAAGATCCAAGGGTAATTTGCATGAGAATCCTGAGCCCACTCTCGATCCTTTTCTCCTAACTCCCAAGTACAAGTAACAGCCACAGGCAAAGGTCCACTTTCCTACAAACAAGAAAGTCCACTCGGGTACCCCAATGCAATGGAGGCCCAGATAGGGTGTGAGATATACATCTCAGTAGGCCGGAACCAACAGTTTTCTAGCTCAATATAGAAAATGTAATATAAAAAATAGTGTGAAGATATAACAAGGAAATAACATAAATAAATAAATAACCAACAACCCATCTAGGTTCCAAAGGGACACATGATGGTGATACCTGCTTCGGCCCATAGCTGGAATAATATTCTGTATAATAAATAACCAATAACCCATTCATTATTGTCATTCATTTGGTTTTGAATGTCATGTCAAACACCACAATTCTCATTCAGTGTAATCTTTATGTATAACACCCCAATTCTCATTCTGGTGTAGATCACCATGTCTAACACCTTACATCTAAGTGCTTAGATAACTATTGGGGAGGAACGCCATGTTCAAGTCCTAACTTCTACGTTGGTCTAGAAATCCATGTTTGGAACCCACATTCTTATTCATTTACATCATTTGATAACTATTGGGGAAGAACGCCATGTCCAAGTACCAACTTCTCCATTGGTCTAGAATGTCATGTCTAGAACCCACATTCTCATTCATTAATTAATTCACAAATTAATTAATCCAATCTCAATAATTAATTCCTCAAGAATTATCCACATTCATTCCCTTACTAATCCAATGATTAGTGAAACATATCAAAAACCACTAGTCAACCCCACAATTAACTAATTCCAGAATTCCATTAATAAATTCTTCAATTAATTAATATATTAACACAAATCTCATCCCATAATTAATTTTCCACAATTAATTATCCAGTCCAAATCACAACTTTTCATAATTAATCTCACAATTAATTATCTTAATCAAACATCAAGGCACATAATTAATCCACCATTAATTATTTCAACATAGTAACTTCCACATCTCATAATTAATCCTCAAATTAATTATCTATATTATAAACTCAAGAACATAATTAATTAACAATTAATTATTCCATTATAAATCTCATCTTTCTATAATTAATTTCCATAGTTAATTATCCAATACAATACTAAGAAAGCATATAATTAATTAGAGGATTAATTATGAGATGTGGAAGTTACTATGTTGAAATAATTAATTCCGTGATTAATTATCTCAACTCATCTCGTCCAATACTCATAATTACCGCTTAACCTAAGTGCGTCAATATGTAAAGGGAAGAAATAGAAAATTACATAACAAAAAGATAAACAAACATATGAGTCTAAACATTATGTTTTTAGCTTGAAGGCATCACACCTCCATTGGAGAGGTTTTATTACAAAAATGTGATTTTGTAATCTAACAAATTATTTAACACAAGGAAGTTCATTCCAGAATTTCAGTTCAAATTATCCAAAATTAGTAAATCAACAAAAACTGCATTTTTCCAATTAGAGTAAGGTTGAGGACCCTACCTCAAGGAATTTTCTAAGCCAATACCTTCTAACTTAAACCACAACTCTCTCGCACACACGCACTTCCACAATATTGCGTGTGCGTACTAGGAATTGGTCGCATCACCCCAAATATGACGGCGGTGAACCAAATCAAGATGAACCACCATGCCTTCAGTGGAGATTGTCAAAATACTGATCAATGGGTCTCGAGACATCATCTGCACCACCTAGAATCGGAAGAAAGGAAGAAACCAAATTAATCTCGGTCCTTAGGGTTTTGGACTAACAAAGACCGGGCAAAGGAGAGCCGAGACGACCGATGTAAAGTAAAAAAGATGTAGAGAAGGACCTACCTCAATGAGATTGACAACTTCCATGGAGGAACCACCATGATCCGATATGCAGAGGGGATCTAGGAATAGGGGTTGGTGAGCCTCCACCATGGGAGAGGAGGGGGTCACGCCTCATGCAGGAGGAGGAGATGGGGTGTTCTTCCCTCTTATTTTATCCCTCAAATAACCCAATTATATTTTAAAGAATTAATATAATAATAATAATAATAACAACCATATTATTATTATTTTCTTTTAATTTAAATGCTTCTTTGATAAACCCCATAATTCCCCCATTACACATCATTTAATTAAATTATCCTCCAATGAATTTAATTAAATAAATTCTCCAACTTATCATTATTTAATTAAATTCTCCCAACACAATTTAATTAAATAAAATCCCCATATTTTATTATATAATTATATTCATCGTAATCTTGAATTTAATTAGATAAAACCCCAACTCCAAATTTATTCCTTATTTAATTAATTTCCATTCACCTAGATTTAATTAAACAAAACTTAAAATCATTATCATTTAATTAAATTCTATCAACATTAATTTAATTAAATGAAACCCTATTTCACATAAATTAATTAAATTCCACTTAACCCATAATTTAATTAAATAAAAACCCCCATATCACGACATTTAATTAAATCCCTCTCAGCAAATAATTTAATTAAGTAAATTAACCTAAAACCCAAAATTGGGTAAGACACACAGTTTGGATCGTACAGTCTGGAAAACCATGCTCCAATCATACAGAACCTTCTGTCTATGGAACCCACTTCGCACAGTCTGTCCCATATGGTTTGCCTAACAGTGTGCAAACTGTGCAAGAATCTTTGTTTAAGACACTCACCTCACATGGGTTGTTCCGCACGGTTTGCCTAATCCTGCACAGACCGTGCGTGCACCTTTTTCTCCCAAAATTAATCTGCATGATTTCCTATAGAAAGTCACATGCTTTAACAGGTCATGCGACAATCATGGGTTCTCTACCGTTCCTTAAAAACCTGAATTTTCTCGATCCGACACTCGCAAATTCCAATTAGCCTTCTAAGAAACTCCTTGAGCCTTTACCCAAGCCTGATATAAACACGTTTAAATGATCCCAACTTGAAAAAATTCATCCCAAGGATTGGTTTTAAGATTGACCCATCCAAAAAACAAAAAAGTTCAAAAACTTTTTTATTTTAACTTGGTTAAAAAACACGGGACTTTATAATTTACCCACCTTAAAAACTTCTCATCCCCGAGAAGCCATTGGGAACTACTACAACATTAACGAACCCACCAGGGTCATAAATTCTTGTTCGAACAATCACATTGTGTTTCTAAACACAAAAAAACCTTTAACCAAATCACAAGATTAATGACTTAAGCCTTTAAAAACATGATCCAACGCTCATAATCCAAACCAAAACATTAAAACTACACATAACCAAGCCCAAGCAACTAGAGACATGATATGTTACATCTCCTCAACCACCCACTCATTGGTTCTTTCCACCAATGGTCTTAGAATATAATGGTCAACTCCCAAACCATGGATCTTTCCTTGAAAGAAATATCCAACCCATAAACCCACACTCACCCTTGAACCGATGACGTGACTTTAAAATGATTCCATCACAAACCGAATGTAACCAAAGTCATCAATCGACTTCTGGTGACCTCTGAAAGTATAGCCATCACAAGGATACTTTAAAACTATCATTTCTCAGCATGAATAAAGGCGTAACCCAAAGAACCATGCATCCCATATACAACCCAAATAAAAACCAGTTATTAAGCCTAATGAATTTTAAAACTTTTAAAACTTTAGCACGATGTAAGTCTGATTATATTCCAGTGCCTCCAAGATGAGATCAAGGTAGGGGAAATATTTTTCTCATTCAGAAGAGCACACTAAGAGTAAACCTAGTTCACCAAAAGATCAGTCGAACTATCACTAATCAACTCTTTATAAAAAAGGATCGGCTTCTCCTACCAACACGTCATGAAACAAACCTTGATGCCTACATTACCCAAGGAATCCTTGTTCCTTCAAATCTTACCACTAAAATTATTCCAAAAACATACCAATGCGATAATACCCACCTTAAGAGTGTCCATGTCATCGAAGAAAAGATCAGTCGCTCACAAGCAAACTAGTTTAGAAACACCTTAAACGCACGTGTGACCTTCCACGAACCACGATCACCACATCAACATCTCACATAAAAGTTGAAACTTAAACCTATCGACATGTCAAAACACCCGAGTCCCAATTTTTTTTTCTTGAGCAGTGTGATGAAATTACCTTAAAGGCCATAAACTCTACTCTGGAGTTAACCCAAGGATGTCTTAAACAGCTGACCATGCCCAAGGCACGTCTATCCCGCTGAACCAAGAATTCTTCATTACTTATTCCCATATCAAGATTCAAGATATAACGATCACCCCTCTAAACATGGGTGTCATTATTTAAAACCCAAAAGTCCTACTAGGGTCAACAACACTCAAAGGTACCAACATTGAAATCTCATAGTGGAAACAAGGCATCTTTAGCTCTAAGGGTGATACCTACCATGACTATTCCCTTATAAAGCATACACACTGACCTTATCTCTTGGTCACACAAAATAGAAAACACTAGGCTCAAAATCCCCCTTTCATTTTAGCCATTTCATTTAATTCATTTCAACCTATAAAAATTTGAATGATTTTTAACAAACCCACAAGTACTATTCCACAACAAGGAATTTGGTCTTAAAACAACTCCCCATGGGAAAAATAGGCAAGCTATAACAAACTTCCTATTTAACACTTAACATTAAGCATCATTTCATTTTTAAGTAGGAAATTTAGAATCTAAATTCCTTTTAATCAGAAGGCGACCTTTGAGGGTCCCATTTATTCAAAACATCCAGGTTTTTCAAAAAGTAACCCTATAACATTTTAGTTTCACAAAACTCAACACTTTTACATTTATAACCATTTTCAAACACATTATGGTTATACAAGGCTCAGTCACATGGGTGGCCATCTACCAATCGATAAGGCACCCATACACCTTACCACTGACATTTGGATCCCATTTATCACATCAAATTTCCATTCAAAATTTTAATTTTAACAGCCACTTTTTCAATCATTTGAATGCACAGGTTACCCTTTTCCAGTTATAAGGCACCCATAAACCTTAAAATTGAAATTGGATCCCATTTTGAACACAATAAATCAATTTTCTACTCATGAAACCATTTACACATCAAAATATCTCTAGCATGTTATCATAAGTAGTAACACAACAACATGATATAATACAGAAGCATAGAACTACATCAAAACATGATAATAACATATGCAACATGGCATATAAACACACAAGCATGTTATATTTATCACTGAAACATGCTATATAAAGAGGCATGCTAAATCAAATTAAAACATAGAATTTCACCCAAGGCACACAATAAAAATTAATAGGCATACTAATAATTCAACTAAATGGCATGTCATATGATTGGAATGTGAATCTCTAAGTGGCTAAGATGATGCATGTAATACAATTTCCTTTCCATATCAGGAAAAGGAAAATTTTCAACATTCTCAAAATCAATAAGCAGTGGAAAATACACCAGTCACTCAAGGTGAAATCATATTAACTATAAAATCAAACAACATAAAAATCAATTCCCATCCCTAGACACTTGGTCATTTCCCGTACATGGGGTAATTGGTCCTAAGCATGACTATTAACTGAGCACCGACACTTTCCCAGTCTCCTGTCTACCAACCCAAAATAGAAAGACAATGGAAAAAATAAAGAAAACCTAAAGCCTCTGATACCACTTTGTTACATCCCAACCCAGGTTACCCTCGAACCAGTAGCTGGATTAGTCACCACATGACGTCAAGCGTGTCTCCCTGTATGTCAAAGTATGTTGACTAGCAACGAGGGTATATGGATAGTCAGTGGGGAGACTATACCACCATATTTAGAGTGTATAACAGAAATGTATAATAAACTCAAACAACATCGGAAGTAGATATAAAAAATAATTAACTAAATAATGAAAATGGAAAATTCTAGTTTATACAATGGATGCATGTCATGGTGATATATAACAGAATGCAATAAAAAAACATTCTTTAAATTCCAATAAATAAATAAAGAAAAGACTTAAATCCCCAAGGGCGATCTCCATGAGAATTTCGAGCTCCATCTTTGTCCTTTTCTCCTAACTCCCAAGTACAAGTAACAACCATAAGAAAAGGTCCACAGTCCTGCCAAAAACAAAGTATACTCTGGTACCCCAGTGTAATGGTATCCCAAATAGGGTGTGAGATATACATATCAGTAGGCTGGAAACACCAGTTTTCTAGCTCAATCTAGACAATGAAATATAAAAAAATAATGTGCAGATATAACAGGGAAATAACAAAACTGAATAAATAACCAACAACATGTCCAGGTTCCAAAGGGACACCTGACGGAGATACCTGATTTGGCCCGTAGCCAGAATAAGAGTCTGCACAAGAATCATAAAATCATATTTATCAAGCATAAATACCTTTCAACACAATACCAATTATTATCTATTTAATCATTTATTATCTCCAAAGGTTCCCATTGTTTCCCATATATCAATACTAACTTTGGATCATGATAGAATTCTAATAATTCTCAAACTTTATTTATTTAATCATATTTAACTCGGGTTTGATCCACATCTCTCATTTATTTCATACTTTATTATTTTCATTCATTTGGTGTTGAACTCCATGTCAAACACCCTAATTATCATTCGGTGTAGATCACCATGTTTAACACCCCAATTCTCATTCTAGTGTAGATCTCCATGTCTAACACCTTACATCTAAGTGCTTAGATAACTATTGGGGAGGAATTCCATGTTCAAGTCCTAACTTCTACGTTGGTCTAGAAAGCCATATCTAGTACCCAAATTCTCATTCATTTACATCATTTGATAACTATTGGGGAGGAATTCCTTGTCTAAGTCCCTACTTCTCCATTGGTCTAGAACGCTATGTCTTGAACCCACATTCTCATTCATTAATTAATTCACAAATTAATTAATCCAAGCTAAAAAATTAATTCCTCAAGAATTATCAACATTAATTCCCTTACTAATCCAAAAATTAGTGAAACATATAAAAAACCACTAGTTAACCCCACAATTAACTAAGACCATAATTCCATTAATTAATTCATCAATTAATTAATATATTAACACAAATCTCATCCCATAATTAATTCTCCACAATTAATTATCCAGTCCAAATCACAACTTGTCATAATTAATCGCACAATTAATTATCTTAATCAAACATCAAGACACATAATTAATCCATCATTAATTATTTCAATATAGCCAATAAAACATATCATAATTAATCCCCTGATTAATTATCTATATTATAAACTCAATCACAAAATTAATTCACAATTAATTATTCCATTATAAATCCCATCTTTCTATAATTAATTTCCACAATTAATTATCCAAAACATTATTACAAAAGTATATAATTAATTCCCAAATTAAATATCTCAATTTCAATTCTCTAGGTTCATAATTAATTCACAAATTAATTATCTTAACTTATCCAAATCACTATCTCATAATTAATTCCCTGATTAATTATCTCAACTTATCCCGCCCAATACTCATAATTACCGCTTAACCCAAGTGCATCAATTTGTAAAGGGCAGAAATAGAAAATCACATAACATCAAGCTAAACAAACATATCAGTCTAAAAATTACATTTTTAGCCTGAAGGTAGTACACCTTCGTTGGAGGGATTTTATTACAAAAACAAGATTATGCAATATAACAAATTATTTAACATAAGGCAGTTCATTCCAAAATTTCAGTTCAAATTATCCAAAAGCAGTAAATCAACAAAAACTACATTTTTCCAATTAAATCAAAGTTGGTGACCCTACCTCAAGGAATTGACTGAGCCAATGATTTCTAACTTAAATCAAAACTTTCTCACGCACACACACTTCCACAATATTGCGTGCACGTACTAGGAACTGGTCGCATCACCCCGAATATGACAGCTTTGAACCAAATCAAGACAAACCTCCACAACTTCAGCGACGATTGTCAAAATATGGACCAACGGGTCCTGAGACATCATCCGCACCACCTAGAATCAGAAGAAAGGAAGAAAAAAAATTAATCCCAGGCCTTAGGGTTTTGAACTAATAGAGACTAGGAGAAGGAGAGCCAAGATGACCGATGTGAAGAATGAAACATGCAGAGAAAGACCTACCTCGATGAGATAGATAACTTCTATGAAGGAACCACCCCAATCTGGCACGTGGAAAGGATCCAGGAAGAGGTGGTGGTGCACCTCCACCATGGGAGAGGAGGGGGTCGCACCTCACATAGAAGGAGGAGATGGGGTGCACCTCCATCTTATTTTCTCCCTCAAATAACCCCAATTATATTATAATAAATAATATAATAATAATAATAACAATAACAACTATATTATTTTTATTATCCTTTAATTTAAATGCTTCTTTGATAAACCCCATAATTCCCCCATTACACATTATTTAATTAAATTATCCTCTAATGAATTTAATTAAATAAATTCTTTAAATTATCATTATTTAATTAAATTCTCCCAACACAATTTAATTAGATAAAATCCCAATTTTTCATTAAATAATTAGATTCATAATAACCTTGAATTTAATTAGATAAAACCCCAACTCCACATTAATACTCATTTAATTAAATTATATTCACATGGATTTAATTAAATAAAACTCCAACTAATTATCATTTAATTAATTTCTCTCAACATTAATTTAATTAAATGAAACCCTATTTCACATCAATTAATTAAATTCCTCTCAACCCAAAATTTAATTAAATAAAAACCCCCATATCACAACATTTAATTAAATCCATCTCAACCAGGAATTTAATTAAATAAATTAACCTGAAACCCAAAACTGGGTAAGCCACATGGTTTGGCTCACACAGTCTGGAAAACTGTGTGCCAACCATGTAGAACCTTCTGTCCAGGGAACCCACTTCGCATGGTCTGTCCCGTACGGTTTTCCTAACAGTGCACAGATTGTGCGAGTGTCTCTGTTTAAGTCACTCACCTCACATGGTTTCTCCCACACAGTTTTCCTAAACATGCATAGACTATGCATGAACCTTTGTCTCCCAAAATTAAGTTTCATGGTTTCCTGTAGTAGGTCAGATGGTTTAACAGGCCGTACGACAGCCGTACGCTCTACTATTCTTAAAAAACCTGACTTTTTCTGATCCGACGCTCCCGAATTCCAACTATCCATCCGGGAAAATCCTCGAGCCTTTAACAAAGCCTGATATAATCACATTTAAATGATCTCAACTCGCGAAAATTATTCCCAAGGCTTGGTTTGAAGATCGACCCATACAACAAATGAAAAATTTCAAAAACTTTTGTATTTTAACCCATTTAAGATACATAGGACTTTACAGAAGGGGATATCCTCCATCAAGGACAAGGTTTATGATGTAATTTCTAATATTTCTAACAAATAAATTTATAATAATACATATTTTTGAGTCAACATGTGGAAATTCCAACATGTATCATGACGAAACATGATATAAAGCAACTCTACTTTATGGAAAAGTACTAGACCACCTACCTTAAGGTGGTAGATGACTCCTCATTCAGTATTGGCTTTATATTTTGAAGTATAATGGGAGAAATTTAAAAAATAGATAAATTATATAAAAATAGGAAATATTAACTCTCCAAGAAATAGCTACCACGAGGGAGAGATAAAATAAGGAATAATGAGGATTGAAGCACTTACCGATAGCTATTAAACACAACTGAAAATAGAATAATTAGAGTCTAGGTGAAGGTGGTGGCTCAAAGCCTATATTGGAAGATAAAGAGAGAGATCCAAGTGTTTTGGAGGTTTTTCATGATTTGGGAGAGGAAAAAGGGAGGATAAACTTAAAATAAATCTGGAAAAAATGAGAATTTCACCCCATTTTAAAGGGTTTATGGTTTGGCCACAAAGTTTGGCCAAATTGTGAGCCAACCATGCACACCCATTGCCTAAGTGGTACTAAGTGTGTGGGATAGGCGCACAGTTTTGGAAAACTATGTGCAACCCATGCTTCCCAATACAGTACCCTATATAGTTTAACCAAACTATACGGCCTTAGGGGAAAAGTTTAAAAAAACCATGCGGCCCACCTGTTTTCTCCAAAATTTAGGGCTCCAGGCTCTTAAAGATCCCTGAAAACTCTTGAAACATTCCTTAATATCTTGGTAACTTCCTTAAGGATAAAAAAAAATATTTAAATTGAAATTTAAAGGATATTTATCACATGAGAAAATTTGGGATGCTACAATAACATTTGGATATTATATCCAAAGATATATGTGTTTGAAATAACCATTATCCATTACATCCCTCTACACACATATATAGGGAAAACTATCCACCATTCATAATAGTACATAATAATACTAAGAGAAGAGAATAGGTCCAGAGGGGGAAGTCATCCATCTATTCTCACCATCAAGATATTCGGGAAAACACCCTCCTAGAGTCCACTAGGTGTCAGTCTCCCTAACGAACATGGATGAGGTAGCATATGAAATCACAAAACATATGGGATATAATATATCTCAAAATCACACTATAATAATAACCCATTCCAAGGATAAAATAAAACTATTGTTACCTAGAAACTTGGCTATCACTGCTAGGGACTAGACATCCAATAAGAACACAAGAATTTAAGGAGAAATATTAAGTTCATTATTTTCTTTTAACATTTTACTTCATATTAATTAATTCATTAACCAATAATTATCATTATTACAATTAAATTTAATTGACCATATAAGTGAAGTCCATGCCCTCTAGTAATAATCCAACTGAGTATATGATTTCTAAGGATTAACATTAACATTTACATTCCAGCAAGAACCAACCCCATAGGCTAAACATTTATTAAAAATTATTACCACTACATAATTCCAAGTGCTCTATTAAAACATACTAAGCTTCCATAAATAGATGCAACCAAACACATATAGCTACCTCAAGTAGTGGGAAAATGAATTAAAATAAAACAAACAACCTGACCATCTGATCATTAAATAGATTCATTAACAATAATCATCCAACTTAAGCACAAAAATAGGTAATACCATATTCAACCCATTCCATCATCTTCGATGCCATCCCTAACACCCAAATGCATATAACCATGAATCTTGATGTCACAAGTGTCAACTTCTTCCAAAACCTCAGGCCTACCCACCCATATCCCATCATCAATACCATGCTCACATTACATAGTATAACAAGTTTCATATCCAGAGCACACAAAAGGTAGAAAGGAAAAAATAAGGTCAATAGGGAAATTATGCCCTAAAATATGGCATTTAGCCTTTACTTGCAACCTGGCTCTCACGGGCCCAACATAAGGCATCTATCCTTCATAAGAAAATGGACAATCTTAACCCCAAATAATTATATTTATCACACAACCGATTTTTATTCCATTTAGAATTAACCAATTCATTTATTACTGGTTATGTCTATGGGTAACCTAAGGTATCAGCTATGATAAGGTATTGAAAATAATTAGACATGCTCTCTTGAATTTTCCATCTTAAATAAGATTTAAAGGAAACAATAATTCATTATCATTCCTTTTCAATCTCATTATCATTAAAAATCACTTCATATTCAAGTCCTTTATCCAATTACATTAACACATGGAATAACACATTCAATTAAACATGAATTTTTCATCAATTTGAATTATCATCAGATTACAAGATATACCAGATTCATTAAACACTAATATTTAATTATTTATCAAAAAAAAACAATTAATTTACAAAAATTACACTCTTTACCAGTTTCATCATTTTAAACATTCTAATATAAGAATAACCACACACACTAAACAAATCATATCATGGATAACACACTATATAGAAAATCAAGAGGCAAATCATTATCACAATGGAAAATAATAACATTCTATCACTAAAAGTAAACCAATTTCATTCTTTAACCCAATTTAATATTCTTTAGGTTAACTTCACCACCATACAATGGGTCAAACATTGGTCAATTTTTGTTTTCACATAAATAAATAAGAGAATAAATGAATCCCCTACCTCAAAGCTTCGACATTCTTCGCACAAGAACAGATCAATGTTGCGGATCTTTGATCACCTCTCTCGTAAGAAAAATGAATCCCTACATGGATTCATCACCAAAACCACACTAAAAAAACAATAAAAACTCCATTATAATGGTCAAGATCAATCTCAATATCATGGAATACGAGAATAGGAGGAAACATGATCAAACAAGAAAAAATGATAGAATATGAGGTAGATCTTACCTTAGATCACCATGGATAGATATTTAGAATTTATGGATTGAATCATATTCAAAGGGGGATTTAAAGCATTCCAAAATCACTTTGGGGTTCCTAGGGATCAAGTGGAAGAGATGAGAGAAAAGTGGGGTTGAGGGCCTTGAGGGTATTTATAAGTAGACTATTTTTATAAGACCATGATGTAACCCCTAGTACCATGCCACAACCTATTGAAAAATAGGAGGACTAAAACACAGTGTAAGGAGACCATACCACAACCCTCATTCAAACCCACATCCGAGATCCATGTATGGATCCATGATAAATATTATATTTAGCTAGGGAAAGGGACTATGATGCAGCCTACAACCCACACCGCAACTACCCCTAATTTGGAAGTAGCTTAAAAAATCCTCCCTGAGCTCCCCTACACTGCATCATGGAGACTGTACTATATAATCCTAGATTATGGATCAACCCATGGATCTACATTGCAACCTTTCCTAAAATGTTAGTGGCACCCCTTTCCCAATTTTCCCTCCAAAACCCTTGGAACCTATTCTAGGTGCCTCCAACACCCAAAAATCACAAAGGTAGGGATACTAGGATCCTAAAACATACATCAGATACCTCTCAAACCATTATCATCCTCAATAATACAAAAGCAAACCCAAAGAGAAAGAAATAAAAGGGGTTATCAAAAAAACCACCCCATGAGATACCTCTCAAGGATCTTGTCATCATAGAAGCTCAAACACCTCACTCATAGTAACAGATATTAAAACAATTCAAAAACAACAACATCTTCTAAATACTCTCCTGATGGAGATACCTCTCAAACGAGATCGAAGTTACTAAAAAACAAGGCATCAAGAATAGAAAACCATATCATAAACTAGAAAAGGTCAACATACACAAATGAGAAATGTTACAAGATAAGAACTAAACAAAAAATAGCTTAGGTTATTAAGCATGTATATGTAACTCACATTCCTAGGTACTTTACTCCATGAAAACATGTCACCACAATACACAAACCAAGGGAATAAAATTCCTACACAACACCTTCTCCTGGTGGTCTTGAATATCTATAGGATGCTCCTTGAAGTTCACATCATCGTTAATGTCGATCACACCCTAATAAATTATGTTATAATTATCATGAAGGTAATTAAGGATCTATAACATGTAAAAAACATCATGTATCTGGATCATATGTAGGGGAATTACTTTACAATACGTCATAGATCCAACGTATGAAAACACCTTGAAGCCTCAATAAACCAGGGAGAAAGATTACTCTTACAATTAAACCTAAACTAACCATGATGAGAAGTCACCTTTAAGAACACATGATCTCCAATGTTGAACTATAGAGGTATCCTCATATGATTGATATAATTCTTTTAATTATCCTTAAACCCTTTCATCTTTTCAGGAATCACCTGAACCATCTCTGTTATGTCCGGTATTAGATTTAGCCTGAGAATTACTGACTCTCTGAACCCAGTCCAACACAATGGATAATGACATAGTTGAATGTACAAAGCTTTAAATGATGACATAATAATGGTCAAGTGAAAACTATTATCATAAGAAAACTCAACCAAAGGGTATGTGTCTCATCCAAAAACTTCTAAAATCCAAGACACAAGAATGAAACATGTATTTAAGAGTCTTGATAGTCTGCTCTCTATGATCATCTATCTATGGATGAAAATAAGTGCTCAGGAATAGATGAGATCCAAAAGCATGATGAAGACCTCTCCAAACCATGGAGGTAAAATGATAATTACATTCAAATATGATGATCTTCTAGACTCCATGGAGCCTCACCACATCCTCCATATACTGCCTCAACAAAACCTCCACTAAGCTCGACTCCTTAACCACTATAAAGTGGGATGATTTTTTTAAACAATCCACTATCACCCATATAGAATCAAAGTCTTCCTGAGATCGAGTTAAATTGGTAATGAAGTACATTATGATTTACTCTCACATCCATTGAGAAATATCTAACAGCTAGAGAAAACTACCAAGAACAAAATGCTTGAACTTCACCTTATGACAGACAGAACATTGATACATAAACTCTATGACCATATTCTTCAACCTAGGACACCAAAACCACCCTCTTAGATATTGTTACATATTTATCATTCTAAGATTTACCTCTAAGGGTGAGATACGGAATTCATAGAGAACCATCTCATGAATCACCAAAGGGATGAAAATTTTCCCTTTTAAAAACATATGGTGGTATCTATCCTTTGACAAACCATTAGGGTATCTCCAAAAATAACTTGGAATCTCTAGACCTCCACCTCTAAATCCCCTAGCTAGGAATCGTCCACCTAATTTAACAAATATGAACACAATTTCATTTGGAAAATACAACCCCTACCTATAAACTCTCCCATATCAAGATGAATTGTTGGGAGATCTTCCATCACTCGCCATGAATCTCTAGATTCACACACAACATAATTATATGATTTTTTTCTTAGCACATCTACCATAACATTTCCCTTTACTGGTGCATAAAAAATCTCTAAGTCATAATCCTGTAATAATTACATCCACTATAATTTTTGTAAGATCAGTTCTGTCTAGGAGAAGACATACCTTGGCTCTTGTGATCAGTAAAAATCACAAAAATGCTTGCTAATGAGGTAATATTGATATAAAATTAAGGAAAACCAAACTAATTACAACTCAAGATCAAGGGTGGAATATTTATTCTCATGAAGTAGTAACTTATGAGACCCATAAGAAATAACCGATCTATGATGCATCGAAAAATAGCCCAACCCAAGATGTAATATATTACAAAAAACCTTAAACTGAACTCCCTCTACTATAAAAAAAGGGCTGGAGCACTGACCAACTTCTCCTTCAGGTACTCAAAATCTACCTAATGTTGGTCAGCCTATAATAATTCCCAATCCTTTCTAGTCAAGGACATAAAAGGATTCACAAATTAATATAAATCAACTAATAACCTTCAATAATATCCTACAAGAACAAGGAAAATCTATACTACTGTAATAGTCTTAGGGGATGCCCATGAAACAACTTCCTCTATCTAAGAAGGATCCACAAATAATCAATGGTGGGATATGAAATTCCCTAAGAAATGAACTTCATGATCCCATAACTCACACATTGGAATATTCTTGAATAGGTATTGATGACAAAGAACTCCTAAAATGGTATATAGATGCTCTACATGCTCCTCCTTAGGCACAAAGTACACAATGATGTCATCGATGGAAATCAACATGAATCGATCCAAGAAATATCTGAACAATGAGTTCATTAAAACCAAGAACATAGATAGATATTTTATAACTATAATCAGCATCACAATGAACTCATAATTCTTACGATGACATTGAAAAGTAGTTTTTAGAATATCCTTACCCTTCACCCACATTTGATAATATCCTAACCACAAATCAATCTTTGAGAACCAAATTATTCCCTTCAACTGATCAAATAAATCATAAATTCATGGAATAGGATATTGATTATTTACTATCACCTAATTCAAGAGATGGTAATAGATATAAAGACACAAACTTCCATTATCCTTATTCATGAAAAAAACTGGTACACCCTAAGGTGACACATTAGGCCGAAAAAAAACTCACCACAACAGATCATTGAATTTTAATCACATATCTAAAAAAATCAGAAGGCACCATCCTATATGGAGACATCAAGATAGGAGAAATAAAAATATGTATCTCAATACCAAAATCAATTTCTTTTTAAGGGGGAAACACTAAAAACTCCTCAAGAAAAATATTAGGTTACTCTTCCATAGCCCTGGGAAACACCATCAGCTGAACCTCCAGTGAACTCATCATCAGCTTGGACATCAAGGAAGATAAGGATGAAACATGAATTTAAACCATCTAAGGGAATATTTCACTAGAGAACACCACATAATCTCTACCAGCATCATATAATACAACCTTTCTCATGAAGAAATCCATAACATACTCCACCAAATATGAACAATCCATAATGAGGATGATGTCATATGGATTTATCTATGAACATAGAAAGTATCCCCAAGAGCAGTGCTTCTATAGAACTAGATCAAAGTCTCTACATACTTTATATAGATAATATTGACCTCAAACTGACATGGTCAATGCCAAGGGCACTATAATTCTCTCCACCTCAAGTCCTAAAGCATGGACTAGGACAAATGATATGAAGGAGTTTGTGTCTCTTAAATCAAACACGACACACACCCATGTAGAAAATAAGAAAAAGGTACCTCAAACGATGTTTAGATCACCCAGTGCCGACAATGCTAGATCATGAAGCTGGCCATGACCTACTCTATAGAATCTTTGAACATGATGATGAACACCTACATGGTCAAACTCTACTCTCTGAGGATAAGGTGCATCCAAGGGATGTCCTTTGTTCTCCTTGTATTCCCTCTACTAATCCCAAGCTAGAGTATCCTACTAATTCTACCATAGCTAAAACTGCCTCAATGGAGAACCTGAAGTGGAACACCTGATTTACACTGCCTACCCAAAAAGGTTGAGCACTCTCTTTTCTAATGACCATGACCACCACAACAAAAACACATGTCTGATCCCTTGGAAATGGACCTAGAATCACCAATATTAGATAAATGAGATGATGAGGGTGTCGACCTACCCCTATCCATCTAAAAGATATTATATCCTAGTAACTGTGAACCTAGAACCATAGCTCTGATTTATGAGTAATCCTTATGAATCCCCTCTCATAATGGTCCAGTTCTAGCTAGCATCCTCTCAAAAACCTTTTCTATTGCCAGTACCTTGAGATATATTGATAACATAAATTAGGTAACCTAATGATAGATATATGGATACAAATCCTCCTCAAAATTTATCATCCTGGACTCCTCATTTAGAAATAGGCCTAAAGTATATTAGATAAGGGTCCTAAAATGGATCCCAAACTTCTATATATTGTAACTCCCTTGTTTAATGGTAAGAAAATCTTGGTGACTCAACACCTTAATAGTTAAAGAAATAAATTCTTATCATAACTAGTATCATAACTTCTCCTATGATACCACCAACTACTTGTGATCCACCAAGGAATAAGATCCACTACTGCCTTGTCGCTCCACATAGCATTGTCACGACAAAAAAAAAACCCAGTTCTCCTTCTGAGCATGGATCAAACTAAAATATATCTCAACATCCTTCAAACAATATTCTATCACTATGTCTAAAATGAATCCCACATACTTTTTTAGGCTCTAGAACTGAAACTCTTAGAGTATCATTCTCTAAGTGTCATCATCTTCAACCTCTACTCTGTAACAATATGCTGAATGTATTTAGTATGAACCTAATATGGATTTTGACCTAGATCCATACCTTCAAGAAGAATGTTAGAGACTCATAAACGTAGAATATAGACTACTTAAGATTAATTAATTAATCATTTTTTTTACATTTTAACCTATCCTAAGGTCTACCCAATTCAAACAATGGAACAAAGAAGAATGATACATGATCCTTTCCTAGGTATTTACCCTGAAACCACTATCACTTTACTTAGTAGGATCAGTAAACTTAAAGGTTTATGTATCATCTCACATGGGGGCCTAAATACCCATGTCTTAGCCAGTATCCCATGTTTACATCACTTACTAATTCAGATGACACTGTTTCTCTACCAACCCATGCAGTCCTCACATGTTCCCAACTCCAAACTCTATCCTATCCCTTAACTTGAACCATTGACACCACTATTTCACAACCCCTCCCCAAAGGTAACCCTCCCGGGTCATCAATAAGAGACAAAAAATATTGAAAATTCAAGTCCTACCTTCTATAGGCCCCAGGTTGGTGACTAGCATCGAGGTTATGTCATAAATATAAATGGGAGGCATTATTCTATAAGATAAACATGAGACATAGAGAGATAAGATAGATACACTAATCAAATCCTTCTCATATAGAAAAAATAAATCCCATGTATATACATGAAATTTTATACAAGAATAAAACAACTATAAAGGAAACTATGGTACCAAAAATAAGGTAAAATCAACAGTAACCAAGAAGCACAAATAGATCGTACAAAACCACAAGCTAGTAAAATATAGCATGATATAAAACCTAATACTATTTACATGAAAATAGTTTATATATGTATGGGGTGAGAATAATAGTATACTCAGTAGGATCCTTCCTGGAGACTCTCATGCAAATGATAAATAAATCATACTAAAGCCTAGTGAACAAAAAGTGAAACTAACTCATCACCTAAACATGTATACTATATTCCTAGACTCACCATGGATATATATCACTCGATAATTAATACAAGATATCATATAATATAATATCAAATGAAGGTCCCCCACCAAAAATTCTCCACTGGTTTTCCACTATTCCCCAAATTCGTATATCCTAAGCCATCTCTCACAAAAATAAGCCTTCTTTAAGACACCTTGGATAAGTATAAAAAAACATATTTTACATCACATCATATCATTATCCCATGCCACATATCCATATAACAACCAAGTTGTTTTTAGGAGCCACCACAACCCATATGATTTGTATCATACATCAGGTATTATACCCCAAACCATCACAACCCTAACATAGATTAAGGCACCTCAAGATATCACAACCTATACCCTTCATACCTATAATAACCACTTGGATAATATATATAGAGATACATGTGTGTGAAATAACCATAATCCATTATATCCCTATACACACATATATAGGGAAAATTAACCACCGTTCATACCAGAACATAATACTACCATGATAAGAGAGCAGGGTTAGAGGGGGTAGTCAACCATCCATCCTCACCCACTAGGATGTCAGGGAAAACACTCTCCTAGAGTCTACTGGGTGTCAGTCACCTGAATTGAAATGGGTGGGTTGGCATATTAAATCAAAAAACATACAAGATATAATATAGCTCACAACCACACTATGAGCACAACCTAGTCCTAGGCTTAACTACATCTATGGTCACTCGAACACCTAACTGCCACTGTTAGGGACTAAACATCCTATAAGTACACAAGCATTTAAGGAGATACATTAATTTCAATACTTTATTTTAACATTTTAATTCATGTTAATTAATTCATTAACCATTAATAAACATTATTCATATTACATTTAATTAACCATCTAAGTGAAGTCCATTCCCTCTAGGCATAATCCAACTGACTCCATGGTTTCTAAGGATTAACATTAACATTTTTATTCTAGAAAGAACCAAAACCATGGGTTAGAAATATATTAAAAATTATTACCATTCCATAATTCTAGGTATTATAGGAAAACATCATAATATACCCTTAAGAGGTCCACCCAAACACATCCAGCTGCCTCAAGTAGTGGGGAAAAGATTGGAGATAAATTAAGAAACCTATCCATATGGCCATTAAATAGTTTCATTAACAGAAAGAATCCATCTTAAGTACAACAAATAATAATACCAACTTCAACCCATTCCATCATCTATAGTGTCATACCCAATACCCACATGCAAATCACCATGCATCTCACCATCACAGGGTGTAAAATACCATGAAAACCTTAGGAATCTCCACCCATATCCCATCATCCATCCAAGGCTCACATCACATCACATAGGAAAGTTAATATCCATAGAACACAGAAGGAAGTAAGCAAAAAACAAGGTCAATAAGAAAACTAGGCCCTAAAACAAGGCATTTATCCTTTACATGCAACTAGACTCTCATATCCCCAACACAAGTCAATTATCCTTCACAAGAAAACATGAACTCTCAGCCCCAAATAATTATCTTTATCACACAACTAGTTTTTATTCCATATTTAATTAATAAATTAATTTATTATAGGTTACATATATGGGTAACATGAGGAATTATCTAAAATAATATATTGAAATTAATTAAACATGATCTATAGTATTTTCCAGCTTAAATAAGATTTAAAGGAAACAAAAATTCATTAATATGACTCTTTAATCTCATTATAATTAAAAATAATTTTATATTCAAGTATATTATCTAATTCCATTAACACATGGAATAACATATTCAATTTAAAAGTCCTTTTTGCATTAATTTGAATTACCATAAAATTACAAGAAATACCCGATTCATTAAACATGACTATTTAATTATTTATCTGAAAAACCAATAAATTTAAAATATTTACATTATTTACTAATTTAATAAATTTAAACATGATAATCCAATCATAAAAACACATGATAAACAAAGAATATCATGGATAACACACTATCTAGAAAATCAAGAGGAAAACAATTATCACGGTGGAATGCAAAAACATACAATCACTCAATGTAAACCAATTTCATTATTTAATCCAATTTAATATTCATTAGGTTAATTTAACTACCATATAAAGTGATAAATCATGGAAAATTTATGATTTCACATAAATAAATAGGATAATAAATGAATCCAAAACCACAAAGCTTCGACGTTCTTTTCAAGAGAATAGATTAATGTCAGAGATCTCTGATAACCCATCCTATAAGAAGACTACATCCCTAAAAGAATTACACACCAAAAACATTCCAAAAACAATAAGATAAACTCCATAATAATGACGGATATCAAACTCCATAGCATGGAAAGGGATAATGAGAGGAAACATGATCAAATAGAGAGAAACCGCTAGAAAAAGGAGGTAGATCTTACCTTGGTTCACAATAAAATGATCTATAGAAGAAAAGGATTTATACCTATATAAACGAGGCTTTAAATCCTTCTAAAAGTAATCTAGGACATCTTAGGTTCAAGTAGAAGAGATGAGAGAAAAGTTGGGTCAAGGACCTCTGGGGTATTTATTGGAAGACTATTTTTTTATAAGACCACAATACATCCCCTAGAACCATTTCACAACCTATTGAAAAACAGAAGGACTAAAATGTAGTGGAAGGAGACCATTCTATAAACCCTTGTTCAAGCCAGTGTTCAAGATCTATAGTTGGATCCATGACACAAATCCTATTTAGCCAGGATGAGAGACTATAGAGCAGTCTACAACCCACGCTGCAACCACCCCCGATTTGGCACTAGCCTAAAAAATCCTCCCCAAGAACCTCTATTCCACAACATGGAGACCACACTGAAGAATCCTATCTTATGATGCAACCCATGGCTCCACATCAAAACCTTACATAAAAAGGAAGTGGCATCACCCCCTTTTCCCTATTTCCCTCCAAAACACTTGGAACCTCATTCGGGTGTCTCCAACACCCAAAACTCCCAAAGGAAGGACTACTAGCATCTGGACCTTTATTGTGAACCTCATTCACACTTTACCACTTAGAAAAAAAGTGAAAATGATGTTCACACTTCTTGGCCCTGGCTAAGGAGGCATCAACCACATTCACACCTCGTATTTTTTTGAAATATTAGTTAATAAGTAATATTTATAATTTTTTATAAATATTTGTGAAATTTATGTTGATATAATTATTATCAATTTATTAATAGGTAATATATTTAATAATTATTAGTTTTATTATTTTATATTAATTAATAATATATTATTATGTTATTAATATAATTAATAGTAGTATAACTAATATTTATTTTTAATAATATAAATAAAACCATTTGTATTCAAAAATATATTTACTAGTTAATAATTATATTATTTTATTTACCAATTAATATAATTATGAAATAATAATAATTATTATTACCAATGTAATTATTAATATTAATGTTTCTTAATCATTCATATTTTTTTATTAATTTCTAATTATATCATTTTTTTGTTTTATGCAACAAAATATCATGTATTTGTAGGTTTTTAAATAATGTATAAGTAATGATTTTAAAAACATATAACATGTATTAGACTAATGTACATCAGTGTCTCAAGTTCTCCTCCATTCCACAAATAGGTGTATAGATAATGTGTCCACACCATGTCTGTCGATGCCTATACTCTAGAATATGCACCTCCTGTGTATAATCTTTGACATCTACCTCCACATAATCTAACATAACAGACAATAGATATATAGTATCCCCACCTATACCCGGTCTCAGCTACAAGGATAGTGACCGCTAACTAAAAATCTCCCCAACATGTGAAGAAGATGGCTATTGTGTAGCGAATATCTATAGATCAGATTAAAATAAAGACTGAAACATAGAACAATCAACCTCTACCATTACATCAAAATCTGATACACTAATAGGATTTGATGCATTAGGGCCCTATGGACGAATGTCCTATGACTATGGTTGTAGATGTGGTAGTGTCTATGAATGCACATATGCCTCTAACTATGACTAAGTCTATGAAATATATACAATAGGAATTGGAGGAGCATTTGGTTTATCATGATGAAAATCCTTCTCTTGTGCTACATCTACATCCATAATAGGACTGTCGGCCCATGGTACATCTATATCTATATTATCACCATGAGGATTTCCTGACACATCAAATAAAATATCATGATAAATATCATCTAAGGGAAGAAGCATCTCTGTAACTACTCTATGAAAATAGACCTGGTCAAATGCTCCTCCCTCTACAGGATCAAAGATGTGAATGTGTTGGGTGATATGATAATCCTGTAAAAAAAAATTATACAATTAACTAAAGTTAATAAAAAACTACAAAATAAGGGAATGAAGAACTATTACCAACTGATGATACTCTCATCCATGTCGTGTAAGATATATTAATGAAAACATGCGGTACCAGGTCCCATAATCCAGCTAATCTGACAGATGCATATGTATTATTCCTACCCCTCATAATCGGGACTCAAGAAATCTATCCTACATCTCAGTATATCATGCATGATATTGCCTCCAATCGAAGTCTCACTTAACCTACATCTTTAGTGAATGAAGTGAAGAAAACTAACTAAGTGGTGAAAGAATGGGATGATGGAATCCAAACTTCCTCATAACTCTTTCAACATGATTCCAATTAACAATATGAAAATGAATCATAGTATGACACATGAAATGGAAGCAAGAATATCCATATAGTAAGGTGGAAGACTCTGAATGATAGGCTCAATATATGACATCCATGGAACCTGAAATATAAAAAAACAATATTCAATTAATAAACGAAGTCATGTACAATACATAATAATAATTTAACTATATAATTAATAACCACATACATCATCTGGTAAAATACTATCCAACAAA
Source organism: Viscum album (assembly GCA_963277665.1). Lineage (NCBI taxonomy): Eukaryota > Viridiplantae > Streptophyta > Magnoliopsida > Santalales > Viscaceae > Viscum > Viscum album. The sequence continues at coordinate 1,973,321,145 of OY728151.1, forward strand.
AGTCTGTAAGTGTGGACATCATGTTTGGTAGTATCTTAATGTTGATGTTCTTGACTCCACATGTAGATAACATTTTTATACTTATATTTCATAGTATAAATTTAAATATTTTATTTTTACATAATAAGGAAGGAAAAAAATACCATCATCCATGTGGGGACTCCCATAAAATATCGTCATGCAATGACATGTGAGCATGTGGATCTAAGAAAGGGATGTGCTCCCATATCCACATCCAGATAAGAATAACACAACCTATAATTTTCATCCTATCAATGCGACAAGTGCTAAATACTGTTATACATGTATAATTAAGACATACATAACCCCAAATATACCTCCCTTCCTGGACCAAATACTCTAGTAATAGTAAATACATAAAGTGAAAAAATATAGTGGAATGATCGATGAAGACCATCCCACCAATAAGTCTCAGAATGTATGCACGTGAAAATATAATCATGGTGATCTCATTAGCATCGTTGGCGAGATGGGTGAAGTGACCATCTATCCTTGGAATGCATAATAAACTCTTAACAACATTCCTTCCATCACCCCAGACCTCAACTCCTAGTAGTCATTGAGAAAACCAATCCGCACCAACTTGGCCCATCATATCCGAACCCTCAATGGTGATGTCCAACATAATGAACACATCCTCAAGAGTAATAGTCATATCTCACTATGGAAAATGAAATGTATGTGTCTATAGACTCTATATCTCTATTAGGAAAATAATGAGTTTATGATCGATGAATGTGAAGTCACACATCGCTATACAATAGAACCTAGCATGATGAAAATGAGGGACAATGGTAGGAGGTGGTACAAAATGATGAAAATGATGAGACCTTCGTATTCTCAAAGTAGGAACATGAAATTCCTCCATGACTATCCATGAAACATGTCTATCCTAGAATGCGAGTAATGGAGGTCTGAACATCTCTATATTTTATATCATCATTACCTTTTATAGTTAATTTAATACAATTTGTAAAATATTTTTTTAAAAAACTACAAGAAGAAAAATGAGGTAGAAAATTAGTATTCATAATTAAAAATTATGATGAAAATTGTGGTAAAAAATATATGCGACTAATGATGTTGTCTTAGTCCAACAATTTCTAGATTTAATGATCTCTAATCATGTTTAATTTATTTCTAAATAATTCTATTTATATCGACTGTGATGAAAATCCCGCATAGTACAAGCACATACATGACATATTCAACCAACCGTGTGATTTCAAGGATAGATTTATATTTATTTTTCAGAGGCCAAACCTCTTTTCATTCATTTATAATGTGTGTTTAATTTCTTAATAGTTGAAATATCACAAAATTATTTCTAATTCAAACTAGAAATGAAATAAGATATAGATGAAACAATTAAGAAATGGAACAAGATAGAAATAAAAGAATCCATAACTGAAAATGATTGAATAAAAAAAATATACACAATCATGATAAAATAAATATACTTGATTAAATATTCTGTGAAGTGGAGAACCTTCCTAGCACTTTGGGACATATTTTATGAGTATGATCTTCTATATGAAAAATGATGCATCATAAACCCACTCCTCATTTGTAACACCCAGATGTTTTTATGAAATATTTTTTTAAATAATTTTTATCCTTTAGTAGCTTAATTTGCACGCAATCATGAGTTTAAATGAACTGTGAGATGCCCTTAATATAAAATTACCATTATAGCCCAGCCATTAGGTTAACGGGAATAATTATAACTAACTTATAAAAATGCATTATGAAAAAATATAAATAAATTAGATATTTGTATTTTAGAGTGAATTACTTTTGGTAATGAAATTAATTAGATATATATGTGTTATGTACTTAATGAAATATTTTGGATATTCATTTAATGGATATTTTAGTTATAGGTTTTGAATAAAACCCTATTTGATGTATTTTTTTTTCAAAAAGGTTAATTTTACACCATTGAATGGAAAACCTATTTTAAATTAATACTTTGACCCATTAATGATTTTTATATGACAAAATAAACATTTTATTTTGAAGTGGGGTATAAAAATTTACTTTGGATGAATTTTTGATATTTCTCTGATAACTTTCATATTTTAAGGAATAATAGAAATACACAAAATTTTAATTAATTTTTTTTTTCATTGAGATAATTCTTATAGTTAAATTATAATATTGAATTGTTTTCAAGTATAAATATAATATATTTTTACCATTTAATATAATTTATTTCATTATAATTAATTTTATATTGAATTCATAGGTAAAAACATTTTAATCTTTTGCAATGTTTTAACTTTTAAAAACCGTTTCTCAACAATGGGATTAATTTTAAATTAATTACTAAAACTTCTGTATTTTGAATTTTAAAAAATTTATTCCATATTTGGAATCATTAGGTCCAAATTATTTTAAGAGGATACTTTTATTTTTGGGCATTATGAATATTAACTTTGGTAATTATTTTTATTACCATGGTTAAAGGTGAATCAGGTAATTAAGGATAAAAATAATATTATAAAATTACCTTAACACCTATAAAAATCCTATTGGATGATTAAATTATACCCTTATCATTTATTTTTCTAAATGGAATCACTTTATTTCCACTTACCTATGAAAATGACAGGAATATAATAAAAACTAATGAAATGGACAAAGTGTCACAATCTCTTTTTATATAAGTGTATTAATTTTAATATATGGATAACTAGGATATAAAATCGACTATAGATAGTATCTGAAAATCTAAAATAATTACCCACATAATAAAAATTTATTTATAATTTTTAGAGATTAAATAATTACCATTAATGTTGACACATTAGTGATGTAGAAATTATTTTATTAATAGAAATATAAAATAAATGGTTATGAAAATGTTAAAAGAAATATCATATGAAATAATTAATGTTCTCCATGAATTTTATAGGTGAATATGAAATTTTAGGAGTGTATTTAATATTTTTTTCGAATTTATCTTCTGTGTGAATTTTATTTAAAGTCTAATAAATGAATATTGTCAAAATTGACACTATTGATATTTTATAAACATAACATTTTATTAAATTATTTAAAAATCATAAAAATATTTAAAAATTATAATTTGATAATTATAAGGTATGAAATATCATAAATTATCCATTTATGGTCAATTAATACCACATAAGTAAATATTCATTACCATTAAATATTTAGAATATTATTATCAAAATTAAATTTTAATAGAATAACTAAGGGTCAATTAAAAAGATAAGCTTTAAATTGAAAAAAAAAGATGTCCAAAATTTATTGGTTTATGAGATTACAACCCTATCTCATCACATCTTAGAATTAGGGACACTTTGGAGGTTTTTGGGTAGGGTTTGATTTTATTATAAATTAATATTTTTAAGAGTTTCCTAAAGTGCCCCTCTCCTCTCTTATAAAAGAGAATCTCCTCCATCTCTTATTCACTCTATTTTGTGCCTTAAATCTCATAAAAATTCCAAACATTACTCTTCCCAACTTACCTAGTAACATTATGGAGGTTCTGGTCTTCTCAAAAGACCAACTCTAGTGCCCTAAGTGGCAATTCAAAAGAGGCACGCCGAGGAATAGGTAATCACTTCTACCGATTATTTCAAGTTTCTTTATTCTTTTACTTCCTCTTATTTAGTTGTTTAATTATAAAATAATAACATCAGTATCACTCATATACTGATATGTTATTATAAATATGAAACAACCATATTTCACCTTCCATCCATCCTCAAAAAATGAAATCACTGCGCATGCGTACGTACGACTTAACGTCTCCACGCCGTGGTGTAATCTGTTTTTCACCACCACCTTACATGGATGGGTATAATGGTGTAAATAATACCTATATATGAATAATATAACATTATAATAATTCTGATATACTATACATTATCCACTTCAACACCATTCAACAATTATGGTAAAGATATCGTTGCCTGTGCGTACGTACGACTTATCGTCTCCACAGTACGATGTGATTCATTCTACGTGATCTTCATTAAACTATGATTATATAAATGAATTGAATTAATAAATATGATATATATTATACTAATACCATTATTTAAATGATATAACTATAACCTAAAAATAGGAACAAGAAATTATCCGACAAAACATACGTAAGAACATAAAGCAATTAATACCTGAATAACGAGTAATAATGAAATGTTACTAGAAAATGAATGAAAATATTATCATAAATGTTATCATAAAAACTATTATGATTCTAGAATAAATCTTTAACATTATTTAATTCATTATATATGAGGTTTGGATACATACAAAGCATATCAGACCTAAGGTAACATATAACTTTTCCAATCTCGTTTTTATCTGAGATTGTTTATTAGTAAGTATTTACTGGGGTTATATTTATCATCCATGTCCATGTTTTATAAAAATGCTTTCATAAAATTTTTACTATTATTCCATGTATTTTTAAAGTCATTTTTACCCTTTTTTGACTTTTACCACATGGTATGGAAGGAATCTTTCTCTTGTTTACCATACAAGGTACTTTTGACTTTTTCAGAAAAAGTATGAGGAGAATGTTTTTTTAACTTATAAAACATGAACAGATTTTTACACTTTTATATAGAATTATTTATATGAATCTTCCTTTAAAAATTTTCAAGTTTATTTTCAATTATATTCTTTTCTTTTAAAATTTCACGACATATTGAGAAAAGAATTTTTTTTGAAGAAGAACAGATATTTTCCTCCAGAAATAAGTTCAAGTGTTTTATCAAAATTATTTTCCATCTAAGATGATATAGGGTTATGTTTCTATCCCTATTATTACTTTTATTTGATTAATTTATGATGGAATTATTTTTATGAAGTCATTTTATCTTATATGGATTATGTTATGATGGCATGATGTTTAAGAATCCCATTTTATTACATGGGTTATGCTATGCTGTATAATTTATATTTTTGTGGCACACATAAGAATGTTTTCATTATGAGATGGGTGAGACCTATATCTCCCTCCAATTAATTGGTAAAGATTTATATCTCATGAGATAGACATGACTGGAACGACAAGTTAATCCGGTTCAGTGATACATGACTAGAATGAGGAGAGAACTTGGTTCAGTAATGGAATTTGTCTACTATGATGGTCTTGGAAATGAGCCTTGACTAATATGAAATGATTTTATATGCTTATGTGTGTATGAAACAAATTTTCATGTCTTAAGTTATGATTATTGGGATTACATTTCACTTCTATGATTTATCACATGACATGATATTATGATCTCTTATGCAGGATAATATTTTCAAATGTTATGTTCTTATGAATATGATATGATTGATATTTCCTTTATTTAACCTTACTGAGAATTTTAGTCACCCTTTTTTATGTTACTTTTCACCAGGCCAGGAAGAAGGGTATTAAATATGGTATGCCAAAAAGAATTCTAGTTATGATGAAATAAACGAGAGACAATGTAGATGTTTTATAAACTAGTTGTTTATGTTTCCCAGTTTCTAAAGACACTATACCTATATGGTCCTGTCATAGTTTTGTTATATGTTGTAATAAATATACTTCAATTATTAAGTAATAACAATGTATGTAAATTATGGGTCGCTATAGTTTGTATCAGAGGAAAGGTATAGTTAACCTTTGGAAACTAGGATAAGAAAGCCTTAGTAATAACCATAAATATATGTATAAGTAAAGGATACAATCCTAGTGTTTTAGAAAGGGATATGAATAACCTATTATAAAAACTAAATTGTGATAAATTGAAATTTTATTCTTGATTATGTGGTTTTACTATTATGATTTGTGTTTCTCACACTATGCTTATTGGTTTTAGTCAATGGATGGAACCTGAAGGAACCACGTTAATGCTAAATGTGAGGGGAAATGAAATGATTGTCCCCCTGAGCAACAAAATGTTATGGGAGATGGAATGAAAAATCTTGTAGCCATGATCACAAAAATTTCTCAAGCTATGAATCATGAAGGACTTTCAAGCAAGTAAAGGAAGGAGCAACATTATGTTGAATCCTTCATGAGGCAGCATACACCTTCATTCAGTGGATCTTCTGATCCATTAGTGGCTGAAGAATGGATCAGTACCATTGGAAATATATTTTTAGTTCTACAATGTTCTGAACATGATAAATTCATCTTAACAGTATATTTTTTAGATGGTGAAGCTGATCAATGGTGGAATCTTATTAAGAATACAAGGCAAAGAGAAGAAATTGAGTCCGTGGAATGGAAAAAGTTCAAGAACATATTTTTCAATAAGTAATTCCTTCATATTCTTCGAACAAAGATGGATAAGGAGTTTCTTGAACTGAAGCAAAAGGATGATTAATCCATTGGTATATACGAAGAAAATTTTACAATACTTTCAAGGTACGCTTCCAGAATTATTATCTAACCTAAGAGTAAGATCGATCGATTATTTAGTGTCTTAAAACCAAGTCTCAAAAGAGAATTATCCATACAAGACTTTAATAGATATGAGGAAATTGTTTGATGTGCTCTCAAGGTTGAGATGGAGATTGGAGTAACCCATCAGTCATATGGGTTTGATAAGAAGAGGAAAATGGAATTCAAAAGAAAATATAAATAACACAATGAAAAGAAGACCAGTTTTCCCTTATGCTCAAAGTGTGCAAAGAAACATGGAGGGAATTTTCTTAAAGGGACAATTAAATGTTTTAAGTGTGGAAAATAAGGTCATCAGGAAATTGAATGCCGAAGTGATGGTAAAAATATTTCTAATGATGCGAACAAAGAAAAGGCTACATAGAATGCACCTCCAAAACTTCAATGTTACAATTACAAGTAAATGAGGCCTTATTCCAATAAATGCCCTAATCCAATGGTTGTTGATGTTGATCGATGTCAATAAACTCTTAAGGCCAAAGACAAAGTAAAGTCACATTCAATTACTATCGGCGATATAGAGTATGATAATGAAGTGGAGAAAGGTAAACTTACCATCCACTCTAAAGTAAAAAATATTTTATTTGATTCTGGATCCACCTACTCTTTTATTTCTAAAGAATTTTCTAAGGGTATCACTGTATTACCTCAATAATTAGATGTTGTGTTATCTATGACAACTCCTAATGGAACAATAATCGCATCAAAAGTTTACATTTCTTCTCCAATTGAAGTTTGTGGGAAAGTGATTCCTGAAAATCTTGTGATCCTTCATATAGTGGAATTTTCTGTGATTATTGGCATGGATTGTATTTCTTTATATGGATCTCATATCAATTACCAAATAAGGGAAGTCACATTTCAATTCCAGATCAATCTATGATCATCTATCTATGACAGGATGAATATAACTTTCCAGTTGAAATTTCTTCCATATTATGGGTCTTGATTCCAATAAATGAAGGTTATTTATCTTATATGGTTGGGGAGAAACTCATGATTAAGAATATGCCCATTGTACGGGAGTTTGATGATGTATTTATGGAAGAATTTCCAGGTCTTCCACCAAATCAAAAAGTTGAGTTTTCAATAGAACTCATACAGGGTGTTGTGCCTATTTTAAAGACACCTTATAGGATGGTCCCAATTGAGTTATAGGAATTGAATAAGTAACTCCAAGAGAATATTTATAAGGGATTCATAAACCTTAGTGCATCACCTTGGGGAGCACCTATTCTATTTTTTAAGAAGAAAGATGGATCAATAAGAATATGTATTTATTATCGAGAAATTAAAAAGATCACTATCAAGAAAAATATCCTCTACCATGCATTGATGACATATTTGACCAACTGCATGAAGTTAAATAATTTTACAAGATTGATCTTTGTTCAAGGTATCATTAATTAATGCTAAAAAAGGAGGATATACCAAAGATGACATTCCGTACAAGATATGGACACTATAAATTTATAGTGATGCCTTTTAGTATTACTAATTCCCCTACTATCTTTATGGATCTAATGAATAGAGTCTTTAGAGACTATCTTGATCAGTTTGTGGTAGTCTTTATAGATGATATTCCTGTCTATTCAAAGAGCAAGGAAGAACATGAAGATCACTTGAGAATTGTACTGAAGACCCTGAGAAAGGAGAATCTTTATACCAAATTTTCCAAGTGAGAATTTTGGCTTAAAAAAGTTTCATTTTTGGGTCACATAATCTCAAGAGAGGGTATATCTATGGATTTAGAAAAAATAGAGGTTATTTAAAGATGGTTGAGACCAACAAAAAAAACTAAGGTGAAAAGTTTTCTTGGTTTGGCAGGATATTGTCTACGTTTTGTGAAATATTTTTCACGATTATCTAATACACTCACCAAGTTGACTTAGAAAGGAGTTAAGTTTGTTTGGATGAAGGAATGTGAAGATAATTTCAAAGATCTAAAAAGAGTGTTAGCCAGTGCACCTATTCTCACACTGACTTGTAGTGGAGAAAGGTTTGTGATATACAGTGATGCATCTAAGAAGGATATGGGGTGTGTTATCATGAAAAATGATATGGTGATAGCTTATGTCTCATGAAATTTGAAAATCCATGAGAAAAATTACCCAACCCATGATTGGGGGTTAGCTGTAGTAATCTTTTCATTAAAGATATGGAGGCATTAACTTTATGGTGAAAGGTGTGATATTTATACTGATCATAAAAGTTTAAAGTATATTTTCACACAAAAGGAACTAAATATGTGCCAAAGAATATGGTTGGAGTTGATTAAAGATTACAACTACTCAATACATTACCACCCTGGGAAATAAAACAAGGTGTAAGATGCATTAAGTTGACAAGACCATACCAGCTTATCCATGTTGAGGATCACAAAAGATCCAATATTTATGGATTTGAAAAATATGGATCTTGAAATTATAACCAAAGGGGAGAAATATTATCTTTATCAAATGAATGTTCAAACATCTATACATGTAAATATTAAAGAGGCACATAAGGAAGATGTATATTTCCAAAAGAAGGTGAGAAATGTTCCTGAATTCAACCTTGATTGTGATGAAATAATAAGGTTCAGGAATCGGGTTTGTGTTCCTACCATACCAGAATTAAAGAAGGAGCTATTGGTTGAGGCTCATAGTTCTTCATTATCTATTCACCTTGGAATCACGAAGATGTATAGGGACATGAAAGAGTACATCTGGTGGTATGGCATGAAAATACATGTCACTGAATATGTCTCTTGATGCTTGGTTTGTCAGCAAGTTAAGGCTGAAAATCAGAAGTCTAAGGGGATGTTACAACCATTACCCATAACAGAATGGAAATGTTGAAAACATCACTATGGAATTTGTTATCAGACTTCCCAAAACATCTAAAGGCAATATTTCTATCTGGGTTATAGTTGATCGCCTTACGAAGTCAGCACTCTTCATTTCTATTAGAGAGGATTTCTATCTTGATCAACTTTCCCAGATATATGTAAAGGAAGTGGTAAGATTTCATGTAATACCACTTTCCATTATATCTGATCAAGATTTGAGATTTACCTCAAAGTTCTGGCGAAGTCTTCAACATTCTCTAGATACAGAGTTAAGTTTCAACACTATTTATCATCCTCAGAAAGATGGTCAGTTTGAGAGGACAATTTAAACTCTGGAAGACATGTTGAGAGCTTGCTCTATGGATTTAAAAGGTGGTTGGGATCAACACCTACCATTTGTGGAATTTTCTTACAATAATATCTTTCACTCTAGTATTCATATGGATCTTTATGAATACCTTTATAGAAAGAAGTGAAAAAATCCAACTTGTTGGGATGAAGTTGGGGAAAGAAATCTATTAGGACCTAATCTTGTTGATGAAATGGAATAAAATGTCAGATATATTCAACAACATATAAGATCAGCTTAGAGTCGAAAAATAGTTATGCTGAAAACTGACAAAAAGACCTAGATTTTGAAGTGGGTGATAAGGTGTTCTTACGAATATCTCCCTAGAATAGAGTAATGATATTTGGAAAGAAGGGAAAGCTAATCCCTAGGTATATCAGTCCTTTTGAAATTCTGGATCGTGTTGGGAAGGTAGCTTACTAATTGGTGCTTCTAATGAATCTCTCTCAAGTTCATGATATGTTCCATGTATCCCTCCAGAGAAATTACATACCTAATCCTTCACATGTACTCATCTCAGAAGTCGTACCGCTGGAGCGAGATCTTTCTTATGAAGAACAACTGATAGAGATTATAGATCATAGAAAAAAGTTCTACGAAACAAGACCACTTGCTTGGTTCAAGTTTTTTGGAGGAACCACCAATTATAAGATGTTACATGGGAACTTGATGATATGACGAGGGAGAGTTATCCTCATCTATTTATTTCCAAGCGACGAATTTTGAGGGAGAAATTCAGTTTAAGGGGGGTAGAATGTAACACTCGGATGTTTTTATGAAATATTTTATTTAAATAATTTTTATCCTTCAGTAGATTGATTTGCACAAAATCGTGAGTTTAAACGAACTGTGATATGCCCTTAATATAAAATTACTATTATATCCTATCTGTTAGGTTAGCGAGAATAATATAACTGACTTATAAAAATGCATTATGAAAAAATATAAATTAGTTAGATATTTGTATTTTAGAGTGAATTACTTTTTTAATTAAATTAATAAGATATATATGTGTTATATACTTAATAAAATATTTTTCATATTCATTCAATGGATATTTTAGTCATACGTTATGAATAAAACCCTATTTGATGTATTTTTTTTAAAAAGGTTAATTTTACACCTTTGAATGGAGAACCCATTTTAAATTAATACTTTGACACATTAATGATTTTTATATGACAAAATAAACATGTTATTTTAAATCAGGGTATAAAAATTTACTTTGGATAAATTTTTGATATTTTTTTGATAGCTTTCATATTTTGATGAATAGTAAAAATACGCTAAATTTTAATTAAAAACAAAATTTTTCATTGAGATAATTTATATAGTTAAATTATAATATTGAATGGTTTTAAAGTATAAATAGAATATGTTTTTATAATTTAATATAATTTATCTCATTATCATTAATTTTACATTGAATTCATAGGTAAAAGTATTTCAATCTTTTGCAATGTTTTAACTTTTAAAACACATTTTCTCAACAATGGGATTAATTTTAAATTAATTACTGCAAATTCTATGTTTTGAATTTTAAAAAATGGATTCCATATTTGAAATAATTAGGTCTAAATTATGTTAATAGGATACTTTTATTTTTGGGCATTATGAATAGTAACTTGGGTAATTATTTTTATTACCATGGTTAAAGGTGAATATGGGAATTAAGGGTAAAAATAATATTAAAAAATTACCTTAAATCCTGTAAAATATTATTTTATGGTTAAATTAGACCCTTTTAATCTATTTTTAGAAATGGAATCACTTTATTTCCACTTACCTATGAAAATGACATGAATGTAATAAAAACTAATGAAATTGACAAACTGTCACAATCTCTTTTTATATAAGTGTATTAATTTTAATATATGGATAACTAGGAGATAAAATCGACTATATATAGTATCTAGAAATATAAAATAATTAACCACATAATAAAACTTATTTATAATTTTTAGAGATTAAATAATTACCATTAATGATGACACAATAGTGATGTAGAAATCATTTTATTAATAGAAATATAAAATAAATGGTTTTAAAAATGTTAAAAGAAATATCATATGAACTAATTAATGTTCTCCATAAATTTTATAAGTGAATATTACATGTTATAAGTGTATTTAATATTTTGGTTCGAATTTATCTTCTCTTTGAATTTTATTTAAAGTTTAATAAATGAATAGTGTCAAAATTAGCACTATTGATATTTTATAAACATAACATTTTATTAAATTATTTAAAATTCATAATTTTTTTAAATTATAAATTCATAATTATAGGGTCTAAAATATCATAAAGTATGCATTTATTTTCAATTAACACCCCATAAGTAAATATTCATTACCATTAAATATTTAGATTATTATTACCAAAATTAAACTTTAATAGAATAACTAAGGGTCAATTAAAAAGATAAGCTTTAAATTGACAAAATAAGTTTTCCAAAATTTATTGGTTGAGTATATTACAACCCTATATCATCTAATATTCTAATTAGGGATACTTTTGAGGTTTTTGGGTAGGTTTTGATTTTATTATAAATTAATATTTTAGAGAGTTTCCTAAAGTGCCCCTCTCATTTCTTAAAAAAGGGCATCTCCTCCATATCTTATTAACTCTATTTTTATCCCTCAAGATTGGCCAACCTATGACCATTACTCTTCTCAAATTAACTAGTAACATTATGGAGGTTTTCTTCTTCTAAAAATACCCAGTCTAGTGCCCTAAGTGGAAATTCAAAAGAGGCACGTCGAGGAAGAGGTAATCTCTTCTACCGATTCTTTCAAGTTTCTTTCTTCTTCTACTTCATCTTATGTGGTTGTTTCATTATAAAATAATAACATTAGTATAAATCATTTACTTATATGTTATTATAAATATGAAACAACCCTATTTCACCATCTATCCATCCTACAAAAAATGAGATCATCGCACATGCGTACGTACAGCTTAACGTCTCCACGCTGTGGTGTAATATGTTTTTCACCACAACCTTACTTGGATGAATATAATGGTGTAAATAATACCTATATATGAATAATATAAAATTATACTAATTATGAGATACTATACACCATCCACTTCAATACCATTCAACAATTATGGGAATGATATCGTCGCTCGTGCGTACGTACGACTTATCATCTCCACAGTGAGATGTGATTCGTTATACATAATCTTCATTAAAAAATGATTATATAAATAAATTTAATGAAGAAATATGATATATATTATACTAATACCATTCTGTAAATGATATAACTACAACCTAAAAATAGGAACAAGAATTTATCTGACAAAATATATGTAAGAACATAAAGCAATTAATACCCGAATAACGAGTGAAAATGAAATGTTACTAACAAACAGATGAAAATATGATCATAAATGTTATTATAAAAATTATTATGATTCTAGAATAAATATGTAACATTATTTAAATCATTATACATGAGGTTCAGATACATACAAAGTATATCAGACCAAATATAAGGGATAACTTTTCCAATCTCGTTTTTATCCGAGATTGTTTATTCCTAAGTATTTACTGGGGTTATATTTATCATACATGTCCATGTTTTCTAAAAATATTTTCATAAAATGTTTACTATTCTTACATGTATGTTTAAAGTCATTTTTACCCTTTTTTACTTTTACCACATGGTATGGAAGGAATCTTTCTTTTATTTACCATACGAGGTACTTTTTGACTTTTTCGGTAAAAGTATAAGGAGAATATATTTTTTAACTTATAAGACATGAAAGGATTTTTACGATTTCATAGATAATTATTTACATGAATATTCATTTAAAATTTTTTAAGTTTATTTTAAATTAACTTCTTTTCTTTTAAAATTGCACGACATATTGAGAAAAGAAATTATTTTTGAAGAAGAAAGGATATTTTCCTCAAGAAGTAAGTTCAAGTGTTTTATCAAAATTATTTTCCATCTAAGATGATATAGGGTTATGTTACTATCCCTATTATTACTTTGATTTGATTATGTTATGATGGAATTATTTTTATGAAGTTCTTTTATCTTATATGGATTATGTAATGATGACATGATGTTTAAGAATCCCATTTTATTACATGGGTTATGTTATGATGTATGATTTATGTTTTTGTGGCACACATAAGAATGGTTTAATTATGAAATGGGTGGGATCTATATCTCCCTCAAATGAATTAGGTAAATATTTTTATCTCATGACATATACATGGATGGAACGACAAGTTAATCCGGTCCAGGGATACATGGCTGGAATGAAGAGAGAACTCAGTTCCGTAATGGACTTTGTCTGCAATGAGGGTTTTGGAAAAGAGCCTTGACTAATATGAAATGATTTTCTATACTTATGTGTGTATTCCACACATTTTCATGTCTTATGTTATGATTATTGGGATTACATTGCACTTCTATGATTTATCCCATGACATGATATTATGATTTCTTATGCCTGACAAGATTTTCAAATGTAATGTTCTTATGAATATGATATGATTGATATTTCCTTTGTTTAACCTTACTGAGAATTTGAGTAACCATTTTTATGTTACTTTTCCCCAAGTCAGGAATAAGGGTATTAAATATGATATGCTAAAAATGAGTCTAGTTATGATGAAATAAATAGGATACAATGTAGACGTTTTATGAACTAGTTGTTTATGTTTCCCAATTTATAAAGACACTATACGTATACGGTCCTATCATGGTTTTGTTATATGTTGTAATAAATATACTTCAATTCTGAAGTAATAACAATGTATGTAAATTATGGGTCATTATAGTTAGTATCATAGGAAAGGTAAGGTTAACCTTTGGAAACTAGGATGAGAAAGCCTTAGTAAGAACCATAAGGATATGTATAATTATAGGATACAATACTAGTGTTTAATAAATGGCCATGAATAACCTATGATAAAACCTAAAGTGTGATAAATTGAATTCTTATTCTTGATTATATGGTTTTACTATTATGATTAGTGTTTCTCACACTATTCTTCTTGGTTTTAGTCAATGGATGGAACCTGAAGGAACCACATTAATGATGAATGCGACAGGAAATGTAATGATTGTCCCCTTGAGCAACCAAATGTTATGGGACATGGAATGAAAAATATTGTAGCCCTGATCACACAACTTTCTCAAGATATTAATCATTAAGGACTTCCAAATGAGCAAAAGAAGGAGCAACATTGTGTTGAATCCTTCATGAGGAAGCATCCACCTTCATTCAGCGGGACTTCTGATCTGTTAGTGGCTAAATAATGGATCAGTACCACTGAAAATATATTTTTAGATCCAAAATGTTCTAAACATGATAAATTAATCTTAGGAGTATATTATTTGGAAGGAGAAACTGATCAATGGTGGAATCTTATCAATAATACAGGGCAAAGATATGAAATTGAGTCCATGGAATGGGAAGAGTTCAAGAACTTATTTTTCAATATTTAATTACCTTATATTCTTCAAACAAAGATAGAGAAGGAGTTTCTTGAACTAAATCAAAAGGATGATGAATCCATTGGTACCTACATAAAAAATTTTACAAGACTTTTAAGGTACGCTTCCGGAATTATTATCAAACCTGAGAGTAAGATCAAATGATTATTTAGTGGCTTAAAACCAAGACTCCAAAGGGAATTAGCTATACGAGACTTCAATATCTATGAGGAAATTATTCGATGTGCTCCTAAGGTTTAGATAGATATTGGAGTAACCCATCAGTCCTATGAGTTTGATAAGAAGAGGAAAATGGAATTCAAAGGAAAATATAAATACTACACTGAAAATAAGATGAGTTTTCCCTTATTCTCAAAGTGTGCAAAGAAACATGGAGGGAATTGTGTTAAATTGACAAGTAAATGTTTAAGTGTGGAAAATAAGGTCATTGGGAAATTAAATGCCGAAGTGATTGGAAAAATATGTCTAATGATGTGAACAAAGAAAATGATACATAGAATGCACCTCCTACACTTCAATGTTACAAGTGCAAGTAAATGAGGCATTATTCTAATAAATTCCCTAATCCAAGGGTTATTGATGATGATCGAAGTCAAAAAACTCTTACGGACAAATACAAATAAAGTCACATGCATTTACTATCAGCGATGTGGAGTATGATAATGAAGTGGTGAAAGATACAATTACCATCCACTCTAAAGTAGCAAACATTTTATTTGATTATGGATCCATCCACTCTTTTATTTATGAAGAATTTTATAAGGGTATCACTGTATTACCTCAACAATTAGATATTGTATTATCTATGACAACTCCTAATGGCACAACGGTCGCATCAAAAGTTTACATTTCTTCTCCAATTGATGTTTGTGGAAAAATGATTCATGAAAATCTTGTGATCCTTCCTATAGTGGAATTTGATGCGATTCTTAGTATGGATTTTCTTTTTTTTATATAGAGCTCATATCAATTTCCAAAGAAGGGAAGTCACATTTCATATTCTAGATCTATATATGATCATCTATCGGTGTAAGGATGAATATAACCTTCTAGTGAATATTTCTTCCATCTTATGGGTCTTGATTCCAATAAATGAAGGTTATTTATCTCAAATGGTTGGAGAGAAACTCATTATTAAGAATACACCCATTTTATGGGAGTTTGATGATGTCTTTCTGGAGAAATTTTTAGGTCTTCCACCAAATAGTGAAGTTGATTTTTCAATAAAACTCATACCGGGTGCTACGCCTATTTTAAAGACACCTTATAGAATGGCCCCAATTGACTTTTAGGAATTGAAGAAGTAACTCCAAGATAATCTTGATAAGGGATTCATATTCACTAGTGTTTCGACTTGGGGAGAACCTGTTCTATTTGTTAAGAAGAAAGATGGATCAACGAGACTCTGCATTTATTATTGAGAACTTAACAAGATCACTATCAATAAAAAATATCCTCTCCCATGCATTGATGACTTATTTGAACAACTACGCAGAGCTCAATACTTTTCCAATATTGATCTTCTTTCAAGGTATCATCAATTTAGGGTCAAAAATCAAGATATACAAAAGATGACATTCCGTACAAATTATGGACACTAGGAATTAATAGTGATGCCTTTTGGTCTTACTAATGCCCCTACCATATTCATAGATCTAATGAATAGTCTTTAGAGACTATCTTGATTAGTTTTTGGTAGTCTTTATAGATGACATTATTGTCTATTGAAAGAGCAAGTAAGAACATGAAGATCACTTGAGAGTTGTACTAAAGACCCTAAGAAAGTATAATATTTATGCCAAATTTATGAAGTGAGAATTTTGGATTCAAAAAGTTTCATTTTTGGGTTACATAATCTCAAGAGAGGGGATATCTGTGGATTTAGCAAAAACAGAGGTTATTGAAAGATGGTCGAGACCAACAAAAATAACTGAGATCCGAAGTTTTCATGGTTTGGATGGATATTATCGACGTTTTGTGAATGAGTTTTCATGATTATCTAATCCAATCACCAATTTGACTTAGAAAGGAGTTAAGTTTGTTTGGATGGAAGAATGTGAAGAGAATTTCAAAGATCTAAAAAGAAGGTTAGCCAGTGCACCTGTGCTCACAGTGCCTTATAGTGGAGAAAGGTTTGTGATCTATAGTGATGCATCCAAGAAGGGGATGGGGTGTGTTCTCATGAAAAATGATATGGTGATATCTTATCCCTTACGACAGTTGAAAATCCATGAGAAAAATCACTCAACTCATGATTTGGGGTTACCTGCAGTAATCTTTGCATTAAAGATATGGAGGCATTATCTTTATGGTGAAAGGTGTGATATTTATACTGATCATAAAAGTTTAAAGTATATTTTGACACAAAAGGAGCTGGATATGTGCCAAAGAATATGGTTGGAGTTTATTAAAGATTACAACTTCTCAATATATTACCACCATGGGAAATAAAACAATGTGGAAGATGCATTAAGTCGACAAGAACATGCCAGCTTATCCATGATGAGGATCACAAAATATCTAATATTTATGGATTTACAAAGGATAGATCTTGAAATTATAACAGAATAGGAGAAATATTATCTTTTACAAATGAATGTTCAACCATCTATACATGTAAATATTAAAGTGGCACATAAGGAAGATGTAGAGTTAAAAAAGAAGGTGAGAAATGTTCCTGAATTCAACCTTGATTGTGATGAAATAACAAGGTTAAGGAATTGGGTTTGTGTTCCTCCCATACCAGAATTAAAGAAGGAGCTATTGGATGAGGTTCATAGTTCTTCATTCACTATTCAACCGAGAAGCACGAAGATGTAGAGGGAACTGAAAGACTACTTCTGGTGGGATGTCATGAAAAGAGATGTCGCTGAATATGTCTCTCGATGCTTGGTTTGTCAGCAAGTTAAGGCTAAAAGACAGAAGTATAAGGTGATGTTATAACCATTACCCATAATAGAATTGAAATGTGAAAACATCACTATGGACTTTGTCATCAGACTTACCAAAACATCCATAGTAAATAATTCTATCTGGGTTATAGTTGATCAGCTTACGAAGTAGGCACACTTCATTGCTATTAGAGAGGATTTCTCTTTTGATCAGCTTTCCCGGATATATGTAAAGGAAGTGGTAAGATTGCATGGAGTACCACTTTCCATTATATCTGATCGGGATCTGAGGTTTACCTCGAAGTTCTGGTGAAGTCTTCCACATGATCTAGATACAAAGTTAAGTTTCAGCACTGTTTATCATCCTTAGACAGACGGTCAGTCTGAGAGGACAATTAAAACACTAGAATACATTTTGAGATCTTTATCTATAGATTTAAATGTTTTTTGGAAAAAATTCCTTCCATTGGTGGAATTTTATTACAACAATAGCTTTTAGTATAGTATTTAGATAGCTCCTTATGTAGACCTCTATGGAAAGAAGTGCAGAACTCCAACTTTCTGGGATGAAGTTAGGGAAATAAAGCTATTAGGACCTAATCTTATTGATAAAATGACAAAAAAGGTCAGATATATTCAACAACATATAAGAGAAGCTCATATTCAAAAAAAAGTTATGCTAACAACCGACAAAACTACACAGAGTTTGAAGTGGGTGATAAGGTGTTCTTACAAATATCTCCCTGGAAGAGAGTAATGAGATTTGGAAAGAAGGGAAAGCTGATACCTAGGTATATCAGTCCTTTTAAAATTCTAGATCGTGTTGGGAAGGTAGATTACCGATTTTCACTTCCACCAAATCTCTCTAAAGTTCATGATGTTATCCATGTATCCCTCCTGAGAAAGTATATACCCGATCCTTCACATGTACTAATCTCAGAAGTCATATTGTTAGAGCAAGATCTTTCTTATGAAAAACATCTGATAGAGATTATGGATTGTAGTGAAAAAGTTCTACGAAACAAGACCACTCGCTTAGTTAAAGTTTTATAGAGGAACTTACAATTATAATAAGCTACAAGGGAACTTGGGGATATGATTATGGAGAGGTGTCCTCATCCATTTATTTCCAAGCGATGAATTTTGTGGGAGAAATTCAGTTTAAGGGGGGTAAAATGTAACACCCAGATGTTTTTATGAAATATTTTCTTTAAATTTTTTTTATCCTTCAGTAGCTTTCTTTGCATGAAATCGTGAGTTTAAATGAACTGTGATATGACCTTAATATAAAATTACCATTATAGCCTAGCTGTTAGGTTAACGAGAATAATTATAACTAACTTATGAAAATGCATTATGAAAAAATATAAATCAATTAGATATTTGTATTTTAGAGTGAATTACTTTTTTTAATGAAATTAATAAGATATATATGTGTTATATACTTAATAAAATATTTTTTATATTTATTCAATGGATATTTTAGTCATAGGTTATGAATAAAACCCTATTTGATGTATGTTTTTTTTATAAAAAAGGTTAATTTTACACCTTTGATCGACGAACCCATTTTAAATTAATAATTTGACACATTAATTATTTTTATATGACCACATAAATAGGTTGTTTTTAATCGGGGTATAAAAATTTACTTTGGATAAATTTTTGATATTTTTCTGATAACTTTCATATTTTGATGAATAGTAGAAATACACTAAATTTTAATTAAAAACAACTTTTTCACTGAGATAATTTATATGGTTAAATTATAATATTTAATGGTTTTAAAGTATAAATAGAATATATTTTTACCATTTAATATAATTTATTTAATTATCATTAATTTTACATTGAATTCATAGGTAAAAATATTTCAAACTTTTGCAATGTTTTAACTTTTAAAACCCATTTTATAAACAATGGGATTAATTTTAAATTAATTACTGCAACTTATGTGTTGTGAATTTTGAAAAATGGATTCCATATTTGTAATAATTAGGTCCAAATTATGTTAATATTCTACTTTTATTTTTGGGCATTATGAATAGTAACTTTGGTAATTATTTTTATTACCATTGTTAAAGGTGAATCAGGTAATTAAGGGTAAAAATAATATTAAAAAATTACCTTAACACCTGTGAAAATCCTATTGGATGATTAAATTCTACCCTTATCATTTATTTTTCAAAATGGAATCACTTTATTGCCACTTACCTGTGAAAATGACATGAATGTAATGAAAACTAATGAAATGGACAAAGCGTCACAATCTATTTTTATATAAGTGTATTAATTTTTATATATGGATAAATAAGAGATAAAATATACTATATATAGTATATATAAAGTTAAAATAATTACCCACATCATAAAAATTTATTTATAATTTTTTGATATTAAATAATTACCATTAATGATGACACAATAGTGATGTAGAAATTATTTTATCAATAGAAATATAAAATAAATGGTTTTAAAAATGTTAAAAGAAATATCATATGAAATAATTAATGTTATACATGAATTTTATAGGGGACTATTACATGTTATGAGTGTATTTAATATTTTGGTTCGAATTTATCTTCTGTGTGAATTTTATTTAAAGTCTAATTAATGAATAGTTTCAAAATTGACACTATTGATATTTTATAAACATAACATTTTATTAAATTATTAAAAAATAATAAAAATATTTAAAAATTAAAAAATGATAATAATATGGTCTAAAATATCATAAAGTATCCATTTATGGTCAATTAACACCACATAAGTAAATATTCATTACCATTAAATATTTATAATGTTATCACCAAAATTAAATTTTAATAGAATAACTAACTCTCAATAAAAAATATAATGTTTAAATTGAAAAAAATAAGTTTTCAAAAATTTATTTTTTGATTTATAATCTAATATTTTAATTAGGGACACTTTTGAGGTTTTTGGGTAGGGTTTGATTTTATTATAAATTAATATTTTTGAGAGTTTTCTAAAATGCCCCTCTCCTCTCTTATAAAAGGGAATCTCATCCCTCTCCTCTTCACTCCATTTTGAGCCTTCAAAATCTACCAATACTTGCCCATTACTATTATAAAATACCCTAGTAACATTATGGAGGTTATTTTCTTCTCAAAAGACCAATTCTCTTACCCTAAGTATAAATTCAAAGGAGGCACGTCGAGGAAGAGGTTATCTCTTCTACCGATTATTTCAAGTTTATTTCTTCTTATACTTCATCTTATTTAGTTGTTTCATTATAAAATAATAACTTCATTATCACTCATATACCTATATTTTATTATAAATATGAAACAACCCCATTTCATCTTCTATCTATCATACAAAAAATGAAATCACCGCTCGTGCGTACGTATGGATTACCGTCTCCACGCCATGGTATAATCTATTTTTCACCACCACCTTACTTGGATGGGTATAATGGTGTAAATAATAACTATATATAAATAATATAACATTATACTAAATCTGAGATAATATACACCATCCAATTCATTACCATTCAACAATTATAGGAACGATATCGTCGCTTGTACGTACATACAACTTATCGTCTCCATGGTGTGATGTGATTCGTTATACATGATCTTCATAAAACCATGATTATATAAATGAATTTAATGAATAAATATGATATATATTATACTAATAATATTTTTTAATTGATATAACTGTAACCTAAAAAGAGGAACAATAACTTTTCTGATAAAAGATACGTAAGAACATAAAGCATTTAATACCCCGATAACGAGTAAGAATGAATTTTTACTAAAAAACTAATGAAAATATGATCATAAATGTTATCATAAAAATTATTATGATTCTATAATAAATTATTAACATTATTTAAATCATTATATAGGAGGTTCAGATACATACGAATCATATCGGACCTAAGGTATGTGATAACTTTTCCAATTTCATTTTTATCTGAGATTGTTTATTCCTAAGTATTTACTGGGGTTATATTTGTCATCCATGTCCATGTTTTGTAAAAATGTTTTTATAAAATGTTTACTATTATTCCATGTATGTTTAAAGTCAATTTTACCCTTTTTTTGACTTTTACCACATGGTATGGAAGGAATCTTTCTTTTGTTTACCATATGAGGTACTTTTTGACTTTTCCAGAAAAAGTATGAGGATAATGTTTTTTAACTTATACGACATGAAATTATTTTTACACTTTCATAGAGAATTATTTACATGAATCTTAATTTACACGTTTTCAAGTTAATTTTAAATTAACTTATTATCTTTTAAAATTTCACGACATATTGAGAAAATAAAATGTTTTTGAATAAGAAAGAATATTTTACTTAAGAAGTAATTTCAAGTGTTTTATCAAAATTATTTTCCATATAAGATGATATTGGGTTATGTTTCTATCCCTATTATTACTTTTCTTTTATTATTTTATGATAGAATTATTTTTATGAAGTCCTTTTATCTTATATTGATTATGTAATGATGGCATGATGTTTAAGAATCCAATTTTATTACATGGGTTATGCTATGATGTATGATTTATGTTTTTGTGTAACACATGATAATGGTTTCATTATGATATGGGTGGTAACTATATCTCCCTCCAATGCATTGGGGAAAGATTTATATCTCATGAGATAGACATGGCTGGAATGAAAAGTTAGTCCAGTTATGTGATATAGGGCTGGAACGAGGAGAGAACTCGGTTCAGTAATGGGATTTGTCTACTATGATGGTATTGGAAAAGAGCCTTGACTAATATGAAATGATTTTCTATTATTATGAATGTATTCCACAAAGTTTCATGCCTTATGTTATGATTATTGGGATTACATTGCACTTCTATGATTTATCCCATGACATGATATTATGATCTCTTATGCAGGATAATATTTCCAAATGTTATGTTCTTATGAATATGATATGATTGATATTTTCTTTATTTACCCTTATTGAGCATTTGAGCTCACCATTTTGTTTGTTTCTTTTCCCCAGGTCCAGAAGAAGGGTATTAAATATGATATTCCAAAAATGAGTCTAGTTATGATGAAATAAATGGGAGACAATGTAGATGTTTTATGAACTAGTTATTTATGTTTTACAGTTTCTAAAGACACTATACCTATATGGTCATGTAATGGTTTTGTTATATGTTGTAATAAATGTACTTTAATTCTTAAGTAATAACAAGTTATGTAAAGTATGGGTCGTTATATCATTCTCAAGTTCAGTCCATCTCATTTCTAATAAGACTTGACTTTGTTCATACCTAATGAAACAACCTGGTAATATTAGGAACCATAGTGTGCTGATGAGCAAGAAAGGTAAAAGTATGAAACATCAAAAAATTATTTCTAATTCAATCTATAAATGTAACAAGCCATAAATGAAAAAATACAGAAAACAAAAGCATCCAAAAATGAAAAAGTAAAAATACAAAACCTGATAATATTAGGTACCAAATTTGGTTGATCAAAAGGTGTGGTAATAATATAAAAATTACCAACATGCATCCAATGTGTACTATAATAGTCAACTAGAGTTCTCAGGTGATACAATGAGTCAACATACACTAAAAAAACACTTCTTATCAGCGGATTTTTAGTGGCAGTTTTAGTAATCACCGTGAAATAAATCCAGTTAATAAAATATATAATATAATGGTGGTTTAATGAAACCTTATATATATATATATATATATATATATTATTTTAGCAATTAGAAGTGGTTCAATTGAAACCACCACTAAATTTTATAAAAAATTTATAATTCTTCCCTCCCTCCTCCTCCCTTTGTGTAACCCTGATCTCAAATCCTACCCCCTCCCCTGATCTCCAACCCTCCCCTCCCCAACAGGGACTTTGGCCCTGCCACCTCATCCCTGAACCTTGTTCCCCCCACTCCTCCGACCTACGTCTTTCCTTGGCGGTGACCCCAACCCCTGTGGCCCCCTCTCGGTTCCCCTCCTCAGCGGCGACTTAAACCCCACCTATGACCTCCCTCTCCTTGGATCGGTTCTACTCTGCAGTTGCGACACATACCCCACCTCCAAACTCCCTCTTCCTGACTCGGATCCCCTCCTTGGCAGCAATGTAGACCCCCCCCTTAAAGGTTTCATAATCCTCCCCATAATCACCCTAAATATATTATTCCTAAAGGGGTTATTTTCTTGTAATTTATCCCTACAATTTTTATTTTATGTATACACATGATTAAATTACACTTTATTGGTTAGTGAATTAGTAATTGTAGTTGTGTCATTTTGTAGTTTCTCCTAGAAAACTACCTCATAGGGAGTTTATTTATATACATAATAGGGTATTAGGGTTAAAGGTGTTATGGGTTTGGCCTTGGTTGTCACACTTATAGGTTATTCATTCCCTAGATTAATTGGATAGATATCATTTGATATATGCTTCTATATAATAGAAAAAAAGTATGATTATTAAACTATAGTATTAATAAATTGGAAATATTTGAGGGCCAATATAATTTACCCCTTTTTTCATTAATTATAACTCAACATTATTTTATCATAATTCTTCTAATGAATCCATGAAATATTTAAAATTGGAAATAGAAACACTACGTATAACCTGAACAAATGGTGTTCTCTAGGGTGAATCCTCTATAGTGTTAGAAGGGGGTGTGTTGTATTTTATATCCATGGTAGACATATAGAGTTGAATATTTTGGATATTCATGACATATAGTGATATCATATAGAGTTGGATATTTTTTTAATAGTAATTTTCCTATGAAAAAACATTTCATCATATATATAAATTTATTATTATAAATATTATTAATTTTAATTTTATAAAATAAACATAATTTTTTTTATTCTAACATGTAAATATTATCTTATGAATAATTTTTTATAATTTTTATAAATAATTTTTTTATAGCTAAATAGTGAAAAAATACCAATTTTTCTAAAACATTTACTTTCATTACATTACTATAATGAAATAATAGATTTAATTTTTTGAAGCCTTTTTATATTATATATATATATATATATATAATAAATCAAAAAATATAATTTTTTGTATTTATAAAACACCTATATATTTTTTTTCAAACATATGTAATATTTTAATCAAAATAATTAATTAGTCGATTAAATTAAAAAAATTAGTTTTCTTCACCTATTGAAATTATATCCATAAAATTTAAATTTTATTTTGGATCAATATTATCATATTATATAATAATTATAGTGTCTTTTTTTTGGAATAAATTTATAATTACTATGATTAATGTTGATGACCATGAAAATGATAAAAATATTATTTTCAATGAATTGTTTTATTAAGGTTTTGTAACATTCAAATAATAGATTATATTGATATATTTAAAATAATAAAACTATAATGATGTTTAAATACATATATGATTATATTAACAAACATTTTATTGGTAATCAATGAATTATTATATTAAGAAAAAATAATAGTAAGAATATCATTTTTCTATAGAAAATAGTTTTCCAACATACAAAATGTTTTATTTTAAATGTCTGTTTTATCATGATTATAAATTTTATTACACTAACTTCATAAAAATGAAGGATGTATACACAACATTTTAATTAGAGGGTCTTTTTTATATGTTTAGTTAAACATAATTTATATAGGTAAAAACCTTTTACCACAGGAAAAAGAAAAAAAGTAAAAAGTAAAAATATAAGATCAAATAATTTTATCTTTATCAAGAAAGACAAATAATCTTACAAATATAAATTTAATAAGATATATTTGATCTCTTTTAGAACATTCATGGGGTTCCTTTGTGCTAAAATGTATTGTTTCATATTTATGTTTAATTTATTTCTTTTTAGTATTACTAATATAATAATTGTTTTCTTATATAGTTGGATTATTTTGTTCAAGTTGGGGTGGTTTGTTTGAAGCTGCTGATGCTCATGAGATATTGGACTTCGAACCCCCAACTAAGATAATGAAAATAAGAAAATGTATCAAGAATTCATAGAAATATCATGAAAAGGTGAATTATTACTAATTATTTAATTAATTTTATCATCATTTTAACTACTATTTGTAAGTTAATTTCCTTATCATTTTTATCTAATACTTATTTAGTTTTTTTTCACAAATATTTTGGAAAGACATATTTTGATTTCAATTATCTGTAATAATACACAAAATAGATAAAATGTTTCTTTCTGCCAATGTTACCATAGTTTCTATTTCCATTTCCTTTATTTGTCTAACTGCCTACATTGCATATTGAGTCCTTGTTATTAGTTGAAAAAATTTATTGTTTTTGAAATCCATAAGATTATAGAAATATCATGCTCCCATTTTGGAGACTTCTCATGATATAATGGGCACATTAATTTCCTATGATCTTCTGGAATTCAATAATTAGAAAGGTTTTTTGGCTAAAAAAATTGAGTCAATATGAAATATTGGTAGTTTAAAAAATAAAGGTAATGGAAATCATGGAAACATTGGAATTTATATTTCTTTGAACTTTTGGGATGTGCATAAATCAGACGCACCTCAATTAGACACATGATGTGACCAGTATGACTCAAATTACTTCTTTTTATTTAAAATTTACATTAATTTTTGTAAAAAAGACAACTAACATACTCAAAACCAAGAAAAAATATTCTTATTATTTTGATACTTTAATAAAATGATCCATAAGTCATTTTTTATGTTTAGAAATTAGCCACACCTCAATTCGATGCACAATGTACCTGATATGTCTCAAAGTGTCCATTATGAGTTTAAAATTGACATTTTATTTAAAAAACTGTCACTCATTGAAAACCAAGAAAACATGGTCAATTTTTTTGGTAACTTAGGAAATAAATTCATAAATCATTTATGATTTGTATTAATTGGTCTCACACCAAACCGATACACGATGTGATCTGTATGAGTCAAAGTGTGTGTTTCTAGTTTTAAATGACTTTTTAGTAAAAAAGGAAAGTGACGTACTCAAAACAAATAAAAACCATTCATATTAATTTTATACTTTTGTAAAATGTTCCATAAGTCATTTAAGACATGTACGAATCATATTCACCTAAATTTTATGCATAGTGTGACCAGTATGAATCCAAGTACGTCTTTTTATTTAAAATTGACACCAATTATAGTAAAGAGGAAAAATGACCTACTCAAAACAGAGAAAACTCATTCAGATTGTTTTGATACTTTATTAAAACTATCCATAAGTAATTTTTGATGTGTATGAATTAGACTCACCTCAATCCGATACACGGTGTGCCTGGTATGACTCAAAGTGCGTCTTTTTATTTAAAATCGACATCTATTTTAGTAAAAAGGAAAAATTACCTACTCAAAACTAAGAAAATGAATTAGTATTATTTTAATACTTTATAAAAATGATCCACAAGTCATTTGTGATGTGTAAAAATAAACCAAACCTCAATCCGATACACCATGTGCCCAGTATGACTCAAAGTGTTTGTTATCAGTTTAAAATCGACATTTTAGTTCAAAAAATGTTACTCACTAAAAACTAAGGAAACACTATCATATTTTCTTTATAATTTAAGACATAGATTCATAAGTCAATTTTTATGTATAGGAATTGGTCTCATATCAAACTGATACATGATGTGATTGTTATGAGTCAAAGTGGGTGTTTCCAGTTTAAAATTACATTTTAGTAAAAAAGACAAGTGGCATACTCAAAACTAAGGAACCACATTCAAATTATTTTTATACTTTATGAAAATGATCGATAAGTCATTTTAGATGTGTAGGAATCATCCAAACCTTAATCTAATGCATGGTGTGACCGGTATGACTTAAAGTGCGTCTTTTTATTTAAAATTGAGATCAATTTTAGTAAAAAGAAAAAATCACCTACTCAAAACCAAGAAAATGCATTCGTATTATTTTGATACTTTATGAAAATGCTCCATACTTCATTTTTGATGTGTAGGAATCAATATAACCTCAATCTGATACATGTTATTCCCTATATGACTCAATGTGCCTATTATCAGTTTAAAATCAACATTTTAGTTCAAAAAGTTTCACTCACTGGAAACCAATCAAATGAGCTCATATTTTCTTGATAATTTATAAAATAGATTAATAAGTCATTTGTGAAATTTAAGAATAATTATCACATAAAACCTACACATGATGTGATTAGTATGAGTCAAAGTGTCTGTTTCCAAATTTTTGTAAAAAAGACAAGTGACGTGCTCAAAATTGAGTGAACACATTCAGATTGTTTTGATACTTTAGTAAAATGTTCCATAAGTCATTTTATATGTGTAGGAATCATCCTAATCTCAATCCAATGAAAGGTGTTACCAATATGACTCAATGTGCATCATTTAAAATTAAGGTTTTCCCTAGATGTTCGTAAACAAATTTTTAGTGTTTTAAAACACTAAAACGTGTGTGAAAAGATCAAAACAATATAAAACGACCTCATATTTATGTGTAATCATGAGAAAACCACCAATGAATTGTTTATGACAAGTAAGTACAAATAAAACATCAATTTTATGTGTGGTGTGGTCATAATTACTCAGTAAACACTTCTTAAAGGAATAAAAGCTTTTAAAAACAAGTGTTGGGGGGGGGGGGTAAAAACCTAGAAAAATATGTTGTATTGCCATAAAATAAAGATAAATTGACCATATATTGAATTGTGAAATATAGGAACTAATGACAAGTCATTCCAAATTAAGGTTTTCCCATGATGGCCGTAAACACATTTTCAGTGTTTTAGAACACTAAAATGTGTGTAGAATGGTTAAAACCATATAAAATAACCTCATATTGATGTGAAATAATGGGAAAACACTTATAATTTGTTTTTATATATATGTACAGAAAATACATCAATATTATGTGAGGTGTGGTCAGAATTACTTAGAAAACACTTCTTAAAGGTACAAAAGCCTTTACTAAAAAGTTTAGGGGGGGGGGGGGGGTCAAACTCATAAAAATATGTCGGATTGAGTTGAAATAAGGGGAAAATGACTATAGATTTAATTATGAAATTTAGGAACTAACGACACATAATTTTGAATTAGTATTTTCCTGTGATGGACATAAACATATTTGTAGTGTTTTAAAACACTAAAATGTGCATGGAATAGTCAAATCCATATAAAATGACCTCATATTGATGTGAAATCATTGAAAAACCACCAATAAGTTATTTTTTAAATATATGACATACTGTGTTATCAAAGTCTTTAAAATTTGTTTATTAAGTAAATTTCAAGCACACTGCACGTCACTGTAAAATTAAATTAAAATATTTACTTACCTATTTTTAGTTTTAAGTGCTGAATATTATCTTAAATAGGTAATTTTATGTTTTTAAAGTATTTTAAATTATATATTATTTGTTTTATATTAAAATTTATTCTATTTTATTGAAAAATAACAAATTTTATGTACAATATTCTGAATTTATTATGTTCATTTTTTCTTTCACATTTCTTTTATTAAATTCTTGGGTTTTCATTGTAGGAAGTAGATGATGACAATAGGTAGGAGGATTTCCATTTTGATCCATGACATTCTTATAATTTTCTACTATAATTCTGATTTATTATGTTTGGTTTTATTTTTTTTCTTTTTTGTTACATTTGATGAGATGCCATGGTCGATTTCTATTGATGAGATGATGTGGAGGCAGATAGATGTAGTGGAGGTTGTGGAATGGATTTATATTGGGCATGAGTTATTGTTGTACATATTTTATATGTATATATTAATGATTAAGGTATTGGTTGATAGATGTATGGGTTGATTGAGACTATGGTTATGATGATTGTGGATGTTTGTATATATGACTGTGGATGTATGATGTATACATGATGATTTTATTACATATTCATGTTTTAGTTTATTGTGTGTTAGTTTTTTTTTATATTTATAGTTTTTTGTTAAATAGATTAAAAAAAATCCAATTTAGTGGAAATTTTTAGTAACTGTAGCTAAATACATTAAATAAAATATGTTTCGCAGAGGTTAAGATTAACCGCCCTTAATAAAACCATTGTTAATATGTTTAGTAGTAGTTAGTTTCATTTTATTTATATTTCCCCTAGACATTTTTTAAATAAAATAACCAACACTAAATAAACATAAAACTGACACTAAATACTCTAAAAATGACACATAACAAAACCATCGTGAAATTAAAAAAACTAACGCTAAGTGACTAGTGATGGTACAATACATGGTGATTTTAATAACCACTACTATACTATTAGGTGGCTATTTAAACCGCTACTAGTATACAAAAAAACCACCACTAATGACCTTTTTTTTATAGTGATATGGGTCTCATGATAAATTCAAGGATACACAAACTGAAACAACATGTGCACAAGGATTTTTCAATGCTTGGAAAGAAAAACAATAATAGCAACAACATTCTAGTAATACCACTAGCGCTCATCCACCATTTCCTATGAACGGGTTATGAAACTCTATTACCTCAAAGTGGCTCCTCACCTAGTCCAAATTTCAAACATGAAATAATGATGCGTTATGAAGTATATCAATATCTATTTGGAAATTCTAATCAGAATGAATTCCATGTTTCATCCTCTGATAAGCCTATTGAATAATTTACTTCACACATCTATAAAATGTTTCATGTACTAACCCTATGATTTATAGTTTACAAACACCTTTGAAGACCCTATTTATGCACTCCACAATATTAGTGTTCATATGGTCATATCTCCTATCACCACCATATGCTAATGACCATTTATCCTTTGAAATCCAAATCATATAACCCTATGAATTTTGATTAGCCCATTGAATTTCTTCAAGTCATTGATCAAACTTTTATCATTAGGGATTTTATTATGAAACTAGAAGAGAATAATGTATTTAAAAGGATCTTATTTTTTTTCCAAAAAAATATAAATTTAAGAAAGCATACCCAACTTGATGATCACCTTATTCATTTACTCATCCATGAAATGATTATTTACATTAATGGAAATATTTTTGATTCAATTTCAGTGATAAACATTTTGTTCATACCATGAAACTCCATCACTATGAAGAACCAATATAATCACTCGATGGTGATCATATATCAGACACACTTCTTATATTTGTGTTATATGAATGTGTATATAGGAAAAAACCAACTCCATGATTCAGAATTATCCATTTAAATAATGGAAAAATCAAGTGGTAGAGGAGAAATATTAACACACTATGTGTAAACATAAGTATAACACCTTTATAATTTCCATAAATAAAAGTCCCATTAACTTGAAAGAATCGGTTTCAATAAAAAAACAACAATATATGGCCTAATTTCCCAAAATAACCTTTATAAATTCACCTTTATTTGATAAAATGGATGATTTGGGAAGACATACTCAACAATTTACAAATAATAAAAAACTTTATAGTTAAAAGACAACTATCCCATTATCCATGACAACATTTCATATGATTTATCCCAGTCACCATTAACTTTCACATTTTCCTTTTTTTCATTGCAAGCTTTAGCATAGGATATATTGTATTTGAAAAACTATTATATTCATTCTTGGACTAGGGATACAATAATTTCCTAACACATTCGTATCATCTCTACAATAATAGTTGATATGAACTCTTCATTGAGTAAAGAGTGATACTCTAACAAGCTTGGATGTACACAAGTATGTGGGCCTTTCAACTTAGTTACCTTCCAAAATGAAAGAAATTTATCATATATTTCCCATATTAAAAATTTACATTCTAGACCATATTTGACACAATAAATTAGGTATTTTTACTTCTTGGTCTCATCAACCAAAAAATGAAAAATGTACCTCTATGTGGCATTTCTTTAGCACATTTTTTAGAGAACTTTTACTTTCAAACTTCTATCCAATACATATGGTGTTATCAGTTGATATAGATGTGTTACCTATAATACTAAGGAATTCAATAGTTGGTGTAATGTCATCCCAATAAAAATTCTATGCACATTATATTCCTTCAACCAAGGAAGTAAATAATATAGGATTATTACCACTAAATAGTTGTTTTATATCCATCAAAGGGACCTTAGAAGGTTCATTCCCCACATCATCCTCACCTACATCATCTATTGTTGCATCATAAAATACTTTCTAATTAGATAAAGTCTAGTTAATTAAATCAAGAGTATCTATGGGTATTTAACCTATAGTTATTTCCATATTCTAATAATCTTATTAATAATTTTTTATATTACCTAATTTACATGAAAAGATAATGAATGAAAATGTTTTGAGAGACTGGATTCAATAGATCTCACATAACATGGTTCTGTAGTTGTAGGTCTCACCTCATCAATATTATAAATAGCCATATATAATTCCATTAAACCATTACTTCACTATTTCCTGAACAATTATGATCTATCCCCCCAATCCTTATCATCATGTTGAGGATACTCAATGTTCTATAGATGATCAACATATTGAAGATATCAATATGTAATTAAAGTAATTACTTGACCAAACCATAGTTTTAATAAACCATGAATCTTACTATGAACTTCATCTAATTTCACATATCTAAGAATATTTTCCACTCTTTTAGGTGAAAAAAATATAGCTAAAACCCTGATCATTATAAATTACCTCACCATTATAGTATATTGACACAGACATGATTTCATATAATTTTTTTAAATAATTGTTATATACCACATCATCAAATGTTTAACATGTTATAATTTGTTATGATTAAATTACTGTGACTTGATCTTGGGTATTTTTCTATAGATTAGTTTATCCTTATTTGATAAAACAACCAAATCCTAGGGGGAACTCCCAGAGTCTCTAAAATCACATATTTTAGCAACCACCGGTCTCTTTTTAGTCATGGTGTAAAAATAAAGTATTGAACAACAAAGCCTATTATAATATTACCATTTATGATAATTATACTCATGTTTAAGTGAGGGGGTATAGTTTTTGAGATATAAAACATTTTTACATAGACATGTAGGTCCTTACATACTTTGATAGAGGGATAATACACAAGTCTTCAATAAGGAAAAGAGAATGCAATTTTTAAAAATTATATAACCACATATAAGAAAAATAATACTTGTAATTTCAATCATATATTGGTTGGTCATCTAAATATCATTTAATTATTACAAATTAAATAACCGTATACAAAAAATACGACATACAATTTCAATCATACATTGGTAGGTCATATCAAGATCAATCGTTATACAATACTAATAACATGTTTTTTGGGATACTTATTATGTTCTACATTTTTTAACTTTACCTATAACTATATCTAATAAATTACACACACACACACAACTATTTATATCCAGACATTAATGAATATTTTCCACTCTTTCTGGTTGAAAACTATAGCTAAAACCCTGATTAATATAAATAACCTCACTATTGAAGTCTATTAATGCTGACATGATTACCTAGAAAGAAAATTCAATAAAAAGTTGTATATATTTATACCACATCATCAAAATTTTAACATGTTTTAATTAGTTAGGATTAAATAACTATGACTTGATCTTGAGAATTTTTTTATGGACTGGGTTATCATTATTTGATAAAGCAACCAAAACCTAGGGGTTAACTCCTAGAGCCTCTATTATCTCATATTTTAGCAACCATTAGCCTCCTTTCTATCATGGTGTAAAAATCTAACTTAAAATAGAAATTCCTCTTGTTGAACTCCCTTTTATTATAATGTTACTCACATAAAAGTGAAGAGGTATGGGGGTTTAGGATATATAATTTTTTTACACAAACACATAGGTATTTACATACTTAGAAATAGGTATGACATGGAGGTCATCAATGAGGAAAATAAAATGAAATTATTACAATTTATATAATCACATAAAAAAATGACATGGAATTTCAATCATACATTGGTTGAATATCTCAAGATAAGTCATCACACAATACTCTTAATATGTTTTTGGGATATTTATTATATTCTAAATATTATAACTTTACCTATAACTATATCTTTTAAATAATAAATAAATAAATATATATCTATATTAAATATTTTTTTTATATATATATATGTATGTATGCATTTTTTATTTAATGATGTCTTTTAAATATTACTAATATTATTTAAATAATATTATATTCAAATAATATAACATATATTATTTGAGTAACTATATTCATTTTTTTAATTAATTTATAATATTCATGTTTTTTATGTAATTATTATTAATAATATATTTTTAAAAAATAATTAATAATAATAATTTTATTTCTCTATGCATCCAATAATATATTGTACATTTATTTAATTTTAAATATAATATATATAGACACATTTCAAAATATTCAACTATATTTATTAAAAATTTAAAAAATAATTGTATATATTTTTGTATGCAACTATAGTTTCTTAAATAAATATATTATTAATTTATACCTAACAACTCAAAATATTATTAATAGTAAATTTTATTAAATTTAATTAAAAAATTAATATAATTTACACTATCCCTTGACCTAATTTTTATAATAAATGGAACTCTATCCCTTTTTCTTTTTTTTTAAAACATAAAACCTATTAAAAAACTTATTAACTCTAATTTAGTTGCCTTTTAAAAAGACCAATTAAATAAAACAAAAATACTACATCAAATCATACAATTACAATCATTGCCAATAATAAAAATCTAGATTCCATAACAAATTAATTTTTATGACAATAAGTATGTCATAATATGAGTGTGCAAAACTAGTCAACATAATTGTATAATTACTCATATCTATCCAAAAAAAAGTGCTTGTCATGACACATAAGTACTAGTAAGAGAGAAAAATAAATTATGACACACAACATCAATAAAACTCTCAAGTCCTCATAACATTATGAACCATATAAATACACACTAAAACCAAAAATAAAACCTAAAATTGACCACACATAATTAAAAGGAGAGTTATCACCAACATCAACAAATTATTCACAACTGAATCAACTCTATTTTTCTTACCTTACAAAATCTTTCCATATATTGGTATAATTCAAATAATTCCCCTCAATTATACAACATTTCTATGTTAATAAAAATCCAGGAAGTGGTTGGTCCAAGTAAAACAATCCTTCACATCACACTAACACTCATACATGTCAAACTCCCAATACAAATAAGTCAAAATTAAACAATCTACAATGTTACATCAATATACCCAATTTCCAAACTCATGGAACATAATAGTTTGATATGAAACTAACTCCTCCTTGTCTTATCATGAATTGAAGACATTCCAATTAATATCCCTTGGTGGTGGTCCAAATATAGGGATCACCAAGTATCTCTAGCCGAACCTCTTCTATTAAAATAGTAAAATAGTGTAATGACTCACTTAAAACACACATGTCATTATTACCAATTAGAAAATGATATTATCTAGTAAAAAGTGTAAGAAAAAACACTCATTATAGGGCTATGTCCATCTCATTCTTATAAGTTACTTATTAGGAGAAACCTCAATGACTTATATTATACACTTAATTCAATGTTCCTTTTTCTAAGTGTGAATCCTACTTATGCTTTGAGTGAATCAACCAAACATTAAAGATATGGATGAAACATCATACATTGGTTTCAAGAGATGATAAAAAATATCTCCAACAGACATTAGGGAGATCATATGGTGATACAATCCAATGAAAATGTGAATGGTTGATGGTTCTAACATGATAAAAAAAATTTATCTATGTGAGTGTAACTTGATATGTTCACCAAGACAAGAGGTTATTTTTTTAGCAGGATACTGGAGACCAACAATCATCATTTTAAACAGAGAGACCTCCAAAAATTTAAGAGGTAGGTCCAACTGGTATGACTAGACATATACTTCTATAAAAGGAGAGTAGGGGACTCAAACATTGTTTACTTGAATAGTGATTCATATTTAGAATTAATCTAATTATTTTATAATATTAATCACTATAATACTTCTTAATGACTAGTTTTTTCAGTTAAATTGTAAATCTCGTAGCTTCTAGTTTTAATGGAAAGAGTAGTAGTGTTTCTACTATGGTTGTAGGACACATTTTCTAAACCACATAAATACTTGTGTCATTTACTTTATTTATTTTATTCTTGAATTCTTTTGAGGTGTGAGTTTTATTGAGTTTGTGTGAGGATAAACCTTTTTTATTTAGTTGGGTGCGGGGATTCCTATCTTGTAGTACACTTTGTCAAGGAATTCTATTCATATGACCTAGTTCTTTGTTATGTATCATCGGGAGGTTTGACATTTGATGATCAAACAATGGATTGGGATTCCCAACATGAGGTATCAAAGCTTGTGGTTTTTTATTCCCACTTAAATAAATAATTAGAGGAAAAATAGGATTTTATCACTCTTTCCATGGAGTTATTTAATTTTTCAGTTGGAGTTTACTATTAGTGGAAGGATTGACATCAAACGATGGTAAGGTCCAGGTCGATAAATTTGGTAGTACAAATTTTGGATTGTATATAATGTTTATGGGGTATTATATAATTTAAAATGAATTATATCTTCTATTAACTAGAGTTTTTCTAGAGAAGAATGAGAATTATTAGATATGAATGCACTTGGGTTGGTGAGGATTTCATTGGAATAGAATGTATCCTTTAACATATGGGAAGTGAAGACCATGGTGGAGATCATGAAATCACTATTTGATATTTATAAGAAACCTATGAAACTTAATAAAGATTTCATGATGCTATGGTTATTCAAAATTAAGATATCAAAAGGAAGAATTGTGATGGATCATGTGAATGACTTTAATATAATCTAAGGAAATATGAATCGATGAAGGTAACTTTAATAGAAGTTATATGGGATCTTTTATCACTTTCATCAGTATCAGAGTCATGGGACATAATGGTAAATATGATGAGTAATTTATATGGGAAAATTGACTTGGTATTTGAGGATGTCTATAATTTGATCATCAATGAAGAACTCCAGAGAAGGGAAGTCCAAGAACTATCTGATAGTGAACTTAATAAAAATGAACAAGGATAGTAACTCTAGAGGATAAATAAAAAACAATTCGATGATAAGTCATTATAGAGAATCCAAATAAATATAGCTGGTCCTGGTCCTATATTCTAGAGTTTTGGGAAGAAAAGATACTTCAAGAAGGATTGAATAAGTTATAATGAAATGTCTAGAAGTTCAACTTCTAGAGGTAAAAATTATATAAGTACAACTAAGGGTGGGAAAAAATATTCCTTAGTGTAAATATTCTAATATAATAATGGGTGATTAACTGGGGAGTATCCTTCTACAAAATAGAATAACAAGGGTGTATGAAAAATTATATATCTTGAAAGTTATAAAAGGTTTATCTGGTAGATGAAAAACCTCTAAAGATCATGGGTGAATAGAGATTTTAATATTTGGATGAAGAATGAGAGCTTCTTACAACTAAAAGAAGTAATAAAAACCATAGAGCTATAAAAGAACTTAATTTTCATAGGTCAAATTGATGAGGTAGGCTATGGGAATATCATTGTAGATGAAGTTTGGTAGGTAAGTAGAAGTTCCATGGTGGTTTCATAAGGAGTAAAGTATGAGACCTAGTATCTTACTGAGAGATCATATGGAGCTATAATTACTAGAGTATCAATATCAGGTAGCCTGAAGTTGTGACATTATAGACTCATACATCTCATTGAGAAGAACATGGAGGTTTTAATGAAAAAATTCATGTTGAATCTTGATCACACTAACATTGAAGGTTGTGAGAGTTATGTTATAATAAAAAATAGAAGTGTGTATTTTAACTTTAATGGATGAAAATCCATATCTCATAGGTTAGAACTATATCACTTAATTTTTTTGGGAATTTCCCCTATCCAATCTCTCAATGGGTCACTTTACTTTGTGATATTCATTGATGATTCTACTTGTAAAGTATGAGTTTACTTATTGAAGTATTAATATAATGTTTTTTATATCATTAATTTAGTAGAAGGTCATAGAGGAGAGGGAACTAGGTCAGAAGATAAATTATTTAACATCTAAAAATAGTGGTGAATACAACTGATGAAATTTTTTAAACTTCTATTAGAATAATGGGATTAGGATGAATAGAACTATGCTTGGTACACTATAGTAGAATGTCATGGTAGAAAATGATAAACAAGACATTTATAGAAAATGAAATAAGTATACATTTATACTTTGGGATTCCTAAGGAAATTTGTGTGCAAGCAGTGAGAAGAAACATACTTGGTAAACCAGAGTTTTTATACTCCTATATGATTTTTTTTCAAAAAAGACGTGTCTTAGTAAACAACCCAACACTGGAAACCAAAGTTTATCCAAAAAACTTATATTATGTTCTTTTGGATGCTAAAGATATGGAAAATATTGATTAAAAGTTTAATGCATGCTTAATTATGGGATATTGATATTTTTTTAGATTTTGGCTATGATATGATGACAAGTGTAAAATCTTTAGGATCTGAGATGTTCTCTTTAATGATAGTGTTGGGACATGTAGACTATTTCAATTCATAACATTTTGATTAATAGATTCAGTTCACTGGTTTTAGTTCACCAAAAGTTAGATTTGATCAATGTAAAGACATCAGCAATATGATCTCTCTAGGAGAAAATAGGTTTATCAAAAGTTGGTATCTTCTGACGATGCCATGATCAAGTTTAAGGTCCCGTAGTTTGGTGATAAAAATTTTCTAGAACGAGTACACCGAACTGATCATCAGGGAACATGTTCAATGTCAAATGGATACCAACGAACAACATTAATCTATCTAAATAGAGGAATCTCCATGAATGTAAGAAGTCAGTGTAATTGGGATTACTAGCTAAATATTCCTATAAAATGAAGTGAATACCTCATGAAAAGGGAACTTGATAATGCATAATGAATCAAAATTAGAGTAGTGATTCTAAGAGGATTTTGTATCAGTGAATTAGAGAGTGTTAATCCTCTTTAATTTATTTTTACAAATAGATTTTCCAATTTTCAGCATAATTATTATACTTCCAATGATGATGAAAGCAACAATGATTCTCCCATGGATATAAGACACATTTTCTGAACAATTTTAATTTCCTATATTCTTTCCTTTTGTTTAGTTTTTTAATTAGTTTTAATTATACTTTTATGCCAGTGAGTTTGTTTGAATGATTGAAAGGGGTGATTTTTTTTGGTGATTAGAGTGAAGAGACTTCATATATGTAATGGCCCGGACCCTCCTGGTGCATTACTTTCCCAAAACATGGTTCCATCAAACGGTTCCACCAAAAAGGTGGCACCAGTCATGGCCCACACCGAAACGGTGGCACCGTGAGGGTGACACCATGACGGTGGCACCGTGAGGGTGACACCGTGATGGTGGCACCGTGAGGGTGACACCGTGAAGGTGGAACAATGAGGGGGACACCGTGATGGAGGCGCCGTGAAGGTGGCACCGTTATGGAGGCGCCGTGAGGGTGGCACCGTGATGCTGACACCATGCGGGTGGCACTATGATGGTGGCACCGTATCTTCACCGAGCGGTCTTCATTCTCTTTCCAGTTCCTGACATTTTCCGCTCCTGCAATGTGTCTTTTGACATAAAATGATTTAATTCCCCCTTTCAATCCATTTAAAGCCCATAAATAATATCTAAAATCCCCCAAGAGCCAGGCGACCCTTAACTTACCAAAACGCGAGGATTTTCCTCGGTGTCACACCCTTTTCCTCATACTTACAGTTCTGCCCCTGTTGCGTGATTTAAGGGAAACTGTTTAAACGCACAGCTGTTATGGCCACCTCACTGATGAGAATTATTAAATTACAATTTATTCCATCGTGCGTAACCGCCCAACCGTGTGTAAAACCACGATCCGACTTCAAAGCCATTCAAAATTCCATATCCCGTAACAACAATATCTCATCTTATATCATGCTAGAATTTCTCCTTCTTCTTCTTGGTCAGTCTCCTTTTTATTTCCCTGTGTGTTTGGAGCCCCCCTTCCTAAGGAAAGTGGTGTGCCTGTGCTGGAGCTTTCCTACTCATTATTGGAGTCCTTGGATCTCTTCCCCTGCAAGTCACACACCCCCAGATCTTGGCACAGGGAGGAGAAACTTCAATCGTTGATCATTCAGGTAGGGTTTTCCTTCATCTCTCTTTACTGTGTATCATGCAGGGTGGGTATGACACTGTTTCTGCGGGGATGGATGAGACCAAATTTAATGAAGATAACAAACAGACCTTTAAAGAATGAAGGGGGTGGGTATACCCGATGTTTCTTCTGTACTCTTATCCTTGATTATGTGTTGTGAATTGTACGATCTTGTGCCCACTGAAAATCATGGCCGTTGGTGATATTTTTTTGTGTACTAATGAATCTCTGTTTCTTGCTGGATAAATTATTTGAATGAATTGTGTAACATGGAAATTTGTTAGTCACATAAACTTGGCCAATTAAATGGATACCCAGTGAACAACGATCCTTATGTGATCACCCTGGTTAACCGAAAAGTAAGGGGGAAAACTAAATGAATGATGTGCTTGAATTTGGAAACTTCCTTGCTCTATCTTGGAGGTATGTGTGTTTGTTCTATGATTATGGGGTGATATGGATGGGGATGAGATCCTTTGTTGTTGCGGTTGTTGGTGGACCTGAGGCCGTGTGGGGATGTACCTTGAGGCTTAGTTTGGTTCCAGTACTTTGAGGGATCTCAAGGATCCCTTTTATTGATGTGACTTTACAAGAGAACCAGGTGTGAATGCTTAAAAGTGATGTTTGGCTATTCTTTTTTCCTTTCCACAGCTTGTGGTTATACCTGTTAGTTTCCCAATAGTGTATAATTTACTTAAATGGAATCACTTGTGCATGAAACCAAGAATGGGTTCAATGGGGAATTGGTTCTGGGAATGAGTTGTGACTTGGATGTGAGTGGTGTGGCTTTTTATGAATGAACAGTAATGGGGGTGTTTGTGCTTATGTTGGGTTTTGAACCCTAGTTTGGGATGAGTGCTTGTTACCTATACATATAATTGTAGTTCTTATGTTTCTTATTCGTGCCCCACCCATGTTGAGCACTTTGTGCCGAACACCCCCATTTCATGGGGGAGGGTGTTTTCCCAACACTCCTATGAGTCGATGGTTATTAGATCCTTTTATGCTCCCTTTCCCAAATATCCCCAGACTCTTTGGGTAGGCTGTGACTGCTGAGGTCCATTATAGCCAAAGATTCTTTGGGCAGGGTTGTTGTATTGGTTGGCCTAGGTGTGTGCGAGCAGGTGGTTTCCCAAGTGTTTTCGGGATGAGGCCTAGGTGTCTTCGGGCTTGGCAATATTTTTGTGGCCTAGGTGTTTGCAGGTAGGATGTGTAGTATATATGGCCCTGGTGTTTGCGGGAGGGGCGTGTGGTTGTGGTATCCCAGGTGTGTGCGGGCGGTGGTATGGTAGTGGGACTGTAGAGAGAATAGCGGGAGAGGTATGATGCGTATGATGTCTTCAATAATTAGTGGGAAAGTGGTGCGGGGTACCCAACTATCAATGTTATACTACTATTACATTACTTGACTTGCATTATTTGGGGAGTGTTCCTTGTTGAGGCTTGGGTGGATTGTTTTCCTTGCTAGGTGCTCTGGTTATATCCTTTTCTCATGGGGCATTAGAATGCCTCCCCACTTGTGCACGAGAGCTTCTGGTTTTCCCTACTGAGTATACTTGTATGCTCACTCTACATATACAAAACTACTTTCTGGTTTCCAGGAGGACTTCAGGGACCGTGGAGGATCGTACTAGTTCAGACTTTGGGACTATTACTGCTACTATTTATTTTCATGGTACTTTCATTTTGGGCTCTCTTGTACTTTTGTAGTATTTACTTTTGGAACATGCATATGGGAATGGTTTGTTTTTCCTTTAATTGTACTTCCACTTTTGGTGTTGTTGGGAATTACTATCTTATCTACAAATCCTATTAAATAAAAAGGGTAATGCCTTCCATCTTGTGTGTGATTATATACCATTGGTGCTAGTCTCCACTCCGGGACCTATTGAAGTTGTGTCTTAGGGGTCATTATCTCTCCTTCAACTTGAAGAAGGAAGGGTCTAGCAACCTATTGTCCCTTCTCTCATCTTGGTGAAGGAAGGTCATGAAAGAATGGTATCAGAGGCAGGAGGTTGAGAGATAGGATGGAGTTCGGAGTTAGGAACAGTAAGGATTTCATGGAATGGTAGGGAAAAAGTGTTGGACAATCTTGGTGCGTGAAATAGGCCAGGGAAGACTGGCTAGGACACGAGATTTTAGACCCCCCTGTGATCCAATGTAAGGACTATGAGCCTACAAAATGACCAAGTGAGGCTACACTGATTGCAGGTTAGAGACCCTAGGAAAGGTGCATGCTTCATAATGACTTGTGTTCTTGTGTTTTTTTGGGTATTTTGGGGATTTAAAATGATTAAGAAGTCTAAGAAAATTTAAAAGCAATATTCTACACTACTCGGGCTTAGGAATTCCTTTTTTACCTTACAGCTATGGCACCCGAATGAAAACCAAGGGTAGTGCGGGCGATCGAGGCCCAGGAGGTTGATTTGGCTGATCGAAAGAGAGCTGACTAAGAGGAGGAGGATGATTAGTGGTAAAGGATGCTTCATGCCTTTCAACTGCATACCCTCGGGAAGTACGAGGGCAGCATCTCTGATGTGGAGATAGAGAGCTGGCTAGAGGAACTGGTGATAGATTTTAGCTTAATCTGGGCTCCGATGGAGTACTGGGTTCCTCTGGCTGTAAGCCAGATGCATGGAGCAGCACGTCGGTGGTGGACGCTTTATCTTGGGGAGAAGAGGGAGGCTGAGGTGATGTGGACTCACTTTGAGAGGGAGTTACGGGCGGAATTCCTATCTTCCACGATGAAGGCTAAGAAGAGGCAGGAACTACTCTCCATCCAATAGGGGGGTATGTTAGTGAGGGAGTTGGGAATCAAGTTCAAGGATCTTCTTCTCTTTGCTCTGGACCTCTTTCAAGATGAGGAGTCTTGGGCGAGACGTTTAGAGGAGGCACTACGACCTTTCATTCAGTATGCGGTTACCCCCTACACCCTACCGACGTACTTGAAGGTCCATAAGAAGGATGAAGTGGTGAAAAGGATGCACATACTGGGAGGTGTATCGCGAGAGGGTATCCAGTTGGGCTCATCGAAGGGGAAGGCTTTCAGCAGCAGGCCTCCAGCATGAGG
Source organism: Viscum album (assembly GCA_963277665.1). Taxonomy (NCBI): domain Eukaryota; kingdom Viridiplantae; phylum Streptophyta; class Magnoliopsida; order Santalales; family Viscaceae; genus Viscum; species Viscum album. Next base: position 1,973,364,381 of record OY728151.1, read on the forward strand.
GCCCTCTAGGTTTCGACCAGTAGGGAGTAGGCCTCAGCAGTTCCTGTTTCAATCTCTCGGTCCTCTCCCTTTCCTTTTAGGATCAGGACTGAGATGATTCATCTGTGGAATCCATGGGTACCTTCGGGATCAGTGTCTGGACCGAGTACATTACGGTGGGGGTGGTCCAGTGCAACACCCGCCTCAGCCGCAACAGTTTCCATCCTGGCCCTTTTAGCAGTAGCAGCGGGGACAGCGAGCTCCCACTCCTCCAAGGGAAGACTTTGTAGGAGGAAGGTCGACCTCAGGGCGCTCCTCAGGGACCTCTACCAGGACGCGGTCAGGGGTGGGGGGGTGGCTGATAGCCGAGGGGAAGAGGAGATGGGCGTGGGCAGTTACACGCCACAGAGGTAGTAGTTCCACCAGGGCCGAAAGTTGTTCGAGGTACGATCAGTTTGTTTAGTACTCTTGTCCACGCCTTGTTCGATATAGGAGCTTCACACTCCTTTGTTACACCCAGTCTGTCCTGTGGTCTAGGTTTAGATGCTGAGAGACATTCAATTCCCCTGGTGTTGAGTACGCTATTCGGAGGTTAGACCGACTTGTATTATGTTTGCTGAGGATGTAGACTGATGATAGGGCCACATTAGTCTAGAAAGGATCTTATACTATTTCATATACAACCATACGATATCATCCTGGTCATTGACTGGATGCTCTCTGTATGTTCCATCATTGATTGCTTCCAAGGAAGGATCATGTTTTTGAATTTGGGCGGCTAACATGTGACTTTCATCAGCAATCGGGGTTACGAGGAAGGTAACCGACGAGTGGAGCCCCTCCTTTCCTTGTTAACTGAACTGTCACTATAGTCGGTGGATACAAAGATGGTGGAAGTCTAGAGGATCTTCAGTGAGTTCATGGATGTATTCCCTGAAGAGGTGGTGAATCTACCCCCTCGACGTGATGTTGAATTTGGGATAGACTTGCAACCTGGTGCTCGTCCGATTTCAGTGGCCCCATACTGGATGGTGCCTTATGAGTTGTGGAAGTTGTGGATTCAGATTGACGATATTATGAAGAAGGGTTTTGTTTGACCAAGTGAATCACTATGGGGTGCTCCGGTCTTATTCGCAAAGAAGGCAGATGGTGGTCTCAGACTGTGCATAGACTATCAGAGACTGAACTAGGTAATAGTCAAGAACCGTTATCCTCTCCCGAGAATAGACGACGTTTTCGACCAGTTAAAAGGGGTAGGGTGGTTCTCCAAGATCAACCTGCATTCAGAATATCACTAGCTGAGGGTGAAGGAGGATGACATCTCGAAGACTGCCTTCAGGTGCAGATATGGGCACTTTGAGTTTGTAGTCATGCCGTTCAATGTTACGAACGCACCATCTGTGTTCATGGGGCTCATGAACTCTATCTTCCGAGAATACCTGGACCAGTTCATAGTCATTTTTATTGAAGATATCCTGATCTACTCAAGATCATAGGAGGATCACACTGAACACCTGATAATGGTTTCAGAGGTCCTCCGATATCACTAACTCTATGAGAAATTGTCCAAGTCCAAGTTCTGGATGCGAGAAGTTCACTTCCTTGTACACATGGTGTCTGGGTAGGGAATAGCAGTGGACCCTTCGAAGGTTGAGGCAGTTGTTTCTTGGGAAGCACCCAAGAACGTGGCAGAAGTTCGTAGTTTCCTAGGTCTGGCAGGTTACTACTGGAGGTTCGTGCCCAACTTCTCCCGAGTTGCAACACCTTTGACAGTCTTGACCAAGATGGATCAGGCTTTCATGTGGAATGGGTAGTGTGAGGCAGCCTTCAGCTATCTGAAGGGGAAGTTGGTTAGTGCCCCAAGTCTGAGGTTTCCAGAAGAAGGGGTATTATATGAGGTTTTCTGTGATGCTTTAGGGAAAGTCCTGGGGTATGTGTTGATTCAATAGTAAGGGGTGATCTTCTATGGGTCTAGGTAGTTATGTCCCCATGAGCGTAACTATGCCACCCATGATCTGGAGCTTGCAGTAGTTGTGTTCGTACTAAAGTTGTGGCGGTATTACCTCGTCAGGGAGCGCTTCGTAGTCTTCACGGATCATAAGATATTGAAGTATATCTTCTCCTAGCGGGACCTGAACTTGCGATAACAAAGGTGGATTTTATTTTTTTAGGACTATGACTTTGAAATCTCCTACACCTCGGGAAAGAGGAATGTGGTGGCTGATTCCCTGATCAGAAAGTCACAGAAGGACGTGGTTTGAGAATTATCAGATGCTTGGAAGGTGATGAAAGAGTTGGCTTCCCTACACCTGGATGCAAGGATGAATGGTGGTAGAGGTTTCCTATTTCAGATGACAGTGCATTCCTCTCTGTTGTGGCAGGTAGAAGAGTCTCAGTGGGGAGATTCAGAGACTGAAGTAATGTACGATCGCATTAGTAAGGGAAATCCTCCAGAAGGATGGTCAGAGGATGGTCAGAATCGGATTCTATTCCAAGGGAGGATGTTTGTTCTTGAGATGAAGTGCGGTAGAGTTCTTGGTGAGTTCCACAACACACCCCTAGCGGTGCACCCGAGAGTTTCCAAGATGTACTGGGGTTTGAAGAGTCAGTTTCAATGGCCTAGAGTGAAGAGGGCGGTGGTAGAGTTCGTAGCAAAGTGCCTAGTGTGTCAGCAGGTGAAGGCTGATCACTGCATCCCAGGATGTCTGTTATAACCTTTAAATTTCCTTGAGTATAAGTGGGATGAAATCTCGATGGATTTCATCATGGGACTACCCAGAGTTCAAGGGGGTTGCAATGATATCTGGGTAGTGGTGGACCGACTGACAAAATCAGGTCACTTCCTGGCGATCAAGGAGTCGAGTACGGTGTATGCCCTAGAACAGAGGTATGTGGATGAGGTGGTGCGGTTGCATGGGGTTCCGAGGTCCATAGTCTCCAATCGGGATACCCGGTTTACCTCACGGGTCTGGAAAGGACTGCAACATGCTTTTGGCACCCAACTATGCCTCAGCACTGCTTTCCAACCCCATATGGATGGGAAAACAGAACGCACCATCCAGACAATGGAGGATATGTTACGGGTATGTGTGTTGGACCTTGGGGGATCGTGGGTATGAAACTTGCCTCTTGTGGAGTTTTCCTACAACAATATCCATCACTCTACCATTGGCATGGATCCATTCAAAGCTTTGTATGGGAGGCCGTGTCCCTCACCTGTGTGCTGGACAGGGGTCGGGGAGGCATGTATTCTTGGCCCGGAGGTGGTGCAGAGCACAATAGAGAAAGTTCAGCTTATACGGGAGAGGATGAAGGCTGGCCAGGACCGGAAAAAGTCATATGCCGATAATAGGAGGAGACCCTTGGAGTTCGAGGCAGGGGACCACATGTTCTTGAAGGTCTCCCCTCAGTGTAGGAAACATAGTTTCAGTAGGGGAAGAAAGCTTTCTCCCAGGTTCGTCAGACCTATCAAAGTGCTGCGGAGGGTCGGTGAAGTGGATTATCAGCTAGAAATACCATCGCCTCTACTGAGACTGCACGATATCTTCCATGTGTCTCAGCTCTGATGGTATCTGCACAACGATTCACACATCCTTGACTGGGGAAAGATGGATATCAAGGCTGATGTAACGTTTGTAGAAAGACCGGTAAGGATTGAGGATCGCGAGAAGAAGGTGATCCATGGAAGAACCATCCCTTTGGTTCGTGTGTTATGGAGGCATAATGGGATTGAGGAGAGTACCTGGGAATGGGAGGCACAAATGCACTCCCAGTACCCAGAGCTGTTTTGAGTTTTATTCTGTTATGATTGTACTTGTTGGTGATGAAGCGTTTTACCTTGCTAACTATGTAATGGATTTTTCCCTTATTATCTGGATGTGTGTGTGAAGAGTCCTAACTATGGGAAAGGGAGGACCTGATCCCTAACCAAGACGCATTAAGGTGGATGCGATTAAAACCATGCGGGCGAGTCAGTGCCGCCCCAAGCGGATAGTATCCTGACATGGAGGAAGGAACTTCCTAATACCTATGTCTAGATGGTATGTCCCTTGATTATTGGTGTGCTTAGTTGGGGGTAGAGGAGTGGTAGTGTATCCATAGTCGTTCGAAAGATGGATGAGGTTTACTCCTGAGAGGTATCTTTGAGGTGGTAGTTCAGACCCCTCTCTTTTCTTCTGGTCTAGTTTTGATTCTCAAGGGCGAGAATAGTTTGAAAGGTATCTAATGTAACAGCACAGACCCTCCTGGTTCAGTACTTTCCCAAAACATGGTTCCCTCAAACGGTTCCACCTAAAAGGTGGCACCAGTCATAGCCCACACTGAAACGGTGGCACCGTGAGGGTGACACCGTGATGGTGGAACCATGAGGGGGACACCATGATGGGGGAACCATGAGGGTGGAACCATGAAGGTGGCGCCCTGAGGGTGGCACCGTGACAGTGGAACCGTGAGGGTGGCACCATGACAGTGACACTATATCTTCACCAAGCGGTCTTCGTTCTTTTTCCCATTCCTGACTTTTTCCGCTCCTGTAACGTGTCTTTTGACATAAAATGATTTAATTCCCCTTTCAAATCCATTTAAATCCCATAAATAATATCTAAAATCCCCCAAGAGTTGGGTGTCCCTTAACTTACCAAAATACATGGATTTTCCTCGATGTCACACCCTTTTCCCCATATTTCCAATTCTTCCCCTATTGTGCAATTTAAGGGAAACCGTTTAAACGCACAACTGTTATGGCCACCTCTCTAATGAGAATTATTAAATTACAATTTATTCCATCATGCGTAACTACCCAACCGTGTGGAAAACCATGATCTGACTTCAAAGCCATTCAAAATTCCATATCTCGTAACAACGGGATATCATCTTATATCGCGCTAGAATTTATCCTTCTTCTTCTTGGTCGATCTCCTTTTTTTCCCTGTCTGTTTGGAGCCCCCCTTCCCGAGGCAAGTGGTGCGCCTGTGCTGGAGCTTTCCTACTCATTCTTGGAGTCCTTGGATCTATTTCCCTACAAGTTGCACATCCCCAGCTCTTGGCACAGGGAGGAGAAACTTCGATTGTTGATCATCTAGGTAGGGTTTTTCTTCATCTCTCATTACTATTTATCATGAGGGGTGGGTATGCTACTGTTTCTACAGGGATGGATGAGACCAAACTTAATGAAGATAATAAACGGACCTTTAAAGAATGAAGGGGGGGGGGGTATGCTCGATGTTTCTACTGTACTCTTATCCTTGATTATGTCTTGTGAATTGTACGGGCTTGTTCCCACTGAAAATCATGGCTGTTGGTGGTATTTTGTTGTGTACTAATGAACCTCTATTTATTTCTGGATAAATTATTTGAATAAATGGTGTAACATGGAAATTGGTTAGTCACATAAACTCGACCGATTAAATGGATGCCCAGTGAGAAACGATCGTTGTGTGATCACCCCGGTTAACCGAAAAGTAAGGGGGAAAACTAAATGAATGATGTACTTGAATCTAGAAACTTCCTTGATCTGACTTGGCGGTATGTGTGTTTGTTCTATGATTATGGGGTGATATGGATGGGGATGGGATCCTTTGTTGTTACGGTTGTTGGTGGACCTGAGGCCGTGTGGGGCTGTACCTTGAGGCTTAGTTTGGTTCTAGTACTTTGAGGGATCTCAAGGATCCCTTTTGTTTATGTGACTTTACAAGAGAACCAGGTTTGAATGCTTAAAAGTGCTGTTTGTATATTATTTTTTCCTTTCCATAGCTTGTGGTTATGCCTGTTAGTTGCCCAGTAGTGCAGAATTTACTTAAATTGAATCACTTGAACATGAAACCAAGAATGAGTTCAATGGGGAATTGCTTCTGGGAATGAGTTGTGACTTGGCTATGAGTGGTGTGCCTTTTTATGAATGAACAACAACAAGGGTGTTTGTGCTTAGGTTGGTTTTGTAACCCTTGGTTAGGATCAGTTCTTGTTACCTATACATATAATTGTAGTTCTTATGTTTCTTATTCGCACCCACCCAAGTTGAGCACTTTGTTATGAACACCCCCATTTCATGGGGGCGGGTGTTTTCCCAACACTCCTACGAGTGGCTGGTTATTAGCTCCTTTTCTACTCCCTTTCCCGAATAGCCCCAGACTCTTCGGGTAGGCTGTGACGGTCTAAGGTCCATTATAGCCCAAGATTCTTTGGGCAGGGTAGTTGTGGTGGTTGGCCTAGGTGTGTGCGGGTAGGTTGTTTCCCAAGTGTTTTTGGGATGAGGCGCATGTTTCTTCAAGCTTGGCAATATTTTTTGTGGGCCAGGTGTTTGGAGGTAGGATGTGTAGTAGATATGGTCCAGGTGTTTGCGGGTGGGACGTGTGGTTGTGGTAGCCCAGGTGTGTGCGGGCGGTGGTATGGAAGTGTGACTGCAGAGAGAATGGCGAAAGAGGTCTGATGCGTAGGATATCTTCAATAACCAGTGGGAAAGTGGTGCGGGGTAGCCAAATATCGATGTTCTATTACTATTATGTTACTTGAATTGCATTATTTAGGGAGTTTGCCTTGGTGAGGCTTGGGTGGATAGTTTTCCTTGCTAGATGCTCTGATTATCTCCTTTTCTCATGGGGAATTAGAATGCCTCCCCACTTGTGCATGAGATCTTCTGGTTTTCCCTACTGAGTATACTTGTATGCTCACCCTATGTATACAAAACTGATTTCAAGTTTCCAGAGGGACTTCAGGGACCGTGCAGGAGCATACTAGTTCATACGTTGGGAAGGTTGCTGTTGCTGTTTCTTTTCTTGGTACTTTCATTTGGGGTTTTCTTGTACTTTTTTAGCATTTAATTTTGAAACATGCATATAAGAATCATTTTTTTTGGCTTTACTTGTACTTCCACTTTTGGTGTTGTTGGTAATTACTATCTTATATCCCGATCCTATTAAATAAAAAGGGTAATGCCTTCCATCTTGTGTGTGATTCTATACCCTTGGTGCTAGTCGCCACTCCGGGACCTATTGAAGGTGGGTCTCGGGGATCATTATCTCTCCTTAAACATAAATAAGGAAGGGTCAAGCAACTTTTTGTCCCTTCTCTCATCTTGGTGAAGGCGGGTCGTGACAATATATTTCAATACACTTAGTCCAGTTATGAAGGTTACAAAGGTTTTAAATTCCATTATATAGAGCCTTTGATGCATGTGATCTTTTTTTAAAATCAGGTTCTTGGTTTTAGTGACCACATATATGGCCCTTATCTCAAAAAGTGGTATTAAAGATGGTGGTTTAGTGATCTCTCAACACACTTATAGGTATATCAGGTTTCCCTCACTCTTTCCTTGATGATGACTCATTTGTAGTAGGATTTTACTATCTATGGAAGGTATGGAATTAGATGAAGGTAATATATAGGTCAATAAGTTTTATTAAATGGATTTTGGTTTATGGATAATACAAATTAAGGATCATCTAATTCAAAAGGACATGGATATTCAATTAATAAGGGCACATTTGAAGAAAATGGAAAATGAAGATGATAGTGGTTCGACAAGAATACACTTAAGTTGGTTAGGGTGTTATTAACATGAAATTTATCCTTTAACATCCTTGAAGTGAATAAAATAGTGGAGCTCATGAAATATATGGAAGATATATACAAGAAACCTATAACACTTAATAAAGTTTTCATGATACATAGGTTGTTCAACTTGAGGTTATTGGGATAAAGACCAGTGAAATATCTCATGAATGGTTTCAATATGACCTAAGGGAAGCTTAAATCTATGAAGGTCAAATTCACAAGTGATGTATGGGAACTACTTGAGTTATCATTACTTTTAGAGAGTTGGGATACGATGGTGATTACCTGTTAGTAACTCCTATGAAAAGATAGTCTTAGTATTTGAGGATGTCTAAAATTTGATTCTCAATGAATAAATTTGTTGAAGGTAAGTCCAAGAACCATATATTAGTGCACTCAATGTTGACAGATATGTATGATCATCCTAGAGGATATATCAAAAGAAACCATTAAAAGATAAATATTGGGAAATAATTTTGAGAAAGAAGAATGGTTTCGGTTCTATATGCTAGATTTTTCGGAGGAAAGGACATATAAAAAGGAATTAATGAATTTATAAGGAAAACTATGGAAGGGAATCAACTTTTAAAAGTTCAAATTCCATTAGTACTATGTAAGGAGGCAACATACTATTTCTAAATGTTAATATTCTGGTGGAATCATGAGTGATTGATTTTTGAAGCATCTTATTTCTCAATTGAATAATTTTTATGCATGGTGAATTATTTTTCAGGAAGTTTTAGTAATGTTAATCAGGTGGAAGATAAAGCCTTAGTTGTCTTTGGAAAGGTTAAATTAAATATCTAGATGAATAAAATTGGGTTATTAATACTCAAAGAAGTTAGAAAAATCCCAAGACTATGTAAGAACCTCATTTTTATTAATGATGAAGGAATGGAATTACATTTTCAAATATACTTTTAAAGAGACTTGTGGATCCATAGTGGTTACATGAGGATTAAAAGATGAGACCCTGTATTTTACGAGAATCATATATAGAATTGTATTATTTAGAACAACAACTTTTAAAGATATATAAGTTTGGAATTTTAGGATTGGTCATCTCAATGAGAAGAATACGAATACTCTAATGACTAAACTAATACCGAATCTTGATCATATAAGTATCAGAATGTGTGAAGGTTATTTATTGGGTAAATAGATAAGTGTTCCCTTCGACTTAGATAGATAGAATCCCAGATATTGGAATTTGGAAGTAGTTCACTCAGACATTTGGGGAGCATCCCCTATATGGTCCCCTGGAAGTTCTCTTTACTTTGTAACTTTTAGTGATGATTATACTAGAAAAGTTTTGGTTTAATTTTTGAAGTATATGTATGATGTTTTTTTGGATTTCATCCAATGGAAAGCCATCGTAGAAAGGAAATTTGGCTATAATTTGAAATGTATTTATTACAAAAATGGTGGTGAATACACCAGACATAACTTTTGGAGCTTCTGTCAGATGAAGGGGATAAGGCATGAGAAGATAGTGCTTGAAACACATTAAAATAATGGTGTTACTGAAAGGATGAATCAAACATTAACTAAGAAGTATCAAAGCATGCAACTACACTCCATAATTTCCAAAATAATTTGGGAGGAGGAATTTGATACAACAACAAATCTTATTAATTGGAGTTCAACATTAGTGGTTAGGAAGAAACCTCTAGAGGAGCTATGTCCTCATAAGAATATAGAAGCTATCCATATTTAAGTATTAAAAATCTTAGCATATATTCATATTGTTTCTAAGGATTGAGATAAGATCAAGGAAAAATAAAAGGTGGGTTTTCTCCTTAGGTATAAATATGTAAATTTTAAATTTCAGATATGGGATTATGATAGGTGATAAATCATACAGAGATAAAAAGTTATATTTAGTGGGAAGGTTCTATGGAAGGAGAAAAACTTGGGAGATAAAGAATTTGAGGGAAGTAAATCAACTATTAAAGTCTAATTTGTCACGACCCGCCCTCGGGGTCCGTGCCGTGACTACCCCAAGCCCGCCTTCCATAGGCCAGGGGCTGGCGACTAGCACCAAGGCGTAAATCCCAGTAAAAAGGGAAGGCATTGCCTTTGAAAAGTAACAAACACCACAGAGTAAGCAAGCGGAAAGTAAACACTAAACAAAGCAGAGTACAACTGAAAGTGCGGAAAAGTAAATGGGCCAGTATACAAACCCAAACTGAAATTAAAGTACAACTCGAAAGGGAAAACAGCAACTGAAAAGTAAAAGCCGCTACTCCGAGCTGTCCACTAGAAATCCCACCTGAAGGGTGGGTACAGATAGTTCCTCTGCTCCACGAGTCCGCCGTCCGCTCCGTGCACGTCCCGCCCAGTGGTCCACCTCCGGGTACCGTCCCGCTCTACAAGCCTCAGCTAAGGTCAACGCTGTCCGTCGTCTGCAACCAACACAACGTAGTGCCGGCGAAGCCCGTGCAGGGGTGAGTATAAGCTACTCAGTAGGGACCCCGAGACCCCTGAAGGTCTCTCAAATCCACAAAGGATAAACCACGAAGAAAAGTATATTCACGAAGTAACAACCGACTCTGCTTAGGTATATGCCCATACATATACCTAAGTCATCAATTAAATTACGCTCCAACCTCCGAGCCCAAGTACAACTCAGTCCACGCAGGAAAGTATACGTATTCCACATAGGAAAGCAAAACATAATCCACGCAGGATTGCAAAACATAATCCACACAGGAAAGCAACAGGATTCAGCTCACACAGGTATACTTCTTCAAGGACGATAAAGATGATCACTGATCCATCTAAGTCGTCGGACCCACGAAGGATCGATAGGTAACTAACCCCCGCAAAGACCCACACAGGATCGGGCTCACACAGAACCTGTAGGCGCTGGCTCACACAGAACCGCTGAGCGCAAGGACCCACACAGGATCGGGCCCACACAGGACCTGTAGCACTGATCCACGAAGGATCGCTGAGTGCTGTAGTCGTCGTCGTCGAATCCACACAGGATCTCTGTACTGTCGTCGTCGAAGTCACGGTAGCAGTCGTAGCAGTAGAACAGTCGCAGCCAGCACTAGGGTTCCCGCACACAGCAAGCTCGTTCGGAGGGTCCGCTCCACGAGCCGAGAGGCTGATACATCAACTGTCACGAAGACCGAAGTTGATGTATCCAAAAGTTCCGTATCGTCAACAGGAACTCAACGCAACAGACGGCGCGTCGATCGGACGCCCGATCTGAGAGTTATTGGCATTTTCGTCTCCGGGGCCCGGTTGGTTTTTAAGGCAAAACCAACCCGAACGTACTCCACCTGTGTCCAAACCTCGGGCGGAGTATGCCAAAAGATCCGTCTCACTAAGAGGAACACAACGCGACTGACGGCGCGTCAATCGGACGTTCGTAGCTCAAGATATGAGCGTTTCCGCTCCGAAGGCCCGGTTGGTTTCGTGAACGAACCAACCCGGACGAACTCAAAGTAATCCGAAACCTTGAGTGCGATATACCGAAACGACCGTCTCGATCCAAGGATCGCGTTGCCGCTGACGGTTCATCGATCGGAGGTCCGAGGCTCAAGTTACGGGCCAAAAACCGATTCTGGTTCGAAACGGGGGGTTCCGGGTCCGGGCCGACCCGGCCCGACCCCCCCCTGGGCGGCGCGGCGGCGCGGCGGCGGCGGCGGCGGGCCGCGGCGGCGGGCGCCTGGCGCCGCACGAGGGTGGCACGCGGGGGGCTCAGCCCCCACTTCTTCAAGGTGGCGCGGCCTTTGTGCCGCGCCTAAGTAACAAAACGGCCCCCCCTCACGTGGGGGGGCCTGCTGGAGCGCAACCGGGGGGGCCGGCTGCCCCCCTCCTTCAAGGAACCGCCCCCCTCATTAAGAGGGGGGTTTTGTTGAACCGGCCGGGGGATTTAATCCCCCAGTTTTATGTCATCCGGCCGGCCAGCTGGCCGGCCGGTTTTTACCAACGGGACCGGAAATTCCGGTCCCGCCTTCGACTTCCGACGCCGGCGGCCCGGCCGCCGGTCTTCACATCCCGCCGCGGCCCGGATCCGGCCGGGGTCTCCTCGTCCAGCCGCGGCCCGGAACCGGCCGCGGTGTTCTCCGTCCGACGTGGTGCGACGGCACCGCGCCCCTTTCGCCGTGCCATGATTCTTTTCAACGCGGCGCGACGGCGTCGCGTTCTTGAAGATTCTTCCTCGACGTAGCGCGACGGCGCCGCGTAAAATATTTGCACGATCATCCGCGTGGTGCGACGGCACCACGCCACTTGCTTCCTCACGCAAGAATAATCAACATGAACGATGGAGGGGGGTTCGGCCGTGTTCATGCGGTCCGGCCCCCCTCACGTTAAATAAATAACTCAACTTAAACATTCAAGCCTCAAGTTTGACATGCGAGATCCACGTTCAAGAAATGGAATAAATAAATAATGAATCAACAACCCCTACCTCGGGTTTAAGATTCGAAGATTCGTCTACGTTCCGCGGAAGACGGCGTCGCGGAGGTCGGGCGTCGCGGTCGTCGTTCGTCAAATCCGTTGACGAAGAGATATGCCCGAAGAGATACGTCGTTGGCGAATCTTCGTATGCCGACGAAGAAGGTCTGAGGAGGAAGCGGCGTTCCCTCTTGTTGACACCGAGGACGAAGAAGAGAGGCGTCGTTCTTCGTCGGAGTTTGAGCGTTCTTCGTTCTTCGTCAGAGCTTGAAGATGAAGAAGAAGCTCTCCAAAAGCTTTCAAGGAGACAAACAAACAACCCATAATAAAATAAGATAACATCTTATTTTATTATTACAAAACACACAAGAATTTCAAAAGTTTGAAATTCAAAAAGGTTTAACTCCCATAATTAATTAAGTAACTTAAGCCATTAAATGAGGCGTTAAGGGAGTTGGGAGAATTTGAAAGGTTTAGGGGCTCGTGTGGGCCCCACCACACTTAATCCTCCCAAGGGAGGTTAAGTGGGTGTGGGTCCCACTCCCAACCTCCTTTGATAGGTTTTAACAAGTTAAAAATAAAATTGTTCTACACAATTTTATTTAACTCAAACTAAAAAACCCCTAAAACTAACTTTCAACCCGCAACAAACGCAACTCCCGAAAAGGTCTCTTTAAGCGAATATCGGCGCTGCGAGTTCATCGGTGCCCTCAGATTTCAATTCCGAGCACCGGATCAAAAGTTAGGAATTCCCGCTCGTTCGTTCACTGAACGTACCCGAGCCAAATTTCGGAAATTAATTCCGGGCACTCCGGGCCTCGGAATCAGGTGCCGTCAGAAACCGCGCTCTTGTAAAATTCTAAAGAAAATTAAGAAAAAAATTCCCTTGAATTTTACGGGTCTTTACATTACTCCCACCTCAGGGCTTTACGTCCCCGTAAAGATACATCAAAACTAGGGAAACAAATGAGGGTACTGAGCACGCATTTGAGCCTCCCGCTCCCATGTGCTCTCCTGGAGATTCCCGTGCTGCCATCTGATGCGCACAAGAGGAATCGATCGCCCACGCAGGACCCGCTCCTGTCGATCCTCTATCTCCACCGGGACCTCCGTAAAAGTCGCCCCATCGTCAACGTCAAGTTCCCCATGATCAATGATGTGCGTCGGGTCGTGCACGTATCTCCTCAGCTGAGATACGTGGAAGACGTCGTGCACCCGGTGCAACTGAGGTGGTAGAGCCAGGCGATAAGCCACCTCACCAATCCTGCTGAGAATCTGGAAAGGTCCGATGAAGCGCAGAGATAACTTGCCGCCTCGGCCAAATCTCCGAATACCACGTCGAGGTGAGACCCGCAAGAAGACGTGGTCGCCATCCTCGAACTCCAGTGGCCTCCGCCTCCTGTCAGCGTATGACTTCTGCCGGCTCTGAGCTATCCTCATCCGCTCCTGGATGACCTGGACCTTCTCTGTCGTGGCCTGGACCATCTCCGGTCCCACCAGTGCTGACTCCCCAGGGTCTGTCCAGCACAAAGGAGATCTACATGGTCGGCCGTACAACGCCTCGTACGGTGCCATCCCGATGGTGGAGTGGTAGCTGTTGTTGTACGCGAACTCCACCAAGGGTAGGTGGTCCTCCCAACTACGACCAAAGTCGTGGACACATGCGCGGAGCATGTCCTCGAGAGTCTGAATGGTCCTCTCCGTCTAACCATCCGTCTGAGGGTGAAAAGCTGTGCTATGACGTAGCTGTGTACCGAACGCCTCCTGTAACCCCTTCCAAAGCCGGGAAGTAAAGCGGGCATCTCGATCGGAAACGATAGATGATGGCACGCCGTGGAGCCGCACAATCTCCTGAACGTAGAGACGTCCCAAGCTCTCCACTGAGCCCTGCTCTCTGATGGGTAAGAAGTGTGCCGACTTGGTGAGTCGGTCAACAATCACCCAGATGGAGTCGTGACCTCTGGAAGTGCATGGAAGTCCAGTCACGAAGTCCATAGATATGCCGTCCCACTTCCACTCCGGAACCTCCAAGGGTTGTACCAAGCCTGCTGGTACCTGATGCTCTGCCTTCACCTGCTGACAGGTGAGGCATCGAGAAACGAACTCTGCTACAGCCTTCTTCATGCCCGGCCACCAGTGCTGTCGTCTGAGGTCCTGGTACATCTTCGCCACTCCAGGATGTACCGCCAAAGGAGAAGTGTGAAACTCTCTCAGCACTTCCTCTCGCAAAGCTACTGGTACCATGGTACGTCCTTTGAAAAGGATGTCATGCTCTACTCCAAGGGAGAAACCATCAGGTGCCTGTCCCGAGGATATCTGTGCACGCCGTGTCTCACAGTCAGCGTCCCCATGCTGTGCCTCCCTGACTCGCTGCAGTAGTGGAGGAGTGAGTGTGAGAGACTGAAGAAAGGCTGCTCCATCTCTATCCACGAAGGATATCTGCAAAGAGGCTAGCTGCTCCGTTGCCTCCTCAAGTAGCTGAATGCCCGTCCTCCTGCTGAGGGCATCGGCTACTACGTTCCCCTTCCCAGGAGTATAGACTATCTCAAAGTCATAGTCCTGGAGGAACTCGAGCCATCTTCGCTGTCTCAGGTTCAGGTCCTTCTGCGAGAAGATATACCTGAGACTCTGATGATCGGAAAAGACTGTAAAGCGCTCGCCCATCAGATAGTGTCGCCATGTCTTCAGAGCGAAGACCACTGCTGCTAACTCCAGGTCATGGGTAGCGTAGTTCTGCTCATGCGGCCTCAACTGTCGTGATCCATAGGCGATCACTGCCCGCTCCTGCATCAGAACACATCCGAGTCCGGTCCCTGATGCATCGCAGTAGACTACGTACCCTACTCCCTCCTCAGGCAACCTCAAGATAGGTGCGCTAGTCAATCTCTGTCTCAGCTCCTGGAAGCTCTGCTGACATCTGTCTGACCATACGAAGGGTTTCCCCTTCTTCGTCAAAGCTGTGAGTGATGCCGCAACTCTGGAGAAGTTCGGCACAAATCTCCGATAGTATCCAGCTAGTCCCAAGAAACTCCGAACCTCAGTCACGCTCCTGGGTGGCTCCCATGCTAACACAGCC
Organism: Viscum album; assembly: GCA_963277665.1. Taxonomy (NCBI): domain Eukaryota; kingdom Viridiplantae; phylum Streptophyta; class Magnoliopsida; order Santalales; family Viscaceae; genus Viscum; species Viscum album. The sequence continues at coordinate 1,973,379,400 of OY728151.1, forward strand.
TCAATCTTCGCGGGATCCACAGCAACTCCCGCCTCAGAGATAACGTGTCCCAAAAAGTGGACCTCACGTATCCAGAACTGGCACTTCGAGAGCTTACCATAAAGCTGGTGCTCTCGGAGTGTGTCAAGAACAACTCGCAAGTGATAGGCGTGCTCCTCCTCTGTCGTAGAGTAAATCAGAATGTCGTCGATGAAGACCACGACAAACCGATCGAGGTATGGCTGAAAGATCCTGTTCATGAGAGCCATGAACACTGCTGGGGAATTGGTTACACCGAAAGGCATAACCAAGAACTCATAGTGGCCATACCGACATCTGAAGGCCGTCTTCTGTACATCCTCGTCCCTGACTCTGAGCTGATGATAGCCTGACCTGAGGTCTATCTTCGAGAACCACCGTGCTCCCTTGAGCTGATCAAAGAGGTCATCAATCCTCGGCAGCGGATACTTGTTCCTCACTGTCACCTGGTTCAGGCGACGATAGTCGACACAAAGTCGCAAGCTCCCGTCCGCCTTCTTGGCGAACAAAATCGGGGAAGCCCAGGGTGAAACACTGGGTCGGATGAACCCCTTGCCCTGCAAGTCCTCCAACTGTACCCGTAGCTCTCGAAGCTCGGCGGGGGCCATCCGATATGCTGGAGTGGATATCGGGGCTGTCCCGGGGTACAAGTCAATATAAAAGTCTACCTCTCTGCGAGGAGGTAGACCTGGAACATCGTCGAGAAAAACGTCCGCAAACTGATCCACCACTGCAGGAAAACTAGGACTCCGCACGTCAACAGCTCCAAGGATAAGGCTAGCCAACTGATGAGTGATGGGCTGTCCTCTCCTCCGCGGAAGTCCATCCTGTGCTGCTAAGGCTCCCTTCTCGCCGGTGAAGGTGAACCTGCTCCCGTCGGTGCGTACACATCGCACCTTGCGCCTAAAACAGTCAATCTGTGCATGGACCGTAGATAGCCAATCCATGCCCAAGATGACGTCGTAAGGCCTCGACGCTGCTACAAGAAGATCCCAGCCGAAGCTCTCGCCTCCTAGAGTAAGCTCACACTGCCGGCACCAGTGCGTAATCGTCGAGTCTGCTCCCGTAGGAGTCTCTAGCCGTAAGGATCGAGCCAACGGCTCTGTCGGAATCTCCGAGATCCGAACAAGGGCAGCGGCTATGAAAGAATGACTCGCTCCTGTGTCTATAAGAACTGCAGCAAGGGTGGAATAGACACAAATAGTACCTCGAATCATCTCAGGTGCGCCGTGGTCGTAGGCCTCTGCTGCCTGGAGCTGTGCCTGTCGCTGCCCGCCAGCTCCCTGTGGTCGGGGTGGACCTCCTGGTGGTGGTGGTGGTAGAGCCTCAAAGCGTCGACCACCACCACCTGCTCGTCCAGCTCCTCTGCCTCGTCCGCCTCCTCCCTGCGGACCGCCACGGTCGATCCTCTGCCTCTGCCTCGGTGGTCCATCAACTGTCTGCTGCTCCTCGGCACGACGGGTCGGGCAGTCACGAGCCATGTGGCCCTGCCCGCCGCACGAGTAGCACTGTCTGCCTCTCGTAAGACTGGCTCCGCGCTGTGTGCCCCGCACTACTGAGCCAGTGCCCTGAGATCGTCTGCCCGAAGGTCTGGTCTGTCTGGACCCCTGAGTCATCCGTCGACTACCTGCTGCAGATGAATCTGCCACGTGCCGCCCTGCGGCGGGTCGCTGTGCTGGTGTAGACTCAGCAAGGAAGCTCTCGATCAGAAGGGCCCGCTCCAGTACTCCTGTCTGAGTCGGTATGCTGAGGGAGATCAGCGATTCCCTGATCTCGTGTCTCAAACCCTGCTCGAAGGTCCGGGCCCGGAAGAATGGGTCCCGTACCATGTCGGTCGAGTAGCGCGAGAGATCGGTGAATCTCGCCGAGTACTGTGCGACCGTCATGCTGCCCTGCCGCAGCTGTAGAAGCTCCTGAATACGCACCGCACGGAGGGTGGCTGGGACGAACTCCGAGCGGAAGAGACTCTCAAAGTCCGTCCAAAGCAAGGATGCCTCATCGTGCACCTGGAGCATCAAGCTCCACCATCGTCCTGCTGCTGCGTGTAGTAGGCTCGCAGCGAGGATCACCATGAGGTCTGCTGGTGTCCTCACTAGCCTAAACACTCGAACCACTGCCTCCAGCCGATCCTCTGCTGCCTGGGGATCCGTCTCCCCGCGAAACCTGGGCGGTCGCTGGCGCTGAAACTCATGCAGTGCGCTGAGGCGACGTGCATCGTCAGCGGCTGCTGCTGGAAGCATCGGGGGCTCGGCGGGTAGAGCTACTGCCGGTGCCACTGCTGACCAAGGGCCCTGCACCGAGGCCTCATCGCTCGGTGGGCTGTCATCACGCTCGACTCTCGGAACCCTAGCTGGCTGCCGTCGTGGGGCCATCCTGAAAGGAGACAGGTGCGCCACGATCAAACAGTATACCTGGTGAGCTGATATAAGTAATCACAAAGAAAACTTTGAAACACACACGCAATCAATGTTTTCGTGCATTAAGTCGGAAATCAGAAGTCAGGGTCCTGGTGTACGGATACGTCGGCCGCCGCACCAACACTGGACTCCCTGGACTGATAACCACACTCAATACGCTAAACATTATTGCTTCACATAGAAAAGATCAGAGTTCGCGATAGAACCGAACTCCTTTGATACCAATTTGTCACGACCCGCCCTCGGGGTCCGTGCTGTGACTACCCCAAGCCCGCCTTCCATAGGCCAGGGGCTGGCGACTAGCACCAAGGTGTAAATCCCAGTAAAAAGGGAAGGCATTGCCTTTGAAAAGTAACAAACACCACAGAGTAAGCAAGCGGAAAGTAAACACTAAACAAAGCAGAGTACAACTGAAAGTGCGGAAAAGTAAATGGGCCAGTATACAAACCCAAACTGAAAGTAAAGTACAACTCGAAAGGGAAAACAGCAACTGAAAAGTAAAAGCCGCTACTCCGAGCTGTCCACTGGAAATCCCACCTGAAGGGTGGGTACAGATAGCTCCTCTGCTCCACGAGTCCGCCGTCCGCTCCGTGCACGTCCCGCCCAGTGGTCCACCTCCGGGTACCGTCCCGCTCTACAAGCCTCAGCTAAGGTCAACGCTGTCCGTCGTCTGCAACCAACACAACGTAGTGCGGGCGAAGCCCGTGCAGGGGTGAGTATAAGCTACTCAGTAGGGACCCCGAGACCCCTGAAGGTCTCTCAAATCCACAAAGGATAAACCACGAAGAAAAGTATATTCACGAAGTAACAACCGACTCTGCTTAGGTATATGCCCATACATATACCTAAGTCATCAATTAAATTACGCTCCAACCTCCGAGCCCAAGTACAACTCAGTCCACGCAGGAAAGTATACGTATTCCACATAGGAAAGCAAAACATAATCCACGCAGGATTGCACAACATAATCCACACAGGAAAGCAACAGGATTCAGCTCACACAGGTATACTTCTTCAAGGACGATAAAGATGATCACTGATCCATCTAAGTCGTCGGACCCATGAAGGATCGATAGGTAACTAACCCCCGCAAAGACCCACACAGGATCGGGCTCACACAGAACCTGTAGGCGCTGGCTCACACAGAACCGCTGAGCGCAAGGACCCACACAGGATCGGGCCCACACAGGACCTGTGGCACTGATCCACGAAGGATCGCTGAGTGCTGTAGTCGTCGTCGTCGAATCCACACAGGATCTCTGTACTGTCGTCGTCGAAGTCACGGTAGCAGTCGTAGCAGTAGAACAGTCGCAGCCAGCACTAGGGTTCCCGCACACAGCAAGCTCGTTCGGAGGGTCCGCTCCACGAGCCGAGAGGCTGATACATCAACTGTCACGAAGACCGAAGTTGATGTATCCAAAAGTTCCGTATCGTCAACAGGAACTCAACGCAACAGACGGCGCGTCGATCGGACGCCCGGTCTGAGAGTTATTGGCATTTTCGTCTCCGGGGCCCGGTTGGTTTTTAAGGAAAAACCAACCCGACCGTACTCCACCTGCGTCCAAACCTCGGGCGGAGTATGCCAAAATATCCGTCTCACTAAGAGGAACACAACGCGACTGACGGCGCGTCAATCGGACGTTCGTAGCTCAAGATATGAGCGTTTCCGCTCCGAAGGCCCGGTTGGTTTCGTGAACGAACCAACCCGGCCGAACTCAAAGTAATCCGAATCCTTGAGTGTAATATACCGAAACGACCGTCTCGATCCAAGGATCGCGTTGCCGCTGACGGTTCATCGATCGGAGGTCCGAGGCTCAAGTTACGGGCCAAAAACCGATTCTGGTTCGAAACGGGGGGTTCCGGGTCCGGGCCGACCCGGCCCGACCCCCCCCTGGGCGGCGCGGCGGCGGCGGGCCGCGGCGGCGGGCGCCTGGCGCCGCACGAGGGTGGCACGCGGGGGGCTCAGCCCCCGCTTCTTCAAGGTGGCGCGGCCTTTGTGCCGCGCCTAAGTAACAAAACGGCCCCCCCTCACGTGGGGGGGCCTGCTGGAGCGCAACCGGGGGGGCCGGCTGCCCCCCTCCTTCAAGGAACCGCCCCCCTCATTAAGAGGGGGGTTTTGTTGAACCGGCCGGGGGATTTAATCCCCCGGTTCTATGTCATCCGGCCGGCCAGCTGGCCGGCCGGTTTTTACCAACGGGACCGGAAATTCCGGTCCCGCCTTCGACTTTCGACGCCGGCGGCCCGGCCGCCGGTCTTCACATCCCGCCGCGGCCCGGATCCGGCCGCGGTCTCCACGTCCCGCCGCGGCCCGGAACCGGCCGCGGTGTTCGTCGTCCGGCGTGGTGCGACGGCACCGCGCCCCTTTCGCCGTGCCATGATTCTTTTCAACGCGGCGCGACGGCGTCGCGTTCTTGAAGATTCTTCCTCGACGTAGCGCGACGGTGCCGCATAAAATATTTTCACGATCATCCGCGTGGTGCGACGACACCACGCCACTTGCTTCCTCACGCAAGAATAATCAACATGAATGATGGAGGGGGGTTCGGCCGTGTTCATGCGGTCCGACCCCCCTCACGTTAAATAAATAACTCAACTTAAACATTCAAGCCTCAAGTTTGACATGCGAGATCCACGTTCAAGAAATGGAATAAATACATAATGAATCAACAACCCCTACCTCGGGTTTAAGATTCGAAGATTCGTCTACGTTCCGCGGAAGACGACGTCGCGGAGGTCGGGCGTCGCGGTCGTCGTTCGTCAAATCCGTTGACGAAGAGATATGCCCGAAGAGATACGTCGTTGGCGAATCTTCGTATGCCGACGAAGAAGGTCCGAGGAGGAAGCGGCGTTCCCTCTTGTTGACACCGAGGACGAAGAAGAGAGGCGTCGTTCTTCGTCGGAGTTTGAGCGTTCTTCGTTCTTCGTCAGAGCTTGAAGATGAAGAAGAAGCTCTCCAAAAGCTCTCAAGGAGACAAACAAACAACCCATAATAAAATAAGATAACATCTTATTTTATTATTACAAAACACACAAGAATTTCAAAAGTTTGAAATTCAAAAAGGTTTAACTCCCATAATTAATTAAGTAACTTAAGCCATTAAATGAGGCATTAAGGGAGTTGGGAGAATTTGAAAGGTTTAGGGGCTCGTGTGGGCCCCACCACACTTAATCCTCCCAAGGGAGGTTAAGTGGGTGTGGGTCCCACTTCCAACCTCCTTTGATAGGTTTTAACAAGTTAAAAATAAAATTGTTCTACACAATTTTATTTAACTCAAACTAAAAAACCCCTAAAACTAACTTTCAACCCGAAACAAACGCAACTCCCGAAAAGGTCTCTTTAAGCGAATATCGGCGCTGCGAGTTCATCGGTGCCCTCAGATTTCAATTCCGAGCACCGGATCAAAAGTTAGGAATTCCCGCTCATTCGTTCACTGAACGTACCCGAGCCAAATTTCGGAAATTAATTCCGGGCACTCCGGGCCTCGGAATCAGGTGCCGTCAGAAACCGCACTCTTGTAAAATTCTAAAGAAAATTAAGAAAAAAATTCCCTTGAATTTTACGGGTCTTTACATAATTCGATTTAAGTTAAAAAATTAGAAGTAAGAAAAATCAATTAAACTTGGATTAAAGTTATGAAAGTACAATGGTGAGGCCTGCAGAAGACATTCCAAAAATTTTATAGACTATAGATGCTAGAGTGGGAGTACCCAATGTTAGGGATCATGAATATTGAGTATAGAAATGAAGTATAGATCATCCGATTCAATTAATAAGATCAAATAGAGTTAGGAGACTAGTATATATGTTTGGAGATAATATAAATTTTTTACTTTTATCATATATAGGAGAACCCAAATTCTTAGAAGAAGTGGAAAAAATTAGTAGATCGATACAAAAAAAGTCGGTAATGGATGAAGAAATGTATTTATTGAGGTCCAATAGAATTTGGGAATTGATTGATTTACTAGAAGGGAAATTAGAATGTGATAATAAGTGGATTTATCATTTGAAATAAGAGTTCGATAGAAATAAGTGGTTTAAGGAAAGGATTGTGGTAAAATTATTTCAACAAAAAGAAAGAGTTTATTTCTTATAAATATTTTCTCTAGTAGTGAAACATGAAACTATACAAACAATTCTTATAATGGTTTCATCAAAAGAGTTGTATTTAGAATATATGGATTTAATTATGTCTTTCCTTCATGTAAATATGGAGGAATAAGTATACATGAATTAACCAATATGTTTTATAGAATAAGGGAACCAAAATTTGGTTTGTAGACTAAATAAAATCCTTTATAGACTAAAGCAATCCCCAAGAGAATGGAATAAAAATTCTGATGCCTTTATTTCATAAAAAGGATTATAAAGGTGTATCAAATATCATTATTTCTATTAAAAGGAATTTAATAATGGGGAATTTATCACATTGCACTTGTATATGGATTATATATTATTGAAGATTTGGGAGATATCATGAATTCAGAAGATGAAGTGTAATTGCTTTGGAAGAGTCAAGATGAAATATCTTAGAAAATTCAAAAAGATTTTGGGGATGAGGATTGAGAGGTATAAAAATATATTACATTGGTGTTATCGTAGTGAGACTACATCCTGATGATCATTGAAAAGTTTGTAATGACTATATGTAAGCCTGTCTCAACCCCTTATACTTTCAAATGAACAGACACCAAAAGTGAAATATGAGTCCCGATACATGGTGAAAGGTCCATTTGTATTAAAAGCAGGAAGCTTGTTGTATGCTATGATTTGTACTCAATAAAACATTTATTTTTTAGTGGGAGTTAAAATCACTTTGTGAAGAACCCTATAAAATAAAATTTGGAGGTTATTAAGTGAATTATATGGTACATGAAAGGATTAGAAGAAGTTTCTCTATGTTTTGGGGAGGAATATCTACTAGAATATTTTATGGATGTGAGATTCACTTGAGAATAAGATACTTGAAAGATCAAATCTAGTTTTTTGTTCACATAAATAGTAGAACATACAACCTAGGATGGTAACATGAAAAAAATAACTTTTTAATTCCCCAAACCAAGTCATCTGATCTAGGTCGGAGAGATACATGACCTCATGTATGTATCCATATACGCAGGAGGTTTACAACTTGAATTGAGTGTTTTGATAGTTCTGTGGGGAAAATATAACCTTAGTAATAATATCCATACAACATAATCACAACAAGTACAAATAAACATCCCATAACAACACAATATAAGCCATAATAATATCATCATGCTATGATAAAATGGCATACATGTCACACCAAAATAAACCAAAATACTCCCAATGTGGTAAGTCAAACAATGTATGATAACCAAATAAATTAAACTAAATATATGTAGCAATAGTCCAAAGTCTATCTTGAAATTTCCTTTATCCACAAAACCCCACCATCTAAACTTCTCAACATAGAGCCCTTGCCTTAACTAGATCCTTGACCATGAAATCTACACATAAACCAAGATTTCAATGTAGGGTGTGTGTATAAACCTTATAGGACTCCAAGAATGTGTTTTTAACATAAAGTGAACATTTATATAAAAATATATTCCATGAAAATAAAGTAAATTCATAAATAACTAATCATGTTTTGACTCATCGTGCACTAAAAATCTACCACAAACCCCAACTCTACATAATTCAGTACCAAGATAGAAGGAAGGTCAAAAGTAACTATTGCATGACTTAGATCATTCTAATTGATACAAACATTAGATTGGAAAATTTACCCAACTTTCCTACATCCATGTTCCACCATTAAGGTACAAAATGATGCCTACCTTTAAGGGAAAGTCATGATGCCTATATGTTATCCTAATTCATGCCTCCAGGGCAAGCCACATTCACACATGTCAACCTAATATCCAACTCTTGGGCAAGCCATATCCACACATATCAACCCAATTATCCAGATATAGGGAAATACATATCTATATATGTCATCTATAAAGGTGAAATCACAACCTTTCAACCACAACGATGGTACTCCACCTCTAAGGGGATAATTATTTGACTTATAGAGACTTAGTACCTTGAAACTAGAAATAGAGAAACCATGCATTCATCCAAAAATAATACATAATATAAAAAGTAATAAGCATGTCATATCATGCAAGGCCTCATGGACACCCACCCACCCACATGTGAATCATATCAAGTAGGGGTCTCATGAGATACACTCAAACCCACATGTGAATCACATTAAACAAGGGTCTCATGATCTACACACACACACCCACATGCGAATCACACCATAAAAATTAATACAAAGTCATTAAATGGTATGGATATCCTACCTCAAGAGTATTGATGCCCATAGTCAATAATCACCACCCACATCAAGACCACATAACAAAATATTCCTATAACCATCACCAATTAATTAAATTAGGATTCTATACTAAATATTCAAGATAGATAACTTGATAAGATCTTTAATTCTATTAGGTATATACAAGGAGAACCACCACCACAAACAAATATAGAATAAATCAAGGGAAGATGAAAATTATCTAGAAATGGCCTTCTATCCATCAATCAACCAATAATTATATATTAAATTTTGATATAATCCATATACCTAGACAACATATATTAGATATGTGATTCATCTCAATATAAGGATAGTATTTAGGTTAGAATGGATGAAACTTATACGTTAACAGTTAATGGATCGATCAAATATTGAAACTAAAAAGAGAGGGGAATAAGAGATCCAAATCCATATATAGAGGTAACCTAGGCCTTTTTATTCTAATGAGGGTCAAACCCAGAGAGTGGGGTATCAAAAAGGTGAATTACAGAAAAATTAATAGAGTGATATTAATGGCCGGACCATCTGGGCACCATTGACAGGTTGGTGGTTTCCAATTGGTGGGCCGGTAGCTCTAGGTATAAGTTTGGGATAATGCTAATTCCACCCAATATCTAGTGTTGGATTGATATGGGTAGGTAATCTTGAATTTGGTAATTGATACTATTGAGGCAGAAATCCCTTGACATTTAGGGCCTTTGTATGAAATTGTATGATGTGATTTGCATGTGGGTGAATGTGTAGCCCATGAGACCCTTACTTGATATGATTCAAATGTGAGTGTGTGTGTGGCCCTGAGGCCCTAATTGATATGAAATTATTATTACTTTATATATTATATCTTGTGTCTGCATGCATGTATGGTTTCTATATGTTCGGTTTCATAGTACCAGATTTTTCAAACTCGACTAGTTGGCCCCTTATGGGGGGAGTTCCACAATTATAATTGAAAGATTGTGATTTAACATTTAGAGATTAAATGTGTAGATGTGTATTACCATAAATATAGATAATTGGGTCAACATGTGTGGATATAAATCTCCTTAGAGTCAGATATTGGGTAGGCATGTGTGAATGTGGCTTTCTCCAGAGCTGTGAATTGCGACAACATGTGGACACTGTGAATTTACTTTAATGGTGGACATGAGATTATTCATTAAAGATGGAACATGGATAAATGATAGTTGGAAATTTTTTATCCTATATTTGGATCAATTAGAATTTTCTAATTCATGAAATATTTACTTTTTACCTTTCTTTAAACTTGATACTGAAGGATGTAGAGTTAGGGTTTGTGGCAACTTGGTTATCGCCTAATGACTAGGCACACAATTGGTTACTTATAAATTTACTTTATTTTAAGGTAATAAAATTTTATATACATGTTAACTTTATATTAATTGTGCATTGAAGGTTTATTACTAAGTTTATACTTACACCATGCAAGGGAATCTCGATGCATATGTAGATTTCACTTTTAGGGATCCAGTTAATGGTAAGGGACCTACATCAGGGAGTTAGGCTGGTGGATCTTGGATGATGAAGGAAATCCTGGGATAGACTCCAGAATATTACTATAGTGGTTTAGTTTATTTTATTTAGTTATCATGCATTGGTTGACTTACCACATTGGGAGACTTTTGGTTTATTTTTTTGTGACTTTTATGCCATTTTATCATAGCATGATGACATTATTTGGGTTTATTTTGTGATGTTCTAGGAATTTTATCTGTACTTGTTGTGATTCCAGTGTATGACTATTGTTACCAAGCTTATAGTCTCACCACAACATTTTTAGGACCCTCACTACAAGTCGGTAGCCTCTTGAATATAGGGATACACACATGAGGTCCTATAGATCTCTAGCCCAGACTGGGTAATTCGGGTCTGGGTATTATAGATTAGTTGGATATTATGGTTATAGAGAGTAATTACTTTTTCTAAAACATAAGAAGAGTATGTAGTAGTAATGAAATCATTAAAGGAGTTGTTTTGGTTAATAAATTTTTTAAAGGAGTTTGGGATATGTTTGGAAAGTGAAGACTTATTTTGTGATAATTAGAGTTCAATTCACTTGTATATGAATACAGTGTTCCATGTAGAGAAAATAATATTGACCCGAAGTCCCACTTCATCCAGAATATTATAGAGGAAAATTTTTAAGATATTTGGAAGGTTTATGGAAGCCAAAATATTCTCTACATGTTCACTAAAGTATTTGTTCAAGAAATTATGAGGTAGCATCATGCCTTAGTGATACTTGCATAAATAAAAACGATAATGTAGAACACTGATTTCTATGAAAAGGAAGGGAATTTTATGTGTTTATTTTGCAAAGTATTGGAGGGTTTCTAAAGTTTTCTTGAAATAATCTTTAAGTGGGATATTATTGGATGTAAAATTTATTTTATTTCACTAGATTTAGTTTAATAGATTTAGTTCACTAGAATTTGGATTGGCTAAATGTATTGAAAGTAGTAGTAGAATATCCCTAAGTGGTTGTAGGTACATTATAATTTGGTATCTTATAACGATTTCATGATTAAGAAGAAGTTTTAGTAGTTTGAAGATTAGAATTTTCTGGAATGAATACTTGGAACTGATCACTGGCGAAAATAGTTATTTTCAAAGGGATATTGGAGATCAACAATCACCTATATAAATAAAGTAATCTCTATGAATCATACAATTTAGTGTATTTTGGATGAATCATTGAGTATTATTATAAAAATAAGTTGGTACCTCATGAATAATGGACTCGATAATGGTTAATGAATCAAATTTTGAATAATGATTCTAAGATTATTTTTTATTATTGAATTACCGAGTGTTAATCTTTTAAAATTAATTATTACTAACAAATTTATCAATTAAAAGTGTAATTATTTTAATTTTGATGATAATGAAAGTAAAAAGTGTTTCTCCCATAGATATAGGATATATTTTTCAAACCATACTAATCTATTTTTCCATTTCCTTTTGTTTTTTCATCTCATTAGTTTTAATTACAATTATATGACCATGAGTTTTCTTGAATATATGAAAGGTTATACCTTTTGTGGTGATTTGGGTGAGAATACTTCCTATATTTCGATAAAATTAATCATGGGAGAGAATTTTTAGAGGTTTTAATTCCACTATGTAGAGAATCTGTTATTTGTGAACTTCTAGTGGAATGAGGTTCCTAGTTTTAGTGATAACATAAATGACCCTCATCCCAACATGAGGTTCTCTAGAAGGACCAAAAATTGGATAATAAAAAAAATTTAAATTAAGGAATCAAATAAACAAGTATAAGTTGATCTAAATTAGTGTAATATAAAGTTATAAAATTAGACACTAATCCACAATACATATTTAATCCAAAATTATTTTGGAGATATACTAGAGTCAAAAAATAGTACAAAAGTTTAGAGCTAACATAAACTTATTACTTCTTTCAAATAGCAGGGAACCAGAAAGACCAAATGAGGTGACCACCTTTAGTGACTCTAGACAATAGTAGTCAATAATGAATAAAGAAATGCGTTTATTTCATACTAATGAAACATTGGATTTGATTGATTTACCATATAAGAAGAAATCAATAGATCATAAGTGGGTTTTCTAATTGAAAGAAAAAGATTACAGAAGAAAAAGGTATAAGGAATGGAATGTGGTGAAGGGATTTCAATTGGAGAGAATTGTCTTCTTAAAGATATTCTCACTAGTAGTTAATAACTCTTCTATTTATATAGTGTTGGGAATGGTTTCATTAACTAATCAATAATTTGAGAATATATATATAAATATTTCCTTTCTTTATAGTGATTTAGAGGAAGATATTTAAATGAACAAATCGATGGGTTTCATGGATGATGTGAACCAGAACTTTGAGTGAAAGATGAAGAAAATTATTTATGGATCAAAATAAGTTCCATGATAGTGGAATAAATTTTTTGATGAATTTATATTGGATGAAAGATTTAATTGGACCAATTAGGACCATTTTTTCTATGAGAAGGAATGTAATGATTGGAGAATCATCATTATTCTCATATATATAGATGAAATGTTTCTTGATAGACTCGATGATAAAAGGGTTCATATGAAAAACTAAGATATATCTGGTAGGTTTGAGATGAAATATCTTAGACTTGCTAAGTATATATTTTGAATGAAGATAAATAGAGATAGGGAAGGTGATACTTTGGTTTTATCTCAAATAGATTACACTCAGAAGGTCATCGAAATATTTTGGATAACTAGATGAAATCCAGTTTCGACTACATTGGTCATGAAATTAAAATTATCCAAGGATAAGTCACTTAAAATAGATGATTATGTTTCATACAAGGAGATAATTTTGTTTTCATTAGTGATCAGAAGTATGATGTACACCATGATATGTACTTGACAAGACATTGCATTCATAGTGGTATTTGTAGGAAGATTCATGTCAAATATGGGAAGGTAACATTGGGAGGATGTGAAATTGATCATGTGATACATTAAAGGATTGGAATATATAACCTTTTTGTTTAGAAAAAATGATCCATTGTGAGGTTATGTAGATGTTGAATCCATTTAGGATTTAGACACCCAAAATATTAATATAAGGTTTGTGTTTAACAATGGAGGAATGAAAGCTAGTTATATGTCATGGTTAAAATGGATCATTACTTTTTCCACAATAGAAGTAGAGTTTATACTGAAATGTAATAAGGGAAGTAGATATTTTGGTTGATGTGATTACTAAAGGTGCTCGGAATAATCCAGGTGGGTGGAGTCTTATTATATGATAATCAAAGTGATATTCATTTGGCTCAAAATTTGGTATTTCAATCATGGATGAAAAACATTGGCTTGAAATACGGATTCTTATAGAAATTTTTGGAGGATAAGAATTTGGATTTGTGTAAGATTTAAAAAATCCAAAATCCATCAGAAATGTTTACTAAGTTGTTAGTCCAAGAAATTATGAGGCACCATTTTTCCTCAGTGAGACTTGGGTGAATAGATAGATAAAGTAGAACACTATTTTATGTAGAACCTCACTTGCGGAACACGGTTTGGATATTTTTAACCTTGGAAGCACCTAATGTAAATTTCAGGATAAATGAACCATGATCCTTTATCTCAAACTAAATGTCTATTGTCTCATAATATCTTCTCTAACACACAAAAAATCATAAGAACAAAATAACTCATACTCACATAGAACAAAAAGGGACAGACGTGGTTGAGACTTAGTCCCACTCCATGAGAGAAACGATAAATGTTTTATTAATAATGGAAGAATAATTGAATGATTAAAATTAAATTGAACATGAGACCACACCCATATGTATATAAAAAATTCTAGCAAGTTGATTCAGTGCCACTACGTTTTGATATTTACGGATGACCCTCCACTTTTTTAAAGCTACTAATAGTCACACCACCTCAACTTATGATCCTAGATGAATTGTGAAAGTAATAAAATTTACTATTTTGAAAACATATGATGAATCTTACATGATACTTTGATAAAATACTAGGTTATTATTATATATTTAATAGAGATACTCCTACACAAATCAATTTCTTTTTTCTTGCTTCTATAATCTGGATTTGACCGTATCTATTTCTTTGGTCTACCTTTAGTTTCAAACTTATCTATTTCTACTAAACTATTATCATTAAATTACACTTAAATACCTATATAACCACTCCTTCCAAAATATATATTAACTTACCAAGAAATTTATCATTATAACAAACCTAACATATGACACATTATTCTATCAAAATAGAAAATAAGTGAAAAATGATAAAATATAATATTTTACCACTAATTTATTCCAGATTAAAGTGACACTACTCAAACAAAACACATTATTATTATACTAGACATTCCAAAAACCATATTCCAAGAAGTAATAAAAAGTAATTATGGATAGAGAGAACATTATTGTATTTTTAAATTCCATTTAGAGAGGTTACTACCCCATAATAGGATTCTCAACTTGTTATATATACTCAACATAATGATCAAGATAATTCATAAAATAATTCTTAACATTAACATGCCATTACAGATGAGACACCATGAAATCCAAATAAAGACACCCCTAAATCCACCCAAATAAAATAAAAAAACATGATTTATCCCAAAGATGCAATATTTTTTCCATATTTAAGGATGTGATAATTATAAAAGGAATACAAATGTTCTCAACCCCCAATATGATGCGTTTTCTTCCTAGATGAATAAAATAATGAAAAAATTATGTTTCAACTTATAAGATTCCATTCCTCCATCTTATAAATGAAAACATATTATTTCATACAACATTCCAACCACATATGTGGGGACACATTCATGAATATCATCATAATATTTAGTTAATAATCAAGTATTCAATATTCGTCAACTACAAAGTTCTATGCATTTATAAAATATTTAGGGATGAATATTATGATTTAAATAAAAATAAAAATTTGGTTATATGATTCATGCGAGCTCTGATTAACACAAAAATGGCGTTGATGGGATTTTCTACCACTAGATTTTATTTTGGTACCCTACATGCAACATTAATAGAAATAAATAAATAAATAAAACTAGATATATATTTTGGGTAAAGTATGTGTTTCTCATATATGAATAATGATTAAAATATTAATTCTAATATTTTTTGTAAAAATTTTCTAGAACCTCTCTGTTACATGATCAAAAAATTAATTTGAATTAGATAAAGAAATATATAGTAAATTATATTTCAACCTAATCCCTATACTTATTCAATAAATTATTATAACTTTGATTCCTATAATAATAATAATAAATTTTCATTCGCATTTTTGGAACCAAGGTTATTCAAGAGGTGAATAATGGATCAATAGAGAAGTTTTTTGAAGTATAGTAGTTTTGTTTGTTAGAAATATATCATATTGGATGAAGTTTTTCTATGGTGAAGCTTAAAAAAATATTGGTGAAGTTTGGAGGATATTTAGATTTTATTTGGTGATAAAATAAAAAAACCACATAATAATAGTGTTATCCTTCCTATAATTATTATTGATGGATTTTGGTATGATGAAAATAGGTTTCATCATGATGGATTCAATGTAAGGTTGGGAAGAAAGGAGGCGATGTAGTACTATCCATTATGACTTATGAGTCACATCATAAATTGAATATATAATGGAGAATTAATTTTAAATAAATACTAATCATGATGTAATAATGACGTATTACTCTATGATGAATGAAAATATATGAAAAAGGATACAAGGTTGTCCATTGTGACTTATAAGCTATGATATAGTTTAAGGTCATGGTTTCGTGGAAATATAATGTTATTCCATAATAACTTACATGATACTATAACATATAGATATGAAGAATATCCATGATATTGACCCTATTATTTCCAAAGGATTAATAAGAAACTAATATATGATTTTTAGTTAAATATATGAAATAAAATTCATTATGTAACCACATTTAGCATTACATTGTGATTTGGAAGATAATAGATAAATATGAAATTCTTAATATTTTTTAAATATGAGAATATTTTATTTGATAATTAGAAATTTTATTTGAACATGATGGATTTTATAAAGTACAATTAGGTAATAACAGTTTAAACATGAAGAGAGATTATTTTTAAGAATACATTAGGAGAGATTAAAACTATAAGTTAAAGAATGTGGAAGTGTATAAAAAACATATTGATAGAACTATGATAGATCAAGGGTTTTCAAAAGACGAGAGATATTATGGAAGACTTCGAATATAATTAAATAGATGATATCATTATCAAAGAAGGTTCTAAATGGAAACGAATATTCCTGAATAGTATTTTCAATATGATTTCTACAATCATTTTGAGTAACTTGTGTGCTGAATTTATTTATGACTCTATCTTGAAATAGCGAGTGAATTTGTGAAAAGAGGGAGTCACCCTTGGAATTGATATTGAGTTGATTAAAAACCATTGTGATTATAATAGTTCATTAGTAATTTATTTTTACATCGACATAAATTCAGTTTATGCTTCTTGGATGTATCCTATTTGGGTGAACAAATTAACATAATTATTTTACTGCATTTAATTTTCATATATACATGTTGTGGATGTTTTTTTTGAATTTACCAATTCAAGTTGTTCTTGGTATCATGGAAAAAAATTTATTTAATAAAAAAGTTTTTGACACCACAATTTAAAACCTCTTATAGTGTTTTGGGCATTATGGTTTCAATAAGTGGTATCAAATAAAAAAGGTTAATTCTTGAAGAATCTGTCTAAGGTATCTTTTTGAGATGGAGACCTCCTTAAGCAAAAAAGAATTCCTCTATTTAGAGGATTAAATTTTCATATCCAAATGATCCATATGAGATCACATCTATAATATCTTGGATTTTATGTTTTCTTTATTGTAATACATTTAATAAAAGTTAGTGATCCTATAGATATATATTTGAATGAAATGGATAAGAAAATTTTTAATGTTGATGAAAGGGCACAAAATGTATTATCAAAAGATTTTTCAAATAAATTATTTATAAAGGTTATGACTTATACATCCACTAAACTTATATGGGAAAATTTGTCCAATATTTTTAATGGGGATAACATAGTTATGGATAAAAGGTTACAATTTATGTATAATAAATTTGATGATTAAAATATGAATTTAAATGAAAAAATTGACAGTTTATTCAAAAAATAATTGAGGCTATCTAAAAAATTCATAGAATTAGTGATGAGATAATGTATGTTTATATTTTAAATAATATATTAAAAGGATTACTACCTTTTTATAACTCAAAAGTGTTTGTGCTTAAATAAATAACTTGAAGAATCTTTCAATTTATGACTTGAAAGGTAGATTTATTACCTAGGAGATGTGTATAAAAATGAAAGGGATGAAGAGTAATTCATTCAAGGAGATGGAATTAAAAGTAATTGAAAAACTTTAAATTCATCAAGTAGATAATGTAGAAGAAGAAGTGAGTGATATATTTATATCACTCATTACTAGTAAATTTAAACAAGGTAAATAAATATTTTTTGGAAATATATAATTAACTTGTATAAATATTGTAAATGTTGTACACATAGCAGTGAGGTATCTAAGTAAAATTTACGGTGATGATGTTTAGGATAAATACACATAAAACCACAATTCACGGTTCCCCTATATGAAATTTCAAATATATAAATTTATCTACAATAATGTTTTAATGAAATATTTTTCTTTGAAAAGAGGAATAAAACAATATATTTGTATTAAAAAAGTTGAAACTGAGTCCAAATTAGATTTGGAGGATGATATGATGAAAATAATTGAGAAATAAAAATATTATAGTGAATAATAAAATCAAGCAAATTTTGTGGTAGCTCTTAATGTAGATCTTGAAGGTGCTGAATATCTAAAGAAATGTGAACACAAAAATTGGTGGATTTATGAAGGATTATTTAATATGTATTAACTAAATTGAAGTATGAATAACTCTTTTAGATATTTTTTGTGGAAGGAAAATTCATTATATAAGAAAAATTTAGATAGGTTTTTTATTTTAAGTTAACAATTGTGTATAAATTTATGGTAATGAATGGACTTAATGATTGTAGTGAGGAGGGATAAAATACGATTGAAATTTTTGAAGAAGAGGTGGTTTCCTTGAATAAAAATCTTGAAGAAATATTAAAATATATATTTTCTAAGAATAAACTCCAATTTGGGATGTTTTTATTGATAAATAATTGAAATAAAGTGTTGAAATAGACACAAAATTTTGAGTAGTGCTTGACTGATAAAAAGTATAATAGAATGAAAAATATCAGAAATGTAATTGTAGGTGAATCATACAAGACATAAATAGCTATATCAATAGAGAAAAAAATGAAAAATTTGGGAGATAAATATCAATCCTGAAGAGTTTTTCAAAAACAAAAAATATATTCAGAGGATGTGAATTCGAGGAGTGAAAGTGAAAATTCATTTTCACTAATGAAGCTCCTATTATGTGTTTAATTTTGTCAGAACATGATATATTTTGAAAATTAATGGAGTTATCTAAATGGTTAAGGTCCCAAAATTCAAAAAAGGAGAATGACAATATATAATTTATTGAAAATAATAAATTATTTTTATGAATATTTTTTTATTGCTATTACTTTGGTTAAAAAGTTTATGATTGTAGGCAGATAATGATTCCAAATATAGTCTCATGGAGAATGGAGTGGCATGAAATGAACATGATACCATTTTAGAATAGTTTTTTATATTATAAAAAGTAGAAGAATACTCCACTACTCGTATTTAGAATAATGAGGAGAGATCCACTTATATCTCAACTCAAACTGGTGTATCTTGGATGAAAACAAAGAAGAAGTAGGTTAACCAAAATCACACTTATGGAGACAATGGAAAAAAACCCATGGATACTTGATAGTGTATTTTTATCCAACATGATAGATAATATAGTTTCATTGAATAATATAAATATATGAATAATTAAAAAAAATCCTCTTTGTAAATGATAGATATTTAAGTATTAATGGTAATATGAAATTGAGGCTTGCTCGATGAAATGAACCACGTCGTTAAGAGTTGTGAAATTTAGGAGGAATTTGAATTTTTTAGCTATGAAGTAGGGATAATTTGATAATTGAGATTTAAATTGTAATTAGGAGAGTTGAACACCTCAAAAAGATGTTTTTGGATATAGATCAAGGCATGATAGGTGTTTTGGGGGATTAGATGAACATTATAATCTTTCGGATGAAGTTTGGGATTTTGTAAGGGGATATTTCCTATGCACGTTTACCAAATAGTTTGGGAAAACCATGAGGAACTTCATGGAAAACCATGAGAGTGGATTTGGATGAAGGGTGTTGGTGCATGAATTTCACAAATTTACAAAGAATCATGAAAGGAAACCTTGCATAGTGCTAATATTTTCTCATAGGGTGTCACACAATTTGGTAATCCATGTGAAAAAACTATGTGAGGTAGTGTAGATCAAGAAAGTGAAAAATACACAGTTGGATCACAGTATATAAAACCCTGTTGTAAGTGTTCAAATTCTTGGATTTTCTTAAAAATGTTAAAATTACCATTTTTACCCTTGGGCTATTAATCAACACCCCTCTTTTTTTATTTTTCTCCCTCACTATAGCCAAGCCAATAGGCTCTCCCCCTTCCTCTCCTCTGACCCCCTTAGAATGGGGTGTTCTTGATGGAGTTTTGCAGTAGTATGTGGTATATCTCTCTCTATGTTTTCTTACGTTATTTTTTTCTTATTAATTACTTGTTTTGGTTATATGTCTTAGGAATTTTGTGATAATTTCTACTATAGAATGGTGTAAATCATTTTATATGATGGAGAGTTTTCTCAGTGTAGTAGAGGTTGTACTATGAGGAAAAATGCACATTTCGTCACCAATTTGCAATATGTATGTCACTTTATGAATTTATATAGTGTTTTTATAGAAATTAGATGAAATTGGACTTTGATTCTAGCATATAATTGGGGATTTTGAGTGTTTTAGGTATGTGTGTGAGTAGATTATGGACCACACCCCATTGTTCTAGATTTGGATGAGAAACTATAAATTACCTAATTTTTAGGAAATTATATCTATTTTAATTAAGTTGTATAGTTAATTATAAATTATTATTATTAATTGAATTTGGCATTATGGTTTGAGATAGGTACTTGGGAGTTGAGATGAGGCTTCAACAATCTTGGGTGATAGTGATTGGGTTTTTCTTAAAGGGAATAACTCTGTATATGAGGTTGTTGGTCCATATACATATCCCTATAAATTATAATGTTTTTATATGCATATGATAATTGGTATTTCCAATTTGGGTGATCGACCTTTTATTTAAATGAATTCTTTCTTTAAAATAAATTGCCTATGGGTAGATGAAAGTGTTAAGGGGAAAAATAATCCCTTGAGAACTAGCTTAGTTCCTCGACCACTGATGGCTAAGGTATTGATCATAAAGTGTATTCCTTGAGACATATTGACCCTTAGGAGTATAAATTAAATGAAATGAATGAATATAGCGACCCTTGGTATAGGTTTGCAAATACACTTCCTTATAGAAGATATTATTTGAATAAGATATTTTTCTTGAGTGGGCTATAGTTGAACTATGAGATGCCTTATAAACCTTGGGTTAGTATATTAGATATTGGGATGAGTGTTCTTCCCCTACTAGTCTATGAACACCCAGGTGGGTATACATAGTGTTGTATTATGTATAGGTTAACCATGAGAGGATTTTCCCATGACTTGGGAGGAGATATGGGGATCATGTTATCTTTCTAGAGTGATGTCAATGTGGATTTATTTAGGATTTCTATGAGTACATAATATGATTAAGATGATAATGAGGGATGTTATACCCTCCAACTATAGAGATTGGTTTAAGAAGTGAGAAAGAGCTGAGGGAACCCACATAGAGTGCTAGTACTATGATATAACTTAAGGGTCCATGGTGGGTTCCCCATGTTATGTTGACCCTAGAGAGGTTTAGTGTAGTTTAGTAGGTATTTTCAACTTTGATTTCCATATTAGAATGTCACGACCCGTCCTCGGGGCCCATGCCGTGACTACCCTAAGCCCACCTTCCATAGGCCAGGGGCTGGTGACTAGCACCAAAGGCGTAAGTCCCGATAAAAGGGGAAGACATTGCCTTTTTATAGTAAACAAACACAACAGAGTATGCAACAAAAGTAACCACAAAGTAAGACTGTATACAAAAGTAAGTGCTGAAAAGTAAATGGGCCAGTATACAAACCCAACTGTAAAGTATAATACAACTGAAAGTCTAGCACAACAGCAGTAAAATAAATCAGCAACCATTGAGTCATCCTCTGGGAATCCCACCTGAAGGGTGGGTACATATGGTCTCCTTAGCACCATGGGTCCATCCATCCGCTCCGTGTACGTCCTGTTGAGTGGTCCACCTCTGGGTACCGTCCAGCTCTACAAGTCTCTACCACGATCAGTGCTGTCTGTCGTCTGCATCCAACATAATGTAGTGCAGGCATATACCGTGAAGGGGTGAGTATAACGATACTCCGTTGGGACTCCGAGACCCCAGAAGGTATCCCAGAATCCCTTAAGGATAAACTAAAAGGAAAATATACAATCACGAAGTATCAACCAACTCTACTTAGGTATATGCCCATACATATACCCAAGTCATCAATTCCAGTTCGGCTCCAACTCTCAAGCCCAAGCACAACCCAGTCCACACAGGAAATAAGTAAATCACACTAAAGGTAATGATTGAAAGTCAAGACTCAGCTCACACAGGTATACATCTTTCATAAAGAGATAGAGTTGATCAGATGTAGTCACTGATTCATCGTCGCTGCCATACCCACGGAGGATTCTTGTATAGTTGTCGTCGCTGCCGAACCCACATAAGATTCAAGTACAACTGTCATCGCTGCTGAACCCATGGAGGATTCCAGTATAGTTGTCGTCGCTTCCAAACCCACAGAGGATTATAGTACAGTTGTCGTCATTGCCGAACCCGTGGAGGATTCCAGTACAGTTGTCGTCTCATTCGCAGCCTGCTCTAGGGTTCCCGCACACAGCACGCTTGATTCCGGTAGGGTCTAATACTTGAGCCAAGGGGTCGATACATCAACTATCAAGAAGTACATAGTTTATGTATCCCAATGTTCCGTCTCGTCAAAAAGAACCTAACGCGATAGACGACGCGTCAATCAGACACCCTGTCTGAGAGATATTGGCTTTTCTGTTCCAGGGGCCCGATTGGAATTACGCTCATTCCAAACCCGACCATTTTCCAAATTCATCCAAAACCTGCTTAGAGTATCGAAAAAGAACTGCCTCATTGTAAGGGTCCCAGTGCCGTAGACGGTGCGTCGATCGGACACACGGTCGTGAAGTTATTCACATTTAAGTGAAACGGGCCCGACCTGTCAAGCCCAGGGGCTGATGGGTCGGGTTGACCCGATTTTGGTGGGTTCAAACCTGCTGGTGTCGGACAGTCCCAGTGAAGCGCGTGGCCCAGCCCGGCGCGGCGAGACCCGACCCAGCTGGCCGCGGCTCGGCCCGGGTGGCCGAGCACCGGGGGGGGGGGGGGGTCTCCCGAACCGATGGCGCCGCCCCTCCAATCCGACCGACCTCGGTGCAAGCGGCCCGCATGGGCGGGCCGCGGTCTACCTAAGCGGCACCATGGGTGCCGCGACCTTCATCCTCCCAACCAGACGACGAGCCGACCGATTTTCCCGTCGAAGCGGCCCACAGAGCACGGGCCGCGATCCTCTGTAGCGCGGCACCCCTTGTGGCATCGCGGTCTCTTCGGTCCGGCCGGCTATGGCCAGCCGGTTCTTCCTTAGCCGAGCAGCCCGTGGTTTCGGGTAGTAGTTCTTCCGCACGCGGCCAGCATGCGGCTTCCGCCTTCACTCGTTGCCACCTTTCTATCATGGTCTCCATCGCAAACAAAAGAGACTACGGAGGGTCATCAGGCTGTGTGTGTTCAGCCCGCACCCTCTGCGTTAGGTGGTAGAAGTTGGCCGATTACAAACTATGATTTTCAACGAAGAATGATGTACAAATAATCACTTCAAATTGAACAAACCCCAACCTCGAAATAAGGTTCGTGGTAGTCGGGTGTCGCGGGGAGATGTCGTCAACTCATTAACGCCGGGGAAGAAGGAGCCGAGGATGGCACATCGTCGGCGTTCCTTGCGGGTGTATCCTTCTCCTTTGGCTTAGCCGAAGATCGAAGGAGACGATCATCGTTCTTCGGTAGTTCTTCGATGGAAGGACGGTGTTCTTCAACAAAAGAGGAACTCTCCTCTACAATTTCTCAAGAGTTCTCCCAAAAATCCTCTCAACACAACAAGTGCCCAAAATAAAATAATAGCTAAGGCTATTGTTTTATTAACACATGTAATTAAAAATTAAAACCACTTTAATTAATTAATTGTAGTTCAATTCATTAATTAAAAGTGTTTTCATAAAATTAAATGGAGAGGGGAAGGTGGAGAGTTCACAATAAATTAGGGGGAGTTGTCAAAAATTAAATAAGGGAAGTGTTAATGGGGGGTTTAAGGGGAGTTATGGGGAGATGAAAGGTTTAGGGAATGTGTGGGTCCCACCACACTAAATCCTCTCATGGGAGGTTAAGTGGGTGTGTGCCTCACTTCTAACTCCCATTGGGAGGAAATAACTACCAGATATAAAATAAAATTGTGTTTTACAATTTTATTTATTTTATTCTAAATCCCCAAAATTAACTTTCAACCCGTATAAAATGAAACTGCGATAAAGGTACCCTTAAGAGAATACCGACACTAAGAGTTCAACGGTGCCCTAAGATTTCAATTCCAAGCACCAGTTCAAAAGATAGAAAAACCCACTCGTACGTTCACTGAACATACCCGAACAAAACTTCAGAAATTAATTTCGGGCACACCGGGCCTCGGAATTAAATGCCGTCAGAAACCGCAGACTCGTAAAATTCCAAAGTATTTAAGAAAAAAAATTTCCCTTGAAATTTTAAGGTCTATACATAGAAACCACAAATCAATAGTGTGATCCAGATGTGGCTATATTGATGATGATGGGTTATACACCTTAGAGGCTAACCATGGAATTGTGTGACGTGTTTGGGAATTTCGCCAACCCATATTTATTATTAATGATATAAGGTATTCTCAGAGGGATGATATACCCCCAAAATTTTATATATGGGAATAAAATTATGTTTCTTAGGATCTGGATATTACTCATGATACTATATGGGGTGCATATGACATTTTCTAGTATCCATTGAATTACGCTTGATGCGATATGGGACGCCTAAGATGTTTCCTAGGATCTAGTGATTTACACTTCATATTATATGGGATTACTAAGGTGTTTCCTTGGATTTTATGATTATAACTAACACTATATGGGATGTCTACAATGTTTCCTAGGATCTAGTGATTCCACATTATACTATATGGGATGCGTAGGATGTTTCCTAGGATCTGGTGTTTATACTTGAAAATAAATAATTAAGATGATAATAATGATGTACGGATCCTCCAATAATAAATTAATGTAATAAAATGAGATGGTTAGGTGGGAAACACAACCCCTAATGAGATGTATACATGAGATGATCTGGGTAGGACACATTACCCCCAATGAGATGTATAACAGAGATGAACTAGGTGAGATGCTCCACCATCTGATTAATTGTATATAACTATAATGATATTATGTGTAAGAAATTATCCAAATATTTTAATGAGTATAACATATACTTAGAGACACATTTTCACCGAACAAATTAGTTATGGTTGATCCAGAGTTCCACCTTATAACTCAAGGATCAACGATTATTTATATTATTGCACTTACATTTTTTATTTATTCTTCTGATCATATCACATGTGCCTAAACTATATTTACTATTTATGTTAGGGGAACCATTGGTGGTTCCACAATGAGTTGTAATCACACCCTACTCAAGTGGCTATGGCACTTTCTACTTGACCACACCTCATTGATTTTAGGTTCAGTTAGGGAAAAGGCTTGATGTTGCTTGATCTATCAAGATAGCCTGGATGGAGTCTAGATATTGGGTTGAGGTGGTGGTTAGGGATGAAAACATATCCTCTTATATATTTATTTATTTTATTGATTTTTTATATGTGATTATCCAAGTTGGTGATCAATTGGGATGTATTATTGTATGCTTCAACATTACATTTTATATAGCACGGATGTTGCTTTATTTATTATATGTACTCTAATTTATTATTATTATATATGTTGATTTGTTATTTTTACAATTTTTTACTCTAATATAAGGGTATAGTATCACTATGAAAATACCTTAGAACCTTGATATTAGTTGCAAGCCTCTGGTATATGGGGAGGTGCATCTGAGTTAATTTAACACCCCACCATATAAACTGGTCAACGGTCTATGGCTGGTGGGGAGTTACAAAGTTGTATCAAAGTATATTTTTCTTCGTATTACTATTTTGGGGTATGATATATAGATAATAAGGATGATCTCGAGCTTGTTATTGACATTATATTGGTTCATCAAAAATACCTTTTTCATTGGGAATCCAGGTTACTCGGAATTTGGGATTACTGTTCTTGGTTTTTGATTTTATGGTTTAGGTATTTATTTAGGTATGATGTGTGTATTGATATTTTTATTGTGGTTTTTTTATCTTATCCCATTGGAAAGAGGCCATTGTACATGCATCATTTTTGACATGTAGGACTCACATGACATTAATGTTCTTGTATGCGATTGATGTCACTGATGATAAAGGGTTCAGTTCTTTAAAGTGTCAAAAAAAAACTTAAATGGTGATTTCCTATATAACATATTAGTTTTATTCTAGTTAGATAAATCACAATAAATTTTTCTTTGATGATAAGTTATATGGATCTTACAAAGGGATACTCCTAAAAAAATACTATACAGACCCCCTATGTAAGGGATTTTTAGTGACCTTTAGTGGGTTGATATAGGAATTTTATGCCTTGATACTTTTTCTAGACAAGTAAATAGGGTTTATTACTTAAAGTGTAAAAAAAAAACTTGTATACTGTTTTCCTATATATCTTCTTGGTGTAATTATACTTAAATGAACCATATGTATATGGTTTACTTTATATAGATCATTATATGGTGATCCTATTATATACATGTGCATAATAACATGATCCTAGAGGGATTATCCTAGTACAAAGATTCTCGATGAGGATTAATAGCCTAAGTGGGTGGGGGATTCGACCTGTGATGCTAGATTTTTATATGTGAGAGACCTAGATTATGTGATTTTGGAACATGATTTGTCTTGTGACATGTAAGGTGTGAGAAATAATGGTTTCTATGACTTGTGACCTATATTAGACATGGTTTATCGGATATATGAGAGATAATAGTTACTTTGGGATACAACATAGAATATTAGTGATATGAGTTCTATGATTGAGTGGAAGGACATTTTGCTGCTATTGTGGAGATAATTTGTGATGTATGAGGGTAACCTGAGGGAGGGGTAATTCCATTATTATGAGTGACCCTATAAAATAGAATCATGGGTAAATTATTAGAATTGATATTAATTCATGAGAGGTTCTATAAAATATGTGGAACATGCATGAACATGCCTTGGTCTTTTGGGATGTAAAGTACTTGTAGTTATTTTTGTATTAAGGTTTGGTTTTGGAGGGTGGGACAGATTGGATTCCTAAACTTATTGATTTCAGGTGTAAATCCCATAGATGTTGTGGATCATGATCTTATATGGTTTTATTTGAGTGGAGTACAAAATGGATAGATGCTTCAGGTTTGGACTAACACCCGTGTGGTGGGAGGTTGTGTGATAAGCCTTGGCATGGGTGAGATTTCAAGATTATTGGAAATTAAGCACCAAGTTGATTATAATTATTTGATATTGACATACTGTGGTGCATGGTTAGTGAGCTAGTAATGTGATACTAGGATTTATGGTATATGAATTAATGTGGTCCATGTTAGGTGATATGACAGAGTGTTACCAAGGTGTATGCCTTCTTGGGTATGTTTCATTTTTGGTAACGAGGTTTATTGAGAACTATAATAAATAAAGACATTAATAGTAACATGAGGTGTGAAAAAATGTTTTTATAAGTTTATTTGACCTTAAATAGATCATGAATATGGTGTTTTGATATGGTTAGTATGGGAATTATTGTTGTTAATTTGATGAGATGGAGGATTGTTTCCTTTGTGGAATATGGTGACATCATGGATAGATGGTGTTGGGGGTTTGAGATGATATATGAGCATGGATTGGGAAGTGAAAAATACTTATGTTGATGAAACTTGTTGAGGATATGATCAAGGAGAAACATATAATAATTTATATGGTGGGGAGAGTACCAATGGAAATTTTAGGTTGTGAACCTCATTGAGAATTTAATTTTAACAGATGTTGAGGATGATGTTGCAAATGAGTCAGGAACAGTTGTCAATCCATGTTTGGTGTTGGAACTTGGGTATAAGTGGGATGGTTACATACAATTATTACAAGTATTAATTAAGATATCATGGGCCATAGAGATAAATTATTCAGTTTTGTGTATTCATAATAAGGATAATATTAGGAGGGGATCATTGAATCAGTCCTAGAGGCACAACCCTCATATTGGTAGGGTCATGGATTCGATGAAACCGATTGATGGATGGTCGAGATGAAACTAAGATACTGGTGTGGAAATTGATCCAAATTTTCTAGTTCCTTTGTGAATACTAAATTTGGGATTCATATATAGCATTGGATATGGTCTAAATATTAGCATCAGGCTTGAGCTATAATTGGTGTGATTCAATAGTGAGTCATATCAAAGGTGCATAGATTCTTGTTACTGGAGTATGATGATAGATTTTATTGGTTGAGGACAAAAGAATAGAATCACACAAAGTATCTAGTTTACAATTAAACGTGGGTATTGGGAAAATATTATGATACCTCTATGGATTGAGGCATCATGATCAGGTGATGTGATGGTGAATTTGTAGTTGATGATGAGTGTTTATGAGAGAGGTTTTCTAGAGGAGATCCAACAAATTTTTTAGAGATGTTGGGTTTGGTTTCATGGAAACCAAATTGAGTGACCCAATTGAATGATGGGGATGTGCTTTCAGCAAGAGATTTCGATGGTGGGGAGCACTGTGGCTCGGAATAGCCCTTATAAACCCTGCATTATGGTGGTAAACACCATAATAAAATGGATTAATTAGTTGAAAATAACTTATTGTCTTAGGATATATGAGTGTAGTTGAGAATCATATATTTTTTGAAGATGGTGTCAAGCAGGTATCTTGGGTTTTAATTCATAGTGTTCCCTATGTTTGTAATTGCATGACGGAAGCTCATTTGATATTATGGGATAGAACACAATGAGTTGGTAGTGATTTGAAAACTAACATAGGTAGGTATTAATGGTTAAATTTACATTAATACTTATTAAATACGATAATCTCTATGGTTGAGAGTTTTTAATGACTCTCATTATTATGAGTTGTAAAATTTAGGAGGAATTAGAATTTTTGGCTTTGAAGTTGGGGTCATTTTGAGAATTAAGTTCCAAATTATAATTTAGATAGTTAGAATATGTAAATGAGATTTTTTAGATATGGATCAAGGCATGAGATGTGTTTTGGGTGGTTGGGTGAATATCAGAAGCATCATATTGAATTTTTTGTTTTCAAAAGTTGATTTTCCTTATGCACGATTACTACATAGTTTTGGAAAACTATGAGAAAATTCATGGGAAACCTTTTGGGTGAATTTTAGTGAAGGGGGTTGGCACAAAACTTCTACACCAAACAAATTTAGATAATTTTATGAGAAAGCTATGTACAATGTTGAGTTTTTCTTAAAAGTCACTACATGGTTGGTGTATTTTTTTGGTAAACCATGCAACCAAACCGTGATAGATTGTGTGGATCAAGAAAGTGCAAGCCACATGGTTGGAACATAGTTTATAAAACCCTGATGTAACTTTATAACTTCTTTAATTTTATTAAAAATAGTAAAATTACCATTTAACCCCTTTGTGTTTTAAACTCTCACCCTCTTTTTCTTTCACCACCTCATGTAGGAGCAAGAGAAGGGGTTATCCCTTCCCTTCACCTCTATTGATCCCACCCTTATAATGGGCTGTCCTTGATGAAATATTTAGGTGGTTTGTGGTAATTATATCCTTATGTTTTCTTCTATTCTTATTCTACTTGGTAACCACTAATTTTGGTTCCCCATATTAGGGATTTGGTTATAATTTCCACAGGAGCATTATGGAAATCATATGATATGATGGAGATTTTGCTCAGTGTGGCTAAAGGTTGTCTTAGGAGGGTAAAAAAATGTCATTTATCACTTTTTTATAAGTGTTAAGTCACCCTATGAAATTTTATGGGGGTTTTTTGTGAAATTTTATGCAATTTTCCATTTAATCACGTATATAATTGGGAATTTTGTGTGGACTATCTTTTTCTGCAATTTGGGAGTGGACTGCATTCCATTTCTTGATGTTTTGGTAGGTGGATGTATCTCGTTGAGTATTTATAAAATCATTACAATTTTAATTAAGTAGTATAATTAATTATAAATTTCTATTATTAATTTAATAGGGTTGTTGTTTATTAAGATAGGTTCAAAAGAGTCGATACGTGGATTAGATGAGCTTGGGAGAGAGTGACTGGGCTTCGTATAAAGGGAATAACTCTATACATGAGGTAGGTGGT
Organism: Viscum album; assembly: GCA_963277665.1. NCBI lineage: Eukaryota > Viridiplantae > Streptophyta > Magnoliopsida > Santalales > Viscaceae > Viscum > Viscum album. The sequence goes on from OY728151.1 coordinate 1,973,409,464, forward strand.
CCCAAAACATCTACCTATATATTATGAATGATTTCATATTCATGTGATATATGGTATCACTATTATAGGTGATCTACCTTTTAGTTAAATTAATTTTTTGTTTAAAATAAAATTCCTATGGATAGATGTAAGTGTCAAGGGCCAAAAAGGACCCCTGATCACTGGATTGGTGCCTCAACCACTGATGGTTGAGGGATTGATCAAAAAATGCATTACTTGAGATATATGGACCCTCAAGGGTATAAATTAAATTAAATTAATGAACATGATATAGGTACCCCTCAACCCCTCTTTATAGAGGATAATGTTAAACTAAGATGATTTATCCAAGTGGGCCATAATGGAACCATGAGATACCTTATATACCTCAGGATAGTCTCTTAGAGAGTGGTATGAGTTTTCCTCCCCCACTAATTCATGACCACCTATGTGGGTATAATTTGGGCATGATTATGTGTAGTTTGGGAATGAGAGGATCAAGATATGACTAAGGAGGTGGGATGTGGATTATAACATCTCTCTAGAGTGATATCAGTGTATATTTCATTAGGATACTTATAATGTCATAATATGATTAGGGTATCACTGAGGGATGGTATTCCATATAAGTTCTGTGGTTATCATGAGAGATGATAATTATTTGAGGGAATCTATATAGGGTTTTTGGACTATGATGTGTCTTAGGGGACCATGATGAGTTTTTTAGTGTTATGTTGTCCCTAGAGAGGGTTAGTGCAAGGGAGTAGCTATTGTTTACTTTAAGTTCCACCTTAGAACCCAAATATAAATGTTATGAGATCTATGTGGCTATAATGGAAATGATGGATTTTGAACCTTAGAGTCTAATATTGTAATTTTATGATCGGTTTGGGAATTTCACAAACCCATATTTATTATTAATAATATTTGGAATGTTGAGAGGGATGCTATTACCCTTGAATTTTATATATGGGATACCTAGGATATTTTCTTGGATCCACTAAATTACACCTGATACTATTTTTGATTCCTAGGATATTTTCTAGAAACTGATGAATTATACCTGATATATATAGTGATATTAGGATGTTTCCTAGGATCTAGTGACTACACATGATACTATATAAGATTCCTAAGATGTTTCCTAGGATCCAATGATTCCAGATAATACTATATGGGACACCTAGAATATTTCCTCATATTTTAATTATATAATTATAAATAAATAAATGAGATGAATGGAGGGACACACTACCCCATTGATAATAAATGAATGCAATTAAATAAGATAGTTGGGTGGGACACACTACCCCCAGTGAGATGTATACATGATATAATCCATGTTAGATGCACTACCCTAATTAGATACATATATCAGATGATTTGGCTGAGATTATACCCCCTTTCAGTGATTGTATATAATTATAATGATATTATGGGTTAGCATTTATCAAACACCTGGCATGATTTTACCATTTTATCAGAGACCCTTTTTCACTTACTGAAGTAGGTATGGCTAATCCCAGGTATCATCTTAGAATCCAAATATTGATGGTGATTTATATTATTTCACTTCCATATTTTATTTATTCAATTGATAATATCAAATGTTCATACATAGTATTTACTGGTTATGTTAGGGACACCGTTGGTGTTTCCTTATTGATTTATACTCACAACCTACTTGGGAGAAAATGTAAGTTGGATACCTAGGAATACCTCATTGATCATAGGTTTAGGTAGGGAAGAGGCCTGATGTTTCTTGATCGAGTGGGATAACTCACATGGAGTTTTAATATTGGGTTGAGGTGAGGCTCATGGATGGTAATATAGCCTCTTATATTTTTTCCTTTTTGGTATATGTTTTCATTTTAGTGTGTGATTAATTGGGATGCATGGATGTATGCTTCTGCATGAAAATTGATTTAGCATGGATGTTGATTTATTTATTTTTCATACTCTGATTGATTGTTATTTTGGATGTTTATTGGTTATTTTTACACTTTTATTACTTTTATATTAGGGTATAATCTCCCCATAATAACACCTTATACCCTGGATTCTAGTCAACATCCTTTGGAGTATGGAGAGATATTCCTGAGGTTACGTGACACCCCCGATCTGAACAGTAGTGAGGGGTCCCAGGATAGTCGAGAGTTACATTTTAGATGAGTTAATAAACATGTAATTACTATATATAGATGAGATTCACCCTAATATTTTTATAATAAGTTAAATTTATAACTCAATAATCAAATATAATTTTAATCTGGAGTGTTTTCTGATCATCGGGAAACCTAAAAATTCATTGATTTAATGATGGAGGAAAAATGGAAATCTTAATCAGGAAAAAAACAAATATATTTATTGTTTTCTCACGACATAATAAAAGAATACGTGGGGGGAATCAATAAATTTTCCACATTTACTAAAAACATATAAAATCTCTCAAATCTTAAATCTTTGATTGATATTATTATTCTGAAAGAAGATAGAGAAAATAAATATTATTCTAGTATTGCATGAAATGTGGTGAAAAATACATATATGAAAAAGAATAAAATAGACTCACACTTACTTGGATTGGTTTATACTAATGTTTGTGGTCCAATGGAATCTACTGATACACAAGAATAATAATATTTCATAGTGTTTATGGATGACAAAAAAAGGGATGCATAATGTTTATGTAAATGAAGAAAGAAGTGATAGAGTGAATTAAGTTATCAAAGGCATTCTAAAAATGATAAATATAGATTGATTAATATTTTGAAATCATATAATGGAATGAAGTATACTTATATTGAAGTCGAGAACTTTATTGAGGAAAATGGAATAAAATATTTGGTTTCAATAGTGATAATTATAAAAAATATTGGTGGTTTAAGAGAGATGTATAAAATCCAAAATGTAGTAAAAAAACAACTCTAACCCACCATAAATCCCAAGATATATCTATACATTTATAAAGAATAATAAAGTGATAAATAAAATACCATTCATGTTGATGATCCAGTCTATCCAAGATTAAAATAAGAATTTGATCAAGATCATTGAGGAGAGACCTAAGGGATACTCCCTCTAAAAGTATCCATGGGTTGTGGGAATCACTTGATTCTTAGGTAGGAACTCAATCCTATATTTGATATGCTAAAATATTCATTTTAAAGGATAAAGATAATGATAGCCCAATAAAATAATTCAGTTGAGGAATTATGAAGCTCGAGTGTCATACTCTAATGGAACCCATTTTATAAGGATCAAACCAACTTATATGGGCATCTAGGGAAATAAAAATGTTTAACATGAAATGATTTAGAATTTCAAAAATTGATCCAAAAAATTCAAATCCTTGAAAAATTTAGTTCATTTATCATAATAATAATTTAACATTTAAATAATCATATAAAATGTCGAAACTCCTAAAAATCATCATTATATGATGAAAAATAAAATATGATAGTAGTCGGAATGGAAGAATAAAGGAATCAACATGTTGTCACATAAAATATCTGTTCATGCACACCATGATGAAATAGTGAACCACATTATATCATGATGGATTACAATATACACTATGGCATGGTCTAAGTCATAATGTTGTGGTTATATCTTTTAGTTTATAATTCCAACAATCTCTCACTATCATTAAATCTTAAAAAACACAGGTCACTTTCTTCTTATATTAAATCATATTCCAAAACTCATTAAACCATATGAAAAACTCCTTTTGGATATTTTAAAAAATCCTTTTTGAAAATCTATCATACATTTTTTCCATATGTTACATCATATGTAAATTTTTTTGAAGATACATCCATAACTTATTATATATATCCCCCAAAACATTTTTTGGGATGCTATCAAAGTTTCATAAACATTATCCTCATTAAAAAAACCATAATGTGTGACCCCACAGTCCTATATATCATTAAAAACAATCACAAATTCCCAAATTCATATATGTAAGAAAATACTGACCTATAAAAAAACATCAATTCTACCCAAGCTATAATAGGATTCAGTGTGATCTCTATCAAACACATGTATCTCCATACTTATGTTCACCAAATATATCATATAAAATTATTTATAATCATATAATTCCTTTATAAAAGACATCACGTTACCATGAGACATGAAGTATGGTAATCCTATATATCCTAGTCATACATTCTCGATTCTCTAAGTATATACTAACTTGGATGATTAATACATCACATTTATTTCATCTTAGCATATGAGAACATACTATACCCCTCAAAAAAATAGATAAGCCCATTAGATGTACCTAGTCTAATAATGGCCATACACCTCCATGAAATATCTTAATCAAGGGATCAAATGTTCTAATTTTTATACAAGTGGAAAAATAACATTTTTTTAAGCATCAACTAATGAAATGATCAACAATATACAAAAATAACCTCAAATTAGCTATGCTTCAAGGATTTGTTTAATAAAATCATCAAAGTGTGAAGGTTATTATGCTAAGTATCTTGTAAAACTTAGGTATACGGATTAAATATGAAACAATCACCCTTATAATACCAAATAAATAGTGTATAACACTCCATGTGGTATACTTGGTAGGTAATCCAACACACAAAACTTCATTTTTACCTCATGAGCATATTCTATAACACTATATGAGATCAAATCCATGATAAATTTACATTTCACTATAAAGTATAATACTCCATGATGAAAACCAGTTATGAATAACTCAAAGTCATGCTTTAAGGGTGAAGTACCCAGGAATGTGGTGTATCACTAAGAGGGGGGGGGGTGAATTAGATGTACTCATTTTAAAATTTCTATTAAACTAAAATTAAATTTTGTGATAATTAGAGTCTCCATACTCTCAAAATTATTTCTCATTATCGCTTGTATACAGTAGTAGTACAAGTAAATTCAAGGAACACATGATTTTATAAGTTTTTTCCTAATATGGATACCTATTCCTTACTATATTCTGTTATTATAGAAAGAAAAAGATATTCATTATATGATTAAAGTGAATGAAAATGGTCTATATCCTAAAAATCCATTATTTTATCTCAATAATTTTATTCTATCTTCTTATATTTTATAATTTTACCACAAAAATAACCAAAAATATCACTTTAACATCAAGATTTGGCTTCAAAAAATATCAAACTTCCTTCAAGCCTCTAGAATGATTTGAATCTGCACTTTCTCACAAACTCATTTTTCAAAACTTATTAATTTTGAATAGTAAAATCTATAACATAATAATTTAGTCACGTTAAATTAGCGATCTTATGGAATTTAATCACTTCCTACACTTTTATAAAAAGTCTTTTAAATCTTGAATCTTCTTCAAACTCATGGATATTTCAGAACTTTTTGGGCATGCTCTCTATAATACTTCTATAAAAATTTCCATTGTCCTCAAGCTATGAGTGAACTCACTCTTTATAAAACCTTCTTTGATCCAATAAAATCATTCTTCATACTCTTTATCTTCTACCATATTTAAACCTTAATCAACCACCTTCAATACCTCTGATGATATAAGATGAAGTCTTCATCAAATGTTCCATAAATTTCAATGACAAATATCTTTAGGGATTTCTTAAATCTTAGCTAGAAACATGATTTTATCTTTTTTAATTTTGAATATTTGATATCCATCTCAACTTCATCACATTTAATTTAAATTCACCTAATGAAAAAAGTAAAAATACTGAAATATTTTACATATTTTTGTTATTCATATTCTGATAACTATGGAATGAAATTCTATTTCCCTTCAATCTCTATTTATAAATTTTCCTTATATCATATGGATCATGGAACCTTTTAATTATTTAAAAATAGTGTGATAGTTATTTTTTGATTTTGATTTTCTATCTATAATTTATCTAATTTTTTTTAAACCTAGATTTTGAAACCTAAACATTAACCTATGAAACTTTACCCCTTTGAATTAGTTAATTTTAACTTAGATTTAATCACAATTTATCTCACTAAAGACCATGATTTTTAACACATTTAAAGATCAGTGTAACATCATATAACTTTTCTTCCATATTATCTTCTAGAATATCTCCAAAAACTCAAATCTGAATAACTAAAAAAATATTATGTTAGAAGTAAAATTTCTTATGCATCACTTCTATAGGATACAAACATCTTACACATTGTGCAAGTTTTTAACTTAGCTTCATTTATCAATTTCTAAAGAATAAATTTACGAATGTATAAAAACTTATATATTACATATGGTTTTTAAATTTTCCGTATTTTTCTCCCCCTAACAAATATATTCCATATACTATGAGATTCTCACATATTGAATAAGAAATTTTCATCTTTTAATTTTATATTTTTTTATACAATAAATTTATTATGGATTTAAAAAATTATATGCATTCTAAAAACTTTTCTATTTCCATCTTACAAACCCCAACTCTTAAAGATCAGGTTAACATAAAATTGTTAGTACTCATCAGATTCAAAACCTCTAGAGGCACCTATTATTAATATTCCAACTTTTGGATATATCACGTTCATGATTATATTCTTCAACTATCCGGAACCTGATAACTTACGAGCACATAATCAGATCAAATAAGATTATATTTTCAAGATTTATAACTCAAAAACTTATAATATCAACTTTAAATATTCCTCAAAAACATTCTCTCTTAAAATATTGACAACAAAACAACACCTTTAACAATTCCATTAGGTTATTCAATCTCCCCCTTTAGAGTTGTTTTCAAATATAACAACTCTAATTTTTTCTTGAAACCACAACCTTTCTCAAAGAGAAGTGTCCTAATAATACTCTTCTAGATAAATTAATATTTTTAAAAAAATTACATCCCTGGGTTATAAGAAATTTTGTGGTCATGATTTCCATATTATCTTCCTCAAACAGCACAATAGACTCTTCTACCTTTTTTCACTATTAAAATAGATCTAGATTCAAAAAATATAAAGCAAAAAGTTGGGTAATTATATCCCCTTGGAAAAAATCCCAACTATAATGGGGTATTCCAATAAATTTCATAAGGGTGGGGGAAGGATGAACATTGAGTTTCATATTTTATTCGTAATGTTTTTTATTTACATAGATTTTGTGAAATTATCAACAATTTGATATTTTTTTGAGATAAATTCTAACTTCATATCTCCATTATAAAATTTCTCCTTAATGAAATGATACTTAATATCAATATGTTTATATCTAGGGTGTTGAAATGAATTTTTAGTTAGATAAATTTTATTTATATTATCAAAAGTGATTTTTAATGGCTTCCCAACTTCAACTTAAAATATTCTACCTAAACTTTCATCCACACTATTTGTGTATAAGAATGTGTGGAAACATCATATTTATCTTCAGCTATAATCAAATCCATAAATCTATATTTCTTACTATGCCAAATCATACAACCTTCCCCCAAAAATAAATTTCTTTCTAATGTTGATTTTCAATCATTGAAATCTATTTCCTAATCAGTATCAGTGTAACAAAGTAATTCCATCTCTTCAATTCATCTACAAATTAGAAAATAACTTGATAGTACTTTGACATACCTAAGAATTATTTTAGTATTTAACAGGTTTTATTCATTGGAATTTATTTTATATCTATTACCCAGTGTCACTAAATACACAATATATGGTCTTGATGACATAAGATAGAGTAGGATTTTGATTAAATTATTAAATTAATTATCAAATAAACTTTCCCCATATTTATATTTGAATAAATTCAAAACAAATTTAATTGGTTTATATACTTCATTTGAGTCTTCCATGGAAAAAGCATTAAAAATTTCATAGGAATACTTATCCTATGATAGGAAGATGAAAATTTATTTATATATAAATTGTAGTCCCATGAAGAAATTCAACTCTCTGAGCATTAACATGTCATAATGGCACTTCATTTATTAAAAAAAAATTTCATAATTTTTTTTTTCTATTAGCTAAAAAAATTATTTCATGGAAAAAAATAATGACAATTAAGTTAGTTTTTCTCATATTCATTATATTAGGAACAATTTGGCTGGAAGGTTTTTTGGACATTGAAAGAAGTTTGTATTTCAAGTATTTTCTCTTGCACATGAGCCTCAACCCGGTTGGTGTGGAATATTCAAGTGCATCCAAGAGATCCAAGATCAAATCCAAAATAAGTCATATTTTTATGTTATTTTAGCATATACTATATAAAAAACTGTAGCAGGTACTATAGATAATACTATTAATCACTATTGTAGCCAGAACTATTCATCAGATTTTACCATTGGGGCACTAGTTTGGTCCTCAAGTACTTCAAGGACTTCGGGCCACCAAAGGACTTTGGGATAGTAAGTATTTTGGGACACCTCAAGTCCAAGACACCTCAAGTCCTTCAAGCCACATGATTGTAGAAGCAACCAGACATACTACAAGTAAAAATCTCTAGACAAGGATTTAGTGCATGTTCTTTCACTAGAGAAGAGATTATAAATTAGAATAATGAGAGGGTATGTCAATCTCCATCAATAATAGTCCTGTTCATCTCTACAAAGGGAAAAATATCCAAATAGACATGCTAAGGTGGAGAGTTTATCACGATGTAGATGCCGGGAGGGGTAGTTATAAGTTTTCATAGTTTGGGATGAATACCTATAATACCTTCTGGTCATGTAATGTAACAAAATCCTATGAAACATGTAAGGGTTCCCATTCAACCCTTAAAAGGTGGATTATCAAAAATGAATTAAAAAATAAGGATTTTAGGCCATTTAGAAGGGAAGTGTTGTATTTTTTTATCAAAGAAGAAGAAATTAATTCACTTTGTAAAAGATAATAATTAGACTCACCATCATATTCATGGTATCAAGCACTCAAATATTAAGAATGTATTGTGGTTTAATAATAATTTTTCTGGATGAAAAAGATCATCAGACTCACCTATGGTCTAGAAAGAAAGTTCTAATCGTAATGTTGAAGAAAATTAGTGTTTGCATGGATCCGATGTAAATCCTATGATTAATTTCTACTTTTTAATTAAAAAAATCCATAATTTTTCGAAGAAACTTTTGATGTAAGCCTTATGACAGAAATGGGAAGAAAAAATGATTCCAATTGTATAGAGGATCATGTTGAAAATAAATAAGTTTATAGAAGTATGGAAAATTATTATAATTTCCAATACAAGTAAGACGATGCTATGCTAATATTAAAAGTTATTAAAGTTATGAGGAAACCCTGATACAAGATGAAGTTTTTATAAGACTAAAGTTTTTAAAGACAAAGTTTCCCAGTCTAATTTCATCTGTGTCAGATCATCAGATGAAAAATTGTTTGAAGGATGTGAAGGTTTTCATTTGGAACGTTAGAAAATGAAGATAATGGTTTTCAATCAAACCAATATTCCGAAAGAAAAATATATTTGAAGAAAGAAGTTGGCATAAATCATAATCATAAAAGAAAGGAAGATTCTGAAGTTGAAGCTGCTGACATCGATTCATCGGACGTAGTGTGCCATCGATAATCAGAGTGATACTGAAACTAATCATCAGATAAAGTGATGGTTTCTAAAGAATATTGGAGTTAGAATTGTTTTTATTGGGGGATTTTGGGACCAGTGAAACTAATTAAGAAGTTTAAGTTAAATAGACTTATAAAAAATTGGATCAGAGATCAATCAACAATATAGTCAACCATTTTCATCTAGTTGAAATAATTTTCTTTAGCAAGTGGGTCAAGAGAAAAGAAAACTATGATATGTTTTCAATTGGGCCCGGATCTATCAGATTGGAGATGAAACTGATCCATAAGAGGAAGGTAAATACCAATCCATTAGATGAAAACTGACACCAATAACATCATCAGACATAGGATCATCAGTGTGAAGAAAATAAGAAAAGATAGAATTGATTATGGAAATTATAAAAGTGTTGTCAAGGGGAGCTTGAAGTTTTAAGAGTTTAGAAAAAATGTTTTTCAAAGAAGTTTGAAGCTGATGCTGAAGTTCTACTGAGGAAGTACTAGAATCTTTAGAAGTTTCAATTATGTTTGTGGAAGAGTGGGTTCAATGTGTTTTATCTAATAGTTAGTATAAAGCATTGTAATGAGCTATTTGTTTTTCAGTTTGTACCAATCATTGTAATGAGAAGACAAATTTTTTACTTTTGATTTTAATTGGTGTAGAGAATTGTATTAAAGAGTTTATTAATGTACATTGTAATGAGGATATGTGAGTCATAATTGGAATTGTAATGAAGATTATTAATAAAGTCTGAAGAGATATGAACTCATGAGAAGATTCGAGAAGGTTAGAAAATAGTTGATAAGCACTGAATAAGTCAAAGATGTATCCGAGATGTAAGAAAAAATTATGTTTCTAGAAGTTTGGTATAGAGGTATTGTATTTAAAAATCCCACCTAACCTATTTTTTGTGCACCTATAAAAGGAGGAAGTAATTTATACTTTCTCACACTTGTACTTTTTACGGGTGAAGAAGAGAGAAGACGAAGCACTAAAGGATTCTAGAGAGAAGGCATTTTAGGATAGTGCTTTACTAAGGAAGTTTTCTAGATAGAATAAGAAAATGAGAATAGAGAATATTGTATTCAGAGTTTCTGTATCACATTGAGAAATTAGTCTAGGATTTCCAGACTCTGACAGAAGTACATCTGATTCATTTCAACGGTATTCTGGTAGAGTAATATTATCGGACTGAGCAATCAGAGTGGGAATAAGATTGGGGAATTAGAATGGGTATCATTATAAATTTTAGGAAGTTATTACCTTGTTATGGGTAATAAAGTGATGAATTTTTTTGAAGAACATATTTAAAAGTTGACAAGGTAACACAATAACATGTTTCTTAACTTGTTACAAAAAATTATATTATATTATTTCATGCTACATGAATAACATTCAGTTTTGTATTGATAATAGTGCTACACAAATGTGAGATCATATCCTATATGCTGTATCCACATAAAAGTATTGTTTTCTAGTGGATTGTGTGGCATTTGATTTTTTACAAACCATACCAAGGATGTTTCTACTCTTTTTGAGTAGTGAACATTTTAAATTATTGTGTTCCCATGGATGTGTGATTTTTTTATTTTCAGAAAGGTGATAACTATTTAATAGTTTGCGAAGGTTATTTAAAAAACAAGGAAAACTAAAAGAAAAATATATATAACTAATTAACACCCTCTCCACCTCAGTGATACATTGATCATACTCGGCATTCTCACTTTACATATAATTTTCTCTCAACTTTTCCTTTAGAAAGGTTCAATTGCTTCAAGAAACTGTTAAGTTTAATGTACCAGGGTCAGGGGGTCTACTTTAACCAATATAATTATCTCTTAAACACATCATAGTCCCATTAATATTATTTATAGAACCATTGTGTTTATCAATAAAACTCCTTCCTCAATATCTCTATTTTAGGAAGTAGATTTCACATACAATTAGAAAACTTTATAGCTCATGTGTGTTGTAGGAGTAAAAAACATCAGGATCACTTCAAGTCTTACAAAAAATGAAAAAGGTTCTTCAAAATATATGATTATATATTATAAATACCCTTTTGAGACTAATATATATTTTTTCCATGAGACATCACCTTTTTAGTCGAGTGTATTTCTGAGCACCCACTTAGTTCCTATAAAATTATTTCATGCTGGTCTTAGAACTAGATCCATAACATCATTTTTATCAATCTAATGAAAATCTTCATTCATCATATTTATCAATCCTTGTTAAAAAATATTTTTTAAAGTGATTGAAGTTCAATATGTGAAATAATATATGTTTTATTTTCAAGACTCAAATATTGTCCTGTCTATACTGAAGCATCATATATTTCAATGATATTTTATAATTCAATAATTTTTTTTCAACCATAAAAAATTTAAATTTTCCTTTTAAAATCACCTTTCTTATCACTAGATTGATCAGAATTTACATCAACATAGTTTGGATTATGACCATCTTTCCTTTCTCCATCATTTTTAGAATTTAATTGGCGAACTTATATTATTTCCTTATACTCACCTTTACCCATCCCTTTTAAGTTGGACTTATTTTCAAGGACTTCCACATAACTAGAATCAACCAACTTGTGTATCTATTTATTTTATAATCTATAGATCCTTCCATTAAATGAATATCACATGAATATACCTTCCGTATCCTTTTAATCAAAATTACACAGATCCATATTTTTGATCTTCATTAAGAATGGACTCCCAAAAACCTCAAAGTATTTCATTATGTTTTTTTATACCACATATCACAAGGATTCATGTCTAATTCCAGCCACAACAAGTATATTATCTATATATATATAGTGGTATATAAATTTTCCCTCTTAAATATCATTGAATATTTATATTTTGTGAGCATATTTCTTACCAAATCAACCAATATTCTGTTATTACTTTCTGAAACTCCATTTTTATGAGGAGTTTAGGGAATACTATACTAGTGTTTAATTCCATGTCTCTTTAGATAGGACTCAAAATAATTTCTTATGAAATTTTTTCCACTATCTATTCTCAAATTTGAAATATATACTCCTATATCCTTATCAACTTTCCTTATAACTATTTTGAATATCTCTATAGGTTCATAATTATATTTCATGAACATTAAATTGTCCATATTAGAGAAATCATCAATAAAAGTGGTGATGTAAAGATAAAAATTTATGGATTGATGTCTCATCCATATAAATTAATTAGAATGTATAAACTCTAGTGGTCTGGTAAAATGAATATCTATTCTCTAATGAATTCCATGATCCATCCTTCCCATCTCACATGTCTCAAAAATTAAATCTTTTTTCCTATTCGGTTGTCGTAAATCCCTCACCTTATATTATTTTAAGATTATAATCATATTTATATATCTAATAAATCAATGTCTTTGGTGCTAAAATTTATATTCATCCTCATCATTGAAATAAAAATATTTATTAGGGTTTCCAATTTGGAATAAATTACCAACAATTTTATTTTCCATAGTGATAATCCTTATATATTTCGAGCATCAGATGATACATGAATATTTTTATAGGATAACTTCATTACCACCATAAAAAAGATTTCTAACACTCAGAAAGTCATGTTTAGGTCCATCAACCAATAGAACAACCTTTGACTTCAAATTTTGAGATTCTATTTCACTTATATTGATTACTCTTATTTTTAAGGAACTACCATTCCCTAAGGAAACTAATCCTCCATCATAGTCTTCAATATTTTTTTTCAGGATTCTTAGATAAATAATAATATGATTGGAATAACTGCTATCGATTGTCCATGAATTACCATTTCTTCTAGCTTTCATAGAAAGATCAGCTAAATTTGAATTTTATTTCCTTTATATGTTAATAACTTCCTTTTCGTTTTCATCTCGAGGAAGTTCCCCACAAAGAGTAGTCATAAATACTTAAACATAATGACCTTTTCAATAACATATTTATCAAATTTAATATATAAAATCAGATCTGTTCTATGTATATATATTGGAATAAATTTTAGTAACATATTTTACCCACCATAAATTTGTCTTTATATTTTTATAGTTTCTTCCATATTTTTTAGAGTTTCTACACCTTTATTCATGCCTAATCCATGTAAGTGACATGTAATACCAACAAAAATTCTCATTGTTCGCAAATATTCCATATAACTAATAATAGAATATGAATTTTGATATCCTATATTGATATTAGTTTTTTATATGAAAAGGTTGTTTATGAGAAACTATACTTTCTTCTTTATTTATCTTCCGTCACGGGGGTGTAATTTTTGGGAAGTTACTCTAAACTTCCATTAATGTGAAAGATATATCATGTTATTTCTTACAAAAACTCTCCTATATTTAGTTTTCAAACCTGTATGGTTAGTAAAACGAAATTTACTTTCATGTTTAGCAGGAATAGATTTAAACTGAGGAGATAATTCTTAGTATCAAAAAATGATTAATCTTGAAATTCTGAATCATTTTTGAAATATTTATTCACATTTTTAAGAGGGTATTAAACTTAAATATGCCTTTATTACGTCTTAATTAAATCACAATCCTTATTAGTAAGTTTATTATTAAGTCCTTTTACCATTTTAACTTATTCCTCAATTTTCAGCTTAATTTTTTTAATTTCCTCAATGTAAGTTTCTTAATTTTTGAGGGACATCTATTTTACTTCATTAATATTTTCAACTTATTTACTCAACAAATTAAATTATTTCTTGAGTTTATTGTTTTGTGAAATATAGGCCTCAAGTTCCACTTCCAACATATAATCCATGTATGTCATTTCTTCCACTTTTCTATTAATTTAATTTTCATCGTATTTCTCAACGTGATACATGAAGTTCCTAAACTTTTTTGAAACATACTATTTGGAATGACTACTTTACATGGAATAGTATTTCTCATCTTTATTCAACATACTTATTCTTTTATTTTTGGAAAAAAATTTCTTAACATCGGTATATTTTTTAAATACTTTTAATTGTTTCCTCTATTATTTATCTAATCTATCCATTTTACCTCATTATCACTGCACTCACTTACATTTTTTCCTTGGAAAATTTATGGTAAAGTTTCCAATATTTACACACTTAAAAAATTTCAGAAGTATTTTAGCTTAATATATACCTTTTCCTTTTCCAAATTTATTTGTATTAAAATCCATTACACTCCTATGAAATTTATCATTTTCTTTCTCATATTTTGATTCATCAGATTACTCATCTTCCTCTTCCATAATTTTAAACTTTTTCAATGATTAAAAGGAAATATATTCCTTAATATTTTTCTTAAACAAAATATATTTCCTTATCTTATCATCCAAAAATATAATATATTTTCCATCAATAGATAAATAATATCTATCCTATAATTCTATAATTTTAGGATCATTTTTGCTAAGAAATTTTCTCATAAAATTATTGACAGTAGTTTAATCTTCCAAGATATCACTAAATATTCTATTGTTGTTGAAAATATCATTTTTTATGAATTATTCATCAATATTTTCTTCATCCATCATCCTAAAATCTTTAAATTTAATCCTATATATCTAAAGTATTTCTTTCTTGAGTTTGAAATCTCTTTTAGATATGGTTTCATGTTTGTCCCATGTCTCCTTATGTTGTTCCCAATTGGATTATAGTTTTATTTGTTTTAAATAAAGAAAGAAAGTTGTAAATAATACTATGTGTGAATTTTCAATAAATTTTGGTTATTGAGAAGTCCTAGAGGTTATCCCGAGAGGTATTGGTTTTAGTTTAGTTATGTCTTGAATAATTTGGCTGGATAAGATCTATGTAAGGGTATACAAAAACTACATCCGGGTCATTTATACACATTCATAATGATAATTAAAATGGGATATGACTTATATAAATATCACCTAGACTCTATATAAAGTTACACCAGTACTTGCGTCATGGTCATCCAAAGGCTCAGTGAGTTGTGTAGAGGTAGACCTGGTGCTGCGTAAAGATTACAAGATACGAACATAAAGGTAATAAAGAAGTTAAGTAGGTGTAGAAAATGTTTCTATTAGTTGATTAATGGAAATATGTTAATTCAATTCCTATATAAAGTTCATTGATACCAACATCAAGGCAATTGAAGATTTGAATCAAGGTCACACTAAATAGTATCTAGCTACGTAAACGTCATTTCTGAGTTACACAATGGCTATATAATCATTATGGTGTCACATAAAGGTAATAATGAAGATTAGTGAATGGAATCTGATATTATGAATTTTGGAGAACTATTTTTTCTTATGAATTTTCCATCTTTTTATGTTTTTGGATGATCATGTGACGTTGATGCTGATCATAAATCATTAGATCATATAACATTAGATAATAAGACTTGATCATATGATTTCTTTGCAAATTGAATGAATTTGAACCAAATCCTAGAAATTTATATGTATTATAAGTCTGTGCTTCATCATAATACTTAAATACATCATATGAATTTAAGATTTCAAGTCTTTCATAATCATCATACATTGACGAATCATAAGATTTTAGGGAAATTGCATGACTTTAAAAGGTAAATGACAAACTAGAAAAATGATAAGTTTGAAAAATTATAATTATAAATAAAAAGGGAATAATTTTAGATAATAATGTTTCCTGGATCTTCATGGATTTAAAATCACAATCAATCGAATAGATTATAATCAAAGTTGTTTATAATCAAAGCATAAAATCGGAGGTTATTCTTTGAGATTGAATAAGAACAAATGAGGAAAAAACTAACATGTTTGAGATGATATCCATTCTGAATAGATGAAGACAACACCATAAGGAGTTGTAAAATGAAGATTTAACCATGCCATAGTGTATTACCAGTGGTCATTTTGGTGTCCATGGTAAGATTATGATTTACCTATGAGAAAAGAAGAGTTATAAAATGCTGTGGTCATTTTTGGGTGATTATTTTGAGTTCCACACCATAGAAAGATAAATCCACATTGAAGTGAATGATATCATGAAATCATAGATAGAATTTAAAATGAGTGATTTGTATAGTATTTCGTGGAGAATAAATGAAAGGAAATACCCAAAATATTATATGAGGTTTAAATGAGGAGACTTAACTGAGATTCAAGTAAGTTTGAATGAGACTAAATCATATTTTATATCTTATTTAAATTAGAAGATCACATATATCTGGAGATAAAAAGAATCCATATTTAGAATATAAAAATTATTATTCATGTTATTGTGAATATAAAATTATAGGCACCAAAGAATAAATTTCTGTGGATATTTGTTTTGATAGAACTCATAAAAACTATGCTAGAGATATTTATAAGACCCTAATACTTTATAGTATCTAATAGAGTGAATAAGTTTATTCCATGGATGTTCTAAATTGAAAAATATTTTCCTCACCGAAGTATTCATGAAGGTTCAGAATATTCAAGATCATAAAGGATTTAAAAGAAGTCTCAAGATCTGTAGTCCTCATCAAGGATATAATCTGTTGAAGATATTGAATAATATGTACATGGGTATACCTTTTCAACCATCTACTCATAGAGGATGACTATCATCAAGATGTGTAGGGAACATCAAAAGAAATTTAGAGGTATTTAATTATTGGATCATATTTTACAGAGTATTTACATTTTTTACAGTGGATTAAAGAAAATGGAACATAATAGAACTTATTAATAGGATTAGGCTTTCCATGGTTGTTAATGAGTTTTGAATATGCTTGAAGAATCCATGATTGGGGGTGGGGGTGGGTATCCAATCATGGAAAGGATTAGGATATTCTGGACAAACCATGTAGATACCATGTTATTTTGTATTTCATATTAATTTTACATACAAGGTGAGGAAATGGGTTTTTACTTAGTTAACTGTGAAACTTAATGAGATTAAGTGGTTGAGTTAAGATAATCCTAAAAAGAAAAACACTGATTCACCCCTCCTAGGGGTTAATCAACCCTTGGGAATTTGAAGTTGTATGAGATCAAGATTACCTATTAAGATCCAAATAAGCAGTTTTTGAGAAATATAAAATAAAAAATCTATGAACTACTAAGGTCATCCTACATAAATTAGAAATAAATATCCTAGACGGAAGTATAATATGCTTCTATACATCTTATCTTTTGACTTAGAAGTGAGAGATGTTTCCATAGTTGGTTTTACACCCATTTTAGAAAGAGATTCTGTAAAACTTTTTGATAGGTGGCATATAAAAAATGACAGAAAATTATAAAATTATATCTTGATTCCTATTAAATAAAGTGAACAAAAAGGTGACAAAGATTCAAACTATAAAGGAGATCTAGGAAAAATTGTGTAGTGGTTATGAAAAAAATATCAAAGGAAAAGAATCCAAAATTTAATTATGGAGGATAATATTTGAAGACATAAATATAGAATATTATTAGACCATTGGAGACTAAATTACAAGGTCTAATGAGATTGTGAGAAACATCCGGGGTTTTCGAGAGAATCTAGAAGATTCCATAATTATTAAAAAACCAATGAATAATTTTCCAGATTAGTTTGATAAAAAAATATTATCCCTAGAAGATAAATAACATATAATAGTTAATGATATATAAAATATATTCATTTAATATGATATGATAAATCATTATCCTTCAACAAGAAAAAAAATAATGAGATGGAATTTGAATATTTGAGAAAAAAAGTAAAAAATTGTGAAGTTATAGGAGAAAGTGACTCAAATAATGATGAGGGTGATGAAGTCTTCAACCAAATTATTTATATTCTTTCAAATATTTTTAATAATGGAAAACAAAAAGGAAAAATTAATAAATTAATTATATGTTATAACTGTGATAATATTGGTAATGTTGAAAAATATTTCCCAAAGAAACAGGTTGAAGAATCTAAATCAGATAAGGAGGATAAGAAAATAAAAAACTAAAAAAGAGTAAGAATAAAAATAAGAATTATGGATATATTAGAAGAATTATTATTCACATGAAAAATAAATACGAATAATATTGTAGTTTATATGATGAAGTTAATTTATTTTGTTATGTTGAGAAGATATTTCATTCCTAAAAAATTGATGATGATGGATAAGAAAGGAAAAAATATGAGTGGGAGATAAAATACATGTTAGAATATTGTCTTAAGTAGATTACATATCTCAAGAAAAAAATTGGATTCTAGTGAAAGATAAAATGAGATAAATAAGGTTATTGAAGAGTTAACCAATTATATTTATATTAAAAGAGAATCTTCTCAAGTTTGTGAAATGGGGTGTTCAAACATGGATGAAAAATCTGTACCTAATATTTAAAATGAAAAATATGTTTTCTATAACAGTGAAGGTGATAAAATAATGGTAAATCCTATATATATAGATAATTATATTGATATGTAATATTCCAAATCAATTAAAGGGATTAACATTAAAATGAAACCACTGTACCCTATTCAAAACAGGGATTATAATGTAGAAGGACAACAATATAAAAATTATAGATACATTTCTTATCAAAATTGAAGATCTAATTTAAGTGGATTTTTTTGGTTATGGGTAAGGTATGAACACAAATCATATTATTTTTGGTTTAATATTTCATTTCTAGGAAAGAGGTAAGAACCAAGGGGGGTGGGATTTGGTGATAAAGTGAGGAATGATTTTCAAAATAAACATGTTGTGATTAAAAACTTTTAAAATCTATCAACTATGAATATATTTTGATGATTAGAAGAGATGTGTGAAAGGTGTGTACAAGGACACCATAAATTATAGGATTCTATGGTTTTATTACTTGGAAAAGTTCCTTATATTGATAAATGAAAAAATGTTTAGATATAAAAAGATGGAAAGTCAAAATAAGTTGAGGATCCCAAGATTACTTGAGAAACCTAAGAAATATGAGTAGGTCAAGAAAATGTACTTAGAAATATCCCTAGATTAATTAGATATGGATAATAAAATATAAGAATAAGAGTTAAATGTTGAAGCTAAATGAAAATAAGTGGTTATACATGAATAAGTTTTCATTCATTAAAAGTTTTCCAGAGATATAGATATGAAATTTCAAGCTAGTTTATCTTAGAGATGTGAAAAAACTGGGCATGAAATAAATTAATATTTTATTATATTTCCTACCCAATAATAATTGATGAAATTATCACTGAAATAAGAAGAATACTAGGTATAATTTTTTACTGAGGTGAAAAAATATATTCCACACAGATAAGAATATAAAGGGAAGAAAGAATATGTGAAAACTATTGAGACTCAAAAGAAAAATAAGTGTCTAATGATATATTCCTATATTGAGTTTGGAAGAAAAGGGAAGCCTAGGTTGAGAGAAATATATAATCCTGAGTGTTACTTATAAGTAACTAAGAGGTCCCCCCTTATTCCATTAAACCATTATTTACTTATGCTAACATTTATTGAATTGAAAGAGTAAATTGAGTTCTATACACACTATACAACAAATTAGGCGTTCTTTATGGCTTTTCTAATCTACCATGAGCAGAAAGTATTAAGTGTATGCCTCATGGGGGGGGGTGAGATGGATCTTTCAAAACATCACAAGATGAGTGAATTTGAAAATATACAATTTATAGATATACCAATGAAATATGAAGAAATTAGTACTCAATCACACTTATAACCCTATTTTTTATTATATCAATATGTTTATAAAAGTGTAGTATTGGTTGATAGAAAAATGAGAAAATGGGGGAGTCATATATCTGGTACTTGATTTTTTTTATATGTTTATTATGATGTGTTGGATTAAATATTTCTTTCAAAATATTTTTTTAAGGATCCCATAAAATGATAATATGATAGTGATATCACATGGTTGGTTATTTATGAATAGAATTGACAACATTGGTTATGAACTATTATTTTATATGAAGGGTTTTCTCCTATGGACTTAAAGTTTCTTGACTAAATTATCATTAATAAGAAAGTCATGTCGCATCATACTTCCCTCATGTAGAATATGTTGTAATCAAAATTTGTAAATAGGAGAAGAATTTTGAGAATTTTGAAAGAAAAAAGATGTTGTGAGGAGACAACCCCTGTATTCCCAATTGATTCATTGAAAATAAGGGGGAGAATACAATTGGAGAGAAGAAAAACTTTTTTTTTCAGAAAGTTGGAAGGTGTGTTGACAATAAATCCAATGGGAGAGATTATTGTTGTTGGTTAGATTATAGTTTTATTTGTTTTCAATAATTATTTGATGTTGTAAAGAAAACCCATAGTCAAGTTGGGATGAATTTTGGTTGTGGAGATGTCCTAAAAACCATCCCAATAGGTTTTGAATTTATTTGAGTTAAGTCTAGACTAATTTAGCAGGAGAAGACCTATGTAAGGGTATACAACAACTATGATGGGGTCATTTAGACACTAGTGTAAAGGTTATCCTAGAAGGAAATGACGTATAGAAAGGTCATATGGACTCCATGTAAAGGTAATATATAACTTAATTAAAGGTAATATAGAGGTTCAGTGAGTTGTATAGAGTTATTCTAGGTGTTTTTTAAAGGAAAAATGGATACCAAAGTAAAGGTAATAAATAATTTTAATAAGGGTAAACAATGTTTTTAATTGTTTTGCTATGGTAATATAATAATTTAATCCCTCAATCCGTCTCATTGATACCTTCATCATGGTAATTTAACATCTATGTCAAGGTTAAATGGAATAAAATATAGTTATATAAAGGTCAGTTCCAAGTTGTGTAAAGGAAACCCAATCTTTGTAGTGTCATGTTAAGGTGACACTGAAGATCCATGAATTGTGTCTGACTGTATGACATTGGGAGAAAAAACTGATTGTATTAATTTACTATCACCACAAGTCTATGGATGAGCTTTTGAATATGCTGTTGATCAAAATTATTCGCATTGTATGAATTTGGATTTGGAGACTTCATCATTTGATTTTTTTTCACATCATATTACATTGATCTTGATCATAATAATTTAGTTGGATCATAAGTCTTTGATACATTGTAATACTTTAATCCATCTTATGATTTTGAGATCTCAAGTCTTTGCTAATTTTAAAACTTTAAGGCATCATGAGGGACATCATATGACTTTTAAAGGAGTATGATAAAATTAAAAAATATTGACTTTAATAGTTTTTCATTCTAATGAAAACTAGAATAAATTCAGATGATTTTGTTTCCCTGATCTTCATTAATTAAATATCATATTCAATCGAATGGATGTTGAACCTATCCAATGATAGTCAAATAATCAAACCAAAGATTATGCTTTGAGATTGAATATCCAATGAGGATGATGCTAGAATGTCTTAGATAATCTCCACATAGAAGAGATAGAGATCATGCCACTAGGAGCTATGAAATCAAGACACCATAGTGCTATAGTTTGTTACTTATGGGATTTTTTGTGACCATGGGAAGATTATAATTTTCCTGTGAGAAATGATTTTTTTTAAAAATTCCACGATCATTTTTAGGTGACCATTTTGAGTTTCACGTTAGTGAAAGAAAAATTCATATCATAGTGCATGAATTATTGGACCCATGGATAGAATTTGAAATGAGTTATATGTAATATATTTCATAGAGATTAAAATGAAGAAATAAATAAAAACTTCAGGAGATTTAAATGATGAGTGTTGAATGATATTCAAGTATGTCTTAATGAGTTCAAATCAGATATGTAGACAGATTTAAATGAGAAAATCACCTAAATATGAAAATCATTGAGTTAATATATATTGAATAACGAAATTATTATACATGATATTGTGAATATAAAAGTGTAGTTATCGAAGGAGGATGTTGTGTGAAGATTTTTTTATAGAACTCACAAATATCATGTGAAAGATTTTTGTGAGACCCCAATACATCATAGTATTGAATTGGGAGAATTAGGTAAAAGTTTGGGAGGTTCTTAGGATAAGTCGATCTAGTGAAATTAAGTATTAATGAAGGAAAAAGAAGATACATATCACACAAGATTTTTATGAAGTATCATGACCAACAGTCCTGATCAATACTATCAGATGTTGAAGATATTAAAGAAGCTCTATATTGGCGAAGCTATTGATCCATATTCTCATGGAGGAGGACCATCATCAATAGTTATAGTAAAAACTAGAAGTAATCCATAAGTATTTCATTATTTGATCATCTTTATATAAGTATTTATAGTTTATTCCAATGAATTCAAGAATCTAGAACACAATAGTCTATATATTGATAAGAATTTCCTATACTTGGTTATTAATGGCTGTTGAAGATAGTGTAAGAACATAATACTGAAGGGGATAACCAATCATGAAAATTAGTATGCAATTATAGAAGAAATATTTAAATAGGATGTGTGTTGGGAAAAAATCCATCAAGGTATCATTGAAGCATTTTTGATGTGATTGTGTTTGTTGAATAAGTAGGCCTCAATGTTGTGTTTATTGACAAAGTATACCACGATGTTAAAATTTGTTGACAAAGGAGGTTTACATGGAGAGTTTTAGAGTTCAAGGGATGTTGTAAAAAATACATAATTGATTGGAGATCCTCGAAAAAGGAATGGATGATCTAGAGGTTGTACAAAAAGAGAAAATACAAGGTGGCACTATTTTCTAGTGTTTGTCAAATTTTTGGGCCTCAAAATTGACAAATAGAGAAAAGTGTTTTTGGAAAAGGGACTTTCATGCTAGTATCTTGGACGATTGGAAATTTGCGTGCCATATGTTTTTCAAGATTAGAACATCAAAATATGGAAAGAGAAAGAGGGGCTCCCAAGGTTTGGTTTGGGAATACAAAGTGACTAGGGTGATAGAGGCTAAGGCAGATGGACTTGCGCACCGGGAGGAGAATTGCACATTGGTACTTAGGGTGCCCAAATTCCTATATATAGAGGGATACCCCTCTGAATTTTTAACAAAGCTAAACACTTAGAGAATATTCGAGCACTAATTTCGTAGGTTGTTTGGGAATGTAAGTGGTGGTTTGGTCACACATGTATAAAGATATTTAAAAGTTGCGCACTAGTTGATAGATGCATTCCAATATTGGTTTGTCCATAAAAGAGTATGGGGTTCCCAAGTTATGAGTTGGCAAAGGGAGTTCCACACAAGTGGATAGGTTAAACCTGTACGCCAGGCTTATAGAAGTGCGCTAGTTGATAGTTGCGTGAAAATATTGGTTTGGGCGTAAAAGGGTGTGAGTCTCCCAAGTTCTGAGTTGGCGTAGGGAGTGTCATGCAATTGGTAAGGTGACACTTACAAACCAGGCTTGGAAAAGAATGCCAAAGTATAGAGAAGAGTTCCAGGACTTAGTTAATCACTTCAATCATAGAGAAGAAGGCCAGTCATTCTTGGGCTGCACAAAAGTTGGAGGATTGTCCCGTACATCCGGTGAAAAGTGGTATTCATTAGTGGATGAAAATTGGACTTCAATAGAGCATATACATATAGTATATGATTCATTAATTTGTGATAATTAAGGGACCTAAAAGTCCATAAAATTTGAGTGTATCCTTTCCAGAGTAGTGAGAAAAGGAAGAAGAAGAAGATGACCCTCTCCCCCAGTAGTGAGCCACAGCGAGACACATAGGTAGTGACCCTTGGGAAAGCAATGAGTTGGACCTAAACATTGTAAAGGGAGTGAGACTGGGCATATAAGTGATCTGGCCTGAACATTGTAAATTGGTAGTGATATTTAGTGGATTTGGTACAATGGAAAATAACCATTGTATACTGCTTGGATGTAGCCCAGTGAGGGTGAACAAAGTAAAAATATCTGTGTCTGTCTGCTTGGTTCCCTGTATTGCATCTAAAGCATCATTATTTGATAAATAAAGAAATAAAAAGAAAAATGTTAATAACATAATTTCAAAAAGTGACCCTTATAATATTGAGGTCAAGATCTAGTGGGAGAGGAAGGATTTTAAAATAAAATATTCATACACTGATTCACCCCCCTCTTATGGTTTCTAGGCCCCTTTTGTTTTTAAAAATTGGGATTAGAGGGTAGATTGCTTTTATCAGATTTTTTTTCTCTGAATTGGTTTAGTCAATTTGTGTGGTTAAAGATTCAGTCTGCTCTGATCTTGGTGTGCCATGGAAAAAGGAAAAACATCAAAGAAGAATCAGAAGTCAGATGGTATTCCATAGTGTGGAAGTGTTTATAAAAAAAGTATGATTCAACTAAAGGAATAAAAAAGCTTGATAAAGGAAGGCTTGGATGAATTAGATAGGGAAAAGATAGATTCACTCAATAAATATGTAGGAATTAGAGAAGTACTCAAAATTAAAAGTGATGTTGAAATTAAAAGTGATACTGAAACTACTGATAATGATAAAGTTTCAAGGAGGCCATGAGTAGATGATGCCGACATGAAAAATGAATTGGATCTTAAATTGGATAAAGAAGTTAAATAGAAAGATATATAGATAAAAGTACTGGAAATTGAGGTCAATAAACTAGTAGGCTTAAATCAAAGGCTTATTGATGTGGCTACTGACCTAAGGGAGAAGAATGATTCTCAAGATGAAGAATTGAAAAAGTTGTCTATAAAGAGAGAAAATATCAATGCTGATTTCAAGAGAAAGAATCAGAACTCAGATGAAATTCAGAATCTAAAATCCAGAAATGATGATCTTGTTACAAAGCTATTTGAACTTGTTCAGAATAATCAAAGTATGCAACAATAGAATGAATCCTTCTCTTATTATGTTTCTCAAGAAAAATTTAAAATAAAGGAGAAAAGTGATATGGTAGATAAGCTCACATGATAACTGGAAGATGAGATGAGTAGAGGGAGGAATCTCAGAAGAGAACTAAATTCTCAAATTGAATATAGAGATATGAAGATTCAAAATTTGGAAGAAGAGATAGAGTTAGTTAAGAAAGAAGTGGATAAATACAATTCTAAAGGAAAGCCTAAAATGAAGGATGCCTTGTACTTATTATTTTATTATCCTTAATCAAGTAGATAAAATAAAAAAATATATTCTATTTATGAAGAGAAACAAAAATATAGTTTCTTAGCTCAAATACCATACAATTTGGAAAAAAATGGTATTGAATTTGATGAATCCCCTCCCGTGCATGATAGAAATAGATCTGTGAACAGTTCCAGAAATGGAAAAAATTCCGTAAGTTCTATAAAGAGACCTAATTAGACATTTATAAGAAGTAATGATGGCATGTTCTATCTCTATGGGACTCATGGTCATACATCATGCTTCAGTTCAGAGGCTTAGGAATACATTTCATTTTGTGAATATAGAAACTGTACTAAATCTGAGAATAAGAATAAACATGAAAATCAGAGAGAAGAATCTCTCAGAGGAAAACATTCATCAGATGCTATTACTGTGGAAGAAAGGGACACACTATGAGTATGTGTCAAGAATCTCAAGAGATCAATGTTAGAAGAAGAACTCAAGCTGTGTCAAAATTTCAGCTGATAAATGATGAAATAAGGTATTCCTTTGATGGAAGATGTTTTGTGTGTTCTCATTATGGTAATTTGGAAAACATTTTAGTAAGAATAAATTAGGAAAGTAAATTGTAATTTAAAGGATATTCTCGACTCCAATGATGCATGATGAGAAATTTTACACTGGGAGATAAAGTGGTGAGTTGAAGAATAGGATTAGAGACTCAGGGGAATCACAAGGAGATGAAGAAAGGTGTATCAGTAACCTCCTTTGTCACACTCACAATAGCTCACTCAGAAAGAAATTGAAAAAATCTGGAAGATAAAGGGAAGAGATGCTACAACTATGAGTTAGAAGAATGTACATTTAGTGGAGGACCTAACACTAGTGAAAAATAGTGTGGTGACTCATATATCTGATAAAAGAAAAATAAACAAAGAATGCATTGAAAAACTTGAATGTCATATGCCACTGAGAGAAGTTGAGGAAAGAGAAAGATCCCTACAATGGAGGAAGGAGCGAGGGAAGATGAAAAGAAGAGATATTCTTGCTTAGATAAGAAATAAATGGAAATGGAATTTTGGTGGAACATCAAATAAGGAAATGTTTACTAGTGGGTTTAAACCCCAAATGTTGAGAAATTATAGGCCTGTAGAATCTACATATCAGAAAAATACTCAACACATGGGTAATGAATGCTTAGTCATATGGATAGAGTAGTTGAAGTTGACTAGGCAGCTAGAATAAGTAAGGAAGGAGTGTGAGGCTTTGCAAGAAAGAATCAAAGGGTTGACCCATTAGGATCAACCATAATCCTCATCTTGAAGATTCAATAAAATCCCCTCTACCTATGTATATAAAATTTTGTTAACTACTATTTCAAGTGTTTTAGGTTTTAGGGAGATATGATCTAAGGGGAAGTGGAATCAAAAGATGCAGAGTGATAAAGTGATATGCTCTAGAGTTTCAATTGATTCAAATCAGGAACCAGAGTTGAAAAATAAAAGGAGAAACTAAGCGCAATAGAAAGTGATTGTGTTATTAACTTTATCATTATTTCCTGCACTGAGTTCAAAATTAGTAGGCTTAGAGATTTTATTGATAGATCATTGAGAAATGGTGAATTATCCTAATAATGAAATTGTTGATGTAAGTAAGCTGGAGAAGTTTCTCAAACCTGTAATAGCATGTGAAGAAATTATGAAGAAGAAGAAGAATGTTTATGGGTCTCAATAATAGGCCTTGTAATTGGAAGAGATGGACATCGTACTGGGATAATTCTATCTACCAACTAGATGAAATTTATCAAAGGGATATGAGGTTTGATTAAATTACGTGAGAAGAGAATGATCACAATAGTCAAATATCACATATAATATCAGATTCAACAAGTGATATTACACAATGGTTCTATCGTTGAAATCTGTATCAGATGGTCCTGTTCTGTAGAAAGAGGAGATGATATGATAAAGAGTGTACATTGAAACTAAAGATCTCACAAATATATACATGGATAATCCAATGGTTCTGAGTTGAATTGAATATATATCCATCAGTATCATGCTCTAGTTTTTGGTTTTATTCATCCTACAAGAGAAGATAGATTGTAGTTAGGTAGGAACAATCATAAACTTCATGATTTTTTTTTCTAACAATGTGGTATCAGCTGACTGTTTTTTAGGATACCATGGACCTGCAGAATAATATCAATAATGTTTCAATAAGGATATTTGAGAAGTAGCTAAAAGAAATGATGTCACTATACAATGACACAATGAAAATATGCTTATCTAAAGTGATGAAGTGGTAAGAGACTCAGGAGGAGAAGATGTGAAAATGTTGATTCAGAAGTAGATAAAGATAATGAACATGAGGAAGTCAAGTCTACATCTGTGAACCAGTCAAACAGTCATGATTAAATTGATAGGTAGAGTATCATTAGTGATTACATGGTTTCATTATAGATGCAGAATCTGGGAACTCTACAGCAAGAATGATACTTATCACAGGAAGAACCTAAATGTTTTAAAGAAGGAACTGGTGATGAGAGTTGGGTTCAAGATAAGAATGAAGAGCTTAACCAATTTTATAAGAATCAATCATGCTAGATTGTTTCAAATCCAACAGATAAGATGGCATAGTGATTCAAAACAAAGAATGACTATTGTGAAAAGGCTACTCTCATATAGATAATATAGATGTCAATGAGACATTTTCACCGGTTGTAAGGGTGGAGACAATCAGATTATTCCTTGCAATTCCAGTGTAATAGAAGTTTAAAGTGTTTCAGATGGATTTCAAGTTAGCATTTTTTAATGGGGTTCTAGAAGAAAAAGTGTATATTAAGCAGAAACATGGTTTTCTCATTCGTGAAGATGGGAAAAAATTTTGTCGACTGAGGAAAGCATTATATGGTCTGAAACAAGAACCAAGAGCATGGTTCTCAAGGCTTGATCAATATTTGAAAAAGCTAGGTTTCCAGCGTGGTGGAGTT
The DNA here is from genome assembly GCA_963277665.1 of Viscum album. Classification (NCBI taxonomy): domain Eukaryota; kingdom Viridiplantae; phylum Streptophyta; class Magnoliopsida; order Santalales; family Viscaceae; genus Viscum; species Viscum album. The sequence goes on from OY728151.1 coordinate 1,973,437,873, forward strand.
GATTAAAATATCTATTTCAACAATGATAGTAATCAAATGATAATGGTTCTGGTTTATATCGATGACATAATATTTGGCGGATTAGATGAAGCTCTGTGTAGACAATTTTCAAAATTCATGAAAAGTGAGTTCGAAATGTCAATGATTGGAGAGCTAACATTTTTCCTTGGTTTACATGGGTCACAAGGAAGGAATTACACTTTCATATCTCAATCCAAATATGCCAAGTAGGTTTTGAGAAGATTTGGCATGGAAAATTCGAAGGAGATGAAAACTCCGGTTGCTACTCGGATGAAATTATCGAAAGATGATGATGGAAAGGCAGTTAATATCACATAATATAGGCAGATTATAGGGAGTTTACTATACCTAATAGCTACGAGACCTGACATTATTTTTTCCACATGCCAAGAAGCGTGATATCAAAGTAATCCCTAGGAAATCCACATGCTTGAATTGAAAATAATACTTCAGTATATTAAGGGAACTGTGTATTTTAGTTTTACATATAATGAAAAATCACAGTCGAAGCTATTGGGATATACAGATGCAGATTGTTCCAGTTTAGTGGATGATAAGAAATCAATGTCAAGAGGTGCATTTTATCATGGTGGATTGTGTATTTCTTAGTTAAGTAAGAAGCAAGATTTTATTTCATTGAGCACCATAGAGGCTGAGTATATTGGGGACACTCAAGCCTGCACACAATTATTGTAGATGAAGCAGCATATTGGTGATATGGGAGTTCAAGTGAAGTCTCTAATAAGAATCCAATGTGATAACTCAAGTGCTATAAATCTCAGCAAGAATCCCATCCACCACTCAAGGAAAATTCACATTGAGATAAATTATCATTTTATCAAGGAGAAGGTTGAACAGGGAATCAGGAAGTTGGATTATGTGCCTATAGAACTACTGGTTGCATACATTCTGAGAAAGGCCTTACCCAAGGAAGCTTTTGAGAGACATCAACTGGATTTGGTAGTTTAGTCAACTCTTCCCACTTAAATAAGTGTGGATAAGGGACCCACTCTCCCCGAGGTATGGTGTGTTTTCCTTACTATACTAAACTATGTTATCTACTCTATTTTAGACCTCAAAGGAGTGACCTTTGGGTTCGTTGACAAAGGGGGATAAATAGTGACTCTTAAAGGGGGAGAAACTATGGCTAAATAAGGGAAACAATGTCTTTTTCAAAGACACAGGGAGAAGCTGACAGGTGGTTCAACGAGATAGGGGGAGTTTATCAATACAAGTAAAGAAGCTGATAGGGGGAGCACCAGGTTGAGAGTATGTGGTGTTCGAAGTGATCAACAAGATCTTAGCTTAGAAAACACAAGAACCCAAGATGTGTAGAAGGAAAGTTTTTAAATCTGATGATGCTTGAATTCATCGATCAAAGAATATATATCATGACAGTTATAGATTGTGATAAAAGAAGAAGAGTGACATTGGAATGGTGTCAGAATATTTCTATAAATCACTAATTGGTATCAGTTTGGTATCAAAAAATGGTTTCCTAAATGAAGTGATTTATTGATGAAATTTTCATTTACTCTTGTTTCTCATGCCGAACATTTCTCATGTGGGCTTAGATTATGAGTTAAGTGAATCCTTTATCGCTATCAAAATTGTAGGAGGATAATGGTGGAGGAAGCATTGACGAGGTATCATTTTTTGAGAAGAGTTGTCAACAAACCCAAAGGGGGATATTGTTGGAAAAAAATCCCTCAAGGTATCATTGAAGCATTTTTGAGATGATTGTGTTTGTTGACAAAGTGGGCCTCTATGTTGTGTTTGTTGACAAAGTAGACCACGATGTTCAAATTTGTTAACAAACAGGGTTTACATGGAGTTTTTTCATGTTCAAAGGATTTTTTCAACAATCCATGATTGATTGAATATCCTAGACAAATGAATGGATGATCTGGAGGTAGTACAAAAAGAGAAGATATAAGGTGGTGCCGTTTTCCAGTGTTTTCCATTTTTTTTGGTTTTAAAATCGATAAATGGATAAAAGTGTTTTTGGAAAAGTGACTTGTGTTCCAATATCTGAGAGGCTTGGAAATTTTCACGACATATTTTTTTTCAATATATGAACATCAAAATATGTAAAAGGAAAGAGGGGCACCCAAGTTTTGGTTTGGTTGCGCAAGGTGACTAGGGAAACAGAGGCTAAGGCGGTTAAACTTTCGTGCGGGGAGGTGACTTGTGTGCCGACACTCAGGGTGGCCAATATGCCTATAAATATTGTGATACCCTCCTCATTTTTAATGAAACTCAACACTTAGAGAAAATTCAAGCTCCAATCACGCAGGTGGTTTGGGCGTGCAAGTGGTGGTTTGGTCGCACAAGTATAAAGATATTCAGAAGTTGCACGCCAGTTGATAGTTGTGCGCCAATATTGGTTTGGGAATAAAAGAGTGTGGGTCTCCCAAGTTATGAGTTGGAAAAGGGAGTGATGAACAAGTGGATAAGTGTCACTTACACGTCTGGCTTATAGAAGCGTTCCTGTTGACAGTTGCCCGCAAATATTGGTTTGGGCGTAAAAGGGTGTGAGTCGCCCAAGTTCTAAGTTGGTGAAGGGAGTGTCACACAAGTGGTCAGGTGAAACATGTGCTCCATGATTGGATAAGCATGCCAAACATAGAGAAGAGATCTAGGCATTAGAGAAGTTCTCCAAGCATAGAGAAGTGATCCTGTCATTCTAGGGATGTGCAAAATTTGGAGGATTGCCCGGTACATCCGATGAAAAGTGGTATTCATCAGTGGATGAAAATTGGAAATCAAAAGATAATCTGCATAAAGTGTAGGATGCATTAATTTATGATAATGAATGGACCTAAAAGTCCATAAACTGTGAGTGGATCCTTTCTAGATCAGTGAGAAAAAGAAGAGGAAGAAGGTGATTCTCTCCACTGATAGTGAGCCAGAGAGAGACACATAGGGGGTGAACCTAGGGAAAGCAGTGAGCTGACCCTAAATAGTGTAAAGGTAGTGAGCCTGGGCATAGAAGTGATCTATCCTGAACATTGTATATTGTAAATGAGATTTAGTGGATTTAGTACAACAAAAAATCACCGTTGTATGCTCCTTGGATGTAGCCCAGTGAGAATGAACCAAGTAAAAATATATGTATCTATCTTCTTGATTCCCTGCATTGCATCGAAAGCATCATCATCAGATAAATAAGGAAAGAACAAGATAAACATTAATAAAATAATTTCAAACAAAGTGACCATTATAATATTGAGGTCAAGATGTAGTGGGGTAGGAAGAATTTTGAAATAAAATATCCATACCCCGATTCACCCCTTCTAAGGGTATCTAGGCCCCTTTTAGTCCTAACAATGTGCTTATCTCTTTCTTATTACTTCTACACATGAGGTGAGTTTTCTAGTTTTTATCAAGTGGACTGATAACCTTAATCAATTCAAGACGTTGAGTTAGGATAATTCATAAAATAAGACCAATAATTCACCCATATCAGTAGTTAATCAGTCCTAATGAATCACACCATAGAAGTTTGGAGACCCATAACCTTCCAATAATGTAGATAAGATATCATCCTATTCTTTTATCCAATATATTTTTTTTCCATTTAATGTTGGAATAAAAATACTATTCACCAAATTTAGATTCTCTATATTTGATTAAGTAGGGATGTTTTAGAGGGAACCTAATATACTCTGATTCCAATTGAAGTTCCTAGGAATATGATGTGTCATGACTTGTTCCCCCTAAAGGTACCCACCCTAGGCCATAAACGAGTGAAGGTGGATAATGATGCTTAAATCCCACCTCTAATAGGACATGGGTTAGTGAGAATTAGAAAGGGTATATCATACACATAAATGAGAGGCATTACACTTTAATATTGAGAAATGAGAGATAAGATAGAAATAGAAAACAAATCCTACTCATATCAAAATTAAAGATAGTTCCCAATACATGAATGTAATTTCATACAACTATAAAATTGAAAAAACAACCACACTTACCAAAATAAAATTCTATTTAGTGACCTCAAATCCCAAACAGATTTTGAATATCTATATAATTTATTAATTCCCATCTCCATCACTAACCAACTCATGCAGTCCAAAAAAATAATTTATACATATAGGGTTATCATAATAGGTATACTCTATAGTATCCTCCCTGAAGTCTCCCATTCAAAAGATAAACTAAACATACTAAATATCTGGGAACAAAAAGTTAATATAAATCATATCCTAATAAAGTATACTAACTTCCCATACTCACTATAGCTTTCTCACCAAGTGTCTTATTCATGAACAATTATTATTCAAAATTTTAAAGATGGTACCCCACTATCACTTCCCCACTGGTTTTCCACTCTACCCCAATATCGCATGTCCTAAGCCACCTCTCTCTAAAATCAAGATAACACAAAGATACTTGGGATACCATAACATACCATGTAAATTTTTCATCACATCAACCCATCCTCACATACGGCATCTCCAAATAGTAATCAAGTAGTTTCTAGGATCCCCCACAACCCATATGTCAAGTATTATATTTCAAACCATCACAACCAAAAATAACATAACTATAATGATACATAGGTTACAATATATATAAATACATGTGTATGAAATAAATAAAATCCATTAAAACCCTTTACACACATATATGGTAAAGTTAACCATCATGTATACTGACACACAATACTATTAGGAGAAGAGAGTGGGACCGGAGGGTGTTTTCAGTCATACCTTTCTCTCCAACATTAATATTTGTGAAAATAATCTCCCAGATTCCACTAGGTTCCAGTCTCCCTACCAACATGGGTGGGGTAGCATATGTAATCACATAACTTACAATATATAATATATATCACATCAACACTATAGGTATCAACCCAATCTTAGGATCAAATGCAACCATCATCACTCAGACACCCAACTTACACCATTAAATACTGGATATGCTATATGCACACAAGCATCCAAGAAGATTTTCATTTATTTTATTTCATTAAATATTACAATTTATATTAATTGTTACATTTAACCATTAACATTTGTTTAACATTATCTCAAAATCAACACCAATTTATTCCCAATCCCTCAAGGCATATACCAAAAAATCCCCTGGTTTGTCAAAATTACCATAATTCAACATTCCAATAAGCCATTTACACCAAAGGTTAATATATTTATATTTATTAACATTATAAAATTTCCCGAACACTAGGAATCATCCTAAGATACAATAAAATAGATGCATAAACCATTCAGAACTAATCGGTTCAAGTAGTGGAGAAAGGAATGCAGGTAAATAAGTAACTCGAACAACCTACCTTTAAATTAGATTCATTAAAAATAAAGCATCCTAGATTTTAGTGAAATAATTGATAAGACCAAATTCAACTCATTACATTAATAACTATTCCATACCTGACACCACCATGCATATCTCCATGCATCCATCCAACCATCACAGGCACCAATTACATCCCCAAACTCCCACTTACTTACCCATGTCTCATCAACTTTAAACTATCCCAGGATCACAATACATTGAATCCCATGGATCACATACCAAGAATACACACCGGGAAGCAAGTAAACAACAAAATTCAGTAGGGAAACTAGTCCCTAAAAACTGAGGTATCTATCCTTCACAGGAAAACACGCTCGCTCATCCCCAAACATTTATCTCTAACAAACAACTAGTTCATTATCATCTTTAAATTAATTGATTCATTTATCATATATTACAACCACATGAAAAATAATTCATGCTTTGTTAAAAGATATAAATTATTTCAACATGATTTCATATATAACTTCTAGTTTCATCAAAATTTAGTAAAGAAAATTTTCAATGAACATAACTATTAATTATTTCATCAATAAGTATACCAACTTCATGATATTTAGAAAAACCATTAACATAAGAAATAATTGTTTTATTTGACTTGAACCAATCATCACTTTGTTTTACATCACATTATTTAAAATTTTTTCATTTAAACATGCCTGTATACTTCTTTAGATAATAAACATTACCATATTTATATTCCTTAACCATTTCAACATAAAAATAATGATAAAACATGTTACAAACTAACATAATAAACTAAGAATAAATAGATATAGAACACTATCTAGTAAAATAAGAGGAAAACCATTATCATAGTGGAAACACATGTGATCGCTACAATAGAAAACTAGTTTCATTATTTAATCTAGTTTAATATTTATTAATGTTAATTCTACCATCACCCAAAGAGGTAAATCATGATTTTTTTTTGATTTCACATAAAATAATAGGGGAAGAAACAAATAACCTACTTGGATTATAATTTCTATATTATTTACAAAAGAATGAATGTTTGAGGATAAAAAACCATAAAAATAAAATGAGGATTCACTAAAACTTGAAATCATAAAGACACCAAAAAATACTCTAAAAAAGGAGGATTTAGATTAACAAAAATCCAAACAAAATAGATGAACAAAGGAAGAACAAGAAAAAGTTATCATGAACTAAAAAAGTTTTATTCTCCATAAATTAGGTGTTAGAAACTCAAGGGGTCAATCTAGGGGTTCTAATATGTGGTAGAATGAATAGTACATTTTAACAACTTCTATAAATGAGAAGTCTATGTGATAAAATGATAAAAAAATCCCTAGGTTCTCTGAAGCATTTACTGTAAGGAACTATGTTTTTTTGGACTGCAGTTTTGAGCAGAAATTTGAATTTTTGTTATTGGATGCTAGTGAGGGGTAAAATTGTCTTTTCCAAAACCATTTGATCTCAAATATTTTTTTGACCACTATGTTGGTCCCAGAATAGGGTGTTTACCCTAGGACAGGAGTTTGGTGGAAATCTGAGCTGTTTGAATTTTAACATAATATTTAATATTTAATATTCTTAAATTAAATATTAAATTATTCACACAGGTTATTTCAGAGATAAAATTTAAATGGAGAGTCATATTGATATTCCATATGCGTCATTGAGTCTGGAATGGGGATTTTATCCTAGGGGAGGCATAAACATGAGTCGGGCGTCGGGGTCGGCTCGAGCCCCTTTTTCTTCTCTTTCCTTTTCTTCTTTTCTTTCTTTCCTGTTCTTTCCTCATCTTCCTTGTGCATGCCTCTTGTGTGGATCCTACTTCTTTGTGAACTATGGGATAATTTTTAGTTTTATAAATAGATATATATTGAAGGCAATATGGGTACCATTTCGAATCTCTCAACGCGCTGAGTCGGCGTGCGGCATCTGTGGATGGAGAAATCAACCGAAGCTTCAGTGGTTTCCACCCGAAGGTAGGGTCATTTAAATTTTCACCATAGATCCTATTTAAAAATATTCTTTAAGTTCTTAAAGCCTTATATTTCTTTCTTGTGGCCTATTGAGGCTCAATATACTGTTTCGGGGGCGAAAATAGGGGTTTCTGGCAATCTGATGGATTTCCTGTCGGGAAACCCAGGTTACACGGCCTGTGTTCCAGAGGAACACGCCGCATGTTCTTCCCATTCAGGGAAGAAGAAAATTTCTTAAGTACACATCAGGTACTCTGAGTACATGCCATGTGGTGTATAACGACCCATACTTTACATACATTGTTAATAATTTAAAATTTAAGCACAATTATTAAAACATATAACAAAACCATGAAAGGACCGTATAGGTATAGTGTCTATAGAAACTAGGAAACATAAACAACTGGTTCATAAAGCATCTACATTGTCTCCCATTTATTTCATCATATTTAGATTCCCTTTTGGAATATCCTACTTAATAACCTTCTTCCTGACCTTGGGGAAAGAAAACATACAAAAGGGTGAGATCAAATGCTTAGTAAGGGTAAACAAAAGAAAAATCAATCACATCATATTCATAAGAACATAACAATTTGGAAATCTTACCCTACAAAAGAGATCATAATTTCATAACATGGGATAAATCATGGTAGTGAAATGTAATCATAATAATCATAACTTAAAACATGAAGCTTTGTGGCATACACACATAATCATAGAGAATCATTTCTTATTAGTCAAGACTCATTTACAAGACTATCTTAGTGGACAAAGTACATTTCTGAACCAAGTTCATTCCTCGTTTCAGTCCTGTTTCACTGAACCGGTTTAACCTGCTGTTCCAGCCATGTCTATCTCATGAGATATAAAATCTTTAACTAATGAATTGGAGGGAGATATAGGTCCCACCCATCTCATAATGATACCATTCTTATGTGTGCCACAGAATAAAAAATCATACATCATTTCATAACCCATGTAATAAAAATGGGATTCTTAAACATCGAGACATCATAAAACAATTCATATAAGATAAATAAATTCATAAAAATAATTCCATCACAACATAATCAAATAAATTGAATAATAGGGATAGAAACAGAACCCTATATTATCTTAGATGGAAAATAATTTTGATAAAACACTTGAACTCCATTCTTGAGGAAAATGTCCTTTCTACTTCAAAAACACTTTTCCTTTCATAACATGTCATACAATTTTAAACTAAAAGAAGTTGATTAAAAATAAACTTGAAAACTTATAAAGGAAGCTTCTTGGAAATAATGTTTTAAAAATACATTCATGTCGTATAAGTTAAATTTTTTTTTCCCGTACTTTGGCCGGAAAAGTCAAAAAGTACCGCGTTTGAAAAACGACAAAAGATTCTTTTCATATCATTTACTAAAAACACACTGAAGGATAAAATTGAATTAAAAACATTGTAGGTGGATGGAAATAATATTACATACTGAGGAAACATGTATGTGGATGATAAATATTCCCCAGTAAATTCTGAAGTATAAACAATCTCGGATAATAATGAGATTGTGAGATTTTCCCTTACCTTAGGTCCAATTTGCTTCGTAAGTGTCTGAACCTCATGTATAATGATTTAAATAATGTTATTGAATTATTACAGAATCATAATTATTTTTATGATATCATATATGGTTATATTCTTAGCTTCTTGTTAGTAATATTTCATTACTACTTGTTATTCATGTGTTTATTACTTTTTGTTCTTATGCGTGTTTTGTCGAATAAATTCTTATTCTTCATTTTGGATTATAGATACCTCATTTCCAGAATGGTATTAGTGTAATATATATCATATTAATTCATTCAATTCATTTATATAATCATTATGCAATGAAGATCATGTAGAATGAGTCGCATCACATCGTGGAGACGGTATTCCGTACGTACGCACGAGCGATGATATCGTTCCCATGATCATGAAATTGTAATGGAGTGTATGTATACTATTTCAGAATAAATATCACTTTACAATAATAATTTATAGTTATTATTTACACTATTATACCCATCCAAGTAAGGTGGCGGTGGAAAATAGATTACACCACGGCGTGGAGACGGTATTTCGTACGTACGCACGCGCTGTGATTTCGTTTTCCGTAGGATGGATATATAGTGAAATAGGGTTGTTTAATACTTATAATAACATATAAGTATATGAGTGATACTGATGTTATTACTTCATAATGAAACAACTAAAGAAGAATAAGTGGAAGAAGAAATAAAGTTGAAAGAATCGGTAACAAACATTACCTTTTCTTTGAAGCACATCTTTGAGACCTCCTTTTAGGGCACTAAAACTTGTCTTTGAAGAATACCAGGACCTATAGGATGTTTCTAGGGAAGTTCAGAAGAGAATTTGTCAGGGTTTGGCCAAGCTTGAAGTCTCAAAGTGGTGTGAGGAAGAGAGGGAGGAGATGCCCTTTTATAAGGGAGGAGATGGGCTCCTTTGGAAAAACTAAAAATATTATTTTATTATAAAGTCATATTCGGTTTTAAATAGCTCCAAATTAATTTATTTAGAATCTAAGGTGGGGATGGGTCGAAATCCTCTCATCCAATAGAATTTAGACAAGTTTAGGTTCCTATTTTAACCTTATCATTTAGATTTAACTTTAAGTTAAACAATTTTACTTTTATTGTGTCTTCTTGTTTTCTTACACTATAAGGTTAATAAAATTACTATAACAAACCAAAAGAACCCCAAATTGTTTATTATTAATATATATAACCTTATCTAATTCATTTGGCCTAACATTAAATTTTTAGGAATAAAATAACAATTAATAATATAATATTTGTTTTAAAAACTATTTTATGTCAATTTTGATACTATTTGGTAATTGATTTTTGTGAAAATCATAACAGAAATATTAGTTCGAAAAAAGTGAATTAAATCAATACTAACATGTCATATTAACATATAAAATTATTTTAATTCATAAAAAGTCTCAGATTATATTTATTTGGGTATTTATAACATCAATTATGTCAATATTTCATTAATAAGATAATTACTACATCATCATTGTGTCATAAATAAATTAAATTATTTAATGTCTAAAAATTACAAATAAAATATCATTATTTTGGAAATATTTTTATATTTCTAATGAATATTTATTTTCAAATTTATCTTATCTATAACCCTATATTAAAAATGATTTACTTTTTAAACATTGATTTTAACTATTTTAACCCTTCTTTAAATAAATTAATAATAATTGTCCTAATCTAATCCAATAGGCCTAAATGGTCATATTTTATTCCTAAGGTTGTTTATGGTCGAATTACACTTATCCAATAGAATCAGGACATGTGTTAGGGTAATAATAATAACATTTTTACCCTCAATTACCCTATTTACTTTTAACCATGGTAAAAAAAAGTAAAAAGTTACTATTCACCAAAAATTATTGTCATCTCATTGAACCAAATTTTTCTTACTGAAATCAACCGTGTCTCTCGGATTTTTGAAATTCCACTCACAGAAGTGGTAAAATTAAGTTTTATGTAAATTTGCAAATTCTCCTAGGAGGTGGGTAAAAGACGGTGAAAAGTTCAATAAAATTTTTATATATCTAAGATTATTATAAAATGAGTCCAATGAATTGCATTGAAATTATATAGGTATTATGTATCAATTTTTACCTAAAATAAATATAATTAAAATAAATAATTATTTAAATAAATAGTCGGTTTTTAAATAGTAACCCAGTGTTTTCACTATTCATCAAAAATTGAAAGTTTCCAGAAAAATACCAAAATTTTACCCTAGGCTAATTTCGATATTCCAAATCCAAAAACAAAGTCCATTTTGAAAACTAAAATTTACAAAATTTCAAAAAGTGGTTATTACTATTTATAACGGCTAGTTTTAATAATATTTTAATAGCATATCGTTGTTTAGTGAAACTCGATATTGCGTACGACGCAAGCTATCAAGGAAGGTCGCGATTGCGTGTAAAGCAAGCCAAGCTAGTGTTGTGTGTAGTGAAAGATTCCTTTGATGATTTATATAAAATAAAAACAAAATATTTCTTATAAAAGTCTCGGGTGTTACATGGTGGTTGGCCGTGTGTCCGACAGTGTGAAAAGAAAACAAATAATAGTGGTTTTTAAGGAGTACACATTGTGTTCTGGGAGTACATGCCGTGTAGTGGAACATGGGAATGTTTCCAGGTGAAAACGCACACGGGATGAAGTTTTGTGAATATTAAAAGACATGTACAATAACTTACACATCATGTACTACTACACAGGAAGTCCCCATGTACTTTAGAGTACATGCCATATACTTTGTCTAGTCTGTTTTCGTCCGGGGGATCTTTAAACCCTTGTAAATTGCAATCTAGGGGTACGTTTCACATGATGTCTATGAACACATGACCCTTGATTTGAGTCGGACATTTTGAGTCCAATTTGAGAAATCTTTGTGTTGGGAATGATACTCGGTGGTACGAAACGTCCAGAATAATAATAATATTTTAATTATTATTATTTAGCGCTTATTTAATCGGACATATCTTTTGCGTCCGATGTTCGTTTGACTCATCATCAGCAACATTGAAACCCTGAATTAAAGGTGGACGTTTATAGAATGATTTCAGGTGATAACATTGAAATCTGTTGTGGGCCCCACTCAGGATCATTATGGTGAATAATATTTTTTTCACCGGTTGACCGTTTTGGGAGTGTGAGTAGTCTATTATGAGCATTTTTACACATAGATCGCAATGGTGGAATCATATTTACATTTAGAGGTAATATAAATGGTGTTCTAGGGGTTTATATATAAATGGAGAAGTTCTCCTTCCGGTTATTGAGTTCAGTTGTAACCTGAGAGTGAGAGTTGGTTTGGATGATAGGTTGGGTGTTCAACCCAACCTAGTAGAGAATTTTGAGCTAAGACAAGTTACGATCTATCTCCCATGACCTAGGATTTTGAGGATGTTCCCCTTGTGAGATGTGCCCTTATGTCCTATGAGTCTATGAGATCAGATTCTTCCAAGGATACCCTGAGGGATGCATTTGCTTATATGCTGACCTAGGGAGTCCCTTGTAGAATATCTATGCTATTTTACTTTGAGAGGATCCCTATTATATGATGTATATATTGTTCTTCATTCGAGGATCCCATGTAGGATTCATCCCTTAATTTTTTATAAGTATTCTGTGTAGGATACCTTCGCTCATTTTTACCTAGAGGATACCGAGTAGGATGCCTCCTTAGTGTTTGACTTGAGGAACCCAGTGTGTGCCTATGGTTTGACTGACCCTATGTTGTACATAGTTTTTGGGTAGAGATGGTGTTCTTGTGTCACCTATAACCCATGCTGAACTAGTAAGCTCATGGGGAAGTGACTGTAGTGTTGGGTTGGGAATTCTGGCTACCGTCACTATTTTTTATGTTTCTCTTATTTATTATTTCTGATGTAGTGATGTTCACCAGAGGTGCTTCCTGGTTGGTGGTTGTCGAGCCTTACGTGAGGCTTATTCCTTTCTGTTTGGATGCCCGAATGTGCTCTCCTAGGATCCAGCTTCTGAACCATGTTATTTATGAAATTTTATAGGTACCAAAGGTATTACCTGGGACTCAACTATTAAGCCTTTGGTGTTGACTAGTATGCCCTGAATGATACATGGATTCCCATTGTTGAAATGCCTTGGATGGACTCATTGGGCTATTGATTTACATACCTTGAGTGATACATGGATTCTTATTGTAGGAATGTCTTTGATGTGCTCAGTGGACTATTGAATGTAATTAAACCTTGAGTGAGTCATGGATCCAGTTGAGGGATGCCATGAACAAGATCATTGGCTGGATATGGTTATACCATGAGTGATACATGGATCTAGTTGAGGGATGACTTGTATGGACTTAGTGGGTTGATGAATCATATGCCTTGATTTATATTTGGATTCCCTTGTAGGAATGCCTTGGACGGGCTCATAGGCTGGATGTTATATGATTAGAATGATTATGATCTTCCAGATCTTTATAAGATTGATCATTGGTATATGGAATCCTTATTTATAGGGTTTAACATTAGTATATGACAATCTAGTTGTGATTGGAGGCGAGTGTGAGTGAACCCCGGTGTAGGATTAGTTTTCCCCTTTGGTGACATAGGTTGATCAAAGATATAATTCTGGCATTGCCCGAAGTAGGTACATGTAGTTGGGGATACAAACCCAGATATTGACTTAATAATACTCAACTTGAGTGGAACGACATCTAGATCAATTACCTTGCACTGAATGTCCAGGAGATTGGTCTTATGGAACCAAGGATCAACTGTTTATGTGGTTTGTTGTTATTTTATTCACATACTCATGAATATTCATATTTATGTATATGTGTATAGGTATGGGACAATACATGTATACGTATATAGATATGGAAATACATGATGGTACTTTCCTAGTTGACAGGGATTATAGACCCTGGGTTCAACTATAGTTTCACATTTTGATTTTACAGCCTTTTGTTGTGTTACAGCTAGGCTGAGTACATTGCTGTTGTATACACTTTTAGCAGCACAATTATAGGTTTCTTGTCAGGGTGGCCTACTGAGATTATTTCTCACCCCTACACGTGCACCCCACTGTACATGTAGACATTATGTCTAATTTTCAGTTTAAGAAAGAGTTTCATGGTGGATATGGCTGACGCACAGTTTTTCATGATCAAGCGGAGATGCATGAGTGGTTCTACTGATCAGGCTAGTGCAGTTCGACAATGTCTGGTGATTGGGTATGTGGATTGGCTCAAAATTAGTAGTAGAGCCTTGTACTTTTACTTTCAGTTTCTTTTGTACTTGTATCTATATGGATGGCCTAGTGGGTGACCGATGTTATATTTTATTGCATAAATGTTCGGGCTTTTAGAACATTTTACTATGAAAAATTGTTCTATTTCATTTGTTTATTACTTCCGAAATCTATTTACTTTCCACTGTGTATGATACTTAGTTTTTTCCGATGTTTTATTACTCTGTTATAATGGCATAGTCTCCCCACTATCACACCCTAGGCCCTCAATTTTACTCATTAGCCTCTGGTTTATGAGGAGGCACACTTGAGGCCTTGTGGAGAACTAGCTCGGAGCACCGGTTTAGTGGCTTCTGGGTTAGGACGTTACATTTAGAAAATAAAGTAATTAGATGGGTGGTGAAAAAATAGATTAATATAGGATAAGGATCAAACTAAAACTACATTTAATACCCCTATTAACTCATTACACATTTCCATTTTTGACCAAATAAAGATCCAAAAAGATCAGTGACCATTTTGGCCTTTAAAAAACAAGACCGACCACCACCATGTCTTCCACTAGGGCCTAGTTATAGCCATGATGTTTCCAGATATCTCCATCCCAACATAAGTTTCCCTAAAACTTATTTCCCATATCCATGCTATTTTCCCCTTTCCAAAACATCCAAAACTTCTTGTAAATCCTTTTCCTCCATCCCAATTTTAGAAAAGAGAGCCTTCCAAACTATACGCCTAACACCACGCCCACCTTGGGCATTTTGAGTTGCTGTTTCTAACAAAAGGAACACACTAAAACCAAAACAGCCTCCAAAATATCTTTACAAGTCACTTATCTTACTATGGTTCACCAACACCACATGAATATCCCCAAATTTACTATAATAAACCCACAACTAGGGAATAATGACCCTTTTAACGTAAAATATCCTATTAGTACTATGAAACACCTTGAAAATCCATATTGTCATCTCCAAGCCTCAGATAAATGAAAAGGAAAGTCCAAGAAGGTCTATAACCATACCTTAGATACCTATCTAACAAATATCATCCCTGAGATTATAAAACCAACCTTAAGAGAAGGCAAAGAAAATGGATTTTCTGAATAACCACCCTGTGAGATACTTGTCAAGAATGTTACCATCAAAGGAGAAAAATAACTTCATATAGAGGAAAAGGTGCAATAATTTTCAACACCAATAACTAGATCCCAGAAAATATCCTAAGGGAGATACCATTCATACAAGAGAAATTCCACAAGAATGGAATTGAAGAAGTGAAAACCATATGATAAACCAAATAAAGGTAAACAAATAAAAACTAAGAATTTCTACAAGATAATATGAAACAACAAAAAAATTGGGATATAGATCATGTATCTGTGACTCATGTTCTTGGGATATCTCCTCCCCACCACTGTGTCACCACGAGATACAAAACATGGTAATAAAATTACCATGAAACAAATTCTCCCGGTGGTCTCAGATCTCCACATATTTCTCCTCAATAGTTGAATCATCTTCAATGTTGATAATACCCCAATCAATTAAGTTATATTCATAATTAAGATAATGAAAAATATGCAACACATAAAAGAAATCATGAATCTAGGTCATCCGTAGGGGAAGTGCTATCGGATTCACAAGGACTCCAACATGATATAACACCTCAAAAGGCCCGAAAAACCACATATATAGTTTTCTCCTATGAAAAAAATCTTTGATACCTATGATGAGGTATCATATTGAAGAAAAAAAAGTCTCCAGTTTTGAACTATAGAGGTCCCCTTTTATGGTCTATGAAAGACTGCCTATGATCCGGAGTTACCTTCATCCTCTTATGAATCACCTAAACCATATCTGTCATGATATGCTCTAGTTCTATCCAAAGAATTGATGAATCTCCAACCCCAGTCTAGCATAATGAAGAATGGAAAGGTTGGACATAAAAATATTTGAAAGTTTAAATACCAATGATGGATTGAAAAATATTTTTTTAATAAATCATGACCAACAGTAGGTGCCTCATCCATGAACCTCCAAAATCTATAACACAATCATGAAAAATGTATTCAAGATTCAAGAAATTCCTTTCTATATGACCATATATTTGAAGATGAAAATTAGTATTAAAGAGTTTTTGATAGCCAATATAATGTTGAGTACCTATCAATACTCTAATGGTAAAATGATGATCACGAGAAGTGATGATGATCATTGGGAATCCATGGAGTCTGACCACCATCTACAGATACTGTCTTGAAAAAACCTCCATCAATCTTGACAATTTGATCACTAATAAGTGAAGAGATTTCATAAAACTATCCAACATCACCAATATAACATTATATATTTTCTGATATCGAGGTAAACTGGTGACAAATTCCATCAAAATGTCCTCCCACTTCCATTGAGGATCATCAAATGGTAAAAAAAAACACATTAGAAACATGTTGTTCAAACATCACCTTCTGGTAGAATAAGTATCAAGACACAAACTTTCCAACTGAATAATTTTATACAAGAAACCAAAACTGACATCTAAGATAATGATACATCTTTCTTACACTAGGATGTATTGCCAAGGGCAAGCTATGAAACTCATAGAGAACCACCTTGTGCATCACTAAAGTAATGAAAATCCTTTCCTAAAACAACACCTAATGTTGATTATCCTTAGAAAGACCACCAGGGGAATCACCAAAAATGAATCAGTCTCACCAGACCTCCACTATGTAATCACCTTGATATGAATCCTCCACATGATACACCAAATAAGACTGCACTATCATCTGAGAAAGGAATCCTCTACCTCCAACTTCTTCCATATAAGGATACACTATTTGAGATATCTTCCATCACTCTCCATGAATATAAAGATTCATGTAGGACATCACAACATGACTGTAACACCCTAGTAATTAATAGTACATTATCTCTTTAAATCAATTCAATATCTTGCACTATACGCGACACTGAGTTCAAACGCACCATGACTTACCGAACTAGCTGTTCAAAAAGTAGTTAGTAATATTATTAACTCAATTTTGAATTTTATATACTCTATATAATTTAAACATCCATATTATGTGTTTATTATACATAATATAATAGGAAATTCAATTTTTCAGATAAAATAAGTATTTTTCAAAAAATGCAATTTTACCACCTTTTAGTGGTGAAGCATTTTTAAATCCAATATTTGAAACTTTTATATATTAAATTTGAAAAAATAAACTATTTCATTAGAATCAGAACATAAAAATTTATTTTGGATAATTTTTTGTGTTTTTCTGATAACTTTCATATTTTGATGAATAGTGGAAGATAATAAATTTTAATTGAAAATAATTTTTTTAATCAAAATAATTTATAGTGTTAAATTTTACATTTAAATGGTTTTGAAGTATAATTAGATTATATTTTTATCATTTAATCCACTATTGGTCATTGGAAGTAATTTCACATTTAAATTGGACATAAACACATATCAATATTTTGATAGTTTTTACTTATCAAAACCCCACTTTCTAGTTTTGACAATGGGAATTAATTTTAAATTAATTAATGAAAATAATATGTTTTGAATTTGGTAAAATAGACATAATTTATGAATTTTTAATAACAAAATTTTCTGTGGGTGAATTTTTGGTATTTTTCTGAAAACATTCAATTTTTGATGAAAAGTGAAAAAGACTATGTTATAGATAATAACCGACTTTTCCATTTAAATAATTATTTTTTAAATAAAAAATTATCTTAAAGTAAAAATAGATACATAACACATATATTAGTTAAATTTAATTCATTAGAGAAATTTTATAATAATATTAGACATATAAAATTTTATTGAACTTTTTAAGGTCTTTTACCCACCTTTTAGGAACGTTTGAAAATTTGCATAAAACTTTATTTTACCTCTTCTGTGAATTGAATTTAAAAAATATGAGAGAAACAATTTATATCAGTAAGTAAAATGTGGTTCAGTAAAATTTAAATAAGTTTTCGTGAATAATAAATTTTGAATTTTATCTACCACGGTTAAAAGTAAATAGGGTAATTAAAGGTAAAAATGATATTATAATTACCCTAAAACATATCCTAATTCTATTGGATAAGTGGGTTTTTAACAAAATCAACCTTATGAATAAAATATGATCCTATTTTATCCACTTGGATTAGATTATGACATTTATTATTATTTTATTTAAAGAAGAGTTAAAAGTGTAAAATTCAATGTTTAACAACTAAACCATTTTTAATATAGGGTTATACACAAGATAATTTCTATTATAAATATTCATTATAAATTTAAAAATATTTCCTAAATCATGGAAGTTTAGTTGTAATTTTTATACATTAAATAATTAAATTTATTTATGAAAAAATCATGATGCAATAATTACCTTATTAATGAAATATTAAAATAATTGATATTATAAATATCTAAATAAATGTAAATTGAGACTTTTTATGAATTAAACTAAATTTCTTGGTTAATATGACATGTTAGGACTTGTTTAATGTATTTTTTTATAAGTAATAAAGTTATTTTGACTTTCACAAAAAAGAAATACTAAATAGTGTCGAAATTGACATAAATGAGTTTTTAAAAACAATACTATATTATTAAATGATATAATATTCATAAAAATATAATGTTCAGACAAAGGACTTATATAATTATATATATGTCACTAATTAACCACTTGATGTTTTATTGGAATTTTATAGAAAGTTCATTAACCATGTAATATAAAAATATAAAAAGACATCGTAAAAGTTAAACTATTTAACTAAGAGTTAAATGTAAAATATAAGGTTAATATGGTGACCTAAAATTATATAAAACCTATTGGTTGAGAGGATTTTTACCCATCACTACCTTAGACTGGAAATAAATCCTTTTGGATCCATTATAAACCGAAAATGAGTTTGTAATAAAATAATATTTCAATCTTTTCTTAAAGTGACCCTCACCTCTCTTATAAAAGGGTACTTCCCCTTCTCTCAAAATCACACCTAAAAACCATTTGTTTCATCAAAACCCTTCTCAAATATCTTATAAAATACCGTCACTGAAACCTATAGGCATTAATTTGATCATAAAGACAACCTAATGATCCATTTTGATCAAATTAAAAGGAAGTACTTGAAGAAGAGGTAATAATTTCATCACCTCTTTCAAAGTCATTTTCTTCTTCCACTTCCTCTTTATTTGTTATTTCCATCCCAAAATAATAAATCCAATACCTTATACATACTATGATTTTATTATAAATATTTCATAACCATATTCATTATTCTATCCATCCTTTAAATGACAAAGTCACCATACGTGCGTACGTACGGCTTACCGTCTCCACGTCGTGGTGTAGTTTGTTATTCAACACTTCATTATTTGGATGGGTATAATAATGAGTGTAATTGTTGTAAATAATAAATATAACATGTTAATGATTCTTTATATATGATATACCATCCAATTACATATGATTTCACCATTAATAGAATGATATTGTCGCTCATGCGTACATAAGGATTACCATCTCCACGAAAGCGATTAGATTCATTCCTCATCGTAACCATTCAAGAATAATTTTCATTTTATAGTTTAAAATATTTTTTAAGAACTTAATATCATTATTTATGTGAAAAAAATACATCATATCCAAAACAAACATGACTTACATAACAAACCATATAAAAAAACGAATCATTTAACACCCAAAACAATGATACTACTGAAATATTATTAACAAAGCAATATTAGAAGATCATATATGATATCATATTTATGTATGTGGTTCTTTTATAATTTAATAACAATGATTTAACTACTATAAAGGAGGTTAATGTACCCTCGACTAAGGAAAAGTACAAGGTATGGGTTAATTTTACAATCTCTTTATGATCCGAGGTTGTTTTTACGAAAGTATCTACTGGGAAATCTTTATCATCCTAACCCATGTTTCTTAAAAATATATTTCAAAATATTTCTACTATTTCCTAGAATATGGGTTTAATTCATTTATACCTTTTTTTACTTTTTACAATTTTTTTGAAAGGAATATTTTCGTCGTTTTCAAAAGAAGTTTCTTTATGACCTTTTCAAAAAATTAAGGAAAGATTGTTTTTTAACATATACAGTTGGTGAGACTATTTTGCACCATTATAACACCTTATAATATTCCCTTACAAGATTATAGTAATATTTTCAAAATAAATGTTTTCTTTTATAATCATGTGACTTTTAAATGATTTCAAAATAGAAAGAGATATTTCTCTCAAATAGTTTTGATTTCATCTATGTCAACATCCTTTCATGGATTTTACGCTTGTTTGAAATTAATTTATTATGATACAATCTTCCATATTATATTTAAGGTTTTGTGATATGTTTAACTTTGGATGTGTTATTTTTATACCATTCATGGTTTATGGTTAAAGTATTAACATTTCATATGCTAGTTTTAATACGAATGTTTATGTTATGTTTCAACCTTTTCATACGAGGAATGCATTAGACTTAGTAAGTGACGGGTGGAGCTCACAATAGCTCCTTGATGCATGAGTAGGTCTCATGAGTCAAACTAGTGTCTTAGCATAAGGCTTTGAAAAAATTTGATTTGTTGTCTTGGAATGAGGCCTTGACTATCTGGTTATGATGTCTGATATTATGCATTCCATCATTATGAAATTTTCTATTGATATTACATGTGATTATTCAACTAGTAGAATATCCATATGAATAATTAAATGGAATTATTTGATTTTTCTTTTACATATTATGATTAAGTTTATGTTTAAATGTCCCATGTTTTAGTCTTTTACATTTCCTTAAATGTTTATGCTTATTTATGATAGTTTCGGCTATATTGTTATCCTTACTATGCATTTGAGCTCACCCCTTTCTTATGTTTTCTTTTTCCAAGGATGTGAAGAAAGATATTATGATTGACCTGTAGGGATAGATTAAGGGATATGAGTGTGTTCAAAGGAGACACAATTTTTTTGTTTTTCATTTCATAATGTAATGTAGAACTTATATTTATATCTAATACTTCCAAGGCTACTAAACTGATCAGTTTTTTGAGATTTGATCCTTTGTGATCATGCCAATGTTATGTAATAATGCACCGAATCTGGGTAACTAGGTTCGGGGCATTATATTTAGTATTAGAGAAAGTTTAGTACAAACCTTGGAAACTATATTTAGATATACTCTAATTAGATAACATTAACCTAAGATAGACTTTGAGGATTAGTATAGAAGAACATCAAAAAATTTTGGTAGTGTAAATATTATGTGGGTTTTCTAAGAAAATACATCTTTTTCTAGATCCAAACAGGTAGAGGTGGCTCTGGAAATGATGTACCTATAATTTAAAACTTCTACAAGGAGTTTTGGGCTTGATCTGGGGCATTCTGGTACATGTAAATGGGGTTTTGAAGTGCACTGTGTTGCATTTGTTGTCAATAAGGTATGTTGTTGATCAGAAGATGTCAAAGAATGAATGGATGTCAAGGAGAGTCAATATGTGAATGACAAAGGCTATGATGGTGTTGGTGAGGAAAGGAGAATGGCCATCCATGGTACTAAGATGCATGTCACTTAGGAGATTCACTAAGTGACATAGGATGTTGTGGTTGAAACATTCTCTATGGATATCAGACGATTGTAGAACTGATCTTAATGTTTCAATACTTGTATCAAGATGATACTAAGTTACAACACTTGAAGAATGAATGATGATGGAGCATCATTATATCTGACGATTGTTGAGCTGATCTTTAAGTTCAAAGAACTTGTATCAACTGGATACAATGTTACAACAATGTTTGAAGACCATGCATTGTATTGAAAATGCATGAGGAGAATCAAGAGATCCATCCACAACTTCTAAGTGGATGAAGTGGATTAAAGAAGTCCATGAACTATCACTTAGTTCATGTGAATTAGAAGAAGATCCAATTGATCTCTGATTAGATCAATGAAGCACATTGAAGAAATCTTTGATTTAGGAGTTCGGTTGAAGATGAAAAACCTTCGGGAATTCCATTCCAAAGTGATGAATAAATGTTGAAGAGAATTGGAGGAATTCTAATGAAGAAGAAAAATAGATGAGGGGAATGTCCTAGAAGATGGCTTGAATGGCAATTGGTATTTACACTTGTCACTTTGTTTTTCTTAACAAAGCACTTGTGCTTTTAAGTAGAAAAAAATAGCCACCAAGTAAGGCCAGCCGAGGGTCATCACCCAAGGCTCATGTGCGACTCGAGGTCACCACGCCCATGGGGAACCCTTAGGCCAAGGCAGCATATCCCTGAGGCAGAAGGTCGGGGCCGTGTATAAGCCCCGAGGCCACGCGGTGATGAAGCCCGCGCAACGTGAGTGCGAGGAGCGCGCCCGTGTGTGCATAGTGGGCGTATAGCGCGCCCGCGAGGAGCAGAGGTGGGCGCAAGAGCGCGCCCACAAGAAGAACTTGGTGCGGGGCGGCACCGAGAGGGTTAGAAGTTCAATCAAGGGGTTGCGGCAGGAGCTGGGTGATAAACCGTGGAAAAACCGCGCTCCGTTTCGATGTGGGACGCGGAAAAATCTCCAGGAGCGGATCCTGGCCACTCGATTGATCGCGCGTCAGATCTCGGCCGCACATCTAATCCGCCGTGGCCCATTCTGATCGTGGCCGTCCAAAGAGCTGATCCGACGGCTCCGAGGCGTCTCCTTCCTCGAGCTCAGCCGAAGGCCACCCGCGTGCCTCCGTCGAACTAGGAGCAACCCGAGAGATGTTTTCAAGCTCCTGGCCACTTTCGATCGAAGTAAAGCGTCCATTGGGTTTGTCTCGATGTAACGAAAACAATCATGCAAGAAAATAGGTATGCATGCAATGTTTGGGAGATTTCGAACAAGGCCGAGGCAAAACGAAGTTGCCGAGGCTTTGGTGAGTTCGTGTTTTGCATGGGATATAAGAGACGAAGGCCGTGCATGCGTTCTAAGTCGCATGCACATGGAGGAGGAAAACAAAAAGAAAAGTACCCGCGTGTGAAATAGAGGAAGATATCAAGATTTTCAAAATCTTGAAATACCCGAAAACTTCGGGGATTCAAAGATTGTATCACGTCGATGAGCCGAGGAATTCCTCTGCCTATAAAAGGAGAACCCGAGGCGCTTGAAGATGTTGCTGATCCTTTGTTGAATATTTGAGGAGTCCCGTGAGAAGCACTCTGTGCCTCGCGAAGAAGAATCCCCGCACAACCCACTTGTGCGGTTGAAGTTCTCGGGACCACCCAAGGTCCCGAAGGAGTCCCTTGCGCGCCTCCCTTGTGCGATAGGAAGAACCCGAGGCCGCATTCTTGCGCGCCCGTGGTTGAATCCCTCTCTGCCTGCGGACTCACACGGTAGGAGGTGTTTGCATGGGCGCTTGTGCCCTTGCACTTGTGCGCCCACAGTGGTGTTGCACCCTGTGCGCTTGTGGTCTTTGAACCCTGCGTGGCAGAAGCCACCCAAGAGCCTTGTGCGCCCTTACACCCTTGTGACCTTGCGCGGCATTTGAAGACAAGAGTGGCTGCACCCCTTGCGCGCCTTCACTAAGGCAGGGGATCGTGTTGAGAAGACCACACCCTACGGGTTATGGGTGCTTGGAAAAGAGGAAGGGTGAGGCTTAATGCCTTGTGCATGCACCATGTGAATACCACACCTCATTTGTGTGTGTGTGCCAAAAGGAGGAAAAGGCCATGGTATTTGTGTGTGCTAAGTGAAGAGGAAGAGCAAACTTGGCCGTGTGTGTGCAAGGAGAGGAGGAAGGCCACTATACCCTACGGGTTAAGTGCTTGCAAGACAAGTTGGCCGAACCTAGTGTGTGCACTAAGTGGAGTGAACACACTTAGATGAAAAGAAGGATACTCACACTAAAGTATAACACACATTAAGTGTGTGTAAACAAAAAGAACAAAGTGTGTGAAGGAAGTGAGGAGGTGTGTGCTAAAAAGGATTAAACCCTTTGTGGGTTTATTGCACCAAGAGGAGAAGAAGGGAAGTGCATGCTTGCATGCATGAATGTGCACACGTGAATAAAGCTTAAATCAGTGGTGTGTATTTGAGTTGTCCAAGACCAGATGATCTTGAAGAATATTGAGAAGCCATGCTGTCAGTGCATGAGGATGCAGAGATGCCATGCACTCAGTGCATGAAGTTGTTTTGATGTCAGACTGAAGCCAGACTGAAGTTAGAGATATCAGTTGTCTGAGTTTTCAGTAATTGAGAAGAGCCTGATCAGCAGAAGTGATCAGAAGTGCTAAGCAAGACCAACAGACCTTTTCAGAGGCTGTTGAAGATTCTTGAAGAGAGAGGCCAGGTCATCCTTAGAAGAAGGAGATAAATCCTGAGCAAGACGAGAAGACCTGTTCATCACAAGTGAGAAGAGGTACAGAGCAAGGCCAGCAGCCTTTATCCCAGGCTGCTGAGGACACTTGAAGAACTTACAGTGAAGAAGAGCTACTCGTGTGACTCGAGGAGCCAAAAGAAGCCCCCTGTGAGACTCAGGGTGGAAGAAGTCTTCAGTGGGATTCTGGAGCAGGCCAGTGGGACTCTGGTAACACTGTGAGACGCAGTATAAAGACCCTCCTGTGGGACTCAGGAGAGATACAGTGGGACTCTGTATCGACCATTGTAATACTAACCGATTATAATGGAGAAACCATGTTGGGGTGTATAACCAACATGGCAAGGACGTAGGCCTTTGGTGCCGAACCTTGTAAATCCTTGTGTCCTGTGCCTTTACATTTACTGCATCACTCGAGGAAAGGCTGAGAGATACAAGAAGAGTGGATCGAGGCTTTAACCAGCCATAGAGGTTTAATTGATAAGGAATCAATTAGTAAAAAGTTTTAAGGGATCACTAATTCACCCCCTCCCCCTCTCAGTGATTCACACTGATCTGGGCACTTCAATTGGTATCAGAGGGAAGGTTACCTCTAAAAGATCCAAGTGAGTCTTTATGAAGTGTAGATTTGAGGAAATGAGCGACCAGCCTCAAATGGAGATATCTGCCAAGACTCAGAAAAATAGAAAGAAGAAACAGGCCAAGAAGATGAAGAAAGCCTGTCCTAGCTGTGATGAAGTTAGAACAATGAAAGATCTTCAAAGTGGAATCAAATATCTTCAGAAGACAGTCCCCAAGGAAGTGGAAATGTGTATATCTACAGGCATCCTTGATATTCAAGAAGAAAAATTACAGCTAGAAGAAGAAGCCAATACAATGGAAGATCAGTTGGCTAAAAGGGTTGGCATAACCAACACTCTCAGAAAGCTGGTGAAGGCTAAAGATGAAACCGTTTCTCTTTGAAATGAAAGATATGAAGACACTGCTGAAGAATTGCAAAGAATCCTTTCTGAGAAAGAATTATTTATGATAATGGTCAAAGAAGTTTTCCATGCACTGGAAAAATTGCACAGAGTGTCAATGAATGTCAGAGATGCTCAACTCGAAGACAAAGTCAAAATGGTGAAGGAGCTTGACAATTCATTGCTAGAATTGAAGAAGGTGCATGAAGACCAGTTAGAACAGCTAGAAGAGAAATGGTAAGGAAGGGTAAGAACTGTTGAGGATGAGAAGAACTCCCTTAACATAAAATGCTTAGAACTAGAGGTGATATTGAAAAATCTGCAATCACCCAAAGCTGAATCCTCCCAGTCAGCTGAAAGTAGAAATGTTGCTACACAAGTGTTCTTTGAGAAGGATGATTCTAAAAGAAAGACATCCTCTAATGAAAGGGAAACATCTTCTAAAAAGAAGGTACCATCCATACCATCTTGTACTCATGCTTCTAATTTTGTTTCCACAAATAGTGCAGGATGGAAGAGAAACTCCAAACAAGTATGGATGAAGACAATGAAGAAAGTGAGCTCTCCTAAAACAGCACAACAAGTCAAGAAAAGTACCCTACAATCAGAAGGACTCAAGAGGTCAAGATTTGTGGGTCAGTGTTGGTGTTGTAACAAGTATGGGCACTGTGCAAAAGATTGTTGGTACAATCCACTGAATGTAAAAGCACAATGGAAGGCCATGCCAAGGGGGAGCAAGCCAGAGGAAAAGAAGCAGCATCCATAGGTCCAGAGACATCTGTTTACTAAAAATAGATTTGGATTACTTGACAACATCTGGGATGATTGCAAAAGTGGTCAAAAAGATACATGTCAATCTCCAACTGTATCCAGAGCTAAAAAGAAGAGAAGATCACTGAACCTGGCTAAAATGGAAACCTTGGGAAGCAAACAGAATAAAGGTGACAATGCTCCCAAGAAGATGTTGAAAAAGGAAGACAAGTCCTTGGATTTGAAATCCAAGAAGGGTGATGCATCCAGAAGGACCACCAAGAAGAAAACATGCTTCTACTGTGGAAAGAAAGGCCATACCATGGATCTTTGTAAAGAAGCCATGAAATTCAATAGAGGCAGACTGGACTCAAACCGACAATCAATCCAGAAGAAGCAGAAGGGATTGATTGAAAACAAGTTTCCTAAGAAAGATAGCTTGAAAGCATCGAAGGAACCATGTGGAATATCCAGAACTGAGGCCACACTTCCAAGTGACTTACTAGTCATATGGCCAAATCAGTTGCAACTTGCCAAAGATCTGCAAAGAGCTGAAGATGTAGTTCTGGCAATTGCTAAGGCAAAAGGAAAGAAAAAGATTTCACATGAAGATCAAGTTTTGTGTGTGAGGTGAAATCAAGCTGGACATACTAGTGATAAATGCATGATATTCATTCCAGCTCAGAAGGGATTATTCAAAAGAATGAAGATTGCACCAGGAGACTCTAGTGCTCAGAAGGCACCTAGAAATACAGGAGTCACACAAAAAGAAGTTAAAGAGGTGTTGAGATCCACACCAGCACAAACATCATTGAAGATCACATGTGAAAGTGTGAAGAATGGTGAAAATGGGACATCTCGGTTGAGAGAATCTTCTCAACCTTGTTGTTCACATTGATGAACCAAGGAGGTTCCATCTTATTCCATTATACTTCTGGTATTTACATGTGATAACATTGCAGGGAATTGAAGATGATGATCATTCTCATCTGGAGAGTGGTTTGGACAGAATGGAGTGCACCCCTTAAGGGGGAGCCAATCTGTAGAAGATGGGATTCTAAGATTTAATACCATCTTGAGAAAAGTGAAGGTATTCCAATCATACTTTCATCCCTTGTTTCTTAATTGTATTCATCGTGACAATTAAGGGGGAGTATTGATTGAAGACAAATGGTTGAAAGGGGGAGCTTTATCTTTTCACCTGAACTTTCTAATGAGTTTTGTGAAGTTGTGCAGGATTTAGCAAATTCATTGTTATATCTGAAAAATTTCAAGCCCCTTAAAGCATGATCTCACATGTATAGTGAATGTTGGACATCATTGAGTACCTTGGTTACATCACTCTTGTTTTCTACACCGGGTTAGCCCAAGTAGACTTAGAGTTGATTTACTAAAGGTTCTTTGCTAAAGAGAACATGTGACATCATCCCTCTCTCAGTGTTTTTCAAGAAAATACTTTTCAAAGGGAGGAAGTGATATTTTGAAAAGGAACCACACCACACCTTTGCATTTGGTTGCTAATAAGGGGGAGAAACGCTGACATATTGCCCCAGAAATGTGTGGCACACATATTGACCCATTCATATGTGTTCTACTGATTGGATTGACAATATGTGCTCTAGTGGTATTGACAACAAATACAAAGGGGGAGATTGAAGTGCACTGTGTTGCATTTGTTGTCAATAAGGTATATTGTTGATCAGAATATGTCAAAGAATGAATGGATGTCAAGGAGAGTCAATATGTGAATGACAAAGGCTATGATGGTGTTGGTGAGGAAAGGAGAATGGCCATCCATGGTACTAAGATGCATGTCACTTAGGAGATTCACTAAGTGACATAGGATGTTGTGGTTGAAACATTCTCTATGGATATCAGACGATTGTAGAACTGATCTTAATGTTTCAATACTTATATCAAGATGATACTAAGTTACAACACTTGAAGAATGAATTATGATGGAGCATCATTATATCTGACGATTGTTGAGCTGATATTTAAGTTCAAAGAACTTGTATCAACTGGATACAATGTTACAACAATGTTTGAAGACCATGCATTGTATTGACAATGCATGAGGAGAATCAAGAGATCCATCCACAACTTCTAAGTGGATGAATTGAATTAAAGAAGTCCATGAACTATCACTTAGTGCATGTGAATTAGAAGAAGATCCAATTGATCTCTGATTAGATCAATGAAGCACATTGAAGAAATCTTTGATTCGGGAGTTCGGTTGAAGATGAAAAACCTTCGGGAATTCCATTCCAAAGTGATGAATAAATGTTGAAGAGAATTGGAGGAATTCTAATGAAGAAGAAGAATAGATGAGGGGAATGTCTTAGTAGATGGCTTGAATGGCAATTGGCATTTACACTTGTCACTTTGTTTTTCTTAACAAAGCACTTGTGCTTTTAAGTAGAAAAAAATAGCCACCAAGGAAGGCCAGCCGAGGGTCATCACCCAAGGCTCATGTGGGACTCGAGGTCACCACGCCCATGGGGAACCCTCAGGCCAAGGCAGCATATCCCTGAGGTAGAAGGTCGGGGCCGTGTATAAGCCCCGAGGCCACGTGGTGATGAAGCCCGCACAGCGTGAGCACGAGGAGCGCGCCCGTGTGTGCATAGTGGGCGCATAGCACGCCCGCGAGGAGCAGAGGTGGGCGCAAGAGCGCGCCCGCAAGAAGAACTCGGTGCGGGGCCGAACTGAGAGGGTTGGAAGTTCAATCGAGGGGTTGCGGCAGGAGCTGGGTGATAAACCGCGGGAAAACCACGCTCCGTTTCGATGTGGGACGCGAAAAAATCTCCAGAAGCGGATCCTGGCCGCTCGATTGATCGCGCGCCAGATCTCGACCGCACATCAAATCCGCCGCGGCCCCATTCTGATCGCGGCCGTCCAAAGAGCTGATCCGACGGCTCCGAGGCGTCTCCTTCCTCGAGCTCAGCCGAAGGCCACCCGCGTGCCTCCGTCGAACCAGGAGCAACCCGAGATATGTTTTCGAGCTCCTGGCCACCTCCGATCGAAGTAAAGCGTCCATTGGGTTCGTCTCGATGTAACGAACACGATCATGCAAGAAAATAGGCATGCATGCAATGTTTGGGAGGTTTCGAACAAGGCCTAGGCAAAAAGAAGTTGCCGAGGCTTCGGTGAGTTCGTGTTTTGCATGGGATAGAAGAGACGAAGGCTGTGCATGCGTTCTAAGTCGCATGCACGTGGAGGAGGAAAACAAGAAGAAAAGTACCCGCGTGTGAAACAGAGGAAGATATCAAGATTTTCAAAATCTTGAAATACCCAAAAACTTCGGGGATTCAAATATTGTATCACGCGGATGAGCCGAGGAATTCCTCTGCATATAAAAGGAGCACCCGAGGCGCTTGAAGCTGTTGCTGATCCTTTGTTGAATATTTGAGGAGTCCCATGAGAAGCACTCTGTGCCTCGCGAAGAAGAAGCCCCGCACAACCCACTTGTGCAGTTGAAGTTCTCGGGACCACCCAAGGTCCCGAAGGAGTCCCCTGCGCGCCTCCCTTGCGCGACAGGAAGAACCCGAGGCCGCATTCTTGCGCGCCCGTGGTTGCATCCCTCTCTGCCTGCAGACTCACGCGGCAGGAGGTGTTTGCATGGCCGCTTGTGCCCTTGCACTTGTGCGCCCACAGTGGTGTTGCACCCTGTGTGCTTGTGGTCTTTGAACCCTGCGCGGCAGAAGCCACCCAAGAGCCTTGCGCGCCCTTACACCCTTGTGACCTTGCGCGGCATTTGAAGACAAGAGTGGCTGAACCCCTTGCGCGCCTTCACTAAGGCAGGGGCTCATGTTGAGAAGACCACACCCTACGGGTTGTGGGTGCTTGGAAAGGAGGAAGGGTGAGGCTTAATGCCTTGTGCTTGCACCATGTGAATACCACACCTCATTTGTGTGTGTGTGCCAAAATGAGGAAAAGGCCGTGGGTATTTGTGTGTGCTAAGTGAAGAGGAAGAGCACACTTGGCCGTGTGTGTGCAAGGAGAGGAGGAAGGCCACTATACCCTACGGGTTAAGTGCTTGCAAGACAAGATGGCCGAACCTAGTGTGTGCATTAAGTGGAGTGAACACACTTAGAAGAAAAGAAGGATACTCACACTAAAGTATAACACACATTAAGTGTGTGTAAACAAAAAGAACAAAGTGTGTGAAGGAAGTGAGGAGGTGTGTGCTAAAAAGGATTACACCCTTTGTGGGTTTATTGCACCAAGATGAGAAGAAGGGAAGTGCATGATTGCATGCATGCACGTGCACACGTGAATAAAGCTTAAATCAGTGGTGTGCATCTGAGTTGTCCAAGACTAGAAGATCTTGAAGAATATTGAGAAGCCATGCTGTCAGTGCATGAGGATGCAAAGATGCCATGCACTCAGTGCATGAAGTTGTTTTGATGTCAGACTGAAGCCAGACTGAAGTTAGAGATATCAGTTGTCTGAGTTTTCAGTAATTGAGAAGAGCCTGATCAACAGAAGTGATCAGAAGTGCTAAGCAAGACCAACAGACCTTTTCAGAGGCTGTTGAAGATTCTTGAAGAGAGAGGCCAGGTCATCCTTAGTATAAGGAGATAAATCCTGAGCAAGACGAGAAGACCTGTTCATCACAAGTGAGCAGAGGTACAGAGCAAGGCCAGCAGCCGTTATCCCAGGCTGCTGAGGATACTTGAAGAACTTACAGTGAAGAAGAGATACTCGTGTGACTCGAGGAGCCAGGAGAAGCCCCCTGTGAGACTCAGGGTGGAAGAAGTCTTCAGTGGGATTCTGGAGCAGGCCAGTGGGA
This sequence comes from Viscum album, assembly GCA_963277665.1. Classification (NCBI taxonomy): domain Eukaryota; kingdom Viridiplantae; phylum Streptophyta; class Magnoliopsida; order Santalales; family Viscaceae; genus Viscum; species Viscum album. The sequence goes on from OY728151.1 coordinate 1,973,468,875, forward strand.
CTCTGGTAACACTGTGAGATGCAGTATAAAGACCCTCCTGTGGGACTCAGGAGAGATACAGTGGGACTCTGTATCGACCATTGTAATACTAACCGATTATAATGGAGAAACCATGTTGGGGTGTATAACCAACATGGCAAGGACGTAGGCCTTTGGTGCCGAACCTTGTAAATCCTTGCGTCCTGTGCCTTTACATTTACTGCATCACTCGAGGAAAGGCTGAGAGATACAGGAAGAGTGGATCGAGGCTTTAACCAGTCATAGAGGTTTAATTGATAAGGAATCAATTAGTAAAAAGTTTTAAGGGATCACTGATTCACCCCCTCCCCCTCTCAGTGATTCACACTGATCTGGGCACTTCAGTTTTACTGCGCACTTGTTTTGACACTCTCAGGGGATATTCTTAGGATAATTCACATTTTCTTTAAAAACTATTATGAAGGATTTATGAGTAAATATGTCATTAAAGAAACTATTTTTATGATTATGATATTAGATTTGTGAAAATTTTCAATTAATGATGAGAATTTTTCTAGTTTTTGAAATACAAATTATGACATGATCTAACCTAGTGTATGTCTTCATTTAGAAATGGTTCCAATAGAAGGAATGAGAACTCTAGAAATACACATGATCTAAATTGCAAGAAGGATCATATCTTTCATTATATTAAGACAACGTTTATAAGGGAACTAATCTCCCTTGTTTTTTTATCATATAATATCACGTGTTAATACGATAAGTAAAGAATTATCTGAGTCGTATGGCTTTGAAGGGAAGCCAGAGAAGAAGAGGATGGTAGAGAGAAAGATGGATAAAGGGAAGAAGGGAAAGAAGGATTTTCCCATATGTGATAACTATGGAGATAATCACCCTGGGAAGTGCCTCAAAGGAATGAGAGTTTTTTAAAAATGTGGAGAAAAAGGACACCAAGTTCGTGATTGCTAGGGTAAGAAAAAGGTTTCAAATGTACAATGCTTATCTTCAAGGATTTGGGACACTATGTGAATCAATGTCCAATTCATCAGAGTATACCCCAAATGATGATATTGGATAATAATAAATTTTTGATACTAGCATAGATGAAGAGGAACGATTATGTTTCTTAATTTGTTGTTAAAGAATTGTGTCATTTGAGTATTGTATTAATGATGTACAAGTTATAATAATTATAAAATATATAAAGATTATACTATAGTATGTTTTCATTAAGGATTCGAGATTGTGTGGTACTAAGAAAAGTAACTCAATAACAGGTAATTTTTTTTGGAAAATATATGGTTGAGATAAAGATAAACCTTAAAATAGTCTTGATGCGGAGGTAGTGATTTTAGAATAAGAGATGGTTGATTTGGATAAATTATATTGGATTTTCTTGACTACCTTGGAACTGATTAATGGTTTGTTTATTCGATCATTGTGGGAGTATTCAAAATTTTTGGATACAAGGAGTATATCCCATATTCTATAAGGAACAATAGAGAATGAATGTATTCAATAAGGATTTATGATAATTCATGGTGTTACCATGTTTTAAGAGAATATATGATGAAGGTATTGACATGTTATTATGTGGCAAAAATAGATCTTCATTATGTTTACCTTTGTTATAAATTTTGGACTGTGAATTTTGACAGAAGTATTTTGGATAAGTCTAAATGTGGGAATGGATTAAGTTGGACATTGGATATTATTGTTTAAGGTTAAAATATTTCTTAAGATTATTTTTGGATTGTTATAAAAAGAAAAACCTAGTGGTTGGGCGACAACTCGTCGCATCCGGCAAGGCCCCGAGACTTGAACCCATAACCGAAGGGTGATAAGGGTGCATGACCAACCAATGGCCTACGTGATGTCCTGGTTTTTATAATATAGTTTTTTAAAATGATCTTATAGACGAATTATAAATTCATTTTTTTGAAACCCTATATGATTAGGATTAATAGATTATTTTTGAGTTCTATTATCTTTTGGAGTGAAAGATGAGTTGGTGGTAGAAATTAGTTAAAGGATGGAACTCTACTTGTCAAGTATTTTTTTCTTATTCTATGAAGAAATTAATTCTTAATCTTTAGGAAAGGATCTTAAAACAAAAAATGTGTTACCATAATACCTTATTTTTTAATAAATGAATAATATTTTAAGTCATCATAGATCTGTGGCTTTGAGGCCCGCAATTTTATATTTATTGTTCACTTGTTTATGATTGATGACCTCAATCACTCCCGGTAAATATTTATGTTTTCCCTCCAATTATGTGTCTCAAATTTCCACCAATGTTATTCTATTTGAAATCCTAATTTGGCGGTGACTTTTTCATTTCCCTTTCCCTCTTATTAAGACTAAATTCTATTAACCCTATTTATGATGTAGGTTTTCCACAAAGGTATTTTCAATTTTTAGCCTTTTATTATTTAAGAAAAATTTAAAATTGCAAGGATGAAATTTATTGAAGGAGGGGATAATGTAACACCCCATGATTTCATAGTAAGTTATCTCTTTAAAGTAATTCAATAGCTTGCGATACACACAACATCGAGTTCAAACGCACTACGACTTACCAAACCAGCCGTTCAAAAAGAATTTATGAATAATATTAACTGAATTTTGAATTTTATATACTCCATATAATTTTAACATCTGTATTATTTGTTTCTTAGAGATTATATAAGAAAAAATTTAAATTTTCAGATAAAATATGTATTTTTCATAAAATGAAATTTTACCACCTTTTAATGGAGAACAATTTTTAAATTCAATATTTGAAACTTTTATATATCCAATTTGACAAAATATACTTATTATTTAGAATAAAGAAATAAAAATTTAGTTTGGATAAATTTTTGGTGTTTTTCTGATAACATTCATATTTTGATGAATAATGAAAGATACTAAATTTTAATTGAAAACAAATTTTTTAATCAAAATAATTTATAGTGTTAAATTATACATTTTAATGGTTTTGAAGTATAATTAGATTATATTTTTTATCATTTAATGCAATATTTATCATTTTAAGTAATTTCACATTTAAATGGGACATAAACACATATCAATCTTTTGATTGTTTTTACTTCTCAAAAACCCACTTTCTAGTTTTGAGAACGAGAATTAATTTTAAATTAATTAATGCAACTCCTTTGTTTTGAATTTGGTAAAATAGACATCATTTTTGAATTTTTAATATCAAAATTATATTTGTGTTAATTTTTTTTATTTTTTTGAAAACACTCAATTTTTGACGAATAGTGAAAAACACTGTGTTGAAGATAAAAAATGACTTTTTCATTTAATATTTTTTTTAAATAATTTTTTTTCTTAAAGTAAAAATAAATAAATAATACATATATTAGTCTAATTAAATTAATTAGTGAAATTTTATAATAATATTAGACATAAAATTTTATTGAACGTTTTAATGTCTTTTACTCACCTTCTTGGCACATTTGCAAATTTGTATAAAACATAATTTTACCACTTTTGTGAATTTAATTTTAAAAATTAGAGATACATGGTTGACATCAGTAAGTAAAATGTGGTTCAATAGCATGAAAATATTTTTTTTGAATAGTAACTTTTCAATTTTATTTACCACGGTTAAAATTAAATAGTGTAATTAAAGATAAAAATGATATTATAATTACCCTAACACATGTCCTAATTCTATTGGATAAGTTTTTTTGACCAAAATAAACCTTAGTAATAAAATATTATCCTATTTTTTCCACTTGGATTAGATTAGGACATTTATTATTATTTTATTTAAAGAAGAGTTAAAAGTGTAAAATTCAAAGTTTAATAACTAAACCATTTTTAATATAGGGTTATAGATAAGATAATTTCAATGATAAATATTTATTAAAAATATAAAAATATTTTATATATCATTCTATTTTATTTATAATTTTTAGACATTAAATAATTAAATTTTTTTATGACACAATGATGATGTAGTAATTACCTTATTAATGAAAGATTAAAATAATTGATATTATAAATATACAAATAAATATAAATTGAGACTTTTGATAAATTACACTAATTTTATAGGTTAACATGACATGTCAGGATTGATTTAATGTATTTTTTTGAAGTAATCAAGTTTTGTTGGCTTTCACAAAAACCAAATACTAAATAGTGTCAAAATTTACATAGATGAGTTTTTAAAACAAATACTATATTATTAAATGATATAATATTCCTAAAAAATTTATGTTCGACCAAAGAATTTATATAATTATATATATGTCATTAATGAACCACTTGAGGTCTGATTGACATTTTATATTAATTTTACTAACCATTTAATATAAAAATAAAAGAAGACATTGTAAAAGTTAAACTATTTAACTAAGAGTAAGATCTAAAGATATGGTTAATATGGTGACCTAAACTTATCTAAAACCTATTGGTTGAGATTATTTCGACCCATAACCACCTTATCCTAGAAATAAATCCTTTTAGAGCCATTATAAATTGAATATGAATTTATAATAAAATAATATTTCAAGATTTTCCTGAAGTGACCCTCACCTCTCTTATAAAAGGGTACTTACCCTTCTCTCAAAATCACACCTAAAAATCCATTTTTCTCATCCAAACCCTGCTCAAATATCTTCTAAAATACCATCACTGAAACCTAAAGGCATTACTTTGATCATAAATACAACCTAATGAGCCATTTTGATCAAATGAAAAGGAAGCACCTGAAGAAGAGGTAATAATTTCATCACCTCTTTCAAAGTCCTTTTCTTCTTCCACTTCATGTTTCGTTATTGTTTCCATACCAAAATAATAAATCCAGTAACTTCTATATAATTTGATGTTATTATAAATATGGTACAACCATATTCATTATTCTATATGTCCTATGAATGACAAAGTCACCATACGTGCGTACGTTCGGCTTACTGTCTCCACACTGTGGTGTAGTTTGTTATTGACCACTTCATTATTTGGATGGGTATAATAATGAGTATAATTGATGTAAATAATAAATATAACATGTTAATGATTCTTTATTTATGATATATTCCAATTACATATGATTTCACCATCAATAGAATGATATTTTCGCTCATGCGTACGTAAGGATTACCGTCTCCACGAACGTGATGAGATTCATTCCCCATCATAACCATTCAAGAATAGTTTTCATCTTATGATTTAAAATATTGTTTAATAACTTAATATAATTCTGGATTTTAATAAAATAAATCATTTCTAGAACAAACATGACTTACATAACAAAACATATAAAGGAAAACAAACCAGTTAACACTCAAAACAATGATACTACTGAAATATTATTAACAAAGAAATATTAGAGGATCATATATGATATCATATTTATGTATGTGGTTCTTGTATAATTTAATAACAATGATTTAACTATTATATAGGAGGTTAACGTACCCTCAACTAAGGAAAAAAACAAGTGAATGGTTAATTTTACAATCTCTTTATTATCCAAGGTTGTTTTTACGAAAGTATCTACTCAGACTTCTTTATCATCCACATTCGTGTTTCTTAAAAATGTATTTAAAAATATTTTTACTATTTCCTAGAATATGGGTTAAATTAATTTATAACCTTTTTTTTACTTTTTATAATTTTTTTTGAAAGGAATCTTTTCGTCGTTTTCAAAAGAAGGTACTTTTTGACCTTTTTGACAAATTAAGGAAAGAATGTTTGTTAACTTATACGATGGGTGAGACTATTTTCCACCATTATAACACCTTCTAAGCTTCCCTTACAAGCTTATAAGAATATTTTCAAAATAAATGTTTTCTTTTATAATTATGTGAATTTTAAATGATTTCAAAATAGAAAGATATATTTCTCTCAAATAGTTTTTATTTCATCTATGTCAACATCCTTTGATGAATTTTACACTCGTTTGAAGTTAATTTATTATATTACAATCTTCCATATTATATTTAAGGTTTTGTGATATGTTTGAATTTGGATGTGTTATTTTTATATCATTCATGGTTTATGGTTAAAGTATTAAAATTTTTTATGCTAGTTTTAATACGAATGTTTATGTTATGTTTCAACCTTTTCATATGAGGAATGCATTGGACTTAGTAAGTGATGGGTGGAGCCGGCTATAACTCCTAGATGCATCGGTAGGTCTCATGAGTCAAACTAGTGTCTTGATATAAGGCCTTGAAAAAATATTATTTGTAGTCTTGTCATGAGGCCTTGACTATGTGGTTATGATATCTGACATTATGCATTCCATCACTATGAAATTAGCTATTGATATTACATGTGATTATTCAACTAGTAGAATATCCATGTGAATAAGTAAATGGAATTATCTGTTTTATCTTTTCTATATTATGCTGAAGTTTAAGTTTAAATGGTCTGTGTTTTATTCTTATACATTTCCTTAATTGTTTATGATTATTTATGATAGTTTCCACTATATTATTATCCTTACTGAGCATCTGAGCTCACCCCTTTATTATGTTTTCTTTTTCCAAGGATGTGAAGAAAGATATTATGATTGACCTATAGGGATAGACTAAGGTATATGAGTGTGTTCAAAGGAGACACAATGTTGTTGTTTTTCATTTCATAATGTAATGTAAAACTTATGTTTGTATATAGTACTTCCAAGGCTACTAAACTGATCAGTTTTTTGGGATTTGATCCCTTGTGATCATGCCAATGTTATTTAATAATGCACTGACTCTAGGTAACTAGGGTCAGAGAGTTATAGTTGGTATCAGAGAAATTTTAGCACAAACCTTGGAAACTAGATTTAGATAAACTATGATTAGATAACATTACCCTAAGATAGAATTTGAGGATTAGTATAGAAGAACATCAAAATTTTTTGGTAGTGTAAATATTATGTGGGTTTTCCAAGAAAATACATCCCTGTCTAGATTCAAACAGGTAGTAGTGGCTCTGGCAGAGATGTACCTATGATTTAAAACTTCAAAAAGGAGTTTCGGGCTCGAATATCTTCGCATCTACCCTCACGTCAACTTAGAGTCCTTAATTTGATCAGAAAGCCTATCTATGGAGCCCTTTTGATCAAATCAAAATGAAGCACCTGAAGAAGAGGTAATAATTTCATCACCTCTTTCAAAGTGGTTTTCTTTTTCCACTTCCTCTTTCTTTGTTGTTTCCATACCAAAATAATAACCCTTGTGAATTCTACATAATGTGATGTTATTATAAATATGGTAGAACCATATTCATTATTCTATCCATCCTATGAATTAAAAAGTCACCAAACGTGCGTACATACGGCTTATTGTCTCCACGTCGTGGTGTATTTTGTTATTAAACACTTCATTATTTAGATGAGTATAATAAGGAGTATAATTGATGTAAATAATAAATATAACATGTTAATGATTCTATATATATGATATAACATCCAAATACTAAAAATATGTCCTTTCTCAGTGCTTGAAAAGTGCACTAACAACGCTAAAAAAGTGCTGTTAATTGAGTTGAAGATGGGGGGGGGGGGTCCCCCTTTTTTCAATGCTTATAAAATAACGGATAAAGGCCCCTTTTATCAATGATAAAAAAGGGTTGATAAAAGGGGTCCTTTATCCATGCTAAAAAATGCGCTGATAAAAGGTTCTTTTATCAGTGATTTTTTTAAGCACTAATAAATGTCCAAAAAAAAATAAAAAAATTAAGAAGAATATATAATGTGTGGGGAGATTTTAACTGTGGTTGACCCCCTCACCCCCTTTATCAGTGATAAGAAAACCCCCTCCCACTCTACAACGTGCTGCCTTTGCCTACACATCCCCAACATGCCCACACACACCTCCCTCCTTCCACCCGAACTCGAACTTGAGACCTCCCCCCTTGCGTGCCTGCACCTTTACCACTAAGCTAGTTAGTTTTTTCTCTATTTAATGATATATATATTTATATATATAGTTATATTTATTCATATATTAATATTGATTCATATCAATATAAATATATATAGTTATATTAATACATATATATTTATTCGTATATATATATATTTATTCACATATTAATATATATTAATATTTATTTATATATATAGTTATATTTATTTGTACATTAATATAGATTCATATTAATATAAATATATTTAGTTATATTAATACATATATATTTATTCATATATTAATATATATATTTATTTGTATATTAATATATATATAGTTATATTTATTCTTATATTAATATAGATTCATATTAAAATAAATATATTAAGTTATATTAATAAATATATATTTATTCATATATTAGTATATACATATTTATTCATATATTAATTTATATTTATATTTATTTATATATATATTTTTATTTATAATTTTTTATCAGTATATTTATTTGTATATTAATATATATATTTATAAGATTATTTTTAAATACTTTTATAAAATATGTTTTTTATGTGTGATTATAAATAAATTAATAAATACATACATACATATATACAACACACACACACAGACACACACACACACACACATATTTTCATATATATATATATATATATGTGTATGTGTGTGTGTGTGTGTGTATTTGAAAAGCCATAGAATGTTAAAATGATCATAAATTCTAATCCAAAATTCTGTTTCAACTCCAAAACTAGTAAAATCTAAGAAAATGAAACAATCTTCGATATGATATATGGTATAGGCGTAGCAGACATCTGGATCAGAAGTTATACCTTTTTGAATGTTAAACAATCAGGGTATCATGACTAAAAACTCAGTTTTGGAGGCCTTCTGGGCCTTTTTGGACCTTGAAAAATGTGACAAAAGGTTCCCTTGGGCCAATATCATGTAGATCTCATTGCAATATTCGATTTGATATGCTGTAGAGCTCAAACAGACACCTAGATCAAAAGGTATGTCTGTTTGAAGTTTGAGTTACATTTTTAATTTATTTTAGATCTTTTATTATTATTTTTTATTTTTTATATCTTAAAATTATTATTAAATGATTATTAATCAATGATAATTAGAAAATTTTTAATTAATAATATTTTTTAAAATATTTAAAAGTAATTTTCACTAAATTTCTTATATAATATATGTAATAGTTTATTTATACTAATCTAAAACATATTTAAAAAATATATATTATATTTATATCAATATAAATATTCTTATATAACAATATATTATTTTTTATGATTTTATTGAAATATAAACTTTTTCAGTGCTAGGAAAATGCACTGATAAAGCCCCCCTTTATCAGCTCTACTAAAAAAAGTGCTGATAAAGAGGTCCCCTTTTACAGAGCTACAAAATCACTAATAAAGGGGGGGGGGGGGGTTATCAAGGATAAAAAAAGTACTGATAAAGGGTCACTTTTAATGGCGTTTTTTTAGCGCTCTTAAAAGTACCCTTTATCAGCATTTTTTTAGTGCTGATAAAGGCCCCCCCCTTTATTAGCACTTTTTTTAGCACTAATAAAGGGTGGCGCCGCGGAACCCAGTTTTGTGGTAGTGATTCAAAAATAATTTTAATTTTATGATTTAAAATAATCTTTCAGAACTTAATATAATTATGTATATGAATCAAATACATCCTATCCATAATAAACATGACTTATGTCACAAAAAATATAAAGGAAAACGAATCAGTTAACACCCGAAACAATGATTCTACCGAAATATTTTTAATAAAACAATATTAGAAGATCATATATGAAATCATATTTATGTATGTGGTTCTTATATAATTTAATAACAATTGTTTAACTATTATACAGGAGGTTAACGTACCCTCGACTAAGGAAAAGTACAAGGTTAAGGTTAATTTTAAAATATCTTTATCATCCGAGGTTGTTTTTACGAAAGTATCTACTAGGACTTCTTTATCATCCACATCAGTGTTTCTTAAAAATGTATTTCAAAAAATACCTCAATGGGGGAACTTAAAGATGAACACCTACCATATAATTCTTTATTATAAATTTTGGACCCTATCAACAATGACGACTACATCCTTTATAATTTAAACATGAATATGATACCCTGTTAGGGTCCTGATATCCGCCACCCCCTAGAAAAATTTGATGATGAGGGATAAGGCCTAGACCCAACTGTCCAAAATCACTTATATCTGGGAAATTGGTAACCCAAGAACACAAATATTTTATGTAGGGAATCCCCATGACTCTATCATAATGATCCGATCTTTTCAAATGTCCTCTTTATAACCTATTCTCTCATTAGTACCTCTAGATATGTCAACAACATAAACGAGGAAACTTGGTGGTGGATCTCTATATGAAAATCCTCCTTGAAATGCCACACCTTGTCATCCTTATCAAGAAATTGGTCAATATTATATCAAATATGGGTCTGAAAATAGATATTGAACTCCTACACACTAGTGGTACCCTATCAAATTGTAAAAAACTCATGGATATTGGATGATTTCATGATCAAAGAATGAAAATCGAGTCAAAAATGGTCTAAAAACTTCTCTCATAATATAGTTAACTCCTCTATATCCCTAAGAAATAAGAACCACCACTACCTCACTTCCCCATAAAAAATCTCCACCACTAACAAAACATAGTGATCCTTTTGATCATGAATTGAACTAAAGGATATCTACACCTCCTCCAACCAATCCGTTATCATCTAGTATGAAATGGAGCCCTAATACTTTTAGAGACTCTAGTGTTGAAACTCTCAAAGTGTCCTTCTACAAGTTTCATTATTGTCAACCTCAATCCCATGGTGATTTGCTGGAATTTCCTAGTAAACATATTTAGTTAAAATATGATGAGGATATCAACCTAGATCCATAAATACAAAAGAAAAAATGTACAGATACTCTTAAACCTAGAATATTAAATATTTAAGATTAATTAATTATTTAAGTTTCAACCTAATCCCAAGGTCTACCCATTAAAACATTGGTGAAAATAAAAAATGATGCATAATCCTTTACCTGATTTCTCCCCCACAATCGATATCACTTCTCTTAGTAGACCCAATAAACATAAAGGTCCATGAATATGATAATGGGGGGCTCTAAATTCCCAATTCCTAGCTGGTTTCCCTTGTTTACTTTTCTTACTTGGTTCAACTAACACCATTTTCCTACCAACTCATGTAGTCCTCACAACTTCCTACCATAAAACTCTATTATATATCTTAATATAACCCTATGATACTAATTTTTAATGACCCCATCCTCCAAACTTTACCCCTGACGGGCCACTAATTATGGATGGGAGATAGTGATGCCACATGCCAACCTTCAATAGGACATGTTTTGGAGAAAATCACTGAGGATATATATGATATACAAAAATAAGAGGCATCACCCACTAAGATTGATAAAAAATAGATAATATATAAAAACCCAACAAATCCTAATCATAATAAAAGTAAATAGAGATCCCAATACATGAATGTAATTTCATACAACTGAAAATCTATAAAATGAAATACAAGTACCAAAAGAAAATCCCCAGTAATGACCTCAAAGTCCAAAAATATTTTGAACAACTCTCTGAGCTGGTAATTTTATCCCAATCACCAAAAAGCTCATGTTGTTTAGAAAAATAATTTATATATACATAGAGTGAGCATAACAAGTATACTCAGTAGGATCCTATCTAGATCCTCTCTTGAAAATGATAAAGAAATCATACTAAAGATCAGTGAACAAAAAGTGAAGCCATATTGTCACCTAATTAGGTATTCTATGTTCTATCCTCACCGTGGATCTCTCACTGATTATCACATACAATAATAATAATATAATATAAAACAATATTAAGAAGTTACCCCACTACCGCTACCTTATTTTTTTTCCACTCTACCCCAATGTCGCATGTCCTGAGCCACCTCTCCCCAAAAGTAAGCCAACCCAAAGATGCCTAAGTTACTATAACATAACATGAACCCTATAAATAAAATCATACAATCCTTACATTCCATATATCTGGATAGGAACGAAGAAAATTTTAGGATCCACCACAACCCGTATATTGAGTAATATAAATCAATCCATCACATCCCAACATTCTGTACCTATAATAATCCATAGTATACTATATCCATAGATACATGTGTTTGAAACAGCCACAATTCATTATAAACCACTATAAACATATATGGGAAAGGTAACCACCATGCATACCAATACATAACACTTCCAAGATAAGAGAGTGGGGATAGAGGGGGTAGTCAGTCATCTGTTCCAAACCAACCTAGATTTAGGGGAAAACAATCACCTAGAGTCCACCAAGTGTTAGTTAATTTACTAAGATGAGAAGGGTATCATATGAAATAACATAACATACAAGATATAATATAGATTAAAACCACACTATGGTCTTCAACCTGGTTTTAGGATTAAATTTAGCTATCATTAATTGGAAACTCGTCTACCACCACTAAGAACAAGATATCTTATAAGAAAACATTCATTCAAGAAGAATTTTGTTTATTTATTTTCATTAAAAATTTCACTTTATGTTAATTATTCCAATTATCCATTAAAATTTCTTTAACATTACCTTAAAAAAACCACAAACTAATTCCCATTCCCACTACTCATAAATGACATAATCCCATAGTTTGTAAATATTAACATCATTCAACATTTGAAAAATACATCGACCCCATAGGTTAATACATTTATATTTATCAAAATTTTATAATTCTAGGTACTTTAGGACTCATCCTAATATACTATAAAAGAGATGCATAATCCATGCACAACCAACTACAAAAAACAATAGATAAATAATTGAATTTAAATTAGAAACTTAGTCATCTGACCTTTAAATAAGATTCATCAATAAGAAACCGTCCTAACTTCTACCAATTCCATCAGTCTCGATGCATAATAAATTTATGATTAAACATAAAATAAAAGTATAAGAACAAAATGCCCTACCTATATTAGAATTTAAATGTTTTTTTCACAAGAATGTATGATCAATGATCAACCACCACCAAAACCAAAGTTTATTTCATTGGAAACCGACACCGAAAAGTCACAATAAATCCACACTCAAAATAGGAAGCTTTAATTTAATGAACATATAAACAAAATAGATGAATAGAGAAAGAATAAGGGAAAGGTAACTTGAAAAAAAAAACAATCGATTCTCCATGAACCAGGGGTTTGAAACTTAAGGAGTCTATCAAGGGTTTCCAAAAGGAGGTATAATAGACACTACCAGGAAATAAATTCCCGCAATGAGACAACAACATGAGAAAACTATCAAACAATACATTTTTTATCAATCACATCTAGAAAAAATGGAATTCAAGGGGATGAGAACACATCAATTAATAGAGGGGAAGACTGACCCAAAACTACATTTAAGAAACCTCTTAAAACCTCACTTCTTTCCCTTTTTAAATAAGTTTAGATCCATGAACATAGGTGGCCATTTCAGCCATTCAAAAACTAGCCTGATCACCACCACGACATCCACCATGGCCTGGCTAGGGTCATGGTGGTTGTTGAGATCTCCATACCAAAAAAGATTCCCCTAGGGCATGTTACCCATCTACAATCCATTTTACCCTTACCATGGATTCTAAAATGGATTGGAAGACCATTTTACCATCCCTGTTTTAGATAGGATAGCCTTCAAGATAGTGAGTCCGACACTATTTCCAACTTGGGAATTTTGATTGGTCCATTTTATATAGAGGGAACACACCAATTCCAAAAAATTATACAAAACATATTTACAAGTCATGTTGCTTGCCGAGGTGCACCAACACAACACAACCATTCCAAAACGACCTCTACAACACCCACCACTAGGGCATGATGGCCCTTTAAAAATTCAAAACTACTATCATGCATCTGAAAAACCTTTAAACCCACTCTTGAAATCTAAAATAATTTGATAAAAATAATGGAATGGCTTGGAAGGGTAGTAACATTTCATGATGTTCTAATAAGATGGGGGGGGGGGGGGGTGAATCCATTATACCCATTTTACAAATTTCATTAAAAAACAATTAACCTCTATGACATGTTAGAGTTTCAATCCTCTCAAATTTATTTCTCACACTCACCCTTATGAAATAAAAAAATATATATACCAAGAACATATATTTTTTATAAGGTTTAGTCATAATGTGGGTACCTACTTCTTACTACTTTTTTGTTATCCCAAGACACATGTATTCACTATATGACACAAGTGAATACAAATAGGATATCTACCAAAAATCCCTTACCGTCTCACAAAATGATATTTATGAAGGATACCTTACATTTAAAATGGAAACAAAAAACAACTCGAAATATCACTTTAAATATAGGATACTTTATTAAAATTTTAACCTTCCTATGAGCCTTTAGAATGATTTTAAATCGTTACTTTCTCACAAACTCAATTTCTATAACATAGTCTCCAAAAATCTTAAATACTAGAACTTCAGCATCTAGTATCTTCAAATAAAAAATCTTATGGAATTCAAGAACTTCCTCCACTACTTTAAAAACTATCTTGAATCTTGAAAGTTCTTCAACCATAGAGATCTTATAAAACTTATAGGATGGTCTATCTATAATACTTATCTTAAAATTCTCATTAGGTTGGAGCTATGAATTATTTCACTCTTTATATAACCAACCTTTATAAAATGAAATTGTTCATTAATATATATATATATATATATATATATATATTACTACTTATTTATACCTCATTCAATATATTTCGATACCCATGAATATTTTAGAGCCAGTCTTTGTCAGGGATTCCATAAATATTAGTATCAAGGGATTCCTCAAATCTCACCTTATATTTGGTATCAAACTCATCATTATCACATTTAATTTTCCTTAACCTAATGATAAAGTTAAACCAATTAAACCTTTAATATATTCTAGTTTATCAGCTTCTAATAAATTTTAAATAAACTTCAGTTCTATTCCAACTATAGTTTTGTCTTTTCCTTTTATCGTATAAATCATGAAACCTTTAGATTCTTTGAACATAATCAGACATAGATTCTATGTTCTTTGTGTTCTAATTTCCATTTCTCCAACACATGTTCTAACCCTATATTTTGATACCTTAACATCATACTATTATACTCCCCATTTATATTTTTTAATTTTAAATCATCTTGAATCATAATCAATCTCACCAATCACCATGATGTTTATCACATTGAAATATCAGTGTCACATTGTTAAGTTTTTAAGATATTTATCATTATAAATGATGTTATACTCATAAAAGTTATTACTTATTTTCTTCCTTTGAATCATTGATTTACTATATTCATTACCCATATTTTCATCTAAATCAATACTTGAGTTTTCCTTGTGAGATTTTTTTAGGTTCTCTAGACTATCCATAAAAATTATCCTATTCCTTATAAAATTATTAAAACGCATAATTTATTTATTTATTTCCATTTTTTCTTTAATAACCTTGACATCATTTCTCTTCATGATATTTTTGAGGCACTTATTGAAAACAATCATATTTAAACAGGGTTGAGTAGCTATGAAATGTTATTTCATCAGTTTCATTTCCATATTTACCTGGAGTACATTCATTAGTCTAAATAAAAAATCCACTCCCAAAAACTTTATAATTCTTTAGAGTTGATTTTAATCCATTACATATCTCATATGGTGTAATATTCTACCTAGAAATTAGAAAAAAAATTGTATAAATCTCCACTTTCACTACCTATTTTTAATTATTTATTAAAGTTTCACTCTCATTGAGTAGTGTTCTTACCTTATTTCACACCATATGGTCTATCATTTCAAGAAGTATATTTTTATTAAAATTATGCACTAAATGACAGAATTGTGTTGTGGTATCTTAGACCACATCATGGAATGAATCCACTACAACATTATCTGATTCATTACTCTATTTTGGTGTGCCAAATTTAGGTTCCCTTAGTCTTCAATTTCAATTGTTATCATATTTATTTGTTCACCATAAGATTAAGATTTTAGGATTTTTAAACATTTGATATGATCTTTTTAACATTAAATAATTATTATAGGAATCAATTGAACATTTCAAGGAATTGATTCATTCAAATAATTTTTTGAAACACTCAATCAATATAGGTCACATTTTGTGAGTTCCTTAGATCCATATATAAGTTGCCTTGATCCTTGGTAAATGGGTTTTATTCGTGTATAATAATCAAACAATAAAATTACTTAGTTTAATCTTGTTATTAATCTCTAATTCTCTTCATCCATTAAACTAGACACTTTATTTTCTCCTCTATGATCATGATAAAAAACCTATTTAGAGATTCAACAGGCTAAATTTTCAAGTTAAATGTTTTTATCTTCTTTACTATTCATTATAAATATATAGATTGATTCTAGGACTGATGGTTTTTTGGAGTTATTATTCTTCTTAAAAACCAACTAGTGGAATCAAAGATAATATATCAATGTTTAGTTTTATTTTTGAATGAATAAATAATTTTAAAAAATTAATTTTCTCAACACCACAAAATTTCCCCTTCAAAACAGGCATTTTAGTTCTTGGTTTTTCTTTAAAATGATTTTATCTAATGAAAAAGAGGTGTGGTTCTTATAAAATTTATAACACAACAAAAAACCTGAAAAATGGTTATCTTGAACATCCTATGAAAAATAATAATATAGAGAATTGTAAGATGATGTTCTATATTATGGTTATCTGACATCTATGTCATAGTCAAGCTCTACCATGTGGACTAAAGTGGTGTACTAAATTTGTACAATATATTTCATGTGAAAAAATTCTAACCTAAAATGTTGATCTCAAAAACAACAGCCTCTCCAAAACAACATTCCAAAATATCCATTTTTCAAAACATCCTAGCTTGAAAAAAATATTTGTTGAAATGGATTAGACATAAATTGATTCCCAACAAAAATATCATGAATATTGGTTTTGGTTCTTCCCATATCAAGGTTTTTTTCTATAGGTAGTATTATTCCATAGTACAATCCTTGGTGAGAATAATTTTAACAAAAAAATATCTTTTGTTTAAAATATCAAAAAATATCACTATTTTGGGCCCTAAATTCTAACATTGAACCTGATGGGGGATTTATACCGTACCAAAACATATTTATATATGTGATCATGGTTTAAAATTGAACTTATATGGTTTATATAGGGTAAAAAAAATTTAGGACAATGTCATAAATATAAATATAAAATACTTATATTAGTATCCATAATTGAAAAATGATTGATTTATGAAAATGGTTTCATAATTTATCAAATAAGTATTATTTTAAAATAAATTTATTCATAAAAATAACAAATTTCTAAAATATAAATGAATTCATACTGAAACCTTATATATGATAACTTGAAAATTCTATATTGGATAAAATAAAATTTTTCATGTTTATCCATTCTGGATTATAATGTTTTATAATTTATTTATAAATTGTTCATAAATGTTTAGATCAAGTTGAAATATATGAATTATACATTTATTTAATTTACTCCCTACTTTTTCATTAATATAAACTATTTATATTATGAGTTGTAATGTATGATTTAGTTTAAGAGTGAAAAATTTCTTCTTTAAATTATATTACATGAATTTAATGAGTTCCAAGCTAGGTATGACAATTAATTTAGTTTAATTATTCCATGATTTTAGATTTTTCATGAGTCATTTAAAGAGTAACACATTAATATGATTTGAATATATTAATTTTATGGATATGGGATTCCAAATTAAATCATTGGAAGCATGAATATATGTAAAGGTGATACATGACATAAGAGGGTGAGATTAAATCCCCTCTAAAATATGAAGTGTTAGATTCCTTCCAAATTGAATACTATTCATGACCTCCCATCCAACTGGGTTGGTTCACACTGAAGATGGGTTTCCATGGATTATTTTATTTATGGAAAGGGGTGACCATAAGAGTTATGTGCTATATTTTTGGAATTTTATTTAGGTTACATTTACATGGAACACCAATGAGATATGATATAAAATGAATTGAGTTGAGTTTATCCATTTTATGGATCAATAAAAGATTTTCCACCTAAAATATCCAAGATTTATATATGATAATATTGACATGACAGTCTACCTAAATAGTGAATTGGTGATAGGAATACATAATTTGAATAATTACATAGTGAAATATGAATCTTTTTCCACTAATGGTAATGATTTTATTTTAAAGTTGTCATCCTTTTATTGGTGAGACATTTAATAAAAGGCTTTATTAAAATAATGTATAACATGATACTCATATAAAAACTTATTCAATTATTGATAAATGGTATCATAATCATCCAGATTACTTGGAGATCTATCCATGTAAGGGGATAACTTAATTTATGAAACTTCATAGATTGGTGGAGAAACTTAAAAAAATTAATCTAGAAACAAAATTTTCATGTGTTAGAGTAATGAATTCTTGAGTAACAAAATGTTGAATTTTTTCAACAAGTGGATCTAGATTCTTAGGAGAAGAATAAATAAATTCACTTAGGGTTTTAAATTAACTATATGCATGATGATCGGATGTATTTTTGACTCCACTCATGTCTTAAATATGATTGGGTATATTAATGACTTTAAGAGTCTCAAGGTTTCCTTTAAGCAATATTCTGTATAGAGAATCCATTCTTTAATCACTTTTTGAAATTTTATAAAAGTTTGAATGAGATCAAAAATATTTTACCCTATGTTTTTAATGTTTTGAGATTATATGAACTATTAACGAGATTTTTGGTCTCTAGTGCTATATTGATAAGTATATATTGGGAAAAATTTAAACCATATAGAAAAAAACATTAGATGATCCAATAGTGATCCTTTTTCATTGAGACCTAAAAGAGGTTTTAGGAAGGAAGTTAAATGTTTCCATGTGATGGGATTATCCAGAATTAATGAAGAGAGATGTTAAAAACACCTATAAGAGTCCATGTCAGGTATTAGTGTAATAGTCACAATTATTCAATTTTAAAGAGTATATGATGCCAAATATATATTATAAAAAATTAAATATACAAGATTTTAGAATCATGGTAAAAATTAATTAATATTACAGTTTTTAATCAAGTGATGATGAAAATGGGTTGATAAATCATTAAATGGATGCAAAGGAATATTTTAAGAATATATGGATCTAAATAAAGGATATGTAAAGCTATCAACTTTCTATTAATCAATAAGAGAATTTATTTATTAATAAATAGTTTTGTGGATAAATAAGATTATTCACATGGTTTATGATTCATCAAAACCCTATAACATTCATGAAAATAAGGAAACTATACAATGAATTCTATCGATGATAAAAGATTTTATATGAGATATTTTTAAAGTTTAACGAAAAAATTCCCTACCACCTAAAAATTGAATATTTTGAAGAATAAATTATTTTGTTAAATACATTTCTCTAAACACATATAATCATATATAATATATGCATGTCAATAGTATATTTTTTTAATATAAACACTATAGGAAATAAGTATTATTTACTAAAAAAAAGGAGATTGGGTGTCTTAGCATGATATTCTTGAGAGAATAAAGTTTCTAAGAGGCTATTGGAAGTATATTTATACTTATAGAAGTTCAATTAAAAAATAAAGGATTAAACCAATAAAATTAAAAGTTAATTTCAATAAGTTTACTAAATGAATAGATGGTATGTTCATAAAGAAAAATTTAAATAGTTACTTGTAGTTCTATAACAAAGTAAACATCACTTTATATCCTAAATGAGTTTAGGATATATCAAAAAAAAAGGATAAAAATGTAAATATTTACATTTTGTTACCAAATGATCTCAAATAAAATGTTTAAGAAAAATTTATAATATTATGATGATAAAATTATAATGATTTCTAATTTAAAATAAAATTTACTAACAGTGTAAAATTTTATTTTTTTAAATAATGGATTTTGAAAACTTTGTTCAACAATTTGAACATTAGGAATATGATTCATAAGTATCTACATTATTCAAAAAAATCTTTATGCATAAATTTTACTCACTAAAAGAGTTTATTGGGAGAGTTTTATAAGATGGTCACATAAAAAATTGGAAAGAATTAAATAGAGATATAATGAATTTAACAAAACCCTAAAATTGAATCAAACATAATATTGATCTAGAGTTATATCATATATGATATGATTAGATGGGATATTATGTACATTTTTATAAAAAAATATAAATTTATGTTTAGGAATATAAAATGTATTGTGTTTTACAAAATATATCCTCCACAATATTAATATTCGAAATTTTCTACAAATATTTCATGAAGTTTAATGATAATTAAACTCTATGGAGAACCTAATAGAATTTTTGAACGTGTTTTAATATTATCAACATTTTATGGGAGAATGTTTTTAAGGAATTTTTGAATATGAAATTTAATGTTTTGGAGTTATGAATCTAGAAGATATGCAGTGAGGTGATCTAATTATATGTGTGGAAGTTATCATATTCTAGATGGTTGAAGAAGATTCTAATGAAGGAGATATATCTAACAGTTTTAATATTAAGAATATATGAATCTATAAGTTTATAAGTTTATAAGTGTTGATGATAAAAATTTAACCAGGTCATTAGGAGTTGGTGTATTTCGAATGGAAAGTGACAAAGGCATATAATCCATGTTATGTTTTAAATATTTAAGAAATTTTCTAGTAAACAAAATAAAAATAAGAAAAGGAAAATATATTTTAAAAATTGTAAAATCCTCCTAGTATATGGAAGATATTTTTTAGGAGTGGGAAAATGTTAAAAATTTAAAAACCTTATGAAACACAGAATATTTTCTACACTCCTAAAAAGGTTTTTTGAAAATTAAAAAACACAACTAAGGTAAAAACTTATGAAATGTATAAAATGTTTAGAGACTATATAAGTTATTTGTAAGTAATTTTACGTCTAATTTAATATTTCTTAGTTATACATATTTAGTAGTTAAATAGATTCTAGAATAAAATATGAAAATGAAGTTATATAATGAGAAGTGTTGTGAAAATTTCATTGTTATAATATTTAGATGAATATTAAATTAAAGAGGTAGGGAAATATGGATTATGGTTTAAGGCCATAAATGTCGAAATTGACTAAATATAAAATAATCAAACATGATAACTTTTTAATAGTAATTTTTTTGAAAATGTCATTGAAAAAAATGATATTTTAAAAATAAATATGGTGATCATATGAATGTTATCAGGAGAAAAGGCATATTCATATATAAAGGATATTCCCAAATCAAAGATATAGTTGTTAAAGATACATTTACCACTGTGGAGAGTATTGTGTTGATAATAATGTTATTATAGGATCTAATTAAAATTGGTTTCAAGATATACCAAATGGATGTGTAGATGAAAATTTGAAATGGGTGATTAATGAGTAAAATTATATTGAAAAACAAATTAACATTAAAATTGCTGATGATAAAGGAAAAATATGTAATTTAAAGAAGGATATATATAGTTTTAAGATACCACCCTGAGATTAGTGTGCTTGTTTTGATTTTGTTTTTATGATTTTAGAATTCAAGAAAAGAGTTTTTGATCATGTACTCTATGTGAATACATCAACAGAAGATAAATTCAAGGACATAACCTACATTAATGATATTATATTTGGTGGAAGAAAGAAGTAATTAGGAAAGAATTTGAAAAATTAATCCAATTTGAGTTTGTGATATTGATGATAGGTAAACTCAATTATTTAATTATGTTTTAATAAAATCAAAATGATGAGAATAAATTTATTTTTCAAGAAAAATATGCTATGGGGTTGCAGAAAAATGATTGATAGAAAATATTTAAAATTTATTTCAACTCTTAATCATTGTTGGAAATAAATCAGGAAGTATGAAGATTAAAAGTATGTTGATCCAAATTTTTATTAAATAATGATTTTAATATTTTATACCTGAAAGAAATAAAATCAGACATCATGTATACAATATTCTTAGATGTAACATTTCAAAGTAATCCAAATGAAGATCATTTTCACCACTATAAAAGAAATATTTATTTTTGTTCAAGATACTTTTAATTATGGATTAGTATTTTGTTGATTGAATATTTGTATATATATTGTAATGAAAATATCATGGATATAAAATAAATATGTGTAGGATTACTTTCAATTGAGAGTAAATGTGTGATATGAATTAGGAAAACATAAGAAAACACTTTTCTTTTCATAACTAGTGTGGAGTATACTTCAGAAACAAATACATCTACCCAATTTAGTTTAACTAAGAAATAATTTGAGGATATCGGTAAAAAATTGAAAGTACCTATGGTAATTTATTATGACCAACAATGTGATATTCAGATTATGTTGAACTTGATGTAACATTTTCATACAAAATAGACTGAAATAATCTATCACTCTATTAAAGAGAAGTAGAAATTAGAATTTTCAAGGAAGAGAACATTGAAACAAATAAAAAGTGGTATATTTACTAATAAAACCATTGGGAACACTATAATATGAAAATAATAAATTAAATATCTATGTTCATAAACCTCATAAAGAAAAAAAATATATTGGTGTTTCCCCTCTCACTCTATGCATTTTTTATTTAACACGGGTTCTCATGTATGAAAAAATTATTACCCATTTTTTTGTATAATGGTTATAATTTTTTGAAATTAAATAAATTAAAGAAAATTTCCGAAACTTTGATAAGTGGAATAAGAGTATCAATCTCATATAAAAGGTGATAAATATACTCTTGATGTGGATTTTTCTGTACAATAAGCACATGAAGTTAAAACCATGGAGAATAAAATTGAGAAATGAATAAAATAGGGTAATTAATATATAAATGTTTGGTTAATAAGATTTTGAATAGATATGATGGTTCAAGGTAGAAATTAATGTCTTTCTATAATAGTTTCTTTATACATATAGCATTGATAATTTAGACTTAGTGTTATAATTATTATTTATAATTATTTAGATATGTTAATGTTTAATTAGTCTTGGATTTTACTAAATATTAGAAAAGGGATAGAATTTTAGAACCTTGGAAATTCAATCATTGAATGATGGATCAAAAGTGTTGTTTTTTAATCATGATAAAAAGTATTAATGCATGCTAGAAATATTTCTTGTTAGATGTAGTATGTGTTTGGTGAATCTTGAAATAATTTTAGTAAAGTTTGGATCAACTTTGGATTTAATTATGAAAATAATTTCACAATAGTATTCTTCATGTTTTAATTTTTATTGATTAATTCATTTAATTTATGTGATAAAAATATACTATGATAATGATATAATACTCTACGATGAATTTTACTTAAGGTTAAAAATATAGGAGATGATACAACACTAGCTAGTATGAATTATGAGTCATTCATACAATAGAGAATGCATTTTTATTAAAAATGATCCTTGATCTAATAAACAATTATTTTTCCACAATGAATTGAAATCTATTATGATGGTTGTAAGGTTTTCTATCATTACTTAGAATCCATGCTATAGTTGATGGTTTTAGTTTGGTTGAATATACGAGGTTAATCCATAATAATTTTCATTATTCTATAAAATTTGGATTTAAATAATAACTAAAATATAAATCCTATAATTTAAGAGGATTAATAAGAGATCATTCGATGTTTTTTTTGTTTTATATAGTAATCAATGGTCATTATACCATAAGTTATGGTCATACTTTGCGGTTTAGATGAGAACAGAGAAATAAATAAATCTACTGTTTTAATACATGAATATTTTCCTTGATAGTGGGAATTATAATTAAACCCTAATGAATGTTTTTTTAAGTCCATTATTGTTTTTACATGTTTCATATATAGATAGATGATTTTAAAAAAGTTATACGAGGTTATTAAAAAGAGGAGTTAAAGAATGTGTAAGAGAGTACACAACATATTGATAGAACCATTGAAGATCATGATTTTTTAGAAAAAGAGAGTTATTTTGGAAGAATTATAATGTTATTGATGATTTTATTTCATTTTTAAAGAATAATTTGAAGGAAAAAGCTATTTATGTAATTTGTTTTTGAATATTTTATGTATATTAGTTGTGAGAGACCTATATTTTTTACTTTATTTATGAATTTATCTTGAAACAAATTGGGGATAGGTAGAAATAGAGAGTTGCTAGTGGAATTTATAGGGAGATTATATAAAAATATTGTAATCATGGTAGTGTATTAGTCATTTATTGGTATATTGACAAATCATCCCTGTATTCTCCCAGTTCATAGACCATTTTTTAAACCAAGTAAAATATTTGTATCGCTTAATTTATGTTCTATTTTTAGATGTTGAGTAATCTTGTTTTAAATTAACAGTTTCATGTTGTAATTTATAAAAAGGGGAAAATATATATTATAAATAGGTTTTCTCAACAATAATTTACAAACATAGGGTATTATGGTTCTCTTGGTTTTAAAAATTAGTATTAGAGACAAAAGGTTAATTATTGAAGAATCTGTCTTAGGTTAATCTTTGATATGGAGAACAATGTCAACATAAAACAATTTCATATATTATATGGATACAATTTTTAGATATATATGAACCATATGATATCACATATATGAGCTGTTAGAATTAATTGTTTCTCCACTAAAATATATAGAATACATTTAAGCCATCCTACTAATATAAATTTAAATTAAACAGATAATAAACTTGTTAAAACAACTGAAAGGAAAAAAAATCATTATCAATATCTCTATAAAATCATATGTATATGAATACGATGATTTTTATATACACTATATATATATGGGAAATTTTTTCCAATATTTACAAAGGGGAAAACAATGTTAGGGAGGAAAAGTTACAAATGTTTTATAACAAATTCATAGATTCAAAGTTATATCCAAATGAAAGCATTGATGGTTTATTTAATTTTATCATTGAGGTAATGGGTCCAATAATGGACTTGGTTATGAGATAAATGATGTTGTGAGAGTGAATAATATCTTAAATACATTATCACCTTTTTATAATCTTGAGTTGCTGCTACTCAAAGAATGACACTTGGTAGATATTTCACTTGATGATTTGAATATTATATTGGTTTCCAATGAGATAAATATTAAAATAAAAGGTATATAAATCTATTAATACATGAATATAGAAGTAAAAAAAAATAAAAAAACTTGAATTAATCAAGGAAATGATAGGGAATAATAAGCGAGTTATGAATTTGTCTCACTCATTTCTAGTAAATTTAAGTGAGGCAATGAAAGATTTGAATGAAAGATTCCATTATCTTGTTTCAAGTGTGGAAATATTATATATATATATATATATATATATATATGAAAAAGGATTCCAAGTCTTCTTGACAGTAATGAGGGTGAGGGTGAATACTCACAAAACTAATAAAGTAATGTTTCCCCTAAATGAAATTTAAAATATATAAATTCATCCAAAATAAAATTTTAATGAAATGTTTTGGTTTAAAAGGTGGAATACAATGATTATATTTTTCTTGAATAATGTTTAATTGAGTTTAAATCAAGTTTAAAGGATTATATAATGTTAATATTTGAGAAAACATAATTTTAAAATGAAAAATAAAATAAATTAAATGGCGTGATGGATCTTAATAAGTAGTTTTATATTGATATAGAAGATTTGGATAATAAAATAAAGAATAATAATAAACTTAATAAATTACTGGAGGAAAATTCAAAGAATATTGACCAACTAAAAGCTGAAATAACTTATTTGGTGATGTTTTTTGAAGAATAATTCTACAGATAATAAAAATATAATAATTTATTTATTTTAAGTTGAAAATTGAGGATAAATATAATAAAATCAATGATATTAATATTTCTATCAAGTAATAATAAAATGTTATTTAAATTAAGGAATAATAGGTATTTTCCTTGAAGAAAAATCTTAAAATTTAATTGAAATCAAGTGGATATAATAAAAACAACAATATAGTGAGTTTTTTAATAAATAAGTGAATGAAACAGTTAAAATAGGCACAAAGAGTTTGGAGAACTTCTTGAATAATCAATAGAAAAATAAAATTAAAAAAATTTCAATTGGATTTGAAAGTATATCTTCTAAAACTTAGAAAAATGGATTAATAGAGAAAAAAAAGTAAAATCTATGAGATAACTCTCAATCATAAATGGTTTCTAAAAAACTAATATTTTTTCTAAAGGTTGGAAACATTTAGAGTGATAATGGTAAAATATTTACGCTAATATAGAGATAATTATATTCTTAATTAAGTCAAACCGTGGTCTATTATGATGAGTAAAGGATTTATTTTGAAGGAAAATCACTATGAAGTGAAAAAAATGGAATAAGAATTTATCCATCATTGAAAAGAAGAACTTTTTTATAGATATTATTTTTATGACTATAATTTTGGTTATAAAGATTTGATTATATGAAAATAAGCTTTAACAATGGAAGATCAAATATAATAGAGATTAATGGAATGGACATGATATAATTAGGGAATAAGTTTTCTCTATTAGAAGAGGATGTGGAATACTTCACTACCCATGTTGATAATAATGAAGAGTGACCCACTTATGTATTTTATTAGTCATAAGTCATCTTTATAACTTTAGACTAAAATTGAAATTCAATAGGAAGGATTACATGATCAAAAGGAAAAAGGGAAATTTAGTGATATAAGGATGAATAAAAAATGGTAATATCTATTAAGGAGAGATCATAGAGAATTATTTATTTCACATAGTGTAATAAGATAATAAATTATGGAATTAATGATTTGGGCATGTTTGTGATCAAATATTGTATTTTTTTCTTCAGATATTAAACTTATTATAGAAATTTTTAGTTTTTAAAATAGATAGGGAAAATACTTGTGATACTTGTATTAGAGAAATTATGGTGTGAAATACCTATAGTAAAGAGAATAAAACATCCCCACACTTCGTTTAATTGGGTTCATTGTGACATTTGTGGTCTAATAACACATTCCTTAAAAAAAATAGAAAAATATTTCATCTTTTTTGTGGATGACTATAATAGAATGGGATGAAAAATTTAATAACCCACAGTATTTGAGTTAGTGTTTTTCATTTTTTAGTTCATTAATTGTTAAAATTTTGAAAATTTAATTTTAAGAATGTTTATAGGGAAATGGAGGGAAGTGGGGACGATGAAAAATGGGAGTTAGTATAGGAGTATCATTGAGTAACTAGAGATGTGGTACCAGGTACCCGATGTCATATATTGTTGGTTTCAAAGGCTACTGGTCTAGTCAGTAAGTATTTGGTGAGTCTATATTTTTTAGAAATGTAAGTTTCACAACTTAAAAATATTAAAAGTTTAGTTACACAAGTCGGAAGGAGAGACAATTATATTTGTCATGTTGAATGATAATCATAAAATCACCAATGATGTTAGAGTAGTGAGTGAAATTCCCTTCAGAGGATCCTTTTTTGGCAATACAATCTTGAAGTTGATTTGCTTCATGGAAACTATGTGTAATGACTAAGTTCATTGAAGTGATGGTACCCAGGCATTTGGTCCATTCTTTTGTGAGCTTCCAAGCTGGGTGAATCTGAACCAGTCTAACTGCTTTAACAATTATGGTTGAATCACTTTAAAACTAGACAGAGTTCTGACTTCTTTGCCATGAAATTTCAACATCTTTAATAAATCCCTACATTTCCACCTCAAGTGTTATGGCATAGCCACATGGACCATGTTCCCTCTCAATAAAATCACCGTTGTGATATCTGAATGAAATTTTGTTGATACCTTAATTTCTTTGTTAAATTAGTGGTAAAATAGTAATTTTAGTTTAAAATTAATATTATAATTGAACCTTAACTTAATTTTTTTTTTCTAATTTGGAACCAGGGTACCTCCAAAACTCATCTCCCAAAATTAAAATCCTTTAATAAGTGATCTTTTCATTAATATTACACCAAAAAATTGATAATCTACCACAAGTGTTCGTCTTTGATGAATCTAATGTAGGGGTACCTACTCTTACCTATTTTTACTAATATTTTATTGTCATAGTCATAATCCCAAATATATTTTCTGATGGTTTCAATAAATTTTCACCACCAGTAGTTTTTCTCTGATAAATCATTTACAGTATCTCATAATTGGTGATATTAAGGTAAACACCCCTCATTTTCTTCCTAATTTATAGTTCTCTTCAATTAAGTAAGTCAAATAACTAGATTTACATATTCTAGGATGGTCACATTCAATGATTCACAAGATACCTTCTACCACTAATCTTATTTAGAATGTTCAATATAGTTTTTTATAAGATACCCCTCCACTCTCTTATATATTTATAGTGTAATCATTATGAGTGGCATGAGACAAAGTGAAACCTAATATAAATTAAAATTTTCTCCATATAAATGTTCTCTTAATTTTTTTCTTAACATGAGTTATGATTTTGTTGATTATTTCCTACTATAGAAATTAATATCCCTTATTTGTTCTTTATTCTATATGATTCACTTTATATGGTTTACTAACAATATTTTATTTTTCTCGAATATTAAAATATTACATACTAGATTTATTATTTTTATAAATATATGTGTATTTTCTATATTTTGATTCAAAGTTAGTGGAAGGGAAATTATATTTTGATAAACTATTTACAAGTTCCTCATTTTTGATATTGGATCTAGGGAGTGTCAAAAGGAAGTTCCATGGTTACATTATATATATATATTTAACCTTCTCCCTAATTATATTTTCCATCTATAAAGAGGATGTGCTCCCTTCATCGACACTTTTTTCTTTATTTGGGTGTATATAGTCGAAATTCATGTGTATCTTCCATCTTTGGTTTGACTAAGAGGATATATCTTCTATTCTGGTTTCTAATCTATGTTGGAACTCAGTATGGTCAATTACACCATAAACCAGAAAACATGTGGGACTAGAAATATTTAGTTATAGGTTTATTTATTTAGTTTTAACCCCTTATGTAATAAGAAAACATTATTATTTTATTTCTTATTTATCCTTATTTATGACACAACTATATACACTTGGTATTATAATGGATAGGTAGGGGTTTGGTTGTGATCACCTACTAGTTATGACGTATTCACCCCATACATGTATCCCTTGGGATGTTCAAATACCTTTTATTGCATTATATAGTTAAGGATAAAGTAACAACACATGAGGGATATTAGGAGTTGGATATGAGAGAAATGGTGGAACTTTTGGATTATTTTTTGGATGGTTAAAGAATGAATAACATAGGGGGTTTTGAGTGTTATTTTTTGGGTACCTCATGATAAACCTTCACATAACTTCCCTTTGATATTATTATATTTTACTTGGGATTTATATAAGATAATTATATTCAGTTATGTCTAGTCTATGGTTTATTTGTGTGTTCTGAACTATACATGTATTGAATCTGGACACACATATATATTCCTATTTATATTATTATCAATGAATGATAGGTATCATTTAGAGTAATGGTTCACTTTATTTATAGAAAAGTTTTATTTTTTAAAATAATTATGTACAAATGGGTTAATATAATTTTTGGATAGATTTATCATGTTAACAACCTATTTTAATATCTATATGGGAAAATCCCATACTATTTAACCCTAATATAACCCTTAGTATTTTTCCAACCTATAGAAATTTAGATTCATGTCTGAGGTCTAGTGGAGAATTAGGTCAACAAATTATGATCTTGAATGGGATAAATAAAATGGTATCAAACCCCATATTGGGTGGTCAGATTTATCATTAGTTAAAATATTATATTGCTAAGACTGATAAAGTTAACTATAAATATCATTGGACAGTTTAATTATGGTGGAATACTAAGTTACAAGTTATAGTCTTGGGTTTGATTTTATCCCCCATTTTTTTCAAACATATTGATATCTTAAAGAAGAAGGTGAGAATAAAATTAGTAGTTGATTGGATATTTTTTTTTATATTTTCACCACATAAATCATGTACAAACTTAGGTGTTTATTGTTATTTTCTTTAGGTGAAGTTTTTTCTAACTTTTTGGAATGTTTAGAAGAACATGGAATGAGTTTTGAGGTTGAATACTTATTTTTTAAATATTTTTTAGGTTTAGGTGATATCGCCACACCATGGATGTACATGAAAGAATTTTGAAGATGGTATGAGTGGATAAAATGGATAGGTTGAAAAAAAAATTAATTTTTAGATTCCATGTTTTAAATAAAATGTTTTGAACATACCATTGTGAAGTGTAGAATACAACATAATAAAAAAATAGGGAGATGGTTTTATGAAATGGGTGTGTCTATGAGGTTTTGTTTAATAAATTTCTATATGGGAAATTGTGAATCCTTAACATAATTTGGAGGTAACTGTTGTGGCATGATGAAGAGTAGTTGTTTGGTAGTTGAAAAGATGAAGAAATTGTTGTTGTCTATTATTGGTGGATATTTCTTGAAGTAATTTAAGTATTAGGGATACTTGTTTTGAATGGTGGAATGGATTTGTTAGTTGTGTGACATTTGAAGCAGAGATATTCATGCTATGGAACTTGTTGTGGTGGAAAAAATAATACCTATATGAAATGATGAGTGGAGAATTTTCTATAGTATAGGGCATTTTGTGAGTAGTTTCAAAGAAGTTTAGAATTTTTAGACTGAAACAGTGTACAACATTCCATGGTGAAAGTAATTTTTAGTGAATGGTTTCTTAAATTGAATAAAACACACCATGGTTAAGGAAAATTAATCCCTTGTTAGAATATAGTTTCTAGATTTTGAGTGGATTTAATGATGTGGATCAATTGATCACAAAAGGATTATTCACACTTGATCTCTAATATCTATATTCAAATCAATGGTGATAAAGAGATCCTGAATTTTCTAAAGTATAAAAAGGAATAATTATTTATTTTTAAGTGGTTGATGGTAATTATTATTTTGAATTCAAATATGAAATTTAAATTTGATGTACAAGAACGATGCTTCTACTAGAAGATATGATATTTTATAGTGATATGTAAATATTGTAAGGAAGGAAGTGAGTTGATATGTGATAAAAATATATATAATCAAATTAAAAATTAAATATATGAAAGTGTATATATAATATACTCAATATTATGAAATTATAATAATAATAATAGTAAGATATAGAATAATGACAACTCGAAGGATGACTTATCTGGTTAAATATTCTTATATCGCTAAAATAATTTCTATTATTACATCTACGTATGAAGAAAATTTTACAGAGTTGAGATACTTTTTTTATATTAATATTTTATGTATAAACCCTGATCTCTGTAATAAACATGTTGATACTAGTAGACCTTATGATCTCATGTGAATCTTAATCATTCTTGTGATAAGCCTTCTCTTTTTGAGTGGTAAAGCTTGGAAATATATTATGAATACTGTGAATGTGTATTGGTGTGTTTGAAAATTATCATTAATATCAATTTGATAGGTGTAAAATATTATTTCATGAAGAGATTTAAAAATAAATTGAAATAACTGATTCATCCCTATCAATGATTTCACACTAATCTTAAGGACCTTTTCAAGTTGTAATGGAGCCCAGTTCCCTTAGTTGTTGAAATGTCATTCAAATAAAAATAGTTACTCTTTTTTTGGAGTTTGTTGTCTATGAAATTATAATACAGAGATGAAGAATTTAAATTTAGGGAAAAAATGGGCACTCCCACTTTTTATTTAAAAAACTATTATATATGGAAAGACCATATGTTTTAATATTTAATTTTAATAAATTTATATGTATTAGAGGTTGAAACCAAAGAATTTGTTCCTCATACTAAAGGTATTTATATGATGAAAACTTATAAAAAGAATACAAATAATTATTCTCATGATAAAAATGTAATTCCATCATTAGTTTGAGAGAAAAAAATTCTAAAGTTTAATGGAATCAAGGAAGTTTTAAGAATTTGGAAAAAACCAAAATATAGATCCCATATGAATTATACCGGGACATTTGGGGTGGTGGTGAATCTGTGTACCCAACTAATAATATTTTTTTATTTTCTCTTTAAGTACCGATTTTTTCACTCAAACCTCTTCCCTATTTAAGTGGTATGAATCTATTATTGTGTTCTCAACCTATAACCAAGTATACAATATATAATACAACAAGAATAGTTAAACACCATATTTATAAGATTCATTATCATTGTGAGATACTAATCATTTTTATGTAAAATTTCTTTCAATTACACATATTTTATTATCACTAATAATTGTAGTGATTACAAGTGTAGTTAAATTATCACACATGTGTCGGGTAGGTATCATCCACTTTACTGTAATATCATTATTTATACTATAACCACCAGTTTTTCAATGGTGTTATTTAGATATGCACTAAAGTTTATTAAATAATCCTTATTAAACCAATAAACATAAACTCAACAACTATATAATAATAATAAAATATAGATACATGTTGGTATTATTCTCCATTATGCTCACTATGATTTTTGATTCATAGTAGTTCTCAATCTTTAGGAGTCCTGATGTAGAAGAAAGAAAACACACACAACATCAATATCTACTTCTCAATTTTTTTATTATTCTTCTTATTATTCTTGTATAATATAACAATTATTCAAGAATTTTTTTTTATTTTTTCTTTATCCCTTTTTCAACCGATGATACATATTCTTGGTAGGACTTCTGTTGAAGGCACTGATCTTCTTTCTGTATATTTTGGATCCAAAGAATGTCCAGTATCATCCGAATTGAGACTCACTCACTCAATCTATCTCCCTCCATATCTCTCTATTCCTATCTCTATATATCTTATTTTTTAACTTTAAAAAGATATATAAAAAATCATGTAGTCAAAAAATCAATTCTATTTTTTCTTCTCATATTTCTATTTGATGTGAATTGTGAATATTTGTTTCTTCTTTGAATAAGAAAACTATTATATTACTATATTTTTAAAATTCTTTCAATATCATGTTATGAAATATATTTATGTATTACTATAATTTCAAAATTTAAATCATGGAATCATTGACATATTAAAACACACAAATTTATGATTATTATCTCTAAATATTTTGAAATATTCCTCACATTAAAATATCATGGCCTTCTCATTTTCTTCTTCCATATAGTCTACATAATAAATAATATCCACATATACATGAATACTCATATAGTACAAAGATCATAGTTATGGTAGTTTTCCCCAAACTTGTGACAAAAATCATATATAGATTTATATTATTCAAGATATAATATTATACCCTCTAATTATCCAAATTAGCAGCTTTCAAAATAATTTCACTCTAACTTATAAACATATATAAATCTCATGAATTATATCTTTATGATGTAAAGTGATATTTAAAAATGCATTCTCAAATTAAAATAACATATATTTTGATATTTCACATGTATCCTAATGCATCTACATCATCATAATTATTCTATACTATATTTAATCTTTATTTTTGTGCAAGATATTTTTTTTCCAAAAATTCCATTCGAAACTCATAGCTTCATCAAATAGTGATAATCCCATACTGTGTATTGATTCATGTGGCCTCATGTTTGTAAGTTACCAAAGTGTTGAGAATCATATGGAATAAATTTTATTTTTCACCCTTGGTGACTAATCCTTTTCATTCAATACCCTATAATATTCAATTTCACTCAATCTATATATGCACATTCATATATGATTACTTAAATTTTTTTGGAGAATGAAGTAAGGGGGATCAAATATATGAGAGATATGGCCGATGGATCAACCATATGGTATAGATTCACTATATGGACCATGAATCGTGCGATCACTAAATCAATAATGTGTTATGTGGTCAGTTAATCTACTATGTGGAATGCAATCACTAAATGAACTACAAGGGCTGTTTAACCATATTGCTTGATCGAATGTGTGACATGCGGTCACTGGATTGATCATGTGAATACAATTTTATTCAACCTTTCAATATGTATCTGTATTCAAGATGATGAGCTTGTGAATCAATCATGGTAGTTGTTTCATTATAAGAATATTTTCTCTCCTCATTTATTAACATAAAACTATGAGATCGACTAACCAAGAACAAACCTATTAGATAAAGTTAGTTGTCAACATTTGCATTCCTTGAATGAAGAATTTTTTAGATTTCCATAACATTCAATTATGGATGGACAATTTTAATTTAAATAAAAATACTATATTGATTTTAGCACTGCTCGATCTCTGCTTAATGTGAAAACCTATTCTGGTAGCATCCCAATAAATATCTTTAGGTGCTGTTACCCTCCCATGGCTTCCCGTGCTAACCCATTCATGAGAATCCAATCACCCCCTTTCCTCTAAAAACACCATACCAAACAACCCACCTAATATCTATACACATTATTCCTATTTATCTAATGAAAGATCCTCCTTGTTGGTCTAGGTAGGGCTTCCCTAAATCCCAACATGTTATTGTATTGGGATGATTGGGTGACAATTATAGGACTTAACATAATATTTTTCTTATACATCATTATAAAAAATTCCTTTGTAAAATTAAGAATAACCATCCACTCAAAAAATTCAACAAACACTATCCAACAAGTTTAACCATATTAAAATAAACTCATATTCACATAAACTCTCATTCCTCATAT
The DNA here is from genome assembly GCA_963277665.1 of Viscum album. Lineage (NCBI taxonomy): Eukaryota > Viridiplantae > Streptophyta > Magnoliopsida > Santalales > Viscaceae > Viscum > Viscum album. Next base: position 1,973,503,492 of record OY728151.1, read on the forward strand.
ATGAATAGAATTTTTCAAATTAATCTCTCACTTTCACCCATGCCATCCAATACTCATATTGAAATCAATTTTTACACCATGGAATCCTTATTATCATCAAATACAGCCATTAGTATAAAAATTTTATGTTTTTTATCAATAAACTTAAGAAAGTTTATGGAAATATTCATGTTTTGAACTCATTTCTTTCACCCCCTTTTTGATAAAAAATAAAAATATAAGGGTAGGGAGATTTATTTACCCTAATTCACTTTACACTTTTGATTTTTTATTTTTTTGTATCAATTGAAGGAGGATTAACATCACATGTACACTTATCTAGGGGCCTTAAGTTACACAACTCTAATTATATGTGGGCTTACCCAGTGTAGAAAAGAATAGTGAGTAACCAAGGTATTTAAATTTGTACATTAAATGATCCTACATGTGATACTTTTTATAAAAATTTCTTTTGTGGGATGTATAAAAAATATACCGTGTGCAAACTTAATCAAAAAATTTATAAGGCTCAAGTAAAAGATATATGACACTCCCGTTGTCTCTATTCTCTCATTAACCAACAATCCTCCTTTTTAATTTTTTTTAAACATTTTAAAGTTGGAAAGGGTGATTGTAATACCTCATCAAGAAAATACAAAATATGTGGCCTAGATTTTAGATTCACTCAAATAGGAGTTTATAACAAGTCTCCCTTGAATAGAGGACCCATTCCTTCATCATGGTTAATTATCTTTAAATGTATTGGAACTCCTTGAACATGTAATTAATTACACAATTTAGGATCACTATACTTTATTCATAATATATTTAAACATTTTTCATAATAAAACAAATTATTAATACCATTTTTTTAAGAATTCCTATGGAATTTTCCTCCAATTTTCCTATACTTTTCTCAACATATATTAGAACATTAAAATTGAAAAATTACTTATTTTGAGATTTATAATTATCCTTGAGTATTCCTTAAATGTTTAAATTTATTTATTGATAAAAAATCAATTTCTACCCCGTATTTTCTAGGATTTTATTTTGTAACCATGAACGATAGAGGATAACCTCATACCTTTTCATTGACATTACCTCATGCACTATAAGATCCCATATTCTATTTGATGTGGGGAACCTTTTTTTTCAATTAATTTCCTTACTTTTATCCTTATAAATGGACCTAATAAGGTTTTGGATGAAATAAGGGTGTATGAGGCTTGTTTAGAGCCTAGATATGAATATTATAGTGGAAACAAGAGGGCCATATGGTTAGTAGAAACCATACAACCCAGTTTGGACAGTTAGGCCAAACCGTGCTGGGTGATCTTGTGAATTTTTCAAGAGTAACATGGTTTAATAAAACCATGACACTAGGACACACAACTATGCATGTATGAGATAGTGGGTTCACATGGGATGTACACAATTTATCTAACCATGCACTATAAGCTACACGAGGGGTGCCTTGGGACAGATATGGGTGCACTATTAGTGAAAAGTTTAGCCAACCATGTGATGTTTAAAACTTGGGAGAAGTGAAAATTTTACCCCCATTGCTTTTAAATATCACCCTATATTCTTTATCCTCTCACACACAACAACCCACACTCTTGGAGATATCTTCATTCCATATAGGCTAGTCTTTGAGGGATTCTCTCCATCCGATGTACGATCAATGCTCCATTAGTCTTGTTGGATCCCCAACAATACGCTTTCTAATAATTTGGATCCTTTTTTCATTCTTCTTACTATTGAAAGAGTTTTCTTTTTTGTGAGAGGTCATATGCTCTATTTTAAGGGTGTTCATATATTTTTCTATTTTCTTATGATTTGGATCAAACTAAAGGTTAATACTAGACAAGTGTTCTACCATATGCTTAAGGTAGGCAGTATATACCTTTTACCAAAGGTTTAGCTATCTATTTGGATTCTGACATTTTGATTCATGTAAAAACTTCTAGTTATTGCTCCTAAATTAAATGATAAGCCTTAAAACAATTTTTTCTTCTAATATGGGTATCCCTTATATCACTTAATTTTGGTTCTAGGTTGTTAACCTCAACCCGAGCCACCCATGTGGTGTGTTCCTTTATCTTATCTTTGTTAATCCACCCCTTTAGTTGTGTTAGCTCACCACCCTTATAGTGGAAGCCTTTATAAATTAAATGAGTTGGTTGGAGAGGATCTTTCCTCCTTTTCCATGTTATTAAATGTTATTAAAATGATTTAAATGTTTGGTTAAATTATAGTTGTAAATGGGTGTGGATACTAACCTAGACCTCATCTTCTATTATATTACTTGATTGATACTGAAATATAATGGTATGGAACTGACTTATTTCAATGGTATATAACCTGTTACTTATCAGTATGGCACCGACCTATGATTATGGATGTATGAAACCTATTATTGGTTTGTGGAACCTATTATTGAGATATGGAACCTATGATTATTGAGGTATGGAATGTATGATTATTTAGGTATAGAACCTATACATTTTAGTATAACACTAACTTATTAGAAAGGCATGGCACCTAGGAAATCATGGAATGACATTAGATATGTATCATGTTATGGAACCTATGAAACCTATGTATGATTACTTATGGTATGAAACTGATGAAGAGGATTGAGGTATGGAACCTATGACTCCCGTATACTTTTACATCTCCGGATATAGGTCACCCTCATTCTAGACATTGGGACTTAACCCATATAGGTCTATTAATCCTATCACATGTGGCTATGCCAAGCTGTTTACCACCTATTAGTGATACGTCAAATATTTATTTATTATCATTTGATTTATCCTATTATTATTAAATATTTTTCTTAGGGACCTATCATATCTATTATTCATTTTACTACTTAACTATTATACCTAAACATGGTTATGGTTTATATACATAGGTTATATTTGTTATAGACACCATTGGTGGTGGCCTACTGAGTTTTTATCAAACTCTATTATGTTGTCTAAGGTACCCATGCATACTTTGTGGATGAAGGTTGGGACAAGGGAAAGAGACAAATTGTCAATGCTTTATTAGTTGATGCATGGGAGTATGGGGGAGAAATACCGAACTATGTCTCATGATGCTATCTAGAGATAATTATTTTTGTTATTTTTTGGTTCTTTTTATATACATGTATTATACTAGATTCTTTCTTACATGTTTCCTATTTCTTTTGATTTAGATACATAGAATTACATCATTTTATATATGGATATAGATATGAATTTTGATGACTCTTTTATTATTATCATCTAGATGTTTACCTTCCACTATTGTTGATATTATGATTCCACTATTTATTCAGTTATTACTCCACTGTTCTACTCTAAATACAAGGTTATATTATCCCCACTATACCACCTTTGTCCCTCACTGCTATTTGGAAGCCTCTAGCATATGGGGTGGTATGATAGAGGCCATGTGAGCCACTGGCTTGAGGATCCATTTAGTGGCTCCTAGGACAAGATGTTACAAATTGGTATCGAATGTTTATTTTATTTACCTTAATATTTTGGTATTGTAAAAAAGAGCCTAGGATATGTCATAATTTGGTAATGAGACTATTATTTGGATTAGATAACCCACATAAAGATAAAAGCCAAATTACCTTGAATGGGACTTGATGTTCTGAATTTTTCTTATTATAGTTGATTTGATTTAACTATTGGGTGACACACATTATGTGTGATGTTATTATTATTATTATTTTGGATTAAATTTTATCCTTATCCTAATATTAAAAGGAATCATAGATAATGAATCATTTTAGGCACATTATAGGATTATTATTCCATGAATTATTCCATGCCATATAGGCTGCATTGCCGGCCTACAAGATACTTGTTTTCTATGCCTTGAGTGACATATCTACTATGAAACTAACATTTTTGAAGGAAAAATGATATTATATAATGGGTTATTAAAGTGTCTGAATTAACTTAAAACGTTTTTTCAACATATTTTGATGATTCCACCATAATTAACCAATTATTACATGTTTGAGTTATATAACCGAGGTTACGTAGACTGAAACCTTAGTTTATTTGGAATACATGAATGAATGTTTTAATCTAAAGAGTTCATATACCTATATAGGTTGGAAATGATGATTCATTTAGTTAAACTAGATTATTATAGCTATTACATTCTGCTATCTAATGTAAAGGTCATGATATAGTTAAATTATCTTCCGATTTCAATTTATAAAGCATGTACTTGTATAAATCGGTAATGCTACTTTAGTCAATTGATATATTATGTAAATAAAAAAATAGATAAATCTTAAAATTCTAATATGGTCACCATTAAATGGGGATTCCAATTGAAATTTTATGGGTGTTTCCCTCTATAATTTTAAATTTATGGTCTATATACCAAGAACATTATAGTGAAATAGAGAGCTTGACCCAGACCCAAACCTAATAGTGGCTGATAGATAATGTTTTTTGTGTTCTTTATGATCATTTCTGTCCCTAAGAAATAGATTTAGGAGCATACATAGGGGTATGAATATTAGATAAGAAGGGTTTTACTTATCCTATTCTTGTATCTATGATGTTATCATTGTTAAATTATATCTATGTCAGGTGCTTGATGTTTATAGGGCTATGAACCATGGCTTCCTTGAGTTGTTCTCTAGGAGGGTGGTGATGAGCATGATCTAAAGGTGGTGGGACCTGAGTGATCAGCGTTATCTTATGTAGTTCCACATATGGAACCTTCTTATATTTCATACATGTGTGATGATATTTGGTTCCAAGGGGAGTTTTTGTGACTTTTGCTGACTATACAGGGAGCTCCGCGACCTACCCCTTCTATGAGAGAGTCGATGCATAAGTTTCAGCAGTAACATCCACCTACTTTTTTAAGTGATAGTGGCCCCTAGGCTATAGAGTAATGGATTAATATTTTCTTATCTATCGTAGATAACCTTGATACACATTCTGAGTGTAGAGTGAAGCATGATACATATATTCTTTTTGGATCTACCAAATGTTGATGGGGTATTCTAAAATTGGAAGGTCAGTATCGGGACGTGATTTGGAGGTATATACAATCTATCTTATTTGAATATTTCTTCCCTGAGACCCTAAGGGATGAATGTGATAGGGAGTTCATGAACCTAAAAGAGGGTTTGATATATGTTATGGATTACTCAGCTCATTTTAGATATCTTCATCACATTTTGACTATCTATAATATTGTTTATCCATAAAAAGAGCGTCATTTTGATGATGGGATTAAGAATCCTATACGTTTTTAGGTGTTTGGGTTTTGATTGAATATCATGTGAGATATAATAAACTTGGTACTTATTACTGAAAGAAATTTGAGGGAGTATGGATGTACGAATCTGAGTGGATCAGCTTCTCGACCCAGTATTGAAATATCTAGAGGCATGAAGCATTGGTTCTAGACTAATCATAAGGGGATTACTAGTCAAAGTAAATGTACTAGAAGTTTTGTGGTCTTTTATTAGTGTGGATAGTAGTGGCACATGAAACCTCAGTGTGAGAGGGACCTGATTGAGTTCTTATCCTATGGAAGGATGGTCCATTTACAATGGTTTTGTAGAATATTCCCTTCAATTACCTATGAGATAGGATCAAAACTGACTCTAGGTCTTAGATAAGGATCAACAGCTCCACATCAGGTAGGGAGCTAGAGTGCTACCGACTGGTCAGGTCGAGGAGGTGGTCATGATTAATGGATCCAAACAATAATTGTGAAGATTCTGCCAAGAGGTCATGCTCAAGGTAGTCATGTTATATATTTGGGCTATGGAATGGTCTAGAATTATGCAGTGAAACATGTGACGGGGGAGTAAAGTCCCAGTCCCTTTACAATTTGTGGTCTGATTTTAGTAATATATACCTTGGTATCTTTTTTTTGTTAAAATGTATTCAAATTACTTTATCTCCATTGATATCATGTAAATCATCATGCTTGAGATTCAATACTTTTGTGAAGTGATTAAACTTGACACTCCCTTGGGTATATTTTCAGAGAGTGTATGTTATTGTATGGAGTGCCCCTTTAGATAGGTGGTTATAATTTATTGTGGAACTTATTTTTCCAAGAGATGATGGTATTTCATGTTATACTTGGGATGGATTGGATGATTCCTTATCATTCCTACATGGATTTCTATCATTAGAGTGTGATGTTTACATCACCAATGGGTGGGAATTAAATTTAAAAGGGTGAATGGGGTGTACAAGCAGGTAGAGATGGACCAAAGCTTCCTGGGTTGAGTGGAATGACAAACCAGATTGCTAGCATTTATATGGATGATTAGATAATGAATCAGGACAAATTTCCTCCTATAGTAAATCATTTTAGGGATGATTTACTATATGAATTTTTTAGTTCACCCCCCGAGCGAGAGGTGGATTTATCAAATGAGATGGTTCCAAGATCTACACTGATTTCCATTTCTCATAATAGGATGGTCACTAATGGGTTGTAGGAGATGAAGAGATAACTAGAGGAATTAGAATTTTAGGGTTTTATATAGACTAATACTTCTCCATGGGCTTCACTGGTCCTTTTCTCCAAGAAGGTGGAAAAACCCTCATTCTTTGTGGGGATTACCTGAAGTTGAATTAACACATTGTAAAGAACCAATATCCTTTTCATCGTATAGATAACCTATCAGTTTAGATATGAGGAGATTAGGTTTTCTCAAAGATTTATTTGAGGTTAGGGTATCCCTAGGTATGTGTTTGACCTTCAGACACACCTCATACAATTTTCCGTAGTATGTATGGTCTTTGTGAGTATCTAGTAATTCTATTTGGTATCATGAACATGCCAACCATTTTCATGGATCTAATGAATCTGGTTTTCCCCCCGTATCTAGATTAATTTGTGATGGTCTTCATAGATGACATATTGGTGTATTCTCATACTCAAAACAACCATGAAAAAAAATCATGAGATCATTCTAAATACACTAAGTGAGAACCATCTATATGATAAGCATTATAAATTCCCCTTTTAAATCAATAAAGTTCACTTCCTGGGTCACATTATCTCAAAGGAAGGATTATATGTTGACCTAGAGAAGGTAATAACTATAGTCACTAGGAAGTATCCCAAGATATTTTTGATAAAAATATTATATTTGGGATAGTTGGTTATTACATACTCATTTTATAAGAATTTTCACACCTATAATAACCTTTTATGAGATTTAATAAGAAGGGTGTGAAGTTTGTATGTCCAAAAGACTTTAATATAGTCTTATAGGAGCTAAAAGGGTGATTGAATTTAGTTCTGATCTTGATTCTACAAGAGTTGGGTAGAAGATATACAGTCTGTTGTAATGCATCAGGTGTCTAGATATGAGTAGTTTTGATATAGGATGATTGAGTCATGGTGTACGTGTCTCATCATTTGAGAACACAAGAGTGGAATTACCTATCGCATGATCTCAATTTGGAATCTGTTATTCACACCTTGTGTTGTTGGAGGCATTACCTATTGTGAGAGATTTGTTTGGGGTTTATAGACCACAAAATCCTCAAGTATATCTTCACATAGCATGAATTAAAACTTAGTTAGAGAATATGGCTTGAATAACTAAAGTAGTTTGACTTTGATCTTGCCTATAGGCATGGGAAGGAAATTATATAGCAGATGCTTTGATCCAGAGGAATAAAACACAAATAATTCAAGAGGCCAATAATGAGTGGTATCTTATGGATCTATTTTATGAGATTTAATTATATATTCAAGACCATCATGGAATGCATATAATAAAATTATTGTTAGTAACCTCTTAAATTATAGAGAGAGTAAAGATGAGGCAACTATCTGATCTATAGGGCTTGGTCCTAATGGAAAATATTTTTGGTGAGGACCTACCGCCAGACTAGATTTTTGATAATAAGGATGTGTTTCACATTCATGTATGTGTCTGGATTCATAAATACATCCATGAGGAATTTATGTGAGAGTATCATGATTCTACTTGGGTGGTACGTACTAGTCTTTTGAGTATGTATGGTGACTTGTGTCACCAGTATTGGTGGCCTGGTATGAAAAGGAAAATATATGGTTTTCTTACTCGGTGTTCCTCTTGTTAGCAGGTGAAGGCAGGACACCAGTGACCAGTAGGTCTTTTGTAGCCATTTACCATTCCTGATTGGAAATGGGATGATGTCATGATGAATTTTAGAACTAGTTCTCAAAGATACCCATGGGGAAGTGATGTTGTATGGGTGATCTTCGACAATATCATAAAGCTTACCCACTTCTTACCTAATAGAGAGACTTTCTTAGTGGATGATCTCGAGAGACTGTATGTCCATGAGATTGTATGATTACATGGGGTCCCTTATAATATCATTTATGTTCAAGAATATCATTTCACATAAAGTTTATCGTAGGGGTTATGGAAGGATTTGGGTACTCAGGTGATTTTAAGCAAACCTTTCACCCTGAGACTGACAGTCAGTCAGAAAGGGTGATACATGTTCTAGAGGAAAATCTCCAAGCATGTGTCTTTAATTTTGGAGGTTCATGGGAGAATAATATACCTATTTTTGAGTTCTTATACAATAATTGAATTTAGGTGATGATACATATGGCTCCCTATGAGGCCTTATATGGTAGGCCATACTGATTAGTAATGTGCTGATTAGAGGCTGGTGAGGCAGCCTTATGTGGACCCTGTCTCATTTAGGAGACTTCAGAGAAAGTTAAGATGATTAGGAAACAAATGGATATAGAACATTCTAGGAATAATTAATACATCAATAATCATTGTCGACCATTCGAGTTTGAGTTTAGGGATTTGGTATTCTTACATGCATTGACTAGAATGGGGAATCAATGGTTTAACTGATGTCTTCCATGTTTCATAGATTTGATGATACTATTCATATCCACCACATATCATTCATCCATATGAGGTTGAGTAGGAGGTAGATGTGTCCTTTTAGGAGCATCTTCTCCATATTTGTACCGAAGCAAGAAGCCTATATGAGGCAGGTAGGTTCATCTAGTATGGGTGATATGGAAGAATGACCACATACATGATTAGACCTAGGAGTGAGTGGTTTATGTACACTCTCAACGACCATAGTTATTCTTAGATGATGTTTTACCACCCTTGAAAGAGAAACTCGGGGATGATTTACTATAAGGGTGGAAGACTGTAAGATCTTATATTTTCATTAAAGTAAGAAAACTTTTGTTTTTTGTTTGTTTAATTAATATTATACCTTTAAATGTTCCTAATAAGTTTATGGACGAAATGAGGGTATCTGGGTATTTTTTGGAGGCCAAAGCCCCAGATTTTATAGGAAACAATTGGGCCACACTATTAGTAGAAACAATGCATCCAAGTCCACACAGTTTGGCCATGCCATGCAAGGTGATTTTGTGCACTATCAGAGGGTTGACTAGTTTGATAAAACCATAAAACCATGCCACATAACTACGCATGGATGAGATAGTTAGTGTGCATGGGCTATGAATAGTTTTTCTAACCGTGTGGTGGAATCCGTGAGCATGGTTCCTTGTGATAGAGTTGGGAACATAGTTAGCGCACAGTTTAGCCAACCCTCTAGCCAAACCATGTAACTTTTAAAACTTGGTAAAATGAATTTTTTACCCTCTATTTCTTTAAAATATCACCCCTATTCATTCTACTACCATTCACATCATCCCACACCATTGGAAAACTCCTTCTTCCACCTAGGCTAAGATTTTAGGGACCTTCTCTGTTTGATGTCTGATAAAGATGCCGTCAGTCTCATTATATCACCACCAGTAAGCTATCAAATCCATTGGCTTCTTTTTGGTTATTCTTCCAATTGAAAAAGTTATTTTTGGTGAAAACTCAAATTCCCTATTTTTATAGAACTCATTTTTTTGTTTTCTTCTAATATGGACCGAACCAATGGACGATACGAGATGAGTGTTCTACCATAGGCTTTAGGTAGGTGGTCTATACATTTTTTTCTAAGGTTTTGTTCTCTATATAGTTTCCACCATTATTACGAATGACATAACTTCTAGTTGTTTGTCCTAAATTAAATGATAAGACCTAAAAAAATTGTTTTTTATAATATGGGCCAACCTTATAACACCTAATTGTGGTTGGAGGTGTTCAAACTCAACCTGATCTACCCATGTAGTGTCTTCCTTTTTTAAACCAAATGTTAAACAACCTTTTTGGTTGTGTGAGCGTAACCCTTATAGTGGAATCCTTTATAAATTAAATGAGTAAGTTGGAGTGGATCTTTCCTCCTTTTACATGTTATTAAATATTATTAATATTATTTAATTGTTTTGTTAAATGATAATTTTAAATGGGTATGGAAACTAACATAACCTTCATCTTCTGTTATATCACTTTCTTGATGTTGATACATCACAGTATGACATTGAATTATTATGAAGGTAGGGAACCAGTTACTTATTGTTATGGCACCAAACTATGATTATAGAGGCATGAAACCTATTATTGATGTATGGAACATATGATTATTAAGATATAAAATCTATGATTATTAATATATGAAACGTATAAATTTCATTATGGAACCAACTTATTAGAAGGGTATGGAACCTATTAAATCACAATATGGGATAACTAGGTATCAAGGTATGGAACCTATGACCCCCACGTTTGATTATTTATGGTATGAAATCAATGAAGAGGATAAAGTTATGGAACCTATGACTCCCATATACTTTTACATCTCTAGATATAGGTAACCCTAGTTATATAGCTTGGGATCTGAACTATGTAGGTATGTTACTCCTATCACATGTATCTTTTAACGAGCTGGTCACTAGCTATGGTTGATACTATATATATATATATATTGATTCTTATACTATTTGTACTATTCTTATTATATCTTGTTCTCATGGAACTTATCATATATGTTATTCATTAGTCTACTTACCTATCATAACTGCACATGGTTATGGTTTCTATACACAAGATGGATTTGTTAAAGACACCATTTTTGGTGGTCTATTGAGTTTATATCACAACCTCTCTAGACCACAGATGGTACCTAGGTAGATTATGTGGATATAGGTATAGACAGGGGAAAGTACATAATTTTTGATGCTTGATTAGTTGATGAATTGGTGTGGGGGAACATAGGACCATGCTATGGCTCTTGATATCCTCTAGATATAGTTCTTTTTGTTCTTTTTGGTTATTTTGATATACATGTATTATACTGGATATCTGTAGCCACGTTGACTATTTTTTTTGGTTTAGATACACGACATTACATCATTATATATCTAGATCTAGATATTTCTTTTGACGACTCATTTATTATCATCATCGTGATGTTTACCTTCCACTATTATTGATATTATTCATCAGCTATTTATTCATTTATTACTCCCCTTATCTACTCTAAGTATGAGGGTGTATTCTCCCCACAGTACCACCTTTGAACATCATTGATAATAAGAAACCTATGGTGAATGAGGATGTGCACTTGATCCCATGTGAACCACCATATTGGGGCACCATTTAATGGATTTCAATTCGGGACGTTCGAATCACTTTCTAAAGATATGATCTGAATTTCAATAAAGAACTCTACAAGATTCTTTACATCCTTCTCACTTGTTTTTTCTATCTTTTTTTATATAAGTCACACCTTAAATACTCACATTCAATTCTATACATTAAAGAGAACACAAATAAAACACAAAATTAAGGAAAAAATATGGAACTCCTTATTCATCAAAATGTATAATAAGTTTGAGAATATTTTATCAACCAAAATTCTCCTTTTAATCCATCATTCATGATTTCATGATTGGTTTTCAATAATATATTTTTTTGGGGATGTGTGGACTCTTTCATATTTCCTTATTTTCTTTTGTGTGAATTATACCAATTATCCTTTTCTCATAAAAAACATTAATTTATATGTGATATATCCTCTTTTACTCATTTTAAACATTTTTTCATTGGGTGGAAGCATATTAATAAGTTATTTTAATTTTGAAAATATTTCTTACACCTTGTAAACATATTTAAAACAACTTTTGGGTTGTTATTTATTGAAAATATTACATGAAATTTGAGGTATTCATGTATAATTTCTTATGTTAGTTTTTAAAATTCACTTTCTTGTGTCTATTTCAACATTCTATCCTTTTCCAAACTAGATTAATAAATAATCAGACGGAATTTTGGAATTGAATCAACTTTTTTTGAACATTCAAATGGATTATTTATAATAATGTATTTAACCATTTTGGGTAACAATTTCACCTCCTCCTCTGAGATGTCTTCAACCTATAAACCAATCCTTCCATCACTTTATTGGATTGAATCTTCCCTTAATTCTAACTTTCTCCTTCTTAAGATATTCTCCATGGAATATTTTTAATAACCCATGGTTTGGCCCCTTTTTTTACAAAATAATCACCTCATATTTGTTTTGATATCTTTGATAGCCATATTATTAGAAATATTAGGAGTAGTTTTTCCAACTCTTCTCTTTTATTGAATACCTTATTTTACATGATGTTCTCCCAAGGAAGTTTCATCTTCTCTTCTTGCCTGATTCATTTTCTACTATATTCTTCTCTTATTATTAACACATGAATTGTTTTATTTTAGAACATAGCATCACGCATCATAATTGTGATGACATATATTGAAAAATCCACAAAATATTTCCAAGCTACAATATATATTTTTGATAAATAGATTACTCCCTTTTTATGAATTCTACATTTTGATAATAGGTTTTCTTCTTACACAAGGTATGGTCCACCTTAATTATGGCCTTATTTTATCTTTATAAATTGAAATAATTTTTCATCAATAAGATTATTTATTTCCAAACCAGAAAAAACAACATAAATTTCTAACAAACCTTGGTTTTCTATTTTAGAGTACATGTTTTACAGAGTTTTCAAAATTAGAACCATGCTACTTTTGATACTTATTTTCAAAATTTTGGGCCTCTATTATGGGAAAAAATATTTAATAAATTATTCTATCTAATTTTGACATTGTTTAATACTTAGGAAAACATTTCATCATCTATTTATGTACTAATTTTTTAGGCCTAAAATATTCAGGAAAATAAATTTATCATGATCAATGGATTTGACTTAGACGGTACCATCTTCAAAGGGATGGAAGAAGATGCTTCTTCAAATTATATCAGGATATTTTTTTTCACTATGTTGATTATAATTTGAGAAAAGATACACTTATGATTCTTGTTTTGTAGAATCCCCTTTCTCAATAGTTCAAGAAGTCCTGGTTTGAGTTATTTTTTGATATTTCAATTTTATCTCATGGTTAAGAGGCTTTATGTTAAGATAATATTTCTCATTATAAATTGTTGTTATATTTACTTCCCTTTACTTATTAAACTTATGAATATTATATTCTTGAATATTTATTTATTAGTTTAAAGAGTAATAAAGAACTTTGATTTTTTTTGACCTCAATCTGAGCATCTACTATATTAATGGAAGTTTTATGAAACATTTTCATTACATAGATTACTTCTTTATGTTTTTTTCACTTCATTCTCACAAAATCATATTTGTAATTATTTATTAAGTTGGGAAATATATTCTTTACAAGGTGTTACAAGTTCTTTTTTTTGATTCAATAGGTTATGTGAGAGAATATTGTTTTTAATTTTATTTCCTAGTGCATATTCCATTTTTTAACTTCATTTAATATATTTGATTTTTCATTAGATATCTTCCTTTTAAAAATCCAAGAATATAAGTAATAAACTGAAGGAAAATATTATTCATTTACCTTTAAATACGGGAGATGAAATATTTAATAGTTTTGATCGACCCATCTTCTCTAGATTCTTTACATTTGAGCTTCTTTATTCGATATGATCAATTTAATTAGCTTAGGTTGCGTATTTATACTTTTATATCTTGAGTTTTTTATCAATTTTTTTCCTCCTTATTCTTTATAATTCTAAGAGTCTTATAAGAAATATTCATGTCTTCTTCAATAGGGATAGAGAAAAATTCTTTCACTTGAGGTAGTTTTGAATCAACTTCTAATTTGAAATTCATATAAAACTTGTAAAATAAACTAGAAGAAAAAAATAGAACTAATAATAGTATTAACTATGATCTAATAACACTTATAGAGACTATATTGATTCTATAGGGACACCATAGGATGGATCAGTATACCCAAATTTTTTCTGATTTTTTCTTTTATTTTTAAGTAACACCCATTGAACTCGAACCTCTACCTCAGTTAAGAGTTATGGATCAAATAATTTATATTTAATATTCACCCAATTGTTCATAGTATAATAATAAAGTAATAGTATCATAAAATATTTACAAGGTTTGAACTCATTGTAAGATCCTAATCCTTTTTGAGTTTTATTTTTTTGAGTACAATGATTTTATAACCACTTTGAATTATTGTGATTACAAATTCATGTCAAGTAACAAAAAAGTGTGAGATAGTTATTGTCCACTTCGATGATATGATGTTGTTTATACTAGATCCACCAATTCTTCAATCACCCAATTTAGATAAAAAAACCTATTCATTAAGAATTATTATTGAACTAGTGAACAAGACTTTAACAACTAGATAATGATATATAAATATAAATTCCTTTTAATATTATTATCCACTCAGACTCACTGTGATATATGATTCATAATGGTTTTCAATATTCAAGAGTCTCAATACATAAGAAATGAACCACAAACAACATTGATCAATTATCCTAAATATCATTATTCTTATTCTTATACAATATAATAACACTGTAGTACAACTTTTTTTCTTCTTTTTTAACCCTTCTTTGATAGTTGATACTTATTATTGGTAGAAATTCTATCGAAGGATCTTCTTTTCTTCTGCTAGTGTTCATATTGATAGAATTTTTAACATCATCAAATCCAAGAATCTCACTCTATCACACTTATTTTTAGACAAGAAAATTTTATATAAAAAATAATTGTGTTGAGAACCCAATTATCTTACTTTTTCTCATATATAAATATATATATATACCATGAACAATGAATATTTTTCTTATTCCTTGAATAAAGAAATATAAAATTACTATATATTTAAAACTCTTTCAAAATATCATCAAGAAATATATTTTAGTTTTAGTAAAATATCACCATTTAAATATTGGGATCTTTAGCATATTAAAACACATGAATTTCAATTTATTATCCCTCAAGATTTATAAATATTCATCATAGTAAAATATCAAGATCTTATCATTTTCTATTTCCACATAACTAATATAATAAATCAAATCCATACTTGCATGAATTCTCTTGCAGTATCAAGATCATGGATGTGGTAACATTTCCTCAACTTTCAACACAAATCATAATTTCATTTCCATTATTCATGTGAAAATATCACATCCTCTAATTCTTAAAATCTAACATTTCCAAAACCAATTCTTCTAGCATGAAAACATACATAATTATTTTTTATCACTTATCTATAGTGTGAATTAGTATTTATCAAAGTATTCTTAGCTTTAAATCACACATATATTGATATTTTACATATATATCAATTCATCTATATCATTATAATTATTATTTTCTATATGTAATATCAATTTTCAAACTAGATATTTATTTTTAAATTATTTTATTTGAATCTCTTGGATTTATCAAAAGTGATCATTATATACTAAGTGTTGAGTCACATAGCCTTAGTTTCATATGCAAGAAAAGTGTTTGGATTATTATGAAATAGATTCTATTTTTATCTCTCAATGATAAATTTTTTTCATTCAATCATTTATAGTATTTTTTCAATCATAATTCACACTCGCATTCATGCATGATTTCATGAAAATTATCAGATAATAAAATCTAGAGTATTGACCATATGAGACTAGCGGTAGATGTATTGACTATGTGGAATATTTTAACATGACCAAACATACAACTTTCAGTCACAAAATTAACCATTTTTTATATGATCACTAGATCGAACATGTAGCATGTGGTCCTTGAATCAAGTACTTGTATTGATTGAACAAAAATATTTATCGACCATGTAACATATAGTAAGTGGATCCACTGTGTGAATCAATTTGGATTCATATTGTAAAAAAACCCATATTTAAGATGATGAGATTGCGAAAATCTCATGGGGGAAAACTTGATGTTGGAAGATTAATCATTCCTCACATGGTAGCAAACTTTTGCGACATTATAAAAGCCAGAGAAACCCTATGAGAATGAGTTAGGAGATGTCACAAATGTTCCTCAAATAATTATGTTTTAAAATGTTTAAATTTTTTAATGATGGATGAAAAGTGTTCACATAGTCAGAATCCCACATCGAATTTAAATATACTTGGGCTCTACTTAATAAGAAAAGATGTTCTATTATGATTGTAATAAAATACCTTGGGTGCTAATGCCTAATTTTAGCCACATATTCTAACCCATATGTGAGTGGATAAGAAATCCCATGCATCTAGACATGTTGGTATACATGCTCCACTTGTTCTTTATGCATTTGTTGAATGATTCACCTATACAAGATCCTCCTCAACGAACTAGGTAGGGAAACCTTAAGGCTTGGTCTAGTCTTATAATGGTCTTCTTGGGTGGCCTAGATATGTCTTAATACAATTTTTTTTTCTTATAGCTCCTTATAATAAAATTCCTTATGAAAATTATTAATATTCTTCCACTCCAAAACACCAAAAGAATTTTCCAACCAATTTAAACATATTCACATAAACTTATAATCACATAAACTCTTCATCTTCATATATAAATAGAAATTTTAAACTTCATTATCATTATTCTTGGGAACTTTTAATTTCTTACAAGACATCTAATACACATATTAACATCATCATTTACACTAATACATACTTATTGACAATGAATAAAACCACTAGTATGGACACTTTTTAAAAAATATCAATAAAGGAAATTAAAAGGTAAAGAAATATAATCTAAAGGTTGTAGATATTAAAATTTATAATAATGAAAATGTATAAAACTTCATCACAAGGGTCAATGAAATTATAAGAATAGTTAGAGGGTTTGGTGAAAATTTGGAGGATATAACGATTTTTAAGAAGATTTATTCCATTATACTAGATTGGTTTGGTGATAAGGTCTCGGAACTTGAGGACCAATACCTGGGTTTAATTATTTTGGATTATTTACATAGTTTCCTTGTTTTATATGAAATTTGGAAGTGATTTTTCTTGCAGAAATGGTAAAAGTATGATAAGGTATTTAAAAAAAATATTTGATGAAATAAATAGTTAATGAATAAGTTGATGGAGTTAAAGTTATTTATTCATATTATAAATAATATATTAGTTAAAGTCTTGATAATTCTTTGTCTCTAATCTCTAGATGCTGGATAAGAGGTCACAAAAAATTTAAGGGAAAGATTATATTGAAAATTTTCAACTGTAGGGACATTATAAATTTCATAGAATATAATATAAAATTGAAAGAATAAGAATTTATTGAAGATAAGAAATATTGTCCAATGAGATCCATTAAAAATAAAACTAGAAAATTTAAGGAATCAAAATTTTCTCCAGTAGTAAAGGAAAATAATTTCTCTAAATAAAATCTATTAATTTTTTATTGAAGTTTGATGATGATGAAGGTTGTGAATATGATGATGAAGTTGATACTTCCTATTTTTCTACGAGAGTCTACTAATTGCTAAAGTGAGTGAGTAAGAGTTTACTAGTCATGAAAGTAATGATAATAGAAGTGAGAAAGGAACTAAAATAGAGATTATTTCAATGGGATAAATCAAGTAATGTCTTCCAAAAATATCAAAATTGGAAAATTAGATTGAAATTTTGAAGAAATACAATCAATCCAGATGAAATAAATAAAATATTCATGTTTAAGAAGAATCAAGGTTTTTAAAATATATTGATGACTTGAAGAAGTTTATAACTAAAGATAAGACTACAAAATTTGGGATGGATGATAAAGTTAAAATAAACGATAATTATCTTGAGACTATGAAATTTAATTTTATCAATGAAAAAAATGAATAGAACAATTATGAAAATAATTTTTTTGAACTGAGTCCAGGAATTTTGGGATAGTTCAAAAAAAATGATATGAAATATGTTGAAGTTTCATGTAATTATGATAATAAAATTAACCAATGAATATCACACTCAAAGGATGATAATTTTATTAAAAAGTTGGTGTAAATTCCAAGTTAATGAAATAGGTGAAGAAAACCATTTTTATAAAGAAACAAAGTGAATCTGAGAAATCTATAAATTATGGGAACACTGATTTAATGGAAAAAACTGTGAAAAGGGAGATTTTTAAAATTATTTAATGAATTTTAGATCAATGAATAATGTTTTTTGAGTTTACCAAAATTATAATTTATAATAAGAATCCAAGATAAATATTAAAAAGAAATAACAAAGGCAAGTTTCAATTTATTGATAACAATATACTTTCAGAGGTTAGTATATTATTATGGATATTATTGGTACTATAGAGGATTTACGAACTTGGTAAAGAATTTTTTGTTTAATTACCAATATTATTATGAGTCTGTAATGTTTTGGTAGGTATTTTTTAAGGGGTACTTATTGCACCTGATGAAGAAAAGTTCATAGGAAATTAGAAAAATATGAACTGAAGGTTGATAATAAATTTCAACCCTTGGAAGATTTTTTTGGAAGATGCGGTGATTCAAGTTAAATTTCTGAATATTATGTCACTATCCTACCAACTGATTTGAATATGAAGATGAATACAATGAAGTCTGTAAAAAATAAGAATAAGGGATAGGAAAAGGCATTTATTATTGAAATTCCACATAAATTATTAAAAAGGTAATTCCCTTAAATTTTGTTTAGTGGATCTTCTTCACACATGATGGGAGATTTACAAATCTTTAAATGTATAAAAGTGAAAGGAAGGCCTAGTAAAATTTTGAAATGGTTGGTTATTTAAAATAAAAGGTGTTGGTTCAATAATTATTGGAAAATGTAAGTTGAAATTCAAGAAAAATTTATATATTTATGGGTTGAAACATAATATTTTAATTTTTTATCATCTATTTGATTAAGGTAATGAAGTGTTATTTAGAAAATATGGTTTCTTAATTAATAATTCAAATGTAATTTGTGTTTTTAATAGAGTAAAATATACATGGGGAAAATTATTTTAGGTTGGAGATACTGAAAATTCATGATACTTAAGATTTATTAGAGTTGGTGTCATAGAACTAAATTTTAAGTACTTTATCATTTTCTATATTCACGTTTTTTAATATCAATAGAATATATTATCACATTATGATTATTATTCTGTGTGACATAGTATCTGATAATGTCCTAAGCTTACTTGTAATATTGAAAGTTCATAGTAGTTCTATGCTAGGATGAGTATCTCGAAGTGCTATGAAAGTATTCATAAATATTAGTTATATAGCCAAATGGCATCTTTTGGTGGAAAAAAATGATACAAACTATTAGGGGTGGAGACTCATTGAACTTTGAGAGACTTTATAATAGTGTATGTCATTGGTAATCTTTAGTGTAATAGATTATGAGAACATGACCCGCTAATCAGAAATCCAAATTTATATTTTTCATTGGATATTATTATCTACAGACAAGTATAATTATCCTTATACTTTAATATTATTATTAATAAATTTCAGGAGTCACGTAATTTGATGTATTGATGAAATCCGCGATGTCATATGCTCACGGAGAAGTATGATATGTTAGGTGCTTCATGAGGGATGTTGTATCAATGAATAATGTGAGAAAGGATATATCCCATTTTCTCTTTAATAAAAGTTTATATCTAAGTCACTTTTATGGGAATTGAAGTGCTAGATTAATTCCATGGCCATATTAGTGTTGTGAGGAAGTTCATTTTTAGAAATTCAAAGAAAAAGACATTGAGCATATAGGTTGATGTCAAAAGTATACAACCTGCTTGATTAAATATATCTAGATAAAGTGATTATGTTACATAGTGTATGTTTGTTGGAGGTTGCATTTCATTATGACATTAAATTACTTCTCAATAAGATACTTGGTGTGTTTCTATATGCTAACATTGGAATTTAGGAACTGTAACCTAATGCCACTAAGAAAGGGGACTAGAGGGTCACAAACTAAGTGTATTCAGAACCTCAGTTAAATTCCGTATGAATTTAAAATGTGAGATAAATATTATTCCTATACATGGTCTAATATTTATTCTTGTTTGTTTGATCATAAATATTCAATCACTAATTATTCTAGAGAGTATACATATAAGTTTAATATTTAATAAATATTTATTCACCAGGTAATTATTTATATAAATATGTGAATATAAAATATTTATTTATTCTAGTTTAGCCACAGAGTAAAAAAATGTTTATTTATTTATTTATGTGAATATTTGATAAATATCTATTCACTAATTTCATTGAATATACTATTTATATATTTATTGGTGAATAGTGATGTGAAATTTATTTAATTAAAAAATAGTCATTATTTAGGGTCTAATAATATTGAGGTGGATTGGCGGACTGAGTTTAATGGTCTGATAAGAAATTTTATATTAAATAGTATTTGAATAAATATTAAAATATTTATTGAAAAATAATAATTTTATTTTTATCCATGAGTTTATATCCTATCAAGTAAATAATTATTCTATTATTATTTAAACTTGAGGTTTGTCGGGAATTAAAATAATAATAAGGTACATTGTGTAATTATTATTTTATAACCCTAGTATTTTTTAAACTCAGTTAAGAAATTTTCCATACATTTGTGCAAGTGATATCCACATTCCTTCATTGTGCACAATGAGTTCTATAGAGTATTATCACAATCCCTAGAGAGATCTTTCCTAGAATGCTTTGAAGAATTCAGAGATCTTCACCTCATCTGCCAGTGTGATTCCCTTATCCCTTGATGGATTCAGTTATGATCAATATCGATCATCCCAAGTTATATATTCATCCATACCAGAACCTAGATAATTTTGTGGTGATGATTGGAGGTTCACAGAGTGTAGATTCCTGACCTGAATAACCACCTGAACAGTGCTTTCGGGCCAGTGGGCCACTGGGACAAGGAAGAACTCTTTGAATACCAAAGACTTTTGACTATTATAGAGGGTGTAAACAGGTATAGTGGGGATGATATACCCTTTGGGAATGATATAATAAAATAATGATCCTAATATATAATATAACATGCAACAGAAAGAAATACTCAGAAGATTCGAACCAGCCCTGAAAAGTGGAAACATAATAAATAATAAGCAATAGAAGAGGAAGTAATAAAAAAAAGTATCAAAAGATAAATAAGTATATCAACATTCAAAAACCAAGTGTATTAACTAATAGAAAACAAGTATAACATGCATCCCAATATAGTTCGTACATTACAATATACAAAAAGGGGTCCCCAAAGGCTGTCCAAAATTGCTACATACATATATGATTGATGATACAAGACATATCAAAAAGGAAACTATAACAGAAACTCTAGATAATCCTGAAATCAAGGTCATATTCCAACATCCTATGCTAATCTACACTATGAACCAACTCCTGAAGCTGATCCATTACTTGAACATAAATTCATAATGTTTACACGCATCCCAAAGGGCCTGTGTAGGGTGAGAGAACAAATATAAATAGTATAACAGCCAATGGTGAATACCAAACATAAGTGTTTAAGAAGGTGTGTATAATTAATGGAAGCTAAATATCACGATGTGAAAATAAAAAAACTCCTCTAGTGATACATGGCCACTGGGATTATTCACTTACTCTGGAAAACACCGGAATACCAAAATTAAAGATGGTCCTTGGCCCATGGCCCAAGGTTTACTTGATGTGAAGCCTATGCGAACCCTCATGTTCCACCTTAAACAAGAAACCCAAAACCACATTCCTCCTAACACCTTGTGTCTCAGTAAAATATCGATGTCCTGAAGGCCCATCCAAACACATCACTGTTCCTTATTAACCCTACTCGAAAGCTCACATCATCCCATGGTCCGACAACCAAAGGAACACCAATATCTGACCTCAAATAAATATATACCTTTATCTAAAAGCACTACATCTAGAGGAACAACGATATTCATCCTCAAATATAAATCAAGTCCCAAGACCTCAAGAACAGAGAGCCTTAGGCCCCAACCGATAACCTCATCTCTATCAACCGAAGTCTCCTCACCTTTTATGCGAAATTCTATAGCAAGAAACCCCAACAAAAATCCTAAGCATCTCTATAGGGGCCTCTACCCACACAATTTGTCAAAAAAACCTCATCACAGAGTAATCCTGTTTGAACACGACTCAAATCGGTGCTTTGACCCTCATAGGTGAGCGCCAATCCTAAAAAATAATTCCTAAGACACATCAACCGACAACACATGCCCATGAAACCATGTTGCTCAAATCATATGGCCTCTCCATCCAATATCATGGGCCATTCCCAACCTGATAGCCTCATCGCCTCAATCCAACATCCATGACACCCAACCAATGGTCAACACTAACCAAGTATCAGGGCCAATCCCAACCATATGATAAAAATTTTCTCAATCCTGATGGCCTAGCCACCTCTAGTCCTCAGTCCAAACCCTTCATGACCCCAGGGGTCTCATTATTATATTATAAGCAATTATATATAAATAATTCACTTAAATAAATAATTAAATTTTTTATAATTTAATTTCATGAGTAAAACAAACATATCATTTTATCATGAAGGTATTGAATGCCTCAAGTTGTATTAAATCATCCAAAACAATTAAAACAAAACAATTACTTGAATTTGGTACCCATAACCAAACCATCCCAAGGTGTAAGTGCCTCTAACCTAGCCTCAATCAAGCGAAAAGGGATTGGGAATTTTCATAGGCATCCCATTGGGTCACACAATAACTTTTATATGAGGCAATAGATATAGATGGGTCTTGATCAAAATACCAAAAATTGTGCTAAAATTTTCTCCCACAAAAAGTATAAAAAAATAAAAAATTAGGTATGCACCACATACCTTAGACTCATAGACATAGGCACATATGATATCAAGCTTTAAAACAAAGTGGATTGGTATAGACCCAAGTTTCTATAGAAGGCCTTGAAAATAGGGGAAAATATCTCAAACATATTTAACACTATGTGAGGGAAAAAAATAAGAAGAGAAGTCTAGGTGAGGTTAGCCATACCGAGTTGCATCCGATTCACTTGAAAAATCTGAAATCAGAGCTTAAATAAAAGGATTGTAGAAATTTGTGGGAGAAGAGGAGGGTTCCTCTTATGCAGCGCATGAACAAGGGAGAAGAAAGTAGAGGAAATGAGAAGGAAAAGGTAAAAGAAATAAAAATAAATACTTAAAAAACACCCTATACAGGATGCATTGTTTACTCGCACAGTTTTCCAAATCATACTACAGTCATGCAAAAACCACTACCCAAAAGCTCTAAGACTACACAATTACCCTACACAGTTTTCCAAACCCTACAAAAACTGTACTGAGCCCTCTACCAAAAATGCAGTGGTGGCCAAATGGACGTGTTCCCCCCTTGCATGGTTTATGAAAAATATTTGGCTGTTAAAAATGAGCTACATAGTTACATGGAAGGGGATGCACAGTTTTACCTAAACAGTGTGCCCTAACCTTCTATTCCAAAACTGGCTATTTAGCCTCTAATGTTACCAAAACCTTACTAAAACCCCTGATTCACTCTCCAAGACTCTAAACTAATCCAAAAACACAATATAAAGTTTATAGAGCCCTCATAATTGAGTTCTAATGAGTGTAATAGAAAACAACATCCCCACTAATTGAAAAGATAAAATAGGGAGTGATTATCAACCTGATTCAAAAACCTGAGACATTACACAGAGAATGTGTGAATCACCACTAGAGTTAATCTAACATTGATTCCTCTTACAAAATTATTGTACAAAAAATTGTTCTAGTGATACATCGATGTTGAAGAAATAATTCAGAGAAAGGTAATTATTTAATTAGATAAATTAATTATATATTATATGTGAAAAATATCCTAAAATTTGTTTGTAGGATATTTTTAATTAATCTTTGTATTAATTTTATCAGCCATGAAATTTTTTATCATGAAAATCATAGTTTATAAATGGATTATGTTAAAAAATCGAGTTTTCCTGGCCTCTAATAAGACTTTCACTACACCCCAAACCTTCAAGTTCTATCAAATGGATCACAAAGTTATTTATAATTATTTATTATTTATTGACCAATTATATGAAATTGTTGTTAGTTTTTATCTGAATTTTTATTCTTTATTTAATATAGATTTTAATTAACATGTTTTCAACATAATAATTTTCTTTATTCATGTTTTTGTTCTTCTTAAATAGACTAAGAACATATGAATAATGATTGAAGATTCCATTGTGAGGTAATTAGGATATTTTCTAGTTGACACAGATATGTGGAATATGTCCAAATGTACATGCCATGTACCTGAGTTTACTCTACATTGATGTGTCATTGGATACATAACACACTGAAAAATAATAACATGTGGTGAATTAAATGATCACCGCATATTGACTAGGATATCCTGTCACATAGTCTGTCAGACTAGATGACCTATAATTGGCCTACATGTCATATAGTCTACATGGTATAGTTGTAAAATTCATGTTAATAGTGTGTTCATGTTGGGGAAAAATCCCTCAAGGTATCATTGAAACATTTTTGAGGTGATTGTGTTTGCTGAAAAAGTGGACAACTGTGCTATGATTGTTGACAAAGAAAACCATGACATACAAATTTGTTCAAAAGGGGATTCCATGGTGGGATGTCGATTTCAAGAGCTGTGGTCAATGATCCATGTTTGATTCAAGAACGTCGACAAAGAGATGGATGATCTGGAGGTGGTACAAAAAGAACAAATACAAGGTGGCGCCGTTTTCCTGTGTTTGCCAAATATTTGGGCCTGAAAATCGAAAAATGAAGAAAAGTGGTTTTTGGTTAAGGGACTTGCACGTCGTGTACTTGATGGCTTGAAAACTTGTGCGCCATTTGTTTTTCAAGATCAGATCATCAAAATATGGAAAAGGGATAAGGGTCGCACAAGTATTGATTTGGTCACGCAGGTGACTTGCGCGCCAAGAGAAAGGACTTGCATGCCGGTGCCTAGGAGGATTGGAAACTTGCGTGCCTATTTTTTTTCAAGATCAGAACTTCAAAATATGGCAAAGGAAAGAGGTTTGCACAAGTTTGGAAGTGGGTCGTGCAAGTGACTGGTAGGGGAAGAGACCTGTGCGCTGAGACTTGCGCGCTGAGGGTTGACTTGCGTGCTGTCACATAGGGTGGTCAAATTGCCTATAAATACTAGAACACCCCTCCTCATTTCTCAACAGAGTTCAACACTTTGAAGAATCAGAGCTCCCGTCGCGCAGGTGTGGTGGTCGTGCAAGTGGTGGTGTGTCGCACAAGTGGGACTTGCGCGCCAGATTTGAAGAAGGGAGGTTGTTGTTAGTTGCGCGCCAATATTGGTTTGGCCGTAAAGGGAAGGAAGTCACGAAAGTTTGGAGTTACAAAAGCTTGTGTTGTGCAAGTGTCTAAGGTAGACTTGTGCGCCAGTTGTAAATTTCGCGCCGATACTTTCGTGCCGAGATAGACTTGTGCGCCAAGTAAGGTTTATTTCCAGTAGTGATTTCGGGCTGCGTGGAAGTTGAAAGTTTGCTCGATACCTTCGGTGCAAAGAGAGATTCATCTACGGGTGAAAGTTAGGCTTCAATAGAGAATCTACATAAAGAGAAATATTCATTACTTCATGACAATGAAGAGACCTACAGGTCTATAAACTGTTAGTGGATCCTTTCCAGAGCAGTGAGAGATGGAAGAGGAAGAAGGTGATCCTCTCCACCGGTAGTGAGCGAGAGAGAGAGAAACAGGGAGTGACCCTTGGGAAAGTAGTGAGATGACCCTAAACCCTGTAAAGGTAGTGATCCTGGGACAGAGTGACTATGCCCGAACCTTGTAATCCATAGCTAGTGAAGTTTAGTGGAATTTGGTACGACCTAAAACCAGTCGGCGTATGCTCCTTGGACGTATCCCTTAGCGGTGAACCAAGTAAAAATTGCTGTGTCCTGTTCTTGATTTACTTTTTGTTTATACTGTGCAACAGGAAAGGTAGAGAAGAGTGTTTTTCTTAACAACAAAACAAGATTAGAATGGGATTTAATTTTAAATTAGTCATACCCTGATTCACCCCCACTCTCAGGGTATTCATCCTTATGGATCTAACAATTGGTATCAGAGGCAGGTTGGCAATAGTTATTCTCTCAATGGAGGTCACTAATCATAAAGGTATTCCGATATTCGACGGAAACAATTTTTAGCTATGGAAGAATCAGATTCAACACTACTTTCTATCTTTGGGAATGAATGTTTTCACAGCAGCAATGCATGGCATAACAGCTGATCTTAATAGTGGTGAATTATCAGAAGCTGAGCATAAAGAGTTGGATGCTGATGCCAAAGCAATTGATTTCTTAGGGGGAGCCCTATACAATCCTATATATACAAAGGTGATGTATTGAAAAACATCTCATTCCATGTGGGAAAAGTTATTGAATATATATGAAGGGGATACAAAGGTCAGAGAGGCAAAGCTGCAAGTGTTATGGAACAAGTATAAAGATTTGAGAATGAACCCGATTGAGTCTATTGATGCATTCTTCGATAGGGTAAATTTTGTAGTGGAAGACATGCGAGGTCTTGGAGAAGTTATTGAAGACATAAAAATTGTGAAGCGCATCTTTAGGAAACTTCCACCTCGGTTCAATCCGAAAGTTTCAGTGCTAGAAGATAAAGATCCAAAAGAGCTTACATTGGATAACCTACACAACACTCTTGTTGCATATGAAATAAGAAATGATGATAATGATGCTGTGGAAAAGGGAAAATCCAAATAGGTTGCATTCAAGGCCTTGAAAAATCTCACCATTGAAGACTCTCAGGAAGAAGAAGAGACAAATGAGGTAATTCCATTCCTCTCCTCAAATCTTCAAAGAGGAAAAAAAGTTCAAAGGGAATCTACCTCTTTCATGGTTTAGATGTGGAAAGGTTGGACATCTCGCAACCAGATTCCCCAGAAAGTTTCAAGAAGAAAATGATAAAGATGATGTTGAAATTCCCAAGAATAAATCTTCAGCCTATGTGAAAGAGAAGAAGCAGTTCAAGAGAAGTTTCTTAAAGAAGAAGAATCTTCTCTCATAAGAAATAGACAGTTCAGATGAGTCTGAGGTTGAAGAGGTTGAGGAAATAGAGAACTGCAAAGATCAAGGAGAAAATGCTATGGTCGCGGTTGTCGATAGTTCTAAAGAAAAGGAAGAAACTAAAACTGGGGAAGAATAAGAAGAAGTTAAAGGAAGAGTTGATATGGAAGTTGAGTTAGAAGAAGCTCTTGAGGAGATAGATGTTTGGAGATCCAAAATGAAGAAAGCCAATAAAGTTGTTCATGATGCCAAAATCTATATGCAACAGAAGGAAGAAGAGAAGTATGAGCTGTTGGAATAAATTGAAAAACTCAAGTCATCAACACCAGAGAACTCAGAATCAGTTAGTGAGTGTAAACTCAAGATTGAAGAACAGAAAGGGGAGATCGATGGCTTGAACATAAAAGTGAAATATCACGTCAAGCGTATCGAAGATCTTGAAGAAGAAGTTGTCAGTATGTGGAGGAAAGTTAAAGACCAGGAAAAACCCTTGATTCCTAATACATTCTTGGGAAAGCAGGTCATTCCGAAGAATAAAAAGATAAAAGAGGAGCCTATTAGTTTAGCAGGAAAGAAGTAGTAATTGAGCTCAAACGTTAAGGCTAATTCAGGGCTTGATCAGAAGCAATTATCTATGGAAATTGAAGTCAGACCGCAAGCACCCGTTCCGTGATTGAAGGTTTATTTGGGCACAAAGCAGAATCAGAATATTCAGAGATCCCAAGGGGAAACCCGTACTGCTAAAGTAACACAAAGGAATGCACCTTATATCTGGTGTTATTATTGTGGAAAGATGGGACATTCACATTATGTGTGTTCCATAGCAAAAAGATACCAAAGGGAACAAGAACAGAGGTGGAAGTCAAACAGAGAATGGTTTTCTAGAACATATTTCAAAGAACATTGTTTTTGATGCGGAGGATTTGGGCACATGGCTAGGTACTGCACTTCGACCATTAATAGAAATGTGCCAAAGCAGAATCAAAATGTTCACAAGTAGTAGATCAATAAACCGACAGGTGAGTTAATAATGAAGAATAGATTTGTGGTTTTTCAAGATGAAGCTGGTCCATCATACTCTGAGAAAGAACAAAAGACTCAATCCATGCCGAGTGTGAAGGAAAAAGTATGGAATAAGAAGAAGAAAAATGAGAAGTTCGTGGTGGCAGAGATTAAACTTAATGCATCAGATCACTCTGGTGTGTGGATCCTTGATAGTGGTTTCACATCTCATATGATGGGTAATAAGGATCTTGTTATAGGAATAAAATATGACAAATAAGGAGTTGTAAAATTTGGAAACGACGAAGGTCTGAAGATTATTGGCTCAGGAAAAGCCATGTTTGAGGCAAAGAAATGAGACATGCTGATGTCTTGGTAGTAGAGGGTCTTAGTCATAACTTGCTCAGTGTCAGTCTACTATGTGACTCTGGGAATTCTATTCGATTTACCAAGAAGATGTGTGTTGTGAAAGGAAAAGATGGTGCAGTTGTTCTGCAGGGAAAAATGACAATGGGAAATATTTACCTTGTAGGTAGGGAAGAAGATATGTGTCTTTTATCCAGGAGGAAGAAAACAAGCTGTGGCATAAGCGACATGGTTATCTATACCAACCATCCATGGAAGATCTGGTAAAGTGTGATGCTGATAGAGACCTTCCCAAACTATCGCGTGATCGCACTCATACTTGTGATGCTTGCCAACAAGGGAAGATCATCATAAAGACATACATGCCAAATGAACAGAAATCAACTAGAGTGCTCGAATTGGTGCATGCGGATGTGTGTGGACCTATCTCACCACGAGCTATAAATGGGAAAAAGTACTATGTTCTTTTCATCGATGATTATAGCAGAATGACCAAGGTATTTGTCTTTACGCATAAGATAGAGGTGTTCAGTTGCATAAATAAGTATAGGAGGGAATAAAAAATGATGCTTGGATAGAAAATTCAGAAGTTTTGTACTGATAATTGAACAGAATTCACAAACAGTCTTGTTGAATACTATCTTAAGAAACATGGAATAAGGCAAAAAGTTTCAACAGTAAGAACTACCCAACAGAATGGAGTGGTTTAGAGGAGAAATCGGATCATCAAAAACATGGCCAGAATGATGCTTATTGAAAAGGACCTACCAGAGAAATTTTGTAAGGAAGCAGTTTTGACATCGGTTTATATTTTGAACATGTATCTGTTGTGTCCGAAGGAAGGGGAGACTCTATATGAAATGTGGTACGGAAAGAATCCAATGCTGAAATACTTTCAAATCTTTGGGAGTAAGTGCTTCGTTCTCAAAAAAGAAAATCACAGGAATTTTGAGTCACGAGGAGATGAGGGGATATTCCTTGGCTACTCAGGGAAAAGTAAAGCGTTAAATGTTTCAACAAAAGGATGGAAAAAATTGTTGAGATCAATGACGTCACTATAGTTGAAAATGAACAGAATACTCAATGACCCAGTAAACAGTTTTTGGATGAAAGTGATGATGAGGTAAGAAACATAGGGGGAGAAGAAGTAGCAGAGGCTGACTCAGAAGAAGATACTGATGATGAACAAGAAAGTTTTAAGTCTATGCCTGTAAGGAAGCCAAAGAGTCAAGCTGAAATTGATAGGCAGGATATCATTGGTGATCAGACATCTCCAGTTCAGATATAAAGAATGAAGTCATTAAAGAAAACATCATTTTTATCTCAGGTGGAGCTGAAATGTATTTCCGATGCAGCTGACGATGAAAACTGGGTTTAGGTTATGAATGAAGAGCTTGATCAGATTGAAAAGAACCAGATGTGGGAGATTGTTTCGAGGCCAGCAAACAAGAATGTCATCGGGATTAAATGGTTCTATCGCAACAAGATGGATAAAGATTACATAGTGATTCAGAACAAAGAACGACTAGTGTGCAAGGGATACTACCAGATAGAGGGAATATATGTTAATGAGACATTTGCACCATTTGCAAGGCTGGAGACAATCAGACTACTTTTGGCCATAGCAGTGAAAGGAAAGTTCAAAGTGTTCCAGATGAACGTGAAATCCACATTATTGAATGGTGTTTTAGAAGAGTAGGTGTATATTGATTAGCCAGATGGTTTTCTCATTCATGAGGATGAGAACAATGTTTGTAGGCTGAAGAAGGCATTGTGTGGGCGGAAACAAGCACCAAGGGCATGGTACTCAAGGCATGATCAGTACTTGAAAAAAATTAGTTTCCAGCGTGGGCGAGTTGATTAAAATATCTATTTCAGCAATGACAGTAATCAAAGGATGATGGTGTTGGTTTATTTCGATGACATAATATTTAGAGGATCAGATGAAGCTCAGTGCAGACAGTTCTCCGAATTCATGAAAAATGAGTTTGAAATGTCAATGATTGGAGAGCTAAGATTTTTCCTTGGCATACAGGTGACACAAGGAAGTAATGGAACTTTCATTTCTCAATCCAAATATGCCAAGGAGGTTATGAGAAGGTTTGGAATGGAGAATTACAAGGATATGAAGACTCTGGTTGCTACCCAGATGAAATTATAAAAAGATGAGGATGGAAAAGCCGTTAATATTACCGAATACAGGTAAATTGTTGGGAGCTTGCTGTACTTGACCGCAACAAGGGTTGATATTTTTTTCGCCACTTGAAAAGCAACAAGATATCAGAGTAATCCCAAGGAAAGCCAAATTCTTGCAGTAAAAGGAATATTTCGTTATATCCAGGTCACATTGGATTTCGGCTTGACATATACTGACAAATCTGAAACAGAGTTATTAGGATATAATGATGTAGACTGGGCCGGTTCAGTGGATGATAGAAAATCAATGTCAGGTGGTGCATTCTATCTTGGTGGATTGTGTATTTCTTGGATAAGCAAGAAGCAATATTTAATTTCATTGAGCACCGCAGAAGCTGAGTATATTGCGACCACTCAAGCATGCACACAATTATCGTGGATGAAGCAGCAACTTGAAGATATGGGAGTTGAAGTGAAGTCTCCGATTGGAATCCAATATGATAACTCAAGTGCCATAAATCTTAGCAAAAATCCCGTCTATCACTCAAGGACAAAGCACATTGAGATAAAGTATCATTTTATCAAGTAGAAGGTTGAGCAAGGAATCGTGAAGTTGGAGTATGTGCCTACAGAACTATAGGTTACAGACATTATAATGAAGGCCTTACCCAATGAATCTTTTGAAAGGGATCGACTGGCTCTGGGAGTTCTGTCGACTTCCCGCACTTAAAAGAGTGTGGATGTGGAAACACCCACCTCTCCCTAAGGAATGATCTGTTTTCCCTACTGTGATGATATGTGTTCTCTACTCTATTACAGACTGTAAAGGAATGTCCTTTGGTTTTGTTGACAAAGGGGGAGAAAATAGTTATTGTTCAAGGAGGAGACAGTGAAACTATTTGAAAAATCATGAATGATATGGGGAGAAGATGACAGGTGGATCCGCGAGATAGGGGGAGTAATAAGAAAGGGGTAGTGTACTAAATAAGACGATGTTAGAAGTGATCGATCAAAGAATAGATATCACGACAGTTGAGGATCGTGAAAAAAGCATATGAGTGGTGTTGGAAGAATATTTCCAAAAATTGGTATCAGTTTGGTGAAAATTGGTATCAGTTTGGTGTCCAAAATGGGTGTAAAAGATGAAGAGATTCATTGATTAACTTTTCATTTACTCTTGTTTCTCACGCCGAGCATTCCTCTTGTGGGCTTAGAGTACGTGTTGAGTAAATACATGATCACTATGAGAATCACATTTGGGTGAATGGTGGCTGAAGAGTCAACAATGTATCTTTTTATGGAAGAGTTGTCAACAAACCCAAAGGGGAAGATTGGTGGGAAAAAATCCCTCAAGGTATCATTGAAGCATTTTTGAGGTGATTGTGTTTTTTGAAAAAGTGGACAACTGTGCTGTGATTGTTGATAAAGAAAACCATGACATACAAGTTTCTTGACAAAGGGGATTTCATGGTGGAATGTAAAGCTCAAGATCTATGGTCAAAGATCAATGTTTGATTTAAGAACGTCGACAAAGAGATGGATGATCTAGAGGCGGTACAAAAAGAACAGATACAAGGTGGCGCCGTTTTCCAGTGTTTTCCAAATATTTGGGCCTGAAAATCGACAAATGAAGAAAAGTGGTTTTTGGAAAAGGGACTTGCGCTCCGTATACTTGATGGCTTGAAAACTTGCGCGCCATATTTTTTTCAAGATTAGATCATCAAAATATGGAGTTGCAGAAGCCTGTGTCGCACAAGTGTCTTAGGTAGACTTGAGTTCCAGTTATGACTTTCACGCCGATACTTGTGTGCCGAGATAGACTTGCGCGCCAAGTAAGGTTTATTTCCGGTAGTGATTTCCGGGCTGCGTGGAAGCTGGAAGTTTTCCCGATACCTTCGGTGCAAAGAGAGATTCATCTACGGGTGAAAGTTAGGCTTCAACAGAGAATCTACATAAAGAGAAATATGCATTCCTTCATGCAATTGAAGATACCTACAGGTCTATAAATTGTGAGTGGATCCTTTCTAGAGCAGTGAGCGAAGGAAGAGGAATAAGGTGATCCTCTCCATCGGAAGTGAGCCGGAGAGAGAGAAAGAGTGAGTGACCCTTGGGAAAGCAGTAAGCTGACTCTAAACCCTATAAAGGCAGTGAGCCTGGGAAAGAGTGACTGTGCCCGAACCTTGTAATGCACAACTAGTGAAGTTTAGGGGAATTTGGTACGACCGACAACCAGTCGGCATATGCTTCTTGGACGTAGACCTTATCGGTGAACCAAGTAAAAATTTCTCTGTCCTATGCTTTCTTTACTTTCTATTTATACTCTACAATTGGAAAGGGAGAGAAGAGTGTTTTGATTAACATTGAAACAAGATCAGAACGGGCTTTAATTTTAAATTATTCATAACCTGATTCACCCCCCCTCTCAGGGTATTCAGCCCTGTGGACCTAACAGTTCAAATACTTATAAAACTCCACATGAGATTTATAGGTTATATAATTATTGAGATACCTCATGCATAGTTGGAGTGCATGTTGTGTGACTCATTTATCCTCACGTTCAAAGTACACTTTGTGTCAATTGGAAAGTTATGAAGAAACATAGATAATGGGACACATGGAATGTATCTCGTTAATATTCTCTATGTAACCTGACTAGGATACACACTAAGACCCTAGGAATTTATCTCATATACACAAAAATAAAAAACCATGATGTGAAGATATTTAGTACATATTGTGTAGTCACCTAGTAAAAAACCAAATTAAATTATATAAATAATAATAAAGTATAATATTAAAAACCTAATTACCCTATTAACATATGATGTGTGGACCGTGTAATAATTTTTTGAAAAATTAATTAATTATTCATCAATACCATATAATTATTTGCAATTACTAGTCAAGACATTTTTTTACCATATTTCATTTATGATGAGTATATGTTCAAGAGACTTTGAATTACCATTAATACAGAGAACAAAACTTCTCATACATAAATATTATATCTTAATAGTCAAATATTCATTACATATCATGATGATCCATGGAAGAATTATTTAGGTCGGGTGCCTTTTGAAACGTGGATACAAAAACAAATATTTCATAAGTGAACTCTTTAATCTCCCACTAAGTTATTCATAATAAGAACCCTTCTTATACATATCATACATAATACCCTTATTCATAACCTAGGGAAAGAAAAAATAAGAAAGGGTGATATCAGATGCTCATTAATTATAATCAATGAAGATATCAATATAACATGACCATAAGGGTATGATAACATGAGAATAAAATTTTAAAAAACATACCCTACATATGATAGATCATAAACTTGATCCATGACATAAATCTTTGAAGATTATAAGACATTAATAATAAAGGAATAAAATAACACATTCCATGAGAGCATAACATTGGCATAATACATAAAGTTGTGGAAATAACATAAGCATATAAAAACCAATGTCAAGGATACCCACCAAGACATTCAAAACATGTTAATATTGGGATAACCACCCTTGTAGCTACTTTAGGATTAGGATAACCTCCCATGTACCCCCTTTTTGAGCTTGGGATAACCTTCTATGTACCCTATGAGATCATAGGACATTAATCATTACCCAATGGATTTAAAGGTGACGTTAGTCCCACCCATTTTTGGTTATAACATGACCACCATTATTAGTTATAATATAATCACCATCATATAATAAAATCCATACATTGGTGTTCTACAAGATAATAAAGAATTCATCACATTAGAACCCCTAAAAGGAAATGGTTTTCATAAAACATTCCATTATATCATAACCCATAAAAATGAAATGGGTCTCATAATTATCTCATGAATTAATCATATAAAATCCCATGGAAAATTTAGAGGTTTCATAATAATCACTTCCTTATAAACATAAATCCTCCTGAGAAGGAATAACTTTTCTGGTGACTTTCTGCTGCCCTAATGTGTTACTGAATGACTAAAACTTTATCTACCATTTTTTCATCCAACTTTGGTCTTAATAGATTTATTTTTCCAACATCACCCCAGTACATTATAGTTATAAACATATTTCTAGGGATTAATTCATAAGGATACATCTTTATTATTGAGTGAAATCTATTCTTGTAAGGAAACTCAACCAAAGGAATGTGTTAATCCCATAAACCATTGAAATCCATAGAACATGATTTCAACATAACCTATAGGGTTTTGAATTATTCTATCAAACTAATCATCTTTCTAAGGATGATACATTGTACTTAAACTAAAATTTATATCATTTTCTTGCTAAATAATTCATGGTAACTTTGAAGTAAAATTCAAATCCTGATCAGATACAATTGAATATGGTAATTTATGAATCCTTACCACTTACTTAATGGATGTCCTGAAAAGATAATCCATAGAGAAATATTCTATGATAATAATTAAGTATGTCAAATTCATAAGGTGATCGACTAAAACCCATATAGAATTGTTCACTTTAGATGTTTTGGGGAATCCAATGAAAAAATCCATGGAGATTCATTCGCATTTCGATTCTTGTATGGATAACGGTTGTTTCACGCCCTTAGACTTTTGCCTCTCATCCCTACATTGAAAACATAAAAAGTAAAAATATATATATTGAAAAATATATATTCATGTTTTCCCACTATAAATAATATTCCATGGATAAGAATGGTAGGAACTATTACATTATCATCCGTTAGTTTGGGGATTAAGCCCTGCGGGCTTACCAGATGTGACAAGTTGTTGCCTGACATGAGGGTTAACCTTTTTACAATTCTATATTAATATAACTAAAAAATTGTAATAACACATATTTAACTTGAAATAAAAGATGATATAAATCTGAAAGGGTATAAATACCATTAATCTTATTCCCTAAAAATGAAAATGCATTCTTCCATAATTTTTTTCCCAGTAAAACATATACAAAACAAAAGGGTTATATTTCCATAAATTTCTCCCAAAATGTATTTAATCTTGATAAAATATCATCACATAAATCCTCAAAATGGGTTTATAAGAATGTGAACTTATGATCAGCCTTAAAATAATAAAACCATGATGGTATCCATAACTCTTAAGTTAATATTTCATCAAGGAATATACACTTACAAAAGATAATTCACCTTTTTTTCCTTAAATAAGATATTATCTTAGTTAAAAACATTTCCATTGAAAAAATGGATTCATACTTGGACTGATAGAATATCAAATATTATTTCATTAATACAAAATCAATAGAGAGGGATATAATCAATTCCCTTAATCACATCAAGTTCTAATAAAGGTTGGTTGATAAAATTTTCATAGGGAATCTTTGTACAAAATCAAAAATGAAATTCCCAACTAAAGAGTAGAGAATAAGTGTGAACTAATTATCATGATTCACATTATCCATTATGATTTAATAATATTTGAATTTTCCTTTGTCTTCAATGGTTATTGTGTCTTATCATCCTCATTATCCCTTGGATTGGGGAATTGATTCCAATAATGCCAAAACTCATTGCACTTGAAAAAATAGAGTGCGTGCATTGCATTCTATAAAGATTTATCTATATTTTTATTATTATCTAACTTCTTCCCATCTCTTCAATATTCACCCACTTGATAAACTTACTTTCCACACTTAATGCATTTAACAGTCCCTTAGATTCAATTTACTTAATATTTTCTTCCACACTTTGAGCATAAATGAAATATCTTTTTATTTCCCCCATTTTTAGAGTTTCCCATGAATTCAATCCTTATTTTCTTATCAAAACCATGAAATTTATTGGTAAATCCAATTTCCATTTCTACCTTGATTTCACAATTAACAATTTATTTATTGCTACCAAAGGCCGGTATGGATAATTCCCCTTTGAGTCTTGGTTTTTAGCCACTGAAGAATCAATTGACCTTACTTTCAGGTTAGATAATAATACTATAAGCATACCTAAAAAGTATTTTAAAATAAACCTAATAGGTACTAATGGATTAATCACCCTTTTGTTTTAGCTCAAGGAATTACTTATCCATTTTTATACAAAGAATTTTAGGAATAAACTTATTGAAAAATAATCTCTTAAACTTATCTTAGTCCATGGATTTAATTTCATTATATTTCCACTTATTCTTGATGATATTACATCAGTGACTGAATTTTAATTCCAAATGAAAGATAGTCAAAATTAATTTTTCATGTTATGAATAATGTATACTGGAAAATATCTTTTTTTTGGCACTGATACATTACTCAACAACTATCAGATCTATAGAACTACTAAAATATGGTGGATGTTTCCTCATGAAGGAATCCATATAACATTGTTCTATCCTTTTCTTATTTGTAAGTTCAACATGATTCATATCTTGGGAATGTTTTGTGAGAATATAAATTATATTTTTCATTCCATCTCCTGTAAAATTTGTTTTATAGGAGGAAAATCATGGCATTGTCCATTTCATTCCACATTAAGACAGTTTATTTAGGTTTAAACCATAAAATAAAACCAGAAAGCATAGTGTGATAAATAATAATTATGGTGGGAAAACACATATTCATAAAAAATCATTTAGAGGATGCGTAAATCAAGAAACCTAATTTTAAATCTATGAAACCTTAGGTTTAACCTACTTATTCATGATCAGTTTCTATTCAATTTTTTCATGATGGTTTGAAAAGGGTTTGTGAATTTGAAAAGAATATCCCTCGAGAGTATCAAACTAGGTGAAAATTAAGGCCTATTTTTTTGTACCAGGTAATGCTTGAGTCAAGCAAGATGCACCTTTTTTAAAGTTATTACACCTAGGTACATTTGTACCAGAACCATTTCCGCTAGTAGTATCTAGATAGAGATGTCATTTATTGGAAATTACTCACTCTATCCATCACTAATATTGTAAGATATTTTATTATACTTATAATTATCCATATAATTATACTTAGACATATCCTAAGGGATATCACTAAAATTTCTCATCCTAGTTTCCAAAGGTTAACTAAACCTCACTCTAATACCAACTATAGAGACCCAATATTCTAATAAATAACTATTACATCTTAATAGATGAATATTAATTACATATCATGATAATACATTCCACAATCATTTAGGTCAAGTGACTTTAGAAATATGGATACATAAAAAAAGGTTCATAAGTGAACTACATTGTCTCCCACTAAGTTCTTCATAACAAACACCCTCCTAAAACATATCATACATAATAACTTTCTACATAACCTGGGAAAAGGAAATATAAGAAAGGGTAAGATAAAATTCTTAGTAAGGGTAAACATGGGAGATATGAAAATAAAATGATAATTATATTATGAGAACATGAGAATAACATTGGAAAAACCATACACTGCATATCATATGTCATAAATGTAAGGCATGTAATAAATCTTCAAAGTTCATAAGAAATGAATAATAATGGAAACCAAGAATATGGATCATGAGAGAATAACATTGGAATTAGAAATAGAGTTGTGGAAAACACATAATCATAAAAAACCCTATGTCAAGTTTATGCACCAAGACATTCATAGTATGTTAGGCTTGGGACAAAAAACTATGTACCTGATTTAGTCTTGGGATAACATCTCATGTACCATATTTTTGGGCTCGAGATAACCTCCAGTTTACCCCATGATGTCATATAACATTAATCATTACCCAATGCATTTGATGGATATATCAGTACCCATGAAAGGAAATGGGTTTTATAAAATATTCCATCATATTATTACCAATAAAAAGAAAACATGTCTCATAATTATCACATCAATTCATTATAACATAACTTGTAAAAAATAAAGGAGTTTCATAAAAATATATTCATCGTAAATATAAAACAAACAGAGAAATAATAAAGTTGATATCATTGGATCATATCCCCAATAAAGATTAACTAACATGGAAGGATATCATCTTTGATGGAAAATGATTTTTTAATAAAGATATCTTGGATCATTACTTAGGGAAAATAAAATTTCATTCCAAATAACCATTTTAAAACTATAAATTCATAGAACATTTTAAAAATCATTTTCTTTGAAAATAAGAATGAAAAAATTAAAGTAATATTTTATAATAATTCAAAACATTTATTGAGGAAAATATCGTTTCCACTTTGAAAAACAATTTTTTTAAACATAAAACAATTTCAAAATCCTTTTATTTGAAAATAACATGTTAAACATATAAAGGACGTTTTAAAAACCATTTAAAAAATTTATTTATGATCATATCATTTACACTATGAAAAAAACATTTTAAAAAAATAAAATATTTTTAAAATCATTTTATTTAGAAATAGACTTTTAAACATATAAAGTAATATTTAAAAATCATTTAAAAATTTTATGAAGCAAGTTTCATTTCCACAATGAATTTTTTATTAAAAAAATAAAACATTTTCAAAATTATTTTCTTCTAAAAACACCATTTAAAAATTTTAAATTACTCTTCAAAAAAATAATGTTCCCCATATTGGTAAATTTTATTCATGTCGTATATGTTAAAATAATGATTCCTTTCACATTTTTGATAAAATACAAACATTACCTGTTTTTGAAAATGACACAATGATTCCTTATATATATTTTTAAAAATAATAAAGGATAAAATTGAATTTAAAAGATAATAGATTAATTTTAAAACATTTTAGAAAACATTTTTAGAAAACATGGATATAGAATAAAAAGGGTTTTCAACCATTGAGAGAAATAAAGTTGATTTTCTTTAAAACATTTTTTTGAAACCTTGAGGGAATTATGATAGAAAAATGAATGGAAAACATTAATTATGATGAGTAATCATTATGGAATAAAATTCATGAATTTATTGAAAAGTATATCATAATATTTCATCACAAAAATCATTATTATAAATAATCCTGATGAACAATGAGATTTTAACATCAAACCCTTATCACTTTGGTAACTTTGAATCATATATCCCATGAAATAATAACATCAAATGAAACTTAAAATATTATGATAATAAATAATATCATGATATTATGTGTTAAAATATACACATTATAAAATAATGTAGGTGTATAGCATAACATATGTCCCAAAGAAGTCAAATTGTGACTAAAAATCCCTTACCTAATTGGTTACTTTTGAAACATAAAACCCATGAAAGAGAGATCCTAAAATGGACATTTAAATCCTCATAAATTTCAGTATAACCATCATAAAATAAATTAATGGATATTATATACACTATATAAAATAAAAATGTATTGAATATGGGATGTGTTTTATAGAAAATAAAATTGAGATAGGAATCCTTTACTTTAAGTCTAGACATACTTCATACACATTCGATCATACTTTATAATAAATATAAGTTTACTATGCATATATTAAATAAAATAATTATATATATCTTACCATATATGATTTACTTAAGGCCATTTATTACCATTTTATTTACAATTCCTTGTTAAAATCATGTTTTGGGAAATAACTATATTGTTTATCAGGGATGTTATGATTTTTTTTAGTTATCTTACTTTTATAATGGTTTTATAATCTAATTTTTTTAACCATGATACAAATATATTATATATTTTTTATATGTGTAGTTATATTTATCCATAAAAGTTAGAGAT
This sequence comes from Viscum album, assembly GCA_963277665.1. NCBI lineage: Eukaryota > Viridiplantae > Streptophyta > Magnoliopsida > Santalales > Viscaceae > Viscum > Viscum album. Next base: position 1,973,543,904 of record OY728151.1, read on the forward strand.
AGGAAATGAAATACATCGTTCATAGAGAAGGTAGACTATTTGTACGCATGAACATTATTTCCATTTTAGCAATGGATGAAATGAAAGAATGGTAAATGATATATTAATTTTTTAGAAAATTTTTTATTTCATATATATCACATATATTCATTAAATTTACCCTTATTACCTTCCATGTGAAGTGTTAGTGAAAAATGAATTTCATCGCCTCACGAGGCTGTTGTCCGCCGTACACATGAACGACACTATTCCATCCCACATAGAATTAAAATTAAGTAGTTATATGTGAAATATTTATTCCATTAGTGTGATTATTTTATAAATATAATATATATTAATCTAGTCTTTTATTATTACTATCCAGGTAAAATGGAAATGGAAAAACACATCACATCAGTTTGTGAGACGGTAGTCCAGTGTACACACGAGCGATGTTATTGTTTCCAAAAGGGTTATAATGTAATAAGGTAGGTGTGATAATTTAAAATGTATAATAATATTAATATATATTATATAAACATAAAATCCATCATTATATCCATCTGTGATAGGTGGGGATAGAAAAGAATAACATCGACTCGTGAGGTGGTAGTCCACTGTACGCATGATTGATAGTTTTTGTTTCCAATTTTATGGAAGTAAAGATGAATATAGGTTATTAAATTCTCTTAACAAAATATAATTATATATTATATACTGGTGTTATCATTTTATCATATTTTTAAAATATTTTAAGGAGTTATAATAAGAACTAAAATAAAGACGCATAGTTAAAAACTTTCCCTCTTTTTCAGACATCATATTTAGGTTTAACCTAATGCCTTCAAAGATTGGATTTAAGATCTCTAAAATGATTATAGGATGTGGGGAGGTAAGTAAAAAATAAATTTGGGTAGGTATTGTCTGATCCAAATGGTTTTTAAAGTGTTAATAGGGGAGGATATGGGGTGGCCTTTTATATGCGGGGGAGAGGACATGTTTGGTAATTTTGAAAAGAATAATGTGTACCCCCATTTTTTAAATATCACAGGACCCAGAATGGTTAATTATAGATATTTAGAGTTTATAATGTCTAAATATTTCTATAAAATTGGTTATAGATAAGTTTATATGTCATTTTACACCTTATCATTTTAGTTTACCCTCTATAAACATGTTTCAACCTTAACCATATTGATTATTTTTTATAATTTTTACCATTAATTATGGTAAAAAAATTAATTTAAACTTATTATATAAAATAAATTATTCTTATTAAAAATATTAAAAACAATTTTTTATATTCATTTCTTTTAAGTGGGAAATTTTACTTTAAAATTAAACCCGCAGATGTGATGAGAAAGTGGGTTTCCAAAGTGAAAATGTTAAAAGTTTATAAAGTTTTTATATCAATATTCAAAATGAAATTGATTCCAATGATATAAATTGAATTAATAAATATATAATTGAAATTATTTTTCCTTTAGATCCATTTTAAGACAAAATTTACATTATAAATTCTTTAAATGAAATTAGAATTTTCAATAAAAACCAGTATTTTTTAGTATTCATAAAAAAATTAATCTTTTGAGAAAAATTACAAAAATTAATACTAATTTTTTTGATATATAGACTTAAAAAATGAATATAATTTTTTCAGATAAATTTCCTAAAAGTTTTTATAATTACTTTGATTTGTTTTTCCAAAAAATAAATATTTTTTTTAGAAAATAGTATTTTTGAAACATATAAAGACTTTACAAAAAATAATGTTCTTTTTCTATCAATGTGTTTTCTGTATTTAAAAACACTATGATTAATATTTTAAATTTCTTTATTCTTATTTAGGACTCTGAGTTTTACATATAGGTAATAACGTTCATGATTAAATAATAATATTATTAGTTTTTTTGTGGTTATTTAAAAATTGATATTGTGTGTAATGAAAGATATTAAAGGGAATTAAATTTATTTGAAAAATATGTTTCATAATATCTTGGGATATTGCAATTAAGATAAATAGAATTAATTAAAGCTTATTTATCTTACTAATAAATAGTTAATTTAATTGAATACTAGCTAGTGTACTTTTTCATATTCATTGTATTATATGTGGATGGCCCTGAGCATAAACAAGTCTTTGTATGCGATTAGTTTATTTAATTTATTTTTTCGTGGTTTTGATAAAAAAATATTAAATTTTTTGACGTTAATTCTAATTGATTATATTAAATAATGGTCTATGATTCATTTCTAATATATCATTATGTAAGGGCATATGTTTCCATGATTTCTTCTATATAAAGCCCCCATAAAAATTTATTTAGTTTGCCTTACATGTGTGTGGATAGTTTTTTTAATCGATGAAACTACCAAGAAAGTGGAGGTAGTTAAAGTTGGAATATAAGGAGGAAAATGTCTATGTTTTATATAGGAAAACATTTGGAATACTATAACTTGAACCATTCTTGGTTCTAGGGGTGAATTACCAAGGGTCAATGGTTAGTTTTTTATCCGCTAGATAAACGAAGCATTTGAGAAGGGGAATATGGATCCTTCCCACTAAAATTCCATACGAGAGGATATTACAAAAATAATTGTGTGGGATATTAGATTTAGATAAAATAGCATGAGATTAATAAATTTAAAATTTATTATCTAATTTATCCATTTATATAAATGAATAAAATTCTACTTTTATCTGTTGTAGAAATGGGAACCCACATAACTCTTACTATATCACTATGATACATTCTAGAGAATGATAAAATTTTCATTGGTTTGTATTTATAGAAATTTTATAGGAATTGATGTATTATATTACACCATGAATAGAACTTATATGTGAAGGAAAACCCTATTTTTGAAGAACCTGGAAAAGAGGCAAATGAGGAAGAACTGTCTCTCTATATGAAAAATTTCGGTGGTGCCGTAAATGTTTAATGATTCATGATTTCATATATGTATAGTGAGATTTTAAAGAAAGATGAGGATATGGATATGTATAATGTTATTTCTCACTTTTATGGTATTTATTAAGTGAAGGAGAGACATGAAATATATGAGATCTCCAATTCATTTTTCACATGAAAAATTGGTGAGTCAGTGCTAGATAGGCCTCATTTAGTCCAGATGATTAGCTACATTAAACACTTAGACATCATGGGGTTTATGATCCTTGATGATTTGTGCATAGATCTCATTTTATCCTCACTACCAAAGAGTTTCTACTATTTTATTATTAATTACAATATGAGAAATAGTGGGAAGACTCATTAAAAACTCCTTACTCTTATTTGTTGGGACCACTTTGTGTATGAATGTTGTCTTTTTTCAATGGATGTCAATGATGATCAAAATTAAGGAAGGAAATATCCTAAGTAAAATGGAAAATGTAAACCAGACATTGGTTAAGCTTGATCTTAAGTTTCAAATATGTGTATCAAGAGTGATACATTGTTTAAAACAATTAAGGATGATGGGAGAGTTATTTGGAATGAGTAAAAGAAAAGGAGAAGAATATGTTATGGAGGAGGTTTGGAATAATAATGTGGAGATGAATTTCAATTCATACTTAGTTTTCTACTAAGTATTTTTATATCCGTTAACCAAAAAAATAGATCTGGTCGACTAGCCAGCTAACAAGCCTCAACCTGAGTCTCATGCGGGACCACAGGGGTCGACCACGGAGAATCCAGCCAGGCCAGCCCACAAGAGGCACATGGGGGCCATGTATATTCCCCTTGGGGATTCATAATGGGTGCCATAGGCACGTTTGAAGAGGTAGAGTGGGAACTAAGAGCGTGCCCGTGGAGAACCGGTGTAGGGCAGCACTGAAGGGGTAGAGGATTATTCTAGGATGATGCTAAGGAGGCTTTCTATTTAAGGAAACTGAAAAATGCACCGCATTTCGATGTGGTAAAAAGTTTTAAAAACTCGGACACAATACCAACTATCCATATGATCTCGCTATGGATCCCCGCTACACATCGCATCCCGTGTCTAGGGATATTATCTGAGCCATTCGTTATCCCTGCCCCACATGTGGCTGAATCAGAGCCGTCCAATCTTTGGTAAAGGGTCATCCTCAAACTCTGGAGACCCAACATGAACCAGTGTACCTGAGAAGCTACCGAACCTCCATGATCGAGTCTCCGACCATTGTAGAAGAGAAAACCCACTACATGTGCATCATTTGAGAAACACGATACCATGATTGCAACTAATTTTCTCATGCATGCATTGAAATAACGAAGAAAGAGCCTTGGTTGAGGCAAAATAAGTTTCCAGAGGGAATTCCATGTTGAGTGATCAAGGAGAGGAGATCTTCATGCATACCTCTTAACATACACATGAAGATGATTACAACGTGAAATCAGAAACAACCAAGAAACTCGGCGTATCTCATGACCGTGGTTTGAATATTTCAAAACGAGGATCTTCATGCAATATCTCCAGGATTTCAGATGTAGAAAAGATATGATCTCTACTTAAAAAATGAGATCCACTGATTTGAGTAGAGGGTACAACTCCCAAGGTTTCAAGGGAACCTATTTTGAGAAAAAAAGTCTCTTCAATATTCGAGTTTTCAAGGGGCAAACAAGATCCATGTACCATTCTAGGTTCGTGAAGAGGAAACCATGAACCACTATGGTTCTGCAAAGAGAAGGTGTTCCATGTAACTCATTGGTTCATGAAGCAAGGAACCATGTACCTCTTTGGTTTGCGAGTCAGGATAATTGCGAACTATTCTTGGTTCACGAAGAGAGTTCTCTCAAACCATTCTAGTTTTGTAAGGAAAAAATGTGGCATACCATTTTGGTTTTATGAAGAGAAGGTCCCGAAAACCAATAGAACCGCATACCACTTAGTACGCAAAGGAGGTCCTCACTTTGTGGGTGAAGGAAGCCCAAGAATACCATGTGTAAGGAGGGGCTGCGAAACATCCTGATTCATGAAGGAGGCTTGCACACTCTTGAAAAGAATAAATCTATACCCTTGGTGTGTAAAAGGAGAACGAGAACACCATACCATACCCAAATACACACATTGATGTTTGAATAAAATAAAATTCTTATAAATAAATCAAAGTGAACAGTGTGTATTGAGAAAGGGAGAAGAAAGAATGTGCATGGTGATGAGAAGTGCATGCATATATTCTTGTGAATTATTTGAATAAGAACACACATAATGTAGAAGCGCAACCAATCCAAGTGATAATAAAAGAAAATAAAATGAAGGGGAAAGTAGGTCGCGTCTGTGTTTAACAGAACCATACCCATATGGGCTTTCACTCAAGAAAGTATAAGGCAACGTGCATACGTGAATATTTTGAAGAGAAACATCCTAACCCGAGGGTGAACATGTGTAAATAAGTGAAGATGAATAACACATCAAATTTTCACATGCATGTTCACATAAACACATGGAAGAAAAAGGGATAATTATGATGATGCCTAGTGAGATGGTTTTCAGTGTTTGAACAGTCAGAAAAGAATTTGTGATTCTGGCCATGAAGAATAAGAAGCCTTTGTACATCTAGTAGTTTCACTATAGAAGAATATTGAATGTTAAATAGCTTCAACTCTGGACCTCGATGAAAGAAAAGTGTAATGCTGAATAGGAGATGAAGACTTTAATGCCTGCCCATTAAAGGGAACTTCATTTTCATAAACTGAGTGTGACTTTACCCAGTGTAGTGATCAAGGGGGAGTCAACTAAAGTGATCCAAGGGAAGCAGTGATCTATCCCTACACTTTTGTAAAGGTAGTGTGCCTGGGATAGAGTGACTGTACCCAAACCCTATAATACATAGCTAGTGGAATTGGGTATGACCGACAACCTGTCGGTGTATGCTCTTTGGACGTAGCCCTTAGTGGTGAACGAAGTAAAAGTGCTGTGTTTTCCTTCTACATGTGTATAGTTTAATTACTGAACATATCCATACTATATGTTTAATTAAGTTCCTAACAATAATGAAGAAATACCAGGTTTGGGAAGTAAGGAGTAGGTGGCTCAGGTTTCTACTAGAGAAAAAGAAGACAATTCTATCTCATTTTCATTTGATCAGGAGAAATTAAGAACCTATCTACATTATATTTTTGCAGAAAGAGTTGCTGATATTTGTAGAATATTTCAATGTATACAGGCTGAGATTACCCGATAGGGAAGAAAAGCTGATAATATGGAGGAAGTCTTGGAAAAGAATGTGTCAGAATGTTATAAGATCTCCAGAAAAATTGAATCCTTTGAAGAGAAAGAGGGACTCAATAAGACTCTAGAAGAAAAGATCCTTTCATTTAAAGATGATCTGAAAAAGGGCACTGAAGTCAAGGTTTTAAATTTGGAAGAAACTTCCCAAAAATTCAAGGAACTTGACTCGCCTCAAACCAAATTCGAGTTGCATGAAGATGGGGTTGAAAGATTGAAAAAGGATTGTGATGAGAAGATGATCATGATTGAAGATCAGAAGATCATCCTCAATATGGAATGTCTAAAATTGGAATCCCAATTTACCAATCACGAGAAGACACATATTGAGACATCACAAAAGAGTGAAATTGTTCATGATAGTACTCAATGCTCATTGGAGGTTTCTAAAGCTGAAATACATTCAACCTGAGGCTCATGCAGAACCACAGGGGTTGACTACACCCACGGGGAAGCCAACCAGGACAGCCAGTAGGAGGTGCATGGGGGGACATGTATAAGCACCTAGAGGATTCATAGTGGGCGTTATATGTGCACCCGAGGAGGTAGAGTGGGCGCTAAGAGTGAACCAGTAGATAACTGGTGTGGGTCTACATCGAGGGGGGGGGGGGGGGAGTAATCTGGGATGATGCTGAGGCAGCAAGATATTTAAAGAATACAAAAAATACACTGCGTTTTGATGTGGGAAAATGTATTAAAAATGCAAATAAAATCTCGACCATCCATATGATCTCGCTGAAGATCTTGGCCACACATCGCATCCCGTATCCAGGAGGATTTCACCTGATAAGGAATTCACCTGAATCTTCCACTTTTTTCTTTAACTAAGTGAAATTTTTTCCACTATCTGAGATTCCCACATGAAAAACATACTAGATCTTTTTCCTTTACATTTATTTGGATATTTATTTTCTTATAAGGATGGTGCTTAGTAGCTTTATACTTGGAATGATTCTTCAACACCTTTATATTTTTCTTCCTTTTCTTATTCACCATAAGGATCACCAATTTTCATGACCCATGCCTTTATCAATTTGTAGAATAAGAGTAAGGAGTTCTGAATGAGTCTTCTTAATATTTATCATATTATAATTAACAATAAAATATGATAAAATATTTGGTAGTGAGGATAAAATGATATCTATACCCAAATTATCAAGGATCATAAACCCCAAGATGTCTAAATGTTCAATGTAGCTAATCATATAGACTAAATGAGGCTGATCTTGTAATGACTCACCTAGTTTTCATGTGAAAAATGCATTGGAAATCACATATATTTCTTGTCTCTCCTTATCTTAATAAAGAACATCAAAGTGAGACATAATGTTATAAAAATCGATATCCACATGTTACTTTAAAATATCACTAGACATATATGAAATCATGAAACATTAAACATCTTCATGATCATTGAATTTTTTCATATAGAGAGACAGTTCTTCCTCACTATCCTCTTTTCTAATTTCCTTAAGGATTGGGGTTTCTTTCACATATAAGTTCCATTCATGGTGTGGTATAATGCATAAATGCCTATACGATTTCTAGAAATTCAACTTGATGATAATTTTATCATTCTCAATAATGGATCGTAGTGATATAATTGAGGTTGTGTGGGTTTCCATTTATACAATAAATAAAAGTACAATTTTAGTACTTTATTCGAAATGCTAAATTATATAATAAATTTTAAATTTATTAATCTAACACTATTTTATCTAAATCTAATAGAACTCATCATTAGTTTTGGAATATCCTGTGGCTTGATATTTTAGTGTCAAGGAAAAATATTCCCCTTCTCAATATCGAGATATGATCCATACATGTTATTTGATCGGTTTTAGGTGGGAATAAATTTCCAATTATATTAACTCAAAGTTACTACATCTATTTATTGGACTCACCAATCCTGAAATATTATAAAATAATTTCCTCAACTCTTTACCACTTAGTTACACCAAGTCATATTTGGGGATTCAACCCTTGATTTGAAATAATTTAACTAAATCCAATAACTCAAGTTAAATTTCCCTAATAATTTAAAGCACTCAGACATGGGCTAGTTATGACCTTTGAACAATGGTTTGATTTTAACTCAGTTAGTGGAAGGCTGTATCAATTTTATATTTAATATAAGGTATTTTTTCTTTATGTGTAAATTTCTTGTTTAATCCTGTTACATGTTTGTTAATATTAATTGGATTTTACTAATTTATTAATAATGTCTAGAAAAGTTTACACATATTATAATAATTTTTTTGATTCCATATTTAATGATTGTTAATTAATTAGTCTAATTTTTTAAACATCCATAAATAATTTACCATGACACTGAAAGAAAGAAAGAAAGAAATTGGTTTACCATGAACTTATTTAATTATTGGTTTATCTAGCGGATGAAAACCAACATGTGACCCTAGGGAATTAACTACTAGAACCAAACATGGTTCAAGTTATAGTATTCCACTTGTTCTCTTATGTACCACCCAGATTGGATTCACCTTGGCTCCTAAATTCAACCACCTCCACTTTCTTGGGAGTTATGTACATTTAAAACATTATACATTTATTCAATTACAATGAATTTCTATAATGTGTGGATTAATTCCCCAATCTAAGCGATAACGAGGATGATAATACACAAAAACCATTAAATACAAAGGAAAAATGGAAATATTATTCAATCACAATGGATGAAGAGAATCATGATAATAAGAGAACACTTATTCCCCACTACTTAGATGTGAATTTCATGTTTTATTTTTTATGATGGTGCCATATGAATTTTTTTAACCATAATTTAGAGGAAAATTATGTGATTATGATAATTGATTATCTCCTTCTATATTAATATTGTATTAATGAAATCATATCTGATATTATATCAGTGAAAATATGAATCCATTTTTGTAATTTAATTTTTTTATCTAAGATAATATCTTATTTAAGTAATAAAGGGTAAATTATCTTTTGTAAGTGTATAATACTCTTTGTAAGATTAACTTAAGAGTTATGGATACCATAATGGTATTATGATTCTAAGGATGATTAGAATTTCAAATTCTTAGACTCCCATTTTTAGTTTTTTTGTGATAAGATTTTATCAATATTAAAGACATTTTGGGAGAAATTTATGGAAATATAAAAATTTTGTTTTGTATATGTTTTAGTGAAAAGAAATTATTTGCGAAAGAATGAATTTAAATTTTTTGGGTATAAGATTAAAGGTATTTCTTTTCTTTAGGGTTTATTTTATATTTTATGTCATTGTAAATATGGGTTATTATAATTTTAGAGTTATATTAATATAGATTTGAAAAAGGTTAACCAACATGTTGGGCACAAACCTATCAAATTTGGGAAGGCCACGTGGCTTAAACCCACAACTGACCGATAAAAATTGAATAATGACTACCACTGGAATCCATTTAAGTGTATTTATAGTGGAGAAAAAATAAGGAGATATATTATTGAGTATACATATTGGTACTTGGTTTTTTATCAATATATGGTTGAGAGGAAAAATCTTAAGGGGATGATATGACCATTATCCATACAATAATAGAAGTGGGAAAGAATTACCTTGATTTTTTTCATTAGACTGCCCAAAATATATAATGGGAATAATAAATATGGGTTGTAGTCATTCACCTTATGAATTTGATACACTTCATTATTATCGTAGAATATTCCTCTGTGGACCAGTTTTCCAGAATATACATTAAGTAAGTGGTAAGTGTTCATAGAATACCACATTCAATTCTATCATATTGGGATTTTAGGTTTAACTTAAAGTTATCATGAAGTATTCATAAATCCCATGATATAAAGATGAGTTTCAGTATAGTGTATCATACTCAGACAGATGGTCAGTCTGAGAGAATAATTAAAACACTAGAGGATATGTTGAAATCTTATTCTATTGATTTCAAAGGTTGTTGGGATTAACACATTCCTTGGTTTGAGTTTTCTTACAACAATATCTTTCACTCAAGAATTAAGATGGATCCTTATGAGTCACACTGTGGAAAAAGTGTAGAAATATAACCTATTAGGGTGAAGTTGAAAAAATAAAGCTATTAGAACCATTTTCAGATGAAAAAATGGAAGTTAAATTTAGAGTCATTTAACAACACATAAGGGTAGGAAAAAGTCACTAGAAAAGTTATTACTTATCTGGATGGTTTACGTTTATTATTAAGTGATTCTTATGAAACCTGTAAAATTTCCTTGGGGTTTTCTATGATGAATTGATGAGATAATTATAAGACCCATTTAATTTATATATAATAATGGATTGTTTTATGAAACATATTTCTTTTCATGGGTTTTGATGTGATGAATGATTTATTATTTTTTGGAACACCAATGTATGGTTTTCATTATGTGATGATGGTTAAGTTATAACCAAATATAGTGGTCACGTTATAACTAAATATGGGTGGGACTAACATCACCCTCAAATGCATTGGGTTGTGATAATGTTTTATGATATCATAGGGTACACGAGAGGTTATCCCAATCCCAAAGTAGGTACAGGGGTGGTTATCCCAATATTAACATGTTTTGAATGTCTTAATGGGTAGCATTGACCAAGGGTTTTCTATGATTATGTGTTTTCCACAACTCGATGTCTTATTCCAATGTTATTATCTCATGTAATATGTTCTTTGATTAATTTTTTATTCATGTTTTGTAAACGTCCATGATTTATGTCATGGATCATGTTTATGATCTATCACAGGTAGGGTATGGGATTTTAAATTTTATTCTCATGTTATGATACCCTTATGCTCATGTTATGTTGATATCTCCTTTGATTATAATTATTTATAATCTGATCTCACCCTTTCATATTTTTCTTTTCCTCCAGTTATGAAAAATTTTATTATATATATGATACGTATAAGAAGGGTTCTATTTATGAATACCTTAGTGGAAGATGATATAGTTCACTTATGAAACAATTGTTTTTGTATCTATGTTTCCAATGGTACTAGAACTAAATAATTATTGTGTGGATCTTCATGATATGTAATGAATATTCATCTATTAAGATATAATATTTATGTATGAGAAGTTTAGGTCACTATATTTATGGTTTTTTGAAGTCTCTTGAACATACACATCATAAATGAAATATGGTAAATAAATGGCTTGAATAGTAGTTACATAAAATTACATGGTGTTAGTGAATAATTTATTAATTTCTTAAACCTTTATTACATAGTCAACAAATCATATGTCAACAAGGTAATTAGGTTTTTAATATTACAGTTAATTATTATTTATATAATTTAATTTGGTTATTTACTGGGTGACTAAATAGTATATACTAAGGATCTACATGTCGTGTTTGTTTCTTTTTGTGTATCTAAGATAAATTACGTGGGGCCTGATGTGTATCTTAGTTGAGTTACACAAAAATAATAACGAGCTACATTCCATTTGTCCTAATTTTCATGTCTCTGCATAACTTTCCTATTGACTTGAAGTGTACTTTGAACATGGGAATAAATCAGTCACACAACATGTAATCCAACTATGAATCCGGTATATCATTAATGATATAGCCTATCAGTCTCATGTAGAGTTTTCCACGTATTTGAACACACTATTAGTGTAAATTTCACCACTAAACCATATAGACTACCTGACATGAATGCATACTATAGGTCATACAGTCTGAAAGAGCATGTGCTATGAAGGCCTAGTCAACATGCAGTGATCATTAAATTCTCCACATGTTATAATTTTTCGATGTGTTTTGTATCTAATGACATATCAATGTAGAGTGAACTTGGGTACATGTAGTTTACATTCATTCACATTCTATATATCAATGTCAACTAGAAAAAAATCCAAAAAATTTCTAATGGAATATTCATCCATTATTTATAAGTTCTTAGTCTATTGAAGAAGAAAGAAAACTTGAACGATGAAAATTAATATATTGAAAATCTGTTAATTAAACTATATATTAAATAAATATTAAACTATGAGATAAAAACCATCAACAATTATATATATCAATCAATGAATAATAAATAATTATCAATTAATTTTTGATCCATTTAATAGAACATAAAGGTTTTTTTATAGTGAAAGTACCGGTAAAGGTAGGGAAAACATGGTTTTTTACTATAATCCATGAATAATATGTGATTTTATTGCTAAAAAAATTTCATGGATGATGGAATAAATACAATGATTAATTGAAAATATCCCGAAACCAATATATGAGGATCTTTTTTCACATAAAATTTATAATTAATATATCTAATTAAAGAATTAGTGTTATATAGATTATTTCTTCAATATCGATGTATCAATAGACCAATTTTTTCATACAATCATTATGTAAGAGAAATTAAGGGCAGATTCCCTCTAGTAGTGATCCACACATGCTCCGTGTAACATCTCGGGTTTTTGAATCAGGTTGAAAATCACTCCTTTTTAAATTCTTCAATTAGAGGGGGCGACATTTTGTAATCCACTCATCAGAACTTAATTTAGAGGGTTTTATCTACTTTATATCATGTTTTTGGATGATTCTAGAGGCTGAGAGAGTGCCTCAAGCATTTAAGTATGATTTTTGGAGAATCAAAGGCCAAATTGACTGTTTCTGAATAGTAGGCCAGGGAACATGATCTAGGTAAAACCATGCATCCACTTCTAGGTAACTATGTGGCTTGTTTTTAACTGCCACATAGTTTGCGTAAACTGTTCATGGGGGTGCACGACCGTGTATCCACCTCTTCATTTTTGATAGAGGGATACCACATGGTTTTTATATAATTTGGAAAACTATGTGGGGTAACCATGCGGGACTCGAGCTTTTGCGAAGTGGCTTCCATAAGGTTGCTTCCCGATTTGGAAAAGCATGTGATTAAATAGTGTAGCCTGTATATAGTGTTTTTAAGTATTTATTTTTATTTATTTTCCATTATTCATTTCCTTTCCTCCCATTTCTTCTCCCTAGGTCATGCACTGCATTGGAGGAACCATTTTCCTCTTCTTCTCCAATGTATTTCTCCAATACTTTTGTCCAACTTCTGATTTCAAATCTATCAGGTGCATCAGATATGTCTCATTAAGGCTAACCTCACCTATCCTTCTCTTCTTCTTTTTTCCTCATGGAGTGCAAAATATGTTTGATCAATTTTCCCTATTTTCAGGGCGTTTGGTGGAAACTCAGATCTACACCGACCCTATTTGAGTTAGATCTTAACATTAGATGTGTCTACATCTATGAGTCTAAGGTAGTTGGTGTATACCTCATTGTTTGTTTTTACATACTTTTTGGGGGTGCGAATTTTAGTACTATTTTTAGTATTTTGATTGAGACCCATTGTATATATTTATTCCTAACAAAATGTCCACGTGACCCTGTGGAATTTATATATAAATTTCTAATACATTTTTTTTGAGTGAGGCTAGGTTAGAGGTCCTCGCTACGTGGGATGGTTTGGTCAGTGGTACCAAATTTAAATACTTATTTTTTTAATTGTTTTGGTTGAGTTAGTGAAACCCGAGGCATTCAAGACCTCAAAAATAAAATGATATGTTTGTTTTACTAGTGGAATTCAATTGAATTGTATTGAATTGTTTGTTTAATTGAATTATTTATTTATAATTTATTGTGATATACTGACGAGACCCTTGGGGTCATGACGGGCATGGCCTGGGGACTTGAGGGGGTTAGGCCATCAGGATTGTGATGATGTTTATCGTTTTGTTGGACTTGGCCTAGATACTTGAGTGGTGTTGAAGATTAGTCGGGCTTTGTGGAAATCAGATTGAGGTGGAGAGGCTATAAGGTTAGGAATGGAACATGATATTAGATAGTGAGGCCATCAGATTTGAACTACATGGTCCAAGGTGTATGAGGTATTGGTTAATGTGGATTGGGAATTATTTTTTTATAATTACTGCTCACCCGTGTGGTGGAAAATGTGACGATTTGAGTCATGTACACACATGATTATTATATGATAAGGTTATTGTGACAACTCGTTTGGGTTGTGGACCTTTTAGGGAGTTTTAGGATTTTTAATGGGGATTATTTCTATATAAATCCACATGGGGGGTGAGGAGCCTTTGGTTGATATCAATGGGGTTATTAGTTGGGGGATGAGGCTCTCTATGATTGAGGTTGTGGGACTAGATTTATATTTGTGGATGGATAAAATCATTCCTCCAGATTTTTTTCTTTGATCCAACAATGGATATTTATTTGAGGGAAGATATCGCTGTACCTCCGGTTGTTGGGCCATGGGCTGATGTTAGATTTTTAGTAGGGGTTTGTGGGATCATTGATGTGTTTGGACGCGCCTTTGGGACATCAATATTTTATTGAGACATGAGATGTGAGGAGGCATGAGGTGTTGGGGTACTTGTTTGAGGTGTAACCTGAATGTTCACATGGGCTTCACATTTGGGGTACGTTGGGCCATGGTCCAAGGACCCTATTTACTTATTGTATTCCGATATAGGATGGGGTAGGTGAATACTCCTTGGTGGTTATTGAGCAATAAATGAGTTTGTTTTTTTACTTTTCATTTTGTGATGTTTAGCTTTCATTTGTTATACATACCTACTTAAACACTTATGTTTAGTACACACCATTGGGTGGAATCATTTTGATACTCGTTCTGATACCCCACATGGTCCCTTTGGGATGTGTGTAAACTTAATGTATTTTTATTCCACCATCTGTTGTTTGGTTATATTTAGTGTTTCTGAAGAAAAAATCGAGATCATGATTTGAGGTTCTTGTATTTTTTTCATCCTATCAAGGTAGGCCTGTGGTTTCCTTTTTAGGTTCTGATTTTCATTGTGTATTTGTTGTTTCGAGAGCTGGATCCGAGGTTTTCTGATTTTCCTTTCTTAGTTCTGATTTTCTTTCTATATTTTTTACTTCAGTTGTTGTATATTGTTTTTATTTTATTTATGATACATTTTTTCTTGAATACTAGTTTGGATATCATGTTTTGGTCTTTTTTTAATTTTTCTTTTTAATAAATTTTCTTTGTTGTCTATATCTATACACCAGCTTTCTCTATAAGCTTAATTTTTCCCTATTATGAAATCTTAGTGTATCACTTCTAGTTTACAGATAAACCAATTAAATAAATATTTATTCCACTATATAAATAGTGGAGGTTTTGGATATAAAAACCTTAAAATAATGATCAAATTGATTTGGAAAACCAATTCTCAGTCTGATGATGGTGCCAAGAAACAAGAGAAGTTGATTTTATGGAATTATTGTAAGGGAATTTAATTATTTAAATTGTATTTTAATTTTCTGGAGTAATGGTTTTTCCTTAAAAATTTATTTTCTCAGAATTGCGTTGTTTTATTTTAAGAGAAATATTTTTAAGGGTGATACCTTATTTATTTATTTTCATTGACGCTTGATTTTTAAAATTAGTGTTGGATTGTATTTATTTTACTATGTTGTGATATTCTTCTACAAGGGCTACATATATTTCTCATAATTTTTTTTTCTTACATTATGCTAAATTATTTAAAGACCTCCCTAAAATCTCATGGATTTGTAAATGCGTTTTAGTTTGCCTCCCTAGAATCCATAGGTTTCTACATCATTTGTTCCCAAAAATAGAGTAGAAGTCATAAAATTATATATATTATAAATTATTTATAGGTATTCATCATTTTAGGTCTATAAATACATTTTAGATATATATATATTTAATTAACCATAATATAATTTAAAATTAAATAACCAATAAAATACTATATACTCCTGTTACTTTCAAAATAATAAAATTCGGTAACTATATATACATATTTTGACATAATTAAACTCTCTAAAATTTAAATAATTACATTTTATAAATAATTACCTTGAATAAAAATTATTTATAATTAATATAATTTAAAAATTATTATTAATAGTATTTTTTAGTTTCATTATAAAAAATAATATTATATATATATTTATATATCAAATAATATATTATACATTTAAATAAATTTAAATATGATAAATAATATATATATATATATAATTATATTCCAATAAAGTTACTATTATAAAACACACACACAGATATATATTTAACATATATGTATAATATTTAGTTAAATTCACTTTATTTATTTATATATCGAATAAGGAGTGAGACCCACTATATAGTTTCTAATGGTGGAAGGCATGAACCCCATTCAAGTTTATTACCTATCTAGGTAAGTGTGAATGAAGTACATGCCACAATTTACCTCTCTTTACAAAAATATAAAACCGTATAATTTTTTAATAAAATAAAACCTGTTAAAAAACCAAGTTTTGTTGAAGAAAAAATAAAAAAAAAATCTTCAACCAATTATTTTATTAAATTTTTATTTCGATCATTGTGGATAAATTAGAGGATAAAAATGAAATTAATTAATAATTAACTCTTCCTCCACATCAAATCAAATAAATTAATTTTAGTAACATACACTCGTCAGTTGAAATTAAATTGTAGGAATCAAAGACCCCTAGATTGCGCAACAGTATAATTGTGTATTCTGATTCATCCGTCTCCACCTTCTCTATTTCTTTCCCACCTTTCTATCTATCATTTCTCTAGTTGTGTGGAGCTTTGATATGGAAGAATTTAGTGGCAATAGAGGTTCCGAGTTAATAACTCGTTCTATTGGTATAAATTTTACCTATTAATGAATTTAGAGGATAACACCAACCATAGTGGATAAATTATCCTTATCCTCCTCACTCATTGATTGATTGTTTGGAAAAATCTTTTTTCTTTTTTTTTCACCATTCTTGTTTTAGAATCAGCATATCCCCGTGGTCAAAAATTCTTTCACAGTAAAATAATTGACCAACGAATTAATTCATTGTTTTATTTTTATGTTTAATTTATTTATTTTATGTATTAAAAATATAATAATTGTTTTCATGTACAAATGGATTCTTTTTCTCGAGCATACAATTCAGATAATGACCACAAGGAAATACGTCAATAATAGATACAACCATTAGAAAAATTTGAATTCCTAGTACATATTTAATTAATTTTTTCATCATTTTATCTACTATTTGTAGGTCAATTTCTTTATCATTTTTATCTAATACTTATTTAGTTTTTTTCACAGATATTTTGGGAATTCATATTTTTCTTTCAACTATCTACAACAAGCCACAAAAGAGATGAAATGATTATTTATGACAATGTTTCCAAAATTCATATTTTCATTGCCTTTTCTTGTCGAACTTCCTACAATACATATTTACTTGATATTATTATCCAAGAAATCATTCTCATTGTTTAAATCCTCATCGCTTATGAATTTCAACAACGAGAAAGTTATTTTTGTCTAAGAACATCAAATCAATATGTAGTGATGGAAGTTTGATATAGAAAGAAAATGGAAGCATGGTAACATTGTAAGTTAGAATTTTTTGAGACTTTGGGATGTATATGAATCATCTACACCTCAATATAGAACACTGTGTGACCAATATGACTCTAAGTGCTTCTTTTCATTTAAAATTGACATTAATTTCAGTAAAAAGTAAAAATGATATACTCAAAATGGAGAAAAATATTCATATTTTTTGTTACTTTAAGGAAATGATCCATAAGTAAAATTAGACATGTAGGAATTAGCTGCACCTCAATTCGATGCATAGTGTGACTGCTATGACTCAATGTGTTTATAATAATTTAATTCGACAGTTTTGTTTAAAAAATGTCACTCATTTAAGAAAAAATAAAACATGCTATCTTATTATTGATAATTTAGGAAATCTATTGATAATTCCTTTGTGATGTTTAGAAATTAGTCTCATATCAAACCGATACACGATGTGATCGGTATAGATCAAAGTGCATGTTTCCAGTTTAAAATGACATTTTAGTAAAAAAAGTGACATAATTAAAATTAGTGAAACACATTCGAATTGTTTTTATACATTATAAATAAATCCATAAGTAATTTTATATGTTTAGGAATCAATATTATGTCAATCCAACACACGATGTGACCTGTATGACTCCAAGTGCATCATTTTTATTTAAAAATAAAATCAATTTTAATAAAAAGAATAAATAACCTACTCAAAACCAAGAAAACACATTCATATTGTTATTATAATTTATATAAATGATTCATAATTCATTTTTTATGTATAGGAATCAGGTGAACCTCAATCCAACTCACAATGTGCCCACTATGACTCAATGTGTCCATTATTAGTTTAAAATTGACAGTTTAGTTCAAAAAATTCCAGTCGTGGAAAAACAAGAAAACAAATCATATTTTATTGATAATTTAAGACATTGATTCATAAGTAATTTTTTATGTTTAAGAATTAGTCTCACATCAAACCAATACACTATGTGATCGGTATGAGTCCGAGTGCGTGTTTCTAGCTTCAAATGAAATTTTAGTAAAAAGGACTAGTGACTTACTCAAAATAGAGTAAATGAATTAGTATTTTTTTTATACTTTATGAAAACTATCCATAATCCATTTCAAACATGTAATAATTAGCTCCACCTCAATCCGACACATGCTGTTACTGATATGACTCAAAGTGCATATTTCTATTTAAAATTGACCTCAATTTTAGTAAAAAGTGAAATTTAGCTACTCAAAACTGAGAAAATGCATACTTATTATTTTTATACTTTAGGAAAATTATCCATAAGTAATTTTTGATGTGTAGGAATCAAACTCACCTCAATATGTTACATTATGGGTTTGGTATGACTCAATGTGTCTGTTATCAGTTTAAAATAAACATTTTTGTTCAAAAAGTGTCACTCACTAAAAATTTAGAAAATACACTTAGATTGTATTTTTAATTTAGGAAAATGTTTCATAATTAATTTTTTATTTGTAGTAATCGGTATCAAATAAAATTGACACACGATATGACCATTTTGAGTCAAAGTGCATGTTTCCAGTTTAAAATGACATTTTTATAAAAAAAGACAAGTGGCGTACTCTAAAGGAAGTAAACACATTCAATTTTTTTTATATTTTAGGAAAATAATCCATAATTCATTTGAGGTAGGTAATAATTGTCCACACCTCAATCTGATGCATAATGTGACTCGTATGACTCCAAGCAGGTTTTTCAATATACAAGTATCATATTAGTTTAAGCACACATCACATCACCAAAACCAAGAAAACGATACTAGGTTGTTTTATCTTAATTTAAATTATGTATTAATATATTATTTTTATGATTTCATGGTTTTTTGGGGCTATGATGTGTTGTTACAACACACTGCACCAGTGGGGTAGTTTGCTGTAGGAGCACACTGCAATATGACACTTTATCAACACTTTTAAAAGAATTGATAAAAGGATACTTTATTAGGGATTATAAAAGTTCTGATAAAATACTCGAGATTTTATTCTCACTCGAGTAGTCATAACTTCTATAACATTGATAAATGCTATTTCTAGCACTATTAAAGGCATCTTTTGTAGTAGTTAGTGAAAAATACTAATTTTTCAAATACTGTCACTTTTATGAAAACTTGATTGTTAAATATTGAATTGAAAGTTTATGAAACTATTTTTATGTAAATAATATATATTTATAAATTAAAATAAATAATTTATAAATAAAAGTTTCAATTTATAAAACCCATGTTTAGTATTTTGGAAACTCAAGTAACATTTTACTTTAATAAAAACTATTTTGGCTAGTTTTTTATTTAAGTATCCACAAGGTGGAATTATATTTTGAATAAATATAAAATAAAAAAATATTTTATTTTTTTAATAATAAAAAAATTAATGTCATATAAATTTATAACATTGATAATTTTTTCTTAATTATAATTCTTAATCATAAAAAATAAAATTGTTCTATAATGGTTTTACTATGTTATGTGTGCTAATATTAAAATTAATTTCTACAAAATATAGTAATTTTATCTAAAAAAATTAATTTTATATTTGAGGTCACATTTTACAATTTTTTTATTAATTCCTACTTTATATTTAGACATCAAAAGTAAATTACTTAGGTAAAAATTACTTACCATGGTAAACCCTGAAATGGTAAAAGTGAAATATTATACAAGTAAATGACTTGAAAACATGTTTAAACATTGTGAGACAATGCATATTTGAGAATTTATTTACCTTAACCCTTTACCAAAATCTATTATTTTTCATTATTTTACTTCTTTTACCTTTGAAAAGTTAGTTCTCCGTTAATATTATCAAAAAATTCCCCCCTTACTTGTAAAAGGTGTCACCCCCCAACTTCTCCTCACATACTAAGATTCATAGAGTTGACGAAAATCTACCTAAATAGCTTCTAAACACTTCTATACATGTCCAAGAGGTTTTTTGTCTTCTCAAAATACCAATTATCAAATCCTTAATCTAATTTTCAAAGGATATATACCAATGAGTAATGTAAAATTGTCAATTAATCCCTTTTCATTTTATTTCATTTATTTATTCTTATACCTCCTTAAAATGAAATATGACCATACTAAAATAATAAAATAAGTATCATCAGTATAATAAAATGTTATTATGTTTGTAGGATAATCATTTTCTATGTTCCTACCAATACTTTGAAAGAAAAAACATCACGTATGCTATGTGCAGACTCCAGCCTCCATAAGCGACATGATCCAATTTTCATAATGGACTTATATGTAAATTTAAAATGGGGGTATTTAATTAACAAAAATTTTATTTAAAACATTTTTAAGATTCTAAATAAATAAATAAACTCTTACCTTCTTTCAGTTCTATGGAAAATGTGAATGTCTCCCATATGTATGGGTATACTTCCACCTCCACAAAGCAACATATTTCTAAATAATATCATTATACCACTGTAATAATGAAAATTTTATAAATTAATTACTTTCTTCATCATACTCACCCATAGATTACTACATTTTCTTGTTTGGGTTGGTTTAGCCACCTACATGAACAATGCTATACATTTCTATCATGGATAAATATAGAAACTTAAGACTAGTTTTATTATAAGAAAATGATAAATAATATTTTGTTTAAGGTTATGGAAATGTTATATTAATATATAACTTATTATTAATATTCCACCCTTTGTTCATTAAAAATTACCAAAATAATCTCATAACTGATTCTATCTTCATGAATCTTGAATAAAATTATCATAGAATACCAATAAGGATTTATAAATAATTTTATAGTATATCACTCCAAATCCATTTTTTTCATTTTCAAAATAGATATTATCATAATTTGGATAATATGGTAAGGATTAAATTTTTATCAAATAATGTTAATAAATATTGACACTTAAAATCATGCACGAAACAATCAAAATCGATAAGATCCAATGATAAAAATTAACTATAACTAACTAACAAAAGAATAATAAATGTATAATTAAATTTTAAAAATAAAAATATACATGTATAAGGTTATGAAATAAGTTATTAATATGGTTATTTTTATTATATAGGAGTTTAAATTTCCTTGATAAAAGTAAAGAGTAAAGGTAAGGGTGTTTCATCTTAATTTCCATCCTTGGGACAAGTTTTATTTTTTAAACCCTATTTAATTTAAATGGTGGGTATACAACGTATTCGATTTATAATATATTGAATTATATTTTATTCTCATCAGTTAAAGTTAAATTTAATACTCTCAATTTTAATGGGTTTCTATAAAAATGTTTTTTTAAGTAGTAAGGGTTTTTTTCTTAAATCAACTTCTTTTATTGAGCCATAATTATTCCTCTTTGACTATGGTTTTACTACATAGTTTTATTTTATTCAATAATGATATTATAATTCCTTTTCTCCTTATATTTCATGGATTTAAATTGATTTATTTATTCCTATAGAAAATTTGATGATGTTAAGAGTAATTGTCATCCTCTCCAAATGGTTTATTTTTCCTCCATATTAATGTTCACTATTCTATCCAATGTTCTCCTTCCTTGTTATAAATCTTAAATATTTTTTTTATAGAAATATAAAAAAATTTCTTTAACAATTTTCAAATTTAATATTTATTATAAGGACCTGACCTTAAAATTACATAATCTTTAGTTTTAAATCAATAATTCATTTTTTCATTCAAGAAGATCTTTTCAGGTTTTGTGTTTTAGATAATTTGGCCATAAATCTTACGAAAAAAACCTTACATTAAAATATTAACATTTCTACTAAGTATTAATTTTTTTCTCAATACAATTCTTATAAAATGAAATACATTTTATTTTTCTTAAAACAATATTGATGATTTTGAACTTTAATTCATCACTATTCACACTCATGCTTAAACCCAGTGAATAAAATTTGAAAACACGGGATGATCCCAAAAAACTCATTAAAGGACATATAAAAAGGATAGAAGAAACTTGTTAGTACCTTTATAAACCATTATATCATAGAAAAGAGTTTACCCTTAACATAATAAGATTTGAGGTCAAATAATCACTCAGTTACATAGGAAATTATTATTACTGCCCAAAATATTTCTAAAATTATTTATAAGAAATCATAAAGGCACAAACATAGTCATGAGGGTTTCATAGAAAACATTAGAACCCATGAATAATTTTTCTTAAAAACATAATTTTTAACCATTAAAAGGGAATAATCATTTCTTTAGACAAAATATAATGGTCTTACATTATGCATTCAAAAAATTACCATAATTTTTTTAGTAATATTAGAAAAGTAATGTAGGTTCCTTGGAAAATAATCTATATAGAACCATTATAAGAACCCTTAAAAGAACCTTAAAAAATGTAATAACCTAATTAGTTTATTCTGATATAATTTTCTAGAGAATATAACAATTACCCAATACATTGGAGAGATATAATAGGCTCAACAAAAATAATAAATAATTTACAAGGACAATATCATGCATAAAATAGATATAGGATTGCATTTCCACCCTTGAAATAAAAAAATATTATTTGTAACCCATATGAAAAATATTTTTGGATATTGATATAAACCTTTATTTTAAAACCCCATTTCAAAACCAAAATACATAGAATAAAGGGAAGGGGTTTTTTAATTTGAGGAAAATATGAAATATTTTAAAGGAAGAAAAATATTAAATTATGGTTGTGGTGGAGGAAAAATCCATTGGAATAATATATGTTAAAATAAAATATTTCTTTTTTACTTTTGTAAATAAAGTAAAAAATTTTCATATAAAATAAGTAAAAATATTCTTTTTGAAAAAATTTGAAATAAAGTCAATAGTGACATAAAATGTACATTATAATTTATTTATTAAAATATAAATAAATCAATAAGTAGATATTAAGAATATATACGTAGATGAAATATAATAGGAAATTAAATCTTTAGAACATTTAAAATGAGGTATTTAGGAAAAGTGTTCCTTTATTAGAATATGAATTGCTACTAAGGTTTTATATATTCATGAATAATAAACATAAGTTAATTATTTAATTTCTTAATAACCCTTTTTAAATTTACAATTGATTGTTATTTCACCTATATCCATGTTATTCTTAATTAGTTAATTGATTAATTTTATAATAGATGTTTTAAGAATATTCAGGTTAAAAGTGGTAAATGGATTGGGTAGCTTCACTTTGATCAAATTGATCCTGAATCTACAATTTATTGAATATTAATAATTTTATAATTATCATTTTTATACATTAATTATACTTTTAGATCCATCTTTTTAATGTGTTTATGAAAAATGATTTATGTTATAATCATTGAGATTGTAGGTTATACGTACACATGAATAACATTTTCATTTCTCAACAAACATGATGAGAGGAAGGTGAGTATTATTTAACCATTAAGAAAAAAATGTTCACCTACCTTGAATGAATGGAATTACTCCTGTTATCTACATAACTATTATATATTCTCTAGGCCATCCTCATATATTATTGAATCATGTTAAACTTATCTACAATTTCTTCTACCAATTAGGGTCCCATAAATTTTCTTTCACCTAATTCATCCTAACAAGATGCTATCTGAAACCTCTATCCATATAATGACTCAAAAGGTTCCATCTATAGATTGGAATGAAAAATGTTATTTCAAAATAACTCAACTAATGAATGATGCCAATCCCTAATTCCGTAGTAATCTATTTAAAAATCTCAACACATATCCTCCAAAGTCTGAATCCTTAACTTTTACTTTCCATTATACTGATGATGAAATGTTATAATAAAAGTTAATTCTATACCCAATGTGTTTTGAGTAATTTTTAAAAAAAATAGAAGTAAACCAAGGATCATGATTAGATATAATAGATAGAGGGAACCCAAGTAATCTAATGATCTTTTTAACATCATGGCTAGAAATATGATTCAATTACATATGATCTCAAATAGGAAGAAAATTTACATATTTATTCAATCAATCAACAATAACCAAAGTCACATTATTATCTCATGATGTATTTGGTAATTCAAACAATAAATCTTTAGATATATTATCCAATTTCTATTACTACACTGAAAAATGATGAAGAATTCCCTTTGGTAATTATTATTATTCTTTAACCTATTGAAATTTCAAACATTTAAATGAAAAATTTTCAATATTTTTTTTATTCCATCCAACTAGAAATATTCCCAAACGTCTCTATACATATTAGTTCAACAGGGAAAAATTGAATATAGAGAGCTATAAGAGTCATCCAAAAATTATTTCTTTAACTATGAATAAAAATAGGCACACAACCTCTTTCTAAATCTAAAAAAACCTTTTTAGCAACATTAAAATCTATAAAATTATTCTTCTTATTTAATTCAACCTTTTTCCTATAAAACATGATATTCCTTATAAGATTTCTTAATTTTTTCTGACAATGATGGATACACTTACACCTAAAAAAACAAAGAAATTTCCTATATTCATAACTTCTATACTAGAATTCATCAAATCATTTAGAAAAGTATCATATGAAAAACATAAAATAATTAAGGATGCATTGTATTTTTGACTTAAATCATCATCTACTGTCTTTTATTTTCCTAGGTTGTAATTAATCATGCTTTTATAATCTATAATCAGTTACAACCATACTATCCATCTAATTCTCAGATATTTATAAGTGAATATATACTTAAAAATTATATGATCAGTATATATTTCGTATATTACTCCATATAAATTATGTATACAGTGTTTTAAGGAAAATAATACAACTTCCAGTTCTAGTTCAAGTGTTGGATAATTTATCTCATGAGGTTTTAATTAATGTAAAACATAAATAGTTACGCGATCATTTTATATTAGAACACAACCAATTACCCTCAAATAAGAATTTTTGTAGATAAAAAATTCACCATTTCTAGATGGTAGGGCCAAAACTGAAGTATTCACTAATCTTATTTTCAATTCATGGAAAAATTTATAATATTCTTTCATCTAGATGAATTTAAATATTTTTTGAGTTAAATTAGTTTATAGGATAGATAACCGAGAAATTTTTTCAACAAACCATTGGTAGTATCCTAATAATCCATGAAAAAAAATAATCTCTAGGACATTCTTTGTTCATAGACACTCTTCAACCACTTTGGTTTTAACTAGATCAATAGTTATTCTATCTTTATTTACAATGTGTGTGAGGAATTAAATCTATCAAAACTAAAATAAAAAATTTCTATATTTTCCAAATAACATATTTTATTTTAAGGTTTGCAGAACAACCCTATAATGATTCTTATAATCATCATAAATTTCAGAATATATTTGGATTTCTCTAATAAAAAAAATAAAAAATTTTACCATTAACTCATGAAAAAATTTATTAATATGGTTTATAAATATAGGTAGAGAATTTTTCAACTCAAAGGGAATAACCATGAACTCATAATTCCCATACCTAGTCTAAAATGAAATATTAATAATTTCATCCACCTTCATCTTTATATGATGGTACCCAGACCTATGATCAACCTTCAAAAATACTAACATCCCTGCAGATCATAAAAAAGTAATCTATATAAGGTAACCAATAATTATTATTGAAATTTAATTTATTCAATTCTCTATAATCTGTATGAAGCCTCATGTGGCCAAATGTCTTTTAAAAAAACAAAACTAGGGAAACCTATGTTGATGTTTTAGGATGAATATAGCCTTTATAAATAAAATCTTCTAACTAATTTTTTTAATTCAAAAACATCTAATTAACCCATTCAATTATAAGGTTTTAATATTG
This sequence comes from Viscum album, assembly GCA_963277665.1. NCBI lineage: Eukaryota > Viridiplantae > Streptophyta > Magnoliopsida > Santalales > Viscaceae > Viscum > Viscum album. The sequence continues at coordinate 1,973,570,298 of OY728151.1, forward strand.
GATTAACATAAAGAACTAAGTCAATAGTAAATTCAATCTCTAAATTAGGTATAATACAAAGAAATTGATGGGGAAATACATACAAATATTCATTTACTACAATAACATATATAATTTTAATAGTCTACTTATTCTAAATAAAATTTTCAAGAAAAACATCATTTCCATATTTAATCTAATTCTCAACATCTTGATATGTTAAAAATTTCCGAACCCATTCTTTTATAAAAATAAAAAATCTTTCTAAAAAACAACTTATTTACCTGTAAAGTATATCATAGAATGATAAATAGAATTCCAATCCATATATATAATAACATCAAACTATATAGAGGTAAGGCAACATATTTTTAAATTAAATCTATTACACAAAAAGTAACAAGAATATTATTATAGATTTTTTCCTTAATAAAACCCCATTTATTTTTACAAAATCTTTTGGCTTTATTTCATGGGTTGAAATTTCTAATTTACTTGATAATTTCTCAAAAATGAAAGAGTGTGTAGACCCTAAATCAAATAATACATTTACATAATATGACTAAAATAGTGATGTACCTCACACCCCATCACTGGATAATCTAATATCTACTAAATTAGTCACAAATAATTTAGCCATACCTTTTTAAAATTTATATTGAAAAATTACATCCATTACTCATATATTTGGACTAGTAATCAAATAATGACCCATTTAATTATAGTTTAAAAACCTTACTCACTAACTTTCATTATTTTTCTAATCATTACTGTAATATTTTTCTTTTTAGTCTTGAGCCATATTTCCAAACTTACCAAACTATAAAAACATTCAATATTTTATAAGAAATTGAATTAGCCTATTTTTACCACACTTATAAAAAGATAGAAACTTTATTTTCTTACCTTTATATTTCTTCGATTGATATTTCCATAATACAATCCATTTGGACCACATTTTCTAGTTTTTTTCATTGGTCACATGATCATTGGAAAACTCAATTTATACCTTCTTGAAACATCTAACAAGTTGATCATAACTTTTAAATTCATGAGAAGCCAATTCAATTGGATATCTTGGCTTAAATTATGAGTAAAACGAATTAATTTTACTATTAGGATCATGAATACAATTTGGTGTATACCTTTCTAATAAGGTGAAGTTTTCTTCTTACATAGCCACTAAATCTTCATACTTCTAAATCAATTAAGATAACTAATTTTCTACCTAGAGTTAAACAACCTTATAAACATATATCTTAGGGAAAATATTATTAAATTCATCGTATTCCAAGGAATAAATATCTTTTATTTGTTTGATATTTATATCCATTTACCACCACTAATCGAATTCAACTTCAAAATTTAAATAGAAAGATTTAACTTTTTATGTTCTAAACAACCCATAAATTCAAATATATTATCTAAGGATTTAATCCATCCATTGTCTATCATAGGTTCAGATGATCCATTGAATGATGGAGGGTTTTTTTCACGTGATTCTCTATAATGGACATGTTCCTCTATGGCGAACATGGTTTGTCTATTTCATGGATACCATTATCATTTATAACCCATATCAACTAAACTATAATAACAAAAAACTACTCGGTTATTATTCTAACCATTACGAGTTTCTGATTTTTTAGGATGTTGTCCACTTTGTGCCTTACTTGTTCATATTCCCTATTTACTTTTTGAAGAGACATTCTGAAAAAATATAGTTTATATTAAGAAACATGTTAATATTAAAATGCTATATCATCATAACCATAAATTATAATCTCATAAGGTAACTTAGTTATGTTATCAACAACACTAAAATTGACTAAACCCTACTCTAATATAAACTATAAGGAGATAACCTTAAATATTAGATAGTTTTGAGTTTTTGAGTCAATAATTCATTTTTTTCATTCCCAAGGATCTTTCTGGTTCAATGTTTTATATAATTAGTTAATAACTCTTATGTAACAAAATCATAATTTACAGTTTGGAAACTTCCATAAAATATCCATTTTTCCACAATATAATAAATTGAAAAGAAGGAAATTTTCTTTTCATGAAAAATCTTCATTATTTTTAAATTGGATTAATCATTTTTTATATTTATCCTTAAACCATTGGATTTTTTTTGAAAGTATGGGATGTGCATAAAAATCTCAGTAAGGGACACATAAAAAGGATGAAAGAAATATGTTATTCCATTTAAAAACATAATATCATATAAGAGTGTTTAAATTTAACATAATAAACATTGAGATTGAATAATCATTTTCTTACAGGTGAAATCATCTTTACATACCAATTTTTTTAAAACAATTTTTCAGAAGTCATAAACGCAAAATCAAAATAATTAGGGTTTTTTAGGAAACATCAGAACCTATGAAAATATTTTTTTTAAAGCATTACTTTTTACCCTTAATGGAATTTAAATAACAAAAAATGGTTTTTTGGGAGGGAAAATTCTTTTTCATCATATACAATGAAATACAACATTCCATATCCCTTTTGTAACTAAATTCAATATATTATGTATAAAATACAAAAAAAAGTTCCTCTTGAAGACCATTGAAAAAAATTATATATATATATATAATTTCATTTATAATTAATTTATGTAAACATAAATACATCCATAAAAGGATTTTATAAACAAGTAAATGGAGTAAAAATATATATAAATTAAAATTTTAAATCTTTTAAAATGAGGTTGTAAGGTTAAGTATTCCTTAACATGAGTCTGACTTGTCACACAAATTATTTATCTTCATAAATAATAAAATTACCTTAATGTTTTAATTTTTTTTATTTTTTTAATCTTATTATTCCTTTTATTTAGATTGTATCCATGATATACTTAATTAATTAATCATTTATGTTCACGTTAGATTTTATGAGAACATTAGAATTATAAGTTTGAAATGGATTAGGTAACTTGACTATGTCCAAATGGATAATGGTTATATAATTTAAAAAATCAAAATCATGTTATTTTTATAATATTTATACATTATTTTTTCTTTTATTAAAAATTATTTATGGTGGCTATGAGAAATGATTTACATTACAATTATAGAGATGATAGGTTGTATGTATGCATGGGAAATGTTTTGATTTTTCAATGAACACATAGGAAGAAAGGTAAGTATTATTTTAAAATTAAATAACAATAATTATATAATAAATGTCAAATTATTTCATTAAATCTACCTATTTATACAATCCATGTGTGGAAGTGGTGAAAAATAAAATACATTGGTCTGTGAGGCAGTAGTCTGCACGTACAGACGAGCCAAATTTTTATTTTTCACTAAATGGAAAATAAAAAAGAATAATATTTTTTTTAATACTTCATAATTAAATTTCTATAATATAAATTATATTATTTTATATGGATCCATAATTATGACTAACCATAAGAGTTGGTGAGTAAAAATTAAATACATTATCTCGTGAGGCGGTTGTTCGCACATATGAAGGAGTGTTGTTTTTTATTTTTCATTAGATGGTTAAATACACTAAAAAGGGTTATATAATAAATATAATAAAATTAATGTATATAGAAAATAACGGTGTTATTATTTTAGCATATTTTAATAATATTTGAAGGAGGTAGAAGAATAAATATTTTGAAAACGCTTGGTTGAGAACTATACCTCTTATTCGGACAACCTTTTTAGGTATATAACTAAGTCCTTCTGACGATGGTATTCCAATAAAAATTGGAACTCTAGTGTGTGTATAGAGATTTTAGGAAGTGATTTGGGTATTTATTGTCTGATATAAGAGGCTATTAATATGTGGATAATAGAGGAGATAGGGTTTCCTTTTATAAATGAGGGAAAGGACACACATGTAATTTCTAAAAATATTAAAATATATTAATGTATTTTGTAATAAAATGAACCAAAATGACATATATTTTATGAATAGTTAATATTGGGTCTATATAGCTCTATAAAATAGAATTTAGTCAAATTTTAAGGCCATTTTATCCCTTATCTTTTTATTTTTAATCATTTTAAACCATTTTTACTATTTCAATGGTAACTAAATTTTTTACCAAAGTTATTATTTATAGTTAAAAAAATGAAATTGGAATCATTAAAAAATTTGGAAATTATGATTCCAAATATAGTTTACATTTTATCAAATTCAATTTCAATAAGGGAATAAAATAGTTTTAAAATAAACTTTAAAGACCTGGAATTTTCATGTAATTTTTTTAATTAAATGGGAATATTATGAGTCTGTGAAAATTTATGATGCACGATTCAGAGGTCTAGAGTGCCCTAAATGATTTTATGAAGTTTTTTTTCGGGTACATTCAGTGAAAGTTCGGGCGATTTTTTATAACTTTTGAACCGGAGCACAGAATTTAAATTCGAGGGAATCTTTGAACTCATAGAACCGATATTCACTTAAGAAGACTTTCACCTCGATGGTAGTGGGTTGAGAATAAAATTTGGTTTTTGGGTTTTTTGTGGAAAATAATAAAATAAAATGATCTCCACTTTATATTATTTTGAGCTTCCATGTGGATATTTCTGGTGGGGTCCATCGGATCTAAACCTCCACATAGAAGATGGAAGTGGAGACCACCACACCTTAACCTCCCTTGAGAGGTTATGGTGGTGGGGACCATCCGAACCATAACCTACCATGAGAGGTTATGGTGGTGGGGACCACCGGGGTTTTTAAACCTCCTTGAAACCTTCCATTAAATTGGGAGAAACCTATCAAGTCCCTATTAAATGTGGGGGGGGGGAGCCTCTTGGTATCCTGCCAATAATTATATCCAACGCAACTCATAAATTGCACCGACATATTTTAATTTGCTTGTTTCTTTTAAATTTAAATAACCTTGTCATTGGTACTTAGGAAGGTTCCTAATAACTGAACCGTCATAAATTCCAATGATCATTACCTAACTCCCTCCCTCTCCTATATATAGGAAGCTTGGGAGGAGGTTTTGGGATGGATTCACCATGAAATGAAGCACTGGTAAAGTGACGCGATGCCCAATATTTGGAGGATAATGCTTCTTCCACGAAGAATGCATTCTTCAAATGAAGAACGCCAGCGAGGAGCGACTTCGACTTCCTTCCTCAGAACCTACTCTGATGTGGGACGTCTTCGACTACGACGAGCCAGTGAACAAACTAGTGATCGAGGAAAACACTGAAGAAACTGATGTCCATCTTTTCCCAATGATCCGTCTTCTTACCCGCGCCAACATCGACAAAAATCTAACAAAGGTAGGGGGTTTATTTTCATGTTGATGCTTTAATTGATTTTTCTTTTGTGGATTGAAAAATAATTGTTGCAGAGGCTCTAGAATTTGAAGTTCATAGTTCTCCTTTATCGATGGACCAATTGTAATCATCCTAAATGCGGAAGGTGCGGGCCAAACTAACATGGCCCGACTCCCTCCGTTGATCTCTTTGTGATGTTCTTCGACGTGGAGACGAAACAACCAGGCGACAGAGGTGATATGCAACGACCAAACCAGCCGTGGACTCTGCCACCCGCGCTTCCCTCACTGTGATTCGGCCGAACCAACTCTTGGTTGCCACTGGCCACCCGTGTGCCCACCGGCCACCCGACCGCTCACTGGACTCCCGGATTCCGGCCACCGCCGGCCTCCCGTGCGCCCGCTTTCCACCTGGACATCCACTGGCCTCCCGAATTCTAGCCTCCACATGCCTCCCGTGCACCCGCCAGCCACCCTGACGCCCTCCGGCCTCCTGGATCCCGGCCGCCATTGACCTCCCGAATCCCGGCTGCCGCCGACCTTCCGTGTGCCAGCTGGTCTCCCACCCGCCATCCTCCCAGACCGAACCGCCCGAGACATGCCCCTCACGGCATTGGCTGAACCGGCCTCATCCATCTGGGCTGAGCTGCCCCCCACACACGCATGGCCGAGCAGGCCTTCCGCTCCCCTCACGGCGCCTTTGGGCCAAACCACCCTTACACCGACGCGCGACCGGTCCGCACCCTCGCTCCCGGTCTGCGCCCTCATGACCGGTGCATTCCCTTGTGACTGGTCCATTCCCTTGTGCTACTCGCTGCTTTCGTGGCCTTCTGGGATAACCCGACCCAGGCCGGGTCGACCCAGACCGGGTCGGACCAGACCCATGCCCACTTCAACCCATTTATGCTCCTCCGGCCATATCATTGGCATCAGATGTCCATTTGACGAACCGTCAGTGGCGCTGGAAGTCTGGGAGCGTGACAGTCCATTAAAGTATACCCCACTGATGTTTGGGGTATATATGAGATACGATCAGGTTGGATTGTTCACAAATCCAACCGGGCCCCTGGGACTAAAAGTTTAATAACTCTCAGACCAGGCGTCTGATTGACGCACCATCTGTTGCGTTGAGACCCCTATGATGAGGCAGACCTTCAGGTTATTTTCTTCATGGGACTTCGTGGAAGTTTATGTATCGACACTTGGGTTGAGGAGTGGACCCTCCCGGAATCAAGAGTTCTTGTGCGGAAACCCTGTGGCTGGATACTCTCTGACTACTGTTCTTAGATCCTGTGTGGGTTCAACAGCTCTGAATACTATTCCTAGATCCTATGTGGGTTCGACAGCTCTGACTACTATTCCTAGATTCTGTGTGGGTTCGAAAGCTCTAACTTCTATTCCTGGATCCTGTGTGGGTTCGACAACTCTGACTACTGTTCTTGGATCCTGTGTGGGTTCGACAGCTCTAATTTCTGTACCAAGATCCTAAATGGGTTCGACAGAATAGATGAATTAGTGGCTACATCTAATCATCTCTAACTCTCTACAAAATTTGTATACCTATGTGAGTTGATTCAATAAATTTTTTGTCTACCTCATGATGGAGATGGATTACTTGATTACTTAGGTAAATGTATGGGCATATACCTAAGTGGGGTTAACTGTTGATTTCATACCTTGTGGTTTATCCTTGTTGGATTTTGTGAGACCTTTAGGGTCTTGAGGTACCTACTGAGTATCGTTATACTCACCCCTACCCGGGCTATTCCTGCACCTCATTGTGTTGGATGGAGACGATAGACAACGCTGACCGATGCTGAGTGTACTAGGATATGATTGTACCCAGAGGTGGACCACACAGCATGATGGTCCACGGAGGAGATGAATGGATGTGTAGTGTTGTGGAGGCCATCTATACATACCCTTCAGGTAGGAATTTCTGGTGGATGATCCAGGAGCTGTTTTCCCTTTTTCCAGTACTTGTACTTTATAGTTGGGCTTGTATTTCCGGCCCCTTTTACTTTTCATCACTCTTTTGTTATACAGTTTTACTTAGTGTTTTTCTTCTAGCTTGTAATATCTTGTGTGAGTTTATAGGTTATAAAGGAAATTCCTTCCCAGTTATAGGGAATTATTCCTTTGGTGCTAGTCGCCAGCCTCTAGCCTATGAAAGGAGGGTATGGGGTAGTCACGACATGGGCCCTGGGGGACGAGTCGTGACAAATAGGTATCAGAGGAGTCTCTTCTACCAAAGAACTTAGGACTCTGATCTTTCTTTTTTAATGGAAATAGTGTTAAGTGTAGTGAGTGTGGTTATCATTTTAGGGAATCCAGTGTTGGTGCGGTGGCCGACGTATCCATACACCAGGACCCTGACTTCTGATTTCTAACTCAGTGCATGAAAACACTGATTGCATGTGTGTTTTCAAATGTTTTCTTTGAGTCAGCTCACCAGGTATAATCTATTAACCTTGGAGAACCTATTTCATTTTGGGATGGACCCATGCAAATTTCCAGCTAGGGTTCCCAGATTTGAACGAGATAGCAGCCCACCGAGTGACGAGGCCTCAATACAGGGCCCTATCACACCGGAGGCACAAGCGGTACCCCAACCTGTTGGGCCACCGATTCCACCAGCCCCAATAGTAGAGGGTGTACGCCGCCTAAGTGTGTTGTACAAGTTCCAGTACCAGAGGCCGCGTAGGTTCAGGGGCGAGACAGACCCGCATGTAGTTAAGGATTGGCTAGAGGATGTGGTGAGAGTCTTTAGACTGGTAGGGACACCATCCAACCTTATGGTGATCCTTGCCGCCAGTCTCCTTTAGGCAGTAACAGGAAGATGGTGGAGCCTGATGCTCCAGGTGCATGATGAAGTGACACTACTCTGGGAAGAGTTCAAGAGCCTGTTTTGGGCGGAGTTTGTCCCAACCACCCTACGTGCAGTGCGGATTCAGGAGATACTTCATCTGCGGCAGGGTATCATGACGGTGGAAAAATACTCAGTGAGGTTCACTGAACTCTTTCACTACTCCACAGATATGGTGCAGGGCCCATTCTTCAGGGCCCAGACCTTTGATCAGGGGCTCAGAAGAGAGATCCGGGCTTCGATGATCTCCCTCAGCATCCCAACACATGCGGGGGTGTTGTACGAGCCCTCTTAGTGGAGATTTTCCTTGTTGAGCAGTCACCAGCAGCGAGAGCCACCACCAGTTTCACATAGTGGAGTCCTCTGCCACTGGAAAAAGAAAAATTCTACAGAGATCCAAGCGAACCAGACCATCTGGTGGATGACCTCAGGACACAGGTTCGGTTGTACGTGGCACACGAGACATAGTCAGTCATACGAGGGACATGTAGTGTTTCACATGCGGTAGGAAGGGTCACATGGGTCGTGACTGTCCAACCCACCATTTGAATGATCAACATACATTCGAAGGATTACCCTAGAAGAGACAAAGATTTTATCAAGGTTGTCTGCAGGGAGTGGGAGGACGTGTCAGAGAAGCTGTCCATACAGCTGGTGGTGGGATACGTTTTGAGGTGTTACCACCACCACCACCACCAGGAGGTCCACCCAAACTGCATGGAGTAGGTGGAACATGGGAGAGCTCAATTCCAGGTAGCAGAGACTTACGATCATAGCACTACAGAGATGATTCGAGGTACAATATGTGTTTACTCTACCTTAGCTGAAGTTATTATAGACATAGGTTCCGGTCACTCTTTCATTTCCACCACCCTCATTTGGATATTGGAGATTTTGACGAAGCTGTTGGCTCGATCCTTATGGCTAGAGACTCCTATGAGAGCAGATTCGATGATTACACACTGGTTCTAGTAGTGTGAGCTTACTCTAGGAGATGAGAGCTTCAGCTGGGATCTCTTAGTTGCGGTGTCGAGGCCTTATGAAATCATCTTGTTTATGGACTGGTTATCTATAGTCCATGCTTAGATTGACTATATTAAGCACAAAGTGCAGTGTGTCCACATTTATGGGACCATGTTTACCTTCACTAGTGAGAAGGGAGACTTTGTAGCATAGGACATACTTACTCAGAGGAGGGTGCTGCCGATCACACATCAGTTGGCCTGTGTGACCCTCGGAGTAGTTGATGTGGAGATTCCGAGATATCCTGTAGTGGTGGACCAGTATACAGATGTTCTCCCTCATGATGTCCCAAGTCTACCTCCTTGCATAGATGTGGACTTATACATTGACCTATACCCTGGGACGTCGTAGATATCTACACCAGCATATCTGATGGCTCTCGCGGAGCTTCTCAAGCTATGGTTATAGCTAGAGGACTTGCAGTGGAAGGGATTCATCTGGCCCAATTTTTCTCCCTGTGTAGCCCTGATTCTGTTCTCCAAGAAGGTGGATGGGAACTTGAGGATTTGTGTCGACTACCATTGCCTGAACCAGGTGACCATGAAGAACAAGTAACCACTTCTGAGGATTGACGACCTCTTTGATCAGCTGAAGGGAGTGTGGTGGTTCTTGAAGATAGACCTCAGATCAGGATATCACCAGTAAAAAGTTCGTGATAAGGATGTACAGAAGATGAACTTCATATATTGATACGACCACTACGAGTTCTTGGTTATCCCATTCAGCTTAACCAATGCTCCAACAGTGTTCATGGGACTCATGAATAGGATCTTTCAGCCGTACCTCGATCACTTTGTCTTAGTCTTCATCGATGACATTCAGATCACTTGACTACTAAGGAGGAGCATTCCTACCATTTTCGGGTAGTACCAGACACACTCTGAGAGCACCAAATTTATGGTAAGCTCTCGAAGTGCTAGTTATGGATATGAGAGGTTCACTTTCTGGGACATGTCATCTTGGAGGCTGGATTTGCATTAGATCCAGTGAAGATTGAGGGGGTACTTGCTTGCGAGCCACCCAGAAGTGTGATTGAGGTACGGAGTTTCCTGGTTTTGGCTAGATATTACAGGAGGTTTGTACCAGACTTCTCCAGAGTTGCAACACCACTATCAACCTTGACGAAGAAGGGGCAACCCTTCGTGTTGCCGGAGAGATGCCAGCAGAGCTTTCAGAAGCTGAGGAAGAGGCTGACTAGTTCCCCAACCTTGAGGCTACCAGAGGAAGGCATACGGTACGTAGTTCAGTATGACGCATCAAGGGATGAACTCTGATGTTTCATGATGCAGGAGCAAGCAGTGATCGCTTGTGGTTCTTGGCAGCTGAGACAACATGAGAAGAACTACACTACCCATGACCTAGAGTTAGCAGCAGTGGCCTCTGCCTTGAAGATGTGGCAGCACTATCTAATGGGTGAGGATTTTACCATGTACTCTGATCACAAGAGTCTCTGGTATATCTTCTCTTAGATGGACCTGAACCTGAGACAACGACATTGGCTTGAGTTCCTCTAGGACTATGACTTTGAGATAGTCTATACTCCTGGGAAGGGGAACGTTGTTGCAGATGCACTCAGAAGAAGATCTGGTATACAGCTGCTAGGCGTGGTGATAGAGTAGCTGGATGCTTTATAGATATCCTTTGTGAATAGAGATGGAGCTGCCTTCCTTCAGTCTCTTACAGTCTCTCCCCCACTTCTTCAGCGAGTTAGGGTGGCACAACATGGGGACGCTGACTGCGAGACACGACGTGGTTAGATAAACACAGGGTAGGCACTTGATGGATTTTTTGAAGGTGGGGAGAACATCATCCTCTTTAGAGGACGTACCATGGTACTAGTGTCACTTCAGGAGGAAGTGTTGAGGGAGTTCCATACATCCCCTCTAGCGGTACATCTCGGAGTGATGAAGATGTACCAGGACCTTCGATGACAGCACTGGTGGCCAGTTATGAAGAAGGAAGTAGCAAATTTTTTCTCTCGATGCCTCATTTTTCTGAAAGTGAAGGCAGAGTAACGGGTACCAGCAGGCTTTGTTCAACCTTTAGAGGTCCTAGAATGGAATTGAGATGGGATATCCATATAATTCATGATAGTAATTCCACGTACATCCAGGGTTCATGACTCGATTTGGGTGATCATTGACAGACTCACCAAGTCGGCCCACTTCCTATCGATCAGAGAGCATGGTTCAATAGAGAGCTTGGGATGCCTCTATGTATAAGAGATTGTGTGGCTATGTGGAGTACCTTCGACGATTGTCTCCGATTGTGACACACGTTTTACTTCCAGGCTATGGAAGAGGTTGTAGGTGGCTTTCGGAACATAGCTTCGTGTGAGCACCATCTTCCATCCTCAGACGGATGGTCAGACTGAGCGGACCATTTAGACTCTTGAGGACATGTTGCGTTCTTGTGTCTTTGACTTTGGTCGTAGATGGGAGGATCACTTACATTTGGTGGAGTTTTCATACAATAATATCTATCACTCCACCATTGGGATGGAACCTTTTGAGGCAGTATACGGGCGACCTTACAGATCACCCTTGTGCTGGACTGACCCAAGAGAGTCAGCACTGGTGGGACCAGAGATGGTACGAGCTACCACGAAGAAGGTGCAGATCATCTAGGAGTGGATCAAGACTACAGATAGTATGCAGAAGTCCTATGCCAACAGGATACGGGGACCTCTGGAGTTCAAGGATAGAGACCACATCTTTCTATGGGTCTCACCTCGACGAGGTTTAAGGAGATTTTGTCGAGGCTACAAGTTATCTCTGAGATTCATTAGATTTTTTCAGGTCCTCCATAGAGTTTGTGAGGTGGATTTTTTTTATCTCTTCAACCTCAGTTGCACCAAGTGCACGACGTCTTCTATATATCCCAACTAAGGAGATACGTGCATGACCCTTCTCACATCATCGACCATGGAGAGATGGATGTCGACGATTGGGTGACCTTTCAAAGGTTCGAGTGGAGATTGAGGATCGACCAGAGCGATTCCTTCGTGAACGGTCGATACCTCTGGTGCATGTTCGCTGGAAGCATGAGAACCTCCTAGAGAGCACATGGGAGTGAGAGGCTCATATGCATGATCAGTACCCCCACTTGTTCCCTTAGTTCGAGTTGTAGATTACGGGGATGTAGAGCCTTGAGGTGGGGAGAATGTAAAGACCTGAAATTTACATGTAATTTTTTTAATTAAATGAGAATTTTACGAGTCTGCAAAAATTTACGGCATATGATTCCGATGTTTTGAGTGCCCGTAATGATTTTCTGAAGTTTTGTTCAGGTACATTCAGTGAAAGTTCGAGCAGGTTTTTATAACTTTTGAACCGGTTCTCGGAATTGAAATCCAAGGGCACTGTTGAACTTGTAGTGTTGATAGTCACTTAAGAAGACTTTCACCTTGACAACAGTGAGTCGAGAATGAAAGTTTATTTTTGGTTTTTTCATGGAAAATAATAAAATAAAATGATCTCCACTTTATATTATTTTGAGCTTCCCTGTGGATATTTCTGGGGGGTCCATCGGAGCTAAACCTCCACATGGAAGTTGGAATTGGGGACCACCACACATTAACCTCCCATGAGAGGTTATGGTGGTGGGGACTACCCAAACCATAACCTCCCATGAGATGTTATGGTGGTGGGGACAACCCAAGTTTTTAAACGTCCTTGAAACCTCCCATTAAATTGGGTGAAAGATCTCAAGTCCCTATTAAATGTGTGGGGGGGGGGGATCCTCTTGGTATCTTCCAAATAATTATAGCCAACACACCTCATAAATTGCACCAAAATATTTTAATTAGATTTCTCTTTTTAAATTTAAATAACCGTGTCATTGGAATTTAAGAAGGTTCCTAATAAATGAACTGTAATAAATTCCAATGATCGTTACCTACCTCCATACCTATCCTATATATAAGAATCTTGGGAGGAGGTTTTGGGATGACTTCACCAAGCGACGATCACTGGTAAAGTGGCGCGACACCCAACACTTGGAGGATTAGGCTTCCTCCATGAAGAACGCATTCTTCCAACGAAGAATGCCAGTGAGGAGAGAATTAAACTTTCTTCCTCAGAACATACTCCGACGTAGGACATATTTATCTACGACGAGACAGTGCACAAAATGACGATCGGGGAAAACGCCGACAACACCGATGTACGTCTTTTCCCAACGATCCATATTCTTCCTCGTGAAAACGTCGACAAACATTGAACAATGGTTGGGGGTTTATTTTCATGGTAATACATTCCTTGATTTATCTTTTGAAGATTAGAAAAGAATCGTTGCAGAGGCTGTAGAATTTGATATTCATCATTATCTTTTCTTGATGGACCGATTGCTATCTTCCTAAACGCGGAGGGTGTGGGCCAAACTAACATGGCCCGACTCCCTCCGCAGATCTCTTTAGGATGTTATTTAGTATAGCGATGAAAGGATGAGGCAACAGAGGCAATAGGAAAAGGCCGCGCTACCCGCGGACTCCGCAACCCTCACCGCCCTCGCAGCGCTTTGGCTGAACCGGCTCCCGTTCTCCACCGGCATCCCGTGCGCCCGCCGTCCACAGGCCGCCCTCCCGACATCCGGCCGCCACCGGCCTCCCCTGCGCCCGCCGGCCACCCGGCCACCCGCCAGTCTCCCGGCCACCTGCCGACAACCTAGCCACCCACCTACCTCTCGCCTTCAGGCTACCCGCCGGCCTCCTGGCCCCTCGCCGGCCACCCGACCACCCACCGACCTCCCGAGCCGAGCCGCTTGGGCCGCGCCCCTTGTGGAATTTGTCAAACCAGCCTCGGACGTCTGGCCTGTGCCGCCGAGCCGCGCCCTACACGTGCCTAGCCATGCCGACCTTCTGCACCACTCGCAGAACCTCCGGGCCGAAGTGCCCTTAGAACAACGCGTGGCCGGTCTGCGCCCACGCGATCGGTCCGCACCCTCGTGATCAGTCTGCGCCCTCACGCTACTCTCGACCTGCTGGGCCGGGCCCAGCAGGGCGAGCCAGACCCAACAGGTCAGGACGAGTCGACCCAGATTGGGTCGGGCCTAGTCGGTCTAACCGGGTCGGACAGGACCCGGGCCCACTTCGACCAATTTACGCTTCTTTGGCCATATCTTTGGCACCAGAAGTCCGTTTGACGAACCGTCAGCGACACTGGAAATCTTGGAGTGAAAAGGTACCTTAGAGTATAGCCCAATAATGTTTGGGGGTATAGTTGAGATACAGTCAGGTTGGATCGTTCATGAATCCAATTGGGCCCTCGGGACTAAACGACTAATAATTCTCACACCAGGCGTCCGATTGATGCACCATCTATTGCATTGAGAGCCTATGATGAGGCAGACCTTCGGGTTATTTTGTTCGTGGCACTTCGTGGAAGTTTATGTATCAACACTTGGATTGAGGAGTGGACCCTCCCGGAATCAAGCGTGCTTGTGCGGAAACCCTGTGGCCGGCTTGTCTCTGACTACTGTTCCTGGATCCTGTGTGGGTTCGACAACTCTGACTAATGTTCCTGGATCCTGTGTGGGTTCGACAGCTCTGACTACTGTTCCTCGATCCTGTGTGGGTTCGACAACTCTTACTACTATTACTAGATCCTATGTGGGTTCGACAGCTCTGACTACTTTTCCTGGATCATGTGTGGGTTCGACAGCTCTGACTACTGTTCCTGGATACTGTGTGGGTTCGAGAGCTCTGACTACTGTTCCTGGATATTGTGTGGGTTTGACAACTCTAACTACTGTTCTTGGATTCTACGTGGGTTCGACAGCTCTGACTACTGTTCCTGGATCCTGTGTGGGTTCAATAACTCTGACTACTATTCCTGGATCCTGTGTGGGTTCGAAAGCTCTAACTACTGTTCTTGGATCCTGTGTGGGTTCGACAGCTCTGACTACTATTCCTGGATCCTGTGTGGGTTAGAAAACTCTGATTTCTGTACCATGATCCTATGTGGGTTCAACAGAATAAATTATTTAGTGGATACATCAAATCATCTCAAACTCTCTATAAAAGTTGTATACCTGTGTGAGCTAAGTCAGTAACTTTTGTGTCTACCTCAGTATTGAGATGGATTACATGATATCTTAGGTATATGTATGGGCATATACCAAAGTGGGGTTAACTCTTGATTTCATACCTTGTGATTTATCTTTGTTGGATTTTATGAGACCTTGAGGGTCTCGGGGTCCCTACTGAGTATCATTATACTCTCCCCTACATGGGTAATGCCCACACCTCACTGTGTTGGATACAGACGACGGAAAGCACTGAACGAGGCTAAGTGTACCAGGACTAGATGGTACAAGGAGTTGGACCACACTGCGTGATAGTACACGGAGGAGACTGACGGACGTGGAGTGCTTTGGAGGCTATCTGTACCCACCCTTCAGGTAGGATTTCCCGCAGGACGATCCCAGAGCTGTTTTCCCTTTTTCCAGTACTTGTCATTTCAGTTTCTTGTACTTTATAGTTGGGCCTGTATTTCCATCCCACTTTACTTTTCATCACACTTTTGTTATACATTTTTACTTAGTGTTTTGCTTCCAGCTTGTACTCTATTGTGTGCGTTTACAGGTTATAAAGGCAATGCCTTCCCAGTTATAGGGAATTATGCCTTTGGTGCTAGTCTCCAGACCCTGGCCCATAGAAGGCAGGCTTGGGGTAGTCATTACACGTGCCCTGGGGGATGGGTCGTGACATAAACACACAAAACGTGATGAAAAACAGTTTTTCAGAAAAATACTTTTTTGAGTATATAAATTCTTTTATACTAAATTCATGTACATTATCAATTACAATGATATTGATTGAATTATAATTAATAAAATGAACTAATTTAATTTTTAAAACAATCCAAAATAAAATTTTACTTTGTAAATACATTAAAATAATAACTTTTTTCTTAAAAATTATGTTTTTGTATAATTTAACCATAAATAAACATTTTTTTGAAAATTCTAAAAAAATAAATCTAAGATGATTTTAAATTACTGATATAAAAAATATATCATTTTTTTCAAATTAAAATTTAATATTTAGAAATTAATATTTTAACTAATACTATATAATTTATTTAATAAAATTCAGAAAGAGTAAAAACATTTATTTTTATATATAAAAATTACTTAATATTATTATAATTAATATAAATATAGAAAATATAATTTATGAATATTAATAAAGAATTAAATTGATTTAATATTAACATTACCTGTGTAGTTACATTTGTCCCACTTTTTTTATGTTGCGTATTTTCAATAAAGATATTCTAATATTTAAAATGGTTTTAAATTATTTCATTATTAAATGTTTTTTGATCCACTCCATAGACCCTCAAGAAATTTTTTTTTTTATTTTTTCATTTATCCATTATTGATGATTATTTTTAAATGTAAATGTCTTCAGGAATGTTTTCGATTTACTATTTTGAAACCATTATATTTTTTCAAGCCTCCATTATAAAAAATTATTTTTAAAAGTAAAAGTTTTCAATAAAAAATCCCTTCACCTTTTTTAAAAATTTATATATATTTCAAATATCTATTTTTGAAGATTATTTTCAAACATAAATTTTTTCAAAAAAAATTCACTTTACCATTTTAAAACCTTTATTTCAATTTTATGGATCCAGTGTGGATGTTTTTTTTAAAGTAATTTTTTTCAAAATGTTTTCACTTGACCTTTTAGAAAACATTTCATACTTTTTAGGCCTTAAGTAATGAGATTTAATTCCAAAAATTATTTTGAAAATTATTTATTTTCAGTTTTAAAAAATTGATATTTTCAAATGCGGATCCTGACTTCTTCTTTTTACAACAATGTTAAGAAGTGTTTACTAAAGGATTTTTTAACTTTGTCTTCCAATTTCATATTTTACTCCAAAATATATGACTCATATCTTATTATGTTTTATGAATAACATTCTAAATTCTTTTATATAATACTCATTTCATGTAATTGATTTTTTGGAATCAATTGATCTATCCCTTGAATTCATTTTATATGATGCCATTTTGAAATTTTATAAAACCTATTTTATTTCCATGGGGTTTTAATGAAATGATGGATGATTTATTTAATGTTGAACCCATATGTATAAATGTTTATTAATTTATTGGTGGGTCTATAAAACCCTCAAATGCATTGGGTAAAGCTTTACATATCATGATATTATAATGGGAAATGAGTAATGGTGCTTGATGTAGTATGCGAAATAAGAAGTAATGCTTGATCCACTGTGGGAAATAAGAATTAATTCTTGTTCCACTATGTTAAATAAGAAGTAATACCTGATCCACTATAAAAAACATGAATTAATACATGATCCTATATAAGAAACATGAAGTAATTATTGATATTCTGTGGGAAAGAAGAAGTTATATATGATACACTAGGGGAAATATGAAGTAATTCATGATTAATTATTGAAAACATTATGTGATGCCTAATATATTATGTTATGATATATATTCCTATATTTATGCCACATTTATATGTTTTATTCCTATGATTATACTATATGGATCATGTTTATTTTCTCACACTCTTATGTCATGGTATATGTTTGTTCATCTAAGAATATATGTCCCTCTATCTCAACTTATAGAAAAATATTATTGTTCAATGTTCCTTTTAATAATTTATTTATCCTATGCCCATGTTTTCTCATAGGATTATGATATTACCCTTGAGGAAATGTTGATATGTTTTCCCTTACAGAGCATTCAAGATAACTCCTTTCTTACATTTTCATTCCATTGGTTGTAAAGATAAGTGTAACCAATGAGAATTCTATATGGGGAGGATATTGTGGTTTCATTATAGAGAAATTTTCAAAAGTGTTGAAATATAATTTTCTTATATTGATAACCCTCAAAGAACCTAAAAATTAAATTCATATGACGGTGTGATTATTATGAGATGAAATGTTTTACTTATCAAAATTTTATAAAGTAAAAATAAATTTACCCGGGGTCACCTTATATTGTATAAATTTTGTTGTTTAAATTGGGTGTTTCTGTCACTAGATTTGGGAGTGTGGGTATGAGGAGTGTCATTATGTGTTGGATTTGTTGACAATATAGGTTGGCATAGTGGAAAGCATTAAAATTACTTATCTCATATCGATGGATATATTTCATTGGAATTTTTTGTTGATGGTTGTAGAATTTATTGATAATAGAATGAATCATAGCATATGGGGATTCTCCTGGAGTATTTAAAGATGTGGTGTACAAGAACTAGTGTGAAAATTTAAATCAATGATTTGATATATTTATATATATATATATTTAAATTAAATTTAGTTGAAATAGTGATTTAGGAAAAAAAATTAATAAGTACTACATTAAATCTATTATAGTTTATGTGAAGATTGAAATTAAATTTTTCAGAGTTTTAGATGAATATTTTTATGGGTAAAATTTTAATAATCTCGCTATGTTTGATTCTGTAAGGATCATCCCACTCTTGGAATACGGAAAATTATGGATTGGAAGGTTGAATTTAGTAAATGTAGGGATGTTTCCCTTAAAATTTAAGGATCACTTACAAATTGTATTGATGAAGTTAACTATGTAAGGTTCATCATATGGGTGAAATAATACAACATAAGGATCATTTATTTTTGAAATTTATTGGTATGAAATCATCCCATGGGGACTGCGTAAGTATATTTTTTATATCTATCTGAAATATTTCATTTCGACATCACCATGAATGAATACAAGTAATATAAGGCTACATGGATTATATTTACTAATATCAATTATAATTTATAGTTGATATTATAATTAATTTTGAATAAAGATAAATCAATAGATTATGGAATGGTGGAGACTAAAATATTGGAGAATAATGGGAGAATAGTGGAGAATTATATGAGCCTTATTTTAATCACATCTATATGGGAATTATGCTATAATAATTTTGTTTTTTCTATTTTCATGACATATTGTTATACCTGTGCTCCAATTATGGTAGGAGTTTCCTTTTAAAGATGAAATTTCAAAACAAAAATAGTTTCATTTAATAATATGATCATAACATAAATTATAAAATTTCATAAATATAATTTACATAAATTAATTTAATTTTTTAAAAAATCATATCAAAATTATCGTAGGGTATATTTTTTGTATTTTTTTGATTGATTGATTTTTCAGTGAATAATGAAAATACTAATTTTTAAATACTCCCATTTCTTTTCATTAAATCAAGTAATTTTAAATTACCCACATATTTGGAATTAAAGTGAAATATGATCCATTTTATTTTGAATAATGAAACATTTTTTTTCATGATTTTGATTTAAGTTAATTCTTATGATTGAAAACACATTTTTCTATAAAAATGTTTTATATAGCATTTTATGAAATTATATTTAATTTAATTTCTTCCACATTTAGAAAAATAATATTTTAAGATGGATAAAATATTTGAAATTATGTTTCTCATATTTTTTTAGATAGTCCTGTTTTAAATTTATACATTATAAATAGTAACCGTGATAAAATTTGTTAGATCGGTAAAGGGTAAATTATTTAATTATGGTAAACAATAATGTGATAAGACGTTACAAATAAACCCAACACATAAATTTTTTTCATAGTAAGGGAGTAATTTATACTTATCCATCCCAAATTTGAATATATCGAGTTTTTGGGCCATTTGACATTGGTAGTGACATTTATATTATTTTAAAGTAAAGAAAATTCCATAATGTCCCTCTCTTGCTTTTAATTTATATTATATGTTCATGAAAGGATATGAGTATGTTATAAATGAATTTAAAATATAATTTTGAAAATATTTAATTTATTTTTATCAAAGTAATTTATTTATAATTTTTAGTGATATAATAATTAGCTTAAATACTTCCACAACGTTGAAAAAATATTTATTCAATGAAGAGAAAAATCAAATAAATTATTTCGAATGCTCGAAAAGTAAACTTTTTTGAGTGAGTCATAGTGATAATTTTTTATATATATATTTATGAAATATTATATATGTGTTAAATGTGTATATTCGAAATAAATATTTGTCTTGATGTCTTTAATGTGAAATTAAATGAATAGATTCAAAAATGACTTTATTGATATTTTATAAAAAATAATATTTTATTAAATTACATAAAAATTATAAAAGTATTTCACTTTGAAAATTAGGATCATAAATAGTCAAAAAAATTCATCCCTTATTCATTTATTATAAAATTATTACCTTGTATGTAAAATTATAACCCTTGAAGATTGAGAAATTCATTACTACAGTTAGGGTTAAAATTGTTTAACGAAGGAGTTAAAACTAAAGATAAAGTTTAAAATGCCACATAAACCTGTCCAAATTTTATTGTTTATTGATATTTAAATAATATCCCATATTATATTTTAAATTATGGCATCATTTTACCACTCTCACATGAATACCAATTTATTATATTTAATTTTTTTTATTAATTATATGTGTGTCCTTTCATTCACTATAAAGGGTACCACATATACTCGCTTATATACACCTAGAGCCTATCAGATCAAGTTAACCCTTCTAATTTTTTTTGAACATCATTATTCATGTTATGGTTATTTTATTCTTCCTAAAATACCAACCGTAGGTCACTTAATAAAATATCTAAAGTATCTCTTTCGAATAATAAGTATCCATTTTTACAGACTCATTCAATTTTATTTGTTCTTAAAATTAATCTAAGTATATTATAACCATCATAAAATAATAAATCTAGTATCATAAATATATTTTGTTTTAATTATGATTATTTTACAACTATTTCACATATCGTTTCCATCCTTTTAAAAGTGAAAACATCACCCATGCACACCTCTCACTTACCAAATCTTCATAGCGGTGTAATTCATTTTTCCTCACCACTTTACCAGGATTGTTATAAATATGGAAATAATATATATCTATATATACATAATATACTTATTAAATAAATATTATTCTATATTTTTAATATCATATATATCCTTTTACCTCCTAATCCAATGGAAAATGATAATGTCCCACTTACGTAGGTGTGGACTACCACATCCATAAAGGGATTTGTTCCATTTTTCATTTTTAATTTACCCAGAAGGTAATAAGGATAGATTTAAGGGATGTATATGATATTTATATCAAGATTAACATTAAATTAAGAAGACCATAACTTCCATGACAAAACTTGCATGATAAAATAAGAAGTTTTACACCCTGAATAATGACAATAATGATATATTATTATTGAACGAGTGAAAATATGTTTTAAGAGGATAATATAGATATTAATAATATTAATATGGTTCTAGTATAAAAAATAAATGTTTAAAACATTATATAATAGGTTAAATAAAAATTAAGTAATGGGAAATATGAGGTAATTGATTTCATCTCAATTATCACTCTGTTGAGATATATTTATTATTATGAACCTCTTTATTTTTATGTGGTGTATATAATTAAACTTTGGAATATTTAACATGGATATATATTTATTCATGATGAATAATGATTCATTCTGAGTTTCCTTTTTGAAGGTGTTACAATTTGATATTGAAAAAGAGGTTATAATTCATTTTGGATTCTTTTCTTAGGGTTTCTCATAATTTCATTGGATGAATCTTATAATATATCACTCTTAAAAAATATATCGTGTTATCCATTAGATATTTATTTAGTTTCCATATTTTCTTCCAATTTTTCCTCTATTTATTTCTTTAATCAATAAAATAAATGTTTAAAATAAAATCTGCACTTATTTCACTTTTTCATCAGGCATATTTTTCTTCCATATCCATATTATTTATTTTTTTAAATGGAATTTTTAGTATATAAATGATTTATTAATGGTATTTTATGTTATCATTTAATTTTAAAAGGTTTGTAAATGAATTTTCTTAATGTTTTTCTAAAAGTTTCATTTTCAAATTTTATTATAAAAATATAAAAGGACTATTTTCCTTTTAAAATATATGGCATTAACGAAATTTACCACCTCCAAAACCATATAACACCATTTTTATTATTATATAATATTTCAAAAGTTTTAAAAATAAAACCCTTAAATGAAAGGTTATTTTAATATTTCTCTTCCATTTTATTTCTTTTAAAAAACAAGTTATTTTATTACAAAACCTATATTTCTCATGAATCTATGTTCATATCTTACCTCTTATTAATTTTGTTGTCATTAATTTTCTCTTAAAAAATTCACCTTCTTAAGATCATTGTACATTATATTTCTCTTAAATATATATATATTATTTGTATCTTGGAAATTATTATTTATTGAGATGTATTCTATTTATATATACAATGTCTACTTTAATTTTTATTTGATTGACTTTGGTAATATTGATATTTAGTTCTCTTTATCTAACGCATAAATTTATTGATAAGGCATATTGATTTTGAATTAAATTGATCATTAAATATATGAGCAATACATTAGACCTATAGTGATGAGTGGGGCTCAGAATTATATAGACCCTCGATGCATCAACATGTCTCATGAGACAAATAAGTTATCCAAAATTATTAAATTAGTTTTGGGTGCATGCCTGCTTATACATGAAACAGTCTTTGCATAAGTATTCGATAGTGGAGATATCATGATGTTCGAGATCATGGATTTTAACATTATGTATTTCTAACATTGAGAGTTTAGTTATTAATATCCATGAGATTATGAAATTGATATTATTTATGGGTGCATTTTGTGATGAAGTTATGGATTAAATGTCATGGGTTTATAGTTATTTACATTGCTGTATTGATTATGCCTTATTTAATCATAATAGTTTAGATTTTACTCAACCCTTACTAATAACTTGAGTTCAACCTTATTTTTTTTCCTTTCCCAGAATATGAATAATAAATCTTAAAATGACATACAAAAATGCTGAAAATTTTCTTTTGTTAGGTTTTATACTCTATTCACAATGTAAATAGGTTTTTATATATGCACCTAGTTATCCAAGACTACTAAAATAATTGGTTATTTTGGATTTGATCCATTCTATCTGTTCTAATATAATAAGTTAAGCATTATCTTTGTGTTAATAGATTTGGGGTTTTAATATTTTTTTAAAAAATAAGTTTATTAGAAAACTTGGGAACTAGATTTTAAATAAACATGGATAAGATGAGAATTCTAAGAACCCCTTATTGTATTTGATAATAATTACCATTTGAGTGTTTTTTATTTTATAAGAAAATATTCATGATGATTATGTGGTAACACAATGTGTTACATTATTTAGTGGTGGAACCTACTAGAAGAAAGGGAATCAACATTGGTAGTTAATTTAAGGATTTTCCTTCCAAGAAAGATAAAAAAACTAGCATTGATGCTAATAAAATCATTACCATATTAGGGTAGATGACCCAAGTTATATCTAATAACCTTGCATATTTGGAGAAACATGATGTTCTATAACATGAAACACCTATATTGGATTTTTTTATTTGGAAAATCCTTGATATTTTAGTGGAACTACTTATGAAGTGGCAGTTAAAAAATATATTATGTTTCATGAAAAGATATTTTAGGCCTTGAGATTCAATTAAAGTCAAAAGGTTACGATGGTAGTGTATTTTCTTAAACACGATCCTGATCAATGTTGGATGATAATCCAAAATACCAAAGAGGAATAAGAAATATAATATACTAAATAGAGATCTTTTAAATTAATATTTATTAAAAAATATTTATGTCATGATGAAAAAAAATGAAGACAAATTTCCTCATCTTAAAGAAAAAGGATTATAGAAGTATTTTGGAGTATGATTCCACATTTACAAGGCTATAAATGTATGAAAAATATTACACACTTAAACTAGGGATAAATATTGACAATTTCTTTAAAGAACTTAAGACAAACCTATGAAGGGTACTGGTCTCTCAAACTGTTTCTTCATATGAGGAAGTAGTATAATGTGCCATCAAAATTAGGAAGTTATTTTATAAATCCTATATCCTTTGGTGAAATAAAGAGAATAATATGTCTTTTAAGAATCAAGAAAAAGTTAAAGAATCAAATAAATCTAACGGAACACATTAATTTCCATTATGTGAAAATCAAGGAATGAAATATTATGGAAAATTATTGAAGAGCATGATAGTTTGTTAAAATTGATGAGATAAGGGTCATATGGATAATGAATGAAAAGGGAAAAAAGAAACCAATAAATTATAGTGTTTCAAAAATTGAGAAATTGGGTATTATTAACACCAATTTCCTAACCATCAAGGGAACCTACTAAAGAAGAGGCTGGGGGGGAGACAAAGCTTATGCGTTCACTACATCATTGGTTGAAGTTCCTAATGAAGTTTCTAGTGAGAAATTTAATCATATCCTCAAATTTAGCTAATTATTTATTCAACTTTGGATCTTTATGAACTTTCATATCTTCCCTATTTATCAATTTAATTTGATATTTACCTAGTACCTTAAGAAGGGAGTTATCATTTAAAAATCATAGTGGAAATATAACCAAAATAAGTATGAGTTAGTCAATTTCCATTATGACACATAAAAATGCCCTATTTGAAAATGAAATTATTATAACTATGGATTACTTTGATATAATCCTTTGTATAGATTGGATTAAAAAATATATTGAATAAATTTATTGGATAGAGGAGAAAATTATGATTCATAACGGGGATGTAGAATTACTTGTCTTTAGAGGGTAGACTTCATAATTCATGTCATATCTAGATCCAAACCCAGTAGGCCATTTTTATAATATTCTAGGAGAAGAAGAGAAGAAAAAATATATAGATATAAATTTTAATCCAAAAATTGAATATGTTCTTATATTACATGAATACAATGATGTATTTCATGATAAATTACTTGGACTTAAAACTAAAAATGAAATTGAGTTTTATATTTATTTAATTCTAGATGAAAGACTTATATGAAAGACTCCCTAGTGAATGTACACTTTGGAATTAATGGTGTTGAAGAATAAACTACAAGAGTGAGTGATAAGTAATTTATACACCCTAGTTTTCCACCTTGTGGATCCCCTATTCTTTTCATTAAGAAGAAAGATGGATCTATGAGGTTGTTCATTGATTATAGGTAATGAAATTATATTAATATTAAGAAAAACTATCCTCTTTCTTACAATGTTGACTTATACAATCAAATTTATAGTTCTCAATATTTTTTAGAGATTGACCTTTATTTTAGGTATGATCCATTGTGAGTTAATAATAAAGATATTCTCAAGATAATATTTCCTATGAGGTATGTAAATTAAAAGTTTGTAGTAGTTCCATTTGGATCAACTAATTAACCATCTATTTTGTTAGATCTAATGAAAAAAATATTCATGGAATATTTAGATAATTTTTTTGTTATATTAATTGATGATATGTTGGTGTACTCTTAAAGTAGTGAGGATCATGAGAATCACTTTCAGATTATTCTTGATATTCTTATAGAAAAGGAGTTATATGGGAAATTTTTTGAGTGTGAATTTTGGCTATATAAAGTTCATTTTATTGGATATATTTTCTACATGGAGGAAATAATAGTTGATCCAAAAAAGAAAAAGGTAGTCCAATAATGGACTACAATAATGAACATAACTGGTGATCATAGTTTAATTAGATTATAAGGTTACTATCAATGATTCGTTCAAACAATTTCTATGATGGATAATTCATTAAGAAATATTACATGTAAAAGAGTTAAGTTCACATGGAAAAAGAAATGTGAAGAAGGTTTTGATAAATTGAAGAGGAGAAATGAGAATGCTCTGATTTTGAGTCTACCATCACGAAATGAGGGATTTTTGATATAGAGTGATGCATTGAAAAAGGGACTTGGTTATGTCCATATACAAAAGGATAAAGTTATTTCCTATTCATAATGGTAGTTAAAGATTCTTAAAAAATACTATCCTACTCATGATATTCAGTTGGAATCCATAATAGTTTCTTTGAAGATATGGAGAAATTATATCTATGATGAATGATACGAGATATACATAGACTATAAGATCCTAAAATACATAATTTAATAGAAAGAGATCAATATGAAGAAATGGTGATGGATTAAGCTACTCATGGATTATTATTTCTCAATATACTTCCACTTAGGGAAGGAAAATAAGGTTAAAATTCATTAATTATGATAGATCATGCAGTCCTAAACAAAATGGGTATTAAAATGGATCTAGTTTTTATGTATTTATTAAAGATGTATATGTGACTTACCAAAGAAGGGGAAACATCACTCCATTTTCATATGATTTCCAAAACATTTTTTTGGAAAATATAATTTCTTATCTTTACGATTGGAATTTTAAAATGAAAATTGAAGCAATTAATAAGGGGAAATTGAAAAATTTTATATATTAAGATAGAGTTATGAAATTTGGAAGGAGTCTTTGTATTCTATATATAACTGACCAGAAAAAAGAATTATTAGATGATTCACATTGATAAAATTTCTATATACACCCTGGTATCACCAAACTGTATAGATATTTTAAGAAACATTTTCTACGGCATAATATGAAGTGGGAAATTGATGATTACGTGTCAAGATATTTGGTTGATCAATAGTTAATGGATAAGATACAACATACTAGGGAAGTCATGTATCCTATACTTATTCCTAAGTAAAAACGAGATGATATTAATATTTAATTTTAACTATATTACGAAATACTCCAAGAAAGAATGATATAATATGAGTTATTGTTGCCTAACTTACCAAAATTTGCACATTTTTTTTCTTTAAAAGAATATTTACCACTTAATTGATTTTCAAAATGATATATTAGTGAAGTTTTAAGACTTCATGATGAATCTAATTAAATAATTTATGATCATTGTCCATGATTTACATCAAAGATATAAAATGGTCTTAAAAAGGCTCTAGATACAAAGATTCATTTGAGAACTAACTATCACCCTCAAACTGATCTATTGTTTGTAAGGAAAATTCAAAAATTATAAAAAATGTTGTTGTCATTATCACAATACTTTCATGGTATATGGGATCAATATTTTTCTTTGGTGGAGTTTTCCTAGAGAAACAACTTCCATTCAATTATTCAAACAGTTCTATATGAAGCACTATTTAGAAAGATATTTCATACTCTAACTTGTTGGGATGAAGTTATTGGTAGAAATCCTATGGGTCAAGAAATTTTTTAGGAGGCAATAATGAAAGTAAAGACTATTAAAAACCATATTAAATTAGATTAAATAATTAAAAATATGTATTTTGATTACTAAAAGAATGATTTGGAATTTTAAGAGGTATATTATTTTTTCTTGAAAGTATCACTATATAATGGTGTTATAACGTTAGATAAGGAAGGAAAAATTATCCCCAAGTACATCAGACCTTTTGAAATTTTTTAAATAGTTGGAGTAGTGTCTTACCATTTTGAAATTCCGCCAAACCTCTTTAAAGTACATGATGTGTTCTATATATCTTTTTTGAGGAAGTATATTCTAGATCTAATACTTTTACTCACCAATGAGGAAATATACTTGTAACATGATTCACTAGAGAATAAGTATTGAGGAATCAGAACACTTGACAGGTAAAGGTACTTTAGAGAAATCATAAGATATAAGAGGCATCATGGGAAACTAAATAAATTATTATGATGAACTACCCAAATATATTCATGAGGCGATAATCTATAAATTTAAGGATAATTTTTTTTGAAACATGGAAGAATGTAACACCTCAGTACAAATTATATTAGGATTTTCATTTTAATGAAATAACAAAAAATACAAATAGTTTTATTCAAGAATGTGATTAAATCAAAAAAATTATCAAATTTTATAAAATTAATTTTCCTAAATTAATTTCATTTTTTAATTCATTATATAAAATTTAACTTGGATGAATGTTTGAGAATTTTATGTAATGATGGATTTTTTAAAGAATAGTGAAAAATACCAATTTTCAATTATAATTATTTATATTTGTTTAATAAATTAATTTAGAAGTCCCATTATATTTGTTATAAAAGTGAAATATGATGCATTTTATTTAGAATAATCTAATGAACAATTTTCACGATTTTTATATAAGTTAATTTGTATGCCTAAAAATGAATAATAATTATGATAAAATGTATCACATCAATAAAGGGTAAATCAAGTAATTAAAATTAAAAATATTCTTATAAGAAATAAAAAATAAAACCAAAACTTATATTGATTTTATTTTATGGGAGTAATTTGGCCATATCCTTCCCAAATGCAAATATATGGAATTTTGGTTCCATTTGACCATGGTAGTGACATTTATATTATTTTAAGTAAATAAAATTCCCAAATTTCCCTCTCTTGTTTTTAATTTATTTTATATGTTCACATATGGATAAGAATATGTTATAAATGAATATAAAAGATTATTTTAGAAATAATTAATTTATTTTTTTAATGGTAATTTATTTATAATTTTTTTGTGATGAAATAATTATATTAAATACTTTTGCAATGCTGACACAATATTTATTCAATTAAAAGAAAAATAAAATAAATTATTTTAAAAAATATAATTTTTTTTGGTGATTTATAGGTACCTGAAATTTTTCTAAATATATATGAAATATTTGGGATGTTTTAAAACTCTATATTTAAAATATTTATTTGACATTATTTTATTAAAGTGAATTTAATTAAATAGTATAAAAAATGACATTATTTATATTTTACAAAAATTAATATCTTATTAGATTATTTAAAAATACTAAAAATGTTAAAAAAGGACAAGTGGGATCATAAATGGTCTAAAATTTCATATCTTTTATATTTATAAAGAAATTATTTCCTTATATATAAAATTATAACTCCTTAATATTTAAAAAATAATCACTGCAGTTATGGTTAAAATTGTTTAGTGAAGGGGCTAAATAAAAATATATGTTTTAAAATAACACTTAAACATATTAATGTTTTTTGGGTTAAAGGGATTCCAACTATATCCTACCTTACTTTTGAAATTATGGCCACAATGTTCCACTTTCAAATGAAAATAAATTTATTATATTTAAATATTTTTATTAATTCCCTCTCCGTCCTATTATTCACTATAAAAAGAAACCACATATACTCTCTTATATACACCATATAGAGTCTCTTATATCGAAAAAACCTTAAAAAAACTCTTCTCAACATCCTTATCCATGTTATAGAGGTGATTTTCTTCAAAAAATACTAACCCTAGGTCCCTGAAGAAAAGTTCTAAAGGGGTGATTTCGAAGAGGAGGTAATCATCTTCACAAACTCTTTCAAATTTCATTCTTCTTAAAATTTATCTAAATATGTCATAAACATTATAAAATAATAACTTGTAGAATGGGTTTTCCTTTTTGGTAAGCACCCCATAATTCTACATGAAAAATGGGGGTTCGAAATCCATTGGGAATATGTTACTGTAGCATCAATATAGCGGCACTGTAGTAGACGAAATACTATAGCAATGGTGGTACTATAGCATTGAAAGGACATTACAGCAGCGGAAGGGGCACTATAGCTATGGTGGGTACTGTGATGTACTATAGAAGCGTGAGTACTGTAGTAGTACTATTCATAGAATGGACCTTGGGCAAAATATTTGGGCATACGGGCTATGTAATGGGCTAAAATTATCACTCGGCCTTCAGACTATGTAATGGGTCTCCCTCTACCAAGTTAAAGAGGTCATTTCTTTTCTTTAATAATAAAATGAGGCTTCAACCCCAACCTTTAAAAAAAATTATAAAATAATAACTATAGTATCATAAATATACTTATATGTTATTATTATTATATTAAAACTATTTTCCATTTCTTTTCCATCCTATGAAAAGCAAACACATCAATCGTGCGTACGCCTAACTTACCATCTCAACGTAACAATGTTATTCATTTTTCATCATAACTTTACACATATGGTTATAAATATGAAACTAATGAATATATATGATATTTATTGGATAAATATTCTTCTTTAATTTTAATATCTTATATTCCTTCTCACCTTCAAATCCATTGGAAAACTTTAACATCACCTATTAGTACGTGAGGACCACAACCACCACAAAGCGGTGTGATCAATTTTTCATTATTAACTCACATGGAAGATAAGTATGATATATTTTTTAGATATATATGATTTTATTTCAAGATTAACATCAAAATACAGGTACCAAAACTCTCTTGACAACACATGTATGAGAAAATCAAGCAGTTAACACCAAAAAATAATGATAACAATGAAATATTTTTTAATAAAGGGTGATAATATGTTATTATAGGATCACATATGATATTAGTAATATTAATATGATTTTTTATATATTAATAACATGTTTAAAACCATTATAATGTAGGTTAGTTCATGTTCCGATAAGGGAAATGCGAGGTAAGAGATTTCATCTCAATTTCCACTCCATTAAGACTTATTTGGTATTATGCACCTGGTTATTTTTTATGTGGTACATATACTACCACTTTTGGCTGTTTAACATGAATATATATTTACTAATGATTATAAAATCATCATTTAAATTTTACTCTTTAAATAGGATACAATTTGAAAGTGATCAAAGAGATAATAATTTATTTTACAATCTCATTTTTTTGCGTTTGATCTTATTTTCATTGAAATAATATTATAATCCATCTTAAAATCTATATATTTTATTATAATATGGATAATTAAATAGTTTCCATTTTTTATTCTAACTTTTACTATCTTTTGAACTTAAACCATGATTTTTTTTAAAATTCAATCTTATTTATCTTTTTATCAGGTATATTTTTCTCCCACATCCATATTGTTAAAAATTGTTTTAAAAAAGTTCTTTTTATTACTCAGAAATTTAATTAATTTTTTTAAGTTACCATGAATTTTTAAAATTTTGGAAATGAATGTTTATAATGTCTTACCTGAAGGTTCATTTTCCAATTTCCTCATAAAAATTAAAAAGGAATGTTTTCATTTTAATGTACACGGTGTTAATAGACATTCCCTCCATCATAACCATTTTAAACCATTTAGGTTCTTGTATAATTTTTAATTGTTTTTACAAATAAAACCCAATAATTAAAGTTTATTTTAATATTTTCACCCTATTTCTCTATTTCTCTAAATGACATGATTTTATTACAAAACCTATAATTTTTTATGAATTTGTGGTTATCTATTATTAATTTTGTGGTCGTTAACTTTCTCTTGAAGCATGAAATTTCTATTGATCATTGGACACTACTTTTATCTTAAATATCTATATTGTTTGTATCATGGATATTATTATTTTCTAAACCATATTCCATCTCTACTTATGGTGTTTTACATTGAACATTATTTGATTTAATAGGGAAATTTTGATGTTCCAAGTTATTTAGTCAATGCAAACACTTATTGAGATAAAATTTTGTTTATGAGTAAAATTTATCATTAAATATATATGAAATTCATTGGAAATGCATTGATGGGTGGGATGAAAAATTATATATCCCCTCAATTCATGTATAGGTATCATGAGACAAACCACTTATTCAAAATTTTTAAATGTGGTATTGGTGTATTCCAACCCATAATTTAATTTATATTAGAACATGGCTCTACAGATATAGATATTTTAATGTCTAAGATCATGAAACCTAATATTAGGAATTTCCTAAATTATGAATTATGTTATTATTTTTTCCTTTACCTAGGATACGAATAATAAATATTTTATTGAGTTTTAAGGATACCAAAAACTTACATTTATTATGATTTATATTTTATTCCCAATGTAAAATTGGTATCATGTGTGTATATGGTTATATAAGATTAATACACTTATCTGTATCTTGGATTAGATCATTTTTATATATGCTAATGTAATAAAGTAAGCACTGCATCTGAGTTACTGGAGTTAAAGTTTTTAAAATTGGTATGATAAGAAGTTTAGTACAAACCTTATGAATTATATTTTAAATTAACCTACCTCACATTAGAAATATGATAATACATTATAGCATTGGAGAAATTTTACCATTAGAAGGATTTTTATTTTATAGCTCAATATTCATGATAATTATGATCTAATTCAGTGTGTTCTATTATTTAGTGGTGAAACCTAATGGAATAAGGGGAGTTAACACACATGGTCAATGTAGGGATTTCACTACCTAGAAATTATATACAATTGGTTTTTGAGATAATATGATCATGGAAATATTAGGTAAGATGACCCATTTCATGTCTGAGAACCTCTCATATATGGAGAAACATCACTTTATATGACATGATACACCTATATTGGATCCTTTTATATTAAAAAAAGATGCCATATTTTAATGGAACTACTAATACAATGATAGTTGAACAATGGATTAAGTCTCTTTAAAAGATATTTATTACATTGGGATGCAATGAAATAGAAAAGTTTATGATAGATATTTATTATCTTAGAAGAGATGGCGATCAATAATGGAATTTTATACTAAATACTAGGTTGGAATAAGAAATAGAACATTTGTATTAGAGATCTTTAAAATAAATATTATAAAATAAATATTTAATTCATGGTAAATGAATGGAAATGAAGATAAGCTTCTTCATCTTAAAGAAAAAAAATGAATAAAGTATTTTGGAGTATGAGGCTACCTTTAAAATACTATCTTGATATTATTTGGGTTATATAAATAATCCATAGAGAAATATTGACCATTTATATGAAGGCCATAAGCCAAAACTCTAAAGGGTACTAGTTCTCAATCATTTTCATTATATTATGATATGGTATTCTGCGACATCCAAATAGAGAAGAAATTTTATAGATCCTTTATCTTCAAGGGAAATCATGAGAAGAAGTGTTTGATTGAGAACTTAGAAAAAGGTAAAGTTTAAAGTAATAATAATGTATCAAATGAATTTCTATCATGTGATTTTTTTTGAAAAAAGCATCCTGGAGAAGGTTTGAAGGGAATGAGAGTTTGTTTGAAGTGTGATGATAAATGAAATGTTATAACAAAACTGACTCTAGTATTCCATAGTTGGTGGTTACTATATTACAATGGAACTAGATATAAGTAAACATATCCTAAAGGACCAAATAATTTAATAGTTCTCGTAAACTAGATATATACATGAATCTCACATTACATTTGAAAATAGAAATTATAAATCATAGAGAAAGTAAATATTGCGCATCTATGAACTCATTCCATGATTCCTTCATGACATATTAGGGAAAGGGAAAAAAATAAGGGTGAAATGATATGATTAATAAGTGCTATGTAAAAAAATATATCATGAGTAAATAATTCATAATATATATGTCTAGTTAAATAATTGAAAACAAATACCATTTAATCATAAAGTTGGGCATGAAAAATAATATGACAGGCATACATGAAGATAAAATGATTCCATAAAATTAATAATATGAGATTGAAACCTATACATGGATATTATTAAAAATAATCATATGTACATCAATAACTAATTTCATTATAGTGGAATTCATAATTAAAAAAATATGAAACTTACCATTAAGGCCTTGTGATAATGCCATTGAAACTATGGGTAGGTATATATAAAAAACCCATTTAATCGGGCTAGATGACTAGTTGGTCTTATGATTACAATCAATGAATCAAGGGGATATGAAAATCTGGGCCCCACCCATCACTTAATAATTCTAATTCATTCATCATATGAATATATAATACAACATAAAAAACATGCATAAGAAATCAATAATTGTACATATTGGAGAACTAGTATATAGAATGTCGACACTTTCCCCCCGTAAATCTAAACATAGACCATCCATAAAAATATGGTTGATGTTAGTTTTTAGTATATCCTTATTAAATAATAATATTCTTGAATGTATTTTAACATTGAATAAAATACATTTAAAATATCACTGTAAAATTTCTTGAGGAAAATATACCGTTTCAATTTTAAATCAATTATCTTAAATCTAATTTTTTTCTAAATGTTAAGGAAATTTTTTATTTAAAATAAACCATGTAAAATTATAATTTAATCTTGAAAACACCTAATTTTCATGATGTTGGGAAATTCTATTCATTTCGTATAGTTTAAAAAACATTCCTTTCACACTTTTGTAAGAAAAGTAAAAATGTACCTCATTTAGAAAATGATAGGAATATTCATTTTAAATCATTTTGTAAAAGTAAAACATGGGTAAAATAGTCTTTAATAAGTCATTGTAGAATAGTGAAAATATTCATTAAAATATGTTAAGGAAAATATTGATATGTAAGAAAAAAATTCCCGATTGGGAAGAAAAATAATGTCGATTTTCCTTTAAAATATGATTTCAGTATCCTGAGTACTTAGAGAGTTTAAATTAAAAGACCAAATTTTAATTTATAGAAATAAAAATATTAGAATTAAATATATTGTTTTTAAGATAGAAATATTAATTAATTACCCTTGTGGAGATTTTAACATAAAGAATACTTGATAATGATGATATTATGAAATAAACCCTTACCTCAGGTTTGAATTTATTCATTTGTGTTCAAACCTCCTATATAGTAAATATAGATTTATTAAATATATATTAATAAACATACTAATTTATATCATACTCTATTTTATTTAATTATAACCTTTTATCACTCATTTATTAATAATTCTTTTTTAAAAGTAGTATTCTAAGTGATAACTGCTTTGTTTTTTGTGTATGTTTTGGTTTGGTAGTTTTGTTCCTTTTAAATTGATTATATTTATCTCTTCACTTTAATTTTAACAATAATATAAATATCTTATATATTCATTATATATATATATATATTTATAATCATTCATAAAAGTTAGATATATAAAAATGAATTACACCTTTCATGGCCATTGTAGGCCATGCGTACACATGAACACTATTGTCACTATTTAATAGATGAATCGAAAGAAAGTTAAATAATAATTCACATTTATAAGATCATTTTTATATCATATATATCTTATATATTCATTAAATCTAACCATATTACAATCCTTATAAAATTAAAATGAAAAATGAATCACATCGCATTGTGGAGGTTATAATCCACACTTACACACGAGTGACATTATCAAATTATAGTGGATTGGAAGATAAGAAGGTAGATATTACATTACAATCATCGAATAATATCTGTTTCATAATTATAAAATATAGAAATTCAAACCATAATAATACCCATCCATAAAATATTTTGAAGAAAAATGATTTGTAAGGGTATTTGGAGATAGTAAGTCGTATGTATGCACAAGTGATGCATTCACTTAAATTTTGATAGAAAAGTTTCTTTATAATAATTGTTTAATAATAATAATAAAATTTATCTATATTTAGGTTATTTAAGTTACTATTTTATGATAAATACCTTATATTTTTAGGGGGTAAAAGAATAAGTAAAAAGAAAGTAATCAGTTAAAGAGTTATAATTTTAATTATAAGGTAAAATTCAACCTATAAATATTCAAGGGATAAAATTTTAGACCATATATTATCCCAAATTTCCTCTTAAAATAATTTTAATATTTTTAAATATTTCAAAAAAATATTATTTTTCAAAAACTATCAATAATATCTTATTTGACACTATACATTTAATTTGACTTTAAAGACATCAAGATGAATATGTAATTTGAATATATATATATTTAAAAAATCTATAAAATTTCATATATATCCAATTTTTTGGGGTCACTATAACTCACTAAAATATTATTATATTTAATGTTTTTAAAATAATTCATTTTTTTTATATTAATTGAACAAATAATATATCGATGTTTCTTAAGAATTTAAGGCAATTATTTAATCACTAAAAATTAGAAATAAATTAACATGAAGAATTTTTTTATCTTTATAATAGACATTTAAAACAAAAAAATTCATATTTTTATGTTTATAATAAAAATTTAATTGTATTAAAGTCAAGAGAGTGAAATTGTGTGTGTATTCCTTTCAAAAATTAATATAAAGGTACAAATAAAATAAATATGGCACTAAGTGACCTTATATTAGATAATTGGATGGAAATTGAAAAAATAAACCCATAAAATAGGATAATGGAAAGTTTTTGGTTGATTTTGATACCTTATTTCCTGGTTTTAGCCTTATTTTACACATTTTACTATCACCTAGGTGATTTTTTTTACAAAGGTTACAATTTATAATGTAAAAAAAATTAAATTTGGATATTTAAAAAATTTAGACCTACTAATTAAAAATATTGAATCTAATTTTCATGATTAAATTTCTAGAGGTGGTAGAAATTAATTTAAAATAAATACACAAATTACAACTGAAAACATTTTTTTCCCAAAAAATGCATTTTTAAGTATAACAATGTTTTATACCAAATTAAATAATAAAATTTATTACAATGAACTTAATTAGATTATTAATAAAATAATACAATTAATTTTTATTTGAAATATTTTTTTTCAAAAAATGAAAAATTTTAAATTCTTAAAACAAAAAAATATAATTGTCAATAAAAAACAATATTTTGTAACTATTCCCTAGAAAATCAGTCTTTTCAAAAAAATTCCCAAAATTCACTTTATGATAATTTTGACATTATTATTAAAAAACTAACAACATTTTTATCAAATTAAATTTCTAAAAGTTCCATAAATTAATTATAATATTTTCTCATAAAAAATAATAAAAACCATTTTTTTGTAGAAAATGTACTTTAAATAATAAATTATATTTACTCAATATTGAGTACTTATTTTATAATAATTAATCAATAAATTTTTATTGATTAAGTACTTTATAAATATATATATCTTTCATAATATGGTTAATCCTATTCATATCCACCAAATAAATGACAAGGTTATAATAGTTGTATTTAAATATTAATATTTTATGGTTTGTTTAAGCTCAGTGTTGTGAGTTATATATTCTATAGAACATAGTTTTATTTTAAAATATCTTGGTATCAAATTCCACCCACTTTAATAAATTACACCCTCAAAATTTTATTTTTAAATTGGAAATCAAAAGTTTGACATTTGAAAATTCATTTTGTAAAGACCCATATCGTAAAAAGGGTTAATAATACTTCCTATTAAAAGATGGAAAGGGATATATGAAGTTACTATGTAATAAAAAAACTAGTTTTTAAAATAATAGAACATTATTGGGAAGTGAAAATATAAACATGGAGGAGAAAACTAATGACCATGGACTAAGAGAGAGTGATGTATAACATGGTCAAGAGAAAGTTAACAACCTGATAACTATAAATCTATGATGGTTGAAATGAACTTTGATTCATTAGAAATAAATGTAAAAGTAATTTTTTTATTTGAAGACCATTTTCTTAATGATGAGGTATTATTTTACAATCAATGTTGAGAATACCAAAAAATATATTTCCTTGATATATTTCTATTTCATAAGAACAATTTCATCCTTTGGTTTTACTTCGATCAATTTCCACTTCATCTCTTATGCTATGAAATCAATAACCAAGATGTATTTTTTTATCCAAAAAGCACAAAAATTAATCGTCAAGGGATCATAGTATCCATACATGATTTTTTAATAGGTTGAGGGTCATGCACCATTTTTTGAACATTAAAAAAGTAAATCTATTTTAAAAACTAGGCAAAGAGGGAACCCATTACCTGACATAGAGGCATAAAATCCATAAAGAAACGAGACCCAAAGGTCTAAAAATAACCCCAAATGCCCAAAGGGAAGCATACCTCAAGGAAGGAAATAGAAAAATCCATGCCATCCCCACAACCAAACAATAGAATAATAAAACCTATTGTCGATGATGCATCACCCCCTTCTAATAAGTTGCACCATACTGGTATAGAACAACATGGAAGGGAACCCCTCCATCCAATACTCACATGTGGGGAGGTATGGATGAAAGGCATCATCAAATTTTTCTTTTTTTTTCGAGTCTCCCACCAAAAGAGCATGTAAGGAACTTCTTGTAATGTAAACCTAATGCAATAATAAACCCGACTGAAGAAATTGTGAAAAATTAAATGTAAGGGTTCCCATCCATCCATAAAAAAATGATAAAATATAGATCAATGATGGGTGTCATCACACCCATCCCTCATTAGAGGTTTCCCACCCAGATAAACCTATAAAATTAAGTACCTCATGCCAAATACAATGAACCAAAGTCTAGTTATCATAAATATATCTGCACCCCAATAAAAAAAAGTCACAAAATATAGTACAAATCATTACTAAACCACATTTTAAAGGAAAACCAATATTAAAACAATTGAAAATCAGGTTGCCTTAACTGTCCTTGAAACCAGTGACACCCAATGGCCTTCAGAAGATCATGATCGATGACTATAAACTCAAATCCAAATCAACACCCATCCTACACCATGATCTCTAAACGTAGCCTGGTAAACACTCTCGTCTTCATGAAAAACTCCAAAGCTCAACACCCACAAGACCTCATGACATCTGGACTCCATGATTCCTCCTACATAGAACTCCGTACAATAATAGAGTCAACGATCATGTTTGGATTTGGGTTGAAACCAGATTTAAAGGGTGAGAGGACTCACACACCATTGAAATTTTTCGTTGACCAAATCTATCAAACCAACATCACCACCACCACCATTAACATGAGAATAGAGAGTATGGGACTTGATATAGGACAATAAATGATTGAGGAATAAACCCATAGTTGATGAGCGAGCGATCCCAGATGGAGATGAAAACTTGAAAAGTGATTAGTAATGATCCAAGATCCATTGAGACCCATCATTAAAAGCTCCACCAATGATGTTCAACCTATAATGACCAAATATAGAATCCATAAAATAATGAACACTCTTTACATTTATCTCTAAATATTTACCAAAACCAAAATGG
This sequence comes from Viscum album, assembly GCA_963277665.1. Lineage (NCBI taxonomy): Eukaryota > Viridiplantae > Streptophyta > Magnoliopsida > Santalales > Viscaceae > Viscum > Viscum album. The sequence continues at coordinate 1,973,609,310 of OY728151.1, forward strand.
TTTCCACAAGTTATCCAAAATAATAAATTAATCTAAAAAATAATACCCAATGTTCAAAATAATCCATTCTCTAAATAGTTAACCTAAAGAACCTTCCAAAATTTGTCTGACCAAATTCAAAACCCAAAAGAATTATAAGGATGGTTACAAAATTAAATTAACATTAGTTACCCAAACAACATAAAGTATATATCAATGTCACATATGATATATATAAATACCTTGATCATATATTCATCTTAAACATGATAATAATCCAAATCAATATAAAAACTTAATGAAGCATGAATTATTCTAAAACTTTACACTCCCTTATTCATTATATAAATCCTTATATTATAAAATGTATTCATTAAATAAAAAAAATCAATAAACTTCATCAAAGATACCATAAAATTACTAATCAGTTCCACAGTCACCAATATTATCAGATTTACTTTATCAATGTAAATAATATCTTTATCTAAAATATTTATATTATTATCTCAACATAGAGAATATATTAAGGGCTATCTTTCCCTCAATCATTTGTTTTTCAAAAAAATATCACCATACCATTAAATCACTTTTCTAGGTCATTAGTACCATTCAACACGTGCTTTCAAATCTGTAAATAATTGAGATTATGGAACAATCCTTATGTGTTTCATGAGTCTTATAACTAAAATATCATTTATATAAAATTAATATAACATAATTATCAAAATAAAAATTTATAAACACTTCAATCCTTCAACTTATAGGATTGAAATGGCATATTTCATTCCTGGGTCCAGGAGTTAACCTTGTATTGGAGAATTAATTCAGATAAATCCCTTGTCCCCCCACATAATTCATTGAACTCCTAGGCAATCCATGACTCTATAAACTTCATTTTAATAGAGAAAACATCTACCCCTTCCATTGGGCCAATCCCCATGGTGTCACGTTACTCATTTATGACATGAATGAAATTTAGTCTTCTTTCTTCCATTGTCTCCACTACCCAAGCTCTCAGTAAAACCCATTATTATAATAAGGACCTGACCTTATAAAGTTAATTAATATTTAATTTTAAATAATAAAATACATTATTACACATTAAATATCTTTTTGGGTTTAGTGTTTTAAATAATTAGAGTAAATTACATACATAACATACCACATTCATACAAAGAAGACTCTATTAATAAGAGTTTCCATTTTTTTCAAAATATAAGACATTAAAACATAAACCATGATTTATTTGACAACACACCATATCAAACATCACAAATCCCTTATTTATCTTACCCATACTTATATATTGTGAAAAACATTTTAAAAACATGGGATGAGTATAAAACTCAGTAAGGGATATAAAGATAGAAAACGTTAGTCATGTGATGACATAAAAACCAATAAAACCCACATCCTAAAAACTCTAATGCATGGTATACTCATGTTGTTGACTTTGGAAAAATATACCATGTCACTCATACATTCATCCTTATATATGTAATAACATTTTTGTCAACTTCCATCTCTGGAGTACCCAATGCATTGGAGAGCTATAATTAGGCTCACCCATCATATCTTGAGCTATAATGGGCAGAACTGAACATATCTTGAGCTATAATGGGCTCAAACCAATATAAATAATTTCCAAATAACATATCATGTTATTACATTTTCCTGATATTTGGAGAAAGTATTCATTCAATATACATATAAAAATATAATCCCTTTGAAAATTATTAGAGAAACTTTTAAACGGATTTTAAAAGGAAAGTGCCTCAAAAATATAATTGAAGTGAGAATTAATAGATTGGAATGTACATGTGTATAGATTGTAAATACAGATAATACTACATTATATAAAAAAAAATTCATCACACCAGTAATCTTAATACAACATAATGGATAAAGTAGATGGTTTACCCAAGGAATAGAAATTGGGTTAAGAATTCCCTTACCTTGGGTTCTTTTTTACTTCAAATGTGTTTAAAATTCATTGTATAATGGTTAGAAGAGTGTTATTAATATCTTAAAGAAACATATAAGTATATATAATATCTTAAATTATTATTTCATTAGATCATTTCACCCTTTATTTGTTAGTATTTTGTTCCTTGCATTGTTTTGGGTGTTTTCTTTACATGTTTTCCATGATTGGTTCATGATGGATATTATTGTTGATTAGAAGTGAAACTCCAGAATTGGAATGGGAAGTTATTTACATATTTACAGTATCATAATTTTATACCATTTTTCATTTTGATGTTTGATATTAGGATGATTCATATGTTAAAATATTAATGATGTTTGTTTCAATCATTGTAGTGGTTCTTTGATAATAACAAACTCATTTTGTCTTATAAATTAAAACCATGAGTAAAAAAAGAATTCCAGAACTATGGATGAGACATAATAAATATATTTTAACCTGGTTCAACCATAAAAATTGTTTAATGACTATAATTGAAATAATTAATGAAAATTGAAATCACATCATCCATGATATCGGTAATTCGACACATCACGGAAAATGTTTTTATTTCGTGAATAAGTGGGAGAAGAGAGAAGAATGATGATGGATTTCACATTAACATGATAACATATAGAATATACATAATTTCTATATCTTTCATGCCTCTTGGGTAAGGTGAGATAAGGAATGAATAAGAAAAGAAAGAAACTCAAAAATAAAAGAATAATTGACAAATCCCTTACAAAAATTCGTCAGCCTAACGACTAGGAAACATGGTTCTAGAAAATATTAAAGAGAAGGGATAGGGTTCAACCATCCAGAAATGAATCATAATATAGAATATATCATGAATAAGAAGGTAATAAGAACATGGTATGGAAACTTGAAAGTTATACCACATAGAAGAGAACTTGAATGGATAATAGAAAGAAATTTATAATTTTTTTACCTTGTAGAGTAAGCCCTTGAACATGAAGGTTGGGACCTTAGGGGATTGAGAAAACCTTGGGAGGAATAGTAGGGAGGTAAGGAGGCTAGAACCTTATTTATTAGGAATTGGGAATTAATTTAATGAAGTAATGGGTTGGTATTTATAACTAAAGTGAGAGAATATTTTAATAATTTCCAAGGGACACCTCATTAGTGGTATTGGCAAAACCGTGGGCTTTCCCGAGGTATTTTACCAAGGTATTAGACACGTGGGAAACCCCACATATTATTGTCCTGTACCCAAGTCTACTAGATTCATTACATCATTATTACATAATTAATGATGTTATTAATACAACGAAAGTCAAAACTGTATTTTTACTATTCACAGAAAAGTCAACTGTATCAGAAAAATCCCAAAAATTTACCCTTACCATTTTTCGACATTTAAAATTAAAAAATGAACTCCATTTTTTGAAGATAATTTTCTGAATATTATTTATTTAATTTTTAAATAAAATCATTCTTATTTCAAAAATAAACAATTTTAAATCTAGAATTGCTTTTATATCACATTGATAAATTAACAAAGATGTCATTATATTAAATAATTAAGAAAATAAAATATTAATATAATTTACTATTTATTAGGGTCATATTATTATTCATAAGGGTATGTTACTATTCACCAAAAAACAAGTTGGTTCTATTAGACTCAAATAATTTACTGAACACAATTTTAGATGATTTGTTTCCGAAATTCAAAACATAGAAGCTTCAAAATTATGTTTGATGAATAGTTATAAATATCTTAATACAACAATTTTTCAAGAATTCAATTTATTTTTAAAACCTTGGGGTGTTACATTATCCCCACCTTTTAGAAATTTCATCTCATAATTTTATTTACTCATTAAACAGGCGAGGGTACCTTTACCTCATAGAATTTTAGACACCCATGTGGCTTATTAAACCAAGTGGTTTCTCCAAAAAACCTTTACCTAGTAGATTACCTTATTCCGTAATACCTGTTCATGTCATTCAAGAATCTAAACTGGTTTCTCTTTATAAGAAAGGTTCTCTTCCAGCTAAACTGCTTTGAGGCTCAAGACCTGTGATGAATCTGGTACATACTTCATCAACATCGATAAATGAAAAACATTGTGTACCTAAGACAAACTTGGAAGAAAATCTACTCAGTATGCAACTGTTCCAACTTTCTCCAAGATTTCAAAAGGACCGATGAACTGTGGACTTAGCTTCCATTTCTTACCAAATTACATGACACTTTTCCAAGGAGAGATGTTGAGGAAGACATGGTCACCTACCTCAAAATAGAAGTCCCTCCTTCTATTATCTACATAACATTTCTGCCTGATCCAAACTGCCCTCCTATCCTGCAGGATCATCTCCACTTTCTCAGCCAATTCCTCTACTAATTCGGGTTCCATCAACTTCCATTCCCTGAATTTATCCCAAAAAGATAGAGTTCAACACCGCTTACCAAACAATGCTTCAAAAGGTTCCATCAGTATACTGGAATGAAAACTGTTATTATAAGAAAAATCAACTAAAGAAAGACGCTGATCCCAACTTCCTTGATAGTCCATTGAAAAAGCTCGAAGCATATCCTCCAAAGTCTGAATCGTTCATTCTGACTACCCATATATTTGAGGATGAAAAGTTGTACTGAAATTTAATTCTATGGCCAATAACTTCTGAAGCCCCTTCTAAATGTTAGAAGTGAACCTAGGATCCTGGTCAGATACAATGAAAATATGAACTCCATGTAGCCTAACAATCTCTTTGAGGTACAATCGAGAAAGCTGATCCAAATACGTTGTATCTCGAATAGAAAAAAATGTGCAGATTTCGTCAACTGATCAACAATAACCCAAATCGCATTGTTACATCGAGAAGTATTTGGTAGTCCCACCACAACATCCATGGATAAATTCTCCCCTTTCCAATTTGGCACTAGAAAAGGTTGAATCAACCACTTTGGTAACGACTGTCTGCTTTAACCTATTGATATGTCAAGCATTTCACAGAAAAATCAGAAAAATCTCTTTTAATTATATCCCATGAATAATACTCCCAATGGTCTATGTACATCTTAGTACTGCTAGGATGAACTGAAAATGGAGAACTATAAGATTCACACAACAAGTCTTTCTTTAAATGGTAATCACAAGGAACACATAACCTTTTTTCCAAATATTAAAACACAATATTTATCAAGATTAAATTCTTGAAACATACCCGTTTTAACCAATTCTACCATTTTCTATAGCTCACTATCGTCCTTCTGTGCTTTCTTAATTATGTCTGATAACAATGACTACAATGAAACCTGAAACAAAATATTTGTATTCTCTACACAAACAACTTCTAGCCAAAATTCATCAAAACATTAACCAAGGGATCAGGTTCCAATGGTAACATGGATAATGATGCATGATGTTTTCGACTCAAGGCATCCTACACTTTGTTTTCTTTTACTGGATGGTAATTGATTGTGAAATAATAATCCTTTATTAGTTCAACCCATCTTCTATGCCTCATGTTTAATTCCTTCTGAGTGAATAGATACTTTAGACATTTATGGTCAATATATATTTTACATTTGGCTCCGTATAAATGGTGCCTCAAAATTTTCAAAGAAAAAACCACAGCTACCAATTCCAAATCATGTGTGGGATAATTTATGTCATGTGGTTTAAGTTTTCTTGAAGCATATTAAATTACCTGATCATTCTCCATCAGAACACAAACAAGTCCAGTTAATGAAACATCACTGTAGATGACAAACTCACCACTTCGGGAAGGTAATGCCAAAACTGGATCATTAACCAATCTCTTCTTTAGTTCCTGAAAACAAACATCACATTCTTATGTCTAAACAAATTTATCCCCTTGTCGTGTTAGCTTAGTTAGCAGGCTAGATAACCATTCCATGTTTTTAACAAACTATCAGTAATAACATGCTAAACTAAGAAAAATAGGAATATCTATAACATTTTTAGGTCTTGGCCATTCATCAACCACTTGTGTTTTGGAAGGATCAACTGTTATTCCATACTTATTTACAATGATCCCAAGAATAGAAATCTGGTGCAACCAAAAATCACACTTTCTGAATCTTCCATAGAGTTTCTTTTCTTTTATGGTTTTCAAAACAACCCATAGATGTTTTTCATGCTCCTTTATACTTCTAGAATATAGTATAATTTCATCAATAAAAACAACCAAAAACTTATCCCAGAACTCATGAAATATTAAATTTGTAAGATGTATGAATACAACAAGTGCATTATTTAACCCAAAAGACATAACTAAAAATTCATAATGACCATATCTAGTTTGGAACACAGTCTTCGAAATGTCATCATCCTTTACATTCAACTGATGGTACCCTGACCTTAGGTTAACCTTTGAAAAATTCTTCGCTCCATAGAGCTGATCAAAACTTCATCGATATGAGACAAATGATACTTATTTTTAACAATATTGTTATTCAAGGCTCTATAATTGATGCAAAGTCTCATTGAACCATATTTTTTCTTAACAAACAAGACAGGAGAACCCCATGGTGATGTGCTGGGTCAGATGAAGCCTTTATCTAATAATTCCTGCAACTGCATTTTTAATTCCAGAAGTTCCATTTGGGCCACTTGATTAAAAGGTTTAGAAATTGGATTAGAATCCAGAACTAAGTTAATATTAAACTCAACCTCTCAATTAGGAATAACACCAGGAAAATCATCAGGAAAAACATCCAAGTATTCATTTACCATTAGTACATCATTAATCTAGATAGTTCGATTATCATAAAAAATATGAGCAAGAAAACTTTAATTTCTATCCCTTATCAGTTTCCCAGCTTCCTAATATGTTTTAATGGTATGGGTTCATTCTTGTACACAAACTAATTTTTTTTTTGAAAAGAAACTTTTTTTTCTCTATAATCTATCTTAATAAGATAAAAAGAAAGCTAGTCCATACCCAGAATAACATCAAACTCTACTAGAGGAAAAACAACAAGGTTTTCAGGTAGATTCTTTTCACAGAAAAGGATAGACAGATAAATATAATTTCTTTTTTCCACAATATTTCCTCCAAGTGTTTTTATCATGAGATCCTGTTTCATTTCATGAGGGTGAATTGTCATTATTTCTGAAAATTTCTCAGAAATGAAGGAATGTGTAGACCCTGAATCAAACAACAATTTTTCAAAATATGAAAAAAAAATCAATGTAACTGATACCACCTCATTTGAGGTCTCAACATCTACTGAATTGGTTGGAAAAGATTTTCCCAAACCCTTATGCTTCCAATATTTTTGATTCCCTACTTGAGTAACTAGCTTCGAACATACATTAGAAAAATGAACCAATTCCATACCGTTACATAATCTCACCATCGACTTGTCATTAGTTTTCGGATCATTTTACTTACAGTCATGAGACATGTGTTTAAACTTCCCACATTTTTAGCATTTCCTGGAATTTACAAGACATTCACTTGGATGTCTTTTAAAAAACTTTTCACAAGAAGAAAAATTCATTTTCTTACCTCTAGAATTCTTTGACAAGTTCTTCCCCATTGACTTCCAATCTGATCCCTTCTTATTCTTGTCATAACGATGCACATATTTTTCAAAAAACTCCATCTTAACTTTTTTAGCACAACGAACAAGATTCACATAGCTTTTAAACACTTGTGAGGGAAATGCTCTTTGTAAAAATGGTTTCAAACCAGGGTAAAATATACTAATTTTACTTTCAAAATCCATATTAAGATTCGGTTCATACCCAGCCAGTCTTGTAAAATTGGCTTCATATATTTCCATATAAGCATCATCTTTGTTCTTCAGTTACAAGAATTGTTTCTCCATTCTGATTCAAACAGTTTTGGGAAAATATTTTTCCAGAAAAAGACTCTTAAAATCATCTTATTCTAGACTGTCAAGATCATCTCTTTCTCTCGTATTATTAACCATAGACCACCACTAATCGGATTCACCTTCCAAAAAATAAATTGATAGTATTACCTTTTGATGTTCTGAACATCCCATGACATCAAATATATTTTCTAGAGCATTGATCCATCCTTCAGATATCACTGGATCTGTAGTTCCACTGAATGATAGAATTTGTTACCTCATAAACTGCTCCCCAAAAGACATGTTTCTTCATGGTTGATCACGTTTCTGTCTAGAATGGATACCACCCCCATTTATTAGTTGATTAAATTGATCCATTGCTGTCACAAACTGCTCAGTTATGATTCCCACCATTTCAGGTTGTAGATTCGGACAAAAATCATCCTCTTGGTGCCTTCCAACTTCAGCTTCTCTATTTCTTCTGTAGAAAACCATTCTGAACAAACATAACATAGATGAAGAAACATGGTAATCCTTAAATGATATAACATTTCAAATTAATCTTAGAGTAAAAATAAGTTATGGTATTCTTTGAATATCATCCCAACCCCTAAAGTTATCAAAACCATCCTCCGATACCAAATATAAAGACCCGACCTTATAACGTTACTTAATCTTGAATTTTAAACAAGAACATACATTATTACAAATTTATGATCTTTTCAGGTTTATATTTCTAAATAATTCTAATAACTTACATACATAACATACCACATTCATACAAAGAGGTCTATTAAAAACAATTTCAATTTTTTTCAAAATATTAGACATTAAAACATAAAGCTTGATTTCTTTGACAACACTCCATATCAAACACCAAAAATCCCTTCTTTACCTTACCCATCCTTATATCCTATGAAAAACATTTTAAAAACATGGGATGAATATAAAACTCAATAAGGGATATAAATATAGAAAGTTTTAGTCAAGTGATAACATAAAAAACAATAAAACCCATATCATAAAAACTTGAATGCATGATATACTCATGTTGTTGCCTTGGGACGTATTTAACATATCACTCTTACATTCACCCTTATATATTGAATAACCTTTTGGTCAACTTCTATCTCCGAAGGACCCAATGCATTGGAGAGCTATAATGGGGATCACCCATCATATCTTAAGCTATAATGGGCTCAACCCAACATATCTTGAGCTATAATAGGATCCAACCAACATTAATAATTTCCAAGGAACATATCATGGTAATAAAGTTTATTGGTATTAGGATAAATCACTCATTCCATAAACATATAAAAATACAATCCCTTTTAAAATTATTAGAGAGACTTTTAAAAGGTTTTAAAAGGAAAGTCCCTTAAAAATATAATTGAAGTGAAAATTAATTGAATGGAATGTAAGTGTGTATACACTATAAATACACATTATACTACATTATATAAACAAAAATTAATCACACCAATAATGTTAATACAACATAATGGATGAATTAGAAGGTTAACCCAAGGAATGAAAATTGGGTTAAGAATTCCTTTAGATCAGGTTATTATTACTTCAAATGTGCTTAAAATTCCTTGTATAATGGTTAAAAGAGTGTTATTTATATCTTAAAAAAACATATCAATATTTATAATATCTTATATGATCATTTAATTAGATCATCTCACCTTCTATTTGTTAGTATTTTGTTCCTTGCATTGTTTTGGGGTGTTTTCTTTACATGTTTTCCATGATTGGTTCATGATGGATATTATTGTAGATTAGAAGTGAAACTCCAGAATTGAAATGGGAAGGTATTTAAATATTTACGGTATCATATTTATACCATTTATCATTTTTGAGTTTGATATTAGGATTATTCATAAGTTAAAATATTATTGATGTTTGTTTTAATCATTTTAGTGGTTCTTTGATAATAACGACCTCATTTTGTCTTATAAATTAAAACCATGAATAAATTAATGATTAAATAACTTTGGATGTGAGAAAATACATATATTATAACTTTTTTCAACCATAAAAATAGTTTCATGACCATAATTGAAATAGTTAATGAAAATTGAAATCACATCATCCATGTAGTCGATAATTCGACACATCACGAACAATGTTTTTATTCCTCAAGTAAGTGGGAGAGGAGAGAAGAATGATGATGGATTTTACATGAACATGATAAAATCATGAATATACATAATTTATGTAACTTTCAGGCCTCTTGGATAAGAGGATATGAGGAAATAATAAGAAAATAAAGAAACTCAAAATAAAAGAATAATTGATAAATCTCTTTCAAATATTCGGCAGCCTAACGGATAAGCAACATGGTTTTTGAAAATATTAAAAAGGGATGAGACAAGGGTTATCCATATAGAAATGAATCCTAATACATAATATATCAATAATAAAAATTCAATAAGAACATGGTATGGAAACTTGAAAGTTATACCACATAGAAGAGAACTTGAATGGAAAAAGAAAGAAATTTAGAATTTTCTTACATTGTAGAGTAACTCCTTGAATATGAAGGTTGGGACCTTTGGGGCTTGAAGAAACCTTGGGAGGACTAATATGGAGTTAAGAAGGATAGATATTCGTTTATGAGGAATTGGTATTGAATTTAATGGAGGAATGGGATGTTATTGATAGAAAAAGTGAGGGAATATTTTAATAATTTCTAAGGGACACCTCATTATTGGTATTTGTAAAACTATGGGCTTGACCATGGTATTTTCCCAAGGTATTAGAAACTTGGGAAAACTCACATATTATTCTACTATACCTAAGTCTACCAGATTCATTACATCATTATTACATCATTAATGATGTCATTAATACACTGAAACTTAAAACCATATTTTTACTATTCACTGAAAAATAAACTGTATCAGAAAAATCCCAAAAATATACCATTACCATTTTTCTACATGTATAATTCAAAAGTGAAATCCATTTTTTGAAAATAATTTATAAATATTATTAATTTAATTTTTAAATAAAATCATACTTAATTCAAAAATAAACAATTTTAAAACTATAACTGCTTTTATATCACATTGAAAGATCAACTAAGATTTTATTATCTTAAACCCTTAAAAACATAAAATATTAATAAAATTAACTATTAATTAGGGTCATATTAATATTTTTATTACTATTCATAAGGGCATGTTACTATTTACCAAAAAAACAAGTTGGTTCTATCAGACTCCCAATAACTTAGTAAACACAATTGTAGATGATTGTTTTTCGAAATACAAAACATAGAAGCTTCAAAATTATGTTTAAAGGATATTTATAAATATCTATAGAAAAAAAAGTTTCAAGAATTCAATTTATTTTTAAAACCTTGGGGTGTTACAATTATATATTTTGGTGAGTTTGAGAGTTATTTAAGGTGAAAATTTTCAATCATATATCCTAATAAATCATTAGCCATAATAATAATATTTTTTAGTCCAATTATCATCCCATTTTTCTTGTCATAGTGAATACATTTTCCACCACATTCAGCATTAACATCGTTCCTACTAGTTGTGTCCATTGATTGAAACATAAAACAATAGAATTAGAAACAATAATAATTGTGGTAAAAATCATTAAAATCACTTATTGGATTTCTAAATTATGACACCTTATTATAAATATAATACACCATGGGTTTAACCTAAGTAATTCATGGTTATCATCTATTAAAATCCTTTATAATGATTCATAAAGAAAATGTGAATTAACATAAGAATATATATAGATTGTGTCAAAATAGATTAAAAGTAAGGACATAATCACCTTGCACTAGAAGAATATATGAGATATACTCGATTGCCTCTTTTAAGTCTTATTACCCCTAGATGCATTTATGCCAAAACCACATCCTTTTGTAGTATCTAGGCAGGGATGCATTGCTAAGAAAAATGCAAAATATATACCTTACTAAAACTATATCATGTTATCTTACACCTATACCTATCCTAAAAGTTAGTAATTAGGTTATGTTTCCTAATCTATGTTTTCTTAAATCTAGTTTCCTAAGTTTTAACTAAATTTACTATAATACCCACTATAACAACCCTAACCCTAATAGCCAAGAACTAGGGGTTACAATAATACATTGGAGCTATATACAAGGAATGAAATCTTGAATAACTAAATAGTTTAGTATCCTTAGTAAAAAATATGCATACATTAACCTCACATTAATTTTGAAAACATAAAATATAAATCATAGTGAAAGTAAATATTATGCATCCTTGAACTCATTCAAAGATTCATTCTTTATATCCCTTGTAAAAGAAAAAAATAAGGGCGATAAAAATTTTTCAGTAAGGGTTATGTAAAATGGAATATATCAGTAGTAAACAAGTCACAATCAATATGCCAAGGAAAATAGTTGAAAACACACACTGCTTAATCAAAAGCAAGAGCATCAAGAATAATATGAAATGATTAAATGATGATCAAATGATACTATATAAATTGTCACAAAATCTTGAAACTTATCTATGAATATTATTAAAAATAATCACATGGAAATCAATTAATTATTTAATAATGATGCAATGAATAATTCTAGACATCTAAAACTTTCCACCGAGGCCTTTTTCCAATCCATTTTTAACTGTGGGTTGGGTATACACTAAGAACCCATTTAAAAAGGCTAACCAATTTTTTTTTCTCATGAGACCCATTTATGCATTTAGGGGATATGTAATTATAGTCCCTACCCATTAAAAAATAATTCCAATTCATTTATCAATAATAAAACATATATTCCCAATACAACTTAATCAATATGCCTTAAAAATCAATAACTATTCATATTAAAGAACTAGAATATGGACTGTCAATACTTTCCCCAGAAAATATAAACATAAAATGTATATAAAAGTATGGTGGATGGTATATTTAGGATATATCCTTAATAAATCTTAATATTCAACGAACTATATTGACACAAATATAAATACATTATAACAATCACAATAAAATTTGTTAAAAAAAATACCCCATTTCAATTTGAAAAAACTTATTTAAAATATAAAATTTTTACTAATATTAAGGAAAAATTGTATTTGAAAATAAACTTTTAAACATGTGTTATAATCTTCAAAACATTGAGTGGTTATGATGAAGATAATTTGTATTCTTTCCGTATAAGTTAAAAAACATTACTTTCACACTTTTGTAAGAAAATTCAAAAAGTACCTCATTTGGAAGATGATAAGAGGATTCCTTTTAAACCATTTTGATAAAGTAAGAAATAGTAAAAAATTTATTTTATATATCATTGAATAATGTTAAAAATATTATTTAAATAATTTTAAGGAACATTCGGATATGGAAGAAAAATATTCTTGAATGAGTAGAAAAACAAAGTATAGTTTCCTTAAAAACCTGATTTTAGAATCATGATTACTTAAAAAAGACTTGAAATTTATATAAAAAAATATCGAATAATAATATATATTTTCTAATATTGAAGTATTTAATAATTCCCGTAGTGGATAATTAAACATAAAAAATCTTGAATAATGATGAAATTGTGAAATAATCCCTCACCTAAGGTCTCACTTCCTTCATATGTGTTTAAACCTTGTATATAGTAAATATATAATTATTATAAATTTTTTCTATAAGTATAGTCATATTTATATTACCATATATTTTTTTCTTATAACATTTTACCACTCATTTATTATTATTTTTATTAAAATCACTATTATGTGTGATAATTGCTTCATTTTTCATGTATGTTTTTGTTCAGTAGTTTTGGTACTTTTACTTTAATCATGGTTCCATCATCTACTACTATTAAGATTACATTTTTATTTCCAAAAATAATTTTTAGGAAAAGTGTGAAACCAAAAAAGATCAAGGCCGAAATCTTTAGGAACATTGATAAATTAAAAAATCATTAATTGTTAGATTAAATATTAGAATTGCTTACCCGATATAGACCCCAATAAAGGGTGTGTGACTTTGTATCCGGGGAATATTTGACAAGGTCTTCAAAGAAAGTGAATAGTTTGTCCTATGTTTGAATGTGATCCTTCACATTGATTTTCCTTTCATTGAAGTCATGTTCTAAAATAAGGTATTGTTTATAGATCAAATCCCTTTGATCTTTGCTGAAAACACCGCAAAGGTCTCTCTCAATGATTCTGTTCTTCTCCTCATATGAGGCCATGAGATTAATGGTATCTTCCTGCATTTCTTCATTTGAAGAGATTAGGTGTAACATCCCAAAATGATAAAGGGTTAAATGACTAAATGATATGACTCATGTCAACAAGGTGCACCTTCATTTTCAAGAGCTTACCTGATTAGAACTCCACAATTAAACGCGCTTGGCATGGAGTAGTGATAAGTATGGGTGACCTTCTGGGATGTTTCCTAGTATGTGTGTGAGTGAGGACAAAGCACACTGAAAAAGAGATGTGTTGGCCTATGGGGATAATCATTAGTCAGACGACCCATTCGGGCACGTGGGTGGACCCAGGGGAGGGCCCCACGTGTCTACAGGGCAACTGGTGGTACCTGGTATGCGAGGACCCGACGACCATGTTAATGGCGGGGTGCCTGTGCTGTTACGGGGGCGCAATTGTCACATTTGGTATCAGAAGAGGAACCCAGCCTTAAGTGCGGTGCACTGCCTTGGTTGACTTGTAGGGCCCATAACTAGGATGTTGTGCTCTAGGGGGGGGGGGGATTAGAACACCCTCAAATGATAAAGGGTTAAATGAATAAAAGATATGACTCATCTCAACATGGTGCACCTTCATTTTCGGGAGCCTACTTGATTAGAACTCCATAGTTAAGCGTGCTTGGTCTGGAGTAGTTTTTAGGGTGGGTGACCTTATGGAAAGTTTCCGAGTGTGTGTGTGAGTGAGGACAAAGCACACTGTAAATTACATGTGTTGGCCTATGGGGATAATCAATAGTCAGATGACCCATTTGGGCCCCTGGGTGGACCCAGGGTGGACCCTGGTAGGCCAGGACCCGACGACCAGGTTAAGGCAGGGTGCATGTGCTATCCCGGGGGCCCAGTTGTCACATTTGGTATCATAAGAGGAACCCAGCCTTATGTGCGGTGCACTGTCTTGATTGACTTGTAGGGCCCACAACAAGGATGTGGTGCTCTAAAGGGGGTGATTGTAACACCCAAAAATGATAAAGGGTTAAATTAGTAAATGATATGACACATGTTAATAAGGTGCACCCATTCGGGAACTTGGGTGGACCTAGGGTGGACCCTGGTAGGCCAGGACCCGACGGCCAGGTTAAGGCAGGGTGCCTGTGCTGTCACTGGGGCCCAGTTGTCACATTTGGTTTCAGAAGAGGAACGCAACCTTAAGTGTGGTGCACTACCGGGGTTGACTTGTAGGGTCCACAATGAGAACGTTGTTCTCTAAAGGGGGTGATTGTAACACCCCCAAATGATAAAGGGTTAAATGACTAAATGATATGACACAACTCAACAAGGTTCACCTTCCTTTTCGGGAGCCTACCTGATTTGAACTCCACAGTTAAGCATGCTTGGCTTGGAGTAGTGATCATGATGGGTGAACTTCTAAGAAGTTTCCCTATTTGTGTGTGAGTGAGGACAAAGCACACTGGAAAGGAAATGTGTCGGCCTTAAGGCAGGGTGCATGTGTTTTCACTGGGGCCTAGTTGTCACATTTGGTATCAGAAGAGGAACCCAGCCTTAAGTGCGGTACACTACTTGGGTTGACTTGTAGGGCCCACAACGAAGACGTTGTGCTCTAAAGGGGGTGATTGTAACACCCCCAAATGATAAAGGGTTAAATGATTAAGTGATATGATACATGTCAACAAGGTGCACCCATTCGGGCACGTGGGTGGACCCAGGGTGGACCCTGGTAGGCCCGGACCCGACGACCAGGTTAAGGCAGGGTGCCTGTGCTATTACTGGGGCCCAGTTGTCACATTTGATATCAGAAGAGGAACCCAGCCTTAAGTGTGGTGGACTGACTGGGATGACTTGTAGGGCCCACAAAGAGGACGTTGTGCTCTAAAGGGGGTGATTGTAACACCCCCAAATGATAAAGGGTTAAATGACTAAATGATATGACACATCTCAACAAGGTGCACCTTCCTTTTCGGGAGCCTACCTGATTAGAACTCCACAGTTCTGCATTTTTGGCTTGGAGTAGTGATCATGATGGCTGACCTTCTGAGAAGTTTCCCAGTGTGTGTGTGAGTGAGGACAAAGCACACTATAAAGGACATGTGTTGGCCTGTGGGGATAATCATTAGTCAGATGACCCGTTTGGGAACAATGACGTTGTGCTCTAAAGGGGGCGATTGTAACACCCCCAAATGATAAAGGGTTAAATGACTAAATGATATGACACATGTCAACAAGGTGGACCTTCCATTTCGGGAGCCTATCTTATTAGAACTCCACAGTTAAACATGCTTGGCTTGAAGTAGTGATCAAGATGAGTGACCTTATGGGAAGTTTTCCAGTGTATGTGTGTGTGAGGACAAAGCACACTAGAAAGGACATCTGTTGTCCTATGGGGATAATCAAAAGTCTGATGACCCGTTCGGGCACGTCGGTGGACCCGGGTGTGGGACCCACGTGTCTGCAGGGAAATTGGTGGTACCTGGTTGGCCAGGACCCGACGACCATGTTAAGGCGGGGTGCCTGTGCTGTCACTGGGGCATAGTTGTCACATTTGGTATCAGAGGAGGAACCCAACCTTAAGTGCGGTGCATTGCCTGGGTTGACTTGTAGGGCCCACAACGAGGACGTTGTGCTCTAAAGGGGGTGATTGTAACACCCCCAAATGATAAAGGGTTAAATGACTAAATGATATGACACATGTCAACAAGGTTCACCTTCCTTTTCGGGAGCCTACCCGATTAAAACTCCACAGTTAAGCATGCTTGGTTTGGAGTAGTGATCAGGATGGGTGGCCATTTGGGAAGTTTCCCAGTGTGTGTGTGAGTGAGGACAAAGCATACTGGAAAGGATATGTGTTGGCCTATGGGGATAATCATTAGTCTGATGACCCGTTCGGGCACGAGGATGTTGTGCTCTAAAGGGGGTGATTGTAACACCCCAAACGATAAATGGTTAAATGACTAAATGATATGACACATGTCAACAAGGTGCATCTTCCTTTTTAGGAGCCTACTTTATTAGAACTCCATAGTTAAGAATGTTTGGCTTGAAGTAGTTATCAGGATGGGTGACCTTCTGGGAAGTTTTCCAGTGTATGTGTGAGTGAGGAAAAAACACATTAGAAAGGACATGTGTTGGCCTGTAGGGATAATCATTAGTCAGATGGGTGCACTGCCTGGGCTGAGTTGTAGGGCCCACAACGAGGATGTTGTGCTCTAAAGGGGGTGATTGTAACACCCCCAAATAATAAAGGGTTAAATGAATAAATGATATGACATATGTCAACAAGGTGCACCTTCCTTTTCGGGAGCCTACCTAATTAAAAATCCACAGTTAAGCATACTTGGCTTGGAGTAGTGATGAGGATGAGTGACCATCTAGGAAGTTTCCCAGTGTGTGTGTGAGTGAGGAAAAAGAACAATGGAAAGGATATGTGTTGGCATGTGGGGATAATCATTAGTCTGATGACCCATTCGGGCACGAGGATGTTGTGCTTTAAAGGGGTGATTGTAACACCCCCAAATGATAAAGGCTTAAATGACTAAATGATATGACACATTTAAACAAGGTGAATCTTCCTTTTCAGGAGCCTACCTGATTAGAACCCCACAGTTAAGCATGCTTGGATTGGATTAGTGATCAGGATGGGTGACCTTCTGGGAAGTTTTGCAGTGTGTGTGAGTGAAGACAAAGCACACTGGAAAGGACATGTGTTGGCCTGTGGGGATAATCATTAGTCAGATGACCCATTCAGGCACGTGGGTGGAACCAGGGGTGGGCCCCACATGTCTGTAGGGAAATTGGTTGTTCCTGGTAGGCTAGGACCCGATGACCATGTTATGGCGGGGTGCCGGTGCTGTCACTAGGACCCAGTTGTCACATTTGGTATCAGAGGAGGAACCCAGCCTTAAGTGTGGTGCACTGCCTAGGATGACTTTTAGGGCCCGCAATGAGGATGTTGTGCTCTAAAGGGGGTGATTGTAACACCCCCAAATGATAAAGGGTTAAATGACTAAATGATATGACTCATGTTAACAAGGTGCACCTTCATTTTTGGGAGCCTACACGATTAGAACTCCATAGTAGGTGGACCCAGGGGTGGGCCCCACGTGTTTGTAGGGAAATTGGTGGTTCCTGGTAGGCCAGGTCCTGACGACCATGTTAAGGTGGGGTGCTTGTGCTGTCATTGGGACCCAATTGTCACATTTGGTATCAGAGGAGGAACCCAGCCTTAAGTGTGGTGGACTGCCTGGGTTGACTTGTAGGGCCCGCAACGAGGATGTTGTGCTCTTAAGGGGGTGATTGTAACACCCCCAAATGATAAAGAGTTAAATGAATATATGATATGACTTATGTTAACAAGGTTCACCTTCATTTTCGGGAGCCTACCTGATTAGAACTCCATAGTTGGTGGACCCTGGGGCAGGCCCCATGTGTCTGTAGGGAAACTGGTGGTACCTGGTAGGCGAGGACCCGACGAACATGTTAAGGTGGGGTGCCTGTGCTATCACTGGGTCCTAGTTGTCACATTTGGTGTAAAAGGAGGAACCCAACCTTAAGTGTGGTGCACTACCTGGGTTGACTTGTAGGGCCCACAAAGAGGACGTTGTGCTCTAAAGGGGGGGGGCATGATTGTAACACCCCCAGTTATCACATTTGGTATCAGAGGAGGAACACAACCTTAAGTGTGGTGCACTGCCTGGGTTGACTTGTAGGGCCCACAACAAGGATGTTGTGTTCTAAAGGGGGTGATTGTAACACCCCCATATGATAAAGGGTTAAATGACTAAATGATATGACTCATGATAACAAGGTGCACCTTCATTTTCAGGAGCCTACTTGATTAGAACTACATAGTTGGGTGGACCTTGGGGTGGGCCCCACGTGTCTGCAGGGAAACTGGTGGTACCTGGTAGGTGAGGACCTGACGAACATGTTAAGGTGGGGTGCCCGTGCTGTCACCGAGGCCCAGTTGTCACATTTGGTGTCAGAGGAGGAACCCAGCCTTAAGTGTGGTGCACTGCCTGGGTTGACTTGTAGGGCCCACAATGAGGATGTTGGGCTCTAAATGGGGGGGGGGGGGTGATTGTAACACCCCCAAATGATTAAGGGTTAAATGACTAAATTATATGACTCATTTCAACAAGTTGCACCTTCCTTTTCGCGATCCTACCTGATTAGAACTCCATAGTTAAGCATGCATGGCCTCGAGGAGGGACCCAGCCTTATGTGTGGTGCACTGCCTGGGTTGACTTGTAGGGCCCACAATGAGGACGTTGTGATCTAAAGGTGGGTGATTGTAACACCCCCAAATGATAAAGGGTTAAATTAATAAATGATATGACTCATGTCAACAAGGTGCACCTTCCTTTTAAGGATCCTACATAATTAGTACTCCATAGTTGGGTGGATCATGGGGTGGGCCCCACATGTCTGCAGGGCAATTGGTGGTACCTGGTAGGCCAGGACCCGAGGACCATGTTAAGGCGGGGGGCATGTGCTGTCACCGGGGCCTAGTTTCCACATTTGGTGTCAGAGGAGGAACCCAACCTTAAGTGTGGTGCACTGCCTAGGTTGACTTTTAGGGCACACAACGAGGATGTTGTGCTCTAAAGGGGGGGGGGGTGATTGTAACACCCCCAAATGATAAAGAGTTAAATGACTAAATGATATGACTCATGTCAACAATGTGCACTTTCCTTTTCGAGAGCCTACCTGATTAAAACTCCATAATTAAGCGTGCTTGGTCTCGAGTAGTGATTAGGATGGGTGAACTTCTGGGAAGTTTCCTAGTGTGTGTGTGAGTGAGGAAAAAGAACATTAGAAAGGACATGTGTTGGCCTGTGGGGATAATAATTCATCAGATGACCTGTTCGGGCTTGTGGGTGGACCTTGGGGTGGCCCCCATGTGTCTGCAGGGCAACTGGTTGTACCTGGTAGGGCTGGACCCGACAACCATGTTAAGGCGGGGTGCATATGCTATGACCCTTTCAGGTATGTGGGTGGACCCTAGGGTGGACCCCACATGTCTGTAGAGAAACTGGTGGTACCTGGTAGGCCAGGACCTGATGACCATGTTAAGGCGGGGTGCCTATGCTATCACCGGGGCCAAGTTTTCACATTTGGTGTCAGAGGAGGAACCCAGCCTTATGTGTGGTGCACTGCCTGGGTTGACTTGTAGGGCCCACAATGAGTATGTTGTGCTCTAAAGGGGGGGGGGGGGTGATTTTAAAACCCCCAAATTATAAAGGGTTAAATGAAAAAATGATACGACTCATGTCAACAAGGTGCACCTTCCTTTTCAAGAGCCTACCTGATTAGAACTCCCCAGTTTAGCGTGCTTGGCCTCGTGTAGTTATCAGGATGGGTGACCTTCAGGAAAGTTTCTCAGTGTGTGTGTGAGTGAGGACAAAGCACACTATAAAGGACATGTGTTGGAATGTAAGGATAATCATTGGCCAGATGATCCATTCAGGCACGTGGGTGGACCCTGGGGTGGGCCCCACTCGTCTGCAGGGAAACTGGTTGTACCTAGTAGGTTAGGACCCGACGACCATGTTAATGTGGGGTTCCTGTGCTATGAACCGTTCGGGTACATGGGTGGACCCTAGGGTGGGCTCCACATGTCTGTAGGGCAACTGGTGGTACTTGGTAAGCCAGGACCCAACGACCATGTTAAGGTGGGGTGCCTGTGCTGTCACCAGGGGCCAATTTTCACACTTGGTGTCAGAGGAGGAACCCAGCCTTAAGTGTGGTGCGCTGCCTTAGTTGACTTGTAGGTCCCACAACAAGGACATTGTGCTCTAAGGGGGGGGGGGTGATTGTAACACCCCCAAATTATAAAGGGTTAATGACTAAATGATATGACTCATGTCAACAAGGTGCACCTTCCTTTTCGGGAGCCTACCTGATTAGAACTCCACAGTTAAGCATGCTTGGCCACGAGTAGTGATCAAGATGGGTGACCTCTTGGGAAGTTTCCCAGTGTGTGTGTGAGTGAGGAAAAAGCACACTCGAAAGGACATGTGTTGGCCTGTGGGGATAATCATTAGTCAGATGACTCGTTCGGGCACGTGGGTGGACCCTGGGGTGGGCCCCACATGTCTGCAGGGTAACTAGTTGTAACTGGTAGTCCAGGACTCGACGACCATGTTAAGGAGGGGTGCCTATGCTATGACCCGTTCGGGCACTTGGGTGGACCCTGGGGTGGGCCCCACGTGTTTGCAGGGCAACTGGTGGTACCTGGTAGTATGCCAGGGCCCAAAGACCATGTTAAGGCGGGGTGCCTGTGCTGTCACCGAGGCCCAGTTGTCACATTAGGAGCTTTAAATGTTCATTCCCATGTGCCTCTTCCACCTTTCCTTATTCATCCCACTGCTGTTGTATTTTAGGATCCCTACTCTCGGTTTTTTGTTTTCCTTTTTGACGAGCCGTGATCTTCTTACTTCCCTAAACTTGGTTTGTAGTTTCATCGATCATCACCTTGGCCCTGGTAGCCGACCTTGTCTCCAATGGCTTTGACAGCTGAGAATAGTCTTTTTTACCTTTAGATTTCCTTCCCTCTACCACAATCCACCCCCCTACATCGCGAGTCCCCTTACATCCCTTCTTTTTCCTTGGGATATGAAGCCTTTTGACTTGAGTTCCCTTCACACATTCCACTGAGAGCTGACTAGATAGATGTTCCTCATAATATGCCTCAGATAACAAGGGTGCATGCACTTCCACTACCACTTGCAGCTCCCATCCCTTGACCAGGCTTGGTTCCTGGTTGGACCCTTCCTCACCCAAACCATCAAACCAGTTAATTAACTTAAGATATGGAATGATTTTCCTTGGACTCCTCCTAATATCTCCCTCCATGGAGCTGTTTGTCCACATGTACACACAAATGACGGTATCATTTTCAAAATGATTGGATGGAAAGAAGGTAGTTATGATATTATAATTAAATAATTATAATTTTTTAATAATTATAATATGTAAAAATTATACAAATCATATTACACATCCATAATATATGTTGATGAAAAATTAATTGTATCTCTATGTGGAGATGGCAAGTTGTACGTATGCATGAATGATACTTTCACTTCTCATTTGATGGGAAAATGGGTGATAATGGAGGTTTAACAGTCATAATAAAATTTAAGTATATTTATGTTACATAATTTTTTTTTATTTTATGATAAATACCACAAAATTATAGAGGGGAAAAGAATAATTAAAAAGAAAGTGATCGGTTAAGGAGATTTTCACTTATTTGAAGGAACTGTTTTATATCTCCTATTAAGGACTCTATGGTTGATATTTTTGGAATACCAAAACCTCTATAACATTGGTAAATTTGTTTATAATATAAATTTTCCGTTATTGGTTGTGATAAGTTTCTTAGGGTGGTGTTAATAAGAGTGGGAAGGGCTGTCCTTTCATAAGTGATGGGAGGGGCACTTTTGGAATCTATTAAAATTTTAAAAATATATTAATGTAATTATCAATAAAAATACATACAAATGAAAATTTATTTCAATATAAGGTAGGATACGGTTCAATTATCCAAAAATAATAATAATTTTTGTAGGTTTAAGTAGTATTGTAAGCCTTAGCTTTTGGTTTAAACCCTTAGTTAACTTATTCTAACCTATTGCATAGTAACACCTTTTTAACTCTTAGAGGGTTATATTTTTACTAATATGGTAAAAATTTTCACATAAATTTAAAAGGGATGAAATTTAATTCCTTATATTATCCTAATTTACCTATTTATATTTGTTTTAATAATTTAATAAATAATTATTTTTTATAAAATATCAAAAATGTCATTTTTGACAGTTTATATTTAATTTGACTTTAAATACATCCAGAAACAAATGTAATTAGAATATATAATTCTTTAAAAAGCTATAGTATGTCAAATATATTTATAAAATTCATGTTTCACTGTAAATCACTCAAAAAATATTACTTTTAGAGTTTTTATAATAATTTATTTTATTTTTCGGTTAATTGAATAAATATTATATCAGCCTTGCATAAGAATTTAAGGAAATTATTTAATAAATAAAAATTATAAATAAATTACAATTAATAAATTAATATTTTATATTTTAAATAACCATTTATAATTGATCTTTCCCTATTTTTTCCTTATAATCAAAATTTAGAGTTATTATTTTCAAGAGAGGGACATTTTGTATTTTTTTAAAAAATTAATATAAAGGTCATAATCAAAGAAATATGGAACCAGGTATCCAAATATTTGATTATTGGATATAAATGGCCAAACTACACCCATATAATAGTATAAATTCAAGTTTTCTATTGATTTTGAGAAATTATCTCATGGTTTTAAACCTATTTTACCCATTTTACCTTTACCAAGGTGACAAAAATGTACCATGGTTACTATTCAAACTGACAAAAAATAAAAGGGAAATATTTAAAAAATTTGGACCTATTGATTCCAAACATGGAATATATTTTTCAAGATTCATTATCTATAAATGGGAGGAATTAATTTAAGATAAAAATACAAAACACATCAGAACCATTTTTCAGAAAAACACATTTTTAAGTATAAAAATGTTTTTATACAAAATTAAATAATAAAATTGTTTCCAATAAACTTAATTAGATTATTAATAATATATTAGAGCTAATATTACCTTGAAATTATTTTAAAAAATATGACTTTGTAAATTTCAGAAACAAAAATACAATTTTCAATAAAAAATTGTATTCTTTTCACTGTGCACAGGAAAATCCATCTTTTCAGAGAAATACATAAAATTCTATGGATGATAATTTTTATATGATCTTTACTAATATTATAACTTTTTTATCAAATAAAATTACTATAAGTTCTATAAAATAGTTATAATATTCTCTCACAAAAAGTAATAAAATTCATTTTTGAGGAAAACTTATTTTGAAGAATAAAATTTATACTAAAAATTGAATGCTTATTTTCTAAGAACTAATCAATAATTGTTATTGTATATATTATATATATATATTTACTAATGAATTATATCCTATTTATATAGATTAATTTAATGAATTGGTTAAAATGTTAATATTTAAATTATAATATTCCATGGTTTGTTTAAGAGAACTGTTGTGTATTGTGTAAGCTTTCTAACATAGTATTCTATTAAAATATCAGGGTGTAAAAAATATGGATCATAAATGAAATGGGAAGAAAGAAACAAATAATTTATTGTTCTTTATCTATATATAAATTATGCATCATTCACACCAATGTCTAAATTGTTACGTAAACCTTCCACTAAAGAGGCCGAGGGGGTAAGGCCAAACTTATGTGATCACTACAACTATGGTTAATATTCATAATGGTGTGGTGTAATTTACTTTAATAATAGACTCAAATGTAGATAATTCTCTATTTGATTTTGGATCTTCACACTCTTTCATATCTTCCATATTTCCATGGAAAATTAGATATTCCCCTAGCACATTAGGAAGGGAGCTGACTGTTAAAACTCCTTGTTGAAATCTTACCATAATAAAGCTGTTCCAATTAGTTCCCATTATGACACAAAAATGTTTCTTATTTACATAATTTATTATTATAAATAAGGATTACATTGATATAATCCTTGGTATGGATTAAATTTCAAAATATATTGTAATAATTTATTTCCAAGAGAAGGAAATTACAATTCTAGATTTGGATATAGGATTACTTGTTTTTAGAGGAGATAATTCATCATATGAGTCATATCTAGATCCACCACTTATATCCCTCCTAAATTAAATTCTTGGGGTATATGAGTAGCCATAATATATGGATAGAAATGGTAATATTAAAATTGAGGATATTCTTATTTTACATGAATACATTAATGTATTTCTTGAGGAATTACCTAGAAATCCACAAAAAATGTGAAGTTGACTTTTTCTGTTGATTTAATCCTTGATTTAAGACCTATAACAAATATTCCAAATTGAATTTTCACTACGAAATTAGTTGTGTTAAATAAACTACTACATGGGTTGTGTGATAAAGAATTTAAAATCCCTAGTGTTTAAACTAGGGGATCATCTGTTCTTTTGTTAAAAGGAAAGATGGATCTATGAGATTTTTCATTTATTATAGGGAAATTAATTTTATTACTATAAATAAGAATTTCCCTATTAATTTCATTGATTAATTATTCGACCAACTTTACGGAGATCAATATTTTTAAAATATTGACCTTTATTATGGGTATCATCAATAGCGAGTAAAGAAGGAATATATTCCAAATGTATCATTTCATATGTGGTATGAATATTATGAGTTTATAGTTTTTATATTTGAATTAAATATTGAAACCTTTGTTTTTATAGATCAATTGAACAAATTATTCAAGGAATATCAAAGTAATTTTTTTGTGCTACTTATTGATGATACTTTGGTTTATTCTAAAATACAGGAAGATCATGAAAATCACTTATATATCATTATTTATACTCTTAAAGAAAAATAGATATATGAGAAATTTTCCAAATGTGACTTATGGATTCATAAATTTTCATTTCTTAGCCATATTGTCTCTATGGATAGAATATAATTTGATCTAGAAATGACAAATGTAGTCAAAAAATGGACTACACCAATGAAAATAATTGAGGTACGTAGTTTTATTGGTTTTAAAGGTTACTGTCAATGATTTGTTAAGTTTTTCCCAATTGAATAACTAGTTAACCAAGGTTACATGTAAATGTGTTATGTTTTCATGGATGATGGAATGTGAATAATGTTTGGAACAATTGAAGATGTGATTGGAGAATGCCCCAATTTTTACCCTACATTTGGGAAATGATGTATTTTTTATATATAGTGGTGAATTGAAGAAGGAACTTGGTTGTGTCCTTATGTATAAGGATAAATTTTTGACTATGAATCAAGGGAGTTAAGGACTTATGAATAGAACTATCATACTCGTGATTTTGATTTTTTGTCAGTAATATTTTCTTTGAAGATATTGCGATATTATATCTATGGAAAAAGATGGAAGATATAAATAGAAAATAAGGGACTAGAATAAATATTTTCATAGAAATAACCTAATATGAGGCAAATTTTATGTCCTGATCTAGTCAAGGATTATAACTTCTAAATACAATATAACTTAGGGAGGGAAAATAGGGAAGCATATGCATTAAACAAGAAAGATCACAGACCCCTAACTAAAATGAGGATCGATAGGGATCTTATGTTCATGGATTTAGTGAAGATAGATATATGAATTATTAATGTAGGGGAATCATCACTCATTTTTTATATGATTTCCAAGCTATATTTTTTAATATATATTTTTTAGTGTAATTATGGGAACTTTCAAAAGAAAATTTATGCCTTGAAGGATGGGTAATTGTCATACTTTATATATGAAGATGAAGTTATTAAATTCGGAAAGAGGCTATGTTTTCCAAATATAACTGATCATAAAATAGAATTATTAGATAATTCTCATAGATCAAATCTCTCTATAAAATATGGTGTCATTAATATGCATAGAGATTTGAATGAACATTTTTTATGCTATAATACAAAGTGAGATATTGATGATTATGTGTTAATATGTTTGGTTTGTCAACATGTAAAGGCTAATAGACAACATCCTAGAGGATTAATGAAACCTATACCTATTCCTATATCAAAATTGGATTAAACTAATTTGTATTTTATCCTTATATTACCAAATAATCCTAGAAATAATGATGAAATATCATATATTTTTTATTATCTTATAAAATATGCAAATTTCTTTATTATAAGAGAAGATTTACCTCTTAAGATCCTTTTAAAAATACATATTAATGAATATGTAATACTTAATGGTGCACCTATTTCAATTGTGTATGATTTTGATCCTTGATTAAAATATAAATTCTAGAAAATTCTTCAGAGGGATCCAAGTACCGAGATTTATTTGAGAACTCCTTATCACCAACAAAATGATGTATTGTCTGAAAGGACTATTCAAACTTTAGAAGAAATATTGAGGTTATTACCAGTTGAATTTCATGTTATGTGGGATTAATATTTACCTTTGGTGGAGTTTTACTATAATAATAGATTCTATTCAAGTATTCAAATTGATCCGTTTGAAGGATTATATTGAAAAATATGTCATACTCTAACATGTTGGGATGAAGTTGGTTATAGAAATCTTGTGGGCCTAGAATTTGATGCAGAGACAACAGTGAAGGTAAAAACAATTTAAACCCATATTAAAGTAGATAAATTTATGAAAATTATGATTAATGATAGCTGAAGGAAATATTCTCATTTTTTAGTGTGATATTAAGTTTTCTTGAATGTATCTCCATGGAAAGGAGTTATAAGGTTTGGTAAGAAAGGAAAACCCTACCCCATGTACATCATAAAATTTGAAATTTTAGAAACAATTGGAGATATAAATTTCCATTTGGTAGTGACACCAAGCCTCTCTAAAGTAATTGACATGTTCTATATCTCTTTATTGAGGAATTTAATTACTTATAAAATGAATGCAATGACCTCTAAGGAAATATAATAGGAACATAATTTATCTTACTTTTATGATCATATCCAATTTATTTACACTAGAGAAAAAGTATTGAGTAATCAAATGGCTTAGATGGTAAATAAATATTTGATAAATAATAATATAGAAAATCAAATGTGGGAAAATGAAGAAATTATAATGATGAACTACCCAAATATATTCATATAGTGTCATTCAAAAAAATTTGGATTAAATTTTTTGAATAAGGGAATAATGTTACACCCATGATCCAAATATAGTAAGATTTTACTTTTAAATAAGTAATAATAAAATATAAATAGTTTTATTCACGAAATATATAAAAAAAATTCTATTTTTTTTAAAATTTAATTTACTAATATTAAATTTATTTTTGAAATCATAATATTAAAATTAATATAGGGCTATTTTTTGTATTTTTATAAAATGATTTATTTCTCACTGAATGGTGACAAATACAGATTTTTCAAAACACTATCAGTTATTTTTAGTAAATTTTGAATTTTAAAAGTCCCATTATTTTTTTATTAAAGGGATAGATGATTAATTTTATTCATACTAATCTAATCAATAATTTTATGGATTTTGATTTAAGTTAAATTTTATTCTTAAAACACATTTTTCTCAAAAAAATATCATTACCTTTTGCATATTTATATTAAAATTATTTTCATCCAATTGTATAAAATGGATATTTAAAAATGGAAACCGTATTTGTAATTTTGTGGTTCAAATTTGGTAAATTCCTTATTTATTTTAAGCGATAATGAATGGTAACTATGGTAAAATTTATCAAATTAATAAAAGGTAAATTTGGTAATTAAGATTAAAAATAATATGATAAGGGATTAAAAATAAAACCAACACTTATATTTTTTTAATTTTATATGGGTAATTCTTATATCTCCATAAAAAATTTCAATATATGAAATTTGGGTTCCATTTGACATTAGTAGTGACATTTATATCATTTTGATTATAAAAAATTCTAAAATGTCTCTCTCTTGCATTTACATTATCTAATATGTTCACATAAGTTTAAGAATATGTTATGAATAATTATAAAGTTTATTTTTAACATAATTAATTATTTTTTATCATATTATTTTATTTAAAATTTTTATTGCTTAAATAATTAGCTTAAATGTATATGCAACGCTAACACTGTATTTATTCAATTAATAGAAAGATAAAACAAATTATTTTGAAAACACTAAAAGTAATAGTTTATGGGTGAGTTAAGGTGACCCAATAATTCAATATACTTATATATAGTTCATATTATATATGAGTTAAAATTATATATTAAAAATAAATATTTTTCTTGATGTATTTAAAGTCAAATTAAATAAATAGTTTCAAAAATGTTATTATTGATATTTTATGAAAAATAAACTTTTATTAAATTAAATAAAAATAACAAAAACATTGAAAATGGTCAAGTAGGATCATAAATTTTATAAAATATCATAACTTTTACATTTATTATAAAATTATTATATTATATATAAAATTACAACACTTTAAGATTGAAAAAGTTGTTACTGTGGTTAAGGTTAAAATTGTTTAATGAATGGGTTAAAAAATATATGGTTTATAAAACAACTTATTCTATCCATATTTTTTTGTGGAATTTATTTCCACAAAATACTATATTATCTTTTATATTATGGATATATTGTTCCACATTAACTTAAAAATGATTTTATTATATTTAAATCTATTTATTAATTTCATGTGTGTCCTTCATTCAATATAAAAAGAAAATACCTCTACTTTCTTATAAGCTCAAAATATTAGCTCTTATTTTGAAAAAACCCCAGAAAAACCTCTTCTAAATATCTTTATACATATTTTAGTGGTTCTTGGATTCCTAAAATACTATCCTTAGGCCCCTAATAATATATCTAGAGGAACTATTTCAAAGATGTGGTAATCACCTCAATTGACTCTTTAAATTTTTTTCTTTATATGATTAATATAACTCTATTTCAACCATATTAAAAAAATAGTTCAAATATCATAAATATAATTAGATGTTGTTATAATTATAATAAAACCATTTTCCATCTCATTTTCATCCTATGAAAAGAAAAAACATCACTTGTGTGTACGTACGACTCACTGTCATCACATTTCAGTGTAATTCATTTTTTTCACCACATTACTTGGATGGTTATAAATAAGAAACAAATAAATATATTTATATTTATGAAATAAATATAATTATTTAATTCTAATATTATTTATACCTTCTTACCTTCAAATCCATTAGAAAACGATAACATTGTATGTGCGTATGTGTGGATTACAATATCCCCTTGTCGATGTGATCCTTTTTTCATTTTCAATTAACATGTAAGGTAATAAATATAGAGTTAATGGATATATATGATATTTATATCATTATTGAAATAAAATTACAATTAATATAACTTCCTTTATAAAATATTCATGAGAAAATAAAGTAGTAAACACCCAAAGTGATGATCGTAATGAATGATTGTTGATGAACGAGTGATAAGAAGTTTTAAGTGAATCATATAGGATGCTAAAAGTATTTATATTGTTATGGTATAAATTAATAACATGTTTAAAACCATCATATAATATCATAAATCATGTTTAACTAATGGGAAATGTGAGCTAGGGTATTTTGCCTTAATTTCCACTCCATCGAGATATATTTGGTTTTATACACCTATTTAATTTTATGTGTTGTATATACTAATACTTTGGGGAATTTAGCATGAATATTGATTAATTAATTATGATTAAATTTTTATTTTTATTTTATTCTTTTAATGGGTTATAATTTGAAAATGACCAACGTTGTAATAGTTTATTTTACAGTCTCATTTTTTCAGATTTCTATTATTTTCATTAAAGTAATATTATAATATATCCTTCCTAAAATAAATTTATTTTATTATAATATAGATATTAAAGTATTTTCTATATTTTATTCCAAATTTCACTCTCTTTTTAACTTCTATCAAGTAAAGAAAATTTTAAAATAAAATCCAATATTTTTTTTCACTTTTTGATCAGATATTTTTTTATTACATGTTCATATTTTTCAAAATTATTTTATAAATTTCCTTTTTTTAATGAAATAAATTATTAAGGAAATTTTATGACATCCTTTATTTTTTAATTTTTTTAATGGGATATTTATAATGTTTTCTTAAAAGGTTCATTTTCTACTTTATTTATATAAATTGATATAGAATTTTTTTCTTTTTAATCTATACGTTGTTAATGGAATTTCCCACCGCCCAAACTATTTTAGTAATTTTAGCTTACTCTACAAGTTTTAAATGGATTTACATAGAAATAAATTTTATTATATATTAATTTAACATTTAACTTCCATTTTCTTAATTTTTCAAAGGACATGATTTTACTACAAAACCTATATTTCAGATGAATCTATAGTCATCACTTATCTCTAATTAATTTTGTGATCTTTAACTTTCACATTAAACAATCAATTTATTATGATAATTTAGAATTTAATTTATATAAAACATATATATTATTTTATTCTTGGATATTATTATTTATGAAAACAAATAACATTTCTACATACAATATTTTACTTGGAACATTATTTGATTGACTAGGGAAATATTGATATTCCATATCCATTATTCAATATGAAAATTTTGGATAAGGCATGTTGTTTATGAATTAAATTTATCATTAAATATAAGAGGAATGGAATGTACAAGCAGTGATAGGTGGGGATCATTATTATAAAACCCACCATTGCATCAATAAGTCTCATGAGAAAAAAAAGTTTTCCCAAATTATTAAATGTATTTTTTGTGTACGCCCGCCCATAATTTAGACTTCCTTGGACCAAGACATTGAAAATGGATATATCATGATGGATGATGTTGTGGTGTTAGACATTATTCAGTTCATTTATTTATAATTATTTATTATTATCCATCAGATTATTGCAATGATATTATCCATGGAATCATTTTATACTCAAGTTATTGATTAAATGGCACAAGTTTCTAGTTATTTACCTTTCCATATTGATTATGTATCATTTAATTATAATAAATTCCATTTTAGTCAACCCATACTAGGAATTTAAACTCATCTATATTTTGTTTTCATTCTCTAGGATACGAAGAAGATATATTTGAATGACTTTCAAGGATATTGAACATTTTTTTATGTTTTATATATTATTCCAAATGTAAAGTGGGTGTTATGCATGTATCTAGTTATCCAATAATATTAAACTGATCAAAACTTTTGGATCATATACCTTGTATCTATGTTGAGGTAATAAAGTAATCTCCATCATTGAGTTATTGGAGTTAGGGTTGCTAAATTTTGATAGGTTCCTATTATGATTACACTACCTCAAACTAGAAAAGAATAGAATTGATAATTACTCAGGGTTCTTATATAGAAAATATTGAAGGTATCTGGTGTAGTAATGTTTGAGTAGATTAAACTAAATATCATAGATCTAAATGTGGAATATCTCAATAATTAGATTAAAGGAGGTTTACCTAATCAAAATATGAATAGTTATGGCATTTAAGGATTATAGTTATTATAAAAAAAATAAGAATAGAAGCAGAAAGAAAAGGAAAGACATTGCTATTATTCTTTGATATATTTGTGTGTTAAATAAAGAGAGAGGGATAACCATATTGCTGTTTAAGATTATGATGGAATAATAAAAATGAAGAGATAAGATATAGAAGAGTTTCATCTATGATATATGGTCTTTTTTAGGGGAGGAGGCATAGTGAGAGATGGTATAATAGTTCCATATCTATTAGTTGAAGAATTGGGAAATAGAATAATTATATTATAAAATTATTCACATATATACGATTTATTTCTACTACAATAAGTGGAAGAATACAAATTCCCTACCTCCAAATTAAGTATTTATTCTCATTTGTATTTGAAAAAGGAGGAAAAAATTATTGAGTAAGATAACTATATATCCACTATAAATTAAAGACTCATAAAATGATGCATTCAATTCTTATCATGAAGAGACCCACATGTCTATAAAATATTGAAAATATTCCCAGTGTAGTGTGTAAAAAAGAAAAAAAGTATTTTTACATGGGGGAGGATTTTTCAATCCTATATAACCTTCAACGAAGTAGTGAGTAAAGGGTAGGAAAAGGGAGTGTCCTTGGGATATGTTTAACATTCCAAAACATTTTTAATATAATATTGAGTAGTTTTTTGACCTAAAACATTAACACATCATCAATGTTTTATCCTTATATTATAACTTTGTGGTGGACCAAAAAAAATACATTATTCTTTTCAAGATTTACTTTTACCATACCCACTTTTGAGATTATGTATGTTTGTGTGAAAAGAGTAACCATGGAACCAGTTTTACATAGTTCCTACTAATATTGGAATAATATATTAATGTAAGATAGTTGAGTAAGAAGAAAAAGTTTAATTTAGTAATACCCTTATTAACCCACCCTATTAGGGTATATCATGTCCTAAAATATCATTATAATAACATTCATAGTTGGAAAATGTTGTTTCAAGAAGAATCATAAAAATAAATTGAAATCACTGATTCACCCCACTCTATGTGATTTCCCACTAATCTTGAGGATTTTTCATAACATTTTTATCTTGTCTTTTGTTTCGCAAGTAGGTTTATATATTTAGGAACCGATAGAATAACAAGGAATATCATATTATAATGTGTGTCTCTATAATTAATTAATGGAATTATTTGATGATGTATATTAATTGTAAGATCAATAATAAATAAATAAGTTTTTATTACTAATTTATTAGTGATGATGAGATTAATATAATTCTTCATATGATTCATTTGAATTTTAAACCTAACTTATTATCATTATTAACTATGTTTTCAATTATTATGTTTAGATTATTATTTTAAATGATTTTAAATAATTAATTTATGATTATAAGAATGTGATAAAGGATAAAAAATGAGAGAGGTGTAGGGATTTATGCATGTCCATAAATGATACTATTTATAATTCAAGTAAGATGTTATTATTGGAAGTAGGATGAAATATAATACTATACTTAAATATAGAATATTCTTGTTTGATTACCACTTATGTCCACACAGGATGGTGAGGGTGATAATACTTTAAATTCCACAACTTTTTTTGTTCTAAAAGTTATAGAGAAGAGGACTTAACTACTTTAAGATATATGGTAGGAATAACCTCATTGGTAATACACTATAGACAATGTCGTGCATGACTTTTAGTTTTATCGAACTTGACTTTTTTTCTGGTAATGTGTCATGAAATTGATAGAATACATTAGTTAGGAATATTCATCATATCTTTGAGAGTATCGATACCTCTTTGTAACAATGAGTGAGACTAGAGAATTTAATGCCCAATTGGGCTACCCATCAGTGGTAGGATAGTATGTTCAATGATAATAAAGGACAATGAATGACCTATAAATGATTTCAAGATCTAATATTTGATTAATTTTATCCTAAAACCCCATATTAGTTAAAGTATTTATATTTTATTGAAATTTTTCTAGTCCACATTTTATTTATATCTGTCATATGTTTTTAATGATATTTTGATATTTTTTGAATGTGTGTGATAGTTGATAATATTCAGAATCTTGATCATCTTGGTTGAAAAATATATTTTTTTCAACTCTAGTATGTAAATTTGTTATTTTTTTCTTATATGATTAAATATCTTTCATATTGATATTCATATCTATTAAAAAAATATTTCTTATTTTTTTGGGATTAAATTGAATCAGTATCTTCAAGTTTTTTATAATGATGTTTTCTAGAGTACCAAATTTCTATGTTTAATTTCTTTGGTTTAATAACATATTTCTTGTTGAATTAAAAACCACGCGAGGATAAAAAAATTCAGTGATTTTATGAATTTAAATTACATTTTTTATTTGTTTCATTTTCATTGAATTTATTATTATATGATAGAGAGTGACTATAATAAGCTACCGCAAGGATATATCAAGTAACCAAATCAAGTTTCTACACATTGAATTTCAACAAAACATAAATATAGATTACCAAACCAAGCTTCCACAAAAAGGAAGTTTCAAGTGATAGAGCCATGGTAGTTTAACCTACCTAGTTCTAAGCTGTTGAGAGAAAATGCCAACTAAATGTGAAACTAATAATTCTGTAAATTCCATAACCTAACATAAGAGAAGTTATGAAGAGTTATCTTCTGTTCTGATGAGAGAAAACACTTAAAAAATTGACTTACCATGAGATTATCTTATCAAAAGAGTAAAGATCCAACCTACTATAAGTGTCCAACATACTATGATCAGGAATTACCCCATGAATGAAACTCACCATTCTTATTCCATAGTAACCAAAAGAAAAATTAGACAAATAATTAATTTAATAAATTAGACTATAAATATTATACTTCTGAAATATATATCTGGTAGAAATTATAGTTGGAATAAGTGACTAATTTTGAGAATAAATGAAAAGACTCTGACCTAGGTTGAAGCAATATCAACATCTCCTGATACAAGATTAGATAATGATGAACATGATATATGATTTTGAAATTAAACCCCATCCAAAATGGAATATTAAACTGAGGCTGGTATAAATAAGATGTGATTAAATAAAAATATTTGACTGAAAACTGATGAGTACCAATCGAAGGACCTTTAATCTAGAGTTATAAGGAAGGTCAATAAGTAAAAATCATGCCAAAAATTGAAGACTGTTTGACTAAAGTGGAAAATTAAACTTGATTCCACATTGTATTAGATA
This sequence comes from Viscum album, assembly GCA_963277665.1. NCBI lineage: Eukaryota > Viridiplantae > Streptophyta > Magnoliopsida > Santalales > Viscaceae > Viscum > Viscum album. The sequence goes on from OY728151.1 coordinate 1,973,644,581, forward strand.
TTTGAACCTCAAATTTGATAAAAGAGAGTGAGAAATATTAAAATTGAGATCATCATGAGTCAAATTATCATGTCGATATTGAAGTGGAAATGTTTTTAAGCTCCACTGATTGAGTTCAATTGAAAGAAGATGGAAGGATAAAATAGTAACATGGTTTCTTATGTTTATTATGGATTCTTAGTATCATACTAAGACATGTAGGTAGAAGAATTATTAGCTAATACCTTCCATGTTCCATTGAAGATCACTGTTACACCTCAGGATTTTGATATGAAGAAATTTTGATTTAGGATGTAACTGAAGTTGATAAAACTAATTTATTCCAAACCAACAATATTTAGAGTACATACGTGAGTTATTGATTAAAGTTTATATTTCAAGATAACCGGTCACTAGGTGTATTTTTTATTTCATGTGTTCAATGTTGGTTATTCCCTAGTACTCTCCAACTCTTTAGTTGTGAGTTCACAGATGACCGCATGCCAACTACTCAATGAAATGATCATGTGAAGTCTATGTTATATGAAATAGTAACTTAGTATATTTTTTTATCCCCTTGATAATTATTGATGAAAGATGTGTAAAATCCTTTTAAAATTTCTAAATGAAGGAAAATTAACCATGGATGAACAAATTTAATGGAGGTTTCCACTATATTGTACGTTTTGAGTACCGAAACATGGATAAGTATGAGTGCAGTTTAGATCAAAGTTTTATAGTGACAGACAATTTTGGGTTTTGATGAGTATTGGGATAAATACTAACAATCTATTGTTTATGTAATGGATATTATAAGTGATAAAACATTGAGTAAGGGTTCTAAAATTATCAACATAATGAAAAGGTAGTGGTAATGTTTAGAGTCTACATTAGGGTACAATGTAATGTGTCCCAAGATAAATAAACACATATATTTCATTATTATTTTTGGGTAACCATTCCATTTAAAAATAATCTCTCAAATTAGATAATTATAGGTTTAGTGTCTTGGAAGATTATCTACACAAACAAATTATTTTATAAAAATAAACAACACTTCATCTTAACTGCTCAACTATAAACTCCCCTCTAAATGTCTCACATATAATACATATATATGTATCAGGGGAAATGAAAACATAAGATAGTGGTGATCTCAAATGATCAATATGGTCCACCTCCGGGTACCATGCAGTCCTGGTACTCTCAGCCTCAGTCAGCACTTCCCGTCACTTGCATCCAACATAATGTGGTGCGGGCATAGCCCGTGCAGGGGTGAGTATAGCGATACTCAATAGGGACCCCAAGAATCTCAAGGTCTCATAAAATTAAACAAGGATAAACCAAAAAATATAAAATCAATATGTAACCCCACTTTGGTATATGACCATACATATACCTATGTTATCAAGTACTCCATCTCAATCATGAGGAGAAATAGAAAAGTTACAGAATTAGCTCAAACTAGGATTTATTCTTGGGGTAAAACATTTTGAACCCTCGGCTACTGGAGAAATCCTCCTCTATCCATTACAGTGGGCCTACCTCCACAACCGGGCGCTTCCCACTAACCTTGGACAGCTCAGGTACTCCTCCTGTTGAGCACTTTGGGTCTACTGCATCACACAGAGACGCTCCCCACCATAGGTCTGCTGACACAACTAGTCGTCCCCCCCTCATAGCCTGCAAAGGTGCTCCAACTGTTGAGTACTGCGGGTCTTCCACCACAACCAGGTGCTTCTCTGACATGGGTCTACCGCCACAACCAGGCGATCACCACTGGGCCATACGAGTCACTTCGAGTCAATCGGTCAACATTCTTCAAGTCTCAGTCAGCTAGTAGGTTCTCGAAAAAATGTTCGCTCATCTCCAGAAGATTCTATCCACAAGCTAATGGTCGACGCTCCAACTTCCACGAAGTCTCACGAAGAAGTATCCCAAAGATCCTCCATGTTATAGGGGTCTCAACGCAACTGAAGGTGCGTGAATCTAATGCCCGACCTGTGAGTTATTATCCTTTTCGACCTGGGGACTTGATTGGATTCATGCACGATCCAACCTGACCATATCTCAACTATACACCAAACTCCCATGGGGTATACTCAAAGGGACCGTCATGCTCCAAGATTACCAGCACCACAGACAGTTCGTCAAATGGATGTCTGGTGCCAAATATATGTGCTCAATTAATTAATGGGGTGGATTTGAAAAAAAAAATTAAGTGCTAGGGGAGTTGAAGAGGCTCCCCTACACTTAATGGAAGTTTGAGTGTTTCTTCCCATTAAAGGGGAGTTTCAAGGGGATTTAATACTGGGTAGTCCCCACCATAATAAACAGGAGGAGGGGGTTTAGACCTCGAGTGAGCCCCACCACCACTACCTCTCATGGGAGGTTAAGTTGTGGTGGTCCCCAAATCCAACTTACACATGGAGGTTTTAACCAACAAATAAAAATAAAGCTAGAAAACTTTATTTTTATTTTATTCATTCACTAAAAACCCAAAAACTATATTTCACTTTCGTCCCACTACCGTTGAGGTGAAAATCTCCTTAAGAAAATACTGGTGCTGCAAGTTCAACGGTGCCCTCAGAATTCAATTATGAGAACTAGTTAAATAGTTATAAAAAAACACTCGAACATTCACTAAACGTACCCGAAGAAAACTTCAAAAATTTATTTCGGGCACTTCGGGCCTCAGAATCATGCGTCATAAATTTTCGCGTACTTGTAAAATTCCAATTTAATTAAAGAAAAATTACATGGAAATTACGGGTCTTTGCATTCTCCCCACCTCAGTGCTCTACGTCCCTACAAGCCACAAATCATACTAAGGGAACAAGTGGGTGTAATGAACACACATCTAAGCCTCCCGCTCCCATGTTCTCTCCTGGAGGTTCCCGTGTTGCCAACGAATGCACACCAGAGGTATCGACCATCCACAAAGGACCCTCTCCTGTCAATATTAAATCACTACTGGAACCTCTATAAACTTCGCCGAATTGTCAATGTCCAGCTCGCCATGGCCGATGATGTGGGTAGGGTCATGCAAGCATCTCCTCAACTGGGATATGTGGAAGACTTCATACACTCGGTGCAACTAAGGTGGAAGAGCCAAGCAGTATGCCACCTCGCCAAGTCTACTGAGGACTTGAAAAGGGCCGATGAATCTCGGAGATGACTTTCTGCCTCGTCCAAATCTCCATAAACCTCTTAGAGGCGATACCTGTAGAAAGACATGGTCTCCATGCTCAAACTCTAGAGGTCTCTGTCTGCTGTCGGCATATGACTTTTGTCTGATCTGTGCAGTCTTCATCTATTCCTGGATGATCTGCACCTTCTCTATGGTACCCCGTACCATCTCTAGTTCCACTAGTACTGTCTCCCCTGGGTCAGTCCAACACATAGGTGATCTGCAAGGTCACCCGTACAATGCCTCAAAAGGTTCCATTCCAATGGTGGAGTGATAGATGTTGTTGTAAGAAAAACCCACAAAAGGTAAGTGATCCTCCTAGCTGCGACCGAAGTCGAGGACAGAAGAGCGGATCATGTCCTCGAGAGTCTGAATTGTCTGCACACTCTGTACATCATTCTGAGGATGGAAGGTGATGCTCAAATGAAGCTGCGTCCTGAAAGCCTTCTGCAACACCTTACATAGCCATGAAGTAAAACGTGCATCTCGATCAGAGACAATCGTTGAGGGTACTCCATGTAGCCACACAATCTTCTGAACATAGAGGCATCCCAAGCTCTCTAATGAACCCTGCTCTCTGATCGGTAGAAAGTTTGCCAACTTGGTGAGTCAGTCGATGGTCACCCAAATTTAGTCATAACCTCTATATGTACGTGGAAGTCCTGTCACGAAGTCCATGGATATCCCATACCACTTCCACTCTGGAACCTCCAAAGTATGAACCAAGCCTGCTGGTACCTAATGCTCCACCTTCACTTGCTGATAAGTGAGGCATCGAGAGACAAAATCTGCAAATACTCTCTTAATTCCCAGCCACTAGTGCTATCATGAGAGATCTTGGTACATATTCTCCACTCCTTGATGTACCCCTAGATGGGATGTGTGTAACTCCCTCAACACTTTCTCCTGAAGTGACACTGGTACCATAGTACGTCCTTTGAAGAGGATGACATGCTCCCCACCTTCAAAAAAACCATCAGGTGTCTTCCCTATGGGTATCTGAGCATGATGTTTCTCACAGTCAGCATCCCCACACTACGCCTCCCCGACTTGATGAATAAGTAGGGGAGTGACAATAAGAGACTAAAGGAAGGATGCTCAATCTCAATCCACAAAGGATATCTGTAAATCAGCCAGTTGCTCTGTCGCCTCTCCTAGAAGTTGTATACAAGATCTCTTGCTGAGTGCATCTGCAACAACGTTCCCCTTACCAGGAGTATAGACTATTTTAAAGTCATAGTCCTGGAGGAACTCAAGCCAACATCACTGTCATAGGTTTAGGAATTTTTGGGAGAAGATATACCTAAGACTCTTGTGATCAGAGTACACGGTAAAACACTCGCCCATAAGATAGTGTCTCCACATATTTATGGTGAAGACCAATGCTATTAATTCCAGGTCATGGGTAGCGTAGTTCTGCTCATTTTGTCTCAGATTTCATGAACCATAAGAGATCATTGTTCGCTCCCACATTTAGACACATCTGAGTCCGGTCCCTGATGCATCACAATAGACTACATACCCAACGCCTTCCTCTAGAAGCCTCAAGATTGGGGCACTAGTCACCCTCTACCTCCTATCCTGAAAGTTCTACTGGAATCTCTCTAACCACACCAAGGGTTACCCCTTATTTATCAAGGCTAATAATGGTGCTGCAACTCTGGAGAAATCTGGCCCAAATCTTTGGTAGTATTCGGCCAAACCCAGGAATCTCTGTACTTTCGTCACACTCTTGGGTGGCTCCCAAGCAAGTACGACCTCAATCTTCACCGGATCCACTGCAACTCCATCCTCTGAGATGAACTATCCTAGAAAGTGAATCTCTTAGATCCAGAACTGGCTCTTCAAGATCTTACCATAAAGTTGGTGCTCTCAGAGTGTTCCAGTACTACCTGCAAATGGTAGGAATGATCCTCCTCAGTAGCCGAGTAGATCAGAATGTCGTCGATGAAGACTACAACAAAGAAAATGAGGTATGGCTGAAAAATCCTGTTCAAGAGTCCCATGAACACTACTGGAGAATTGTTTATGCCGAAAGGAATAACTAAGAACACATAGTGGCCATACCAACATCTGAAGGCCGTCTTCTGCACATCCTCGTCTTGAACTCTGAGCTGGTGATAGCCTGATATGAGGTCTATATTCAAGAAGCACTATGCTCCCTTCAACTGATAAAAGAGGTCATCAATCCATGGGAGTGGGTACTTGTTCTTCATGGTCACCTAGTTGAGGCACCAATAGTCAACACAAAGCCTCAATATTTCATCTGCCTTCTTATAGAACAGAATTGGGGATGCCCAAGGAGTAACACTGGGCTAGATTAATCCCTTCCTCTGCAGGTCCTCTAGCTATACACATAGCTCGCAAAGCTCCACGGGATCCATTTGATACGCTGGTGTAGATATCAATGTTATCCCAGGGTACAAGTCAATGTAAAAGTCCACCTCTCTGTGAGGATTTAGACCTGGGACATCATCGGGGAAAACATTGGTGTAATGTTCCACCACTACTGGATAGCTCATACTCTCTACATAAACTGTTCTGAGGGTAAGGGCAACTAACTGAGGAGTGATTAGCTGTACTCTCCTCCGGGAAAGTCTATCATGCACTGCAAAGACTCCCTTGTCACCAGTGAAGGTAAACCTGGTCCAATCCATGCAGACACACCGTACTTGGTGCCTAATACAGTCTATCTAAGTATGGAATGTAGATAACGAGTCGATACCCAAGATGATATCCTAAGGCCTCGATGACAGTACTTAGAGATCCCAGCCGAATCTCTCGCCTCCTAGAGTAAGCTCAAACTACTAGAACCAGTTCATAATCATTGAATCTACTCCTATAAGAGTCTCTAGCTATAATGATTTATCCAATGGCTCCATTGTAATCTCTGAGCTCTAAACGAGGGCAGTGGAAATGCAGGAATGACTGACACCTGTGTCTATAAGTACTGCAACAATGGTGGAGTAGAGATAGATCGTATTTCGAATCATCTCCGAACCTCCCGGATCGTAAGCTTCAGCTTCCTGGAGCTGAGATCTCCCCTTTACACATGCTTCCTGCGGTCGAGGTGAAGCTCCTGGTGGTGGTGGTGGTAATACCTCGAAACGTCTCCCACCACCAGTTGCCCGACCAACTCCTCTGCCATGTCCCCTGCTCTCTGTGGACCACCTCGATCGAATCTCTGTCTCTTCTTGGGATGTCCTTCAACCGTCTGCTGATCATCCGAATGGTGGGTCAGACAGTCATGAGTCATTTGACCCTGCCTACCACATGAGTAACACTGCCCGCTCTTGCCATGTCTTTCTCTACCTTGGCTGCTTCGCACAACCGATCCAGAGTCATGTGGTCATCCACATGTAGGTCTGGTCCTCTTGGACCTCTATGACATATGTCTGCTTCCTGCTGTAGAAGACTCCTCTACATGTTCACTAGTGGTGGATCTCGCTGCTAGAGACTGCTCAGCAAGGAAACTCTCCACCAGGAGGGCTCTCTCTAGCACCGCCGCCTGCGTTAGGATGCTGAGTGAGATCATCAGAGATCTAATATTCTATATGAACCCTAGATCGAAGGTCCATGCCCTGAAGAATGGGTCTCGCACCATATTGGTGGAGTAGCATGATAGGTCAGTGAACCTCGCTGAGTACTGTGCTAAAATCATGCTGCCCTACTGCAATTGATGTGGCGCCTGTATGCGCATTGCGCGGAGGGTCACTGGAATAAACTCTTCCCGAAACAGGCTCTCTAAGTCTATCTAGAGTAGTGTCATATCATCATGAACATGGAGAATCAAGCTCCACAATCCGCCTGCTGCTTCCTGTAGAAGGCTGGCCGCAAGAATCACCATGAAATTAACTGGTGTCCCTAGCAGTCCAAAAACTCTCACCACAGCCTCTAGACAATCCTCAGCCTCCTGTGGGTCCATCTCTCCCATGAACCTGGGTGGCCTCTGGCAGTAGAACTCGTGCAACGCCCTTAAGTGGGGTGCATTATCTACTACTAGGGCTGGTGGTATCGGTGGCCCAAAGGGGAGTGGTACCACTGGTGCTTCCTCAGGAAAAGGGCCCTACACCAAGGCCTCGTCACTCAGTGGGATATCTGGGTGTACAACTCTCAGGACTCTAGCTGGACGTACACTTGGATGCATCCATAAAGAAATAGACGTGACATGGTCAAAAGGTAATACCTGGTGAGCTGACCTGGTAGAGTTGACTTAAAGAAAACTTTTTAAAACACAACCGTAATCAGTGTTTTTATGTACTGAGTCAGAAATCAGTAGTCAGGGTCCTGGTGTATGGATACATCAGCCGCCACACCAACACTGGACTCCCTGAACTGAAAACCACACTTAGTACCCTTAACACTATTTCTTCACAGAAAATACCAGAGTCCTAAGTTCTATGGTAGAACCGAATCCTCTAATAACAATTTGTCACGACCCATCCCCCAGGGCCCGTGCCATGACTACCCCAAGCCCGCTTTCCATAGGCCAGGGGCTAGTGGCTAGCACCAAAGGCGTAATTCCCTAAAACTAGGAAGGCATTGCTTTTATAACCTGCAAAAACACATAACAGAGCACAAGATGGAAACAAAACACTAATTAAATCTTTATAACAAAAGTGTGCTAAAAGTAAAAGGGGCCAGAAATACAAGCCCAACTTTAAAGTACAAAAAACTGAAAGTACAACTAGAGAAATGAAAAACTGCCGCTAGGTCGTCCTCCGAGTTTCCTACCTGAAGAGTAGGTACAGATCGAATCCTCTGCACTCCAGGTATGTCCGTCTTCTTTGTGTACCGTCACACTGTATGGTCCACCTTTGGGTAACGTCTGGTCCTGGTACTCTCAGCCTCAGTTAGCACTGCTCTTTTCTGTATCCAACACAATGAGGTGTGAGAATAGCCCATGCAGGGGTTAGTATGATGATACTCAATAGGGACCCCGAGACCCTCAAGGTCTCACATAATTCCAACAAGGATAAACTAAAAAGTATGAAATCAACAGAAAACCCCACTTTGGTATATGCCCATACATATACCTAAGTTATCAAGTAATCCATCTCAATCATGAAGAAAAACAAAAAAGTAACAGACTCATCTCACACCAGGATTTATCCTAGGGGTAAAACATTTTGAACCCTGGGCTGCTGGAGAACTCATCCTCTATCTAGTAAAGTGGCCCTACCGCAACAACTAGGCTCTTTCCACTAACCTTGGACTGCTGAGGCACTCCTCTTTTCAAGTACTGTGGGTCTGATGCATCACACCGAGGCGCTCCCCACCATATTTCTGCGACCACAACCAAGTGCTCCCCCTCATAGCTTGCAGAGGTAATCCTACTGTCGAGTACCGTGGGTCTGCCACCACAACCAGATGCTCCTCCACCATGGGTATACCTCCACAACTAGGTGTTCCCCACCGGGCCATATGAGTCACTCCGAGTCGATTGGTCAGCAGTCGTCAAGTCTCTTCTAGCTACTAGGTTCTCACTGAAATGCTCACTCATCTCTAAAAGATCTGATCCACAAGATAATGTTCGATGATACAACATCCACTAAGTCCCACAAAGAAGTATCTCAAAGATCGGCCACATCATAGGGGTCTCAACACAACTAACAGTGCGTGAATCAGACCCCCTACTTTTGAGTTATTAACCTTTTAATCCTGGGGTCCCGATTGGATTCATGCATGATCCAAACTGGCCATATCTCAACTATACCCCAAACTATAGTGGGGTATACTCATAGGTACACTCATGCTTCAATATTACCAGCACCGCATATAGTTAGTCAAACGGACATCTGGTGACAAAGATATGGCCAAAAGAAAGTGAACGGGTTGTAATGGGCCCGGGTCCGGTCCGACCCGGTAGGCCGGCCCAACCCGACCCTGTCTGGGTTGAATAGGTTCGGGTTGACCCAGCCTGACCCATTGGTCTGGCATAACTTATTGGGTGGGACAACCCATTGGTTTCGGCCCGATCCGCTTGGCCCAGCCCAATAGGCCACGAGGGTCTGAGAGGGCGCGGACCGGCCGCGGTTTGCTGTGAGGGTGGTTCAGACCGGAGGGAGTTTCCTGGGCGATTCATCCTGGAGGGCGCCACGAGGGGCGCGAGAGGCCGGTTTGGCCGGGGATCCGGGAGGGGAACGTGAGGCTGGCTCGGCCAGGGTGCCATGAGGGCGCGGTTCGGCCGGGGGCTCGGGAGGCCAGCTCGACCAGGAGCTGGTTCGGCCGAGAGGGCGTAAGCGGCCGGGAGGCGCGTGTAGCTGGGAGGGCACAGGCGGCCAGAAGGTGCTGGCGGCTGGGAAGGAACAAGCGGTCAGGAGGCACGGGTGGCCGGGAGGGCGCGACATATCGGCCTAGGTGGCAGAGTCGGTTCGGCAGGCGGACGGGGTGGCCGAGTCCGGTTTGGCCTGTTCGGTCGGGTGGAGGGCGCGGGGAACATGGGGAGTATGGATGACAGAGCTGCAGGGCGCATGGGGAGGGCAGAGGCTGGGGGCCAGTTCATCCAGGACATGACACGAATCGGCCAATTTGGCGTGGGTGGTGTGGTTGGTGGGCGGCGCAGTTCAGCCCGACAGGTTGCACGACTGGAAGGTGGTGCGGCCGGGGCGGCTCGGAAGCCGGCAGGCGACACAGTTCAGCCTGGGGCGTCAGAGCATCGTGGGGGCTGCACGGGTTGTGGAGGCTGCAGGAAGCTCTCCCATTGCCTTCGTCGCCTTCTTCATCCCGTCACCTCGTCGCCATTCCAAAGAACATAAAAAAAAAGAATGGTGGAGGGTCCAGGCCATGTGGTTTGGCCACAAACTCTGCATTTTGGGTGGTAGCAAGCAGATCAATTCTTTGTTGAATTTCAAATAATTGGCAAGAAACAAATATAGGAGAAAAATCAATCCAATACCCCACATCTTCCCGCAAAAACAATTCCAAAACCACAAGGAGAAACATCCACAACGATTCTTTGGTTTAGAAGGTAAGAATTAAAGGAATAATATCATATTCAAATAAATTCCCTACCTTGTTCGTTGTTCATCGATGATGGTACGAGAAGGTGGACGTCGATTCGTTGTAGATGAGCACATCCTATGTAGAAGGAGGTTCCTAGGAAGGAAGTCGAAGTCGTTCTTCATCGGTGGAGCGTTCTTCATCAGGAGATGAAGTTCTTCGTTAGAAGCCTTCTCCCAAGCTCTCTCCTCTCCCAAGTTCCACCAAAATGAAAGTGAGCAAAGAAAAAATAATATATTTAAGCTATCTATTATTTAGTTGTTGGCAAAAAATTCAAAAATATTTAAATTAATTAATTGATGTGCTCAATTAATTAATGGGGAGGATTTGGAAAAACAATTAAGTTCTAGGGGAGTTGAATAGGCTCCCCTACACTTAATGGAAGTTTGAGGATTTCTCCCCATTAAAGGGGAGTTTTAAGGGGTTTTAATCCCGGGTGGTCCCCACCAAAATAAACAAGAGGAGGGGGTTTAAACCCCATGTGGGCCCCACCACCATAACCTCTCATGAGAGGTTAGGATGTGGTGGTCCCCACCTCTATATTCCACATGGACGTTTTAACCAACAAATAAAAATAAAGCTACACCACTTTATTTTTATTTTATTCATTCACTAAAAACCCAAAAACTATATTTCACTCTCGACCCACGATCGTTAAGGTGAAAGTCTCCTTAAGTGAATACCGACGCTACGAGTTCAACGGTGCCCTCCGATTTCAATTTCGAGCACTAGTTCAAAAGTTATAAAAACTCGCCTGAACTTTCACTAAATGTACCCGAACAAAACATCTGAAATTGATTCCAGACATTCCGGTCCTTGGAATCATGCGCCGTAAATTTTCACGAACTCATAAAATTTTCCTTTTATTAAAAAAAATTACATGGAAATTAAGAGTCTTTATAATCATAATTTAAATCAAGTGATTTTTTCTTTAATGAATATAAATACCAATAAAATATCATTTAAAATTTCTTTAGAAAAATAATATTTCCATTTCTAAAAGCACTTATTTTTTAAAAAATTAAAATTATACAGAAAAAATCTTATTTGAAAGAAAAATTTTAAACTTTTAAAGGATGATTCAAATAATTTAGTTTTCATGATGGATGGAAGATTTGTTCATTTAATATAAGTTAGAAAAATTAGTGCTTCCAAAATTTTGTCTGGAAAGTTACAATGCAGCTTTTTTAGAAAATGACAAAAAGATTTCTTTGAAACCATTTTGTAAAACCTAAATCATGGTTAAAAATTACTTAAATAAACCATAAGTGAATAGTAAAAACCTGATTTGAAATAATTTTGGAACAGATTGATATGGATAAAATTTATTTTTCAACTGAAGAAATAAATGAAGCCGTTTTTACTAAAAAACATATTTTAAGTATCTTTTGTACCTAAGGTAAAGAAAATGAAGTTAGAAAATTTATTTTAATGAAATAAACAAATTATAAGAAAATTGATAAGTTTTCTAGAGATATAAATCATAATATTTCATCATTGCAAACTTAATCATGAACAATATTGATAAACAAGGATATGATAACGTAAAACCCTCACCACATTGGTAACTTTTGAATCATAAGGACCATGAAAGAAAGAAACTTATATGTATATGTATATTACATAATTTTAATTATAAGAATAATAAAATGAATTCACATATAGTATATACACTATATAATATAAACAGGTGGTGTATAAGGCATGTGTCCTACAGAAAAAAAGTGAGATGAAAATACCAAACTTCTTGTTCAGCATACTTCAAAACGCTATAACCTCCTGTATAATAAATTTACATCTATTATAATTCAACAATAGAGTCATTTAAATACTAAAAATGTTATATATGATCCCTTTATAACATTTAAAAACTCCCTTTTATCTATATTATTTATTTAAATCGTCAATTTTGGTTGTGAACTATATCATTTGTCCTGAGTTTTTTAGTTTAGTAGTTCGTTCGCTATATATTTATATTAGTTTCATAATTTAAAGAATATTAATCCTAATATAATTATTATATATGTATATATATGTATATATTTTTATTAAGTACATATTTTGAGTCATCTATAAAATTTAGAGATAGAAAGATGAATTACACCGTCCAGAGAGACAATAGGTCACACACACACATGAACATATTTTTAATTTTTATATGGATGGTGTGAAGTAATGGAAAATAAAAATTCACCATTAAAAGATTACTATTATATCATATATATTATTTATACTCATAAAATTATTCCTCATTACCATCCAAGTAAAATGTAAATGAAAAATAAATGACATCATTTCATATTGGTGGTAGTGCACACATATGCACGAGCAATGTTATAATACCCTAAAGGATTGGATAGTTTGAACGTAGATGCGATATTATCATTAAATAAGTATAATTATATCATTAAAATCATATATTAACATTAAAATCATCATAATTTCCATCCATTAAACATGGTGATGGTAAATTAATTGTATCACTATGTGGAGACAGTAATCCATACTTACGCACGAGAAATACTTTCACTTATCATTTGACAGAGAAGAGTGTTTATAAAGGTCTTTTAATAATAATAATAAAATTAATGTATATTTATGATATTTAATTTATTAATTTATGATTAATATAATATATTTAGAAGAGGTAAAGAAGAGTATAAAATAAAGTGACCAGTTAAGTTGACTACCTCTACTTTGAAATAACTCCTTAAGATCTCCTCTAAAGGGATCTCGGGTTGGTTTTTTGGGTTGACAAGAACCTCTCGAATATGTATAAGAGGGTTTATAAGGGAAATTAATATAGTTTAGTTGATTTTAAAGGCTAAATTTCATGTAAATATGTGAGGGAGGATGTGTCATTTTATAATTAAGGTGATAGGATCTTTAAGATTTTCTAAAAAGATTAACTTATAATAAATTCATTCTACAGATGAATTCCTAAAAAATGACTGTGAATTATAATATAATATTTTATAATGTTTTAATACCCCCAAAAAATATAATTTATACATTTTTTGGCGTAATTATAAACCTTATCATTTTGATTAACTCTTACCTGACCAATTTTAATTTTAACTATAGTTACAAATTTTCCAATATTAAAGGGTTTTAATTTTTACTCATAGGTATAAAATTATCCCATAAATGGTTCATTTATAAATTTTTTGACCATATAATATCCACCTTATATTATTTAAGTTTTTTTTAAATAGTTTAATAAAATAATATTTTGATAAAATATCATCATTTCCAATTTTGAAACTATTCATTTAATTTGACTTTAATAATAAAAAAATAAATTCAAATATAAAATTTTAATACATACCTAAAATGATATATTAGTATATATTTATTTATCAAATTAATTATCTCAAAAAATATCACTTAAAATATTCTAGTATCATTTATTTGATTTCTCCATTAATTGAATAATTTCTACGTTAGCACTGTATAAACATTTAAGAAATTTTTTTCTTCACTAAAAATAAAAAATAAATTATTGTGTTGAAGATAAATAATTTATATTTAAAGTGAATTTTTATAACAAAAAAATCCTCTAATTATCCCCATGTTAAAAATATTGTAATTATAAAAAATAAGAGTGACATTTTTTATTTTTCTTTACATAAATTATTATAGAGTTCATAAGCACATTCGAATGGAAAAAATGACATATAACCAAATATTTTATGATTATGGAATAAATTTACTCATAAAAAATCAAGTCAAGTGTTATAGGCATTTTATAGTCCTTGAAATATTATTTTTAACCCTTTATTACATAATTTACACTTTTACTATGGTAAAAAATTACTATGTTTACTATTCATAATGACTAAAAACAAAATAAAAATATTTTACAAAATCTTAATCAATTACTAAAAATAAATAATTCATTTTTAAAATTCAAAACACTTAAGTTTTAAATTTTAATTTAAAATCGAATTCGTGAAATGAAATGAAAAAAAATTTGTTCAGAAAAAATTCCCTTTTTGAATATAAAAGATTTTTATACTTCATTCAAGTGTTAAAATATTTTAACAAACCATAATTGGATTATTTTAAATTTATATTAACTTATTACATTTTAAAATTAATCCAAAATAGAATTTTACTTTATAATTACTTTAAAAAACACAGTTTTCAATAAAAATTATTATTTTCCACTATTAATTGAAAAAAATAATATTTTCCAAAAAATATAAAATTTTCACCATATGATAATTTTTATAATATAATTTAAAAATTAATTTCATTTTTTGAAATAAATATTCAATAATTTCCATAAATATATATAATGTTTCCTCACAAAAAGTAATAAATATAATTTTTGAGAAAAACTTATTTTTGGAACATAAAATTAATTTTCTAAAAAAATTGAGTTCTTATTTATAAACCCTAAATAAATAAATTTATATTTATTGGAAAATTTATTTATATATTTCATAATTTAGTTAATCCTATTCATACCTTTAAATTAAATGGATAGGAGATAACTCTCACATTAAATAATAATATTTTGATAGTATATCATTATTTTTTTATAATCATTATTGTGAGTAACAAAAGATATAAAATTAATAAACTTATTTAAAGATAAATATAGTCTAAAATCTTGGGGTGTTACATCCCCCATTAAATAAATTTCAACATCATAATTTGTCTCGGTCATCAAAGGTTATTATATAATTATTTTTTTCAAAACCCATATCATACAAAAGAATAATAAAACTTACTCTTATAATGTGGGAATGATAATTTTAAAGGTCACTATAAAAATATGTTTTAAAATAGGATAACATTACTAGGAAGTGAAAATATAGACATGGAAGAGAAAAAAATACCGAAAGGATTAATAAATAGTGATAGAGACCATGGTCATGATAAAGTTAACTCTAAAAAAACCATAAATATGTGATTGGTTAAAATAACATTGATTTCTAGTTAATAAAAGAAAATGGATAAAATTTTATTTCAAGGTAATTTTCCTAAAGTTGGGGGATTATTTTACTATCCATATAAAGTAATCGAGAAAAAAAACTTCCTTGATTTTTTTCCATGCCATCAGCATAGTCACATCCTTTGGTTGTGATCCAATTTATTTCCACTTCAACTGTTATGATAGGAAATGTATATTTGACAATAATTTCTTAAACTTTAACCACTTTTTAGTTAATCATAAGATCTAAAATTCATTCCACCAGCCTCTAAATATTTTCCAAAAAAAATACTTAGTACAGGTTATCTAATATGCTAAATCATAATTTAACCTCATACAATAATATCCAAAGGTCAACCTAGTCCATTCCACAAGTAGTTAACATTAAATATCCTCAAAAATAAGTGAGACTAAATTATAAAATCATGAAATTTAGGAACAAGGTCTCTAAACTTCCAAAATTAACTTATCATTAGTCCCCAATAAATTATCTCTTTATGTCTCTTATAAATACATTGATAACATTTTATCAAAAACTTGGCAATAACATGAATCACTATAAAAACTTAATTAAAACAAGAATGATTCCAATAATTCACTCTCCCCTTATTCCTTAAATAAAATATTATATTATCTAATATATTTCATAAATCAAAAAAGCAGTGAAAACCTCTATGAATTACTTTTCCATCAAATCACCTAAAATTTTCAAGGTCAGAAATACAATCCCATTTACTTTTTAAATACCAATCTTTTTATAATTAAAAAAAATATTTATTTACTCAAAATTGTGAATATATTATGGTTTATATTTCACTTATTCATGTGTTGTTCAAAAATATCACTTTACCACTAAATCACTTTTCTTGGTTACCATTACCATTGAATATATTCTTTGAAATCCTTAAAGAAAAATTACCATAATATAATCATTATTAATTCATGATTATTATAACCATAATACCATTGATAAAAAAATTCAAAAATATAATTCTAGAATTCTAAATTCATAAACACATCAATAATACCTCTTCTTTCTTAAAACATTTTCCATGATTTGTTATCTTATTCCCTAATACTTCTTTCCATCAATATGAAATATAAATAATTTCTTAAGATTCATCAATCTCAATTTAATCTTACTTCTTATTTTAACATAAGAAATATTGTTAAAACAACCCATACCTTTAATAATTTATTCATAGTCTCTTCATCACCATTAGTAAAAATATTAGTCATATGACCTTGATGAATTACTTAAAGAGATTTCTCTATAGGACACCAAATTTTAGAATTCTCATTCTTTTCACATTTAAATCATTCAACCATCAATCGTACCTTATGGAGACCATTATTCTCATCCATTTTATTTATCTTACTTTTTATTTTTTTTGAGATGTTACATGATTTGTGTCCTTATTTTTGATACTCTAAACTTCTTCTCTTTCCTCCGAGACATTCACATGAATGCATATAATGATTGTAGTCTGATTTATATTATGATATAAATATATTTACCCTATTAATTAGACCAATATATATGTTCCAACCATCAGATAATTAAAAACATAAATATGTGAGCCATAAGATCATAACGCATTTATAATATCAGAACCCATTAAAAGAAAGAGGTTTCTTAAATATTTCATCCTAGAATAACCTATGGAAATGTAATGAGTTTCATGAAACTTTACTCATAGCATAACCCATGGAAGAGAAATGGGTTTCATAAATATTTCATCATATCATAACCCATGGAATATAAATGGGTTTAATAAACATTTAATCATAGTATAACCCATAGAAAAGAAATGAGTTTCATAAACTTCTATTTATCATAAACATAAACCATCCATAGAAAACATAAAAAATGGTATTATTGAATGATATCACTATTATATAATAAGTGGAATAATGTGTTTCTTTACTTTGATGAAATGAAATATTAGTAAAATATCATTAATTCTTTTTTGATAAAAATAAACCTTCAATATTTGAAATCACTTATTTAAAAAACCACACAATTATAATAGAAAATATTTTAATTGAAAAAACATTGTAAACTTGTAAAAAATTCTTTAAATAATTGAGTGGTATTGATGGCTATAAGATCCATTCATTATTTATAAGTTAAAAAAACACTCCTTTTATATTCTTTTCCAAAAATTCACAAAGTACCTCATTTGTAAAATGAAGAAAATTTTCCTTTTTATTTTTTTATAAAATGTCCAAAATGGGTAAAAAATAATTTAATAAATCATAGCGTAATTTTAAATACCTTTATTAAAATATTTTTGGAAAACATGGATATGGAAGAAAAAGGTTTTTCAAATGATGAGAGGAATAAAGTCCCTTTTCCTTAAAAACATATTTTTAGTCTCCGGAGCACATAATGTATGAAAAATAAAATGAAAAAAATTATAATGAATAAATAAAAAAAGGAGGATAATGTTCATAAGTTCTCTTGAGAGATAGATCATAATATTTTATCATTGGAAACTTAATCATAAATAATCTAGATGAACAATGAGATCGTAACATAACACCCTTACCACTTTAGTAACTTTTGAATTATAAACCCTATGAAATAAAGAACCTTAGATGGATATGTATATCACATAATTTAAATGAGAAGAGTCATAAAAGATATTCATGGGTAGTATATACACTGTAAAAAACAAACCAGTGGGGTCTAAGGCATTTGTCCAACAGAAATAAATGGTTGTGGAAAATCCCTTATCTTGAGTTCCCCTTGCTTCATAATAACTCAAACCCCATGCATAATAAATTTAATTTTATTATAATAATATAAAAGATTAATTTTAATACTTATAATTTCATATATCATCCCTTTATAACATTTCAACACCACATTTATAAATAATTATTTTGTTAAAATCATCATTTCTGGGTATTAACTGTTTCGTTTATCATGAGTATTTCAGTTGATTAGTTATGGTACATGTATATTTATCTTTTTTCAATCCCATAAAAAATATTAATCATGATATTAATATAAAATATATCAATTATACATAAAGTTATAGTAATTTATAATATATAGAGATAGAAAAATGAATTACACCATTCATGGAGATGGTAGGTCGTGCGTACACATGAAAACTATTTTCATTTTTTGATGGAAGGACTGAAAGAAATGTAAATAATAAATAAAATTCATATTATAATTATTATATCATATATATCATATATATTCATCAAATTAATCCCCATTACCATACAATTAAAATGTTAATGAAAATGGAATCACATCGCATCATGGAGGTGGTTGTCCACAGATACGCTTGAGCAACATTATCGTTTCCAAAAGGATTGGATGGTAAGAATGTAGAAAAAAATTATGATTATATATATATAATTAAGTTTTAAATATCATTTATAAAAATTAAATCCATAAAAATACACATCAATAAAAAATGGTGATGAAAAATGAATTGTATAGCTACGTGGAGACGATAAGCCGTACGTACACAATATCGATACTTTCACTTCTCATTTGAGGAGGAAGGGGGTGTATAATGGTGTTTTCAAAATAATAATAAAACATAAGTATATTTAGGATAACTAATTTATTAATTTATGATAAATAACAAATATTTAGTGTTGATAAATAAGATTATAAAATAAAGTTATCAGTTAAGGCGATTACCTCTTCTTTGAAATAACTCGTTTGGAACTCCTCTAAAGGGCTCAAGAGTTTATTTTTTGGGAATTAAATAACTTCTAAAATGCGGTTTGGGATGTTTTAAATGTATATTAGAATAGTTTTTTCATGATATAATGTTCAATGTTTTGTAAATAAGTGATGTAAGAGGTTCTCTTTTATAATTTTGGTGAGGGGCATTTTTGGAATTTCCCACGGGGTTAAATTATAATAAATTCCTTTTTTAAAAAAATGACTCTTAATGGATAGGGATTATAATATGATGTATTATAAAGTTTTAATACCATAAAACAATTGAATTTATACATTTTTTGAAGTAATTTTTAATATTTTTATTTTTATTTTTATTAACCTTCACCTAACCAATTTTAATTTTAACAATGGTAACAATTTTATCAATATTAAAGTGTTATAATTTTTACTTTTAAGGTGAAAATTGTCCCATAAATGGACCAGTTATAACATTTTATACTATATAATAACTATCTTCTTTTATTTAATTATATTTACAACTTATAAATAATTTAATAAAATATTTTTTTTGTAAAATATCATTATTCTCAATTTTGAAACTATTAATTTAATATGACTTTAATAATATCAATACGACAAATGAAAAGTGAATATAAAATTAAATACACACCTAAAATGTAATATTAATCTATAAATTTCATGTATCTAATTTTTTATCTCAAATTTTATTACTTTTAATATTTTTAATATCATTTATTTGATTTTTCCATCAATTGAATATTTACTTTTTAGCGTTGTGTAAGAATTTAAAGTAAATATTTCATCTCTAAAAATTAAAAATAAATTTTCATATCAAATATGATTTATTTATATTTAAAATTAATATCTATTACTAAGTACATCCTCTGTTTATCCCCTTATAAAAAATATCATAATTATTAAAATTAAGAGTGAGCCATTTTTGACTTTTTTACATAAATTATTATAAAGATCATAAAAACATCCAAATGTCAAAAATGACAGTATAACTGAAAATATAATTATTTTGGAGGAAATTAACTCATATAATAAAATTTATTCTAGTGTTAGGGTCATTTTTACTCCTTATCATATTATTTTTAACCATTAATTACCCTATTCACCGGTTTACCGTGGAAAAAATTGATAACATTAATATTCATTGAAACTAAAAAGAGTAGTAATATATTTACCAAATTTATAACCTTTTATTCATAATATGTAATCAATTTTTCACAATTTAAAATACTGAAGTGGAATTAATTAATTTAAAATCATACTAGTGAAACACAATGAATTATTTTTTGAAAAATAACCTTTTTAAATATAAACTGTTTTTATATTTTATTCAAGTATAAAAATATTTTTAAAAAACAAAAATTTTTTATTATAAATTTAAAGTATATAATTAAAATTTTAAACTAATCCAAGATAGAATTTGACTTTATAATTACTTTAAAATAAAATAAAATTTTAAATAAGAATCAGCATTTTTACAATTCATTAAAAAATCATAATTTTTGGAAAAATATCTAATTTTCACCATAATATAATTTATATATTATATTTTAAAAAATTATTTCTATTTTATAAAATAAATTTTCAAAATTTTCCAAAAATAAATTATATTTTTTTCTCATAAGAAACAATAAAAATCAATTTTGATAAAATTGTATATTTGGAGCCTAAAATGAATTTTACAAAAAACAATTGAGTGTATTTTTCTAAGTCATAGATCAATAAATTTTATTTATTAGGGCCTTTATTTAAATATTTCATAATATAGTTAGTCCTATTCACTCCCTCCAATTTAACAGCTTAGTGATAACTGCCACTTCAATGAATGATATTTTAATAGTATATAATAATTCTTTTAAACTTGGTTTTTTGGGTAATGCCAGCTATCGAAGAAATAATATTGTTTCAAGGGATATATATTCTAAAATATTTGGGTCTTGTATTTCAAGTGATGAATTGAAAAATCCAATTGAATGAAATCCAACCTACAAGGTAGAGGAGGTTGAATTTATTTTTGTGATTGTTGACTCAGTTATTTTTACACAAATGAAGAAATATTTTTTAAATGAAACAATCAAAATTCCTAATTCTGAATCCTAAATTTTTCAAGTCTGCTTTATAATTTCTTCTTTTTTTATGCTTTTCATATCATGAGTTCCTTATTTCTCTCATATTTTTTATTCTTCCAATATAAATATTTATCATCAATGTTTGGTCGTTCCAGTATATTTAATAGTTACCTTGGTTGTTTGGAGATTTTTTCTTGGTCAAAAAACAATTTTTTGTTGTTGTTTTCATGATATTTTTTATCTTTATATGACACTAATTTATCCTTACTAATGTTTTGGAACCCTATTAAAAAATTTCTAAGTAGTTGGATTTCATAATGAATAAATTTTATATTTTCAATGAAATCTATAAAATTTTAGGCATCATTCTTGAGGAATTATTTGCATGAAAAATAAAAATATATTGAAAATCGAATAAAAAAAATTATAAATATATTTTAAAAAATATGAAAAGGAAACTTGTAATCTGGTGAGTGTTGTCTTCGAAATTTGACGTTGAATGTTCCTAAATCTATTTTTGTAGATACATGATATTTATAAAACAAATAACTTAGAGCCCATAATACATGAAATATATGTAAACTATATAGCTAGTAAAAAAGAAAACAAATGCAACGGAGAACATAATAAAGTGAGAGTTTGATTAAAATGAACATTTTTTTAACCAAAAATTATTTAATCAAATATTGAAAGTCCTAGGATAAGGGAGCTACAAGTTCCTCAAGTGTTATGAAACCCATATTTTATTAGGTTGGATCATAGTTTTAAAAATTATGAGCTAAAACTATCATATATGTGAATCCTACCCACATTTAATGGAATTTCTAATGATGAATATCTATCCTCCATTTGTAATTTTTTATATATAATATAACAATTTCCTTTACAATTAATTTGTAGGGATGCGATAAAAATTAGATTGTTCCTATCCCCTGTTAAGGGTAATAGTGGAAACTGTTTTTTTATTTATAAAAAACCTTTTTTAAGTTTGTTAATAGGGTTGTGATTCATTTTTATTGAAAATTAAACAAAAAATATTCACGGGAGAAATTAAAAATAAAAATAGTAGTTTCCTTTAAGTGGATGGAGATCCTTTACATGAGTTCTGGGGTAGATTTAGGTACATTATTAGGTAGTGACCTCACTACTAGGTTTCTTAACTTTTCCCCATGAATATATTTTATAAATGTTTTCATCCTTTGGTTATAACTTTTTCAACTAATCATTTTGAGGAAATTACTGTGTCAAAACTATTGAAGAGCTTAAGAAAATTTACAATACTCTATATCTTAACTCAAAAAAAAACATTCTATCAGAAAAAGAGTTAATAGCATGGGGGTGTAACACTGATACCTGGATTTAATTAAAATCTCAACTAGATAAGATTAAATACCATCATAAATCCCCAATAAAAAAAAATTACACAAAAAAATGTCTCTGAAGTGGGTAGTGAATATTCAAACCAGTCCCTTAGAGAGAATAAAACTCAATGTGGAATGTTTGAGCACACTAAAAAAATACTTCATGAAATTTGACATTATTTCCTAATTACATGAAAATGTTAATTTTATATTATATTATACTAAGATACAATCTAATGATAACTAATTTTCATATAATTAAAGTCTATCTTTTGGAACAACCCCAATATGTCCTGGAAAGTTCAAGGATTTCTTAGAAAACCTACTACCCATGGTTACCAAAATCAGTTCAATCTAAAATTATAAAATAAACTTATGGATGAGTTTTTTAGTTTTAATGAAGAAATAAGGGATATGTTCAATAGTTAATTGGAAGGTTTGACTCAAAAAAACCTAATTTTTATTTAAATAAAGAACACCATAATTCAAACGAAGATTAAATTGATGCTACAATGTATAAATTGTAGCTATAAATAGGGAATTTGGATAGATTATTTCACTAAATATAGAATCTTATGCGTCCAATAACCACAAAAATCAATAAGAGGGATAATTTAATTAGTGTTACAACTATAAGTGGTTTTTAGACACAATAAGGGGAGAGAAATTACCCTAAGAATGTACAAACTGTAAATTTTAATGAATTTGTATCTCAAAAACTGGGTAATAATTAATCTATAATTATGGATTTTGATACTAGAAATGAAAAAAATCATGCTATTACCCTAAAAAACAAGTAGACAAAGAATCAATAATGAAGAATAATAAAGGGAAATAGAAACTTAATGAATAATTTTGGAGATTGATCATCATTTTAAAAACTCTTACCCACCCATTCAATTCCCTGAAAAATTGAAAAAAAGAGAGAACCGATACTACTCAAGTTCCTTGGGATCTTAAGTATTCTATAAGTGAATATTATGTTCCTTAAATACTTGATTTAGATTCTATCATACATGGAATCTCTAAAAAAAGTACCTGAAAAAAGAAAATTTTAGAAAATATTTCTATATGCATCATTAAAATAGTGTGTAGTGTTGTCCTTCTTAATAAGAACCCTCAAAAACTTATATATCCTTGAATGTTTTTCATAACATTAACCTTAGGGAATAGTGTCCATCTAAATTATATTTATTAATTTGGGGAAAACATAAATCTAATCCCTTTCTCACTATTTCAATAGTTAATATTAGGAGAAAGACAACCCACTGATGTTATCCTTCAATTTATTAGAGAAATATCTTAGGCACCCCATAAGAATTTTTGATGACCTTATATTTCTAGTTAAAGAGATGTTTTTTGACAACTGACTTTCTTATTTTACATATGAAGTGTGATAAGGGGTTCCTTATCATCTTGGTATAAAATTTTGTATCCTTATGTAGGAGCTATCATAAATGTTTCTAGGGGAAAATTGATTTCAAATTTGGGTGAACTAATTTTAGATTTTAATGTCTTTAAAAATTTACAAGAACAAAAATTCAGAGAATAATTGTTTAAGGGTTGAGTTTTTATCATATAAGGACCCATTTTATAATTTTTAAGAATAATTGGACAAATTATTATTGGTTTAAGATGTTCATTTAGAAATTGATATTTAGTCTCCCCAAAACTTTAAATATGTTAAAGATAATAATATGGAAAATTTTCTATAGATGGATAGTAGGTATCCTTCAATTGAGTTGGGTATTTTAGAAGATTAATTACTCTATTTCAAAGCTTAATTAATTATTGGGAGAGATTAACGATATAATTTTT
This sequence comes from Viscum album, assembly GCA_963277665.1. Lineage (NCBI taxonomy): Eukaryota > Viridiplantae > Streptophyta > Magnoliopsida > Santalales > Viscaceae > Viscum > Viscum album. The sequence continues at coordinate 1,973,668,636 of OY728151.1, forward strand.
CATTCAAATAAATCAGTATATTACTGTGATAAACATGATGGAGAACTCTATGAATATTTTAATGATTTTCATAGGCATTTGTTTTTAAATATAGTATGAGTTAAAGAGCAATAAGCTGTCAACATTAGATAGAATTCAGGAATATTTAATTCAGCATTTGAAATTCATAATATGTCCACTTTTTACACTGAATTTAAGAAACACGATGAAGACATTGGCCAAATCAGACCAAGATTATTCCATCTAGTCAGGAAACAAAATAACATGAACTTAAACCACTTAATTATGACTTGAAATGTTCATTTTTGGGTGATAATGCATCATCACCTATCATTACCTCTTCTGAAATAGGTAAATTCCCAGAAGAAAAGATTTTATATGTCTTGAAGAAGTTAAAAAAAACCATAGGTTTGATCATAACTGATTTTAAAGGGATCAAAAATTTATTTTTGGTAAATGGGATCACAAAGGAATCTAACCACAATCCAAGGGTTGAGGTGTAAATGAGTATTAACCCAAACTTAAAAGAGGGCGTGATCGAGAAAGTGATTAAGATCCTTGATGTTGGAATTATGTATTCCATTTATGATAGCGTTTGGGCCTATCCTGTCTAATTTTTTCTAAATAAAAGATGTTTCACTATTGTGACTAAGGAAAAAAATGAACAAATTCATGTTATAAAAGAAAATAAGTGGAGGTTTTTATTTATTATAGAAAAATAAACTTAGTTATGAGAAATTATCATTTTCCAATGATATTATTACACCAAATGATTTAGAGGTTTGATAAGAATGAATTTTTCAATTTTTTTGATGGCTATTATGGTTATAACCATTTCCCTATAGCTCTATAAGATTATGAGAAAACTACATTCAGTTTTACCTTTGGTTACTTACTTACCGTTGAATTGCCATTGTATTATATTTTTTTATGAATATTTTTAAAAGATGTATGATGTAATTTTTTTAATATATTGGGATAATAATAGAGGTGTTTATAGAAGGATTATACATTGTTGGAAGTACTTTTTAATGATTTTACATAATCTAGAACTTACTTTATGAAGGTTTGAATCAATTAATCTTGTTCATAACTAAGAGAAATTTCCATTCAGGGTTGCAAATTTTATTTTTAGGCCATAAAGTATCTAGCAGTGGTATATATGTTGATAATGAGAATATAAATTTCATTCAAAACCTTACCCAACCAAAAAATGTTAAAAGCTATAGAATATTTCATGGTTATGATAGTTTTTACCAATGTGTTATAAAATATTTTTGAGAAATCCCTAATATTCTATACCCACATTTGTTAAAAGACACACCCTTGGTGTTTTATAACATTTTTTAGAATCATTCAATCTTATTAAATTGAAATTAATATTTTATATCATCATCAATACAACCAATTCAAAATTTCCATTTTAGATTATGTGATGTGCAAGTTATATGTATATGGTAGTAGTTTCAGCCTAGAGGAAAGATAAAAAATTTCACATGGTCTATTATGAAAATTAATTTCTTAATAATGCCTGAAGAAAATTACCCCACAACTATGAAAGAGATATTGAATATTGTGTTTTATTTAGAGAAGATTAGGAATTACATGATAAGATCCAAAGATATATTTTTTACTAACCATTCTACCTTGAAATACCCTTTATCTAAAAAATAAAAAACCAATGATCATTAAAGGTAGATATTTTTGATTTAAATGGTTTATAATTTGTGGGAACATTTTCATCTTCTCATAAGAATGAGTATATCTTAGTGGTTGTAGATTATGTTTCTATGTGGGTTGATACTATGTAACTTATTAATATTTAAGCATCTAATATTGTGCAATTCATTAAGAATAATATATTTTCTCAACATTTTTTGTGACCAAATATTTTGTCATAAACAATGGTAAAACTATTAAAAATTATAAGTTAAATTAATTGATGTAAAATGATGGGTTTGTTTAGAAAAATAGGAACTTATAATCATTCAAAATATAGTTGTCAAGAAATAATTTTTAATAGGGAGCATAAACATATTTTAGAGAAAACTATATCAAACTCTAGAAAGGAGTGAAATTTGAAGTTGGATAAGGCTTTATGGCCATATAGAACTATCTTTGAAGCTCTTATAGGAATGTATCCATATAGAATCTTGTTTGAAAAAAATGGTATTTTACTATGGAGTTTCATCATAAATCCTTTTGGGTAGTTAAAAACATAAAATTTTGTTTTAAATTTCCTAGTGGCATAATATTACTAGAGATTACAAAACTTGATGAGATTATAAAATAATCGTATGAGAATTCTAGGATTTATATGGGAAATATTAATGATTTTCATCACTTAATAATCCAAAAATATATACATTATGTCTAGTTAGATATTGTGTTTTTTTAATTAAAAAATCATAACTTTTCTTATAATGATTAAATACAAGTGTCACAAAAACTTAAATATCCTTGTTGTTAGTTATTTGATCCTTAGAGATGGTTGGGGAGGAGAAATAACATTTATCAGTTAATGGAGAAAGATTTAAAAACTATTTTTTAAGGAAGAAAAAGGGTTTGGTTACCATATTTAGGATAGAACATTGATCTTTCATTGAATCCTAACCGAAGACAAAATATTCAGTGCTTCTTGGCAGTCAACCCATAGTCATTCTTGTGGCTTTGATTTTATAATTTTTATGAATAACTTTTTTGGATATATATTTTATTCCATGCTTTATATATTGAGTATAATTATAGAATTTTCTTTCTATTAAGAAATAATAATGGTGATTTTATTTCAAAATAATAGGATAATAATATTTTCTTTCTAAAGTCCAAAGAGAAGTTACAATTAAGAGAAACTCCAAGACACTATCTCCTTCATCTAAAATTTGGTTACTTCTATGATTTAGAATTAATTTCCTTATATATCACTCTATTATTTTAATTCTATTGGTTATGAATTTGGATAATTATAGGATTATATTAAGGGTTAAATAAGGTAAGTGTACTTGGATATACTAAAAGAAGGAAATATTCCTTAATTAGGGAAGTTTTTCTTTGAATTTTTACTTTATTCTTCAAATTTCATATTTATATAAAATTTTTCATCCTAGTTGTCTGATATTTTTGAAATTTTTACTATTTACTAAAACTAAGTGTGGGAGGAAATTCTTTAAATTTATTGAATAATTTATTGGTTCTACAATTTCCTTTGTTATTTTGAAAATATTTATAAATCAATTGGTACCATTCTTCACACCATGAATATATATTTAGTTTGCTTAAAAATAATTGAACAAATTCAAAAATACAACTTCTTTCTATAAAATATTTCTTACATACTAATTTACATGGTATTTTTTGAAATTATTTTTGTTTTGTTATTTAATAAAAGGATTGTGAAATTATAAATTTGATTTGACAAATTTTATGAGTTCTGGAGAACCTTATGTATGAGCTTTATTATAACCCCCCAAAACATGGTTTTGTATTATTAAAAGTTTGAATCTGGTTGAGGTAAAGTTTCTTATATTTTTCTCTCACCTTATGATTCAAAATTCAGGTAAATATTTAGTTCTAAGTGTGGGTGGGGTATCTAATTTGATAAAATATATTTCATGATTTTTCACATAAGTTACCACTAAGTTTTTTCAAATTTTTTTGAATTTAGTATAATATTTTCATTTTTAGTGGTTGAAAATGTCTCTTAAGTTTTAAGTTTGTAATTCCAATTTGGGTTGGTAAATCTATTTTACCTTATGTATTTAATTGGGAGATTCATTTGATTACACTCTTAGAACAACATGGTTTTGATAAAATTTTGGGATAATGTTTTATAATGGTTATTGACATTGATATTTATAAATTTTAATTATCCTAGTAAAATATGTATCCAAAAAGATTATGAATTGAAAATCATTATCCAAGTTTATCAATTTATTCTATAATGTTATACTATTGGATGGTTTATTTATTCTGTGATTTTAATTAATCTATTTTTCCTAATCGGCGGTGATTATAATAATTCTACGTTTACAATTTATTAGTATATGTTCACCTAGAGGTAAAGAAAAATTTGAATATTTTTTTTGAATGAAAAATGAAATGTGTTTAATCCTTTTCATGAATTTTTAATTAAATCATTTTTTAAATCATTAAACAAAATTTTCATTGAAACCATTTCATTTTAATATGGAAGCCACTTTGTAAACTTATGAGAGTCCATATGAAAAATCCATTTGATAATTGAATCTTTGTGGTATTCTAGTTTTTCAATATTAAGAAATATTTTCTTCCAATAAATTTATAAAATATATTTTTTAAGGAAATTTGTTTTTCTATTTTTGAGGGAATTTTACGTGGACCCTATTTTATTTATGTTTTCTATATATTTTTATTTATATTTTTTAAATTTTTTTGATAATAAATAATATTATGAATCTTTATTATCTTGGATGTAAAATAAAATTCTTTAAATTCTTGTATAAAATGTTTATATTTTGGTATTTAAGTCATTAAATATTTTCCTTATTAATATTTATATCTTTTTCAGAAAAAAATTATTTTTTAGGTTTGAATAGAATCATTATTTTCAAAAAACACTATATGGATGTTTTGAGTGTTGAATTTAAATTTTTTAATTATATACATCATGTGTAATGAGAAACTATCCGAGGTTATAAATATTTATTTGATTTTATGTGTTGAAATAAATTTATTTTTTAATTTGATTCATTTTCATTAAATTTTGGTTTTTGTAATTGTGATTATCCATGCCAATTTACCATGATGTAATATCAATACACCACTTCAAACTGCCACACATTGAATATCAACCTACCACAAGTACTAATTAAAAGAAAAATGTAAAAAGTGAATTTTAAAGTGAATGTAACATGAAAATTTATCCTACAATGTGCCAATATGTGTTATGAAGAGGCCAACTAACAATGGAAATAAAAATTTGGAAAATTCCTAAATCTACTATAAGAGAAGTTTTCATGTAGGATTTTTTGTGATCTCGAGTCACTATACTAGAAAATTTACATACCATGAACTTATCCTATCATAAGAGTAAGTTCATAATCTACAAGAAGTTTTCTAACTTCCATGAGCCTAACTTAACAGAAGAATCCAACTTTCCGGGCATATTCATGGGTGAATATAATGTAAATTATACTTACCATGAATATAATAAGATAAATAGTACATATGATACTTATTATTTTTAGACAAAATAAATTGGATTTAGAATATGTGTATGATTCCAAAGATGAATGAAGATATTCTAATAGGGGTCAAGAAAAATTTAACCTACCCTATGCTTGAATATACTAAAGATGAAGATGGTATATGAGTCTGAATTTATATATGATCTTGAAGGAAATATGAAATTGGGAGTGACTTGAATGAGATGATTTGAAAACTTATATTTGAACAAACAATGATGAGTATTTATTTAAGGATACTCAAAAAATTGTTTTAAGTAAGATCAATCTATTGAAATCATTCTACTAAGAGAATATTTTTTGTCCAAAACCATTGGTTATGCTTGATTCCATGTTGAATTGATGATATCAATCCTATGATTGATAAAAAAAGGAGTGGGTAGGATTGGAAATGATATCATCGTGAGATCAATTCGATTTTATGGGATTGAGGAGGAATATTTATTTAAGCTCTTCTTCCCAATTTCAATTGAACAAAGACCAAAGGTAGGTATAAGACTATGGTCACATTCAATGTTTGTTTGTTCCCAATTTTATAAAGAGATATGTTGGTATAAGGAGAATCAATAAATAGATTTCATAGTCACTATAAGATCACTATAACACATCAATACTAAAATCTGGTGAGATGCCAATCTTGGCCAAAATTGAAGCAGATAAAAGCAATTTTAGCTGAGCCAAAAAACATAGAGTACTTATGAGAATTACTAATGAAGATTCAGGATTTATAAAACTTGATCACTTTGTGTTTTCTTTATTATTGGTTTTTGAGGTTTTTGGGTATCTAGTACTCTCCATATCTATGGTTTCGAGTTCATGGATTACAAAATATTTTTTTCATGATGAAATACCAATGTGATGTATTTGTTATTTGAAATAATAAACGATGACATATTTTGATCCACTCAGAATTTATATATGAATTACGACTGAGAACTATTGAAAATTTCCAAAGAAAGCCACATAAAAAATGAATGGAAAACATCGAAGGAGGTTTATAATCTATGGGATGGTCTGAGCACTGGAACATGGAGAAGTACGAGTTCATTCTGGACCAAAATGTTACATCTAGAGACAAGGTTTACTTTTGATGAGTTTTGGGTGTACGAATGGTGGTATCAAGTCTATGTAATTGTTATTCTAGGTGATGAAACACTTCATAAGGTTTCTTGAAATATCAACACCACATAAAGGTATTGAATAATTTTAAATACTAATAAGGGTATCATGCCATATCACTCACATAAAGGTATTATCAAAAGGAATCTCTACTCCATAAAGGTTCAAATCAATGTTATTAAATCATGAAAAATCTTCTAGAATGGTACCCATTCATTAAACATCTATATTGGGGAAATAGAGATCCCATTTATTTTTGAATCTTGTTAAAATAATGTTGATGTATGTTGGGAATATTTTTAATCTTGAAGAGGAGTATTTGGGAACTAATATATTTTGGATAACATGAAAGTAATAATGATTACTGAGAAATATTTGTGCTTGTGGGTCAAATTAATTTTGTTGGATGGGTTCATCATGATCCACATAAAGGTGATTGTAAATAATGAGGGTTTCTACAAATAGGATATGGATTTAAAGACTGATGTTGATGTTGGTAGTGATGGATATGATTTAGGAGTTGGTGCATGACTCAAATGATAAAATTCATACATTGAATATGAGGAATAATCAAATAATTTAAGGAATATCAGTGAAACACATCAAAATTGTATTGAATCTTCGGCTGAGAGTTCTAGAATATCTAGAGAGATACGAGAGTAATGGAAGCCCAAATGATATGAGAAAAAACTCAATCATGACTGAGATATCTAGGGAATATATTTCATTTTATTTCTCTTTCTTTTATTCTAATTAAAATTTCTTATTTCTTTTGTTTATTTATATTTAATAATTGTCTTGCTAAAATATATATTTGGGAATTATATCGATTCATTTTCAATTTTTTACTTTTTTCATGTCAATTTTCAAATGTTAAGTTGTATTTATATGTATTAGACTAAACTAATTCAACATACTAGTTTTGGTAAACTCATCTTCTCTTTTATTACAATTTATTGAATTTAATAAGTGAAAAACTACAGAATCTAGTAGATTGCACGTCAAAATTCTTGAAAGAGGAGGTTAGCTTTAATTTTCTGATTTTTGACTCCATTATATTTCCATAATCAAAGAAATATATATGAATCAAAACAATAAAAATAATTCTTTCCTAATCATCTACTTCTCACTAATCAATATTTTTTTTGAGAGTTACATGTCAAATATTATTATTTCCCTCTAATTTGTCCTTCTTTTGACAAAAAAATTATAATAGCAGTTCCTTTATTCTTTCTTGTTTGATAGTTACCCATCTTTTTTTGAGTTTTTTGTCATAGTCTGCACACAAATTTGGTTATTATTTTCTTATTTTGTTTTTTATCATAGTTAACACAAAAATTTCACTTTCCTTATGGTTTAAAACACTATTAACAAATTTCTATGTTGTAAATAAGTTTTAAAAATATTTTTCGATATTTTTAATGTAATATATCTGTAGTACAAAATGGTCTAATTAATGTATTTGAATAATTTTTTAAACTCATCGAACTTCTATGTTTTCATCCTTAATTAATTAGAGATGAAAAATTTAAAGATCTACATTTTGAGATGGATTTAAAAAAACAATTTTTGAAATAGGTGATATTTTTTAAACTCTATATATTATCTATGGATTTAAAGAAGGACTTTATGGATAAGACATATTCCAAGGGAGGTTTAGGGGTTAGTATCATACAATCTGGTGGAAGAAAAATTGAGGGATCTTATAGTGGATGGAAGAAATTTTTCGAAGAGAAAAGTAGGGGTGGATCCTTCTAGGGAAGTCTAGGTGGGGGTCACCCTCCAACACCTAGTACTAGAAGATAATCGGTGTGATGTTACCAATACTACTGTTCAGGATAAAAAATACTAATTTCATATATGATGGAAATAATTTTCATTTATAAGTCTTGTATGAATATATATAGTGATTTTATTGAACATATAATTCTAAGAGAATTGGCCAATGACCTCAGCATACTTATGTATCACATTATCAATCAGGTGGGTAGAAGATAAGGTGTAATTGAAAAACTATGGGTATACATAGAAAATGATTTTGGGGAATTATATAGGTTCAATTTCTAGCTAAATCCTTATCTAGATAGGGATTTTAGTACGAGGGTTATCTTTAGGGAACATGGAGGGTATATGCTGTAGTGTAGTATATCACTAATGTAGAAAAAGGTCCTTATAAAATTATAGATAATATTTTGGTGTCTCTCATACTTTATTTTTCTTTATTTCATACATAATAATCTCACACTTTTATATATGAGAAACTTGTATCTAATTTGTGGTTGAAAGTTGTGGTTTATTTAAATAATATGAGTATAGATACTTCTTTGGGAATGTTTTTATATAGAAGAAAAAAGTTTATACATTATGTTATTATGCTGAAAAATTATGGGTATATTTGGGATTTATTTAGCCTTAGTATGAATCCCTTTGATGTTATTATTTTTATAAACATGTTAACATTATTTTTAACCCATAGTGATTTTTTCTGATGTTATTCCTCTTTCCCTTCTTTGATTGGTGTTTAGGTTACTCTTATCAAAGTGTGTGAATTACTTATTGGTCAAGTGAGTCCATACTATAGGAACACATGAAATAATATTATCGAAATGGTTAGAATGATATCTAGGGAAGTTAAATCTAAGGGTATGACAATCACTAAATCTATAGTGGACCTTTTCAATGATTTTGTTCATGAAGATTCTTCAAGATTTTATAATAAAAGAGAGGTGGATTTTTTTAATTAAACTATTTCCTAGAACCAATCAAATTTATATTTCAAATTATCATAAAATTGAAAATGAGACATGGAAGAAAAAAATATAAATGTAATTTTTTCTAAATAGGGAATTTATTATTCCCAACCTTTCTCTTTAGTGGTCTCTCATTTATTTCTACTAAGAAAGGTGATGTGTTTTTATGGCTATATTTAATCTACTTATGATTGAATGGTGTGGCTATAAAAACCCATCTATTTCTTTTGGTAAATGATTTATTTGAAAAATTTAAAATATATAGGTGGTTTTATAATATGGTTTTGGCACATGTCATTTCAGGTCAAAAATCACTCGAACAATGCTCCAACAGGGTCAATATGTGACCACAAGCACACATCCTCAAATGTGAGAGTCTGTCACCAAATTATAAGAGTATATGATCAATGTTTTGGAGAATATAGTATATATATCACATTCACCAATAAAAATATATAACAAATAATAATCCATGATAGATAATTATACCATGACAATATAAAATTATAGCAAAATGAGATCACAATTAAATTAACATACAACATGCTATAGAAAACAAAAACATAGGTTTTAATGTCATATATATAAGAAGATCAACCACTAGGCCGGTCACATATAATAATAAATAAGAAATAATGTATAAAAGACAATACACTACCAACCCTTGGACTCACCTCAACACCATATTCAATACCTATCGAGATGATCTATCCCCACACACTATTCTATCTATGATTATACCATCAAAGAAAACATGAGGTTTACACATGAAATAGGGTGCCCATGTATCGTGGGAAAAATATATATTAGTAGGTTATCACCAATTAACCCTAATATACCCCACCATATAAAATTTTATGCACATGGGAAATAAATAAACAAAAAATGTAACTAGTAAAAAGTATGCATGTTGGGTCATCGATTGTTAACCAGGAAGCCATGGAACTCAAACACAGTTGGTTTATCCAAAGATAGAAGAAGTAATCACATCGCATCAGGAAACCTAAAAAAAACCCTATTATATAGGGTAAGTTGGTGTGATACATCTCAAACTTTAACCTCTCTATATGGGAAGGGCCCCATACTACACCTCAACCACATCCTACAAAGTTTGGGCCTCTGCTATCTCACTTAGGGTTGAGCCCTTCATGAAAACTCAACCTCTTATCTCTCTTAGGGTATGCCCTATGACCAAAACCTAATTATTTAAATATCACTTAGGGAATGCAATAACACCATTTCTTAACTAATAACCTATAAATTAGTGTATAATATATAATAAATCTTGAATCATTCCCTATCGCTTATGGAATATCTCATACTGAACCGCACCCTATGTGATCTCACTCAGGGTTGGCCTCATACCATATCCTGAACAGTACCCTCTCAATAAGGGTATATCTCATACCAAATTCACCTTATTCATCACATATAATATATATTTTTTCACTTCAAGGTTTATTAATTAAGTAGTCCCCAAATCCTAAAATAACATGCTAACCTTGGCTCTCACTACTAGGGCTCTTGATACCATAATCCAACATGTCATCTGTTCATTACATATCCATATAACAACTTGCTTCTAGTAATGCATATCCTAACCCACAACTTAATGTATTCATCATTATCGAACTATCCTCACTGAACAATATTTTTTTCATGACTCAATATGTGGGGATGCAATACACTAAACCCATCGACATCCCCATCTCACCCATGAAAACATTCACTAGGTTCCTATAACCCAATTGGACATCATATTCCTGATAAAAACACATACAAATCACCCCTTGGTGATCCCATAAACCCAAGGCCTTCAATAAACTAAGTCTTAATGGCTTAATCAAACTCCCATTATATATTTCTTTGTTAACGTCCCAATCCCTATTTCTATGGACCAAGAAAATCTAGATGCACTCATTTCACTGAGAAAGTTGTTTTGAGACTATAAGAACACCCAATTTATCTAAAAAATTTATGGGTCACATCTCTTATCTCTTTTGGATAACTCTATAAAGACCTTTATCTAGAATAATCTCTCCTCCTCATGCCACACTAATCCCAAAGTAGTTATTATGATCCCTTCATGCACTCTGGATACTAACTAATATCAATGTTGTACTCCTAACCTTACATGATGTGTGTGACCATCTCATCTATCATCCCATGGCCTAAGGAAAACATGTATACCACACTATCCTGATGGAATAAAATATGGGCTATATAAAACACATCTCATTCCCAAGGATAATTCAGAGCCTCTCATGAACATAATCTGCATCCTCACCCACCTAGGTAGTAAGACACAGGGGGATTCCAAATCACTCAACATGGAATGGATCTTTACATTGAGCCTTGGAGACACTAAGACACAAAAAATCTTCTATTAGGGTGATATCATCCCCCGTCCATTTTTCATAACCAAAATTCTCATTCTGTCGGGCACAATAATACTTAAATAAGAATATGGATAACTATTAAAACCTACCTTCTTATTGGAGTTACCATAATTAATCCACAGTCATACAAGGATTGTCTAAGATGAATCCATATCATATCCATTCCTTGAGCCCTAATCTATCCAATAACAGTGAACACATGACTAATAACACAATCAAGGCCCATGGTCCACCCACAACATGTTAATGTGCCAAATAATTATCACATGACACCTCTTCATCTGCTAGTATCAATCAATTTCACCAAATTTGGAAAATAAATTCATCAAAAAATATTAAACATTTGAAATAGTTATGAACAACATGTATTCATTGTGCTTATATTTCCTCTATCCACTGCATGAAAAGACATCATTTCTCAGGATGATTCCACCATGCTCTGATGGAATCATTACTCAAATACTAAATATAGGACCACAAAAAAGTAGAGTCAAATAGAAAGAAGAGTAAACGGGGAATAATAATGGGATTATACCTCTAAATAACCATGTTAAAGTTCCATGAACCACCCCATATCTAGAGGGAATAGTTTTAGGAAGGAAGATGGGAGGATACAACCTAATATCCCACATCAAGTCCCCTTTCCATTTTATATCATGTGGGGAGATTAATTGGAAATAATGGTTCTACCCCTAATTTTTAAAAAAACTAGAAAGAGGGAATATTGTAACATTATTCTTTGCATCATAGGATAGCTACCTTGTCCTAATTTAGGGTTTAGTGTGAGTAACGAGATCATAGGCCAATGAACCACTTTCTGGGTTGCATTTTGGTGTGACCTAATGAGTAACAATGAAATTTAAATCTTCTAATGAAAACCCAAAAACTGAGGACCACCCATTATGGCATTCCCTAAGGATACATGGAAAAACTCCTCTACTAAAGGTGGAACATTCGAAATCCCTATTTGTTCTTGACGGTAGAACACACCCTTGGATGTGGCATTACACATCCCCTTTTATAATCCTTGTGTAAAATCGAGTTCCCAAGAACCAAATTTCGTAGTACTTTTCAATCACCGTATCAATTATATAGAGAGTTTTACATGATTTAATATTATAAAAATGGTCACACAGTTAGTAGAAACCATACAGGGAAGGTCACATAGTTACTTATAACTGTGCAAGGCTAGATAGTGGAGTCCTAAAGGCCGTAAAGTTTGGGAAACCATGTGATTTAAGGATCATGCTTTAGTTAAATACTATAGAATTTTGACAGAGGTGTTGGGCATAGTTTATGAATAGTTATTCAAACCATGCACACAAACCATGTTGGGTTCCCCATTCCTATAGAAAAGGGAACATAGTTTTCACATAGTTTCTCCAACCATGTAGACAAACCATGTGACCCATTAAATTGGGAAAAATCACCAAATTTACCACAATAAATCTTATAATTAAACAATAATTTACAATTCTCTCATGTTGGACAACCGGTGGATTTTGAGAGCTCCTCCTTGATGATGAAAGGTATATTTTTTTCCTCTCCCTCCATCTAATCTCGAATTCGAGCACCAAACATCTCATTGGATCCACATAGGTGAGTACTAAATTCCTTTTTAGCCATTCTTTGTTTGTATTGGTATAATATATGATATTTACTTACAAGATAATATGCCCTAATTTCAGGTTCTTCATCCGTTATTTGATTTTATTTTGATTTAGGTCGAATCAAAAGTTAATACTGGATGAGAAATATACTACTGAGCTATGGTAGGTGGTATATACTTTTCCAATTTGGTTTAGTGATTTATTTATATAGTTTCTATTATTCCACATTCCAAACTTTCCGATGTGGCATCGAATGTGAATTAGTTAATCTAATTAGATAAAATGGGACTTATTAGGGTTTTCCATAGTTCCTTTGGGGATAGTTGTAGTTGTTTCCTTAACCTAGTCCACCCATGGGGTGTGTAATGTAACATACTCTTGCCTTTTACTATTTTTAATCCACCCATGGGGTGAGTTAGTTATCTCCTAGTTAGAGGATGGACATAATGGACTTAATTGAATTGATTGACTAAGGGATGTACTACCTCCTTTTCCATGTGATATATTATGTTTAATTGTTTAATTTTTTAATTCAAAATGCTTAATGAGTTGGAAATCTCTTCGGTTTATTGTTGAATATGATTTTTTTTGTGAGTGGGTAAACTCTTTAAATGTGATTGAATGTTAATTGTGTATAACGAGTTGGTATACTCAAGGGTTGTAATTGGATGATTGTAATTTCATAAATGGAACAAATGTTGAATGATTCCATTAAATTCCATAATCATTTCTCATATGGATCTTGAACATAGTTGTAGAAGTTTCAGATAGAGATTACTCCTTGGGTATTGATTTTGTGGGATGACTTAAGCCTTACTACCCATTAGACCTATTTTTTCTTAGAGTCACAATGGAAATTGTTGGTACACATTTTACTTGGAACCCAACTCATGCATAACCAATTTTTAATCAAGATACTCCTTGGAATAGACGATGATGATTTGGTAGTTTACGCCTTAGATCCATCCCTTTGTGGTCTAACAACTTCTTTATATGGAACGACCTTGAAATTATGATATTATTGGTTGTATGGATTGGACATGTTTATTATGAAACTTCTAGTTATACGAAAAAGATGTGGTTGACATGAGATGTATGGATGTATAGAGAGGACAGGTTGGTTATTAATGCACTATTTATATCTTCTTTGTTATTCAATATTAAATTTTTTTTTTGTAGGGAGCCTTATAAGGCTATAAAGTTTCACTTACTTTGTTTTCCATATGCCATTATCACCTTACTTTCATAGTTTTTGCCTACTTAGATTATTGCACATTCTAGAATTTTATATACCTTTGGGTGATTACTTACCAGGATTTGTATCTCACACCCTGTTCAGGCTGTCGTTGGGTACTTAAACAGACTATTTGGATGGAGTTAGGTACTAGGGAAAGTTCCCACAGTTCAATTCTTGATATTGTAGCATGCTTAAGAGTAGGGAATCATGTTATTGGGATGAGGCTAGTGATGATATCAGGGTAGAGTACATTTAGAATTTTGGTATTTTAGGACATGTATTGTATAATATTGATGTGATGTGAACCTATGCTGGATATTTTATAGACAGAATACATGATCATCATTGTATATAAGATACTTCTTGAATTTTTATCTATTACTATTATTTATCTATGGTCTGACTATTATAATACTTCTACATTTTTTTGATATTGTTATTCTATTATATTACACTATGGTAATGGGCGTGTTGTCTCCCCACAGACAAACCGAAGGACCTCTCTACTAGTTAAAAACCTTATGAGTTTGAGGAGATGATCATGAGGCTATGTAGCCAACCAGGCTCAGGGAACTATTGAGTGGCATCAAGGTCCAAGACGTTACAAAGAGGTATCATATCAGTTATTTTTATTGTATTCTTTAATTTTCGGAATCAATTGAAGGGGATAGGGTGGAATTTGACTTTGGTAATGAGATGCGTTTGAGAGTAGCAAAACCAAATATAGATAAAAGACAATTTGGATAGAATAAAATAGTTGTTTTATAGATTTGGACTATTAGAGTTGATTTTATTCCACCATTGGGTAATGAACTTGAATTGTGATATTATTATTAATAAAAAATTGGGTTTTTTTTTTTTAACCTGATGAGATAAGGGTAATCTATCCCATACATAATTTTAGGAACTTTATAGGAATCATATTCCAAACATTATTCAGTGCTATATAGGATGCTTGTTATCATGATGTTTTTATAGGTTTCATTATAGATATACCGACTATTATGATAGACTTTTGTGAAGTTGATTGAGAAACATCGTTGGTACTTTGAGTGATTGTTGTAACATAAGTAGTGTTTTACTGATTAGGCTATTATAGACACCCCATGTAGCCAATTGTGGCACATTGAGTCTAGGAACATGGGTCACATTGAATCAAATGTGTTATGGTGTGGATTAGGTGGATTACATTATTCAGTTCACAAGGAATATTGGCTCTTATGGATTGGAAGTGATGCACCATTTGGTACAACCATTTAAATGAAAAAGTAAATAAATATAAAATTAAAATGGGAAATTGAAATTATAAATAGAGAACTTAACCTAGACCTGACTTTTGAGTGGGAAATTGGCAGTGTCTTTAGTGAATTTTATATTTTTTTTTCTGCAGTCCTAGATTTAGGAGTAGGATATATGGTATGACCTGGTTATTGGAAGGTTTCGAACTTTTCTTCAATTTGGATATTTTAAATATGATATCATTTTTTTAGTAACATGCTTGGAATTATAGAGGCATGCCACTATGACAACCTTTTGTTGTTTTCTAGGAGTGTGTAAAATGATCATGTTCTAGAGGTAGTGGGCCATAGGATGCTGGTGGATCCTAACTTTTATACATACTATGAGGCCAAATATAGTTGTGAATATAGGTTCTAAGTCATTGTTTTGCAATGAGTTTTAATGCCTTATGGATAATTTTTTGGGAGAACCACATCATACCATTTCTATGTCTGATATGACGTGTGTGTTCCAAAAACAACAACCTCCCATGTTTCCAAGGGATAGAGGTTCGTAGGCTACTGTGCTGTGTCTTGATACCACACAAATGATCTTCAAGAATCTAGAGAAAAAACCACAGAGGAGAGTTAATCTCATGACTTATATTCTTTTAGGATTATCAACGATCTAGTGGGATGCTCTAAAATAGGATAAAAGGCTATGAGATATGGTTTGGTCTAATTAAAAAACAGGTTCTACAACTAATTTACCCATAAGACATTACTAGCAGAGTAGGCTAGTGAGTTATAAACCTATTTCTATAACTACCTTTCCCTAATACATTTTTAGGCTTCCCATGAGAAGAGTACCCATAAGGTTGTGAGTACTGATAGCTTGTTTCTCTATCACCTGTGTGGAATATAGGTTCAAATAAAGAATCAGGGTGATTTTCAGCCAATCTAATTCCAAGAATGCCACAAGATGGTCCACATAAAGCATTTTTTGAAGATATTTACTTCAGAAGTGAGTGGTAGGTGGAAAAATATAATTATAGGTTTAGGAGAAGTTTTTTCAGCTTCACATTAGGTAGTGAGCTAGAGCAGTATTGGTAGGTCAGGATGATGCAGTGGTGGTTGTGGTAGATTCATCCAGGCACTAGTTGTACCGAGAGAACATAAAATTATTACTCTAGGTTGTGAGGTTGTGTCACAGGGCCATGGTTTAGGATAGATGTATTCAGTATAACCTACCCCAAGGAGTAGGGAGACATACTGTCTATGGTGAGAGGTTCAATATTAGTTTCCTTAAGTCTTTTATTTTCAATTTTTTACATAGGTGCATAACATAGTTTTATATTTGTACCCATTGTGGAAATCCTTAGGCTAGTGGTTTAGTTTTCTGTGGGTGTTATTATGATTGAAAATCCATTGGGGATTATAATAGAGAGTGTATATCCATACATGGAGTGTCCCCTTGAGGTTGGTATGTGTCACTTCATTTGGAATTTTTTTCCTTGAGATGAGTGGTTTTGGCGACATACTCAGAATTGACTAGCTAGTGTCTTATCTAGAATATGTTGATTACTATCATTGGAGGGTGAATTTCACATAAACATTGGGTCCAATTTGTACTCACAAGTGTTAATGGGATGTCCATGCCAGCCTAGATGGACCAAAACACTGTGGGATGGGCAGGATGACAACCCATATTGCTAGATTATATCTGGATGATCAGGGAGAACATCAGACAAAATTTCCTCCAATATTTGATCATTACAGGGATGTGTTCATATATGAATTTTCGGGTTTACCTTAAAAGAGAGAGGTGCAATTCTATATCGAGATATTGTAAAGAGTTTCACCGGTGTCCATTCCTCCTTATAGGATGGCTACAATGGAGTTGTAGGAGCTTAATAGGTAGCTAGAGTGTTTAGAGGCAAAAGTGTTTACATGACCCAATACATATCCATGGGTTTTGACATTCCTTTTTTTAGAAAAAGGCAGATGGTACCCTTAGGTTTTGTGTTCATTATTAGAAATTGAACTAGCTGATGGTTAAGAACCAGTATCACTTTCTATATATAGATGGATTATTTGACCATATTTGAGGAGCTCAGGTGTTCTTTAAAATTTATTTGATGTCAGGATATCACCATGTATGTGTTAGACCTACAAACATACCTTGTACAACCTTTCATAATAGGTATGGTCTATATGAGTATCTAGTTATGCTGTTTGATCTCAAAAAAACACCAGTGGTTTTCATGGCACTGATGAATTGAGTTCTTGATACTTATTTGGATTCATTTGTGGTCATTTTCATAGATTATACTTGGTGTGTTATCAAAATATAAATTACCTTGACAAACATCTTCAATTGTTTTGGATAAATTGAGAGAAAATAAATTATATGCCAATATCGAAAATTACAACATCTAAATGGTCAAAATTATCTTCCAATATCATATTATTTTAGAGATAGGAGTATGAGTAGACCCAAGGAGTCTAAGAGATATATTTTCATGGGGAAAACCCAAGGCCATCTTTGAAATATAGTGTTTCTCAGTGGTAGTTGAATATTACAGGCAATTCATGCCGGACTTCTCATGCTTAGCAGTGCTGTTCATGGTCTTGACTAAGAAAGGTGTAAAGATTTTAGGGTTCGATACCCCTGAAAAAACCTTTTTGGAGGTAAAAGGTCGAATGAATTCCTAACTGATCTTGATACTTCCTATGCAGGGTAGGAGTTACATAGTGTTTTGTGAATCATCAGGTATCAGGTTTGAAGCAGTGCTGATATAGGGGGGTAGAGTCTTGGTGTTTGAGTCTCATCAGTTGAGGCCACATGAGAATAACTACTAGAAGCATAATCTAGATTTAGCTACAGTTGTTCATGATTTTTGATGTTGGATACATTATTTACCAGGAAAGTGTTCTGTAGTGTATATAGGCCAAAAAAGCATCAGGTATATGTTTACATAATTTCATCTGAATTTGTTGCACCAAATGTGGCTTGAATACCTATAGTATTTTGATTTTCATCTTTACTATACACCTATGTAGGGATATTTAGTGGGAGATGTATTGACTAGGATTAATTAGATATAGATAGTTTAATAGACCCATAAAAAGTGTATTTTTATGGATTTGTTCTCTAAGATTTACATAGAGGTGAAAGAAAGCCAGGGGATACTTTCTTCATGCTTATCTATGACCAATACCATACTGGATAGATTGAGGGTGAGGAAGCTATCAAAATTTGAGGGCCTAGTCCTACTGGGGAGTGTTCCATGCGAGGACATAAATCCTGGTTAGACCATTTGTGGGGATGTAATCTTGCGTATCTATAGTCACATTTGGGTTACAGGGGACTTATACGAGGAGATAATATAGGAGTTTCATGCCTCAGTCTGGGAAGTTCTATCCAGAGTCACCAAGATGTAAGATGGCTTGGGCTATTAGTATTGGTGGCTGGGTATGAAACGTGAAGTTTCTAGTTTTTTTCTAGGTGTCCACCCGGTCAGCAGGTGAAGGAAAAACATGAACGACCAACTAGTATTCTATAATAGTGACCTATTCTTAATTATAAATGGAATGATGTCATGATGGATTTAATTTATAGTGAATAAGGTCTCCCCATGGCTGCGATATTGTGTGATTTCTTGTTGATAGGATCATGAAGGTTTCACATTTCTTACTGAATAAGAAACCTTTATTGAAGATGATAGTGGAAGGTTATATATCTGTTAGATAGTATGACTTCATGGGGTCCCATGAACTATCATTTTAGATAGGTACTCCTACTTTATATATTGTTTCTATAAGAGATTTCAGTGCTCACTGGGCACAAAAGTGCTTCTGAGTGCAACATACTACCCATAAACTGATGTATAATTAGGGCATCTGATACCGTTTCTCGATAAAATTCAATGAGCATGAATATAATATTTCAATGGATATTTGGAGACACATATACACCGGGTTTGGTTCATAGAAAATAATGGTTATCAAGTGACTATAGAGAGGGAACCCTATGAAGAATTTTACAATAGGCCATGTAGATTGTCTCTATGCTGGTAAGAGGCAGGTGAGGTAATTTTATTAAGACTCTATCTTATGAAGTAGATTTTTGAGTAAGTACCATTGATTTAGAAATTGATGGGTATTGCATGTTCTTGAAAAAAATCTTATGCCTGTCACCGTAGATAAACTCTAGAGTTCAAGGTTATGGATTATTTCTTTTTACATGTTTCACTATTGCTAGTACATAGAGGGATCATGAGACATGGTAAGATTTCACCACGATATGTTGGGTCATTTGAGATTCTAGAGAGGGTTAGGCCTATAGCCTATCAGTTCTAGTTAACTTAGATGTATTGATCCATGCATGATGTCTTCCATGTATCTCAGTTTCATCATTATCATTTGGACTAGTATCATGATATTCATTCTAAGGTGGTTGAGTTATGGGTAGATGCGTCCTTTGAGGAGATTCTGATTCGTATCATGGACACAATTAAAAAGGTTCTTAGAGGATGATCTCTTCCTATAGTATGAATGCTATGAAAGCACAACCGTTTATAGGACGAGACTTGGGAGTGGGATGCCGAAGTACATGATGAGTGTCATGAGTTATTCTCAGAAGAATCTTGTCCACCCTTAAGAGGGAAATTCTGGGATAAATTACTTTAAGGGGGGAATATTATAAGAACCTGAGTTTTCATATGATTTATAAATCCTTTTGTTTTATGTTTAAATGTTTAATTGTGGATTGATGTGAGTACCCAATTTTATCACTAGTGTTTTGAGGGTGTTCTGGGCTTGTTCATATCCTGGACACAATCCTTATTGGAGAAATATGCCTATCTCACGGTTAGTAGAAACCATGCGGGGCAGGTCACATGGTTACCTATAACCATTTAAGGTTGGAAAATAGAGTACTACATGACTAATAATTAGAAAAATCATGCAATTTTTTGTTCACATTCATGAAAAAAACAATAGAATTATGAAATAGTGGTTTCACATGGTTTTCACACAATTAGTCCAATCATGGGTACTAACCGTGTGGGGTTCCCCATTCTTATTGAAAAGGGTGCACAGTTGGTGCACAGTTTGACCAACCATGTTTCCAAACCGTGTGACCCAATAAATTGTGTATAATTACAAAATTTACCTCATATAATTTTATAATTCTACCCAAATTTTATATTCTGTCATGTTGGATATCCTTTAGATTTTGAGAGTGCCTCCTTGAAGCTAAAAGGGTGATTTTTAACCTATTTCTCCATGGATCTCAGATTTGATCATCAAACGTCTCATTGGATCCACATAAATTATTACTTAATTCCTATTTAGCTGTAATTCTTTTGTCTTGGTATTGGATACACTATTTTGGTGTAAGATAACATGAGCTAATTCCAGGTTCTTTGTCTATTCTTCGATTTTCTTCTAATCTGATTCGAATCAAAAGTTGATACTAGATGAACACTCTACTACTGATATATAGTAGGTGGTCAATACTTTTCTCACTTCATTTAGTGAATTATTAAGGTATTTTACCTTTTAAATCCTTCCATAATTTCTCGTGCGACCCCTAAATTGAATTTTTTAATTGAATTTGGTGAAATGGGACTTGTTAGGGATGGTCGTAGTTCCTTTGGGATGATTTTGTGGTTTTTCCCCAACCAAGGTCACTCATGGGGTGTTCCAAGTAATTTCCTTTTTTTCCTTGGACTATTGTTAAACCACACATCAGGTGAGTTAGTAATTTCCTAGTTAGAATAATCCAGTAAAAAATTTTATTAAATTGAACTGATTGACTTGAAGATGTAATGCCTCTATTTAAATGAGTTATATTATGTCGAATTGTTTAATTGTTGAATTGGAAATGTTAAATGAGTTTGAAAACTCCTTGGTTTTATGTGAGTGGATAAACACATTAAATGTGATTGAATTTTAATTGTGAACAGTGAGTGGGTATACTCATGGATTTTAATTAGATGGTTGTGACATGATAAATGGAATTAATGATGAATTTTTCCATTAGATGACATTGATGTTTATCATATGGGTCTTGAACGAGGTAGTGTATTCCTTGGATAGATAATTCCCCTTGGGATCACAATTTATATTATTATTAGAAATGATCCTTGGACTCCAACTGATGCCTAACCAAGTTTCAATCAAGACGCTCATGAGACTCGACGAGGATACCATGGTCGTCTACACCTTGGATCTGACCATTTATGGTCTGACACTTTGTTTGTATAGAACAATCATGGAAATTTTGATATGATTGGTTGTATGGCTTGGCCATGGTTATTCTAGAACTTCTATATGTACAAAGAGGCCATGGTTTACAAGAGGTGTGTGGGTGGATGGTGAGGACATATTGGTTATTTTTGAATTGTCTATAGATTCCTTATTATAGGAGCTTTACCCATGTTTGGAGGGATCCTTATAAGGCTATAAAGTTTCACTTGCTTTATTATGAACATTCCATAGAAACCTTACTTACATACTAATTACCTACTTAGATTATTGTACAACATGGATTCGTATAACCATTGGGTGATTACCTACTAGGATTTTCCTCTCACACCTTGTTTAGGCCACTGTTGGGTACTCGAACATTCTATTTGGATGCAGGTAGGGACCAGGGCAAGCACCCATATTTAGATGCTTGATTTTTTCATTGATAAGGAGCCAATACTAAAACATGAATTTAATATCACATGAATTTATCAGCGCTAAAAAATTTACTGATAAATTCCATCTTTATCAGTACTAAACTAAGTGCTGATAAAATAACCCATTTATCTGTTCAAGAAAAATAGGCTGATAAAGGGCACCATTTATCAGTACATTTTTTAGAAGTGATAAAAGGTAACCTTTATCAGTGCTTTATTTTAGCACTGATTAAGGAAACTTTTATCAGTACTTTATTTTTTGCGATGATAATAGGTACCCTTTATCAACATATTTTTAGCACTGATAAAGGTCCCGAATAAAATTAAAAATTAAATAAACAAAAATAAAATGTGTAAATTAAAAAAAATATGAAACATTTTGTTAAATAAATAAATTTTGATAAAAATGAATAAATTTATTATACATAAATAGAGATTATAAATATTAATTAATAGTATATATTAAATATAGATATATAATATGAATAAGTATAATATATATAAAATTTTAATTAAAAACATATCAAAGTCTTATTAATTTTTAATGTGGTTTTAAATTTCAATTTAACCAATATCAAACATCAGGTGTTTCATTTATTTCATGTATATATATATACATACATATATGTATATGTCTTAACGTATTTGTATATAAACAGACACACAAATATATTTACGCAATATATAGAAACACATACACCTAATATTTTTGTAATTTATTAAGAATTTAGTATATTCTAGAATTTCATTATAACATGATACATTTAATATATATTATGTTTTAATCGGTCAATTTTATTAATTTGTTTTCAATACTACAATTTCATTTCTAATGTTTTTTTTAATTTTTTTTATTTTGAATTTGATCATTTTCTATTATTTATTTATATATATTTATTTACTACATTTTAGTATTTTCAATTTGTACTCATCCAATTCAATATATATATATATATATCAGTATTTTTTTAAAAACTTCCAATTAATCAATAAATCGTATCCATTTTTGAAATATTTTTAAACTGTACTCATCTTGAATTATTCAATTTCACTCATTTTTAAAAGGCATGTATTTAAGATTTCATATCCATTAATAAAGTAATAATATATTTTTAAAAAATATTTATTTATAAATATATTTATAAATGTATATTTACTTTATTTATAATTATTATAAATCAAAATTTATTACTTCAAAAATAAATATTTATATAATTATAAATAAAAAATCATATATATTTAAATAAATAAAAAATTATAATAAATATAATTAAATATTTATTAAATTTTAAAAAAGTTATTTAAATTATTATAATTATAAAACATTTATCAGCACTGATAAAGATTGATATTTATCAGCGCTAAAAAAGTTATAATATATACTCTTTTTATTAGCGCTTATAAATTTAGTGCTGATAAAAGGGATCTTTATCTGTACTTTTCTGAAGGTGCTGTTAAAAGTGACCCCGATCTATTTAAAAAAACACTTAATACAACTTAGTCGCATGTGATTCTCAAGCTCTATACTAACTCCTCTACTACTGGTGCAACTCCTCTATGTTACCATATATTAATCAAGGATATAATCTAATATATGTTATTTTCTAATCTTCCACTATAATTGTTTGTTGTTTTGGGTTTTGTGTTTTACGTTTTTATACTGTTCTTAAACATGACGAACCCTATATCTCTTCTCACCATTACTGAAATACAATAAGTGTGGATCTATTTATTCTTGTCCTTTCATATGTATTTGAGTGTCTAGCCTATTTTCCCTATAAACACACTTGGATGGTTTACTCTACTCTCAACATTAACAAGTAGACCTATCACCCCCACAATTTTCTATTCATTTGAATAATATAGGGTTCTAAAATCTTGGAAGTTTCTCAAATTTAATTCATATTTTATTCTAGATTATAGATTCTAAAGGCTTAATTATAAGGGTTTTTAATAATTAGGGGATACTAATTTAGTGCCCTCATTTATGGGTGATGAACATATGGGGACCAAGGTAAGTCTAAAAATCAATGAAACATGTTATGCATATTTTGGTTAGTCCTGTAAATTGGTATACCATGAAATATTTTATTTAGATTTATTATTTTGATGAATAAATTTTTGTTGAATTCAAAAAAATATTTAATTAATTAGTCACATTCCAAAAATTATTTTTTTGATTCATGTTGTGCGAGTTTGGTTTTTTAATTAATTCAATTTTTTTTAATCTTTTTCCATGAGTTAGAAAGAGTGATGAGGAATTTATTTGGTGAGAAAAGTTTTCTCAATTTTTTTTTTGAAAATTTCCAAGATTGGATAGAGTTGAGAAATCATTGGGTAAATGGACTTCAAAATATAAAACAACAAATAAAGAGTGTATTTACCAGAAGTAAGTGAGTTATCCACAATTGCATAGTTGATGAAGAAAACTATAAGATGTGATTTATTAATAGATTTACTAAAAAAATAAAGATCTAATTAATTTATAGGATATAATATAATTTGAATATCCATCTAACATGGTGAATAGCCATATAGAGATCAAAAATTTATTAAAATATACTTTTTATAGTTTGGATATTTATGTCCTATAAGTCATGTAATTTGTTCTCGATGTCCAAAATGAACAAAATAAATATACGATCCCGTTATTGTAATTAACCCTTTATTGCATCCCATATCCAAACCTCACTTCTTCGTTGATAACTGTTTATCACAAGGTTAATGCACTATCACTCCTTGAGTGATCATAGGATGATACCCTAAAACTCATAAGTGGTATCAAATACTTGTTTTTCAAGGATACAATGTATTATTCTATTATTTTTCAGATAAATAAATGTCATATTGTATTATGTTAATATCATATATTATTATATGATGGATTTATTTGTTCAGTCATAACATATAGCAATTATATATTATATTATACTTCATATAGAATATCAAAGGACCTAAAATACATTTTATCATACAGTTTATGATATCATAAAATAAGACTCTATCAATGGGTTTTTAGCAAATAGGGGATCAAAGTAAAAATACAATATTATCTCAATTGTTAAATATGATAAATATATATGATATCTCCTATCATATTTGGTGAGAGAAGTCATGGAATATGATTAAAGTTTCCTCATAGAATATGATTGAGTTTCAGGAATACCTCTCTACAATATTATATTTTACAACCAATAATATCATTATTAGTCGTAAAGTAGGACATTCTTATAGGTAATTGAAGATCTACTTCAAGCTATGTGGGATAATTTTCAATGAAGAGAAGTACCTATGGTTTCTCAAATATTTTATGGTAATATATCGTAATAATAAATTTTGGATTTCATTTAATAGATTCAATTCATTTATAAGATTTAAAAAATTCTAGACCAATACTGAGCATAAGTTGAAAAAATCACCCTTTAAAGGGATGTGTGTTATTAGAGGAATCTTATAGTCGATTAAAAAATATCCAAAATTAGACGGTGAGAAATCCTTGAGTAAACAGAAGTGATGTGTAATATAGTTGAGGTGATATTCATTTCTTCAAGACCATTATAGTGGAGGTATTCAAATTCATATTTAATTGAGAATAATTTTTGAGTGATTCCACTATTCTATGTTTCTTGGAATCCTTAATCCTTAGAAGCTTGATTGCATTCCATTTATTAATGATGGATTGGACTCCCTCTTTCAAACTAGCCTTCCTCCCCTTATCAAGATATAGAAGGAAATCAAGCATGTGAGGAAGGATAATATAAAGTCAATGAAGTTTAGTTTTACTATAGTATAAAAGTATTATATCTGTGTTTAATATAGTAACAATTTTCATACAATATGGATGCAGTTGGGGACTTTTATGCATAGAGTGTATTAAATTGTTATTATTCAATAAAAATTAACTCTTTGAATAATCATGAAAAAATGTCTTCAAAACATGATGATGTTTCTAATCTCGGGTAAGAAAAAACTATTGATGACAAAAATATAGAATTATTAAGGGATCGACCACATGTTGATGAAAAAAATGAGAAAAACCATAATTTTGAAGCATCACAAATTTGAATAAAATTATCAAGGAAATAATTGAGGTTATAAAATTTAAGGTTTTTTGGAATCAATATAACCAACTTATTGGTCCCAAAATGTCAACATTCATTAGTTATCTTGAGGTCACAATGAGGATGAATGATCTAGTTGATATTGACTAATGGCGTCATGTCGAACCTATAATGAAAGAAATCCTTTGGAAAGATATAATAGTAATTTTATAATACACTTTTTCTATTTTAATTAAAAATTAAATAATAAAATATAGATTTAGTTTTCATTATTCATTATAGAATTCTTTTATTTTAGAAGACTGTCATTAGATATTTTTGTTAATGGCCACTGGAAAATCCCATTGAGGTTTCCAGACTCTTCTAATGAAGTTACATCTCAGGGATGTCGAGGGGAAAATATAGCCCCACCCACCACTTAGTTATGCACTCATTATAAAGATAGAAACATGGAATTATTTCTACAATCATCATAATGAGAAATATTTTAAGGTGCATTTAGGTAGATAATATATTATTTGATATTATTTATTTTAACCAACATTATTCAGAATTTTTAATTTATGGAACAAAAAAAGAGTGCTGAAAATAAAGAACATGCATCAAAACCAACATACCCCTATGAAAAAGGAAGGATTCGGTACTCTTCATTAGAGAAGAAATTGGTATGTTTTTTTAAATCAACAATAAAAGTTTAATTATTTGAAATTAAAGAACATTTGTTCCTTTATATATACATAGATTGATGAATGAAAATATGAAGCCACTTCTATCCCACATCCTGTGCTATAGAAGGAGGATCATGTAATTAAGGATGGTATTTTAGTGCACATGATCCTTAGACCAATAGGTGAGGTATCCTTAAGTGCATCTAGAAGACCCAGGTTCAAAACCAGGTAGAGGAATATTTTCGGTACAGTAGCAGGAACTATAGTAGAACTATAAACTATGTGGGGGTACTGTAGAAGAACTGTACACTGTGCAGGCACTGTAGCAGAATTGTACACTGTGTGGATACTGTAGTAGGAACTGTAGTAGGTACTGTTCAGTACTATAGCAGATGGAACTATTCACCTTGGGCCACCGGTTTGGGATTGGAGTCCTTATGGCATTTGGGACACCCAAACCTTTGGGTCAGTAGGGATTTCAGGCCACCTTTAAGGCCTTCGGACTACCTCAAGGCCTTCAGGCCACATGAAGTTTCCCGAGACAAACTACAAAAAAAGAGCAGCCCCAGAAGAGGATTCAGAGCAAGTGCACTCACTAGAGCAGAACCAAATGGATTTGTCAGAATGAGAAGGTATGGTTATTCCATCAGGACCAGCCTGTGCTTGCACAGGAAGCCTAGCCAGACCACCACGTGAAGGTGGAGAGATACTATCATGATATAGATGCTGGGGAGGGGTAGTTACTTGTAGATAGTTTGGTTGAATTCTCTAAATCCATAGGGTCATGTAATCTCCTAAGCCTACGAGCCATGTAATCTCTAAACCTACAGGCCTTGTAAGGTTTCCCTCTCATCCCTAAAAATGGGGGTTATCAAAAATCAATAAAAATAAGGGCCTTCATGCCATTCAGGTGGAGGATGGTATTTTAGTTGAAGAAAATACAAAATAAGATTGGGAAGCATGTGTAAGTATGAAATAATTGTATTTAGGTTTTATTTATAACAATATTACATAAAAATAAATATGTTCATATTTTTTTACTTGGTTTAGACAAAAGAATCATCAACAATCGTACTAGAAAAAAGCGACATTAGTAGCTTTGAAGTGGCCTGAACAATATGGTCACATTAGAAGATTATGTTTTTGAGTATATCCTTGAACATATTTCGAGAAGATAATGCCACATAAAGATAAATATAATATGGTGAGGAAAATTCAGGAACAAATAGACTCACAGTAAAGAATTATTTTGTGGTCTTTTTTGGTAAACCAATGTATAAAAAACAATCAAATTAAACTAGAGGTGGAGAAAGGATCCACATATGAATGAAACGATCCCTCTATCTTTGAGGATATTCACCCCCAACCACATAACTTACCCAAGGTAATCAATTTTTTCATTACTCCTTATCATAAATGTGAATCAAACAACTTCTGGTAACATTATATTACTAAAATTCTATAGGGTACAATTGTGTGTGATTATTTGTCTTTCAACACCCATGTACCACCGTGTTGCGATGGGTATAGTGTAAAATATCCCAGGAGAGAAGCTACTTCATTAAGCCCTCCCAAAAAATCCCATGAGAGTGGGGATTGAGGTATTTTATGAGCTAATTGCTGAGTTTCCTATTCCACTCGATGGTCTAGATATTACAATGGTAGGAGATGCTATTGGATATTTCATAGCTTGACTGTCTAATATTATAAAGATACATGAGGTACATATTTAATTTGTTTCTCATATTTTAAACATGTAACAGTTGATGATAAATGGTCTGATGTGAGGTATGATATTACATATGAATATAGCAGTGGAGAAATGAAATTTAAAATCAAGAAAATATAGTGAATCAACAAAGAAAGAAAATGACCTTCCGAGAGTACCTTCTCCCTACCAGTTCTATAGATTTATTTATTATCAATAGAACTTCATGTGGATACCACATTTAAAGATAAAAGTATGTATTACATTTAATATGAATAGAAAATATATGGATAATCCTTTAGATATGTAATTGGTATTGAGACTCTAACTGATATTCTCAAGCATGAATGGCTGAGTATCTCAATTTGGAATACATACATAAGGTACATTTTCATAATAAGTCTGTCTAAATAGTGATCTAAATATGTTTATTAATGTTTATAATTTTTAATATAATGTGTAGACATTTATATTACAAATATATAAAGGGAATATTGTGTGAATCAGGTTTTGGATTCACTAATCCCTACATCATTTCTACAATAGAAATTACTTTTGATAAGGAAGAAATAGAGAAGAAAAAATCCGAGGCACTCAAAGTGTTTAAAAAAGTATCAGATGAGATTCTCTTTTTTATACCTATAATTAAAAGTTAAAAATATACCATCTAATCATATAAAATATATTTTTAATTATTCAGTAACTTAATTCTTTTTATTTTTTAGAAAACATTCGATATTGATGGAAATAAACATAAGCATACCAAATATTTATTTTTTCTATTCAATGAATGGATTTACAACCAACTGACCACACATGGTGTGTATTTTCAATTTGTAATACACTACAATCAATATTTTAAAATAAACTTTGAATTATTTTTTTGGTCTGTGTTTTAATGGGAATTTATTTTTGATATGGCAGTCACTCAATATAGGATAGATCATGGCATGAAGTTGGTGTCTAAAAATATAAAGACTATGG
The DNA here is from genome assembly GCA_963277665.1 of Viscum album. NCBI lineage: Eukaryota > Viridiplantae > Streptophyta > Magnoliopsida > Santalales > Viscaceae > Viscum > Viscum album. Next base: position 1,973,698,303 of record OY728151.1, read on the forward strand.
ATTACTACAGTTGGAAAAAAATTAATGTATATATAGAAAGATTTAAATATCAAAAAATTTCTAGACAGTTTACATTTTTTCATCACTGTTTCTTTAGTGTATGAAACAAGATAATGATATAGATTGTGGATATTATGTTTGAAAATTTATGAGAGAAATCTTAAAGCATGAAAATACTAGCATCCCCCAACTATTAATTTCTGAAGGTATTTACAATTTCATTAAATATATTACATGATTATTTGTTTGTATATATTTTTTCTTAGTACTATCAAGATTGATGAAAATAGAGTTACTCAGAAGAAGAAATCAATTTGTTTAGAGAGGAGTGCACAATATACTTTTTGTGAAAATGTATGTTGAGAATAAATTTAGTTGATTACCTACTATGATTGTGATCTAGTATAAGTTATGACCTTATAAATATATTTGCGGTGTGAATAATTATTGTTAGAATGGTTATATATTATTTTTGATCTATTTTTCAAGGAGAATAACTTTGGAGGAAATCAATTTGTTTAGAAGCACTGACTTGAAAACAATAAAATTTCTAGGTAACAACAGAGGTGATGGAGGAGGTGGAGGTTAATGCGATGGTGGTGGTGAAGGCAGAGGAAAAGTCAGAGTCAGAGACTGACGTGGAGGAGGAGGTAGAGAAGAAGATATAGGATGAGACCGAGGTGGAGTAGTATAAGAAGCTCTATCTTACAAACAATAAAATTGTTGGCCAATAAATTAGAATAGGAATCATACCATGATTATGTTTGTGAACTATTTTTTAGAAGTGAACACAACACTTGTCACTAAATATAAGATTCATTATGTGTATTTCCATTTTAAAATTTCATTTTAGTATAAAGAAGACGTATCATACTAAAAACTAATAAAACACGTTCAGATTGATTTGGTACTTTAGAAAATAATCTATTCTTCATTTGTGGTGTATAGGTATCGGACACACCTCAATTCGATGAATAGTGTGACCGGTATTATTCCATGTGTCTTTTATCAATTTACATTTGAAATTTTAATACAAAAAGTGTCACTCAATGAAAACTGAGAAAAAATACTAAGATTATATTGATAATTTTGGACAATTATTTATAATTCATTTGTGATGTGTATGAATCAGCCTCATGTCATACTGAAACATGATACCACATGTATGGATCAAAATATGTGTTTTTAGTTTAAAATGACATTATAGTAAAAAAACATGTGGCATACTCAAAACCGAGAATACACATTTGGATTATTTTGATAATTTATTACAATGATCCATAAATCACTTGTGATGTGTAGGGATCAGCCGTACCTCAATCTGACTTAAGGTGTGATCGGTATGACTCCAAATGCATAATTTTATTCAAAACTAACATTAATTATAACAAAAAACTAACATACTCAAAATCGAGAAAAACACTTCAGATAGTTTTGGTACTTTAGTAAAATGTAGATGCATTTATTTGTGATGTGTAGGGATCAACCGAACCTCAATCTAACTCCTAGTGTGACTGGTACGACTCAAAGTGTCTGTTGTCAGTTTAAAATTGACATTTTAATACAAAAAGTGCCACTCACTAAAAACCATGAAAATAGGCTTAGATTGTATTTATAATTTTTTATAATGATTCACATTTCATTTGTGATGTGTATGAATCAATCTCATGTCAAACCCACACATGATGCCACCTGTATGGATCAATGTGTCTGCTTCTAGTTTAAAATAGAATTTTAGAAAAAAAACAAATGTAGTATACTCAAAACTAAGGAAATACATTACAATTGTTTTTATAAATTAGAAAAACTATCCATGAGATTTGAGATGTTTATAATTCATTCGAGCCTCAATACAATGTATGGTGTGACATGTATGACTCGAAATACATCTTTTTATTCAAAATTGAAATAAATTTTAGTGAAAAAACAACCCGCATACTCAAAAATGGGAAAAAGTTTAGATAGTTTTGGTAATTTAGAACAATGATACATACATCACTTATGATTTTTTGGCATCATCTACAACTCAATCAGAAACACGGTGTGATCGATATGACTCCAAGTACATATTTTTATTAAAAAATGGCATTAATTTTAATAAAAAAGACAACTGACATAATCGAAACCATGATAACGCATAAATATTGTTTTAGTACATTAATAAAATGATCTATAAATCATTTGTGACATTTAGGGATCAATCACACCTCAATTTGATGCATGGTGTGACCATTATGAATCCAAGTGCCCATTATCAGTTTAAAATTTAAATTTTAATACAAAAAATTTTCACTCTCTGAAAACCAAGAAAACATGTTCGGATTGTCTTTATAATTTAGGAAAATTATTCATAATTCATTTTTGATGTAAATGAATCAGTCTCATGTCAAACCCATACATTATTCCACTTGTAAGTCTCAAAGTGTGTGTTTCCAGTTTAAAATGAAATTTTAGTAAAAAACACTTGTGGCATGCTCAAAATAGAGGAAAAACATTCTAATTGTTTTGATACTTTAGAAAAAATGATCCATAATTCATTTCAGATGTGTATAATTCAGACACACCATAATTCAATACACGATGTGACATGGGTGACTCCAAGTGCATCTTTTTTTTAAATTGTCTTTAATTTTAGTGAAAAAAACAACTCACATACTCAAAACTGATAAAACACATTTGGATTGTTTTGTTTCTTTCAAAAAAATATCCATACGTTAATTTTGATATGTAGGGATCATCTTAACCTCAATCCGATGCATGATGTGATCGATATGACCCAGAGTGAGACTTTTTATTCAAATATGACATTAATTTTAATAAAAAAACTAACATAATCAAAACTAATAAATGGCATCCCAATTACATTGGGAGTTTTAGAAAATGGTTCATAATTCATTTGTTATGTGTATGAATTAATCATACCTCAATTCGAATCACAATGTGACCAGTAGGACTCAAAGTGAACCGTTTTATTCAAAATGTACATTAATTTTCATAAAAAACAACAAACATACTCTATAATAGTGTTTTCCTTTTCTTGTATTTATGTTTGAAATTTTATTTCATATAAATTAAGTATTTGTATCTTATTTTGGTAATTTTTTTGTTGTTTCTACTGATGGAGTGTGTTTTCTTCCACACACTGCACCTGTTTCTGGTGATGTAATGTGTTATAGCATCGCAATGCAATTTTCACTTTTATTAGCTCATATAAAAGCAATGATAAAACTATTATTTATCATTTCTTTTAGAGGTGCTTATAAATCTTCCCATAATTAGTGTTTTAGAGAGTGCTGATAAATAGTTCTTTTATCAGTGAAAATAAATGTGTTGATAAATCAATCTTTTATCAGTGGTAAATAAAAGTGACGAAAAATGGGGTATTTCATCAATACTTTTAGAAGGGATGATAAAAGTTTTATTTATCAGTGAATTTTTTATGCTGCTAAGTCAACCCATTATCAGCACCTTTTTAGCATTGATAAAATCCATGGTCTTTATCCATGCTATGGTAGTTATCACTTTTATAGCACTGATAAAGGATAATTCTAGCACTATTAAAGGTGTGTTTTGTAGTAGTAAGAAGGAGAGAATTATGACAACCCTGCTTTTTATTACAACTTAAACATGCTTTATTACATAAAACTTCACTTGATACAACAAAGAAGATCGAGAGGTTTAGTGTCTTTGGGGCTTAGGATCATTACATAAAAACTTTAAACTTGAAATACAACATCCTTATTGAAAACTTCCTTTACATGACCACTACATTCCTTCCTACTTAGCATTGCATGGGATAACCTGAGGACATGCATAAGAAAAGGGTGAGCTATAAAGCCCAGTAAGGGAGTACATAATGAATAACATGAGGAGTACAATACATGTTAGGCAATAGGCATATCAATAGAGCATAAGAGAGACATGAACATAAAGGCATGATAAAGCATGATAATCATAACATGGAAATGTGGCAACAACACTTAACATTGAATTAGCATGAGCCAAGGCTCATTGCACATGGAGCATGAGTAAACCCTCATTGCACTTGAAGCACGAGTAAACCCTCATTGCACTTGAATTAGCATGAGTCACCACTCATTGCACATGACGTATCATGATACTATACTTTACCCAATGCATTGGAGCGCTATCAGGGCGCACCCTTCTTAAACATTTCATTTCATGCATAAGTGTGCCACATGGATCATAAAACATGGATTCATAAAACATAATCATTTATTCCACGATAAAGGAATGTGGAATTAATACATGAAACTTTACATTCAATAAGTAAATGTGCATGAAGGTGAATACCCTTGATGGAGAAATGGGCATGGTATTCACTACACAATGATATTGGCTTAGAAAATCGGTGTGATTTCGGCAGCGTAACGGCGTGACATAAGAATTCATAACAAAGGCTGATGAGAGAGAAAGGGGTTACTCATCATATTTACATGTAATGGATAGTAAGAAGGTCATATAGATACATGTCCCAACAATTGAAAAGGAATTTAGATTCATGATACAAAAGTATTGCTTGAATATAAAAGAGGAGAAAAAGGTTCCTTTCGGAATTTCGGCATAGTAACGGGTGTACATGGGAGGCATTTAATGAGAGAGAAAGGGGTCTCCCATCATTAAAACAATAAGAGGGCAGTATGGGAGAGGTGAGAAACCATACCCCAACATTCATAAATGAAATTAAAAGGGCAATACAACTTAAAGAAAATTGACAAAAATGAGAAAGGAAGAAAAAACCCTTACTTGGAAGTGTGCTTCCAAAGGCTAGAGAGAGGCTTGTGAGAGGCTTCTTGGGAGCTTGGGGAACCTTGAGAGGATTCTATAGAGAGTAGGGCAGAGTTTGGACGAACTTCAAGGGCTTTGGATGAGGAGGAAGTGGGAGCTTGGGTGGGTTTATATAGGAAAGGTGAGAGAATTCTTTATTATTTAGGTTTGGGACCCCTTATATTAAAATAATCCAAACCACAAACCATCCCATGGTATTTGCCCATGGTTTCTGGAAAAGGGAAGAGGAAAACAATATTTTACAAGGCCAAGGTCCGAACTTATTAAAAAATTAGGGTTGCTTATGTGGAGGTGAGTCACACTCCCATGGAAATTAATTTTAAAAAGGCAAAGTGTTGAATAAGTCTTGAGGGCTCCATTAATGCTTTGAAAAGTGAGTCAAACAAACCCAAAACCTCATTATTTTATTGATAAAACACATATTGGCCGAACATAGGGATTATGGTATTTTATTACATCACCATTGGGTCATTATGATGTCATAAAACACATTATATATTTAAATGGTATTTAATTTTTACCCAAAAATTTGACTGTCTCAGAAAATTATGAAAAATTAACCGTTGGATAATTTCGACGTCCTGATTCCAAAAATAATATTTATTTTAGCTAAATAATTTTCTAAATATGTGAATTTTCACTTTTAAAATAAAAACCGACATTTATAAAAAAATTCACGGGTTTTGACAGAAATGACTTTCAAACCTTAATAAAAATTTTAATTGCATTCATAAAATTATAAGATCATTTATATTTAATAAAAATTAATTTAATATTAATAATAATATTTTATTAAAATATTATTTAATTCAAAAATCCTTTAATTTAATAAAATATAATTCTTAATTAAATAATAACTAAAAACATCATTTGTACTTTAAAAACTAACTACAATGCACCAAAAATGACTAGAAATTATATTCATTATTATATACAAAAATAATGTACATGAACATGGTGCTACTTATTTGTTACATAACCCCTTAAAATATCCGCATAAGACCTAAGGGTAAGGTGTGCGATGGTGACAGACTCTTGGGGTTGCTCGGATAACATCGCTCGAGTGGTAATCTCTATCAACTTCCATTTTTCCCGTAGACGATCACGTTCGAGCTTGACTTGATGAAGCTCAGCTTGGGCTTGGTCAAGGGCAAAGCCCAAAGACACCACCTCCTTTCCGAGCTCCGACAAATGGGCTTCGTAAGGGGCAATTCTACTGGATGAGGCCATCGCTTCCTTTGTCTGAGTAGAAAATTGGTTCGTTAAAGCCTTATATTTAAACTACCCAGATGATCACTGTTCAACGGCTATAAAAGTAACGGTCACAAATCTTAACGTTAAACTAAAGAAGTTGACATCATATAAAAACATAAAGAAACATTTAACTGGATCAAGAGGGATTTTCCATTAATGAAATTTTGGGTCGTTACAACATTCCCCCCTTAAGAAATTTCGCCCTCGAAATTTTCCTTTTCCCACACTAAAACAAATGTGGGTAACTTAGCTTCATCATATCCTCCGACTCCCAAGTTGCTTCTTCAAACTTGTGGTTTCTCCACAACACCTTGACGAGGGGCATTGTCTTATTTCGTAGAACTTTTTCTCTACGATCTAAGATCTTCACTGGTTGCTCCTCATAAGAAAGATCGTCTTCTAATTGTACCACCTCGGAAGAGAGTACATTTGAAGGGTCTGGTATGTACTTCCTTAAGAGGGATACATGGAAGACATCATGCACCTTGGCCATAGTAGGTGGAAGTGCTAGTCGATAGGCCACAGCCCCAACACGATCAAGAATCTCGAATGGGCCGATGTACCTTGGACTTAACTTCCCTTTCTTTCCAAACCTCATGACCTTCTTCCACGGAGATATGCGTAAAAACACCATGTCTCCGACTTTAAACTCAAGGTCTCGTCGACGATTATCTGCATAACTCTTCTGTCGACTTTGGGCTGCCTTGATATGCTGCTGAATGGTTTTCACCTTCTCCACCATTTCTTCGACCATTTCTGGTCCAAGCAGCTTACGTTCACCGACCTCATCCCAACATGCCGGTGTTCTACACCTTTTCCCATACAGGGCTTCATATGGTGCCATTTGGATGCTCGAGTGGAAACTATTATTATAAGAGAACTCAACTAGGGGAAGATGTTGATCCCATCCTCCTTTAAAGTCCATTGATCACGCTCTCAACATATCCTCAAGTGTTTGGATAGTCCGCTCGGATTGGCCATCAGTTTGAGGATGATAGGCCGTACTGAAGTTCAGTTCAGTATTCAGAGCATGTTGAAGACTCTTCCAAAACTTAGAGGTAAATCTTGGATCTCGGTCCGACACAATAGATAGTGGTACTCCATGCAACCGTACCACTTCCCTGATATATATCCGTGCCAGTTGATCCAAAGAGAAATCCTCTCGAATAGCAATGAAGTGTGCAGTCTTTGTAAGACGATCCACAATAACCCAGATTGCATTGTTGCTTTTGGATGTCCTTGGAAGTCCAGTGACGAAGTCCATGGTGATGTTCTCCCATTTCCATTCTGGTATGGGCAATGGTTGCATCATCCCCTTAGACTTCTGCCTCTCTGCCTTCACTTGCTGACACACCAGGCACTTTGATGTATATTCGGCGATCTCCTTCTTCATATTATCCCACCAAAAGTTTTCTCGGAGATCTCGATACATCTTTGTGCTCCCTGGGTGAATAGAGAAATTTGAACTATGTGCATCATCCAAAAGTTCCTTCTTCAGCTCCGAACTTGATGGGACACATAGTCTTTTCCCAAACTGCACAATTCCTTCTTCATTAACATTAAACTCTGAGGATTTTCCCTTTTTGATAGCTTCCACTTTTTCTTGGATTCTCGCATCATCCTTTTGAGCATCCTTTAACCTTTCCAAAAGAGATGGTTGAGCAATCATTTGTGAAAGGATTGATGATGTTCCCTTCTTTATGATTCCCACGTCCATCTTCATCAAGTCTAAGAAGATTGGATCCTTCTCAATTCTCATCATTGATAGAATTGCTGGATCCTTTCTACTTAGGGCATCCGCCACCTTGTTCGCCTTCCCAGGGTGGTAATGTATTGAACAGTCATAATCCTTTATGAGCTCTATCCATCTTCTCTGGCGCATATTAAGCTCTTTCTGTGTGAATATATATTTAAGACTCTTGTGGTCAGTATATATCTCACATTTCTCTCCATAGAGATAATGCCGCCAGATTTTCAAGGCAAAGATCACCGCCGCCAACTCCAGATCATGCGTTGGATAGTTTCGCTCATGGATTTTCAACTGTCTTGAGGCATAGGATATCACTTTATCATTCTGCATCAGCACACATCCTAAGCCCTTCTTCGAAGCATCACTGAATACCACAAAAAGTTCCCCACTTGTGGGTAAAGTGAGCACAGGTGCAGTGATAAGCCTCCTTTTCAACTCCTTGAAGCTTTCTTCGCATTCATCACTCCAAGTAAACTTTACTCCCTTTCGAGTTAGCTTGGTAAGAGGGTTGGACAATCGTGAGAAGTTTCTCACAAATCGTCGATAATATCCAGCTAACCCCAAGAAGCTACGGATATCAGTTACCGATGTTGGCCTTGGCCATCCCTCAATTGCATCTGTTTTGGAGGGGTCCACAGATATCCCATTGCTTGTGATGATATGGCCCAAGAATGAGACCTCCTTCAACCAGAACTCACACTTGCTGTACTTGGCATAGAGCTTCTCCTTGCGCAAAGTCTCCAGTACAGTTCTTAAATGCTCCTCATGGTCCTCCTTGGTTTTGGAGTATATCAGAATATCATCTATAAAGACTACCACAAATTTATCTAGGTAATCTCTAAAGACTCTATTCATCAAGTCCATGAATATTGCTGGAGCATTGGTGAGTCCAAAAGGCATTACTATGAATTCATAGTGCCCGTACCTTGTACGAAAAGCAGTCTTGGGGATATCTTCCTTCTTCACCCTTACTTGATAATATCCCGACCGCAAGTCGACCTTGGAGAAGTATTGAGCTCCACGCAGCTGATCAAACAAGTCATCGATTCTTGGGAGAGGATACCTGTTCTTTATCGTGATTTTGTTAAGTTCACGATAATCGATGCAAAGCCGCATTGACCCATCCTTCTTCTTGACGAAGAGGACTGGTGCACCCCATGGTGATGCACTTGGGCGTATAAACCCTTTATCCAGATTCTCCTGTAGTTGTTTCTTCAGCTCTTCAAGCTCAACAACAACCATTCTATATGGAGTCTTGGATATTGGTAGCGCCCCAGGTATAAGTTCAATTGAGAACTCAACATCTCTTCTTGGAGGAAGACCAGGAAGTTCCTCGGGAAATACTTCAGCGAATTCCCTCACAATAGGCATTTCTTCAAGGGTGGTTTCTTCCTTGGACTCAATCATCTGAGCCAGATATGCGTGCTCATAAGGCAGTAATATCCATGCTTGAGATGATGGAGCTAAAAGAGATTCATCTTCCTCCTGACACTTGTAAAGAATCGGGGGTCGATTCTCCATATGGAGTGTGATTTCCCTATCCCGACAATTTATGTTGGCTCTATATAAGGAAAGCCAATCCATGCCAAGAATTGCATCAAATTCCACCAAAGGGAGTATGACGAGGTTCGCCGGGAAATTCAATCCACAGATTATAACAGGGGAGGACTTATACTCATGGGATGCAATGATTGCCCCATTTTCCATTCTCACCGACATCTTTACTTCCATGACTTGTGGTGGTGCAGAGATTATTCTACTAAACTTTTGAGATATAAAAGAATGCGTAGAACCTGAATCAAAAATTACGTTCGCTATTCTTGAATGAATAACTAGCGTACCTGTCACCACTTCGTTGTCGGGGTTCACTTTGGCAGAAGTGATGGCAAAAGCTCTTCCTTGCTGTCTTGGAGGTTGTTGATTGCCTCCGATAACCCTTGGATTAGGGCACTGATTCGCAAAATGACCCGGTTCTTTGCATTTGAAGCATTGAACAACGCGTTGAGGTTCGAACGGAGCGTTCCTCCCCTCCGTCGCAGCCGCGGGTCCTTCTTGCTGACAGTTAACAGCTAGGTGCCCTTCTCTTCCACACTTGAAGCATTTTCTTGTCCCCCTAAGGCAATTTCCAGGGTGCTTCTTTCCACACTTTTGGCAAGTGGGGTGCTGGAATTTCTTAGCGCCGTTGGATTTATCCATCAGACCACCAGCATTGAAGTCCACCTTCCGCTTCTTGTCCCCATGATACCCCTGTGATTCTCCGATCTCCATTTCAACCTTGAGGGCACATCGGACAATTTCCTCATAGCTGTCGAAGTCACGGATCGCTAATGCTTTCCGCAAGCTAGGCTTCAGCCCACCAAAGAAGCGGTCAACCTTGCATTCAGGGGTAACGACAAAGCCGGAAGCGTATCGTGCAAGCCTTGTGAAGTTTGCCTCGTACGCTCCCACAGATTCCTCATCTTTCTGCTTGAGGGAAAGGAAGTCCCTTTCCATCTTAAGACGGAGGGTGCGTGGAAAATATTTATCAAAAAACATCTTCCGGAATACCTTCCATTCCAAAGCCTCGATCTCCTCCTCAGGCTTCGTATTTTTGATCAACGTCCACCATTGATCAGCTTCACCCTCCATACGATAAGCCGCCAGGAGAACCTTCTCTTTTTCAGAGCATTGGAAGATGGAGAATATCTTTTCAATGGAGTTGATCCATTGTTCAGCAATCGTGGGATCGGATGATCCACTAAAAGTAGGAGGCCTTTGTCTCATGAAGCTTTCAATAGCGACTTGTTCTTTCTTAGGGGGGGTTGAACGTTCCTCTTGACCAGTGTTTCTATTAAAAACTTGAGTTAGCTGAGAGAGAAGCGTGACAAAGTTCGCGATTCCCGCTCCCATTGGATTGGGCATCTCATTGGTACAATCATCACACTGATCTTCACAACGGTTGTTAGCCCGAGTTCTCCTATTACCGGCCATTGGCTGGAATAAAAGGAAAGTTAGGGGTAACACATAAAGGGTAATCCAAAGACAAAAGTTGATGACTTATAAATAAACTTTAATCTCTTCAACTCATGAGTCTATAGGATTCAATCCAGGCTTTTCATGATCTTCCTTCTAACATATATTCTTAGGGGCATTTTTCCCTTAATAAGGGTTCATACTAAGATTGTAAATTTATCAAAACATATCCCCCGGGAGTGTCGTAACCAAGAGTGCAGCAAGGCCCGTTGTCGTGCACCAGTTCCCGTTCGAGTCTAGCTCAAAACGGTGTTTTCGGGTTTTACCCCTAGGATACATCTGTGCCAGAGCCGCCTCTACCTGCTCGTATCCAGACAGGGATGTATTTGTTTGATAAACCACTTACTTAGTATTTACCAAAATTTAGGGATGTTTTTATTATGCTTAGTCTTGTATCTAAGGCTTTACTAGGGTTTCCTAATCCCAAAAATAACTAAACCTATCCTCTGATACCAACTATGACAACCCTGCTTTTTATTACAACTTAAACATGCTTTATTACATAAAACATCACTTGATACAACAAAGAAGATTGAGAGGTTTAGTGTCTTTGGGGCTTAGGATCATTACATAAAAACTTTAAACTTGAAATACAACATCCTTATTGAAAACTTCCTTTACATTACCACTACATTCCTTCGTACTTAGCATTGCATGGGATAACCTGAGGACATGCATAAGAAAAGGGTGAGCTATAAAGCCCAGTAAGGGAGTACATAATGAATAACATGAGGAGTACAATACATGTTAGGCAATAGGCATATCAATAGAGCATAAGAGAGACATGAACATAAAGGCATGATAAAGCATGATAATCATAACATGGAAATGTGGCAACAACACTTAACATTGAATTAGCATGAGCCAAGGCTCATTGCACATGGAGAATGAGTAAACCCTCATTGCACTTGAAGCACGAGTAAACCCTCGTTGCACTTGAATTAGCATGAGTCACCACTCATTTCACATGACGTATCATGATACTATACTTTACCCAATGCATTGGAGCGCTATCAGGGCGCACCCTTCTTAAACATTTCATTTCATGCATAAGTGTGCCACATGGATCATAAAACATGGATTCATAAAACATAATCATTTATTCCACGATAAAGGAATGTGGAATTAATACATGAAACTTTACATTCAATAAGTAAATGTGCATGAAGGTGAATACCCTTGATGGAGAAATGGGCATGGTATTCACTACACAATGATATTGGCTTAGAAAATCGGTGTGATTTCGGCAGCGTAACGGCGTGACATAAGAATTCATAACAAAGGCTGATGAGAGAGAAAGGGGTTACTCATCATATTTACATGTAATGGACAGTAAGAAGGTCATATAGATACATGTCCCAACAATTGAAAAGGAATTTAGATTCATGATACAAAAGTATTTCTTGAATATAAAAGAGGAGAAAAAGGTTCCTTTCGGAATTTCGGCATAGTAACGGGTGTACATGGGAGGCATTTAATGAGAGAGAAAGGGGTCTCCCATCATTAAAACAATAAGAGGGCAGTATGGGATAAGTGAGAAACCATACCCCAACATTCATAAATGAAATTAAAAGGGCAATACAACTTAAAGAAAATTGACAAAAATGAGAAAGGAAGAAAAAACCCTTACTTGGAAGTGTGCTTCCAAAGGCTAGAGAGAGGCTTGTGAGAGGCTTCTTGGGAGCTTGGGGCACCTTGAGAGGATTCTATAGAGAGTAGGGCAGAGTTTGGACGAACTTCAATGGCTTTGGATGAGGAGGAAGTGGGAGCTTGGGTGGGTTTATATAGGAAAGGTGAGAGAATTCTTTATTATTTAGGTTTGGGACCCCTTATATTAAAATAATCCAAACCACAAACCATCCCATGGTATTTTCCCATGGTTTCTGGAAAAGGGAAGAGGAAAACAATATTTTACAAGGCCAAGGTCCGAACTTATTAAAAAATTAGGGTTGCTTATGTGGAGGTGAGTCACACTCCCATGGAAATTAATTTTAAAAAGGCAAAGTGTTGAATAAGTCTTGAGGGCTCCATTAATGCTTTGAAAAGTGAGTCAAACAAACCCAAAACCTCATTATTTTATTGATAAAACACATATTGGCCGAACATAGGGATTATGGTATTTTATTACATCACCATTGGGTCATTATGATGTCATAAAACACATTATATATTTAAATGGTATTTAATTTTTACCCAAAAATTTGACTGTCTCAGAAAATTATGAAAAATTAACCGTTGGATAATTTCGACGTCCTGATTCCAAAAATAATATTTATTTTATCTAAATAATTTTCTAAATATGTGAATTTTCACTTTTAAAATAAAAACCGACATTTATAAAAAAATTCACGGGTTTTGACAGAAATGGCTTTCAAACCTTAATAAAAATTTTAATTGCATTCATAAAATTATAAGATCATTTATATTTAATAAAAATTAACTTAATATTAATAATAATATTTTATTAAAATATTATTTAATTCAAAAATCCTTTAATTTAATAAAATATAATTCTTAATTAAATAATAACTAAAAACATCATTTGTACTTTAAAAACTAACTACAATGCACCAAAAATGACTAGAAATTATATTCATTATTATATACAAAAATAATGTACATGAACATGGTGCTACTTATTTGTTACATAACCCCTTAAAATAGCCGCATAAGACCTAAGGGTAAGGTGTGCGATGATGACAGACTCTTGGGGTTGCTCGGATAACATCGCTCGAGTGGTAATCTCTATCAACTTCCATTTTTCCCGTAGACGATCACGTTCGAGCTTGACTTGATGAAGCTCAGCTTGGGCTTGGTCAAGGGAAAAGCCCAAAGACGCCACCTCCTTTCCGAGCTCCGACAAATGGGCTTCGTAAGGGGCAATTCTACTGGATGAGGCCATCGCTTCCTTTGTCTGAGTAGAAAATTGGTTCGTTAAAGCCTTATATTTAAACTACCCAGATGATCACTGTTCAACGGCTATAAAAGTAACGGTCACAAATCTTAACGTTAAACTAATGAAGTTGACATCATATAAAAACATAAAGAAACATTTAACTGGATCAAGAGGGATTTTCCATTAATGAAATTTTGGGTCGTTACAAGAATGATACTGAGATAAGGCTCATGATGCTATTAGGGGATAATACATTTGGTCTTTTTGGTATTTTGGGACATGTTTTATATTGCACTCATGTGTACCTATTTTTCCTATTTTGTAGACACAATAAATGATCATCATTTTATATTAAATACTTGAGTCATTTTTACTAATTCATAATTTTTATATATTTTATGTCTATTATATTGTTTCCACTATTTTATTTTTATTGTTATTCTACCATGTTACACTTTGGTAATGAGTGGATAGTCTCCCCACAGACACACCCAAGGACCTAACTTCTAGTCGGTGGCCTCAGGCATTAAGGGAGATGTTCTTGAGGCCACACAACCAATTGGGCTCGGGTCATTGTTGAGTTTTATCCATGTTTGAGATGTTACAATCCTTATTTATGATATATCATAAGAAAAATAGATTATATTATTATTCAGAGAGTATTCGTTGGAGGTGGTTGTAACTATGAATTATCCTTATCTCTTTAGGGGTAATGATGTGTTTCTAGACACAATAGTTTACCTATGAGTATGAATAACTACTATCGATTGAAGGAACTAGAGGGGCACACACAAAGTGTATCCACACATTCCCTTAATTTAGATGAATTGGAGTTTAGGACAAAGTGGGCCCCATTTATTGGTATTAATTAATTTCCAAATATGAAAAATCAAAAGTAAATTCATTTAATTTTACTATTAAAGTTTATAATAAAAATAATTAAATTATTTTCTCAAGGTATTATAAATATATTTAATTAAAATTTTATATTAAAAAATATTACCCTTTGAATGAATGTTGCATGTTTAAGGTTTATTAAATAATTGTGTGAGATAATGAGAAAAATTAATGGGTTTTTTTCATGTAAAATTCTGAATTACTTTTGGTGAGTAATAAAACATTCATGATGTTTATAACAAGTTCAATTAAGTCATAAGTGTTCTGAAGGGTACAAAATGATGCTTATAACATTCCATGGGCCCATGTGAAATTTTGGAATGTATTACCAAAGTATATAAATGAATATTAGACTCATGAATAGTTTCCACCACCATTTTCATGAATTTTGGGAGATTATCACCTTTCCTCCCTTCTCTAAATCTCTAGAGGGAGAAACTGAAGGAAGAGTAATGTTGGATTGATCTCGCTTCCTTGGATTGATTTCACATTATTCACACAATTTATGGGATCCCATGAAGCACTTAAATATCCTTTTAGATAACCCAAGAGTTAATGAACAACATTCTAAGAGCTTTGAGTGCATGTGTGGATGATCTATATTGTGTCTTATTTAACACATTTGAGCTGCGATATACCAATAATGAGTAGAGTACATTGAAATTTGATGAATGAATGTGGTGTAGTTTCATTTTTTCCACACGTAAATTTAATTTGACATAATACATGAGATAATTAAGGCATTGATATACCAAATATGATATTATGAAGAAAAACAGGTCGAATATTTTTGAAAGTAAAAATTGCACCCAGGTCATTAAATTGGTATCAGATAATTCATGCATGGGATTAACTCCAAATTTTAATTACATTTTCTTGAATTTGGATAGAGGTATTTGATATGGTCACATATCTACTAATGGAACTTTTATGGGAGTTCCAACAACCAAGAAACGACCATTCAAAGACTGATTATTTTATTAAAAAACTAGTATATTTATTTTATTCGATGGAGGTAGGGGTGTTTTCCAGTGGGAGGACTGTAGGTCACCACAATGCACCTCACGAGTGCATATTTATGGGTTATTGGATGAAGGGGAGATTGATCATGGTGGTGGTGGTCTTGTTTACGGGCTAACCAATGGAATTTAAAAAAATAAAATTAACATTTTTTATTTAAAAAAAGTATTCCCCAATGAACACAATGGCTACACATATTTTTGAAAAACCATCACCGTTTTGGGTATAATCCCATTGACTAAGACCCACACCAAGTGGACATGCATATTTTTACAAACAATTCCCCCTCATGCGGGCATTTTACAACACAGTTTCCCCACTAGGAGGAAACACTGACACACGTAAGCCATGATATGTTGGGTTTCGCCAAATCTGACCCGACCGACCTAGGATACCCACCCCAACCTAGGTGGAACTATGGAAACCTATTTTGGGTCCAAATAGACTTGATTTTTTTTAAATTCTTGAAATTAAAATTAATTATTTTGAATATATAAAACAATTTTATGTACCACAATATATGTCAATAATTAATTATAATATTTTTCATATAGGTTCTATTCATTAAAAATCCCCTTAAACTAAATTTAACTTTATCTTTTTTTATTAGATTGTTTTATTGCATATTTAATGATCATGATTTGAGACCTTACCCATGAAAGTCTAAAAGTTTTTTTATATAATTTTAATTAATTAAATGGTCTTGTTTTATAATAATTAATCATTAAATACGATTTTTAGTATTCTGTGATTCATTCCTCTATCTATAATATGTTTAAGGGACCGTGTGTTCGTAATTGTGTGATAAAATGTAATTCCCACATCCTAGGTTCCTCTAATCTATGTGTGAGTATGTAAAATGTAAAAATTTCATGAGTTTACAATGATGTGGTTCTGTTGAGAGGAGGTGTAGTTCCAAATAAAGAAAATGTATAATGGTTGGTTGGAACTACAAGTCATGTCAGAAAATGATTAAAGGAATTCCCCTAGGACTCAGTTGATTCATTGTCTATTTGATGAATCAAACCATATAAAAAACTCTTGATCATTTAATTATTTATTTAATTTGTGGTACATGGTTATTTATTTTCAAATACTTTAATGATGTGTGATCACAAATGATATTTAATGAAAACACATAGATAAATTAAATGAACTTGTGTTATAATTACATGAGATTTATAGATTGTAATAGAATATTTTATCATATATAAGAAGTTGTTACAGCAGAAATTAAATTATTAAATGAATGAGATTGTCATTACAGTAAACTGATGAAAATTTAAAGATAAAATTAAATATCCTCTTCATGTATTTAAGATGATAGAGTAAATTTATCAAATAATAGAATTGGGATTCATGATGAATCATGATCTTTTAATAAATCTCACTTTTTAGTTATTATAAACCAGTTAATCCAAATTCATTGAGAATTATAAAATAATCAATATAGATTATCTAATTCAGTATGTTTTGGTTTTAGTTTTCCAAGGTGATAATAAATTAAATAATGGTAAATCCTCAATTATTATAGTGAAAAAATTAAAAATAATGTTTCAAAACCCATGAATATTTCTTATCCAGTAGGTCTTTTATTAAATATGTCAAATAATCTAAAGATAAAGAGGGAGAGAATTAACCAAGAGTCTATTTTTATCACATGTGTAAAATAAAGGTCACTATAAGAGAAATTATAATGAATTGAATAATAATCTTGTAGTTAATTCTACATTAGGTATATTCATCATTGCATATAATTTTTCTATTTCAATTATTTAGTATTGAATATAATATTTTTATTCAAATACATGAATGACATAATCATAGAAACATTATGAGAAGTAAGGTATATTATCCTAGTAACTGAGAAAGGGTGAATCCTATGTTACCAAAAAGATGAAAATTACTTCCAATTTTTCATGTTAATAGATTCTAGTTGAAATTTTATTTTTTATTGAGTATTATAAGAACATTTATCTCATGTGTCCATTGGATGTAATGATACATTATTTCATTATGGAATTAATGTCATTTGAGGTGTGTCATTATCAACTAGTAGTCTAGTAATACTTGAAGCATCATCAATAAATGATGAATATGAAACATAATACTCATACCTATTTATTTAAATCTAAACCTTTTGAAATAATGGCGAGTTCAAAAGATTTTAAAGTTAGTTCACCTTTATAGTGTAATCTATTCCGAGGATAATTTATTGGTAAAATTAATATACTTCTTGAGACTATTTTAAGAAATTTTAGGAAATCTCAACGAAGAAATTTGTACACTTGGTAAAAGATATTAAATCCTTCAGGTGGTCTTGTGAAATTAAATCTTTATCAAGAATTCATTAATCATTAAGGTTGGGAGAAGATTTATTTCTAAACTCACATTTTTATATATACATCAGATCCATGATTTTAGTAAAATCTGGATTGATAACGACTCTTATAAGTAATGAATGTATTATATTTTCCCTTTCTAGACATACTTCATAATCATAGATACATTTACCATTAACCTTATAGCAACTATAATGAACAATGGTTATCATATGAGTTATAGTATGAGATAAATTAATTATGTCATAATTCATGTGTTTAGATGAAAATATATTGTTATGTATAAGTTAATAAAGATATCCAAATTTAGAAAATCACAATGTACATATTATGTAATTATACTATAGTTTTGATGATCACTACACAAGTCCCTAAGACAAGAATGATATAGTCAAGTGAATGACTAAATTTCTATAAATGGGCGCACATATCTATTCGTGATCATATGAGAAAGGTATAAATTGATAAAATTAAGGCCTCAGATGCATAAATATTTGTAATAGGTACAAGATCCATAAGATCTCATAAGAAAATGAATTTTTCAGAGACACATACAGTATAGGATTGTATAAAACCAAGAGATATGGTTTTATGATCATCACATTAGGTTAAATATTATTAATTAATAATAATAAATCCTTAACCTATAATTAAGTAGGACATAAGAATATGATTTTATTGAAAATTTTATATTGACTCAATGATGTATTCCATGTACCAATTTTTATTTTTTTTATTTTTGTGGTTTCTCTAATTGATACAAAGTCATTGGTTGATATTGAAGATAAAATATATATGGTTGTTATAACAATGATTTATGTAAGTATCAATTGGTTATACCGATTCATCATGATTTAATCCATTAGAAATCTACTAGACATACAAAAATTTTATGATTTAAATATTGGGTATCAGATATGAAGACCACCTTACTTATAGGAAATGTTATGGTATATGTCTATACAACACAACCGATTTTTTTGGGAGTGCCCACATTTTCCATTAAAAATATATTAATAATATATTTTAAAAAAACGATTAGTTTTATAGTTCGATAATACTAGGTTGAAAGTGACCCTCAATGATTCAATTAATATAGTAACCTAACTTCTAGGGAAAAAGATTATCCAAGGTAGATCTATGTGTGTCTTAGACCAAGCCAAATTTTATATAAAAATATGGTGTTGAAAAATATATGTTATAATAATATGATATTGAAACGTTTCTAATGTCACATGAAATGTATATGACATATGATGATATTAATATAGTGAGCATAACTCCATACAATTTTATGATGGATTTATCACATATTCTAAGCTCTGTACTAAATATAATATTTCCAACACATACATCACTATTGGAAAATATTAAATAAACTCATTATTTATGTATAGGTTGAATACCAAACTATCCAGTACTACTTGAGATAGTGCAACAGATTTATACCTATAATATGGAGAAAAAGGAAAATTAGTAACCAAGGGACAAAAAATTGTTTTCTGATTGAACTATTTGATCTAATATTTTATTTTTCATAAATAGAAAATAAATATAGGCTTATTAAATATAATTGTAGACGTATCTACAAATACCGAGTATGTTTTGTCTTCTGATGTAGTTAAAAAATCAATATGAAATACCCAATTATTTTTTCTAGTCGTTAGAATTATACTGATAGATTTTACTATTATCATAATATAAATTATGATAAACTTATAAAGATGGTACTAAACAAAAAAGTAAACGCTATGAAGGTGAACAAAACAGATATACTTAGGGTTGTCATGTTATGAGGTATTTTTTTTTCGAAGAGTAGAATTCATAATTAACAATGTATCTAGGAAATAAAACATAACAGGATCAATGACCAATTCCATTTTTCAATAAAAGCACGATCTTATCATTTGAGCTCTAATATGTTGATAGTTAGAAAGTCGGATCTATCACAAGTGGGAGTGCTATGACCCATCTTGGGTAGTATTTTTTCATTATCATATTATATATATGGAGAGTTATAAATGATGCTATCTTAAAATAATATTATTGTTAATTTATCATACATTATCTACATCATAATGTCCTTGGATTCCATGTCGTGTCAGGAGGTTACAATAGATCTCATTAATAAAGAGAACCAAAAGATACTAAGACAATTAATCTTAAACATATGTTTTATAGTCTAGATACATCATACAAGTGGGACCCATATAATTAATTTCTATAAGGTGTTGGGGGTCACAAGAATTGAAACTTATTATCATAAAGTTTGTACATGGTGATTACAAATAGATATGATCATGAAGACTAGCCTTCCAATAGTAATACCACATGTTTCAAGTGTAGTTGGATGTTCCTTGGTACGAGCATGTGTATTGTTATCCTGATTTGAGGTTATTTTCAATGTTTTTAATTTTATTTAATACTTTTTTGTATTAAAAAAACCATTGAATTTAGATTTTTGTAAGGAAAATTGTTTTTGTCATGTCATTGGTGGTATGGAATTGAATGAATGATCAAGACACATTTCGTCACTTCTGAAAAGAAGAAGATATCTTCATCAACTTGAATGGGTTGTTAGTTCCTTGGTTAAATCCATGACCATGGTAGATAAAGGAAAGTACATAAAATAATAGCCAATAATAATAAAAAAACCTTTAAAGGATTAGTACACAGAGTATGCATCCTAAGATAAATTTATTATATTACACATATAGTATTCATATGAGGCTGTTATAGCTTGGACTTACCCTTATCTCCTTTGGGGATATAACGTGGTTCAAAAAACAACTCTTGGTTTTTGATTATGATTAGCTGTTATTGAGTTAATTTCCTAAGGGTCACTCAAAAAGTGTATTTACAATTACACCATTTTGGATGAATTGTAGTTTAAGAAAATATGTTCCCCAAATTCCATGGCCGATGAACACTCAAGTGTAAACAATCACATGTAAATTAATTCAATTATATTATTGATGTGTAGAATAATAATAATTGAATTTATCTCCCAAGAAAATTGAATATGAGAAGTAATTTTTTTCCAATGAATGCTTCACATTAAAGGTTTATTAAATAAACATGGTAGAAAACTAGCCATGTTAATTGTTTTTTTATCATGTGGCATGTTAATGTTTTGAAAGTTATTTATAAAATATTTCTAACATTTATGAAAAGTTAAATTAAGTCAAAAGTGTGGATATGGGTCGAAAATTATGGTTTCAAATTTTAAGGTACTAAATTAAACTTTTTGAAATAATAAACTTTCTTTATAAATGAATTTATGACCCAAGACTAGTGGACACTACCATTTTCATGAATATGGAGATATTCTATCATATCCACCATTATATCAAGTCTCTATTTAGATAAATTGAGATTAGAAAAAGTTAGGATTGACTCTATTTCCTCATATCAAGTTTGTGTTCTTCCCATAATCAATGAGATTAAAAAAACACTTTCATTTCCCACACTAGAACCCGAGAATCAAAGAAAGGAATTCCAGGAGCTTTGAGTTCACAGTAGGATAATCTTGATGAATTCTCATTTGTACCCTTTGAGGGAAGATCCACTAATGATGGAGGATTATATTGAAATTTTATGTATTAATAAGTTATAGTTTTTTTTGTGTTTTTCATATAGAGAATTAATTTCACATGATCCGTATGAAAATTTGGGAACTGGTTTGACAAATTTAATGTTAAGAAACAAATTTGATCATGTTATTTTGAAAATACGTATCATTCATCCTTCTTCCATGCTTAAGTGACTTCAAATCCATTATGGTGAAACATCCCAGGCCATGACGTGATCTTCTCCAGTATGTATTCATCATGTTGAAAACCTTAGGTTGTGATATAATCCTTTTTCGATAATAAAATAATTCACCCAGATAACACTAGTACATGTTGTGCTTGACCACCTCCATGATTCAATACTCCCCTATCACCCTAAAATGACCCCACTATAGTTTGATCCCATATTGGATCCAAAAAACCAAAATTTCAAATCCTACAACATTTCATAGACACCATAAGAAACATAAAAACACTCTATAAAAACTCCCCACCATAATGATTATCATCCTCAAGATGCACTAAAGAAGTTTCTAAAATTCCCAATCATTGTGTAGACGATGATACTTCCAATCTTTACTATTATTTGACTGAAAATTATGTGACCTAATTACCGATTAATGGAACCTGAATACACCATATTCTTTTTAGAAAGCCCCATTCCAATCCTCAAAAGAAAACTACCATGTTTAAAATAATGAATTTTATGAAATTTCCACCTCACAACTTACCCTTTCATAAGAAAACACAGGTTGTACCTCCATTGGATGACTTCTGATGAAAACTCCAAATCTCTCATGTCGACATAAAATCAACTCTACCGAATAAAAAAAACATAACTCCTAAAATAATACTGAAAATTTGAAATTATACATTGATATAAAAACCCAAAACGCAGTTAAATCGAATAACTAAACACATAAACCAATAATTATAGTGTCATATCTACTAGTAAGAACCAACAAACCGTCACTCTAATTCCCTCAAGGATAAAACTTCATACTGTACATGATTTTTCCACTAGAATCACCAAATCTTCCAAAAAACAGAGATTCCTCTTGAAAAAATAGACAAGCATGATTTTCTGTATCCAATATATGATGAGATGAGATATTATTGATGCCATAGAAACTCATTAATGTCCATATCCCATATCATAGTAGATTTTATCTAGTTTTATTATATTCAACGAACATCACTGTTATCTCATCTCATCATATATGGGAAACCCCAAATCACTCATTAGGACTTTGATCCACCCAACCCCCAAGAATATCACCAGTCCCATTATACCTCTAATATCATCCACATCAACCTCATGATAACCAAAAGTGGGTACACAATCTAATATTACCCAATAATTTGACCAAGATCATTATTTTTTGAGTCCCATGTCATCAAACCATGGCTCAGATATATAATATGATTCCCATCCCACAATCTTATGATAATGCATAGTCTCAAAAACACTCACGGTGCACTCTTTCCAATGATTCAAGGGAACATCACTCATATTAAGGACTATTATACGATCAACAATCAATCATGTTTCATTAATAAAAAATAAGTATCTACCCAAACTCCACTAATCCTATACCTAACCATCTCTGGTCACATCTCACTATCCCATTAAAACAATAAATGAATCCCATAATTATAGGAATATAAATAATTATATGTTATAAAAATAATCATGATATAACATGCATACAAATATTTCAACAACACAGAACTCCATGGCACCCCATATGCACTTTTATACCCTCTCAAGGGATTTGAACCTAATAGGTAAACTCATGACCATTTTGAAAAATCTCTTAGGAAATCCCCTCTAATACATAACTGTCAACAATCTATCAATTGAATGAACATACACATTGAGGGTATCCATGGACTAACTATTCATAGGGTTAACAAAATTCTAATTAGATGACTCCCCAAGAAAATATCCACACAACAAATCCTTAGAAAATCAGGGTACAACTAAGTAGGATTCAACCAAGAATTTATATTACGAAATGGAATACAGGTTTTTGTTGACACTTTAAACCATTGAACCCTCTATCGAAACTAGAATAGAGTCACATAGATACACTTGAATGTCATGTTATCCTATGTTATATATATTTATGTGATGTACACATACCTGTTTACACTACCAGATAATGGAGTAAATGAAAATAAAAATCCTAACTTTTTATATCATAGTTGAGTTAACATCTCAACTGAAATAACAAAAACATGGAAAAATAACCCCATAACTTCAGTACCTTGGAGTTCCCATCGTATAAGTGTTTATATATTACTATCCCAAGGTCCATAAAAATATTGAAAACATTCCTATATTTGACTACAAAGTCCCAAAGAGTGAAATAAGTAAAAAATGACATTGATAACACATTGTTACACACTAGATCAAACTGACTGAACAATTCTCTAGTTGGGTCACCATAAGATTTCATGTGCTCCTCCTTGTTTTCTTGAGGATTTTGAATAGTGGTGCGAGTCTATGATAAATATTGGAGAGACTATAATATATTTTTCACAATCATAAATAACAATAAATAATCATGTATGATCCATGATAGATAATTAGAGTACACAATTATGGATTTATAGTCTAATAAAACCTTTGAAAAAAACATATAGCACACTATAAAAAATCAATACAACATTCATAAAATCATTAATATCAATATATCATCTTTTAGGATGGTAAAATACAAAAATAAAAATGAAATAAAATTTGGAAGAGGCTCCACTACCAACTAAAGACTCACCTTAATCCAGTATCTAATCTATATAAAGATACTCCAACCCAAACCACTATATGACATATGTTCTAACATTTGTAGTAAACATGAGGTCTATATACACACTAGAGATCCTATGCATGGTGGGGAAAATAAATCTTAATAGGGTTACACCAGGTTCCTCTAATATATACCATCATATATAAGATTATTTTCATAGAAAGTAAACATATAATAATACAACTATATAAAACAACACATGTCAGGTAATCATGTGTTAACCTAGATACCAAGACACCCAACCATACTTATCTCATCCATATATACAAAATTAGTAACCTAGAATTACAAACCCCAACACATACCCTATTTCTTAGGGTACAATGTCAAACCATATCTTAACCTCTATCCTCTCACTTAGGGTTGGGTCTGATACCAACACTTAACCACATACTACCAAGTTGCGACCTACACACTCTCATATAAAGCAGTGTCCCACACCAAACCTTGAGCTTATCCCCATCACTCAGGGTAAACAATATTAAAAAACCTCAGTCACTCCTCCTTACTCAAGGTATACCCTCAAAAAAGTATCGACCACTACCGACACACTCAAAGTAGAATTTATATGAAACCTCAACCTATTCCACCTCACTTCAGGTTGGTCTCATACTAAACACCTATATATTCCCTCTCTATTATAACAAGATTCTTTTCAAATACTGGCCCCTACAATCTCACTTATGGTAGGACCTACACTAAATTCAAATTAGTGATCATGTCTAATGTATGTGTTATCTTAATATATAACCATGACTCACATGAAATATCTCAAACCAGTACATTAACCCTAGATCACATAGCTTATGAAATATCTCTCACTATCTTCACACACCATTATCAAGTTACATATCCATATCAAAACCTAATTTTAGTCACACATGGTTTTTTCCCACATCTCAATGTGCACCTCATAATTGAACCATCCTCAGAAGACAATATTCCAAGGCCTCACTTGATCCTAGATGGAAGAACATGCCCAACCAACATGTATCCCCATCTAAACTATAAAGGAATTCATTGGGTACCTTATATGTAAATTGATCTTTTATTTTTAACACCATTCTGTATCCATCACCCCATGATTATCTCATAACCCAAAGGCATTATCTAACCTAAGTCTCAAGGGATCCATTTAACTCCCATTCTAATTTTTTTTCACCATGGTAAACCTAATATCTAAGAACCATGCCAAACCAGATACAATCATGTCTCTTGGAAACTCATTCATAGACTATAGAAACACCTAATATCTATTACTCATGCAAGGTTCCCAAGTCACATCTCCCAAGGAGAACTCCTTCAAGTTGAACTCTCTATAGATTTTCATCTATAGAAAACCCTCCTCACCAATCCATACTAAGCCCCAAATGACTTATAAATATTATTTGTTACAAAATTATATTTTTTTATGTTTTTTTATTTAAATAAATTATATGTTTGTAAAACCCTATTTTTTTGAATATTTCATTTTCAAATAAATTTATTTTTTTTAATAGCTCACGATATACGCAAACCCGAATCTAAATCAACAGTAATATTATACAATGTTATAAATTATCCATTGAATTAGACTAAATAATAGTAAGAACCAAATTTTTGAAATTTATTTATAAAGGATTTATAGAACATAAATGTATCAAAAAATAATTACTCATTTCTTATTAAATTATTTATATGCTTTAAAAATACATTTTTCATCAAAAATTACTTTTATTCCTCTTTGTAAACAAATAATAAAATTAATTTATTTTACTTTTAAGAAAATTATTTGAAAATATGAAATTAAATTATAGAATCATTATGTAAAAATTATTTTAGTGTGATTTTTTTTTATAATTTTCTAAAAATATTGACTTTTCTATAGATAGTGAAATATATCGATTTTACTTATTTTTTTTGTTTAATGTTTTTTAGAAGTTTAATTTTATTTTTAAATAGTTTTAAAAGTATAACTAGTTCAATTATATTTCTAATAATCCAATTTACATTATTTTAGTCAATTTTTTTTTTAATTTTTATATAAATATTTTTTATACTTAAGAAAATGTTTTTTTGGAAAACTCCATTTCGTCACGTTTTAGGGGTTTAATTTTAAGTTTAGTAGTGCCACTTCTATGAATTAATTTTGATAAAATGGAATCCATATTTTTTATAATAATAATTAATATTATATAATAATTTCAACCTAATTTTTTTAATAATGAGTTGGAAAAACTATAAATATTTATTACCGCCATTAAGGTTAAAACGAGTTTAGTAAGGTTAAACCAGGAGAAAAGGGTATGTTTTCCAATTAAAATTGTATAAATTCTACTTTATTTAAATAATTTGACCTCTAATTATCCCAAAATATATTATCTATCCATTTTAAAGCATTTTTCTTTTGAATAACTATATTATATATTATTCTTTTATGAAATTGCAAGTGTGTCCCCTCCCCCACTTATAAAAGGACACCCCTTCGTTCCCCTATTTATACCACTTCAATCCATATTGATTGAAAAAAACCTAAGAAAAAATAATATAAACTTATATATCAATAAATTATATGTTCTAATATTCTTAAAAGGCCATTCCAATGGGCCTTAAGCAGTGATCTGATAGAGGTCTATCAAGGAAGAGGTAATCATCTTAGCCAAACTATTTTAATTTATTTCGTTTGTACCAAATATAAATTTATGGTATTCTTCAAAAAAGAATAAAATAAATATCTCAAATATAATTAAATGTTATAATTATTTTTTAACAACCAATATTCACTATATTTCTATCAAATGGTAAGTGGAAGTATATCTTATATGTACGTGTGAACTACGATATCCACGTAGCGATATAATTCATTTTTGTGTCACCATATTTAATGGATGGTCATTATAATGGGTTTAAAGTTTACATATTATATTTATGATTTAATTATACTTGTGTAATTATAATATCATTTCTACCTTGTTACCTTCTAACTTGTTTTAAATGATAAAATCACTCAGGAACATGTGTGGACTACCGCCGCCACGAAGCGATGTGATTTATTTTTAGTTTCCTATTTAAATGGTTGTGAAAATGAAATACTAAATATATATATATGATATTTAGTATTTATTATTTATTATTTAAATTTTAATTATTATTTACCTTGTTTCATTCTATAGTTTAAAAAGTGAAAACTATGTTTATGAATTTGTATGGCCCACCGTATCCCTAAATGGTGTAATTCATTTTTTTAATCTATACCTTTTAGGGATTAATATAAATATAAATATAATTAATATATATGATATTTATATCATGATTAAAAATATGGAGATAAGGGAATGGAAATCAAAATATAGGGAACAAAACTATGGCACTGAAATTCTCATGAAAAATGAAACAGTTAATACCCAGAAATGATGATTATAATAATTAATGATTAATAAATGGATGTTTAAATGTTATAATTAGATCATACTTGATATTATAAGTAGTTACATGACTCTGTTATTGAATTATAATAAATTTAAATTTATTATTCAGTAGTTTAGATATATTTTAAAGTAAAATTAACTTAAGGTAAGAGATTTATGTTACACCCTCATCATTTATTGGTATTGTTTTTGATTAAGTATCCAATGATGAAAATCCATAACCTATATCTTGAAAACCCCGTGAAGCTTCTTCACCTAAGGTTATTTCATGATATTACATGTTTTACTTTAATTTTTCTATTTTTAAGTAATCAAGATACAAAAAGAATATTTTAATAAAAACTGACATTATTTCATACTTCAGTGAAAAATCCTTTTTATTCCACATACAAATTTTATTTGAAGGGTTTTGAGAATGTTTTTGACATTATCCTATGAATTTTTAAAATAATTTTCACGGATTTTTTATTTTATTTACAAAATGGTTTAAGTGGAATCTTTTTTTTTTGTTTTTCTTGTGAGGTATTTTTTACTTTTTACTAAAAATGTAAATGGATTATTTGTTTTTAGATATACATAATAAATTGAATTTTCCACCATCATGACCAATCTAGGTTTTAAAGATTAATTTACAGGTTTCCATGTTTAATTCCAATGTAAATGTTTTTTTTTAATATTTGTAAATTTTTAATATTTAAAATATTCAATTTCAAAGTGAAATGGGTATTTTCCTCATGAAACGCACGAAGTATTATTTTAAAGGATTTTTTCATCCATGATAACTTATTTTGATGTGACATATTTTTTAGTGGAGATATGATTTATGGATATCATACATGTTATTTATTTTTGTGGTTTATCATTATGGTGATGAGATGTTTATGAAACCATTTTATTTTCTACGGGTTATACTATGATCAATGGTTGAAATGTTTATGAAACCTGATTATTTTTATGGGCTATGATATATGATGAATATTTTTTTATTTTGTGGAAAACATATGAATATATTATGATCATGTTATGGGTGGGTTTAAAATTAAATATCCCTCACATTAATGGGGAAAATATTGATATCTCATGAGATAATATGGACTAGAACAGGGAGTGAACCGAGTTTAATAAGAGACTTAGTCCACTATAATAGTTTAGAAAGTAAACCCTAGATAAGGATATGATGGAAGGGTGACTGATCCCAATCCACAATAAGAAGCTTGGTAGTGATCCTTCTCTAAGAAAATAGTTTTCTATGATTATTTTCATGACAAAAACTCATGTATTATACAAATTTTATGCTCTCATGACTCATTTTTTTATTAACTTATTATTTATGTCATATGAACTACCAAGATTTATTCCATGATTCAAGATTGTGATCTATGTTATTTTGTATATAGTTTTCAAAAGAAATTTTCATGCTTCCATAACCATTTTGTACATATTATTATTTAGTTATCATTGATATCTTCCTTATATACCCTTACCGAGCATCTTTGTAAAGACCCCAAATCCAGTATAATAGAATTGGTGGTTTTGTTTTTACAATGGAATAAGATATGTGTGATTTCATCCGAAAAGACTAAATAGTTTAATAGTATTTCTAAAATATATACATACTTGAGTCTCACATTGTATTTGAAAATATAAATTAAAACATAGTGAAAGTAAATATTCTGTATCCTTGAACTCATTTAATGACTCCCTCTTCAAATCCCAGGTTACGGAAAAAAAGGAAGGGTGGGGTCAGATCCTCAGTAAGGGTTATGTATTATGGAAGATATCTTGTTTAAATAATCCATGATCAGCAGGTTAAAGTAAATAATTGAAAAAACATGCCATTTAATAAATAAATCGATAATTAAATGCATACACGGATAATATCAATGAAGAAACTTAGGGATAATAATTACATAATTCCCACTAAAGGAAGTAATTAATATTGGGAATCATGATCATAGAAACCATACTTTTTATACCATCAATCCCTTGTGCCAAGATAGTTTAATTAATGGGTAGGTATTCACCAAAAAATCCCTTTTAATGTTATCTTTATAATTTATCTCATGAGACCTATCGATGAATCAAGTGGGTATCTATAACTGGTCCTCACCGATCATTACTTTTCCAATGTATTCCTTATATATTGAATGATAAATTAAATTCATAACCAATATTTCCTATCAATAAAAGTCCACATCGAGTAAAGAATATGGATTTATTAATATTTTCTATTGTCAATCAAATAAATTTCATAGTAAAACACCATATATAAAAATTATATATGGTTTAGGTAGAAAAATATCCATGATGAAATGAATATGGATATTTAATAGAAATGTAATTTCCAAGGATGAAAAGAAAGTGAATGTTTCAAGGGTAAAAAATGACTACAAAATTAATCAATAAGGTGAATATCAAAACATTCTCTAGAGAAATGAATCATAAATTATCTAGTGAAACAATAAAGATGGTATCATTAAAACATATCCCAAATAGAGTATAAATAAATAAATGGTTATGGTAATTTCTGAATTGATATACCATAAAAATATCATTAGAAATATTCTTGAGGAAAATAACCTTTTGACTCTTAAAAAAACTTTTAGAAACAAAAAATTTCCCGAATATTAGGAATAAAATTTTATTTGAAAAGAACCTTGTAAACTTATGAATTAAGAGTCAAATTACTCAATGTTCAGGATTGTGGGAATGTTCCATTCATGCTGAACATGTTAAAATAAATATTCCTTTCATATTTTTAATAAAAATTTGAAAATACCTTGTCTGGAAAACAACAAGAATATCTATTTTAATTAATTTTGTAGAAACATAAACATGGGTAAAAATTTCTTCAGAATATAATTAGAGAATATTAAAATATTATATAAAAAATTTTAAGCAAAATATGGATATGGAAGTAAAATAATTTTTTTACTGAAAAGAGAAGTAAAGGTAGATTTTCATAAAAACATTTCTCAATAATTTTATGTACAAAAGAGAGGAAAATGGTACATTACTTAAAAATTTCATGAATAACAATAGGTTAATAAAATTTAAGGTATTTATTATAAAATTGTAAAATAATTTCCTTTAATATAAATTCATGTATATACAATCCCAATTAATATTAGATTGAAGCATAACCCCTTATAGCTTTGGTTATAAACCCATGAACGAAATAACTTCAAATAAAACAATATATTCCATAAATATAAATATATTCTTGATATAATGTATCAAAGGGAAATTTATGGGGATCTCAAACTAGATACTCTCTCAAACTGGTTTCTAACTGGAATCATTACCTACCCATAGGGTATTCTCTATTCCCATGGGCTAGAGTCTAGCACCCGGATACCAACAAAAACCAGAGGGAACAATTTCTCCTAACCGGAATAAATAAACATGACATATAAATATACACTTTTGGAAGAAATATAAAACGAGTAAAACAAGAAATATATTTAATAAAAAAGGAAACAAAATAATAGATATAACTCAAAAGTTTCTAAACACTCTCTAGGATTAAAGTACAACAATAAAGTACAACTTGAACAAAAATGGATACTCCATGTGATAGCATGGGAAACATCCCATCATCACAACACTAACATCTAAAACATAGATGAAAAAACATCACCAGATCACTAGAGTACCTTTGCATTCCCTTAATCAAAATAAATAAAAAATCATAATAACCATTGAAGGGGTACGTTGGGTGTGTGCTGAAAAAGATCAGTAGGATCTCACCCCGGTCATCCATTACAAGTATTTTTACAAAAATCCTAAAAGTGATCAAATTTAAAGAAAACAAGGAATGATAATCAGTTTAATAGTTACAATATCAAATTCATGGTAAAAAATTTCCCCATTTTACCCATTTCCAAATAATCCAGTTAAAACAATTTCAAGGAATTTCACATATGTCAACGTAATCATGGAAAAACAAGTATCACATATCATATCATATCCAAATTACTCTGAACAAAAGAATAGGTAACTTCACGCCAAGAATCAAAACATATTAGGCTAGTTAGAACACTTTTACCAAAACATAGACTATCACATGAATCAATTCCCTAGATATATGCATGTAATTTAGAGATCAGAGAAACACCCAAACAAGTAAACAACCAAACTTCCCTAACAAGTCCCCAGAACAATGTGCTTAGGGAGTAGAGGAATAAACCATGGTGAAACTGCTGACATTATCAACAGATGATTCCTATTACTACAAATTCCACATAAGTATCCAAGGATTCTTATGTTTTACATTGTAGAAACATTTTATGAAAATCATGCTTTCAAAACCATTTCATATATGAATTTCACAATTCATTGAAAATACAATTTATTTTACCCAAAATGGTAAAAAAATATTTTACCAAAAACTCATTTTCACACAAAAATTTCAATCATTCCAATTCATTTATAATTATTTTTACAAAACAAGAGTAATATAGTTCATCCCATATAGGCTAGAGATAGAGAAACCAACCTCAAACTTGGATCACACATTCTTATAACAAGACCCACCAAAATGGAAGAACTGAAAGGCCAAAATGGAGGCCCTGGAATCAATCCTTATATCTTAGAATTAATTTAACATGAAAAATGTTCTTCATAGAAGAGAAAACAAAAAATAACTCAAGAAAATCACATAACATACCACAAAAAACACAAAGGAAAGCCTCCAAAAGAATATCAAAAAACATATCTATAAAGGATCAAGATAATAAACACCACAAGACCAAAAGATCTGAAAATGTTGTGAAAACAATGTTGTGACCAGTAGTAATGAAAAAGCAGAATTATCATTTACCTAGATAGATACAATACAACCATAATAACGATTAATAAAAAAATAAAAAGAACCAAAAAGAGATGAGATCCAAAAAATAAATTATAAGAGCTCCTAGGTCTTGATAGAGAAGGATTCAGATGTATAAAAATAAAATTAGATGAGAAACATTGTTAAAATCAAAAATAATGAAACATTCATGACATGAATCCATTTTATGAGATAAATTCCCAAATTTTTAAGATACACTGAAAAATTCATCATATAAAATTAAAAATAACTCTAATTGACCTTTAAATGATATGAAACAATCTCATGACATGTAAAAATTTCACTATCCAAACTAGTTCACGACATCGTCCCATCAATAGATTCACATCATGTAACCATTTCACAGGATGAAAATATCTATAAAATATATTCTGTTGAAAAATATATAAAAATTTCCCCAATCAATGAATAGCCCAAAAAATATCCTCTTAATACTTTTCACATTTACACCCATACTCCATTAATTCCAAAAATCATAAATCCTGAAACTCTAGGTTATTTCCCCCCATAAAGTCTATCTATCCTTGAAAGCTGCAAAACCCACCCAAACAAAGTGGGGAATGAAAATTTAGATGGTAAATAATTGAAATAGGGTAAAGATATTTTAAAAATTCCTCACCATAAGAATTTCATTCCTCAGGAAGTCACGTGTAAGAATGGTGTTTAGAAAGAGGTGAGGCCACTAGTCCCTCATCAACGTCTAACATTCCAATGTCTCATGAGAATATGATCTATGTCACCAAAAAATTCAAAGAAACATAATATAATTACCATGAAAGAACTTTTTTTTAGATTCAATGATCTCCATTGGTTGATCTATAATAGAAATGTCTATATCCAACTCTATCTCTTCAAAAATCAGAATGCAAAAGGGATCAAGATGGAACTTCCTAAGCTTAGATATACAGAAAACATCATAAATACCCACCAACAGAACAACAAATGTTAATGGAAAATAAAACTTTTGAAGATTCTCACTGACCTAAAATGGTACAATATATCTTGGAGCCAACTTTCCCTATTTTACTAGCCGATGGTGACCCAATCAAGGATAAGTTTTCAAGAAAACCCAGTCACTAATATAAAACAAAAAAGGATGAGGCTAAAGATAAACTTAATATTAGGGCTGAATCTAAGCAATTACCGAATGCCAAAATGTATCCTAAATCCTTACCAATATCTCCTAAATGAGTCTTAGTCGGAAAAGAGAGGCCTTTCCCTCCTCTTCCCAACCAAGAGGTGAACTACATGGGTGACCATACATTACTTCGAAGAGAGAGATTCTAATCAATGACTAATAATTGTTGTTAAGATAAAACAAAACTAGTTTTATATTGATTACCCATGGTTCAAAAAAATAAATGATCCACGGATTGATCATATCCTCTAGGATATGAATAGAATGATCTAACTGACCGTATGTCTGTGGATGGTAAGTTGTACAAAACTTTACCTGAGTCCCCATCACCTCCTGGAGAATCTTGCAGACCCACAAGGTTAAACAGGGTTTCCTATTTGAAATAATGGTAAGGGTAACGTAATGTAACCTAATATCCTACTACATTTAATTCTAACCCAGTTTTTCATATTTAGTGGTGTCCCTGATAAGAATGAATTGAGAGGATTTTTTCTGCCTATTAATCACCACCCAAATAGCTTTCCTCCTTCAGTGAGTCCATGGTAATCCAACAAAAATTTCATAAGAAACTTTTCCCATTTAAAACCTGGCACCATAAGTGGTAGGAGTAACCGAGAGGGTTTCAAATGCTATGACTTTATCTTCTTATAGGTGTAGTAGTGTGAAAAATAATCTGTAATGTCTCACTTCTTACCCAGCCTCCAAAATCTCCATCTCATTCCATTTTACATATTTTTAATTCCTAGATTATGGACCATGAAAAACTATGAAATTCGAACAAAATTTATCTCTTTAGAAATGTTGGGACAAAAAAACTAATCACCAAAATAGAGAATACTATTTGAAGGGAGATACTAACCAGAAATGGTATGCCCACCATATATAGTTTCTAGAATTACAATGAATTCATCATCATATTGATTATCCTATAGAATAAAATAAAGAAGCGATAATGATAATTGAACACTAGTCAGAATCATTCCTAAAACATCCTATATATTTTTTAGTTTAAACTGATTAAAGTTCCCCATAAGGATCCAATCATCCTTCAATTCCATAATGTCCTACGATGTCACTTTCCTGGTAAGAGAATCTAGAATGACATCCCCCTTTCCTATCATGTAGGAAACATCGAATTCAAATTTCTAAAGGTATTACACCAAAAACCTCTATTTGAGATTCGTGTATTTATGAGAAAATATATAGCTCATACTCTTATGGTTAGAAAATACTTTTAATATATGCCCAAAAAGATAATACCCAAAACATTTTAGAGCATTCATAACCATGAAAACCTCTAAATCATGAGTGGGTTAATTCTTCTCATGGGGGAGAAGCTCACGAGATCCTTATCCCACCACATGACTATATTTTATAATCATACAACCCATACTAGAACTATAATTATCACATAAAACCACATACCACTTCCCGATCTCTGGTAAGATCATAATATTGGATAATTTTAAATGTTATTTAATATCATCAAAAAAATACTTACACTTTTTCCCATATTAATTTCACCCCTTCCTAGTAAGAGTAGTTAAATATGTCACCAAATTTGATAAATCATTGACCTACCATCAATATTATCTAGAAACACCAATGAATTTTCAAATATAAAAAACATTCCATTCCCTTTACCAAGAAAATAAATATTTAACCATCTCAAGATCAATTTATTATCCATGATCCGTAATAACATACCCAAATAAATTCAATTCTTAGATCTAGAAATTTTATTTTGAAATATTTAAATACAAAAGGTGTCTCCTTAGGATTTCTAGAACAAAACTCAAATGGTGCACGCAGTGACACTTGGATCTCGAATAAACCAAAATATCATCCAAAAACACTATGAAAAAGTGTTGCGATACTCATGGAATATCCAGTTTATGAAATCCATGAAAATTTTATAAGTGTTAGTTAGACTAGGCCACATGATATGATATTCATAATGGACATACTTACACCTTAAAGACATATTCAGTATATTATACTTTCAAACTATGAACTGATGACAATCCAAATGATGTTCTATTTTCGAAAACCACTTTTTCCACTTGAAATATTCAAATAAATCATTCTCATGAAGAGAAGAATATTTTCTCTTAATCATTACTCAGTTAAACTTATATTGGTCTAAAAAAACAGATTGAACCACCTACCTTCTTGGAAAAGAGCCCAAGGGATTCCCTAGAAAAAACACTTGGGCGGACAAAACCCTTTTCTATTATATCATCTAACTCAATATTGATATCTTTCATCTCTATTGGTGCCCTATGATTAGAGATTATTGAAATCATCTATGTAACTAGAATTAGATCAATCGTAAACTATACCTCCCTCTATAGAGAAGGACTAGAGAAATCACATATGAAAAATTCATGAAAATCCTAAACAATAGTGTAAATATCAACAATAGAATAAATGTCATTGGGTTCCATGATTATAGTATAAAAATAACTCCTGAGCTCTGGGTGGGATGGTCTTACATGACCTGACCTTGGATCTAACTCTCCCTGAAACACCTGAGAGCTCCCATCAGTTGAAATATATGACACATGTCGACAATAGAAATCATCCTAAAAAAGATGAGTGAAAAGACAATCCTTCCCAATGATAATATTAAATAGATAGATATTGATAAAAAATAAATCTTAGACTAACACTGAATCGGTTTTTGATAGTGAAAAAAAGAACACAAAAACCCATGGTCTTTCCTCTTTCCAGAAGGTGTCTCTAACTCCATAACAAAGAACATGAGTTATTTTGGGAGTTTAAGCATAGCCCAAAAAATTACAGATATACATGAGTTGGAGGCACTTGTATCAAATAAATAAATCCTTACTGAATATTCAATAAAGATGTTACCTTTCACTATCATTGGACCCTCATCAATCTTCGCTAGAAACTCATCCACTACTTGAAAATACTTCACTCATGAGCCTTGTGGATGGAGCCTTGTATTATTTGAATCATATGAATACACTATAATAGCCTTTGGAGAGAATAATACTTAACCATACAAAATGAGGTGTAGACATAACATTAGAGAAACACTATAGAAGACCATAGTATCCCCAACTGTTACACATCTACAGAAGTTCAGAATAGGAACAACATGTGTATCCTACATTTCCACACTGATAGAAAATCAGGGGAACACCCCTAGATATAACTGAAGGTTCATAGGTGGCCTAGTTCTAATAACTACCCCCACCACTCCTACAATGATCATACCACTTCCTCCTCCTCCCTTGCAGGCCATTGAAGCTGCCTCTGGGTGGAAGAGAAGGGGGTCCATTTTCAACTTTTCCTTCCATATCCATCCATTACAATATTTACCTATATAAATTTTCCAATTAGGTTGAATTTTTTTTCATAAATACCCATGATATGATATCCAATCACAAACACTACAGGTACTTATGGGGCTTCGGCTGGTTATTATTTACTATATTTTGATAAAAAAATACCATCTCCATGTACTGATTTGTGTGTGCCGTCAATGAAAGATAAGAAACAATCGGACAAAAATATTATATCATTTCTAATTAGAAAATCATAAAAAACTATGATTAAGATCAAGAACTCAAAACATGAGACATACATCCCAACATCCCCTGGTAACTTGAGTCTTGTCACGACATGATCTAGCCAAGAATTTCATTGCAACCTATATCTCAAGTCTCAAAAATCCTATCTCCTATCTACCAACTTATAAAAATTTATTACATCGTCACTCTGATTCCAAAATATAGAGAACTAAACCTAGATACCCTCTCAAACAAGTAACTAACCAGAACCATCAAATACATGAAGGTCGTCCCTATCCCTATGGGTTGGTGACTAACACCCGAACATTTATAAAAACTAGAGGGAAATATTTCACCCAAATTTAAGTATAAAACATTACATATATATATACACACAAAATATTGGAAGAAATTGAGGAATTGAAAAAAAAGAAATATATTTCATAAAAAGGAAACAACAGAAGTAGTACAACTCAAAAGTAACTAAACAACATCCAAGATATAAGTCCAAAAGAAAAGGACAAATAGAACAAAAATAGATACTCCATGTGATAGGGTGACAAAAATTACTCAATCTCACCACTAGATACCTAGACACAGCGGGCTGAAACATCGATGCCTCACTAAGAAACCATGTTTTTTCCTACATCAAATGACATAACATGGTATACGTACTGTTGAAGGGTTTAACATGGTGTGAGATAAAAAATTTTAGTAATATCCCACCCAAGTGTTCCATATCATGTCTCTATAAAAAAAATCCAAAAAATTCTAAACTTTAAAGAAATTTTTTTTTGATAATTAGTTAAATAGGTTTTATATCAATGTAATGGTAAAAAATTCCCCCGTTTCCACATTTCAAAATGATACATGTAAGAAAGTTTCAAATTATTTTACATATATCATATAATTCAAATAAAATAATGTTTTAAATATCATATCAATTCCAAATCAGTCCAAACCAAAGCATACATACCATCACACCAAGGATCACAACAGGTCAGGATATCTAGAACACTTATACAAAAACATATAAAATCATTAAAATTATGTACTTAGATATCTGCATCGAATCTAGAGATTATATGAACACCCCATTATGTTAAAATTCCAAAAGTTATAATAAGTCCCTAGAATAACGGGATTTGGGAGAATTGGAACACACCATGAGTGAACCTCGTAACTATGTCAATGGATGAGCTATATTACTACACCTTACACCTAATTTCCCAGGGATTCCAATATGAAACATTTTCCAAACCATTTAATCCCAACCATGATTTGGAAACCATTTCATAAATATATTCCACAATTATTTGAAATTACCTTTTCTTTTAACAAAAAAAGGATTTTGTTTCTTAATAAACCATTTAGAAACATGTAAAAAATCATGCCAATTCATTTTTTTTTAAAATTTATAAAACTAGGGAAATAAATTTCATCAAACACAAGCTAGATATGGAACCACCATTCCCAAAATTGAATCACAAATACCTATAACATGATCCACCAAAATAGAAGAATAAAAATAAAAAAATGGAGGCTCTAGAATGAATCATTATATCACATAATAAATTCATCAATAAAAATGGTCATCAGAGAAGAAAACACTACACTTAAATAAAGAAACCATAATGCCTCACCAAAACCTAAACAAAGGTCACCGTATAAAAATATATTTCAAAACATATCTAGAAAGGATCAAGAGAATCAACACTACATGACTAAAAGATCTGAAAACATATCACAATGATGCTACTGCGACCAACAAAAATGAAGAACTAGAAATATCAATTTCCCAGAGAGAAGCTACTCATACACAAAAAATATCAATCACTAAACAATATGATCTGGAAGGAGACCACATCCAAAAAATATCATGGGACAATAATTAGGCCTCGAGTGATAACTCTCTGAC
Source organism: Viscum album (assembly GCA_963277665.1). Classification (NCBI taxonomy): domain Eukaryota; kingdom Viridiplantae; phylum Streptophyta; class Magnoliopsida; order Santalales; family Viscaceae; genus Viscum; species Viscum album. Next base: position 1,973,737,522 of record OY728151.1, read on the forward strand.
CAAATGATAATAAAATCCTATGAGAAGTGTGGAAAAAACCAAAAATCCTAATTCATTCATGATGTGAAATCCATTCATGATGTGAATTCATTATTTTGTAAAATATATTGAAAAAAAATCACCTTTCATGAAAAATAAATTCAATTTACCTTTATTAGATATGAACTAGTCCCATATTGTGTAATCATTTCATGCTCCAAACCAATTTATGACATCATCTCGATAAAAGATTCATGTTGTGTAACAATTTCATAAAATAAAACCATACAAAAGACAAATTATTTTGAAAAAGTTATAAAAAGTACCCTGGTCAAACTAAAAATCAATTGAAATCATCTTAATCCTTTTTGAAATTTTTACCTGGACTCTATGAATTCTAACAAACATGTACCCCTGAACTTTAGGTCATTTCCTCCAACAAAGTCTCCCATCCTTGGAAGCCCCAAAGCACACCCAAAAAAATGTGAAACAAAAAGAGAGATAATAAATATAGTATTGGGGGTGACAATATTCTATACATTTCATACAACTCATAATAATAAATAGGGGCATAATACCAAATATGTCTCAATAGAGTTGGAATTGAGATGAAATATATTACAAAGATCATATAATTTAAGTGAGAATTAATAAGAGAATGGATGATGTGTCTCAAATATAAATAAAAAAATAGAGGAAATGAAAAATAAAATAATCAAAATTAAACACATCGAAAATATTATAAAATCAACAACAATAAATAAGTAATGTAACCCAATGAAAATAAAGTGAGTTATGAAACCCCTGACCACTTGGTAACATTAAAGTGAAATCCCATTGGATGAAATAATTTGAATTGAAACTTAACATACCATGATATGTGAATGATTCATTATATAACACGTAAAAGGGATTTATATACACCATATAAAATAAAATAGGTGAATAACATTAAAATATGCCCTAATGAAGGGAAATGGAGACAAATTCCCTTACCTTAATTTTAACTCATCATGTTTTTTATTTATATTCATGAATAATTAAAATATGTTATTTATTAAATTTATTTGTAAAATTTAAATTTTATTGTTATTTTTAATTTATTTAATTCCATTTTAAATTTAATTACATAATAAATTAATTTCACATCTGACGTTTTGACGATATTCAGTTGATATGTCCAAAATGACTTTGGTAGTTTGACTATATCAAAAGCGGTTATTATTTCATCATCCCCAGAATAATAATCAAGAAATAATTATTATTTTCGTCAATCACTTTTAATTTTTAAATAAACCATGAAAGATGGTTATGAAAAATTAACTATGTTACAAACATGGAGATGGTATTTCGTACGTACACATGAGTAACATTTCCATTTTTCAATGCTCAATATGGAAACTTTTAACCATTATTTTAAATTTGAAAAATGATCATAATATCATAAACAACATATCATTTGTTTAAATATATTTATATATATCATCCATCTAATGTTGTGACGAAAAACAAATCACATCGTTTCATTGAGGTGGTAGTCAGCCGTACAAACGAACAATGGTTTGGTTTCCCATTTGATGGGAGAATAGAAGGATATTAGTATGAAATTAACATAATAAAATCTCATTATATTTTAGATACTGAGGTGATTATATCAACATGGTTGAATATGTTTTAAGGTGGTGTTAAAAGAAATAAAATAGAGAACTCGGTTAATAATGATTCATCTTCTTCAGACAACCTCATTTTGTTTATACAAAAAGAATTCCTAAGAAGATTTTATAACAAATAAAGGCCTCTCATACAAGGGTATGAAAGTATGGGTGGGATTTAGGTTTGTATTTTCTTAATAAAATGATTCTTTATGTGTTTATATGAGAGGATAGTGGGTTCCATTTTATAAGTGCGAGGTTGGTAACTATTGGAATTTTTTGAAGTATTAAATTATAATAAAGTTATATTAGTTAAATTTATTCCAAATGGGTCTAGAATTTAATTTGGGATAGTATAATGTTTAAATATGGATTTAAAATTGTAAATTTACATATTTAAATATAAAACTAAAATTTATCTCTTGGTTTATCCCTCAGTAAGCCCATTTTAACATTAATTGCGGTAATAACTTTTTTAAAATGAAAGGGTTATAATTTTTCTTATAAGGTAGAAATTGTATAATAAATGGAAAATAGATTAAATTTAATACCATTTATCATCCTAATTTTCTTATTTCATGATTTTGAGGAATTTTTAGTGATTTAATAAAATAGTATGGAACATAAAATATCATTAATATCATTTTTGATACTATTAATTTAATTTAAATTTAAAGACATAAATATAACAATTAATTTTGAATATATTATTTTTTACCATTAATAGCTTATAAATTATAACTATAAAATTATTTTGAACCATAAATCATCTCAAATACATTTATTTTAATGTTTTTAAAATTATTTACATTGAGTTATCCTTTATTCAGAAATGTGATGTGTTCACATTTTATAAGAATTTAAGTTATCTATATAATCAATAAAAATTAAAAATAAATTACCATCATAAAAAAATATTTTATTATACTAAAACTAAAATTTAATATTCAAAAATCACTTATTTTTATCCTCACGTGAAAATATAATAGATATGTAAGGGAAAGAGGGTGGAATTATTTCTTTTTATTTACATAAATTATTATATTGATCATTTTCATAGATAAGTGTCCCATAAATAATTTAACATTGAGAATAAGGTGATAATTGTATAAATAAATTTATCTTATAATAATTAATTTGAAAAATGGTGGCCTTATAACATTATTTTGACATAGGTTATCCTGTTTTTCCATTTTAACGTGGTGGTAAATTTTTACTATTTTTACTATTCTGTATGAACAAAAATCAAGGTGGCGTTATTAAATAATATTAATTGGAATGATTCCAAATATGGATTTATTTTTACATAACTAAATATCTATAAGTTTCAAAAAAATCATTTTATAAGTATCCCACAAAGAGAAATGTAAATCATGTTTTAAAGAAAAAAACATTTTTAAAGGAAAGAATGATTTTACACATACTTTATGACCTGTGATATTCACTTTGTCAATTTAAATTTATATATATAGATATATAATCTATAAATTTCATTTTAATCATTCATAGTTATGTGTCAATGTAATTAATTCAAATGGAGAAATATTATGCACTTAAAAACCGTTTTAAAAAACTTTCATTTTAATCTGAAACATTAACTTATACAGAAATATGGTATATATATGATTCATATTTAATTAATTAAATTAAATCTTACTAAATAATAATAATGTTACTTTGAAATAAATTTCAATTCATATTGGGAATTTTTAATTATTTATTTTATTGAAAATATATGATAGTTTTATAAGAAGTTATATTTTTTCTTATTCAATGAAATATATCACTTTTTTGAAAAATTAAAAAATTTCACACTAAGTTAATTTTGACATGCTAATTTCCATAATGAAGTTAATTTTTTACCGTAAAATTTATAAAATTCGTATAAATTAATTATAATATTTTCTCACAAAAATAAACATAAACATTTTGGAAAAAATATATATTTTTGAAACATGTAATGAATTTACTAAAAATTGAGATATTATTTACCAATATACTTGCTTCATAAAAAATATTAATACATAATTTTCAAAAAGTGGTTATTATATATCATACATAAAATTATAACATATAGGCTATAATGATCATTTTTAAAAATTATTTATCAGTTCACTTAGGCTCAGTGTTTCATGTCATATACTCTATCGACCATAATGTTATTTTTTTAAAATCTTGAGGTGTTACTTTCTTCCCACCTTCAATAAATTATGTACTCAAAGTTTGAACCTATCATTTCAAATCAAATTATAGACTTTTGAAAGTTCATTTATAGAAAATGCATATCGTAGAAGGGTTAATTAAACTTTCTATAAAAAATAGGGCAAGTGAAATACAATGGTCATAACCAAAAAAAATGATTACAAATATGGTAACATTAATGGGAAGTGAAAATATTGACATGGAGGAGAAATATAATTCCAATAAACTAATATTTAGTGACATAAAACTTGGTTAGGAGAAAGTTAACAACCAAAAAACCATAAATCTATGATATGTGAAAAGATCATAAATTCATCAGAAATGATTGCAATAGGATAATAGTTTTGTTTTAAGACCCTTTTCCAGGAGCTGTGGAATTCTTTTAACATATAAAATAAGAACATAATGAAATATAATCACTTGATATATTTCTATATCATAATCACAATTTCATTCTTTAGTTGTGATTCAATCAACTTCCACTTCATCTCTTACTCCATTAAGTGAATATATAATATTGATTTTATACATAAAGCATTGAAATTATAATTTAAAGGTTAAAAAGATCCATTATATAAAAATAATCTATTCCTAATATCATTAAAAATTTATCAAATTCATATTGGTTACCACAAGTAATGATAATATAAAATTTGTAATACATTATATGAATAAAAAATAAATTTTCTTCAAAATTTTCCCAAAAGGATCAACATATAGTATTCTAGAAATAATTTCCCTATATCCTGATTATCCACAACATTCCCAAAATTAAGGAATGTTTTAAACTTAATGTTTATTTAATAATTTTTAACTAATATCCTGAAAAATTGAATTTCATTATTACCAAATAATCATTTTCATAAAACCTAATGGTTTTATATACCTAAAAAATTTCCTAAAATGTCATTAATAATCTCAAAATAAAAAATATTTGACCCAATTATATGTTTCCCTAAATGATTTAAATATTTATTCATAAAACCTTTTAATTTAAAATAATGTCAGACTAACTGGGATATTACATAGTCCAGTGGTAGGTGATGTTCCCTTGTCGCCCATTGGTTTTGGGTTGAAGACCCACAACCTTTATGAGTATGAATGGGCCTCTTATGACATGCGAGTTATTATTTTTATCAAGATATATTTATATAATACCAAAAACATTCCCAAAAATATGATTTATATCCTCAAAATTAACAATAGCATTCAAATTACCTTTTAAACATATAGGTTTTCTATACAACTTTTTTATTTCACAAAATAAAACAATCTTAACTGACAATTATTACTCTAACATCCCTGATCCAATTAACACTAAATGTTCTCAATAAATTTAAACTTATGTCCAAAAAATATAAAATAATTATTCCTCAAATAACTTTCTCACTAAAAAAAATGTTATAAATAAATGTTACATATACTTCAAATATTTATTAAAACTCAATAAATGTATCTAAGGTACTTCCATCACATAAAAACTTAGAAGGGGTATTTGTGCCTTTTAAAATTATAATCAAACTTAGACTTATTAACCCACGATATTTCTTAAAAATACTAAATTATCATCATATTAATCATAAAATTAGTATCTTAAAAGAATTACTCAAAGTATGACATAGAGTAATATTCCCTAATATAATTTTTTTGTAAATTAAGTTCCCAATATTTCTACTAAACTCACTCTCATACCAACTATAAATAGCCAGAATGTAGTTGCCCAGAATTGATGGTTACTTTATTACATTGTCATATGGTACAAGTGATTTCATCCCAAAGGATCAATTAGTTTTTTAGTCTTTGATTACTAGGTATATATTTGATAATCTCATTTCTTATGAAAATGTAAATTAAAAAAAAAGGGAAATGAAAAAAATATAAAGTGTAATATTGGATTCTTAGTGAGGGTTAAATATAGTAGAATATATCACATGTATTTAAGAAATAATTAGAATGGAAAGGTAAAAAAATTTAAAACACATTCAATTTAATCAAAAAATTGATTGTTAAATGCATTTGTATATAATATTAATGAAGAAATAACATGGATAAACATAAAAAAAATCTCAATGAAGTAAATGTTTAATGTTGGATGTTATGATATCAAACATCATAAAATCTATACCATAAAGTCCTTCCTTGAAGATAGCTTAATTAATGGGTTCACATACACAGAAAACCAATTATATATTGGCATACTAATTTGCCTCAAGATACATATCAATGAATTAATGGGATATTTAAAACTAGGACCCAAACATCATTGAATTTATAATTCATTCATCATATATTTAATGATAAATTAAATTAACAAAAAACATTCACTATCAATAAATATCTATCTTGTTTAAATAATATAGATCTATCAAGATTTTCCCTAGTCAATCATATAACATTCATAACAAAAAACCATATATAAAAATTGTATAACTTTTAGGAAATAAATATGTTGCTGATAAAAATAATATGTATATTTAATAGAAATTTAATGTCTAATGATCTTGAGAAATTAAAGGTTTCAATTGAATGTTAGTGACCACTGCCCTAATCAAGAAAGTGAATTTCAAAATCTTTTTTGGTAAACGTGATAATTAAAAATCCATATCAATAATAAGTATCGTATTAATAAAATATATTACTAGTAGATTATATTTAAAATATAGGGTTTTTGTCATTTATGAATAAAAATACCATAAAAATATCATTAAAAATATTCTTGAAGAAAACAACCTTTCCACTTTGAAAATTTATTTTACAAACTAAAAATATCCAGAATGTTAGGGAAAAAATTTTCTTTAAAAATAAACTTATAAAATATTAAATGTGTATTTGAATAAATTATTTTTAATGATGGAAGTAATATTATGTTCATTCATAGTATGTTAAAACCAATATTCCTTTCGAATTTCTAAAAGGAAGTCAAAAAGTACCTTATTCAGAAAAAAGGATGATTCATTTTAAAACATTTTGTAAAAAGTAAAATATATGTAAAAAAGTATTCAAAAAATCCTTATAGAATTTTAAAATATTATTTAATATATTTTATGGAAAATATGAATATGTAATAAAAAGTATTTTTGATCGAAAAGAGAAATAAAAGTTGATTTTATCAAAAAAAATTCTTAATATATTTATATACTAAATAGAGGAAAATGGTAATATTACATGAATAAAAAGAGGAGAATAAAATTAAATGGTTTTACTATAAAATTATTAAATAATTTATTCAATGGTAAATTCATGCTTAAATAATCTTGATTAAAATGAGTTTGAAGCATAATATCTTATCGCATTAGAAACTTTTGAATCATAACCCCATGAAAAAAATAAATTTTAGAGAAACATTAAATACCAAGAATATGAAGAGATTCATGATATTTAATATGAAAGGGTAAGTATATAAACCTAATAAGAATAAATAGGAGCATAATATTTAATATTTCTTAATGGAGTAAAAATTGAGACGAAATCGCTAACAAAGATTATACCACTGAAGTGAGTATTAATTAATTATTTTTTGTATAAAATATAAATCTAAAGAAAAAAATTGTAAATAAAACATAAAATAAGAAAAATTATATAAAAACATAATCTTATAATTTAAAATAAAATGAACAAATAATATAACTCGATGAAAACAAATTGATTTTTCAATGCCATTACCACTTGGTAACAATCAACTCAAATCCACTTGGATGAAATAATTTTAATTGAAGCATTAAATATAGTGAATTGTGATGGATTCATGTTATAATGTGTAAAATTGTAGTATATGAACCCTATAAAATCAATTAGGTGCAAAACATTAAAATATTCCTCAATGATGAAAAATTGTGATGAAGTCCCTTACTTCAAGTTGGAATCAGAAAATACATTCTTTATATCCCAGAATAATAATACATTTTGTTAATTATTTACTTTCTTAAGAAACTTTTTCATGTTTATTATTCGTTAATTTTATTTTATATTATGTTATATTTAATTATTTAATCAATTAAGTTCACGTTCGATATTTTGAGGATATTCATATGATATGTCGAAAATGACTTTAGTAGCATTACTAAAATACTAGGTTTATCTAGTGTAAGGCTTTATCAGCTCCTGATAAAAGCCCTGATAGAGAACCATTTTATCTATGCTAAAAAAATCACTGATAAAGGAGGCCCTTTATCAGTGCTAACAAAAAACACTGATAAAGGGGGATCTTTATCAGTTCTAATAAAAAAGGGTTGATAAAGTGACACCCTTTATTAGTGCTACTAAAAATGAACAAATAAAGTGGTGCCTTTATCATCCCTCATAAAAAAGCACCGATAAGGGGGGGGGGGATTTATCAGTACTTTTTTATGCGCTCTGATAAAGCCCCACTTTATCTGTGTTTTTTTACTAGCGCTGATAAAGTGTATATTTCATTAATAAGTTATTTTTGAAAAAAATTAATATAATATAAATATATATATATGTGTGTATATGGATATACATATAAATATATTTATATAAATATAATATAGTTTATTAAATAAGATTTAGATAAGGCTAAATACACATTTATAGTTAATATATAATATATTTAGTAAAAAATGGCTTATAAATTTTTTAAAAATCAGAATAATTAATTTTTTTTAAATTTTTAATTATTAGTAGTCATTTAGTAACAATTGGATGACATAAAAATTAAAGTAATTAATTAACGTTAAAAGATAAGTTGAAAACCATAATTGAACTTCAAACTACCATAAATTTTGTTTTGGGTGTCTATTTTGGCTCTAGAACATTTCAAATTAATGCCTCTGAAAGATATATGCCTTGGTGAAGGGGTGAACCCAATTCATTTTTTTCGAGGCCTAAAACACCCGAGAAGGCCTCCAAAATAGAGTTTGTAATTTGGGTATCCCTTTTTTTTAACATTTTATGGAATTCAATCCCCATTTAAGGGGGTGTTATTGTCTTTTTCTTGTGTGGAATGAATTTATTTTGAGGGATCACTGTCATATTGATATTATGGTTTTGAAATTTTATCTTTTTTTCATAGTGTAATTTGATTTATAATTAAATATATGCATATTTTCTTATACTTAATTATAATATATCAATTTTATAAACACATATATATTCATATTCATATAAAATTGTATCAATCAATAAATAAAATCAATATTTATAAATAATATATTTAAAATAAAAAATTATCTATTCTATTTAAATTATAAAAAGAATTAATATGCATATATATACCTATAAAAGTAATGTTTATATATAAATATGTGTGTGTCGGTAAAAAATATATTTATATATATGTATATGTATATTCTAATATATGTAAATAAATTTATATTATGTAAATATTTGTATGTGTCTATGAGAAACACAAATGTATACTAGTGCGTGTACTAATATTATGTATATATATCATATATAAATGTATTTTTGTAAATAAATCATTATCATTATCATTAAATATAATATATAATCATATTATATGTTAAATATTTATAAATGCAATATATATATTTATACATCACACACACACGGAAATATATTTTATAGATGTATTTAAAAATAATTATATAAACATATGAATAAATTTTTTATGTAAATATATATAAACAAAGAGAAATATTTTAAAATATAAAATAAAATATCCTTTGGTAGTGGTAAAGGCGTTCGAGTTCCAATGAATAGGTATATAGATAAAATCCAAATGCGCATAGGAGGGCAAAATTTTGGCCAAGCACTGATAAAGGGTTCGGGAAAGGATGATAAAAGTGGTGGTTTGTGAGTACATAAATATAATTAATCGGGTGGATCAGAGAGGTCTTAAAATAATAATTCCCTCCCATTTATCAGTGATTAAAAATAATCATTGAAAAGGGGGCATTTATTAGCTATTTTTTAGCACTATTAATAGACCCCTTTGTCAATTCTTTTTTTTAGTACTATCAAAGGGTGCCTTTATCAACACTTTTTTAGCATTTATACATCATTCATTTTGACATCTCTCAAATAATCATCACATTTTTAGTGTCGATAAAGCCCTTTTTAGCACTTTTAAAGGGAAGATTTTTCATAATGTAAATTGATTATGGTAAAATAGGTAATTGTTCCTATGGTATATCAGACATGGATGACTCAACAGTAACCGAACCTAGTGTTGAATATGGCCTCAAGTGTGACTACACATATGCCTAAGGCAACCGAATAATAATGAGGGTCCATGGAGGAACAGTGGGGAGAATATACCCACATGATTTGTGTGAAAAATATTAGTATTATCATAAAAATCAGTAGTAAAATCATATAAAATATATGAGTAGATGAAAAATAATCATCCAACATATAAATCAAAATTAAAAAAGGCCAAAAAAGAAACTATCCCTAGATATCTTCATGAGACATAACATAGTTCTATGATACCATGCTCCTATAAAACAATCAATCAAGTAACATCAATTTGGAACTTTCACCTATCCATACCTGCATCCATGAAATATTCTTGGGTAACCAATGATAGTCCAAAAATGGTTTGAGATAAAACTTAGTAGGCCACAACCCTTAGTTTTTCCAAAAATTCAAGTATGTGAATATAATCTGAGTAGAGTGCAGATATAACAAGTGTAATAGTGATAATGATAGAAACAATACTATTTAGTCTATGAATACAACATGTGATCAAGCCACTAAATTATAAGGTCTGTCAATAAATCATGTCAAAGAATATCATTGGCTAACACCATGTAATCATGTGTGAATCCTACATAAAATAAAGTCCAAGGAGTTGAAATTTACAATACAACTGAATAAGTATGTAAATCATGTAAACTAGATCCAAGGAGTAGAAATTTGCAAGGCATCATAATATGTTGGATCCAAGCTGTAGAAATGTCCAAATAATTCTAAAGGTCATGTAAACTAGTTAAATTGGATCCTTCGAGTACAAATATACACAAAATCCCATTATTCTCGATACATCGGATCAAGGGGTTGAAATGTTCAAGGCATCCAAATAATCCATGTATCCTAGATCCAAGGAGTAGAAATATCTAAGGCATCCTAATTAGTCATCAGATCTAAGGAGTAGAATTTTCCAAATATTCCTAGAATATCAAGTAAATCCTGTAATTGGATACATGGAGTATAATGTCCATGAAATTCATGTAATCTAATTAAACAATAGACAAGGTGTATAAATTCCAAGAAATCTTATTGGGTCATCAATGCCTACCGCAAACCCTAAATTATCATTATACCCAATTCGTTATACCACCATAAACCATTACATCAACCATTTCACTAAACCAATCATAATTTTATACAATTGAAAGGATTATCCAATTTAGACCATTCATATACAAATGAAATGGTTCTACAATGTTCTTACAACAAATTTTCTTAATTACCATATTGAATTCTCTATTATGCCAGACATCTTAACAAACATTGTGGGTGGAATAATCATGTAAAAAAGGAAGGAATCACTATGTGGGTGGTTCGAGTTTAGGTCAACATCCAACAAAGTTATATAATAGTGTCATGCCATGTCATAGAATTAAATTTTTTATTTAACTCAATGTTAAATTAATTTAGGAAGGATCACCTGGAGAGTATAGCATGTGATATAATGAAAACACGCTATAAAATAAAAAAAATTAAGTGAAAAATTATAGACCCCATAACTTATTCATGTAGAGCACTACTTATGTCATCCCAGCCTTGGATTCAATCCAGATTAGAAGAAAACATATGAACATATAAATGCCTTGAAAATAAGGCATTTGAACTTACACCAAAATAGCATCACTAGTACCAAGGAAAATGTGAAAGTATCTTTAGGAATTACGACCTCCCTAGTGTATATCCAAGGAGTTGAAAAAAACATGAATCATATGTTGGATGGAGAAATCAAATCAAATCCTAGGTTGAAGGCCTGAAGAATCTTCAATAGGAGAAGAATGGTCTGGCCACTATAGGAAATTAAATATAAGGAGGGATTAACATTTAAATGAATTATTTGGAAAATAACCATTTCAACATTTAAAATGGGGCCATTTGTTTTGGACACATGTTTGGAAAAAAAGAGAACCAAATGTGTGACGTACATTGTTTCAATAGCCCCTTTCCTTGGTCATGGCACACGATTAGACAAACCATGTACTGACTATGTGTTTTCCCACTATTGAAAACTCTAAATCACTTGCACAAGAATTTGTCCTGAGTCTTATAGTCAGGTAAAACTATTCAACCTCTTTCATTCAGTAAGAAACCCCCATAGTTTAATTTAACTTCACGGACTGGGGAGCATGGTTTGTTCTGGCCATTCGACCTCGATTCATATTTTATAAACTCAGGACCCAGGCTTTGTAAAACCCATTGAAACCCCCTTTTTCCTCTGTGACCATACACGGAATTCATATTTAGACAAATCTAGATAATTAAAATGGAAATAAAATTGTTCCATACCTCATAAAATATCATTTTTCTTACAATAATCCCCCATAAAGCAATTCATCCTTGAATTTCCCTTCCAAGTGTTTTTAAGTATCTTTTTAAAAAACTATTACCAGTATGCATGTATGTTGGCCTCCCTACCCCATGTCTTGTCCTAAATGTGGGTGTACTAATATAGCATCCATACTAGAGGAATTGACAATCCTTTGAGAACCTTTATTCCATGATCAATAATACAGAATTGATTTTCCCCAAAGGATGCATCTATCTCTAACTCAACCTCCTCAGGATAAAGAATATGTGATGGATAAAAATGATATCAACAAAGATGAGATACATGGAATATGTAATTAATGGGCCAAAACCTTTGAGGTAGCTATAACCGATAGTCTACAGACACAAATATATCTATAATATCAAAGGGCTATAGGTAATAAGGTGATAACTTACCTTATTTTTTAATTTATCTACATCCTTGTCTAAGTGAAACTCATAAGAAGACCCAACTCCCCGACTCAAACTGTAGTGTTTGATGATGATGATCGATATGTGACTTCTATTTAGAATGAATGGTATTCAGCCTCTTTCTAAAAATCTGAACCTGTTTTGAAGTCTCCTGAATGAGACAAGGACCTATTACCACTACCACTCTTGCCTCTAAACAGTAAAATGTTGAACAAAACATAATTCTTTATAGGTCCTCATATGGATCCATTTATAAGATATCTTGTAAGATGTTATAATAAGTTAACTTGGTGATATGTAAGTGTATCTCCCAGGAACCTATGAAATCAAGGTCTCATGCTTAGAGCATGTCCGTCAAAACATGTATTGTTTGCACAAACAAACAATCAATCTATGGGTGAGTGGTTGTACTCAGTAGTACCTAAGAAACAAGTTCCCTAAAAAACCCCTTCTATAATTGTGATGTGAAACACTCCTCTCTATCTAATATGATAAATCATGGAAGCCCATAGAGGCATATGATGTCACAAGTGCAGAGCCTCCAAAGATCATCCACTAAAATAGTCTACCGAATACGCATAAAATAGACATCCTTTGTCAACTTGTCTGTGATAACCCATATGTAGTCACTTCCCCAATGTTTTCTAGGAAATCCTCTCAAGAAATACATGATGAAAACATCCCATTTACACTTAGGAATAGGTTATAGTTGTAAAATATCAATTCGTTGGGGGTGTCTACCTTCACTTGCTCATGGGTGGAACACTAAGTAACAAACCTAGCTATCTCCGAATTCATCCCCGACCACTATTATTGATAGCATAAGTCACGATAATTATTTGTATGATAAGTATGTAATAACCATATACAGGCACACAAATATTTCACCAAATCCCATTAGATGTTTTTAGGAACCCCGAAACATATGTGGATGACCAAGGTATCAACGTCATGAATGATTCTACCAAGTTGTGAGTCCTCACCCACCACACTCTCCTATAAGACGAAACACTCAGAATATACTAGCTACCTCATTCTCAATCTCTATAGAAGAAAATATTCTATTGATAGTGATTCTAGTATATAATGTTTGTGATGGTATTGAACCTCCTTGTGCATCTCTAAAAATAGGTTCGTAAGCTTCCACTCACTTTTGGCCTCTTAAACTACATATGTCTACATCCTTTTTCATAGAGAATCGAAAACTATATTTCCCTTCATGGGAAATTACCAAAACTCAAAGTCAAAGGAATGAAGGAATTTAACCTGCCTTTGTTTCCTAAGATTCATGTTATACTATTTAAATATGTACTTGGGGATTTTTTTTATTTGTGTACACCACAAAGCTATGTTTCAGTAAATAATTCTTCCAACAGTGAAAGGCATGAACAACAATGGCTATCTCGAGAACATATGTTGATAACTTCATCTGATGTGGCCTCAACTGATGATACCAATACACCACAACTTGTCCCCCCTACATCATAACAATGAATTGTCTGATATGTAATGCATCACTCTGCGTTGTATACCTTTGGCCCGAATCTAGAAGAATTAGTACTAGTACTAAGGTCAGTCTCCCTTTGAGCACCTAAAAGGATGTCTCGCAGGATTCAGACCATTAGAAATTCACAGCCTTCTTATTAAATCCCTTAAGAGGTGATGATAATCATGATGATTCCTCTATTAAGCACATTCAATAACCATCTATCCCTAAGAAACATCATATGTCAAAGACATTCTTGGGATTCTCCCAGGAAACTATAACTCTAATATTATATATTTCAACTGATACTCCTATCTTAGAGATAATGTGATTTGGGAAAAATATTATCCATTGAAAATTGGATGTTTTTGAGCTTAGAATATAACTCATTCTCTCTCTGTGTATCAAATAAAATCTCAAGATGTTTTGAATAGTCGTGTCGAGTGTAAGAATACAACAAAATATAATCCATGAATATCAGTATAAATGAATCCAGATATGGATAGCAAACATGGTTAATTTTTACCATGAAAATAGTTATCACGTTTTTGATACCAAAATGAATAAAATGATACTCATATATACCATACATGGTAAAAAAATCTATATGAGGTATGTCTAATGGTCAAACGAACACTTGATGATAACATAATGTCAGATCCGTCTTCAAGAACATCTGATCTCCCTAGAGCTTATCGAAGAGCTCATCTATCTAGGGAAAATTTAAATGATTCTCAACCATAAAATGGTTCAATTTCCTATAATACACACATAAACATAGTGTTTCATCCACCTTATTGGTGAAAAAGATTTGAAAACCCTATAGGTAAGTACTCAGTCATATAAAAACCATTGTTTCCAAGTCCTCCTCCTACCTCTTGAGCCCATGAAACTCAATAGCATACATTATATAATGATTAATGGATACCAGTGCAACTCTAGAAACTAGATATATGGAATAATATACCTTTCTCTCCTACTAGGTAGTCCTTAAAATTCATTTGAGAAAAAATCCCTAAAAACATTAACCACTAGAGGGAAATATGCACAATGTGATCTCTGATCATCTTTATATAATCTATTAATATGGGGTTTTATCCTTCAAAATACATGATTATCTTTTCCAACTCGACTAAAAGGAAAATACCATTTACCCTTTTGAATTAAACATCCAACTTATGGCGATTTTTGGTCAACCTCTGATGATATAAATCAATGTAATCATAATTGGGAACCAACTAGTCAATCCAGAGAATGATATCAAACCCAATCCTCTCATGGAATAAGAGGTCCTATATGAAGATACAACCATCTATATCAGTGGGTGACTCCATAAACTAGTTTAAATTATCCAATCATTTTCTAAATATAGTATCAAGTGTCATCACCCCATAGGAAAACTGAACATCATGCCCAAAGATCTTCAAAAACAAGAACATATATGAATGAATTTGAATAAAATATTTTAAAAAAAACATATACTAATATATAGGGTACCATAATAGTACCACTCACTATAAAAGGTCTGATAATATGCTCCTCAGGTATCAATTTCACTATATACATTTGGACAAAACTACAGCCCTAAGATATATCCTGACTACCCAAAGTAGGTCTCATCTGCTGGTTTTGTACGTCTGGTGTCTAGATACACCAACCATGGCCACCACCTCAACCTAATCATCTATTCACAGTCAAACTACCAAATTGATGAGAATATACTGGCGCTGCTCCTAAACATGGATTTAGTGTAGAACCTCTCACTATTTGATGGAGGAAAATTCCTGAGAAACTGCTATAGATGGCCCATCCATCCACATACTCGACAGTCAAATGGGTCTCCATCACACTGGCTCATTCTGTGTCCCAACCTCCCACATTGGTGATATAGAAAAAAAATAAAAAAACACCCGATATTTCTAGTATTCCTCTCATAAGATACCTCAATGTTTCTCTTTCATCCACTAGACATGGATCTATTAGGTTGAGAAGCTGATCAACACAGATATGTTTCCCAGCTTCCCTAATGTTACGTTCAGTAATCAATTCCTAATTAAATATTTATGATGACATATCAACTTTAAATATGTTCACCTATGATCAGATGTCATTCCTAAGACCATCCTCAAATTTCCCATCTTTTGTTAATTCATAACCAAATAGAATAGGTGAGGGATGTTGGCGATCTTTAATATGGGTAGAATAGTCCACAACTATTAAGACGCCTTACTCCAGATGCATAAAATCTCTAGTTCTATCGACCCTCAATGTATTGGGACAAAAATAATCATAGAAGGATGTCTAAAAATCTCTCCAATACATATTCCAATGACTATCCATCAGGGGAATCACATCCCACTATATCTTGGTGGAATATAAATGCATATACATAGCGAGCTTCACTCTCCTCTCAAGGGGTGTCTTGAGATGATCGAAAATTAATAGAATGGCCTCTATCAATGACTCTTCATCCTGTGGTCCACAATCCCAGAAAAGTTTTTGTAGATGATACAATTGGAACTGATGTGTCAACTATTCTACAGCTAGGGTAGGTCGCGATGCTCCCTAAACATTCTGCCTAAAGTGTAGGAACCCCTCTTGAAACTGGGTCTCAACACACATATCTAGTATAACAGGTGGTTCCACAAGAGGCACGACAAGATGTTATACAGGAATCATAGGGCCCACCACCTCTAGAGCATGGTAATTTCCACTCTCCAAGAAAACAACTAGAGTCTATTACTGTAAAATATCTATAAAAATTTAAAGATCATTCCTCAGTCAATGTCTGAGATCAAAATGATTATAGATATACAAAAAATAGAGGCACAAGTCTTTTTAAAAATAGGTCAAACACGTCTTCCTTCTCCTAAAGCTAAGTCTAATTGACGTAAAGATCATAAGATTACATGATATACTTCTTACTACCTACTATGGAGGTCAATTCAGGGCCAAGTTCCCTATTATAAGTCAGAGGTTCCAATATAGAGAGTTTCAATTTAATTTTATAGAGAAAAATACCATTTTAATTGCAATTGGAATCCCCATTTAACAATAACCATTAATTTTAGAATTCAATTTATTTTAAGATCATTCTAATTTTGATAGAAAGAGGTTGAAATATTTTGATCACTACTCTTAATTTATATAGTCCCATACACCTTATAAGTTGATGTGTATAAACCATTTAATCCCAAACATTTATTTATCATGTCCTTGCATGAAATATTAGAAAAATTTCATGGATATATTAATAAAGGTAAATAAACATGATTCAAGTAACACAATTTTAATATAAATGAGGCATGGGAAAATGAATGACATATAAATCCTAAAGTGCCTATAATGATTCATAATGAAATTTTTTTTTTTACCATAATAGGATAAGGGTAAAAATTTATAACCATAATGAATATCAAAATTCAAGTGAATCACCCAATGGTGAAATCAAGGAAACTTTAATAAGTTTAATCCTAAATGATAAGTCCACTAAAAGATAAGTTAGAAAGTTAATATACATGGGTAAGCTACTCCCCCACAGAACTCATTAGGAAACTCCAAAATATTATTAATATCTTGTTGAATATTTCAAAAGAATGATTCAAAATAAAGAAACCCCTTTGATACAACTTTGCGATATCCCATACTCAGTTCACTAAATAGTAACCAAACCCTATCATCCGCATAGTCTTATGTGCACCTCCACGTATGATAGAGGCTATTAAATAGTAGTGAGGGTCCATGGTGGAATAGTGGGGAGACTATAACTTCATAAATAGGGTGTAGCATAATAGTATAATCATAACAATCAATAGTGGATGCATATAAAATAATTGGGAAGGTGAAAAATAAAAATTCATTATATAAATAACCAAGTAATATATTACATGTATGTTATGCATGAATGATGACCTTGGAATTTTATAAAAATGACAAGTTAAACATGGAAACAAGAATAAGTACAATACAAGTAAAAAAAGTACAAAAATACAGAAAATAAACTATCCCTAGATAGAATCATGATCCATAACCCAGTCTTGTTCTCCCCTACTCCAACACAATAATCAATCAAGTATCAAAAAATGGGTGAATTCCCCTATCCCTAAATGCATCCATGAAATATATCCATGTACCCAATGAAGTCCTGAATAGGGTGTGAGATAACACTTAGTAGGACACCACTATCAGTATCTATAGAAAGTTTATCCTTTCATATAAGCTATATTGTGTGCATATATAAGAGTTATACTCATTCTAATTAAAGAACAAATATTGTTAAGTCTATCAAGAATCCCTATGATCAGGCCAATGAATCATAATGGTTATCTGTAAAGCATTTCCAAAAATATCAATGACCTATCCCATGTAATAATGTGACTGAACTACATAGACCAGGGTCCAAGGATTAGAAATCTCTAAGGAAACATAATAAGCTATATAAATCATGTAAATATGATCCAAGGATTATAAATGTCCAAGTCATCCTGATAGGTCATGTCTAATGAGTATAAATGTCCTAGGAATCCTAACATGACAAGTAAACTAGTTAAACATGATTCTTAGAGTAGGAATATCCAAATATCAAAGTCTATTGGATATATAGGATCCAAGGAGTGGAAAATACCAAGGCCTCCAATCAAGATTTGTAACTAGGTTCCAATGAGTATAATTTTCTAAGGCATACAAATGGGTCCTTAGATCCAAGGAGTAAAAATGTACCATAAATCCTAGCATATCAATTAAATCAAGTAGTCAGATCTTGGGAGTATAAATATCCATGGAATCCAAATAAGAAAATCAAATAGGATAACAGTAGTAGAAATTTCCAAAGCATCCTACTGGGCCATTGGTGCCATACGACAAACCCTCCATTATCATTATAAATGACTCATTAACCCATCATAAACCATTAAATTAACCATTTCACTAATACCTTCATAATAATATACAAGACATGAGATTAACCAATTACTACCTTTCATATTCAAATGAAAAGGTTCTTACAGCATTACAATTCACTTAATTACCATATTCAATTCTCAATTTTGTGAGCAATCTCCACGAACCCTAAGGGTAACATAATCATAATAAAAAGGAAGAAATCACCCCACAGGCGGTTTCAGTTGAGGTAAACTACCTAAAACCTCATATAAGAGTGCCATGACATGTACTAGACATTACATTATAATTTAACTCATGGTTCGATTAATATAGGAAGTATTTATTAGAAAGTCCATTGTGTGGCCTAGCAGAAACAAGCTACAAAATAACCAGAATTTAAGAGAAAATGTATAAACCACATAACTTATGCATGTAGAGGAGGAATCATCTTGTATAATTTTCTAATTCAATCTATATTATAAGAAAAAATAAGAATGAATGAACACCCTAAAAACAAGGCATAAGATCCTGCACCAAAAGAGCATCATGGATAACAAGTAAAATCGTGAAAGGATACTAAATAATGAATAAATCACCGTTGACTATTCAACAAGATGGATGGAACTCAAATCCTAAATCAAATGGTGAAACTAGATAAAATCCTTGGTTGAATGCTTTAGGAAGCTTCGACTAAAGAAGGGATGGCTTATAGAGGAAATGAGAAATAACAAGGAGGGTATAACATCTAAATGAATTAGGGAAAATAGTTATTTCCCCTTTAAAAACATGGTCACACGGTTTGACTGCAGGATTGCACAAACCATCCACCAATTTGGTGCCCAAAACTGACTCAATTACCCCCTCACATGGTCATGGAACACAGTTAGACAATCCATGCACTAATCAAAATTTTCCCCTCCATTAAAATCTCTGCATCACTTGCATGGGTGTGTGGCCTAGGCTGTATGGTTAAGTAAAATAACACACCTTGTTCTCTGCACTGAGACACCCTACAAAGTTTTCTCTAACCATGAATACTAGGTGGCACAATTTCTACTAACCACATGGCCTAGCTGCCTCATACAGAAACTCAGGCTCCGAGATCCATTCAAGCCCTGAAAAAACCTTTTTCCTCCGCAACCCCACTAGTAATTCATAATAGTTTAAAACCAAGAAATTCAACTAGAAATAAAATGGCTCCATACCTCATATAAAATCCAGGTTCACACAGTTCCATCATAGCCACAGTAATTATCATGAAATAATTATCATTTTTCGTCAATTATAAATTTTAAAAAATCCATGAAATTTGGTTATTAAAATTCTTATATGTTACAATAATATAGATAGTGATCCATACGTAAGAATGAGTAACATTTGTATTTTTCAAAAATCAATATAGAAAGAATGTAAGTATTATTTTTTCTCTAAAAAATTACTATAATATGATAAATAACAAATAATTTATTTAAATATACTTATATATATAACATCCATATATTGTGGTTCTAAAAAAATCAAATCACTTCATGGAGGTGGTAGCCCACATGTCCGCATGAATGAAGTTATCATTTTTCAGTGAATAGAAAGATAAGAAAACAAATCAGATATTATATTTTAAGAATGATAAATATTTTTTGAATATTATATACATACTTTAAATCCATCACTATAACCAACATTAAGAGGAGGTTATGGAAAATAAATTACATCAGTTTGCAAGGTGGTAGTCCACCGTACACAAAAATGATGGTTTTGTTTCCCATTTGATAGAAGAGAAGACATGTATCGGGTATACCATTACTATTAAAAATTATATGTTTATGGGAGTGAATATTTTATTATATCATAACATTTGAATAATATTTGAATGATGTGGAAGAAGAAATAAATCAAAAATACCTTATTAATGTGGACACATCTTCTTTAGGAATTAATGGATGGATTTGCTTTAGTATTTATTGAAAAATATTATTCTTGAAGTGTAGATAAGATAGGAGATGGGGTATAATTTTATATGTGTGTGGAAGGGATTTTTTTGTAATTTTTTAAAGTACTAAATTATAAAAAGGTCACACTCAATTAAAATCATTTAAAATGTCCAAGTATGTGAATTTTTTATAGGATAAGGTTGAAATATGTCTAGAAAATAGGATTTTTAAATTTTTAATTAGAAAACCAACCCTTATCTATTAGTCTATCCATTGATAAACCTATTTTGACCTTAACTATGGTAACAAAATTTTCAAATTAAAAGGGTTATAATTTTACTTATAAGATAAAAATTTGATTATAAATAGAAAGGATATGAAATTTTAGACCATTTAATAATCCAAATTTTCCTAATACATGTTTTTTTAGTTTTTTCATTAATTTAGAAAAATATTATATAACATAGAATTTCATTAATGTAATTTTGGGCATTATTCATTTAATTTGACTTTAATGACCTGAAGATAACAACGAATTCTGAATATAATCAATTCAAACAAAAATAAGGCATCAATATGAACTAGAAGATTCTCTTCGTACCATAAATCGTCCAAAATACATTTTTTTAAATGTTTTTAATATTATTTACCTCAAATTTTCTATTGTATTCATAAGCATTATGTCATTATTTTATAAGTGTGTAAGGTAACTATATAATATCTAAAAATAAAAAAATATCACCATGAAAATAATTTAATTACTCTCAAAATAAACATTAATATTCATTCATCACTTATTTTTATCACTATATGAACATGTAAGAGATATTTAAAATAAATAGAGTGACATTTGTTCTCTTTATTTACGTAAATTATTAAATAGGTTACTTTCATGGAAATGTGTCTTATAAATAGTTTAATATAGATATAATGGTTATAGGGGTATAAATTCATTTCTCTAATAAAATTTAATATGTCAAATGGAGGCCTTATTACTTATTTTTAACTTTGGTTGTCCTAATTTACCATTTTATCATGGTGACACATTTTTATTCTTTTCACTATTCAATACACCAAACAAATTATTTAAAATAATTAAATAATTTTAATTTTGTGATTAAAAATATAGAATCTATTTTAATAAATTAAATCTCTATAAGTGAAAGAAATTTATTTTATTAGTGTCTTGCATAATATGACGAAAAGTGGTTTTTTAGGAAAACGAATTTTTCAACTAAAATGTCATTTTACATTAAATATATGAATAATGATATTCATTATTTATATTTAAATTTATATATATAGATAAATGATCTTTAAATTTCATTTAAATCATTCCTCATTTGGGGTTATTTTAACATGTTAAAATTGATAAACAATATTCACTTAAAAATAGTTTTAAGAAAAATTTTGTTTAAGCATAAATATAAACCTCTTCCAAAATCTATTATAAAGATTATAAAAAATGTAATTAATTATTTTAAATTTAAAAAATAATTATTATATTACTTTTAAATCAAATTCAATTAATAATGGGACTTTTAAATTTCTTAATTTATTGAAAAGAAATGACAGTTTTAAAAAAATAGACCTCATCACTATTTAATGAAAAATCATTCTGTTTAGAAAAATCCCATAGTTTCAAACATTGTTAATTTGGTCATGATGATTTCAAAAATGAAGTTAATTTTTTAAAATAAAATTTCTAAAATTTTTACAAATAAATTATATTATGTTTTCACAAAAAGCAAAAAAATATTTTTTGATGGAAAACATATATGTAAAACCCACAAATGATTTACTAAAAATTGAATTAAAATTTATAAATATATTTTATTCATATAAAATAATTATATTTTTTTAATAAAGTGATTATTCATATTCATTCCACAAAAGTTATTATCTAGTTTATACCAGTCACTTTTAAATAATATATCGCGGCTCACTTAGGATCGATGTTGCCTGTCATATATGCTATAAAAAATAATGTTATTTTAAAATGTAAAGGTGTTAAAATTTGATATCATATATTCTTAGTTTTATATTATCAGGTATATGAATAAAGGTTTCAAGTACGGTATAATGTTCCAGTGATATATAACATAGTGGGTGATCATATAAATCTTGTATGAACCTGTTGTTTTTGTTTATATGTCTTAAAAGACAATACAATTATACGTTTCTAGAATGGATCATAATTTTATTTAATGAATATTCATCTATCATGATGTAATTTATATGCATGAAATGTGTGGGTTACTATAATTAGTATCAGAGCTAAGTTTAATTACCTTTGGAAAATACGATGAGAAAATTCTATTGATAACCCATAGGATAATTCTTTATATAAGAGAATTTACTAAGTTATGGTAAATTAAGTAGTGTATTTTTTCAAGAAAAAACATCCATGTAAAGAGACTATCAGTGGATGTGGTTTTAGAATATATTTATATAAGGGTAATAACCCTAAAAAGAGTTGGTTGAGCAGATCTTAGTCATTATTCTAGTGCATGATGAGTGTTCTCTTACTACGCACCTAGTTCGAAAATCCCAGGGGATATTATTGGGGTAATTAAATTTTTTTATTAATCATTATAATGAATTTGATTTTATGATGATTTTGGAAGTCCTATTTTAAATATACGAAATCATATAATGAAGACAAAGTAACTTGATTTAGAAATTCTATAATAGTTTTTTATGTTTATTTGTTTTCCCATTGTGATTATTGTTTTTAACACTATGATTTCTGGTTTTAGTGAATGGTTGGAACTTGAATGAGTTATGTTAATGCTGAATGTGATTGATAATGAAATTATTTTAATCTAGTGCAGCCAAATTTAATTGGATATGGAATATAAAATATTTTTTCTATATTGAAACAAATTTCTAAATCAATGACCTTTATTGAGTTTCCAAATGATAAAAGTAGGGAACAAAATTCTATTAAGGCCTTTATGAGGAAAAAAGCACCATATTTTAGTGGGTATTATAATCCACTTGTTTATAAACAATATATCATTAATACTAAAAATGTATTTTTTCCTCCAGTGTTCATAATATGGAAAGGTTATATTAGCTATTGATCATTTAGTAGGAGAATCATATAAATGGTGAAATATTTTCAATAACACAAATGATAAAATTCACTCCATGGAGTGGGATAAGTTTAAGATTATATTTTTCAATGACTACATTCCTTGCATTCATCATATGAAAATGGATAAGTAATTCCTTGAACTAAAGAACATGGATAACGAATCTGTCAGTACCTGTGAGGAAAATTCTACAAGACTTGTGAGGTATGCTTTTGGTATTATCATCCATCCTAAAATTAAGTTTGATCAATTATTAAATGGATTTTAACCAAGTATCAAAAGGTTATAATCTATAAGGGACTTAATTAGTGATGAATAATTCATTCGATGTGATATCATGGTGGATATGGAGATCATAGTTATCCATCAATCTCATGGTTTTGATAAGAAAAGAAAGATTGAATTGAATTGAAATTATAATATCATTAGAGAGAATAATATGAAATTTACTGTATTCTCCATGTTTCGAATGAAAATCAAAGTAACGTTTATTAGTTTGAATAGTAATTGTTTTAAGTGTGGAAATTATAGTCATTGGGAAATCAAATGTTGAATTGATGGGAAGAATAAGTGAGCTAATTATGGAGAAAATGAATAAAAAAATCCCCCCACACACTCTACTATTTCAATTGTAAGGAGTATGAGAATTTTTCTAAACAATTATAAAACACAAAGGCTAATTTGTTTTATCAATGTCCACAACCTCTTAAGTATATAGATAAATGGAAATCTCATGATATAACTATTTCTGACCAGGGTTATAATAATAATGTGGTTAAAGGTACAAATACCATCCACTTTAGAATTGATAATGCACTATTTGATTCTGGATCTACCTACTCTTTTATATATAAATAATTTGATAAGGGTTTCATAATATTACCTAAATGATAAAATGTTGTATGAGTAGTGAAAACTCATAATGGTACAATGATTTAATTTTAAGTCTATAATTATTTTAGGATTATAGTTTTTGGGGATGTACTTCCTGTAAATATTATTATTCTCTATCTGGATGAATTTGATGTTATCTTAGGTATAGATTATATTTCTTTACAGAAATCCAAAATCAATTTATATGGAAGGCAAGTCACATTTTATATTAAAAACTAACCTATGATCATATATCAATGTAATGATAAATATGAACTTACAATGTAAATTACATCTATTATATGTGTCTTGTTTCCTATTCAAAAGGGGTGTTTATCTTATATGGTTAGGGATAAAATAAACATCAAAGATATTCCTATTGTGCAGGAGTTTCTTAATGTCTTTCCAAAAGATTTTCCTAGTTTTAAAACGAATCTTGAAGTTGTGTTTTCAATAACACTCATACATGGTGCTATACCTATTTCCATGACTTTTTATTTAATGTACCTGATTGAGTTCATTGAATTGAATAAGGAAATGTTGATGAATCACAATAAGGTATTAAATTAACCGGGTACATTATCCAGGGGTGCACCTATTTTTTTGTTAAGAAGAAAGGGTGATCAACATGACTATGAATTTATTATCTAGAACGTAGTAGGATGAAAATAAAGAATAAATATATTTTTATTTTTATTAATGGAATGTTTTATCTACTAAAAGGAGATCTATACTTTTCCAAGATTGACCTTGATTAATAAAATGAATAGAGTCATTATATATTAATTTTTTCAGTTTTTAGTAGTATTTATAAATGATATTATTATATATTCTAAGAGAAAATAAGTGTATGAAGATCACATAATGATTGTACTAAAAAACTAAATAAGGATAAGTTTTATGAAACATTTACCAGGCATGAATTTTGTCTTAAAAAAGTTTCACTTTCGGCTCATATAGTTTCCAGAGTGGGTATATTTTTAGATCCATCAAATAAAGAAGATAATAAACATTGGAAAAGACCATCCTCTGTTATTAAGATCCAAAGTTTTCTTAGTTTGGTCTGATGTTATCCATGATTTATAGAAAATGTATCTTATAAATATATCCACTCCCCAAGATAATTTGGGAAGGATACAAGTTCCATTTTGAAGATGAATGTGAGGAATATTTAATGAAACAGATGAGAAGTTTATATAGTCAAACTGTTCTTACACTACCCTAAAATGAAGAAGGATTTTGGATCTATAGTGATGCATTAAATAGGGGACTAGAATTCATAATCATGAAAAATGATATGGTTATATATTATCCATATAAAAAATTTAAGGTTCATAAGAATAATATCCTAATCCATCATTTGGAATTAGCTATGGTTTGTTTTAATTAATGATATGGTAGAATTATGTTAAGGGAGAAAGGTGTGATATATATACCAATCATAAATATTTAAAGCATATGTTCCCTGATAAAGAGATTAATATTTTCTAGATAAGATGGTTGGAGTTGATTTAATATTATGAGTTCTTAATACATTACCACCATAGGAAAGGAAACAAGGTGGCTGATGCTTTCAGTCAAAAGGATGACACTAGATTATCTATGAAGAGGATAAAAAAAGATCCCATATTTCTTGTTTTTAAAATATGGAAATATAAAATATTGAAGGATTGGGAAAAATATTATTTTTTCCAAATGAGTGTTCAATCATATATCTAGGTATAGATTAAAGAGGCACAATATGAAGATATATAACTAAAAAACAATGAAAGAAAAGTTTTTGAGTTGAACCTTGATTGTGATGGAAGGATAAGGTTTAGGAACCATATAAGTGTATTATAAAAACCATACTTGAAGAAGTAGATATTGGATGAATATTATAGTTCATAATTCTATATTCATCATGGAAGTATACAGATATATAGAAATATATAAGAGTTTTTCTGGTAGGACAACATGAAAAGATATATTGCTAAGTATTTATCTTAGTGCCTGGTGTGATGAAAATTTAAGTTTGAGATATATAATCCAAGGTGATGTTACAATAATTACCCATACAAAAATAGAAATAGGAAAACATAAACGCATATTTTTTATATGAAACCCAAAAACATTCAGTGTTCATAATGCTATTGGGGTTATATTTGATATCCTTGCAAAGTTAACACACTTAATTATTGGTAGAGAATATTTCTCTATGGATCATTTTCAAGAATATACATTAAGGAAGTTATGAAGTTATATGGAATACCACATTATATTGTATTAGATAAAGATCCAAGGTTTACTATAGAGTTATGGGGAAGTCTTCAACATGGTCTTGATTCATAGTTTTCTTAGTAATTCTTAACAACCTCAAAAAGATGGTCAGTCTAAGATAACTATTCAAATCCTAGAGGATATATTGAGGTCTTTTTCTATGGATTTCAAGGGTGGTTCGGATCAATAACTTCCTCTTATCATGTTTTCTTACGATGATATATTTAACATGAGCATTGAGATGGATCCTTATGAATCACTATTTGGAAATTATTTTATAACTGAAAAATGATGGGATGAAGTTGGAGAAAGAATGTTTTTGTGACCTCAGCTCGATGAGGAAATTATAGAGAAATCCAGCGCCATTCAGTATTACATCAAGGCATATGATAATCGACAAAAAAATTATACTGAAAACCATTAGAAAAATATGATATTTGAATTTAGGGAGAAGGTATTCCTATGAAACTTTCCATGTAATATGGTTATGAGATTTTGGATGTATAGAAAGCTGAGTTGTAGGTACATTGGACCCTTAAATATTTTTCTTTGAGAAGGGATGATAACATATCCCTTGTTCCTTCCACCAAACATCTCTCAAGTTTACAACGTGTTCATGTATCTCTCATTAAAATGTAAATACATGATCGACTACTTTCACTAAACTCATATGTTGCACTACTATATCATTATATTTATTATGATGAAAAATAAAAAATATTTGATTATAGAGATAAAGTTCTACTGAATAAAACTAGTCACCTTGTCAATATTCTCTAAAGGAATTATAAATTAGAAGAATCCACATGGGAAACCTTGTTTATGATAAACCAAGATACCCTCATTTTTTTGTAAACTCTTATTGAAATTTCAATGGTGAAATTAATTTTAATATGGAAAGAATGTGACACCCTGAAATTTAATGATATATTTCTCTTTAAATAAATTTCATTTTTTTCGATAGCTCTCCTTAAATAAAAATTTTAGTCTAATTGAACAATAATATAGTATATCATTATAACTGAGCCATTAAATTGGAATAATGAATAATAAAAACCATATTTTTATAATTTTGTCTAATATTTTTATACATCAAATATATTTATAAATACGTACTTATTTTTTAGTAATGTATTTATATGCTATAAAAATACATTTTTCCTAATTTTTTTATTTATTTTTGTGAAAAATAATCAAATTATTTTTGTGACAATTAAAAATTGTATTTGAAAAAATGAAAATTATTTTTGAAATAAATATTTGAATTTTATCATAAATTTAATTTTTATATTTTTTTTAAAAATGATTGATATTTCAATGAATAATGATAAATATTAATTTTTTAAAACTACCTTGTCAATTAATGTTTTTTAATAGTTACCTTTTATTTTATTTTTTAAAAGTATAATTAGTTAATTTATATTATTAATATTAGAATTTTTTCATTGAAATCAATTTTATGTTGACGTTTTATTAAAATAAATGTTATACTTTAGAAAATTTTTATTTGGAGAACCGCTTTTATCTGCCTTTTACAGGATTAATTTAAAATAATTTTGCTCCACTTTTATGTATTGAGTATGATAAAATAGATTCCATATTTGTAATTATTATTATAATAATTATGTAACATATTCAACTGAATTTTGGTCTTAATTAATATTAAAAATTATAAACAAAAAATTATCATAGTTAAGGTTAAAATAATTTTCTTGTGGGGGAAGGGGGCTATTAAACCAAGATATAAGAGTATTTTTTCCCATTTAAACTATATAAAACATATTCTATGGACATATTTTAACTTCATATTCTCTGACCATCAATTATTTTTCAAATTGAAATTATTTTACTTGATAATAAATTAAATATATTTTATTCTTTTATGAAATTCTAAGTGTGTCCTCTCCCTCTCTTATAAAATTAAATCCCTAATTTCTCTTATTTCCACTAATTTTATCCAATTAGATATACCTTTACCTAAAAAATATCTTATAAACATCCCTATACAGAAATTATAGGTTTTATTCTTCTTAAAGGACCATTCCAAGGGTCTATAATAAAGGATCTAAAAAGGCCTACCGAAGAAGAGATAATCATCTTACCAAAACAATTTCAATTTATTTATTCTTATACCTTCCCTAAATCTGTGGTATTCATCATAAAATTATAAATTCAGTATCCTAAATATAATTAAATATTATTATTATTATTATGCAGTCACTTATATCCATACTTTTTATATCAAATGAGAAGTGAAAGTATTAGTCATGCGTACATTTGGACTTCTGCTTCCGTGTAGGGATAACAATTCAATTTCTATAACTATATTTCATGGACGTTTATTACGATGGTTTTAAATTTTATCTATTATATTCTTGAAATAATTATTATTTTTGAGTTATTATGTTATTTATACCTTCTTACCTTCCAATACATTGGAAAATGATAATGTTTCCCATGTATACATGTGCACTATGACCTCCAAGAAGAGATGTAATCCATTTTTCATTTATGATTTACTTAGACAATAATAAGAGTATATTTAATGGATATATATGATATATGTGACAAAATTATGATTCTATAAGGTATGAATATCATATAAGTTTATTTCCTTTCATCCTTAGAAAAGTGATAATAGTGTTCTTACATACGTACAACATATCGTTCCCATGAATAGTTTAATTCATTTTTTTGTATATAACTTTTATAGATGACTCAAAATTTATATATAATGAGTTAAATTTATATTTATATAATTATTAACAATAAATATATTATAGATCCATGATCAATTTACAAGTACCGAAATTACCAAATTTAAATTATGATGAATAAAATGAAACGGTTAATACATGAAAATAATGATTTAAATAAATAATTATAAATAAATGGGTGTTGAAGCATTATATGTGGATCATATCTGATATTATAAGTATTTAAATAACTCAGGTATATATTTTTAATAAATTTTTATTTATTATATAGGAGGTTTGAGTACTTTTGAAGCATGTAAAACTCAACATAAGGGATTTATGTTATAGTCTCATTATTTAAAGGGTTTTTTATGATTAGGTTTTCAATAATAAAATTTTATAACATATCTATCAAGAATCCCATGAATTTTATTCTCATGTAATTATTTTTAGTGATTAAATTTTTTCCATTCATTGTTCTCTTTATATATACACAAGAGACCTAAAGAATAATTTTAAGGGGAACCAAATTTATTTCTCTATTTTGACGAAAATAAATTTTCTTCCAAATATATATGTACAAAAATAGGTTTAAAGAATTTTTTAATACCATCCTATGTTTTTTTAAAAGTAATTTTTAAAGATGTTTTATTTTTTTTAAAATGGTTTAAAAGTAATATTTTTTTAGTTTCTCAATGAGGTACTTTTGATTTTGCTTTCTCAAAATATAAAAGGAATATTTATTTTATCATAATTAAAATGGAATAAATTTACTATTTTCAAAATGATAAATATTTTGAATCTTAATTTAAAGTTTTTTAAAATTTGTTTTTAAATAAATTCTTTTCTTTAATATTTGGGAAATTTTATATTTTAAATAAGTGATTTCAACGGGTATATAGTATTTTCCACACGAAATATTACAAGTGATCTTTTAAAGGTATTTTGAATAAAAAATGATATCTTAAAATGTTTTTATGATTTAATATAGATATGATACAATGATACTATACTTATTATTTCTCTAAATGTTTTATGATTATGTTGATGAGATGTTTATAGAACCTTTTTTTCAAAGGTTATGCTTTGATGAATTGTTGAAATTTTTATGAAACCTGATTTTTTTGATAGGTTACGATATATGATGAATGTTTTATGATATTTTGGAACACATATAATTGGTTTAGGATTATTTAATATGTGTCCCTATAATTATATTTCCCTCTAATGTATTGGGAAAATATGGATATCTCATGAGATAATAGGAACTGGAATGGAGAGTGAACCTAATTCTGTATGGGACTCTGCCCACTATTATAATTTGGGAGTAAACCATGAATAATGGTATGATTTAATGGGGAGTAAACCCAATACCCTATGATAGAATTTGAAGTGATACTTTATTAAGGGAATGATTTTATTTGACTACGTGTATGCTACAAACATATATCTTATGCCAATATTATCCTTTGAAGGTTAATATTTTTTTATTCCTTTATAATTCATGTCTCATAAACTACCAAGAATTATTCCATGATTCAAGATTATGATATAATATTTTCTTGTTATGGTTTTTAAAATTTAATATCTTGTTATTAAACTATTGTTTTTATGTTATGCTTAATTGATCATAGATATCTTTCTCAATTAACTTAAGTGATAATTTGATCACAACCTTTCATATGTTTCCTTTCCAAAAGTTATGAAGAATGTTTTGAGTTAGGATATTTATAAAAAGGATCTTATTTATGAAGAACTTTGTAGAAGATTATTTAGATCACTTATGAAGTAGTTTTTTTGTTTCAATGTTTCCAAATACACAAAACCTATACAATTTTGGCATGGATCGTAATGTTATATAATTAATATTCATGTATTAATACATAATATATTTTTTAAATGTATGATTTTTTATAAGTTTCATTATATTATTTAACATGAAACCCAAAAATAAAAATATCCATGTTATATTTTAAGATAAAAAATAACACATCATGAGAATTAATTGTTAAATATCATTATGAAAATTACAAGAATAGTACAACCTCATGTAAATAAAATAAGTATTTAAACAATTTATTTTAATTCCATACATACAATTAATTTTTTAAATAATAATTTTATACATAATAGGTAAAATAAACTGATATAATGGTTAAAAGATAAATATTTTAATTCAATTTAATGTGATTAAAACCATTTATTGTTAAACGAGCATATTATTTTTTGTAAAGAATTGTATTTTACTTATATTATATATTTTTTTCCTAATAAATTAAATTGATATCTTTTAAATGATAAATTTAACATGATGTTTAAAAATATATAAAAATATATTAACTATCATTTAATTAGTAATGGATTATAAATAAAAATAAAAATATTTAATATAAAATATACATTTTCCTGCAAAATAGTTTTTTCTATATTCCATATATTTTAATATAAAATATTTTTTCCAAATATAAATTCATTTTATTATATAAAATGATGTAAAATTGGGAATCAATACATTTAAATTTTAAAGGGGGTTTGTCTTATTTGTTTTTATAGAAATATAATTACCTTAGTAATAATTTCATCAATTATAATTTTTGTAAAATGGGTTAAATTAAAGTTACATGAATTTTATTAAATTAATGTAAAAATTATACATTTTAAATTAATTTTTTTTTAGTTTTTAACTCATACCCACATGTCTCACCAACTTTTCCTCTTCTAAATATTTTGACACTCTTATTATTCCATCTTTTCCACTCACTTAAATTTCAATTCCATGGAAAAGGACCTCTTTTTCACCTATAAATGCAGTTGAATTCCAAACATGAAATGACACACATAAACTTAAAATTAATTTTAATAAAATTTCCATTCTACCTTCCATAGAATACTATGACATGTTTGGGATCAGATTCTCAAAATAAAGTCTCAAAATTCCTTTATTTTGAAGAAGTCCCCTAAGATAAAAATCCTTTCTTCAATGTGAGTTTTATCAAACTCAAAGTTTTATTCTCCACCTTTATCATATAAACCTATTCTAATAATAATTATATAATTAAATAATTATCATTATTATTGTGAAATTTTATTATGGTTATGGACCATCTCTTATCTCTCCCCCCAATCCATTTGAAAATTGAAAACGTTACTCATGTTACGTGTAAACTACCCCCTCTATGAATGATGTATTTATTTTTTCATCATATAAAATCATGGATGTAAACAAAAATGGATTTTTTAAATAATTAATATATTTATTAAACTATAAATATTTATTAATAACCAAATAGTCACTCTATAAATAATATTAACAATATGTAATCACTGCAAACTTAATGGCCCAAAATGATAATACCAAAAGGAAAACAATTTCTTCTTTGCAACATGCATGTTATTATCCTTACTTTCTTATTTAACTCATCTAAATTATGATTTATATCTTCAATAATATCTAAAAAATATCAATATGATATAAGAATTATGATATTATAATAGAATAACTTTAATACTCATCCATAGGTTATATAATGATCTTGTTTGGTTTGGTTTAACCACATACTTGAACAATGCTATAAATTTTTATCACAGATGATTAATAAAACATAATTACTAGTATAAAATTATATTATTATGTAAATAATTGTTTTTTTTAATTTATTAATGTTAATATTATAATTTAACTCATCAACATACCATAATTCATTCGTTAAAAATTACTAAAATAAGCTCATCACCTTTTTTATATCAACAAATCATATCTAATAATATCATAGAATAAAATTATAACTATATAAATAATTATATATAATTTTCTAAATTTAATTAAATAGTTTTGGGAGGATAAAATTAATATTAAGAAATTATGATCAACATCTCCACTACAAAACTTGTATGAAACAGTAAAATTTATTAACATCTGATGATGAAAATAAACAATAACTAACAAATATATT
Source organism: Viscum album (assembly GCA_963277665.1). Lineage (NCBI taxonomy): Eukaryota > Viridiplantae > Streptophyta > Magnoliopsida > Santalales > Viscaceae > Viscum > Viscum album. The sequence continues at coordinate 1,973,771,442 of OY728151.1, forward strand.
TATAATAAATGATTATAATTAATGTATAGAAATGGTAATTCATATTAATAAGTTTATTGAATAATTTATTAGGTTTTTATTATTATTATATAGTAGGTTAAAATATTTTTGTGGAAGTTGAGTGTAAAGGTAAGAGTTTTTTTTTCAATTTTATTTCTTTGATACGTATTCCATATTCACAACCTATTTTATTTTATATGGTGTGTATAGTACTATATAGAAGTTTTTTCATAATTTTTATTAAATTAAATGGTTTTAAAAATCTATTTCATGTTTTATCTTTCATGATATTTTATTTAAAAATATACCAATATTGTGAACGTTTTCAAAATTCAACATTATTTATTTGAGTTATAAAGTTTAATACTATAATTTATTATTCTAAGATTAATTTATTATATTCTATAATTTTATCCAATTTATTTTCCAATTTCATCACAATTTATTTTCAATTATATCTCCTTATCTCCTTTATGATGCATTGGTATTATAAATATTACAATATTAGTAAGGTGTTTTGTTAACTCACCCCCCTTTCTATGAGTTATAATATTCATCATTGAGATAATTTATTATAGGATTTCTATATAATTTCAATTTATTAATATTTTTTTATTTTCAAGGGAAATTACCTTTTTAATTCACAAATTATTATTTTTAGGAATTATTTATTTGTTAAAAAATGTTTATTTAACATCTTGACACGAACTGCTAGGTTTGAGTGGGAGCTCCACATGACCATATGCACGCCTCCCCATATAAAAGAGTTTGTTGATTGGTAGTGAAGGTATGAGTAAAACCATAGGGAGATTGTACCCTCAGTATCATGTCATTGGGTAAACAATAAACAACAAATAATATAACAAATCATCATCGTAAACAATAGGAAACTAAATAAATGGAATACATATAAAAATATCCCCCAAAGCTGTAATCCTATACATAGTACAAGAATTTGATAAATAAATAAAAACTAATTAAAAATGTGTATGGTCTTCTAAAGTCTTTCTCGGTCTACTACAGCTCTATGATCTACTTCTCAACCATCCAATATAGGGCCCTTCCCATTCTTTGGGTCTTTGGTCCTAAAATCTACAGGCACACCAAAATTCCAGAATGGGGAGTGAGTACTAAAATCAATAGGAAACTAACCATGAGTCTTTAACACATATTCACATACATAAGAGTGTATAACTTGGTAATTAGAAAAGTAACACAAAAGTAACAATCATATTGTACATTTTAACACTAACCAAGCCGCAAGAAACCCCTATTGTAACTACTTTGGATCCTTGCTGGAATATATCATCACAGTTGTGGATACATCATAAATGTAAGGTCCATCCTTCAGCTACTCAAAAGATGTAAATGACCCAAGTCCCCAGTTCAAACCATTCATGGAAATTATATACCATTGCTATCTCATGGGTCAGGTCACATAGAACATCAAAACTAACTGTTGCCACATGATTTTGATCACGTATTACTATCATACCCCAGTCCAGGACACACTAGTCCATCATTACCCACTACTACCACACAGATCCAATAACATATGACTAGAATTCCCCCTAGAGAAGCCACACACAACCATCATCCCCATCATTCACTTGAGTCTCATCATCATGCCACATGAAACATCTGAAAATAATCTCCCTCTAAGGATACTGATCCACGATGGGTCCACCTATCACTTTTTTACCATGCATAGAGTAAAACATAGAATATAACAATAGTATCACAATCAATAGTGTATCATATCAATGAATCATAAGGAAACAAAGGTATTATATCAAGGCATCACAAGATCACATTCCAGGAGTCACACATAATCAACTGTAAAAAACAAGTAAGCCTCATAGCCAATCACATACACACACATGCAACTCATAAATATCATGGGTTAAAAAAAATAAAAGAACATATCTTTATAATATATTATATATGGTCCTACTATGTAAAGTAACTTCCTAACTCAAATTCATCGATGTCAACAACAAGGATATACTACCCTGTGTGGTTTTAAATCTTGAGTGAAAACCTAAGAAGTCAAGCACACCTCGTCACATGACTCATTATAAAAGTTACCAAAAAAGTAATTCTCTTGGTTTTTCAAAGTTTCCTTAAAAAAACCAGCTGTTTAGTTTCAACAATAAATAAAATATTACAAGCGATGATATATTTCTTCTCATGGATAATTTCTAATTTATAATTTTAGGTCGATACAAGTACTAGAATATTTATGATGATGAATAATTATTAAACCACATGAGATAATATTAATCTCCCTCTATATTAGTATGATATTATACTTGGTTATTCCATGCAATTACTTTTTGATAAAAAAATTAATTACCCCTTATAACTTTTATAATTATCCTTTGATAATTTGATATCTTTATAACATGATAATTCCCTAATAATTATCCTTCGATAAATTTTATATTTATCTTTTGATAATTTTCATTATAAATTATACTTTCATAATTCCATAAAACTTTCTTCAAAAATATTTTTCAATTATCCTCTGATAATTTTTTAAAATAATCATTTGATAATTCATTAAAATTATCATTTGATAATTAGGTGAAATATTCATTCAATAATTCTTCATTATTGTCATTTGATAATTTTTATTGGAATTATAACTTGATTAATATAAATTTTATTATTTTAATTTATATTATTTTTTATAGATTTTGAGAAATAAGGAAGAAAAGGAAAATAAATTAGAAATGAAACAAATCTAAAACCTCATATTCACACAAGGTTGGGGAAGAAGGGAATCAACCACTTCACAACTTGGATCTAGAATAAAGGGATGAACAGAGTTCTCCCAATCATTCGTAAGGGGGTTCTAGTGTAGCTAGTAATTCATATGATTAAACCATGATACTAACTAAGCCATTCAGCTATTAGAAACCAAAAATTGTGTCACACCAGAACATGGATTTTAAATCTCTATTTTAATTCAATATCCCATTGAAAATTGGTGGAGAAGTATATAATTTTATCACATTAGGTATTTTCTAATTAAAATGGGTCGAAATAGCTAAAATCCAATAGTTTTGGAGGGGTAACCCGATTAAAAATAAAGGGTGGAGGCTCTTAATGGAGAATAAGATAGATAATAATAGTAAAATAATAATTAATAACTATAATAATAATAAATGTGGGTAAAAAATTACTCATATGTGCGATGTAACTAAACAACTAACACACGTAAAGGTTATGGACCACCTAAGGTAAAACCCAAATTTCATACAAAACAATATTTTTATATTTTCAATCGGAAATACCATTCCTAAGATATTTCATTATTTTAGAAAAACTATGTGTGTTTAAAATAATATAATTACCATCACATGTGACTAAAAAAATTTCTGACACACACAAAGGTAATATAACACCTAGGGTACAAACCACATTGTAGATTTAATGGCGGTTTTAGATTTTCCATGAGACACAATTTGAGAGATATTCCATTATTTCAGCAAATGTATGCGTGCGTGACAATAAAAATTTAACATTTCTATTTTATTATTACCAAGACACTACGGGACACAAAATCTCCCTTAGACTCAGTGCATTACTCCAAAAATATTTCGTAGAATAATATAATGTTTCAAAAAGTATTTTACCCTTATATAAAGTCACTTTAAAATAAAATATTTATAATGTGTTTTTAATTAATAATTTAATTTTCACATAAAAACAATTATAAATTACTAAAAAGTGTGTTTTATTATCATAAAATTAAGGATATGAAAATTATCCACACTCTATAAAATTCTCATCCTTGAGAATTAACTACATTGGTCTTTCTCAAAATAATCAGGTCACTAAGCTCAAGAAAGAGTCTCGCACACCCATGTTTCCTTCTTGATCTATCGATTCTTCCACTGAATCGAAACAAGTGGTAATATCTTCCCCCATAGAACATTTTATCTCTAATTTATTATCCATAACTGATGCTCGTCATAGGATGCATCAGTATCCATCTCTATGTCCATGTAGTTTTTGAAATTCATAGGATCAAGAATGTACCTCTAGAGGTGTAACACATGAATCCAGTTGTGCATACCTTAGAACTGATAAGAAATATAATGTTGAAATTCCACTATAAAAACTCATTTGGTGATTATGAAGGGTCCTAAAAACTGTGGTCTTTGATTTCCATATTTCCTTAGATGTCGATGACCTAACTGAAGAGTCACTCTCAAGAAAAATAGATCACCCACTACAATATTCAAAGGTCTCATCATATAATTGTTATATTATATATGCCTTTTCTGAGCAGTGATCAACCTCTTATGAATCAGACACACTCTCTTGGAGGTCTCCTAAACCATGATGGGCCCCAAAACTACTGCCTCACTTGCCTCATGCCAAGAATGCTTTGTATGACATGGTATATCATAAAGATAATCTTAAAATATCATCTGAATAAATGTTATGTAACAATTTTCAAATGATAAATAAACCAAGGATAGATGACCATTACATGATCCACCGACGTTTAGAAAAAAAACTTCTAAAAATATACTTCAATACAAATATCGTCCTCTTTGACTGTCTACTTGTTTGAGGATAATATGCCATTAAAAATATCAGGTCCATCTATAATCCCTACCAAAACCACGATGTAAATTTTGCATATTTTTTTTGAAAAAATGGCCAATGGAACTCTGTGTAAGTTTATGATCTCATAGACATTAATCTTCTTAGATACTCTACAAAGAAAGTCTCTCTAATTGGTAAGAAGTGAGGATATATCATTATCCAATTGATAATATCCTAGACTGTGTTATAAATCCTTGGGGTCCTAGATAACCTTATAATAGAGTCCATCCTGACATCCTCTCACTTCCATATGAGTATAGGAAGTGGTCGGAGATAACCACCAGTAAACTGATGTCTGAACTTCACCCTATGATGGGTTAGGAATCAGGAGGTGAATCTAGCAATGAACCTCTATATCCATGGACACCAGAACTGATATGTGAAGGTGTGATACATCTTGGTCACACTAGGATATACTACACACCTAGAGGAAAGTTAATCTCTCGTTATATCTAATATGATGAAAGAATAGACCAATAAAATCCCATGTATCATGATCACATCATCATCTCTGAATGACCACTCTAGTATCAGATCACCTCTAGACAGTTGTTCCCATATTATGGAATACTATCTATCTGACACTTGACTAATCTTCAGCCTATCCAAAAAATGAGGATGTGACCAAGAATGGTGTACAAGTCAAAAATACATGATCATCTGGAGAATCAAGTCTCTAATAAGATAATAAGCATATCAAGATCCAATTCCACTTTAAATCCACTCGCCAACTTCTTTTTCAGCCTAAATCTTGTGGCTAAAAGAACATATAATTAATTTTCCCTTCCCAGGTGAATATTCCATCTCAAAGTTTAATGTCTATAGGTACTCCTACCAGTTACACTATCTCAGGATGAGGTCTCTCTATGTGAAGATATAGTGAAGCCCTTTGTGTTCCATATAAATAATAAATCACTCACCAAAGTGATATTATTACTAACACTTTAGAGTGTGGAACATGACTATAAGATCGAAATCATATGTAGGGTAGTTCTGCTCGTTGGGTCATATAAGACTATACCCATAGGATAATAACTTCTCTCTTTGCATTAGTACCTCTTCTATACCAATCCAAATCCTAGGGAGTGTTCATACTGTAGATTTCATCAAAATTATCTTAAGATCGAGGAATTATTCTTCACATTGATCTAACCACTATAATTTCACTCCCTTCTTCATCAGAGTTATCATGGTTACTGATAGTGTGGAGAAACCCGAGATAAAACATTGTTAATATCCTTCTAAGACTAGGACACTAAATTTATTGAATACAATTTTAGGATATGTTTAGGACATGAATTCCTAAAAACTTTTATGCTCCATGGGTATACATACTAAAACACTAGATGCCCTAGGAACCTCACCTCTCGAATCTAGAAGTCATATTTTGAAAACATGGCATAAATACATTGTTCTCAAAGAATAATCTGAACTATATCTTGTTTATGAGAATGATTCTCTTGTGTTAGTGAGTATATGAGGATGTATTCAAAAAACTCTACAAAAACATGTCAATATAGGAATGGAAGATCTTGTTTATGAGTTCACTGAACATTTCCCACATGTTCATCAGATCGAACGACATCACCATGTACTCATACATCACATACATGCTCCGAAACACAATATTTTTAATTAACTCCTCTCTAAATTGAAACTGGTGATAACCGAATCATATATCAATCTTGAAGAACAAATTATCCCTCCATAACTAATAGTAAATATCATCGATATAGGGAAATGATATATATTATTTAATGTCACCTAGATAAACTTCTGTTAAAAAAATTATTTTTGAGGAATACCATATGAATTCTTATAGAACATCACATGTGCATCCCATAGAGAAGTATTTATCTTAATAGACATATTCCTCTATAATTGATAATGATACAACTTAAGATCCACCAGATCGATTGGTTTTATACGATATGGGGTATCAAAATGGGTTGTGCAACCAACATGAGATTAATCATAGCTTAACTTTCTAACCCTTTAGAGTTTATACTAGGTCCAGGATCCTCAAAATGATTTCAATCCACTTATCTTCATCTTGAGGGTATTTAATGACATGGAAGGATGAATAATGTTGGAGGTGAAATTTGAGGAATTTCATACTATATCTTGAACTCATAGGCCTATGATAACCCTAAGAGAAATACTCTTTGTTGAGGTGTCCCTACTAACAAAACTAGAGAGTAGGTATGGGAGAATATTAAACATCAATCTGCTACATGTATAGTGGTAATGAAGAAACATCCTCTATTTTGGGATTATTCTAGGACTGCTTCCCAAGGAGTCACATAGGACAAAGTCAATATAACATGGTCTATTGTGTGAAGGAAAACACTTTGGATAAACAAGTTTTTATGATAATCCCTAATCATTATATGGGGTCACACACAGTTTCTCCTAAGATTCTACTCTCATACAAAGGTATAACACTCATATAAATTACCCTAGTCTACATCCCTACACATTATTAATATCCATCATATATTAACTAACACAGAAACAAAACCATATCAATTAATAAATGAAAATAATGATATATCATAACAACTTGAGAAAAAAATCAGATAAAGAGAATCTATCCTAAAGAGATAAAAAAATCAAGGAAATTAATTAAATAATTATTATAAAGCACCCCAATATATATATATATGGAATTTGAAACTACATTCATAATATCGTTCAAAGAATGTACCCAAAAACTCATAAATCACATATCAATATTATGTGCATCGCCCAAGGTGAATTAAATTAATGGTAACAGAAAAAAATTCCCCCACTTTTTTGGAAACATAGATATCTACTATAGAGTGTTGACCATACATTATCTTAGTTCCCTTGACTAAGTACCAATAGTTTTATTCCATGTATAACCTATCTGAAACCAAGAAAAGAGAAGAAATGAATTAGTGTATCATAGTGCATCTGATACCATTTTGTTACATCATAGCCTAAACTACTGGTTCTCATCTAAAGTGCCACATAACCCCATGTGTGCCTCCCCATATGCATGTGGATATCTATTAGAAGTGAGGGTATATGATCAAACTTGTGGATAATATACCCTCAACATAATTTCATAGATAAAAAATAAACCACAAATAGTAAAATAAATCATTAGAGTAAACATGAAGAAACTAAATAAATCAAATGAAAATTAAAAATAGTTTCCAAAGTGGTAATCCTATCCCTAGAACAAGAAAAAAATAAACAATCAAATAAATAAATAAAAACATTTGAGTGCCACTAGAGATTGTATCGGTCAACTCAAAATTTATGCTCAAATAATTATCCATCCACCATAGGGACCTTTTCCCATCACCAGATCTCTTGTTTTGAAATCTACAAGCACACTGAAATGCCTTAGTTAGGTGTGAGTTAAAGACTCATTATAACACCACCAATGAGACCTTAACATGTTTTCATAGGCATAAGAGTGGAATAACAAGATAATGAGTAAATGCACACAAATGTAATAGTCATATTTAGTGTATTTTCACTAATCAAGCGGCCAAAACCCTGATTGTACCTACTTCAGATCCATATAGGAAAATATCATAATGGAAACATATGAATTATAAACACCTGAGCTAGCCTTCAGCTACCTAATAGCCACACATTCCCTAACCCTCTAGGTCATACCACACTAGGCCATCACACCCCATCAATATCTTTTGGGTAGGTCAAGGAATTCCTCACGCCCCACTGCTGACACATGAGTCTGATCACATATGACCATCATGCCCCCTAGTCAGGCCACACTAGTCCATAATTCCCCAATACTCCCACACAGGTCTGATCACATATGACTTTCATACTCTTAGTTTAGGCCAAAAAATTACATAATTCCCCATCATCTATCTCATTCTCATCATCAAGTCATATGCATCGTATGAACACACTTCCCCTACTGAGATACTGAACCATGAAAGGTCCACCTATCACTTTGGTACCTTGCATAGAAAAACAATATATCATATACCAAAAATATCTTAAGAAATAGTGGTATCGTATAAAGGAATCATAAATAAATAGTTCTATTATATAAAGTCATCACATGATCAGATCTTAGGAGTCACACATAATCAACTGGTAAACAAAACTAGTCCTCATATCCACTAACTCACCCACATGAAACACATAACTAGAATGGTTCAAATAACCATAAATAAAAAGGAATTTTAATATATTTTACACGACCTCACCATGGTTAGTAACTTTTTACCTCAAAGTCAACGATGTCAATGAAGAGGATAAACAACCATTTGTGTTTCAAAATGTAATTAACTGACTCGGTTTCCATTAAACACATCACCTAACCCATTCCATTACATACCAGAAAGGCGTTCCCCATACCCATGGGTTAGAAGCAAGAACCTGGGAATCAAACAACACAATAGAGGGAACAATGTCTCGCAACCTGATTAAACATGTGGCATATATTTACTAAACAAAAAGGAACAATGGTAGAAGAACAGATATATATTCCATACCTATAATAAAATATAAAAAATAGACAACAACAAAAGTAACTAAAAAATCCAAATGAAAAGTCCTACTAAACATGACCATAGCCAAGAAAATACTCCAAATAGTGTAATGAACAACACCCACCATATCACCGGTAGCTACCCAAATAACTAAAAAAACCTCAAAACCTCATGGCGGGGCCTTTCCTTTTCTTACACAGTAAGATAGAAAAGGTCTATGCACCACCAAAGAGGTGAATATGGAGTGACTTAATAGGATCAATAGGATCGCACCCAGGTGTTCCATAAAAATTCTCTGAATAAAAATTACTATATGATAATTTTAAGTAAAAAAATAGTATGATAAGAAGTGAAGAAGTTTTATATAAAATATGCTAAAAATTTCACTTTCTCCAAACTTCTAAAAAAAGATGTTATATCAATTTCAAATAACATTTTCCATATAATTTTTCACAATAAGAAACATGCATATCATGGATAACTGAGAAATCAAAGAAATACAAAATATAAGTAGAGGTATAACAAAACCATTGAATACTATAGGTCCAGGCCACACACTACTCATACTAGAATAATCAAGTGCACAAAACAGCTCCAAGAATAATGGGCCTTGGAAGAAGAGGAATACCCCATGAGCAAACCCCCAAACAATGTCAATATCATCCCCCTAAAACTATGGGACTAGGAAACATGGATTTCCCCAATATAACCCTCCTTGATAATAACAAAACAATGGACTAATTCCCCAATGTAAACCTTCCACATAAGTACCCATGGTAATCCATGTGATCTTTTTTACAATTATTTTAAATTCCTTGAAAATCATTTCCAAACCATTTTAATGCTTCAAAAATACCGCCTTAATACATTACATTTATCAATAACCAAGGAAAAACTATTTTTTCATTGAAAAAAATTCTCGACACACACACAAAAATAATACCAATCTTTTATTATGAATCAGTTTGTAATGAAAAAAAAACAAGATCTATTGTCCTAGGCTAGAGACGGAACCACCTAACTCAAAGCTTGGGTTGCACATTTCTGTAATGTGATCCCCCAATACCAATACACAATGATGACAATGAAGGCACTAGAATCCAATCCACATTAAGACTAATTCAATTTAGAAGGAAAGGGGTTGGCAGAAGAGAGGAAACCTGCATACCTCAAACATGAACACCATCCGTACCACGAACGAAAAAGGAAAAGGCCTTCAGAGCGATATTGCACAATGGATCTAGAAGAAACCAATAAGAAACCAAATTTTAATACAAAATATCTGAAAAGTCCACCTAATGGTCATATCATGATCGAATGAAATGAAGAAGTGGGATGACAACTTACTCGAAGAGACTCACTGCAATCACAACAGTGATCAGACATTTAACAGGTCGATCTTGAAGGAAATATGACTTTAAAAAATTACTAAGAGAGACCTTGTGTCAAGGGAGAAGGAGTCTAGAAATAAAGGACTGAGAAAAACTACTAAGAGAGTGTTTTAAAACTGTACGCAGAACATTTAATGACTTGAAACTCAAATTCACTTCTTGAATTCTACACTGGATAAGTACACTGAAAACCCATCGCCTTGGATTAAAAATACATTATTTAAAACACTAAATATTTGAATCCACCATTCATAATGTTTAATATTTCATAGTATGAATCATCTTTCACGATTTGTATGTAACAGAAATTACATAGTGTGTAAGCCAGTTACATGGCGTGAAATCTTCCTACATCCTATAGAAAATGATGGTTAAACTTGAAAGTCGGACAAATATCTGAATTCAACATTATTAGTGTCATCCCATCTCAAAGGAGTTGAAAACCATGATGAGGATAAAGGAATACCTGATAAAATGGTAACATGATGTTACAAACTCCCAACCATAAATACTTTTCATCCTTAGGAATTCATGTGGCAGATTTAATCCCTAGAAAGAGATGAGTCCACAACTCCTTCATCAGCGACTCACATTCCCAAGGCTCATGAGAATATGATCCTTTTTTTTCATAGAACTTTGGAAAATAGAATTGACATCCTATGCAATACTTTCTCTTTAGAGTCAATAATCTCAACCAATTTTTTCAGAATAAAAGCATCCAGTTCTAGCTCAATTTATTCTCAACACAGAGTACGAGTGGAATTAGGGTGATAATTCCTGAGATGGGATATTTGAAAAAAATCATGAATACCTATCATCTGAATGGAAAATGATAACCGATAAGAAATCTTTCTAAGCCTCCAATTGACCTCAAATGGTCTAATATATCTTCGAGGAAACATTCCCATTTTTCCAAACCGACAATGACCAAACTGAGGAGACGCTTTTAGGAAAACCTAGTACCAAACTGAAAACTCCAAAGGTTAATTTCACTGATCTGTATATGATTTCTATCAACTCTGGGATATTATCATATGTCAGGATAGATCCCTAATCATTGTATATATTTCGTAAACCAAATTGGTACAACTAAATATACATCATCCATCTTCAGCTAATAAAGAGGTGATTAACAAGGAAAATCATACAATGACTCAAAGAGAGCCATTATGACTGAATACTGATAACTATTATTATAAGAAAACTAAACTAGTACTAGATAGATATCCCATGTAACCTCACAATCTCTTGCAAATACAGCTTACCCAGATCATCAACTTTAGTGGTGTATTTGATCAGAATTAAATGAGCATAATTTTTCAACTGATCAAAAAAAACCAAGATATAATTCTTACCTAGAGGAGTCCATGGAAATACCACATGAAAATCCATGTAAAACACTTCCCACTTACAAATTATAATCAGAAGAGGTTGAAGAAAACTTGAAGGTTTCATGTGCTCTGCCTTTATCCGTTTCTTGGTGTAAAAATGACACACAAACTCAGTGATGTCTTGTTTCATACCCGGCCACCATAATGACCACCTCATGTCATAATACATCTTCATAGTTCCTAGATGATTTACCAATAATGTTCTATGATAATAAAAAAGACTAAAATCTTCACAGATACTGGGATGAAAATAAATTTCCCAAAGTTAAGCATACCATATAAAGGAAGAGACCAACCCAAAATAGTCTCCCCACCATAAAGGCTTTGTAGATTCTACAGAAAGTCATCATATAGCTGCTGACTCTGTAGAATAGAATCCATGAGATATTAATATAACTGAAAATTGGTCAGAACCATACCTGATACATTCCCATGAGTGTACAAGTGAAGCTGAGTGAAAAAATGCATAAGGTTCCACACCTCCTTCAGTTCGTGAACAACCTGCAATGGTACCTTCCTACTAAGAGCATCTACAATGATGTTTCCCTTCCTTGGTGTGTAGGGGATATCATAGTCAAATGTTTGAATGTATGCAGCCCCTAGTATCTATCTAATATTTTACTCCTTCTGAGAATATATATAACTCGTAGTCTTATAATCATAAAAGACCACAAAACATTCCCCCAAAAGATAGTGTATCGAACATTTAAGTTCCCGCATGACTGTGGAAAGATCTAAATTGTGAGTGGGGTATTTATTTTTAGGCAGTCAAAGCTGATGAGAGCCATACGCTACAACATGGTCATCCTACATAAACACGTATCACAAACCAACCCCAAAATCATTAAAAAACACCACATATCCCTTACCGGGATAAGGTAAGATCAGATTAAGAGTCAATGTCAGCGGCCTTTTTCGTTCATCCAAAGAAGATTAACACTTTACACACCACATGAATACACTTCTTTCTAAATAATAGTAATCAATAGAGACAGAAGATTAGATAAATCCTTGAAAAAATATCATTGGTATCCATTAAGACCAAGGAAGCTTCATATCTCAAAGACATTATGTGGTTCCTTCAATGAAAAAACATCCTTCACCATATCTGGGTCAATTAATAAGCCATTATCAGAAATTATATTCCCCAAGAACATCACTTCTTGAATTTAGAAGCTACATTTCAAAATCATTCCATACAAATGGATAATTGTGAAAAGTTCCAGAACCAAACCAAGATGGTGCTTGTGCTCATGTTCGGATTTCAAATAAACCATAATATCATCTATAGACACTACAAAAAAAGTTTCAATATATTGATGGAATATATTATTCAGAAATCCTATAAAAACTTTAGGATTTTAAGTTATACTAAAAGGCATAATAATATATTTATAATGTCCATAACTGATCCTAAATTCTTTCTTTAGTATATAAAAATCCTGAAATCTGAGCTGATGATAACTCGAATGAAGATCAATCTTCAAGAACTACTTTTCCCCCTTTAACTAATCAACGAGATCATCCACATGAGGCAAGTGATATTTGTTTTTAATCATCACCATTTTCAAAATTTTAAATTCCACACATAATCACAGTGAACCATATTCTTTTTTAGCGTAGATAATATTGGCTGCCCAAGGAATAATGGTAGGGAGAACAATACATTTTTTCCAATAGGTCATCTAATTGAATCTTAATCTCTTTTAGCTCCACTGGTTCCATATGATAAGAAGGTATCGATATCGGCTGCATACTTGGAACGAGGTCAATAATAAACTCTACCTATATCTCTAAAGCAAGAAAGGATAATTTTTCCGAGAAAATGTCAGGAAAGACTCAAACAACAACGGGAAAATAAAAGATAATAGAAATTCCATCAGGCTCAAACAAAATTGCTGACAGAAAACTACTGAGCTCTAGACAAGAAGACCCTACCCGACATGTTCTCAGATACCACTCTCTCTAAAAATACATGAGATATCCCATTCGAAGAAATAAATGAAACACACTGATGATGAAAATAAACCTCAACTCGATGAGATACAATCAAATCCTTACCTCTGATGATGCAGAACAGATCTCAATCAAGAATGAGAAAACCACAGTCCAACTTCGTATCATCTATTTTTAATTAATAAGAAGGGTACATGAGTCCTTTCTCTTTCCTCTTACCAGGAGGTGTCTTTAACACCATGTAAAAGAAAAAAAGTTCTATTGGAAGTTTAAGAATATCAAAAAAATGTGAAGATATAAACGAGTTGGAGACAACAATATCAAATAAATCAGTGGCTAATGAAGATGCAATAAGGATAATACCTATCACTATTTATGGACCTGCATCAACTTCCACTAGATATTCATCTACTGCGTGAATATTCGTCACTATTGAGGCATGTGGCTGGATCCCTATAGTCTTTGATGATTATTCCTTAACTATAGTAGAATTTAGAGATAATGAACCTTGACCAAAAATAGGAATATTCATATCTTGATAGAAATGATGTAAGTGAGAATTACATCCACATATGTTGCACATCTTTATGATCATAGGACAAGAACATCTTGCATATCCACCTTTTACACACTAATACATAGTCATAGGCACATTATCCACTGTAACTGATGGTACAGATGTGGCTCGCTACTAAGACCCACCTCCAATATGCACCACTAAAACTGCCACATAATGGAAGAGAAGAGGTGAAAAATCCAACATTGACTACCATATTCACATCTTCCATTATACCTATGACTAACATCTCTACATAGGTATAGAGCTTCAAAATAAACACCCATAATCTGATATATGGCCGTAAACCCTATAGGTACTTCTGAGGCTTCATCTTCTCATTATTCACCATGCCCTGGAAAAAATGGATGAGATCAATAATATGATTGTCGTATACCGACACCGAATGGTATCCATATTAAAAATATAAGAAATCTATTGAAAAATACAAAGTCAGTGACTCTGGGAAAAAGTTCTAGAAGAATAGGGTTTTTAAAACCTTTCCAATCCATGTCCACGTGTTTGTCTGATAGGACCTTAGAATACTACAATAGCCTAAAGGAACCCTCAAGCCTGAACGTTTCACAATTTACCTGATGTTTTCAGGTGTCTCCAAAAATTAAAATAATTGATCAATCCTATATAGATAGGCCTCCACCTCTTGAGATTCTGACATACCTTTAAAGGATAATTCCTTCTTGCATAAAAACTTCCACGATCGATACATCTCTCCACCATCTCCTAGCTGTACCGAAACTATTATATTCTAAGCTCGTGGTGTATCTTGATCAATAGAATGGACTACCTGTATGATAGTATCAATTATATTATGATCTATAGGTGGGTTCCCTTGAAGGGAATTAGTTACACCTTCTTGAGGTTCTCCTAGATGAAATCTTGGAGGCATAGAGTTGTACACCGAAACATAATAATGATCATAAAATAGAACAAATCTCATTTCAAATTAGAAAACCAAAAAGTAAAAACTGATATTTAAAAACAAAAATACAACACTTGAGACACACACCCAAACATCCCTTGGAAACATGAGTCGAACAACGATATGAGTTGTCCAAACACTTATCGCAACATACCTCTAAAGTCATGACAATGCTATCTCTAGTCAAATAGACATACTAAGAAAAAATATTGAGGAAAAAGATCCTATAATAAAATATTTTAACAAACCGACTGAGGTTTCCCTCAAACCCATCTCTCAATGTATTCCATTACATACCCGAATGGAGTTCCAGATCCCCACAGGCTAGCGACAAGCACCTGAGAATCAAACAACAGAACAGAGGGAGTGATTTCTCTCAAACTCCTCAAATAAATGGAATATATGTAATAAAAAAAAGGAAAAATGGAATAAAAACAAGATATCTATGCCATAACTGTAAGACAATAGTGGAAATAAACAACAAAAAAAGTAATTAAAACTCTAAAGGTTAAGTACAACTGAAAAGGACCCTAGCCAAACAGCTATTAGAAACGATTGTTTGGAAAACCACCACCATATCACCATGAGCTACCCAAACAAGTGACCCGAACCTTGCCACCTCACTACAGTGCCTTTCTTTTCCTTCCACTAGAAGAAAAATAATGGTTTATGATCCATCGAAGAGGTGCACTGTGTGTGAGATAGGAATATTAGTAGGATCCCAACCAGGTATTCCATAATAAGACTCTATATAACATTCATATATGCCGATTTTATGTACAAACATGGAATGACAAGAAGTAAAGTATTTTTATAGATAAAATGGTAAACATTTCCCCTTTTCCACTATTCTAAATAAAAGTAGGTATCTAAATTTCCAATCACATTTTTCATATCATTTTTCATAAGCAGAAGAAAGAATATCATGGATAACTTATAAATCCAAGAAATAAAAAAAGAAACACATGTATCCCAACACACACACAAAAATCAGGCCAATAATTCAATATGAATCAGTTTGTAAAATAAAACAACAATATCCATTTTCATATGATAGAGTTGAAACCACCTACCTCAATGCACATGCCCTACACACCAAAAATGGGATCTACCAACAATGAAACCCAACAAAGAAAACAAAGTCCCTAGAATATAATCCACATCAAGATTGGATAAATTTAAAATAAAAAGGATCGATGGAAGGGAGTAGACCTTCATACCTCAAAGGAGAATGCCTGCTACACCATAACTGAAAAATGAAAAGGCATACAGAGTGATATTTTACAACTAATCTAGAAGAAACCAATAATAAACCCCATATTAACACAATAAATCCTATCACGCCACTCAATGATGATATTGTGATCAAAGGCAATGAATAATTGAGAAGATGACTTACCTGAGGAGATGCACTATAATTGGAACAGAGATAAAACTTAAAACAGATCGATCTAGAAGGAAATGTCTCTTAAAAAAACACATTATAGAGACTTTAGGTTGATTGTGTATGAGTATAATTTGAAAGGAATGAGAAAAAATACCAAGCATATTTTTTTAAAACCGAACGCAGGTCATTTCACTGCGTGAAACTCCAATTCACGTCGTGAAGACCACACATGACAAGTACGCTAAAAAACACATCATCCCGGATTAAAAATACATTATTTATAAAATTCATGAAGTGAAACCACCATTCAAGATGTGTAATATTTCACAAAAAAAATCCCCTTCCACTTCTTGTACCCAGTAGAAATTACATGTCCTTAAACATAGTTACATGATGTGAAATCTTCATTCATCCTATTGAAGGGCTGGTTAAATTTAAAATTCTAGGAAATATCTAACTTCACTATAATTGGTATCCTCAAATCTCAAAGGAGGGGAAAACCATGATGATTTTAAGGGAATACCTAATAAAATGGTAACAAGATGTTACATGTAGGATTTATTGAAAACATTAACATTCCAAAAAACTACCTCATAATCCTTATTATAACATATTTTGGAATGTCAATGACCACGGTTCATCAATAGATCCTAAAACCAAAATCATCCATTTTATTTCAAGAAGAAATAAAATATTACATGTGATGTTACATTTTGAACACTGGAAATGAATTTTTTAAAGGCTCATAGAAGGGAAACCATAAATTTTATTTCAATAAGAAATATGATATTACATGAGATGATTCAGTTTCTCTCCTCATGCATGCCTCCCCCTTTGAAAGAGGATTTTTACTTGAAGTGAGGGTATGAGACTGAAAATGGGGTGACCATGCCCTTAGTATCATGTCATATGATAAAAACTAAAAAACTAATAATATAATTAATGATTAGTGTAAATATCTAAAAAATAAATAAATGGAATGCATATAAAAATAGATCCAAATGTGGGA
Source organism: Viscum album (assembly GCA_963277665.1). NCBI lineage: Eukaryota > Viridiplantae > Streptophyta > Magnoliopsida > Santalales > Viscaceae > Viscum > Viscum album. The sequence goes on from OY728151.1 coordinate 1,973,789,197, forward strand.
TGTTGGTATATAATACAAATAGAAGATAAATAAATAAAATAAACAAATAAACATATATGAGGTCCTTCTAATTTTGGTCCAGTTCACTCCAGTTCAATGCTCAATGACTCAAATTTTTACCATAGGGCCCTTTCCATTTATCGAATCTCTGGTCCTGAAATCCATAAGTGCCCTAAAATTCTTGAGTAGGGTGTGAGTAAAAGACTCAGTAGGACACCACCAATGATTCCTTGAAATGTGTTCACATGTATAAGAGTGTATATCATGATAATAAGTAAATTCACAAAATCAAGTAACAATCATACCGACTATTTTTTTCTTTAACAAAGCTGCCAAAAACCTTGGTTATACCTATTTTGGCTTCTTGATAGAAAAAATCACAATTTTCAAAGATACATCAAAAATATTGGATATAGGATTTAGCTATTTAATAGTTATACATGCCACATTCATTTAGGATAGACTACTCTATTCTATCATACCCCAATGTTATCTCATGTGTACGGTCACATAGACCATGATTTCCCACTATCGCCACATGGGTTTGATCACACTTGACCATCCTAAACCAATGTCAGACCATACTAAGACATCATTACCTACTACTACTGAATGAGTCTAATCACATATTACTACCATTCCCCCAGGTTTTTCCACAACAGAGCACCATTCCCCCTAATCAGTATTGGTATCATCATTATGTAGTATCTGAACACACCCCCCTCAAGGGATACCGATCCATGATAGGTCCACCTATCACTTTTATACCATTTATAAAAAACAAACATAGAGTATATCAAAAATATCATAAGTAATAGTGGAATCATATCAAGGTGTCACAAGGAAACAATGGTATCATATCACGACATCACAAGATCAAACGTCAGGAGTCAAACATTACCACTTTATCAAAAATAAGAAGCAACAGTGGAATCATATCAAGCCATTGTGTCGCACTGGAGGAAGGGGGTCCCGGCCATGCAGGCCATGGTGAACGAAGGCGGCATGGCGCCGTCGTGCTGTGCCAAGGGGGCGGAAGGGCCGCCAGCCGGTCGGGCCGCCCCCCAGCCTGGCCGGGCCGACCACTCGAGTCGGGCTGCACCCACGGACCGGGTCATACCCCGATTCGGATAGGGTCGGGTTGGGTTGGTCCGGCTACGTCAGACCAAACCCGGACTCTCTACAGCCATTTACACCTTTTCGCCCGCATCTGGGGCTATGGGTGCCCGAATGACGAACCGTCTGCGGCGATGGAATTCTTGGAGTGAGAAAATTCTTTTGGAATACTCCACATTTTGTTCAGATGCAGTTGGGGTACGGTCGGGTTGGTTTGAGCCTAAAAACCAACCGGGTCCCTGGAACGGAAATGCCAATAACTCACAGACCGGGCATCCGATTGACGCACTGTCTGTCGCTATAGGTTCTTTATGATGAAACGAAACAACGAGATACATCAACTCAGGGCTTAGTGATAGTTTTTTGTATTGAAACTTGGCTTGAGGAGCAGACCCTATTGGAATTGAGCGTGTTGTGTGCAGGAACCCTAGGGTTGGTTGTGACTGTGATGACTTCTGTACCGAAATCCTATGTGGGTTCGACAGTGTTGATTTCTGTACTGGAATCCTCCTTGGATTCAACATCAATGACATCTATACCAGAATACTCTGTGGGTTTGACAAAGATGACTTGTGTACCTAAAACCTCCCTGGGTTCGACAACGATGACTACTATACTAGGATCCTCCATGGGTCTGACTGTTCTATCTTCAGTTCCTAGATCCTATGTGGGTCTGATAGGATAGCTGATCCTGGATCTTGTGTGGGTCCGACAGCTCAGCTGGTCCTAAATCCTGTGTGGGTCCGACAGCTTAGATAAATCAGTCACTAAATCTGACCATCTCTAACGCTCTACAAAATTTATATACCTGTGTGAGTTGAGTCTTAACTTTTAGTCGATATCATCGAAATGATTGACTTTACTTACTTTGTCGAATGGGTTGTTCTTGGGCTCAAGAGTTGGAGTTGGACAGTGATTGATAACTTAGGTATATATATATGGGCATATACCTAAGTAGGGTTGGTTGATACTTCGTGATTGTATCTTTCTTCTATGGTTTATCCTTTCTGGATTCTAGGAGACCTTCTGGGGTCTCGGGGTCCCCTATTGAGTGTTTTTTTACTCACCCCTACATGGGATTCGCCCGAACCTTGTTGTGTTATGTCCAGATGAAGGAAAGTACTGATTGAGGCTCAGGGTGACTGACAGAAGGCTGTTCGGAGCTGAACAAGATGAGACATACCACAGGGACGAGTTGTTCGAGTTCTGTACCTACCCTTCAGGTAGGATTCCCCAGTGGATGATCCAGGAGCAGCCTACCTTTTTCTTGTTCTTGTACCTATTTCTCAGTTGGGTTTGTATTCCGGACCACTTACTTTCAGCACACTTTTCTTTTGTATTTTTGTACTCCTTGCTTCTACTGCTTGTGCTCAGATTGCGTGAGTTTCAGGTTTAAAGGCAATGCCTTCCCTTTTTATCAGGGATTCACCTTTGGTGCTAGTCTCCAGCCCATGGCCTATCGAAGGCAGGCTTGGGGTAGTCACGACACGGGCCCCAAGGACGGGTCATGAGAAAAATCCAGAAATATTCCATATAATATTCCAAATTGTTAATAATACTTTAACCATAATACGAATTCACTTAAAAAGAAGACACTTAAAATTTTATTTTTTTTGAAAAAGATCATTTTTCACAAGATAACACTGATAAATTTTTAAAAGTGTGTTTTATTAAAATAAAAATTAACGATATTGAAGTCATGGTTTAGAATAATTCCCATCCATACTAACAAGATCATTCTATTCCATATCCAATTTCTTTCTTTCCATAAAATGGGTAGTTTTTTTTATTTTAAACCCAAGAATGTATTATCTCTTTTATAATTGTTAGTTCTCTTTACCACTTTTCAGAAGGAAGTCTAATTACCCTATTTACAATTTTAGTGTTAGTAAATTTATTTTTAAAATAATACAATGGATTTAACTTTATGTTCATTTGTTTTATCTTCTGCTCCATGTTTCTAGTAATTTAATTTATTACATTTCATTTTTACAACAATTTGAATTATTCTGAATTATTTTGTTTTAAATATCCTCTTTTAACCAATTGAATTAATTTTTTAAGGTGAGTAAGTTATTTATTTTTTTACAACAATGTATCTGTGATTTATGAAATAACTTTTTAGTATTACTTATATTTTATCTCTCAAAAAGATATATTCACTTCAGATTATGTTTCATATATCACTATCAAAATTCTCTTTTGATTCTATAGTTTATACCTCACCTTGCTTGCTAGGATATTTTTATCTATCCCTCTTCTTCACTCTCTAGGACTTAATTTTCTCCTTCAGGTCCCTATTATTTAATCTCATGTATGTTTTCTATATCATTTCCCTTATTGGTTTAATAATATATCAATTACTCAATAAAGTGTGAATACCATAGAAATTGAATTGTATTTACCATGATAGTTATTTCTATTAATGATTAGAGAATTGTTTTCAATCCATATACATGATATTTAAATGTACATAATTATTAAATACTAGGATTATTGATTATGTATTGTTTTCTATCATATAATGAATGCATAAGCGTTTATTGGTGGTAGATAGGGCCTAGAATTATTTAGCCTCTTGATGCATTAATATATCTCATGATTCAAAATTATTTTTTTATTTTTTCTTTCCCACCCATTTATTTATAATTTCATGGCATAAGGATTGAATATTTGAATTATTTTTAATCATCTTCCATGAATCCCTAATAGTAAGATTAAGATATCTAACACTGTGTATTCTATCACTAAAATATTAGTTATTTATATAAATGTACTTATGTATTGTCATGTTATATTTTTTTATATAATACTAACATTTTTTTATTATGGAATTATTATTTTTATATATTTCAATTAGATTATTTATTCTTTCTTTATTCTATAATATCTTCTTTTTTATGCTACCACTCACTCTGTGTTTGAGCTCATTGCTTTTTGGATTTAATTTAACCTAGGTTATTAAGGATAGTATTGAGTATGATATGTCCCAATGGGTATCTTATATAGAGTATTTTGTGGGAGATGTTGAATATTTTAAGAAAAAGAAAAAAAATCACTGGTTTAGTAAGAAAAATTCCCATTAGTTTGGAAATATATGGGGTTTTAAGATACATATTTTTTATATACCTCTAAAAATATAAACCTAAAAAGTACATTGTGTGTATGTTACTCAATATTTTTTTTGCTATTTTAATTATGTATGGTTAAGTTTGAGTCACTTCTCCTGGTTTCAAAGCTGATAAGTACTAAGTAAGTGTTATTTAAATCCTAATCCACAAGTGTGCATTTGGGGAATAAAATTAGTATTAGAGTAGGGTTTTGTTATCTTTATTAGTCATAATGTTAGTAGATGATGATAATTTAAGAATTAAGGATACCCTAATGGGTTGAATGTATAAGGTTTATCATAAGTTCAAAGGCATGAATACCCTTTTTTATGTACTAATTGGTTAATATTTTCGTAAATTAATGATATTTTGGGATATTTTTATTAGTTCTTAAGATGTGTATATAATAGAGGTTTAGATAATCTATTGGGTTGATATATGATTTTATGTTGAGGATAATTTGGTTAATTGGGACAATGGGTTAATTTATAATGGAAATATATGTTGAGAAGTAATGATTACCTCGGGGGTTGAAAATGTATTTTCCAAAAAGGTGATTCGGGTTATTTTAGAAAATAGTAATAACATGTTCGAAGAATATATGATCAAAGTATATATTTATTGATATCATATTTTATGATTTTTAGGGACTAAAAGGATAGTTTATTTATATTTGTATAACTTTCCATGAATTTAGAATTTATGATATTAAATGAATGATCCTGATTTAATATTTATGCAAAATTAAGATAATAATAAAAAAGTGGAATCCCTAAAGATAAATCTAAATATAACGAGACATCCTAATATTTTGATAATATATAGAGTGTGTGGTTTCCTAGCCATTACATCCCTGTTTGGATATAAACATATTTATGAAGGATCTAGATAAAATGAACCTAGGGGTAATTACCCTAAAAAATATTGGTTAAGTATTAACTTGATATTTTCTAAGTGCACAATTATATTCAATAAATAAAATCTTTGTTTGAAAATACCTTGAAATATTCTTGAAGGAAACTGTGATGCAACAAAAATATGAAAAATAAGAAAATTAAAATTTTGGGTTTATATTCTTGCTAAAAACATTAAATTCACAAATCCCTTTATTGAATAACTTAAACGATCACATGAAATTTAGTTTAATCACGAAGAGAAAAAAAAGAACAAAACTAGAAACAATACCTTATTTTTTTTTTGAAATCACTGATTTAATTCACTCACCATTGGCATGTTGTGGATATAATGCACCAAGATAATAATTCCTTAAATTGTAGACATGTTCAAAAATATATTTTGGATCATTGATAATTAAATCCAAGGTTATAGCATGAGAAATTTAGGGGTTGTATGATGTCCCCTAGATCTCCTGAAGGATACAAAATTGATCAAGAAAGAAGGATCGATCTGGCCTTATTCTTCCATCAAGCTATCTCTCTTTTTTCTTTAGAGGATAATATTAGAGATATACACTATATAAATTTGTTCAAATGATGTATCTAACTATTAATATATTAAAATTATCTTTCATATATAGTTTTTACTTCCTAAAATCTTAAATTGGCCCCTGGAATGCAATCACCTTCATTTAAGATCCTTTTGAACACATATGACTTAATTAATTTTATAGTAAATTCCATGAATATTTTATCATCAGCTTGTAAAATTTTAAAATGTAACATGATAAAACATGAACTATTTAATTTACTCATATAATCTTCTAATAATTTAAGAAACCTTGAATGTTTTATGTATGTTGAAAAAAATTATATTTTATCATATACAATTTTATGATTAAATAAATTGGAAATACCTTGACAAATAAATTAAATAATTATTTTTAAAAATTGAATAATATAATTGAATTAAATCAATTGAGATCTTTCGCACTCAAACATTCACCATTCTACATATATGACCACTAGTTCGTCCGAATCTCTAATCATCTCAAAAGGTGGAACTTGGGGATCCACTTAGTGTGGGAAACTTTTGGACATTATCTTGATAACAGTGACTCATAACCACAGAATAAGATCAATATATAGAAACACTTCATGTCCCATAAGAAGATAAATAATTTCATAGCTACAAAAACTTCCTATGGAGATTATATTTTTAATATATTCTCTTTATCACATGATATCATAAAACAGGATGAAAACACTATGTAATTATCCTTTTTTAAATTATTTATTTATATTCCTTACTCGATAAGAATACCTTGAATCACCATGTATCTTTATTTAATAAAGGTACAAACATATAGGTAAACTGGTCCCACGAGATATCTCTTCCTCATCTCAGAAGTGATAAATTCTATCTTGATCATCCAACCAATTTCATATCACAAATGAAACACCCAATGAAAGCAACCTTTATACAACTTCAATGAAATGGTTTTCATCTTGCATGAAAGTATGAAATTAAATGATATAAATTAATAATGATAAAATGTTAATATACTAATATACATGGTCATAGATAAGAATAACTAATGACACATGAAACATGTGTTGTTTTTATTGGTGGGTCAATCATCACTATCTCTTCTAATCAAGATTAACAAGTTTTAAATTGATGATAAAGAGTCTCAATGATTATGATCCCCTAAAACCTAATAGTCTGACATCATATATGTCTGATCAGTTTGATGTATATAGAGTATTGTATATCTATTTACGATTATTTTCATTGTATATCGAGGTCCACGTTATAGCTAAGAACTATAATAAATTTTTTTCACAACATAAAATGTAAGCACATTTCCATGTAAATAGTGTAAATAGAAAAATAAACACTATCATGGTTAGAAAAGACACATTTATATATCAAAATGTTTATATGTAATGGTAATCAAAGTACATAAAAGTGTTGAGTTTGGGGAATCAAATCACAATATTCATTTGGTTGATTTAAATGATCTTTACGAAACACTTTAAATGATTTTAATATATTATTATATAATTTTATGATTTAATATATAATTATTTAGTTTAGTGACCCTAATAGAGAAATGATCCTGGAAAAACGAGATTAAATTGATGGAGTTATAGGTTGATCCAATTATATTTTAGTTTAAAAAAATTTCATGGGGTGAAATTAAGGTGTCACAAAAGAAGAAATATCAGGATTCAATTTTCATATTCATATGATAATCTACTTTGATTTTATTGGATATCATCATAACCATTTTTGTTTTAGTTTGTGGTTGAAAATAGGATCACGAAAATGAATTTGTGGATGGTATGCATCCAAAAAATCATAAACCTATTTTCCATGTAAGGATTCATATTTGGAAAAAATGGTTGAAAATATCATTATATGACTTTTATAAAATAAAAAATGATTTTTATAGTCATATAAATGATAGTGAGTTGAAAATTATATCGTGAGTCATACCCTTAGCTATTTTTCTGTAGTGATTAGTAATTAAAAGCGTGAGGATGTAATTTACATAAGGGGGTAGAATGTAACATCATAAAAATATAGTAAGTGTTATTATTAAAAAAAATTCTATGTTAAAAATCTTGTCTCACAAAAAACACCAAACTAAAATAATCCATTTCTAATTATAATATAAAAATTAATACATCCTGAGAATAAAATATGAAAATTCACTAAGAGAACTACAAGATGAATAAAACCTAATTATAAAAAACATATTGTTAAACCAATTTATTTTGATTCTTTTTATATTATTGTTATTATTTTTAATAATAATTTTATGTTTTTTAATAACAATGAATTTAATTAATGGCTATAAGATAAATAGTTTAATTCAAGTGGATGAGATTAAATTCATTTAGCGTTAAAAGATTATTTTTCAAACAATGTTATTTTTAACATATTTTGTATTTTTGTCCTGATAAATTATGTTGATATTTTTAAATGAAGACTGTAATATTTTTTAGACATGTATAAGAATATATTAATACTTTTTAAATTAATAAATTAAATTAAATAGAAATAAAACAGTTAATGTGTCTAAATTATTTTTTTCCATAACTTTTTTCTATATTTATGATGTTTTAATTTAAAAGATAATTTTATCATATTTTGAAATTGAATTATATTAATTGGAGTCCAAATTTAGAATCATCAATTCAAAATTAGGCAAGTAGTTCCATCTTATATTTTTTGAAAAAATGTTTCCGTAGTAAATAACTAATCATGGTTTATAAGGTTTAAAATGGATAACATAATGTGTCACGAATTTTTTTGAATTATCTTGACACAAATACATTATTGAATAAGGTTATTTGGTTAAAAAGTCATACAAACATTATACCCCAACCTTTACTCAACTTGATCACCTAACTCCCATGTGGTTCCATATTTACCCTTATCATAATGTCAAATTACAAGGCAAAGTTTCTCTTTTACATCTAAAAAGGAACTCAATTACATCCACATAAAATCACATTTATAATATCATCATTGAACCCACACTCTCATAATCTTGTGTTAAAACATAATCTTTATATTTCTCTCTATGATACGATAAAATGTCACCCAATTTCAACCATCAAAAACTTACAACATCAAATGGAAATAATATATCACCTACATACCTAAAATCATTTTTCGCTTATAGTTTTATAGAATTAGTAATAATCGTGCATACAATTATCCATGTCCTTAAATGAGAGAATTTTCCCACTATTACAAGATTTTATTATTCAACTTTTTAATTTTATCATCTCTCACAAGGAACCCTTATAGACGTATCATACATAACAACATTCTTTATAACCTTTTGAAATGAAGCATAAGAAGGGTTTTTCCTAATGCTCATTAAGGGTAAACCTATGTTATAACAATTGAACATATTTTTTGAGAATACTAAGGGTATAAGTGTATAAGTACATATTCAAAGTTCAAAAAAGTAAAATAATAGAATTCATATGCATAAAAACCTATATTATAAACATTATGACTTGGAATGAATCTTTAGTAAAATATGAGTGACATATGAGTTAATAATCATGATCCATTTGATAATAAACATTCATTATAGGAAATAGTTTAACTCAATAAAAGAATAAATAAATTAGTTTGGAAACATGGAACTTCAAAAATTCATTATAAAATCACCTAAATAGGATAATTACAAAAAAAAAAATTGGAGTAAACTAAAATAGTTAACTCCATCACTTCATAGGAGAACCTATCAAAAGACAACTCTATAAGACACTCTTAGGAGTAACTTACAACAATTATCTCTATTTCTTTACCCAACACATTGGAGGGATATAATGGGCCCACCAATCCTTATTTTACAATGGAACCACCCATAATTAGTTTATAATAGAACAAAAAATCAATCATATAGACAAACATTTATATACCATAAACTGAAGAGACTAGTAGAAGATTTCACTTTTCTATATTATAATAACTATTCATCTATCATATCTTGATTTAACCATTGGAAAGAAAAATGTTCTATAAAAATTTGCTTTAAATAATAATAATACATATAGAGAAAGAAAATCTATTGAATCAATAAAACATATCCTCAGTGGAGTATAAGTAACATCTTGTGTTTTTGTTGTCGATTAATAGAAATACTAATAAAAGATCATGAAATACATTCAGGAGGAAAATACCCATTCCCCCTTTAAAAATCACTTTTAAAAACTAAAAATATAGATAATATTATGTAAAAAAAATTCATTGAAAATAACCTTGGAATATTTAAAGGTAAAATTTTAAGAAAAAATATCCATGATGCCAAAAAAGTGATGTTAGTCCTTATATGTTAAAATAAAACATTATTTTCACATTTTGGTAAAGAAAGATAAAATGTGTCATACAAACAATATTGAAAACATTACCTCTTAATGAATTTGTAAATAAATTCATAGATTTTTGAAAATGAACTTAATAAATCTATAAATTATAAATATAAAAAAAAATTAAATAATTTTCGAAAACATGGATATGGAAGAAAAATATGCCCAATCTAAAAGAAGATAAAATATCGATACCACTTTCAAAAAACCTTCTTGATGTTTATTAAACCAATAAGGGAGTAAATGGAAATTATAAATTTAAACCACATTCATACCTAGTTTATAAAATAAGATTTGAGTTTCATGAAAATAATAGCATGTTATCCCTCATAAAGTAACATTGAATATAGAAAATCCCGAAATAAGATGATATTATATCACAATGATCCTTACCTTTTTGGTAACTTTATAATTTTAATCATGTGAAATAAAAGAATTAAAAAGAAACATTAAATACCATGAATAATAGGAGATCCATGATATATCATGTCATGGGTAATTATATACACAATAAAAAATAATATAGGTGAAGTAAATAAACATATGTCCCCAAAAAAAAAATTTCAGACATGTAACTATTACAATGATTATATCATTGAATTGAGAATTAATTAATAGAGATATTATGTGAAACAAATTTAATTCCCTAAAAATTAGGTGGAAATAGAAAAAAATCAGACAAAATATATTTCATACATAATCATGTAATAATATAATCAATGAATAAGTGATATTACCCAACGATTATAAATTTATTGAAGAAACCCCTTAAATTATGCCCAAATTTGATCTGTACATTCTTAATCATCCTAAATAATCAACTTATGTTAATATTTACTTTATTAATAACATTTTTCAATGATATTTTTCTTTTAATTTCATTTTCATTGATTCCATAATTAATTACTTAATTATTTAATTTCACATTATTTGTTTGGAGTATTTTTGGCTCATATGTCCAAAATGACTTTGGTAGTTTGAGTATGGTCAAAAGAGTCATTTTTTAAAAATCTCTTGAATCATATTTATGAAAAATAATCATTTTTATACATTAATATTTTTTTTATATCCATACATAAAATGTGGACTTCCATCATAAAAAATGTTGTATGATGGAGGATGTAGTCCCCACATAAGCACGAGTAACATTTTATTTTTTCAATGAGCATGTGGGAAAGAAGTTATGTGATACCCTAGATCCTCACTCCCAAATCTAGTTTAATATACACATACATTAAATTATTTATTTCATTCCAGATATAAAATTATTAATATATATTTCCTTAATTGAACATTTAATAATAATTATTGAATATATTATTTATAAAGGATCCATTTACATATGGAGATTTAGAGTATTAGAACAAAAAATAAAATAAAAAATCCCAAATTTTTTTATCGAATATAAATTTTCCTATTATACAAAAAATTAATTAATTCATGAAAAGTATTCATCATATACCAAAAATTATTTTATATGTGTTACCCTTCTCACCAAGTAATGTGTACTAATTTTTTCTATAGCATGGGGGAAATGGAAGCATAATAAGAGTTATTCCAGACACTTATTATGGGAAACATAAAACTAAATCCACAAGGATGTGAAGGAGGTATAAATATTTTGGAAGGAATTGGTAAACAACATGAAGATATAACACAGTTGAAATTGGGGACACACTATATCCGTAACAAAAAATGAAAATTTCGATATCAATAAAACTAATATCATAATAATGGAATCCATAATGTTGAACATTAGAAACCCACTATCAAGGCCTTGTGGAAAGGACCTTTACCTGCCACTAAGACCTAAAGAAATTCATCATACACTCAAGGCCTTATACCAAGGAACTTCCATGTTATATGAAGAGGGTAACATTGAAATCCACCTATTTTGTTTCATGGGACTAATTGATGTGTAGAGCAGCTATATTTTTTGGGCCCCACCCATAACTTGTTTATGTCCAATGCACTCACCATAATAAAAACTTAATAAAAAAATCATAAAACCCATTCAAATAGTCATCCATAATAAAATAAAAATATATTAAATGAAAATAATTTCCCCATTTTAGTAAAAGGGAAAAAATTTCATAACCCATCTATAGGAAGATGGTGGATGGTCAAATATAATATAGTCAACTTGAAAATATTAATTTGTATTGAAAAAAATATATAATGCCAATACTTTTCCAAATTTTAATATAATAACATAATTTTGAGCTGAACATCATCCAATATGAGTAATGTAAAATGTGATGTTCAAAATGTATAAAAAAATGAGCATAAAACTTTGTCAATATAGAAATTATATGATCATAAAGCAAATGGAGAATGGTGGTGGATATTTTAAATAGAACATAAACCATGATGTGAGAAATATTTTTCAAATATATTATGTGGTAAGAATGTATATAACTAAAAAATAAGACAATAAAACCTTATATAATCAATGGGTATAGTTTACCCAACTTATATGATATAATTTTGAAGAATGATTATAACTCAATGAATGAAAATTGAGTTACGTAAATCCTCATTATCGAGGAAACAACTAATTTAAAATCCACATGAAGAACATGACATGATTTAGATATTAAATTCCATGAAATACAATTATTATTATAGAAATATATACATGATAAGTGAATACAACATATATGGAAAACATAGAGCACAAATTCTTTTGGTCTCAAGTAATGAGAATTGAGACCATGAAAACCCATATGGCTCTAGAAATTTCGAATTAAAACTCCTTGAAAGATATGGATTTAAATTGAACATAAAATAAAATGATTAAAATATAATTCAGGATATTATATCTCAAATAATAAATATATACACCACATAAATGAAATTAGGTCCATAAATACAATACTTTTCACAATGAAAGGAAATTGAGATGAAAACCTTTACTTCTTGTCCTTACTTCCATGAACATAATTTAACCCCATGTATAAAAAAATATCTATATTAATAACTTAATTAAAAACCTTATCATATCAAATTTCATTCATAATCATCTTAATTATTCATTCATTACATAAATTCTTCCGAATTTCCAAATTGGGTGTTTATTGTTTTTATTGTTTGAAATAGTTTTAAAATATAGGTGTATGCATTCATTATTCATTCAATGTTCATCAATAAAAGATAATTTAAAATACTATCAGGGATGATTTTTAATTATTTATAATGTTTCAGTTTTTTCACGCATTTCTTAATCTTTATCCTTGATGATAAATTCGACAACATGCATGTTTCAGTGATTCTTCAGGACCGAAGTGCGTTTTCTTTATCAATTAATTTAATATTTATATAAAATCTCCAGAAAGAGAAAGAAATAATTATTAAATTTTTTTATCATATTATACAGGTAATCATGTCACCATAGTCATTCATGATATAAATTAAAATTATTGTTCAATTAAGGGGTTAAACAATCCCAAACACGTACTTACATAGATCTAATGAATGATTTTGAAGTGGTTGTATTGTAATATAACTATATGATAAGTTTAATGATATTATTCACTATTTATTAGTGTTATATATAATAATTTTATTGAATTGAAAAAATAAAATAATGGATATGAGGACATTTTGTAATTTGAATAAATGTCTATATGGTTAGTACATTATTTTAAAAGATTAAATTAACGATGATTTTTTATTGATCATATCATTAAAAGGTTTTGTAATTTTTCATACCATAACCTTAATAATATTATAAACATAAAATATATCCTTTAATACCATCCTTATAATATAGTAATGGGAAGTGAAATACACTACATCTTGGAGGCAGTAGTTCACAAAACACCCAAATAATGATTTTATTTTTCTTACTAGATGGAGTATATGAAAAAATAATGATAATAAAATTAAAATAGTATGTGGTGACTGTGATAAATTTTTATTAGTGAAGTTAAGGGTATTTATGGGAGTAAAACTTACATTTCAAATAAATCCCAGACTATATTTGAGCTTTAATGTCTCAAAGTGGAAAAAAGTGTAGGGGTCACATGTGTTTTCCAATCCAATGATCAATAGTTCAATTATAGGAATATTTTTGAAATTCTATAGGAATTTTATGTTTAATTGTCACCTTTTACTTCTACATTTTAAATTAATTTATAACCTTAGTAAATAATTTTAATTACAATTATTATGACTAAACATTTCATATAATTTTATACTTCTAATTAAAAATATGAAAATAATTTTATCAAATAAAATTTATAAATGTGGGAGAAGTTAATTTTTATATCATTACATGTAATCATGTAAAATTAGTTTTCTTAGAAATACTGTTTTTAGAAAATAAGTTCATATATAACATAAAATTACATTGGATAGTGATATCAAGTAAATAGATTGAATTATTATAAAAATAAAGGCTATAATATTTTTTATGTATAGGAAAACTAAGTCTCCATTGAAAAATATTCGATTCAAAAAAATTAACAAAAATAGTTTTTATATTGTTGTGACATTTTAATTAATTATAAAAATTATTTCTATATGTTTTTATACATTGAGAGAATATTTTAAAATTAGTAATATTATTAACCAAATTTATATTTTTTACATAAAAGGGTTTATAAATTTCTTGTTCATTCTTATATTATGATAAATTTACAAATATTAAAAGTTATGTAAAAACATTAATTTTCAACAAAAAATGGCCTATTTAGAGATAGCTAAAAAATTCATACTAATTCAATTTTTATTCGTGTATTTAAATTATGATGTATATTTTTATAAATTTAAATATCAAAAATTTATAAATTATTTTTTTATATAAAATTATAAAATATAATTCAAAAACCATTTTAGTTGTAAAATGAAAATTTCAAATAATAACCATTATAATTGTTAATTAATATCATTTCACAGTAAAATTGATGTTAAAAATATTAATAAATATCATAATTTGTGATTAATCATATGTTCTTTGAAATATAAATGTGTATAACTTAAAATAATTTTTTTTAGAAAAATACTTTTCTAATCAATAAATGATCTTATTAGTCATTTTAGGAAAATGAATTTATTATCATTCATATTAAAAGAAGACGTTATTTTTTATATAAAAATAATTAATAAATCAGTTACACCTATTTATTCAAAATAATTTAATGGATAATTTATTAATTTTTATACTTAGATATTTATATTTTAGATAAATATATCATGGTTTCATTTGCGTTTGATATTGTATATAGAGTATGGTATCAAACACATTGAATTATTTATACATCATAATATATTATAATTATAGGGTATTATATTATCCCCCTAGTATTTTACATCATTGAAATATGACTCATAAGATCTGAATAATTTCTATAAGGAACTCATAATTAACCATACACTACTAGACGGTCATGGGTTTATTTGGTATGAGGAATGAGATTTTTCTATAGGAATATTTTGTATAAATACTTTATAAAGAAAGATAAATCATTACTAATTTCACATATAATTCTATTATGGGATGTTGATAAAGATCCACGAGGAATAAATTCCAACTAACATTGAAAATGATATTTATTATAAACATACCACTACATGTTTTCATTTATAACTCACCATCCAATAGTTACTGAAAACATACATAATTCTTGATGATATAAAATATAGTGAAAGAACTCACTATCTGGTTCATTAGAAGTAGTTTCAAAGTATTTTTATTATTTACTTGGTTGTTGGTGACTATCTACATAAATTTACTTTATTTTGGAAAATTGAGTTGCATAATGCCAAAATATATATTGAATTAAGGAATTGTTTATAGATTCTTTATTTGTCTCACATCTGTGAGTCTCATAAACCAGAACTTGAAACTTATATAATTTAACTATCCCTTCAAGGAATATTTCCCCATGTTTCTTCCCATATTTTTTAATATATATAAAATTGAATATTTTTTCCTATATAATCTTCCTCAGTTGATCTTTTATACCACTCCATATTTTTATTCCTTTGAATATTTTGGAATTTGACTATGTTCACATTATTTATCAGAATTATTGAATGATGTTTTTTCATAATTATAATATTTATCACTCCAAAAACTATCTCATTAGATAATTCATTAGGTGACTCTCCACATTATCCATGGAATCCACTATTAACATTGTTAAATTGGTCATTATCGATTCCGAAAACCAAGAGTGTTAACATGTGTGATGATCATTAAAAAATAAATCTCATAAATAATGATAATAAAATTTTACCTCAGGATGTATCACCTTATAGCACTATAATGTTAGCCAATTATTTATACAACTCAACTTGTAATAGATATGGTTCAACCTATATCTCTCTTAGTTTGAAATATATCATTCTTGGTTTAAATTATGATACATTGAGTTGGGTTATATCACACATATTGACTTCATTATTAAAATAGAGATCCCAAATCACCATGAACTTTTTTCAAATATTCTAAAACAAAAAATAATTTGAATATATGGTGTCAAAATCTAATTTAACCTTTCTCGAACATTATTAGTCATTCTAAAAATCTTATAATCTCACTAAAATTACTTCCCCAAAACCTATTTGAATCCCAAGACAATAATCCAAAAAAATATTATATATTCCACTAAACATTAACTAAATATTTTACCCTCAAATGGTATTAACCACTAGTTCATAAAGTCACACACTTAGTCACTATATATCATATTCCCAAAATTGAGATAAAATTATCCAAAAATGAAGTGAACCAATTATCAATCCTAAGGTTACTAATTACTATCTAATGAACTTGTTGAAAAATAAATTAACCCTTTATTAAATCTACAGAAAGCATGTATTAAACATAAGAGTTATCTATATCTCAAAATTGTGTTCTCTAATAGATTTCCCTACAATATAACCCTATCATAAAATCAGTTTTAGTGTTATTGATACCATTTAATATATGTTTCTGAACCTTTAAAGATTAACTAATGAAGAAAAATCCTCAGATGTTTCAGATAATCCTCAATAATATTTATAGTATACCAAACTATCATTAATAAATATCAGTTCAATAATTATAATTGATAAGAGAATAAATAATTAACTTCCATTATATCAACCTCATGACCATATGTTATACTAAAAAACTTACCATTTCCATCATAATAGGCATATACTAAAATTCATAACCACTTACCTATCCTCCCTTATTCAGTTATAAGATGTAGTGGTTCTAAATATATACCTTTATCATATTAATTTTCATGATCTAGTTTCAACTGAATACTAAAACTAAAATATATATGATAACATAAAAAACCTGAATATGAAACAACAATATGAATTTGCTGTCCCTTTTGATAATTTTTTAACAGATGATACTTTTAGATCAACCTATGTCCCTCCTTGTTCAATCATATGTCATCATTGTTCATTTATCTATTATATTGTCTAATGGAATTTGTTAACATCATTATTTAATCCATCATAATGGTTCATGAGAAGAATGAAATTAACCATGGAGTATTCATCCAAAGTGTCTCTCAAGTTGTGCAGTCTTAGATTCACACATTGTGTATCAGAGTAGTAATTATGTTATTGTTCAACCAACCCATTTTTGGGTTATTATCTCTAGGTGCATATATTCTATAATCTCATCCACCTGTTAGTATCCAGATAATGATGTATTTTTTGAAAAAAATATAATCATTATTTTTATGAAACATTAGGATGTTATCCAATAATTATATTTATTTATAGGGGGGTCAATGAAGTTTTATTATCCAAGTAAATAAATAAATTTTTATTTATTACATTAACAATAAATCACATATGTTTTCCAATGGGAAATATATAAATTTGATCATATAATCAAACCAAAATTATCAAACCTTAAATTATCCCCAAAACACCATAATCTCCAAAGTTGTCTAAACCTATTTTTGATACCAACTTTGTCACCTAAACCCAAACTCCCATATGCATTATTATAAAAACATAATTTATATAATTAATTTGATACCATATATAAAATAAAGATATAACCATCCTTAATTAAATAATAAATAATTATTATTTAATATCTTATATATGAATGATATTTTTTGGTTTATATATTTAGAGAATTAATAAAAAACATAACTTGATAAATCCCATGTTCTTCAGATTAAATTGAAAATTTTCCATTATATATGAAACTATAAAAATTATTTAAAAGTATTAAATGTCTCCCTCAAAATATTTCACACTATTTCTAAACATGTCACATGTACTACATTTATTTGTAAACTAGGTTAAATGGAAACATATGAATGGGTGATACAAAACACATAGTAACGAAAAAATATAGCTAAAAGAATCATGGCTTAAACATGGCATAAATATTTTTTTAAAAATAGGTAAAAACATGAATCCACTCTCTACATAAAAATGGGAGAGCTCCATATCCATTGAAATAAATAAAAACAAGGACATCACTATCATTTATATCATACTCATGGAATTTATAAGGAAGAAAATAAAAAACCCATTATCAAAGACATATTCCAAGACACATTATCTTCCATAGAGACCATAATTAAGACATAAATATTTCAAGGACTTTTTACAAGTGACTATCCTACTATAGGAAGAGACATACACCAAAACTCACCAATAATTTTCATGATACATTTCGATGCATAGATAATCTATATAATGGTGACCCCACCTATCACTTATTCAAGTACAATGCATTCACCGTTACTCAAAATGAATAAAAAATACAGAATAAACCCTTCTAATAATAATCCATATTGAAATAACAACATACAGAATGTCAATAATTTTTCTCATGCCAATAAGAGGGATAATATAGCAACCTAGACTATTTATACATTGACATTATATATTTTTAGATGAATATTCAATAAATTTCACAAACACATTTCTATAGACAGTAACAGTTTACTGTATTTGGAGACAAGGTACACAATATTGTAATTTAGTTAAAGATATTCATCATCTCCTATAAAGTTATCCCCCTTTAGTACTCTTCAAAAACTTTCCCAACATAAAAAAATTATTAATAACCTAGGGAAAGGAAATATAAGAAAGGTTCAGCTCAGATACTCTATAAGTGTAAGAAAGTGAGATATCAATGATCACATAAGCATGAAATGATCATTAGGGTGTTAGAAAACTATCTTAAAATTTGAAAAAATGGAATTCATATCAATGATCATATTCATTATACATGGTAAAAAACATGATAGTTCATTATGCACGAATCGGGAAGGAATTAAAGAACATGTTCCATGTTAGCATAAAATTGGAATAATATACAGAATTTTTTCTTACATATAAGTATCGATAATATTTTACATAGTGGTCAAGGATCATTTCAAAGGTTTTTATAATGGAATTGGTTTACTCCATAAACCATCATAATTTTCAAGTTTCACTCCCAATACCATCAAACAAGGCCAAGTCCCTTATTGATCTGAGTTTACTCCACAATTCAGTACTATCTATCTCACGAGATATAAATCTTTATTTAATAAATTGGATAGATATATATGTCCCACCCATCACATAATAAAAAATAATACATATGTGAACCAGAAGTTAATAAAAAATTAATTATATAATAACCCATGAAATGAATCTCATTTCATAAAAAACTAAATATATCATAACCTGTGGAAAATGGATAGGTTTCATAATCATTTCACAATTTCATCACAGTACAAAACATGAAGAGAAGTTGGTCTCATAATCATTTTATCACAATATAACCCATCAAATAGAATGTGTTTAATAAACATATTTTCATCATAAATTTAAACTATACAGAGAAATTATATGAATGGATTATTTGGATCATATCACCAGTAAATTATAAGTAATATCAAAGGATGTCATATTATATAGAAAATTATTTTGAAAGAAAAAATATATGGAACATTTCTTGAGGAAAATAAATTTTATTTGAAAATCACTTTTTTGAAATTAAATTTTTATAAAATATTTTTGAAATCCTTTCCTTTTAAAATTACCTTGATAACATATAATGTATGATTTAAAAATCATATAAAATTTTTCTTGAGGAAACTATCCTTTCTGATTAGTGAAAAACTATTTAAAATATAAAACATTTTTAAAATCATTTTATTTGAAAATAACATGGGAATATTATAATGGAACTATAAAATCAATTATTTTTTATAAAAATATACAATTCATTTCATGTTATGCATGCTAAAATGATTATTTTTTCACAATATTGGTAAAATACAAACATAAATGGTTTTCAAAATGACATGAATATTCCTTTCAAAAAAATTTGAAAAAAACATAAAAGGGTAAAAATTTCATCAATAAATAATTTTGATCTTTTTAAAAATATTTATTAAAACACTTTTAGAAAACATTCTTTTGGAAGAAAAATGGGTTTTCAATAGAAGATAAAAATAATGATGATTTTTCTTAAAAACATTATTTAAATATATTGAGTTTATAAGGAGATGAAAATGAAGGGAAAAAATTATTCTCATGAAATAACTTGAGTATAATAAAGATAATGAGTTTCTCTAGAGCAGGATAATAATATTTTATCGTTGGAAACATAATCATAAACAATATTGATAAATTATGAGGTGATAATATAAAATCTTTAGTATATAGGTAACATTGAATTGTATGAATACAAAAGGGGAACCATTTAATAAAACTTAAAATATCATGAGAATAAATAAATTCATGATATTACATTTCAGTGGTCCTGGATGTACTCTTTATAAAAGAAGATAGGTTTATAACACAAAATATGTCTTAAGGATGGAAAATTGAGAAAAAACTTCTTTACCACTTTAGAAACGTTTGAATTTTAAACCCCATGATAGGGAGATACAAAAAAAGATATTTTTAAATCCCAATAATTTTCCGGACAATCATCATTAAATAAATTCATGGTTAGTATATACACTACATAAAAAATATGTGGTGAATATGGCATGTTTCTCACATTATTAAAAAGTGAGATGAAAATATATTAACTTAAGTATTGAATTCCTTCCGACATGTTCAATTCTCCATCATAATAACTAAAATTTTATTATAAATATATTCTTGAAATATAATTATATTTTTCATACCATATAAAATTTTTATAACATTTTAATATTCTTTTGTTAGCAATTCCTTGTTAAATTAAGGTTTCAGAAAAGAACTATTTTGTTTTTAGTGTATGTTATTATTTATTATTTTAAATACTTTTAATTTGAACATTTTTAAATCATATAAAAAATTTTAAAAAATTTATAAATTGCATAAATATTCAATATATACAGTCTTGTTTATCCCACAATATTTATATTTTGAAAATGAAATACACCGTTCATGGAGACGGTAGGCTGTACTAATGCACCAATGATGTTTCCATTTTTTAAACGATTAAAATAAATAAAGGTAAATTATATATTATCATTCTATAATTATTCTTATGTCATATATATCACATATATTTATTAAACCCATCCTTATTACCTTCCATGTAAAGTGTGAAAGAATCACATCACTTCGCGAGATGGTAGTCCACCGTACACACGAATGACGTTATTGTATTTCTACATAATGGAATGTATTAGTATATATTTGATATAATAATTAAATAAGTATAATAATATCATAAATATAATATATTAACATTTAATTCATCATTACATATAACCGTGAGAGGTGTTGATGGAAAGCGAATAACATCAGTTTGTGAGGCGGCAGTCCGACATACGCTTGAATGATAAATCCATCTCCCATTTGATGGTAGAAGATATATTAGTAGGTAATGAACTTAACATTAAAATATATAATTATATGAAATACATAGAGAAAATTTTATATTTATATTTTAATAATAATTGATGTATATGGAGCAAGAAATAAAATTCAACTCTCAATTAAGCGTGTTACCTCTTCTTTGGAAAACTTATTTTGGTTTACACAAAAATGATTAATAGGTTTTATTTCTAATTTAATTTTTCTACTAATGTGGGAGTATTGAATTAATTATGTGATTTGGGTAGTTATTTTTTGAACAAAAAGGTTTTGGAAATGGGATGAGGAGATGGGGGTGGGGTTCATTTTATAAGTAAGGTGAGTGGCACACTTGTAATTTTTGAAAATAAAAAGGTCTACTTTTGTTTTTTACATGAAAAAAATATTCCAAAATATGCCATTATATAACATAGAAGAGATAAAGTCTAAATATTAGAAAAAACAATTTTATTGGAATTTTTTGAGTCATTTTTAATCCTTATCTTTTTAGATTAACCCCCAGAAAACCCATTTTCCCTAAACCAAGGTAAATAGTTATCACTATTATTACAATTTATTGTGGTTAAAAATTAAGTTGAAATTATTATATAATATATGTTAATTTTATTCCAAATATTTACTAAAATTTTACAAATTCTATTCAAAACAATTGTAAAATTCAATTAAAAATTAATACTTTAGAGGGGATGAGAAAGAAGAGTTTTCAAAGAGAAAATGTTCGAAAGTTCACAAAGTTTTTATAGAAAAATTAAATTTTAATTTTATTCCAATTACCTTAATTATATTAATAGATATATATAATTGATCCAATTTTACTTTTATAACCATATTAAAATAGTTTTGTTGATTTAAAATTATTCTTTAGAAATGAATATTCTTAATAAATTCAGAATTTATTTGTTATTCATAAAAAATTTATCCAGTAAAAAAATATAAAACCTTAACAATATTTTTTTTGAAATGATGATTTAAAAAATATATTTAATTTTTTCAAATACATTTTCTAAAATTAGAAAATTTTAATTTTAAATTAAGTGAGAAAAATACGATAAAAGTGTTTTTTAGAAAAATAATGTTTATAAGAGAAAAATATTATTTATTGTTATCTCATGTATGAAAAATGAATAAGATGAATATTAAAACATTTTTTTTGAATATATAAAATATAAATTTAATTAAACTAATTCACTAAAATTTATCTATTTAATTTATTGACCTAAAAAATGTTTGTTTGAAAAAAAAATTTCAGATAAATATTTCCATTGTTATATAATGGTTTTTATTTTGATTTATAATTAATTGGTTTCCAAATAATTAATTATATATTTCATAGTTTAGTGAATCTTGTTAATAGCCATAATTCCTACTTCTAGGTTATAACTATCACAATAGTATTTTAATACTATGCATTTTTTTCTTTAAACTCTTTGTTGCTTGTAATATAAGAAAAAATAATCATTGTGTATAACAGAAGTTAATATCACTATTTCATTTAATGGAAGATAAAATTAGTGTTTCATGTATTAAAAAATATTAAAAATATTAAATTTTTTTAAAAAATATATTTCAAAAAATCTTGTGGTGTTACATTCTACCCACTTAAAATGAACTACTTTCTCAATATTCATCACTTTGGCACCAACAACTGAGGATCCTTTTATCTTATTACATCCTTAGGTTCACATGTAACATCTCATGTTGGTGTATTTTCTGCAAAAAATTAACTAGGTGAATGGAATTGTTTCATAAAACATTTTATATATCATCCAGAGTCTCCACCAGTTGTACTTCATAAGAAATATTATACTCAAACTACAAAATCTTTGATTTTAGTACATGCGATGGATGATGTATGTACTCACCAGAAGAGATACATGGAACACATTGTAAACATGAGAGAGGATTGGTGGGAGTAAAAAATTATAATCAATGGTTTCAATATGATCACGAATTTCAAAGGGAAAGATATACATAGGGATTAATTTTTCTTTCTTCCTTCCACAGAGAAATTTTTAGAAACACCTTCTCACCATCTTCATATTCAATATTACACTAATAGTTTTCATCATAACATTACTATTAAAATTGTGATACACATATGAGTTTATGAATAGATCTATCCTTATATTCTATTTCATCAACTAGCTCAAGTCCCAATAGATTTATTTCTATTTCTTCATTCCATTATGTGGGAGTTCTGTACTTTTTTCCATAAATGGTTGCATAATGAGCCATCTCAATGCCCGAGTGAAAGATATTTTTGAAAGAAAAATTAATTAGGGGAAGGTGTTGATCCAAAAAACCAATTAAATATATATAAAAATATCTTATCATATATTATAGGGTTTGAATTATTCTCTCATACTGACTATCTATTTTAGGACTATACACAATGTTGAAACTCAACTTCATATCAAGAGCTTGATGAAGTCTTTTTCAGAACATTGAGGTAAACCTCAGATCTCGATTAGACAAAATAGAATATTGTATTCTATATAACCTTACCACTTAATGTATATTTTGGAAAGAAAATACAGAGATAATTATTATCTAATAGTAATAAAGTGTGATGAATTTGTAAGGTGATCGACTACAACCCATAATTACCACAATAACAAATTTAAGATAAACCATAATGGTTACTAGTTCCTTTAATCACATATCAAAAAAGTTTAAAGCAATTACTCATAAAATAAAATTGTAACCAAAACATATACAAAACCAAAAGGTTGTATTACAATAAATGTATCTAAAAAAATCCTTAATCACGATAAAATCCCATCCCATAAAACCTCAAAAGGGGTGTAAATGGATTTGAAATTTTGATAAAACATATAATAATAAACCCATTATTGTATCCATAGTTATGAAGTTTATATAACCAAGATACATATATGCTTTGAGAATATAATTCACCATTTATTCCTTAAATACGGTCTTATCTTAAAAAAACAATTCCATTGTAAGCTTGGGTTCAAAATTGTAATGATATAATATCTAATGTGATTGCATTATTCCATAATCCATACAGAGGGAGAAAATTAATGATCAAAATCACATGAAATTTCATAAATGTTTGAAAAATAATATTTCTATATGGAAGATTCATAAAAAATAAAACAAGTAATTTTAAACTAGGTAGTTGAGGAAAATTGTTCCCTAATTATCAAGATTCACTTAAACCATTGCGATTGAGTATTCTTTCCATTCATCCTTTGGATTCATTGGTTGTTGTGTATTATCCTCCTCATTATCCCTTTTATTGGGTAATTTATTATCATAATGACCATACTCCTTTCATTTGAAACTTTGGAGTGTGGGTGGTTCATTCTGAATAGTTTTCCCTCTATTTGTATCATAACATAACTTCTTCTCATCACTACAATATTCTATTTCCTGATGAAATTCTATTCCAAAATTAAAAAATTTACTAGTCCCCTTAACATAATTTCCTCCATGTTTCTTCACACATTTTATAATAAAGGAAAAATCATATTCTTATATCCATGGTTTTTAGATTTTCCATTGAATTCCAATTTATTTTCTTATCAAAACCATGAAATTGATAAATAATTCCAACCTCATTTTCTACATTGATTGAATATATATAAATTTATTCCTTTCTAATGAAGTGTATTTTTTAAAACACTTTTCAGAGGCTTGGTTTTAAGCAATTGAATAACCTATTAGCCTTAATTTTAGTTTGGATGATAATAATATAAGTATACATCGAAAGTATTGTAAAAATGTTCCTAATAGGATCCACAATATTCATCATAATTTTTCCTTAGATAAAGAAAATCCTTATACATATTTTTATGGATAATATGAGTAAATTTTTTTTTAAAAATAATTTATTAAATTCGACCCAATCGATGGATCCAATTTCCCAATGTCCCCATCTATTCTTGATGAGAGTTCACCATTTGTTTGCTTCACTTAGTAAATGATAGAA
Source organism: Viscum album (assembly GCA_963277665.1). Lineage (NCBI taxonomy): Eukaryota > Viridiplantae > Streptophyta > Magnoliopsida > Santalales > Viscaceae > Viscum > Viscum album. The sequence continues at coordinate 1,973,814,960 of OY728151.1, forward strand.
AACCAAAAATGAAATTTTTATGTTCAGATTACTGGTGAATGGAAACTATCCTTTTATACTTATTCATTTCATAGAAACTAGAGGATCATTGGATCCCCTGACGGAATGTTGTTGTTGCCTCATGCATGATACAACTGATAGTTTTTCCCTCCTTTGATCATTTGTATGTTTAGTGTGATTCATTTCTTTTGAAAGTTTCATGATAACATCAACAAGTTTTTTCATTTCATCTCCCAAAAAGTTTGTCTACTCAAGAGGGAAATAATTACATTTTCCATTGAATATGGCATTAACATGGTTTATTCAGGTTTTAACCATTTAATAAAACTAAAAATCATAGTGTAAGAAACAGTTATCAATTTGGGGAACCACTTAATCCTAAAAAATCACTTATAGGATGTCTAAATCATAAAACCTTATTTTTAATATAATACTATTTAGTTTTATCCTCGGAAATTCATAGTTAAAATATCTATAAATCCTTTATGATGGTTTATAAATATTTTTTGAATTTTCAAAAGCATATCCCCAATGATTGTAAAACTAGGTGTGAAATCAGGCCTATTTCTGTGCACGAAGTAATGATCAATTCCATGTCAATGTGAACTTTTTAGAGTTATTATTCCTAAATAACACTATACTAGAGCCACATCCACTTTTAGTATCTTGACAGGGATGTAATTTTTTAGAAACAACTCACTCCATACTTTACCAAAATTCCAAGACATTTTACAAGAATACCATCTATGGTGACCCATGTTTTTCATACATTGATATTATATCTTTTTAGATGAATTTTCAATACATTACACAAATTAACACTTGAGGGTCATAATAGTTTTGTGTCATTATATACTATGTACACAATATTATAATTTAGTGAAATATCTACAACATCTCCCACAAAGATCCTACCCTTTAGTACCATTCACAAACATTACCTACTTAAAACTATTATTTATATACTAGGTAAAGGAATCGGAGGAAAGGATAAATTTAGATGCTCAGTATTGGTAATAAAGGGAGATTACAATGATCATATAATCATGACATGGTCATAAGGGTCTGAGAACATGTGCCTAGAATTTTGAAACCATAGCATGTATAGAGATCATAATATAAAAGAATTGAATAAATATTGGATATTTATAAGACATAATTTATAATGTAATCAAAGAACATGAGACATGATAGCATCACAATGAAATAAGACATGGAATTGTGGTATACACATAAGCATAAAGTACAATATCTAGAGTAGTGAAGGCTCATTTCTAAATTTATTATAGTGGAATTGGTTCACTCACTAACCCATAATATTAGTCATGGTTTACTCCCAAGTACATCATAGTGGAAAATTATCTTACTGAATTGGGTTTACTACCCCTTCTAGTCTTTTTCATATCAAGAGATATGAATCTTTATGTAATGAATTTGATAAAGATATAGGTCCCACCCATCGCATAATGAAAACTCATTTGTATGTTTTCTAAAATTTTATTAAAAATTAATCATCTCATAACCCATGAAATAAATTGGTTTTATAAACATTTCATCATATCATAACCTATGGAAAAGATATAGGTTTGAAAATCATTTTATCATTTCATCATTACATAACCCATGAAAAGAAGTGAGTTTCATAATAATTTTATCATTTTATATCCCATGGAATATAAATGAGTTTTTTAAACATTGTTGATGAAAAACATAAACCATCCATAGAATTAATAATAATGGTATACTTGGATTATATCCCTAATAATTCATAATTAATATCAACGTTTTTTGTATTTTATGGAAAATGATTTTGGAAGAAAAATCACTTGTTACTTTTATCGAGGAATATAAAATTTCATTAATAATAAAATTTTAAAACTAAAATTTCTTAAAATATTTTTGGAAATCTCTTTCTTTGAAAATGATCATTAAAACTTATAATATATACTTTAAAAATCAATTAAAATATTTAATTAGTAAAATAACCTTTTCATTTTGAAAAAGAAGTTTAAAACATGAAACATTTTAAAAATACTTTTCTAGGAAAATATTCACGGAATATTATAAATGAAGATTAAAATAGATGATTGGTTATGATGTTAAAAAATTCTATTCATTTCATACACATAAAAATTATTATTCCTTTAACATTTTTAGTAAAATCAAAATGATCATTATGTTGAAAATGGGATGAATATTCCTTTCAAAATATTTTTTTTAATAATAACCATACATGGGAATTTTTGTTTTAATTAAAAATTTGGATAATTTAAGATAATTTTTTACAACACTTTTAGAAAAAATGATTTTGGAATAAAAATTGGGATTCAACCAAATAGATAAATAAAGACATTTTTTAGAAAAAAAAATTATATTGAACTACTAAGTATAGAAAGAGAGGAAGATAAAGGGAAAAAATTTATTTTCATTAAATAACCAAAGGGGAATAAAATTTATGATTTTTTTGAGAGATGGATCATAATTTTTTATCATTGGAAACAAAATAATAAACAATCGAGAAAAATAATGAGATTATAATATTTTTTACAACATTGGTAACTTTGAATTGTATACCCTATGAGGGAATAAAATTAAATTAAATTGAAAATATCATGAGAATAAATAAATTTATGATATTAAATTTTAAGTGGGATGTATATACAGCTCATAAAATTGGATATTTGTATAACATAACATATTTCTCAAGTAAGGGCAGTTGAGAGAAAAATAACTTACCAAATTATAAACTATAGAATCATAAACCCTGTGAAAGTGTAACATCCCAGGTAAATAAAGAGTAAGAAATTTTAATATTTATTAATATTTGTGAAATAAATATTAATTTTACATTAAAGGGTATTCAATGTTTGATGGCGTACCCAATACGTAAAAATGAGATTCTTTGAAATCTTACGTTGCACACAATGTTGAGTTATACAGAAAAATATTAATATAATATTATTATTTTAAATGGTAGTTAAAAATGACCATTTTATTGTAAGGAATGAACAAAACTAAATAAAATATGATTACACATGTTTATTAAATGATTTTACATTTATCCAATAAAAGTTGTATGCTTAAAATGTGAATGAATCAAATTTTAAGAAAAAATAGTCTAATATTATTTAAAAGGTCAATTTACCACCTTTGGATGGGGAACCCTCTTTAAATATAGTTTTTGTAACTTTTATATATTAAATTTAAAAAAAATCAACTTCTTCTTTTGAAGCGGGACATCAAAATTTACTTTGAGTAATTTGTTTTGTATTTTTCTAATAAAGATAATTTCTTATTGAATAGTAAAAAATACTATATTTTAATTAAAAACATCCTTTTAATATAATTTATTTATATGGTTAGATTATCTTTTTAATTGGTTTTAAAGTGTAATTAGATTATATTTTCACCATTTAATACAATGTTTTTAATTGGATGTAATTTCAATTTGAAATTGGACATAAACAAGTGCGAGTCTTTTGATAGTTATTATTTCTTAAAAACACATTTTTTGTTTTGCAACAAGAATTAAATTTAAATTAATTTCTGCCAATTTTGTATTTTTAATTTGAAAAAATGGATTACAAATTTGGAATCATTAGTTTCATATTTTATATATAGGTAACTTTTATTTAGACATTATGGATATTTATTTCAATAAATATTTTATTTACGATGGTTAAAGGGTAAATCTGGTAAATAAGGGTAAAAAAATATTAATATAATAATATTAAATTACTCTAATATGTGTTATATTCATATTGGTTCACACATGACAGACCATGAGAATCCTTGGGTCGATTTTGGAACATCATGGATCCACTTGGGAGTGATAATGACAGTTTATATTAATTAATTTAAAGGGAAAAAATAACATAAACATAGAGCTTTTAGTAAAACAATTTTTAATGGGGATATATAAGTTATCTCTTCAACTATAAATATTCATATGAAATCTAAAAATATTTTCTACATCATGTTATTTTATTTATAATTTTTATACATCAAATAAGTAAATTTATTTATGACACAATGATGATGTAATGATTTCCTTATTAATAAATTTTTTAGATAAATGAGATTATAAATATTAAAATAAATTTATTTTGAAACTATTTATGACATAAACGAATTTTAGGGATAATTTTGAATTTATAATTTTTCATTATTATAGGTTTTTTGAAATAATAAAGTTGTTATAGATTTTTTAAAAGTCTTTATATGAATATTATTTAAATTGAAAAACAAGTTTTTAAATAAATTAATATTTTATTAAATGATATAATAGTCCTAAAAATCTAAGATTCGTCCAAACTACTTATATAAGTTTGATAATGTCATTAATGAACCACTTTTAGTTCAATTTGTATTTTATGGTTACTATATTAACCATATAGTAAGAATAAATAAGAGAACATTGTAAAAGTTAAATAAGTTAACAAAGGGTTAAATAAAAACAATAAGGATTAAAAATTATCCGAAACCTATCAAATTCATATTGAATAATTTTATTTATACTTATATGCATATTATATTCTAATTAAATATGTTTTGGACCTTTTGAAACCCAAAATCAGTTTATAATACAATAATATTTTCAAACTTTCCTAAAGAATCCCCCCCCCCTTCTAAAAGGCAACCACCTATAACACATTACACACACCTATCAAGACCCTTAGATCTTCCAAACTCTACTCAAATAATCCTTAAACATCACTATATTTCTCCTAGAAGCCTTAATATAAGCAGAAAGCACTTCAAGAAATATTTTTGGTTCAAACCAAAGGGAGTTACCCGATTTAAAGGTAATGTCTTCCCTGAAGTTCTCTTATTTTATTTTACATATTCACTACCTAGGCCATTTTTATTCATTTTTTATATTAAACACCAGTATACTAAAAATAATAGGTTTTTATGAGAATTATTCGAATTAAACTTACACACACCTCCATCTAATAGTTATAGAACTTAATTTTTCTATGGACGATGAACTACTGCCTAACGAAGCAATGATTGTTCAATCTTCTCCAACCACCTCTTATGGTAGCCAGTATGATGGAACTATAATTATATATTATATTTAAAATTTTTATTTTATCTCTATTATTCTGTATTCTTCTTTTATAACATACCTTTATGCTTTCCATGTTGTATATATACGATAATTTCATTTGAGGAAGTGCGGACTACCACCCCCTCAAAGTGATATGACTTGTTCATACCATACATGAAACATATAAAGTATGGTGTTAATGAACATACCTAACATATATAAAATATGATATTATATGGGAATAATAATATACCTATGTATCATTTGTTTTTTAAATGAAAAAATGAAATGGAAGTAGCGTTCAAGTGTACGTACGACTTACCATCTTCCAGAACAGTGAATTTCATTTTCATATATCCAAATGATATGGACTAATCTACATACATATATTTGGTATATCTATGATATATATGATATATAAATCATTATATCATTCTAGAGATAATGTAATTTCTACCACATGGAAAATTTATTATTATAACAAGTTCATTTTTAACTCATGTTCCGAACATCGACAAAATGTACGATATGAACTAAAATAATGAAACAATTGTTATAGGAAGGTAATAAGTGATATAAAAGGAATAATAAACTTGAAAAATGTTCTTAAGAAATTATAAATTAACTTATTTTTATTATTTTGTAAATTAAAGAATGAACAAGTCAAGTCGGACACGAGGTAAGGGACTTCGTCTCAATATTCTTTCATTGAGTCATGTTATGATAATATATACTTACTTCTTTTATATGGTATTTAATAAAACCCTTTGACATTTAATTTTATTAAAAGGGATTATTTTTTCTAAGAAGCATTTTACTAAATGAAAAAATTAATGTTTTTAACATTTTCAGCAACAATGACCTCTTCACCTCCATAATCATTAGTTGGCTTCCTCTATAAGTATCAATATTTTTTGAAGGAAAAGAAATCCATCATTCCATTTTTGGGTGTTTTGGTATTGAAAATTATTGTTTAAATGGATTGATTATTTTAATAACTTGAAATTATTTCTTGTGATCTCAAATGAAATGTTATTAGTGAAATGTTTATATTTGCAATATTTTATGTGTTATGATTTATTAAGGGTACTTGGACATTTGATTGGTGGTTACCTGATAAACCAAATCACGTGTGGTGCTGGGATAAACTAGGACTGGTGGTTGTGTTATAACCAACAATGCATTGGGTATGAAAGTCACTCGTATGGCTATTCCATTTAGTGATACATGTGGAAGTCAACCGTATCGTTATTCTATTTAAGTATGTTTATGTCCCTTCTTAAATTTTTAGGTTATGTGTTATTTATATGGGTTTTATGGTAATATTTTTGTTACAGAAGGGTAATAAATGATCTTTTATTAAGTAAATATTATATAATACTTTATAAATGTGAAAAGTATACTTATGTTAAATTATTCATGGTTTACTTGTTGTTTTAAAAAACTAACAGTTTTCCTTCTTTGTGTATACCTTACTGAGTTTTTTATGGTCATCCCAAGTTTTTATTGAATTTTTTTTCACAGGAATTAAAGATGAATATGGTCAGGTATGGGATCAAGGAAAATTCATGATGTCTAAAATATGGAACTAGACATGACACTTTTTTCAAGAGATTTTATTTTTTGAAAAAATATATGCTGAGTAAAAGTGTGTAAATGTAATTTTAAAATTGTTTTGTATATGTTACGAACTAATTATATAATGCTATAAACTTGAAAAGATCCTTAATGTGAATTATTAACTTAATTTAAGATTATATAATGTTTAAGGATAATTCCTTATAGTGGGTATTAGAGGTCTATTTACAAAACATTAGGATTTAGGGTATTGTTAAATTATATCCATAAATTAATTTATAGTAATATTAAAATGATATAACATTTATAGATTACCATTTTCCTTCACCTAATATATTTCTATGTTATGAATGGTTTTCCATAGAGGAATAAGGACAACTATGTTGGAAAGGCATAAAAAAGAGAATAACCTTTCAAATCCGCAACCTAAGATCATCAGAATCAGAACTGAACAGTTTGTGGCAGTGATGGCACTGTTAACTTTGGCTATAAATGGTGGTGGTATCCATGCATCAGATCGTCTAGATCACTCAAATAGGAACATGTCAGTAGTGGATCATTTAATGAGGCATTATCTGCCATCATTTAGAGGATCATTTAACCCTGTTCAAGATGAAGGGTGGATTAAAGCACTAAAAAAATATTTTTGAAGTCATGGGTTGTACAGAAAATCAAAAGCGTAGTCTTGCTATTTATGAGTTTGAATGTGATGTCGATCTTTAGTGTTCGATGGTGAAAAATATCAGGGATAATGAAGAGATTTATTCTCTTGCTTGGGAAAAATTCAAATTTATATTTCTTGAGAAATATTTTCCTAAGGTGGTTTGACATAGGATGGAAAAAAATTCTTGGAATTGAATAAAGATAATGAATCAATGGTTGCTTACGTAGAAATGTTCACTTTATTGGCAAGGTATGCTCCAAATTTCATCCGAGATCTTGATAGAAAGATAAATAAATTTTAATCAGGATTGAAGTAGTGATATTTAATAGAATTATCATCTCATGAATTCAAAAGATAAAAGAAACTTGTTAGATGTGTCAAGAAGGTAGAAATAGTGTTTTATGATGATTAGGTTTTCCAAGAGAGAAAACAAAAGAAGAGGTCTAGTTGGTAGGGAAACAGAAAGAATTCATCAAAGAAGCCCAGGGTAATAAAATTAAATATCCAACTTGTGAGAAATATTGTAAAAATAATTAGGGAGAATATTTATCAAGGTCTAGAAAGTGCTTCCAGTGTGGTAAGTCTGGTCATATTGCATGTAATTGTAAAGAAGATGATCAAGAAGGCAATGAAAATCCATCAACAAGATGTTTTAAGTGCAATGAGATGGGTTATTATGCAAATGAGTGTCCAATAAGGAACTAAACTAAGGGAAATTAGTCTGACAACAAGTAAAAAAGGGGTTGTGAAATCCTTTCCAACTACTTCAGTAGATACTGGGCCATCGAATGAAGTAGTATCAGGTACACTTTTTGATTATTCAGATTATGCCAATGTGTTTTTGGATTCAAGGTCTACACATTCTTCATTTTTGAGAAATTTTCACATAAATTGGGAATTCCATCTCAATATATGAATCCTGAACTTATGGTAAAAAACAGAGAAGAAATGTTGAGACAAAAAGAATTTATAAGTACATTCCATCCTTGTGTGTGGAAAGAATCTACCTTCAAACCTTATTGTTTTTCATCTAGTAGAGATTGATGTTATTTTAGGCTTGGGTTGGATTTCTGTTTATCATGCTAAGATTGACTACAGAGATAAAGTGGTTTCTTTTCAGAAAGAATTTCAGTTTGTGTACAAGAATGGACCTTTACTTTTGATAACATGTCAGTAATATGAGAAACTAGTAAAAGATGAAAATGAATGTTACTATGAACATATTGTTGAAAACAAAGGAAATTTTTAGATTAATGTTGTGCCAGTAGTTACTTAGTACCTTAATGATTTTCTTGATGACTTTCCTTGTATAATACCTGATCGGGAATTTGAATTTATTATTGACTTAGTTCCTAATGCTAATCCAATTTTAAATCCCCCTTATCTAATTTCTCAAATTGTACTTTTAGAGTTAGTGAAGCAATTGCAAGAGTTATTAGATAAAGGTTTCATTCAACCTAGCACATCACCAAGGGGTGCTCTTGCCTTGTTTATTAAAAAGAAAGATGGTTCAATGATAATTTTCATTCATTAAAGGGCCTTGAATAACATCATTGTTATGAGCAAGTATCCGTTTCCTCATATCGATGACTTGTTTAATCAGCTCTTGGGAGCTCAGTATTTTTCAAAGATTGACTTGAGGTCAGGGTACCATCAGTTGAAAGTAAAAGAATTAGACATTCTGAAGTCCACGTTTCAAAATAGATATGGCCATTATGAATTTGTAGTTATGCATTTTGGTTTAACTAATGCACCTACTATATTCACGGATCTTATGAATAGAATATTCCATGATTTCTTGGATAAGTCTGTGGTTGTGTTTATTGATGATATTTTGGTTTTTTGTAAAGCTAATTAAGAACATGAAAGTCATTTATAGGTTGTCTTGTAAACCTTAAATGAAAAGATATTGTATGGGAAATTCAACAAGTGTGAGTTTTGGTAGCAAAAAATTCTTTCCTTGGTCACATTGTTTAAAAATATGGCATACCTATTGATCCTGCTAAATGAAAAGTTGTTTAAGAATGGAAAAAACCTACCCATATCATAAGGATTCATAGTTTTCTTAGTTTAACAAATTATTAATGGAGTTTTTTTGAATAATTTTCACTGTTATCTAGATCAATGACTTAGTTAACTCGAAAAGGTATTAAGTTCATTTAGAAAAAAGAATGTGTTGCTCGTTTTTAGGAATTGAAAAGAAGATTAGGGAATGCTCCAGTTTTGACACTGCTATCCAGAAATGGTGATTTTGTCATCTACAGTGATCCTTTGTTAATAGAAATTGGTTATGTATTAATGCAGAATGGCTAGGTAATTACTCATGCTTCAGGTTAGTTGAAACCTCATTATTTAAATAACCCTACACCTGATTTGGAATTAGTTTTTGTTGTTTTTTTCATTAAAAACTTGGAGGCATCATCTGTATGGAGTAAAATGTGAAATATATACTGACCCCAAAATTTTGAAGTATATATTTACTCAGAAATAATTAAACACGAGGCAGAGGTGAGGGTTAGAATTAATCAAAGATTGAGATTGCACAATCCATAACATATGGGAAAGGAAAATAATGTGGCAGACACATTGATTTGAAAGAGTAATGATACCATAACCATTCTATGTTTGGAAAAAGATCCTTTGGTTTTTGATTTGATGAATTTTGGATTGGAAGTTGTTGGTTCAAGAAATTTTTCTATTTTGTTTTAGGTTTCATTACAATCGTCCCTAGAAGAAAAAATTAAGCAGCTGTAGAAAGATGATAGTGAGTTTCAAAAAAATATAGAATCGGTTCAGAAGGGTAAGTTACCTGAGTTTAATATTGATAGAAGCCATGTGTTGAGGTTTAGAAAGAGATTATGTGTGCCTTGTGATTCACAGTTGAAGAAAGAGTTGTTATGTGAAGCTCATAGTTCTCCATTTTCAGTCCATTCTGGCAGTACTATGATGTACATAGATCTTTAGGAGTATTATTGGTGGGATGGAATGAAAAGAGTAATTGATGACTTTACTGTGATTTTTTTGGCTTGATAAGAAGTTAAAGAAGAGCGGAAGTTACTGAAATGAATGCTTCAGTATTTACCGTTTCCAGAGTGGAAATGGGAAAATAAATCCATGGACTTCGTTTTTGGATTACCAAAGAAATCTTGAGGTAACAATGCAATCTGGGTTATTATTGATCGATTGGATAAATTTTCTCATTGTATCTTATTGTGATCCCAGGTTCACTTATAACTTTTGGAAAGACTTCAAAAGGCATTGGGTACTGAATTAAATTTTAGAACATCTTTTCATCCCAAATCAGATGGGCAGTCAGAACAAACAATTAAAACTTTGGAAGATATGCCACGTGCCTTTTAAATGTATTACCAGGGAAGTTGATACCAACATCTTTCTTTGGTGGAATTTTCTTATAATAACAATTTTTATTCCACTATACAGATGCCTCTATTTGAGGCATTATATGGAAAGTGGTGTCGAACTCCAGATTTTTGGGATGAAGTAGGTGAAAGGAATCTGATTGGACCAGAATTGATAGAAGATATAGTAGAGAAAGTTCAGTTGATTCAGAAGCACATGAGAACAACTAAGTGCATGAAGAAACATTATGCTGATAATAGGAAGACAGATCATTCTTTGGAGGTAGGTTATCATGTCTTTCTCAAAGTTTCTCCATGGACAAGTGTGATGCGTTTTAACAAGAAGGGAAAGTTGAGTATGAGGATCATTGGACGCTATGAAATCTTAGAGAAATTTGGATTAGTTGTCTATATAGTGTCATTATACTGAAGTTTATACCAGGTAAACAATTATTTTCATGTTTCAATGTTGAGAATGTAAATTCTAGATCCATCTCATGTTTTGAGTCTATAGGTAGTTCAGTAGGGAGAAAGTCTTTCTTATGAGGAAGAACGAGTCTAGATTCTTGACTGAAGAGAGAAAGTGTTGAAAAATAAGGAAACTGATCAGGTAAAGGTTTTGTGGAAAAATCATACGGTTGAAGAGGCGATGTGGGAATCTGAAACTTCTATGAGGGATAAATACCCCCTTTATTTGATAAGTGAATATAATTGCAAGGACACAATTTCCAATTGGGGGAAGGATGTAACATCTCAGGTAAATAAAGATTAAGACATTTTCATATTTAATAATATTTTTGAATTAAATATTAATGTTACTTTAAAGGAGATGCTATGTTTGATGGTGTACTCGATACACAATAATGAGTTTCTTTGAAATTGTATGTTGCAGACATTGTTGAGTTATACTAAAAAATAATAACATAATATTATTATTTTAAATGGTAGTTAACTTATAGCCATTGTATTGGAAAGAATGAACATAACTAAATAAAATATGATTACAGGTGTTTATTAAATATTTTTACATTTATCTAATGAATTTTATAGGCTAAAAATGTGAATGAATCCAATTTTAACCATAAATACTCTAATATTCTTTAAAAGGTCGATTTTCCCCCTTTTGGTGGTGAACCCTTTTTAAATATAATTTTTTAACTTTTATATGTTCTATTTTAAAAAATAATCTTCTTCTTTATAAGGGGAACATAGAAATTTACTTTGGGTAAAATTTTGATATTTTTATGATAAAGTTGATTTTTAATGAATAGTAAACAAAACTATATTTTAATTCAAAACTAAATTTTAATATAATTTATTAGTATGGTTAGGTTATCATTTTAATTACTTTTAAAGTGTAATTAGATAAAATTTTCACCATTTAATTCAATTTTGGTCATTAAAAATAATTTCACATTGAAATTGGACATAAACAATTGTCAATATTTTCATATTTATTATTTCATAAAAACATGTTTTTTTTTGTTTTGACAATGTGAATTAATTTAAAATTAATTTTTGTCACTTATGTGTTTTGAATTTGGAAAAATGGATTCCATATTTGGAATCAGGAGGTCCAAATTTTTTAAACAGGTAACTTTTATTTTTAGACATTATGAGTATTACTTCAGTAAATATTTTATTTACCATTGTTAAAGGGTAAATATGGTAAAAAAGGATAAACAAATATTATACTAATTATATTAAATTAACTTAAAAAGTGTCATATTTTTAGATTATGGGCACAACGGAAGCGCATTAATGGGTTAGCCTAACTTCAATTTTAACGTTAAACAACAATCAATCCGAGATCCGTCACGATGTAAAATGCTGAATCTTCGGAATAGAATGAGGAATGAAAAACTTAAGAGGGAATCCCAGAACCATAGAGATAGTGTCATCATATGTTGTTTATAATTAATATAATTAATTCACAAGAATTACCTTGGTGGAATTCTTTCTTTGTTGATGTCTCTGGTCACGATCCTGTGATCCATCATTGCATCGTAGAATTCAGGTGTAGGATTACTCTAGCGGTGATCCACATGTTTGCCACGTATCTCCAAACATCACCGAAGGGATCTCCGGGTTCTTGCGCGGAAGAACCTTTGCTTTCGATGTCCGCCATCGATCACCTTGGTCTCTCGGTTCAGAGAGCATTTTTTGAGGAAGGATTTCTTTCAGCCTTAAAAGAATTCTCTATAATTGTTGTGCACAACGATGAGGAAAAGTGTTGAGGTTGTGAGGATATTTATAATCGGGATTGAGGTTATAGAGTTATGAAAATAAATAAACGCGTTACATGTTTTATTTATTTCATTAACTCTTATTGAAAACCCCCATGTCGAATTACTAATTCCTTGACATGCACCCACGCTGATTATAATAAATATCATTTAATAAAACATTATTATATCCTCAAAATCATGACTGAAAAAACAACATGGCATGTATTCATTAATACACAATATGTGCTTGTTTCCCATAAAAATACATGGCGTTTATATTTAATATACACGATGTGTACTTTTATTTTTTACTTTCCTTTATTTCCTACACGACATTTATTAGTCCTTGAGTAATGGCTATTTATTTCTTAAATAAATGCAACTGCATTACTCTCTAATAAATGTATTATTTCGCCGAAAATATATTCTCTCTAATAAATTGTGTTGAAATAAATGAAATCAGGAATCCTTAAATAATTATTAAACCACAGTCAGGAATAATATTTATTTAACTTGTTAAATTAATATTTAACTGAGATACATGGACACACTTAGTGTGTGGCCCTCTGGGCCCCTTTCTCAGTGGCATTAGGCGGAGCCTGCCTAATGTCTAAGTTTAGCATCTAGAAACATGCCAATGCATCCATAGAAAAAGAAGTTAATGCTGCAATGATGTGTCACCTCATAGGAACGCTTACCGTGTAATATAATTCCTTTTTCTCGAGATCTCTAATCAAGCTGGTTGCATGCTTGTGCCGTCAACCCATGTGCTCGATTATTCTTTCTTTGACTATATGAAATTGAAATTTCCCATACTTTACAATGGGAATGGATTTATTTAGGCTATATCACTTCCATCAAAGGTCTTTAGATATCTACTTCTGTTGTGGAACAGAAGGGACATATCCTTTCTCGCATTATCTATTAATGTATTATTACTCGTGACGCACCCAACGTATCCTACCACACTGTGAATAGCGTGGCATCATAGTTTTCATCTATACATCTAGGTGCGTGAGTTGTAATACCCATTAATAATAATCATAAAGTCTAAGGATCAATACACACGTCCGCATATAGGAACATCCAATGACACTATGAAATGTGGATTTCCTACTGGTGGGTCTCGTTCTTATAATATCCTCCTGGATATTACCAAGGGTGCACACCATGAGAAGGTGCCTCAAAGTTTTATGATCCCTCACCCCTTATGACCTGTATTATTTGTGTCCCTAAAATAATATCATCCGGACATAGAACATATATTCAAGAACAGTGTTATGGCACTTTCGGGTTCTCATCATAGCAGGGATCCGCTATGACCCTTTAATGCAACGGCTATCCTTAGGACATTATCCCATGCATTGTCACATAGAAGAACAATCAAGATAAGATAAGGATTTTATTAATGAATGAAGTACAAAGTAGTTGGTTCTAGGCCACCAACTCTAAAAGACACCCACTTGGACTAGAGCCAACTACTAACAACCTTTAACCCGCTAGCTCTAACTTGATATTCCTGCTTCTGCTGAGATAGGCCTTTAGTCATGGGGTCCACCACGTTCTCTTCCATGGACACTCTGCTCACTAAAACTTCACCCCTTTGATAGAAATCCCTCACGATGTGATATTTTTGGAGTAATTGCTTTGTATGTTGATGTGACCTTGGTTATTTCGCAAGATCCACCGCTGCAGAATTATCACAATACAATGTAATGGGATATTTACTATTAGGAATCACATCAAGATCCTAGACAAAGTTCTGAATCCAGATGGCTTCCTTGGCTGCATCATAAGCCACTATATATTTGGACTCTACTATAGAATCAGCGTCAACTGGCTGCTTTGAACTCATCCTGCTCACAGATCCTCCATTGAGACAGAAAACATATCTAGATTGCGACTTCAGATCATTCTGATCTGTCTGAAAACCAACATCAGCATACCCTCTGATGAAAATCTTATCGTCTCCTCCATACACCGGGAACATATCCTTAGTTGTTCTTAGATACATAAGGATAGTTTTAACAACAGTCCAATATTGTTCTCCTGGATATGCTTGATATCTTCCTACCATGCTTAGTGCATAGGCAACATCAAGCCTAGTGCATAACATGGCATACATGATGTATCCTATAGTCGAAATGTATGGGATCTTACTCATTCTATCTTTCTATTGTTGTGTCTGAGGACACATTTTCTTAGAAAGATGTAGGCCATGTGAAACTGGAACTAATCCCATCTTGGATTGTTCTATACTAAATCTCTTTAGTATCTGGTCAATGTATGTACCCTAACTTAGTCCACGGAGCCTCTTGGATCTATCATGAATGATCTTGATCCCTAGAATGTAGGTTACATCACCCAAGTCCTTCATGGAGAAACACTTGTACAACCAGTCCTTAACTGACTGTAATACTGGTACATCATTTCCAATATGCAATATGTCATCAACATATACTACTAGGATAACGATCACATTCCCATTAAACTGCTTATAAACACATGGCTCACATTCATTCTTAATGAACCCGAATTCCTTTATGGCTTCATAAAATCGAATTTTCCCTAACTTGGATGCTTTCTTTAATCCATAAATGGATTTATGCAACTTGAAAACCCATTTGGATTCACCTGGTGTCAAAAACCCTTATGGTTGTGTCATATAGACATCTTCCTGAAGGTTCCTATTAAGGAATGTTGTTTTGACATCCATCTTCTAAACCTCGTAGTCATGGTAAGCTGCTATGGAAAGTATGATTCGTATGGATTTAAACATGGAAACTAGTGAGAAGGTTTCATCATAGTCAATTCCTTGACGTTGTATGAACCCTTTATCCACTAGCCTTTCTTTATAGCTGCTAACTTGACCATCCATGTTCAGCTTTCTCTTGAATACCCATTTTCATCCAACAGGCTTTACATCAACTGGCTCATCGATCAGAACCTAGACATGGTTCTAATACATGGAATACACCTCAGAATTCATAGCTTCTAGCCATATTGTAGCTTATGATATTTCTACTGCTTCCTTGTAGGAGAGAGGTTCATCATTGTCCAACAATAATGATTCACCATCCTTGGTGACTAGGAAACCAAATCTCTCTGGTTCCCTTACCTCTCTTGAGCTCCTACGCAGTACTTGTGTTTCTGGAACCTCTTCCACGAGGACCTGTGGAACTTTTTCTTGTACCAACTCGTGTGTATATTGAGCATCAACTTCATCGAATTCATTCTTTCTCCCACTATCCTTCTTGAGGATGTGCTCCGACTCAAGAAAGACGGATTGTCTGGCGACAGTCACTTTTTTGTCTGAAGGATTATATAGGTAATATCCTTTCGTTTCCTTGGGATATCCTATAAAGATACACCTCATGCCCTGGGGTGCTAGTTTGTTTCCTAAGGAGGCTTTAACAAATGCCTCACATCCCCATACATGTGTGTGCGATAAAATGGGTTTCTTTCCATTCCATAACTCAGAGGGAATTCCATTTACCGCCTTAGTTGGTACTCGGTTTAATGTGTATGCTGCAGTTTGTAATGCATATCCCCAAAAGGATAATGGAAGATCTACATGACTCATCATCGACCTCACCATGTCTAGCATGGTGCAGTTCCTCCATTCACTAACACCATTCCACTAGGGTGTATAAGGAGGAGTGAGCTGAGATAGAATCCCAGACTCCCGTAGAAGATCGATGAACTCTTGGTTCAGATATTCTCCACCTCGATCCAATTGAACCTTCTTTATCTTCTTACCAAGATGATTCTCTACTTTATTCTTGAATTCCTTAAATTTCTCTAATGACTCTTAATTATACCTCATTAAGTATACATAGCCAAATCTACTCAAATCATCAGTAAAAGTAATAAAGTAAGAATATCCACCTCTAGCTTCTACTGGAAATGTTCCACACAAACATCCGTGTACACCAATCCTAGAAGCTCAGTGGCCCTTTCACCATGTCCATAAAAAGGTGGCTTGGTCATTTTTCCTTGTAAACAAGTGTGCCATCTATCAAGTGGTTTTATCTTAGTAGAGTCTAAATATCCATCTTGGCAGATCTTTGTCAAGTGCATCTCGTTTACATGACTGAGATGGTGATGCCACAACTAGGTGATGTATGAGTCATGTGAGTTTGTTTCGTTATCGATTTCCAACACTTGGTTTTCATAATTTAATACATACAAACCATTATTTAAATCTTCCATACCATAACATATGTTGTTATTATAAAAGAGACAACCCTTATTTCAAAACATGAAAATAAATCCATCCCTATCCAAACAAGATACCGAAATTATGTTCTTGGTAACACTAGGCACATAATAACAGTTATGTAAAACCAAAATCATTCCTGTTAGCAATGAGAGGTGGTAATTTCCAATAGCCAACATAGCCAGCCTTCCGCCATTGGTAGCTTGAAGATCCACCTCTCCTCTGGCGATCTTTCTAAATCTACTAGGTTCATGCATTTGAATACAAATGTGATCCCCAGAAGCTATATCTAATACCCAATGTGTATAAATAGAAAGATTTCACTCGATAACGAATGCACCTTTAGCCTCCCCATGCTTCTGGGTGTGGTTCCTCTTCCAATGGCCTTGCTTTCCACATGCAAAACACACAGCCTCCTGTTCCTTACCTTGCCTCTGGATCTTCCCCTTCTTGGAAGGACAACGCTCAGGGGCTTCATACCGTTTATAAGTCTTTGGATGCTTTTCCTTGTCCTTCATTTTCTTATTCACCCTAAGGAATGCGTGTTTGTCATGCCCCATGTCCTTGAATACCTGGAGAATCAAGGTCAGAATCTCCGATAGACTCTTCTTATTGATGCTCATGTTATAATTGACAATGAAGCTAGAGAAGGTCTTGGGCAGTGATGATAGGATGAGATCTATACGCAACTAATCCGGGAATTTAATCCCTAAGATATCCAGGTGTTCAATGTAGCCAATAAGCTTGACTACATGAGGCCTAGATGGTGCATACTCTCCATGCTTAGTTGTAAACAAAGCATTGGAGATCTCATACCTCTCCTGTCTCTCCTTCTCCTGGTAGGTATCCTTAAGGTGAGACATCATTCTATACGCGTCCATGTTTTCATGTTGCTTCAAAAGATCATTAGACATGGCCGATAGCATGAAACACTAGACATATGTGGAATAATTCATGTGTTTTATGTAGAGAGATAGTTCTTCATCACTAGCCTCTTTCCCAGGTGCAACTGGAATAGGCTCTTCTAGCACGTACAATTTTCTTTCGTGGTGAAGGATGACACGTAAACGCCTCTACTACTCTTGGAAATTCGTGCCGTTGAGAAGGTTTTCATTCTATAGTATAGTGAAAAATGATATGTTTGAAGTCATTTTTTTCCATTTCTAAAAATTAAGATGAGAAAAGGTTTAGTACTTTATTACAAAATGAGACAAATAATTAAATTAATACTTATTAGTCTCTCACTATTTTATCGAAATCCAATAGACCACACCATTGAATTCAGAATATTCTGTTGTTTTAATATTCTAGTGGCAAGGATCCATATTTCCCTTTGCATTACCCCAACTAGGGTTGGTAAATCAAATTGAAGGGTTTTAGGTAGGCATTCCAAATGCCAACTGCATTAACTCGCAGCTCCTTGATCCGCTAAGTGGACTCCCCAATCCTGAAATCCATTTATTTTGGATTTTCTCAACCTTTGCCTCTTCGTCACACCAAGTCCTATTGTGGAAGTCAACCCTTGATGTGAACCAAGTTACGTCGACCCAGAATCTTGAATTAAAATTCCCCAATAATTGGAAGCACCCCATCTAGGTTTGGTCAAGCACTTTGAACTATGGTTCGATTCTAACCATGATTATGGAAGGCTATACCAACATAATATTTCTTTGTGGGATTTTATCCTTATACTTAAATTTCCATTTTATTATCTTTGATTATAAGTTTTTTAATATTAAGTGGGATATACTTAAGTGATTAACCATGTCTAAGATAATATTTACGTATAAGAAGGTTTTTATTTTAGTTCCATCTTGCATGCTTGTTTAATTCATTAATTGTGTGATCGTGACAACACACCCATAATAAATAAACCATCCAACTAACAGAAATAAAATAAATGGTATAATCATGAGATTTTATATTGGTTAGTTTATCTAGAGGTTGATAAACTAACCCAATACCTTGGGGAGAAACACCTTGAACGTTTTGGGTTCGTGTTTACAGCTTTCCACCTGTCCACCTTTTTATCTCCTTGGATTGGTTTCACCTTTGCTCCTGACTTGAGCTGCCTCCACTAGCTTGGGAGCTCCATCCATTACATATGAATTTATCTCACACGTGGGTGAAGGTTAAAAAGGGGGTTTTACATAAAATAATCCTTGGGCGTGTAGGCCCTACATATTAATGAGAAGAAGGCTCGTAGACCAACAAATTTAAAAAAATAAATTAAAAGAAACCATTCACATACAAAGGTCTTCGTCTAGCTCATGATCATCCATACATGCAACGATATTTATGCATAAATAAAACTATCATTCAATTCTTTAATCATTCTTGATTAAGATAAATCATGCTCGAATCAATTAATTATCTTTTAATTATTCAATCATTTTATCTTAAATCCTTTTCTGGATTTCCTTGAGATTATCATCCATCATATTTTTAAACAAATAAATTCATTTAAAATTTTCATTGTACGTAACTTGTACCTTGGAGGCAACCCAGTGAATTCCCATTTGTTACGCAGATGTTAAATTAAACACATATATATAAAAAACCTATCACGTGTTGTGCCTTAGCTTTATGCCTGCACTATGGTACACGTCTCGAGGGTTTGTATAATATAATAATAAATTTTAATAAATCTGCATAATTTGGGTGAGTACATGGCATGTAGTTCTAACTACATGACGTGTACTTTTCTTCACCGTCCATCCAAAGTACATGCCTGGGGACATGGCATGTTAATGTAATTCAGAAATTTTCAGAGTACACGGCATGTACAGTGGGACACACATCGTGTAGTATCCGTGTTACATGGTTTCCCGCCGGGCAAGCCATGTATAGGGTACACGGTCCAACCCTAACCCGAAGGGACTACACGCCGTGTTCTGTTGGACCACATGACGTGTTATCCGGAAACCATGTGCCACCTATTCCTGGTTAACACACGATGTCATAAATGACTTAGATGGGATCAATACATGGTCTGATTTGGCAGACCAGTCCGATGCATGAACCTAGACTACACAGTGTGTATTTACGAATACACGCCATGTATTCTCGTGTTGTATGACCAGGAATGCTTGGATCCTCCGAATGAGATCCTCTATATTATTTTAATCAAAAATTAAAATAAAAGTTCATTTCTGTATGGTGAAGAAGAAACGATAGAGGAGGAACAGATCTTGAGATTCAAATTTAAAGAACGATTAACTTGAATTGAAACAACTAAATTATTTAATGCGTAGATCACCAATGAAAAACTAAATAATTATAATCAACTATATTACCGCTCTGATACCACTTTTTTGTTCCAGGCACAGCAGAAGCGCGTTGGTGGGTTTTCCCAAATTCGATTTTAGCGTTAAACAACGTTCAAACCAAGATCTATCATGATAAAAAACACCGGATCTTCAGAATAGAACGAGGAATGAAAAACTTAAGATTGAATCCCAAAACCATAGAGATAGGATCATCATATGTTGGTTATAATTAATTTAATTAATTCACAAGAATTACCTTGGTGGAATTATTTCTTTGTTGATGTCTTCGGTCACGATCGTGTGATCCATCGTTACGTCGTAGAATCCATGTGTAGGATTCCTCTAGAGGTGATCCACACGTGTGCCATGTATATTCGGATGTCGTTGAAGGGATCTCCAGGTGCTAGCGTGAGGATATTTATAATCAGGTTTGGGGTTGTGAGGATATTTATAATCAGGTTTGAGGTTATAGAGTTATGACAATAAATAAATGTGTTATGTGTTTTATTTATTTCATTAACTCTTATTGAAAAACCCCATGTCGAATTATTAATTCCTTTACATGTGACCATGATGATTATAATAAATATCATTTTATAAAACAATATTATATCCTCAAAATCCTGACTGGATAAACTACACGGTGTGTAATCATTAATACACAGTGTGTACTTGTTTTCCATAAAACTACACGGCATGTATATTTAATATACATAGCGTGTAATTTTATTTTCCACTTTCCTTTATTTCCTCCACAACATTTATTAGTCCTTGAGTAATGGATATTTATTTCTTAAATAAATGTCACTACATTACTCACTAATTAATGTATTATTTCGCCCAAAATATATTCTCTCGAATAACTAGTGTCGAAATAAAAGAAATCAGGCATCCTTAAATAATTATTAAACCACAGTCGGGAATAATATTTATTTAACTTGTTAAATTAATATTTAACTGAGATACATGTACACAATTAGTGTGTGACCCTCTAGGCCCCTTTATTAGTGGCATTAGGCAGAGCCTGCCTAGAGTCCAAGGTTAATATCTAGCAACACGCCAAGGCACCCATAGAGAAAGAAGTTAACTCCGCAATGACATGTCACCTCATAAGAATGCTTACCGTATAATATAATCCCTTTGCCTCGATATCACTAATCAAGTAGGTTGCATGCTAGTGCCATCAACCCATGTTCTCGATTATTCTTTCTTTGACTATCCAGAATTGAACTCACCCATACTTTATCATGGCCATGGATTTATTTAGGCTATATCAATTCCATCAAAGGGCCTGATATATCTACTTCCGTTATGGAACAGAAGGGAAAAATCCTTTCTCGCATTTTCTATTAATGTAGTATTACTCGGGACGCACCCAACGTATCCTACCTCGCTGCGAACAGTGTGTCGTCACAGTTTTTGTCAATACATCTAAGTGCGTGAGTTGTAATACCCATGAATAATAATCTTAAAGTCTAAGGATCAATACACACGTCCGCAGATAGGAACATATAATGACACTATGAAATGTGGATTTCCTACTGGCAGGTCTCATTCTCACAATATCCTCCTGGATATTACCAAGGGCGCACACCATGAGAAGGTGCCTCAAAGTTTTATGAGTCCCCACCCCTAATGACATGTATTATTTGTGTCCCTCAAATAACATCATCCGGACATAGAACATATATTCATGAACATTTTTATGGCTCTTCCGGGTTCTCATCATAGCAGGTATCCTCTATGACCCTTTAATGCAACAGCTATCCTTAGGACATTATCACATGCATTGTCACGCAGTTGAACAATCAAGATGTGATAAGGATTTTATTGATGAATAAAGTACAAAGTAGTTGGTTCTAGGACAGAGACTCTAACAATATTTCTATTGTATGATACATTTCCAACCATGGGAATCCTTATGACTATTTTGGGACCCCATGGAGCCACTTGGGAGTGATAATGACACTTTATATTAATTAATTTAACGTAAGAACAAAAATAACATAAACATATATCTTTTAGTAAAACTATTTTATATAGGGTTATATAAGTGATACCTTCGACTATAAATATTAATTTCAAAGATAATAATATTTCCTACATCATGTTATTTTATTTATAATTTTTAGACATCAAATAAATACATTTATTTATGACACAATGATGATGTAATGATTACCACATTAATGAATGTTTTAAATAAATGAGATTATAAATGTTAAAATCAATTTATTTTGAAGCATTTTATGATATCCACGTTTTTAGGGGTGATTATGACTTTTTATTTTTTTTTTACTGTAGTTTTTTCAAAAATAATAAAGTTGTTATAGTTTTTTTAAATGTCTTGAATTGCATTGTATTTAAATTTATATAAATGAGTTTTTAAACCAATCTACATTTTATTAAATGATATAATAATCCTAAAAATATAATATTCAGCCAAATTACTTAGATAAGGTTGATAATGTCATTAATGAACCACTTTTATTTATATTTTCATTTTATTGTAACTATATTATCCATATAGTATAAAATATATAAGAGAACATGGTCAAAGTTAAATAAGTTAACAAACGGTTAAAT
This sequence comes from Viscum album, assembly GCA_963277665.1. Lineage (NCBI taxonomy): Eukaryota > Viridiplantae > Streptophyta > Magnoliopsida > Santalales > Viscaceae > Viscum > Viscum album. The sequence goes on from OY728151.1 coordinate 1,973,837,916, forward strand.
AAAAAAGTTAAGGATTAAAAATTATCAAAAACATATCCAATTATTATCAGATGATTTTATTTCGACTTAAAGTCACATTATATTTAAATTAAATAAGTTTTCAACCATTTTAAACCGAAAATTATTTTATAATAATATAATGTTTTCTATCTTTCTAAAGAGCCCCTCCTCCCGCTTATAAAAGGCCACTGCCTATAACCCATTACACACATCTCTCAAGCCCCTTTTCTCATACAAAATATACTCCAAGAAGCCTTAAACATCTTTATCTTCCTCCTAGAATACTGAAATTAGTCATAAAACACTTAAAGAAAGCTTTTTGTTTCAAACCAAAGGGAGTTACCCGATTTAAAGGTAATATCTTCCCTCAAGTTATCTTATTTTATTTTAATTCTTCACTCCCTATGCTCTATTTATTCTTTGATTACATAAAAAAACTATTATCCTCAATATACAAGTTCGGTTTTATGATAAGTATTCAAACTACACTTACACACACCTCCATCTAATGGGTATAAAACATAATGTTTCTGTGGATAGTGAACTACTACCTCACGAAAGGATGATTGCTAAATCTTCTCCTACCACCTCTTATGGTGGATATTATGATGCACTGTAATTATATATGATATTTATTTTATTTATTTTATCTTTATAATCCTTTAATTATCGTTTATAACATACTTTTATGCTTTTCATGTTGTATATATATGATAATTTCATTTGAGGAAGAGCGGACTACCGCCCCCTCAAAGTGATATGACTCGTTCATACCATACATGAAATGTAAAATAGATGGTGTTAATGAACATACGTAACATATATAAAATATGATATTATAATGGAATAATAATATACTTAAATTTCAGTTGGTTTTTTTTAAATGAAAAAAATGAATTGGAAGTAGCGTTCATCTGTACGTACCGCTTACCGTCTCCAAGAACACTGCATTTCATTTTCATATTTCCTAATGATATGGACTATTATAAATACATATATAATGAATATATAGGATATATATGATATATAAATCATGAATATAATTATATAGATAATGGAATTTTGACCACATGGACAATTTATAATTATAACAAGTTCATATTTAACTCAAGATCTAAACATTGAAAAAATGTCTGATATGAACTCAAATAATTAAATAATTGTTATAAAAAAGTAATAAGTGATATAAAAGTAATAATAAACATGAAAAATGTTCTTAAGCTAGTAGAAATTAGCTTAAGTTTGTCATTGAAGAAATTAAAATGAGGAATGGGTCAAGTCCGACACGAGGTAAGGGACTTCGTCTCAATCTTCATTCATTGTGGAATGTTTTGATAATATACACTTCCTTCTTATATATAGTATATAATAAAACCCTTTTACTTTCAATTTCATTTTAAGGGAATCTTTTTTCTACTAAGAGTATTTAAAAATGGAAAAAAGGAATTTTTTAAACATTAACAGCGACAATGACCTCTCCTCACCGTAATTGTTAGTTGGTTCCTCTTTAAGACTTAATATTTTTAAAAGGAAAAGAAATCCCTTATTATGTTTTTAGGTGTTTTGGTATTGAAAATGGTTTTTGAAATGGATTGATTATTTCAATATCTTGAAATTTTTTCTTGTGATTTCAAGTGAATTGTTATTTGTGCAATGTTTATATTTGCAACATTTTATGTGTTATGATTTTATAATGGTACTTAGACATTTGACGGGTGGTTACGTGATAAACCAAATGACGGGTGGCATCGTGTTAAATGAGGATGGGTGTTTACATTATAACCTCTAATGCATTGGGTATGGATGTTGGCCGTATGGGTATTCCATTTAGTTATACATGTGGAAGTCGACCATATGGTTATTCTATTTAAGTATGTTTATGTCCAACATTACAGTAGATACCCGAATATTGATGTACATGGAAATTAAATTAATTTTTCATAATACTTAATACATAAAAAAAACAAACACACAAGGATCGTAATAGTTTAGTGTCTTTGGAAATTCAGAACGTAATCTTCTAATCGTGGTGAAAGATCTTCAACATCTTCCATAAAGATCTTCCCCTTTTTTTCTTACCTAAAACATTTCTCTATATCCTGGGGAAAAGAAAAAATATAAATGGTGAGATCAAATGCTCAGTAAGGGTAATCATGGAGAAAATAAAACATACCGTATACATTTGATCTTAAAAACATGACCATAATGATTAAATATGAAAATCTTGAGCAATGAGATAAAACATGGAAGTACATAAGTCATAGATCGTAATGGAACATCAATCATGATAAAATAGCATGGGAATAAAACTTTTAATTGTGGGAAAACATTAATCACATGATATTATTTCCATAGTAGCCAAGGCATTACTACCAAGACCATCTTAGTGGACAAAGTCCCTTACTGAATCGGGTTTACTTGTCGTTCGAGCCTTGTATTACTGAACCGGAGTTACTTGCTATTATAGCCATGTCGATCTCATGAGATATAAATCTTTACTGAAAGAATTGGAGGGAGATATAGGTCCCACCCAATTAAATCATTCTTACGTGTGACACAAAACAATCATAAATCATTCATCATAACCCAAAGAATAAATTAGGTTCATAAATATTATTCCATCATAACATAATCCATATAAAACAAATGGATATCATTTCATCATAAGAAAATTGAAACCATATAAATCATATAGAAATTATACTTGAAACATACACATATGAAATAATGTCATCTTAGATGGAAAATGGTTTTGATAAAGCACTTGAAATGAATTAATGAGTAAAATATCCTTTCTTCTGGAAAATCATTTTATTTTCACAAAATTCCATTCAATTTTAAAAGAAAAGGATTTTGTTGAAAATAGTCATGAAATATTTTAGAGTAATCTTCATGAAAATAAGGCATTATGAAACCATAAAAAACTATTCATGCTGTATAAGTTTAAAAAACATTCTTCTCGTACTTTTGCTGGAAAAGTCAAAAAGTACCTCGTACGATAAACAAAAAAAGATTCCTTACATACCATGTAGTAAAAGTAAAAAATGGGTAAAAAAGACTTTAAAAATACAAGAAAATATTTTTATAAAACTTGGACATGGATGATAAATATAACCCCAGTAAATACTTATGAATAAACAATCTTGGATAAGAATGAGATTGGAATAATTATCCCTTACCTTAGGTCCGATATGCTTCGTACGTATCTGAACCTCCTGTATAATGATTTAAATAATTTCATTGACTTATTAATGAATCATATTCATTGTTATGATAACATATATGGTTTACTTATGACTTTATATTACCTGTTCTTTTTCAAATCCCATGTTAAAGCAACGTTTTGGGTAAAATCATCTTATTTATCATACGTGTTTGGACTTGTTGTTCTTGATGTTATTATTAATTATATCATGATTTACTTACTTAAAGAATGTAAATAATGATTTTTATATCATATATATTCATTATATATCCAACATATACATGTATTTATAATATTACATAACATATGGAGGTAAGAAATGAAATGCACCGTTCATGGAGACGGTAAGCCGTACGTACACATGAACTCTACTTTCATTTTTATTTTTTATTTTAATGGAATTAAAACATAATTAGACATAGGTATATTATAATTCCAATATAATATCATATATAATATCATTAACTACATCCTTTATACATCCCACATAAGGCATTAACGAATCACATCACTTTGATGGGGCGGTAGTTCGCACTTCCTCAAATGAGATAATCGTATTTACCAACTATGGAAACCATAAAGGCTTGATATAATTGGGAATTAAAGAATAATAAGGAAATCATAAACATAATATATATCATATATGAATACAGTTCCATCATAATGGCCACCATGAGAGGCGGTGGAAGAAAATCGAACAATCATCGTTTCGTGAGGCGTTAGTTTTCCATCCACAGAAACATTATGTTCTTCATCCATTAGATGGAAGTGTGTGTAAGTGTAGTTATAATCCTTCTCATAACAACATCCTAGTATTTTGAGGATACTGGTGTTGTCACAAAAGAAAGGATTGAAAAGAGTTTAGGGGTTGGAGAAGTAGAATAAAAGAAAACAACATAAGAGAAACTATTACCTTTAATTTAGGTAACATCCTTTGGTATGAACCAAAAGAACTTCTTAAAGTGCCTTCTGCCTAATGTAAGGCTTTTAGGGGGAGAAGAGAGATTTTGGGAGCTTAGTTGGGTAGAGTTTGGTTGAGCCAAAAGGCTTTATAGGTGTGTGGAATTGCATAGAAGTGGTCTACTTTTATAAGGGAGAGGAGGGGCTCTTTAGGAAAGTGTGAAAACATTATTTTATTATAAACTTATCTTCGGTTTAAAGAGTTCCAAAACAAATTAATGTAGAATATAAGATGACTAATATTTGAAATAAAATCATCCAATAGGAATTGTAAATGTTTTGGATAATATTTCTATCATTATAATCTTATTTATTTAAATCATTTATAAATGAGGTAAATACTGCATCATTATTGTGTCATCAATAATTTAATTTATTTGATGTCTAAAAATTATAAAAAAAATACGAACACGTAGGAAATATATTTATATTTCCAAATAATATTTATAGTCGAAAATATAATTTATATAGCCCCTTATAAAAATTAATTACTAAAGGATTTTTGTTAATGCCAATTTTGTCTTTACATTAAATTAATTAATCTAATGTGTCATTGTCTTTCATAAGTGGCTCCATGGGGTCCCAAAATCGACCCAAGGATTCCCATGGTTGGCCATTACTCATACAATAAGGTTTGGACAGGTGTTAAGATAATTTTTAATTATTATACTATTCTTTTAACCTTGAATTGCTCTATTTACTTTTAACTGTGGTAAAAAAAATTAAAAAGTTACTATTCACTAAAAATTATTTTTATCTAATTGAACCACATTTTACTCCTTGATATTAACCATGTCTCTCAGATTTTCTAAATTCAACTCACAGAAGCTGTAAAATTAAGTTTTGTGAATAATTGAAAAAGCTCCTAGGAGGTGGGTAAAAGACGGTGAAAAGTTCAATACAATTTTTATAAATCTAAAATTATTATAAAATGATTCCAATGAATTTCAATGAACTTATATAAGTATTATGTATCTATTTTTACCTAAAAAAATTTAAATCAAATAAATTATTATTTAAATAAAAAGTCGATTTTAACCAAAAACTCAGTTTTTTCACTATTCATCAAAATTGAAGTTTTTCAGAAAAATACCAAAAATTCAGCCTAAGATATATTTGATATTTTGAATTAAAAAATGATATATATTTTTTCAAATTCAAAACATAGAAGTTGAATTAATTAATTTTAAAAGTAATTCTCGTTATCAAAACAAATAGCGTGTTTTTAAGAAACAATAACTATCAAATAATCATCACCTGTTTATGTCCAATTTCAAAGTGAAATTAATTACGAGGACCAAAATTGGGTTAAATGGTAAAAATATATTCTAATTACACTTTAAAACCAATTAAAAAGATAATCTATCCATATAAATTATTGTGATGAAAAAAATTGTTTTTAATTAAATTATAGCGTGTTTTTACTAGTCATCAAAATATGAAAGTTATCAGAATAATATAAAAAATGTATCCAAATTACAATTTTTAAATCCAGATTCCAAGGAAGAATTTAATTTTGTCAAATTGAACTTATAAACATGTCAAAAACTAGATTTAAAATGTGTGCACCATTAAAAGGCGGCAAAACTGCCTTTTTTTGAAAAATACTTCTTTTATCCGAAAACTGATTTTGTTTTCATACCTCATTATAGAAAATGTCTAAGATGAATTATAATGTTATAAAATTTAAAATTGAGTTAATACTATTCATAACGGCAAGTTTATAATATTATAATAATATATCGTTGTTTAGTGAAACTCGGTATTGCGAACTACACAGGCTATCGAGGAAGGTCGTGATTGCATGTAATGCAAACCAAGTCAGGGTTGCGTGTGATGTAAGACTCCTTCATTGTTACGTATAACATAATCCAACCATATTTAATTTATACATTGAATATATATATATATGTATATACACACTCAATGTTGCGTAGAATAACTATTATCAAAATTGTGTGTAACATGATCCAAAAATAGTGTTGCGTATACTGCAAGCTAATACGGTGTTGTGTATAGCACAAGGTAATCTTGGTGTAGCGTACAACACAATATATGAATGAAATTAAAAATAATATATCTTATAAAATCTCGGGTTGTTACATTCTACCCCCCTTAAAATTAATTTCTCCCTCGAAATTCGTCGGGGTTATAAATCGTTTTCTATTCATAGAAACCCACATCGTAAAAAAGAATACTAAAACTTAATTTTAAAGACTAAATTATGAAATGTAACGATTACCCAAAGTAACTATCATTGGGTTTCCATATAGGAGAACATAGGTGAAAATATGGATATGAAAGAAAAATCTAACCATGAAGTTCTGATGGAGAGTGGTAGAAAACATGGCTATGAAAAAGCCATCAATCACAAAGCCATAAATTTGTGATGATCTAAGGTACCTTCTGATTCATCAGATATAAGAGCACTAGGATAACATTTTTGGTTTTCAATTTCATTTCCCTAAAGTTGAATAATTTGAATTAGAAGAAATACTTACTTGATTTTGGTACAATCTTACTGTTGTTCATGCCTTGAACAATTTCCACTTCATATCTTAAAGAAATGAAGTTGAATTTGTTATTCGTGAAGTGTTAGAAGATCATGTGATAGAATGATCGGTCATTCCATCTGTTTCAAACAAAAGGTTAGCAAAAGTTATCAAATATATATAAGTTTATCTATGGTGAGGTTAATCGTATATGATTCCAAAAATGGACTTATACTTCAACTATCATACTGCTTAATAAAATAAAACTAATTTCTACTAACCAGGGACTTCTTGTAGGCCTCTGGTGGGCGATAAAGTCCTGTCGCACTTCGGTTGTGGGTTTGATTCCCACAGCCTTGTCTGACGTGATGGGTTGTCACCTGTCCTACAAGTTGTCATTTTTCTAAAATTACATCATTATGACATTCCATCAATAATATCGAAAAAAGTTCTAGCCTTAAACAACACAAACTTGTGTCCAACATAATGCATTCCAATATTTAGGATTATCCAAAATACATATGTCAAATCTCATAGTATCAAGAAAACAATTACATGAAAGTTCAAATAACAAGCACGTGAATATCATCATTTATACGATATATCTTTTTGGTCACATTCCAAACATGTGAATACCTTAATCATGTATTCTCTTGAAAAATGAATACACATTGAACCTTAGTGAAAACATGAATGCTGTCAAAAGTTAATTCTTTCCACATACCAAAATCCCAAAAATTCTATATACTCAAACCATGATCTCACATTGTCCTTACATCAGTCATGAGCTCAATAATACTATCAAACATCTAATTATCTCCTTATCCCTTCATTATGTGCATATCACCTACTTTCCAAAAATATTTGAATAACCTTTCATGGTTACCGGTACAATTCAACATATACTTTCAAATACTTTAGGAAAACAAATAGTGTAACAATCCTTAGATGTGTCTTTATTCCATAGTACCATTACCTATACAACATAACTCTTGATAAACATAAATCATTCCACTACCTTCTTAAACCATTGACTGAGCTTGAATAATTCTTTTATCTCACATATCATTTGTAGTCTCTTCATCATCATAAACATAAATAATACCCATACGACCATGCTGATTCTCTTCATGAGACTTTCCCTTAGGGCATTGGTTTTCATAAAGCCTATACATTCTACATTTAAAACATTTAATCATTGTTGATGTCGTAGCAATACCATTATACTTGTCCATGGAGTTAACTGAACCTTTTCCTTTACACTTAATGGATTTGTGTCCTTATTTTCTACACCCAAAGCATCTTCCAGTTCCTTTGAAACATTCTCCTTGATGCCTCTTCCCACATGACTTACATGAGGGAAATTGAACTTTCTTTCCTCTATGGTCATCATGAAACTCCATCTTTCTCGTATTAGCTGAGTCAGGAAACTTACCAAAGCTGAGATTATTGATCATATTATGAGATTGTTGATTAGGCATAATAACAATGTTTTTCCTTCCAAATCCCATTTCATTTGCTTGATCATGAGAAATATTATTCCATTGTCCATCATATTCTCCATTATCATGAATCTTTCAGTTTCTAGCCATTTTCTAAAACCCAAAAAGAATAGTGTGAGAGGAAAAAATCACGATAGGTAAAACAACATAATAACGGGGGAGTAACTTCAATATCTAACATCTTAGGTTTAATTCTAAGATCGTTACCATAATTCTAGGACTATAACCTATACTTATACTTAACCTTAGGGACATCCCTAGAACTACCTTAGAAATATCTCTAGGGATCTCACTAAAGTTTTCGCATCCTAGTTTCGAAAGGTTAACTAAACCATTCCTCTGATACAAACTGTAGAGACCCAAAGATTGATGTATATGGACATTACATTACTTTTGCGTAATACTTAATACATAACAGAAACAGACACACAAGGACTGTAATAGTTTAGTGTCTTTGGAAACTCGGAACGTAATCTTCAAATCATGGTGAAAGATCTTCAACATCTCCCATAAAGATCTTCCCTTTTTTTCTCACCTAAAACCATTCTTTATATCCTGGGGAAAAGAAAACATATAAAGGGTGATCTCAAATGCTCAGTAAGGGTATGCATGGATAAAATAAGACATACCATATACATTTGAACTTAAAAACATGACCATAATGTTTAAACATGAATATTTTGAGAAATGAGATAAAAAATCGAAGTACATAAGGCATAGATCATAATGGAAGATCAATCATGGTAAAATAGAATAGGAATAAAACTTTTAATTGTGGAAAAACATTAATCACATGATATTACTTCCATAGTTGTCAAGGCATTGCTGCCAAGTCCATCTTAGTGGACAAACTCCCTAACTGAACCGGGTTTACTTGTCGTTCCAGCCCTGTATTACTGAACCGGATTTACTTGTCGTTCCATACATGTCTATATCATGAGATATAAATCTTTAACCAATGCATTGGAGGGAGATATAGGTCCCACCCATCTCATAATGATATCATTCTTACGTGTGCCACAAAACAATCATAAATCATTCATCATAACCCAAAGAATAAATTGGGTTCATAAACATCATTCCAACATAACATATTCCATATAAAACAAATGGATATCATTTCATCATAAGAAAAGTGAAAACATATAAATCATAGAGACATTATACTTGAAGCATACACATATGAAATAATGTCATCTTAGATGGAAAATTGTTTTGATAAAGTACTTGAAATGAATTCTTGAGGAAAATATCCTTTCTTCTTGAAAATAATTTTCTTTTCAGAAAATTCCATTCAATTTTAAAAGAAAAGAATTTTTTTGAAAATAGTCATTAAATCTTTTAGAGTAATATTCATGAAAATAAGGCGTTATGAAACTGTAAAAATTTGTTCATGCTGTATAAGTTAAAAAAACATTCTTCTCGTACTTTTTCCGGAAAAGTCAAAAAGTACCTCCTATGGTAAACAAAAAAAAAGATTCCTTACATACCATGTAGTAAAAGTAAAAAGTGGGTAACAATGAATTTAAACATACATGAAAACATTTTTATAAAACTTGGACATGAATGATAAATATAACCCCATTAAATAATTACGAATAAACAATTTCGGATAAGAATGAGATTGGAATAATTATCCCTTACCTTAGGTCCGATATGCTTCGTACATATCTGATACTCTTATATAATGAATTAAATAATGTCATTGACTTATTAAAGAATCATATTAATTGTTATGATATCATATATGGTTTACTAATGACTTTATATTATTCATTCTTTTGCAAATCCCATGTTAAAGCAACGTTTTGGGTAAAATCATCGTATTTATCGTACATGTTTGGACTTGTTGTTCATGATGTTATTATTACTTATATCATGATTTACTTAATTATAGAATGTAACTCATGATTTATATATGATATATATTCATCATATATCCAGAATATACATTTATTTATATTATTACATAACATATGGAGGTAATAAATGAAATGCACCGTTCATGGAGACGGTAAGCCGTATGTACACATGAACGCTACTTTCATTTATATTTTTTTATTTTAATGGAATTAAAACATAATGATAAATAGGTATATTATAATTCCAGTATAATATCATATATAATATCATTAACTAAATCCTTTATACATCCCACATAAGGCATTAACGAATCACACCACTTTGAGGGGGCGGCAGTCCGCACTTCCTCAAATTAGATTATCGTATTTACCATCTATGGAAACCATAAAGGCTTGATATAATTGGGATGTAAAGAAGCATAAAGAAATCATAAACATAATATATATCATATATGAATACAGTGCCATCATAATGACCACCATGAGAGGCGGTAGAAGAAAATCAAACAATCATCATTTCGTGAGGCGTTAGTTTTCCATCCTCAGAAACATTATGTTCTCCATCCATTAGATGGAGGTGTGTGTAATTGTAGTTCTAATACTTCTCATAACAACATCCTATTATTTTTACTATACTGGTGTTGTCACAAAATAAAGGATTAAAAAGAGTTTAGGGGTTGGAGAAGTAGAATAAAAGAAAACAACTTAAGAGAAACTATTACGTTTAATTTGGGTTACTTCCTTTGGTTTGAACCAAAAGGACTTCTTTAAGGGACTTATGCCTAATGTAAGGCTTCTAGGGGGAGTATAGAGATGTTGGTAGCTTATTTGGGTAGAGTTTGGACGATCCAAAAGGCTTGAGAGGTGTGTGGAATTGCATAGAAGTGGTCTCCTTTTATAAGGGAGAGGAGGGGCTCTTTAAGAAAGTGTGAAAACATTATTTTATTATAAACTTATCATCAGTTTCAAGAGGTCTAAAACTCTTTAATGTCTATGATAAGATGACTCGTATTCGAAATAAAATCATCCAATAGGAATTGGACAGGTTTTGGATAATATTTTTATCATTATAATCTTATTTATTTAAATCATTTATTAATGAGGTAAATACTGCATCATTGTTGTGTCATAAATAATTTAATTTATTTGATGTTTAAAAATTATAAAATAAATACCAACATGTAGGAAATAGTTTTATCTTTCCAAAGAATATTTATAGTCGAAAAGATAATTTATATATCCCCTTATAAAAATTAATTACTAAAGGATTTTTGTTCATGCCAATTTTGTCTTTACATTAAATTAATTAATCTAACGTGTCATTGTCTTTCATAAGTTGCTCCATGGGGTCCCAAAATGGACCCAAGGATGCCCATGGTCGGAAATTACTTATCCAATAAGGTTTAGACAAGTGTTAATGTAATTCTGAATTATTATAATATTCTTTTAACCTTGAATTGCCCTATTTACTTTTAACTGTGGTAAATAGAAGTAAAAGTTACAGAAGCGGTAAAATTAAGTTTTATGAACAATTGCAAAAGCTCCGAGGAGGTGGGTAAAAGATGGTGAAAACTTCAATACATTTTTTATAAATCTAAAATTATTATAAAATGATTCCAATTAATTTCATTGAACTTATATATGTATTATGTATCTATTTTTACTTAAAAAATTTTAAATCAAATAAATTATTATTTAAATAAAAAGTCGGTTTTAACCAAAAACTCAGTGTTTTCACTATTTATCAAAAATTGATGTTTTTCAGAAAAATACAAAAAATTCAGCCTAAGATATATTTGATATTACGAATTCAAAAATGATTTCTATTTTTCCAAATTCAAAACATTGAAGTGTAATTAATTAATTTTAAAAGTAATTCCCGTTATCAAAACAAATAGCGTGTTTTTAAGAAATAATTACTATCAAAAGATCATCACTTGTTTATGTCCAATTTCAATGTGAAATTAATTTCAATGACCAACATTGGATTAAATGGTAAAAATATATTCTAATTAAACATTAAAACCAATTAAAATGATAATCAAGCCATATAAATTATTGCGATGAAAAAATTTGTTTTTAATTAAAATATAGCGTGTTTTTACTATTCATAAAAATATGAAAGTTATCAGAATAATATGAAAAATTTATTCAAATGAATTTTTTTATATCCTGATTCCAAGGATGAATTTAATTTTTTCAAATTGAACTTATAAACATGTCAAAAACTATATTTAAAATGTGTGCGCCATCAAAAGGCGGTAAAATAGCATTTTCTGAAAAATACTTTTATCTGAAAAACTGATTTTGTTTTCATACCTCATTCTAGAAAATGTGTAAGATGAATTATAATGTTATAAAATTTAATATTCAGTTAATACTATTAATAACGGCTAGTTTATAATATTATAATAATATACCGTTGTTTAGTGAAACCCGATATTGCGTACTTTACACACTATCGAGGAAGGTCGCGATGGCGTTTAATGCAAGCCAAGTCTGGGTTGCGTGTGATGCCAGAATCCTTCGTTGTTTCATATAACAGAATCCGACCATATTTAATTTATACATTTAATATACATATATTTATATACACACTCAATTTTTTGTAGAATAACTACTATCAAAATTGTGTTTAACATGATCCAAGAATAATGTTGTGTATACTGCAAGCTAATACGGTGTTGCGTATAGCGCAAGGTAATCTTGGTGTAGCTTACAACATAAGATATGAACGAAATTAAAAAGAATATATCTTATAAAATCTTGGGTTGTTACAGTTACCTTTATATGTTATGTGTACTTTATATGGGTTTATGGTAATAGTTTGTTAAAAAAGGGTAAACAATGATATGTTATTCAGTGAAGAGTATTTACTACATCATAAAGGTGAAAAGTATTACTTATGATAAAGTATTAATGGTTTACTTGTTGTTTTGAAAAAATAATAGTTTTTCATTCTTTTTGTATCCCTTACTGAGCTTTTTATAATCATCGCATGTTTTTTTGAAATGTTTTTCATAGGACTTAAAGATAAATAAAGTCAATGATGGGATCAAGGAAAAGTCATGATATTTAAAATATGGAACTAGACATGACTCTTTTTTCAAGAGTTTTTATTTTATGAAAAAATGGATACTTAGTGAAAGTGTCTACATGTAATAATCAAATTGTAATGTATTTATCGCGACCTAATTATCTAAATCTCTATACTGAAAAAGATCCTCAATGTGAATTGTTACCATAATTCAAGATTATATAATGTTTAAAGTCAGTTCCTTATAGAAATATAGAACCTAAAATTGATATTTAAATCCTAATAAATTTCAGTATAGGAATTACAATATACATTCATGGGAATTATATACACTATATAAAATATATAGGTGGTTAATATGGCATGTCTCTTGCAGAACTAAAAAGTGAGACGAAAATCCCTTACTTTAAGTTTCAACTTCCATTGAACACCTTGAAAGCCTCATATATAATAAATATAAGATTAATATTATATATATATATATATATATCTTAAGTATTAATAATTATATACATTATTATATATATTAATTTTCTTATTCCCTTTTATTGCCCATTTATGAACAATTCCCAGTTAAACTCATGTTTCGAGCCATAACTATGTTTTTTATGCACGTTTCAATTTTTTATTTTTGGAAATATTTCCTTGATCATGGTTATTTAATCTATATAATATTATACATGATATAAATATCCTATAAATTAATTATATATACACAAGTTTGTAATATGTAATAGTTAGATATTGAAAATGGAATACATTGTTCGTGGAGATGGTTGGTCATACGTACGCAAGAACACTTTTTGCATTTTAATGAAGGTTTGAAAGAAATATAGGTAAATAATATATTAACTTTTAATAATAATATTTATTTCATATATATCAATCATTTTCATTAAATACATCCTTATTAACTCCCACTTAAAGTATGAATGAATCACATTGCTTCGTGAGGCGATAGTCTGCCAAACACATGAGCAACATTATCGTATTACTATAGTATGGAAAGTACGAAATATTTCTGATATGATAACTAAATAAGTATAATAATATCATAAATATAATATATAAACATTTAATTACATCATTATATCCATCTGTGATAGATGGTGATGGAAAATGAATAACAACGGTTTTTGTGTCTGTAGTCTACCTTAGACACGAATGATGAATTTGTATCCCATTTGATAGAAGAGGTGAAAGTTATAGGTAAAGAACTTAAAATAAAAAAATATCATTATAGTTAATTTAATTTGGTTATTATATCATCATGATGTAATAATAATTGAATTAGGTGGAGGAATAAATAAAATATATTTCTCGGTTAGGGTTGTTACCTCTTTTTCGAACAACTTATTTTTGTTTGAACCAAAATGCATCATAAGTTGGATTTATAACCAAAATAAGAATTTTAGGATGAGAGGATGAAATTAATAAACATATTTGGGATGTTTTTAGTCAAAACAAAGGGTTTTGTAAGTGATAATATGAGAATAGATGGAGTGACCTTTTGTAAGTGAGGTGACTAGAACACTTGTAATTTTTTAAAAGAAAATGATGTACCAAAATTTTGTACATGAAAAAGTCACCAAAATGGAAAATTATATATAATGGAATATTAAGTTATAAATAAGGCAATCAAATGTGTTTTGTACTAGTTTTGGGTCATTTTTAACCCATATCTTCTTAATTTAACCCTCAGTAAACCCATTTTTACATTAACCACAATAATTAATTTTTATTGCTTTTACTATTCATTATTGTGAAAACACAGGTTATACCTGTAATATAATATAAATAAATATGATTAGAAATATTTAATCCATTTTTCCATTTTATATTAATGTATGTTTAAATTTTTTATTTAAAATTAATCCCACAAACGCAATGAGAAAGAGAGTTTTTAAAGAGATAATTTTGCAAAAGTTAAAAAGGTTTTTATATAAAAAATAAAATTAAATATTATTAAAATTAAATAAAATTGATTAATAGATATATAATTGAATTAATTTTATTTTTAATACAATTTTAAAATAATTTTTATGTTTTTAAATTCATGAATGGAAATAAAAATTCTTAATAATATCGATCATTTTTTCACTATTTGTTGAAAAATTTATCTACTCACAAAATTCAAAAGCATTGACCCTAATACGTTTTTGACAATATTTTTTAAAAAATTAATTCCTTTTTTTATATACTTATTCTAAAATTGGGAAAAATTAATTTTAAAATAAGTGTTAAAAATATGTCAAAACTCATTTTTAGAAAAATACATTTTTTAAATGAAAAATTGGATTCATTCATATATATTTTCAAAAAAATGAATAAGATGAATGTTAAAACATATTATTTAATTTAAAATATATAAATTTCATTAAAATAATAAAATAAAAGTTATTTCTTTAATATATTGACATAAAGTGTGTTTGTGTCCACAAAAAATTTGTTTTTTGAAAACTATTTCCTTTGTTTTAAAATGGTTTTTATTTTAATTTATAATTAATTGTTCACCAAAGAATTCATCTTATATTTTAATAATTTAATTAATCCCATTCATACCCTCCATTCTATTGGATATTTTATAAATATCATAATAGTATGTTATGTTTTTTTTAAACTCAACATTAAGTGTAACACAAACTAAAATCAATATTCATTTAATGAAAGATGAACTTAGTGTTGTGTGTGATGGAAAATATTGAAAATATTAAATTTATTTGAAAAAATATAATCCAAATTTGTTATATTTGTTAATGATAAACTGATCATAACTCATCCATAAGAATAAGGTGGATGGTTAAACAATACACAACCATCTTAACAATGATCAACCATATTGGCAAAAAAATTTAGAGAACCCCAATAATTTTTCCAATGTTATGAGAATATCATATATTCAAGGTGAAAATAATTTAATATGATTAATTTGAAATGTGATGTTCACACTATATATGAAAATGAGTATAAGACTAAGTCAATACTAGAATAACATGATCATAATCGATCTGGAAAAAGAAGGTGGACTATTTCAATAGAACATTTCCCAATAAGTGAGATATATTTGTCTATGATATTATGGGGTATGAATTTATATCCCCAAAAAATAAGGATAAAAATCATATAACACTATCACAGGGTAAAATTTACCAAACTTATATGAATTAAGTTCTAATAATGATAACAATTCAATGAAATATAATTGAGTTACCAAAATCATCACTTCTAGGGAAACAATTGATTCAATAGTCAAATGAATAAGCAGAAATTATTTGGATAGTAAATAACAGTATATGTGTGGATTATGATAAATACAATAATTATCTCAATTATGGAAAATTGAGATGGAAACCCTTATTTCTTATCATGAAATCCATAAACATACTTTAACCTCTTATATAAAAACGTATCTATATTAATCACTTAATTTATGATATACTTATATATATATTCAACCATACTTTCCAAAATTATTCATTTTCTATATGAATATTTCTTATTTTCCACATCAAGTTTTTATAGTTTTGATCAGTTGTATTATTTCCATAATAGAAATTTCATTTTTAATTCCTAATTACAAGTCAATCACTTCTAGATAAAAAAACATTCAATTTTAGATTATTTTTAATATTTAAAATTCCTTCTCGGTGTAATTTAATATGTATCCTTGAAGATAAAACCATCAATAGGTATATTTCAACGGTTCTTAATGACCTAAGGGAGTTTCCTCAATTAGTGATGTAACAATTTATAAACCATAATAGAATGAAATATCCATTATTATTTACAAATTGATATCATATTACATTAGTAATAAAATTTCTATAGTCAATCATGATATATATTCATAGTATTGTTAAATTAGGTTTTAAACCAACCCAAGCCTGAGCATACCCTGATGTAATGAATGAGTATGAGGTGGTTCTATTTTAATATCAAAAAACCAGAAGTATAATTATCTTATTTAGTGTGTGTTAGTGTGATATATCATAATTTTAACAAATTGGATGAACAAATAAGGGATATGAAAATAGTACATAGTTTGAATTAAATATTATCAGCTCAGTACACTTGTTTTGAATAATTAAATTAACAGCGATTGTTTATTTATCATAAAATTCATAAGTTATATAATTTTTCCCAAAAAATAATTAATAATATCCTAAAAATCATATTTATCCTTTAATATATTCCTCATATACAAAATTGTTTTATGGTGAAGGAAAAGAAAAACCATTACGTCGTGGAGGCCATAATTAACACAACACATGAACTCCAGTTTTTTTCTTAATGGATAGGGCGTATGAATAAATAGAGATAATAACCTTAATATAGTAACATTAAATTATATCAATGATAAAAATATTATTATATTTTTTTTCTATAATAAAATTTAATGAATATAATTACAAAGAAAAATAACTAGTTGGTAATACTCACGTTGGAGACTTGAATTTTCCACAAGAGTCTCTTTGAATTTGAGAGGATTAGGATAACTATGATTGACTAATGGATTATATTTATGGGACATAGTTTCGGGGATAGTAAAATGAAAAATAATAAATTGCAATTTTTAATGTAAGGTGTGACATTAACTGGTGAAGATGCTACATTTTTATAAGTTAAGGGAAGAGTATTTTTGGAAGTAACACTTTCCATTTCAATAATTTCATGACAATATTCAATGTTAAATGTCTATAAAATAGATAATTTGTAGGGGAAACATGTTTTGGTAAATCAAATTCTCAAATATTCTATTATATTAGTGTTTTTAAGTGTTTTAGTACTTTATATATATATATATTTATTTATTTATTATAAAAAGGGTTTTTTGTATTTCAATGAAATCCAAAACATAATTTCCCTAGAAAAATATTTGATTCAATGAAAATTCCAAAAACTGTTTTTATATTCAATTGACATTTTAATTAGTCATGAAAATGATTTATATCATTCTTTATAAGTTCTAAGAATATTTTAAAAGGAATAATGTTATTCTAAATGTTCATATTTTATTAATTTTATATTTTAAAAAATTATGTGAAATTATTATAATGTGGAAAATTCATGAAAATTACATGTTTCTAGAAAACAATATTTTTTGACAAAAAACCCCATCCTTTTCAGAAAAAGCTAAAAAAATTCATACTAATTCAATTTTTATATGAGAAAATACTAATTAATGTTAATTTTTATTAATTTAAAATTCCAAAATTTATAAATACTATTTGTGAATAAAATCATAAAATATAAATAGAAAACTATTTTAATTATAAAATGAAATATTTAAATATTAATTGTTATTATTATTATTATTTAATTTTATCTACCAATAAAATAGATAATAACCAATTACTAATATCAAACATAATTTGTTATTGATTGTATATTATTTTAAATATAAATGTGAACTACATAACGTATTTTTTTAGAAAAATTCATTTCTAAACAATTAAGGATCTTATTAGTCTTTTTGGATAAACTAAATGATTTTAATTCATATTAAAAGTATTATTTGTTTTCTATATACATATAATTCATAAAGTGGTTATTAATATTCATTACATATAATTAAATGTTATGGTTTTTAATAGTTATACTTAAATATTTATATTTTTCTAAATATATCGTTATTTCGTTTAAGTTTGGTTTTGTGCATGGAGAAAGCTATAGAACACAATGACTTATTTTAAGTTAATAAATATTACAATTTCGGGGTTTATAAAGTTATGTTTGATTATATATTTCGAAAAATATTATTATATCATAAATACCAAATTCTATATTTAAATCTATTTATATATCTATGCATTTGAGGTTGTGATGAAAAATAAAATTAACTATCTTGTGAGATGGTAGTATATACATATGAAAGAGTGATGTTTTTATTAGTCATTTGGATAATAAATAAATAAGTAAGAAATTTATTTTACCATATAAAATTGTATTTTTATCATATAAATCATATTTTATCATTTAGATCCTTCATTTTGACCAACCATAAAAGGCACTGATAGAAAAAAATACCTTGGTTTATTAGATGGTTGTCCTATGTACACACAAATTACAGTTTCATTTCCCAGCAGATGAAGATGGTGATGAATTAAGGTTATGAAATCATAAAAATAACCTTTAATTATATGGGAGATACTAATGTCCTTATTTGATATTTTTTATGTTTTTAAGGATGTAGAGGAATAAATAAAACTAAACCATTCGATTTTAAGCTACACGTCTTATTCGAAAAACCTCCCTTTATTTACAACTTATGATATATAAAGTTGGTATAATTCCAAAAATAAGACCTCTAAGAGATTTAGAGTTATTTTAGAAAGGTACTTGGGAAGATATTGTTTGAGATAAATGGATCTTGAAGTTTGGAGAGGAGAGGAGACGTGGTGTCCTTTTATAGGTAAGGGAGAGGTCACACTTGGTATTTTTGAAAATATTAAAAAATTATTATTTCATTTTCTTGGAAAAGGGTCCCATATATAAATAAATTTAAATAATAAGGTCATAATTGTTTAAATACATCTATAAAATATGTTTTATAAATGTTTTATGTAAATTTTAGTCGTTATCACTTTAGTTTAACACATGACTAATCTGTTTTAACCTCAATTCAGGCAACTAATTTTTAATTATTCTTTCTTTCCTTTATGAAGAAATTTAATTAGTACATATTTCCAAATTTTAATTATGTTTATATAAAATATTTAATTAATTTTTTCAAGTTCAATTCACATAATTGAGTGAATTAAGTCTAAAAATAAACCTGTAAAACGCGGTGAAAAGTGTATTTCAAGAAAAATGTCTTTTTTATGTATTAATGGTTTTTATAGAAAAATAGAGAATACAATTGATTCAAATAAATTTAATTATATAATTAATAAAAATATTAATTTAAATTTTGAAATATTTTTTAAAAAATAAAACTTTTTAATTTTTTGAATTAAAAAGATATTTTTCTATAAAAATTAGTATTTTCACTCTTCATAGAAAAATCCATCAAATTTGAAAATTATTAAAAATTAATTCTAATTTTTATGACATTATAATTTCAAAAAAAGGTTTATTTTTTTCAAATATATTTTATAAAATTAGTAAAACTAAATATAATTTCTTATCCTAGAAAACAATAATAACATTTTTTGTGGAAAATTATATTTTTGAAGCCAAAATTACTTTACGAATAATTGAATGCTAATTTATATGGAATAAAAATTTAAATTTTTATCAAGGGGAAATTATATATATATATATATTTAAAAATGTGATTATTCATATTCATACCTGTCAATTAAATGACTAGGTTTTAATGATCATATTTAAATAATAATATTTTATGGTTTGTTTAATATTAATCTTACGTATCATATATGATATGAAACATATTTTTAGTTTAAAATTTTAAGGGTTCTATATTCCCTCCTTCATTTTATAAATTTAACCATATAAATTTTAATTTGTTATCATTAATCATGGGTTTAATATTTAAAATAATTTTGCTGAAAACCTAAGTTTTAAAAGGGGTTAATAAAAAATCCTTTTGAAAAGAGGAAAATGAAAATATGAAGGCCACATGGAATAATATTAAATGCGTTTCCAAATAGTCTAACAATAGTGTAAAGTTAAAATATGTACTTGTAGGAAAAAATTAATGTCCAAATAAATATAGAGAGTGATACAGAACATTGATCTCAAGAAATTGAATGTTTAAGAGAATGTTAGTGACCAAAAACCCATAAAGAAATCAGGTCGGTAAAAGACGATCAATTCATCGCATAAGAAGGTAATAAGTTATTTTTTTTATTTTATGGTCCTTTTACTAAATTTTAGGAATTAAATCTCCATATAGACTAAGAACATAAGGAAATATACTTTCTTTATAAGTAGAATTTCTATATTTAATCAATTTCCCCCCAAATAATATTTTTTCTCTAGACAATGAGATTTAAAGATTATTTTTTAATTCCTAAAGTATTAAAATCATCTTCTAATGAGGATCACCACACAGAAAGGTGATAATTTATTCATCCTGGGTCTAGTCATTACTAAAAGAAAAAAATGTAAATATATGGTCAGATAATATCCAAAAATGGATAAATTTTCATTTTACTACATATTATATTTATCTAAAAAAATCCATAATAACAACCAATGGTCAACATAAATCATTCCATAAATAACTAACCGTGTATCCCAATTAAACATAGTAATATCATCTTAGAGAAGGTATTAACCTCAATGTGATCTCATTCCTTTCATACTACATCCCCAATAATTCAATATAATTATTACCAAACAATATTTCATGTTTAATGATATGTTAATCCTCAATTTTATTTTTACCTCATCCTAATGATACATTTCTAAAAATATCATCAATCACCTTAAAATTACATAACTAAAGACCTCAAAAGTGGTGTTTATGCATTTGACCATATTATCATCCTTAAAATTATAAAAACAGGATTGATGTCATGAACCGTCCTCGGGGCCAGTGCCATGAATACCCCAAGCCCGCCTTCCATAGGCCAAGGGCAAGTGACTTGCACCAAAAGCATAATCCCGATAAAAGGGAAGGCATTTCCTTTTTAACCTGTAACACACACACAGTCTGAACACAAGCGGTAGAGGCAACAAATGAAAATAAACACTATGTAAAAATGAATACAAAAGTAATTGTTGAATGGAAATGGCCGGAAATACAAGCCCAACAGTAAAGTAAAACTGCAGAAGATTAAACAGCTACCACCGAGTCGTTCTCTAGGAATCCCACATGAAGGGTGGGTATAGATGGCCTCCTCAGCACCTCAGGTCCACTTGAACGCTCCGTGTACGTCTCGCCAAGTGGTCTACCTCCGAGTACTGTACAGCTCCACAACACTCTGGCTCGATCAGGGCTGTCCGTTGTCTGTAACCAACACAACGAAGTGCGGGCATTGCCCATGCAGGGGTGAGTATAACGATACTCAATAGGGACCCCAAGACCCCCGAAGGTCTCCCAGAATCCATGAAGGATAATACAAAAAAGGAAATATACAATCACGAAGTATCAACTAACCCGACTTTGGTAAATGCCCATATATATACATAAGTTATCAATCATAGTCCAGCTCCAACTTTCGAGCCCAAGCATAACCCAGTCCACACAGGAAAGTAAGGTCAATCACATCAATGATAGTGATTGAAAGTCAAGAATAATATCACACATATATAAATCTCTTGTATAGAAATAGAGATAACCAGATATAGTAACTAATTCATCTAAGATGTCAGACCCACACAAGAAACAAGAACATTAGTCATCGCTGTCGAACCCACGGAGGATTCCGGTAACATAGCTGATGTCGTCGAACCTACGGAGGATCCCAGTACAGTAGTCATGGCTGCCGAACCCATGTAGAATCCCAGTACAGTAGTCGTCGCTGCCGAACCCACGTTAGATCCCAGTACAACAGTCATCATAGTCACAGTCAGCTATAGGGTTCCTGCACATAGCACACTCGATTCCGAGAGTGTCCGCTCCTCGATCCAAGTGTCGATACATCAACTATCATGAATCCCTAAGTTGATGTATCCCATAGTTTTAACTCATCATAAGGAACCCAACATGATAGATGACGCATTGATCGGATGCCCGGTTTGAGATTTATTACCATTTCCATTCCAAGGACACGGTAGGATTTCGGGTACAATCCCACCCGACCATACTCCAAACTCATCCGAATCCTGCGCGGAGTATGCCAAAAGGACTATCTCATCAAAATAAATCCAACGTAGTTGACGGCACATCAATCGAACGTCCGGTCCTTAAGTTATAAGTATTTATGCTCCGAGGGCCCGATTGGTTTCGGGTTCGAACCAACCCTTCCATACCAAAACTTCGCAAAAACCTTGAGTTTAATATACTCAAACGGCCGTCTCGATCCAAGGAATCCTATGCAACTGACGGTGCATCGATCGGAGGTCCATAGCTGATGTTGTGGGCGAAAAACCAAAAGTGGTCCGAAGAGGGGGGTCTGGGTCCGGTCCGACCCGGCACAACCCACCCTAGGCAGCCCAAACCGGGTCGACCCGACCCGATTCTGAGTCCAGCCTGGTAGGAAAGGGACCAACCTGGTGGGTGCGGCCCGAAACAATGGCTGCGGCCTGACCCGCATGAGGGAAACCTGGCCCACGCGAGGGCGGCCCGGCCTGGCAGCTGGGGTGGCCCGCGTGGCTCGGTGGCCCAACCCGAGCAGCTGGGGGCGGTGATGCCCGCCTGGTCTGGGAGACCAGGCAGCGGCGACACCCTGCGGGGCCTGCCCTATTCAATCAGGGGGGTGGCGCCCCCCTGTCCCCCTGTAATGGAACATGCAGTTGCCGGTTCCTCTCCGCAGAATCCAGCTGGGTTCCGCCGTGGCGCACACCGGTGGCCCACTCAGTTGGCCACCCTCCCCTATCCACCATGGCCATAGGCTGCGGGCCCTCTCCGGTGTGGTGTGATGACGTTGTGCCTCTCCTTCGTGGCCCGCCTTGACCACAGCCTCGTTCTACGCTTCGCGCGGCGCGATATCGCCGCGCGCCTCCACCGCGACCCGACGTGGCCGCGGATCTTCTCCGCGTAGCCAGGCGATTCCATGCCCTCCTGGTGACCCAGTGGCCTTTGCACCGTCGGCCCCCTTCTTCATGACTGGCTCATTGTCGGTCACTTTTGTCCTCTCCCGTCATCAACCATAAATAAGATCAAATGAGGAAGATTCATCCGTGTTGGTGTGGTCTAAATTCCCCCATGTTACGATGGTACCATTTGGTTGTCAAACTATAATTTCAACAATGTAATATGGGTACAAAAAGAATTTAAGCCCCTACCACATATTTGACATTGCACGTCGATGAGCCACGAAAGATGAGTGTCACGGTAGTCAGGCGTCATGGAAGACGTCGTCGCGTAAGACGGATATCGTTCTGTCAACGTCAGAGGAAAAAGTGTTTAGTTGTTGGCGATGTTCTTCGCGGGCGGCATCTTCTCCCTTGATGTGGAGGAAGATAAATGAATATGGGCGTTCTTCATGGGCGTCACCGTTCTTCGTCGAGAGAGGACTTCATTCGTCATTGGAAGAAGGATCTCCCCCTTATCCTTCTTCTCCTTAGCTCCCCACGAAGAAGTTAAGCAAAAAATAATAGAGATTGTTCCCTATTATTTTTATGTAACAAAACTCAAGAGTTAACACTCATAAAAAGTGACAACACATTAGATTAAATGTGGAGAGATGGATTCAATAAGATTTGAATTAAAATAGAATTAATTCTCTTTATTAATGGTGGAGTGTTGGCAAAAATTAAAACATGGAATTCCAAGAGTTTAAGGGTGGTTCAAGGGAGTTTAAAGGGTTAGTGTTCTTGTGGGCCCCACCACACATTATCTTCCCATGGTATGTTATGTGGGGTGTGGGACCCATCTCTAACGTCCCTTTGGAGGAAATAACCACCACTTAAAAATAAAATTGTGTAACACATCAATTTTATTTAATTTATTTTGAATCCCCAAAATTAAATTCTTCTCTGTGTAAAATGCAACTACCGTAAAAGTCATGTTAAGCGAATACTGGCACTATGAGTTCATCAGGGTCCTCAGATTTCAATTCCGAGCATCGGTTCTAAAAATAAGAAAACCTGCATGTACGTTTACTGAATGTACCAGAACTAAAGTTCTGAAAATGATTCCGAGCACACCGGGCCTTGGAATCAGGTGCCGTTAGAAACTGTGGACTCGTAAAATTCCAAAGAATTAAAAAAAATTCCTTGAAATTTCTAGGTCCTTACATTACCCCCACCTCATATCTTTACATCCCCATAAATCTACAACACACACTAGGGAAACAAATGAGGGTACTGAGCATACATCTGAGCCTCCCACTCCCATGTGCTCTCCTATAGGTTCTCGTGCTGCCAGTGAACGCGCACCAGAGGAATTGACCATCCACGCAGGAGCCTCTCCTGTCGATCCCTGATCTCCACCGGGACCTTCGTGAATGTCTCCATGTCATCGATGTCCAGCTCCCCGTGGTCGATAATTTGGGACGGGTCGTGCACGTATCTTCTCAGCTGAGATATGTGGAAGACATCGTGCACCCAGTGCAACTGAGGTGGAAGGGCCAGGCAGTAGGACACCTCGCCTACCCTGATGAGGACCTGGAATGGTCCGATATATCATGGAGATAACTTTCCACCCTGACCAGATCTCTATAGACCATGTCGAGGTGAGACCCGTAGGAAGATGTGGTCACAATCCTCAAACTCTAATGGTCTCCGTCTTTTATCAGCAAAGGAATTCTGTCTGCTCTGTGCAGTCCTTATCTACTCTTGTATGATCTGCACCTTCTTCTTCGTAT
Organism: Viscum album; assembly: GCA_963277665.1. Taxonomy (NCBI): domain Eukaryota; kingdom Viridiplantae; phylum Streptophyta; class Magnoliopsida; order Santalales; family Viscaceae; genus Viscum; species Viscum album. Next base: position 1,973,863,354 of record OY728151.1, read on the forward strand.
CCTGAACCATCTCTGGACCTACAAGTGCTAACTCCCCTCGGTCAGTCCAGCATAGAGGCGATCGATAAGGTCAGCCGTAAAGTGCCTCGTAAGGTTCCATCCTGATGGTGGAGTGGTAGCTATTATTGTACACAAACTCCACCAAGGGTAAGTGATCCTCCCAGCTGTGACCAAAGTCAAGGAAACATGCACAGAGCATGTCCTTGAGATTCTAAATGGTCCTCTCATTCTGGCCATCCGTCTGAGGATGGAAGGCGGTGCTCAGATTTAGCTGCCTTCGAAATGCCTCCTGCAACCCCTTCCAAAGCTAGGAAGTAAAGCGTGTGTCACGGTCAGAGACGATCATCGATGACACACCATGAATCCATATGATCTCTTGTACATAGAGGTTTCCCAATCTCTCTACTAAGCCATTATCTCTGATCGATAGATAGTGGGCCGACGTGGTGAGTTGGTCAACGATCACCGAGATAGAGTCGTGTCCTCTGGATGTATGTGGTAGCCCCGTCACAAAATCCATGTATATTTCATCCCACTTCCTCTCTGGGACCTCTAAGGGATGTATCAAGATTGTTGGTACTTGGTGCTCCGCCTTTACCTACTGAAAAGTGAGGCACCGTGAGACAAAATCTACTATCACCTTCTTCATACCCGACCACCAGTGCTGTCGTCTGAGATCCTGATACATCTTCGCCACTCCTGGATGTACTGCTAGAGGGGAAGTGTGAAACTCACTTAGCACTTCCTCATGTAGTGAAACTGGTACCATGGTATGTCCTCTGAAGAGGATGACGTGATCCCTACCTTCATAAAACCCATCAGGTGCCTACCCTGAGGATATCTGATCACATCGCGTCTCACAGTCAACGTCCCCACGCTGTGCCTCCCTGTACCACTAAAGTAGTGGAGGAGTGACTGTGAGAGACTATAGAGAGGTTGCTCCATCTCTATTCACAAAGGATATCTGCAATGTGGCCAGATGCTTTGTCACCTCCCCTAGCAGCTGAATGCCTAATCTTCTGCTTAGAACATCTACTACAAAGTTCCCCTTCCTAGGTGTATAGACTATCTCAAAGTCATAGTCCTAGAGGAACTCGAACCATCGCTGTTGTCTCAGGTCCATGTCCTTCTATGAGAAGACACACCTGAGATTTTTGAGATTAGAGTAAACTGTAAACCGTTCACTCAAAAAACTATGGGTGTGACTATCCAATTGTAAATAACTCGACTACACCCTTCTTCGCTTACGTCCTACAAGAGCTGCAAATATTTCTCCTTTTCCGAAAAGGGAAATCCGGTCTCATCCCCTAGATTAACCATATCCTTTGACTAATACAGTAAATCCTGACATGAACGGTACTATTTTATGCCATGGATGACATCGTAAGGCCTCGATGCCACTACTAAGAGATCCAACTATTACTCTCGCCTCCAAGGGTTAAGTCATACTGTTGACATCAGTGTGTGGTCACTAGGTCTCCTCCAGTTGGAATCTCGAATGTGTGGGTCTAGTCAATGGTTTTTACTGGAACCTCTCAGTAAAAACCACACCCAAAAAGGTAAGAAAACAAATGTCACATGGACAAGTGTCTTTTATTACTACATCTCAAAGTACAAAGACACAAAGAAACCAAAAACAATGAAATCAATGAAGATAAAATCATCATGAACAAAGGTCTCTATGCCTGGAGCTAGTCTCGCTCCTATCCACCAGCTCCCAAAGCACTATGGTCATAGGCCTCAGCTGCCTGAAGCAGAGCTCTACCATATCCACCTGTTCTCTGCGGTCGGGGTGGACTTCCTCGTAGTGGTGGTGGTAGGCCTTCAAAATGTCATCCATCACTTGATGCTTGGAAAGATCCTATGCCACGTCTGCCAGCTCCCAGAGGACCACCATGGTCCAACCTCCACCTTTTCCTGGAAGGTCCCTCTACCACCTGCTGCTCATCTGCATGGCGGGTCAGGCAGTCCCGAGCCATGTGACCCTACCCGTCGCATGCATAGCACTGCATTCTCCTCGTATAACTGGCTCTATTTCATGTACCCCACACAATCGTACCTGTATCCTGGGGTCGCTGACCTGTTGGCCTAGTCCGCTAGGACCTCTATGAAATCTGTCTGCTACTGGCTGCAGAAGACTCCACTACGGTCGGAAAGCCCTATGGAAAGAGCAGTAGCTCCTGAGCCCACACAGAGTGTAGAGTCACTGGTACAAACTCCACCCTGAAAAGACCCTCGAAGTCTCCCCAGGTGATGGTCGCCTCATCATAAAACTGGAGCATTAGGCTCCACCACCTCTCGGATACTCCCTGAAAGAGACTAACAGCTTGGTACACCATCAAGTCAGCGGGTTTCCCAACTGTGTGGAAAACTCGTGCTACAACCTCCATCCAGCACCCTGCAATCTGAAATTATGTCTTGCCTCGAAACCTCAGAGGCCTCTATCATAGGAACTCACGAAACATGCTCAAATGGCATGCACCCTCTGCTGTTGGGTATGGTAGCAACAGTAGCCCAGCGATTATTGGTACCGCGGGTGCCTCCGCTATGATGGGACCCTGCACCGAGGCCTCATCGCTCGGTGGGATGCCTTGGTGGGGCCATCCTGAAAAGAAACAGGTGTGCCACAGTTAAAATAGTATACCTGGTGAGCTGACCCAAAGTAATCACGAAGAATAATTTTTTTAAGGAACACACACACAATTTGTGTTTTCATGCACTGAGTTAGAAATCATAGGTCAGGGTCCCGATGTATGGATACGTCGGCCACCGCACCAACACTAGACTCCCTGGACTAAAAACTACACTCAATACTCTTAACACTATTGCTTCACAGAAAATAATGATCGGAGTCCAGAGTTCTGCGGTAGAAACGAATCCTCTGATACCGATTTTTCACGACCCGACCTCGGGGCCTGTGCCGTGACTACCCCAAGCCCGCCTTCCATAGGCCAGGGGCTGGCGACTAGAACCAAAGGCCTAATCCCAAAGAAAGGTAAGGCATTGAATTTTTAACTTGTAACACACACAGTCTGAACACAAGCGGTAGAGGCAATAACTGAAAATAAACACTACGTAAAACTAAATACGAAAGTAAGTGCTAAAAGGAAAGGGTCGGAAATACAAACCCAACAGTAAAGTACAACTGCAGCAAAGTAATCAGAAACCACTATGTCATTCTCCAGGAATCCCAACTGAAGGGTGGGTACAGATGGCCTCCTCTGCACCTCAGTTCCGCCTGACCACTTTGTGTATGTCTCGCCAAGTGGTGTACCTTTGGGTACCATCTAGATCCAAAACACTTTGCCTCGATCAGTGTTGTCTGTCATCTACAACCAACACAAAGAAGTGCGGGCATTGCCTGTGTAGGGGTGAGTATAACGATACTCAGTAGGGACCCCGATACCCCCGAAGGTCTCCCATAATCCAAAAATGATAGTCCAAAAAAGGAAAGATACAATCATGAAGTATCAACCGACCCTACTTAGGTAAATTCCCATACATATACCCAAGTTGTCAATCACAGTCCTACTCCAACTCTCGAGCCCAAGAACAAACTAGTCCACACAGGAAAGTAAGGTCAATCACATCGATGATAATGATTGAAGGTAAAGATAAAGCTCACACAAGTATACATCTCTTGTATTGCGATAGAGATGACCAGATGCAGTCACTGATTAATCTAATCTGTCGGACCCACACAGGATACAAGAACAGTAGTCATCACTATCAAACCCACAGAGGATTCCAGTACAATAGTCATCGTCGTCGAACCCATAGAGAATCCCAATACAGTAGTTGTTGTTGTAGATCAAACGTTAGATCCCAGTATAGTAGTCTTCACTTCTGAACCCATGTAGGATCCCAGTATATTTGTCGTCAGTATCAAACCCACGTAGGATCCCAGTACAGTAGTCGTCGCTGCGGAACCCACGTAGGATCCCAGTACAGTAGTCGTCGTAGTCGCAGTCATCTCTAGGGTACCCGCACATAGCACACTCGATTCTGGGAGGGTCCACTCCTCGAGCCAAGTGTCGATACATCAAATATCATGAATCCCTGATTTGATGTATCCCATAGTTCCGACTCATCATAAGTATCCCAATGCGAAAGATGACACATCAATCAGACGCCTGATCCGAGAGTTATTAGCATTTACGTTCCAAAGGCCTCATTGGATTTCGGGTACAATCCAACCCAGACATACTCCAACCACATCCGAATCGTACGTGGAATATTAAAAAAGAACAGTCTCATCAAAAACAATACACCGTAGTTGATGGTACGTCAATCAGACGTCCAATCCTTATGTTATAAGCGTTTCCGCTCCGAGGGCCCAGTTGGTTTCGGGTTTGAACCAGTCCGTCCATACCCAAACTTCTCCAAAAAATAGAGTTTAATATACTAAAACGACCGTCTCGATTCATGGAATCATACGCAACTGACAGTGCATCGATCGGAGGACTGTAGATCATGTTGTGGGTGAAAAACCAAAAGTGGTTCAAAGAGGAGGGTTTGGGTACGATCCGACCCGGCCCAACCCACCCTGGGTTGTCCTGAACTGGGTCAACACGAACCGGATCCGGGTCCGGCCCGATAGGACACGACCTGGCCAGGAGGGCATGGCCCAGCCTGGCGGCTGCTGCCTGCTCCGCAAGAGGGCAGCCTGGCCCACGTGAGGGCCTCCCGTCCCGGCTTCAGGCGAGACCGCGTGGATAGGTGGCCCAACCTGAGTGGCTGGGGGCGGTGAAGCCTGCCTGTTCAGGGAGACAAGGTGGCAACGACGCCCTACCTATTCAATCGGGGGGGGGGGGGGTTGTGCCCCCCCGTCTCCCTATAATGGAACTGGAAGTTGCAGGTTCCTCTCCCTGGAACCCAGCCGGGTTCCGCCCTGCTGCGCACCGGCGGCTGGCTCAGCCGGCCACCCTCCCCTGTCCACCGCGGCCATAGGCCATGGGTCCTCTCTGGCACGGCGTGACAGTGCCGCACCCCTCCGCCGCGGCCCGCCTTGGCCGCGACCTAATGTGGCTGCGACTCTTCTCTGATTAGCGAGGCAATTCCACGCCCTCCTAGTGACCCGGTGGCCTTTGAGCCACCGGCCCCCTTCTTCGCGGTCAGATCATTTCTAGTCGCCATTTTCCGTTCCCATCGTCAACCACAAATAAGATCAAATGGGGAAGATTCGGCCATGTTGGTGTGGTCCGAATTCCCCCATGTTATGGTGATACCATTTGGTTGTAAAAATATTATTTCAACGATGTAATATGGGTTCAAAAAGAATTTAAACCCCTAACTCATATTTGACGTTGCACGTCGACGAGTTGCGGAAGACGAGAGTCGCAGTTGTCGTGCATCATGGAAGATGGGGTCATGTAAGACGGATATCGTTCCGTCAACGTCGGAGGAAAAAATCGTTAGTCATTGGTGATGTTCTTCATGGGCGGTGTCTTCTCCCTTGATGTAGAGGAAGAAAAAAGACTATGGGCGTTCTTCGTGGGCTTCATCATTCTTCGTCGAGAGAGGACGTCGTTCGTCATTGAGAGAAGTCTCTCCCCCTTCTCCTTCTTCTCCTTAGCTATCCACCAAGAAGTTAAGCCAAAAATAATAGAGATTTCTCTCTATTATTTTTTTGGCACAAAACTCATGACTTATCCCTCATAAAAAGTGACAACACATTAAATTAAATGTGGAGAGAGGGATTCAAAAAAATTTGAATTAAAATTGAATTAATTCTCTTCATTAATGGTGGAGTGTTGGAATAAATTTAAACATGGAATTACAAGAGTTCACAGGGGGTTCAATGGAGTTTAAAGGGCTAGTGTTCGTGTGGGCCCCACAACACATTATCCTCCCACAGAAATTTATGTGAGATGTGGGACCCACCTCCAACTTCCCTTTGGAGGAAATAACCACCACTTAAAAATAAAATTGTGTAACACATTAATTTTATTTAATTTATTATGAATCCCCAAAATTAACTTCTGCTCTGTTTAAAACACAACTGTAGTAAAAGTCCTCTTAAGCAAATACCGGCGCAATGAGTTCATTGGTGTCCTCTGATTTCAATTCCGAGCATCGGTTCAAATGATAGAAATACCCGCACGTATTTTTACTGAACGTACAAAAACTAAAGTTCAGAAAATGATTTCGAGCACACCGGGCCTCAGAATCAGGTACTGTTAGGAACTGCGGACTTGTAAAATTCCAAAGAATTAAAAAAAATCCTTTAAATTTCCTGGTCTTTACAATTGAATCCACAAATTTTATATTCACATATAATAAAAATAACATAATATCCAATGTTCTTTAAAAAATTCTCTTACATCAACTTTAATAGCCCTAAATACTCACTCCTAGAATCTAGTTCGTAAATATTTTAGGATTTGATAATAATAAATGTGACATAATTTCAACCATCCAAAACATACAAAATAGAATAGAAAAATGGATCACTTACTTACTCAAGGAACATTAAGGTTTAGAGATTTAGATAAGTTGGGTAAACACTCACATAATGTAAGCCATGTCCTTAAATGAGTAAATATCCCCATACTCCTATATTTTCTTATTCCATGTCTATGTTTTAGCATTTCTCTCATAGAACCTTTCTTTATGTTTCATATATAACATATTTCTTTATAATATGGTGTAAAAGAACATAGGTAGGGTGATAAAAAATTCTTTGTGAGGCTAAACATTGGTAAAAACCATTAAATAACTTGAATGAGCACAATATGGGGATTGTGGTATGAGAACATATTAAAAGTTAATGAGAATAATATAAGATTATTCATACCTAAAAAAGCATGATTATAAAAATTGTGACATGGAATAAAGTTATAACTAAATAAGTGTGACTTATGAGTTAAGAATCATGATCCATGTGATAATAATCCTTGGTCAAAGGAAACATCCAAACTTGATGCAAATAAAGACAACGAATTCGTAACATGGATCATCAAACATTCATCATGGTATCAAGAAAATAAGATAATTATAACATTGTCTTAGGAGTAACTTATAATAGTTAAATTACCCACTTTATAGGAGTACCATCAAAATATAACCCCATATCACTCTTTAATTATTAACTTACAATAGTTAGCTCTGTAACTTTACCTAATGAATTTATAGGCTATAATAAACCCAAAAATCCTTGGATTATAATATAACCACCCACACATGGTTTATAAAATAACTAACCATAAATCTTCCATAAACATGTACAAGTACTGTCTAATGAGAAAACTAATCATAATCATTCAATTTTCAGTATAACATTAAACATTGTTCTATCATATCTTGATTTAACCATGGAAATGAAATGGGTTCCATTAAAATCACTTTGAAAAAATTCTTCATTTAGATATATATTGAATAAAGATAGTATCATTATAACATATCCCTAGGGGATCATAAGTGACATAAATGGTTTTTTGTCACCGATAAATATAAATAAAAATAAAAGATCCTTAAAAACATTCTGGAGGGAAATTACTTATCCACATCAAAAATATAATTTAAAAACAATTAATTTGTGGAATATTATGGATGTTTTTTATTTTAAAATAAATTTGGAAACCATTAAATTAATATCCAAATAAGAAATTTCCATGATAGTGTAAATGTTTTTTAGCCATATATGTAAAATAAAACATTCCTTTCACGCATTTCCAAAAAATTAAAAATGTGTCATATGAAAAATGGTAAAAATATTCCTTTTCAAACATTCTTAAATAAAGTAATATATTATTTAAAATATCCTTCATAAATTATTAAAATTTAAATAATAACATTCTAGAAATCATTTTATAAAACAATGATAAGAAAGATAATGATCCATGATCTAAAAGAAGATTCAATATCAATAACACTTATGAAATTTTTTCTAAATGTTTATTTAATAAATAAGGTAGGAAATGAAATATGTAAAAAAATTAATGAAAAACGGATATAAATATATATTTGGTTCACGAAAATAAGAGAATATGATCCCTCCCAAGGGAACATTGAACATAGAAAATCTTGAAATAAAATGAGATTGCATCCATTTTTGAAACTTCTGAATATTAATCTTGTGAAATAAATGAATTCAAATAAAACATTAAAAACCATTAAGATAAATATTTCAATGAGATTTAATGTCATGGGGTGTATATACACATCATAAAATAATATATCTTCCTAATATAAACATATATCTCGAAGAGGGAAAATTTTAGATGAATAATTATTACAAAGATCATAACATTGAATTGAGAATTTATCAATTGAGTGATTGTGTATAATGAATGAAAATCCAAAAAATAGGTTTAAGTACAATATAAATCAGAGAAATTTCATTTAACAAATTATATAGGAATAATATAATCAATAAATATTTGATAAGACCAATTGAAAGGAAATTGAGTTACAAAATTCACTTCATTATGTCTGGACATAACATATATGGTCTTTATCTTCTTGACTAATTAATTTTTAAAATTATTTAATTTATTAATAAACCTTTTCATGTTTATTTTTAATTTTATTTCACATAACACAGTTCCTTAATTAATTTATTAGTCAATTAAGTAAATGTTTAGCATTTTGATGACGTTCAATTCATAACTCCAAAATTTCCTAAGTAGGTTTACTATGGTCAAAAGGTTAGTGATTCCAATATATAAATTGTCATATTTTTTTAAAAATAATAATTTTAACACTTTAAAAAAAATTCTCAAAAAAATATGAAATTAGAACATGGAAAATGATATATGTTTTGTCATGTAGTGATGCAACTTAAGAGGTGGTAGTCTGTATGTACACACGAGTATTTTTTTTATATTTTTCATTTGGATTGTAAAGAAAAATGTAATAAATTAATTTCACCATATGATTATTGAATTTATATCATATAAATTATTTTATATCATTTATATCCATCATTTTTACTAACCATTAGATTCAGTATTTGAACATGAATTATATCAGTCCGTGAAGTGGTGGTGTACTGTACACACGAATGATGGTTTCATTTACAATTGGATGAAGAAATATATCAGTTAAGGATGAGACATAAATAAAATTAAAAATAATTATATATGGTATAATTATGTTATTATGTAAAAATGTTTGAAATAGTTTTTAATGAATTATAAGAATAAATAGAACCAATACATTCATCTTAATGTTGTACCTCTTATTCATACTACCTCCTTTGATTTTCACCTTAATCCCCATTAGGTCAGTACTGTGCCAAAAATAATACCTTTAGGACATGGGTAGAGATGTTTTTAATGGATTTATTTAGATATTAGATGGCATAAATTGATATTTAAGATTGGATATAATAGCATATGGTGCATCATTTTATAGTTTATGGAGTGGAAGCACTTGGAAATTTTGAAAATATTTTAATATTATTAAGTCATTTTCTTGGATAAGTATTCCATAAAAAATTAAATTTATAGAATAATGTTATAAGGTAATAAATTAATCCTTACAATAGTATTTATACAATTTTTATTTCATTAAAAAGCTTATCACTTTATTTTAACAATTGATTAACCTTTTGTAACCTCAACTGTAGTAATAAATTTGTTTATTATTTTTTTATTAATTTTTACCAAAATTATTTTGATCTTATTAAAAATATTAAAAATTTTGTTTAAAACTATTTAATTAATATTTTAAAATTCAAATCATATAATTTACTGATCATAATTTAAAAATAATCCCACAAAACATGATGAAAAGTAGTTTTCTAGAAAAAATGTCTTCATAAGTATATAAATTTATTATATCAAAATCAAGAATAAAATTGATCCAAATGAACAAAATTATATTAGTTATAATAAAAAGTTAGTAATACTGATTTAAATCAATTTAAAAAAATTATCTTTCTATGTTCTGGAAACAAATTTAAAGTTTTTAATAAAAATTAGTTTTTTCACTATTCATCAAAAATAAAATTTTTTCAAGAAATCTAAAAAATTCTCTCTAAGATAATTTTACCAAGATGATTAAAAAAGTAGTTAATTTTTTAATATAAATTTTCTAAATTTTCTATAGTTAAATATAATATTTTATCACCAAAATAAATTAAAAACATCTTTGAGTGGAAATGATATTTAAAACATAAAATAAATTTACTAAAACTTGTATGCTTATTTGGTAAGAATTAGTAAATTAATTTATATTTTCATAGATATTTGATTCATATATTTCATAATGTATTAATTCCTATTCATACCCGTCAATTGAATTCCTATTCATACCCGTCAATTCAATGGCTTGGTTTTAGTAATAATAATTAAATAATAATATTTCATTGTTTGTTTTAGTTGGGTATTTCTTATCATATACGTTATCAAACATAGTTTTCATTTAAAATATAATGTTTTTACACTTAAAATTAGAATTATTGTAGAAACTATATATATTTTTCCAATCATGTAGGCGTTTTATATGTTTTAGTCTCTTTTTTATAATAATGTGTCATAGGTCCTAATTTTCTATGAAATCCTCAAAAGAAGAATTATTTCCTCAATGTGAGTATTATACACTCCACAAACATTTTATCTACACCTTTATTGATGAAATATATTCCATTAATACTAATATATGGTCATAATTGTCATTATTTTATAGAAATTTTGTTATTTTTAGGGAATAAACATCATCTATATCCCCCTCATCCATTCAGAAAATGAAAACATTGCTCATGTAACGTATGGTCTAACATATCAAAGAATAAATTATGTCATTATTCATCTATTAAATTGAGTTATGGTTATAAAAATATATTTTATGAATATATATTATATTAATGAAATTATTACGTTTATGTAATGATAAATTAGATTTTAAATTCATAATATTAACAATACACAATCATTGTAAATTTGACCGCATAAAACGAGCATTCCAAGGGGAAATAAATTTACTATTATAAGTAATATCTTCTTATATTACCATATTCATTCACCTATTATCAATTTTTTTATCTCGATAATAACATATAAATATTATCAATTTTTTTTATAATTATTATATAAATTAATAATAACTTTTATACTCGTATATATGTTATAACTTCTTCTAGTTTGGGTTGGCTTAACTAAACACACGAACAATGATATATTTTTTTTATGATCGATTGTTATGAGAATTTAATTAATATTATATTATAATATTAATATGTTAAAAAATTGGTTCTGGAATAATAGTATTAATATTTCAATCATAAATAAGATACCACAATTCATTTGTTAAAAATTACCAAAACATACTCATCATCGATTTCATCTTTAGCAGTTGTAACTAAAAATATCTTGTAATGAGATTAGAATATTATAAATAATTATTAAAAATAAAATCAAATACCTTAAATAATATTTGAATGATGAACTTATTATTAAATAATGATGATCAACAACCCCATCGAAATATTTATACAAAACTTTTAAACTTCCCAACATCCAACGATGAAAATAAACTATAAATGAATAATATATTTATAATAAATAGTTATAATTAATTTATAGAAAATTTAATAGATACGAATAATGTTGTTAAATTAATTTTTAATCTATTTTTGTTTAATATATTGGATGTTATGTAACTTTTTTGGAAGTCGAGTGTGATGGTACAAGATTCTCATCCCAATTTATTTTGTGAGAGATATTCTATATTTTCTAAATATATTATTTTGTTTGGTGTATATAGTACCCTTTTATTTTTTTCTTACAATTGTTATTTTTCTTAATATATTTAAAAATACATATCAAGGTTTATCTTTCATGTTCCTTAAAAAAAGATACAAAATCAATAAGAGTTTTTCAAAACTAAATTTATTTTATTTTAGTTATAACATAAATTCTTAAAGTACATTAATATAAGTTTATTTTTTTATAATATTATTTTTCTTCAAATTTTATTTTCAAATTTATTTTTATTTAAAATTATTTCTCCTGAAATTGTTTTAGATGGATTTTTATTTAAAATTTTATGATATTCATAAGTTTTTTGTTTCAACTCCAACCCCTTTATTGAGTTATAATATATATCCATGAAGATATTTTTCCAATATTATTATCTTGGTAACATTTATGAATACAGAAGACCCTCTCTATTTCTAATGAAATTATCTTTTTAACAGAAAAAATATTTTTTAAAGTATTTCATTCTTTATTAAAAAATGATAATGTTATGTATAAATTCCATCCTCTCTAAGAAGACCTTTATCTTCCATGTCCATGTTATTTTTTACCCTAATTTTTTTCTTTTATTATTCTTAAACATGAATCTGAATTATATTATGTGAAATTATTATTTCTACTTTCCTCCTTTGAAAATGAACTTCTATTATGCTTTTTTATTATGTGAGTTTTAATAATGGTATTTTTAAAATCATAATTGTCTTTTCCTTCTAGTATCAAATATTTTTTCTTTAACACTAAATTTACTATTATTGGACTCTTCTAGTTTTAATGCTCAAAAATATAGTTTAATTGTGTTTTATTATGTTACAATATGCTTATAAATAATCTAAATCAATTATGTTACGTTTTTTTCCTAATATTTGTTACAAATATTTTGAGAAGTATGAGTCACCGTTAAGGTGAACACAAAGTCACCGGTAAGTGGACTCATAGTCACTAATTAGAGGACTCACAGTCACTATTTTGTTAAAAAATTAGTATTGTATGAGTCACCATTTTAGTAATCTACTGGTTTAGAATGTTTACAAAATACCATACACTATTGTATCAAGCCACCTATTTCAGAATATTCACAAAGGCCCTGACACCATTGATATAGACCAAACATTATTTTACAAGTTTCAAAATTCTCACAAAGTCAAGGACACCATTCTAGGGACATCATTCCAGGGACACCGTTTCAAGACACTGATCCTGAGTCACCACTTCTATGACACCATTATAGACACAATAATTTATTTTTAAATAAAATTAAACTTTTATAATGATTATATTTGAGTTATTAAATGAAAATGTTATTATTAAGGATATTTAGAAAACTTATCAGTAGATAATATGAGGTATGAGGTGTGGAGATCATTGTACTTTGTGGGTAAAAGAGAAGAACCCAATTTAAAATTTAAAAGGTGGCGTGCGAAGGAGATAGTTAGGATGCGTAGTGTAATAAAAAACCAACAAGTAGATCCATGCCACTCCTTCTGATTTTAGTGAAAAATAGAAGAATTTTCTTTTCACCAATGTGTGAACATCCCTATAGCCACAAACCTAAAAAACAGATCATTTTAGAACATCACATTTTTTCTAGAAACCAGAAAACATAGCTTCCGAGATACTCTCTTTTTGGTGTATTCTTCCAAAAGTGGACTTGATCTTCACATATACTACATCCAAGAAGTCTAGAAGCATCAATACCATCACTCAGAGCATTCTAAACCCATTCTTATCACTTTGGATTTGTTATACACTGTTATAATACTTTTCGAGCTGTGTGTGTATATGTATTGAAAACACACACTCTCTCTTGTGGTAAACTGGAGGATATAATATACCCTCTTATTAACACCCTCTTGTACAATTTCACTCCCACGTAAAACTTTTTAAGAGGTCCCTATGTGTCTTGGTTGTTTTAGTTTCCCCCGAATAACTGTGGTAAAGGTCCATTAAAACTAGAAACCTATTTATGTCATTATAAAACCCAATCTAGGGTATGGAACATGTTTATTAATATAACATTATTGGTGGTTGATGATCACAATGGAGAGAGGACTATGTATCTCCTTGAGACTAAACCTCTTCTTTTATACACTCTATTCAAGTTCTATTTTCCTATCTACATTTTTTTTTTCAAACCATAAAACATTAAATTGTTTCGATAGTTAATCTTATTGAGTTTTTTTTCTAAAATTATTATTGTTGACTGATTTCAAAATTTGATGCAACGTCATAATTTTTTTATTGAGAATTAATCAATATTTGAGGAAAATTTCAAACTCTCAAAATCTTTTAAAAATATGCTACTTTGGTTAAAAAGCCTATTTGATTTGAAATTGGGGGACTTTCAAATAAATAACTTTTAATATAAATTTTAATGGGAACTCAATTGACCCCCATATTGAGTGTCATACTCTGACAAAAATTTGGTATGAAAATAGTTTTTAATCTTCTATTTTCAAAGTTTTCAAAGATTTTTCAAATCTTTTAAACTGTTATTTTTGTTGTGTTTTAAAGATCTGGATATTTCTTTTAGTCTTAAATCATTATTTGTTTTAAAGAAAACTTATTCATTATTATTTGTTATGCATAATAAATTGTAAGGCTATTCTAACAAAACACTTCCTTTTTTCAATCAAACTAATTATTCATAGTGGAAAATTAAGTTGAAAATGAATTTAGAAATTATGGGATTTGAAATTTGGTCTTCCGTTATAGATGAATATAATATTTCAGATACTGCTCGAAATACTTATGATGACCCAAATAAGGAGGCTTATAATAATAAATGAAAATATATGAATTATTTATATTGTAATTTAGGAGATAAAGAATTAAATAGGATTTCTTTGGGCAAGGCAACCCACGAAATTTTGGATACCTTAGCTGTTTCACATGAATTATTCACTAATGTGAAGAAGATGATATTTAACACATATACTATTAAATATGATAACTTTAAGATGAAACCTGATGAACCTACCTCTATCATGTGTCTCATGTCAAATTAATTTTTAAATACTATGATCTCTCTGGGAAAGGAAGTGTCTTCTAAGGGAAAAATCATGCGAATTCTCAAATGTCTACCACACAGATAGAGGGGAACTTCAATGCCAATATGATAATAATGTTATATCAATAATTTTCCTATTAAATAGTTTATATTTAAGCTAATGATTTATAAGGAAGAATTAAAGGTCAACAAAGATGAGGATGATGAACCAAAGAGAAATTCAGTGGCATTAAAAACCACTACTTCTAAAAAACAAAGAAAATGAAAGGATATAAAATCATTCTGAGAGTACAAGTAATCAAGATTCTATATCTGACAGTGAAGATTAAATGTATGAATTAGACAAAAGGTTTAAAAACTTTTATAGAAAGAAGAAGTTTTTCAGGAAGCCCAATTGTAAAGGAAAATACAACTTTAAGGGAAATTGGAAAAAAGACTGGTAGAATAATGAAAATAAAAATTAAATAGTCTACTATGAATGTAAAAGAAGAGGTCAGGTAAAGGCTTTATGTCTTAAGATAATATAAAAGAAAAAATATGAGGACAAAGATAGGAATTACAAGAAGGAAATGAAGTATAATTGGAGTTATTCTGAGGATATCTCCAGTGACTCAGAGTCATCACCTGATGAAGAGGCTAATAAATTCAACATGTGTTTCATAAAAAACATTTGAGGTAAACCATTAGTCTCATGTACACAATTCAAATTATTCTAGAGATGAATATGATTATAAAAACAATACAAATTAAGAAATGTTTCAATACTGCCAAATGATTAAAGATACATGCAATGTGTTAAAAGATAAATATAAAATTTCTAAGAAACATCATTCTCTCACCAATAATATAAAATTTAAATTTAAAGTAGAGAAATAAAAAAGTACCAATTACTTAAGGAGAACAATGAACTAAAATTATAAAATGAACAATTGAAAAAGGATTTAGAAAATTTTACTAAGGGAAAGAAAAATATAAAACAATTTCTTGGTAAAAGTAGATCTTCGTTATAATACTGGTATAGGATACCAACCTAGATAAAGGAACCTAGCTAAAAATCATTTCACAACCAAATATGGAGAAACATTTTTTCTATACAAAACTGATAATTTTTTTCTAGTTTTAAAACATGAAAACCTTAACTACTATATGCAGTTTTATTAGACTAAATAGTGTTTATTTTCCGATTACTTTACAAACTACTTATAGGAGACCCATGAAGCATGTATGGGTTCCCAAATAATTAATTACTAATATTAATGTACCCAAGAAAGTCTGGGTACTTAAATATTCTCTTGTTTGATATTTTTGTTGGAAAGTTGTTTGAAGAGATCCTTTAGAATAAATGGTACTTGGATAGTGGATGTTCTAGAAACATGATAAGAGATTATTCATGCTCCAGGAATCACATAAATATTGATGGTGGGTATGTCACTTTTGGTGAAAATTCTATTGGAATAATAATATGAATTCTCTAAATTTGTAACTCTAATTCAATTTTAATTTCCAAAGTAATTTTTGATGATGGATTAATGTAAAATATTCTTTGTATCTCTAAGTTGCGCGATGATGTTTTTAATGTTAATTTTTAAAATGACTAACACAATGTTTTTAATTCTAGAAATGAATTAGTATGTACTACCTTTATAAATGAAAATGTGTATACTGTAAATTTGGATTCTTTAATTTCTCAAAATTATTCTTATTTCAGTGCTTTTCACAAAGATTATTGGCTCTATCATAAGATACAAGGAAATTTTAATTTTCACTCACTTAGGATGCATACAAGGAAAATCTGATTCAATGATATACCTAGACTATAAAGTTTTAAATAATAATGTCTGAAATCCTTTTAAAAAAACAAAACAACACACAACATCTTTGCAACCAATGAAATATTTTTCATATTTTCAACCACTTGAGTTGGTTCACATGGATTTGTTTGGACCATCTATTGTTTCAAGTCATAATGGAAATCACTATGTTTATGTTCTAGTAGATGAATAATATAGATATATTTCTAGTTTTATTATTTCTCACAAAAATGATGATTTCTACCTTTTCACTAAGTATGCTAGAACATTAGAAAACCTAAGTGGTCTTAGGATTTAAACCTTAAGGAGTGACCACGTCTGTGAGTTTGAAAACAAAGATTTTGAATATTTTTTCTCACAAAATATCTATAGTCATAACTTGTCAGCTGCTAGGACACCCCAACAGAATGTTATTGTAGAAGGAAGAAATAGGACCTTATAAGAAATAGCCTAAACAATGCTTAATGAATATGATTAACATATCTATTTTTGGGTCAAAGTTGTCAATATAGATTGTTACAAAATTAAAAAGTATTAATCAAACCTATTCTAAAACAAATATCTTATGAGTTATGGAACAATAGGAAACCCAAAGATGGCTACTTTAATGTTTTAGGTTGCAATGTTTATATTCTAAAAACTAAGGATAATCTTAAAAATTTTTCCTCCAAAAGGGATGAAGGTATCTTTCTAGGCTACCCAATATCTAGAAATGCTTATAGAGTCTTTAATAAAATATCCAAGTGTTTGGAAGAATCTGTAAATATAAAATTTGATGAAACAAACCCACATGAACCCAAGACCTCCCGAAAAACATTGAGGATGGTGTTTTCAATCTGGACGTAACTATGAAATCTTATGATCCTACTATTAAGAAACCTGTTAAATCATCCAGTTCTAGAAATTCTCCAGACTCTAGTCACAATGAACACAAACCTGTTGAAGAGGATAAAATTACCATCCCTTCTTTTTCTAGTCCTATAAGAACACTTAAGAACCATCTTTTAGATTTTGTAGTTAGATACCTAGAAAAAGGAACTCAAACTAATTCTTCTCTTAGAAACTAGGTTGAACATCAAGCGTTTTTCTCACAACTTGAACCTAATAACATCAATGATGCAATCAATGATGAATATTGTGTAATTCTTATGCAAGAAAAATAGAATCAGTTTAGAAGAAATAACGTTTGTAAAATTGTGGACAGACCTATGGAAACCGTTAATATAGGCACTAGATGGGTATTTAGAAATAAATTAGAAGAAGTTGGTACTACTATAATAAATAATGTTAGATTTTTTGCCCAAGAATATGGTCAAGAGGAAGGCATTTTCTATGAAGAAACTTTTGCAATAGTTTCTAGACTTAAAGCCATTAGAATCTTTCTAGCATATGCAACACATCTAAATTTCAAGAAATATCAAACGGATGTCACGAGTGCATTCCAAAATGGGTATACAATTGAGGATATTTTTATTGAAAACCCCCCAGGTTTTACAATCCATCATTTTCCAAATCATTTTATAAGTTAACAAAATATTTATATGGTTTAAAATAGGCTCTAAGACCTTGGTATGATAAAATTATTACTTTTCTTATTTCAAAAGATTTAACAAAAGGTATAGAAGATCCTACTATTTTTTGAAAATAATTTCTAAAGATGTGTTTGTAGTACTAATCTATATTGATTATATTATTTTTGGATCTCCAAGAAATTATTTATGTGTTTATTTTTCAGAAATGATGCAAAATGAGTTTGAAATGAGTTTAATGGGTGACCTCAAATTCTTTTTGGGATTTAAAATCATTCAAAATAAAGAAGAATATATTGTAAATCAATGTAAATTTTCTAAAGATATTCTAAAAAGTTTGGTTTGGAAAGAATTAAAATTAGTGAAAATCTTATGAGTATCACCTGTAAATTGGATCTTAATGAAAATGGAAAATCAGATGATCAAACCAATTATTGAGGTACGATTAGAAGTATTATTTACTTGACTGCTAGCCGACCTGATATTATTTTTAGTGTATGTATGTTTTCTCATTTTCATGAAAATACTAAATAATCTATTTTAACTAATGTTTAAATAATTTTCAAATACCTCAAACATACAAACAAATTAGGGCTATTCTATCCTAAATGACTATAGTTTGACATAGATAGTTATTATAATGATGATTTTTGTTGTTTCAGGTTATATAGAAGGAGAACCTCTAGAAAAAGTTGCTTTTTTTCAAGTCACTAGTATCATGGTGTAGTAAGAATCAAAATTATTTTTCATTATCTACTACCGAAGCTGAATACATAGTGGCTGGTAGCTGTTTTGCTATGTTTTTGTAGATGAAACAAACTTTACTAGACTATGGATATCAATTTATACATTTCCATATAAACTGTGATAACACAAGTTCTATTAACATATCAAATAATCATTTTTCTTGCTTAAGAACAAAACATATTGATGTAAGACATAAATTTTTGAGATACCGTTATCAAAAAGGTGATATTACTTTAATATTAATTGGCACAAAACATCATCATGATAATATCATTAATAAGACATTATGTTCTAAAAGAATAAGTTACATCATACATGAATTGGGAATGATCAACATCGAGTAACTGTTTTATGTTTCATCATTTTATGTCTCACCATTTGATGTATCACCAATTTAGGTCTCATAATTTGATGTACCACCGTTTTTTGTCTCACCATTTTCAGTCTCACCATTTGACATCTCATCGTTTGATATATGAAAACTGATAGCTCATCATCTAAACTCACTATTTGGACCCAGCTATATATATTTATAAATATTTTAGCATCACTATTTTGAATATATTATTTGAAATTTTCTACGACATTTTTGATTTGCAACTCTTCAAATGTCTGAAATGGAATGTTTGAAGTGTCATTGTTGGTCAACTCCATAGAAACTCCAATCTTCAATGAAATTGAAAAAGGCACTGATCAAAATTCCTGAGAAACCTATAAACCCTGGTATCATAGATCATGCAGTCGTTCCTGAAAAAAAAAAGTTTGTACGAAGTGGATTCATTCAAGTAAGTTATTTTTTTTAATGTTTTGGAAGAGTAGGGATGGATAGAATGGTTTACAAATGAAAACAGACCCATATATTCGAAGCTTGTTTTTGAGTTTTACTAGTTTTGGAGGATCATCAAAGATACCCTACTCTATCAAGTGATATTTTTAGCATATAAGAGGTTTTGGGGGATTTTACAGGAAACAAAAAGAACCGAATACGAATTGAAACTAAGTTGGATAGAGAAACTAGGTTGCTGTTCAAGTTCATTCAACACCAAATCTATCCATGGAAAGTTAACTTTTCTACTCCAAAAATTACAAGATGAATTCTTGTTGCGTATATTAAAGAATGGTCCTAAGATAAATCTGTACAAGTATCTTATTCTTCATATGTGTGACATGATCAAGACTTCCTCCAAGTACACTTCCCTATTCTATTCATGATTCATCTCTATAATGTTGCAATCCAAATAACAGGTAACAAAAGATGAGGAAACTATTGTGGACTGTGAATTTTGTTTATCTAAGAAAATATGAAAATGAATCAAAATTAGTTGGAATCCATTAAAGAAGAAATGAGTTGTAGATAATAAAAAGTTGTATGAGGATTATAATCTGGTTGACCATTCCTCAAGACCTAAGGATATCAAGGAACCTATATTAGAATAATATTAAATAGTAGAATATTTATATAAAGGAGGGGAAGATAATTCAAAGAAAAAGTATAATATTTATGAAGGAAATAGTGAAGATAATTCAACTCATGGTGATGATGCTGATAAGGAAGGAACAGATTTGGAATAAGTTGTTTAGAATGAAAAGAAGACATAAATAAAATCTTTTTTTTAGAAAAATCTAATAGAAGAGGAAAATAAAAAAATAGCTAAGTGATGAAATCCATGAAAGGTATGTCTCTTTACCTACTAGAACAAGTTTTTAAAAAGATGATCAGTTAAAGTAGATGTGGCTGAGGCTGAGAGGAACCAATAGATAATAGAGGATGTGGAAAGATTTCACATGATGGAGTCACTTATTTATCCAAGGGAATCATCACTTGAGTGGGAGTAATGCCCATGTTTGGAAAGGATTAATGTTCCAAATCATATTGATTCAAGTTTAGTGGATACCTTGTAATGTTTTTAATCTTTTTTTATGTTCATTATTCTAATATGTACTTGGTTAGAGAAATGGACCTCTCAACTGTGTTTCAAATCAAACCTTTCACATCCAAAGAAGTGGGCTCTTATAAGGCCACAGCCTTAAACCTTACTTAATATTGAATTAAATGAATAATTCACATTTAGGATCTTTTCATGGTTTAGAGTTTTAGAGAATTAGCACATAACTATTAAATCTCAAAAGATTACAAAGTAGACACTTCTACTTAGTTTCCATAAAATAACAACTCCTAAAAAGAAACATGTCTAGTTATATGTTTTAGATAGCATGACTTTCCCTGGATCCCGTCCTTGACCCTATTCCACATTAAGTCCTGTGAAAAACATTTCAAAAAAACTTGGGGTGAGCATAAAAACTCAGTAAGGGATACACAAAGAATGAAAACTGTTAGTTTTTCAAAACAACAAGTAAACCATGTATACTTTATCAAAGTAATACATTTAACCTTTATGAAGTATTAAAAACTCTTCACTGAATAAAAGATCATTACTTAGCCTTTTTTAACCAAAAATATCACCATAAAACCCATATAAAGAACACATAACATATAAAGGTAACTTGGGACAAAAACATACTTAAATAGAATAAACATATTGTCGACTTCCACACATATCACTTAATGGAATAGCCATAGGGCCGACTCCCATACCCAATGCATTTGAGGTTATAACGTAACCACCCATCCTGGTATTCACAGCACCACCTGTAATATGGTTTATCACGTAACCACCCGTCAAATGTTCAAATACCATTATAAAATCATAAGACACAAAACAGATATAATGGAAGGAAAACATTTCCGCATTTCGATCAGAATATATCACTTAAATATATTGACATAACAAATCCATTATAAAAACCATTTTCAATACCAAAATAAAAGAAAATTAAAACTTGGTATTTAAAAACGTTATGGCTTGTAGAGGAATCCAAAACTCAAATAATGGTCACAGCGGCAGAGAAGTCATTGTCGCCGCATACGTACAACAAAAAGACATTACCTTTTGTCGTTTAGTAAAAACGCTTCATATAAAAAGATTCCTTTTCAAGAAAAGTCAAAGTCAAAGAGGTTTATACACTGTATAAAAGAAAGTTGTGTATAAAACAAAGTATGCCTCAATGAAAGGAGATTGAGGCGAAATCCCTTACCTCGTGTCCGATGTGACTCGATTTCTATTTAATCTCCTGAATAATAAACCAAAGTTAATTTCTGATGGCTTAAGAACCTTTTTCAATCTTATTATTCCTTTTATATCACTTATTTCCATGTTATAAACATTATGTAATCATTTATGTTAATAATGTTTGTTTTGTCGATATTTGGTTCTTAAGTCGAAAGTGGACTTCATAGAATTACATGTTGTTCATGTGGTCAAAGGTTCATTATATCCAGAATGATATTCATGATTTGGATATCATATATATCATATATATCCAGCATATACAGGTATTTATAATAGTATATAACATTTAGAGGTAAGAAATGAAATGCACTGTTCATAGAGACGGTAAGTCGTACGTACACATGAACACTACTTTCATTTCTATTTCATATTTAATGGAGTGAAATAATAATGATATAAAGGTATATTATAATTTCAGTATAATATCATATATAATATCATTTACTCAATCCTTCATATGTCCCACGTATGGAATTAACGAATCAAATCACTTTGAGGGGGCGGTAGTCTGCACTTCCTAAAATGAAATTATCGTGTTTACCCATAATGGAAACCATAAAGGTATACCAAAAATGAAAAATACAGAAGCATAAGGAAAACATAAACATAATATATATCATATATAAATAGACTGACATCTTAATGTACACCATTAAATGTGTTAAAAGAAGATTGAACAATCATCATTTCATGAGGCATAAATTCTCCAACCACAGAAACAGTATCTTCTTTAACCATTAGATGGAGGTGTTTGCCAGTGTAGCTCGAATCCTTCACATAAAAACATCCTAGAATATTGAATATACTGGTTTTGTTACAAAATAAAGGAATAAAAAGTGTTTAGAGGGTTATAGAAGCAAAATTAAACAAAAGAACACAAGTGAAGACATTACCTTAAAATCGAGTAACTCTTCTTGGTTTGAACCAAAAGGGTTCCTTGAAGAGATTTATGACCAAGTTAAGGCTTCAATGATGAGGAGAGGGCTGCAGAGAGATAAAATGAGCCAATCTTGGCCTAACTAAAAGGCTTGAGAGGTGTGGGTAAGGAGGTAGATGTGGGGGCCTTTTATAAGAGGAGAGGAGGGGCACTCTTGGAAAGGTAAGAAAAGATACTTTATTATAAAATGATTTTCGGATAAAAAAGGTCCCACAATTATAAAATTCTAGTATAAGGTGATAAGGGTTCTAAATCCACTCATACAATAGGTTTTTGACAAGTGTAGGTCTTATATTTTACATTATCATTTCATTTTATTTAAATTGTTAAATAATGAGGTAATCACTGCATCATCATGGTGTCATAAATAATTTAATTTATATAATGTATAAAAATTATAAAAAAATATCATGATGTAGGAAATATTTTTATATTTCCAATTAATATTTATAGTCAAAATTATGCCTTGTATAACTACATGTAAAAAAAATTTTAGTAAAAAAATACATGTTTGTGACATTTTTATTTTAACTTCAAATAAAAAGTTATTAATGTCATTTTCCTACCAAAATGGCTCCATGGGGTCCCCAAGTTGACCCATGGATTTTATTGGTCGGCCATGACACATCCAGTAAGGGTATAACATGTTTCTAGGTCATTTCATATTATTAAAACATTATTTTTACCTTAAATTACACTAATTAGCTCTAATCGCGATTAATAAACTTATAAGTTAATATTCACCAAAAATTATTTTAATCCCATTGAAAAACATTTTACTTATTAATGACAACCATGTATGTAGGAATTTTGAAAATCAAATCACAGAGTTGGTAAAGTTTCATTTAAACGAAAAATCAGTTTTTTTACTCCCACTTAGTGGTTTAACTATTCATCAAAAATTGATGTTTTTTCAGAAAAAAACCAAAAATTTGCCCTAATCTATATTTGATATTCCAAATTCAAAAATGCTGTATATTTTACAAAAATTCAAAACATATAAGTTGCATTAATTAATTTAATAATTAATTCCTGTTGTCAAAACAAACAGTGTGTTTTTAAGAAACAATATATATCAAAAGATTGACACTAGTTTAAGTCCAAATTCAAAGTGAAATTAATTCCAATGACCACCATTAGATTAAATGGTAAAAATATATTCTAATTGAACTTTAAAACCAATTCAAAAGATAATCTAATCATATTAACAAATTATATTAAAAAGTGGTTTTGAATTAAAATACAACATTTTTTCACTATTCATTAAAAAAATGATCTTTATCGGAAAAATATGAAAATTTTACACAAAGTAAATTTTGATTTCCCGATTCTAAAGAAGAATTATATTTGGTCCAATATCATGTATATTAGTGACCAAAAATATATTTATAGACGGTTCTCCATCAAAAGGCGATAAGTCGACCTTTAATGAATGTTAGAGTATCTATGCCTAAAATTGAATTCTATATTTTAAGCCTTTATCTTTTATTGGATAAATGTAAAAACATTTAGAAAACATATATAATAATATTTTAGTTATTTCTATTCATTCCCGCCAATAAAACGGCTATGTGTTAACTACCATTTAAAATAATATTATTTTATTACTAGTGTGCAACATAAGACTTCAAAGAAAATCGTTGTTGCGTATCAGGCACGCTATCGAACAAAGAAACCCCTTTAAAGTAAAATTAATATTTAATTTGAAAATATTAATAAATATGAAAATTTATTATGCTTTATTTACCTGGGATGTTACATCCTTCCCCCCTTTTGGGAATTGCATCCTCGCAATTTTATTCACTTATCAAAATAAGTGGGGGTATTTATCCCTCATAGAATTTTCAGATTCCCACATTGCCTCTTCAACCATATGGTTTTTCCATAAAACCATTACCCTATGAATTACCTTATTCTGCAACACTTTCTCTCTATGGTCAAGAATCTGGACTAGTTTTTCTTCATAAGAGAGATTCTCTTCCAACTGAACTACCTCTGGGCTCAAAAAATGAGATGGATCTGGCATATACTTTCTCAACATCGAAACATGAAAAACATTTTGTACCTGAGATAAACTCGGAGGTAATGCCACCCTATATGCAACTGATCCAACTTTCTCCAGAATTTCATATGGTCCAATGAACCTTGGACTCAGCTTTCCCTTCTTACCAAATCACATGACACTTTTCCATGGTGAAACTTTGAGAAAAACATGATCACCTACCTCGAATAATAGATCCTTCCTCCAGTTATCCGCATAACTTTTCTATCTGCTCTGAGCTGTTTTCATGTGTTTCTGAATCAATTGAACTTTTTCTGCCATCTCTTCTACCAATTCTGGTCCTATCAGCTTCCTTTCACCTATATCATCCCAAAAATCCAGAGTTTGACACTGCTTCCCATATAATGCTTCAAACAGAGCCATCTGTATACTGGAATGAAAACTGTTATTATATGAAAACTCAACCAAATAAAGATGTTGGTCCCAAATTCCTTGATATTACATAGAGAAAGCACGTAGCATATCCTCCAAGGTCTAAATTTTTCGTTCTGACTGTCCATCTGACTGCGGATGAAAATCTGTACTAAAATTTAATTGAGTACCTAATTACTTCTGAAGGCCTTTCCAAAAGTTTGAAGTAAACCTAGGATCATGATCAGATACCATGGAGAATGGAACTCCATGCAACCTGACTATCTCTTTAAGATACAACCGAGCAAGTTGATCTAGAGAAAAAGTATCTCGAATAGGAAGGAAATGATCAGATTTAGTCAATCGATTAACAATATCCCAGATTTCATTATTACCTCGAGATATCCTCGGTAATCCCATAACAAAGTCCATGGATATATTTTCCCATTTTCAATATTGCACCGGTAATGACTGCAGCATCCCAATCTATAACTTTCGTTCTTCTTTAACCTGCTGACAAGTCAAACACTTCACAGTAAAATCAGCAATATCTCTTTTCATTCCACCCCACCAGTAATACTCTCACAGATCTCTGTACATCTTAGTAGTGCCAGGATGAACTAAAAACGAGGAACTATGAGACTCACATAACAACTCACCCTTCAATTGTGAATCACAAGGCACACATAATCTCTTCCCAAACCTGAATAAACAATCATTATCAATGTTAAACTTAGGAAACTTACCCTTCTAAACTAGATCTACCTTTTTCTGCAATCCACTGTCTTTCTTCTGCGCTTGCTTATTTCTTTTTGATAGGGATGATCTCACTGACACCTGAAACAAAACAGAAGAACTTCATACACCAACAACTTCTATGCCAACGTTCATCAAATCAAAAACCAAAGGATCTCATTCCAAACGTATCATGGTTAATGAAGCATTGCTTTTTCGATTTTATTTTCCCGGATGGTAATGAATGGTACAATCATAATCCTTGATTAATTCTAGTCATCTTCTCTGTCTCATGTTAAATTATTTCTGAGTAAATATATACTTTAAATTTTTTTGATCAGTATATATTTCACACTTTACTCCATACAAATGATGCCTCCAAATTTTTAAAGCAAAAGCAACAGTAGCTAAGTCCAAATCATGTGTAGGGTAATTTACCTCCTGAGTTTTCAACTGACGTGAAGAATAAGAAATTACCTGATCATTCTTTATTAGGACGCAACCAAGTCCTTTCAATGAAGCATCAATGTAGATAAAAAACTCACCATTCCTCGAAGGAAGTTCCAAAACTGGAGCATTCACCAATCTTCTTTTCAACTCCTGAAAACAATCATCACATTCTTTTGTCCAGATAAAGTTAACACCTTTCCGAGTTAGCTTAGTCATTGGACTAGATAACCGTGAAAAATTTTCAACAAACCTTCTGTAGTAACCTGCAAAACCAAGAAAACTATGGATCTTGATTACATTTTTGGGTCTTGGCCATTATTCAACAACTTTTGTTTTAGTAGGATGAACAATTATGCCATTTTTTGAAATAATGTGACCAAGGAAAGAAATTTGTTGAAACCAAAACTCACACTTGCCGAATTTTCCATACAGTTTCTTTTCTTTTAAGGTTTTCAAGATAACCCTTAAATGACTTTCATGCTCCTCTTTACTTTTAGAAAACACCAAAATATCATCAATTAAAACAACCACAAACTTATCCAAGAACTCATGGAAAATTCAATTCATAAGGTCCATGAATACAGTAGGTTCATTGGTTAACCCAAAAGGCATAACTACAAATTCATAATGGCCATATCTAGTACAGAACGTAGTATTCAGAACATCTGCTTCTTTTACTTTCAACTGATGGTACCCTGACCTCAAGTCAATCTTCGAAAAATACTGAGCTCCCTAGAGCTGATCAAACAAATCATCGATATGAGGCAAAGGATACTTGTTCTTAACAGTAATGTTATTGAAGGCTCTATAATCAATGCAAAGTCTCATTGAAACATCTTTATTTTTAACAAACAAGACAGGAGAACCCCATGGTGATGTGCTAGGTCGAATGAAACCTTTATCTAGTAACTCCTGCAATTTCGTATTTAACTCTAAACGTTCAACCTGAGCCATTCGATAAGGGGTTTTTGAAATTGGCTTAGAATCAGGAACTAAGTCGATAGTAAATTTAACTTCTCGATCATGAATGATACCAGGAAACTCATCAGGAAAAACATCAAGATACTCATTTACCACTGGAACATCATTAATCTGAATAGTTCCTTTATTTTCAATAACATGTGCAAGGTAACATTCATTTCCTTCTTTTACTAGTTTCTCAATTTCCTGATATGTTATCAAAATCAAGTTTTCATTGTTGTACACAAACTGAAAATCTTTCTGAAAAGAAACCATTTTAGATTTGCAGTCAATCTTAGCATGATAAACACAAAGCCAATCTATGCCTAAAATAACATCAAACTCTACTAGAGGCAAAACAATAAGGTTTGCAGGTAGATTCTTTCCGCACACAAGGATACGAAGGTTCTTATAATTTCTTTTTGTCTCAATGTTCCCTTCGTGTGTTTTTACCATAAGTTCAGGATTCATATCTTGAGATGGAATTTCCAATTTACTAGAAAACTTCTCAGAAATGAAAGAATGTGTAGACCCTGAATCAAACAACACATTGGAATAATCTGAACAAACAAACAATGTACCTGATACTACTTCATTTGATGGCCCAACATCCTCTGAAGTAGTTGTAAAGGATTTCACCACCCCTTTCTGCTTGTAGTCTGGTTGCTTTCCACCAGTTGAGTTCTTCTTTAGACACCCATTTTCATAATGACCCATTTCATTACACTTAAAACATCTTACCGTTGGCTTTTCATTGCATGCTTGATCATCTTCCTTACAGTTACGAGCAATATGACCAGACTTACCACACTGAAAGCACTTTCCATACTTGGATAAACATCTTCCAGGATTCATTTTACCACACTTATCACATGATGGATATTTGGTTATCTTACCACCTTGCTTCTTTGATGAATTCTTCCCTTCTGCCTGCCAACTGGACCTTTTAATCTGTTGTTTTTCAAAGAACACTTGATCATCGGCAAACTCCATTTCCACCTTCTCCGCACATTGAACAAGTTTTTAATAACTTTTGATCTCACGAGAAGCTAAATACCTTTGATACATTGGCTTTAACCCTGAGTAAAAACGGTTGATTTTAATATCAAGATCTCAGATAAAATTTGGAGTATACCTTTCCAGTTGAGTGAACTTTTCTTCATAAGCAGCCACTGATTCATCCTCTTTCCTCAATTCTAGGAATTGTTTTCCATCCTAATAGGAACCACCGTAGGAAAATATTTCTCAAGAAACATACCTTTGAATTCTTCCCAGTGAAGATCATTAATATCATCACTATCCCTGATATTTTTCACCATCGACCACCACTGATCAGCTTCACCTTCAAAACGGTAAACAGTAAGACTAACCTTTTGATGTTCTGAACACCCCATGACATCAAAAATCTTCTCCAGTGCTTTAATCCACCCTTCAGCTAGCACAGGGTCAGATGATCCTCTGAATGATGGGGGATGTTTCCTCATGAAATGTTCCACCACTAACATGTTCCTCTGCGGTTGATCTGGCTGATCTCATGAATGGATACCACCACCATTTATAGCCTGAGTCAACTGTGCCATAACTGCAACAAACTGTTCAGTTCCGATTCCAACCATCTCAGGTTTCTGATTTGGAAGGTTGTGTTCCACCTGATGTCGTCCCAACATAGCTACTTTGTTTCCTCTATGGAAAACCATTCTGAACACAGAAATATCTTAGGTGAAGCAACATGGCAATCTTTAAATGCTATATCATTTCAATCATACCATAAATTAACTTATTATTTAACAATTTTCTAACTCCTAAAGTTGTCTAAAATGACCTTTGATACCAAATATAAGGACCCAGCCTTAAACCTTACTTAATATTGAATTAAATAAATAATTCACATTGAGGATCTTTTCATGGTTTAGAGTTTTAGAGAATTAGGACATGACTATTACATCTCAAAAGATTAAAAAGTAGACACTTCTACTAAGTTTCCATAAAATAAAAACTCTTAAAAAGAAACATGTCTAGTTCCATGTTTTAGATAGCATGACTTTCCCTTGATCTCATCCTTGACCCTATTCCACATTAATTCCTCTGAGAAACATTTCAAAAAAACTTGGGGTGAGTTTAAAAAGCTCAGTAAGGGATACACAAAGAATGAAAACTGTTAGTTTTTCAAAACAACAAGTAAACCATGTATACTTTATCAAAGTGATACTTTTCACCTTTATGAAGTAGTAAAAACTCTTCACTGAATAAAATATCATTACTTACCCTTTTGTAACCAAAATATTACCATAAAGCCCATATAAAGAACACATAACATATAAAGGTAACTTGGGACATAAACATACTTAAATGGAATAACCATACAGTCGACTTCAACACATATAACTTAATAGAATAGCCATATGGCTGACTTACATACCTAATTCATTGGAGGTTATAACGTAACCACCCGTCCTGGTATTCACGGCACCACCCATCATATGGTTTATCACGTAACCACCCATCAAATGTCCAAGTACCATTATAAAATCATAAGACATAAAAAAATATAATGGAAGGAAAACATTTCCACATTTCGATCACAATATATCACTTAAATATATTGACATAACAAATCCATTACAAAAACCATTTTTGATACCAAAATGAAAGAAAAGTAAAACTTGGTATTTAAAAATGTTATGGCTTTTTGAGGAATCCGAAACTCAAATAATGGTCACGGTGACAGAGAATTCATTGTCGCCGCATACGTACGACAAAAAGACATTCCCTTTTTTCGTTTAGTAAAAATGGTTCATATAAAAAGATTCCTTTTGAATAAAATTAAAATTCAAAGGGGTTTATACACTGTATAAAAGAAAGTTGTGTATAAAACAAAGTATGCCTCAATGAAAGGAGATTGAGAGGAAGTCCCTTACCTTGTGTCCGATGTGACTCGATTGCTCTTTAATCTCCTGAATAATAAACCAAAGTTAATTTATACTTTCTTAAGAACCTTTTTCAATCTTATTATTCTTTTTATATCACTTATTTCCATGTTATAAACATTATGTAATCATTTATGTTAATAATGTTTGTTTTGTCGATATTTGGTTCTTAAGTCGAAAGTGGACTTCTTAAAATTACATGTTGTTCATGTGGTCAAAGGTTCATTATATCCAGAATTATATTCATGATTTGGATATCATATATATCATATATATCCAGTATATACATGTATTTATAATAGTATATAACATTTAGAGGTAAGAAATGAAATGCACCGTTCATGGTGACGGTAAGCCGTATGTACGCATGAACACTACTTTCATTTCTATGTCATATTTAATGGAGTGAAATCATAATTATATAAAGGTATATTATAATTTAATTATAATATCATATATAACATCATTAACTCCATCCTTTATACGTCCCACGTATGGCCTTAACGAATCAAAACACTTTGAGGGGGTGGTAGTCCGCATTTCCTAAAATGAAATTAGTGTTTCTACCCATAATGGAAACCATAAAGGTATACCACAAATGAAAAATAAAGAAGAATAAGGAAAACATAAACATAATATATATCATATATAAATATAGTGACATCTTAATGTCCGCCATTAAAGGTGTTAAAAGAAGATTGAACAGTCATCGTTTCGTGAGGCAGAAATTCACCAACCACAGAAACAGTATGTTCTTTAACCATTAGACGGAGGTGTGTGTATGTGTAGCTCGAACACTTCACATAAAAAAATCCTAGTATATTGAATATAATGGTTTTGTTACAAAATAAAGGAATAAAGAGAGTTTAGAGGGTTGGAGAAGCAAAATAAAATAAAAGAACAAAAGTGAAGACATTACCTTAAATTCGGGTAACTCTTCTTGGTTTGAACCAAAAGTGTTCCTTGAAGAGCTTTCTGCCCAAGGTAAGGCTTAAAGGATGATGAGAGGGATGTGGAGAGATAAAATGAGCAGATCTTGGCCAAACAAAAGGCTTGAGAGGTGTGGGTAAGGAGGTGGAGGTGGGGGCCTTTTATAAGTGGTGAGGAGGGGCACTCTTGGAATGTTAAGAAAAGATACTTTATTATTAAAAGGTTTTCGGATAAAAAAGGTACCACAATAATAAATTTAGAGGATAAGGTGATAAGGGTTCGAAATACACCCATCCAATAGGTTTTTGACAAGTGTAGGTCTTATATTTTAAATTATCGTTTCATTTTATTTAAATCGTAAAATAATGAGGTTATCGCTGCATCATCATGGTGTCATAAATATTTTAAATAATTTAATGTCTAAAAATTATAAAAAAATATCATGATGTAGGAAATATTTTTAGTTTTCTAATTAATATTTATAGTCAAAATTATGACTTGTATAACCCCATGTAAAAATTGTTTTAGTAAAAAAATACATGTTTGTGACATTTTTATTTTAACTTTAAATAAAAAGTTATTAATCTCATTTTACTACCAAAATGGCTCCATGGGTTCCCCAAGTTGACCCAGGGGTTGTCTTGGTCGGCCCCAACACATCCAATAAGGGTAGGACATGTGTCTAGGTCATTTCATATTATTAAAACATTATTTTTACCTTAAATTACACTAATTACCTCTAATCGCGATTAATAAACTTAAAAGTTACTATTCACCAAAAATTATTTTAATTCCATTGAACCACATTTTACTTCCTAATGAAAACCATGTATGTCAGAATTTCGAAAATCAAATCACAGAAGTGGTAAAGTTTCATTTAAACAAAAAAACAGTTTTTTTAATTGCCACTTAGTGGTTTCACTATTCATAAAAAATTGAAGTTTTTCAGAAGAAAACCAAAAATTTACTCTAAGATATATTTTATATTCCAAATTCAAAAATGTTATCTATTTTAAAAATTTAAAAAATATAAGTTGAATTAATTAATTTAAGAATTAATTCCCACTGTCAAAACAAACAGCGTGTTTTTAAGGAACAATATATATCAAAAGATTGACAGCAGTTTAAGTCCAAATTCAAAGTGAAATTAATTCCAATGACCACCATTGGATTAAATGGTAAAAATATATTCTAATTTCACTTGAAAACCAATTCAAAAGATAATCTAATCATATAAACAAATTATATTAAAAAAAGGTTTTGAATTAAAATACAACATTTTTTCACTATTCATTAAAAAATGAACTTTATTGGAAAAATACGAAAATTTTACACTAAGTAAATTTTGATGTCCCGATTCTAAAGAAGAATTATATTTGGTCCAATAGCATGTATAAGAGTGACCAAAAATATATTTATATACGGTTCTCCATTAAAAGGCGATAAGTTGACCTTTAGTGAATGTTAGAGTATCTATGCCTAAAATTGAATTCTTTATTTTAGGCCTTTATCCTTTATTGGATAAATGTAAAAGCATTTAAAAAACATATATAATCATATTTTAGTTATTTCTATTCATTATCTCCAATACAACGGATACATGTTAACTACTATTTAAAATAATATTATTATATTACTAGTGTGCAATATAAGATTTCAAAGAAACTCGTTGTTGCATATCGGGCACGCTATCGAACATAGAAACACATTTAAAGTAAAATTAATATTTAATTCGAAAATATTAATAAATATGAAAATGTATTATTCTTTATTTACCTGGGATGTTACAGCTCTCTTAAAAAACAAGTACATATTCTTTAACCTGCACAAGAAACTAAAAATTATATAAGTCAGGAGGATTTAAAATCTTTTGGAAATAATTTATTATCTAGTTTTAGGAAGATTATGAAGTCACAAAATTCTCTTGTGACTAACCATAGTGAATGGTATGTTGGAATGATTCACAAATATTAATCTAGAAAACTCAATCCAAAGTTATTAATGAGAATCAGGAAGCCAGGATTTCAAATAAACTGCTAAGTGATAAAGTGAAATCCCTAAGATCATTGGTTTGGGAGATTAGTATAGATGTGAAATATTCTCCTGCTTTAGATTCTATTGCTAGCCTAAGTGAGGGAGATGCTATAAATCTCTCAAACAAGTTTGAAACTTAGATTCAACCTAATTTTATTTCATTGGATGAGGAAGTGACCAAGAATAACACTAAATTAATAAATTAAATGTGGGCGCTTTTGTCTACAATCAATCGACTGATAAGTGAGAATAATGTATATTTAGAAACTATTATAAAATGGCATCACACTCACTCCTTAGATAATTTATCTCCATCTACTTCTTCTCAGACCCCTCAACCTTTGGATTATTACCTGATCAGACTTGTGGTTAGAGAATATATTTAGGCATTGTTTAGTGGCCCAAGTCAAAACATACTGAATAAGAAAGAAATGTATAATGATCATGTGTAATATATGATTAGGTTTTACTCAAAGACAACCACTGATTCTCAAGAAGAGATTTTAAAGAAGGTGGATTCCTATTTTTCAAAGATTTACACAAAGGAATAGGTGAAAAGTAATT
Organism: Viscum album; assembly: GCA_963277665.1. Taxonomy (NCBI): domain Eukaryota; kingdom Viridiplantae; phylum Streptophyta; class Magnoliopsida; order Santalales; family Viscaceae; genus Viscum; species Viscum album. The sequence continues at coordinate 1,973,897,231 of OY728151.1, forward strand.
TCAAATATATGTTGGAGAATCTTAAGCTACCATCAGTGACTCAAGATTTCATGGAGAAAGTGAAGCAATTAAAGGATTCTACTCCTACTCTTGAAATGTTTATAGAAAATAAGGATGATTTTGGGAGGGATATGGAGTATGGTGGAGATATCATCAAGGATTTCATAAATATGTTGAAGCCTTATCCACATCATCACATCACAACCATAGTTTCTCCTATGGTTTCTCCTCTCAGACCTTGCTCGATTCCATCTACTACTCCTTATTCCTCTGCATTTTTTTCTTCTATGAACATGACCCAGGCTTAGGTCCCGAGCCAAATCAGACCATTCATTACTGATCATCCTTTTCCTTGTTCTTTATCCAGACAAAGCCTTGCAAATATATTTTAAGGGATGCCTCTCCCTTCTCTATCTCTTAGCTCTGTCTCTTCCAGAACCACCACTTCTGCTCCTAGTACTTCTACACCTGATGTCTTTACCAAAGGAAAAGAGGTGGTGGGCTTATAGCTCAACTGATTCAATTATTTTTGATAGGTACGTGATGTACTTTTTTTCCTTTTACTGTATTGATTTTTTTCACTAACATTTTATCTCTCTTTTATTCAATGAAATGTGCTCTCTTTTATTAACTTGTTTATGGCTTTTAATTTTTCTTCTTTGTATTCTTTTTCCTATTTTCTTTTTGATAATACCAAAATGGGGAGAACTCAGATATGAAATTTTCCTTTAATTCCATTAAAAATCTTTATGGTATTAAAGGAGAGAACTATGAAATGGTATCTATGATATATTTAATTGGGATATGTTTATGTCTTAATCTCAAATAATCTGTTTTATATGTTAAGAAAAATGTCGATCCTTTACTGTGACTAATAGGTATGGCTTGTAAATTCCATGATTTGTGATCATCAAAAAAGGAGATTTATGGAATCTTCTAGTTTTAGTTCTCACAAATCATGTTTAATCATGTTTCATTATGTTTTAATATGATTATGAATAATCTAAATATATTTTTTTAAGTATTATTTCATAAGAAATTTTCTAATATTCGGATAAGTATGAGTCATTGTTAAGGTGAACACACAGTCACCGGTTAGAGGACTCACAGTCACCGGTCGGAGGACTAAAAATCTCTGTTTAGTATGAAAATTGGTAAAAGTATGAGTCACAATTTTAGTAACATATGGGTTCAGAATGTTTAAAAAGGACTAAAAACCATTGTATAAAGACACCTATTTTAGAATATTCACAAAGGACCCAGCACTATTGATATAGACCAGACACTGTGTTACTGGTTTCATAATTCTCACAATGTTAGTGACACTGTTCCAGTGACACTGTTCCAGTGACACTGTTCCAGTGACAACATTCTAGTGACATAGTTCTAGAGTCACCATTCCAGTGAAACCATTCAAGTGACACCGTTTTAGTGACACTATTCTATGACACCCCTCTTGAGTCACCACTTTTGTGACACCATTACCGACTCAATAATTTCTTTTTAAATTAAATTCAACTTTATTTATAACATTCATATTAGAGTTATTAAATGAAAATGATATTATTAATGATGTTTTACAAAAATGTCAGTAGAAAGTACAAGTTACGAGGTGTGGAAATCATGCTCCCTGTCAGCTAAAAGAGAAGCACGTGAGATTAAATTTAAAATTTTTCATGCAAAGCAGATCATGAGGATGAATAGTGTAATACAAAAACAAGAAGTTGAGACATAATACGTCTTACTCTTGTGGTAAACAAGAGGATAAATTTATATGTGCCAAAGTGTGAACATCCCTACAGCAACAAACCTAGAAAATGAGATCTTCATAGAACAAATCCTTTTTCTGGAAAAAAGAACACACAGATTTCATAATACTACGTTTTTGGTGTCTGCTTCTAGAAAAGGACTAGAGCTTCACATTTTCTACATCAATTAAATCTAGAATCATCAAGACCAACACTAAGAGAATTATAATCCAATACATATCATTTATACTCTATTCTGTGCTGTTTTAATACTTTTTGAGAACAGTGTGTATCTGTATTGAAGACACACACTCTCTTTTGTCATAAACTGAAGGATACAAGATATTCTCTCATTACCACTATATTACACCATTTAACTCTCATGTACAACTGTGGAAAAGGTCCTTATGTGACCTGGTTATTGTAGTTTCTCACGAATATTTGTGCTAGAGGTGCAGTTAGACCTCAATATCTTTGTGTGTTGTTGTAAACCCCAATCCAGGGTGAAGATCATGTTTATTAATATAATTTTTTTTGTTTTAGGTGATCACCAAGTGGAGAGAAATAAGTATCTACTTGAGACTGAACCTTTTTTTTATCTTCTATGTTGATGTTTTGTTTTCATATCTATGTTTGTTTATTCATAACAGAAAACATTACATTGCATTGATAGTTAATCTTCGATTGTGTTTTTTTCTATAATTAGTTTTAGTAGACTGATTTCAAAAGTTGAAGTAACTTTATAAATTGCTTCAACTGATAATTGATCAATCATTTAGGAATCTTTTGAAACACTCAAATATTTTACAAATCTACTGCTTTGGTTAACTGGCTTGTTTGATTTGAAATTGGTGGACTTTTAAATAAATAAATTTTAATAGAAATTTTTATAGGAACTCAATTGACCCCCCTATTAAGTGTCCTACTCTGACCAACAATTGTAAATTACTTCATTCATTTTCAATGTTTCAATATTTTTAATCATTTAAAAATTATGGTTTTCAATGTCTTATTTTCATCCCTTGACAAAGATTTTTTATAGTAACAACATTGTTTTTTTAAATATATACTTGAGATTTATGCAAATTATCTTATAGTTTAGATTCCATTTTCCTCTCAAAAAAAATTTATTACCTTTAAAGTATGTTTCATGTAGTATACCCTAAATTCTCGTTTGAATTTATAGTTCACTCCTCACCTTTCTCATAAATGTTATTTCCTCCATCATCCATAATCTTTTATTGAAACTATTTTTCTCCTTCATGTAAATATTCTTTAATCTCGTGGTAGTATTCTATATCATTTTTAGGGTTGAATCAACCATATATCCATTACTATATAAATTTTAAATACCTTACAAATTTAATGGTGTTCAATAATAAAATTATTTATTTATTGAATGGGGAATTATTGGAAATTCTCATACTTGATTTTTCAAAATTGATAATTATTGATTATTTGTGAATATTGACTATGCATTGTTTCCTTTCATATAATGAATGAATTAGAAATAAATTATGAGGGGAGATACCCAAAATTATATTGTCTTTCAATGCATTTATAAGTGTTATGAGAGAAACATGTTTCAATATTTAGTGTGTCCCTTCCTATTTATTTATAATTTCTTGGATTGAGAACTTTATGGTTTCAATTATATTTCATGTCTTTTAATAAGGCCTTTATGGTAAGATTGATATTTTCAACATTTTTTATTCCAATACTAAGGGATTAGTTATTTATATCCACGTGTTTTTTAATATTTTCATGTTATACATAGATATATTATACTCATTGTTTTTTTCTTATGAAGTTATTTGATTTATATATTCCACCCATATTATTCATTCTTATTTATTCCATGGGATATTCTATTTAATTATAACCCTTTATAATCATTTTAGCTCAACCATATTTTATTTTTTTGTTTACCTTTGTTATGAAGAAGATTATTAAAGGTGATATATATATGGTTATCATGTGAGAATAATTTTGGGGTAGATATAGAAGAATTATTATAAAATGAGAAAACTATGTTTTAGTGATAAAAATACCCATTGGATGGGAAAGATATAGGTTTTTAGATAATTATTTTTCAAAGTCTCTAAAACTCTATATCAAACCCATGAACAATGACACATGTAAGGTCCGTGTAGCACCCATGATACCTCTATGAGAAAAATCACAAACATTTGACACCTAATAACTACCTAATTTTAAGTAATGTAATAAAAAACTCTAAATAAATTTGGAAGATGATGTAACTAAACTTAATTGGAGACTAATAATGTGTGTTCATCTACTCTCAACATCATCCTTACACTACATAAAATATTCCAATTTCCTGAGATGATTACACTATATTATAATATAATCATCCCTCAAATCCCTAACATTGAACAAAAAAATTAGAGGGAAATGTAAAAAGGAATAAATAAGGAAGGGGGATAGGATCATACCTATAAATCATCTTTGAAAATATTCAAGAACTATCTCTCATAATGTGGGAAGAGATAGATGTTGGTGGATTAGAGGATCAAGCCATGTGGACCTCCCTAATCCCCATTTTCATCTAAATAATTGGAAGGATGGACAAGAAAAGTAAAATCATCTCCTACTTTAATTTTTTTTTAAATGGTAATGGTAGGGCATGCCCTTGGTACCACGATGCAATTTTGTAGACTCGATTATTGTTATACTATGACAAAGGGGGTCATCAAGAAATTCCCCCTTCAATGGTTGCATTAAAACATAAAAGCATGGGTCACTACATGACTCCTATATCATGAAAACCCCCAAAAATCTTTGACCACCCACTGTAGTATAGTCGAGGGATCCAATATACACCACCTCTCCCCAAGGTTGAACCATAGAATACATGATGAGGTTATTCATGGTAAAAAATCCCTTGGATGTGGTATGTCACTTCCAACTCATGAAATAATCATTGTGAAATAGTGCAGGTTATGACATGATAATACCTTGTAGTTTCTCATCACAACACAACCTCTAGGGTGAGGCATGATACATTACACTTAGTAAAGAAAGACACCCCAATAACACAAGATGTGAATGTGTTTAACCACCACTATATAAAAAGACATCCCTGTAACATCACAATGACCCCCACAATGGCATGATACTATACAAATTCAACAAAATAGAACTAACAAATCCTTGAAACTTCACCTCAAACCATTGGGAAACATCAAAATGGAAAAGAACATGTAAAAAATGAACTTATAAAGATATATTAGCTCCATAATTGTAATTTGATTCCTGATTCATAAAACACCCCTTTTATATGAACCAAAAACAAAATTTCACCTAATTTAATAGGACCATAATGAAATTGGATGTTATATTTTAGATATAATCAATTATACTTAATAATGGAATATATTCCAAAGATATATTTCTATAGTTTATAGGTCCACTTCTTATATGTAGTCATCACCTTAAGTTAATTAATTCCCCAATAATGTTCATAAATTTAATAAACATGAAATTTTGTCAATTTTCGTCTCCTTTGTTCCTCTATTTATGGATAACATAATTAAATATTTGAGAACCTAGGAAGAACAAGAAAGTTATATCTGGAGAACCTTAAAGGAATTTCCTAAAAATAATATTTAAAATAAGATTTATATATATAACTTTTATATTTGATATGTAAAACTATTAATGTATATGATCTTTATGGTTGAGATATAAACAAATTTTATAAATGTATGGAAGATTATGTTTGGGAAAGTATCCTTGAATGTATTTTAGATAAATATTTTTATGAGACTTGTTGGATGTAACTGTGTATTCATTCAGGTATTTTCAAATATTTTTTCTCCTATAAAAGTCTTGAAATGAATGGATTTATGTTTTAGGTTTCTTTTTAGCATGAAATTATAATCTAGGATCTAGAAAAGAGATTATCCACTCCTTCTATATTGATTTTCCATTAGGTAAGTGAATTATTTGAGGTTTATTATGATTATTATTCAGTAGGAATTCTGTGTATACTCATACATTATTGTAATTTGGTATTTTAAAGTTCTAGGAAACATTAAGAACATAAAAACAATTTTTAGTCCCCTGAATTCAATAACTAGTGGAAGAGTATTATTTATATTTTTGGATGAATTATCTATTTTTGAGATATTTATGTTCTAAACCGACCACAAGATCATTGAATATATCATTTGATAGTGATATTTACATTTATGGTAGTATTAGTGTGTGGGATATTTGTGGTCATTTTATTTTGATCTCTTTTATGAACCTGGGTAAGGAAACATGGTAGTTAATTCCCCGAGTAGGGAAACCTAAATTCATAAGGTACATGAAACAAAAGAATAATTGGGACTACTATCCGTGACAGATAATATTCCCGTGGATATCATATAAGATTGATATGGGAAGTGTCTATTTCATATTGAGTGGAAATCATACATGGTGGAGAAGGTAAAACACTTCATGATATCAAATCATCATTACAACATAATTTGAGTATCACAAAATTGTTATAGGATATTTGATGTGTTTTTATGGTATTATCATTCATTCCAATATGTCTATGTGAGCCATGTGTTTTCAAAAATTATGTGAGAAAAATTTATGAGCGATTATCACTCTTCTAGGCAGACTATTTACCCAAGTGTATCAAAGATGTATCAAATAAGAAATTATATTATATGAGCATGGGAAAACTGAAAATTAGTTTTCCATCCAGATTCCTTACTTACCTATTATATATTATGGAACTCCAATGACTAAAAAATACTACATACACTACCATTATGAGAATATAAATGGGATACTAACACAAAGAATTGTGTAATTATCTCAAAAGGATTAAAAAATTACAATATATTGTTTGGGGGATCATATACCATTTGACTAATATGAATAATTTATCATCCATAAGAAAATATTATTATATTTATGATATTTGTAAATTATATATCGAAGATAGCATGGATCTTCATGGGATACTAGCATGCATAATAATTGATTGGGATGTGAGGTGCTTATATTGGTTCTGTAGGGGTTGTAGGGATCTTTGTGAAATTATGTAAATATGAGTATAACTTATTACCATCAGAAAAATAGCTAGTCTAAGTGGATTATTTAAATTATTTAAGATATATGTTGTCTATCAATATTATTTTATTTCATCAATATAGTATTACTGATCATTGGTATAGTTTTTTTCAATAACACCTATGAATATTCCCTTCATATAGATCCATTTACTTCCACTTATGGTAGGAATTATAATTCTCAATTATGCTTGATAGATATTATTTAATCATATTTGATTTGATTTAAATAAGTGAAATAGATGACTTAATGGGTGATGTTAATTGAAAAATGTTTTACCACTACATAAAGTTGGTGTAAATTATATGTCAATCAGAGAAAACGTACCATAGAATTTAAGTTTGGTGGTCATGTATTTTTTGGAGTTTTTCCATGATTGGGTCACTTATATATAGGAAAAAGTTGAAACAAACTTAACGATTCACTTGAATGTTTTATATTTTGATTTTATCATCAAAATAATATACAATATATCTATACCCCCTCAATTTAGTGTATTACATAACATATTCAATGTATCTCAACTAAGGATATATTACTTGTTTTACACATGTGATATGGTTTGAAGAAATTGAATTGGTGATTTATGGTTCCTATGTTGGGAAATTTATCTTCATTTTCAACTAGACTGATATATTTTTGTGGGAAAGTGTTTACTATGGTAAAGTTGCGATGAAAATACGGAGAAATTAGGATGTAACTTGGGAGTGGGTGGCTAAGGTAAAATCTATATAGCTGATAGAGTTCTTTTAAGAGGATATTTGATGCCTATTAGGGTTAAGAATCTAGATGTTGAGGAGTTTTTAATAAACTATGACATTTGGGTTAGTTTGTTTCCTTTCATTTTCATAAATTTAACTGTTAAAAATAAGAAAATATATTTTTACAAACGTTTAAAGGAAGATAGATGGATGTTGAGAGGAGGAAAAAATAGGGTTTTTGTAGGATTAACCCCAAGTTCCTTATGTTGTTGTATTGAGTACTTAATGGTATATAGTGTAGGTTTTATAGGATATTGGTTTATCTAATGGGTACCAAGTAGATACTAAAGTGGTTTTTTTTAATTATGGGAAAAATAGAAATTGTGATTGAAAATTTATAATCTATTTAACCCAAAAAATGGTATTTCATTCTCATTAGGAACCATGGAACCTCTAAAAATAATTTGGCTCGTTTATATCCTTCTTTATGTTATTATTCCTTTAGTATTATACTAGAAAATTTCAAAGACACTAAGAGATTGTTTCTTTAGTTATCCAAGGATGCAGTTCCCCCAACTTCCCTATTTTTCATACTATATAAGTGTAGTAGTCCATATACCTAATATATTTTCTCTTTGTTATGGTATTCGGCCACATTCTTTTGGTTTTCATTTAAAAATCGGTTTTAGTATCTTATAGTGTATGACCATAATATAATGACCAATCCACACTCAAACACATTTGAGGTAAGTAGACAAGTTGTGTGTGACCCCCAAATACAACCTCTAATGGTCCATAAATTTATCACTAGTATATATGGTATAAACACACATTATGGGTGTAATTACCCTAAAAAATTCCAGGAATAAAATAATAAACCTTCAGTAAACTAAAAATAATAGTATAAGGTAAAAATAAACCCATAATTCTTGTAATTTTATAGATAAAATAAGGTCTCCAATTAAAATTCCAAAAGAAACAACTCATTGACTTTGAATCAACAAACACTATCCAAATCCACATAATGAGATAATAATTTCCAAAACGATAACAAACTCTTTGATATAAATATATAAAAAGACTATATATATTATTAGGGTGAGTATATAAGTATACTAAAAGGGATTCTCCCTATAAAATCAGTCAAAAATGTTTAATAAACATACTAATGGCTCAGTATCCAATTAATAAAAGTAAATTGTCAGTTGAACTGAGTCAACAACCACCCAACCTCACCAAGTATTTGTCACCATATTCAAAAAGAATTATCATCATTTAATAAACCAAACTCTCTCTATATATATATATATATAAACACCACACTAACTGCTCTGATGATATAGTCACTCTTATTCCCCAAGGACATTCAACCTAGCTCTACCATTCCTTCGATATCCATATATAACACATAACCATATATTAACCAAAACAAATAAAAAGTTTATATACTATGTACAACATTTAATCACCTCATCACTATATCATATCACATATCTATCTCATCCTATCATTTTTCATCACCATTGTTAATCATAACCATATGACATCAAAGAAAATATTATATATAGAATGGTGAGAGAGAGGAAGGGGCATCTATTGATCCATTTCATCTCAATGTTATATTTTAAAGGAATACACCTCAAAAGAAAACTTATATAGATGTCATTATTTTTATCTGAATTAGGTGATTGTGTGTAAGAAATAATAGAAAATTGAAATGATATAATATTTAAGAAGAGACTATCCTCGGTGTTAATTCTCAAAATCTATAACTCTACAACCAAAATCTAAACCCATTATTAACATGAACTAAATTTTTTGGGAAACCAACAAACATATATTTCCCACAAATCTCCACTACATTAACATTTCATTAAAAACTCTACATTATCAATTTATAGAAACATTACATTTCATAGGCTCATTTATTTATAGCTAAAATAATTTCACATTAGAACTTCAAAAATCAATATTTTCATTTCATTTTCAAAATAAAGATTATCCACTAAATCCTTTAATAATTTCTATCCAATAACCATGTATAATTTAATTATACTTTTCAATATTCAACCATATTTTTTGGAATCTACCACAAAAGCCACTATCACATCACTATTCCACCATAGAAAATCCCACAAGTATATCCTTATAAACCATATAAAACTAACAGAAGAAATGGTACCACCACTACCATAAAAAAGAACAAACACCACATCAAGAAAACCATCTCTAAAATAATATCCTATTTCCCCATATCCTTTTTTTCTACCAAACAAAAAATATTTGGAAATAACATAATTTGTTTTCACAGAACAAGGCTATATAACCACCATATGAAAGAAATATATTCAAAACATTAAGAATAAATTAGTTTCATAATAGTATATTATTATTTTAACATTTTTTTATAATAATACCAAATATAAATTCTAGTTTCCTTTCCATTTCTCTTTTTATCATATTTATGTTACATATATAATTCTATCATTATAAAAAAATCACAAATATAAATCAAATAACTATAGAATGAAAATCATAAGAAATATATTAATCATTCTCAAATAAAATATTACCATTAATTGATTAATGTTAATCCATTATCATATTTGGGTTAAATCTAAATCTTTTTACAAAGTATAAAATATTATGATAATTTAATATTTAACAACAAAATAATGAAAAGAGGATTTTGAATCCCATACGAAGATTTAATGTTTTGTTACCATTTCATAATAATGGGAGAGAAATAATAATTAAATGGAAAAAAGATTGAAACAATTCCAAAAAATACATATCCAATTGAAACAACCTTCAATACTTTGACTAAACATGGATAGATCCTAAAACTTCCTATTACCATATCCTAGAATAAGTGAAGAAAAAATAAATAATAAAATAGAAATTTAAAGAGAACCATAGATAAAAATATGATTGATCACACAGAAAAATATCCTTATATGAAAAAATGTATGAAGAAAGAGAGCCAATTATGAACCAATGGGTAGACATGGTTTTGTAGAGACAAAAGGAATCCAAAAAGTAGAATAGGGAGGCCTAGATTTCTAAAAAATCCATGGGACACAATCACAATGTGTTGAGAGGATGGCCACATCATGGTGAAAATTATTCATAGTGGTTCTAAGGGTTTTCAACTTTAAAAATGTATATATATCATAGTTGACGGCCATATTTTTTCCAATAATAAAAATAATTTTTTCTTTTACCGTTGAATAAAGGGTTTAGTTATTAACATTTTTTCCTCATGCATCAACTTGACCACTATACCACAATGAAGCATTGCTAACCCACCTCTCTATATTTACACTACCTCCACAATTCTACTTCTACATAAAGTTTCCATGCACATGACATACTATATTGTGGAACCAAAAAAACTATTATGGGATTTCCCATGGATTACAAATAATTCATCATGGTTTTACACCTAACAAAATGGGGCCCTCTATGAAAAAAACATCTTTATATCTTTTCCTAAAAATGAAATTTATGTCTCCCATAAAAACAATCAAAACATTATTAAACAAATAACCTACCATGCCCTCATATGAACTAAAATATTCATCATGGTATAGAGAAAACCACCATTCCTGTTTTGACCCCATAACTGTACTTTCTCATGTTTTCTCTATTTAACTACATTCAATATTATTAAAAAAACTGCCAAAAATATAAAAAAAACAATATCTATGATCTTGGAAAATTCAATCCTATATATAAGATACACCTTATGTCATTATCACAATTGAGAAATAAATAAAAAATGAAAACTGACCTTATGATACTGCCCAAACAACAACCTCACTATCATAAAGGCATTAAAGAAAATCAATATAAATAAATATAATTATATCAATATAAAATCAATATCAAAATTTCAGGAAAATAATATTCTAAAAACATCAGATACTAAGCATTTACCTTTGAATCACACTTCAATTTATATTCCTCTATGACACCATTCTTCCAAAAAAAACAAAGTAAATAAATTCCCATGTAGTACCCATTCTTTCAGATCTAGAATCTCAATGGGTTGCTTTATAAATGTTTCATCATCCTTAATATCCAAATATTCCCAATCAATTATATTAAAGTAATCATAATGATACCTCAATGTTATGGCACAAAAAATACATTGTGGCCTTGATCAATATATTAATGAAGAGCTAATTGTTATGCCCCCATACTGATATACTCCAACACCTCTAAAGGTATCACAAAGAATAAATATTAATCTAAAAAGAAAAGCTCCATTTCCCTTGATGTGGAAAAAATTGAATAAAAAGGGTCAAAGATATCAAAAATCATAAGACTCATCCTTTTCCCTTGTTAATATTTGTTATAGTCTTGAGAAAATTACATCAACTCAAAAATTACACGAGTCTTCTATTTCATTCTATAGAAAACATCATGACCTAGAATCACTAACTCTCCGTATTATGTCTAACACAATAGTGATTTATAAGGCCTACCAAAAAATTCTTACTATGAATCCATACCAATGGAGGTGTTAAAACTTTTATTTAATGTAAAATAAGAAAAGTAACATTCATTTCCTATGATCCTATAAAATCATGAACACATAAATACAATATACCTTTTGGAATCTTGATCATCCAATCCTTTTGACCATCCATCAATGTATTTAAGGGAGTGATAAGGAATTATCGAGATCCAAAATAACATTATAGAATATTTTATTACTCTATATATAAAATTTGGATCTTTATTAAAGATACCTAGACCACCATGATGTCGTAAAACCCCCACCATAAATAAAATCTCTAAAATTTATAGCACACTCAAGTCCATAATTAATATTAAATTAAATGAATTCATTAAATGATCCATAATCAACCATATAAAATCACATCCACCTAGAGCTTGAGAATATTTTATAATGAAATAAATTTATATTTCCACTCATTTCCATGAATGAAAATAAAATTGATGAAAAAAATAGTAGGAATTTTATTCTTGGATTCCACCCTCTAAAAAGAGAATCACTGAGAAACAAAATCTACCACTGACTTATTTATTTCTAGAAACCATAAATAACTGCTCAATAAATGGTAAATCATAGATATAACAAGATATAAAAAATAAGGGTGGGATATAAAACTCATTAAAAACACTTCTTATATCCTCAATAGAATAAATATATTCCTGTATAATAATACTTGATATTGACCATCCCAAATTCATCCCTGAATATAATTTACACAGAAAACGTAATCTATCCACACTTTCTCTTCAGGATTAACTATGTAAACTACTATATTTTACACAATAACAAAGATTAATCTCTTATATAATATAGGTAAGGTCAGTTTCATGCTTCCTTTGTACTAATATATAATGAAACAATATGTTCTCTTATCCTCTATGGTTCTCTAGACACTCGAGAAAAACTCCATGAAACTTTTTACACAGTATATTAGCCACCAAATTATCTTTCCTCAAAGTATGGATGATCTTGAAGTCAAAATATTGTAAAATATATATCATATTATGAAAAAATATATTGAAATTTAGATAGGAGAAGATATATCTTAGGATTTTTTACTCTATAAAGACCATATATTACTTTCTGATGAGATTATACAATCACAAATTCAATGAAATCACGAACTCTATAAACTCAATAATATGGTAGCATAATTATTCTAATGAGGGTGTAGCCTTTAAGACCCACAATATATCACACCATTTTTTCATTAGAAAATAACATGGACCTAGATAGAAAGCATCATAGAAGTCCCCAAACATGGCTCCCACATCTTGAAAGTATAGAATAATAGTAATGATCAACTTCACTTTCATGTAATCAAACACCCCTAGACACTAATCTATTTATAAAAACAGATGTTCCCTCAATGACAAGACTATTAAAGGGTATCAAATATGATATAATAGATATAATAATATATGTTAAAATCCTTCAATATAATGATTTTTTTGATCCTCTATAGTATTCTTGGGATGCACCCAAGAAACAAAAACCATGATCTTCAATGGATTGAAATCCAAAACATGAAGAGATATAAAAATATTAAGAAAATACAACTTGGACATAAAAAATTTATTCTTTGAAAACTTCCCATATAGTTAATATCATTGAAATAATATCTTTTTCCTTTATTATCATCTAATGATATCCATATAGTAGATAGATATTTGAGAACCAACTACATCTCCTTAATTGATTGAATATCAATATTTGGTAGAGGATATAAATTCTTTACTACCGCCTAAGTAAATTGAAAAAAAATCAATAAAGATTCAAAAAAAACCATCCACCTTCCTTGTGGGAAGCACTAGATAAATTTAAGGTAACACGATATGCTATATTATTTCCATTTATAATACATTTTCAAACTATTTATCATACTCTTGTAACATGTAAGGTTCCCCAATAATGATTCATATACATTTCCTTAGTCTTTAAATTTTAATCCAAACACTCTTATTGGAATATATCTAGTTGGATACTAATTTTTTTGTTGATATTGTCTAATGAAATTTTAGTAAGAGAATGATCTCAGGTTTTGGCAGATCTATCTTCAAAAGATGAATTTTATTGTTAAACAAAGAAAAAAATCGGTGTACCTACAATGTGATTATATCTGTATCGATTACAGTATTAATACATGATGGATATCACTAGAGAAAAAAATACTATCCCTATTTCTAGTAAAAAATCCATGGATATTTATTACCATAAAGAGGAACCGGAACCATCTAAAGGGGTTCTAACACCTTCTTGTGAAGTTGAATGGTGGTTTGATTTTAATAGATATTTTTTATATCTTGAATGTATCATGCACACTCCAAAAAAAAGAACCTATCCATTATGTAGCCTCTCTTCAATTAATATAGATAACTAGGGCACAACTTCCATATCATAGAGTTATTGCCTATATTTTTTAATATTTCATTTAATCCTTTTAATGAATATAATTTACACCTATATAGCTAAATGATTCAATATTATTGTATTATTGTCAAATAAACCATGTGGGGAGAGTAAACCAGATGCATGCATGAAATATCTTATATTTCAATCCCATAGTACTCTATGATATAAACTATAGTAGGCTAAGATATATACATATGAATGAATATATTTCCATCATATGATTCAGGGATATCATAAAATAAGGTATCCAATGTTTTTTCTCATTTTCTATAATCTCCCACTAGCACAAAATTCTATAAGGTATTGATGAAAAACATCACAACTCCATTTTGAACGCATCTGAAACACTTTTGGATAAAGTTTTTATAACCTTTTCATTTTAGGAAAAACACTATGTAAAAAACATAATCCTTTTCCAAATGCCTAAATTTGTGATCATGTGGGAATTATTAGTTCTAGAAAACATATGAGATGCCCACTTTATTTATGTAAGAAAATAACAGCCCCTAGCAAATTGTCAGTACTACTCAAGCTACTAAGGGGTCTAGTGCGATCTCCATCAAACATACTCATATATCTACATGAACATTTCAAGAACATGTTATATATTATAAATCATATTTATAAGTACATAATCCATTTTTTATGATATCTTATTGTCGTTGGTCATGGGAATATATCAATTTAATATAGTCCATCTCATACTTTATTCTCTTAAAAATACTGAACTAGTTGTTGAATACATCTGATGTCATTCATATAATAGAAGAGATCATCACATGTCTCTAATCTAAGTAAGAGAACATATCATATGTTATTCAACTAATCATGACCATGTATTTTCTTAGTCTAATTCAATGAGGTTCCAAATAAATTTCCTTGTCTTATGAGTGAAAAAAATACTATCTTGGTTGATCTCCAACTAATGAAACAATGTACAACAAACTTAAATTCCCCACATTTAGAAAAAACTAAAGTCTTATATGAGAAAGGTATCATGTTATGATGGTTTTATAATGGTTGTATTCTTTATATAATCATTTAAAAACGAATAATAATAAGCATACACCCATATTTATATTGATCACGTTATAACATTCATTGTAGTATAATATTGAGGGTTAGTTTAAATAATATGTTGCAACATTCTATTTCATGATTCCCCTACTCATTCCATTCATAACATATCATCAAAACCCATAATACTTCATGATTATAATTGTTTAGGGACAACTAAAATTCATACTATAAGTGGATATTGTCGTTATAATGTTCATGTAAAATAAATTGCAACACACATGAATGAGTGATAAAATAATATCTCATTTATCATAAAACCATGATACATTTATAACCATTACATTTATCTATTATAAATCATATACCAAAAGATTAATCAATGGTTTTATTCATATACTATAATAATGGTTCTATCGTTGTATTTTCTACATCATCAGTCGCATCAAATCAATAGATTAAAATATTTCCCTTCATAATGACCTCTCATATAATATGGTATTTAGAAAGTATATATTTGATCCATTGGTGAGACCAAGGATACATATCATGAGAAATAACTCTATTTTTATCATAGTAAACCATTATATATATATTGATGCTAGGAACCACATCAAGTTCAGAATTGAACTTCCTGATTTAAATATTTTCCTTCACAAAATCTGATGCAAATATGTACTTCACGTATTTTATCAGATCCACCATGGTTTCTTTCTTGGAACTCTCCCAAATTATATATTTAACTTTTAGAAAAAACAAAAAAAAACATATTGATATCTCATGCCTTTTCCATAATATTATAAATTAGAATCAGTGTAACCCCAACACTAATCACATCCTCTCCTCCAAAGACCTAGAACATACCCTTAGTTCTTCTTAATTACTTAGGGTGTTATTAGTATAAATACTGTTAATATCACCTTGATTGGATTCATATATACTTGTTATTATAATATAATAAGAGATATTAACTATATTAAACAACATGGAATGTTTGATATAACCTATGATACACATTAGGAATTCCCTCCATCCTTTATAAATCCCTATAAATATCTTTATTCAATCAAATATTCAATCCCTGAAACCCCATAAAAGAAACCCTGTTAGAGTTTTCTATGTTAAACCTCTTTAAAAAATAAAAAATGTATGTATCAAAACTATGTATAATAACAATTTTAGATCTATATCTACAGATATTCATACTTAGTATGTTTCTTGCTTCACCCATGTATTATATGAAGATACATTTACCCAATCACTTCTTTACATCATTTAATGTTAGGATATTATTTCTAAAAATAATTATTTCATCCATGTAAAATAACAGAGATATTATTAAAATCCCAATAATCAAATAATTTGAATCATCCATATTCTAGATGAGACTAAAATCATTGATTACATCAACCAAAAAGATATTCCACCTCCATGATTATTACTTCAACAAATTAAATTATTATTACAACTTATATACCATCACATACTTATTTGGAACTTTAAAACCTTAAACATGTATCATATGCACATCCTCGATTAAATTCCCATTATGGAAAGTGATTTTAAAATCCATTTTACCATATAATATAAATTATAGTATAAATAAAATAATATTTTTATATACTTCATCATCACAACACATGAAAAAGATTCCTCACAGTCAATACCTTGAATATTGTTATAACCTTTTCCCACTAAGCATGATTTATAGGTTGGAAATCTACCATCCATGTATGTTATCTTATAAAAAACCCAATTTAACACCACATGACATACCCCTTAAGGCACATCTATCCTATTTCAAACATTAATACTGTATACGGATTATTTTTGAAATTCAATGGATTTTAAACATTCTAAAATTAAAAATCGCAACGGCCTCCTGGTAGACACTATATTTATCTCCCATTAATATTTATTTATTAGAAATTAACCTAAAGAATCCGTATATAATAGGCTGATGATGAATCTTATCAGAACTTAAATGGGCTTTTGTAACCAGAGTAAGTTATTCTTCTAAATGTTTTTTTAAAACTTGATGAGCCTATATCTTAGGAAATCCCATTTATTGTTCTTAAACATCCTTAAGTTCAACATTCCACAAAATTTATTATCATCTTATATATTCATTTTCAATTAATATATCATTTTGGTCGAAATAAACTTTGTTTTTAGTGGGAGTATTAAAATAATATCCCTTAATTTCATTAGTGAAACTCAAAAATAATTACTTTCCTAACATATAGAGATTTTTTTTCAGAATCTACTCATTATAAGTGTCCCTCATAATCCAAAATCATCATAAAATATGTGTTGGTATGTTTTATATACCATATATATTATGGTGTCCATATGCGTGCTTTAGGTGAAACATAATTTAGTAGGAGTGAATAAATCTCTAGCACATAACCCCAAAATGAAATAGAAATGTCATAATGAAACATAATCGATCAAACCATTTATTACATGGTTTGATTTCTCCTTTGTGATACATAATTCCACTGTGGTGTTCTATGATTTTTACGGGGAAATTTCTAAAATCCCTCAGAAGACCAGTTAATTCCTGGATAAAGTATTCACCCACTAATCTAATTAGAGACACTGAATAAAATTTCATTGTTAATGAAATAATTCCTTATGAAACAATTATAATTTTTTTAATGTTTTATTCTTATTTCTCATCTGAAACACATAACTTTAAAGACTAAATTCATCATTAAATGTAATGAGGTTCCTAAAACTATTATTTCCCAAGTACCATTATTTCACATACTATAAAGATGATCCAATAGTCCACCACCCCACTCCTCTTTTCCACAAAAATAAAATATTTTTTTAATTTTTTATTTAAAAATATTAATAATTATGAAATGATTTATAATCAAATGGCTATAATAATTCATACCTATTGATTATTTAAATTAATATCTAAAATTTTTCGATCTATAAGAGAAAGAACACTCACTAAAATGTGAATTGACATTTGAAGGGAAGTTAGATCCTTTTAAAACCATCCATTATCACTATGGATTCACAAAACCAAAGATACATTTTCCACACTTGGAGGAACAACAAATAATATTCCTTTATAAAGGGAGTAAGAACCTACCTTTCCTTGGTTTAGATCAATGAAAAACTAAAAAGTATACCTTTTATCAGACCAAAAAAATAAATGAGACATGACTTTTATCAGGTAAGAATAACCAGGAATTCCTTTTGAAGGGTTGTATAACCTCATCAAAACACAAATAAGCGAATGAATTTACAGTGATAGAAAATATGGTATAGTAAAAAAATAGTGAAGAAACCTGGTGAATTATTGTCTAATAGGACAATCGACTTTAGAACTAGTAATTCTTTCACCCTTCATGAAATAGATGATAAACCATGTGAAAACCATAAAATGAAGTTTCCAATAATAAATATCTCAACATGAAGTACTTTAAAATTTAAAAATATGAATATTTGGTTATACCAATAATTGAATTTACCCTTTTTTAAATAAAAAACATGGAAATAATTTTTTTGGTGGGAATTAAAAGATTCTAATAAGAGACAATTAAAAAATCACGTGAACTTATAAAATAAAACAACACTATAAATTATAAAAATAATTGCAAGAAAATTATTTAGAATAATAAATGTGTAAACAATTAATACATAAATATATACTCCCATAATAATATATATTTAAGTCCATGGAATATACCCTAAAAACATGCAATATATAATTTTTATATTATAAACTATTGAAATTTGAATCTCATAATTTATAATAATGTGACATAAATCTTTATACATGATCAGTTCCTCATTATTTTAATTTAATTATGCATAAAAATACCCCATTGTAGTTTTAAAAGAATTTAAATATTAAATAGGTAATATTAAAATTACCAAATCAAATAATATATATATAATAATAATATAAAATGAATCAAAATAAAAAAAATAAGAAAAAAATGTATGTTTTATGTTTATTAAAAACAATCTAAATTGCGTAAGGTTCAAAAATTTTTACGTTTCATAATTTTAATAAATTTGAACGACCTCAAAAGGTTCAACCCTTAACTAAAAATATTATAATTTTCATCATTGAATGTTGATAAATCCTCATCATATGGAATATATAAACTTGTTAGGTACAAATAGCCATATTGTAATGTTGAGATATACATCTTGTAAGATTTATATAAATAGTTATACGTTTTTTTTGAGTTTTTATATTTTTTAGAAAGTATGAAAATAAATTTAATACTTATATTCATGTACTTTTTCATATGTATAATTTCACAACTCATAATGATGTGAGTTTGTCATCAAAATTTGTTCATAATTCAATTATCTGACATGAATAACAAAAAATAAACAATAAAAAATAAAAAATAATATTTTATTTAACAAGTAGTGTTTTATTTATAATAATTTATTAAATCATGTTAGAGGTAATTTATTAAGAATTATATAATTATGAAAACATTATTACGTCAAGTGAAAAGGATAGACTCAATAATTTACCCCCTTTTAATAATTGAAAAACCAAATATAATTTAAAAAACCATCAATAACATTTAAAATTATAAAAATGATTGAAGAAGAAAATAATGACTTGAATTTATACTATATATTTTCATTAAATTAATATTATGTTAATAGATTTTTCTACATGTATGACTGGAAAAAAAAATCCGTATATGTTAAAAATTAAATATTACTATAATAATAAACCTATTTAATTAGGAGGTATAAAAGAAAGTTAGCACACCACGAATCCTTTGAAGGAATGATATATAATAAAGTGGTGGAGTTCTTCAATAAAAAGGCCATTTATCTAATATTTGAAATGAGTTATCTTTAATAGGAATTTCACTAAACTGATCCCAAGGAAATCTTAAACAATTACATTACGAGGGAAATAGTTTGTGAGAGAAATTCAAGCTCATGGAAATCTCGATGAGATCTTTGAAAGCATAATCACACACTCGCCTTCCATCAGAGCATACCTTATACTAAGATATTGAGTAGATATCTTGATGGATTATATAAATATATGTTAGGATTATATAAACATGTAATTATTAATCTAATTTCTTATTTATCATATTTATTTTACATATTTACAATTTTCATTTTTAATAAAATTATTGTGTATTTTCTATAAAAAAATTAATTATATTTCATATATTAAAAATAAATTTATATTTTTTTAATCTAAATTAGATAAAACTAAATTTTTTATCATTTAAA
The DNA here is from genome assembly GCA_963277665.1 of Viscum album. Taxonomy (NCBI): domain Eukaryota; kingdom Viridiplantae; phylum Streptophyta; class Magnoliopsida; order Santalales; family Viscaceae; genus Viscum; species Viscum album. Next base: position 1,973,917,975 of record OY728151.1, read on the forward strand.
ATGTAAAAATTAGCCTATTATCTTTTTTTTATATTTTTTAAACAATTTATTTTTAGGTGAATAGTTAAAAATGCCATTTTATTAATATAAAAATTTTATGAAATTTTAGAGAATATTAATATATCTTAAAACCATTAAATGAAAAATTATTTTTGTAATTTTTAAAATTATACATTTTAAAATACTACTAGGAATCTATAAAACCCTTTTTTATCATTGTGGAACATAAGTAATATTTTATTATAATAAAAACTATTTTTGAACTTTTATTATAATTAAGTATTAAAAAGATATAATTAGGTTTTTTATTACTTTAAAATTTATATAACTCTTATTTGATTTAATAAAAAATAAATTATGTCTATAAAATTTTGAAATATTGTCAATTTTATTTTTAAACGAAATTTTAAGCATAAAAATATAGTTGTTTGAAAAACAGGTTTTTATGTGCTATATAAGCTAATAATAATTTTTATTTCTCTAAAACTAATTAATTTTATTTCAAAAATGATTTTGAAATTTGAAATCTCAAAGTTCATATTAGGAAATTATTTACATTTCAATTTTTTTCATTAAAATTAGTTACCTAGGGTTGAAATTTAGTCACTGGGATAAGGGTAAATTAGTTAAAAGGGGTTTAACATAGGGAAAAATAATAAAACATATTAAATATTGGTGAAATAACAGGTGGTGGATGGTGAATATACCATATCCACTTCCCTAATCAATTATTTCTCATTTTTTTCCTTTACCCTTGAATATTGTATTGTCATTATTGTAAAGTAAAGGGTATATATAAAAATTCCATTCTCACCATATAAAAAAGAGGACTACCACACCCTTCAATGGGGTCCCAAATTATGGTTTCTTATTGAAACAATTATATTTTTCATTATCGTAGTGTGTTAATTCACTTTAATATTCTTATAATAACAAGGAATAATCCTATTCCCACAAATTTCATGGAATCCTCTAAGAGAAACAAAAATTTCTCAACATGATTACTCATTTTTTCGTTGAAGTTTCTTCATTTGTATCTTAAATTTTCACTAATAATTATTTAATAAATATATAGTTGGATTTTTATTGGTTGTATATTAAAGAATATTATTATAAGGTAATGACCATTAACCACTTTTCTTTATTTACCTTAATGAAATATGAAAATTTCAGTCGTGTGTTTGTGCGTACAACCTTCACCATGAAGCGAAATGTCTTGTTTTCATTACTTACATCCATGAATGGTAATAAGAATGGTTTTAATGGATAAATATAAATTTTATGAAATTAAAATTTTTTTTAGACCATTTGGACAATCTATTAATAATTTCAATAATAAACAATTTTTATAATTTTAACCGTCTAAAAAATCATAATAGGACGAAAAAAATATCTTCATTCAATGTCAAAGATTTATATCAATTATATTAATATTTTAATTATTTCCAATTAAAATATATCACACTAATAAAAACTAAATAAGATCATTTTACTTCTGGTTTTATGATCTTACATGTAATCCACTTCATAACAATCCATTAAATTATGATATATACTTGTTTGGGTCGGTTTGACGACCCATTTGAACAATCTATAAAATAACACTACAAATGGCTAAAAAATTCTAAAACTAATAATAAATGATATAAATAAGTAGTAAATTATTATTTTTTCTATATAATGGTAATAATAAAATTAAACCCATTCCTTAATACACCACTGCTCATTTGTTAAGTATCACTAAAACATGATCACTAGTGAGTTCATCTTGAAGGATCATAATAAAAACTCTCATAAGATTGAAAATATATATTTATAAATAGCTATAAATAATTAATTTATGTACCTTTAATGTTATCATAATGATGAAATCTTGTAAAATAATAAATACTGACAACCCTATCATGAAACTAGTTTAAAACTATCAAGATTACTCATATCCGAGATTAAAAATAGATAATCACTAAAAGGATAAATATAAATAAGGATTATAAATGGTAACTATTTTGAATAATTTTCTAAAATGACTTATTAATATTGTTATGTTTGTTATATTTTATATTAGAGTGGGTTTGATAAAATGACAATATAATTTATTTGTTTTTTGGTCTCATTTTTGTCATGTTGAGATATGACTTTAATTCAACACTGTTTTTTAAAGTGTATGAGTTAGAAATGGATTTTTCCGATCATAAATTTAATTAAATAAAATATCTTTATCAATTTATCTCATTTTATACCTTCGAATTATTTTTTATTTGAAATATTGTGTTGATGTAAGGGTATTTGTTAACACAGACCCCTTTTCATTGGGTTATAAGACCTCATATTAAACATTTACATGAATTCTTTCATTCCTCCACACTAATATTTTATTTCATGTTTAATTCTATTATCCTTTGGGAAAAATTGTTTTTAATTCAATAGTTTTACATTTATGAATTTCTATCCCAAAGTTTATATCACTGTAGAGAATAATTCCCATCCTCTTTAACAATGAAATTCCCTCTTTATCTATAATTTAAATTCCATTTAATGTTGTCACATTTAATTGGAAACATAATTATGTTTAATCTCATATGACCTTAGTATTTACATTATCATATTTTCAAAAAAAATGTTTTAATAACCTTTTTATGATTTTGGATTCCAACAATGGTTTTTAAAATCCTAAAAATGGATCTTTTTAAAGCACCATCGTTACTTTTAGGTTACACATTCTCTTTCTTTTTCACCCTTTTTACTATCATATTATATTTAATTTATTACATGTGATGTATATATTATCTTTAAATATATACCTAGATTACCATACCTTTCATTTCTGGGGTTTGTACATGTTTTAAAATCAATTAGAAATTTCCACTTTTAAATAAACATAACTTAAGGGAAATTTATGATTTCTTTTTTTAAGAAATGTTCCACATCATTAAAATTTTTTCACCATGAATATATTTTTAAAACTATAATTATTTTATTTAAAATCAAATTAGTTTAATTGTGGTCTAATGGGAAATAATAAGCTATTTCCTTCCTCAAAAGATCATTTTTCTTTTCAGATAGCATCACCTATGATGTTCAATTATTATCAATTCATATTATAAAACCCCAAGATTTTATAATATATTTGTCTTCAAATAAATTAAATTTATTCGCTATATTTCAATATATACAACACTAATTTTAAATGAATCATGATATTATTTTAATACATTATTATTTGAGTGTAATAGTTATAACCCAAAAGTTAAAATTAACATTATAAATAGGAATAACCAAATTAAAATATATATATATAAAGGTATTATATAATGATAATAAATTTATTAATTTATTATAAATAAGTAATCATTTTAGTAGTCATTTTTTATTTCAAAAATATGTTTGTTTTTTGAAAAATAGGGTTTAATGTATTCTGTGTTCAAATATAATAATTTATTTATGACACTATTATTAATTATATGTTAAAATATGAATATTTAATGTGGATTTACATTAATAAAATTTACATCGGTTGATATTTTGATATTTTTTTGAAATGATTATTTTTTTAATGAATAATATAATATACAAACTTTTTTTAAACTACTTTTTAAAAAAACATTTTAAAAGTTATGTTTTCTTTTGAAACGTTTTAGACACCAAATTAGTACGTTTATATTATGAATAATATAATGAATATCATTGGAATACATTTTTTCCTCAAATGTTTTATATAAAAAATCACTCTTAACTTAAGAAGACATCTTTTCTTGGAAATCATTTTTCGTCACGCTTTGCAGGTCTATTTTTAATTTAAATTATTCCAATTATATAAATTAAATTAGATAAAATGGATTAAATATTTAGAATCATCATAAATAGTATAATTTAATAGAGTAAAATTAATTTTTGTTCATTATTAACACTTACCATATTAATGATTGATCACGTCAATAAAATAAGTGAAACTTGGTAAGAACTATGAGGTATAACATTAATTTATATTTAATATGTGCCTTTATCCTAATGTATGAGTGGGTTTAGACCTAATATATGATAAAGGTGTAAAATAATGTAGTTTAATACATCATTTTAAATTTGGTAACCAAAAATTTACATTTTTGGGAGATAAGTTATATTTTATTCAAACTTAAAAGTATTTTTGATTATTTTCAATTATTGAAAGATTTCATGTTTAAATTATGGAAAAGATATAAAATAAAGATAAGTTTATCTCAGGTCATTGAAGTATGTATTAGGGGAGTGTGTAGATATATTTAAGTATTAATATATTTATATTAGGGATTAGGATTAGATAACCTTACTAAAAATCCAAGGGATAAGTATAATGTATATGCCTAAGTATTTTCTATCATCCTATAATTTCAGTAAAGTTGATATTGCGAGGATTTCCTAACAATGACATTCATTCCTGGATAACGAAAGTGGGTGATGGATTAGGAACACATGTACCTAGGTATAATAACCTTTAAAAGGGTATATTGGTTGTTAACGTGAACATTGTAATGCCCTAAGATTTTGTATAGTATTTTTTTTGAATTAATTTAATTCTTTCGATATTTTACATTTCACACAACACTGAATATAACTTGTGTTATACGAAAGAACCAAATTTTTCTTTATTTTTATACAACAAAAAGTTAATAAAGATATATATGAAACACTTATATTAGATTATTGTACACACAACACTATTATTGGATTTTTTATACATATTTCTATGTTCTTTTGATGGATTTCATGACACATAAGTCCCATTTTAACCAAACTACATTATTCTATAAATAATATTATTAAAATATTATTATAGTTTCCATCTTGCCATTAAAATGGTGTTTATGAATAATATTAATCAAATTATTAAAATATGGTTTACCCTTGTACATAATAATAATTATTTTGTGACCAATTAAAAAGAAATTAAAATAAAACCCATTTGAAAATATAGGAAATCTTTTGCTGGAAAACTATATTTATGCAATAAAACACATTTTACCTCATTAAATTAATCAAACCAATTTCTAAAAACGATTTTAATAGAATATATATATATATAAATTATTTATTCAACTAATTATCTTTTATATTATGTGTTTTATTGACAAGAGATATGAATAAAACCATTTTTTGGATAAAAATATTTTTTTAAAGGCAATTTTACAACCTTTTAATGGAGTTCATATATTAAATATAATTTTTTACTTCTTTATCAATTTTATTGGATAAAATAAAATTTCATTTTTTAATGAAAAATATAAAAAATGTATTAGTGTAAATTTTAGTATTTTTATTAGAAGTTTCATTATGGAATGTGTAGTGAAAATATTGATTTTTAATTCAATAAAAATCATTTATCTAATGTATATATATAGTAAAATTATATTTAATTTGTTTATAATAAATTTGAATATAATTTAAACATACATTTATCCAATTTGGGTCATTGGAACTAATTTTCTATTAAATTGGATATAAAAACAATTCAAGCTTTTGAACTTTTTCACTTTAAAAACCCATTTTCGTGTTGAGTCTGTGGGATTAATTTTAAATTAATTTCTACCACTTATATGGTTATAATTTTTAAAAATGGAATTCATAATTGTAATAATCAAAATTTATAGTTTATAGTAATTTCAAATTATTTTATGACCAAAATATTAGTGAGAGTAATTAAAATTAAATATTGGGATTAAGGTAAAAACAAGTTTCATTAGTGGTTAAACATTTTCTTAATGGAAAAAATAACCAATAAATGTATCCAAAGTCCATATTATAGAAATATTTATTCTATATAATTCCTTTTATATAAAATTAAACATTATTTTAAGAAAATTACATAATAGATACCTCGCAATAGTGTTTACCATTTTATATTTACAAGAATGCCACTCATCCACTATAAAAGGTAACTCACCACCCCTAACTACCTCACACATCTCAATCCATTTGGATAGTAAAAAACCTAAAAAATCTACTAAAAACTTCTCTATATTCATCATGGAATCCACACACTGGTTATAAATCCAACCAAGGAATCCCTTTGGTGAAAATAAATTGGAGTTACACAAAGAAGAGCCAACATCCTTCCATAAGCACTTTAGTTTTATTTATTTATACAATCATATATTTTGATTATATCAATATTATATAATAACCTAAGTATCATAAATATATTTATATTTGGTTATGTTAAGGTTTTTATAAACACTCAAAAAAACTTCCATAAAATGGGACACACAATCATCATTTGTGTTTATAGAAGACTACAACCTCACGAACTGATGTTGTTCATCATCCATTTCCAAATTTAAATGTTTATAATAATGATGGAATTTATATTTTATATGGAATATTTGATATTTATTATTTATTTATGTTTTTTAATTTATTATATAAAATATACCATCATGATTTCGACTTTTTTGGAATACGATAACTTTGTTTGTGGAGGAGTGGATTACTGTCTCCTCAAAGCGATGTGATTTATTCATATTTTACATAGAATGTAGTAAGAATGGGTTTATTAAAATTATTCTATATATATGAAATAATAACTCGACTAGAATAATAATAAAAATAATAATAATATATTCATATATGTCATTACTGCATTTCCTTCAATAGGATAAGAAAACTGAAATAAAATTCATGCCTGTGTACGACCTACTGTTTCCATCAACGGTGTATTGAAATTATTTATATATATATATATTGATAATCATAAATACTTATATAATGAATATATATGAAATTTATATAATATTTTAAATTCATGATACAATTAAATCATGATTTATATAAGAGGACCAAGAATAACATGTCAAAACATATAGGAAAACCAAAGTAATTATTACCCGAAATGTAAATTTAACAAGAAATTGTTGATAAACAGGAAATATAAAGTCATAATAAATTAATATATTGTATGATATATAAGAACAAGGTAATTTTATAGTTTTATATTAAAAATACATTTTTTATACCAGATTTTTGAATGTGTACGAAGAAAGCCAGACATAAGGTAAGGGTTTTCAAATCTCACTTGTATTCCTAAGAGATATATGCTATATGAACCCCTTATTCTTGTTGTGTTGTGTATATACTACCCTTTGAAATTTTATATCATTAAATTACTTTATTTCATGATATTAAATGTTTCAATTGATATTTTTATTTTGTGAATCCCATGTTTCAAATGATACTCAAGTAGTGAGGGGATTTCTAGTCTCACCTTAATTTCTATGATACTTAGGCCTTGTTCACCAATCGTTTCATTTTTTTGATCTATATACTTCTCATAAATGTATTATATGATAATAATCCTTATATTTATGGGCATTTACATATCCATTTTATGATATCTATTTCATGGGGTTTTACATGTCAAAATTTTCCAAATCAATAAGGTAATTGTTTATCTATTTGCCTTATTTGAGACATATGTTTTGTTATGAACCTATATTATTTTATGAGGATTATAAAATACCATTTGAAATGTTAAATCATGAATAAAATTATTGTAATAATATTTTAATATTCATGTAATTTTATTCTTTAAAGGGTATTAGTATTCATAGTTAAGTGGTAACTGTTTCTTATTACAATCAAAAAATTTATCTAGATTGTTTATGATTACACTCCCATTAATGAAATATTATGATATATATCTCAATAAATCTCATGAATTTTCTTATCCTCTCTTTATTCATGATATATTCATATAATGGTATCATTTTACAGTCATTGTTACTTAAGAAAATTAAGAAAGTGTTTTTATGAAAATCCTACCTCTTCTATCCCTTCAATCAGAAATCTATGTTCATTCAAAGAAAGGTTTTAAATTTTTTTTAAAGAGATTTCATTACCGTTTCTATATAAAAGGATTTTAAAATTTTCTTATTTTTTGAAAATTTATTTAAATTTATTATCAAATATTCCTTTATAAAATTTTAAGGTAATTTTAAAAGTAAATTGTTCTCAAAATGTTTTATGTTTTAAAAATACTTTTTTAAAGAAAAAAATGATATTTTCCACAATATATTTTTTAAATGAATTATAATGATACCTTTATATGTTTTCAAAGTGGTTTTTAAATATTTTTATATTGATAATTTTATATGTTTTAAAAAGTGATTTTCAAAGAAAGGTTCTCTTCCAAGTGATCTTTCAAAATCTTTCTCCATCAAAGATGATGTACTTTGGTATAGTTTATGCATTAATAGGTATATGATAAAAGTATAAAATTCATATTATTTCTTAGAATAGTTTTTATGGAATATTGTTAATGGAACCCGTTTCTTTCCCACGAGTCAATCATGATTCAATGAGATTGTTATAAAACCTATTTATTTTCAACAGATTAATCATGTTTCAAAGAGTTTTACATGAAACCCAATTATTTTTATTGATTCAATAAAGTTATGAGGGAATGATTGTTTTTAGGAGTTTTATGATTATATGAATTATCTTTGTACATTATTAATGTTGTGTTTCTTTGACATATCTTATACGATGGGATGGTTTAGATAACGTTATTTAATACCATTATAACTTTTTTGAAGGGGTGGGCCAAATAGCATCGAGTAATCCTGTTACAACTTATATGATGAGAATCCCATATATTGATGGGTGACCCCATTATATCTCTCAAGTTCATTAGGTAATGATTTATAACTAATGACCTAGAACTGGATGGAATAGGGAGTGATCCTAGTTTAGTAAAGGAATTTTTCCACATAGATCGTCTTGGGAGTGAACCTTGACTACTAAGATCATCATGGAAGTAAAACACGAATACCAAGTGAACCCGATCCAATAATATGGCCTTGGAATTAATCCTTTACAACTATGGAAATAATTTTTATATGCTTATGTTTCCACTAAAATTCCATGTCTTATTCCTATGTTATGATTTCATGGATTATGCTCTTGGTTTCCTTTTCATTAAAGTCATATGAACTGCAAATGTTTATTATAGGACTCATGATTATGATCTTTGATATGCATTTTATGATCTAATAATGTTATGGCCATGTTCTCATACCCTTATTCTCATGATTATTCTTATATATATCCTTTTTTCACCCTTAATGATCATCTGTTCTCACCCTTTATTATATCAAATTTCCTAGGTTATCAAGGAATTTTTTAAGTTGGAATGTTAAAGGGGGAGATCTTTATGAACTAAATTCGAGATATTTCACCAGGTTATATGATATTTTGTTCTATGTTTCTAAAGACACTAAACGATTACTGTCCTCTTGAATGTATTTTGGTAATGTGTTGAATATTCATCTAAAATGATGTAATATCTATGTATGTAGAGCCAAGGTCACTATAGTTGGTATCAAAGTAATGTACTAGTAAACCTTTAGAAATTAGGATGATAACCATTTATTAAGACCCCTAGGTATATTAATAAGGATATGTTTATGGATTTCTCTAAGGATATGCCTAAGATGTCATATATTAAGAAAGGTTTCATAATTGAGAAACCATATAAGTGATTTTTCAAAGTTATATGGTTTCCCAATATGATAAGTGTTTCTCACACTATGATTTATAGTTTCAGCCAATGGTGGAATCCTGACGGAACTGGGTTAACCTTTAATGTGACAACAATTTGCTGATGAGCATTCAAATGGGTAATGAATGGAGTAAATGAAGTTGTGATTCTGCATAATATGTTTTCATGGGACATGATTAAAAACGTGTACCTTAACCAACTATCATACTCAAAAAATAAGAAGAGGAAAGAGTTTTCTAATAGTTTGGGTAATGGAGACCGTAGATGAAATAAAATTAAGTTTTCTTTTTTTTCAGGAATGTGGGAAGAAGCTGCCAAATGAATTTCTTAGAGGAGAAAGAAGATGTTTTTATTGTTTAAAAGAAATAAAAAAATAAATTAATTGAAAAGGAAAAATTAAAAGTTTAGTTAACATTATGTATGTAAATATTATCCTCCCTAAGGTACTATCAATTGATAAATTCTTTAAATGTGGAAGGGATAATAATTATAAAAATCATTTTCCTAAGTGGAAATATCATGAAGAGAATCAAAAAGGTAGTACAATTAATGGTTATATTACAAATTATGATTATAATACATGGGATATGTGGAAGGAAATAGTTACTAAGTAATAGGATGAGGTGTCCTTTTTAATGAATTGAGGAAAATGTTTAATATTCAACGTGTTTATATATTTTTACTAAAGAATTATGTCATATAAAATGTGAAATATATAAGGGGAATTTATTTTAGGTTATTAAATAAGGATGTATAATAATAAATTGAATTGTTTTGATGGAATAGAAAATTTATTTAATGTAATGGTGATATTCATAGATTACACATGAATAAAATAAATATAAACCTTAATATATTCCTGATGTTGATATATTGATGTTTGGATAAGGGTTCGTTGGATATGAATATCTAAATTAGATGGTACTGATTACTTTTTAACTGATTAATTTTTTTAAAAAAGTGGTCTATGTTATCATGTATTAAGTTTACAACATTTTGGATTTATGTAATATATCCAATAGTTGTTGGAATAATAAAACATGCATGTTTTAAATAATGTTTTATGGTAATTTAGTTAATTTTTATGTTTCAAGAGAATACTTGATAAATGGATTCATAAGTTTGGAATTTCCTAACCATGATCTAAATTATGATATATATGGGATCAATGTTATGATTATTTAGTGACATTATTTATATTGTTTTTTATTTTCAACTTTCAAAAGGGTTAAAAGGATAACTATTTATGGAATGGTTTAAATTAAACTTTGGATGAGGTGATAATAATTAAATTATAAATTTACCATAGGATGATTTATCCATATTGAACAATCATTTTTGACTTCTAACTAGATATATAAGTAATGACTATTATAAATCTTTTGATATGTTTGTTTTTTATACATAACAAATTCACCTTCATTTCACGGAATAAGAGATGAATTGAAAATTGATAAAGGCACAACAGAAGGATGATATTGTGATTATGAAATTTCATGAAATTAGGTTTTCATTTATTCTCTTTAAAATTATTCAACTCAAGGGAAAGTATCTTGAAACCGAAAGTGTTATCCCAGTACATAATTTTCCGATGAATCAAATGGCCCCTTAGGACGTCACATATTTAGGGCTTTGTTATTGTTAAATTTCTCCTGACCATATTCTCTATAATTCTTTTTATAACTATATTATGAGATTTTTCTTCCATGTCTATCTTTTTAATTGACATAAAGTTTATCTTATATGGAAACCAAGTTATGAGTTATTTGGGTAACCGTTATGTTTCTAACTTCCCCTTTTTGAAAGATGTTTTAGTATTTTTTATAATGTGGGTTTCTATGAAATGAAATATCAAGTATTAATGATAACATAGATGAATTTTGAGGAAGAAATTAATTTTAAGGTGGGTAGAATTTAACACCACAAGATTTTGTTAAATATATATATTTTAATTAATTTCATATTTTAGATATTTTTCATTTCATACCACATTGAATATAGCTTGTGTTATATGAAAACACCATGTTATTCTTACTTTGAGTGAAAAGCCTAGATTTTTTATGCTACACAAAACACTTAGAATAGATTTTGGTACATGAAAGTCAATGTTTGGTTTTTTATAGATATTTCCAAGTTCCTTTGATAACTTGTGTGACACACTAGACATAGTTATACAAAACTACATTGTACTATTAATATTTTTTTAAAATATTTTAATAGTTGTCACCAAGTGGTTATAATTGAATTTATGAAAAAATTTAATTTAGTTATTAAAATATGGTTTTCATATGTATATAATAATATTTATTTGGTGGACAATTAAATTTAAATGAAAATAAGACCCCTTTAAAATTATGGGAAATCTTAAGATGGAAAACTATATTTATGAAATCAAACACATTTTACCTAAATAATTTAATCAAAGAATTTTTTAATATATTATTTTAATTTTATATATATATATATATATTGTATTCATTTTAATAATTTATTTCTATATTATGTTTTATCTAGACAAGAGATAAGAATAAAACCAATTTTACACATAAGGATATACATTTTTCTAAAAGGTAATTTTACCACCTTTTAATGGAACATCTATTTTAAATAAATTATTTTACACTATTATATATTATATTTGATAACATAAACTTAGTTTTTTAATATGGAACACCAATGTTATCATATGGTGAATTTATAGTATTTTTTAAGAAGATTCAGTTTTGGATAAATAATGAAAAAAATTGTATTTTAATTCAAAACTGCATTTTCATATAATTTATTTATATATTTAAATTATATTTTAGTTTGGTTTTAAAGAATAAAAAGATATATTATACATAAATTAAAAAAAATTAGGTTATTGTAACCAATTTTATTTTGAAATCGGATATAAAAAGATTTAATAAATTTGAACTTTTTCATATTAAAACTCATTGTCTCGTCCTGTCTATTAGATTAATATTAAATTAATTTCTAATAATTATGTGTCTAGAATTTAAAAAAATGGATTAAATAATTTTAATAATAATAATTTATAATTTCTAGTAATATAATCATAGTTTTGACGAAAAATATTTGAGAAATTAATTAAGTTAATTACAACAATTATGGTAAAAATGTGTTTACTTAGTGGTTAAAGTTTAGATGATGTGGCCAAATAACCAAGAAATATGTAAAAAATCCATTTCATGTCAATATTTAGACCATAAAATTCCATTTATATAAAATTATACATTATTTTAGGAACATGATGTAAGAGATACCTCTCAGTAGCGTTCACCTTTTTTATGTTTACAAGAATGCAACTCATCCTCCACAATAAAAGGTAACTCACCCCCATCACTTATTCATAACTATTAATAATAATTATTTAGTAAAACCCATCCCATATCTCGTCCCAACTTTTATAACTTCATCATAGAGGCATAAATTTGATAAAAAAGTCAACCAATTAATTCCTTTAGTGCAAACCAACAGGAGGTACCAAAAGAAGACGTAACATCCTTCCACAAGAACTTTGGTTTTATTTATTTCTCCAACCGCTCTATTATTATTTTATCAAGATTATATAATAATATCAGTATCATAAATATAATTATATTTTATTATATTTGGTATTTTACTTACCCTCACACACACTTCCATCAAATGAGATACACAATCATTGTTCGTCTGTACGACAGACTACCACCTCACAAACCAATGTAATTTGTTCTTCAATTACCACCTTCCATGGTTGATAATAATTATGGAGTCACTATTTTTATATGATATATTTAATATATATGATATATATTATATTTATGATGTATTTATGCTTCTTAAATAATTATATAACACATAGATTTATTCTTTCCATTTCTTAGGAATACGATAACTTCATTATTGGACATGTGGACTACTACCTCCTCAAGGAGATGTGATTCGTTCACACTTTACATAGAATGTATTGATGATAGGTTTGGTAAAATTATATGATATATATTAAATAATAATTATACTAGAATTATAATATACAAATATACACATATCTGTCATTTACTACATTTCTTTCAATACAACAAGAAAACAAAAATAGTGTCGATGCATGCGTACGACCTTCCAACTCCCTAAATGGTGTATTCCATTTCATATTTCTATTTTTATAGTTTATTATAAAAACTTATATAATAAATATATATTATAATTATATCATTATTTAAATTCTTCAAAAAAATCATTATCTAAGTAAGAGGATCAATAATAAGATTTCAAAACATATCCAAAAAACAAAGTGATTATTACATAAAACGTAACTCTAACATGAAATTGTTAATAAATGTGTAATATAATGTCATAATATAACAATATTTGGTATGATATATAATTATATTATTCTGTAGTATATTTATAAGAAACATATATTTATTATATGGTAGGTTTGAATGTGTGTGAAGAAAGTGAGGACTTAAAGTAAGGGTTTTCTCATCTCACATTTATTTCTATGAGATATATGATTTATTCTAAACTTATTATTTTTGTGTAACATATATAACGTCCTATGAAATTTTATATCATATAATTTATTTATTTAATTATATTCAATGTTTCAATTTATGTTATTCTTTCACAAATCTCATGGTTCAAAAGTTACTCAAGTAGTAATGGGATTTCTTGTCTCACTTTCATTTCGGTGAGACTTATGCCTTATTCACCACTAGATTCTTTTTTGTAGTGTATATAATTTCCATTAATTTATTAAATTATATTTATAATTAAATTTATAGGTATTTACATATCTATTTTATGATCTAAATTTCATTATATGTTATGTTTCAAAAGATACCAAATCGGTTAGGTAATTTTTCTCAATTTGCCTTCTTTGAGACATATATTTTGTTGTGCACTTATATTATTTTAAGAGGTGTATATAATAACATTTGGACTATTATATTAGGAATATAATTCCTTTAATTATATTTTGATCTTCATGTAATTTTATTATTCCATGGGGTTTGGGATTCAAATTCACCAAAGTGGCAATAATTTATTACTATAATCTAATCCCTTATTAGGATTGCTTATGATTTTGGATCCATTGATGAAATATTACGATCCGTATTTCATAAAATCTGATGAATTTTATTATCCTATGGATATTCATGATATATTCATGAACTGGTACCATTTTCCAGTCTTTGGTAATTAAGATAATTAAGAAAGTGTTTTTATGAAAATCCCATCTTATCTCCCCCTTCGGTCCTAAATATATGTTTTTATCAGAATAATGTCATATAAAAATGTTTTAAAAAATATGAAAAATGAAAATATTAGTTAATTTTAAATGAAAAGGGTTTTAAAAATATTTTATGTTTTAAAAACTATTTTAATTCTTTTCAAATTTTCTTTTATATGTCTTCATGGTTATGCTCAAAGGAAATGGTTTTCAAAATGTTTTATGTTTTAAAAACAAATTTTCAAAATAGAAATGATATTTTCCTAAATAAATGGTTTACATGAATTTTAATGCTTTTTTTAAATGATTTTAAATTTTTTTCAATGAAAATGATTGTGAATATTTTATATGTTTTAAAAAGTGTTCTTTAAAATAAATGTGAATATTTTATATGAATTTTTTATGTTTTTATGGAATAATATTTATGGAACCTATTTCATTTCCATGGGCTAATCATGATTCAAAGACGTTGTTATGAAACATGTTTCTCTTTAATGAGATAATCACGTTTCAATGAGAATGAAATAAACCCATTTATTTTCCATGTATTAATGAAGTTGCGAGATAATAATTATTTTTATGAGTATTATGATGATATGAAATAAATTTATACATTATTCATTTTGTGTCTCATATACATAGACTATATGATGGGTTTTCCCAGATAACATTGGGTAGCCCTTTATAGATTATATGATGGGGTTTCCTAGATAGCACTGGGTAAGACAGTTAGAGCTTTTACTACAGGGTGTCCCAGATAGTGTCGGGTAATACCATTACAACTTATATGATGGGGTGTCCGATAGAGAACATGGTGATCTTGTTATAACTCTCAAAAGTATTGGGTAAGTATTTATATCTCATGAGATAGACATAGCTGGAACAGGAAGTGAACTAATTTTAGTAAAGGAATTTTTCTACTAAGATGGTATTGGGAGTGAACCTTAACCAATATGATGGTCATGGAAGTAAACCCTAACTACCAAGATGGTTTAGGGAGTGAACCCATTCAACTAATATGGGATTGGAATTAATCCCTGACTAATATTGAAATAATTTTAATATGTTTATTTATATTCCAAAATTCGATGTCTTATTCCTATGTAATGATTTCATAGATTATTCTCATAATTCATTTTTGATTCATGTCTTTTGAACTACAAATATTTATGTCATGAATCTTTATTATTATCTTTGATATGTAGGGTATTATCTTCTAATTTTATGATCTTGTTATCATACCCTTATGCTCATGATTATTCTTATATATATCCTTTGTCTACCATTACTAAGATTATTTTATCACCCATTCTTATATTTCCTTTCCCTAGGTTATGAATAATAGTTTTAAGTAGGAGTAATAAATAAGTTTATTTTTATGGGAGACTTTGGAGATCTTTCAACAAGTTAGAAGATATTGTGTTCTATGTTTCCAAAGAAACAAATCTATTACAGTCCTTAGCCATGAATTTTTGTAATGTGATCATTATTCCTATAAAATGATGTAATATTCATGTATTTTAATCTTGGGTCACTATAAGAATCATCAAGTTTATAAGAACGTGGAATAACCACACACCTGGTCTGACACTGTCAAAGGATTATCTTAGGTAAATCAGTTTATAATTATGATACATTTGGAAGGATTTATTATATTATGGAATTAGGTTGGGGAGTGTGACAGAGCCCATCCTAAACTGATTATTATTTAGTTTAAACTGAAAGATAAGTTGATGGATTTAATGAATAAGATCTTTCAAGGTTGAGTTTTTATGAGAACATTTATGATAATTATATTATGATTTATCACTCATGTTAACCACTTCTTGTTTTAGTAATGGTTTGAACTAGAAGGAACCATGTATGTGAGTGAAAATGCGATGATTACCATAATGAATAACTTATAAAAACAAGAGTTTGAGTGAGATTCCTTGAAATGATATGAGAAAAGCTATCAGGAAATATGATTAAATATGTGTGAATAGATGGAATCCAAAAAACCCAAGAAGAGAAGGATGGAGTGTCATGTATGTTTGAGTGTAAAATATGATTAAGGGAAGAATGTTTAATTTATTTTTTGTAAAAAATGTGAGATAAGGTACCCAAGGGAGTTTATCAATTAAACTGGAATATGTTTGATCATTGGTAAAGGAGGGAATTGAGTAATAAAAAATCGAGGATAAAAATAAATGTTTAGTTAACATGATGAGGAACCATAATGAACTCCCTAAGGATCCTATAAGGACCCGACCTTAAACATTACTTAATATTCAATTAAATGAATAATTCACATTGAGAATCTTTTCAAATTTAGAGTTTTAGATAATTAGGACATAACTATTACATCTCAGAAGATTAAAAGGTAGACATATCTACACAGTTTACATTTTTTCATAAAATAAAAACTCTTCAAAAAAAGAGCCATTTCTATTTCCATTTTTTAGACAGCATGACTTTTCCTTGATCCCATCCTCAACCCTATTCATCTTTTAGTCATGTGAAAGCATTTCAAAACTTGGGATGACCATAAAACGCTCAGTAAGGGTTATAAAACAAAGAATGAAAAAAATTTGTTCATAAATACATAAAAAACATTAATTCATTTACTTACCTCATGAAATAATAAGATTTATTAAAGACACATTGAAATCATTAATTATAAAGGTAACTTGTGGCATCTATATAATACTTACATTGTAGCTATCACAGCTACATAGGGAGTTACCTTGGAATACCCATCACAATATATTCCCTAAGTCTCTTAGGAGAAACATTCATGTTTGCCTCTGTCACGTTACCCAATGCATTAGAGAGCTATATCGGGCTCACTCGCCCTAGGTTTATCATGAAACCACCTGTATATGTAAATAATTCCCAAGAACCATAACATGATCATAACGCATAACATAAGCATAAAGGAAAGATATCATTTCCACATTGCAATAAAAAAAATATCATTTCAAGATATTCAAATAATAAATCCATTATCAAAATCATTTTCAATACTAAAATATTTAAAAAGAGTATGTGGTATTTGTTTTTATTTTTAAAAACATTTCGGCTTGTTAAGGAAGCCAAAGGTCAAATAATACTCGCAGCGGTAGAAAGGTCATTGTCCCCGCTTACGTAAAAAAGAACATTTTTTCCGTTTAATAAAACACTTCGTATAAAAAGATTCCATTTGAATGAAATGAAAATTCAAAGGTTTTTATAAAGTGTATAAAATAAAATCCTGTATTAAAATACAATATGCCTCAATGAAAGGAGATTGAGACGAAGTCCCTTACCTTGTGCCCAACTTGACTCGATCGTTCTTCAATCTTATGAATAATAAACTAAAGTTAATTTATACTTTCTTCAAAACATTTTTCAAGTTTAGTATTCCTTTTATATCACTTATTACCATGTTATAAACATTATACAATCATTTATGTTAATAAGGTTCATTTTGTTGATATTTGGTACTTGAGTAAAAAATGAACACCTTATATTTACAAGTTGTCCATGGGCTCAAAGGTTCATTATATCCAGAATGATATTCATGATTTGGAGATCATATATACCATATATATCCAGAATATACATGTTTTTAGAACAGTACATAACATTTAGAGGTTAGAAATGAAATGCACCGTTCATGGATACAGTAAGCCGTACGTACGCATGAATGCTACTTTCATTTATA
The DNA here is from genome assembly GCA_963277665.1 of Viscum album. NCBI lineage: Eukaryota > Viridiplantae > Streptophyta > Magnoliopsida > Santalales > Viscaceae > Viscum > Viscum album. The sequence goes on from OY728151.1 coordinate 1,973,936,407, forward strand.
TTTATTATTTTAATGGAAATAAAACATAATGATACATAGGTATATTATAATTCCAGTATAATATCATATATAATATCATTAACTCCATCCTTTATACATCCCACATAAGACATTAACGAATCAAATCACTTTGAAGGGGTGATAGTCCGCAATTCCTCAAATGAGATTATCATATTTAACCACTATGGAAACCATAACAGCGTGATACAATTGGGAAGTACATAAGGATAAGGAAATCATAAAAATAATAGATATCATATATAAATATAGTTTCATCATAATGTCAACCATTAGAGGCGGTAAGATGTAATTGAACTATCGTTGTTTTGTGAGGCCTTAGTTTTCCATCCACCGAAACATTATGTTCTTCATCCATCAGATAGAGGTGTGTTTAAGTGTAGTTCTAATCCTTCTCATAAAAACATCCTACTATATTTATGATACTGGTGTTGTTACAAAATAAAGGAATAAAAAGAGTTTAGGGGTTGGAGAAGTAAAATAAAAGAAAACAATTTAAGAGAAATCGTTACCTTTAATTTGGGTAACTCCCTTTGGTTTGAACCAAATGACTTCTTGAAGTGACTTATGCCTACGTTAAGGCTTCTAGGAGGAGTATAGGGATGTAGGGAGATTAATTGGGAATATTTTGGACGATCCCAATGGATTGAGAGGTGTGGGGTATTGGTTAGAAGTGGACTCCTTTTATAAGGGAGAGGAGGTGCTCTTTAGGAAAGTGTGAAAATATTATTTTAATATATAATGATATTCATTTTCTAATAGTCCAAAAATCATTATAAACGAAGATAAGATGACTCATATTCTAAATAATATCATACAATATTAATTGGACATGTTTTGGATAATACTTTAATCATTATAATCTTATTTATTTATATCATTTATTAATGAGGTAAATATTGCATCATTATTGTGTCATGATTAATTTAATTTATTCGATGTCTAAAATTTTTAAAAAAAATACATTGATATAGGATATATTTTTATCTTTCCAATGAATATTTATAGTCGAAATGATAATTTATTTAACCCCTTCTAAAAATTAATTTACTAAACGATATTTGCTTTTGTCATATTTTCCTTTACTTATTTATGTCAAATTTCAAAGTGAAAATAATTCCAATGACCAACATTGGATTAAATTGTAAAAATATAATTTAATTTCACTTTAAAACCAAGTAAAAAGATAATCTAACCATATATATAAATTAGATTAAAATGAACTTTTGAATTAAAATGCAATATTTTTCACTATTCATTAAAAAAGGGAACTTTATCAGAAAAATACCAAAAAATTACCCAAAGTAAAATTTGATGTCCCCATTCTAAAGGAGGATTTTATTTGGTCAATTAGAATGTATAAAAGTGACCAAAACTATATTTAAAGCGGTTTCTCCATTAAATGGCGGTAAATCGGCATTTTAATGTAAATTATGCTAAAAATTAGATTCATTCATATTTTAAGCCTCTAAATTTTTATTGGAAAATGTAAATAGATTTAACAAACATGTATAATAATATTGTAGTTAGTTTCATTCATTCCCTGAAATACAACAACTAGGAGTTAACTACCATTTAAAATAATAATATTATATTATTAGTGTGCAACATAAGATTCCAAAGAAACATATTGTTGCGTATCGGGTATGCTATCGAACATAGAAACCCCTTTAAAGTAAAATTAATATTTAATTAAAAAATATTTATAAATATGAAATATTTCTTATTCTTCATTTACCAGGGATGCTACATCCTTCCACCCTTTTGTAAATTGCGTCCTGGCAATTTTTATTAACTTATCAAAATAAGTGGGGGTATTTATCCCTCATAGCATTTTCAGATTCCCACGTAGCCTCTTCAACTATATGATTTTTCCACAAGACCTTTACCTGGTGAATCAACTTATTCCGCAACACTTTCTCTCTACAGTCAAGAATATGGACTGGTTGTTCTTCATTATAAAGATTCTCTTCCAACAGAACTACCTCTAGGCTCAAAACATGAGATGGATCTAGAATATACGTTCTCAAAATCGAAACATGAAAAACATCGTGTACCAGAGATAAAATTGGAGGTAAAGCCACTATGTACGCAACTAATCCAACTTTTTCTAGAATTTCATAAGGTCCAATGAACCTCGGACTCAACTTTCCCTTCTTACCAAAACACATCACACTTTTCCATGGAGAAACTTTGAGAAAGACATGATCACCTACTTTAAAGGAAAGATCCTTCCTCTGGTTGTCTTCATAACTTTTCTGTCTGCTCTGAGCTATTCTCATGTGCTTCTGAATCAACTAAACTTTCTCTACCATCTCTTCTACCAATTCTAGTCCCATCAGATTCCTTTCACCTACTTCATCCCAAAAAGATGAATTTCGACAAATGATTTCCATATAATGCCTCAAATGGAGTCATCTGTATACTGGAATTAAAGTTGTTATTATAAGAAAATTAAACCAAGGAAATATGTTGGTCCCAACTTCCCTGGTAATCCATCGAACAAGAATGTAACATATCTTCCAAGGTATGAATTGTTCGTTCGGACTGCCCATCTGATTTAGGATGAAAATTTGTACTAAAATTTAATTCAGTACCTAATGACTTCTGAAAGCCTTTCCAAAAGTTAGAAGTAAACATGGGATCACGATCAGATACAATGGAGAGGGGAACACCATGTAACCTAAATATCTCTTTAATATTCAGCTGAGCAAGTTTACCTAAAGACAAAGTATCTCTAATAGGAAGTAAATGAGCAGATTTAGTCAGTCAATCAACTATAACCAATATTTCATTATTACCTCGAGATGTATTTGGTAATACCACAACGAAGTCCATAGATATATTTTAAAATTTCAATTCTGGCACAAGTAAAGGCTGCAGCATTCCTTTCGGTAACTATCATTGTACTTTAACCTTTTAACAATTCAAACACTTCATAGTAAAATCAGTAATATCTCTTTTCATTCCATCCCATCAGTAATACTCCCAAAGATCTCTATACATCTTAGTACTTCCACGATGAACTGAAAATGGAGAACTGTGGGTTTCACATAACAACTCATTCTTCAACTGTGAATCACAAGGTACACATAATCTCTTTCCAAATCCCAAAACACAATCAATATCAATGTTAAAATCAGGAAACTTACCCTTCTGAACCAACAGAACCTTTTTCTGCAACTCACTGTCTTCCTTCTGCGCTTGCTTAATTCTGTCTGATAGAGATGATTTCACTAACACCTGAAACAAAACCGAAGAATTTCCTACAACAACAACTTCTATTCCAAAGTTTGTCAAATCAAAAACCAATGGATCACATTCTAGACGTAGCATGGCTAATGAGACATTACTTTTTCGACTCAAAGAATTGGCCACTTTATTTGCTTTTCCCGGATGGTAAAGGATCATGTAATCATAATCCTTGATTAATTATAGCCATTGCCTCCGTCTCATGTTCAATTATTTTTGAGTGAATATATACTTCAATCTTTTGTGATTAGTATATATTTCACACTTCACTCCATAAAAATTATGCCTCCGAATTTTTAAAGAAAAAACAATAGCATCAAATTCCAAATCATGTGTAGGGTAATTTAACTCATGAGGTTTCAACTGACGTGAAGAATAAGAAATTACCTACTCATTCTGCAATAGGACACAACCCAATCCTTTCAATGAAGTATCACTGTAGATAACAAACTCACCATTTCTGGATGGTAGTGCCAAAACTAGATCATTCACTAATCTTCTTTTCAATTCCTGAAAACAATCATCATATTCTTTTGTCTAGATGAACAGAACACCTTTTTGAGTTAACTTAGTCATTGGAATAGATAACCGTGAAATTTTTTCAACAAATCTCTGGTAATAACCTGAAAAACCGAGAAAACTACGAATCTTGGTTATATGTGTGGGTCTTGGCCATTATTTAACAACTTTTGTTTTAGCAGGATCAATAGTTATGCCATTTTTTGAAACAATGTGACCAAGGAAAGAAATTTTTTGTAACCAAAACTCACACTTGCTGAATTTCCCATAAAGTTTATTTTATTTTAAGGGTTACAAGACAACCATTAAATTACTTTCACATTCCTCTTTACTTTTGGAATAAACCAAAATATCATCAATGAGCACACAAACTTATCCAAGAACTCACGGAAAATTCTATTCATAAGATCCATGAATACATCAGGTGCATTGGTTAACCCAAAATGCATAACTAAAAATTCATAATGGCCATATCTAGTACGAAATGAAGTCTTTAGAGCGTCTTCTTCCTTTACTTTCAACTGATGTTACCCCGACCTCAAGTCAATCTTCGAAAAATACTGATCTCCCTAGAGATGATCAAACAAATCATCAATATGAGGCAAATGATACTTATTCTTAATAGTGATGTTATTCAATTCTCTATAATAAATTCAAAGTCTCATTGAAAAATCTTTCTTCTTAACAAACAAGACAGGAGCACCCCATGGTGATGTTCTAGTTCTAATGAAACCTTTATATAATAACTCTTTTAATTTCTTCTTTAACTCTAAAAGTTCAATTTGAGCCATTCGATAAGGGGGTTTTAAAATTAGCTTAGCATCAGGAACTAAGTCAACAGTAAATTCAATTTCCTAATTAGGTGTAATACTAGAAAACTCATCAGAAAAATCATCAAGGTACTCGTTTACCACTGGAAAATCATTAATCTGAACAGTTCCTTTATTTTCAACAATTTTTTCAAGGTAACATTCACTTCCATATTTTACTAGTTTCTCAGCTTCATGATATGTTATCAACAGCAAGGGTTCATTTTTGTATACAAACTGAAAATCATTATGAAAGGAAACCACTTTAGCTCTGCATTCAATCTTAAAATGAAAAATAGAAAGCCAATCCATGCCCAATATAACATCAAACTCTACTAGAGGAAAAACAATATGGTTTGCAGGTAGATTCTTTCCACACACAAGGACATGAATGTTTTTTTGTTTTATTTTTGTCTCTACATTTCCTCCAGGTGTTTTTACCATAAGTTCAATATTCATATCATGAGATGGAATTCCCAATTTACTAGAAAACATCTCAGAAACGAAAGAGTGTATAGACCCTAAATCAAAAAAAAACATTGGCATAATCTGAACAAACAAACAATGTACCTGATACAACTTCATTTGATGGCCCAACATCTACTGAAGTAGTTGCAAAGGATTTCACCCCCCCTTTCTGGTTGTAGTCTGGCTGGTTTCCTTCGGTTGAGTTCTTTGTTGGACACTCATTTGCATAATGACCATTTCATTGCACTTAAAACATTTTACCGACTATAAATTAGATGTTGTCCTACCATTACCCTGATCCTTTTCAGTGAAATTAGGAGCCTTATGTCCCATTTTACCACATCGGTAACACTTACCAGAATTCAAAAGACATTCCCCAGCATGCTATTTACCAAAATTTTCACAAACTATAAACTTATGTTTCTTACCATTAGACTTTTTTAAAGATTTCTTCCCTTTCGCCTGCCACCTCAACCTCTTATTCTGTTGTTTTTCAAAGAATACCAAATCATCAAAAAAACTACATTTCCACCTTCTCTGCACAACGAAAAAGTTTTTCATAAATTTTGAACTCATGAGAATCTAAAACCCTTCGTTACTTTGGCATTAATCTTGAGTAAAAATGACGGATTTTACTATTAAGATCTCATATGAATTTTGGAGCATACCTTGCCAGTTGAGCGAATTTTTCTTCATAAGCAGCCACTGAGTCATCCTCCTACCTCAATTCCAGGAATTTTTTTTCTATTCTAATACGAACCACCTTAGGAAAATATTTCTCTAGAAAGAAACCTTTTAATTCATCCCAATCAAGAGTATCAATCTCCTCACTATCCCTGATATTTTTCACCATCGACCACCATTGATCAGCTTCACATTCAAAATGGTAAATAGAAAGACTAACCTTTTGATGTTCTGAACAACCCATGACATCCAAAATATTCTCCAGTGATTTAATCCACCCTTCAGCTAGCACAGGGTCAGATGATCCTCTGAATGATGGGGGATGTTGCCTCATGAAATGCTCCACTACTGTCATGTTCCTCTATGGTTGATCTGGCAGATCTCGTACATGGATACCACCACCATTTATAGCCTGACTCAACTCTGGCATCACTGCAACAAACTGTTTAGTTCCGATTCTGACAATCTTAGGTTACTGATTTGGAAGGTTGTCTTCCTCTTGATGTCGTCCCAACATAGCTGCCCTGTTTCCTCTGCAGAAAACCATTCTGAACAAAGAAATATCTTAGGAGAAGAAATAGGGTAATATGTAAATGTTATATGATTTCAATATTAACACAAATTAATTAATGGATATTAATTTAACAATACCCTAACTCCTAAAGTTATCTAAAACGAACTCTGATACCGACTATAAGGACCCGACCTTAAAAATTACTTAATATTCAATTAAATGAATATTTCTCATTGAGGATCTTTTTAGGTTTAGAGTTTTAGAGAATTAGGACATAACTATTACATATCAAAAGATTACTAGGTAGAAATATCTACACAGTTTCCAGTTTTTTTTCATAAAATAAACACTGTTGAAAAAAAGAGTCTTGTCTAGTTTGATGTTTTAGACATCATGACTTTTCCTTGATCCCATCCTTGACCATATTCATCTTTAAGTCCTACGAAAATATTTCAAAACTTGGGATGAACATAAAAATCTCAATAAGAGTTATAAAACAAAGAATGCAAACATTTGTTCATAAAAACATACAAAACATGAAATCATTTACTTACCTCAAGAAATCATAAGATTCATGAAATACACATAGAAATCATTAATCATAAAGGTAACTTGTGGCATCAATATCATACTTACATTGTAGCTATCACATCTACATATGGAGTTAATTTGTAATACCCATCAAAGTATATTCCCAAAATCTCTTAGGAGAAACATTCATGTTTACCTCCGTCACATTACCCAATGCATTGGAGAGCTCTCTCGGGCTCACCTGCCCTAGGTTTATCACGGAACCACCCATATACATAAATAATTCCCAAGAACCATAACATGATCATAACACATAACATAAGCATACAGGAAAGATAACATTCCCACATTGCAATAACAAAATATCATTTCAAGATATTGAAATAATAAATCCATTCTCAAAATCATTTTCAATACCAAAATACGTAAAAAGAGTATGTGGTATTTATTTTTCTTTTTAAAAACATTCTGGCTTGTTAAGGAAGCCAAATATCAAATAACACTCGCGGTGGTGGAAAGGTCGTTGTCACCGATTACGTAAAAAAGAAAAAAAAAATTCGTTTAATAAAATGCTTCGTATAAAAATATCCCCTTTGAATTAAATGAATAGTAAAAGGTATTTATAAAGCGTATAAAAGAAAATCGTGTATTAAAATACAATATGCCTTAATGAATGGAGATTGAGACGAAGTCCCTTACCTCGTGCCTGACTTGAATCGATCCTTCTTTAATCTCCTGAATAATAAACTAAATTTAATTTATACTTGCTTAAGAACCTTTTTCAATTCTATTATTCCTTTTATATCACTTATTACTATGTTATAAACATTATGCAGTCATTTATGTTAATAATGTTCATTTTGTCAATATTTGGTACTTGAGAAAAAAATGAACACCTTATATTTACAAGTTGTAAATGTGGTCAAAGGTTCCTTATATCCAGAATGATATTCATGATTTGGATATCATATATATCATATATATCCATCCTATACATGTTTTTATAATATTACATAACATTTAGAGGTACGAAATGAAATGCACCGTTCATGGAGACGGTAAGTCGTACATACGCATGAACACTACTTTCATATCTATTTCTTATTTTAATGGAAATAAAACATAATGATACATAGGTATATTATAATTACATTATAATATCATATATAATATCATATATAATATCATTTAATCTATCCTTTATACATCTGACATAAGTCATTAATGAATCAAATCACTTTAAGGGGGTGGTAGTCCGCACTTCCTCAAATGAGATTATCGTATTTACCCACTATAGAAACCATAAAGGCGTGCTATAATTTGGAAGTAAAGAAGCCTAAAAAATCATAAAAATAATATATATCATATATAAATATAGTTCCATCATAATGGACACCATGATAGGCGGTAAGATGTAATTGAACAATAATTGTTTCGGGAGGCCTTAGTTTTCCATCCACAGAAATAGTATGTTCTTCATCCATTAGATGGAGGTGTGTGTAAGTGTAGTTCAAATAATTCTCATAAAAACATCCTATTATTTTTATGATACTGTTGTTGTTACAAACTAATGGAATAAAAAGAGTTTAGGGGTTGGAGAAGTAAAATAAAAGAAAAAAATTTAAGAGAAATCATTGCCTTTAATTTGGGTAACTCCCTTTGGTTTGAAACAAAGGACTTCTTGAAGTGCCTTCTTCCTAAGGTAAGGCTTCTAGGAGGAGGAGAGGGATGTAGGGAGATTAATTGGGCAGATTTTGGACGATCCAAATGGCTTGAGAGGTGTGGGGAATTGGTTAGAAGTGGACTCCTTTTATAAGGGAGAGGAGGGGCTCTTTAGGAAAATGTGAAAATATTATTTAAATATATAATGATATTCGGTTTCTAATGGTCCAAAAATCGATATAGCAGAAGATAAGATGACTCATATTAGAAATAAAATAATCCAGTCATAATTGGACATGTTTTGGATAACATTTTAATCATTATAATCTTATTTATTTAAATCATTTATTAATGAGGTAAATACTGCATCATTATTGTGTCATGAATAATTTAATTTATTCGATGTCTAAAAATTATAAAAAAATACCATGATATAGGAAATATTTTTATATTTCCAAATAATATTTATAGTCGAAATGATAATTTATTTAACTCCTTCTAAAAATTAATTTACTAAACTATATTTGCTTTTGTCATATTTTCCTTTACTTTACGTTAATTAATCTAAATTGTCATTATCACTCCCAAGTGGCTCAATGGGGTCCCAAAATCTACCCAAAGATTTTCATGGTCGTTAATGACTCAAAAAATAAGGTTTGGACAAGTGTTAAGGTAATTTTGAATTATTATAATAGTCATTTAACCTTGAATTACCCTATTTACCTTTAACCGCAGTAAATAAAAGTCAAAAGTTAATATTCACCAAAAATTATTTTCATCTTAATTAACAAAATTTTACTTCTTGATAACAATCATGTATGTCGTATTTTTGAAATTCAATTCACATAGGTGGTAAAATTTCATTTAAATGAAAAAGTTAGTTTTCTTAACTTCCACTAAGTGGTTTCACTATTTATCAAAAAAAGGATTTTTCAGAAAAATACCAAAAATTCTGACTAAGCTATATTTGATATTCTGAATTCAAAAATGCTGCCTATTTTTCAAAATTCAAAAAATAGAAGTGGAATTAATTAATTTTAGAATTAATTCCCGTTATCGAAACAAATAGAGTGTTTTTAAGAAACAATAACTATCAAAATATTGTTACTTGTTTATGTCCAATTTCAAAGTGAAAATAATTCCAATGACCAACATTGGATTAAATTGTAAAAATATAATTTAATTTCACTTTAAAACCAACTAAAAAGATAATCTAACCATATAAATAAATTAGATTAAAAGGAAATTTTGAATTAAAATGCAATATTGTTTACTATTCATTAAAAAAGGAACTTTATCAGAAAAATACCAAAAAATTACCCAAAGTAAAATTTGATGTCCCCATTCTAAAGAAGGATTTTATTTGGTCAATTAGAATGTATAAAAGTGACCAAAACTATATTTAAAGCAGGTTCTCCATTAAAAGGCGGTAAATCAGCATTTTAATATAAATTATGCTTAAAATTAGATTCATTCATATTTTAAGCCTCTAACTTTTTATTGGAAAATGTAAATAGATTTAACAAACATGTATAATCATATTTTAGTTAGTTTCATTCATTCCTAGAAATACAAAAACTATGAGTTAACTACCACTTAAAATAATTATATTATATTATTTGTGTGCAACATTAGATTCCAAAGAAACCCGTTGTTGCGTATCGGGTACGCTATCGAACACAACAACCCCTTTAAAGTAAAATTAATATTTAATTCACAAATATTAATAAATATGAAATATTTCTTATTCTTCATTTACATGGGATGTTACATCCTTCCCACCTTTTGGAAATTGGGTCCTCTCAATTTTTATTCACTTATCAAAATAAGTGGGGGTATTTATCCCTCATAGAATTTTCAGATTCCCATATTGCCTCTTCAACCATATGGTTTTTCCACAAAACCATTACCTGGTGAATCACCTTATTCCGCAACACTTGCTCTCTATGGTCAAGAATCTAGAGTGGTTGTTCTTCATAAGAGAGATTCTCTTCCAACTGAACTACCTCTGGGCTCAAAACATGATATGGATTTGGCATATACTTTCTCAACATCAAAACATGAAAAACATTGTGTACTTGAGATAAAATTGGTGGTAAATCCACTCTGTACGCAACTGATCCAACTTTTTCCAGAATTTCATAAGGTCTAATGAACCTCAGACTCAACATTCCCTTCTTACCAAAACTCATCACACTTTTCCATGGAGAAACTTTGAGAAAGACATGATCACCTACCTAAAAGGAAAGATCCTTCCTCCAGTTATCTGCATAACTTTTCTGTCTTCTCTGAGCTGTTCTCATGTGCTTTTGAATCAACTGAACTTTCTCTTCCATCTCTTCTACCAATTATGGTCCCATTAGCTTCCTTTCACCTACTTCATCCAAAAAAGCCGAAGCTCGACAATTCTTTCCATATAATGCCTCAAATGGAGCCATCTGTATACTGGAATGAAAGCTGTTATTATAAGAAAATTCAACCAAAGAAAGATGTTGGTCCCAACTTCCCTGGTATTCCATCAAACAAGAATGTAACATATCTTCGAAGGTCTGAATTGTTCATTCTGACTGCCCATCTGATTGAGGATAAAAATCTATACTAAAAATTAATATAGTACCCAATGACTTCTAAAGGACTTTCCAAAAGTTAGAAGTAAACATGGGATCATGATCAGATACAATAGTGAGGGGAACACCATGTAACCTAAATATATCTTTAACATACAACCGATCAAGTTGATCTAAAGGCAAAGTATCTCTAATATGAAGGAAATGAGAAGATTTAGTCAGTCGATCAACTATAACCCAGATTTAATTATTACCTCAAGATGTCTTGGGTAATCCCACAACGAAGTCCATGGATATATTTTCCCATTTCCATTCTGGCACCGGTAAAGGCTAAAGCATTACTTTTGGTAACTTTCACTCTTCTTTAACCTATTGACAAGTCAAACACTTCATATTAAAATCAGCAATATCCATTTTCATTCCATCCCACCAGTAATACTCCCGAAGATCTCTGTACATCTTAGTACTGCTAGGATGAACTGAAAATGGAGAAATTTTAGTTTCACATAACAACTCATTCTTCAACTATGAATCACAAGGTAAACATAATCTCTTTCCAAATCTCAAAATAAAATCATTATCAATGTTAAAATCAGGTAACTTACCCTTATGAACCAACAAATCCTTTTTCTGCAACTCACTGTCATCCCTATGCGCTTGCTTAATTCTATCTGATAAAGATGATTTCACTGACACCTAAATCAAAACAGAATAATTTCTTGCAACAACAACTTCTATTCCAAATTTCATCAAATCAAAAACCAATGGATCTCATTCCAAATGTAGCATGTCTAATGAGACATTACTTTTTTGACTCAAAGCATCATCCACTTTATTTTCTTTTCCAGGATAGTAATGGATCATGCAATCATAATCCTTGATTAATTCTAGCCATCTCCTCTGTCTTATGTTGAATTATTTTTGAGTGAATATATACTTTAAACTTTTTTGATCAGTATATATTTCACACTTCACTCCATACAAATGATGCCACCAAATTTTTAAAACAAAAACAACAGTAGGTAATTCCAAATCATGTGTAGGGTAATTTAACTCATGAGGTTTCAACTGATGTGAAGAATAAGAAATTACCTAATCATTAAGCATCAAGACACAACCCAGTCCTTTCAATGAAGCATCATTGTAGATAACAAACTCACCATTTCTAGATGGTAGTGCCAAAACTGGATCATTCACCAATATTCTTTTCAATTCCTAAAAACAATCATCACATTCTTTTGTCCAGATGAACTTAACACCATTTCGAGTTAACATAGTTGTTGGACTAGATAACCGTGCAAAATTTTCAAAAAACCTCCAGTAATAACCTGCCAAACCAAGAAAACTATAAACCTTGGTAATATTTCTGGGTCTTGACCATTCTTCAACAACTTTCATTTTAGCAGGATCAACAGTTTTTCCATTTTTTGAAACAATGTGACCAAGGAAAGAAATTTGTTGTAACCAAAACTCACACTTGCTGAATTTCCCCTAAAGGTTCTTTTGTTTTAAGGTTTTCAAGAAAACCATTAAATGACTTTCATGTTCCTCATTACTTTTTGAATAAAACAAAATATTCTCAATGAACACAACCACAAACATATCAGAGAAATCATGGAAAATTCTATTCATAAGATCCATGAATACTGCAGGTGTATTGTTTAACCCAAAAGGCATAACTACAAATTCATAATGGCCATATCTAGTACGAAACGCGGTCTTTGGAACGTCTTCTTCCTTTACATTCAACTGATGGTACCGTGACCTCAAGTCAATATTCGAAAAATACTGAGCTCCCTGGAGCTGATCAAACAAATCATCGATATGAGGCAAAAGATACTTATTCATAACAGTGATTTTATTAAATGCTCTATAATCAATGAAAAGTCTCATTGAACCATCTTTCTTTTTAACAAAGAAGACAGGAGAACCACATGGTGATGTGCTAGGTCTAATGAAATATTTTTCTAATAGCTCCTGTAATTGCTTCTTTAACTCTAAAAGTTCAATTTGAGCCATTCCATAAGTGGGTTTTGAAATTGTCTTAGCATCAAGAACTAAGTCAACAGTAAATTCAACTTCCTGATCAGGTGCAATACCAGGAAACTCATCAGGAAAAACATAAAGGTACTCATTTACCACTATCACATCATTAATCTAAACAGTTCCTTTGTTTTCAACAATATGTGCAAGGTAATATTCACTTCCATCTTTTACTAGTTTCTCAGCTTTCTGGTATGTTATCAATAGCAAGGGTTCATTTTTGTATACAAACTAAAAATCATTCTGAAAGGAAACCTCTTTAGCTCTGCATTCAATCTTAGAATGATAAACAGAAAGCCAATCCATGCCCAATATAACATCAAACTCTACTAGAGTCAAAACAATAAGGTTTGCAGGTAGATTCTTTCGGCACACAAGGACAATAATGTTCTTATGTTTTATTTTTGTCTCCACATTTCCTCCAAGTGTTTTTACCATAAGTTCAATATTCATATCATGAGATGGAATTCCCAATTGACTAGAAAACTTCTTAGAAACGAAAGAGTGTGTAGACCCTGAATCAAACAACACATTTGGCATAATCTATACAAACAAACATTGTACCTGATACAACTTCATTTGATGGCCCAACATCTGCTGAAGTAGTTGTAAAGGATTTCGCCACCCCTTTCTGCTTGTATTCTGGATGATTTCCTTTGGTTGAGTTCTTTGTTGGACACGCATTTGCATGATGACCCAATTCATTGCACTTAAAACATTTTACGAACTGTAAATTAGATTTAGTCCTTCCATTACCCTGATCTTTTTTAGTACAATTATGAGCCTCATGTCCCATTTTACCACATCAGTAGCACTTACTAGAATTCAAAATACATTCCCCAGCATGATTTTTACCACAATTTTCACAAACTAACAAATTATGTTTCTTACCGTCAGACTTTTTTGAAGAGTTCTTCCCTTTCGTCTGCCACCTCAACATCTTATTCAGTTGTTTTTCAAAGAATACATGATCATCAGCAAACTCTATTTCCACCTTCTCTGCACAATGAACAAGTTTTTCATAACTTTTGAACTTACGAGAAGCTAAAGCACTTCGATACTTTTTCTTTAATCCTGAGTAAAAAACGGTTGATTTTAATATTAAGATCTCGTATGAAATTTGGAGCATTCCTTTCTAGTGGAGTGAATATTTCTTCATAAGCAGCCACCGAGTCATCCTCCTGCCTCAATTCCAGGAATTTTTTTCCATTCTATGATGAACCACCTTCGGAAAATATTTTTTCACAAACATACCTTTGAATTCATCACAATTAAGAGCAACAATCTCCTCACTATCCCTGATATTTTTCACCATCGACCACCACTGATCAGCTAAACCTTTAAAACGGTAAACAAAAATACTAACCTTTTGATGTTCTAAACAACCCATGACATCAAAAATATTCTCCAGTGCTTTAATTCACCCTTCAGCTAGCACAGGGTCAGATGATCCTCTGAATGATGGGGGATGTTGCCGCATGAAATCCTCCACTAATGTCATGTTCCTCTATGGTTGATCTGGCTGATCTCGTACATGGATACCACCACTATATATAGACTGAGTCAACTGTGCCATCACTGCAACAAACTGTTTATTTCCAATTCCGACCATCTCAAGTTGCTGATTTGGAAGGTTGTCTTCCTCCTGAAGTCATCCCAATATTGCTACCCTGTTTCCTCTGCGGAAAACCATTCTGAACACAGAAATATATTAGGCGAAGCAACATGGTAATCTGTAAATACTATATGATTTCAATATTAACATAAATTACTTTATGGATATTAATTTAACAATACCCTAACTCCTAAAGTTATCTAAACCGACCTCTGAAACCAACTATAAGGACCCGACATTAACCATTACTTAATATTTAATTAAATGAATAATTCACATTGAGGATCTTTTCAGGTTTATAGTTTTAGAGAATTTGGACATAACTATTAAATCTCAAAAGATTACAAGGTGG
The DNA here is from genome assembly GCA_963277665.1 of Viscum album. Taxonomy (NCBI): domain Eukaryota; kingdom Viridiplantae; phylum Streptophyta; class Magnoliopsida; order Santalales; family Viscaceae; genus Viscum; species Viscum album. The sequence goes on from OY728151.1 coordinate 1,973,951,441, forward strand.
AAATATTTACACAGTTTCCAGTTTTTTCATAAAATAAAAACTCTTGAAAAAATAGTCATGTTTAGTTCCATGTTTTAGAGTGCATGACTTTTCCTTGATCCCGTCATTGACCCTATTCATCTTTAAGACCATTGAAAACATTTCAAAACTTGGGATGAGCATAAAAATCTCAGTAAGGGTTATAAAACATGAATGAAAACATTTTTTCATAAATATATACAAAACATGAAATCATTTACTTACGTCAGGAAATCATAAGATTTATGAAAGACACATAGAAATCATTAATCATAAAGGTAACTTGTGACATCCATATCATACTTACATTGTAGCTATCACAGCTACATAGGGAGTTACTTTGGAATACCCATCATAGTATATTCCCTAAATCTATTAGGAGAAACATTCATGTTTACCTCTTTCACGTTACCCAATTCATTGAAGAGCTATCTTGGGTTCACCCTCCCTATGTTTATCACAGAACCACCCATATATGTAAATAATTCCCAACAACTATAACATGATCATAACACATAACATAAGCATAAATGAAAGATAACATTTCCACATTGAAATAACAAAATATCATTTCAAGATATTGAAATAACAAATCCATTCTCAAAATCATTTTCAATACCAAAATACGTAAAAAGAGTATGTGGTATTTATTTTTCTTTTTAAAGACATTCCGGCTTGTTAAGGAATCCAAAGATCAAATAATACTCGCGGCGGAAGAAAGGTCATTGTCACCACTTACGTAAAAAAGAAAACTTTGTTTTCGTTTAGTAAAACGCTTCATATAAAAAGATTCCCTTTGAATGAAATGAAAAGTCAAATGTGTTTATAAAGCGTATAAAAGAAAATCGTGTTTTAAAATACAATATGCCTCAATGATAGGAGATTGACACGAAGTCCCTTACCACTTGCCCGACTTAACTCGATAGTTATTTAATCTCCTAAATAATAAACTAAAGTTAATTTCTACTTGCTTAAGAACCCTTTTCAAGTTTATTATTCCCTTGATATCACTTATTACCATGTTATAAGCATTATACAATCATTTAAGTTAATAATGTTCATTTTGCCAATATTTGGTACTTGAGTAAGAAACAAACACCTTATATTTAAAAGTTGTCCATGTGGTCAAAGGTTCATTATATCCAGAATGATATTCATGATTTTGATATCATGTATATCATATATATCCATCATATACATTTTTTTATAATAGTACATAACATTTAGAGGTAAGAAATGAAATGCACCGTTCATGGAGACGGTAAGCCGCACATACGCTTGAACGCTAATTTCATTTATATTTATTATTTTAATGAAAATAAAACATAATGATACATAGGTATATTATAATTCCATTATAATATCATTAAATCCATCTTTTGTACATCCCACATAAGACATTAACAAATTAAGTCATTTTAAGGGGGTTGTAGTCCACACTTCCTAAAATGAGATTATCGTATTTACCCACTATGGAAACCATAAAGGCGTGCTATAATTGGGAAGTATAGAAGCATAAAGAAATAATAAAAATAATATATATCATATATAAATATTTTTCCATCATAATTTCCACCATGAAACGTGGTAATATGTAATTGAACAATCATCGTTTCGTGAGGCCTTAGTTTCCCATCCACAGAAACATTATGTTCTTCATCCATTAGATGGAGGTGTGTGTAAGTGTAGTTAAAATACTTATCATAACAACATAATAGTATATTTAGTATGCTGGTGTTGTTACAAAATAAAGGAATAAAAAGAGTTTATGGGTTGGAGAAGTAAAATAAAAGAAAAAAATTTAAGAGAAATCGTTACCTTTAATTTGGGTAACTCCCTTTGGTTTGAAACAAAGGTCTTCTTGAAGTGCCTTATGCCTAGGTTAAGTCTTATTGGAGTAGGAGAGGTATGTAGGGAGATTAATTGGGAAGATTTTGGACGATCCAAATGGCTTGAGAGGTGTGAGTAATTGGTTATAAGTGGACTCCTTTTATAAGGGAGAGGAGGGGCTCTTTAGGAAAGTGTGAAAATATTATTTTAATATATACTGATATTTGGTTTCTAATGGTCCTAAAATCATTATAGCCGAAGATAAGATGACCCATATTCAGAATAAAATCATAAAATCATAATTGGACAAGTTTTGGATTATATTTTAATCATTATAATCTTATTTAATTAAATGATTTATTAATGAGGTAAATACTGCATCATTATTATGTCATGAATAATTTAATTTATTTGATGTCTAAAAATTATAAAAAAATACCATGATATAGGAACTCTTTTTAGCTTTATAAATAATATTTATAGTCGAAATGATAATTTGTATAACCCCTTCTAATAATTAACTTACTAAACGATATTTTCTTTTGTCATATTTTCCTTTACTTTATGTTAATTAATCTAAATTGTCATTATCACTCCTATGTGGCTCAATGGGGTCCCAAAATCGACCCAAAATATACCATGGTCGTTAATGACTCAACCAATAAGTTTTTTACAAGTGTTAAGGTAATTTTGAATTATTATAATATTCATTTAACCTTGAATTACCCTATTTACCTTTAACCGCGGTAAATAAAAGTCAAAAGTTACCATTCATAAAAAATTATTTTCATCTTAATGAACCAAATTTTACTTCTTGATAACAATCATGTATGTAGGATTTTTTAAATTCAATTCATAGAAGTGGTAAAATTTCATTTAAATGAAAAAGTTAGTTTTTTTAACTACCACTAAGTGGTTTCAATATTCATCAAAAAATGAAGTTTTTCAAAAAAATACCAAAAAAATCAGCCTAATCTATATTTGATATTCCAAATTCAAAAATGATTCCTATTTTTCCAAATTCAAAACATAGAAGTGGCATTAATTAATTTTAAAATTAATTCCCATTATCAAAACAAATAGCGTGTTTTTAAGAAACAATAACTATCAAAAGATTGTTACTTGTTTATGTCCAATTTCAAACTGAAAATAATTCCAATGACCAACATTGGATTAAATGGTAAAAATATATTTTAATTTCACTTTAAAACCAACTAAAATTATAATATAACCATATATATAAATTATATTAAAAGTCACTTTTGAATTAAAATGCAATATTTTCACTATTCATTAAAAAAATGAACTTTATCAGAAAAATACCAAAAAAAATACCCAAAGAAAAATTTTATGTCCCCATTCTAAACAAGGATTTTATTTGGTCAATTATAATGTAATAAAGTGAACAAAACTATATTTAAAGAGGTTTCTCCATTAAAATGTGGTAAATCTGCATTCTAATGTAAATTATGCTTTAAATTAGATTCATTCATATTTTAAGCCTCTAACTTTTTATTGGATAATGTAAATACATTTAACAAACATGTATAATCATATTGTAGTTAGTTTCATTCATTCCCACCAATACAATGGCTAGGAGTTAACTACCATTTAAAATAATAATATTATATTATTAGTGTGCAACATAAGATTCCAAAGAAACCCGTTGTTGCGTATCGGGTACGCTATTGAACATAGCAACCCCTTTAAAGTAAAATTAATATTTAATTCACAAATATTAATAAATATGAAATATGTCTTATTATTCATTAACCTAGGATGTTACAAATCCACTATAAATTGGGTGTTTTATAAGTGATGAATTTTTTAATTTTAAAAAGTAGTGCACTAATCCAAAAGATTTAGATGAAAATCGATTCTAAAAACCTCTTAGACCAAGGAAACAAGAAAAATACTATAAAATGACTATTATTAACGTAAAAAGTGATTTTAACTCTATATTTATATATCTATTATGTTTATATGTTTCAAATTTATAGATACTGAGTTATAAATAAAAACATTTACTGGTATAATTATTATATCCATAGTATAAGAATATTATTCTAAGTTGATGGAAGATTTCTTATAAAGGATCTATATCTTCTTCACTCATTTGGATTATATTAAGAATTGATATTGGATTTTTACAAGGGGATCGTGTATAATTTCATATAGGGGAATTTCACTTTGTATCCTAAATCAACCCATTATTAACTACTATTTTATGTTTAATGAGGCGATCCCTATTGAAATTACTCCAATCAAATGACTTTTAAAATTATGTGGATGTAATTTATTTAAATAGGGAGAATGTAATGACCTGATGTTCTGCTAAGTATTTTCCCTAAAATATATTTAATGTTAAAATATTATTCTATAGGAAACATAAAACTAAAATGATACCATGACATGTTAAAATAAAATTTGACCACGATAAGGTATCCATTAAATTAATTAGTGTAAAATGATATGACTATATTAGAAAATATATAAATGAAATAAATGACATAGATTAACAGAATTCTCCCTTATGAATCCTATTTATACAATCCTATGAAGGAGGTAAATTTTAAATGGTTTTCGATAATTTGAGACCAATTATAACTGAAAGGATTACAGTGTGAGTGAAATCATTTGTGATATAAATTCAATCTCATGGAAACTTGCATGCGATCTACACTAGCAGAATCACTCCCTCGACTACCACTAGAGATTACCTTATTCCTATGTATTGCATTGTGATCTTAATGGGAAACATAACTAGATATTTTTATGATATAAACATTAAATTATTAATATAATAAGTTATTTATCACAAGTATTTTACATATTTCTCATTCTGAATTTTAAGGAAAAAAGAAAATTTATTTTTCTATAAAATTTGTTTTTTATTATATTTCATTTTTAAAAAATAATTTTTTTAATATAAATCTGATAAAATTAATTTAATTTTGAGATTTAAAATTTTAAAAATATATTACTAGAATTTTTTTTAATTTTTCTAGAAATATTTACTTTTTGGTGAATTGTACAAAACACTATTATATTAATTCCACATTTTCATGAAATTAATTTTTATAAATTTTTATTAAAACATTTTTAATTACCAATTATACATGTAATATTTAAAATTATAAAATTTAATATACTATTAAGAATCTATAAAGCTCATGTCTATAAATTTGGAACTTTAGTAATATTTTATTCTAATAAAATTATTTTTGATATTTTCTTATAATTAATTATTCACAATGTATAATTTTGTATTTATTTGTCACGACCCGACCCAACGGGGCTCGAGCCGCGACTCCCCAAGCCCGCCTCCAATACGCCAGGGGCTGGCGACTGGCGCCGAGTAGGCTATCACACACATGGGAGGCATTAGCCTATGGTACTTGTACACACGCACCCACAAACACCTCCATGCAACAGTGCAGAGATATAGAAACTGAAAAGTAAATGCATGCATACAATCTATCCCAAACCAGAGTGCAACAGAAAAAGTACAAGGGCAAAACAGGGCCCACCAAAAGAAAACTACAAAGCGCGTCCAACCTGCTCTGAAGAAGGGAAACGCTGCCACAAACACCCGCCGGAAAGCTCCCTCGGCACAGCTCCGGTAAACACCCCAGTCAACACGCTCACTAAGCTCCGCCTGCTCCGGGTCCTCCTGGGACTCCGTCAAAAGGCATGTGGTCTGCACAAGACACAAACATGTGCGGGAAAAGCCCGTGCAGGGGTGAGTATAAACATACTCAGTAGGCACCCCAAAAACCCAAAACACAAGGGAGAAACTGAAAGGCAACAGTCCACTCAACCCAGCCAGAGGGAACCCAGATGAGAGAGAAACTCCATCTCGTGACCATCCTCGGCTAAACACAACTAGTCAGCTCAGCTCAGGTGTATTCCCATACATACACCTTGAACAATCCAGATATACACAGCTCATGCCACAAAGCCACAAGAGGTACCGACCTCATCACCAGCAACTGTCCACAACTAGGAGAGTACACCACGAACACTGTCATACCAGATGACACTCATCCGAGAGATACACTCCATCGGGACCCAAACAAACATCTCAGACGCTCACCCGAGAGACCACGCTCGTCGGATAACATCACTGAGGAAACATCGCTGAAACAACATAACCACCAAACTCCTCGGATAGGGGATCACCGCTAGGGTCCGCTAGGGGATACCAAGACCCACTCCGGTATACGTAGCTCACAGATAGGGGATCACTCCCAGGGTCCGCTGGGGGATACCACGACCCGATCTGGCATACGTAGTTCTCACAGATAGGGGATCACACCCAGGATCCGCTGGGGGATACCACAACCCGATCTGGCACTCGACAGAAGCTCCACACTCAGATAGAGGATCATCGTCCATATAAAGATGGTCACGACGATACCGGAACCCTATCTGGTATAACTCGCGATGTAGGGGATCGAACCGACGATGCCGCAACCCTACCGAAACCACGCGCTGAGTAGGGGATCGCATAGCCAACGATACTGTAACCCTACTATTAACCACATGCGGAGTAGGGGATCGTATACCCGCCGATGCCACAACCCTACTGAGCACGACCCACCGTGTAGGGGATCATATTTCCGATGATACCACAAACCCTACGGGGTTAACCTGCTAGATAGGGGATCGCCGCCCATAAATAAGCGGTCACAACGATACCAAGAACCCGATCTAGATAAAGATGCTAGAGGATCCGCTCCGGGCCCACCGGAGGGATACCACAACTCTAACAGTTTAAACATCCCATCGAGAGGATCACAAACCCATATGAAGGTTGTGATACCACACGAACCCTCGTAGGAACGAACCAAGGGAGAACCCTCAACCACCGCTGGTCCAAATGTCGCTAACCCGAGCGACCCGCCATAACGCCACACTGCGCACCTCCTAGGCCAAAACCGAGGCCACCATCGCGTTCCACGCGGAAAAAACACGCAGGATAGGCTGTTTACTCGCCCGAAACGGAGCACCGGTGAAAAAGGCACTATTCACCGTAGCTAGCTCGTGCGGGGCCCACACAACGATCCCGAAACCCAATGAGCGGATCACACCACGACGATCCCCTCGGAAAAACAAGGGGAATCGACTACTCGCTCGCCCAAAACGGACACCCAGTGAAAAAGGTATTATTCACCGAAGGCCGGCTCGGGTGGGGCCCACGCCTGGATTCCGAAAATCATCGAACGGATTGCACCATTGCGATCCTCTCGGAAAACACTCAGGATTGACTATTCATCCGCCAAAATCGGACTCCTGGTGCAAAAGCTGCGTTTCTCCGCAAACGCCAAAACCCGGCCTCGTGGGGCCCGCACACCGTTCGTAGACCCAACACCCGGAAACCATCTCAAAAGGTCCGTCGTACCATCAGGGTCTCAACGCCACTGACGGCACGTCAATCGGACGCTCCGGGTAGAAGTTACAACGGCCCGAAGTCGTAAAATAATAAAATAATATTATTTTATACGACGTTTCTAAATCCCAGGCCACAATCCTGAACCCTTAAACCCTCAAAGTGAGTTCAAAAGGTCCGTCTCAACGCAAGGAGTGCGTCGCCGCAAACGGCTCGCAAATCGGAGTTACGGTTTGCGAGTTACGGGGGTTTAAAGAACCCCCGGAAAATCCTGGCCGGACCACCGCCAGCCTCGCCGGAAACCACCGCGCCGCCGCCGGATTCCGCCGCGCCGCCGCCGCCGCCGCCGGAAACCGCCGCCCCGCCGCCGTGCCGTCGCCGGATTCCGCCATGGCCGCCGCCCCTCGTCGCCGGAAAACCGGGTTTTCGCCGGAAAACTTCCGGGAGCCACCGGGAGCACCCTGGTGCTCCAAATTCAGATCCGAAAAAAGATTCGGAAAGCTCGGGACCCGAACTATACAAATATTATGAAAATTTGAAGAAAAACAACACAAAAACGAGATCCGGGATTGTAAAACTCAAACCGCCTACCTCACGGGCGAAACGCCGACGTTCTGCCTCAGATCCGCGCTCCCGAGCTTCCGCTGCGCGCTCCTGGAACGTCCGCCGTCGAATTCTGAGCTCGTGGGCGCTCCGTTGGCTTGATTCGGCAGAGTGGCGGCGAAGAACGGCGAAGAACGGTTAAAAGGGAGGGGGGCGCTAATATTTATATCAGCGGCCCGCCGGCGCCAAACCCGCCTCGGACCCGACGCCCGATGCGAACAAAAGTAAGGTCACCCCTAGGGTAAATGCGCCGTTCTGAACGCAACGGCGGTCTCAGATTTTCCATCCGAGACTCCGTTCAGAAGTTATTTGAGCCGACGCTCGCACACAAACTTGCCACTTATTTACGGAAACGCCCCTGGTGGCGTTTCTCACCGCAGGCCCGCGCCCGCAAAGTTTACACCCCGCCTAGGGTAAACAGCACGTTCCGGACGCAACCGTGCCCTCAGATTCCCATTATGAGCTACCGTTTAGGAGATATCACACCCCCGCCATGTGCATAGTATTAAAAAAACATAATATTTTTATAAAATTAATTCCGAGCACACCGGGCCTCGGAATCGCACGCCGTCTTCGCGCCTAGCTCTGGAATTATTCGTAGAAATATTCCAAAGTCTGACAGGGCCAAAAACCCGAGTCGCTACATCCTCCCCCCCTTAGAACTTTTCGTCCCCGAAAAGCCCCAAGCACAAGGAAAGCGACTGAACTCTCAACTGGGTCTCACACACCAGCGAGCCCACCAGCAACAACCACTCAGGGTCTTACCAACGCCCTGAACAAAACTCAAGCAAGCAACGAAAGGAAAGAGTACCGCTAAACAGTGTCTGACAAACTACTGCAGTAAGTAGAAAAGACACAAGGCGTACCTCTATCCATCCGTGGTGCCTCTGGGTCAACAGCCTCCAGGGCATGCAGCTGTCCTCGCCCTCGACCACCAGCTCCCTGAGCTTGGCGTGGACCACCTGGGGGTGGGGTGGTGGAAACTGGTACTGTCTACCACCGCCTCCCGATGCACCAGCTCCGACGCCACGTCCGACGCCCTGCGGACCTCCTTGCTCAAGACGCTGCCTCTACCAAGGCGGTCCATCGACCGGCTCCCTCTCAGCAGCACGTCGGGTCGGACAATCTCTAGCAAGATGTCCCCGACCATCGCAAGCGTAACACCGCCTCTCCTGCGGCTGACCAAAACTGGCCTGCGAGCCCTGTGAGCTCCGAGGCTCAGACCCCCCATCCTAGGGTCGCCTCCTGAAACGTCGGCCACGTCCAGACCCCTGTGTCTGACGTCGGCTACCAGATGCCGATCCGACCGACGAAGTCTCCACTCTCGAGTGCCCAGCACTAACAGGCGAGATCTGCTCGGCCAGAAAGCTCTCCACCACCAGCGCTCGCTCCAACACTCCAGCATAGGTGGGCAGACACAGGGAAACCACACCTGCTCGGATATCCCGGCGTAATCCCTGCTCGAAGGTCCGAGCCCTAAAGAACGGGTCTCGAACCATATTCAGGGAGTAGCGCGACAGGTCTGTAAACCTCGCTAAGTACTCCGACACAGTCAGGCTCTCTTGTCGAAGCTATAGAAGCTCTTGGATCCGCACTGACCTCAGCGTCACCGGATAGAACTCCTCCCTGAAGAGCTGCTCAAACTCTTCCCACGTGAGCGTCTCCTCGCCATGGGACTGCGTCACCAAACTCCACCATCGCCCGGCAGAACCATGCAGAAGGCTCGCCGCTAGGACCACCATCTGATCTGGAGGTGTCCTCACTAGGCGGAAAACTCGGGTGACTGCCTCAAGCCAGTCATCAGATGCCTCGGGGTCTGGATCACCCCGGAACCTCAGAGGTCGCTGCCTCTGGAACTCGTGTAGCGCACTCAGCCTGCGTGCAACCTCGTCCTGCACCGCCGGCACAACCAGTTGCTCAACAGGTGGTGGCTCAACTGGCAGACCACCTGGAGGTGCAACCTCAGAACCTGCGCCCTGCTCCACAGCCACTACATGGGGCGGGTCATCAGCACAATCCTGCTGTGGAACCCTCGCTGGTTGTCGTCGTGGAGGCATCCTGAAATACATTCAAGACACACCACAGTCAAAGAATATATCTGGAGAGCTGACTCAAGAAGGACAAGGAAAACCCAAAACCCAGTCCTATATGATGCATGCACCATTATGTCCCCGCGACCAGTGTACGAATGTCCCGAGTCAAAAGGCAGGTTATCAAAGTCCTGGTGTATGGATACGTCGGCCGCCGCACCAACACTGGAGTCCCTGGCCTGAAAGTCGAACTCGAAACATCCTAACACTACCGCTATGCAACCCAAAACAAGCTCACAGCTAGACCAGCTACGCTCAGAGATCCCAAAGGTGGAACCTCCTCTGATACCACTCTGTCACGACCCGACCCAACGGGGTTCGAGCCGCGACTCCCCAAGCCCGCCTCCAATAGGCCAGGGGCTGGCGACTGGCGCCGAGTAGGCTATCACACACATGGGAGGCATTAGCCTATGGTACCTGTACACACGCACCCACAAACACCTCCATGAAACAGTGCAGAGATATAGAAACTGAAAAGTAAATGCATGCATACAATCTATCCCAAACCAGAGTGCAACAGCAAAAGTACAAGGGAAAAACAGGGCCCACCAAAAGAAAACTACAAAGCACGTCCAACCTGCTCTGAAGAAGGGAAACGCTGCCACAAACACCCGTCGGAAAGCTCCCTCGGCACAGCTCCGGTAAACACCCCAGTCAACACGCTCACTAAGCTCCGCCTGCTCCGGGTCCTCCTGGGACTCCGTCAAAAGGCTTGTGGTCTGCACAAGACACAAACATGTGCGGGCAAAGCCCGTGCAGGGTTGAGTATAAACATACTCAGTAGGAACCCCAAAAACCCAAAACACAAGGGAGCAACTGAAAGGCAACAGTCCACTCAACCCAGCCAGAGGGAACCCAGATGAGAGAGAAACTCCATCTCGTGACCATCCTCGGCTAAACACAACTAGTCAGCTCAGCTCAGGTGTATTCCCATACATACACCTTGAACAATACAGATATACACAGCTCACGCCACAAACCACAAGAGGTACCGACCTCATCACCAGCAACTGTCCAAAACCAGAAGAGTACACCACGAACACTGTCATACCAGATGACATTCATCCGAGAGATACACTCCATCGGGACCCAAACAAACATCTCAGATGCTCACCCGAGAGACCACGCTCGTCGGATAACATCACTGAGGAAACATCGCTGAAACAACATAACAACCAAACTCCTCGGATAGGGGATCGCCGCTAGGGTCCGCTAGGGGATACCAAGACCCACTCCGGTATACGTAGCTCACAGATAGGGGATCACTCCCAGGGTCCGCTGGGGGATACCACGACCCGATCTGGCATACGTAGTTCTCACAGATAGGGGATCACACCCAGGATCCGCTGGGGGATACCACAACCCGATCTGGCACTCGACAGAAGCTCCACACTCAGATAGAGGATCATCATCCATATAAAGATGGTCACGACGATACCAGAACCCTATCTGGTATAACTCGCAATGTAGGGGATCGAACCGACGATGCCGCAACCCTACCGAAACCACGCGCTGAGTAGGGGATCGCATAGCCAACGATACCGTAACCCTACTATTAACCACATGCGGAGTAGGGGATCGTATACCCGCCGATGCCACAACCCTACTGAGTACGGCCCACCGTGTAGGGGATCATATTTCCGATGATACCACAAACCCTACGGGGTTAACCTGCTAGATAGGGGATCGCCGCCCATAAATAAGCGGTCACAACGATACCAAGAACCCGATCTAGATAAAGATGCTAGAGGATCCACTCTGGGCCCACCGGAGGGATACCACAACTCTAACAGTTTAAACATCCCATCGAGAGGATCACAAGCCCATATGAAGGTTGTGATACCACACGAACCCTCGTAGGAACGAACCAAGGGAGAACCCTCAACCACCGCTGGTCCAAATGTCGCTAACCCGAGCGACCCGCCATAACGCCACACTGCGCACCTCCTAGGCCAAAACCGAGGCCACCATCGCGTTCCACGCAGAAAAAACACGCAGGATAGGCTGTTTACTCGCCCGAAACGGAGCACCGGTGAAAAAGGCACTATTCACCGTAGCGAGCTCGTGCGGGGCCCACACAACGATCCCGAAACCCAACGAGAGGATCACACCACGACGATCCCCTCGGAAAAACAAGCGGAATCGACTACTCGCTCGCCCAAAACGGACACCCAGTGAAAAATGTACTATTCACCGAAGGCCGGCTCGGGTGGGGCCCACGCCTGGATTCCGAAACTCATCGAACGGATCGCACCATTGCGATCCTCTCGGAAAAACACTCAGGATTGACTATTCATCCGCCAAAATCGGACTCCTGGTGCAAAAGCTGCGTTTCTCCGCAAACGCCAAAACCCGGCCTCATGGGGCCCGCACACCGTTCGCAGACCCAACACCCGGAAACCATCTCAAAAAGTTCTTCGTACCATCAGGGTCTCAACGCCACTGACGGCACGTCAATCGGACGCTCCGGGTAGAAGTTACAACGGCCCGAAGTCGTAAAATAATAAAATAATATTATTTTATACGACGTTTCTAACTCCCAGGCCACGATCCCGAACCCTTAAACCCTCAAAGTGAGTTCAAAAGGTCCGTCTCAACGCAAGGAGCGCGTCGCCGCAAACGGCTCGCAAATCGGAGTTACGGTTTGCGAGTTACGGGGGTTTAAAGAACCCCCGGAAAATCCTGGCCGGACCACCGCCAGGCTCGCCGGAAACCACCGCGCCGCCGCCGGATTCCGCCGCGCCGCCGCCGCCGCCGCCGAAAACCGCCGCCCCGCCGCCGTGCCGTCGCCGGATTCCGCCATGGCCGCCGCCCCTCGTCGCTGGAAAACCGGGTTTTCGCCGGAAAACTTCCAGGAGCCACCGGGAGCACCCCGGTGCTCCAAATTCAGATCCGAAAAAAGATTCGGAAAGCTCGGGACCCGAACTATACAAATATTATGAAAATTTGAAGAAAAACAACACAAAAACGGGATCCAGGATTGTAAAAATCAAACCGCCTACCTCGCGGGCGAAACGCCGACGTTCTGCCTCAGATCCGCGCTCCCAAGCTTCCGCTGCGCGCTCCTGGAACGTCCGCCGTCGAATTCTGAGCTCGTGGGCGCTCCGTTGGCTCGATTCGGCAGAGTGGCGGCGAAGAACGGCGAAGAACGGTTAAAAGGGGGGGGGGCGCTGATATTTATATCAGCGGCCCGCCGGCGCCAAACCCGCCTCGGACCCGACGCCCGATGCGAACAAAAGTAAGGTCACCCCTAGGGTAAACGCGCCGTTCTGAACGCAACGGCGGTCTCAGATTTTCCATCCGAGACTCCATTCAGAAGTTATTTGAGCCGACGCTCGCACACAAACTTGCCACTTATTTACGGAAATGCCCCTGGTGGCGTTTCTCACCGCAGGCCTGCGCCCGCAAAGTTTACACCCCGCCTAGGGTAAACGACACGTTCCGGACGCAACCGTGCCCTCAGATTCCCGTTCTGAGCTACCGTTTAGGAGATATCACACCCCCGCCACGTGCATAGTATTAAAAAAACTTAATATTTTTATAAAATTAATTCCGAGCACACCGGGCCTCGGAATCGCACGCCATCTTCGCGCCTAGCTCTGGAATTATTCGTAGAAATATTCCAAAGTCTGACAGGGCCAAAAACCCGAGTCGCTACATTATTTCTCTTAAATTAGAAAAATTATGATTTTTTTAATAATAAACCAATTCATTTGTTATGAATAAATACAATTAAATTTTTTTTCTTAGACATAATTTTAAGCCTAACTATACGATTTTCCAAAATATGGTTTTTTACACATAATGTGCTCTATACTAAAATTACTTTCTATATACCAACAAAATTTAATTTCATAAATTATTTCTATATTTTAAATCATAAATTTCAAATTATTAAATAATTACAATTTCAATTTTGGTTATTAAAATTTGATAAATTTTGGAAGAAATGGAGTTACCATGGTAAGAGTAAATTAGGGTAAAAGAGGTTTAACCTTCGTAATGGATATAAAATATTAAAAAATATGATATAATGGGTGTTAGATGGAGTATTAAACATATAACCTTACCAACTCTAATATTCATCATTTTTGGGACCTTTAGACTTGAACAATGTAATAACATTATTGTAAAATAAACGACATTTACATGAATTTAATTCTCAACACTTATAAAATGGGGATTCCACCACCCATTAAATCGATATAAAAATTTCTATTTTCTCTTGAAATTATAACCTTTTAACTTCTCCAATAACCCCAATTCAGTTTCATAAGCTTATAGTGATGAGTAATTATCCAAATCCCTCAATTTTAATGGAATTATCTAAGGAAATATAAATGTTCTCAATATGAGAGCTCATTTTTCTCTTTTGATTATTAATTTATGTATTTATTTTTAAAATATATTTCAATAATTACTATTTTTTTACATTACCATTGTTTGTATAGTGTATTTTATTATTCTATATTAATTATCATTAACCATCTTTCTTCTTTTCACTTAATGAAAAATGAAAACGTCAATCATGTATTTGTGTGGAATACCACCTCCATAAAGAAACATTTTTTATTCTCAATAATACCTTTCTTGGATAGTTATAAAAATGGGTTTAATGGATAAATATTATTTTTATGTAATTATTGTAGTTTTTTTATAAATTGGGAAACCTATTAAAAATCTGAATAAAAATAAATTGGTAGGTAGGTTGTGACTATTATTTGTTCCTTTAGTATAATAGGAGTGATTTTTTCTCAGATTTGATTTTTTATTGCCTAGGATATTTGAAAATAATTATTTTGGGGGATTGGTAATTGAATAAATCAATAATGTGATAAATTTAACTATAATTTAGGAGATGGATTATATAATTTAGTTGGAAAATTTTTCCTTACTTGAAGTGTTTCTATTTTTTGTGTATTAATTTTCACTATCACTGATAGAGACCAAATGGTTCAATTACATGTAATCTAGAAATGATTTATATTATTCTAATGAGAAGTTTATATTCCTCCATTAAAACCTAAACTGTTCAAGTAGAGGTTTGGATAAATCCTTGCATTGGGATGAGTTTTGTGTCATAAGATAAAAACACATCAACTCTATAGAGAAGAATGGTTATGAATTCAAGTTGGGGGATACCTTTTTCATGGAATAATTGTTTTGAATTACTATTAGTGGTGGGTAAATAATATATTATAGTGGGTATATCTAGGGATATGGAGAATAATTTTAGTTAAGAAAGGGTTTTTATCACCTTGTGTAATCTATCACATTGAATTTTTTGGGAAAATAAGTTAGGGTTGTTGTTCGGAGACATTACATTCTTAACATGGAAGTGCTTCACCATTTCACATAACTCAACTCTCATGGTATGAGACTTACTATATTTCATAGTGGATTCACATATTGTCTCTATCAAGTCATATATTCCATTGGTTCTTCACTATGTATCATATCTTGTAATGGGAATCATATATTATTTCTAGTTCGACGCATATCATGGGTACATATATTGTAGAAGCATAGTTTGATGTATAACAATTTTCAAGAATAGTACAACATTAAGATATACAATTGGTCGGAGTTTTTTCTACAAATTGGCAACCTACATCATTATAAGGATGAAAAATCCAATTTTGAGGATTAAGGAACTAGCATGATACGTGGAATACAGTGGGCTGGGGATTTTAAAATATTCATTATTGGGATGACAAGACTTATTATATCCAATGATTTGAGCCCCGATATAGTATGAGGATCTGACATAATTTAAAAGAGAACATAAATTAAAAATGGAAACCGACAAGTTCATGTATCAACACACACTTTATTACAACTCATTGATGGTGATCATTGCTTGAAGGATCTATAGAAGGATCCATCATGATAGTCTACACATGATTAAAAAATATGAGGGGCTTTTGATCGTCGAATTTCGGGTGCTAGCGTAGTGATATGATGATATCTTTTACTTCTCGATGATCACCTCAATCCTTTTCCTTTGATACTTGAAGTAATTCTTTGATCATCACTTAAGTGAGAGAATATCTCTTTAGAAAGTGGGAGGAGAGAGAGTCTCTCATTAAAGAATGAATGAATAATAATTTGTGTCAGATCCTCTCTCTATCTCTATTTATAGAGGAGGTTATAAATACCTGAGAGGGCTCCCCAATACCCTTTAATTTAACGTCCACTAAAAAAATAATTATGAAGAACTAAACTGCATCAATATTATTTATTATTTTATCAATTTCCTGTAATAAATTTAAAATATATTACATGATAAACATGAGTCATTTAACTTGACATGCCATTCACAATTAATATTAAAAAAACCTGGAATATTAAAATAATATTCCTTGAATTAATATTTTTTCTTATTAACTTAACTTGCAAATAATTTAAATAAATTCAATCCCAATTATTCACAACATGAGTAACATGAATTTATTTAACTATCGGTGATCGATAACATGGAGAATACTCCGACCTGTGGTTAGGCCCACCATGTCCAAAATACCTATTCAACATAATAGGGTGGATTCTTGAATATTCTATTATGTGTGACCCTATAGTTCTTATCTCTATAGTAGTAAATAAATTCACACACCAACAGAGGATTTTAGGAACCCACAAAGGCCCCCAAATAGATAAGGATTTTCATAGAAACAACAACCTACCTACAAATATGTACTGTGTAATATAATCACTTTGACTTTGGATATCTTATAAATTAGGATGCACACTTATTTCATCTCCCTTTTTTGCTACATTATTTGTCTATCTATCCTTATTTATTTACCTTTAGACTACTTTGGACAAATACTTGTGAAGGTAGAACCATCCTAATAAACCATTCCTTAGATATATAAATTCCTTATCTTGGAAGTGACACATCCATTCTTAACCATTCAACCAATGTCATACCATCAATGAAGAAACCAACATAATCTTCCTCACCATGATTACATTATCATGGTTTTTTCCTTGCACCAAAGTATGCAATCAAATGGTACACACTGGTAATGGTCTCAAGTCAAGAGACTAATACACATGTATGTTGATAACAACATCCAATGACACACAAAACATGTGGTGTTTATATTGGTGGTTCGGTCCCCATGATCTCACTACGAGATATCACCAAGTGAAAACTTCCTTAGAATAAGTCTCAATGCTTATGAACCCCCAACAACTGATAGTCAAACATCAGCTATGTCCAGCCAGTATGATGTATCTAGAACATATGACCTTTGTTTAAGATTAATTTCATAGTATCTTAAGGTTCTCATTATAGCATGGAATCTTCTATAACCTTTTGATAGGACCATTAATCTATGAAAATTACCATTAAATAGAAGATGTAGAAATGTCTACACTAAAATGGTAAGAATACATCATGTATATCAAACTATTTACACAATATGGTAATCCAAGGTGCCACATAGTTGGGTCTAGGGAACCCACTATTTTAACACTCCCACATATACTATATCCATCATTCTAACCGTACCTATTAGCTACTAACATGTTAAAGATCATATTTCTACTATGTAACGACTTTAGATGACAATTCCGCCACATTTCTATCATGTGGAAATTATATTATATGTGGCCTCATCGCGTTAAGTAAAACTTCTCAAGAGATGGTATCCCTGAGAATATCACAATTTTCCACTATCATAACCGAACATATTGACTAGTATAGGTAAATAATTATCATGATGAAAAAAATTACTTTCTATGTGTGATTATAAGAAGATGAAAAATATTTTCATTTAAGAACTACATCTTAGTTGCCTCAATAGATGAAACATACTCGGTTTGGTAGGTATGGCTACCACAATCTTTTATGAGCCTGTATCTCTCATCACCTTATCCTAAATGCGATAATAGAAAAAAATTATCTACAGAAGACTAGTTTTTCCCACCATAACTAGTATAATTCTTCTCTACATATCAGGTACATATCATTTATACTTTCTGGAGTACAATTAAATTGTTCTGACTACATCCCTTGTAGTGCACTTGGCTATAACTAATATTTTCATAATATAAATTATATCGTGGAAATATCAGTTCATGTACATATCATGAAATACATGATTGATCCATCACTCAATCACATAGAATTTAAATTACCACTTAATATCCTCTTATGAATTTTCATGTCTTCTTGGGGAGATTCATGTCATGTGACACTAGAATCATTTTTTTATTGAGTTGTTCCATATTGAATTTTTCAATACTATATCAGAATATATATGATTGACCAGGTCCAAACAATAATTAGATATACCCAGTTACATAATCTTCCATAGAATGTGGGTTTATACTTTAAGTTAATCAGTTGATAATTACTTTCAACATGGTCTTAACTAACTTTAAGACCAAAATCGTTTTTCTATATGTTGAAGAAAACATTTATATTTGGAAACTATGGTGATCCCACTATCATCTAGTAAAAACATGAAAAAGATTCAGTCAATATGAATTCTCTAAGATCTTGTTACGTTCATTAATCCTAAACTGATTTTATGTTACTTGAAACCCTTAATTGGAACTAATGGTGTCATCATCCCTTTCTGGTTGTGTCGTATAGATACCTTCCATGATTGGTGGTCATGACATCCATGGATGAATAGATGATCTTATAAGTTAACTATGACCAGTATAATTATAATGGATCTGAGTATACTAACATGGTATTACCAATTGATTCATATTGGTACCGTTCTTGTAACAACCATGTATCATGTCACTTGAATACCCACCAAAATACTTAAAATTATAAGTCCATTTTAACTTTAATACATGGAATTCATTATTGAATATTAATTGATCTTGCCAATGTTAGATAATTTCCATTACAACTTATTTGATGGAATTATTATTCATAGTGAATAATTTATCCCTATCCATGATGAAAATAAAAAAATCACTGTGTATTTAACCTTCCTACACAATATGTGACATTGGAACATTTTTCTTTCACATTTACTTGTAGATCATGTTCTTATGCCAACTATTTTTTCATCTTGGGAATTGACTAAATTCATGTAAATAAATCTCCCATAATCTCTAATAGATATGTTCACCCTTATATAGAAATATAGTCAATTACTTGAGAATCACTTTTATATCTTATGGATTTATATAATATCCTAAGAAAGATTTAGGTTAATAATTTGATGAAAATTGTGTTTAGCTTAATGAAATGTTTGTTTATATCCTCACAAACATTTTGAATCAAAACACAAGTCTAATGAAATAATGGATTTCCATCATACTATGGCTCATATGATATCTATTTTTCATTTTTAGTTGGGATATGGTTTTGGGATATCATGATTTTTTTGGAAAGTATTTATTGAAATATGATGAATGTTACTATAGGTTGTTACATTGATACTACTCACATCATAATTTTGATGTATAAAATATGTTTTTAGGAAATACTCCACACTAAATTTTTTTTGACCAATGTTAACATGTAAGACTCTTCATTGATCCACTTTGTTAACATTAATGTCGTGATGTTGATAAGGTAATGTGCATCTAGAAATTACTCCATGCTACATTATCATGATATATGAATGCTTGGTCAAGATATTCTTCAGTATGCCAATCCGAAGGAACTAATATCTTCTAAACATGCTTATACTTCACAATTAAATTCATTAATAACTTAAAGGAATTTTATGAAGTATCACTACCACTTTAATTCCCTTGGAATAGTTCATAATCTCTTGTTGAACTAACTCCACAATTGTTGTCACATACATTTATTATTAGAGGATTATTTTTTAGAACTAAATACATCGATCATAACATAGGTGTTTAGATTGACTGATAATAATTAACAAATCATGTATGTCCTTGATGTATACTTTTATTTTTAAATGAAAAAGAATTATTTTTTCCATAACTAGGTAAAATCATTATATTTTATATTCTTCACTTATTTACTATGATTCGAGTACCAATAAACTATTTGTTCAGTATGTAACACCACAAAAAACATTCATTCCTAAAATTCTAATGATATATCCTTATGTAGAATGGAAATATGAGATAAATGGTTATTCTCTTGAAATTTTTTACTAGAATCCATCGCTTTGCAAAAATATGTTTTGAAATTCTCACCACTAAATTAGGAATCATGCTTTTTTCAGATGTTTGGCGGAGACACCTTACTTCTTATAATATTTCTATACTTACATGGTTATTATATTTCACTACACATATGTGAAAGGAATATTGTATTTAATACCAAATAATTATCTCATAAACTATAGTTTTATTTAATGAATATACATTGAAGAAGAAGTGGGTTATTTATTATTCAATTCAATTCATTGTGATTATACTTCCATATATTTTATTTCATAATATGCAATGAAAATAACATCTTATTTAATAACCATCCTCTATTCTTTGAAGTACATTATGAATGTTCCTTCTCCGTAACTTTCCATTGGCCTTTTCACCTTATCTTCCAATTTATTCTCCATATGAACTAAAAATGGTACATTCTTTAATTTTCATATTAGTTAGTGAACCTTACCTAAAAAGTAATTAATCATTTACTCTATACTATTGTTTTGTTACCTTCAACGATTCCAGAGTAATTGGGTGAAACATATATGATAAAAGGATCCATTGAAAGATCATGAACTGTCTTTCACTTTACACATAACCAGTGTAGTTATCACCCATTTATATATTGCTTTACATTTTCATGGGAAACTTCTCATTAATGAGACTGAATGATCTTATCATCCTTGTCCTAATTAAGTGAACGCAACTAATACAGTGACCCTATCCTTTTACACATATCATTACATGATTTTAATCAAATTAAAACATTATATTACAAGACATTGAATGTGAATTGTTGTCTCTTGGAAGAATAGGTACATAAAATAAGAAACATGGGAAGAAATAAAACATATATTTATTTAATATTCATAAATAGATCCTAAATTCTATTTTTCTTATACATATTCCTAGGGTAACTTTGGGATAACATGTATAAAGTGATGAGATAAAGGTCCGATAAGGGAACAAACATAGTAATAAATCTTTAGCACATGGGTTAGAAGGAATTTCATAATGATACAAAAAAAAGGATCATGTGAAATAATAACATATAAACATGGGTTCATATTAGCATGAAGTCATAATAATGTTTCAGCAACCTAAATCATGACATTAGCATGAGTCAAGGCCTTTTTCACATATAGGAGAACAAGTCAAGGTTGACCACCAAGACTGTTTCACATAGTAGCACAAGCCAATGCTAACTGCCAAAAACCTCACACATAACATCTCATGAGACTCAACTTTACCCAATTCATTAGATCACTATCTGTGTGCACCCATCTTAACATGTTCATGAATATGTTTTCCAAATTTAAAATCACACATAATCAATCATATATAAACATAAGGGTTCCCATGGAAAAAAATTGGTATCATAATCATGTTATAAAGCATAATCAAGGAGCGTATCATACTAGTTTCCACAAAATAAAGGAATTAAAACATACATATAAATTAATAAGGTAAAATTAGAATATATCATGGTATGTGATTTCAAACAGAATCGACAACATTAAAGAATAGTATTTGAGAAATTTTGTCAATAAAATATTATAGTGCGGTTTTAAGGAAAACACTAAGAAGCATTTTAAATAGAAATGGGAGTAATCATTTATATTAAACCAGAAGTGATCCCGGTCGGTTTTCATAATAAAAACATTGGTTTATTTAAAAAACAATGGTGGCTTTAAACATATGGTAGAGTGCACTTGAAATTTTGTACGAATTTTGGATGTTCCCTTAAAACAAGTTCTCTTATCAGGAAGTGTTTTGGAGGGAAATACTTAAAAGTACATATACCCCTGAAAGAGAATGGAAAATGGATCTTGATACATGAGTTTATAAATATAAACAGAAATAATAATATTCATATAAACAGAATATAGTATTTAATTTGGGTAAAAATAGAGTAAGAAAACCCCAAAAAAATAATGGAGGTTTGGGTTGAATACCTTATAGAATATCTGCATGGTACCATGAGTACTTTGGAGAGTTTAATGAGAGATAAAGGATATTTATTTATTTTATAAATCATGTGGGAAGTATGAAGGTGGTTTGAAATCGTTCCCTATAATTAGGAACCACAAATAAAAGGACATGACATAGAGGAGATTCTTTAAAATAATGTGAGAAGAAGAGGATCCCTTACCTTAAGTCCGATGGTATTCTCCACATGATATCAATGACCTGAATTATATAATTATGTTCATTAATTAATAATTATAAAACCTCCACTACATTTTATTGATTCATTATAACCTTATAAAGTTCATTGATGTCATTTTTAATGAGTTAATAGGTTTAATGTCATTGTTTTGGGGCGTGTTCTTCCTTGGTTTTTATGATATGTTCACTTATATTCATGTTCCGATAAACATGTATGATGAGAAAGGTTTTCCAGAATTTAAGTTATATGACTTTAGGGAACATTAAAACAATTATATGGTTATAAAATTAATTTTTTTACTTGGAGTGAAGGTGAATGATTTTATAAAACATTAATGATAAATACTTGGACTAATTTGGCGATTTTTGTCATAATTAACTTTTTTGTATTAGTACTTTCTATCATGTGTGAAAAAGGATTCCAGAACATAACATAAGATAAAATAAATATTTAGTATTCTGGTTTATCCATAAAATTGGATTCATTAACAGAATTGAAGATGGTAATAGAAATTTATAACCTTTCATCCTTAAATGTGATAAATTAACACATCTCAAATAGTGTTTTCATTACATTCATATAATAGAAGGGTAAAGGAGATAGGATAATGAATTATCCCATTATTTTAAAAACATTCAAGTACATTTATGGTACTATATTTTTCAGATAATTTGGATTAGGATAGTTTAAGAAAGAAAAGAGAACAAAGGGGCATGAAATGAAAATGCTAGAAAAGAAGAGGAATTTACTACTTGATTTAATCTTCCTTAAGAGCCTCTCAAAGGGAGAGGATTTGGTCTTTTGAGGAGACCATGGTCTGGTGGATGTGGGGAAGGATCATGGGGATATATTTGGATAGAATTTAGGGAAGGCACAATGCTTGAGTGGAGTGAATAGAATAGAAGAGTGTGGGTGGTTTTTATTGTGGATTGGAGGAGGGTTTTGTTGATATTTTAATCATTTGTTTATTATTTTTCCATAAGCCAAGATGTATTAATGATTACATGACCAAAAATAGTAATATGTGATTATTAGTTATAACCCAAGTTACTTACATCAGCCATGACTCAATAAATAGTGTATTTTACATCTAATTTATAAATATGGTAAATTACTGTATTGTACTATTAAAAAAAATTCAAGTATTTTAGAAAAATCACAAAAAATCACCTGAACTATTTTTGAGGTGTAGAATCCAAAAATTAACGTCATTTTTTCAAAACTAATTTTTTAAATATGATTAATTAAATTTTTAAATAAAATCACAATTTACTTGAAAATACAAATTTGAAAACTATAAATGATTTCATAATGTTTTCAAAATTTAGGTAAGGTCTTATAAACTTATCTTAAATCCAAAAGGCCTAAATACAATAATTTTTGAATATATTTTATGAATATATTTTATGAAAATAAATTTTATTTTTCAATTATTAAATTATTCATAAATTTTTACTTAAATATTTTTGACTTATAAAAATACCAATACTATTATATTGACACTTATAAGATGAATAAATTTTATTTATACTTTCATTGGTTAGGTTAATATTTACATGTCCAATTTATTATTTATAAGGGTCATATTACTATTCATAAGGGTTATAAAACAATTCATAAGGGTTCTTTACTATTAACCAAAAATTAAGTTTGTCTTATCGGACTCTAAACATCCTACTGATCGCAACCATGTATTTCAGATTCTCAAAATTCAAATCATAGAAGTAACAATATTATGTTCAAAGGACACATAATACTTATTAGTGTATTGTGTTGTGATATCATGTGATTATATGAAATAATTATAAGAAGGAAATTTCCATTGATAAAACATTGGGTCATTACATTTTACCCCCCTTATGAAATTTCACCCTTGCAATTTTGTTTTACATACTAAGACATAAATAGGTGTGGGTACTTTTCATTCATTGTTTTCTTCTATTCCCATGTTTTCTATACATACTTATGGTTCTACCACAGTAATTTTACTATGTGAGTATTCTTGTGCCTCAGAACATTAACTCTACGATCCTAGATCTTTCCTGGATGGTCCTCATAAGAAATCTCATTCTCTAACTTTACCACCTTTGAAGAGAGTACAAGTGAATGTTTTTGTATATACTTACTTAAGAGGGATACATGGGAGACATCATGTACATTAGACATGGTAGTTGGATGTGCCACTCGATAGGCCATAGCCCTGACATGATCAAGAATCTCTAAGAGGCTGATGTACCGAGTAATTAATGTTCTCTACTTCCAAAACCTCATGACATTCTTCCATGGAGATATGCATAGAAATACCATGTCTCCAACTTTGAACTCAAGGTATCATCGAAGATTTTCTGTATAACTCTTTTATCGACTTTGGGATACCTTAATGTGTTGATGAATGGTTTTCACCTTCTCTACCATTTCTTCGACCATTTTAGGTCCTAGAATCTTATGCTCACTGATTTACTCCCAATACGCTGGTGTTTTTAAACTTTTCCCATAAAGGGATTCATAAGGTTCCATTTAGATGCTCGAGTGGAAACTTTTTTTGTAGGAGAATTCAACCAATGGAAGATGTTGGTCACATCACCCTTTGAAGCCCATAGAACACACTCACAACATATCTTCTAATGTCTATATATTTTGATCAGATTGGCCATCAGTTTGAGGATGATTGGTCGTACTAATGTTTATTTTAGTGCTTAGAGTGTGTTGGAGACTTTTCTATAACATCGAGGTGAATCTCCGATATTGATTGGATACAATAAATATGGGTAATCCATACAACCTTTCCACTTCTTTGATATATATCCATTAAATTTTATCTAATGATAAGTCCTCTTGAATCACAATAATGTGAGCAGTCTTTGTAAGATGATCCACAATGACCCATACAGTATTGTTTCCTCTAGATATCCTTTGATGTCCAATGAAAAAGTCCATGGTGATTTTCTCACACTTCCATGTTGGTATAGGAAGTGGTTGCATCCTCCCCTTATAATTCTATGTTCCATCCTTCACATGTTGACATACCAAACACTTTTATGTATACTCAATAATATCTTACTTCATATTGTCCCACTAAAAGATATCTCAGATATCTCAATACATCTTTGTGTTCCCTAGGTGAATAGAAAAGGTTGATCTATGTGCGTCATTCAAAATATCCTTCTTTATTTTTGGATACGATGGTATACATAATCATGACCCAAATCATACAACTCCTTTCTCTTCAATCTTAAACTCAAAGGATTTCCCATTTCTAACGGCATCCACCCAATTATGAATTTCCACATCTTTTCTTTGAGCATACTTTATTTTATCTATGAGGGGTGATTGAGTGATCATTTGAGAAAGTATTGATGATGTTCCTTGCTAAATGATTCCCATGTCCATCCACTGTAAATCTATGAAGATTGGATCTTTTTCAATTCTTATAATTAATAAATATACATAATCCTTTCTACTTAGAGAATCTGCCACCTTGTTTGCCTTACCAGGATGGTAGTGGATTGATAAATCATAATCCTCGATGATATTTATCTAACTTCTCTAGCACATATTAAGCCATTTTTGTGTGAATTTTCAATTGAGACTCTTGTGTTCAATATATATCTCGCTCTTTATCCCATAGAGATAATTCCGCCATATTTTTAATGCAAATATAATACCCTCCAACTTCAAATCATGTGTAGGATGGTTTTACTAATGGAGTTTCAGTTTCCTTGAGGTGTAGGCTATCACATTATCATTTTTTATTGTCACACATCCTAAGACCTTATTTGAAACATCACTGTACACAACAAAGTGTTCACCACTTATTTGGAGTGTGAGTATTGGCATAGTGATAATCCTCTTTTTTCAACTCCTTAAAATAGTCTTCACATTGTTGAGTCTAGAGAAAAATCACTCCCTTTCATGTTAGCTTGGTCATTGGGTTTGGAAATTGTGAGAAGTTATTTTCAAATCATCAATAATACCTGAATAAACCCAAAAAACTATGGATCTCCCTTATAGTTGTTGGCCAGGGATACTCTCCAATTGTCTTTATCTTGGAAGGGTCCCCAGATCTCACTTTGCATGTGATAACATGCCACAAGAATGATACTTTCTCCATCCAAAACTCACATTTACTATAATTTTCATATATATTCTCCCTTCAAAAAGTCTTTAGAATAGTATTCCAATCCTACCTGTGTTCCTCCATTCTATAAGAATATATCAGAATATCATCAATAAACGAATAACACCAATTTTTTGATGTAATCTCTAAAGACTGTTTCATTAAATCCATAAAAATTTGTGGAGCATTAGTGAGTCCGATGGCCATCACTATGAACTCATAGTTTCCATACCTTGTTTGAAAGGTATCCTCGAGAATATCTAAATTTATCACCATTAATTGGTAATATTTCGACCGAAGGTCCACATAAGAGAAATAATTGTCCCCACAAAGCTGATCAAACAAGTCATCTATCCAAGGTAGGGGATACAAGATCTTTATCGTGATTTTATTGAGCTCAAAATAATCAATGAAGAGGTTAATTAATCCATCCATCTTCTTGATGAAGAGGACAAGAGCACCACATGGTGAAACACTCAAGAATATAATAACCTTCTCTAGATTATCCTATAACTGCTTCTTCAGCTCTTCCAGCTCTATGGTGGTAATTCTATAAGGTGTATTTCATATAGATAGAGATTCAGGAATAAGTTCAATTGAGAACTCAACCTCTCAATTAATAGGAAGACCAGACAACTCTTTAGGGAATACATAAGTGTAATCCTTCATGATGGGAATTTCTTCAGGAATGATTCTCTCCTTTATCTCAATAATTTGAGATGGACATACTTTCTCATAAGTAATAAATATCCACTCTTGAGACAATGAATCAAAATGACATTAATCTTACTCCTTACACGTGTAAGGAATTTGAATATTCTATGGGATGTGACGAGTGATCTCCCTTTGTTGAAATTTGATATTGGATTTATATAAAGATAGCCAATCCATGCCCAAGATGACATAAAAATCCACTAAAAGAAGTATGAAAAGATTTTATGGGAGGTTCAGTCCACAAACACTTACCAGGGTTGAGTTATAAATATTGGACTCAATAATTTACCCATTCACAGTTCTCATAGACAACATATCCACCAAATTTGGAGGTGGTGTTTGAATAGTTCTACTAAACATGAAATATATGAATGAATGTGTAAAACCAGAATCAAATAGTTCATTCAAAATTCTTGAAGGAATAACTAGCGTACTTGTCACCAAATTGTTGTCTGACTCCACCTTAGCATTAGTGATTGCATAAGACCTTCCTTATTCCCTTGTAGGTTGTTGTTGATTTCCTCCGACAACACTTGGCTTTGGTCAATTGTTCTCATAATGCCTATTCTACTTGTAGTTATAACACTACACCACCAGATAAGTATTTTTTCTAAACCTTCCATTCTTCTTCCACAATAGTTTGATTCTTTATATCCCATCATATGTTTTTAGAAAGATGTCCCATCATTCCAAATTTTATGCAATTACTGGTTCCCTTTATCCATTTCCTATGATGCTTCTTCCCATGATTTTTACATGTGGGATGATTAGGCTTCTTTCCATCATGTAATTAATTTGCAAAACCCCCCACATTATATTCCATTTTCCTCTTTTTTTCTGGGCCCTCAATACCACTGAGAGTCTTTGATCTCTATTTCAACCTTAAGGGCACAATTAACAATCTCCTCATACCTGTCAAAGTCGAGAATAACCAATTCCTTTTATAGACATGGATTTAGTCTGCTAAAGAAGAGATCCACCTAGGCTTCGGTGTTCCTGACAAATCCAGAGGTATACCTTGAAATCCTTATAAATATTTCTTCATACACCCCAATTTACACATGTTCCTTCATCTTGAGTACAATGAACTCTCTTTCCATCTTGAGACAGAGGGTTTATGGAAAATTTTTATTAGAAAAAATTCTCATGAATTCCACTAAATCCATGGAATCGATTTCCAAAAAGGGATTCATATTCTTGATTAGTGTCCACCACTAATCAGATTCCCTATCGAAATGATAGAATACCAACACAACTTTCTCTTCTTCTAGGTTATAGAGGACAGAGAGTATATTTTCAATGGAGTTTATCCACTATTTTGTGAGGAGGGAATCATAAGATCCAATAAACATGGGTGGTCATTGCCGCATGAAGGATTCTACAACAACATTCTATTTCCATGGGGAAGGAGGGTGTTCCACATGATTCAAGTTAGTATTAATAACATGAGCCCTCTGAGCATGAATTTCCATGATTTTTTGAGCACCCGCTCCCATCATATTTAGCATATCATTAGTGTAATATTAAAATTCCCTATCACATTGATTATTGGAACATGTTCTTCGATTTCCCTCCATTAACTAAGAAAATTAATGTATAGTAAGATGGATATAATACTTAGTTACTAAGCATAAAAAATGAAACTTTGATCAAAAAGGAAAAACATGTAAAGGAGATGTATATCCTAACATGTGATTCCCTAGGATTAAATATAGGTTATACTTGATCTATTTCATAACATATATTTTTATGTGATATTTTTTTATTCCCTTAATAATGATTTGTACTAAGGTCATGAATTTTCCAAAGCATATCCCCGGAGAGTGTCAAACCAATGATGCAGCAAGGCCCTATCATGCACTGGTTCCCAATCGAGTCTAGCTCAAAGGGGTGTTTTCGGGATTTACCCCTAGATACATCTATGCCAGAGCCACTTATACCTATTTGTATCTGGATAGGGATGTATTTTAATGATAAACCACTTACTCTATACTTACCAAAATTTAGGGGTGTTTTCTTATACTTTGTCTCATCCTTAAGGTTCCTACTAAACTACCCGATTTCTAATTTCCAAAAATAACTAGACCATTCTATAATACCAAAAATAGAAACTCTATCCTTTTACATATATCATTAAAAGATTTTAAGAATAAAAAAACATCATATTACAAGCCATGGATCGTGATGTCTAATGACTTGGAAGACTACGTACATAAAACTGAAAATATTCGACTAAATAAAAAATTTCATTATTTAACCATCATAAAGGGATCCTAACATCTATTGTGCTTAAAAATATATATAGGTTGATCGGGGGATAACATGAACAAAGGGACGAGCTAAAAGATGAGTAAGGGAAAAAATCATAGTAATAAAACATTATCACATGGTTTAAAAGACATGACATATTGATATAAAAATGAATGAAGCATATAAAATCATAACTTATAAATATGGGGTCATATAAGAATGTTGTCATAATATTGTGTCAACAAAATAAATTGTGATTTTATCATGATTCAAGGCTCATTTCACATAGAGGATCACAATTCAAGGTTAACCACCAAGACTGTTACACTTGGTAGCACAAGCCAAGGATAACCGCCACGACCGTTGCACATAATGATTCATGAGACTCCAATTTACCCAATGATTTAGAGCACTATATAGGTGAACCCATCATAAAATGTTCATGATTTTTTCTTCCACATTAAGAATCATACCTAATCAATCATACATAATCATAAGGGTACCCATGGAAAGAAATGGGTATCATAATCATGTCGTAAAGCGTAATGAATGGGCGTATCATACAAGTGGCCATGATAGAATGTAATTAAACCATTCATGGAAATTCATAATGTTGAATAAGAATATATAATGGAAAATTATTTCAAATAGAATTGAAAACATGAAAGAAGAGTATTAATTAAATTTTATCATTAAAATATTTTAGTGCGGTTTTAAGGTAAATACTAACGAGAATTTAAAACAGAAAAGAGGGTAATATGTTATATAAAACCATAAGTGATCCAAGAATTATTTTTCATAATAAAAAAATTATTTTTTAAAAAACAATGGTCTCTTAAATAATATGGTAGAGTGCATTAGAAATTTTTTATGAATTTGGGAATTCCCTTAAAACAGGTTTGTTTATCAGGAAGTATTGAGGTGGGAATTACTTAAAAGTATTTATATCCACGAAATATAATGGATAATGGATCTTGATGAATTATATTGGATATATAAATATAAATTATAATATTTACACAAACCAAATATAGGATTTCATTAGGGTAAAAAGAGAGTAAGAAAAACACAAAGAAATAATGGAGGTTCAGGTAGAATCCCTTGTGAAATATCAGCAATGTAGTTGGTTTACTTAGGAGGGATTAATGAGAGAGAAAGGGGTTTCTATATTTTGTTTGTCATGAGGGAAGTATTGGGTAGTTTAAAAATCATACCTCATCCTTAGGAACTACAATAAAAGGACATAACAATGAAGAGATTCTCGAATGAATGTGAGAAAGAGAGGATCCATTACCTTACGCCTAATGGAATTATCCACTTGATATTAATGACCTTAATAAAAAAATTAGGATCATTAATTATTAATTATAGAACCACCAATACATGTTATTTATTTATTATAAAATTATTATGTTTATCCATGTCATTTTTGATGAGTTAAGAGGTTCAATTTCATTGTTTGGGAGCGTTTGCTTCCTTTGTTTTAATGATCATTTGACTTATATTCATGATCGTATAAACATGTATGATGATAAAGGTTGTCTGTAATTGAAGTTATATGAAATTAGTGAAAATTTATAAGATTACATGATTATAAAATTCATTTGGTTATTTGGATGAGGAGAGTTTAGGAAAGAAAATAGAGCAAAGGAACATGAAAAGAAAAGAAAAGAGGAATTTACCTCTCCATTTAATCTTCCTTGAGAGCCTCTTAAGGGGAGATGATTTTTTCTTTTGAGGAGAGAAAGGTTTGATGGATGTGGGTGAGGATATTGGGGAGAGATTTGATCAGAATTTAGGGAAGGAATAAGGCTTTAGATTAGTGAAGAGAAGAGGGGAGTGTGGGTGTTTTTCATAGTAGAGGGGATGCAGGTTTTCTTAATATTTTAATCAATAGGTTATTATTTTTCCATAAGATAATAAATATTAATGATTCCCTGGCCAATAAAGGTAATATGTGCATGTTTTTTTGAACCCAATGTTCTTATATTAACAATGACTCAATAAATTGTTTGTTTAACATACAATGTATATATACGGTAAATTACCATATTTTTCTATTCATAAAAAAAATGAAGTATTTTAGAAAAATACCAAAAATTCACCTTAACAATTTTTTGAAGTGTAGATACCAAAAAATGAACTCCAATTTTCCAAAATAATTTTCTAAATATGATTAATTAATTTTTTTTAAATCACAATTTACATGAAAAATAAAAATTTGAAAACTATAATTTATATTATAATGTTTCTAAAAATTATATAAGGTCTTATAATATCACCATAAAACCAGAAGACATAAAAACAATAATTTATTAATATTTTATTAAAATATATATTTTTTTAATTGTAAAATTAATCATAAATTATTAATTAAATATTTTTTCCATTGAAAAATACCAACACTATCTTATTGTCACTTATCATGTGGATAAATTTTAATTATACATTCATTTGTATAGTTACAATTTAATTGCATGATTTAGTAGTCATAAGGGTCATACTACTATTCATATGGGTAAGATTACTATTCATAAGGGTAGGTTACTATTGAAAAAAATTAAGTTTGTCTTATTGGACTCCAAACATCCAACTGATTGTAACTGTGTGTGTCTGATTTTCAAAATTCAAATTCCAGAAGTGATAATATTATGTTTATAGGTCACATAGTACTTATTAGTTCATTGTGTTGTGATTTTATTTGATTATATGACATAATTATAAGAAGTAAAATTCAATTGATAAAACCTTGGTTTGTTACAACTAGAATTGGATGTTGATGATATCATTATGGTATAACCATATTATGATTGATTCTTGAGTCTCCTATAAGCTATTATAAACCCAGACTTCCTGAGGTGCCTTAACAGGCATAGGGACACCATGACGTTGAATTTCTGATATAGTAGTATTATGCTTAATCGCCTGTACTACACTTATAAATTCCTTCAAGTTGGACATAAACTTTGTCCATATATTTATAACAATTTTTTCTCGGTGTATTACATTCCATTTTCTACAAAAATGAAACTTTAGAAGATTATAACTTTTATGCTGACTATTGAATTATACATTACCAATTAATTTTATCATCAAATGTCTCCCACTATTTTATAATATTATATGAACACTCTGTACTAGAATCTGAATACTCTGTCGCTTGAGTATTCTCATGCAAGGATCATTGACCCTCTCCACAAAGTATATATGATTTGGATACACCACTACATAGAGGGTTCAAGGTAGTCATTTGGATTGGAAATGACATTCACTCGCAGTTCCATGATCTATTGAGTAATGTCCCTGATTCTAAAATCATAACATGATTTACTCAATGATTTACACTAAAATTAAAACAAGATTGATTTGGATATTTCTTTGCTGCAATTTTAGTACATTAACCCACCACTCTCATAAGAACTCCCCGGTAGTAATAGGAACATTGAAATGAAGAAGACCCCAAACACCCGGTTTTGTTCAAATTTTAATGATGGAAGGTGGTAATGACATAATATTTCTTATAAGGTTTTTATGTTTTTATCTCTATGAATGTAATCAATTTTTATTAATCTTGTTCATCTATGTTACCATGATCACAAGTGACCATTGATAGGAAAAATATGTCACTTCTTTATGAATTTATTTATTTATTATTTTATATATTTAATATATGTTATAAAATGTATTAAATTATAAATAAATTCATAAGGGTTAGATATTATCCAACGGATCTTGAGCATCTAAAATGATGAAGGGGAATCATATCGGAGTCATATCTTTACTCTTGGTGCAGATCACCCCCATTCGGTAAACCCAATGCTCATCTAGGATGCCAACATGTCTTGACATGGTCCACATCTTGTCTGGAGTGTCTACTCGTCTTCGTGGGGTCCACGTCATGTGTCGAGTACGGCCTCATCTTGTCAGGGTCCATGCAATACACAGTCTTTGTCCAATATACAATGATACTTACTCACAAGTGAGAGGGGATGGGGTTTTCAATGTACATCAAATAGAATGGACACGTAGGTCCTTAGACAAATTGGTCGAAAATAATGATGATGCACATACCGTCATTTAATTAATTACAAACATCACACACCATTAAAATAATTAATTAATTAAATGCGTCCATACATACAGAGTTAGATGCTCAAGAACAGTAAGTGGATATAATTAAGTGCGATAAATTAAAATTTCATTTAAATAAATATAATGGAATATAATTAAAATAAATGAATTAATTAAATTTAAATAATTTAATAATCTTCAGTCAATTAATTATTTTAATTTCAATACCAAAAATCAAATTAATAAATTAAATAAATTTAATACCAAAATTAAAATAATTTTTTAGGTATTAAAATAATTATTTGTTAACCAATCCATTAATATTTTAATTAATTTAATTTTATTCTAAATTTAAATCAATTAATTTTATTAATTATTGTTAACTTGAGACCCATATACCTGCACATGCCCATTGTAGGTCGCTCTACACGAGTACATACTTGGTTTTGTCATGAGAGTGTGTGGTGGGCCAAACTGGGCTAGGAAAGTCCTCCCAAATCCATTCCTGGTTGGGCATACCCACTCGAGCCACATTTAGGGAGAAACAAATCTAGCAAAAAATGACCAGGGTGCCTACGGGTGCCAGAACTAACCTGTCTGGCATTGTGGCCCTATTTTGGAAATGTTGGTTATACAACTTGAGAAATATGAGAGAAAGAAAAATGAAGAGGAAGACAATTGGAACAAAACAAAAACGAGCTTTCAATCCTTGTATTTCATATATTCTACAAACTACAATTACCAACAATTTATAGGCTTTTTCCAAGGAATGAATCATCCAAATTAAATGCACACATTAATGAAATAAAACAGCCACATTAAACAGAACCATTAATGAAATAAGCAGCCACATTAAATGGGCACGCGGGGAGAAAAACGCGGGGGGGGGGGACGCGTGTAATTAATACACTATATATGAAAAAAAAATTAGGGGAAAAATAAATGATACTTGTCACGTGGGTTTTTTTTATATTCCCAACACTTTCCTTCAAACCAAAACCGTCCTCATAACGAGCATCATACTGAGTTTTTTGAATGCATCTGTCGGTAATGCCTTGCTGAAAATATCAGCCAGTTGTTCTGAAGTATGAAAATATTCCAATTTTATCATTTTCTATTTCACATGATCCCTGACAAAATGAAAATGAGTATCAATGTGTTTACTTCTTCCATTTTGTACCAGAGTTTTTTCAAGTTCAATTGTTGACTTGTTATCCACATATATCATTGTGGATCTGTCCTGCTGATGCTTCATCTCCTTCAGCAGATTTCTCAACCAGATTCCTTCACAAACAGTGGATAATGCCACCACGTACTCTGCTTCACATGTGGACAAAGCGACCACACTTTTCTTCTTGTAATTTCATGTGAAAGCAGTCGATCTAAGAAAAAATACATACCCAATGGTGATTTTTCATTAATCTTGGTCACCTACGGAGTCACTATTTTAGTATCCATGTAGATTTTCTTCTTCATTATATGGATAAAAAATTCCAAAATCCATCATTCCATTAACGTACCTGAGGATACGTTTTTCCAAGAGCCAATGTGAATCTTTTGGATATTCCATATACCTTTTTAGAAGCCCAAAAATATAGACAGTATCTGGTCTTGTGATTGTGAGATACCTCAGTCTTCCAATTAGACTCTTGAATAAAGTCGAGTCAAAACTTCTTCCTTCTCCATCATTTGTTAGTTTTAACCTCATGGCCACCGGTGTGTTTACAACATTGTAATTGGCCATCTTGAATTTTTCAAGAAACTCCTTATCATACCTCTTTTGAGAAATATAGATGCCTCCATGTTGTTGTTTTACATTTATGCCAAAAAACAAGGGCATGAGACCTCCGTTGGTCATCTCGAACTCCTTGAACCTGGCCTCCTTGAAATCATCGAATATCTATCGACTATTCGCTGTAAATAGAAAATATAAACATACAAGCATGAAATAAGTATATCACCATGATCATTATTCTTGATGCATACTGCATTCTTATATGAACATTGGGAAAATCCATTCTCTCAAAGATAGTAGTCAATGCATGCATTCCAAGAATGAGGAGCCTGCTTCGACACATAATGAGATTTCTTCAGTCGATACACTTTTTCTTCATTCCCTTGCATAACAAAGCCTTCAGGCTGGTAAACATACACCACTTTGTAGAGACCCGTATCTTGACGTACATGGACATTACATTACTTTTGCGGAATACTTGTTACATAACAAAATCACACACACAAGGATCGTAATAGTTTAGTGTCTTTGGAAAACTCGGAACATAATCTTCTAATCGTGGTGAAAGATCTTCAATATCTCCCATAAAGATCTTCCCTTTTTTTTACCTAAAACCTTTCTTTATATCCTGGGAAAAAGAAAACATAAAAGGGTGATCTCAAATGCTCAGTAAGGGTAAATAAAAGAAAAATCAATCACATCATATTCATAAGAACATAACTTTTGGAAATCTTAACCTGCAAAAGAGGGCATAATTTTATAACATGGGATAAATCATAGTAGTGAAATGAAATCCCAATAATCATAACTTAAAACATGAAACTTTGTGGCATACACACATAATCATAGAGAATCATTTCTTGTTAGTCAAGACTCATTTCCAAGACTATCTTAGTGGACAAAGTCCCTTTCTGAACCGAGTCACCCTCGTTTCAGTCCTGTTTCACTGAACCGGTATAACCTACCATTCCAGCCATGTCTATCTCATGAGATATAAAATCTTTACCCAATGCATTGGAGGGAGATATAGGTCCCACCCATCTTATAATTAATCCTTTCTTATGTGTGCCACAAAATCATAAATCATACATCATTACATAACCCATATAATACAAATGGGAATCTTAAACATCATGACGTCATAAAACAATTCATATAAGATAAAGGAATTCATAAAAATATTTCCATCATAACATAATCAAATCCATGTAATAATAGGGATAAAAACAGAACCCTTTTATTATCTTAGATGGAAAATAATTTTGATAAAATATTTGAACTCCATTCTTGAGGAAAATATCCTTTCTACTTCAAAAACATTTTCCTTTCTTAACATGTCTTACAATTTAAACTAAAAGAAGTTGATTAAAAATAAACTTGAAAACTTGTAAAGGAAGCTTCTTGGAAATAATGTTTTAAAAATCCATTCATGCCGTATAAGTTAAAAAAAACATTCTTCTCGTACTTTTGTCGGAAAAGTCAAAAAAGTACCTCGTACGAAAAACGACAAAAGATTCCTTTCATATCTTTTACTAAAAACTCACCGAAGGGTAAAATTGGATTTAAAAAATTGTAGGTGGATGGAAATAATATTACATATTGAGGAAATATGTATGTGGATGATAAAATACACCCCAGTAAATACTAAAGTATAAACAATCTCGGATAAAAATGAGATTGTGATATTTCCCTTACCTTAGGTCCGATTTGCTTTGTACGTGTCTGAAGCTCCTGTATAATGGTTTAAATAATGTCATTGACTTATTACAGAATCATATTCATTGTTATGATATCATATATGGTTCACTTATGACATTATATTACCTGTTCTTTTGTAAATTCCATGTTAAAGAAGCGTTTTGGGTAAAATCGTTTCATTTATCGTAGGTGTTTTGACTTGTTGTTCTTGACATTATTATTACTTATATCATGATTTACTTACTTCCAGAATATAAAATATGATTTATATATCATATATATTCAGTATATATATATATAATAGATAGATAAATGAAATGAAAAACACCGTTCATGGAGACGGTAGTTCGTACGTACGCATGAACGCTGTTTTCGTTTCCTTATTGAATTGAATGGAATTAAGTAGATGACATACATATAAATATAAATAATTCCAGTATCATTATTAGGTCATATATTTCATTAGTACTTATTATATATACTTTATAATCATTCATGAATGGTTAATCATTGAGAATGAATCTCATCGCGTCGTGGAGACGGTATTCCGTATGTACGCACGAGCGATGATATCGTTCCCATGGTCGTGGAATTGTGTTGAAGTGTATGTATACTATTTCAGTATCAATATCACTTCATAATAATCATATATAGTTACTCATTACACCTTTATACCCATCTAATTAAGGTGGTGGCAGAAAATAGATTACACCACGGCGTGGAGACGGTATTCCGTACGTACGCACGCGCGGTGATTTCCTTTTTCCGTAGGATGGATAGAAGGTTAATTAGAGTTGTTTCATATTTATAATAACATATCAGTATATAATAAATACTGATGTTATTACTTTATCATGAAACTACTAAAGAAGAATAAGTTGAAGAAGAAAGAAATTGAAAAGGATCGGTAATGGGTATTACCTCTTCTTTGAAGTGCTTCTTTGAGACCTCCTTTTAGGGCACTAAAATTGGTCTTTTAAGAAGACCAGGACCTCTAGGATGATACTAGGGAAGTGTAGAAGTGATTTTGTCAGGGGTTGTCCGAGCTTGAAGGCTCAAAGTTGTGTGAGGAGGAGGGGGAGGAGGTGTCCTTTTATAAGGGAGGAGAGGGGCACCTTAGGAATACCTCAAAATATTATTTTATATTAATGTCAAAATCGGTTTATAATGGTTCCAAAGGGTCTTATTTCTAAGCTAAAGTGGGGATGGGTCGAAATCCTATCAACCAATAAGATTTAGACAAGTTTAGGGTATTATTTTAACCTTATCAATTAGATTTAACTCTAAGTTAAATAATTTAACTTTTACGGTGTCTTTTTGTTTTCTTTCACTATATGGTTAATACACTTACTATAACATGCCAAACGAACCCAAAATTGTTTATTATTAATACATATATCCTTATCTAAGTCATTTGGCCGAACCTTAGATTTTTAGGAATAAAATAACAATTAATAATATAATATTTGATTTAAAAACTATTTTGTGTCAATTCTGACACTATTTGATATATGATTTTTGTGAAAGTCATAACAAAATTATATGTTCGAAACAAGTTGATTAAATCAACACTAATATATCATAGTAACCTAGAAAATTAGTGGAATTCATAAAAAGTCTTAAATTACATTTATTTTTGTATTTATAATATCAATTATGTCAATATTTAATTAATAAGATAATTACTGCATCATCTTTGTGTCATAAATACATTAAATTATTTGATGTCTAAAAATTACAAATAAAATACCATTATGTAGGAAATCTTTTTATCTTTCTAATAAATATTTATAGTCTAATTTATCTTATGTATAACCCCATATTAAAAATGTTTTAGTAAATAAACTTTTATTTTAACTCTTTTAACCCTTCTTTAAATAATATAATAATAAATGTCTTAATCTAATCCAAGTGGGCCTAAATGATAATATTTTACACTTAAGGTTGTTTTTGGTCGAGATACACTTGTCCAATAGAATTAGGACATGTGTTAGGGTAATATTAATATCATCCTTACCCTTAATTACCCTATTTACTTTTAACCGTGGTAAATAAAAGTAAAAAGTTACTATTCACCAAAAATTATTTTCATCTCATTGAACCACATTTTACTTACTGACATCAACGGTGTCTCTCGGATTTTTGAAATTCCATTCTCAGAGGCGGTAAAATTAAGTTTTATGAAAAATTCAGTTTTTTAACTACCACTTAGTAGTTTCACTATTCATCAAAAATTGATGTTTTTCAGAACAATGCCAAAATTTCATCCTAAGCTATATTTCATATTCCGAATTCAAAAATGAAGTCTATTTTACCAAATTCATAACATAGAAGTTTAATTAATTAATTTTATAATTAAATCCCGCTGTTAAAACAAATAGCGTGTTTTTAAGAAACAATATCTATCAAAAGATTGACACTTGATTATGTCTGGTTTAAATGTGAAATTACATTCAATGACCAACATTGTATTAAATTGTAAAAATATATTATAAATATACTTTAAAACCACTCAAATTAATAATTTATCACTATTAATTATTTCGATTAAAAAAGTTGATTTTAATTATAATTTAGTAATTTTCACTATTCATCAGAATATGAAAGTTATCCGAAAAGTACCAAAATTTCACCTTAGGCTAAATTCGATACTCCGAATCCAAAAATGAAGTCCATTTTGAAAAATAAGATTTAAAAAATTTCAAAAAGTGGTTATTACTATTCATAACTGCTAGTTTTAATAATATTTTAATAGCATATCGTTGTTTAGTGAAACTCAGTATTGCGTATTACACACGCTATCGAGGAAGGTCGTGATTGCGTGTAATGTAAGGCAAGTCAAGGATGCGTGTTGTGCAAGCTCCTTTTGGTGTAGCGTACAACACAATACATTAGTGAAATTAAAAAGAATATTTTTCATAAAATCTTGGGTTGTTACATTCTACCCCCCTTAAAATGAATTTCACCCTCGAAATTCGTCGGGGTTATAAATGGTTTACTATTCGAAATTTTCTTTAATATAAACCCACATCGTAAAAATGAATAACAAAACCAATATTTAAAAACAAAAGTATGAAACTTAACGGTTACCCAAATAAACTAATCACTGGGTTTCCACATAGGTGAAAATATGGACATGGAAGAGAAATCTAACCATCATGTTCTGATGGGGAGTGGTAGAGAACATGGCTATGGAAAAGTCAGCAATCATAAAGCCATAAATTTGTGACGATCTAAGGTACCATCTGATTCATCAGATATAAGATCACTAGGACAACATTTTTAGTTTTCAAGATCGTTTCCCTAAAGTTGAAGAATTTGAATTAGAATAAATACTTACTTTATTTTGGTACAATCTCACTGTTGTTCGTGCCTTGAACAATTTACACTTCATATCTTAAATAAATGAAGTTGAATTTGTTATTCGTGAAGTGTTAGCAGATCATGTGATAGAATGACGGGTCATTCCATCTGTCTCAAACAAAATGTTAGCAAAAGTTATTAATCATATATGGTTCCTAAAATGGACTTATACTTCATATATCATACTGCTTAATATAAAAAAACTAGTTTCTACTAAACAGGGACTTCCTGTAGGCCCGTGGTAGGCGATAAAGGCCAGTCGCACTTCGGTTGTGGGTTCGATTCCTACAGCCTTGTCCGACGCGATGGGCTGTCGCCCGTCCTGCAGGTTGTCCTTTTTCTAAAACTACATTACTATAACATCCCATCAATAATATCGGAAAAAAAATCTTCTATCCTTAAACAATACTAGCTTATTCCAAAATAATCCATTCCAATCTTTAGGCTTACCCATAATACTGTAGTCCACTCTCATAATATAGTGAAAACAATTACCAGAGATTTAATACCATCGTTTATCCCCATAAGATATGTCTTGTTGGTCACATTCTAAACATTCAAAGTCCTTAATCATGTATTCTCTTGAATACCTTAGTGAAAACATGAATGCAGTTTAAAGTTAACACTTTCCACATACCAAAATCCTCAAAATTCTATATACTCAAACCATGATATCACTTAGTCATTATATCAATCATGAGCTCATGAATACTATTAAACATTTCATTTTCTCGTTTTCCCTTCATTATGCGCATATCATCTTATTTCCAAAAAAATATCTCAATCACTTTGAATTCCACATCAATAAATATTGCAATACTCAATGATACAACATTATTTTGGAGTCCCATTACATAAACACTTAATCATTCCACCACATCGTTGTCATATTCAACATTGCCAATAGTGATCGCATGTGACTTCCCTTTGTCCTTTGCCTTCAGTGGTTGCTCATGTTGATCATCACTAACCCTTGGATTAGGGCATTTATTAGCATAATGCCCCATTTCCTTGCACTTGAAGCATTGAAGTGTTGGTGGTACGTTCTCTGCAGTGTTTGCTTTATTCACATCATTAGAAACCCTTTTTCCATTACTTCGACACTCAGCTGCTCGATGACCTTCTTTTCCACAATTAAAACATTTTCTAGTCCCTTTAAGACAATCTCCACCATGCTTCTTTCCACACTTTGTGCATAAGGAAACATTCATCTTCTTTTCACCATTATTCTGAGATTTCTCCTTGAACTCCATCTTTCGTTTCTTGTCAAAACCATGAGATGGATATGTAACACCAACTTCCATTTCTACCTTGATAGCACAACGCACAATTTCTTCATAGCTATTGAAGTCTCTTATAGCTAATGCCCTTCGAAGACTTGGTTTTAAGACACTGAAAAATCGATCAACTTTACTTTCAGGTTGGATGATAATGCAAGATGCATACCTTGCAAGTCTTGTAAAATTCGCTTCGTATATACCAACAGATTCATAATCCTTTTGCTTTAGTTCAAGAAACTCCTTCTCCATCTTTGTTCAAAGAATACGGGGGAAGTACTTACTGAAAAATAAGTTCTTGAACTCATCCCATTCCATGGACTCAATTTCATCCCTTTGCCTCGTATTCTTAATAAGATTCCACCATTGATCAGCATCACCTTCCAAACGATACACTACTAAGATGAATTTATCATGTTCAGAACATTGAAGAACTAAAAATATCTTTTCAGTGGTACTGATCCATTGTTCAGCAACAATTGGATCAGAAGACCTACTGAAAGAAGGTGTACGTTTCCTCATGAAGGACTCAATAGAATATTGTTCCCTTCTCTGCTCATTTGGAAGTCCAGAATGATTCATAGCTTGTGTAAGTATAGCAATAAGATTTTTCACTCCATCTCCCATAACATTTGTTTGTTCAGGAGGACAATCATTTCATTGTCCATTGCATTGATCAACACGGTTCCTTCGGGTTCCAGCCATCGTCTAAAACCCAAAAAGAATAGTGTGAGAGGCAAAAATCATGCTAGAGAAAACAACATAATAAAGGGGGAGTACCTTCAATATCTAACATCTTAGGTTTAATTCTATGATCGTTAGCGTAATTCTAGTACTATAACCTATACATATACTTAACCTTAGGGACATCCCTAGACATACCTTAGAAATATCTCTAGGGATCTCACTAAAGTTCTCGCATCCTAGTTTCCAAAGGTTGACTAAACCTTTCCTCTGATACCAACTGTAGAGACCCGTATCTTGACGTACATGGACATTACATTACTTTTGCGGAATACTTGGTACATAACAAAAACACACACACAAGGATCGTAATAGTTTAGTGTCTTTGGAAACTCGGAACGTAATATTCTAATCGTGGTGAAAGATCTTCAATATCTCCCATAAAGATCTTCCCTTTTTTTACCTAAAACCT
Source organism: Viscum album (assembly GCA_963277665.1). Taxonomy (NCBI): domain Eukaryota; kingdom Viridiplantae; phylum Streptophyta; class Magnoliopsida; order Santalales; family Viscaceae; genus Viscum; species Viscum album. Next base: position 1,973,994,029 of record OY728151.1, read on the forward strand.
TTCTTTATATCCTAGGGAAAAGAAAACATAAAAGGGTGAGCTCAAATGCTTAGTAAGGGTAAATAAAAGAAAAATCAATCACATCATATTCATAAGAACATAACTTTTGGAAATCTTAACCTGCAAAAGAGGGCATAATTTTATAACATGGGATAAATCATAGTAGTGAAATGAAATCCCAATAATCATAACTTAAAACATGAAACTTTGTGGCATACACACATAATCATAGAGAATCATTTCTTGTTAGTCAAGACTCATTTCCAAGACTATCTTAGTGGACAAAGTCCCTTTCTGAACCGAGTCACCCTCGTTTCAGTCCTGTTTTACTGAACCGGTATAACCTACCATTCCAGCCATGTCTATCTCATGAGATATAAAATCTTTACCCAATGCATTGGAGGGAGATATAGGTTCCACCCATATCATAATGAATCCTTTCTTATGTGTGCCACAAAATCATAAATCATACATCATTACATAACCCATATAATACAAATGGGAATCTTAAACATCATGACATCATAAAACAATTCATATAAGATAAAGGAATTCATAAAAATATTTCCATCATAACATAATCAAATCCATGTAATAATAGGGATAAAAATAGAACCCTTTTATTATCTTAGATGGAAAATAATTTTGATAAAATATTTGAACTCCATTCTTGAGGAAAATATCCTTTCTACTTCAAAAACATTTTCCTTTCTTAACATGTCTTTCAATTTAAACTAAAAGAAGTTTATTAAAAATAAACTTGAAAACTTGTAAAGGAAGCTTCTTGGAAATAATGTTTTAAAAATCCATTCATGCCGTATAAGTTAAAAAAACATTCTTCTCATACTTTTGTCAGAAAAGTCAAAAAAGTACCTCGTACGAAAAACGACAAAAGATTCCTTTCATATCTTTTACTAAAAACTCACCGAAGGGTAAAATTGGATTTAAAAAATTGTAGGTGGATGGAAATAATATTACATATTGATGAAATATGTATGTGGATGATAAAATACACCCCAGTAAATACTAAAGTATAAACAATCTCGGATAAAAATGAGATTGTGATATTTCCCTTACCTTAGGTCCGATTTGCTTTGTACGTGTCCGAAGCTCCTGTATAATGGTTTAAATAATGTCATTGACTTATTACAGAATCATATTCATTGTTATGATATCATATATGGTTCACTTATGATATTATATTACCCGTTCTTTTGTAAATTCCATGTTAAAGAAGCGTTTTGGGTAAAATCGTTTCATTTATCGTAGGTGTTTTGACTTGTTGTTCTTGACATTATTATTACTTATATCATGATTTACTTACTTCCAGAATATAAAATATTATTTATATATCATATATATTCAGTATATATATATATAATAGATAGATAAATGAAATGAAAAACACCGTTCATGGAGACGGTAGTTCGTACGTACGCATGAACGCTGTTTTCGTTTCCTTATTGAATTGAATGGAATTAAGTAGATGACATACATATAAATATAAATAATTCCAGTATCATTATTAGGTCATATATTTCATTAGTACTTATTATATATACTTTATAATCATTCATGAATGGTTAATCATTGAGAATGAATCTCATCGCGTCGTGGAGACGGTATTCCGTACGTACGCACGAGCGATGATATCGTTCCCATGGTCGTGGAATTGTGTTGAAGTGTATGTATACTATTTCAGTATCAATATCACTTCATAATAATCATATATAGTTACTCATTACACCTTTATACCCATCCAATTAAGGTGGTGGCGGAAAATAGATTACACCACGGCGTGGAGACGGTATTCCGTACGTACGCACGCGTGGTGATTTCCTTTTTCCGTAGGATGGATAGAAGGTTAATTAGAGTTGTTTCATATTTATAATAACATATCAGTATATAAGAAATACTGATGTTATTACTTTATCATGAAACAACTAAAGAAGAAGAAGTTGAAGAAGAAAGAAATTGAAAAGGATCGGTAATGGGTATTACCTCTTCTTTGAAGTGCTTCTTTGAGACCTCCTTTTAGGGCACTAAAATTGGTATTTTAAGAATACCAGGACCTCTAGTATGATACTAGGGAAGTGGAGAAGTGATTTTGACAGGGGTTGGCCGAGCTTGAAGGCTCAAAGTTGTGTGAGGAGGAGGGGGAGGAGGTGTCCTTTTATAAGGGAGGAGAGGGGCACCTTAGGAATACCTCAAAATATTATTTTATATTAATGTCAAAATCGGTTTATAATGGTTCCAAAGGGTCTTATTTCGAAGCTAAAGTGGGGATGGGTCGAAATCCTATCAACCAATAAGATTTAGACAAGTTTAGGGTATTATTTTAACCTTATCAATTAGATTTAACTCTAAGTTAAATAATTTAACTTTTACCGTGTCTTTTTGTTTTCTTTCACTATATGGTTAATACACTTACTATAACATGCCAAACGAACCCCAAATTGTTTATTATTAATACATATATCCTTATCTAAGTCATTTGGCCTAACCTTAGATTTTTAGGAATAAAATAACAATTAATAATATAATATTTGATTTAAAAACTATTTTGTGTCAATTTTGACACTATTTGATATATGATTTTTTTGAAAGTCATAACAGAATTATATGTTCGAACCAAGTTGATTAAATCAACACTAATATATCATAGTAACCTAGAAAATTAGTTTAATTCATAAAAAGTCTTAAATTGCCTTTATTTTGGTATTTATAATATCAATTATGTCAATATTTCTTTAATAAGATAATTACTGCATCATCTTTGTGTCATAAATAAATTAAATTATTTGATGTCTAAAAATTACAAATAAAATTCCATTATGTAGGAAATCTTTTTATCTTTCTAATGAATATTTATAGTCGAATTTATCTTATGTATAACCCCATATTAAAAATGTTTTAGTAAATAAACTTTTATTTTAACTCTTTTAACCCTTCTTTAAATAATATAATAATAAATGTCCTAATCTAATCCAAGTGGGCCTAAATGATAATATTTTACACTTAAGGTTGTTTTTGGTCAAGATACGCTTGTCCAATAGAATTAGGACATGTTTTAGTGTAATATTAATATCATTCTTACCCTTAATTACCCTATTTACTTTTAACCGTGGTAAATAAAAGTAAAAAGTTACTATTCACCAAAAATTATTTTCATCTCATTGAACCACATTTTACTTACTGACATCAACCGTGTCTCTCGGATTTTTGAAATTCCATTCTCAGAGGCGGTAAAATTATGTTTTATGAAAAATTCAGTTTTTTAACTACCACTTAGTAGTTTCACTATTCATCAAAAATTGATGTTTTTCAGAACAATGCCAAAATTTCATCCTAAGCTATATTTCATATTCCGAATTCAAAAATGAAGTCTATTTTACCAAATTCATAACATAGAAGTTTAATTAATTAATTTTATAATTAAATCCCGTTGTTAAAACAAATAGCGTGTTTTTAAGAAACAATATCTATCAAAAGATTGACACTTGATTATGTCTGGTTTAAATGTGAAATTACATTCAATGACCAACATTGTATTAAATTGTAAAAATATATTATAAATATACTTTAAAACCACTCAAATTAATAATTTATCACTATTAATTATTTCGATTAAAAAAGTTGATTTTAATTATAATTTAGTAATTTTCACTATTCATCAGAATATGAAAGTTATCCGAAAAGTACCAAAATTTCACCTTAGGCTAAATTCGATACTCCGAATCCAAAAATGAAGTCCATTTTGAAAAATAAGATTTAAAAAATTTCAAAAAGTGGTTATTACTATTCATAACTGCTAGTTTTAATAATATTTTAATAGCATATCGTTGTTTAGTGAAACTCGGTATTGCGTATTACACACGCTATCGAGGAAGGTCGTGATTGCGTGTAATGCAAGGCAAGTCAAGGATGCGTGTTGTGCAAGCTCCTTTTTGTGTAGCGTACAACACAAGACATTAGTGAAATTAAAAAGAATATTTTTCATAAAATCTTGGGCTGTTACATTCTACCCCCCTTAAAATGAATTTCGCCCTCGAAATTCGTCGGGGTTATAAATGGTTTACTATTCGAAAGTTTCTTTAATATAAACCCACATCGTAAAAACGAATACCAAAACCAATATTTAAAAACAAAAGCATGAAACTTAACGGTTACCCAAATAAACTAATCACTGGGTTTCCACATAGGTGAAAATATGGACATGGAAGAGAAATCTAACCATCATGTTCTGATGGGGAGTGGTAGAGAACATGGCTATGGAAAATCCAGCAATCATAAAGCCATAAATTTGTGACGATCTAAGGTACCATCTGATTCATCAGATATTAGATCACTAGGACAACATTTTTAGTTTTCAAGATCGTTTCCCTAAAGTTGAAGAATTTGAATTAGAATAAATACTTACTTTATTTTGGTACAATCTCATTGTTGTTCGTGCCTTGAACAATTTACACTTCATATCTTAAATAAATGAAGTTGAATTTGTTATTCGTGAAGTGTCAGCAGATCATGTGATAGAATGACGGGTCATTCCATCTGTCTCAAACAAAATGTTAGAAAAAGTTATTAATCATATATGGTTCCTAAAATGGACTTATACTTCATATATCATACTACTTAATATAAAAAAACTAGTTTCTACTAAACAGGGACTTCCTGTAGGCCAGTGGTAGGCGATAAAGGCCAGTCGCACTTCGGTTGTGGGTTCGATTCCTACAGCCTTTTCCGACGCGATGGGCTGTCGCCCGTCCTGCAGGTTGTCCTTTTTCTAAAACTACATTACTATAACATCCCATCAATAATATCGAGAAAAAAAATCTTCTATCCTTAAACAATACTAGCTTATTCCAACATAATCCATTCCAATCTTTAGGCTTACCCATAATACTGCAGTCCACTCTCATAATATAGTGAAAACAATTACCAGAGATTTAATACCATCGTTGATCCCCATAAGATATGTCTTGTTGGTCACATTCTAAACATTCAAAGTCCTTAATCATGTATTCTCTTGAATACCTTAGTGAAAACATGAATGCAGTTTAAAGTTAACACTTTCCACATACCAAAATCCTCAAAATTCTATATACTCAAACCATGATATCACTTAGTCATTATATCAATCATGAGCTCATGAATACTATTAAACATTTCATTTTCTCGTTTTCCCTTCATTATGCGCATATCATCTTATTTCCAAAAAAATATCTCAATCACTTTGAATTCCACATCAATAAATATTGCAATACTCAATGATACAACATTATTTTGGAGTCCCATTACATAAACACTTAATCATTCCACCACATCGTTGTCATATTCAACATTGCCAATAGTGATCGCATGTGACTTCCCTTTGTCCTTTGCCTTCAGTGGTTGCTCATGTTGATCATCGCTAACCCTTGGATTAGGGAATTTATTAGCATAATGCCCCATTTCCTTGCACTTGAAGCATTGAAGTGTTGGTGGTGCGTTCTCTGCAGTGTTTGCTTTATTCACATCATTAGAAACCCTTTTTCCATTACTTCGACACTCAGCTGCTCGATGACCTTCTTTTCCACACTTAAAACATTTTCTAGTCCCTTTGAGACAATCTCCACCATGCTTCTTTCCACACTTTGTGCATAAGGAAACATTCATCTTCTTTTCACCATTATTCTGAGATTTCTCCTTGAACTCCATCTTTCGTTTCTTGTCAAAACCATGAGATGGATATGTAACACCAACTTCCATTTCTACCTTGATAGCACAACGCACAATTTCTTCATAGCTACTGAAGTCTCTTATAGCTAATGCCCTTCGAAGACTTGGTTTTAAGCCACTGAAAAATCGATCAACTTTACTTTCAGGTTGGATGATAATGCCAGATGCATACCTTGCAAGTCTTGTAAAATTCGCTTCGTATATACCAACAGATTCATCATCCTTTTGCTTTAGTTCAAGAAACTCCTTCTCCATCTTTGTTCGAAGAATACGGGGGAAGTACTTACTGAAAAATAAGTTCTTGAACTCATCCCATTCCATGGACTCAATTTCATCCCTTTGCCTCGTATTCTTAATAAGATTCCACCATTGATCAGCATCACCTTCCAAACGATACACTGCTAAGATGACTTTATCATGTTCAGAACATTGAAGAACTGAACATATCTTTTCAGTGGTACTGATCCATTGTTCAGCAACAAGTGGATCAGAAGACCCACTGAAAGAAGGTGGACGTTGCCTCATGAAGGACTCAATAGAATATTGTTCCCTTCTCTGCTCATTTGGAAGTCCAGAATGATTCACAGCTTGTGTAAGTATAGCAATAATATTTTGCACTCCATCTCCCATAACATTTTTTTGTTCAGGAGGACAATCATTGCATTGTCCATTGCATTGATCAACACGGTTCCTTCGGGTTCCATCCATCGTCTAAAACCCAAAAAGAATAGTGTGAGAGGCAAAAATCATGCTAGGGAAAACAACATAATAAAGGGGGAGTACCTTCAATATCTAACATCTTAGGTTTAATTCTATGATCGTTAGCGTAATTCTAGTACTATAACCTATACGTATACTTAACCTTAGGGACATCCCTAGACATACCTTAGAAATATCTCTAGGGATCTCACTAAAGTTCTCGCATCCTAGTTTCCAAAGGTTGACTAAACCTTTCCTCTGATACCAACTGTAGAGACCCGTATCTTGACGTACATGGACATTACATTACTTTTGCGGAATACTTGGTACATAACAAAAACACACACACAAGGATCGTAATAGTTTAGTGTCTTTGGAAACTCGGAACGTAATCTTATAATCGTGGTGAAATATCTTCAATATCTCCCATAAAGATCTTCCCTTTTTTTTACCTAAAACCTTTATTTATATCCTGGGGAAAAGAAAACATAAAAGGGTGAGCTCAAATGCTCAGTAAGGGTAAATAAAAGAAAAATCAATCACATCATATTCATAAGAACATAACTTTTGGAAATCTTAACCTGCAAAAGAGGGCATAATTTTATAACATGGGATAAATCATAGTAGTGAAATGAAATCCCAATAATCATAACTTAAAACATGAAACTTTGTGGCATACACACATAATCATAGAGAATCATTTCTTGTTAGTCAAGACTCATTGCCAAGACTATCTTAGTGGACAAAGTCCCTTTCTGAACCGAGTCACCCTCGTTTCAGTCCTGTTTCACTGAACCGGTATAACCTACCATTCCAGCCATGTCTATCTCATGAGATATAAAATCTTTACCCAATGCATTGGAGGGAGATATAGGTCCCACCCATCTAATAATGAATCCTTTCTTATGTGTGCCACAAAATCATAAATCATACATCATTACATAACCCATATAATACAAATGGGAATCTTAAACATCATGACATCATAAAACAATTCATATAAGATAAAGGAATTCATAAAAATATTTCCATCATAACATAATCAAATCCATGTAATAATAGGGATAAAAACAGAACCCTTTTATTATCTTAGATGGAAAATAATTTTGATAAAATATTTGAACTCCATTCTTGAGGAAAATATCCTTTCTACTTCAAAAACATTTTCCTTTCTTAACATGTCTTGCAATTTAAACTAAAAGAAGTTGATTAAAAATAAACTTGAAAACTTGTAAAGGAATATTCTTGGAAATAATGTTTTAAAAATCCATTCATGTCGTATAAGTTAAAAAAACATTCTTCTCGTACTTTTGTCGGAAAAGTCAAAAAAGTACCTCATACGAAAAACGACAAAAGATTCCTTTCATATCTTTTACTAAAAACTCACCGAAGGGTAAAATTGGATTTAAACAATTGTAGGTGGATGGAAATAATATTACATATTGAGGAAATATGTATGTGGATGATAAAATACACCCCAGTAAATACTAAAGTATAAACAATCTCGGATAAAAATGAGATTGTGATATTTCCCTTACCTTAGGTCCGATTTGCTTTGTACGTGTCCGAAGCTCCTGTATAATGGTTTAAATAATGTCATTGACTTATTACAGAATCATATTCATTGTTATGATATCATATATGGTTCACTTATGACATTATATTACCCGTTCTTTTGTAAATTCCATGTTAAAGAAGCGTTTTGGGTAAAATCGTTTCATTTATCGTAGGTGTTTTGACTTGTTGTTCTTGACATTATTATTACTTATATCATGATTTACTTACTTCCAGAATATAAAATATGATTTATATATCATATATATTCAGTATATATATATATATAATAGATAGATAAATGAAATTAAAAACACCGTTCATGGAGACGGTAGTTCGTACGTACGCATGAACGCTGTTTTCGTTTCCTTATTGAATTGAATGGAATTAATTAGATGACATACATATAAATATAAATAATTCCAGTATCATTATTAGGTCATATATTTCATTAGTACTTATTATATATACTTTATAATCATTCATGAATGGTTAATCATTGAGAATGAATCTCATCGCGTCGTGGAGACGGTATTCCGTACGTACGCACGAGCGATGATATCGTTCCCATGGTCGTGGAATTGTGTTGAAGTGTATGTATACTATTTCAGTATCAATATCACTTCATAATAATCATATATAGTTACTCATTACACCTTTATACCCATCCAATTAAGGTGGTGGCGAAAAATAGATTACACCATGGCGTGGAGACGGTATTCCGTACGTACGCACGCGCGGTGATTTCCTTTTTCCGTAGGATGGATAGAAGGTTAATTAGAGTTGTTTCATATTTATAATAACATATCAGTATATAAGAAATACTTATGTTATTACTTTATCATGAAACAACTAAAGAAGAAGAAGTTGAAGAAGAAAGAAATTGAAAAGGATCGGTAATGGGTATTACCTCTTCTTTGAAGTGCTTCTTTGAGACCTCCTTTTAGGGCACTAAAATTGGTCTTTTAAGAAGACCAGGACCTCTAGGATGATACTAGGGAAGTGGAGAAGTGATTTTTTCAGGGGTTGGCCGAGCTTGAAGGCTCAAAGTTGTGTGAGGAGGAGGGGGAGGAGGTGTCCTTTTATAAGGGAGGAGAGGGGCACCTTAGGAATACCTCAAAATATTATTTTATATTAATGTCAAAATCGGTTTATAATGGTTCCAAAGGGACTTATTTCGAAGCTAAAGTGGGTATGGGTCGAAATCCTATCAACCAATAAGATTTAGACAAGTTTAGGGTATTATTTTAACCTTATCAATTAGATTTAACTCTAAGTTAAATAATTTAACTTTTACCGTGTCTTTTTGTTTTCTTTCACTATATGGTTAATACACTTACTATAACATGCCAAACGAACCCCAAATTGTTTATTATTAATACATATATCCTTATCTTAAGTCATTTGGCCGAACCGTAGATTTTTAGGAATAAAATAACAATTAATAATATAATATTTGATTTAAAAACTATTTTGTGTCAATTTTGACACTATTTGATATATGATTTTTGTGAAAGTCATAACAGAATTATATGTTTGAACCAAGTTGATTAAATCAACACTAATATATCATAGTAACCTATAAAATTAGTGTAATTCATAAAAAGTCTTATATTACATTTATTTTGGTATTTATAATATCAATTATGTCAATATTTCATTAATAAGATAATTACTGCATCATCTTTGTGTCATAAATAAATTAAATTATTTGATGTCTAAAAATTACAAATAAAATACCATTATGTAGGAAATCGTTTTATCTTTCTAATGAATATTTATAGTCGAATTTATCTTATGTATAACCCCATATTAAAAATGTTTTAGTAAATAAACATTTATTTTAACTCTTTTAACCCTTCTTTAAATAATATAATAATAAATGTCCTAATCTAATTCAAGTGGGCCTAAATGATAATATTTTACACTTAAGGTTGTTTTTGGTCGAGATACACTTGTCCAATAGAATTAGGACATGTGTTAGGGTAATATTAATATAATTCTTACCCTTAATTACCCTATTTACTTTTAACCGTGGTAAATAAAAGTAAAAAGTTACTATTCACCAAAAATTATTTTCATCTCATTGAACCACATTTTACTTACTGACATCAACCGTGTCTCTCGGATTTTTGAAATTCCATTCTCAGAGGCGGTAAAATTAAGTTTTATGAAAAATTCAGTTTTTTAACTACCACTTAGTAGTTTCATTATTCATCAAAAATTGATGTTTTTCAGAACAATACCAAAATTTCATCCTAAGCTATATTTCATATTCCGAATTCAAAAATGAAGTATATTTTACCAAATTCATAACATAGAAGTTGCATTAATTAATTTTATAATTAAATCCCGCTGTTAAAACAAATAGCGTGTTTTTAAGAAACAATATCTATCAAAAGATTGACACTTGATTATGTCTGGTTTAAATGTGAAATTACATTCAATGACCAACATTGTATTAAATTGTAAAAATATATTCTAAATATACTTTAAAACCACTCAAATTAATAATTTATCACTATTAATTATTTCGATTAAAAAAGTTGTTTTTAATTATAATTTTGTAATTTTCACTATTCATCAGAATATGAAAGTTATCCGAAAAGTACCAAAATTTCACCTTAGGCTAAATTCGATACTCCAAATCCAAAAATGAAGTCCATTTTGAAAAATAAGATTTACAAAATTTCAAAAAGTGGTTATTACTATTCATAACTGCTAGTTTTGATAATATTTTAATAGCATATCATTGTTTAGTGAAACTCGGTATTGCGTATTACACACGCTATCGAGGTAGGTCGTGATTGCGTGTAATGCAATGCAAGACAAGGATGCGTGTTGTGCAAGCTCATTTTGGTGTAGCGTACAACACAAGACATTAGTGAAATTAAAAAGAATATTTTTCATAAAATCTTGGGTTGTTACACACTTCCTCTAGAATTCCATTCAGGAATAAATACTTCACATCCAGTTGGTAGATCATCCATATTTCATGAACAACAAGGTAGATAATCATCCTCACAGTGTCGAGGTGGGAAATAGGAGTGCAGACTTCTTCATAGTCCACCCCATACTTTTGTTTGTACCCCTTTGCTACGAGCCTTTCCTTGTAGCGATCGATTTCACCATCATCATTTCACTTGATCTTGTACACCCATTTTACACTAATGGTTTTCTGGATATTACAATGTGTGGTTAGCTCCCATGTGTTATTTTTCTCTATGGCACAAATTTCTTCTTCCATAGCCATTCTCCAACATTCTTCCCTTACGGATTCTTGAAAGGTCAACGGATCCTGATCTGCATACAGGAAAAAATGATTTACCTCTTCATTTTGGTCATAAATGTCAAATAAGTTTTTCATATTTATAGATACCATGGGTGAGGATGAGCTTGCCAAATTTTTAATTGATGGAGTCCTTTAAGGTGTGATGGAATTTACTCCAAGACTCATGTGCACTAATGATGTGCCCGAAGAAGTTGTTGCTTGCATTTTCTCCTGACAATCATGACTTTCTTTGGGATCTTCTGTTTTGATTGGAATATCTTTGTTTGGTTCTTCATCAATCCATTTCCAAGATTCTTCTTCACTAAATACCACATCTCTACTCACCACTAATTTATTGGTGAGTGGATTGTAGAGCTTATAGGCTTTAGACTATTCACAGTAGCCGATGAAGATGCACTTTTCACCACGATCATCAAGTTTCCTTCTTATCGCTTATGGAACATGAGCATAGGCAACACACCTGAAGATTCTTAGGTGTGATACGCTTGTTTTTTTGCCACTCCATTCCTCTTGTGGTGTCATGTTTCTGACGCTCTTGGGTGGACACCGATTGAGAAGATATGCAGTACATGACATTGCTTCTGCAAAGATGTTCTTTGGCAGGACTTTCTCTTTCAGCCTGGTCCTCATCATGTTGAGGATGGTGAGGTTCTTCCTTTCTGCAATGAAATTCTGCTGTGGCATGTAGGCAGTAATATATTGTTGCTTGATGCCTTGTTCCCTACAAAAATCATGAAATACATTTGAAGTGTATTCTCCACCTCTATCAGATCTAAGAATTTTGATTCTGTAAGCACTTTCAACTTCAACATAATATTTGAACATTTTAAAGAATGAAAATGAAGATGATTTTTCTTTTATGCAATACACCAAGGGTTTGCTGCTAAAATAATCAATGAGAGTAATAAAATACCAATTACCTCCTAGTGTTGGTGTTTCAAGCGGTCCGTAGATATCAGTGTGAACCAACTGAAGTGGTTCATTTTTTGTTCTGGACACTCCACTTGGGAAGGAGTTACTTTGTTTCTTTCCGAGTGTACACACCTCACTCACATGATTTGGAACTTCAATCACCGGAAATCCGTGAACCATTCTTGATGAGGAAATAAGTTTAAGCCCACTAAAATGTAGATTTCCAAATCGTAGATGCCATCTTCATGAGTCATTCTTTGTGAGTCCCAGGAGACACTCCCCTGCCTTTGTGTTGATATGCAACAGAAACATGCGATTCTTTGCAAATTGAATTTGAACAACAAGTCTCTTGTGAGCATCCCTTATATAAAAAGAAGAATTCTCCATGTGTATAACATACCCCTTCTCAAGGAGTTAGTCGATAGTAATGATATTGTTTTTCATGTTTGGTAAATAATAGACATTAGAGATGTAGTTTGGATCACCATTCTTCTAATAGATTTTGATTTTACCTTTCCGAATCCTAGGTACATTTGATGAGTCACCAAATCTCACATCACCACATACTTATTTAGTGGGTTCCTCAAACAGTTATTTGTTACCACTCATGTGGTTGCTCGCACCCGAGTAGAAATACCACATATCGGGGAGTTCACATGCCTTTTCTTGTGCGAGGAGTGTGGTACCTTCTTCTTCACGATGATATGTTTCAGCATAGTTGGATCGTTCATCATGATCCACTTTTCTCCAAAAATCATAAGCATAATGGCCATATTTCTTGTAGTTGTGGCATTGAATGTTCTTTGAGTTTCCACAACCACGCATGGAACGACCTCTTATATTCCCTCTTCCACGAAAGCTGGTAGGATTTTGTTTCATTTGTTGATGGTTTGGATAATATCCACACTCTTTTCCTCTTCCATGACGAACGACTCATTACGTGTGGCCATTATTTTCTCCTTGTAGATTCAACTTGGACTCCAAGGCATGATCTATTATTGAACCGGTATGCTTTTGCATTCGTTGCTCATGCACTTGCAACGAACCCATATGTTCTTCAGTGGAAAGTTTCTCCAAATCCTTTGATTCTTCAATTGCCACAACCACATGCTCAAACTTGGTTGTGAGAGATTGAAGTGATTTTTCGATAACTCGAATGTCCTTCACTTTTTCAACATTACTTTTCAAATTGTTAACAATAACAATTAATACTGAGAAATAATCAGATATTCTCTCACCTTCTTTCAAGTGCGCCACTTCAAACTCTGCTCTTAATGATTGAATACATACCCACTTCACTCGATCAACACCTTTGAAGATGGCGGCAAGGGAATCTCAAGCCTTCTTTCTTGATGTTGTTTCGTCAATCTTTAGGAACATTGATTCATCTAGCCCTTGACAGAGGAGGAACAACACCTTGTTTTCTTTCCTTCTTTGATTTTTGATGCCTGTATATTCTTCATTTGTGAAGGTGGCTTCTTCCTCCGTAGATGGTACAATTTACACATTGGTGATGATCTCTCATAATTCTTGTGACTCGATTAACGCCTTCATTTGGATGCACACCTTTCATAGTTGTCCTTAGACAACTTCGGAACGTGCAGCTGGATTACAGCCATCTTAAACAAATTAGAGGATCTTAATAACCTGTCTTTGATACCATTTTGTAGGATATACAATTCGAGAAATATTTGACAAAGAAAAATGAAGAGGAATAAAATTGGCACACAATACAACGGTGCTTTCAAGCTTTGTATTCCTTATATTTTCCAAACTACAATTTCCAATAATTTATTGGTATTTACAATGGAATGAAACAACCAAATTTAATGCACACATTAATGAAATAAAACTGCCACATTAAACAGAACCATTAATGAAATAAACAGCCACATTAAATGGACATGTGGAGAGAAAAAACATGGGGGAGGGGGGAAATGCCTGTAATTAATACCCTCTGTATGGAAAAAAATAAAACACGGGAGAAAAATAAATGCTGCTTGCTGCGTGGGTTTTGTTTGTATTTCCAATAGGAAATGCCACGGTGACCAAATAGTGAATGTTCCACCTGGAATTAGGGTGGTGAAGCTCTGTCCAAAAACGTTAGGGTTCTGCAATAGTGAGGCCACTGGAGCTGTGGGTCGTGGAAACAAAGTAGATGAGAGGACACAACACTGTAGAAGGAGGTGCCACACCGACTCGAGGAGGGCTTCATGCTGGATCTGTGATGAAGGGAGGACCGGGACAGAAGGGCGAAGAACAGGGGAGGAGGTGACCTAGTTTTAGCGGTGGATCTTGCTGCGAGATTCTCAGAGGCTATGGGATGGCTGGCCGATGAGGGTTACGACACCGCTTCGGGTGGTGGTAGCCGGTCGAGGCCCCATGGCGGCATGTTACATGTGGACACGGTCTGTAGATCACCGAAAGATGTGGGGGTAATCCTTGTGGAGAAGGACCACCGCCATGGTAATTTGGAGGCCATAGGGATGGCCATTTCTATTTCGAGTTGGCCGGGATGTCGGTCTGGTGAAATCGCCACCATCATATTTAGGTGGCAGTAGAAGCGGGGCAGTCTTTTGATGGAGGTCAGGCCGAGGGTGGAATCGCCTGGCGGTGGTGTTGCGAGCTTGTTCACCGGACTAGGTAGGAGACAAGTGGGTTCCAAGGGACCCCCTTGTATTGAATTTTAGAACCGAAGATCATATTATAATAATATTATTATTATAAAAATTATAAGTTGAACATAAAATAGAACCTGTTGGATTTTGGCCAGATATCTAGGATGATCAGAAATAATCCATTAAATTTTAGAACTCGATATCATATCGCAAATTAAATGCATATATATTTTTTTTGAATGGCCATAACGTGACTGTTCAAAATCTTATTGATGTACGGTATGAACCGTTGGGACCGAATTCAAACACACTATAAATTAAAATAAATTTCAATTTTCCTTGGTTTAGATAATTTATGTGATCCCTCTGATACCTATTGAAAGTACCTGGGTGCTCAATGGAATGTAGTGGGCTGGGGATTTTAAAATTTTCATTATTGGGATGATGATACTTTTCGTCACTGACGATATAAGTCCCAATACATTATGAGGATATTGTGTAAATTGAATGATCACATAAATTAAAACTGAAAACATACCTATTCATATCTAAATCCACACTGAACTTAAACTCGTCGTCGATAATAATTTCTTGAAGGATCCATAGCAGAATCCTTCCAGACTATCGAAACATGCTTTTGAAATATGAGCGAGCGTCGATCGTCAGATTCTAGGTGCTAGAGTGGTGATCGGATGATATCTTTGATGTCTGGACGATCACTGCAATCCAATACCTTGGATAATTGAAGGCGTTCTTGGATCATCAAATGAGAGAGACAATATCTCTCTAGAATGTGGGGGGAGAGAGAGGCTCTCATTCAAGAATTTATGAATAGTATGTTGTCTCAGAGCTTCTCTCTCTATTTATAGTGGCAGTTCTAAATACCCTATAGGGTTCCCCAACCCCCATTTTTTTAACATCCACTAAATAAATAATTATTATGAACTAAACTAAATCAATATTGTTAATTATTTTATTACTTCCATGTGATATATTTAAGATATGTTACATGAAAATCTCAGGTCATTTAACTCAACTCACCGTTCCCACTTAATATTATATGAACATGGAATATTGAAATAACCTTCTTTTGAAAAATATTTTCCGGTATTTACTTAACTTGTAAATACTTTGAATAAATTCAATCAAAATTATTCATAACTTGAATAATATGAATTTACTTAATTATTGGTGATCGATAACTTGGACAACACTCGGACCCTATGGTGGGACTCACCATGTCCCAAATATATATTAAAATGAATAGGGTGGATTCTTCTATATGCTATTGTGTGTGACCCTTTTATTCCTTATCAAGATAGTAAGGAATAAAATCCATAGACCAATAGTGTAGTCTAGAAACCCATCATGGTTTCTAAAGTGAATAGGATGGTTATAATAATGAAAACCAACCTACAAAAACGTATTGTGAACTATAATCTCTTTGTTATTGGATATTTCATAAAATAGGACACACACTCTTGTGTCATCATGCTTTTCTTACTTTATTTTTGGTTGATCTATCCAGATGGTTTTACCTTTCCATTGCTTCGACCAAAGACTTGTGAAGGTATCACCATATTTATCAACTAGTTCTGAGATATATAACTTCCTTAACCTAGAACCGAAAAATCCTTTCTTAACCATTCAACCAATTTCATACCACCAATGACACAACCAACACAAGCTACCACACCACAAATTTAATATCATGGTTTTTTTCCTCGCATCAATGTACCCAATCAAATGGTACACACTGGTAATGATATCAAGTTAGGAGACCAACACACATGTCTATAGATAGGAACAACCAATGAAACCCAAAACATGGGTTATTTATATTGGCAGGCCAGTCCTTCTAATCTCACAACTAGATATCACCAAGTGTGAACCGCATGAGAAGAAGTCTCAATACTTATGAGCCCCCAACACCTGATTATCAAACATCGACTGTATCCATTCAGTATGATGTATCAAGAAAATATGACCTTTGTTTAAGATTAATGTCATAGTATCTCAAGGTACTCATTATAGCATGAGATCTTCTGTAACCTTTTTATATGACCATTAATCTATGGACATTACCATTTAATAGGGGGTTTAGAAATGTCTACACTAAAATGGTAAGAATACATCATGTGTATCTAAATTTATACACGATATGTTAAATAAAAGTACCACATAGTATGGTCTAGGGAACCCACTTCTTCTATGGAGGATAATGTGACACCCCTTTTTGTTATAATCCTCTAGTTATATGTATTTTTTATGTAACGAGGTGTCCTGGTTTGGTTTCAGGACGTTTGTAAGGAAAAAATTAGTATGAGGTCTCTACACTATAGTCATCAACTATGATAATCTAAATGGATGGGGCCCCTATAGTACCCCATAAATATAGGAAATGGGTTCTTCTAGAGGATCAAACCTCCATGAACTATTCCATTACACATGGTGTAGAGGCGACCATGGGTAGTTTCTATGTTTTTTAAGGGTAGAGATGCATGAAGGTCTTCATGTAATTGTTATATAATATCATTTTAAGGTAGCCCGTATGTGTAAAGGTGAATCTATCTTGTGTGAGTATAGTATTCTTCACATAATGGTGTATTTAGGTCATATATGTGTATTTCTATCGATCACACTTGTAGTTGTGGCATGGCGTGTTCAAGCTATGTGCTAGGGAAATGGGAAAATGGTGAGCTAGGTCTCACAATTCAATAGTCATGGGAATGGTAATCTAGAATGGATAGGGACTTACATGGTATCTATATGAGGATGTAATCCTATGGGATTCACACCACAAGAAGATAAAACACACCCTACCATCGTACATGTTGTCGTTCCTGTCAACAAATTTTTAAAACCACTGATCTTTTCACTGAATAATGGGGGTAGGGGTTAAAATATTTAAAGGAAAATAGTGTGTGATTATATTATGGTATATTTAATTGATTAGAATCACTTACATTTGGATAAAAATATCATTCAACCTTGTATCGCTACTTCACAAAAATTTTAGTTTCCCTATACATGTTTTGGGTGGTCCTTTTTTTCTGCTAAATCTCTATTTTTAGATTCAGTTATATGGACATAGTTGAGTTAGGTGGCTTCTCTATCACTCTAAAATTATAACGGACTTGAAGGGTATGAATTTTAAATTAAATACATGTGAATTTATGGTTTAATTTTATTATTATTTTGAATGATTTTGGATAAATTATTGTAGAAGTATTTATTTTTTATTGATGAAAGATTCAAGAAAGTTTCTCATATTATTCATCTTTCAAATAAAGGTTTTAGAGTGTGTTCATATTTCATATGTGTGGGGTCTTTTTGGGATAGGACATTGAATCATGTTCAGATGTTGGGGGCATGTTGGATTGGCATGGGCTAGTGTGTGTTAATGATTCATTGTATAGGTCCTTATTGATCTAGACATTGATGTTGATGCTGAATATAGTGGTTATTTGGATTTAGTTGGAAAAGTAACAATGTGTCTTGGAAGAATGAGGTTCCACTAATGATCTTAATTTTATTCTTCATGTTCTGCTATGGTGAGGCAATGCATGAATGGGTGTGAGTTCATGGAATGAGTAATTTAGTTTCGGAATGGGTGTATTGATGTAATAATAGATTTTAAAGGAAAAGTGGATTTTGGGGTGTAATATTTACTTTTTTATATTATATTTATTGTTGTATTACTCTCTCTATTATTTTATATAAACTAAAGGTTGGCATGTTATTGTTTAATTTGTTTGTGGAGTAAGTATCTAGAGGATTTCCTATTGAGATAATATACGCACCCTTGTATATGCACTTTGTTCTATATACAGTTATATTTCACTATGATAAAGTTAAGGGGATGTAGTATTATGTAGTAGTGGGACGTATTGATAATGTTGACTAGGAAGGTGTGGTGATCTTGGTGGTAGTTTTTCTGAGGAGTGTGAGAGTGTTCCTATGGGTGTATTGTCTTTAATTATGGTTCTTTTAGCCGTATATTCTTTATATTACTTTTTTTGTTATACTTTGATTATTATATATGAATATTTTATGAATTTGTGATTTTTATGGTTTTATTAATACTTGATTTTATATATTTTCTTGGAGTGTTCTGTTATGATTTATTCTATATAAAAGGGTAAATAATTCTCCCAAATTTTATAAATTAATTGGATTTGATTTCTATACATTGATATTGATGAGATTTAAATTAAGTATATGGGAATATAAACCTTACCAAGACAATGGGACAAGGCCAGGATGATTCTATACATCTCAAATAGAACAAATTCTTAACAAGAGCTACATGAAAATTGAGTATTGGATGAAGAAACCTCTTGAGTTGGAAGACACAAATTTATATAGACCAATGATCTCAAATTCCACTAATGGAGATATTAATTTCAAGAATTTTATTTATGATTTCACTTTTATAAAATTTATCTATTTTATATTGAGTAACTGAGAAGCTCTAAATAGATTCAAAAAATTTAGGTAATTTCTGAGAATAAATTAAGATGTTATATCAAAAGTTTTTTTCCATGGGAATGGAATCAAATAAAAAAACTGAATACATAGGGGAATATCTTATTAATATTGATATAAGGAAATATTTATAGTATCCCATAAATAACCCAAAATATTGAGTATTTTAGTGGAAGAAATTTATCTTAGTGAACATATGTAAAACCAAGTTATCATAACATAGCACTCCAAAATATATTAAGAGAGAATAAATCAAAATGGATTCCAATGTTCTTAAACATTTCATACTTTGAAAAGATCCAATTTACATTTATTAAGAGTTATGTATTGTTAATAATATATTCTTAAGTATCATAATGGTATTGGAATACCCTTGTCACATAAATGTTAAGAGTAAACATTTTTAAGGTTTAGTGAGAGGGTTGTTGAAATCGTATTTCATGGACACATACACTGCAGAAGGAGTGTTAATTAAACAATGTTATGGATTATTATCAATATCCTACTATATTTAATGATATCAAGACTAGGAATTTTATTTTTAGATAAATTGTGTCTAAAATTACAATGAAATCCTAAGGGCTTCAATCTTATAGTGGTGAAATAGATTTTATAATATATCAAAGGGAATACAAATATTAGTTTGAGGTATGATACAAACAAATATTTTCAAATGTATAGTTATTTTGATAATTATTGGTATAGTTATGTCAGTGATGAAAAGCCTATATGAATAGGTGCATTATTCTTTTGGTGTAATATGCATTTCATGGATCTCTAATAAAAAATATTATCTCACACTGAGAAAAAAAGTTCACTATCTTTTAAAAACATAAACTACAACAAAAATGATGTGGATAATGATACAATATAAATACATGAGGATAAATTTGTCATAATTATTGATTACTCGGTGATATAATCAATGTATAAGGAAATTTTCAGATAATCTAGTTCAATATTCATAATTGAAGGAAATTGACATTAAATACAACTTCATCAATGATATTATGGCGTGTGGTGAGATTTTATTGAAGTATGTTTCAATAATGGAAGAATATAAAAATATCTTAATAATAAACCTAATGAACTATACCTTCCCACACATAACAATGTTTTTGGGAGTGCATTATCTCCTAAAATCCTTGTTACATTTCTTGATTTTTTCCACTGTCATTAATTTCCATGTTTTATCCAAGTTGAAAAATTAGAAAGGGTGTATTAATTTAATGGTGGAGAGATTCTAGTTTCTTTATTTTCTATTGATGATTAAGGGGGTTACATGAGGTAATTATAGTTAAAGATACAAATTGGATATATATTTAATTGATTAAAAATTCAAAAATAAATTAAAATGGGGTATTGATAATCCCTTTATTGATTGAAGATTCTTTGAAGGATAGGGATAATTGATTAGAGTTTAACTTACTAGAAGATTCTAATGATATTAATTAAAAAAGTGGGGATGTGATTAGATCTTAATTTAGACATAGTAGACGTTTTCATTATATTACACAAAGAGTTTGACAAATTAAATTAAGAAAATTTCCTCCAATGATGTTATGTGTAGATAATATTCATTTTGGAGGAATGGTGTGACACATTTCAAGATATAATTCATTCAAAGGTCTTGGAAAAGTTTTCATATTTCATTTATTGAGAAAATACTCTCATTTGAGTTAGATGGTGTTTGGAGGGTAGATATGCTTTGATGGAATAGTATTTTTTAGAGTTAAAGTACATCATGACGTGAAGGATATGTTTATACTATTATGGGAATGCTTTTTAGGAATATATTTCACTCTGATGCATGCAATTATTTCATAGCTTGGTTGGTTTCTGAATTAAAGTTTTGAGATAGAGGTGTCAAACTCTATAGTTAGACACGTGGAACTATAGGGGATGCCTTCGAGTGGTCTAGTGTGTTGAAAGAATTGTATTTCCTTGTACATGGAAAATCAGTGTTGTAGTAGTTTGAATGCCAAATAGTCACACATCATAATGTTGTCACTCAATATAAAATGGTTTGGTTCATTTTATATATGCTATTCCATGATTTTTACTTGTATTATTAGAATTATAAGACAATATTCTCACATCACAAAAACTGTATCCACTCCATAATAAATCTTCCATTGATAAAATAAAAAATTGTATATATAGTATTTATGTGAAAAATATATTTCTTCATGCCGTAATGGTGGACAATGATCTTTGGGAATAATTTTATATACATTATGGATATGAGCATAATTATACGATGGAATCAATTACTTATTAATGCATAGCTACTCTATGAATAGAATTGGGTATCACCCAAAAAATTAAGCTATCATGTATGATGAAACATTGAGTTATATTAACATTCATTCCAAGGATAGTTATAAAGAGGGTTTGAATAAGGTTTTGGGAGAAGAAAAAGTGGTCATATATGATCCAAATTACAAAGTCACATGGGATCAAGGAATCATAAATATATTTATTTATTTATTATTTTAATTATAAACTATAATTAAGAGTTCTTTCAATCTACTTACTCCTTTGATTGTTTTAATTTTTGTTTCAAAATCAAAATATCTATAGTCTGATCACAATATTTTCACATTGGGGATTAACCACTTGATAGAAAGAGTCGATGAACCTTATATTATACCTTGTGTTGTGTGTTTATATTATCACTCATTCAATCTCCATTAAAATATTACCATCTAGATCCTTTTCATACAATCTTTTATGGGAAAGAAAACTGAGAGTTTGCATTTTTGATACCAATGATTCACCCCTATTAGTGCTATATTACTCCCACATAAGGCATTTATCAATAAAATTTTAACTCCATATCCTTAACATTGTTTGGGTGTAATAAATTGGTGTGATATGAATGTGGTATATTACACCATAATAATCCCGGTTTTCAATAAAAATAGGCGTATTTTCATTAGGTTATGTTATATAGTTTTTTATAGAGGTTTTGTAGGTATCCTCCATTATATTGTTCTATGGGTGGTTTTTCTATTATGAGGGGATTGCAATTATTGTTTTATGTATCCGAAGATATAAATAATTACTATTAGATATATAAAGTATGAATTAAAACACCCTAAGGATATGGTTATATTAAAAGAGTCCCATAACCTAGTGAGAGATCTTGGTGTCATCCTTCACCTTCAAAACCTTTTTTTTCATTTTTTTGAATAAACCACTTTATGGTTGAGGGAACCACCCAAAATAGATACCAAATATCAAACACCATAGAAATCATACGAGCATCAAAATCCACCATAATACATTCAAATTATAAATTTAGAAAAATAAAACATCGTTAAAAAAACTTCAACACCTTAGGCCTCGCTCTACCTTGAGCCATGCTCCATGATTCACAATCTACCCATAATAATCGTCAACAACATCGCTAAATAGAATCCACCAGAAAAGAACTTCATCACTATTGTTGAAAACAAAAAAAACATCGAAATGAGTAGGGGAAACATGAGTTCGTCATTGGAGTCAGTGGGATAGAAACACCAACCCAAAGCATTTGAGTATTGAATAATGGGAAGAAGAGGGAACCACTTTAACCGAACTCGAAAAGCGGAAAGTCCAAACTCGTCACACCCTCTAGAACACAGACAACTGCTCAAAAAACACCACCAAAATCATTGGAAAAAACACTTCATCAGGAAAACATGGAATGGGAGCGAAGAACCAGAAGCCAATTCAGAGTTTGAATTGAACAATGATAAACTTAAGGCCACAATAATGGACAAACCTATTTTCCCCTTCCTTCAGAAACACCACCATGAGGCCTCATGCAACAGTGAGCCAAACACCCATTGTCATTAATGATGAAACACCATGAGAAAAAATGTCAGACCAACATGAATCTTCACCACAGAGAATGATACATTGTTGTAATCATTCAACAGAAGGATTGATAACCACCAATGAACACTAAAATAAACCACCATTTGAATAAACAACCACCACTATGAAAGGGAAAGACGGAAACGACTCAACCTACATGAGAGAGTGTGAAGGAAGAAGAAAAGTGGGAAAATAGGGAGGGAAGAAGGAGATAACAAGGGAAGGGGTAGATGAAGATGGAGAGGCAAATCAAAGGCCTCACCCTCTAGATCGCTACTGAGGAAAAAACCCAAGAATGTGAGAGAAAAAGGGAGAGGCTAATCATAGGATCTATTCTCTAAGATATGTTTCATGATTTATTATAGATCATTCAACTATATAATTATAAATGAGACCTTCTAAATTCTATGGAATTATATTTTTTGTTCCATATATGGTTCATAATTTTATTCATATAGGTGATTAAAATTATTTATTATCTTTAAGAATAGTTGATCAATTGAAAATGTGAGTTAAAGTCACGTCATTTTCACTAGTGACTTCCACTCCTTTGAGAAAAAAGGATAAAATGTTCAAATTTCCATCCTATTCTATTATAAATTTTGATATATATGATGATAAGGTTTTGATTGTAAAACACTATCCAAAAATAGTACAAAACATGAATCAAAAACTATAAACCATATGATATTTCCATTCATTGGGACTGAGTAAAATAAATTTAGAATATTTTTTTTTCTATTGATCTAAAGTCTATCCAAGATCTTCCATATGATATTGATAGTGGTCACATAGAATAATCCACTTGGATATTTTCTGTTAATGATATCCATATACTAGATAAATATTATAATTCCATTGAAGTATTACCTATTCATATATTTCTATAATCTTGAGATAGAGAGAGATATATTTTTATTGGGTAATTCATTAACATTCAAATTCCACAAATCACAAACCCTGAGTATCTTTATACAGTGTTATCCACTGAAAACCACATCATCATATTTATAAAATAATTATAATAGAATAGGATGATAATTTGAATCCTTAATCATTTTTTATCAAAAGAGTGAAAGTAACTACTGAAAAGGAAATGAGTTTAACTGACATTCTAAATTGAGCATGTGATTTAAACACTTGTCATTTGCGCTAGTGACATCCACTACTTTGATAAAAAATGATGAATGAATAAAACTCCCATCCTATTCGATTATCATTTTTGATATATATGATGATTTGGTTTTGAGTGGATAACAATATCCAAATAAAGTACTAAACATGAATGAAAAAAATAAACCATAGGATATTTCCATTCATTTGGATTGAGTAAAATAAATTTGGAAAGAATTTTTTTGTGTACTGATATCGAGTCTATCCAAGATCTTTCATATCATCTTGATAGTGGTCACACAGAAGAATACACTTGGATTTTTTCTTTTACGATATCCATAGGCTATATAAATATTACAATTATTATGAATTATTACCTATTCATATATTTCTACAACCTTGAGTTAAAGAGAGAGATATAGATTTTGATTGGGGAATTCATTAAAATTTAAATTCCCCAAATTCGAAACCACGAGAATCTTTATATAGCCACCCATTGACCCTCCTTAAAATTAACAAAATCAACTGTTAAATAATAAAATGTTACATAAAATATTAATGAGCTACCAAAATTTTAACTTATGGCTATTTATTTATAAATAATTTTTATCATTTAAAAAATAAATGTGGATATTAAAAATCCTTATATCAAAATCACATACTTAAGAAACCCATAATTATTTATCTTAATAGAACATGGAGTTTGAGAAATAAATTATTTTATAAAATAAAAAATGACTTCTATAACACTTTATACTGGTGACATTTATCAAGACATATATTTTTCATATAGAGACCAAAATATGGTATAAACAAAAACATTGTGGTCTATCTTTTTGTACATGTTTTCAACAAAAGGCACATGGGATATCAATATAATATACATAAATGTTTATAATGATATACTGAGAATGGATTTAATGGTTATCCTGAATATATATATATATATATCTTTATAATCAGAAATTAGTTTTTTTCACACTTTATGGGAATACTAATGTTTCACATGTTTTGTTGGATCCAAAATCTGTGAGAGGGGACATAATTCTCAATAATATTAAGAGTTTCTCTTATAATTTTTTTTGTTTTTAAGGTAATATTGGAAATAAAAAATATATTTTGGTGGATAGGTATCCAAAACTGATTCCTGGGGAAGGGTAAATAAGAAATGGTGAGTTGAGATGATCAATAAGTGTAAACATGATTAATACAATCAATGATCACAAGTGATCAAAAAATAAGAATATGGTTATGAGACCATGATAAAATACTATAATTATAATACCCAATATATAAAATATATTTAACAATTAACCATGGAATAAGGTATTTTTAATAAAAAAAATAATTAAGAGCGTGTAATCATAAATAATCAATCATGAGCTACGTGAAAATATTACTAGCATAAGACATAAGATTGTGCCATTCACATAAAAATAAAAAATCACTTCCTTAGTTAGGGATAACTCAAAAGACAATCATTGTGGATAAATTAAAATAATGGAAATGTATACCAGGTCATTTCCATAACAACCTATGATTTTCATTAAAAGATATTACATATTTTTTAGTGAACATTCATTACGTTACACAAACACATGCCTGAGGATCACACAGGTACGATGCCTTTGGAAACTGGAAAATATATACAACTAGTTCATAAGTTAAACACATATTATTCCACTTAGTTTCTAATTATTATAACCCTTATTAGAAATATTAAATTTAATACCAATAATCATAACATAGGGAAAAGTATCATAAGAAAGTGTGAGCTTAGACGCTCAGTAAGGGTAAACAAGGGAAATACATATAGATAACATGATCATAGGGGTATGAGAACATGATATTATCTTATAAAAACCATTACCTAAATATCAATGATTAAAATATTTTGTTATGTAATATATATTGCATGTTCATAAGATATAAATCATAATGAAATCAAAGATCACGAGCCATGAGAGCATAATATTGACAGAAGACTTGAAATTCTGGCATACACATAATCATATAAAATCATTACAATGTAAATCAAGGATAATTGATGAGGTTATCATAGTATAATGGGTTCACTCCCCAAACCATAAAATTATTCAATGTTCACTCCTAAAACTTTCATAGTGGATAAAGTAAAGTTATAGGTAATAACATCTTTGTTTTTCCTGTATGTTATGGTTTTGTATTCTTGACCCTTTTGCTTGTTTCATAGTTACATGATTTATAGAATATTAAACATTGTATAAATATAATATATATTACTTATATATGTATTTATAGTAATCCATTAATTTTATATGTAGAAAAATATTTCCATCATTCATGGAGACGGTAAGCCGTATATACATAGGAATGTTGTTTCCATTTTCTAATAGACCAAAATAGAGAAAGATAAATAATATATCAGATTTATTGAGAAATTATTATGTCATATATATATTAAATATATTAATTAAATTTATCTTTTAATACATTCCATGTAAATCATTCTTGAAAAATGAATCACATAGCTTCGTGAGGCGTTAGTCCGCTATACACACAAATGACAATATAATTTCTTCAAGGGATGGTGATGTATTAAAATATATGTTATATTTAATTTATAGAATTATTAATATGTCATTAATTTAATATATCAACATAAAATAAATCCATATTAACTTCCATGTAAAGCATATGTCAATAATTAATCATATCATTTTGTGAGGTGGTAGTCCATCGTGCACCCGAGTGACTTTATCACATTCCCTACAGAATAGAAATTTAGAAGTTATATGTGATATTATAATTAAAAAAGTATAATTATATCATAAATATTAAATATAATCATTATATTGGGACATAATAAGTGGTGATGGAAAATTATTTATGTTAGTTTGAGAGGCGGTAGTCCGCCATACACAAGATCAAAGACTTCATTTCCCATTTGAGGGTGGAGGAGATGGTTCTACGTAATTATATTAACATAAAAATATATAAAAATATGGAAATTAATTTCATTATTATATTATCATTTTTAAATAATATTTTTATTACGTGAACGGATAAATAAAATAAAATGCTCTGTTGAAGATGTTACCTCTTCTACAGAAAACTTCTTTAGGTTTTCACCAAAATTCTTTTTATGATGGATTTATTAAAAAAAAGGATTTTCAGATAAGGGAGAGAAATAATGAAATTAATTTTACATGAATTGGATTAAAAAATGGGTTTTTTATTCATTAATAAATGTGGACATGGGATGGACTTTTATATGTTTTGGAGAGGATACACAAAAATATTTTGAAAAAATTAAAGTGTAACCACATTTTTCATATTAAAAAATTATTAAAAATGGGTCATTCATGAATATTATAAGTTATAAGGTCTATATATTTCCTTAAAATGGTAATTTATCATGTTTATAGATCATTTTACCACTTATCATTTTTAGTTTATTCCCTGGTAAACCCGTTTTAACCTTATTTGCAGTAATTAATTTTTGTTCTTTTCCCAATTCATTAGAATAAAAAATTAAGTTGAACTGATTATATAATATTAGTTATATTTTATCCAAATATAGAATCCATTTTTCCATATTCTATTCATATAATTTGAATAATTATATTTAAAAATAATCTTACAGAAATGATTAAAATGTTGTTTTCCAAAAAAAATGTTTCCAATGTTTAAAATGTTTTTATATTGAAATTCAATAGGAAATTTATTAAAAATAACGATATTTCATTAAATATAATATAATTTATCTATATATTCTTTTAAAACCATTTTGAAAAATTTTACACTATAAATTCATTAAAAAATGTATTTTCTAATAAAACTAGTAGTTTTCACTATTCAATGAAAAATTAATCCTTTTAGAAAAATACTAAAGAATAAAGAAATTATAATACTGAAAAGTTGATTCCAAAATTGATGTTAATTTTATAAAATATATATTAAATTTTTTTCAAAAAATCTCAAAAATAAATATAAACATTTTTTGAGAAAAATGAATTTCTAAGACATATAAGAACTTAATAAAAAATTTAGTACATTTTCTATCAATATGTTTTATTTATATTAAAATAATATAAATATGACTTAAATTGTGTTTATTTATATTCATACCACTGATTTTAATGGTTAGGTTATAATGACCATTTTAAATAGTGTTATAAATTTTATATTGTGGTTTATTAGAACTTAGTGTTGCATATTGAAAAAGTTATCATAGAAATTAAATTTATTCAAAACAAATATTTTGTAGAATCTCATAGTGTTAAATTCTACCCTAATTACTATGAATTTATCCTTTAAAATTCTATCACTTTGGTACAAACAACTGAGGATACATCTACCTCATTACATCCTCAGTTTCCCACATAGTTTCCTTAAACTAGTGGTTTTTCCACAGAACATTTACCAGCAGAGTGGTCTTGTTTCCTAGAAATTTGTCTACAAGAGCCATAATCTCCTCAGGTTGTACAATATATGAAATTTCTTTCTCTATAAGTATTTAATTTATGTTGTATAAATTTTAAGGGTTAGGTATATACTTCATCAAGATATATACACAGAACACATCATGGGCATGTGCCCGGTTTTGTGGAAGCTCAATCCGATTTGATACCATCCACCTATGATCAATAATTTTAAAGGGATCAAGATACCCAAGTATTAGTTTTCCATTCATTCCAAATCTCATTACATTATTAAATAGAGAAAATATTAGAAACAGATTTCCACCAACATAAAATTTCATTTCACTTAAATGATTACCTTTATAAAATTTATATCAACTTTATACTTACCTTATGTATAGTTTAATGGATCTAAAATTTTCTTCCATTTCTTGAACTATCTCATGTCCCAATAGTTTTCTTCCTCAAAAATCATTAAAAAGAATTTGTCTCTAAAATTATTTTCTTATATGAATTTATAAGGATCCATATAAATACTAGTGTGAATTCTATTTATGTATGTAAACTAAACTAGGTGAAGGTGTTGATCCTAGAAACCTATGAAATCCATATAAAAAGATATCAACATTTCATCTAGTGTTTGAATTATTCTATTTGATTTAATATATATCTAAGGATGATATTTAGTGTTGAAACTCAACACTTTATCATGATATTACTGAAGACTATTCTAGAACATCAACGTAAAACTCATATCACGATCAAACAAATTGGAAATTATTAATCCATGAAACCCTTCCACTTTCGTAATGTATATCCTATAAATATGGTGTAAAGAGAAATATTCTTTTATAGTAATGATGTGTGATGAATTTTTGTAGTGATAAAGTAGTAACTACAAAGAATTTTTCATATTAGACATTTTGGGGAATCCGACAACGAAATCCATGGTGATTTTCCCTATTTCTATTCTTGTATGGGTAATAGATGTGACACCCCCTTTGAATTTTTTCTCTTAGACATAACATTATGTCATACCTTGAATCAAGATAAAAAAATATATGATATATTTCTTCATTCCATACAACCATAAATACTCTTTCAAATCTCTATATATTTTCATACTTCCTTGATGAATAGAGAATGAAGAACTAAAAGCCTCCTCTAACAACTCCTTATTCAAATCTGTTATGGGTCGAAAACATTCATGGTTCTTACGCCTTATCATTCCATCATAATCAAGTTTAAACTCAATAAAATTTCTCTCATTATTAAGTATCTTGATATCATCATTAATTCCCTATTTAATCTTTTCTGGGATTGATAGTTTACATTCATTTAAGAAAAATAATATTTCTCCCCTTCCTTTAGGATTTCTAGATTCATTCTTTGAAAATATAGTAATATTGGATCTTTTTTGATCCTCATAATGTATAATATGTAATGATCCTTTTGACTCAAAGTGTCAACTAACTTGTTCACATTCCTAGGTTGGTAATATATTGGGATGTGATAATCTTTAATCTACTATAACCAACTCCTCTAGAACATTTTCAACTCATTCTGTGTGAATATATACTTTTAAATTTTTTAATTAGTATATATTTCAAAATTGTTCCTATAATGATAATGTATCCATATCTTTATGAAGAAAATTACCATATCCAACTCCAAACCATTAGTTGGGTAATTTTTCTCGTCAACCTTCATTTTTTGAGGAATAATAAATACCTTTTTCATTCTAAAAAATAACACATTTGAATTCCTTCTTGGATTCATTAATAAATATTACAAACCCTTACCCACTATAGAGTTATTTAATCACATATGTGATGACTAGTCTTCTCTTGAGTTCCTTGAAATTGTCCTCACATTCATCTATCCAATGAAACATTTCTCCCTTCCATGTTAACATGATGAGTGGATTATATAGTCATGATAAATTATCCACACATAATCGATAATATTTAGCCAAACCAAGAAACATTCATAACCCAGTCACTATGGTTGGTCTAGTCCCAGATTCTGTAACCTCTATATTTGATGGATCTACCAATATTTCCTCATTTTATATTATATTAACCCAAATGAAATCTTTTTTTTCCAAAATCCACACTAAAAGTTTTTACATAAAAAAAATCTTTCCTTATGGTATTCAGTACAATTCACAAGTGATATTCATGCTCTTATTTAATCATTGAATAGATAAGAATATCATCTACAACAACTACAAAAAATTATCAAGGTAATATTTAAAGACTCTATTAATTAAATCCATGATGATAGTGGTGTAATTATAAATACCAAATGGCATCACTATATACTCATAGATTCTGTACTTTATACAGAATGTTATTTTAGGTATATCCTTCTTCTGAACCCTATTTGATGTTATATATAATTAAGGATAATCCTAGAATGGTATTAATCGCCACACAGTTGATCAAAAAAGTCAACAATACATGCTGGAGGATAGTTTTTATTTGTTGTGATCTTGTTCAACCCGTGATAATCAATGGAAAGTTGAATGAATCCATATTTATTTTTTCAAAAAGAATGGTTCGTCCCCAAGGGAACACACTTGGATGAATACGTTCATTGGAAATATTCTTCTTGTTTTTTAATTCAATTCCTACAACTCAATATGGGACATTCTATATAGACTATTTGAAATTGGATTGGCACTAGATATGTATTATATTGAAAACCCAACTTCATGATTTTTTGGAAGACTAAGAAACACATCTTGAAAGATATCAATAAAATACCACACAATAGGTATATCATAAACTTTGAGTTTATCCCCAACCATCTTAGATAGATTCCCATTCTGAATAAGAATCAAAAACCATAAAAATATATGATTTCTATCAAAATTTAATATTTATCATCACATTGAAAGTTGATCCTTGGTGGGTTTGGAATATCAAATACAAATTCCCTTCTTAGAAAATTACCGAGGGATTTATATAGAGAATGATAATATATGCATAAGATAACATCATATTCAACTAGAGAAATACTATTATTATTTTCATGGAGAACATTCCTCCAAACATTAATCTAGGAGGGATCATATAATTACGATGTGATCGTTCTACCATTAGGGTTTTTCACTGATAATTCTACATCTACCCATGTCGTTAGAATCCAGATACCCTTTGAAATCATAATATTTAAATGAATAGGTAGATCCATATTAAAATAAGATATTTTTAGTTCTATAGTGGAAGGTAAGCAAACCTTTAACCACAAATTTCTTACAAGCATCATAAAAAATATTGATCACGTGAGATTTAACCTTATCCCCCAGATTAAGATGTTTCTGTCCTCAATCATCTTCATTAGCTTTCAGATTTAGGAACTATTTATAATTATTCTTATACTCCTTGAATTTTAAACACTAGTGTGTGGGTGGTTCAATTTTTGGAGATTTCTCTCTATTCACGTCACTATTTAACTTCTTCCCACCACTTTGGAATTCAATTTCCCGATGACCTTACCCTCCACAATTAAAACATTTACTAGTTCATTTAAGATAGATTCCTCTATTTTTCCTTCTACACATCAATAATGAAGGAAATCTTATAATCTTATCTCCATTTTTCTAAGAATTTTCCTTGAATTCCATTATTCATTTCTTACCAAAACCACATGACTTGTGGGTTACTCCAATCTCCATTTTCCGCCTTGATAGTGAATTATTTATTCATAGAAATTGCAGTTCTATATGGAAAAATCACTTCATAGAATTTGTTTTAATCCAATGAATAATCGATAAAATTATATTTGAGGATGGATTATAATTCTAGAAGCATACCTCACAATTCATTAAAATTTTTAATACTAGGTACCAAAGGATTAATCATACTTATTCTTTAGATTAAGTAATCACTTCTATATTTTGATATGAACAATGTGAGGGAAGTATTTATTGAAAAACAAACTCTTAATCTCATCCCACTACATATAGTCAATTTTTTATTATTTCCTCATAACATGGATGACTGTATACCATTTATCCAATTAACCTTCCAAGTAATAGATCATTAAAAATTCTTTTTCATGGTCTATGCACTAGAGAATAACAAATATCTTTCTAGTGGTACTAATCCATTCCTCAACATCTAGTGCATTAGTAGAACCACTTAAAAATTGTGGTCATTTCCCATAAATGACTCAATAGAATGTTGTTCCCTTCTTTTCTAATTTAGAATTATAAAGTGATTCATTTATTTAGAAGGTTGTGTGAGAATAGGAATAATGATTATAGGCACAGTGCTTTGACTAGTTGGTTTAGGAACAACCTTAGAAAAAAAGGATAGAAATAATATTTTTCCATATAAGTCCTATAAAATTTTTTTTCACAGGAAGAAAAATATTTCATTATATATTTATTTCAACATTAACTAGGTTTCTTACAGTTTCAACTATTGGATAAAAGAAAAAATCAGAGTTTTAACAATAATAATCATAGTGGGAAAAGACATATTCATGAAAAATAATTTTTAGGATATAAAAATAAAGACAAATTATTTTAAATCCATGACACCTAAATTTTACCCTATTCCATTCATGTTAATCATATATTCAAATATTTCTGGATAGTTCATAATGAAAATTTAAATCGACCAAATCATATCCCATAGGAATGTCAATCTCGGTGCATTGTAATAACCATTTTTGCGTACTAAGTAATGCTCGAATAAAGACCATCATGATTTTTTTGGAGTTATTACCCCTAAATCTATGCCAGAACCACATCCAATTTTAGTATCCATATAATGATTTATTGGTTGGTAAACCACATAATATCTTCCTTAACGAAATTTTAGGATGTTACCCTATACTTTGGATTATCCTAAGGGTTTTAACTAATGTTTTATCTTCCTAGTTTCCAATGGTTAACTAAACATATCCTCTAATACCAACCATATCATCCTAGAATTATTTCTAGTTCACTATGATTGATATCAATTTGGGAACTCCAAGGGAAGCTACACCTCCTACGCGGGACACACCACCATCGCCAGTGGAAACTCTTTCCTCTTGAAACACTTTGGCGGAGAGACATGCTTCTTCTGATGCTCAAACATTATAGTTCACAAGGATCATATTCCATAAATTTCCTCTAATGATAACTATAACTACCCATTATTTTTATAGATACTTACTACATCATTTTTAATAAACATTTATTACATTACAAAAAAACATATATGAGGATTATAAAGGTATAATTACTTTTGAAACATGGAAACATTAAAAATTGGTTTGTAAGTTAAATACGCAATATTTCACTAGCTCATCATAACTAGAACCCTTATTAGACATATCCCATGTAATACAAATAATCAGAACCTAGTTAAAAGAAGTATTGAAAATCATACACTTATATGATTAGTAAGTGTAAAAAAATATGAAAACATTACATGAACATAAGGGCATGATATCACAATCATAATAAATGATAACCATAACCTACAGATCAATGATAAAAATCTTGATTCATGGAATAATTACTGGTAGTTGTTAAGTCATGAATCAAATATAAATAAAATAACATGATCCATGAGAGAATAACACTAACATATGACATGGAATTTTTAATACACATAATCCAAGAAAATAATTTACATAGTAGTCAAGGCTCATTTATAAGAGTATCATAGCAGAATGGGTTCAGTCTCCAATATATTATAGATGTCAAGGTTCACTCCTAGGATTATCAGTGGAAAAATTACCTTATGGAATTGGGTTTATATTCCTTTCAATTCCCGTTTTTATCATAGTAATTTATGTCTTACCCAATGCATTAGAGGGATATTTATATATACCACCCATAAAATATTTAAAATTATACATACATATTCCACATGATTATAAGATAATAATCATATTATAATCCATGAAATGAAATAGACTTCTTAAAACATGTCATTATAGCATAACCCATAGAAATGAAATGTTTTTAATAAACATATTGTTATCATAAAAAATCCATAGAATTAATAAAAGTGGTTTCATTAGATATTATCACAATTAATGACTATGTAAAATTAAAGGATTTAATCTTAGAAAGAAAATGAATTTGAAGGAAAAAATCACCTGGACCATTTGTTGAGTAAAATAAAAATTCTTTTAAAATATAATTTTTGAAAAATAAAAATTCATAAAATATGTTTGGAAATGATTTTATTTGAAAATAAACATTGAAACTTATAAATTAGTACTTATAACATTGGGTGCTACTGGGTTATGGAAAATTCATTCATTCTGTACAGGTTAAAAAAAAGATTCCTTTTATATTTATTTTAAATGAAAAATATGCCATGTTTGGAAAAAGTCATAAATATTGAATTTTACATATTTTGGAATAAATGTAAAACATGAGTAAAAATGTGTTTAATAACTAATTTAGAGATTTAACTAATTCTTGAAAAAATATTTAGAAAACATGGATATAGAAGAGAAATATTTTTTCGACTAAAGAGAGAAATAAAGTCAGTTTACGTTAAAAAAATTGTTTTTCAATCATTAGTACATAAAGAGATTAAAATGAAAAGAAAACATGTATTCTTAGGGAATAAAAAAAGTAGAATAATATTACTTAATTTATTCATAGTTAGATTATAATATTTTATCATGAAAAGCGTAATCATATGGAATCTTGATAAACAATGAGATAGTAACATCAAAACATTACCACTTTGGTAACATTGGATTCATAAGCCCCATTAAAAAATAATATCAAATGAAACATTAAATATCATTAAAATAATTATATTAATGATAAAAAAATTTAAAAGGGTAAGAATATAGCTCAATTTAAAAAATATATGTGCACAACATAACATATCTCTCAAAGAAGAAAAATTGAGAAAAAAATCCATGACCTTAATTCTGAAATACAATTTTTCACATTTGAACCTCCTATGTAATAAATTTTTTATTCATATACATATATTACAGAATAATTATCATATTTATCATACCATATATTATTTACTTATGACCTTTTATTATCTGTTTATTAACAATTCTTTGTTGAAATCATGTTTCAGGTAATAACTGCTTTGTTTTTCATCCAATTTTAGTTTTCAATTTTTAATTCATTTACATTGATCATGGTTTCAAAATCATGAAAATGATATCCATGATATAAATAATATATATTTTTATATATTTATTTTTAGTGATCCATTAAATTTATATATAGAAAATGAGATACACTATTCTGGGAGACGTTGAGTTTTATATAATCATGAACATTGTTTCCATTTTCATTATGGATTGAAATAAAGGAAGTTAAATAATATAAATTTATTATAGATTAATTAATATTTATTATATATAACATATATTATTTAAATTTATCCTTTGTTACCATCCATGTAAAGAGTTAGTTCAAAACAAATGAGATCGCTTTATGAGGTGATAATCTTCCATACACACGAATGACAATATCATTTATTCAATGGATGGTGAGGTAAGAAATTATATGATGTATTTGTTTTAAATAATAATTAATAATCCATTAATATCATATTGAAACATTAAATAAATCTTAATTACTTTCCAAGTAAAGCATAAGTGAAAAATGAATCACGCCACTTAACGAAGTAACAGTCCGCCGTATACTCGAGTGACAATATCGTACTCCCTAGAGAATGGAGAGTAAGAAGGTTTATGAAATATTATAATTTAATAAGTATCATTATATCAAAAATATAATATATAATCATTATATAAATAATTATATAATTCCATAAGATTTGATGAGGGAAAATTAATTACATCATTTCGGGAGGCGGTAGTTTATCGTACACATGATCAACAGTTTTATTTCACATTTTATAGAATAGGAGATAGTTGTTGGCCATGATATTAAAATAATAAAAACTCAGTATATGAAATATATTAATGTTATTATATAATAATATTTTAATAATATTTTATTTTGTCTTAAGGATAAATAAAATAAAATGCTCAGTTAAGGACATTACATCTTCTTCACACAACTTCTTTTGTCTTGCACCAAAATACATCCTTAGATTACCTTATGTTTAAACTATTGAGTTAAAAATTCTAATTTGTACACATTCTATACATTTCTATAAAAATAAAATTACAATTTGTTAAAAAAATATTGTTATAAAGTTTATACTTTATTAGATTTAGATTTTTTTATAGAAAACACTTTTTTTACAGGATATAGAAAATATTATAATAAGATGAATATGAAAATTATATTTCTATGAAAAAAATACTAGTAATTTATACAAATTGAGTTTATTACATTTTAAAACAATGTTTAGTCCACCAAGAAAACATATTTTTGTCCATCAGAAGTAGTCAATATAGTCTATCAGATGAGGGAAGTTTATTCCATCAGACAAACGATGTTCAGTGTATCAAATGAAAAGAATTCATTCCATCAGACAAATAATGATCATTCCATCAAAAAAACAAATTTCATACTACCATAAAAATGATGTTTTAGTTCATTGTAATATGAAATTTTATAATAAAATGAAAAATTTATTTCTACTCAATGGAATATTTAACAACATGATATTGATGCTATGAAAGAGACTATCATTCAATGTTTGTGTAGATCCTGATAACATATCAATATTGAGATCATCTAAGGCCATTAAAACCAATTATAAAAATTGGGGAATATTTTCATTGGATGGGTGCCTATAAATAGATGTGAATTCAATGAGCTGGTAGCTGCTACTTTTTCAAACTCAACCCTTCAGAATTTTACTTAGTTGTTACATCTAGTTATATAATAATTATAAATATTTATATAGATTTATTATTCTATGGAATCTGAGTTATGATTTTAAAGTAATTATAACATTTTTACTTTTCAATAACTTATTCCGATCTAGTGAAATTGATGGATTTCAAGGATATAAAGACTTCTAAATCTGATATTTTTGATCAAGCGCTTGTGGGGTCCGAAATATAGAGTTTATTCTAATATTTTTGATTTAGGGAATTATTATTGAATAAATATATACCTTACAGTTTTGTTAACACTATTGAAACCTTTATTCAATGTTATTGACTTCCTTTACTCTAAAGGTTATAGAGTTCTTATTAATTTTATAATGTTTCTATTATTTTCACATTAGAACATTGTAATGTTTTATTTTTCCTATTTTACACATCATTATTTACACTGTGCATTTTATAAGGAATTTTTAGTTTTGTAATTTTATTTTCCTATAAAATCTAGTTATATTAATTGTATTTTTTTGATTGAATACAATTACAACTATGAAATCAGCAGACATTGGTTCTTTGTGATATATTCAAATACATAAAGGTTTTTTTAGTTTTAATTTTATGAAACTAAAATTCACCCTCCTATTGTATCCATTTTTATACTATTAGGTCCTAGATTTATTAGTATAGGATTTCCTATTACTTAACATTATAATTTATCCCTTTTTATATTAACAAATTTTGTTACATTTTACAACTATTTTTATAATGATATGTTTATATCTTTTTTATAAACTATTTTTTTACTAATGTGTAAATGTAGAAAGATTATATATTTTTGTTATAAATATTTTATATTTAAATTTCCTCAATATTCAGAATCATAATCCCATTAGAGTATCAATTTTTTATGGGGATAATTATGAATATTACAGAGATCGTATAGAGAACTTTTTTATTAACACTGGGGTAAAAATAAGTGTTATGCTTACTTGAAATTATCAAGAGAATCTTGAATATCTGGTAAACTATTATGTTAGAAATACATTATTGTGTTCTATAATAAGGAATTCCTATATTAAAATTTCTTCTTATGATACTGAAAGTAGTATTTGGAAGAAGATAGAAATTACTCAATTTGGTACTTCTAAAGTTATATAATATAGAAGAGCACTTATTAGAGTATATTATAAGGATTTTTATTTCTTACCTAGAGAATTCATTACAAAGATACATCATATATTCATTAAAATTTATAATTTTTTATATTAAATGGGTGATAACGAAATTAAATATGAAATTTTATTTTAAAAGATCAGAGATATTATTACAGGACAATGGGAATCCAAGAGAACAACTCTTGGTGATACAATAGAGATTAATATGCTTGGGATAGATGATATAAATATATCTCTTATATAGCGTTGGGGATGATTTAAAAGTGATACCTAAAAATAGAAAA
This sequence comes from Viscum album, assembly GCA_963277665.1. Taxonomy (NCBI): domain Eukaryota; kingdom Viridiplantae; phylum Streptophyta; class Magnoliopsida; order Santalales; family Viscaceae; genus Viscum; species Viscum album. Next base: position 1,974,032,891 of record OY728151.1, read on the forward strand.
AAAAGAATATTGGAGTATCTTTTTCTTATAATTAATATATTTCTAGGAAATTGATATCTAAAGAGAAAGTTTCTATGTATTAAAAGAAAAATAATTTTAAAGTTGAAATGGAATGTTGTTCTTTTAAAAATCATGAGATTTAGTGAGCTAATATTATTATAGGTATGAATAATATTTTTAGGAAGAAATGCTTTCATTAAAAATAAAAGAATAAATTTATAGAAAAAAGAGATAAGAATGATTCTTATAAAATTACATGTTATAATTGAAAGATGTCTAGTCATATAAGACCAAATTGTACCAAGATTAAGAGAAACGATAATAAGGATACAAATTATGAGAATAATTATAAGAATTTTTACAGTCATAGGAGTAATAAAATTATTAAATCCTTAGACACATAGATTTCAAGTTTAGGTGACCATTTCTTTTAAAATCCATTATATAGTGAAAGTGAAGATCAGAATAATATTTTTTTTCTTTAATGAAATTAAAAATAGTATTAATTGTTCCAAAGATAAGGTATATATTGAATCATTTAATAATATTAATTATAATGATAATTATCTTGATAGTGAAAATTAAAATAATTATATAAATATTTGGAAGAATATACTTCATCAGAAGAGAATAATACTTTACCACACATTGAAGAAGTTTCAATATTATATAAACTTTTATAAAAACAAAAATTGAAAGGTTTCTAAAAATATAGATTATACAGAAGCATAAATTTTTAAATAATTTTTTAGATTTTTTACCTCACTACACAATTCTTTAATATTTCAAAAGAATTAGATAAGTCTAATTTGGAGAAAATAATTTCTAGAAAAATAATAAAAAATTAATAACTGTATTCTATCTATGCAGGATAAAAATTTAGTTATAAAGATAAATTATTAAATTTTGAGTCTCAAAAATATATTATCAATATTTATTTCTGGTAATGAAAACATTGATAAAACGTAAATTCAAATAAAACCTCACTAGGAAATATCTAGAATGGGTTTTACAAAGATTGTTTTTCAAAACAATTATTTTATTCCAAAGAGTTCCCCATTCTGTCGAAAATTTAAAAGTGGAGGTCACTGGAAAAATAGGTGTTCCTTAAATGATATATTATATTTATGCTTCAAAAAGTATTATTTTTCTAATGTATTCAAAACTAATCAACATAGAAAAGTGGTAAAATTTTGGATTATGAATTTTTTTTCAAATAATGTTGTGCCCAAGTTGGGTTGGCTTCTAAAATACTAATATTCTTAAATCCAATAAAATAATATGTGTACTAGAAGTAATAACATTTTTTACATGGTGAGTGGATGTTTTAGTCATATGACTGGAAGATAGGATTTATTCATGAATATTTTTAAAATGAATGGTGGAATGTAACTTTTGGTGACAATTCTCAAAGAGGAATTACTAGAATAGGTAATATTGTTATTATTTGTAAATATTTCATTTAAAATGATTTATTTTTAGTAGGATGTAAGAAAAACCATATTAAAATAAGACTATTATGTGGTGATGGTTATCTTATAAACCTCAAGAATGAAATATTTACTACTCATAGTTTTGAAGAAAATTTATTCATTCTGCTAATAAGTATGAGAATGTATACACACATTACATATAAGACCTTATCAGCCATGGTATACGTCACCATAGTGCAAAGAAAAATAATCTTGGTTGTTTAATATATGGTTATGACATTTTAATTTTATAAATACAGAAAAAATCATTACAAAAGGACTAGTTAGTGGTCTACCTGAGCTTCAGTTTATTTCTTATGATTTTTGTGATTATTTTCAAATTTGAAGGAATGAAAATTTTAGTTTTAAATTTTTAATTTAATTCTAAACATATGTTGATTTACATTTTGTGCACATGAATTAATTTGGTCTTACAAAAACTGGAATTATTGGTGTAAAATAAATTGTATATGTTTTAGTTGATGATTATACAAAATATACGATGGTTTATTTTATATTAAAAAAATTTAAACCTTTTATTTTTTTTAAAAATTGTGTAGCCTCTTTCAAAAATGTGAAGATTATACTTTTGGTAAAAATTTATAGCGATCATGGAAGGGATTTATTAATTTATTATTGTAATAACTTTTTTAGAAAAAAGTTATAATAATATGTATCATATCAAAACCTATAACACCACAAAAAAGATAGTATAGTTGAATGAAGAAATATAATTATTTAGGATATTACAGGAACCATGTTCAGTGAATAACCTATTATATATTTTTTTTGGTTGAAGTGGTCAGTAATTACTTCTAATCTATAAATAATGTTTTGATAAGTCCTTTTTTAATAAAAATCTATATGATATGTGGATGGGTAGAAAGAAAAAAATTTCTTTAATATTTTTGGAAGTAATGTGTTCATTTTGAATACAAAATGTAATCTATATAATATTTCTCCAAAATCTAATGGAAGAATATTTTTAAGTTATTATTCAATTCCAGAAGTAAGTCATATACCATTTTTTTTAAAATACAATTATTATTAAGGAACCAGTGCGTGTTATGTTTTATTAAACTGATCCTTTTTGTCTTCCAAAAACCTCAAATCACATCTAAATATGTTATTTCAAAAACTAATTTTCAATCCATGTTGTCACGTTCTTCTTATAATAGAAAAGATGGAGAATTTTTTTTAGAATTTATACCTCAATAAGATATTCAACCTTTAATTAAATAAAAACGTTTTATAATCCCAAGGAATCAATTGATCTTTATAATAATGATAGTCATAATATCATTTTTGATGTCGATCAACTAGTTAAAAACAGAAGTTCCTTATGAAACGAAATTTAAAATTATGTATTTTAATCACAATTCTAATATAAGAATCCCGATTAGGATTTATGTGATTAATATTGGATAAAATCTATGTAATAATAACTCAATTATTTTAAAAGGAATCATGTTTGGACTTTAGATAAACATCCTAAAGATTATCTTGTTTTTGGTGTAAAATGGGATTTTTTGAAATAAGTGTGATGAAAATGAATTTATAGTTAGAAATAAATATAGAGTTGTAAAAGAGGGTTATAATCAACAACAAGGAATATAATATTAATAAACTTATAATCAAACAACTATACTTGAATCTATCCGTATAATTCTATCTTACACATTATTTCTAAATTTTAAATTTTTAAAAAAGGATGTGAAGTGTAATTTCCATAATGGATATATACATGAGGATTTTTTTGTTGAGAAGCCTATAATTTTGAAAATAATAGATCTCTAGATAATTTATTCAAATATTTTAGTCACTTCATTGACATAAACAATCACCGAGATCCTGATATGAAAGATTAAATAAATTTTTGTTACAAAATATTTCATTAAGGAAGTGGTGGATCCAACACTTTTAATTATTTGTTTTTCTAAGAACAAAATTATTCGTCAAATTTATGTCAATGAAATTATATTTGGATCAACTTAAATATATCTTATAGATTCCTTTGGGGATCTTATAAAATGTGAGTCTAAAATGAGAAGGATGGGTGGACTTATATTCTCAATTGGTTTTCAAATTTCATAACAAATAGAATAAAATTTTATTTCCCAACATTATTTTATAAAAGATCCTATTAAAAAATTTGGATATGAAAATGGTAAAAGGACAATTACTCCTATTTGAAATTTAAATACAATAGACATTGATGAATATAAAAAACTAGTAGTTTAATGAATCTTTAAAATAATAATTGGTATTTTTTTATACCTAATAAATTTTCATCTATATTGGATGATTTATCTATTCTTGTGTGCAAGATATAAATATAATATAAAATAATCTCATTAAAGAGTAGTAAAATCAATTTTTCATTATCTAAAGGGAACTATGGGTCTTGCATTTTTTATTCTCTTGGAAATTATTTTGAACATAAAAGTTTTTCATATGCTGACTTTGGTGGTTACAAAATAGATTGAAAAAGTACATTTAGAACATTTCATTTCTTATGTGAAGCTTTAGTTTCATGGACTTATAAGAATAAATTTTTTGTTTCACCTTCCACCCCTGAAATAGAATATGTGGAAGTTGGACGTTATTGTGCTCAAGTGTTGTGCATACAAAAGAATGACATATTTTGTCTTGATTTTAAGTTAAAATTTAATTTTGGGTGATAAAAAAAGTTCCACATAATTAATTAAAAACCCATAAAATTAGTCATTATCTAAGAGCATAGATATAATATACCATTTCCTTTAGGATCACACAAAAAAATTATATATTTTTTCATAATTTATTGAAATTATAGAACAACTTTTTGATATATATATGAAACCCCTAAATTTTTATAGATTTGATTAAATTAAATAGAATATTGTAATGGTCAATAAAAAATGATCATTTATATGTACTTTCCATTTCTAAACATTCAAACAAAAATAAAATCTATTTCAAAGGGGGTATTAGATATTTTTTTGTTTTTCTAAAAACATTAGTTTTTCTAAAAATTCTTTAGTTTTCAGAAATGTTTTTTTTAAAAAAACATTAGTTTTCTAAAAAAATAATTTTCCTAAAAATAATTAAGTTATCTAAAAAAATTCTAATTTTTTTTCAAAAGTCTATTGGATATAATTTTTGTAAAATGTTTATCAGACAAACATTTCCTAAATTTTTTTTTGGAAAAAAAATTTACTGAGAAAAAAGGGGAACTATTACCAGTAAATTTTTCTTAGTGAATGTTAAATTTTAATTTGAGATGTATATTAAAATATTCACTTCTTACTATATTTTATTCTTCCTATTATATGTAGTTTCACATTTTATTAGGTATTATTTCTTTTAAATGTGTATTAAAAAATCAAAAAATTCTATTTTCAGACAAAAACAGTGTCATGATTTTTATTAAAAAATATATTTAATTTTTAGAGAAATTAACTTAATATTATGAATAAGTTTTTTAACCATCAGATGAAAATGAGTTTTAATAACATCTACCATTTATGTGTAAGTGAGGGGTTACCCCTTTGAGCTTATTAATACATGTGTCGATATCCACATGTAATATTTCTTTTGAATATTGATATCAAATGTCACCTCTCACATTTCCCTTCATAAAAAGATTTTTTTCTCTTTTGATTAGAAATCTCAATCCAATTAAATATATCAGTCTGATAAAAAATCAGAGTCCAATTGAAAATTTTATCTTATTTAAGGATTGACATGGTCAAATAATTTCTTATAGAGAATTAGTTAAGGAATTTTTTACTGAATGGTTTTTGTTTGAATAAATATATTATATTATCAACAACCTCATTCTATATCAAGGATGGGAGAAGGTTAGTACATAAAAGTGAGACATTTATGTTCACAATTCGATGATGGGAAAATATTTTTATTCTTCAATTATGTTTACTTTTGAATCAAATTTGAAAGTTATTGCTTTTAATTTTTTTGAATAGTGATAATTGCATAACAGTCATCAAGTATTATAATTTTCTAAAGTGCATCATGATGGATAACAACATTTAGTTACACAAACAAATCTTGAAAAGATTTAATTTTTTTAGAAATCAATGGTTGAGATATGTTTGTTTTCTTCAGATGATAAATTTTGAAAATATTTTCACTTATCTCCAGATACAAGGGTTTTCACCCTATGGATTAAAGGATATCTTATCCCAAGGAAAGGAGATAGAAATACTTTAAAAGTTTTAGATACATATGTTATGTATTTATTGTGAAGCATAATAATTCGTAACCAATTAATTTTTTTCTCTAAATCAATTCTATGAAGAAAGGTTCTATAAAGCTAAAGATTATTTTATTTACTAATTTCATTAATAATATATTAGTTAATTTCATATAGGTTATGAAAAATAAAAATAATTATATTTTATATATATATATTTTTCATCAATGAATAAATAATATCTAGAATATGGTATATATATATTCCTCAACTAAAAAATATGATTGAGAAGTTGAAAAATGTTGTGTCTAATAAAGAATTGTTGGAGTTGAATCAAAATGAAAAAGGAGGATTTGTTATTCTAATCCTAGATTATAGAATAAAATGAAAACTATGTTTGATGATTATTTCAAGGAATTAATGAAACATAAAGTGAAAATTAATGAAGGGGATCCATGTTTTTGTTTGGAAGAAAAAATAGGTTTCAACATCAAAAGATAAATCTCAAGAAAATATTAAGAAAAAATAGAAAATGAGGTATAATCAGAGGTTAAATGAGGCTAATTCTTTCCAAATCCTTATAAATATTTTAGATAATGATCATGTAGAATTAATAGTTTCTATACAGGAATGTTATATTTCAATTTCCCTATTTCCATTTGTTCAACAGATATACCCTTTGACCTATTCTCAATTAGTTCCTCCAATGATCGATGTGGCTCAAAAAATTCCATGAGAACCAGAAAAATTTTAAACTTCCAAATTTAATTAATCTATTCATAAAGGTAAATAAAAGGTTAGGCAAGAGGAAATGTATTTACTATAACATGAGTAAATTCATGTTCAAGATGTTTTAAATAAATCAAGAACAACTAATTTGAGAATTAATAAATAGTAAGAAAGTTTTTTTGAAAAAAATTATATGATGAAGAAGAAAAAGAAAAAGAAGATGAATGTTCTCTTGAGACCTCATCTTCATCATCTCATTCCTTAAAGGATCCTCATTAAAAATTTTCATAGGAAGAATAATGTTTTAGAATATAGGAATATAATCATATATTATAATCAATAGCGTGAAAGTTTCTTACTCAAAATGTCAATGTTAGAATCACATATTATAATATTTCAAGGTTTTAAAAATAAAAAAAATGGGAAAGGATACATTTTTTTCTATGGAAACTGGCTTCAAGGAATTAATGGATGTGAAAGGGGATTACATGTCATGTATTCCCCTGATGGCGTAATGTTTTAAAACATTATATCTGCTTGGGTTGTCAAAACCTACATCTATAGATTTCCACACTATCATCCCATGAGACTTGATAGACCCCTCTTGGGTGTTTTTGAGATCCATTCAACAGGAATCAATCTCAGTCTTCCATATTCGATCTATAGTGACCCAAATTGATCCAGGGTGTGTTTTCCTTCATTTTATAGTAGTTTCTCCTAATTTGATCTTGTTTCCTCTCGTATGTCCGTACCATGCTATGGGAGTTTCTTATCTATGGTTCGAATATGGTTTCTCTAGATTGTTTATTGGTACATTGGTGTCGCGACATCCTTGGTTGTGTGATGTTATTACAAGAGAGGAGATCATAGATTTGTTTCGTGATTCATTCTAGTGCAAATAATGTCAAATCCTTTTCAGATATGGTATCATTGATTATTTATTTAATTACGTTAAATCATAGAGATACCATGGTTTGAACTCTTGGATCACAATGAAATTGACCTAATTAAATACATTAATGGGATTAAAAAATGGTATTGATTACATAATGATGTTCTTTCTTTATACCATGATAACAGTTTGCCTGTTGATTTTCCAGATAGTGTGATATCTATTCCTTTTCTAGTTTAGTATATAGTTTTTTATGGAAATTTATAAAAAATTTAAAGCCAGAATTAATTGAAAATTAATTGACTAAATGATTAAAGAGGCATGGTTAATGAATCTGGTTGTTATTGTTGCTGTAATTTTATGATAATTAAATTGATGTAGATTATCATGTTTAATTGAAATGGTTATTGATCCTAATGCATAATGAGGATTATTGAGAAAAAAATTAGTGTATGGTTAAATTAGTTGTCTAATTAATTTTTGGTAGCTTGAAATAGCTTGTTTTTTAGGTTTCCCGTAGTTGGAAATTGTGAATAATGAATTGGTTAATTCAATATGGAATAAGAACATGTTGTGTGATAAAAGATAATTCTTTTATAGGTCCTTTGTTTTCTACTTTCTTTTAAAGTTCAAGTGGATTATGGTTTGGAGTTGTGACATCTCTTTGAGTGTTAGGGATAAATACCCTATTTTAGGGCCAATAGCTTGGTTACTTGTTTGTTCCCTGCTGCTTGTGACGTTAGCCTGGGATGGGTGAGCCTGGTGGGATGTTTTTCTTTGTCGTTTAGGGATGCCTAAATTTGATGTGAACCTATAATGGATGATCCTTGTGGGATGTTGTTGTATGTGGGGTAGGGAGGTCCTGGTGTGATGTGAGTGTTGGATGGATGAGCATGGAGGGATGTTGTGGTATGAGAGGTAGGGAGGCCCAGTTTTTGTGGCCGCAGTTGAAGCATGGAGTGGTGAGGTGCATCGGTATATGCATGTGGATGTCAAGGAGGACATCAGAGATGACCGAATAGATTGAAGTTGGGCTTACCCATTGATATAAAATCTGGATGCTTGTTTGAATATATTGTTGGGATGGTGGATAAGTTATTTTTCTATCTTATTTCCTTTCGCCAAAGTTTGAGGCATAAGGGTGTGTTTGGTTACTATCTTTCCATGGGAGGAGATGATACAAGGTCTTTTCCATCTACTTTTCGTGTTTATCTTCCCTTGTTTGGACAAGTTTAATTTTCTTATATAGGAGTAAAAGACTCGATGAGTAGTTTATCTACTCTCCGTGTTGATCCCCCTTTTTTTGGGAAGCAAAAATGTTTTTACAGAGAACCTGAGGATATAGAAAGTAATGATTTTAAATAAATAAATAAATGTTTAACCCATTCGGTTGGAGGTTTTTGGGATGCAATACTGAGGTTGAAATTATGAGAATTTTTGGACTCAGTTTTATTATTCTTGGAGGTAATGGATCTATGTTGAAATGGTAACATGATGTAACATGGAAAAGGTAATGGTTTATTAACGTTTAAAGAATTAATTAACATAAAGTGAAACTGATAAAAAAGTATAATGTAATTTAATGTTGCTCATTAATTGGTTGTTTTCTTATAGGATATCTAGACATAGCAGTGGAAGTTGGTCATTTGAGTCACATTAGATGGAGTTGATTCTGAGACAAGGTTATTCCTATTGTATGGTTGTGAGATATATTATATCCTATACCTTTTTTGTATCAATATGCTACTATACCATGTTGGTTAAGGAAACTGAAACCCTGGGGATTCTGATACCAGTGGCATGTTTTCCCCAATATCCTGCTGGGAGGATGGATGGATGACTACCTCTTTGGCCCCCTTTGTCCCCACTCTACATGCTTGGTAGTTACATGTACTGGAATACATGGTGGTTAATTTTCCCACTATATGTGTGTATAGGGTTTGAATAGTTTGTGTTTATTCCACACCAATGTATTGTGGATATAGTTTCTTAAGGACTGTTATATGTATAACATTTATAATTTGTGATGGATTGAGGATCCTTACTTAGTGTGTGGGATGGGATGGATTTAGGTATAATACCCGACATATGATACACATTATGAAAGATGTGGTGGCTCTTGAATACTACCTGGATACTTTTGGTTATGTGTACGTGGTGGTTTGCGGACAAGGTGCAAGTTGAGGTGCTTCTCCTAGGTATCTGCAGGATAGCCTTATTGGAGAGAGATACTTAGGACGTGTGGCATTGGGCTAGAGAAGAAAACTGGTGGGAAGTATTAGTGGGGTACCCTTGATATTCTTTATTATATTATAGTCTCTTTCAAGAGATACTTGGTTAAATTATCCATGGTGAGGTTTGTAACATAGTATACCTATCTATGTTAAGAGTTAGTTTCACTTATTGTCCACTATACTTTAGTATAATTTATTTACATTTTGCATGAAAGGCTCTGGGGAGGATCTTACTGAGTATATTTTTATACTATCCCTACATATATATAAATTTTTCATCAATTTAGTAGGATAAGGTTGGAGATTAGGCTGGCTACTACTAGCATGGGGTTTTTCGAGAGCTGGTTGGGCTTCAAGGCCACTTAAACCTTTACTTTCTTTTGGTAGATGCAATTCTCCTTTCAGTTGTAGTATTTATTACATAACATTACATTTTTGCATTTGGTTTTTCTTTTATATTCTTGTCTAAGAAGGTGTTGGTTGGTGTTTATCTTATCTCTCTCTTCTGAAAGTGTCTCTCTTAGAGAGTATTGCCTCCCATTTGTGTGTTTATTATACCCTCGGTTCTAGTGACCAAATTGGGGCCTAATGGAGGTGGGACTCAGGTGTCACTATCTCAATCATCCCACTGTTGGCCCAGGAGGGGTACACTTTTGGGGAGGGAGTCATGACAGAGTGGTAACAAAGGGAGGTGGAGGGATAAGATGGAGTTTGGAGTTAGTAATATGTGAGGTTGCATGAGTTGGAAGGGAAATGTTATCAGCTAAGTTATAAAGCATTGAAATCATTGGAGACTAAATGATACATGGGTATTTATGTCCCCATTAGATCTACTGCCCGGACCTTTATGCTTACAGTGGCTACTAAATGAAGTGATTCTAGTTTCAGGGTAGTGAACTAGGAAAGGATAGTGAATAATTCTTCAATGCACCTATTCTTGAATGGGTAGAACTTGGGGTAGGTTAACATAAAATCAAAAAAAGAAAACAATTAATTAGTGTTAATGAATTTTATATTGCATTTGTTTATTCTTTTATAGGTATGACTTCTGGTCGATGTGTTCATTAGGTTCGCACAGAAGATGATCAGTAAATTGTGCTAACAGACCGCCACATAGTAAAGGGTGAAGACAATGACACATGGCGGAGGAAACACTGAGATTTTCGATGCCAGAGTCTGTATAGGATGGTAGGCTGGTTTTAGATACAGTCATAGAATACTTGTTTTAGGAGGATTAGATAGCTTTTAGTTTTATCCATCCACAAAAGGAGCAGTGGGTATCGTTGGCTTTGATGATACTGTGTGGGGTAGTGAGGCATTGTTGGTTATTGTTCAATAGTTATCGTGAGGAGTAGAGAGCATCATGGGAGGTTTTCTAAGACCAGTTTTGAGTCATGCTTCATTCCTCTTCCGTGATGGCGACCAGTTGCTAGTAGTTGCTTACCCCTCGGCAGGGAAGATCCAGTGTGTGAGTGTTTGGAATCCATTTTGTGAACCTTAGGTGATATGCTTTAGACCTGTTTCCAGATGAGGAGACTAGGGAAAGGCATTTAAAGTAGGCTTTTTCATCCATAGATCCAGTTCCCAGTCACCCAGTTTACTTTGAAGACATATCTCAACATTTTGGAAAGGGCATAGGTCATCGACATGATGTTATCCAGGATCAGATCATCATGAGAGGGGAGTCATCTAGATTTTTCACAAATAAATATGTGTCTTGAGGTTACCAGTTTTCATGATAGAAGAACATTAGATTAGTTAGGGAGGGTCCTAGCCCTCAATGTATAATTTCTATAATGGTAGTGTATCTCAGGCCTTTGATAAGGGATTGGATGCCTATTTTTCATTTGGAGGTCAAGGTCATCAGTGATGAAAGTGACCAACCTTTATGAGAAGTCAATGTGTTCCATTTGTTCTATTTTAGGTTCCTCCATTGAGGTAGTTCTAGTTGAGGTAGCATTAGTATCTTTCTCTAGTTTGGGATCAGCAGAGATAAGATGGGGTAGGTTGAGGAAAACCCTTAGATGCTGCCCATCCTCAGAGATGAGATTATGACCATATAGGTGGTCATCATCATGGCGAGAGAGGCCCCATAGTTGGTCGTGGTCCGCATCATGCTTTAGAGTTGCAAGTTTCAAGAGATATAGACATCGTTTTGGGAACCCTTTTCTTATTTTCTAATAGGGTACATGCTTTGTTTGATCCAGAATTGATTCAATCATTCATATCACCTAACTTTGTCCACACTTTGGTACTTCAGGTAGAGATTCTTCCAGTTCCCTTGGCATTGACTACACTATTTGGAGGTAAAGATATCTTGTTTGAATTATGAATAAAATGTGATCTAGTGCTGGGGAAACACCTATATTGGGGATATTTGCTATGTTTATGGATACAACCATATGACATAATCATTTTCATGGATTAGCTGTATTTAGTGCGGGATATTATAGATTTCTTCGGGGGGATGGTGGTGTTCTTAGATGCTGATGGCGATCTGATAGTGTTTGTTGGTGGGAGAGACCCTTAGATGGGTTAGAGGTGTGGTTCATTTTTTTCATTCTGGATGGATGAGATGATGTTGAGTTTGTGGGAGGTTGAATAGTTGGTGTTTCCCAAGGTTGTATAAGATTACCTTGATGACTTTCTATATGAGGTTGTAGCCTTACAACATCTATGAGAGACTGAGTTTGGGATCGATCTAAAACAAGGCATCTCTCATATATCAATGTATCTATATAGGATGGTTCCTTTACAGTTGTGAGAGCTACATATAGAGCCTGATTCTCTATTGTGGTGCAGTTTTCTTCTGTCGAGTTTATCATCGTGGAGTGCAATAATTTTTTTTGTGAATAAATCTAACAACAACTTTCGGTTGTGTATCTATTATTCTCATTTAAACCAAGTGACTGCGAAGAAATTCTATTTTCGTCCATATATTAATGATTTATTCGATTAACTAAAGGGTGTAGGTCGGTTCTTGAAGATCAATTTATGGTCAAGATATAATCAAATGTGTGTAAAGGATGAATATGTCCTGTAGACTTATTTCCATTATCATCATGGGCATTACAATATTTCTGTGATATATTTCAGTGTGATGAATGCTCCAAAAATTATCACGGGGTTAATGAACACAGTGTTCCATGACTTCTTGGATTTGTGTGTGGTTGTTTTCATTGAAGACCTCCTTTTGTAGTCTACATCTGAGGAGGAGCATACATATAATCTGTTGTCATCTTGGGAGTTCTTCGCTCTAATAAGTTGTTTTTGGAAGTTTCTGAAGTGTGAGTTTTGTGCTTGAGAAGTCCATTTCATAGGTAAAGTTCAGTTTTGATAGAGAGTAGTTGCCGATACATCAAAGATAGAAGTAGTGGTGTCTTGGGAAGACCCCAAGACAATGGTAGATTTTAGAAGTTTCCTTGGTCTTGCAGGATATTATAAGAGGTTCATGGACGATTTTTCACTGGTATGAATGCTCTGAAAGTGTTTACTAGAAAGGATTTGGCGTTCTAGTAGACTGATCAGTGTTAGACACCTTTTCAGTATCTAAAGGAGAAGTTGGTTAGTTCTCCAGTTCATTGTTTTCCAATAGAAGGAGTTCAGTTTGAGGTTTTCTATGATGCTTTAGGTCTTATGTTGGGTTGTGTTCTGATGCATCATAAATAAGTTATTTCTTCTAGGCCTCAACAGTTATGTCCCAATGAATGTAACAATCCCACCAATGATCTTGAGTTAGCAGTAGTGGTGTTTAATTAATGTTGAGAAGCGTTACCTCATAGGTGAGAGTTTTGTCGTCTTCACTGATTATAAGATCCCAAGTTATGTTTTTTACCAACATTACATGAACTTGAACCAGTGTTGATGGATGGAGTTATTATAGGATTATGAATTAGAGATTTTTTATACACCTGGAAAAGGGATTGTTTTAGCCGATGCACTGAGGAAGATGTCACATAGTGAAGTAGTGTTTGAATCTGGTAATTTGTGGACAGTTATGAAAGAACTTTTAAAGTTGCATCTAGATATGGGAGAAGTCAGGGTCAAAGGTTTTCTTTTTTAGATGATGGTGTCGTCATCTCTGGTGGAGAAGGTGGGGGAATCCCAGTTGTGGGATCATGAAGTGGAGGTCTAGAGAGACTAAGATGTCTAGGGTGAGGCCCCCGATGGTTGGTCTGAGGATGAACAACACCAGGTGTTGTTTCAAGGTAGGATTTTTTCCGTTGGGTATGCATGAGATGTTTCGCAGAGAGTTCAACAACCCCCCTTAGTGTTACATCCTAGGGTGACCAATATGTAACGAGCTTTGAGAGTTTAGTTTTAGTGGCTTGGTTTGAAGGATGTAGTTTCAGAGTTTGTGTCTCAATGTTTGTTATTCGTGAAGGTGAATTCTGAGCACCGTGCTCCTAGTGGTTTTCTCCACCCATTAGATGTTCCTTAGTGGAAGTGAGAGGAAATCTCAATGGACCTTGTTACCATTATACCTTGAGTTCAGGGAGGATATGATGATATTTGGGTGGTAGTGGGTCGTTTGAAATTTTTTTCTCACTTTATAGCGATCAATGAGTCGGGCTGATATTAGGTTTTATCGAAGTTTTATTTGGGGGAGGGGGTGCGTCTCCATGGGGTCCTAAGCATGATTAATTCTGATAGAGATCCTCATTTTACCTCCAGGGTGTGAATATGTCTCCAACATGATTTTGGTTCTCATCTATGACTTAACACTTCATTTCATTCACAAATGGATGGTCATATAGAGAGGACTATCCAAACTCTTGAATACGTGTAGGGATGTTGTGTCTTTGATTTAAGAGGTTCATAGATGAGGCACATTTTCTTGGTAGATTATGCATTCAATAATATTTTTCACTCCATAATCTATATGTCATCATTTGATTCCGAATATTCATAATCATTCCATTCTTCATTGTGCTATATTGGTGTCAAAGTGTCAATAATTCTTGAACTAGAATTGGTAAAAAATACGACAGAGATTGTTCAGGTTATTCGCGAGAGGATGAAGGCAATGTAATATCATCAGAAATCATATACTAATCATAAGAGGAGACCTCTAGAGTTTAAATTTGTGGATAATGTGTTCAAGAAGGTGACTCCCTCTCATGGGCAGTGTAGTTTTGGTCGTAGGAGTAAGCTTTATCCCTGTTTTTTGGGTATTTCAAGGTGTTGGCTCATTTTGGAGATTTGGAACATCAGATAGAACTTCCCCTATAGATGATTTGGGTACATAATGTTTTTCTCATGTTATATCTCCATCGTTACCTTCCGGATGACTCTTACACCATCTATTGGGGCGAGACTAATGTTGACAATAATGAATCCTTCGAGGAGCAATTTGTTTGAATCTAGGACCACTCGGAGAAGGTTTTATGTGGGATTTCCCCCTTGGTTCATGTTTTGTTGTATAATTATGGCATGGATGATAGTATCTGGGAATGTGGGTCTCAAATATGTTCTTTTTAACCCATGATGTTCGATGTTTCTCTCTTCTCTTATAACATTGTTCATTTTATGGTAGTAGAACTATTTTGGTTGGGAGATGTATACCTCTTTTTCTTGTTGTGTATTTCTCTCTTTTAAGAGGTATCTCCCCTAGGATTGTATTTAGGAGCTGGTTGTGGTTGTTATTGGTTTTTCCATTTTCTTCTTGTGAGGTAGTGAGCTCCTATGGTGATAGGAACCTTGACATGTATCTCGTAGGGTGGGTTTTTGGATAACCCCATTTTGTTTCCTCTCTAGAGTGGTTTTGAATTATTGAGGAAGATAATGTTTTGAGGGGTATGTAATATAATGACCAAGATCTATGTGGATCGACCCTTTGCATGTTCTCAAGGCTTGCAGAGCTCGGAGAGGCTCAGAGGAAGTCTATAGGGACTCGGGTGTTGAGAATTTAAAGTAGGGAACATTCATGGTGTGAAAGTGGGTTTCACGTAGTGTAGTAGAATTTCAAAATTTTAAATGGGGATTCACATCATGTAATATTTTGGGGTTTTAAAAATAAAATATATGCGAAAGGTGGTAATTTTTTCTGTGAAAACTGACCTCATGGAATTACATGTTGTAATAGGGGATTACACATTGTGTAATCCACTAATGCTGTAATGTTTTAAATAATTCCAGTAACTTGGGTTACCAAACTCTATCGTTATAACTATCCTCACACTCGTCCTAGGTGACCTGATAGTCCTCTCTTTTGTTCTTTAGAGACCCATTCAATGATAATCAACATTGGGTTCCTTCTTCGATCTGTGGTGACCTGGCTGGATTCCAGGTGTGTTTTCCATAATTTTTAGTGGTTTCTCCCAATTTTACATCATTTACTCCCATATTTACTCGATTTTATATGGTGGATTCATACCCATGGTTCTAATGGGGGTTCGTTTAGATTTTTATTAGTGCAGTGCTTCCGCAGAGTCCTCGGTTGGATGGAGTTCTTGTGGGAGAGGTGATTGTAGAACCATTGCGTGGTTTGTTATCATGCAAAGAACATTGAAGCCCTTTTGAGATAGGAGGTTCATTTCTTCTATATTTAAATATGTTAATTCAAAGATATATAATGGTTTAAAACCATGGATCACAAAAAAATTAACCCAATTCAATACTTGAATGTGGTTAAATAATTAGTATCTATTGTAAAGCGATGTTGTTTCATTATACAATGATAATAGTTTGCCTCTTTATTTTCCAGATAGTGTGATATGTATGCCTTAATGGTTTAGTATATTATTTTAAATGGAAATTTATATATAATTTAAATTCAGAATTAATTGATAATCAGTTGGCTAAATGGTTAAAGAGGCATGATTAATGAATCTCGTTGTTGTTATTCTTACAATTTTATCATAATCAAATTGATGTATATATTAATATTTAATTTTATTAGTTGTTGAACCTAAATCATGACGATGCTTTTTGAAAAATATAATTGAAGACAAGTGAAATTAATTGTCTAATTAATTTCTGATAAATTATGATAACTTTTTTCTTAGTTTTCTCATAGTTGGAAATTGTGAATAATGATTCGGTTAAATCATGATATAATAAGAACCAATTGTGTGATAACAGATAATTCCATTGTAGGTCCTAAGTTTCCCGATTTCTTATAAAGTCCATGTGACTTATTCTTTGGAGTCATGATAGCTTGTTGTGTGTGAAGGATGGATACCCAGTTTTAGGGCCAACAGCTGGGTTGCTTGTTTGTTTCTTGCTGCTTGTGAAGTAAGAATGGGATGGCTGAGCCTGGTGGGTCGTTGTGGTATGTAGGGAAGGGAGTTCTAGATGTGATTTGAGCCTAGGATGGCAGAATATAGTGAACAATTATTTATGAACATTGATGTTACATTATAATTTAAGTATATTTATTACAACATATAACAAAACCATGATAGGACTATAGAGGTATAATGTCATTAGAAACTAGGAAAAATAAACAAATGGTTAATGAAACATATATATTGTCTCTCATTTATTTCATCATAACTAGACTCTTTTTTGGAATATCATACTTTACACCCTTCTTCGTGACCAGGGGAAAATAAATATATAAAATGGTGAGCTCAAATTATCATTAAGGGTAAACAAAGGAAATACCAGTCATATCATATTCATAAGAACATAACATTTGAAAATCTTATCCTTTATATAAAAGATCACAATATCATGTCATGAGATAAATCATTAAAATGAAATATAATCCCAATAGACATAATAGAATACATGTAATTTTCTTCCATACACACATAATCATATAAAATCATTTCATATTAGTCAAGGCTCATTGACAATACCATCATAGCAAAAATAGTCCATTACTGAACTGAGTTCACTCCTCATTTCAGTCTGGTATCCCTGAACAAAATTTAATATCCTTTCTATCCATTTCTATATCATGAGATATAAATATTTACCTAATGAATTGGAGGGATATATAGGTCCCACCCACCTCCTAATGAAACCATTTTTATAAGTACCACACAAATATAAATCATCCATCATAACATATCCCATGTAATAAAATGGGATTCTAAAACATCATGCCATCATAACATAATACATATAAGATAAATATACTTCAGAAACATAATTCCATCATAATAATAATAAAATACATGTAAGAATAGGTACATAAACACAACACTATGCCATCTTATATGGAAAATAATTTTGATAAAACTCTTGAACTTAATTCTTGAGGAAAATATCCTTTCTTTTTCAAAAAAGTTTTCTCTTATCAAAATGCTACACAATTTTAATGGAAAGTAGTTTAGTTGAAAATAAAATTGAAACCATGTAGAGGAAGAATCCTAGAAATAAGGATTCAGGAAAGCGTAAAAATCCTTCCATGTCATATATGTAATAAAACATCATTCTCTTACTTTTTTTGAAAAAGTAAAAAAGTACATCGTATGGTAAACGTAAGAACGATTCCTTCCAAACCATGTTGTAAAAGTCAAAATGGGTAAAAATGAATCTAAAGAAACATAGAATAATTGTAATTTTTTTGGGAATATTCTTATATAACATGGAAACAAATGATAAATATACCCCTAGTAAATACTTATGTATAAACAATCTCGGATAAAAACGAGTTTTGCAAAGTTATCCCATACCTTAGGTCCGATTTCTTCGGTATGTGTCCGAAACTTATGTATAGTGGGTTTAAAAATATTAATAAATTATAAGAAAACCATTATAATATTTATTATGTCATATATGATTCAATTATGAGTTTATATTACCTATTCACCTATCAATTCCCTGAAAATGCAATGTTTTCGGTATTAATCATTTTAATTATCGTACATGTTTTGAATTTTTATTTTTGATATTATTACTTATATCATGATTTAATTACTTATAGAATGTAAAACATGATTTATATATTATTATATTTATTCAGTATATAAATAAATAAATAAATATATATAATAGATATATAAATAAAATGGAATACACCATTCATGGAGATAGTAGGCTGTATGTACGCATGGACATTGTTTTTTATTCTTTTATTAAATTGAATGAAAGTATGTAAATTATATATATATATATAATTATAGTATAATTTTTATTTAATATATTTAATAATTATTTTTATATATTTTTTATAATCATTCTTGAATGGTTAACGTAGAGAATGAATCTCATCGCGTCGTGGAGACGGTAAGTCGTACGTACGCACGGGCGACGATATCGTTCCCATAATTGTTGAATGGTATAAAAGTGGATGATGTATAATATCTCAGAATTGGAATCATGTTATAATAATAATATATAGTTATTATTTCCTCCATTATACCCATTCATGTAAGGTGGTGGTGAAAAACAGATTACACCACGACATGGAGACGGTAAGCCGTATATACGCACGCACTGTGATTTCATTTTTCGAAGGATGGATAGAAGGTTAAATAGTGTATATTAAAATTTATAATAAAATATATGTATATTAGTGATTCATATGTTATTACATTATAATTAAAAAACTAATTAAAAGGATGTAGAAGAAGAATGAAATTTGAAAGAATCGATAGAAGAGATTACCTCTTCCTCGACGTGTCTCCTTTAAATTTCCTCTTGGGTAACTATAGATGGTATTTTGAGAAGACCAGAACCTATAGAATGTTACTAGGGATGTTGATAAGAGAAATATTTAGTGGTTTCCTAATCTTGAATGCTCAAAATGGAGTGAAGAGGAGAGGGATGAGGTTCCCATTTATAAGAGAGTAGAGGAGCATTTTAAGAATCTTTCAAAACTATTAATTTATTAAAAAATTATTTTCGGTTTAAAAAGTTCCAAAACTCATTTAATTAGAATTTAAGATGAGTATGGTTATAAATAATCTCAAAAAATAGGTTTTATACAATTTTAGGTATAAAATATAACCTTATCGTTTACCTTTAACCCTTAGTTAACTAATTTAACACTTATAATTTCTTCTTGTATATTCATACTATATGGTTAATATATTTACTATAAAATTCCAATATAACCTCAAGTGGTTAATTAATGAAATTTTAAACATTGAATAAGTAATTTGGATGATTCTTACATTTTTAAGAATATTATATCATTTAATAAAATAGTATTTGTTTTAAAAGATCATTTATGCCAATTTTTATAATATACATATCTTAACTTTTTAAAAATCCATTAAAACTTTATTATATCACAAAAAAATCATTAATTCAGAGATAAAAATTCATAATCATCCATAAAATTCATGTATGGAATAAAAATATTCAAAATAAATTTATTTTAATTTTTATAATGGCATTTATTTAAGTCATTCATTTATAAGGTAATCACTACACCATCATTGTGTCATAAATATATTTATTAATTTGATGTCTAAAAATTATAAACAAAATTCCATGATGTAGTAAATCTTCTTATCTTTCTAATAAAAATTTATAGTATAAGGGATCACTTATATAACCCTATATAAAAAAAATTCGTAAAAGATACATGTTTAGGTTATATTTTTGTTTACTTTAAATTAATTATTATAAAATTTTAGTTTCACATCCATGTGAATCCATGGGGTCCCAAAATTTACCCATGGATTACCATG
Organism: Viscum album; assembly: GCA_963277665.1. NCBI lineage: Eukaryota > Viridiplantae > Streptophyta > Magnoliopsida > Santalales > Viscaceae > Viscum > Viscum album. Next base: position 1,974,053,005 of record OY728151.1, read on the forward strand.
GTCATAAATATCTCATATAATAGGATGAAGACATGTGTTAGGGTAGTTTAATATTATTATAATTGTAACACCCCAAGATTTCATAGTGTGTTATTTGTTCAAAATAATTCAATAACTTGCACTACACGCAACACTGAGTTCAATTGCACCATGACTTGCCAAAAAAAAAGCCATTAAAAGAGGTCATGAATAGTATTAACTAAATTTTAAACTTTATATAATCCTTATAATTTTAGAATCCATATTATGAGTTTCTTAGTCATAATGCAAGAACAGATTCATTTTCAGTATTGCACTTTTATCAACTTTTGATAGTGAAACCTTTTTAAATACAATATTTTAAACTTTTTGACTAAATGGAGACATCAAAAAAATTTAAAATGAAACATCCCAAGCTTCCACGGTACGCTTTCCTTTGAATAAAACAGTAGCGTGTGTTGTACGCAACTTCGAGTTCTAACACACCGTAACCAATCAAACTAGCTGTTATGAATAGTAATACCTACTTTTTGAAATTATATATATTTTATATTTTAAAATGGACTTAATTTTTGGATTCGGAATATCAAATTTAGCCTAAGGTGAAATTTTGGTACTTTTCTGATAACTTTCATATTTTGATGAATAGTGAAAATTACTAAATTTTAATTAAAAACAACTTTTTTAATCAAAATAATTAATAGTGATAAATTATGAATTTGAGTGGTTTTAAAGTATATTTAGAATATAGTTTTACTATTTAATATAATGTTGGTCATTGGACATAATTTTACAATTAAACCGAACATAAACAAGTGTCAATCTTTTGATAGTTATTATCTCTTAAAAACACGCTTTTTGTTTTGACAGCGGGAATTAATTTTAAATTAATTTCTGCCACTTCTGTGTTTTGAATTTAGGAAAATGGATTCCATATTTGGAATCAGGATGTTCAAATTGTGTAAATAGGTAACTTTTATTTTTACACATTTTGAATAATTACTGCGGTAAATATTTTATTTACCATGGTTAAAGGGTAAATCCGGTAAATAAGGGTTAAAAAAAATAATATTATAATAATACTAAATTACCCTAAAACGTGTCTTAACCCTATTGGTTGATACATGGTCGACCATGGGCATCTTTGGGTCTATTTTGGGACCCCATGGATCCACTTGTAAGTGATAATGACACTTTATTTTAATTAAGTCAAAATGAATACAAAAATGACACAAGCATATATCTTTTAGAACAATAATTTTTACATAGGGTTATACATGTTGGATTTTCGATTATAAATATTCATTAGAACGATAAAAAGATTTCAGACATAATGATATTTTATTTATAATTTTTAGACATTATATAATTTATTTTATTTATGACACAATGATGATGCAGTAATTACTAAAATAGTGAAAAATAAAAATAATTGATCTTATAAATACCCAAATAATTATGATATGAAACTTTTAATGAATTAAACTAATTTTCTATGATAATATGATATATTAGGATTGATTTAATTGACTTTGTTCGAAGTAATCAATCTGTTAGGAGTTTCACAAAAATCAACTATTGAATAGTGTCAAAATTGACATAAAAGAGTTCTTAAAACAAATATTATATTATTAATTGATATTAAATTCCTAAAAATCTAAGGTTCGGCCAAGAGACTTATATTATGATAGGTTAATCATTAATGGACCACTTGGGGGTCGCTTGGATGTATATAGTATGTTTATTAACCATAATATATAAAATACAAAGAGACATTGTAAAAGTGAAACTAATTAACTTAGAGTTAATACTTAAAGATAAGGTTAATATAAGTACCCAAACCTGTCTAAATTCTATTGGATGAGTTGTTTTCGACCTATCCCCACCTCATCCTTTGAATAGTCAACTTTGGAGCCTTTAGAAACCGAATATGAATTTATTATAAATTGATATTTCTAGCTTTTCCAAAGGTGCCCCTCACCCCTCTTATAAAAGGGCACTCCTCCTTCTCATTTCTTCACACCTTCAAAGCCTTTTGGTTCGGCCAAACTCTGCCCAAATACTCTCCCAACATCCCTCAATACAACCTAGAGGCCTTAGTTTGATCAGAAAGCCAACCTAAGGAGCCCTTTTGATCAAATCAAAAGGAAGAACCCGAAGAAGAGGTAATGATTTCACCACCCTTTTCTAAGTTCATTTCTTCTTCCACTTCTTCTTCCTTTGTTCTTACCATTCTGAAATAATAACTCCAGTATCTCACATATACTGTGATGTTATTATAAATATGGTACAATCATATTCAGTATTCTATCCACCCTTTGAATAACATGTCACCATACGTGCGTACGTACGGCTTACCGTCTCCACGTCGTGGTGTAATTGTTATTCAATATAATATTATTTGGATGGGTATAATAATGATGTGTAACTCATGTAAATAATAAATATAACATGTTAATGATTCTGTATATATGATATACCATCCATTTATATATTATTTTAATATCAAAAGAATGATATTGTCGCTCGTGCGTACGTACGGACTACCGTCTCCACGAACGCGATGAGATTCATTCTCCATCGTATCCATTCAAGTATAATTATCATTTGATGATTTAAAAATGATGTTTAAGGACTGTATATCATTCTGGATATGAATAAGATACAACAACCATGGCTTATGTAACAAAACATATAAAAGAAAATGACTAAGTTAACTCCCGAAACGACGATAATTCTAAGATATTATTAACAAATCAATGTTAAAAGATCATATATGATATCATATTAATATATATGATTCTTGTATAATTTAATAACAACTATTTCACCATTATACAGGAGGTTAACCTACCCCAACCAAGGAAAAGTACAAGGTAAGGGGTTTTCATCTCACTCCTTATTTCCGTGAGATTCATGCCATATTGCCACCATCACCTTTTGTGAGGTGTATGTACTACCCATAATTATATTCTTTGTGTAATACACTCTAATTTATGTGTATTTACATATTCATTGTATGATACCTCTTTCATGGGTTGTATGTTTCATAAGTTACCAAATTGGTAAGGGTTATTTCACAATCTCTTCATTATCCGAGGTTGTATTATACGTAATAATCTACTGGGATCTCTTTATCATCCACATCCATGTTTCTTCGAAATGTATTTCAAAACATTTTTACTATTTACAAGAATATGGGTTAAAGTCATTTATACCCTTGTTTGACTTTTTATAAGAGGTTTATAAAGGAATCTTTCCGTCGTTTTCAAAACAAGGTCCTTTTTAACCTTTTCGACAGAATTGAGGTAAGAATGTTTTTTTTAACTTATACGGCGGGTGCGGTTATTTTCCGCCGTTATAAAATCGTCGAAGCTTCCCATACAAGCTTATAAGAATATTTTCAAAGAAAATGTTTTATTTTATATGGATCTTAAATAATTTCAAAATAAAAGGAGATATTTCTTTTAAAAGAATTTTGATTTCATCTATGTCAACATCCTTTGATGGATTTTAAGATTATTTGAAGTTGATTTATTATGATACAAAACTTCTATATTGTATTGAAGGTTTTGTGATATGTTTGACTGTGGATGTGTTATTTTTATACCATTCATAGTTTATTGTGAAAGTATTGACATTTCGTATGCTAGTTTTAATACGAATGTTTATGTTATGTTTAAACCTTTTCATATGGGAATGCATTGGACTTAATAAGTGACGGGTGGAGCCCGCTATAGCTCCTCGATGCATCGGTAGGTCTCATGAGACAAACTAGTGTCTTGGCACAAGGCCTTGACAAAATCTTATTTGTAGCCTTGGCACGAGGCCTTGGCTATGTGGTTATGATAGTCTGGCATTATGCATTCCAACATTATGAAAGTGGTTATTGATTTTTGCATGTGATTATTCGATTAGTAGAATATCCATGTGAACAAGTAAATGGCATTATTTCATTTTACTTTTGCCATACTATGTTGAAGTTCAATTTTAAAAGGCTTTTGTTTTAGTAATTCATTGCCTTAAATGTTTATGCTTATTTTGAGTGTTCCGCTATATTGTTATCCTTACTGGGCATTTGAGCTCACCCCTTTTCTATGTTTTATTTTTCCCAGGTAGTGAAGAAGTAAATTATGATTGACTTGCAGGGATATTACGAGGGGTTTATAGTGTGGATTATGGAGACAATTTGTTGTTGTAGTAGTTTTTCATTTAATGATGTAATGTAAAACTTATGAATATATCTAGTGTTTCCAAGGCTACTAAACCAATCGGTCTTTCGGGATTTGATCCTTCTTGTGATCATGCCAATGTTATGTAAATAATGCACCGACTCTGGGCAACTGGGGTCGGGGCGTTACAGTTGGTATCAGAGGAAGTTTAGTACAAACCTTGGAAGCTAGATTTAGATAAACTCTGATTAGAGCACGTATACCTAAGATGAACTTTGAGGATTTGTATAGAAGAACTTCCTAGAATTTTGGTATTGTAGAGATTTTGTGAGTTTTCTGAGCAATACATCCCTGTCTGGATACGAGCAGGTAGAGGCGGCTCTGGCACAGATGTACCTAGGGGTAAAACCCGAAAACACCGCTTTGAGCTAGACTCGAACGGGAACTGGTGCACGACAACGGGCCTTGCTGCACTCTTGGTTACGACACTCCCGGGGGATATGCTTAGGATAACTCTCATTTTCTTTACAAATCATTATGAAGGGTTTATGAGTATATACTTCCTCAAAGAAAACATTTTTATGATTATGGATTATATCCATAAATAGTTCAATTTATGTTAAGTGTTTTATAAGTATGGGATTATGTGTTTTGATTCATAAACTGATCTAGTTTATGCCATGGTATAGAAATGGCGCCCAGTAGAAGGAATGAGAACTCCAGAAATGCACATGATCCAAAGAGAAGGAAGGATCATATCTTTCATGGTCTTAAGCTAGAATTTATAAGAGAAATAGTCTCCCATGTATTATCATCATATGAAGAAATAATATCATGTGTTGATAAGATAAGTAAAGAGTTTACTGAGTCCTATGGCTTTGAAGGGAAGCAAGAGAATAAAAGGATGGAAGAGAGAAAAATGGATAAAGGGAAGAGGGAAAAGAAGAATTTTCCCATATGTGGTAACTGTGGAAAGAAACACCCTGGAAATTGCCTGAAAGGAATGGGAGTTTGTTATAAGTGTGGAGGAAAAGGGCACAAAGTACATGACTGCAAGGGTAAGAAAATGGTTTCAAATGTACAATGCTTCATTTGCAAGGAGTTTGGACACTACGCGAACCTATGTCCCAGTCATCAGACTATGCCACAAATGATGCTATTGGATAATAATCAAGTTATGATACTACCACAGATGAAGAAGAATGATTAGAGTTCTTATGTTGATTATGTCAATTGAGTGTTGTATCAACAATGTACTTGTTATAATAATTATGGAGTATATAGGATTGTACTGCAGTACTATTTCATTAAGGACTTGAGATTGTGTGGAACAAAGAAAAGTGACTCAATATCAGGATAATTTTTTGGAAAATATATGGTTGAGAGAATGATAAACCATAATATAGTTCTGATACCGAGGTAGTGATTTTCGAATAATACATGATTATTTTGGAAAAATTATATTGGATATTCTTGACTACCTTGGAACTGATTAATGATTTGTATATTCCATCATTCTTGGGGTTTAAAATTTTTTTGGATTGATGAAGTATATCCAGCATTCAATATGGAATAAGGGAGCATGAATGTAATCAATAAAAAATATGGTAATTCAGGATGTTTCAGTGTATTAAAAGAATACACGATGAAGGTATTCATATGCTATTACGGGTTAAAAAGGATCTACATTATGTTTACCCTCCTTATAAAAGTTGGACTGTGAGTTTGGATAGAATTATTTTGGATAGTTCTTGTTTGGATTATTTTGGATTGCCATAAAAGGACAACCCGGAGGTCGGGCGGCAACCCGTCGCGTCCGGCAAGGCTGCGAGACTTGAACCCGCAACCGAAGGGCGACAAGGGTGTATCACCTACCACTGGCCCACGAGATGTCCTGGATTAAATAATGTAGTTTTTATTAAAAGATCTTTTAGATGAATTATAAATTCTTTTATTTTGGAACCCTATACGAATAGTGTAAATAGAATTTTTTTTTTCTATTAGAGTGAAAGATGAGTTTGTGGTAGAAATTTATTAATGGATAAAAAACTAATTATAAAGTAAGTATATCTCCTTATGATCTTAGCCAATCTCATAAATAAATTCCTCAATATTAAGAAAAGAAACTTAGAACAAAAATGTTGTCCTAGATGGTACCTTAAATCATCACTAATTTATGGCTTTGGGATTGTTGGCCTTTTCATAGCCATGTTCTCTACCACTCTCCATCAGATAATTGATGGTTAGATTTCTCTTCCATATCCATATTTTCCTACATGGAACCCTAGTATGTGTTATTTTCGGTAATCTTCATACTTTCCACTCTTTATTTTAAATAGAGGCCTCATTAATTCATTTTTCGATGTGGGATTTCAACTAAGATATTTTGAAACGTCAAAAATGTGTTATCCTAATACCCTATGTTTTGTTGAACCGATGGTATTTCAAATCATCATAGATTGATGAATTTAAGGACCTCAATTATACACTTGTTTGTGATTGATGACCTCAATCACTACCTATAAATATTTACGTTTTTCCTCCGATTATATGTCTCTAATTTCCACCAATGTTCTCTTAATCGAGATCATAATTTGGTGGTGACCCTTTGATTTCTCTTTTCCTCATATTAATACTAAATTTTAGTAACCCAATTTCCGATGTGGGGTTTCCCACAAATATATTTTCTACTTTCAACCTTTTATTTTTGAAGAACAATTTCAAATTGCGAGGACGCAATTTATTGAAGGAGGGGAGAATGTAACACCCCAAGATTTCATAGTGTGTTATTTCTTCAAAATAATTCAATAACTTGCACTACATGCAACACTGAGTTCAATTGCACCATGACTTGCCAAAAAAAAAAAGCCATTAAAAGAGGTCATGAATAGTATTAACTAAATTTTAAACTTTATATAATCCTTATAATTTTAGAATCCATATTATGAGTTTCTTAGTCATAATGCAAGAACAGATTCATTTTCAGTATTGCACTTTTATCAACTTTTGATAGTGAAACCTTTTTAAATACAATATTTTAAACTTTTTGACTAAATGGAGACATCAAAAAAATTTAAAATGAAACATCCCAAGCTTCCACGGTACGCTTTCCTTTGAATAAAACAGTAGCGTGTGTTGTACGCAACTTCGAGTTCTAACACACCGTAACCAATCAAACTAGCTGTTATGAATAGTAATACCTACTTTTTGAAATTATATATATTTTATATTTTAAAATGGACTTAATTTTTGGATTCGGAATATCAAATTTAGCCTAAGGTGAAATTTTGGTACTTTTCTGATAACTTTCATATTTTGATGAATAGTGAAAATTACTAAATTTTAATTAAAAACAACTTTTTTAATCAAAATAATTAATAGTGATAAATTATGAATTTGAGTGGTTTTAAAGTATATTTAGAATATAGTTTTACTATTTAATATAATGTTGGTCATTGGACATAATTTTACAATTAAACCGAACATAAACAAGTGTCAATCTTTTGATAGTTATTATCTCTTAAAAACACGCTTTTTGTTTTGACAGCGGGAATTAATTTTAAATTAATTTCTGCCACTTCTGTGTTTTGAATTTAGGAAAATGGATTTCATATTTGGAATCATGATGTTCAAATTGTGTAAATAGGTAACTTTTATTTTTACACATTTTGAATAATTACTGCGGTAAATATTTTATTTACCATGGATAAAGGGTAAATCCGGTAAATAAGGGTTAAAATAAATAATATTATAATAATACTAAATTACCCTAAAACGTGTCTTAACCCTATTGGTTGATACATGGTCGACCATGGGCATCTTTGGGTCTATTTTGGGACCCCATGGATCCACTTGTAAGTGATAATGACACTTTATTTTAATTAAGTCAAAATGAATACAAAAATGACACAAGCATATATCTTTTAGAACAACAATTTTTACATAGGGTTATACATGTTGGATTTTCGATTATAAATATTCATTAGAAAGATAAAAAGATTTCCGACATAATGATATTTTATTTATAATTTTTAGACATTATATAATTTATTTTATTTATGACACAATGATGATGCAGTAATTACTAAAATAGTGAAAAATAAAAATAATTGATCTTATAAATACCCAAATAATTATAATATGAAACTTTTAATGAATTAAACTAATTTTCTATGATAATATGATATATTAGGATTGATTTAATTGACTTTGTTCGAAGTAATAAATCTGTTAGGAGTTTCACAAAAATCAACTATTGAATAGTGTCAAAATTGACATAAAAGAGTTCTTAAAACAAATATTATATTATTAATTGATATTAAATTCCTAAAAATCTAAGGTTCGGCCAAGAGACTTATATTATGATAGGTTAATCATTAATGGACCACTTGGGGGTCTCTTGGATGTATATAGTAAGTTTATTAACCATAATATATAAAATACAAAGAGACATTGTAAAAGTGAAACTAATTAACTTAGAGTTAATACTTAAAGATAAGGTTAATATAAGTACCCAAACCTGTCTAAATTCTATTGGATGAGTTGTTTTCGACCTATCCCCACCTCATCCTTTGAATAGTCAACTTTGGAGCCTTTAGAAACCGAATATGAATTTATTATAAATTAATATTTCTAGCTTTTCCAAAGGTGCCCCTCACCCCTCTTATAAAAGGGAACTCCTCCTTCTCATTTCTTCACACCTTCAAAGCCTTTTGGTTCGGCCAAAATCTGCCCAAATACTCTCCCAACATCCCTCAATACAACCTAGAGGCCTTAGTTTGATCAGAAAGCCAACCTAAGGAGCCCTTTTGATCAAATCAAAAGGAAGAACCCGAAGAAGAGGTAATGATTTCACCACCCTTTTCTAAGTTCATTTCTTCTTCCACTTCTTCTTCCTTTGTTCTTACCATTCTGAAATAATAACTCCAGTATCTCACATATACTGTGATGTTATTATAAATATGGTACAATCATATTCAGTATTCTATCCACCCTTTGAATAACATGTCACCATACGTGCGTACGTACGGCTTACCGTCTCCACGTCGTGGTGTAATTGTTATTCAATATAATATTATTTGGATGGGTATAATAATGATGTGTAACTCATGTAAATAATAAATATAACATGTTAATGATTCTGTATATATGATATACCATCCATTTATATATTATTTTAATATCAAAAGAATGATATTGTCGCTCGTGCGTACGTACGGACTACCGTCTCCACGAACGCGATGAGATTCATTCTCCATCGTATCCATTAAAGTATAATTATCATTTGATGATTTAAAAATGATGTTTAAGGACTGTATATCATTCTGGATATGAATAAGATACAACAACCATGGCTTATGTAACAAAACATATAAAAGAAAATGAGTAAGTTAACTCCCGAAACGACGATAATTCTAAGATATTATTAACAAATCAATGTTAAAAGATCATATATGATATCATATTAATATATATGATTCTTGTATAATTTAATAACAACTATTTCACCATTATACAGGAGGTTAACCTACCCCAACCAAGGAAAAGTACAAGGTAAGGGGTTTTCATCTCACTCCTTATTTCCGTGAGATTCATGCCATATTGCCACCATCACCTTTTGTGAGGTGTATGTACTACCCATAATTATATTCTTTGTGTAATACACTCTAATTTATGTGTATTTACATATTCATTGTATGATACCTCTTTCATGGGTTGTATGTTTCATAAGTTACCAAATTGGTAAGGGTTATTTCACAATCTCTTCATTATCTGAGGTTGTATTATACGTAATAATCTACTGGGATCTCTTTATCATCCACATCCATGTTTCTTCGAAATGTATTTCAAAACATTTTTACTATTTACAAGAATATGGGTTAAAGTCATTTATACCCTTGTTTGACTTTTTATAAGAGGTTTATAAAGGAATCTTTCCGTCGTTTTCAAAACAAGGTCCTTTTTAACCTTTTCGACAGAATTGAGGTAAGAATGTTTTTTTTAACTTATACGGCGGGTGCGGTTATTTTCCGCCGTTATAAAATCGTCGAAGCTTCCCATACAAGCTTATAAGAATATTTTCAAAGAAAATGTTTTATTTTATATGGATCTTAAATGATTTCAAAATAAAAGGAGATATTTCTTTTAAAAGAATTTTGATTTAATCTATGTCAACATCCTTTGATGGATTTTAAGATTATTTGAAGTTGATTTATTATGATACAAAACTTCTATATTGTATTGAAGGTTTTGTGATATGTTTGACTGTGGATGTGCTATTTTTATACCATTCATAGTTTATTGTGAAAGTATTGACATTTCGTATGCTAGTTTTAATACGAATGTTTATGTTATGTTTAAACCTTTTCATATGGGAATGCATTGGACTTAATAAGTGACGGGTGGAGCCCGCTATAGCTCCTCGATGCATCGGTAGGTCTCATGAGACAAACTAGTGTCTTGGCACAAGGCCTTGACAAAATCTTATTTGTAGCCTTGGCACGAGGCCTTGGCTATGTGGTTATGATAGTCTGGCATTATGCATTCCAACATTATGAAAGGGGTTATTGATTTTTGCATGTGATTATTCGATTAGTAGAATATCCATGTGAATAAGTAAATGGCATTATTTCATTTTACTTTTGCCATACTATGTTGAAGTTCAATTTTAAAAGGCTTTTGTTTTAGTAATTCATTGCCTTAAATGTTTATGCTTATTTTGAGTGTTCCGCTATATTGTTATCCTTACTGGGCATTTGAGCTCACCCCTTTTCTATGTTTTATTTTTCCCAGGTAGTGAAGAAGTAAATTATGATTGACTTGCAGGGATATTACGAGGGGTTTATAGTGTGGATTATGGAGACAATTTGTTGTTGTAGTAGTTTTTCGTTTAATGATGTAATGTAAAACTTATGAATATATCTAGTGTTTCCAAGGCTACTAAACCAATCGGTCTTTCGGGATTTGATCCTTCTTGTGATCATGCCAATGTTATGTAATTAATGCACCGACTCTGGGCAACTGGGGTCGGGGCGTTACAATAATATTACTTTTTTTTCTCTTATTTACCAAATTTACCATGGTAAATAAAATAACTGCTGAAGTTACTATTCATAATGTCTAAAAATAAAAGGTACATATTTACAAAATTTGAATATTTAGATTCCGAATATGGAATCCATTTTTTTAAAATTCAAAACATAGAAGTTGAAGTAATTAATTTACAATTAATACCCATTTTCAAAACCAAAAGGCAGATTTCTGAGAAGTAATAATTATCAAAAGTCTGGCATGTGTTTATGTCCAATTTAAAAGTGAAATTAATTCCAATGACCAAAATTGGATTAAAATATTATAATATAATACAATTACACTTTAAACCAAATTATAAAGATAATATAACAATATAAATAAACTAGATAAAAAGGAAGTTTGAATTATAATTCAATATTTTTCACTATTTATTAGAATTTAATATTTATTAGAAAAATACCACAAATTCAATAAAATTATTTTGTTCTCATATCTTGTTCTAGAATATGTGTTAGATGAATTATAATGATAAATAAAATTCAAAATTTAGTTAATACTGTTCATAATGTCTATTTTATAACCCATTAAATAATAATATTTTAATAATATATCATTGTTTAGGGAAACTCGGTATTGCATACAATGCAAGCTATCGAGGATGGTCACTATTGTGTGTAACAGAAGCAATGTAAATATTGTGTGTAGGGAAATATTCCTTTGTTGTTGTGTTTAACATAATCCAAATATAGTTCATTTATGCATTGAACAAAATCTATACACAAGGTTTTTTGAAATAAATTCTATCAAAAGAACATGAAATTGTGTGCAACACAAGACAAGAATAGTGTTGTGTATACTGCTAGCTAACACGGTGTTGCATGTAGTGCAAGCTAATCCGGGTGTATCATACAACTTAGAAACTCAAAGAAATTTAAAATAATTTATCTCATAAAATCTCAGGGTGTCACATTCTACCCCCCGTAAAATTATTTTCACCCTCAAAATTCATTGGGGCTATAAATTGTTTACTACACGAATGATTAATTTATGGAAACCCTCATTGTAAAAAGGGATACTAAAAATTTATTTTAAAAAGGAAATATAAAAACATAATGGTTACCTAGAGTATTTTATCATTGGATTTCCACATAGGAGAACATATGTGGGAAGTGAAAACATGGATAGGGAAGAGATATCTAACCATCAGGTTCTGATGGATAGGGATAGAGAATAAGGTTTGGAGAAAGTTAACTACCCAAAAACCATAACTCTGTTATGATTTAAGAGACCAGTTGATTTATTAGATAAAAAGGTACTTGGATAAAACTTTTGGTTTCAAGATATTTTTCCTAATGTTGATGAATTTTCACATGAGGAGAAATACTTTCAAGATTTTAGTATAATATCTCCATTGGTCTTGGATTGAACAATTTCCACATCATCTCTTATTTAAAAAAATGAATTTGAAGTGTTCATTCTTATAGTGTTATAATATCATGTGATAGAATGATATGTCATTCAATTGGTCTCAACAAAAATGTTAGCGCAGGTAATCCAATATGCATAAGTCCACCTATAGTGAGATAATACATTGATATAACAAACTTAAAATGGAAATTAACTTATGCTATCCATAAATGGATAACATTACAATCATTCCAAAAACATAAAATATAAAACATTAGAAATATGTGAACTAAATCAACTTAGAATTTGTCTCCCATATCTCATTTGAATGTTGTTGGTTGTCACATTCTAAAAATATGAATACCTTAATCATGTATTCATGTGAAACATAATAATAACATGAATTAACATTGAACCATAGTTACAACAAGTATTATATCAAAATTAACTATTTCCACACACAAAAAATACCAAAAATTATATATACTCAAACCATGATATCACTTTGTTTTTTTCCAGTCATTAACTCATTAATACAATAAAACATCTCCTAATCTCTTTATCCCTTTTTTATGGTCATATCACGTGCTTTCCAAAAATATTTCAATCACTTTTCATGGTTACTAGTACCATATAATTATTGAAAACCATAATAAACCAATACATAGATATTCCAATATTTCATAACACTATAAATGAGATTCCACAACACTATTTTGGAATCCCATTACATAAATAGTTAATCATTCCACCACTTTGTTGTCATACTCAACATTAACAATAGTGATCTCATGTGACTTCTTTTTTTATTTTCTCTTAAGAGGTTGCTGACATTGATCATAATTTACCTTTGGATTAGGGCATTGTTTATAATAATTCCCCAGTCCCTTGCACTTGTAGCATTGAAGTGTTGGTGGTGCATTCTCTGTAGTCTTTTCTTTATTCACATAATAATAACCTTTTTCCCATTTCTTCGGCACTCAATTACTTGATGAACTTCTTGTCCACACATTAAACATTTGATAGTCTCTTTATGAAAATCTTCAGTAGAATTTTTTCAACACTTTGATCATAAGGAAACATTCCTCTTCTTTTCACCATTGTTTAGAGATTTTTCCATGAACTCCATTTTTCATTTCTTGTCAAAACCATGAGATGGATATGTGACACCAACACCCAGATCTACCTTGATAGAACAACGCACAATCTCTTCATAGTTACTGAAGTATCTAATTGATAATCCCTTTCAAAGACCTGGTTTTAAGACACTTGAGAATCAATCAAATTTACTTTCAGGTTGGATGATAAAACCAGAAGAATAACTTGAAATCCTTTTAAAATTCACCTTGTATGTACCAACAAATTCATCATACTTTTTCTTAAGCTAAAGGAACTCATTTTACTTATTTTTTTCTTAGAATTCGAGGGAAGTACGTATTGAAAAAGAATTTATTGAACTCATCTCATTCCATGGATTCAATTTCATCTTGTTACCATGTATTCTTAATTAGAGTCCACCACTAGTCTGATTCACCTTCTCAATTATAGACAAAAAAATGAAAATTTCATGTTCTAAACAGAGAAGGGTGGAAAATATCTTTTCAATGGTACTAATCCATTTTTCAAGAACAAGTGGATAAGAAGACCCACTGACAGATGGTGGATGTTTCCTCATAAAGGACTCAATAGAATGTTGTTCCCTTCTCTTCTCATTAGGATGTCCAGAATGATTTATATCTTGTATAAGTATAGAAATAATATTTTTTATTCTATCTCCCATAACCTTTGGTTTTTGTGGTGGAAAATCATTGCATTTTCCAGTGCATTGATCATTAAAATGGTTCCTTTGGGTTCTAGCCAATGTCTAAAACCCAAAAAGAACAGTGTGAGAGGCAAAAATCATAATAGGAAAACAACATTATCATGGGGGAGTTCATTAAATATCTAAAATATTATGTTTAATACTAGGTTATTCATGATCATTATCATAATTCAAGGACTGTAATCTATAGTTAGACTTACCGTTAGGGACATCCCTATACATACCTTATAAATATCTATAGGGATCTCACTAATGTTTTCGCTTCCAAGTATCCAAAGGTTGACTAAACCTTCACTCTGATACCCACTATTGTGACCCATTCATTACATACATTAATATTACCTCACAATTGAAGTATATTTATTGTAACATATAAAAAAATGAGATTACTATATAGGTATTGTGTCTTTAGAAACTAGGAAACATAAACCACTGTTTCATCAAATATCTACATTTTCTCCCATTTATTTCATCATAACTAAACTCCATTATGGAATATCATACATAATAACCTTCTTAATGACCTAGGGAAAATAAACATATAAAAGGGTGAGATCAAATTCTCATTAAGGGTAAATAAATGAAATATCAATCATATCATATTCATAATAAGATAACATTTTAAAATCTTATCTTGCATATAAAAGATCATAATTTCATGTCATGGGATAAAACATAAAAGTGAAATGTAATCTCAATAGTCACAAAATATGACATGAATTTTTTTTGAATACACACATAATTATAGAGAATCATTTAGGCACATTTCCAAGACCATCATAGCAGACAAAGTCCATTACTGAACTAAATTCACTCCTCATTCTAGCCTTATATCACTGAACTGGATTTATTTTCCTTTCTAGACATGTATATCTCCTGAGATATAAATCTTTAACCAATGAATTGGAGGGATATATAGGTCCCAGTCATCTCATAATGAAACCATTCTTACGCATGCCCCAAAAATTCAAATCATTCATCAAAGCATCACCCATTTAATAAAATGGGATTCTTAAACATCATGCCATCATAACACAATGCATATAAGATAAATGGACTTCATAAAAATAATTCCGTCATAAAAATAATCAAATAAAGGTAATAATAGGGATAAAAACATAACCATATGTCATCCTATATGGAAAATAATTTTGATAAAAGACTTGAACTTAATTCCTAAGGTAAATATCATTTCTTTTTCAAAAACATTTTCTCTTCCCAAAATGCCATAATAATTTAAATGAAAATAATGTTGTATAAAATAATCTTGAAAGTATGTAAATGAATCTTCATGGAAATAAATTATTATGAAGGCATAAAAATTCATTCATGCTGTATAAGTTAAAAAATATTCTTCTCGTACTTTTCTTGGAAAAGTCAAAATGTACCTTGAATGGTAATCGTAAGAAAGATTCCTTCATAACCATTTTGTAAAAGTAAAAAAGGGTACAAATGAATTTAAAAATAAATAGAATAATAGTAAAAATTTAATGGGAATATTATTATAGAACATGTAAATTGATGATAAATATACCCATATTTAATACTTAGGTATAATCAATCTAAAATAAAGATTATATTTGCAACGTTATCCCTTACCTTAGGTACGATTTCTTCCATATGTGTCCAAAAAATCTATATAGAGGGTTTAAACATATTATTAAATTGTAATAGAAAGATAATAATTTATATGATATCATATATGATTCCTTTACAACTTTATATTACCCGTTCACTTGTAAATGCCCTGTTAAAGCAACTTTTTGGGAAATAATCGTTTTATTTATCATACATGTTTCCAATTATTATTATTGATATTATTACTTATTTCATGATTTAAACACTTATATAATGTAATAAATCATTTATATATTATATATATATAATATATAGATAAATGAAAAGGAATACACTATTCATGGAGATGGTAGGTCGTACGTACGCATGAATGCTGTTTTCATTTCATTATTAAACTAAACAGAAGTATGAATATGAAATATATATATACATAAATACTGTATCATTTTTATGTCATATATTTCATGATTATTTATTATATATACTTTATAATCATTCTTGAATTGTTAGCGTGGATAATGAATCTCATTGCGTCGTGAAGACGGTAAGTCGTATGTACACACGAGAGACAATATTATTCCCCTAATCATTGAATGGTATTAAAGTGGAAGTTATATAATATATTAGAATTAGTATCATTTTTTAATAATCATATATAGTTATAATTTCCACCATTATACCCATCCAATAAAGGTGGTGATGAAAAACATATTACACCACAGTGTGGAGACGGTAAGCTGTACATACGCACGTGTGATGATTTCATTTTCTTTATGATGGATATAATGTGAAATATTGTGGTTTCATATTTATAATAACATATAAGTATTTTATTCATAAATATTTTATAAATTTATAATGAAACAAAAAATAAAGGTGATGTATAAGAAGAACAAAATTAGAAAGGATTGGTAGAAGTGATTACCTCTTGCTCGACATTCCTCCTTTAAATTTATTCTTAGGGCAAATGATTTGGTCTTTTGACAAGAATATAACCTCTATATTGTTACTAGTGATGTTGAAAAGATAAATGGTCATGGTTTGGATGATCTTGAAAGCTCAAGATGGAGTTAATAGGAGAGGTTGGAGGTTCCCTTTTATAAGAGTGTTTGTGGGCACTTTAGGAAACTCTCGAAAATATTAATTAATTAAAAAATGTTTTTCAGTGTAAAAATCTCCAAAACTCAATTAATTAGAAGGTAAAATGAGGATTTTTTTCAATACTCTCAACAAAAAAATAGGTTTTAGACAGGTTTAGTTCTCAAATTTAACCTTATCTTTTAGCTTTAACACTTAGTTAACTAATTTAACTCTTACCATGCCTTTTTTTACATTCATACTATATGGCTAATATAATTACTATAAAATGACAATATAAACTAAAGTGGTTCATTAATAATATTTTAAGCATTATCTAAGTCATTTGGCCAAATATTATATTTTTAGGACTATTATATCATTTAATAAAATAGTATTTTTTTTAAAACTAATTTATGTCCATTTTTATAATAGTCATATAAAGAGTTTTTAAAAATCCATAAAAATATGATTCATTCCAAAAAGAACTCAATAATTCATGATTAAAATTCATACTAATCCATAAACTTTGTGTATGGCATAAAAAGTTTTAAAATAAATTTATTTTATTATTTTTAATCTCATTTATTTAAATCATTCATTAATAAGGTAATCACTACACCATCATTGTGTCATAAATATATTTGATTATTTGATGTATAAAAATTATAAATAAAATACAATGATTTAGGAAATTTTGAAATATTTATAATGATAATTTATAGTCGAAGGTATCACTTATATAATCCCATATTAAAATTTTTTTAGTAAAAGATATATGTTTAGGTTATATTTTTATTTACGTGAAATTAACTCTTATAAAATATCCTTTTATAATCCAAGTGAATGAATGGGGTAAAAAAATTGACCCATGGATGCCCGTGGTTATAAATTCCTCAACCAGTAGGATTAGAATATGTTTTCGGATAGTTTAATATTATTATAATATTATTTTTACCTGTATTTTTGAGATTTACCATGGTAAATAAAATAATTATTGAAGTTACTATTCTTAATTTTTAAAAATAAATGTTATATATTTACACAATTTTTTCCATATGATTACAAATATGGAGTCGATTTTTTCAAATTCAAAACACATATGTTATTGTAATAATTTTAAAATTTATCCTTGTTGTCAAAACCAAAAGGCGGTTTTGTAAGAAGTAATGAATATTAAAAGGTGGACTTGTATTTATGTCCAATTTAAAAGTGAAATTACTTCCAATGACCAAAATTATATTAAATTATAAAAATATAGTCCAATTACACTTTAATACCAAATAAAAAGATAATGTAACTATAAAAATAAATTAAATAAAAAGGCAGTTTCAGTTTAAAATGCAATATTTTTCGCTATTCATTAAACTTTAAATTTTATTAGGAAAATGCCAAAAATTCAAAAAGTGTTAATTTTTATGTCCTGATTCCAAAGAATAAGTTTATTTTAACTTATTAAAGTGTCAAAAAATAGAATTAAAATATGTGCGCCATCAAAAGGAGGTAAAAGTACATTTTTTTGAAAGACTTATTTTATCTGAAAAATTGATATCGTTCTCATTTCATGTTCTAGAAAATGTTTAAGATGAATGATAATGTTATATAAAATTCAAAATTTGGTTAATACTATTCATAATGTCTAGTTTATAACCAATTAAATAATAATATTTTAGTAATATAATGTTTTTTAGTGAAACTCAGTATCACATACAACACAAGCTGTCGAGGAAGTTTGCTCATGCTTGTAATGCAATCCAAGTTAGTGTTGTGTGTTGTGAAATATTAATATGGTGTTATGTATAACATAATACAAACTTAGTTCATTTATACATTGAACAAAATCTATACTCAATGTTGCGTGAAATAAATTCTATAAAAAACTCATGGAATTCTGTACAACACAAGCTAAGAATAGTGTTTCGTATACTACATGATAATAAAGTGTTGTGTATAGTGAATTCTAATCATGGTGTAGCATAAAATAGAAGACATGAAAGAAATTAAAAATAATCTATCTCATAAAACATCAGGGTGTTACACTAAGCCTGGTGGGATATTGTGGTATATGGGGAAGGGAGGCCTTGATGTGATGTGATTCGAGGATGGTTGAGCCTCTAGGCCTCTTGTGGTTTGAGAGGCAGGGAGCCCATGTTGTTGTGGCAGAATTTGACTCTTGGAGTAGTAAAAATCATCAGTATATTCATGTGGATGTTGGGGAGGACATTATAGATGAAAGAACATATTGAAGTTGGGCATAACATTTGATATAAATATTGGATGCTTGTTAGGATATTTTGTTTGGATGGAATTTAGGTTGTTTGTTTATTTATTTCCATTCCCCGCTTCTTGAGACCGAAGGATATGTTTGGTTACTCTATTTCCATGGGAGTTGAAGACGCGTGAGGTATGCCACATGTTTTTTTGTGTTTATATCCTTATGGTTTGTTGAGTTTACACTCCTCACAAGGGTGGAAAAGACTCGATGGGTAGTTTATCTACTCACTGTTTTGATCTCCCTGTGTTTGGTAATATTAGAACATTTTCCAAGAGCACCTGGTGATATATAAAGTAATTTTTTTAAATAAATTAATAAGTGTTTTACCTACGTTATTGGAGCTTGCTGGGATGCAATACTGTTGTTGAAATTATGAGAAGTCATGGACTAGGTTCACTTATTCTAGGAGGGAATAGATCATTGTTGAAATGGTAATGTGATGTAACGTTGAGATGATATTGGTTAATTAATGGTTATTGAATTAATTAACGTAAAGTTAAACTGATAAAAAGGGAAAATTAATTTAATTTATCACTTTAAATGGTTTTGTGCTTATAAGATATATAGACTTGGCAGTGGAAGCTAGGAATATAATAGATGTTAGTTGTAGTTAAGTTACAGACTAGGATATGCATATAGTGTCATTGTGAGATATATTATATCATGTAAATTCTGTGTATCTATATGATACTCCACCCTACCAGTTAGGAAAACTAACACCATGGTGATTCTAAGCCATTGGGGGTGTATTCCTCAACATTATGGTTGGAGGATATATGGATGACTTCTCCCTTTATACTTTCTCTCCTTTCTTGGAAGTTACACATGCTAGTATTAAAATGGTTAGTTTTACCAATATATGTGTGCAGAGAGTTGTAAAAGCTTGTGTTTATTTCACACACATGTATTCTGGATATAGTATCCTAAGGAAATCTATAGGTACAATGTGTATATGTTGTGATGGATTGAGGATCATTTCTCGGTGTATGAGATGTGATGGGTTGAGGTATAATACCCGACGTATGATACACGTTATGTGAGATTTGGTGGATCCTAGAAACCACATGGATACATTGGATTATGTAGACTTGGTGGTATATTTCATGAGGTGGATGTTGTGGTGCTTCACCCAGGTGTCTGTGAGATAACCTTTTTAGAGAGATATGCTCAAGAGGTGTGACATTGAGGAAGAGTGAGAAACTACTACAGATTTAGTAGTGGGGTACCCTTGATGTTATATGTTATATAATATTCTATTTCACGCCTTACCTGGTGAGATTATCCATGGTGAGCCTGGTAACTTATTATACATGTTTAGGTGAAGAGTTATATTAACTTATTGTTCATAGTGATTTATCATGATTTTATTACCTTTTGTAAGAGAGTCTCTAGGTAGGATATTATTGATTAAATTGTTATACTCACCCTTTATATATATTTTAATAATTTCAAGGTTAGTTAGAGCAGGTTGGAGATCATTCTGGTTACTACTAGCTTGGGTTTTTAGAGGAGTTGTTTTGGAATTGAGGTCGTTGTCGTCTTTACTTTCTTTTGGTGCTTGTAGTTTTCCATTCAGTTTTTGTAGTTCTTACATGAAATTACATTTTTGTACTTGTGTTTTCTTTTATATTGTAGTCTTAGAAGGATTTTTTAGTGTTTGTCTAATCTCTCTCTTATGCACATATTTCTCTTAAAGGGTAATGCCTCCCATATGTGTGATTATTATACCTTCAGTTCTAGTCACCAACATGGGACCTACTTGATGTGGGAATTCGGTGTCAATATCTATATCCTCCAATTTTTGGCCCATGCGGGGTACACTTTGGGGGGATGGGGTCCTGAAGGAGTGGTACCAAAGGGAGGTTAAGGGAGAAGATGGATTTTGGAGTTAGGAATAGGTGGGGTTGCATGGGTTGGTAATGAAATATTATTCTCTATGTTCACAAGCCTTGTAAACTTGGGAGACCGGTTGTCTTTGCTACAATTTTATGATAATCAAATTAATCTTGATATGAATGTTTAATTTAATTTTTTATTGAACTCGAAGCATGATGAGTCTTTATGAAAAAAGAATTAAAGGCATGTTAAATTAATTCAATATTTAATTTGTGATAGCTTGTTACTTAGGTTTCCTGTATTTAGAACCTATGAATAATGAATAGGTTAATTAAATATTGAATAAGAACTAGTTGTGTGATAAAATATAATTCCTTTTTAGGTTCTGAGTTTCTCACATGCTTGTAAATGCCAATTTCATTATGATTTGGAGCTGTGAGAGATTATTGTGTGTGAATGATGAAGGCGTTGTTTTTGGTCCACGATCCTGGTTTCTTGTTTGCTTCCTTTAGCTTGTAACGTGAGATTGGGATTCATGAGCCTAGTGGGATGTTGTCGTATGTGGTGGAGTGAAGCCCAGATGTGACGTGAGCCTGGGATGGTAGAGCCTGGTGGGTTTTTGTGGTATGTGGTGCTGGGAGGACTGGATGTGATGTGAGCCTAGAACAGTTGAGTCGGGATGGCTATTATGGTATGATGTGAAGGGAGGCCTGGTTTTTGTGGTAGTAGTTGATGCATGGACTGGAGAGATGCATCATTATATGCATGTTATTTTTGGGGAGAAAATCAGAGATTATAGAATGGGATAAATATAGGTTTACCCATTGATATGAAAGTTGTATGACTTAGAAAAATATATTTTTTTGTCTATTTTCCGAGTTGTTGTTAAGATACTTTCTTTTCCCCACTACTTGAGGAAGAACGATGTGTTTGGTTACTCTCTTTCTATGGGAGGTGGAGACACACAAGTTATGACCCATGCTTTCCATGTTTTGATCCTCATGGTTGTTTGAGTTTACTCTCCTACTATAGATGGAAAAGACTCAATAGGTAGTTCATATACTAATAGTGTCGATCCCCTTGTGTTTTGGGAGCTTAGAATGTATTCCTAGAGAACCTCATGACATGGAAAGTAATTTTGTTAAATAAATGAATCAATTATTAACCCATGGGGTTAGAGATTTCTAGGATGAAATGCTGGTTGAAATTCTGAGTAGCCATGGAGTCTATTTTATTATTCATGGGAGGAATCTATTGTTGTTGAAATGGTAACGTGATGTAACGTATCAATAGTAATGGTAAATTAATGGTTAGTTAATTAATTAATGTGAAGTGAAACTGATAAAAAAGGGTAAATTAATTTAATGTTGTTCTTTATATGGTTGTGTGCTTATAGGATATCTGGTCTTTGTAGTGGAAAATGGGAATCTGAGAGACGTTATCTATAGTTTAGTCTAAGACTAGGTTATGTCCGTAGTTCTATTGTGATATATATTATATCATTTAATTTTTTTGTTTCTATATGCTAATCCACCATGTCATTTAGGGTAACTTACACCCAAGGGATTCTGAGCCCTGGGGGGGGGGGTGTTTTCCCCAACATCCTGATGGGTGTATGGACGACTGACTAACCCATTTGTCCCCACTCTCTTCCCTTGGTGGTTAATTGTTCTGGTATGCATGGTGGTTTGTGTTCCCAATATATGTGTGTAGAGTGATTCAATGGTTGTGTTTATTTCACACACATCTATTCTGGATATAGTTTCCTAAAGACTACTATATATTTAACATGAATATTATAAAATGGATTGAGGATCCTTACATGGTTTATGGGATATTATGTATTGTGGTATAATACCAGACATATTATACATGTGATATGAGATGTGGTGGCTCCCAAAAACTACTTGTATGCTTCTGGTTATGTGGATTTGGTTGTGTGTTGTACAAGGTCCATGTTGTGGTGCTTTTCCCAAGTATCTGTGGGCTAGAATTTTTGGAGAGATATGCTCAAGACGTGCGACATTGGGGAATAATGAAAAAACTAGTGGGATGTAGTAGTAGGGTACCAAATATATTCTTTATTATATTATATTATCTTTTATGTAATACATGGTGAGTGTATCCATGATGAGGGTGGGAAAATAGTATACCTATATTGTAGATGATTTAGATTCACACTTTGTTCACTATGCTTTAGAATTCTTTCTTTACCTTTTGCATGAGAGGCTCTAGGGAGGATCCCACTGATTATTTTTTTTACTCACCATATGCATATATAAA
The DNA here is from genome assembly GCA_963277665.1 of Viscum album. Classification (NCBI taxonomy): domain Eukaryota; kingdom Viridiplantae; phylum Streptophyta; class Magnoliopsida; order Santalales; family Viscaceae; genus Viscum; species Viscum album. Next base: position 1,974,076,466 of record OY728151.1, read on the forward strand.
CTATTTTTAGGTCGGTTAGAACATGTTATAGATCATTCTGGTTATTAAGAGTTTGGGGTTTTTCCAAATCTGTTTGAGCATGAAGGTATTCTCCATATTTACTTTCTTTTGGTACTTGTAGTTTTTATTTCATTTGTAGTAGTCATGGTATGAAATTACATTTGATTACATGGGTTTTATTTTAAGTTTTAGTCTGGGCAGGTGTTGGTTGGTGTTGGTATTACCTATCTCTTCCACATGTGTTTGTTTTAGAGGTAAATACCTCCCATATATGTGTTTACTATAACCTTGGTTCTAGTTGACAACCTGGGGCCTACTGAAGGTGGGAATCCGGTTTTAGTATCTCTATACTCCCATTGTCGACCTAGGAGGGGTACACTTTGTGGGGAGGGGGTCATGCCGATCATTGTTTTGATGTTTCATTAGACTCAACACATACATCAGCTATAGATTCTATTAAAATATTATAAATGAGAATTATATATTTTAATGAGGTGTTGAATATTCTTACAGATTCACTTACTTATTTTATGAGTATTTAATCTCATTATAATTTTATTCAAAGTAGTTTTGATAACTTATAATAATTAGATTATATGAAACAACTTTATGAAACCATTGTGAAAAATGAATAATATTTGAAATAATTCATATCTAATTCAAAGGAAATAAGAATAACATTTTAAATTGTTGTTTGATGTATTGAAAAAATAGAGAGATATTTAAAATTTCATGATGAGAATATTGAAGGTTGTATGTAGTCATCCTTGGTTTTATCAAAATAATTTTATGAATTGTCTTTTGATTTTTATGGAAGAACAAAAGATGTATAAGGTCTCAAATTTTCAGTAGATTATTTAGAAGAAGATGTTTTCAGACAAAAAAAATTTATTCTCTTGAAGAATATTTCATGAAGTTGAATATGGAATATAACAACGTATTGTTTCTTGAATAAGTTTTTCCGAGACAAAATCAAGATAATATGAATATTTAAGTACCATAGGATAATATTTCTAAAATGTAATATTTGGGTACAGAGTCATAGAAATTTAATTATGACATCAAGAAAATGAAATACATTGGGAATATGTTTAAAAAGAAAGAATGATTTTTTTCACTGAAATATATTTTTTAATTTAATAAAAAATTTGTGAAGAAAGAATATTATGGAATGAATATTAGTTCATAAAATTTGGATTGATTTTGTTTAAAAAAATAATAGATAAATACTATTTCTATACTTTTGGATGAGTATTCATTTTTACTAAATTATTTCATAAAGATGCCTTTATATAACATTTCAGGTACACACTATCTCCCAAGTTCTTTTTGAGAATATAAAAGGGGGTAATTTATTAAATAGAAGGAAAAAAATAAGTGATTGGTACCTATCTCAAAATTTTACTAAAATATCTTTTAGAGATAATTTGTTTTAAAAAGGGAGATACCAAGACAAGGGAGAAAATAAAAGATATAATATGTGTAATAAAAAGAGATTGAATGTTTTTCAAGGTATGTTTTTCCATTTAAGTGTTATGGTTGGTGATTTTAAAAAAGGGTGATATTATAAATTTGATTATTATACACTATACACTTTGAAATACTATTTTAAAAATTAAATTATGTTTATTAAAAATATGTTTTAATAAATTTATGCCTTCCCTGATTAATTTTTTTTTGTAGAAAAAACATATTTTTACCAAGATTATTAAACATGTTAATGGGACGAATATGAAATTTATATTTGTATAAAAAACGATGTTCAGTCAATTGGTATAACTGAGTTTATTCTATCTAAAAAACATGGTTTAGTCTATAAAAAAACATAGTGTATTCATCAAACAAATTTCATTTATTCTATCATGTGAACTAAATTTAATCCATTGGACAAACTCAGTTTAGTCAATTAGATGTAAAAATTTGAGTGCATCAGATAAATGTTGTTTGATCCATTGGAAAAAAGGAGTTTATTCCTCGAAACAAACAATGCTCAATCAACTGGATAAATTGAGTTTAGTTTATGAGATGATTAAATATTATAACAAAATGAACAATGTTTTTTCCATAGTATGGAATATTTAATAGCATTGTAATGATTCTTTGAATGTGACCATCTAATGAAGTTTTTATTTATCATGTTGAGTTTTCAATATGGGTTTTGTCGTGGGCCAATTCAACCAACTCTGAGAATCATGTAATATGACCATTAGAGGTGTAACTATAAATAGAGGTTCAATCATGGATCTATGATATTATTATTTTTACAACTCAACCCATTTATAGGTTACTCAACTGCAACATCCTTTTACATGTGCTTTGTAAATATTTATATAGAGTTTAAGTTTTAAGGATTCAAAGTAATGATTTTTAATTACTTAGAATATTTTTTTAATTTATGATTTAGATATGGTTCGATTGATCCCTTGCGATGATATGAGGGCTGTTTGATCTGGTCATTGTAATTAATGTATTCCTATGATAGGAAGATAGATCCTATTCAGATCTTTGTGATCGAGGGATTTATTCATGAAGAAATACAAACAATATAGTTTGGTTAAAGCTCAGGATACCTTAATTTAATGTTATTTAATTCCTTTAAACTGATGGTTAAATAATTATAATTTCATTATTAATTTTTCTTTTAATTTTAATTTAGATCTTTCAAAATTTATATTTTTCATGTATTTATAAGTAATTATTTTCACTATGCATTTTATAAGGAATGTTTACCATTATAAAATAATTTTATTCGGAATTTTTATTATATAAATTATTAGTTTTGGGAGTGAATCCAATTAACATTATGAAATCATAAATCATAGGTTCCATATTATATATGAATATAGTTTATGTTTTTTATATATAATTCTTCAAAACTACAATTCACCCCCTCTTGTATCCACTGTTATAATCATCGATCACATAAAAACCAAGTATTATAGGATTATGTGAGGTATTTGATGAAGTGATCGGGATAGTTCTTTTAAAAAACAATGGGTTTTAATGCTTGAAGGGGATAAGATTGGATATGACCTTTCATAAGTGAGTGAGAGTACACACATTGAATTTTTAAAAATGATAAAGTGTAACTATGGTTTTTTTCATTCCAAAAGTTTATAACATGTTTCATTATATAATATTATAGGTGATAGGTTATAAATATGGACATACAATGGGTGTTGGATAAGTTTCTTGGTCATTTTACCACTTAAATGTTTAGTTTATCAACCGGGTAAACCTGTTTTAACCATGACCGCAATAATTAATTTCTACAGTTTTGACTATTCATTGTGGTAAAAAATAATGTTTACCTACTTTGATAATATTAATTATACTTACTCCAAATATTTAATCTGTTTCACCAAATTCAATACATATAAGTTGTATAATTTAATTTAAAAATAAACTTGCACGCCTGATGAAAAAGTGGGTTTCCAATGAGAAAAGTTTCAAAACATTAAAACAAAATTATATAAAAATTCAGTATAATATATATTTCAATTAAATATAATGGTTTATAATAATATAATTCAACTAATTTTAATTTTAAAAACATTTAAACATAATATTTATCCTTATAAATTATTTAAATGAATATAATATTTTAAACAAAAACCAGTTTTTTTATTATTAATTAAAAAAAATTACTATTTTAAAAAATAAAAAAAATCACTCTAAGATAATTTTCACATGTTGTTTCTAAAAATAAATTTCATTTGGTCAAATATATTTTCTAAAAGTTTCAAAATTTAATTTTATTATTTTTTCACAATATGTAGTAAATGCATTTTTTTAGAAAATAGTTTTTTTCCCAAAAAAAAATACTTTACTAAAATTAAGTACATTTTTATTAAAATGTATTATTTATATAAAACTATTATACGTAATATTTAAAATGTGGTTATTCATATTTATATCTCCATGTTTAAGGTATTGGTCCTAAAAACCATGCTTATTAGTAATATAAATAGTATATTGGGGTTCATTAGAACTCTGTGATGCGTTATCACAAGAAATAAAAGAAATTAAATTTATTCGAAAAAATATATTTAACTAGAAAGTTAAAAACTTATTTTAGAAGTAGCTTACATCTAGTTAACTCCATTTCATCATAGGCTTTTGTTAACTATGTCATATCTTATAAGTTTATCAACTCCATCAACATTACCTAATGTACTAGAGTGTTTTAATAGACCCACACATCCTTGGTTTATAACGTAACCACACATAATTAGTTTATAATGGAACCAAATATCAAATAATAATAATCCATTAAAATTTACTCCAGAATATCGATAAAACTTTTATCATTATATTGAAGATTAACCCATTGAAAGAGAACGAGTTTAATAAATATTTCACCATCATAATCACAAAACATCCAAATAAATAATAAATATTTTAACATTTGATCCAATTTCTAGAGAGGAATAAGAAACAATGAAGGATATTGTTATAGATGAAAAATAACTTTACAATATCACCTAAACATTTATTAATTTAAATAACCTTTACATTGTGAAATCACTTATTTATAATATACTAAATTAAAAAAATAAGAATGAAAACATTTTCATTGTAAAGAACTGAAAAAATATCCTAATTCCAATTATTTATTTTTAAATTTATTATATTTGGGAATGTAGTTTTTGAGAAGTGTATATTAAATGAACTAAAGAATATTTAAGTATGATCAAATTGGGAGAACCACATGAATGATTTTAAAATGAGATGTTCCCTAGGATTGGTAGGATATTACAAGAATGTTGTTCAGGATTTTGTGAATTTAGTTTTCCCATTATCTCCATTGAAATTTACTGGTAGGAAATTTTTATAGAATGAGAATCAAAACATTTGATGTACTAAATTCCTAGATGATATTAACTCCTATAATGACTATAACTTATATGAGTAATGTTTATACACTTTATTGTGATTCCTTGTACATAGTTTTTCATTGTGTTCTCATTTAGATAGTTAAATTGATAAGGAATTATGTTATTATCTAATCCAACATGATAAAACTTTCATACGAATGCTCTTTGTTTAGAAATTGTCAAACATGCTCAAAGTGTTTGAGACATTTATTGTTATTTAAGACGTCTTTTTTTTATAAAAATACCAAAATTTTTAGATAAATATTTTCTAAAAAATATTTTCACCTTAGAAAAGGTACTGAGGAAAATACATGAAATAAAATTGTTTTTTATTCATCTTACACCTCTATTAAAGGTAATATGGTCCCTGATAGTTATATTATAAATTTTCCAATACAAAAGTGAAAGTGTATTAGGATGAATGAAATTATTGATTCTCCTTGTAAAATGTAATTTCAACATAAAAAATGAATAAAAAATATATTTTTATTGAGTAAGTAAGACATAACTTCATTTGGCGATCAAATTCATAAAGTTGATTTGTCAGACATTGAATAGTAAAATATAAGAGATATTTTAAATGGAAGGGAGAACATATGTAAATGGACTTAGCGTCATGATGGAAATATTTATTTCAAATAATGTAAAATTATTTATATTACCTTATGATAATATTTAATAAAAAATTATAGTCTCTCTAATTGGGTCCCACACAAAATTTATATGAAGATATATTATGGTTTTTAACATCAATCTTGGTTATTTGAGAGGTGTTATTGAATTTATGAATTTTTATCTTTTGGATTCACTTTTTTTAAAGTGAATTATGAGGTTGAAGAGATATCTACATTAATTAAGTATTATATTACCCATTTATTTAAGGATTATATTAATTTCACACCTCCAATTGAGCACCTGTAGCCTTTTCAGTTCTTTCAAGAACATTATGGTAATATATAGATTCATATCTAACAAAATAAAAGATGTTAAACCTTATAAATTTAATATTTACATCAAATAAAATGTTAAAATTCATTATTGAAAAAACATCAAGTGGTCATAATTGAGAAAATTTCATAATTGGATTGCAAATTATGTCAATGAGATGTTTCCAATACAAATATGGGGGTGAATCAATGTTGGTAAAATTTTAATCCAGTTTCAATTTTACCCCTTTTAACCTATCCACTTTTTTAATGGATTTCCCTCATCATTTACCTCCCCTTTGGTTAGTATTCATGATGATGTATATATGGAAATATCAATTAAAACCATCTAGGCCTATTGATTCGGTTACATTCTCCAAAGATGACTAAAAACCCAGTGTTTGGTGTTTATTACCCCCCACCCCACAAAGAGATTCATATTTCTTATAAAAATAATTTTAGGAAAGGGTGTATACAGGGAACATTAGAAACATGGTCACAAAATAGTTTCATAGAATGTTTCAAATTTCTTGTTTAAATACCAGAGTAGGCTTGTAGCACCTTGTAGTTGAGTAACAAAATATGCTAGTGAATATATTTGAAAAATATGATAATAATCCTTAAATATAAGTGACCTCTAATACTACCTCATTTAACTTAACATCTTACAATATCATAATATTTTATGTTAAGATGAATCACTTTATTATTCATCCTATATGAATGCCTGAGAGAACCGATACACCCAATTTTTTTTATTTTTCTTTGACCAACATGCATTAGATTTATTTACACAATATTTGATATGACATTTATTAGATACACAATATCTTTAATAGGTCTTATTATCACGTTCTTCATTCTCACAACTTATTTTTATTTTTCCATACATTTTAAAAAACCATGTGAAATATAATTTCATCAATTATTAGAACTTACACTATTACAATGTCTAATTATATTGACATGATATCATATCTTCCACATGATTTAGGAAATATCAAGGTCATTTATTCTCATTTATCATGAATTTATATAATTATAATGATATGAAAATGTATAGTGAAACTACTGAAAATTTGGATCCTCATGATTTGACCGAAAGTCCTCCACATCTTCCTCCTGTAGAACTACTTGAATAATATAAAATAGAATCAGGAGAATACAAATGATGTGATATTGGTAAAGAACCAATCATAATTTATTACCAATTATTAGAATATTTATTCTAATATTTTTAAAAATATTCATGACTTGAGAAACATTGTAATTTAACAAGACTCATATGATCCATTGATCCAAATAACTGAAACAATTTATCGAATCACTCATACACATGGTTCAAATGACATATACATAGAAGAAATAACTCATAATTAGTATGTGAAATGAATAAAATTATTTTAGGGAAATAAATCATATTTATATGTAAAAACATATATAAAGTTCCTTATATGACTCAAAGATGGATATATTTATGTGAAGATCTTGTTATACCAGTGATTCTTATGTGAGTACCCTTATGTAGATTCAATCCTTTTCATATCCAGTTACATTTATCTATAACTTCTAATTATTCTCAAATTATTGGTTCTTCATAACCATATGAGGACTTCTATCAACCTTATGAAGGGATTACGTCAACCAAAAGACAAACTATCTCAACATTATTAATGACTTTCTTAAACCTTATAATGTTTTCTAAGAAATTTCCAAAACATATTAGGGTGGTTGTCTCAATATTACAATGGTGGTTGTTTCAATCTTTATAATATAGTGTATCAACATTATCAATACATGTACCAACATTATGAACTATATAATTTTTAATGACCTTCCCCATTGTATTTATATCTCTCCCTCTTTCTTTAAAATTCATATTATCAGTCATTACATCTAATTACATCTCATCATTACTTAAATTCATCCCAATACATCAAAATAAATAATAAATAGGCGATTAATGGTTGATATTATGTTGAAGTTAACAACAAAAATATTTTCATGAAACGGATGATCATTATCTCAAATGATCATACACCCATTAAACTAGCATTTAACTCTTACAACATCCTTATAAATCTAGTATTCTTGTAGTTTATAAGGCCCATACATAATTAATAGTTGTATTTTACAAGAGGGATCGTTAAAAAATAATCATTAGTAATTCTATGTTCAACCAGTTTCATCTTCATGTGATATTGGATTTCTGATAATCATAAGGATGTATCACCATTAACGTGCTTAAACTAAATAGACATTTTAAATCCAAGATACTTGTTTATCATTTTCTAAAGTAATAATTATAATGAGTCATAACTTTACTTATCTATTACAATATGTGACTGAATCTGATTAAATCTCAAGGAATCAATTCCATTTGATTTCCTTTGTCCCATAACCAAGTAATGATGGTATCACCTTTCATTACTTTAAAACCTCATATAATTTTCACAAGTCATCACACATGACAAGGAATTTCATTGGTTATTTATTATTCCCTATATACTTGGTAACTCAATATTATTTCAAAGAACATATTCATCACATATTGAAATCATGTACATTGATACTTTATTCATGGAAAATAAAAAAAAATTGGATTTGAGTTAAATAGACCCCCTTAGTATTTATTGACAATAGAAAGGCTTGAAAATGGTATATCAATATGTTCTTTATTTTTATGATCTCTAATTTTTCTATTTCATTTCATTCATTTTATTCTTTCCTCTTATTAAAAATGAATAAAATATGTATGGGATTGGAAGGTAACAATTCATTGTAGGTATTGTTCCATAAAATATTTCACTCTAAGTCAATTTGATCCATACTCAGGGAAGAAAACATGAAAATAAAATATTTTTAACAATGTTTTCCATTAATTAACTAGAATATGATGCCAACTTCTAAAAATTACCATAGTTCCTTAATTTTTATTACAAATGTGCTTAGGTTGAAACTAAAGGATCCTAATTGATAAGATTATTTTCCTTGGCATAAAAATATGAGTTCTTATACTCAACTTAAAGAACATTCCAATAACATTCATTTACATGTATCAGGTTTTACAAATCTTCTATGAGATATTATAAATTTATGGTTTTAATGTCACTGAAAAATCAATTCCCCCCAAATTTAAAGATTAATTCTTAAAAAATAAGGGAGAGAGAATATACATACTCACATAATTTATTTATTTTTTAGGAACCTTAGAGAAATAAAATATTTTTATGGAATAAATATGACTGGATTCTTCTCAATATTAACACCCCTCAAGATATTATCACTATATTCAGTTCATTTCGAGAGAACTTTTATTTATATTTTATTAAGAGAACCAATTTTTGAATGATTCTATAATAGAGAATTCATTAGATATAAAATAATTATTCGTAATTACCTCTCTTCATTACACTACCAATTTTTTCCATCTCACAATTTTTCATTAGTTTTCTCCTTGAGGAATATGAATACATAAATAAATAGCATGATATCACACTTGAAAATAAATAACTTTTTTCACATGTTCCCAATATTCATAAGTGAACTTTTTAGATGATTAATAAAATGTCGATATGTCTCTATGAACATGAATTCAAATATATATTTTCATATATTATATGTTTATAAAGATATATCTACACTAGTGGGGAGTTGTTTCTTAATTATAAGAATCCATATAAGGTTATCATACCTAGAGAACCCTTAAGATCATATGATAATCTTATCACTGTCACCTAATTCCATACAACACATCATGTTCCACTAATCGAGTAATTAAAATCTCATTTTTATGCTAATCTATATTACCTTCTCCCTCAAACCTCTATTCAAAAAGTCTTCATTAGCTCAATATCCTGAATTCCTGAGGTATGATGATATTTGTCCTCTTATATATAATAAACCACCATCATGTACATAGATTGACATCCCAAGGTATAATGATATCCATCATCCAATAATCTTGACACACCATACTAAAATATAAATGGTGGGCCTCAACCCCCAACCAATAGTCTCAAACACCATCTCTCTTGGATTCCTACGGTGAGAACCCACTCTATAACTAATGGTCAACACCATCCCCTAATTCACTGAAACTATGAAACGCTACACCCACAATTAGTGATCAATAAAACCCCAATTGATTCATATCTATGTATACAAGACTGAAACATCAACATTGGCCCACAATGATGATCACAAATCACCAAAATTTTCTAGACATGGTATCCAAAAACCTCATTTGCACATGTAAACCTCATCGCACATCTACTATTTGGTCATCACCATCAACCTCATCACTATTATCTCATCTCCTCAATCTCAATGGCCAACATCATACCATATATCATGGGAATATCCTTCAACATAAAAAACCCCATTTTCTTAGTCATTGCGATCAATATCACCTCAATACCTTTGTCCATACCAATTAGGTTCCAACTTAAATCATTAATTGGTATAAAATTTTAATTAATTTAAATAATTTAAATAATTGGTATAACCTTCACAACCAACCACAAACCCCATACCCACATTATCATATTTTAGAGAATAAATGGCATGACCATTGGAATCTATGAACATCAACTAAATGATATAATCAAAAGAATTAATTTATTAATGGTTTCATATAAACAACCCACAAATTTTTATTTAGGTAAACATTCTAAAACACCTGTATATTTTAGGATAAATCTCGGAACCACATTCCTTATATTCATAGGTGCTCACTCATTGAATATCAACCTTTAATTTGAGTTGTATCAAAATAAATATGAATTTTAGACAGACTCTTTGAAAATAGGGAAAATAAACACACATTAAAATATAACTAAAAATAGGAAAATAATATAAGAAAGTAAGAAAGTGAAATCAAGGTCTTACAATTATACTAACAACTAACCTGATAGAATTTAAATCTGATTTTGGATTGAAGATATAGGCCAAAATCAAGGTGATAGAAATGGGAGATGCTTCCCATGTTGATCATCAGACCGAGGAGATAATAAGGGAGACAGGAAAAAATAGGGTGGGTTAGTTTAGTAATTTAAAAATATTTAAATTGGTGCATGGTTATACCACAATTTTTGGATAAACATGTTCCAAAAATGCTCACTAACTATCCAATGGGATCACCCCTTGCATGGATAAGTGCACATTTACCAAAATATAAGAAAACCAAGCAGATCACCTCCATTAAAAACATCAGACATTCTATAAAACCATGCGCCCCAACTCACAAATCTTGAAAAACATATATTCTAGAATAGAAAGGGGTCACACAGTTCCCCCTTGAGGGATGCATGGTTTATTCAAACCATGCTTCTCTTCCTAAACTTTTTGAAAAATGAGATTTCAGGGCCCGACACTCCCAAAACATATATGATCTTCCAAGGCACTCACTAGGATTTTAACCCAACATTGAAAAAATGCACTAATATATTTTAATCCTAGAAATTTTTTAGGAAATCCTAATTTAATTTTTTTCCATCCACCAAACATAATATTCAAATTTACCTGGAGAAGATTCCTATTCCAAAAACCCAAGACAATACAGTTTCCCCAACTTAAAATATCTTATCCTTGAGACATGATGTTTTACATCCACATAGTACTAAATATACCCATCTAATAAGCATTACCCCAGTCTACCCCAATTACCCAGTCATAGGATAATTCCATGTGTGGTGCTCCCCACCTTATTAATTACTTACTTGATCATTTCAAAACCCAAAATTCATCACTCTAATGGTTCCTCCAACCATCCTTAGATGTGCACATCTATTTCTTCCCTCCAAATGGGAATAATAAAAATTAAAAATGAAGAAATAATTTAATATGGGTATTATTTTCTCCACAAAATAAAATAAATAAGAATATTCCCATGATCACACAAATTATGTGAACCCTCAGGAGATATGTGGTCACATGAAAAACAAGAGGTCATGCAGGTGGCTTAGCGAAACACATATCGTTTGTAAAATCCCATGAATCCCTATTTGAAATGTTCCTATACTCTCATGAAGGCACCTCAAAAAATAACTGATCACGTTGTGGCACCTTGATAATCTCCCTTAGGGTGTGTGGCATTTCATCCAGTGGATACCTGATAAACAATCCAAAAACCCTTTGAAAATGGGAGAAAATATCCAAAATTTGGGAGCCTTTTGTGGTCATAAAACTCTCATGATGCATCAATGATGGGTAGGATGATTTTACTTTACAATATTAAAAAAAACATGATACCCCATCCATTTTAAAATATGATATGAAAATAACTAGGGGGAAGATGGAAGCCTATTGTGGTTGCAAAACATCTTGTAATGTTCCCTAGGCGGTTCACAATATAGCACAAGACCACTACTGACATGTCTGTAATATCCCATGAAATCATACTAGCTTGTCTTACTCATCCCACGAAGGGTATCAGTTATGTATTAATGAACTCACATTCCCCCCTTTTCACCATATGTACAAATAGATTGAATTGTCCATGAAATGCTAATGCATCTTCATAGGACCTTTTTTGCTCACACAACGCATCCCCAAGAGGTAAAGTGATTTTCTTCGATAGAATTCATACAACCTCATGAGATACCCATTATTTGTAAAATTCAAAAAATTAAATAATGATGGAGAAGGTGGGATCCTCTCATGGTCATAAAATTCATGCAATGTGACAAGGTTGTCTGCAACACATTCTCAGAAAACCCCTGGAAAAGTGACCATGATCTCACAAAGGAACATAGATGTGTCGATATGACAATACGAAAGTCCCTCTTGGTGTATGAATTATTAAACAACAACCCTTCAGTTGGAAATAGAAAAATATAAGATTTTGGTATGGTCTCGTGGTCACAGAAAATCATGCGATGCCCCCAAATAAATTATCAAAGACACATGACACTGAATCCCTCCACCAAATCCTGCCTGGATATTCATGGTATGCACTATAAAAATTGGGGAATAGTTGGGGTGGAAAGGAAAAAAAATCCCCCAACCCACCCTCAAACAAGGTTGTATTTTTTACATCAAGATGAACCTGTGTATCCAAGAACCAGAGTTGATTTATGGAGTAGCTGATCTCACGACCGGAAAAGCTTCACGTGAGGTATGGTTTGGGGAGAACCCAAAGCAATCATGTTTCATGAGTAATCACTTCATGTGATCACTATAGATTGCATGAAGGACTTATAACAGCCCACAAGAAGAATATCCCACATATCTAATAGATCACGCGAGATGTAAAAAAAGTTAATACTGAATAAATATAAGACACTCAAAGGAAAATGTTGGAACAAAGACTAAGGGATGAGATAATTTAGAATTGAACAAATATGATAGCAATCATGTGCTTCATGTGAATCACCCAGGACATGAAATAACACCAGGGCATGTCACCAGGATCTCACAATGCTTTTTTTGGAATACAATTTGGATCATTGGATGTCCTATGGACATTTTAAAACAAATCACTTGGTTTCCCAATGGCATGATACCCCAGTCTTGTGAAGTCCCCTAGGATCACTATCCTAGACTTATGGTGTCCTTTAGATGTATCTCATTACTCTTATGGTGTCACTAGTACAAGTCATTCAACTCTTACGGTAGTACTTGTGCATGTCAACTAACTCTCACGGTGCCCTATAGGCACTTCAGCTAGATCTCACAAAGTCCTCCAAACATGTCATCACAGATCATGCATTACCTTTTAGTCATGTCACATTTACTATCACAATTCCCACCATTAATTTAATCCATCTTATGGGATGACTCCAGGGATTTTCTATCAGATCATGTGATTCCCTCTACGTATGTCATCCTGGATCAGGCGATGGATTCCAGGTTCATTTGACTAAGTCTTGTCATGTCCTATGGACAAGTCAGACATGATCATGCATCAACCTTTGAACATTCCCCTAGTTTATGTAGATTCCCTATTACAAATCAACTAGATCACATAATTCTATTTGAACATGTTTGAAATACACATTTTGAAATGTTAAGTAGATAATGAAGGCACTTCGAGTGGAAAATCAATGGATGTCAGTCAGAAAATAATGCAAGTTCAAAACTGAATCCCTAGAGTTGATAACTTTGTTCATCATTAGTGTGTAAGCCCTAAATATAAGGGATACTCTATCGTGTAAGCCCCAAACAAAAGAACTATAATAATTATAATTGTTTCTATAACCAGGATATGCAGGATGCCACTTTGAGGACTGAGATCAGTATTAACAACCCAAGGATTATCCCAACACGTAAGTCCCACATCCATATGTAGTGAGAGTAATTAATTTTTATCCCTTTTTTCTCAAACTGATCATGGTTCACGTGGGCTCCGGCAGTCGAAATGGTTATAACACATGAACCATAAACCTCTAAAATTGGAAGTGAAATGTCACAGTGTAATCCCTAATCAGTAGCATATTATGATATTTCCCTACCATAAGGGTAACCTTAATGGGTAAGCCCCAATAAACGGAACTATGATGACCTTAATTCCTACTATAACCAGGATATAAAGGATTCCTCCATGAGACCCATGCTCTATATTAAAACTCCCATGGGATATCCTACATCATAAGACACATATACATATGTACTGAGGATGATCACTTGCAAACCTTGTTTCTCACACTATGCATAGCTCATTTGGGATTAGGGTGTCGCAATGGACACATCGTTGGTATCATGAATCTCCACCATCCGGATAAACCTCAATGTGTAAGCTACAATGAGTAGAATGATATAATTTCATACATATAAGGGAATCCACCTTGGGGCCAGTTCTAAGGGTGTAAAGGAACTGTGATATCTCTTATTCCTATAAAAACTAGGATGTGTATGATTCCTTCCTAAGGCCTGACCACAAATTTTCATCCATTTAGCTATAAGTTCCCTCATGTATCTCACATTTTAAGCATTAAGACTCGATCATTCATATGGGTGAGCATTCTTCGTCATATACAAGCCGAATGAGGAACCAAATGAACTATGATAACTATGATTCATATTATAATCAATATACATTGGGCGTCTCCTTGACGATCGATCACAAACATCTATTGCCTTTTTCACACATATTTCATTTCTTCATGACCCTAAAATTAATAGTTTTTAATTATGAAATATGTTTGGATTACTCCAATATAACAAGATATGTAGGACTCATCTTAATGCCTCAAAAATCTCCTCATAATATTAATAGCCTCCCTAAGTGGCATCATATTTTGAAGTGCACAATTATACAACTTTAACATAAATCCAATTATTCATTAATGGGAAATGGATGAAGAAAATCAGATACATATAGATGGATTCAATGAAGATATTCCCCTTACTTTTGTACAAAAAAGAGACTTAACCTCCAATCATTTTTATGTCAATTGTTCCCATATTGAGATTATGAAGAGATTATCAAACATATCATAAATCTATAAGAGTTTCTAGGAGTAGGAAACCATTCCCCCCAAAAGGGAATGATGAGCCTGACCTCCCATCCTCTCAACATATGCAAGTCATTAAGAATCATTGGGTTTGAACCCCCTATTGGTCACCTATCATTGGAAATAGGTTTTGTACCTAGATATGTATAAGGTAAACATTGAAAGATTCTCTTAAGAAAAAATTGGTGACATGATGTTAGTGATTGTGCTAGAATTAAACCCTCAAAATCAACCATCAAACTGAACCAAATGTACCTCAATAGGGGTCTTCGGTCTCATATTAATCATCGAAATAGAAATGGTGAACCTGATGTTAATCTCTCAAATAAAAAAATGATTGGGTTATCATCTTTCAGGACATTTTTTTCACACTATACACAAAAAAAATGGTGAGACCTATGTGAATCTCTCAAATAAGAAAATGATTAGGTTATCATCCATCGAGACATTTTTTAAACATTATACAAAAAAAGAAATGCCGAACTTGAGGTGAATATATCAAATAATAAAATGATCGGTTAATGATCTGTCCAACCACTTCATTATTATATTAAATGAAGATGGTAATCGAAACATGAGTCTTACAACTGATCCTCTCTAACCGAGGTTATGTGAAATAAGTCCATCCACACATTGAAATGAAATTTTGAGAATAATCTCTGGATTAGGAGAAAAGAGAATATTATGTTAACTATAAATATTTGATTGATCACATCACGCTTCTAATTTTTTACAAATTAGTAACCTTGTTACTCATTATCTATATGACCAAAGATAATTATATCATCAACATCATCCTGATATGAGATACTATCTTCAACATTCAATGACTATTATATTAAATCATCTATGGTTGAAACCCCCATGGGTCATAAAATGATATCACCTACATGAAAACTTCTACTTCATGCGGTGAACACTGTGGTTTGTGAAAACCATTAATGTGGTACACTCCTGACACTCAAAGATTCCTATAAGGGTCTCTATGTATAGAAACCAAAATGTTTTCATCATACAGGGAAAGCTATAGCTAAGTTAGCAGAACTTGTTTCTAAATCCATAATCTTCAAGAGATTATTCCTAGAGCCAGACAACCACCACCTATAGTCTCCGATGAAGGTGTACTAGGGAGTGAAATACGAATCTCTTTGAATTCAGGGGATGCTGAGAAGGGATTGTGTCATCCAC
This sequence comes from Viscum album, assembly GCA_963277665.1. Taxonomy (NCBI): domain Eukaryota; kingdom Viridiplantae; phylum Streptophyta; class Magnoliopsida; order Santalales; family Viscaceae; genus Viscum; species Viscum album. The sequence continues at coordinate 1,974,092,912 of OY728151.1, forward strand.
CTCCACTAGCACTATTCGACCAACAACCACCAGTCACCTGATGAGGGTACCACCTGACACACTTCCACCCTTGATTCCCATGAATGACAAACAAGAAAGACACGTCAGGAGAGAAATGTAATGGATAACCATCACTGGTCTAATATCTTGACTCTTACTAATAATATCTTAGAGCATATTTCACTAGTAACCAGCAAGAACACTCATATCCCTTCCCACATAGAACATGTAGTTGGGTATATTCCCATAGTATGCATAGGGGATGCACATATACCTACCCACACACATGAATCTGGTCAACACATTTCTAATAAACAAGGAATAAAGAAGTGGGCTCTTATCCGTGCTTTAATCGAATGTATCTACCAATATTTAATGGGGATGAAAAATGTGCTGGCATATATCCCTATTCACACTTTTCTAAAGTGACAATATGTAACAACCCAAGCATCCACGATACGCTTCTCTTTGAATAATATAGTAGCCTGTATTGTAAGCAACTTCGAGTTCTAATACACCATAACCAATCAAACTAGCTGTTATAAATAGTAATACTGACTTTTTAAAATTTTATAAATTTTATCTTTCAAATTGGACTTCAATTTTGGTTTCGTAATATCAAAATTATCTTAGGGTGAATTTTTTGTATTTTTCTAAAAGCTTTCAATTTTTGATGAATAGTAAAAACATTAAGTTATTGTTTAAAACTGAATTTTTATTTAAATAATTAATTATTTTATTTAAATTTATTTTAGGCAAAAATAGATACATAATACCTATATAAGTTCAATTTAATTCATTGGAATTAGATTATAATAGTTTTAGATATGTAAAAATTTTATTGAACTTTTCACCGTCTTTTACCGACCTCGTAGGAGAATTTGCAAATTCACATTAAACTTCATTTCATTGCTTCTATCAATGGAATTCTAAAAATCTAAGATACACGGTTGATATTATTAATTAAAATGTGGTTCAATAAGATGAAAATAATTTTTGGTGAATAGTAACTTTTTACTTTTATTTACCACGGTTAAAAGTAAATAGGCTAATTAAGGGTAAAAATGATATTATTATTACCCTAACACATGTCATAATTCTATTGGATAAGTATAAATAAACCAAAAAAACCTTAGGAATAAAATATTAACATTTTTTTTCTACTTGGATTAGATTAGGACATTTATTATTATTGAATTCAAAGAAGAGTTAAAAGAGTTAAAATCAATGTTTAATAATTAAGACATTTTTAATATAGGGTTAAACATAAGATATATTTGACTATAAATATTAATTAGAAATATAAAAAGATTTCCTACTTAATGGTATTTTATTTATAATTTTTATACATTAAATAAGTTAATTTATTTATGGCACAATGGTGATGAAGTAATTACCGTATTAATGATATATTAAAATAATTGATATTTTAAATACCAAAATAAATTTAATTGGAGACTTTTAATGAATTAAACTAATTCTATAGGTTACTATGACATGTTATTATTGATTAAAAGAATTTTCTTTGAAGTAATAATGCTGTTATCAATTTAGAAAAAGCAAAATACCAAATAGTGTCAAAATTGACATAAAAGCATTTTTAAAACAAATATTATATTATTAATTGATATTCTATTCCTAAAAATATAAGGTTTAGAAAAATGAATTATATAAGGTTATATATATTAATAATGAACCACTTGGAGTTCTCATGGAAGTATATAGTATGTTTATTAACCATATAATATAAAAATACAAAGAGACATGGTAAATGTCAAACAAATTAACTAAGAGTTAAATTTAAAAGATAAAGATAATATAGTGACCCAAACCTGTCTAAAACAAATTTTTTGAGTGTTTTTATACCCATCCTCACCTTATTCTTTAAATAATCCATTTTGGAGCCATTATAAACCGAAAATGAATTTATTATAATATAATATTTTTAGCTTTTCCTAAGGTGCCCCTCACCACTCTTATAAAAGGGAACTCCCCTTCTCTCAAATTCACACCATAAAATCCATTTGGTTAGGCAACCTTTTCCCAAATACACTCTCAACTATCCTAACTTCATACTAGAGGCCTTACTTTTGTCATAAATCCAACCTACAGAGCCCTTTTGATCAAATCCAAAGGAAGAACCTTGAGAAGAGGTAAATATTTCATCACCTCTTTCAAGTTCCTCTCTTCATCCACTTCCTTTTTATTTGTTGTTTCCATTATAAAATAATAAATCCATTATATTCTATATAATTTGATGTTATTATAAATATGGTACAACCAAATTTATTATTCTATCCATCCTTTGAATGACATGTCACCATACGGGCGTACGTACGACTTATCGTTTCCACGTCGTAGTGTAATTGTTATTCAATAAATTATTATGTGGATGGGTATAATAATGATGTTTAATTTATATAAATTAGAAATATAACATGATAATTATTTTTTATATATGATATACCATCCAATTATATATTATTTTAATATCAAAAGAATGATATTGTCGCTCGTGCGTACGTACGGATTACCGTATCCACGAACACGATGAGATTCATTCCCCATCGTATCCATTCAAGAATAATTTTAATTTTATGATTAAAAATAATGTTTAAGGACTTGATATAATTATGGATATGAATAATATACAACCTATCTATAACAAACATGGCTTATGTAATAAAACATATAAAAGAAAAAGAGTAAGTGAACACCCAAAACAACGATAAAACTAAAATATTATTAACAAAGCAATATTAGAATATCAAACATGATATCATATTTATGTATATGATTCTGGTATAAGTTAATCACAATTATTTAACTATTATACAGGAGGATAACCTACCCTCGACCAAGGAAAATTACAAGGTAAGGGTTTATTTCACAATCTCTTCCTTATTTGAGGTTGTTTATACATAATTATCTACTGGGACCTCTTTATCATTCACATCCATGTTTCTTAAAAATGTATTTAGAAACATTCTAAATATTTTATAGAATATGGTTTAAATTCATTTATACCCTTTTTTTACTTTTTATAATACTTTTATAAAGGAATATTTCTGTCTTTTCTGCAAACAAGGTCCTTTTTAACCATTTCGACAAAATTAAGGTAAGAATGCCTTTTTTTAACTTATACGGTGGGTGAGGCTATTTTCCACCATTATAAAATCGTCGAAGCTTCCCTTAAAAGCTTATATAAATATTTTCAAATTAAATGTTTTCTTTTATAATTATGTGATTTTTAAATGATTTAAAAAAAGCGATATTTCTCTCAAATAGTTTTGATTTCATCTATGTCAACATATTTTGATGGATTTTAAGATTATTTGATGTTGATTTATGGTGATACAAAACTTCCATATTGTATTGAAGGATTTGTGATATGTTTGACTATGGATGTTTTAATTTTTATACCATTCATGGTTTATGGAGAAAGTATTTACATTTTATATGCTAGTTTTAAAACGAATGTTTATGTTATGCTTAAACCCGTTTATATGAGGAATGAATTGTACTTAGTAACTGATGGGTGGAGCCTTCTATATATCCTCAATGCATCAGTAGGTCTCATGGGGAAAACTAGTGTCTTGGCACAAGGCCTTGACAAAATCTTATTTGTAGTCATGGAACAAGGCCTTGACTATGTGGTTATGAAAGTTTTGCATTATGCATTCCATCATTATGAAAGTGGTTATTGATATTTAATGTGATTATTACACTAGTAGATTATCCATGTGAAAAAGTAAATGGAATTATTTCATTTCATTTTTTCTATATTATTCTTAAGTTCAATGTTTTTTAGTCTAATACATTGCCTTAAATGTTTATGATTATTTAGGAAAATTTCCGCTTTATTGTTATCCGTAATGACCATCTGAACTCACCCCTTTCTATGTTTTATTTTTTCCAGAATGAGAAGAAGTATATTATGAATGAATTTTAGGGATAGTATATGGGATCTAAGTGTTGTCTATGGAAGCAATGTTGTTGTAGTTTTTCTATTTTATGATGTAATGTAAACCTTATGAATGTATCTAGTGTTTCCAAGGCTTCTAAACTAATCGGTCTTTCGTGACTTGATATTTTGTGATCAGGACAATGTTATGTAATAATGCACTGAATATGGGTAACTGGGGCTGGGGAATTACAATTGGTATCCAAAGATGTTGAGTACAAACTTTGGAAACTAGATTTAGATAAACTTTGATTAGAGAACATAGCCCTAAGATAGATTTTGAAAATTAGTGTAGAAGAACTTCCTATAATTTTGGTATTGAAGATATTTTTTGAGGTTTCCAAGAAATACATCCCTGTCTAGATACGAGTAGGTAGAGGCGGCTCTGGCATAGATGTACCTGGGGGTAAAACCCGAAAACACCTCTTTGAGCTAGACTCGAACAGGAACTGGTCCACGACAACGTGCCTTTCTACACTCTTGGTTACGACACTCCTGGGGGATATGCTTAGGATAATTCTCATTTTCTTTACAAACCATTATGAAGGGTTTATGATTTTATATTTCCTCAAAGAAAACATTTTTTATGATTATGGATTATATCCATAAACTGTTCAATTTATGTTATTTGTTTTACAAGTTTGGAATTGTGTATTTCGATTCATAAACTAATCTAGTGTTTTCCATTGTTTAGAAATAGAACCTAGTGGAAGGAATCAAAGCCATATCAATGCACACACTCCATGTAGGTATTTCACTCCTACTCAAGATAATTATAGTGGAGATGGTGATGCAATTGGTGCTGATAAGCTAATCACCATACTGGGACAACTCACTCAGGTTATGAATAATAACCTTACCCGTAAGGATCACCCTGAACCGCAGCGTGGAGGATCAATGTTAGATCTCTTCATGAGGAAAAAACCACTAATATTAAATAGGGGTACAAATACACTAGTAGCCAAGCAATGCATAAATTTCTTAGAGAAAATATTCCACACCTTGGAGAGTAGCGAAAGGGAAAAAGTTGTCATGGCAGTTTACCACCTCACTGGAGATGATGATCAATGGTGGTCATTGATTCAAAAAACAAAGGAAGATGATGAAGTATCAAATATGTAATGGAGGGAGTTTAAAGAAATTTTCTTAGAAAAATACTTTCCTCGTGACCATCGAGCGGATATGGAAAGGAAATTTCTGAGTCTGAGGAAAAAGGAGGATGAGAATGTCACAAAGTATGAAGCTAACTATAAAAGGTTAGCGAGGCATGATGCAGATTATATACATAACCTAATAAGTAAGATTGATCATTTCATTGATGGGTTAAAACCATTTCTCCATCGAGCATTAGTCTCACAATCCTTCTCATCGTACGAAGATATCGTCTCATGTGATATCAAGACAGAAAAATAATTCTCTAAGTTTTACGACTTTAAAGAAAAGTAAGAGAAGAAGAGATCAGCTGAACATTATGGAAATTGAAATAAGGGGAAGAAGGGAAAATTTGAATATCCATCCTATAGTAAATGTGGGAAGAAACACCCTGGTACTTTCCTGAAGCGAATGAGATTCTGTTACAAGTGTGGTGAAAAAGGCCCCCAAGCTCGTGATTGCAAGGGGATGAAAAAAGACACCGATGTTCAATGCTACAATTATAGGGATATGTGACAATATATAAATAAATTTTCTAAGCATCGAGGATACTTACCTCAGAAAAGGCCAAGGGATCAAGGCCCAGATTATGCGATCACTACTGCTGAGGTTGAAGCTCTAAAAGACATGGTGGCATGTAATATAATGGTTTCCTCAAGTTTAGACAATGCTTTATTTGATTCTGGATTGTCACTTTGTTTCATATCTTCCCAGTTTTCTATGATAATTTGATATTTTCAATTTTATTTAACAAGGGAGTTTTTAGTAAAATCTCCTAAGGGAAATATCATTGCAATAATGTTTTGTGAATCAGTTCCCATTAAGGCAAATAAACATTATTTTTCTGTTGATCTCATCATCATACCCATGATGTAATTTGATATAATCCTCGGTATGGATTGGATTTCGGACCATGATGAGAAAATTTATTGTAAGAAGAAGGAGGTTACAATTTTTGATGATGATGATAAAGAACACCTTGTCTTTAGAGCAGAATCTTCACCACCTGATTCTTATCTAGATCCACCCCCAGTAGATCAACTAAATTAAATTATTGGGGAGGAAGAGAATGAAATAACTGTGGGTGTGGAAAGGAATGTTCAAACAGAGGATGTTCCTATTGTTAAAGAATATGTTGATGTGTTTCTAAAAAATTTACATGGACATCCTCCAGAACAAAAAATTGAGTTTTCCATTGACTTAATTTCTGGTTCAAGGCCCATATCGAAGACCCCTTATATAATGGCCCCTGTGGAATTAGTGGAACTAAATAAACAACTAGATTAATGTAGTAATGAGGGATTTATTCTCCCTAGTGTTTCTCCATGGGGAGCCCCTGTCCTTTTTGTTAAAAAGAAAGATGAATCTATGAGGTTGTGCATTGACTACAGCGAGATCAATGCTATAACAATAAAGAACATGTATCCCCTACCTCGCATTGATGATTTATTCAACCAACTCCAAGGAGCTTAATACTTTTCAAAGAATGACATTCGATCTGGATACCATCAGTTGTGTGTGAAGAAGGAAGTCATTCCAAAGGTAGCATTTTAAACCAGGTACGGCCATTACGAGTTTATATTAATGCCATTTGGATTGAATAATGCAACCTATGTCATCATGGATCTAATGAACAGAGTTTTCACATAATATCTCGATGAATTTTTAATGGTATTTATTGATGATATCTTGGTATACTCCAAAATCTATGAAGACCATCAAAATTACTTGTGCATTGTCCTGAAGTCTCTTAGAAGACATGAATTATATGAGAAGCTTAGAAAGTGTGAATTATGGAATCAAGAGATTTATTTTCATGGCCATATTGTCTCTGAGGATAGAATCTACGTTGATCCTTAAAAGTCCGAGGTAATCTATGAATGTTGAGAACCGAAAAGTATAACTGAGGTACACAGTTTTATTGGTTTAGCAGTTTATTTTCGATGTTTCGTCTAGAATTTTGCTCGAATGGCTAACCAATTAACCAAGATCACACGTAAAAGAGTTAAATTTGTTTGAAAAAAAGAGCGTGAATAATTTTTTGAAGAACTGAAGAAAATATTATTCAATGCTCCTATATTAACTCTACCATCATGGAATGACGGGTTTTTTTATTTATAGTGATGCATCGAAGAAAGGACTTGGTTGTGTTCTTATTCAGAAGGATAGGGTTATTGCCTATGAATCACGACAGCTAAAAATTCTTGAGAAAAAATATCCTACTCATGATTTTGAGTTAGCAGCTGTAATTCTTGCTTTGAAGATTTGGAGACACTATATCTATGGTGAAAAATGTGAGATTTATACCGATCACAAGAGTTTGAAGTACATTTTCTCATAGAAAAAACCCAACATGAGGCAAAGGAGATGGCATGAACTAGTCAAGGATTATGATTGCACTATACACTACCACCCGGGGAAGGCAAATAAGGTGGTAGATTCTTTGATTAGAAAGGATCATGGAGTTTTTAACATGATGAGAGTTTAAAAGGATCCTATATACATGGATCTAGTAATGATGGAAATGAGAATAACCATGGAAGATGAAACATCTATGATTTTTCAAAGGGTTTCCAAACCATCTTTACTAGAAAGGATAAAGAGTTCTCAGATAGGTGATGAAGAGTTTCAAAAGAATATTAAATATGTGAATAATGGGAGATTGAGTGACTTTGTATATAAAGATGTGATTTTGAAATTTGGGAAGAGACTTTGTGTTCTTGATATACCTGATCTAAAAAGGGAATTGTTGGATGATGCTCATAGTTCCAATTTCTCTATACACCCTAGGAGTACCAAAATGTATAGAGATTTGAAGGAACATTATTGGTGGGACAACATAAAGAGAGTTATTTCTGATTTTGTGTCAAGATATATAGTTAGTCGACAAGTTAAAGCTGGAAGGAAACAACATGGAGGACTCAGGAAACCTCTTCCCATACATGAGTAGAAATGGGATAATATTACGATGGACTTTGTCATTGGACTAACTAGGACTCCTAGAAGGAATGATGAAATATAGTTCATTGTTGATCATCTTACCAAGTTAGCACATTTTCTTTCTATATGGAAAGATTTACCACATGAACGTTTAGCCAGACTATATATTAATGATGTTGTAAGACTTTATGGAGTACCACTATCTATTGTTTCTAATCGTGATCCACATTTTACATCATGTTTTTGGAAAAGTCTTCAGAAATCCCTGGATACTGAATTTTCTTTAAGCACTGCCTACCACCCCCAAACTGATGGACAATCAGAGCAGACTATTCAAAAGTTTGAAGACATGTTGAGATCATGATCACTTGACATTCATGGTATGTGGGATCAATATTTACCTCAGGTAGAATTTTCCTATAAAAATATCTTCCATTAAAGTATTCAGATGGCACCATATAAAGAATTATATGGAAAGAGATGTCGCACACCAACCTGTTGGGATGATGTTGGTGAAAGAAAACTTGTAGGCTTAGAACATGTGGAGGAAACAATGGAAAAGGTGAAGGTAATCTAAACCCACATCAGAGCAGATCAAAGTAGGCAGAAGAGAAATGCCGACAACCAAAGGAATGATTTATAATTTCAGGTAAGAGATCATGTTTTCTTGAAGGTATCTCCATTGAAGTGTCTTATATGTTTCGGTAAGATGAGTAAATTGAGTCCCAAGTACATCGGACCTTTCGAAATTCTAGAATAAATTGGGGCTGTAGCTTACCAGTTGGCAATGCCACCAAGTCTCTCCAAAGTCCACGATGTATTCCATGTATCGTTGTTGAGAAAATATATTTTTGAATTAATGCATGTACTCGCCTATGACGAATTAGAACTAAAACTCGATTTGTCTTATTGCGAAGAGCCTGTCAAGGTTCTCGATACAAGAGAACTAGTGTTGAGAAACTGAACGACTCATCAGGTAAAAGTTCTATGGAGAAACCATAAGATGGAAGAGGAAATGTGGGAACCTGACGAACTTATGATGAAGAACCAACCGAGTCATTTTATGCAGTAATACTCTAGAAATTTCTTGGAAGAAATTATTTGAAGGAGGGAATAATTTAACACCCCAAGCATCCACGGTACATTTCTCTTTGAATAACACAGTAGCATGTGTTGTACGTAACTTCGAGTTCTAAAACACAATAACTAATCAAACTAGCTGTTATGAATAGTAATAACCAATTTTTAAAATTTTATAAATTTTATCTTTCAAAAAGGACATCATTTTTGGATTCTGAATATAAAAATTATCTTAGGGTGAGTTTTTGGTATTTCTCTAAAAACATTCAATTTTTGAGGAATAGAGAAAAACACTGAGTTATTGTTTAAAACTGAATTTTTATTTAAATAATTATTAATTTTTTATTTAAATTTTCATTAGGTCAATATAGATACATAATACCTATATAAGTTCAATGTAATTAATTGGAGTTAGTTTATAATAGTTTTAGATATCTAAAAATTTTATTGAAGTTTTCACCGTCTTTTACACACCTCGTAGGTGAGTTTACAAATTCACATAACACTTAACTTTACCACTTCTGTGAGTGGAATTTCATAAATATGAGAGACACAGTTGATATCAGTAAGTAAAATGTGGTTCAATAAGATGATTTTTTTTTGGTTAATAGTAACTTATTACTTTTATTTACCACTGTTAAAAGTGAATTGGGTAATTATGGGTAAAAATGATATTATTATTACCCTAAAACATGTATATTCTAATGGATAAGTATAATTCGACCAAAAAATATTATGAATAAAATATGAACCTATTTGGTCCACTTGTATTAGATTTCTACATTTATTAATATTTAATTCAAAGAAGAGTTAAAAGAGTTAATATCAAAGTTTAATAACTAAAATATTTTTAATATAGGGTTAAAAATAAGATAAATTAGACTCTAAATATTCATTAGAAAGATAAATAGATTTTATAAATAATGGTATTTTATTTTTAATTTTTAGACCTTAAATAATTTAATTTATTTATGATACAATGGTTATGAAATAATTAACTTATTAATGAAATATGAAAATAATTGATATTTTAAATACCCAAATAAATTTAATTTGAGACTTTTAATGAATTACACTAATTTTCTAGGTTACTATGAAATGTCAAGATTGATTAAATGAATTTTTTCTATGTAAAAATGCTGTTATCAATTTAACAAAAAAAATACCAAATAATGTCAAAATTGACATAAAAGAGTTTTTAAAACAAATATTACATTATTAATTGATATTATATTGCTAAAAATATAAGGTTTGAAAAAATGACTTAGATAAGGTTATATATATTTATAGAGACCCACTTTGTGTTCAATTTAAATTATATAGTAATTCTATTAACCATATAATATAAAAATACATAGAGACATGGTAAATTTCAAACTATTTTACTAAGAGTTAAATCTAAAAGTTAAAGTTATTATACTGACCCAATCCTCTCTAAAAGCTATTGTTTGAGTGGTTTTCGGCCCATACCCACCTTATAATTTCAATAATCTATTTTGGATCCATTATAAACCGAAAATGATTTTATTATAAAATACTATTTCTAGCTTTTCCTAAGGTTCCCCATACCCCTCTTATAAAAGGGCACATCCCCTTCTCTCTAATTAACACCTTCAAAGCCATTTGTATTATCCAAACTCTACCCAAATACCCTCTCAACTATTATACCTTAATCCCAGAGGCCTTACATTAGTCATAAATCCATCCTAAGGATCCATTTTGAACAAATCAAAAGGAAGAACATGGAGAAGAGGTAAATATTTCATCACCTCTTTCAAGTTCCTTTATTCTTCCACTTCCTTTTTCTTTGTTGTTTCCATTATGAAATATTAAATCCAGTATATTCTATATAATTTGATGTTACTATAAATATGGTACGACCAAATTCATTATTCTATCCATCCTTTGAATGAAATGTCACCATACGTGCGTACGTACGACTTACCGTCTCCACGTCTTGGTGTAATTGTTATTCAGTACATTATTATTTGGATGGGTACAATAATGAGGTTTAATTGATGTAAATAATAAATATAACATGATAATAATTCTTTATATAGGATATACCATCCAATTATATATTATTTTAATATCAAATTAATGATATTTTCGCTCGTGTGTACGTACTGATTACCGTCTTCACGAACGCGATGAGATTCATTCCCCATCGTATCCATTCAAGAATAATTTTCATTTGATGATTAAAAATAATGTTTAAGAACTTGATATCATTCTGAATATGAATAATATAAAACCCATCTATAACAAACACGACTAATATAACAAAAAATATAAAAGAAAACAAGTAAGTGAACACCCGAAACGACGATAATACTAAAGTATTTTTAACAAAGAAATATTAGAATATCATATATGATATAATATTTATTTATATGATTCTAGTATATTTTAATAACAATTATTTAACTATTATACAGGAGGTTAACATACCCTCGACCAAGCTAAAGTATATGGTAAGGGTCTATTTCACAATCACATCATTATCAGAGGTTGTTTATACATAATTATCTACTGGAGCCTCTTTATCATCCCACATCCACGTTTCTTAAAAATGTATTTCAAAAAATTATTAATATTTTATAGACTATGGTTTAAATTCATTTATACCTTTTTTTAAATTTTTATAAGCTGTTTATAAAGGAATCATTCTGTTATTTTCCAAACAAGGTCCTTTTTAACCTTTACGACAAAATTAATGTAAGAATGTCTTTTTTTAACTTATACAGTAGGTGAAACTATTTTACACCATTATAAAATAGTCAAAGATTCCATTACAAGATTATAAGAATATTTTCAAAGTAAATGTTTTCTTTTAAAATTATGTGACTTTTAAATTATTTCAAGAAATAGACATTTCTCTCAAATTGTTTTGATTTAAACTATGTCAACATCCTTTGATGGATTTTAAGCTTTTTTGAAGTAGATTTTTTTATGATACAAAAAATCCATATTATATTGAAGTATTTGTGATATGTTTGACTGTGGATGTGTTATTTTTATACCATTCATGGTTTATGGAGAATGTATTGACATTTCGTATGCTAGTTTTAATATGAATGTCTATGTTATTTTTAAACCTATTCATATGTGGAATGCATTGGACTTAGTAAGTGATGGGTGGAGCCTGCTATAGCTCCTCAATGCATCGATAGGTCTCATGAGACAAACTAGTGTCTTGGCACAAGGCCTTGACAAAATCTTATTTGTAGTCTTGGATTAATGCCTGGACTATGTGGTTATGAAAGTCTCACATTCTGAATTCCATCATTATGAAAGTGGTTATTGATATTGCATGTGATTAATTGACTCGTAGTATATCCATGTGAATAAGTAAATGGAATTATTTCATTTTATTTTTTCCATGTTATGCTTATTTTCATGATTAAAAGGATTTTGTTCTAGTTTTATACATTGGCTTAAATGTTTATGCTTATTTATGAAATTTTAAGCTTTATTTTTATCCTTACTGAGCATCTAAGATCCCCTTTCTATGTTTTATTTTTCCAGGGATGTGAAAAGTATATTATGACTGACCTGTAGGGATAGTCTACGGAATCTCAGTGTTTTCTATGGAAACAATGTTGTTGTAGTTTTCCATTTTATGATGTAATGTAAACTATATGAATGTATCTACTGTTTACAAGGCTACTTAACTAATCAGTCTTTAGAGACTAGATATTTTGTGATCATGCCAATGTTATGTAATAATGCACCGAATCTGTGTAACTGTGGTCAGGGCGTTACATAATACATATTATAAAAGGATAAAGAACTCCATCAACAAATTCATGATTTGGTACATATATAGGGATATGCTCATATTCCCAGCCCTAAAGACATGAAAACTCAACGCCCTATCCATTATGAAAAATTGGTTTCTCTAGAGTAAGAAAAAATTCTTGTTCCCATTAAGTAGGATTATTGGCATATTATGATAAATAATGAGGAATCAAATCAGGCTCATATTCTAGTTCTGAGCGGGGATCATAAGGGGAGAGCGGTGCATGCCTCAGGATAGGGGAACATGCCTATCAAAAAAGTCTAGCAGCATATTCCAAAGGCCCAGTATTGTGCTCATACACCCATTTTGTATGGGTCCCACTTTGTTAGAGGGAATCATTCCCTAGGACATGCTCTTATTCCTATCTATGAATTTTAGTGGCATGCTTCAAAGTGCCAGGATCAGGATCATATCCCTATTATAGATGGGGATAACAAAGTGAGATTTCCACACACCTTGTCAGAGCTATTAGTGAATCTAATTCACATATTCCAGTAGACCATAATTTCTAGGTTCATATTCTTACTTCCTCTAATGAATGAATTCATTGACATCATTTTGAGGCAATACATGAGGTGGATCATATCCATTCTCAAATTCTAGAAGTTTATCAACATATTTTAATTGGGAACACATATAAAAACCATGATCATATTCCTATTCCAACCGGGCATCACTTGGTGAGAGAGGAAAATTCCTTAGGGCTAGATCATATTCCTTCCAATAGAGAAAAAATCACATATTCCAAAGCCTCTGGATCATGCTCATATTCCCATCCTGACTGATATCCCCAAGTCAAAAGGGTGGATTCCTCAGGACATGATCATATTCCAATCAATAATGATATATATCATTAGCATATTCCAGTAACTTCTCAGTTGCAGAATCATATTCCCACAACAGCAGAGAGATATAAATAAGTTATGGTAGCCATCATACAATAGGCTCATATCGCTACAATGTTCTGAAAGGTAGGTTGGCATATTCCAACTGTGATACGTTATGAAACCCATATTCCAAAATTTCTCAATTTTAGTCTCATTGAGGTCATTCAAGACACATTATCAACACCAAAAGGGGTTTTCAACTCTTCAACCGAAGAAGAACTTTATCATTACAGAATGTTCCTCCTCATGGTAATGTCGAGGTGAATCTGAAGGAATTTACTCTTGACATACACCCTAGTCATCCTCTCCATGATTATATATCCCATTGACATGGAAATCCTCCCATTTACTAGACACCTCCATATAGAGAGGTGTTCAAAACTCCAATGTCTTCATATAGAGAGGTGCATGAAACATCAGGGTCAACCACATGACGTTCTCCATAAAATCAACACTCCACTTCAATCAGAAGGAAACCCTCAGAATCATATTTTATGGTATTACCAGATAGAAGACTATAATTCTGATGAATAAGGGTCCCAAATTGACATATGGATAGTGTTATCCGAAAACAACCTCCCCATTATGTCTTGGCCCCTTCCACTTCGGACTTTGATGACCTAGATGGGCTAGAAAATGTTTACATTCATTATCTACACAAAAATATATGGAATACTCCTTAGTGATTGATTTATAGAAGCCTTAATTATTAAATATATGAGGGTCAACATCAAACTATAAAGATACTCTGTTGTCAGTTGGACTTGACCACTATCTCCATATACCAAGATCCAATGTTGAAAAAGAATATCTCAAATCTACAACACACTTGCTTCCATTACATCATAACCATTCAAAAAATAAAATCCAAAGCCAAATCATGTATCTGTATTCGATTATGTGTAAAGTACGAAGTATTACACTTTTCGTCTCCCCTATAATATCATAACCACTTAGATACGACAACCTATAATATCATATCCTCTATTGAAATCAGGGGACCACGTAATGATCAGGCCGGTTCATCACTACAATAGAAGGCCCCCATTTCAACAATGATAATACATCATGAATAGTGATAGAGGATAACCAAAATATATTTAGACTAGTCACCTTAATGTAAAATGAGTGCATTTCAGAAATAGAATAAGAAGCTTTAATCAGTTGGAAAGGTTAATGTAAAGAATGATTCCCACCATGGGCTACCATCAAACCCAGATCCTACACAAGAACAATTGTGCCACATAAAATTGGCCACAGTAATAGATACTATAGTATCCATCCAAGATAGAACCCAACCCACTAGGATGGGGGAATTTCTACCACCACCTCTATCCCTCAGATTATCTATTCTTAGGAGGATTCATGACATATCCTTATTAGCTTCAAAAAAGCCAACCCATTGGGCAAAGATATTTTATATATAAATCACCATCACTCTAACCAAGTTCATAATCCTCTGGTAGGCTCCACCGATAATCAGTGGTGATTCTAGATCAACAGTATCCCACTGGGCTGGTGGAATTTATATCTCAACTCCCTTTCCAGGAGTCATCAAATCCTTGACTGGAATCATTGGATCCTCAACAAATGGATCAATCAATCACAATTGGGGCCCCAAATGAACCCTATCCCATAAATATGGGGTCATTTTCATCATCATCCTCATCACCAAAGATAGAATCAGTCTTCTCTAGTTTTGGAGGTTAAAATGGATTATCAACATCCCATCAGTTCCTCCCAGAGCAAGAAAAACCTCTATTATTTGTGGAACATTTGAAAAGAATGACCAAAAACTCCCATGAAGTTATTATTCATAGACCAAGATAAGATGAAGGTATCGTAAAAGAAATTAGACACCATTGGGGTAGCGATATAAATAATCCCAATATGGCCAAGGGATCGAACAACGACCCTGATGAATATAGTGTAGAATCAGCCTATTGCATCAAAAGTTAGGGTAGAACCACCATTTCCCAATATGACACTATGAATGTCATCGCTGTCAACATGACTAACATTATGGATTAGGAACAAAATTGGAGGGCTGCAACATGGTTAATATTCCCCTAGAGTAGGCTGATCTAGATGCATCAAACAAGGCCGCACACACCCGAAATGAAAGAATGCTCCAAAAAATGCTACCTATGACTATAAATCTTCCACGTCTCTGATCAAACACTACCAAAAAAAGGAAATGGTGTGGCTATATCCCAATAACAACCTGAATAATTTTCTTTCCTTCAATGGAGGAATAGTTTTCATGATATGAGAGTGATATATAAACTCACAGACAACTCAACGTAGAGAAACTTATACGAAATATTCCCACAGTGTATCATATCCACATAGAAGAAACATTTCTCTATCCCAAAGAGGATCCAACTTAAAGAGAGGTATCTGAGCTTACAACTTGATCTAGATCTATAAATCTGATCTACAGAGACAAGGAAGTCAAAAATGATCATGAATTCCCTTAGTTGCGGTGACAACCTCTCCATCACCAGGGTAATCATTCAGTGTTAGAATGAATGAATAATCAGTGGGAGACAAAGGCAGGGCCACCTCACAAACCCCTACCCACTCCCTATAGACTGGAGGAGGACCATACATCAGTTTCCTCAAATCATTTTAACATAATCTAGTCTCTAGACACCTAGATGAAATCCATGGAAGGGTGACACATAGCTATATAGCCTGAGAGGATTCCATATCCCGAGTTGGTTCATGAAACGTTACCTATAGCCAATTTCAGAAATACTAACTTTCTTTCTTTTTGTGGTGCAGATGATCTTGAAAAAAATCTCACATAATTCGTATCCTAATGTGGGATAATTATGGGACCTTGAGATCAATATGAGGCCACAACGTTGAGGTGGTTTTTAAAGAATCTAATTGGGACAACCTTTATTTGGTATAGCAGTCTGAATGATGGATTCATTGTAGGATGGGAACACCTTATTAATCAGTTCAATTATCATTTTTTCCTGACACTGAGGGAAAAAATAGTTTTTGACCTAATGAAATGGAAACTAATAGAAAATGAGAGGGTATCTTACTTTATATCCACATGTAAGGGTTTGAACTATTCACTCTACATCCCTCCCTTGCAAGAGAAACTACTAAAACTCTATACTAAAAATATATGGGATGAGTTGAAGACACATCTGATCCCAATGAATTATTAAGGTGGGTTCCATGAGTTTGTATAAATAAAACAAATTCTTAAATAATAAATTCAATAGATGAGATCCAAATCTCAACTCATTTCATAATCACATGGGAAAAGGATTGGAAAAAAAGAAGTTATATCTGTCATGCTAAAGCTTGTAGTAGTTCCCATCCAAGAACCTAGTCAGGTCATGAACTTCCCAACACCACCTGTTGAATGGGGAAAACCACAAAATCACCCTTTACCAGAATCTTAGAGAAATCAGGGTTTCCTAGGATTCAAGTAATGAATTAATAAAGTATAATTCTTCTAAAACTAACAATTCCATGGTTATTTCGTGGAAACCATGAACAATAACCTTCTCAAGCCGCAGTTCCCCAGAGATCTTGATGAGGTCAAAATCAATGATCATCCCAAATACTATCCTTTATGTAGAATGATAGGTCATAATATCTAAGACTACTAAATCTTCAGGAACATCCATCAAGGCATGGTCAATTCTCAATAGGTGGTGTTAGAAAACTTCTTATATTTGGAGGCCTATATAACCATGGATTAGTCAAAGGAAGAGGGTAGTTGGAAGAAAGATTTATCTAGATATGAGTTAAAGGTTAAGAACATGATGACTCAAAAGACAGGTGATCGATCTCATGCCACCTTGAGAGAACAACTGCACAATACCAAAATAGTTCCATCCAACTTGGTTGAAACATTAGATGCACCTCCAAAAGGTGGGGATAAACATTAGAAACTAGAAGATATATAAGAGGAAGAGTTACATTTTTTCAAATTTAAGCCATAACTCTTGTATATTTCTTCACTGCAATATCCGAAATGTGGGAACCACCCCATCAAACGAGACCCCCATCAGGAAAAGAGCTCATCTTTGGGTCTATCAATTTAATAAACTTAGAAAAACCCTTATTATATAGTGAATATGCCTCAAAAGATGACTTACCCACATATAATCATGGAATGTAAGGGCGTATGCTTAAGAACTGAGGATACATTCGACATCACAGGTGTGTTCATACCCGATATTTTTGTCATGTTCCCTCATAGGACGTATATGCTGTAGAGACTCAAGGGAATGTACTCTAGTAGACACAAAAGTGGAATGAAGTCATCTCAGAACCCTCCAACAGTCACCCATTCTCAATTGTCTTACATGACCATCTAGTGGGGGGTTCAGTTACCTGATTAAACTTGGGGATAGGGAAGGTTAGCATGACTTGTGCCACTAGAAGCAGATGCTCCCTTAACCTCTGCACATAATCCAGGCCCATCTACCCAAAACGAGTTTGTTACTAAGAAACATGTATAAGAGAAACCCCACTTTAGGAAAAACTATCCTATGGCACAAAAGTAAATTTTTTTGAAGAATTCAGAGTTGTCTCAACCAAGATACCAATACATTATGTGAACCATAATTAAAAAAAATTAATGATGGACTCATTAAATCCCTCCAAATCCCATAGTAATTTGAGATAGAAGTCTCTACATTAGAGGTATTTTGAATGGATACCATTTCAGTAGAATGACATGTTTCCATCTTATTCAAAGAGCATGACTAAGAACAGGTCTTCCATAGACACATCAAAACACAATTTTTTCATGACGACTTAATAATGTCAACATCTGAAGATATTTGATTAATAATAGTCCAAGGATCAATCTCATCCAAATTCGAACTCTCCTATTTTTCAGATGTGAAGGATTAGATTTATCTCCAAAAAATATGAACATTCAAGAGTATGATAAGAATGATAAAATACTTATCGGAAAGATAAAACTCAAAAATTCATCTTAGGATCTCACATCTAAAGCTGATTTTATGGTTATCTAGAAAGAAACCGCATTAAATTTCCTCCTCGGATGTCCCCATAATATTAGCCACATGGTGGAACCTTCAAAATTCCATAATTGTCTGAAATACCCTATCGATGGAAAGGTCAGAATATAACATGAGGATAGTTAATCCTTTGAGTCCTATTAATCAACATATGCTGAGGTAGGTTTCTATAAGAAGGGAAGAAAAAAATGGTGGATTATGATACAAAGGTTTAATCACCCAACGTATTGGGGAAATCCACTTTATATCCATGGAATATGGTCAACAATGACTATGTTCTCCCAATAAATCTATTTATGATGACAGACCATGTCTTATAGGACCAATCTCCTTCTGTTCCAAGAAACAGTGTAAAAGAAAATTAGCTTTGAAATATCTATACAATGAATCAGGTAATAAGAAAAAAATGTCTCTTCGCAGGGACAATCTCACCTCTACAGTGATAGAGAATCCACCAGATTAACAACTTCACATGAAACTGTCTCAGAAACTTAGAAGTATGAGAATTTGAAAATGACCTCAGGAATGCCTCTTCTGTATTCAATGAATGTTTTTTCACCAACATTAATGAACTCAGATAGATAAATTTGGGAACCGAAGAGGACCTAAATCTTTCATTTATTAGTGACTCCATGCCCCTAAAAGTGAAATATATAATAAAAACATCGATACCTGTTTCCATGGAACTATACAAAAAATGACAAGATTGAATCCAAATGTGGCTACACACCATCTCGGCTTCGTGAATGAGTGTCAAGGCTTCAAGAAGGTAGTTATAAGGATGAACCTCTCTCATTCAACCAATGTATAGGTGGATGTTGAAAAATTGATAAAATTAAACTGTGTCTAAGAAGTGAAATACCCAAGATGGTTCACTTACATTATCCCTACCATGAAAATGAATTTATAGATTAGGTAATTCATAGATTTCAGGGACCTTAATCAATATTTCCCAAGGGATTATTTCCCTTTATTGATCGAATAACTCATGATTGATGTACTGGATGGATTCCAAGCCCTTTAATTCATGGACAAGTATTTGATGTACAATAAGATAATGATGGGGAAAGAAGATGAAGAAAAATCTTTCATTAGATCACCCAAAGGGATCATTTTTTATCAGGTAATGACTTTTGGGTTAAATAAGGATGGTTCTACCTATCAATGTTCCATGAATAATTCTTCAAACCATTCATGGTAAGGATAGATAAATGTTATGTTAATGACCTGGGTGTTAAATCCCAATAGTGATTTGGTTACTTACAGACCTTTAAACTATATTCGATAATATTCTACCACCCAATCTGAAGATGAATCTGCTAAAATGTGCCATTGAGGTAACATCATTAATGTCCCTTGGATTTGTGGTATTCCACTGTAGCATTGAGATAGACATGGAGAATACTATGGGTATTTTAGATATCCCCCCCCAAATCTCAATGAATTGTGGGGTATCCAAGGGAACCACACCTACATTTGGTGTTTCATAGCTATGTTGGCTTGAAAATCTCTCCCCCCTCACTAGGATAATGAAGAATCAGATCTTCTATTAATGGGATGATAAATTCCAATAATCCTTTGAAACTCTCATTGTGTATTTAATACGCCCACTAGCTCTGATTTATCTAATATATGGGAGTCCACTCATATTGTATGTGGCTTCCATGGAATGATCACCGAGTGACCTCCTCACACAAAAAATGATGCAGCTAGTGAGAATAGTCTCCACTACCTTTGTTAGAGAATTCTTGTTACAGATATCTGATACGTGAATGTCGATAAGAACTACCACTCACTCATCTTCATAGAGAAAAATACGAGTAATTAATTTAAGCACCATCAAGTCCATCTTGTCTCCCATATTGATCCTCTCAAGTACATCTTTGGCCATCCTATGTTGATCGACCCCTTGGCCTGATGGGAGGTTATTCTATAGTAATAGGAAATTTAGTACATATTAGAAAAATTAGTGAAAGGGAAATCCCTAGATGATTTACATCAAAAAAGTCCTACCCTGTAAAATAAAATTGTGGATACCTAGCTTTGAGATGAGGAGGTTTTCTAAGCCCATGGCACTCCCCAAACATGGGAGATGTATTTTGATGGCACCCCTCGATGCCCTATTAGAAAAAGGATGGACAACCAAAGACTCAATTAGGATGGTCTAGGGATTATATTTCTCTCTCATGACAAATAAAATTCTCTCTAATATTTCTCATGATCTAAAGGATACACTAATAATGAGTCAAAAGGAAAATCCTTCATTACTGGGTTGGATTTATCCATACAACTAAAGATATCCTACAAGAATAACAAAGGGGATTTATATTTACAGATAAAGTAGATCAATGCAGAAAATGACATCAATAAAGAAGAATTGGCCTCTCTCACAAGCTACATCAGAGGTCTAATGGAAAATTTACCTTTTGATCCCACATTGGATCATTTTCCCCAATCATAGAATGATCACAATGATGCATTGGCTAATGCAGCCACAATACCAGTAGACCTTGAACCAGAGGAAGGAATATTCGGTATCACAAATCAATGAATGGTATCATCGATCATTGTATATGATATGGAAGAAATAAATCAAGTCAGTGTCCCCCATAGTGTGATGAACCAAAATCCACCCTTGGATGGATGAAGCCCATAATCAGTTACCTCCAAAATGGTGTTCTCCTAATGGATCAAGCCAAAAGCGATTATATTACATGTCGTGTAACAAACTTTACCCTATGTAGTGGTCCAAATGAACATAGAGCCATATAAAAGTGGATATTTGATGGAATCCTATTCAAATGCACAAGGGAAAGATATTTTATTATTTTCATGGAAGAAGTCCATGCATGCTCCAATAGAGCACATTAGTCTAGTACTAGGGTCACCTGAAAAATTAATAGGCTGGGATTTTATTAGGAAAACATGATATAGAACTGTGTGGAATTAATAAATAAATTTCATGCATTCTAGATCCATGAAAAATTCATCAATAAAACCCCAAAATTTCAACATAAAGCTAAATATTCATGGCCATTTTCTGTTTGGGAAATAAATGTGGTGGGGCCACATCCCCCAACCCCAGCTAATCAGTTCAAGTATATCATTACTACTATTGAATTAGTTTCCAAATAGACTAAAGAAATACCCCTCAAATAATTCATGATGAATAATATCATTAACATTGTGAAGTCCCATATCATAACCAGGTTTGGGGTCACTCACAAAATATTGATGGACAAAGGTACCAACTTTTGTTCCATGGAGTTTCAGAAACTATAATAGGAGTAAAATATAAAATAAAATCACTCATCTCGATATCATGAAATATAATATAGACTAATATTATTCTTAAATAAGACTTTATCGAATATAATCTTGATGATAGCGAATAAGGATAACAAGTTCTGGTCAGATAAAATCCTCCATAATTTATGGGTTTACTGTACCACCACATCTACTGCTACACAAGAAACACCAAATTCATTAGTGTTTAATAACAAGGTAGTGTTACCCATAAAATTACATCTTCATTCTCTCCAAATTTCCATTTTTGTACAGTTCTCATAACCTCAATGATTCCATGGAATAATACTCCAAAGATGGAACCCATATGGGAATGACCTTACACCACACATATGGTCTATCATAATTGAGCCTACTCCTTGGAAAAAATGGATTGGGAGAATTTCAAGCCTCCCACAAATGAGATATTTATCAAGAAATAATTTTCATATTTATCATTAAGAAATTACTCCTTGTTAAATGATGTTAAACTGTACATGTTTTTTCTGGTTACATGATGTTAAACTATACAAGTTATTCCTGGATGCATGAAATTAAAATGTAAAAGTTTATCTGGGTTACATAATTTTAAACAGTATGACATCATATTGGGAGAATGAAATTAAACTTCACCACATCAGAGGTGCTAGAAAAAAAAGTTAAACTTCAAAATATATGAGGTGCTTGTGTCTAGCCAATAAACTGCATGGAAACTCTCATCCATACTGCATGACAATTAACTTCATGGATGGTTTCCTTACTGCATGATGTAAAAGAGAACTAATTCATAATATTTTTTTCACATCAATTGGTCCACATCCTTACCACATGATATTATACTACATGACCAATATCCTTTTCATATGAAATTAAACTACACTGGTCGCTAGAACTACATAAAACATGAATCTCATGTTCAATGAGATACATAGGGATGCATTGATACTCTTTCTTGGTATAGCCAATGAATGATAAAAATTGCGCAAGTCCTATCCCCAAACACCACTACATGGGGAGAGGAACCCTTTCTAATACATTATTCTCTCACTGAGCTTGGCTCACTTGTGCTTAGGGATTTTAGTAAGGGGATTCTCATGTACCTGGAATGACATAAAATTGTACATTCCTTTGGACCTTTCTTGATAGGATCACCAATGTTGGTGTTGGTCCCCTTCTACACTTCTATTCAGGAATTATGTGTGACTTTATTCTAGACATCATAGGATACATAGTGATGCCCATGTCTTAAATCCTAGGTATAGTCACAACAATCGTAAAAATCCCTCTCTCTAGATAGAGGCCATACTTTTGAAGGATGATCTACAATAGAATACTACATATAGATTTCTTTATATCATTATAGGATATGTAGTGACACCTAAATTTATATCCTTAGGTCCAACCACCTGTCCCTTTCTACGTCAAGATGAAAACATCCTTTCCACATGATGTTAAACAACATGGTTCCTTAAAAACCACATGCGGATTGATTCCTATCATCACGAGATACATATTCACACATATACCTCCAATAATGGGCCACACTGCAACAATAAATAGAAACAATGCCCATATTTATGTAAAAGATAGGCCCGTGGAGAGTGTTTACCATTCTAGAACAATGTGTGACTTGATTCTTGGCATACCAGGATATATAGTGATGTCCCGATCTCCAATCCTGGTCCCAACTATAAAAATCGAAAAAAGAAGCCCAAGATTCATGGAGGATACTCATAAAAGATAGTTTTTCCTATGTATGAAAAATATCTACATACTACAACCTTGTTCACACAATATATAGTGTACAATTTTCATAACTTTTCTGATGTCCTCACCACAAGACATTAAATTACAAGACTAGCATCTTGGTCGCCTGATATCTAACCTACATGACAAAAACATCCTTAACTTATGACAATAAACAATATAAAAAACTTCATTACAATATGATGATGAATGACACGAGACACTTTATTACCACACAAAAATAAAATTCACTTAGGTAATAAATTCCCCAAAAAATGATGTTAAACTCTACAGACCATCATCTATTTTCATCACTTAATAAAAGTACCATGAAATCCTTTCTCCGGTCAGCCAGAGTAAGGAGTGGATCCTTTATTCCTATATCACCCCGACCCATAATTCATACTTCATAAATTGAGTGCTTTAGGTTTCCAAAGACCTTATGTATCTCATATAAAAGATCTTAAGATTCAAGAGAACATTTTTGACTATTCATGTTTTCCTATAACTCCTTCATATTCTCCTATGGTTTTCAACCAAATGTGTCTCTCTGTGAAAATGAATTTTTGATCCTTCTAACAACTTACATAATCGTGGAAGAACTCAACACCTAATTATGATATGAAATTGTCCCAGTATGATTTTATATTATCATTACTCATGACTCAAGAACCTTGATCCACGATTTAGAACATTTCCATCTCTCACTCAGAAGGATGTTAGAGTACTCTTGACCCTAGGTATCCTAATAGGAATTTTGGTGTATCATCATCCATATTAGGCCGCTTTATTTCATAACCTTAAACTTCCCACACTCCATCAAACATTAACGATATTGAAATCTTTCCTATAATGGTCCAAATTGAAATACATTAAACTAGAAGTGAATGTTACACACCAAAATTCAGGTCAAAAAATTGTAAAGTGCGGTCTGAGAAAAATTCATTTCTCTTCTCGCTAAACTCCCCATCTCCAGAGATTAGGAAAAAGATACATAGAAATAAATAAGGCATAAATATCATAGGGCCTACTTTGTGGACCTAATGAAATCCAATCTATGCTCGTTATACGCTGAATTTAGATAAAAATGTCAGACTAATGGTTTTTCACATATCCTAACCATGATATTATGTTCTCTAGGTGGTGAGATGTATTTTAGGGCGATCAAAGCCTTATTAGATAATGAAATTTCTAGAAACCCCACTTCAATATTTTAGTGCCTCATATAACCACAATCGTACATAGATCTTGGAAAGGATACTTGGATTAAAGGGACCCTTTTTTTTGGACAATGAAATTATTCCTTTAGCTCTTAAAAATGTTCCTATGGTATTCAACCAAATGTATCACTCTTTAAAATGGATTTCCAATCCTTGGGTTCCCTGATATGTCCCTGGAAGAACATAATACCACAATGTGATCTAAACTACTCCTGATATGATTATCCAATATCAGTACTCATTACTTGAGAACATCGATCCATGGTTTACATCATTTTCATCTCTTTCTCAAAAGGATGTTGGAGTACTCTTGACCCTTGATATCCAAATTGGCCTCTTGTGTATCACCCCCCATATTAGATCCATGTAAGTGATGAAATTAAACTGCCTACACTCTGGTCAAAGCTGCTGGACCTTAAACTTTAGACAGTAATAGTACAAATTGAAAGACCTCATACTTTTAGATAAAGAGACACAAAACATGTCAGTTTGAAAACCAGCAATGTGTGGTCTGAGAAGAAGTCAAGTCTTCACTCTCTAAACTATTCATATCCAAAGTTTACAAAATAATTAGTGCACAAACAATAAAGGTATAAACCTATTCTGACCTACTTTATAGCCCTAGTAAAAGCCAATATAAGATCACTGGACCCTCTAGTTTAATAAATAGTTAGAGTAATGATGTGTCACATCTCATAGCTATTATAATATGTTTTCTAAGCAGTGGAAACCATTTATGGTGATCAAACCCTTTTTAGATATTAAACATTCTAAAAATACTACATCATGATTTGAGTGCCTCTTATCACCATAATCATCTATAGCGCTTGTAGAGGATACTTGGCTTCAAGGGACCCATTGTTTTACTATGAATATATGCCTATGTATCATGAATATGTTCTTGTGGTCATCAAATAAATCTGCCACTCTGAAAAAAGGGTTACTGATCTATATGATACCTAACAGATCTATGGTGTAACCCATCACCTTAGTGTGTTTTGGGTCATTCACAATATGATTTTTCCATATCAACCACCTTTCCTAACAACTTTGAACCATGATTTAAAAAAATCATACCAAAATATTAAAGTGGATTGGAAATCATTGAAATTATATCACCATGTTTTGTACCCTTTCTCATGTCTGAAATGTGACACTCAATTACCAAACCTTTGAGAGACCAAACCTCATGATTCGAAACCACATGGTGTAGGTTTTGAGCTTCAAAATAAAAAGATGAAATTTTATATTATTCAAGAACACTTCCTAGATATCTTTATTTTCATGCCCATCCTCATCATTTGAAAATTTGTGACTTCATAAATCTGTCATGGACTTCAAAAAGGAGTAAATATCGTCTTTTCATTGAATTTCTATCAATATAAAATGGATTTTTCCTCTAAACTAAAGGCCTATC
The DNA here is from genome assembly GCA_963277665.1 of Viscum album. Classification (NCBI taxonomy): domain Eukaryota; kingdom Viridiplantae; phylum Streptophyta; class Magnoliopsida; order Santalales; family Viscaceae; genus Viscum; species Viscum album. Next base: position 1,974,119,429 of record OY728151.1, read on the forward strand.
CTCCTTGTAGGAAAGTGGTTTCAATCCTTATGAGCCCTCACAATACCGTTACAGAAATTATAATCTTAGGGTGTTATTTTTTATCCCCAGAATGTCGGTTCCATCCCATTCTCACAAAATTATTCATTTTGGTTATGAAATATATCACCCATATTCCAAAAATATGAGAAGAATTAACATCCCTAGTACTTCAACCTCATCTTATATTACCACCAAAAACCATCCACGACCCTTGGAAAATAGGGGATGCACCTCTGTTTTGAAATGCTACCAATGTATAAGGGCCTTGAACTACCAACCAAAGGCATGTCCTCTTTGTAGTAAAGAAGATCTAATCCTTGTGATACATGGAAATAACACGATAGAACCAAGAATATTAGTATTTTTTGGGTAATTCCTAGAATATATGCACCATGTTCCATGACCATCAATCAGTTTGTATATAAAATAACCTAAACTAAAGAAATATAAGTTGCGAGCTAAAAGTCCCTAAACTGTAGTGATATAATTTCCTAGCTAAAAGACCATAAAATTAACTAATAGAAGGTTCGTTGTAATGACCCAAAGTTTCATTAATGTAAAATACCTCTTGATCTAGTTAAATGTCTCTTTATGCAAAATATTTTTATAAGATGTCAACTTATTTGGTTTTATGTTAAGGATTTTGACCGTTGTTAATTTAGCCATTGAACAGTGATCACATGATTAGTATAAATATAGGACTTTAACAAATCCAATTTACATAGAAAAAGGAAGCGATGGCCTCATCTAGTAGAATTTCCCCATATGAAGCCCATTTGTCAGACCTCGGAAAAGAGGTGGCATCTTTAGGCTTCTCCCTTGACCAAGACCAAGCTGAGCTTCATCATGTCAAGCTCGAATGTGACCGTCTACGAGAAAATTTGAAGTTGATTGAAATTACCACTCGAGCGATGTTATCTGAGCCACCCCAAGAGTCTGTTACCATCACTCACCTTACCCTAAGGTCTTATGCGGCTGTTTTAAGGGGTTATGTAACAAATAAGTAGTACTATGTTCATGTACATTATTTTTGTATATAATAATAAATATAATTTCTAGTCATTTTTGATACATTGTAAATAGTTTTTAAAGTACAAATGGTGTTTTTAGTCATTATTTAATTAAGAAATCTATTTTATTAAATTAAGAGATTTTGAATTAAATAATATATTAATAAAATAATAATAATATTATTAAATTAGTTTTTATTAAATATAAATGATCTTATAATTTTATGAATGCAATTAAAATTTTTATTAAGGTTTGAATGCCGTTTTTGTCAAAACCTGTGAATTTTCAATAAATGTATGTTTTTATTTTAAAAGTGAAAATTAACATATTTATAAAATTATTTAGATAAAATAAATTTCATTTTTGGAATCATGACGTCGAAATTATCCAACGGTGAATTTTTCATAATTTTCTGAGACAGTCAAATTTTTTGGTAAAAATTAAATACCGCTTAAATATATAATGTGTTTTAGGACATCATAATGACCCAGTAGTGATGTAATAAAATACTATAATCTTTATGTTCGGACAATATATGTTTTACCATTAAAATAATGTGATTTTGGGTTTGTTTGACTTACTTTTCAATGCATTAATGGACCCCTCAAGACATATTCAACACCTTTCCTTTTTTAAATTAATTTCCCTGGGAGTGTGACTCAAATCCACATAAGCAACCCTAATATTTTAAGAAGTTCGGACTTTGGAATTATAAAATATTTTTTTTATCTTCCCTTTTCCAAAACCCATGGGCAAAAACCATGGTATGGTTTGTGGTTTGGATTAATTTAATGCAAGGAGACCCAAACCTAAATTATAAAGAATTCCTTCACCTTTCCTATATAAACCCTCCCAAGCTCCCACTTCCTCCTCACTCAAAGCCCTTTTAGTTCGTCCAACCTCTTCCATACTCTCTCTAAAATCCTCCCAAGGTGCCCAAAGCTCCCAAGAAGCCTCTCACAAGACTCTATCTAGCCTTTGGAAGCACACTTCCAAGTAAGGGTTTTTTGTTCCTTTCTCATTTTTGTCAATTTTCTTTAAGTTGTATTGCCCTTTTAATTTCAATTATGAATGTGGGGGTATGGTTTATCACCTCCCCCATACTTCCCTATTATTGTTTGAATTATGGGATAACCCTTTCTCTCTCATTAAATGCCTCCCATGTACACTCGTTACAATGCCGAAATTCCAAAAGGAACTTCTCTCTCTTCTTTTAAATTCAAGCAATAATTTTGTATCATGAATCTAAATTCAATTACAATTGTTGGGACATGTATCTACATGACATCCATACTTTCCATTAAATGTAAATATGATGATAAACCATTTATCTCTCATCAACCATTTTTATGAATTCTTATGTCACGTCGTTATGCTGCCGAAATCGCACCGATTTTCTAAGCCAATGCCATTGTGTAGTGGATACCATTCCCATTTCTCCATCAAGGGTATCCAAATTTATGAACCTTTACTTATTGATTACAAAGTTTCATGTATGAATTACCCATTCCTATATCGTGGAATAAATGATTATGTTTTATGAATCCATGTTTTATGATCCATGTGGCACACATATGCATGAAATGAAATGTTTAAGAAGGGTGCACCCTTATAGCGCTCCAATGGATTGGGTAAAGTATAGTATCATGATACATCATGTTCAAAGAGTGTTGAATCATTCTAATTCAAGTGCAACATGGGTTTACTCGTGCTTTATGTGCAATGAGGATATACTCATTCTCCATGTGCAACGGGCCTTTACTCATGCTAATTCCATGTTAAGTGGTGTTGGCACATTTCCATGTTATGATTATCATGCTTTATCATGCCTTTATGTTCATGTTTATTTTATGCTCTATTGATATGCCCATTGTCTAACATGTATTTTTCTCCTCATGTTGTTCCATGTGTACTCCCTTACTGGGCTTTATAGCTCACCCTTTTCTTATGCATGTCCTCAGGTTATCCCATGCAATGCTAAGTACGAGGGAATGTAGTGGTCATGTAAAGGAAGTTTTCAATAAAGATGTTGTATTTAATGTTTTAAGTTTTTATGTAATGATCCTAATCCCAAAAGACACTAAACCTCTCGATCTTCTTGTTGTATCAAGTGAAGTTTTATGTAATAAATCATGTGTAAGTTTGTAATAAAAGAAGTGTTGTCATAGTTGGTATCAGATGATAGGTTTAGTGGGTGAAGCTGATCAATGGTGGACGTTGATAGAAAATATGAAGCATGAGGAGGAGATAGAGGCGTTGGAATGGAAGGATTTCTGGCATATGTTTTTCAATAAATATTTTCCGCGCAACCTCCGACTTAAGATGGAAAGGGACTTCCTTTCCCTCAAGCAAAAAGATGAAGAATCTATTGGAGCGTACGAGGCAAACTTCATGAGGATTGCATGATAAGCTTCCAGCTTTGTCGTTACCCCACGAATGCAAGGTTGACCGCTTCTTTGGTGGGATGAAGCCTAGCTTGCGGAAATCATTAGTGATCCATGACTTCGACAGAAATGAGGAAGATGTGCCCTCAAGGTCGAAATGGAGATTGGGGAATCACAGGGGTATCATGGGGACAAGAAGCGTAAGGTGGACTTCAATGCTGGTGGGACGATGGATAAATCCAACGATGCTAAGAAGATCCAGCACCCCACTTTCCAAAAGTGTAGAAAGAAGCACCCCAGAAATTTCCGTAAGGGGATGAGGAAATGATTTAGGTGTGGAAGGGAAGGGCACCTAGCTGTTAATTGTCGGCAAGAAAGTCCCGTGGATGTAATAGAGGAGAGGAATGCTCCGTTCAAACCTCAACGCGTTGTTCAATGGTACAAATGAAAATAACCAGGTCATTTTGCAAATCAGTGCCCTAATCCAAGGGTTTTCGGAGACAACCAACAACCTCCAAGGCAGAAAGGAAGATATTTTTCCATCACTTCTGCCGAAGTGAACCCCGACCATGAAGTGGTGACAGGTATGCTATTTATTCATTCAATAATAGTGAACATACTTTTTGATTCAGGTTTTACGCATTCTTTTATATCTCGAAAGTTTAGTAGGACAATCCCAGCACCACCACAAATCTTGGAAGTAAAGATGTCGGTGAGTATGGAAAATGGGGGAATCATTGCATCCCATGAATATAAGTCCTCCCCGGTTATAATTTTTTGATTGAATTTCATGGAGAACCTCGTCATACTCCCTCTTGTGGAATTTGATTCAATTCTTGGCATGGATTGGCTTTCCTTATATAGAGCCATCATAAATTGTCAGAAGAGGGAAATCACACTTCATATGGAGAATTGACCCCTGATTATTTACAAGTGTCAAGAGGAATATGAATCTCCTTTAGCTTCATCATCTCAAGAATGGATATTATAGCCTTATGAGCACGCGTATCTGGCTCAGATGATTGAGTCCAAGGAAGAAACCGCCCTTGAAGAAATTCCAATTGTGAGGGAATTCACTGAAGTGTTTCCCGAGGAACTGCCTGGTCTTCCTCCTAGAAGAGATTTTGAGTTCTCTATTGAACTTATACCTGGGGTGCTACCAATATCCAAGACTCCATATAGAATAGCTATTGTTGAGATTGAAGAGCTGAAGAAACAACTACTGGAGAATCTGGATAAAGGGTTTATACGCCCAAGTGCTTCAACATGGGGTGCACCAGTCCTCTTCGTCAAGATGAAGGATGGGTCAATGCAGCTTTGAATCGATTATCGTGAACTTAAAAAAATCACTATAAAGAACAATTATCCTCTCCCATAAATCGATGACTTGGTTGATCAGCTGCGTGGAGCACAATACTTCTCGAAGGTGGATGTGCGGCCGGGATATTATCAAGTAAGGGTGAAGAAGGAAGATGTCCCCAAGACTGCTTTTTGTACAAGATACAGGCACTATGAATTCATAGTAATGCCTTTCGGACTCACCAATGATCCATAAATATTCATGGAAATGATGAATAGAGTCTTTAGAGATTACATTGACGAATTTGTGGTAGTCTTTATAGATGATATTCTAATATACTCCAAAACCACGGAGGATCATGAGGAGCATTTAAAATCTATACTAGAGACTTTGCTCAAGGAGAAGCTCTATGAAAAGTACATAAAGTGTGAGTTCTTGTTGAAGGAGGCCTCATTCTTGGACCATATCATCACAAGCAATGGGATATCTATGGACCCCTCCAAAATAGATGCAATTGAAGGATGGCCGAGGCCAACATCGGTAACGGATATCCGTAGCTTCTTGGGGTTAGCTGGATATTATCAACGATTTGTGAGAAATTTCTCACGATTGTCCAACCCTCTTAACAAGATAACTCGGAAGGGAGTAAAGTTTTCTTGGAGTGATGAATGCGAAGAAAGCTTCAAGGAGTTGAAAAGGAGGCTTATCACTGTGCTCGTGCTCACTTTACCCACAAGGGGGGAACTTTTTGTGGTATTCAGTGATGCTTCGAAGAAGGTCTTAGGCTGTGTGCCGATGCAGAATGATAAAGTGATATCCTATGCCTCAAGGCAGTTGAAAATCCATGAGCGAAACTATCCAACGCCTGATCTAGAGTTGGCGGCGGTGATCTTTGCCTTGAAAATCTGGCGGAATTATCTCTATGGAGAGAAATGTGAGATATATACTGACCACAAGAGTCTTAAATATATATTCACACAGAAAGAGATTAATATGTTCCAGAGAAGATGGATAGATATCATCAAGGATTATGGCTGTTTAATACATTACCACCCTAGGAAAGCGAACAAGGTGACATATGCCCTATGTAGAAAGGACCCATCAATTCTATCAATGATGAGAATTTAGAAGGATCCAATCTTCTTATACTTGATGAAGATGGACGTGGGAATCATAAAGAAGGGAACATCATCAACCCTTTCACAAATTATTTCTCAACCATCTCTTTTGGAAAGGTTAAAGGATGCTCAAAAAGATGATGTGGGAATTCAGGAAAAAGTGGAAGCTATAAAAAAAGGGAAATCCTCAGAGTTTAATGGTAATGAAGAAGGAATTGTGTGGTTTGGGAAAAGACTATGTGTTCCATCAAGTCCAGAGCTGAAGAAGGAAATTTTGGATGATGCACATAGTTCAAATTTCTCTATTCACCTAGGGAGCACAATGATGTATCGAGATCTTCGAGAAAACATTTGGTAGGATAATATGAAGAAGGAGATCACTGAATATACATCAAAGTGCCTGGTGTGTTAGCAAGTGAAGGCAGAGAGGCAGAAGTCTAAGGGGATGATGAAAACATTTCTAATACCATAATGGAAATGAGAGAACATCACCATGGACTTTGTCACCTGACTTCCAAGGACATCCAAAGGCAACAATGCAATCTGGGTTGTTGTGGATCATCTTACAAAGACTGCACACTTCATTGCTATTCAGGAAGATTTCTCTTTGGATCAACTGGCATGGATATATATTAAGGAAGTGGTAAGGTTGCATGGAGTACCACTATCTATTGTGTCTGACCGAGATCTAAGATTCACCTCTAAGTTTTGGAAGAGTCTTCAACATGCTATGAATACTGAATTGAACTGCAGTACGGCCTATCATCCTCAAAATGATGGCCAATCCGAGCGGACTATCCAAACACTTGAGGACATGTTGAGAGCATGCTCAATGGACTTTAAAGGAGGATGGGATCAACATCTTCCTCTGGTTGAGTTCTCTTATAACAATAGTTTCCACTCGAACATCCAAATGGCACCATATGAATACCTTTATGGGAAAAGGTGAAGAACACTGGAATGTTGGGATAAGGTCGGTGAATGTAAGCTGCTTTGACCGGAAATGGTTGAAGAAATGGTGGAGAAGGTGAAAACCATTAAGCATCATATCAAGGCAGACCAGAGTCAACAAAAGAGTTATACAGATAATCGTCGATGAGACCTTGAGTTTAAAGTTAGAGACATGGTGTTTTTACGTATATCTCCTTAGAATAAGGTCATGAGGTTTGGAAAGAAAGGGAAGTTTAGTCCAAGGTACATCGGCCCCTTCGAGATTCTTGATCGTGTCGGGGCTGTGGCCTATCGACTAGCACTTCCACCTGCCATGGAAAAAGTACATGATGTCTTTCATGTATCCCTATTAAAGAAGTACATACCAGACCCTTCACATGTACTCTCTTTTAAGGTGGTACAATTGGAAGATGATCTTTCTTATGAGGAGAAACCAGTGAAGGTCTTAGATTGTAGAGAAAAAGTTCTATGAAATAAGATAATGCCCCTCGTCAAGGTGATGTGGAGAAACCACAAGTTTGAAGAAGCGACCTGGGAATCAGAGGATATGATGAAGCTGAGTTACCCACATTTGTTTTAGTGTGGGAAAAGGAAAATTTCGAGGGTAAAATTTCTTAAGGGGGGAATATTGTAACGACCCAAAGTTTCATTAATGGAAAATAAATCTTGATCTAGTTAAATGTCTCTTTATGAAAAATATTTTTATAAGATGTCAACTTCTTTGGTTTTATGTTAAGAATTTTGACCGTTGTTAATTTAGCCGTTGAATAGTGATCACACGATTAGTATAAATATAGGACTTTAACAAATCCAATTTACTCAGACAAAGGAAGCGATGGCCTCATCCAATAGAATTGCCCCATACGAATCCCATTTGTCGGAGCTCAGAAAAGAGGTGGCGTCTTTGGGCTTCTCCCTTGACCAACCCCAAGCTGAGCTTCATCATGTCAAGCTCAAACGTGACTGTCTATGGGAAAAGTGGAATTTTCTTGAAATTACCACTCGAGCGATGTTATCCGATCCACCCCAAGAGTCTGTCACCATCGCACACCTTACCCTTAGGTATTATGCGGCTATTTTAAGGAGTTATGTAACAAATAAGTAGTACTACGTTCATGTACATTATTTTTGTATATAATAATGAATATAATTTCTAGTCATTTTTGATACATTGTAAATAGTTTTTAAAGTACAAATGGTGTTTTTAGAAATTATTTAATTAAGAAATATATTTTATTAAATTAAGATATTTTTGAATTAAATAATATTTTAATAAAATAATAATAATATTATTAAATTAATTTTTATTAAATATAAAAGATCTTATAATTTTATGAATGCAATTAAAATTTTTATTAAGGTTTGAAAGCAATTTTTGTCAAAACCCGTGAATTTTCGATAAATGTTGGTTTTTATTTTAAAAGTGAAAATTAACATATTCAGAAAATTATTCAGATAAAATAAATTTCATTTTTTGAATCAGGATGTCGAAATTATCCAACGGTGAATTTTTCATAATTTTCTGAGACAATCAATTTTTTGGGTACAAATTAAATACCGTTTAAATATAAAATGTGTTTTATGACATAATAATGACTTAATAGTGATGTAATAAAATAAAATAATATTTATTTTCGGCCAATATATGTTTTAACATTAAAATAATGTGATTTTGGGTTTGTTTGACTTTCCTTTCAAAGCATTAATGGACCCATCAAGACATATTCAACACCTTGCCTTTTTTAAATTAATTTCCATGGGAGTGTGACTCACCTCCACATAAGCAACCCTAATATTTTAAGAAGTTCGGACTTTGGCCTTATAAAATATTGTTTTCCTCTTTCCTTTTCCAAAACCCATGGGCAGAAACCATGGGATGGTTTGTGGTTTGGATTAATTTAATGTAAGGGGACCCAAACCTAAATAATAAAGAATTCCCTCACCTTTCCTATATATACCCACCCAAGATCCCACTTCCTCATCACTAAAAGCCCTTGGAGTTCGTCCAACCTCTGCCCTACTCTCTATAGAATCATCCCAAGGTTCCCCAAGCTCCAAAAAAGCTTCTCACAAGCCTCTCTCTAGCCTTTGGAAGCACACTTCCAAGTAAGGGTTTTTTCTTCCTTTCTCATTTTTTTGTCAATTTTCTACGTTTTATTGCCCTTTTAATTTAAATTATGAATGTTGGGGTATGGTTTTTAACCTCCCCCATACTGGCCTCTTATTATTTGAATTATGGGAGACCCCTTTCTCTCTCATTAAATGCCTCCCATGTACACCCATTACTATGCCGAAATTCCGAAAGGAACTTCTCTCTCTTCTTTTACATTCAAGCAATAATTTTGTATCATGAATCTAAATTCCATTACAATTTTTGGGACATGTATCTATATGAACTCCTTACATTCCATTACAAGTAAATATGATGAGAACCCATTTCTCTCTCATCAACCATTTTTATGAATTCTTATGTCACGCCGTTACGCTGCCGAAATCGCACCGATTTTCTAAGCCAATGCCATTGTGTAATGGATACCATGCCCATTTCTCCATCAAGGGTATCCACTTTTATGAACCTTTACATATTGATTACAATGTTTCATGTATGAATTCCACATTCCTTTATCGTGGAATAAATTATTATGTTTTATGAATCCATGTTTTATGATCCATGTGGCACACATATGCATGAAATGAAATGTTTAAGAAGGGTGCACCCTTATAGCACTCCAATGCATTGGGTAATGTATAGTATCATGATACGTCATGTGAAATGAGTGTTGACTCATGCTAATTCAAGTGCAATGAGGGTTTACTCGTGCTTTATGTGCAATGAGGATATACTCATGCTCCATGTGCAACGAGCCTTGGCTCATGCTAATTCCATGTTAAGTGTTGTTGCCACATTTCCATGTTATGATTATCATGATTTATCATGACTTTATGTTAATGTTTCTTTTATGCTCTATTGATATTCCCATTGTCTAACATGTATTGTACTCCTCATGTTGTTCCATGTGTACTCCCTTACTGGGCTTTATAGCTCACCCTTTTGTTATGCATGTCCTCTTGTTATCCCATACAATGCTAAGTACGAGGGAATGTAGTGGTCATGTAAAGGAAGATTTCAATAAAGATGTTGTATTTCATGTTTTAAGTTTTTATGTAATGATCCTAAGCCCCGAAGACACTAAACCTCTCTATCTTCTTATTGTATCAAGTGATGTTTTATGTAATAAATCAAGTGTAAGTTTGTAATAAAAGCAGGGTTTTCATATTCGTGCTAAAAGTCCCTAAAGTAATGTTGTAGAAGGTTCAAGCTAAAATAACCTAAACTAAAGTGACAAAAGGTCTAATATAAATGACCCCTAACATAGGTGATAGAAGGTCTGATCTAAATGACCATAAACTAAAGTGATATAAGTTCCAAGCTAAAAGACCCTAAATATTAGTAATATAAGGACTGAGATAAATGAACAAAAAATACAGTGATAGAAGGTTTGAGATAAAAGACCCTAAAATATAGCTATTAAAAGAGAAAGCTAAACAAACCTAGACTGTCAAAAGAATAGGTCTGAGCTAGAAGACCCTAACCTACAACACAAAAACAATTTAGTCTGCAAGAGTGAAAAATCTTGTAAGTCCCACAATATAGACCTAGAAAAAATCAATATATGCTCACCAATCCTACCCTCTTCAGAAAAATAAAGAGAAATCTCCCTATGGGAAAAATATTCTCACTAATTTTCCTTTTTCGATTTAGGTAATATCAAGATAACTAGAGTAGATACATGAATTAAAAATATAATTTGCTGGGAATTCATGAGCACTTCTCGAGAAGAATCTGTTGTGATTTAAAAATTCAAGTCTAGGCATTAAATTTTACGTGATATTATGAAAAGGATGGATATCCTAGGTGATCCATATAACATAAGATAATTGAGATATCATGAAAGGAAAAAACTATTCAGCGAACTCTATGAATATTTTCATGAACAAAAATGGTCATTCCCATTCATAAAAAAAATTATCAGTAGAACGAAGATCCCATTTATAGCTCTATCTTCCACCCATGTTGTTGAGATAAGATATAAATATACTCGAGTATCTCTGATAAATTTTCTGATTAATGAAATCATAGTCATCCAGAATCATGGTATAATTTCCAAATATATAATTAAACCATTGGTATTGAGCTAAGACCAGCTAGCCATCCTCAAAAATCGGTGATTGAATACAGTAATAAGAAGTTGACACCTAGTGAGAAGGTAGATTGAATTTTGAATGAGGTATGTCAACATTTTACAGCAATCCAAACATGTATATAGAAATATAGTGTGATATAGTATAATGTTAGGTTAGAGTAAAACCATGTGAAACAAGAGGGAATGAATTGTGTGTTTTTGATAATCTTCCAAAATTTTGAATTTTAACACACTTTTTGATTTATGTTAGTATGTAGTGATTTTTTATTTATGAAATTCTACAAAGAAGATAAAAAAAGAAAGAAAAACCCTTTTTATAGTGGTTCAGGGAAAAAAGATCCCATAGTCCACTCCACCAATAACTTTCTCTGTGAGCTTGGTGAATTTCACTAGATTGATCCTCTTATCACAGGACCATATATCCACAGTTGAGTGTAGATAGTTGACACATTTAAAAAAATTCTAATAACAGTGCCTTCTAGATCTTTAATAGAGAACTAGATATAAAAATATTATAATAAGAAACTGATACTCAACCAAAACTGAGTACGAGCAGTTGATACTCCAATAAATCAAAAGAGTTTTATTTGTTTCTTCAGATTGTTATTCACCGTTTCAGCAGAAACAATTGAAAGTAAATGGGTTTTCCTAATTATAAATTAATGTTTTAAATAAATAATATTTCTGAATCAATCTTTATTACAAATTATCTTCATTAATAACAACAACAAATAGAAGCAGTAATCTTACAATAGTAAGTGGTACAACATGTATGTATCCAAAGTGTATTCATCTTCAAGAGTCGATCGTTCGTTGTAGTAAGACTATAAAATATATTCACTATAAAATAATAATATATGAAAATATTTAATTTTAAAATACTGTATCTAAAAATGATACACTGATAAAATATATTGATCATAAGTCTTGATTAGAAATTCTAGATCTAAGAAAGTTGCCAGAAAGGTCATGAAAATTAAAAAATTAAATTGGTTAGGGGATTCCTAACATACCTTAATAATTATAGTGATTTATATAGGTAAAATTGGTTCTTTGAATTGATCATAACATGTTTAAATCAGTCAAAGAGAATATTTCATTTAGCCTAATATTCTTCCAGGATCGTTGTTTGAAACTCAGAAAAGATCACGAGATTAAAACTCCACTACTGAGTACACGACGTAGGGTTGAGATGCATAGCCTAGGGTTCCTCTGTATAGTGTAGGGTTACATGACATAGCATATGGGTTCTTTTCATAGGGTAGGGGTTTTTTGTGTAGTGTAGGTTTCCATTGTACATCACAGGGTTTCTTTTCGTAGCATAGGGTTTCTTCCAGCATATGGTTCCTTAAATATACTTTCATCTGTGTGTAATATAGGGAACAAAAGTAAAGTTGTCATGATGATCCATACATTCCTCCTTTTTAGCCTAAAACTAAAAATGTATCATTTATTAACCATATGTTAAATTTACCAAATATAGTAATTCTAATCTATATGCTAAATATCCAGCGTAGGGTTTCCGTTCAATATGAAAACTGTTCATCATAGCATTGGGATGATGATCAATATGTTTATTTATCGAATGTAGGGTTTTAAGAGTGTTTCAAAATAACATCTTGTAGCTTGAATTGCATCCAAAATTTAAATAAAAACATGACTTATATTCTTGAAACATACTTAATGAAAATTTGTTAGAAAATAACCGTGGGTATTTGTGGGAATATAAATCAATATAGATCATATTGTTTTTATGAGACGATACATTTCAAACAAAATCCCTATTTTTGATAATCACGAAAACCCATAAAACAATTAAGCGAAAATATAGGAATTGTAAAAATTAATAAAATATTTTTATTTCCTAGAACTACTTTGATTGAAAATTTAAATTGAAAAAGTTTTCTCACATCTCCCCAAAACAAAATCTCCACCAATATCTGTTTCTCAAATAATCTCTATCCTTTTGTGATAACAAAAAAAAGTTTGGAATACAAAATAATATAAATCATAGTTGAAATTTTACTGAACAATAAATGAAGAGGATAGTTGACCATTTAGAAAAATAATGTATGTGATTTGGAAGCATAAATTCTTACATAAATAACAGAATTAAGAAATTAATATAAAATGAAAAAAAAGTAAACATAATAGTAGATCACATGTTTGAAAAATTAAAGAGTATATCACAACTATAAAATCAAGAGATATTCAAAATGAGGGAATACCATCACATTGGTTTCCTTGTTCTGAATCTCCACGGGTTTTAGTCTCTACTGCCGGATGAATAATGGTCTTAAAAATATTCTAAATTTATAGCAACTTCACGAGTAGACTTAAGAAGTGGCTGTTAAAGACATCTGCCTATTTCTGCAGAATCTTCATTGAATCGTGAACAACTTTTAAGCTTTCCACAAGATTCATTTTCAAGAACTCATTCCCAGACTATTCTGATTTAACAAAGGGGAAAAATCTATCTCTGGCTTGATGAATGACTAATCACAACAAGGATTTATATGAAGTCAACAAATTGATTAAATATTTCTGGTTGTCTAGAAGCACATTCATAGAAGTATTTTCCCACTAGGGAGTGTACAAAATATTTTTTAACTCATCCATTATAGAAGTTATTTCTTCAAATATATTTATCAGTCCAGGAGGGGTAGCTTAAGGTGTATAGAAAAATTCCTATTAACTATCCTTAAGAGATTTAAACTCTCTTTCCAAAGAATATTAAACTCATCAAAATAATATTTATTTACAGAATAACTTATTAAAGAATTGGATTCTCTTCCAAAATAATTAATTAAATATTAAACATCTCCAATAATTTTTTTTACTGAACTTCACTTAATTGAGTTTTAAGGGATTTAAACACATTTCCTGGAATAATAGATCTTCTAAGTTATTCTACTTTCTTCCTCTAATATTCCAATTATTTTGTCAAAGATAAGTACTAAATTTCCAAATGCATGCACTTTATAATGAAGGATTCATAATTAGAGTTAGAAGAATACTGAGTGATATCCCTTATAGATTTCCAACCTTCAATAATATCCTAACTATACTCTCTATGAATTTGTTATCTATTTCTTAAAATAGACCCCTCTACAGCAAAGAATCAGGTGCTATCTGAGAAATGCTAAACATATAGGGACATATTCCCTATGAACTTACTGACTATGAGCCTCTTTCTCAACAACCTCATTCACTTGAGACACTTTCTCAACTTTATTTTTAGCTTCATCAACGATACAAGGAATGTTTTTTGTAACCCTTATTTTCTGGACAAGACAAACTTCCTTTAGTGTGGATTCGGCCTCTTCATCAGGCTTCAATATCATGAAACCAATATAATGAATCATTATTTACTTCCCATGAACATCTTCTATCAACTTTTGATATTGTTCATCTCCAATAGGTAAAATACAGTTACAAGGGTTCCTCTAAACATATCTTAGCTTCCTAATAGTCGAAGCATTGAGAATGTCAGCATGATGAAATCTGTATCCAAGAATAATATTTTTGGATTATTCCTTTTCAATGAAACAAAAAATAAATGACATCTATATGGGGATAATTTCCCATTTGGGATTCTATAGGACAATATCAAATTTACTACCTCACTATAAATGGAGGTAAACTAAACAAGATCTGATTCAAAAACAAATACAAAACATACATATTAGTGTATAAAACATTATTTAGATATCCCATTCTTGGAAAAATCATATTGTGGATAATCTTCATAAGAATCCTTCTATTAGGACTGAGGCCCTTAGGCATCACCTTTTTTATTGTCCTTATTCCAAAAAACGAATACATAGTGCCCTCTTGTTTTTACTTCTCATCACTAATAATTGTCAAATCAAAATGATAATCCACCTCATGGGGTAGAATAATAAATTTTCTATATCCATTGAAGAAAATTTAAACCCAGGATTGTGAATTTTATAAATAATGGAATCTTCATCTAATGAAAGAATAAATTCGTCATTCCAATAGAACTCTTTATCTTCAACATCGAACATCAATGGCGTAATATCATAACCAAAAGAAAACTAAAGTCCTTGAAATTGAATCACTACCTTTAAATAAGGAATCATTTGATAATTATAAACCTTATAAATCACCTTACCTTGATGAACAATGTGATTCTTCACTGGTGGGTACATAGACACCCCCAAATCTGCATCTTCTGGTCTTCTTGGATGTTATATTTCTTAAGGTTTTTTCATTGAAGGTTTGATCGGTTTAGGGTTTTAGGTAAAATAGAATGATATATAGAGGCTCTATAAACTGAAGGGACATTGAGAATAATATCGAGAGAATGATGACAGTTTTCTTACACCAATTGAGAGTGTAGTCATTAATTTTTATTTTGAATAGATGAATAAAATAAAAACATTTTTAAATCTGGAAAACATGCAACCAAATAACATAAAGAATGATAAAATATTATATACAGTACTAAAAAATATATATAGAGAGATTATAATAAATTTTAAATAAAAAATTCATTTAAAATTAAATAATCCTAACAAAGCTATAATAAAATCAAAACTATCAGTCAGAAGTAGTTTAGAAAAAATATTAGCTTAATGATATTCGGTATTAACAAATTTGAAAGATATATCCATCTTAAGAAAATGATAACTCAAAAAATTATTCCTTAAATCAATATGTTTTTTCCAAGAATGACTTATAGGAGTTTTTGAAATATTTATCACACTATGAATATCACATAGAATTTGTATACTATTAAAGTTTAATCTAGTGTCTAGTGTAGTTTTTTTCATCCGAAATACTTGTATATGTCAACTACCAGCA
The DNA here is from genome assembly GCA_963277665.1 of Viscum album. Classification (NCBI taxonomy): domain Eukaryota; kingdom Viridiplantae; phylum Streptophyta; class Magnoliopsida; order Santalales; family Viscaceae; genus Viscum; species Viscum album. The sequence continues at coordinate 1,974,135,249 of OY728151.1, forward strand.
GAACCATATTTTTCTTCAGCTATTGATATGAAACTGAGTTTTTCTTCTTATTAGACCATGATACTAAATATTTTCTTAAAAAGTGACTACTTCTTGAGTTACATTTTTTATCTAATATAACACCTAAAAATTCAGATTTTGAATATGAATTTAAATTGAAATCATATGTTTTGAGGTCAACATGAGATTGGAAAACAGTTTCTTTTAAATATCATAAAATTATATTAATAGAAGTAATATTAGATTCTTTTTCATTAGATTCAGATCTAACACATAAACATCAGGAAGACATAATGTATGGCCTTCTTATAGGAAGATATAATAAAATACCAATGATAAATCTATATAAATTGTTTCCAATTTGTTTTCTAGCTTCATAAAAATAATTTTTTATATTTTAACAAGTAGAATTTGTATATGTCTTATTGTTCTCAAGTCCAAAAAATTTCTATAAATCAATAATATTCTTAATTATATTAAAATAATTTATATAATATTTTTATAAATATAAAATCATAAAAAGAAATTTAGTTTTTCCATCATACTAATTTAAAAAAATTTCCATAATTTTGAGAAATCATTACATATTTTTTTTTTATTTTTTGAACAAAAAAAATCATCAACATAAATTTTTACTAATAGAATTTTATAAAAAACCATTTTATTAAAAAGTGTTGAATATTACAATCCAACAGTAAATCTTTTTTTCAAAATAAAATAACCTAATCATTTGTAGAAAGCTCTAAGTACTTGTTAAAGTCCATATAGAGCTTTACTTTGTTTAAAAATAGAGTTTGGTTTTTTAGGATCTTCAAAACTTGGTGGTTGTTCAAAAAAAACATCCTCCATTAAAGAACCATTTAAAAACATAGATTTAACATCCATATGATATAATCTAAAATTAATATGATATGAATAATCTAAAAGGATTCTAATGGATTTTAATATAGCTATCAGGGAAAAGGTTCCATCATAATCTATATCTTCTTCATTTTTATATTCTTTAGTTACAAATCTAGACTTATTTTAGCTTATGATCCCTTGATCATCTTGTTTATTTATAAAGACCCACTTAGTACCTATAATTGGAAAATTGGTTGGTATATCTTCAATTTATTAAACATCATTAATTTTAAACTAGTTTAGTTCTTATTGCATTTCTAACATCCGACACTCATTTTCAAAGGCTTCCTCAATAAACATAGATTCTATGTAATATAAAATGGAAGAGAATTCAGGAAGGTTGCCTACATTTCTTCTAGTTATAATACAAGTGTCTAGGTATCTTATAATAGTATCTAAATGATGATTATTTAAGGTTCTAGATTGTCTAAGAAAGACCCATATAGGTTCTTCTGTATCATGTTCTTATAAACTAGACCAATTTTTTTTAATATCATCTTCAAAATCAGTTTTAGGGGATTCTTGTATCATGTTGTCAAACAAGTCAGTAACTTCATCAGTTTGATCTTTATCTGGAATAGAAGTATCACCTTCATCAAAATTCACATGATTTGATTCTTCTAAAATCCTTGACAATTTATTAAACACTTTATAAAAATTAGAAGTAGAAGAATATCATAAAATTATTCATTCATCATATTTTGGATCGAACTTACCAAGGTTTTCCTTAGAATTTAAGATATAAACCTTGAAACTAAAAACATTGAAGTAATTTACTATAGGTTTTTTGTTATTCCAAATTTCTTAGGGTTTCATTTCAAGAATAGGTCATATTAACACTCTATTCATGATATAGCATGATGTTATTTTAGCTTCTGCACAAAAATAGTTTGGAATACTATATTCATTTTGCATAAACCTTGCCATCTCTTGAATAGTTCTATTTCTTCCTTCAAACATTCTATTTTTTAGGTGTTGTTGGTGTAGAGAAGGTGTGTTTAATACCCACATTTGAGTAAGAAGAATAAAATTCTTAATTCCCAAACTCTCCCCCATGATCACTTCTTAATGAAATTATTTTCAAACCTTTTTCATTTTTGAGAAATTTTACAAAAAACTTTCAAAAATAGTTAAAACATCACCTTTATGTTTTATAAAATATACCCAAGTATATATAGAATAATAATTAACTAAAGCATAGTAATATAATTTACTATACAAACATTCTACTCTATATTGTCCAAATGATTCCATATAGATAATTTCAAAAGTTTAATATGTTGCCATTTTTTAAAAATTTTGATATAATATTTGGGTTTTTTTTCTAATTTGTAATGAATGAAATAGTCTATCATTGTAAAAACTAATACTAGGAAAATCAGAAACAAATTGTTTCATAGAAAATTTATTTAAATCCAGATATTATGGTTTCCAAGTATTCTATTCCAAACCGATGACTCGCATGTTTTAATAGTTAAACAGTTCACTATCTATTTAGACCTGGAATTTAAATCCAATGTACAAACATTATTAGTTCTAGGTGCTCTAAATTTATGAAAGATATCTTTAAAAAATGAGAAGGAATTGTTAGAAAAATCAACATTTAAACCATTATCACAAAGTTGAGAAATACTTATCAGTTTGTGTTTTAGTCCTTTCACATATAATACTTTATTGATTTAGATAGTATTTTCATCTCCAATAGTTCCAACACTGAATTTTTTTTGTATTGTTACCAAAAGAGACTAAATCTCCATCTATTTGAGTTAGCATATGAAAATTTGTTGAGTATTAACTGATTTTTCTCAAACAACCACTGTCCATATACCATAAAATATTTTTTTTTCTTGTGGCACATTTCTTGAAACGAAATTATTAATTTGTTTGTTTTGGTATCCATATTTTCTTGGGCCCTACTTTTTTAGTTATTAGGGACCTTGGAATCCAAATATGGTTAATTTTTCTATAATTTATGTCACATGCTTCAAAAAATCTTTTAGAAATAAAATATTTTTTTAATAAAACTAAATTGAGGATTTTTCTAATACCAATTTTTAGTGACATGACATTTTTTCCACAATAATAACTACTATCATTTTTGGAATTAGGGGAAAAATATTTTTTTTAAATGTTCATTTCTACCCCTTTCTTCCTATTGAAAATATTTTTCTTTTAATTATATTATTTCCATGTATATGATTTAGAACTTTTTCTCCTTTGGTAAAAGTGATTGAAATACTATTATTAGAGGATTCTAATTCATGTTTCAATTATTTAATTCATTTTTCATGTTCAATATAGTTTGTTTAAGATGATTTGAATTTATAAACTAGTTCCTTATGTTGTTTCAATAGAGTGTATCTTTCACATTAAACAACATTATGAATAATTTTCAATCAATTATTCTTATTTATCATAGAATCATATTTTTATTCAAGCATTGATAGGTAGGTATCCAATTTCTCATTTGAGAAACTACGAGAATCAGAATTAGTGGAGTAATAAATTTTTACATTTTTCTATTCAGCCATAAATCACATTTTGGCTGTTAGATTTTATTGACCTTCTCAAAATTAAATTTTGAAGAGCTACTATAGTCATCAGAAACACTCCAAGTAGATTTCATTAATCTTTTTTCCTTTTCCCTCATAATCAAAATTCTTCAGATATCTATTTTCTATCCTTTTTGGTATTTCAGTTAATAAAAATTAGGTCTAATATAACCTAATTTATTTCATTAATAACAGCAAACTTATATTAGTTATTTCTCATCCTTATTAAAAGATTTTGTGTAGGATATCTTCTTTTTGTATAATTTTCTGAAATTTATGGCTAGCTAAGCCAGTTCAATTTCTAAATATGAGGAATCTGAATTTTTCTCTTCATTTAATTCTAGCTTTGTTCTTCTGCTCTGATTTAAAGATGTTGGTTTCAAGTAATTATTTTCCCCTATCACAAAATTTTTATGACATTTAGAATCATCTTGAATCACATCTTCATATATCATCATTTTACCAATTAGTTGTTTCAATATCAATGCCCTTATAGTTGAATACTGGTGAATAAAAATAGATACACCATTCCATTTTGAATGTAATACTCTGAGAAATTTCAAATATTTATTAGATTTTTTGGTGTGTTATCTTAAGGCTATAATATTTTTTCAAATTTATGGGAGCTTCCCATGAATATATGTGATGATTTAACCATCAAACATTCTAAAGGTTTCAAATTTTAACTTTTTTGTATCATACCTCATCTATCAAACATTATATGTTCTTTCATAGGAAACTGAAATAGTTTTTGACATCTCAATTTCTATAGGGAAACCTGAAACGTGATTAAATTATTTGAAACCATGTCCACAGATAATATGAATCACGGATTTTGAATTGATATCTTACTCGGATTATGTTGTTGCATCCCATGTCCTGGGGATTTCAGGATTCTTATAGGGGTGATTATTTATAATAAACTATGAATCCAATATTCATCAAATATATGATCATTTAAGATTTCCTGTAACCAAAATTTTCACCATTTAAAATATAGACCACAAACCATAGACATTCCTTCTTGGGGATCATCCATTTCCTTCTTTTTATAGAACTTATACATTTCATATTTCTATAGATTTATCCAAAATCTATCCTTTGATTCCAATTTTTACATCAGAGTGGAGATAGTTGACCCTTTTATAGTAAGGCTAATAAAAATGCCTTATTGTAATTTAATAGAGAATCCGATATCCACAACTTAGAATGAGAAAATGATACTCCACTACAACTGAGTATGAGTAGTTGATACCCTAATAATTTAAAAGAGTTTTATTTGTTGGTTTGGTTTGGTCTTCACATTTTCATCAATAAAAACTGATAGTTGATGAATCTTCCTATTTAAAAATTAATATTTTCAAAAATAAATAGTTATGAAGAAATCCTGGCTACAAATTATCATTAAAAATAATAGAACCAAATACCAGTAATAATCTTATAGCAGTACGAGGGACAACATGTTTGTCTCTAAAGTTTAGTCTTCTTCCAGAGTAGATCGTTCTCTGTATAAATACTATAAAATATATTCACTAGAAAATTATTGTATATGAATATATGTAACTTGTAAATACCGTATCTATAAATGATTAAATGGTAATATATATATAGAGCAGAATGTTTGCTTCAATATTCTAGATCCAAGAGAGTAGCCTGAAAAATCGTGATAATTCAAAAATTGATTTGACCAAGGGAGTCATAACTTCCCTTAATTATAGAAGTGATTTATTATGCTAAAAATGGATCACTGAATCAATCATAATGATCTAATAATGATTCAAATATAATCCTTCAATATTCTTTATATTCTATTAGGATTTTTCCTAAAAATCAGAAAAAATCTAAAATTTAAAACTCCGATACTAAGTACACAATGTAGGGTTGAGCTGTGTAGGATAGGATTGCATTGTATAGTGTAGGGTTCCTTTTATTAGAGTAGGATTCATTTACATAGCGTAGGATTTCTTTGTGTAGTGTAGGGTTCCTATGTGTAGGGTTGGGTTCATTTGTTTGTTGTAGGGTTTCTACCATTGTATGGTTCCTTAACCATACTTTTATCAGTGCATAATGTTGGGTAGAAAAGTAATGTAGGGATGATGATCCATACATTCATCCTTTTCAGCATAAAACTCCTAAAATATAATTTATAAAACAAAATTTCCATTTCTTGAACTTAGGATTTCTGATACATAGGCTAATTATCTAGTGTAGTGTTATCATTCCATACAAAAAAAATTCAACATAGTTTAGGGATGAAGATCTATACGTTCATTTACCAAAACATTGGGTTTGAAAAGAATTTCCAAAACTCATCCCATAGCTCGTAATCCATAAAAAATATAAAAAAACATGATATGTATTCCTGAAACATACATAAAAAAATATTTAGAAAAAAAGGGTATTTGTCAGAATTAAAACCATTATAAAATATAGTGCAGTTTTGAGAAAATCCATTACCAATAGATAATCCTTGAGACTAGAAGATAGGAACCTATTGAAAACAACATTATTAGAGTCAATGTAGTAGTAGGGGTTAGTATTAAAGTGTATAGGGATCATGGAACTTTGGTTATCCATAGAAGAGGATCTTTGAAAAGATCCAAAATTCATTTGAACAGACGTAAGAGGTGTATGTCAGAAATATTAAATATTATCTTGTCAAAGTAAAGGAATAAACCTGGAGAATCATGTCTATCAAATGAATCCAAAAAGAAATTATCGAATAAATAATGGAATCTCAAATCGCCTAACCCATGATGATATAGAAAAACCTATGTCTTGTGACAAGGTTTTTTGATCAACGTAGAGTGAAAATCTTCTAGAGAAGTGATCAGCTTGTGAATGAAACCCTCCTTATCTCCCCTATTTAAAGAGAATCCGGAAGAATAACAAAATTGTCCTGATAGAATAAATTTCATCTTGGAAAATGATTCATGACAATGCCAAAGACCTTGGAAGACAATTAACTTCCTCAGAACCAATCCCTTCTCCCAATGGACATCCCTCCTGAAGGGGGGGGGGGGGTTTATTGATGCCCTCCAAATGAGAATCGAAAAAAATCACAAGTGAATAAATACCCAAATATATGTATTACTTTCTCCGTAACATCAAAGGAAGGAGAAGGTTCCCATGATCATGCATATTTCATGAACACTCAGGATAAAAACGATCAAATTACCCATAGGAGGACATACAGGTGGCCGCACCTAGCACATAACATTCAAAAGATCCCATGAATCCATTTTCTTCAAGTAATTTTTCTCTCATGAAGGCACCCCAGAAAATCATTGATTATGCAATGACATCCATATAATATCCCCTAAGCCCGAAGACTTTTCAACTGATAGACGCCTGAAAAACCATCTAAAAAACCTTGTAAAATGGGAGAAAAATATCCAAAATATAGGTACCTCTTGATGTCATAAAACTCACATGACACATCACATATGTGGATAATGACGTTACATGACAATTTTCATGAAAAATAATGAGATCCATAGCCTTTGTAAAATAAGAAAATGAAATAAACTGGGGGAAGTGGGACGTGTCTTGTGGTCGTAAAACATCATGTGATGTGCCCCAAGTGGTTACCAAGCCACCTCAAGACCACCAAAAACATGTTTTACCTTTCCCTCAAAAGTCTGCTGGGTTTTCATCCTCATTGTGTGAAGGATCACGGGTATGTATAGATGACCACATGCTTCCCCTTTAGATCCACATCGACAAACAGATGGAATATTCCATGAAGTATTCGTGCATTTCCTTTTAAACATTGTTTGTCATGTGACATGTCACTAATAGGTATAGTTATTTTCTACGACAACACTTAGAAAATCTCACAAGATCCCAACTTTTTTTAAAATAAATAAGGAGAAGGAAGGAGCCTCTCACATTTATAATACTCATGCAATGTGCCATGGTTGTCCACAACATTGTCTCTCAAGAATTAATGAAATGTTACCTTGATCTTGTGAAGGATCTTGTATTTTTAGACATGAAAATATTAAAGACCCTTAGAATGTTTTCATGATTCCACAATACACCTTTAATTGGAAATAATCCAATAAATGGGGCATTGATGGGATTGTCTCATAGTTGCTGAAAATCATATGAATCCCTCAAAATGATTTGTGAAGATGTCTGATATAGAATCCCTTTACCAAATCCATCCTATATTTGTGCAATATGTGTCATGAAAAGAAAACAAATGGGGTGGAGTGGCCTAAAAATCACCCACCCAACCTCAAATAAGTTTTTCTTTTCTTCATCGACACGCACCTGTCAAACCAAGAACCATAGAATATTTTTCTGAGAGGTAGATCTTATAGCTGAAAAGGCTTCCAATCAGGTAATATTTAGGGAAATATTGGAGAGATCATGTAGAATGAATAAGCACTTCGTCTGATTTCTATAGATCACAAAATGGACTTTTGGAAGGACACATGAAGAACATCTTGCGCATCTTATAGATCATGCAAGTCATAAAACAGGGTAATACTAAATAAATCTAAGACACTCACAATACAAGGCGAGAAAAAAGACAATGGGACAATAAACCTTAAATGATGAACATATACCTCTATACCCATGCACTTCGCATGAACCACCTAGGACCCACTAAAACACTTGGAATTGACACCCAGATCTAATGATGCTTCTTTGGTATACTCTTTGGATCATGTGATATCCTCTAGACATGTCAAAACAAGTCACATGGCACACCAAGGGAATTCCATCCCAATCCCACGAAGCCTCCAGTCATGAAATCCTGGCCTTAAGGTGTCCTTTACACATGTCACCCAACTCATATGGAGGCACCGATACATGTTAGCTAAGTATTGTGGTAACACCTAGGAATTTCAACCAACTCTTGTGATTCCCTCCTTGAAGATCATTGAGATCATGAAAAGTCCCCTAGTTATGTTAGGTTTGATCATATGTCACCCTCCAGATATTTCTCATTGACTCACGCAGTTCTCACCAATAATTTGTGCCCGGTTACTTGATGACTTGAGGGCTTGTATGTAGAATCATGAAACATAATATAGGCATGTCAGCTTTGATCATGTGATGTCTTCCATGATCATCTGGCCAAGTCTTTTGATCTACTTTGGAAATGTCATCCTTGATCATGCATCGACCTTCATACATTCCATCTAGGTTATGTGGAGTCCCTCAGACAAGTCAACTAGATCATGCATTTTTCATTGAAAATTTTAGGAAAACATCCTATGACATGTCAAGTAGAAAATCAAGTCATGTCTAGCAGATAATTAATTCACATTAGGTAGACATTAAGACTAGTTCAAAAGGAATCCTAGGACACGATAACCTTGTTCGTCCTCAGTGTGTAAACCCTGAATATAAGGGAAACATTAGTGTATAATCCCCAACCAATAAAAATATGTTTAATCTGATTCCTCCTAAAACTATGATATATAGGGCACCTCTTCGATGCACAGGATCAATATTAACATCCCATGGGTTTTCCCAAAACATAAGTCTCACATCCATTTTTGGTGAGACTGATTACTTGCTATCCCTAGTTTCTCACATAGAGCATAGATCATGTGGGATTAAGGAATTGAAATGGTACTGAAAATTTTACCATAAACCTATATAAAGGCGAGGGAAAACATCAGAGTGAAAGCCCCAGTTAGTGGCATAATATGATATGTACTCACTATAAGTGAAACCCCAGTTTGTAAGCCCTGATCAACTGAACTATGATGAATCTGATTCCATCTACAATCAGAATACATAGGAATCCTCCATGCGGATTGAGATCCATATTAAACATTCCAATGGATACCCTAGAGAATATGTACCACATCTATATGCAATTAATTTTATCACTTTCTACCCCTTGATTCTCACACCAAACTTAGTACGCACTGTCTTAGGGAGTGACATTGAAAACATCATTGGAATCATGAATATCCACTATATAAAGAAACCTCAGTGTGTAAGCCCCAATGAGTCTTATGATATAATTACCTCCATATAAGGTCATCTAACTTGGGTGTAGTTCTAGGGGTGAAGGAACTATGTGAACTTTTCTTCCTGTAATAACTAGGATACATATGACTCCTTCCTATGGCCCAAGCTCAAATGGGCATCCACTTCGGTGTAACTCCCCTCATGTATCAAAAATTTCAACCATTAGGACCTGATCATATCTATGGGATGATCATTATAAAACATCCACTAGCAAATTGGGAAACCAAAAGAACTATAATAATATAGATTCCTATATTAACCAAGATGCATTGGATGTCTCATCAAGGGTCTATCTCAAACATCTGATGCCTATGTTCCCAAACATATATCCTTTATGCATGATTCTATACTTAATGAGTTTTACAAACTACATCTGTTTTAATTACTACTATAAAATAGGATACATAGGAAGCCTTATAATGGCTCAACCTCCTTCTCAGAATATCAACCACCTCCCTATATGTTTGAAAATTCTGAAGTTCAAGATATATGGCTTCAACAAACAATAATCTATTCAATACTGGGAAATTAATGAAGAACCTCATATACATAAAGATATATTCTATGAAGAGATTCCCCTTTCTTCTATATATAAAGATACACAATAGAAAATCATTTTACTAGGGTATCTTGTCTCGTATTGGGATTAGGAAGAGATTCTTGAACATATCTGATATATATAAGAGATTCTAAAAGTAGGAAACAATTCCCTCTAAAAGGGAATGATGATCCCAACATCCCATTCTCTCAACCAATGTGACTCCTTATGTTTCATTGGATCTGAAACCCCAATTGAACACAATCCTTTAGAATGACAGTATTTACCTTGATATGGATAAGGGAACCATTAGGAGATTCCATTAAGAATGAAAATAAGGACCTGCTGTTTTTGATTGTGCAATGATTGAACCCCTAACAATAAATCATAAGACCAAACCAAATCCACCTCGACATGCGATCGGGGACCTCTTTTGAGGTAGACTTGGTTTGGTTTGATAGTTGATTGGGAGGGGCTCAATTCATGCACAATCACTAACACCGGGTCATCATTGTTATTATTAATGTAAATTCCCAAGGGTTCCCTTAACCATATCTTGGCACAATACTGCTTTTCTAAGGTAGGTGGTAAATTTTCCTTTCAGACCCAATGAAACTTAGGTACTCACATTGGTTGAGAGGAGGGGAGGTCAGGCTCATCACTCCCTTTTGAGGAAAATTATTGTATATTCTAGGACTCTCTTATAGATTTATGTTAAGTTTGATAATATATTTTTAATCCCTATGTGGGACTAGTTTCCCTAAAAAATGATAATAGGCTAAGTATCTTTTATATAAAAAAGTTTGGGGAATATCTTCATTGATCCATCTATGTGTATCCAATGTTCTTAATCCATTTCACAATGATGAATAGTTCTTGTATACTATATATGTATAAACATGCACATCAGAATTGGCTACCATGTGAGGAGGTGCTTAATATTTTGAGGAGAAGTTTGAGCCACTATGAGTCAACCTACCTATCTTGTTTTATTATAGGAATCCAAAATCATGTAGTTTATTAAACCTGTTCACTATATAATCACGTGGAAAGGATATATGTGCGGGAACATAGGCATTGGATGTTTGAGCTCGAGTCTCGGGGAGACGTCCTATGTATCCTAATTATAGTAGGAATCAGAGTTATCATAGTTCTTTTGGTTTCTCAATACACTTTTTGATGAGGTATAATGACCTACCCATATGAATGACCGGGTTATGATGCTTCAAATTTTAGAGTCACGAGGGGACATAAACCAAATTAGATACCTAATTGAGCTTCGGCCTTTAGATGTAATCCTACTTATCCTGGTTATTAAAAGAATCATATTTCTTATAGTTTACTCATTCCATTAGAACTAGTCACACGGTAGATGTACTTATATGGAGTTAATTCTATCATGTCACTCCTTGGGACTTACACAATGAGGTTGCTTTGGAGGGTGGATATTCTTGATGCCAATGATGTGTTCATTGTGACTCCATAATCCCATGTGATCTACGATTAGTTTGAAAAACAAGGGACAACAACTGAGAAGCCTCATTTCATATGGATGTGGGATTTTTCACTAGGGTATCCCTTGGGATATTTAATATGGATCTTGGGCCCCATGGAGGTACCCTACATATGCTATTTATATAATGAATAACATTCATCATAGTTTAGTTGATCAAGGCTTAATCAATAAAGTTTCCATTACAGTCCTGACATATCATATTATGCTATTGATCTGGGAATACACTCTAACATTTCCCTTTCCTTGTTATGGGTTTATGGTGCAAGTGGTGTTAAATCCATTGGGATGTTAATAAAGAAATCATACCTTGGAGAGGAATCCTATGTATCTTAGTTATAGAATGAATTAATGTCGTTATAGTTCTTTTATTTTGGGAATAAACACAAAAAATTCCATTATAGTCGAGGATTTCACACTAAGAATGAAAAAGGTTATCATGTCATAAGATACCCTTTTGACCTAGCCTACTTTTCTACCTGATATTCATTGACTTTACACTCAACATACCATGATTTTATTCTTGGAATATTAAAGGGTGTCTACATGACATGTAAAAATACAATTATGTGACCCTGTTGACCTGCCTAAGGAACACCAGATAACCTAGACAGAATATTTGGAAGTGGATTCATGAACGGTGATGAATTTTCCAGAGAAAAATGGAAGACCTAGACAGATAATTCTAGAATCCATCCCATGATCCTGAATGACATTCCATGAGAGTGTCTCATGATATGATAGACAATCCCTAGTTCCATCATGTATGTTGGATGACACGCTTGTTGGTTGTTGCGAGACTCAATGCGATTTTTCTGGAGGACATATCATGATCCAAGATGACTTGTATGGAATAATTCGTGAGTTCATTCTAACATTCATATAGGGAATTCTGAGAGTATGTTGAAATTCCAGGGTGTTATCATGAGATTCATCTCACATGTATTGGTCCCAGCGTTGGAGTTGGGTGACATGTTTGAAGAACATTGAAAGGTATGAATGGAAATACTGGAGGGATCCCCAAGATTTGGATGGAATTCCCTTTGGGTTTCATGTCACTTTTTTTGACATTTCTAGAGGACTTCACATGATCAAAATAGTATACCAATGTGGGATCTCAAGATTTGGGTGCATGTCTTAGTGTTGCCATGTGTCCTGGATGGGTCACCTGACACACATGAGGATTTGTATATATCTTCATTTCATAAGTCTCCCATCCCTCTTTCTTTATTCCAAAATTTTATTATGAGTGTCATATATTTATTCAGTATTGTCTTTTTCTACGTCTCACTCAATCTATAGGATTTGTGAGACATTATTCAAATGTCCAATAAAAATTCATTCACATGATCTATAGTGATCACACAATGTAATTATTTATGCTACATGATCACTCTTGTTATCCCCCAAATCTTACCTAATGAGAATCTTTTCCAGTTGTTAGATCACCTGATATAAAAAAATTTATATGATTCTTGGATGTTCCAGTGTATCTAGATTGCAAAACTAAAACATTTTTTGAGGTTTGGGTGGGGGATTTATGTGCCTCACCACCCTAGTTTTTTATTTCCTTGCATAGGTAATATCGCACGACTACATGATAGATGTGTATTAGGGATTAAGTGTCATACATCTTCACAAGCCATTCCATGGGCGTCACATGATTTTCAGTGACCACGAGACCATATTTTCAAAACCTCATCTATTGTATTACTTCCAATTAAAGGGGTGCTATTGAATCATGCGAACATGCCATGGGACTTTAATACTGTCATATCGACGCAACCATGTGCGTTTGTGAGATTAGGGAAACTCATCATGTGTTCTTATGAGACCGTGTTGTGGATAACCTTGGAACATCACATGATTTTTATTACCATCAGCTACTCCTTCATTAACCATATGTAATTTATTTGTTTATTTTTACAATGGTTTTGGATATCGTGAGATTTTGTGAGTTTTTTTGAAGACAATCACTCTATCTCTTGGTTATGTTCCATGTGACCAACAAAGGTCCTATGAATATACACAATAATTTCATGGAAAATTCCATTTTTTGTCCTTGTAGAGACAAAGGGAGATAATGAGGTAATTTTAACTTACTCGCGACCCTTAAAATGACTGGGATAACAAGCCAGAAGGATTTTAGGGTATATTTCTGACATGTCACCGGTGGTCTTGTAGTGTCTTGTGAACATCCTGAAGAACATCACATGATGTTTTATGAAATAAATTGTATTCTTCATTCCCCATATATATTTCCTTTTCTTATTTTACAATATCTATGGATCTTGATATTTTTCTTGAATGTTGTCACGGAAAATAGTTCTTCCCATTGATGATTTTTCATGTGGCTTTTACGACCGAAAGTGGAACCCACCATTTTGATATTTTCTCCAATTTTCTAAGTGGTTTTGGATGGTTTTTCATCCATCCCAAGTTGAAAATTCACATGACATAGGAGACCATAGCTGGATACCTCCGCATGATTGGTGATTGTATGGAAATATTATTCTTCCTTTTCTTTTTTGAATAACATAATACCCATGTTTAGGTATTTCTTGTATTGTGATTTTTTGATGACCATTTTTCTGGAAATCAACAACATACTCAAATGACATACCATAAGTCTATCACCTTTTAGGTTATCATTCCCTAACCATACCACACATGATACCTGCATGTTATCCCATCACATCCGATGACCAGGAGTTCCCATATCTGTTCTAATGTACAATATCTCTTACACCATCCATGATGCCCATAAGGTGTTACATCATAACAAATTGTCAAAATTCATGCATGAAACTAATTCTAAAAAGTGATACATAATCCCACACACACCTAAATGTATATATATATATATATGAATTACCATATACATTCTTGAATCTTATCCATGTCATAACAATCACACATCATACTTGATGCTCGTATAATATCCAATGCCTTGTTAGTTCATATAAAACACATTATTGTCATGCAATGATATCAATCATGAAAAATGAAAAAGGAAATTACATAATAAAAGTGTACCTCTAATAATTATTTTCTATCTTGAACACTATTAACCTTAAAATTCTACAAAAAATACCAATTTAAAGCCCGAATACTTAAATCTTGACCACCCTATAGAGAAAAACTTGCTACCTTCCATTGAGCCCATCTTTGTCTCTCCCTCTCTACCATGACCTACATGCGCTGTAGAATCCCATCTAACAACTATAGGTACCACCCAAAATCCTACCTTAGATCCCTGAGTCTGAACCTGTCCCAGACTCCCAACTTCTTGAGAATCCATCTTAAAGAACATATACAAGTTCCCTATCTAGCTGCATGAGAGGAACTCCTCTGGATTTCACTCACATTGAGTCCAAACATGTTCATGTTGTCCCTTTCTATACTAAAGTCACACCATCAATGACCTAATCCTTTGATATCATATTAAATATATTTCTTAACTACAATTTTGAGGCTCCTGACTGAAACATCATTGGAAATATCACCTAGCACAATCACCAGCTCGAATAGTGTTGTTCTGTCAGAATCCCATCTGTTATAAAATATTGAATTATTTTCATTAAGAATGAGGTCAAGATGAATATATTTTCCTACAACCTTATGGAATTTCTATATCCATCCTCATGAAATCTCACCCTAGTGGTGTCATCACCTACCATAGATGTTTCCAATTTTTCATGTCATTGAAACTAACTACATCATCCCCACTGTATGTATTTCCCTACAGTAGGTTCATAAACTCATTGGCTTGATCTTACCTTGAAGTCTCTGTAATGACCCAATATTTTATCAATGATAATTTATTTCTTATAATTGTGTTATATAATCACATTAAATCACAACATATTGAACCAATAAGTGTTATGTGTCGTTTACACGTTAGTTTGTAACTTCTGTGATTTGAATTTTGAGAATCTGACATACACAGTTGTGATCAGTAAGTTATTTGGAGTCTAATATGAACAACATATATTTTTTGTGAATAGTATCATACCCTTATGAATAGTATTGTTACCATTTTTAATAGTGAAATACCCCAAATAATAGTAATATTACTTATGATTGTATATAAATAAGATTCAAGTGGATGTACGATATGCCTATATCTACGAATAAGAAAATAAATGTTTTAAAAATGTTCTTTTTCAAGTAAATTGTGATTTTAAATAAAAAATTAATTAATCATATATATAATATTATTTTTGAAAAATAAAGATCATTTTTGGATTCTACACATCGAAAAATGAATAGGGGGAAATATTTGGGAATTTTATAAAATATATGAATTTTTTATGAATATTAAAATACAATAATTTACGATAAATGAAAAATAATGGATTTATAGAGTCATTGATGACGATATACGGATGAAATACCAATTGGTTCAAACTCACATGCACTTATTACTATTTTTTTTTCATGGAATCGTCTCTATTTATTGTCTTATTGAAGAATAATAAACAATGATTATACAATTATGAAAACCCTCCTCTCCTCGACTATAAATACTACCCCTCCTTAAGTCTTCACTTCAATCCTCTCAAGCCTTGTGCCTTGCATATATTCTTCCAAAATATATTCTAAATCTCCCCCACAAATCTAACATACATTGGTCTCCTCAAAATACCAAATCCCCTCCCATTAAGAGGCTCTGATGGAAGATTGAACCAACAGGTAAATTTCTCTCTTCTTTTCTTTCTTTTTATTTTTAAGTTGATTTGTTTTATATTCCATATTTATCTATCCTTATCCAAATGTTATGAAAACTCTACTACCTTACACATACTGAAATTTCATATGATAATGTAATATGTTATTATCATCTATATTTTACTCTTCTTTTCTTTTAGTAGTAAATACACCTTCCGAGATGTGTTAATTTTCCACATTCAAGGACGATGGGTTTTCCATTTTCATTACCGTCTTCAATTATGATCATGAAAACATTTTTATGGTAAAACTAGACCATAATATATGTATTATTCATCATAAATGGATCTGGAATCCTATTTTTAAAATGGTTTTGGTTTATAAAACAAATTTTTTTCATTGTGGTCAAAAACAGACAATTAACCCAAAAGGTTATCACTAATGTTTTATATAATGATTCAACTTAACTCCAAGTAAAAAATTTAAATTTTAAACCATGTAACATTATATATTATCAATAATAAAATTTAACTTCAATTATTTATAACCACCTTCATAATACATGTTTATCCAAACATGAACCGATCATTTAAACTAAGCAAGCAAACAGAGCCGAACAATAAAATTGAACCTCATAACCAATCAAAATGGTTATCAATGAAATTAAAAAGGTTATAATAAATATTTTAAATATAAAATAGGTTCTGGAATTATAAATTAATGAACCTCATTTTATTATTCAGGTCATTACATTCAAGAAAAGATCAACATCGGATTTATGGTAAGGGATACTCTCTATTTGAATTTTATTGAAAATTGTCCGCTATGTTATGCCCTTTAATGTGTAATTACTAGTGATGGGTATGATTTTGAACCTCCAAAATACCTTCCTAATGATTTTCATATAATTAAAAACCCATTTATATCTCAATAATCCCTCTTAAGTACACACAACACCAAGATGATATTCCGTAAGGGATTCAACCCGAACCTACTTTATTCTTTTGGGTTTCATTATATTTATTTTTACATAAATGAGGTTATCTATTATTCTTAAGTTAAGATTTTAAATGCTATGTGAATTAGAAAACATTCCTGTATCAAGTTCCATTCATCATTCTTTTTCAGGGATATACATGTTTTTAAGTGATTCCCTCCTCAATACTTCCCGATAAAGAAACCTGTGTTGTGGGAGATTCTCATATTCATACTCGATTTAAAGTTACCTCTATCTTCTGTTTTATGCCAAAATTGTCTTTATAAAATATGAATTTTCATTAGGAAAAGCTCACTGTTTCATTTCTTATTTTTTAAAAATATTTTTTCTATTTTCTATTTTAAGGGCTCTATATTATTTTACTTTAAACTGCATAATAATGTTTTAATGATAAACTTTCTTAAGCACTTTTCTTACATTTTGTCACTTCTACTTGAAATAACTTACCATGATACATGAATATTTTACCTTATTAATTTCCATTCATATTTTAGTTCCTTTCGTTCATGGACACTTTTATGATATGACCATTTGTTATGCTTTATGACATGATTATGGTACCCAATTCTTTCCATGGGAAACCCTTATGTTTATATAATATTGATTATGTATGATTATTTTTGCAGAAAAAGATATTTATGAATAGTTAAGATGGGTGTGCCCATTTATATCTCCAATTATATGGGTAATGTTAAGTCTAATGAGATGTTATGTGCGACAGTCTTGGCGATTAACCTTGGCTTGTTATACTATGTGAAATGATCATGGCATTTAGCCATGACTCGTACTAAAATCATGTTTTATGTTGATGAATCATTTCAATTATTCCATGTTTAAATTATACCATGTTCATATATTCTAATTCCATATGTTACATGCCTTTTTATATCTTTATGTCATGTATTCTAACCCATGTGCTAAGGATTTATTCTTATTCTTATTCCCTTAACAGGATTCTAGCTGACCCCTTTTTTTCATGTGATCCCCATGGTACATTATGCAAATATAAGGGCTCAAGGGAAGTTAGGATCACTTTAAGGAGATAAAATAAAGAATTTTTGTTTAGCCCCATGTTTTATGTTTTATGTACCTAGTCTTCAAAGACACTAGACATCACGATCCTTGGATTGTACTATGATGTATAATTATGTTCAAAATAATGTAATGTTATGTTTAAAAGGCTAGGGAACCTATGGTTACTTTCAGAGGATGGTCTAGTTATTTTTTTTGAGATTAGGAATAGAGAACTTTAGTATAAACATTAAGGATGAGATGATGTGTAAGAAAACATCACTATGTTTTTGTAAGCATAGATTAATTTTTTTTATCAAGAAAATACATCCCTATCTAAATACAAGAATGTAGAGGCAGCTCTAGCCGAGATGTACCTAGGAGTGAAAACTTCGACAAGGAGTTTCAGGCCTAACATGAGGTATCCTGGTACATGAAAATGGGTCTTGCTATACTCTTGGATTCACACTCTTGAAGGTTATGATTTTTTAAATTCACGAGCTTAGTAAAAACCATTATTAATGTAATAAAAAAATCTTCTAAGAATATAAGTTAGGAAATAGATCAAGGATAACCAAGATATAAACCTAAGTAATCAAAAGTTATGATATAATTATTCATTAAATGTTTATCCTATTATGTTCAAGGATTCATTTTTATAATAAATTAATATGTATTCAAGCCCTCTAATTCTTTGTAATTTTTCTTAGTTAATGATGGGAAATTGAAGAAGACGTTACCAAAACCAATGTGACAGAAAATGTAAAGATTTCCATAATGATATGATAGATATGATGGTAACGTGTGATCAAAACTTCATGGAAATACTCTCAACTTGATCAGGTTATGTATAGCAACCTTATACATTTAAATATAATATTAAATGATTTTAAGAATAATTATACATTTGAGTACAAGCCAAGGATCATAAATTTTAGTGTCTTATATGAATAAGTAAATAATCAAACATTTTAAAAACTAATTTTTATTTAAACTCCATAATGAGATCCTATATTCCATTATGATCATACATATAGATTGGATGACCTAGGGATAACATGAAAAATGGTATGATCTATAATCCTAGTAAGGGAATAAACATAAGAACAAATTATTAGCATATGGGATAGAAGGCAGGATGTAATGATAAAAAACATGTAACATATGGAATTATAACATATAAACATGGGATCATATAAACATGGAATAATGGAAATGTTTAAGAAATATAAAACATGAATTTAGTATGAGTCAAGGATAGCTTCCCAGACCATTTCACATAGTATCACAAGCCAAGGCTTTCCGCTAGGACCATTGCACATAGTAGCTGATTAGTCACTAAAAGTGGATAATATTCATTGTTAATATCTTTATATTCATTTTTCCAAAGTCCATAAACAATGTTTTTAGTGCATTTCATAAATGGAACTTCATTTCTCATCTTAAATGCAATTCGTGTTTAAAATGAAAATTTGGGCCCAATCATTCAATTATTTGTGGAAAACATTATATTCATTTTATGAAATTGAAATTTTGGGATATTATTGATCACTTGTATTGGAACATTTTATCTTTTAGGTCCGATGGATGAATCCCCAGGGAAGATGGAGAATTTTGCGCCCGAATGCAGAAATTTGCTGGAGAAAGCATAATGGGCTTAAGGCCAATCAAACAAATGTGGGGCTCACAAATAATACCAATGAAGCTAAAATTTATACATTAGAAAGATAAAAATATGAGGATAATTTTATTCAACTATGTCCAGAGCTAATTCTGATGTTTTCATGATGATAATGGGATCTGAAGTTGGGATTTAAATGGTGGACCCGACATTAATGCACTGAAATCCATCCCACCATTTCAAGCATAACTTCCACACGGCTGAGCCAAATTTCTTGAACTTTTTACAGATCATAGGGGACATATGGAAGAAGTTATTTCTCTTCTACAACCCCTCCAGATTTGTCCTTATTCAATTAGACATCGACTCGTCAATATGGTGGACGAATCTCGACAGTTTTCCAGGTCAAATTCGAAACATCAATTTCCTTTTGATTATTCACCCTCCTTTTGACTATATTAATTGTTGGGGGGTGAATTAATTATTGTGGGATGGACCTAAGGCTCCTAATATGCCTATATAAGGAGCTATTGGTGAAGGGAATAAGGGTGGATATTTTTCTTATCATCTTTTGTTGCTTGTTTCATTGTAAGGTTATGCTTCCAAATTTCCTTTGTAATGTTTTCCATTTCAATGTAAGTTTCATTTTTTTATCTTTATGTTATTAATCAAATTCTTTCTCTTATATATTTTTCATTTAATTTATTAAAACTTTATTATCACAAAGCACAGTGATATCTCTGTGTTTTTGTGAATTAGTTCACACATAGGTGTGAATTTCATTCACACACACGGAGGAGTGCTTGTTATTTCCTCGGTTTTAATTTCTTCAGTCCAATTCTTGTTTGCCATCTTCCGCCCACCATTGAGAGTATACCATCAATGGAGGGCTAAGCCTTTAATTGGATGATCTTAGGAGGATGAAAAGGTTGTATTGAATGTTATTTTATGAATGAATTGTTGTTAATTGGATAATTAATTTAAGACATCCATTCTTCATTAATTTCTACTCTTCATCTTTACTGTGTTTGACAAAACAAAATTCAATTAATAAATGACCATATACCTTAGAGAGATCATGAATTTGGTTCTCTAAGTGTATAGGGGATTAGTAGTTGTGTTTATTAAGCACCAAACCAGAAAATGATGAAGGTAGTGTTAATTTTGAAGAATGGATTCATCAAGAATTAATAAAACCAAAATTGTCTAAAGAAGAAAAATTCATTCAATCCACCCCGAGCATAATCCTAAGATCAACCCATTTTATTTGAATTGAATTCACTTAGGTTTCTTAGTGTTCTTTAAACCATCCAAAATCAAACCGAAAGTTGGCTACTTCATATCCCATCCTTCACCAAATCATAGCATCTCAAGGTTACTTCTTCGGTCCCTGTGGATTTGAGCCCTACATATACTACATCGACCGCTTTTACCAGTAGGGTAAATTTGGGCGCAACCAAATTTTGGCACCATTTCCGGAGACCCAAGTAAGTACCTTAGACACTCATCTTCTTTTCTCACCCAAATTCTCTATTCTCATCATAATTTCTCTTCTCTATTCCCCTTTCTTTTTCTGTGTGTCCAATGAATCCCAAAAAAACATTCAATCAACTCTAATGGATTATCTTCAACAATATCCATTAATATACCAAGTCTATAATCAACTGGAAAATCAATATTTTGAATCACCTCATATAGAAAATTTCATTGACCAAACCATGATTGAATACACCACACCAGATGAGATCTACAATCAATGAGATGATGATTGTTTAAAGGATCAATTTCCATACCTCTAGAGGGTGATTGAAGAGATCAAACATAATGAAATTCATGATGTCCAAACATGTATCAATCCTAATTCTGAAAAAATTCATGAACATTTGTGTGAAAAAATGGATAAAATGAATTCAGAGGTTTCATCATTAAGATTAGAACTACAATGTATTGAAATGGTTGTCGAACCCATTCCCACTCAGGTTGTCTCTTCCTCATCACCAATACAAGAATCTTGTCTCCCAGAAACCTCACATGAATTTATTGAAGAACCAACCATTGAATTTGGGATAGTTGAATATAATCAAGGAATTATTGATGGGTGCTTAAATCTAGAGGAAATTAATTTTTTGGATTCACAAGGGGAAAATTTGTCTTCATGGATTTGGTGTTCAAAATATTGCTCCAATAACATTTTTTTAGAATCACCAATCATTGAACCATTGGGAGATATAACAAATATTGTGTCTATACCCACTCATGAAATTCAAATGGAATATTTTGGGGATGAATCATCTTTTCAAAAGGAACCAATTCTTTCAAATGTTTTTAAAGAAGAAACAATTTTTGATTCAAATTATCATTATTCTTTAGGAAAATTCAATCAAAATGAACTCGATGTTTTAATACTTCTTTCCATACTCAATAATCCCTCTATTTATGATAACCAATACCATTCAATTATCATCAATTTTCATCAAGAATATAACTAAGTAGGAATGAACCTTGAAATATTAGGAAATACTCCAGATAAAACATGATCAACCATTTTAGATATTCCTTGGATTTTACCAATCATTGTAGAAAATAGGATTTCATACGAAACAAATAAAAAAAATCAATCTCAATCTTGTTGAAGTGGATAAATATCGGTTAATTAAAATTTTGAAAGTTGGAAGTGGATAAGATGGAGGGTTCAAGTCGAGCTAACGACGTTAAACAAAAGCGCTGCATGGGAGGAAACCCATGGTTTTCATGTTTTCTAATTATTTTGAATCATTTTTTTTCATATAATAAATTACCATAGACTGTTTACCTGTTCTTGTTTTATGAGTAAGGATGGGTATGAAAGGGGAGCACCATATACATCCATGTCACATGGCGTGATCTCTGAGTAATATCTTACCCAGAAATCTAAAAGGAAGACAATGTATCATCAGTTTATTTTGGTTAGTTTATTTTTATGTTTTTATAGGTTAAAAAAGGACATGTCGAAAGCCATAAGGAAAATCCATTCACCACTATCCAAGCCGCTGAGACTCAAATCCAGGATTGAAGGGAGACTATGGCATGCACTATCATCATCAACCACCTAGTGAATTCATTCCATGATTTTCATTAAATTTCTTCATTGAACTCCTCTCCTACCCCCTTCTAACTTTTATTTTCTTTAAACACTGGGGATAGTGTTATTCTAAGTTGGGGGGGATAAAAATGATATTTTTTTTAAATAATAACATGCATGGAAAGAAAAAATTCCATCAACCTTGAATATGATAACACACATTGAAAACTCTAAAATTGGATTTCGAAAAATTTGGATGCTTTGATTCTGATTTTAATGCAAGTTTAAGTTCATGAGCATAGTTTTTGGAAAGTGCGGTTGTCTAATGTGATTTTTCAATGTTTACATTTTCATCCTCTTAATAAAAATGCCACAATGCAAGTCTACTGGACAGTGGGTGTAAATTTGAGTTCTTGGGTCCCTTTTATTATAGCATAGGGTTCTGGGGTCACTTTTAGTTTAATTTGAGTATCTAAAAAAACAACAAAAAAAAACAAATTTTTTTTGAAAAAAATAATAATGGCCACATAGAGCAATGTTTTGTCCAAATGTGTGGCGTCCGACACTTGGGGATCGTGACTCCATAGTTGTCTTGCCCATAGTTATTCTTTTCATATCTATTGTGGTAAAAAAAAATAAACAAAAAAATTTGGATACTCTCCTTAAGGTTTAATGTGATTCCCACCTAGCACTTCCATTTTTTCCCCTTGAACAATAAAATGGGCCCCATATCTTTTGTGATACACAACACTTTATCATGCTTAATTGGAATTGGATGAAATGTGGCGATGAATTTGAACAAAATAATGGGCTTGGGCTTGGGATATTCTTATGAACCTAGAATGTTTTAAATGATTTTGATGGGTTTCATATTTTTTTGGTATGAGGTCTTTGGGTGAGAAATGTGTATTAAAATGTTTTTGGAAAAGGGGATTTGAATTTCATATTTGTAATTTATTTTGCTCGGGACCAGAAAAACTCAAGTTGGGGGGGGGGTGTGATTAGTCACTGAAAGTGGCTAATATTCATTTTTAATATCTTTATATTCATTGTTACAAAGTCTATATACAATTTTTTTAGTTCATTACATAAATAGAACTTCATTTCTCATCTTAAATGCAATTCATGTTTAAAATACAAATTTGGGCCCAATCATTCAATTGTTTGAGGAAAACATTATATTCATTTTCTGAATTTGAAATTTTGTGTTATGATTGATCAATTTGTTTAGAACGTTTTATCTTTTAGGTCCGATGGATGAATCCCAAGGGAAGATGAATAATTTTGTGCCCGAATGCAGACATTTGCTGGAGAAAGCATAATGGGCCTAAGGCCCATCAAACAAATGTGGGGCTCACAAAAAAATCCCAATGAAGCTTCAATTTATAAATTAGAAAGATAAAAATATGAGTATAATTTTATTCAACTATGGCCAGAGCTAAGTCTGATGTTTTCATGATGATAAAGGGATATGAAGTTGATATTTAAATGGTGGACTCGACATTAATGCACAGAAATCTGTCCCACCATTTCCACCATAACATCCACACGGATGAGCCAAATTTCCTGAACTATTTACAGCTCATAGAGGACATATGGACGAAGATATTTCTATTCTACAACTCCTCTGGATTTGGCTTTATTCAATTACAAATCCATATGTAAATATGGTGGACGAATCTGGACAGTTTTCCGGGTCAAATTCGAAACATCAATTTCCTTTTGATTATTCACCCTCCTTTTGACTCTATTAATTGTTGGGGGGTGAATTAATTATTTTGGGATGGAAATAATGGTCCTAATATGCCTATATGAGGATCTAGTGGTAAAAGGAATAGGGGTGGATATTTTTCTTATCATCTTTTGTTTCTTGTTTCATTGTAAGGTTATGCTTCCAAATTTCCTTTGTAATGTTTTCCATTTCAATGTAAGTTTCATTTTTGTATCTTTATGTTCTTAATCAACTTATTTCTCTTCTATATTTTCCATTTCATTTATTAAAACATTATTATCACAAAGAACAGTGATATCTCTGTGTTTTTGTGAATTAGTTCACACATAGGTGTGAATTTCATTCACACACATGGAGGAGTTCTTGTTATTTCCACGGTTTTAATTTCTGCCATCCAATTATTGTTAGCCATATTCCGCCCACCATTGAGAGTATACCATCAATGTAGGGATAACCCTTTAATTGGTTGATCTTAGGAGGATGAAAAGGATGGATTGAATGTTATTTTATGAATGAATTGTTGTTAATTTGATAATTAATTTATGACATCCATTCTTCACTAATTTATATTATTCATATTTACTATGTTTGAGCAAACTAAATTCAATTACTAAATGACCATATACCTCGAAGATATCATGAATTTGGTTCTTTAAGTGTATAGGGGATTATTAATTGTGTTTAGTAAGCACCAAACCAGAAAATGATGAAGGTACTTTTATTTTTGAAGAATGGATTCATCAAGAATTAATAAAACCAAAATTTTCTAAAGAAGTAAAATTCATTCAATACACCTCGAGCATAATCCTAAGATCAACCCATTTTCTTTGAATTGAATTTACTTAGGTTTCTTAGTATTCTTTAAGCCATCCAAAATCAAACCGAAAGTTGGCTACTTCATAGCCCATCCTTCACCAAATCATAGAGTCTCAAGGTTACTTCTTCGGTCCCTATGGATTCGACCCCTACATGTACTACATCGACCGCTTTTACCAGTAGGGTAAATTTGGGCACAACCAAATTTTGGCGCCGTTTCCAGGGACCCAAGTAAGTACCTTAGACACTCA
Source organism: Viscum album (assembly GCA_963277665.1). Lineage (NCBI taxonomy): Eukaryota > Viridiplantae > Streptophyta > Magnoliopsida > Santalales > Viscaceae > Viscum > Viscum album. The sequence goes on from OY728151.1 coordinate 1,974,160,915, forward strand.
TCTTCTTTTCTCACCCCAAATTCTCTATTCTCATCCTAATTTCTCTTCTCTATTCTTCTTTCTTTTTCTGTATGTCCAATGAATCCCAAAAACAAGTTTCAATCAACTCTAATGGATTATCTTCAACAATATATATTAATATACCAAGGCTATAATAAACTAGAAAATCAATATTTTTGAATCACCTCATATCAAAAATTTCATTGACCAAACCATGATTGAATACACCACACCAGACGAGATCTACAATCAATGGGATGCTGATTGTTTAAAGGATCAATTTCCATACCTTTCGAGGATGATTGAAGAGATCAAACATAATGAAATTCATGATGTCCAAACATCTATCAATCCTAATTCTGAAACAAATCATGAACATTTGTGTGAAAAATGGATAAAATGAATCCATAGGTTTCATCTTTAAGAGTAGAACTACAAAGCATTGAAATGGTTGTGGGACCCATTCCCACTCAGGTTGTCTCTTCCTCATCACTAATACTAGAATCTTGTCTCCTAGAAACCTCACATGAATTTATTGAAGAACCAACCATTGAATTTGGGATAGTTGAAGATAATCAAGGAATTATTGATGGATGCTTAAATCCAGAGGAAATTAATTTTCTGGATTCACAAGGGGAAAATTTGTCTTCATAGATTGAGTGTTCAGAATATTTCTCCAATAACATTTTTTTAGAATCACTGATCATTGAACCATTGGGAGATATAACAAATATTGTGTCTATACCCATCATGAAATTCAAATGGAATATTTTGGGGATAAATCATCTTTTCAAAAGGAACCAATTATTTCAAATATTTTTAAAGAAGAAACAATTTTTTATTCAAAATATCATTATTCTTTAGGAAAATTCAATCAAACTGAACTCGATGTTTTAATACATCCTTCCCTACTTGACAATCCCTCTATGATAACCAAGACCATTAAATTATCATCAATTTTCATCAAAAATCTCACCAAGTAAGAATGAACTTTGAAATCTTAAGAAATACTCCAGATAAAACACGATCAACCATTTTAGATATTCCTTGGATTTTACCAATCATTGTAGAAAATAGGATTTCATACGAAACAAATTTCAAAAAAACAATCAATCTCAATCTTGTTGAAGTGGAGAAAGATGGGTTAATTAAAATTTTGAAAGTTGGAATTGGATAAGTTGGGGGGGTTCAAGTCGAGCTAACGACGTTAAACAAAAACGCTGCATGGGAGGCAACCCATGGTTTTCATGTTTTCTAATTATTTTGAATCATTTTTTTTCATATAATAAATTACCATAGACTGTTGAACTGTTCTTCTTTTATGAGTAAGGATGGGTATGAAAGGGGAGCGCCATATTCATCTGTCTCATGTGGCGTGATCTCTGAATAATATCTTAACTATAAATCTAAAAAGAAGACAATGTATCATCAGTTTATTTTGATTAGTTTATTTTTATGTTTTTATACGTTAAAAAAGGACATGTCGAAATCCATAAGGAAAATCCATTCACCACCATCCAAGCCGCTGAGACTCAAATCCAGGATTGAAGGGAGACTATGGCATGCACTATCATCATCAACCACCAGGTGACTTTATTTCATGATTTTCATTAAATTTCTTCATTAAACTCCTCTCCTACCCCCTTCTAGCTTTTATTTTCTTTAAACACTAGGGAAAGTATTATTCTATGTTGGGGGGAAAATGAATTTTTTTTTTCAATAAGAACATGCGTGGAAAGAAAAAATTCCATTAACCTTGAACACGATAACACACATTGAAAACTCTGAAATTGGATATCGAAAAATTTGGATGCTTTGATTCTGATTTTAATGCAAGTTTAAGTTCATGAGCATAGTTTTTGGAAAGTACGGTTGTCTAATGTGATTTTTCAAATTTTACATTTTCATCCTCTTAATAAAAATTCCACAAGTCACGTCTACTAGATAATGGGTGTAAATTTGAGTTCTTGGGTCCCTTTTATTATAGCATAGGGTTCTGGGGTCACTTTTAGTTTAATTTGAGTATCTAAAAAAACAACAAAAAAAACAATTTTTTTTTTTGAAAAAAAAAATAATGGCCACATAGAGAAATGTTTTGTCCAAATGCGTGGCGTCCGACACTTGGGGATCGTGACTCCATAGTTTTTTTCCCAGAGTTAGTCTTTTCATATCTATTGTGGTTAAAAAAAGGAAAAAAAAATTGGATACTCATCTTAAGGTTTAATGTGATTCCCACCTATCGTTTCCATTTTTTCCCCTTGGACAATAAAATGGGCCCCATATCTTTTGTGATGCACAACACTTTAACATGCTTAATTGGAATTGGATGAAATGTGGCGATGAGTTTGAACAAAAGAATGATCTTTGGATTGGGATATTCTTATGGACCTAGCTTGTTTTAAATGATTTTTATGGGTTTTATATTTTTTTGGTATGAGGCCTTTGGGTGGGTAATGTGTATTAAAATGTTTTTGGAAAAGGGGATTTGAATTTCATATTTGTAATTTATTTTTCTCGGGACTAGCAAAACTCAAGTTGGGGGGTGTGATTAGTCACTGAAAGTGGATAATATTCATTTTTAATATCTTTATATTCATTTTTCCAAAGTCCATAAACAATGTTTTTAGTGCATTACATAAATAGAAGTTCATTTCTCATCTTAAACGCAATTCATGTTTAAAATGTAAATTTGGGCCCAATCATTCAATTGTTTGTGGACAACATTATATTTATTTTCTGAATTTGAAATTTTGGGATATGATTGATCACTTTGTTTGGAACATTTTATCTTCTAGGTCCGATGGATGAATCCCAAGGGAAGATTGAGAAGTTTGCGCCCGAATGCAGAAATTTTCTAGAGAAATCATAATGGGCCTAAGGCCCATTAAACAAATGTGGGCCTAAAAAAAAGCCCAATGAAGCTCAAATTTATAAAGTAGAAAGATAAAAATATGATTATCATTTTATTCAACTGTGTCTGGAGCTAATTCTGATGTTTTCATGATGATAAAGGGATCTGAAGTTGAGATTTAAATGGTGGACTCGACATTAATGCAGAGAAATCCGTCCCACCATTTTGACCATAACATCCACACGGATAATACAAAGTTCCTGAAATTTTTAAAGATCATAGAGGACATAGGGAAGAAGATATTTCTATTCTACAACCCCTCCGGATTCGGCTTTCTTCAATTACAAATCCACATGTCAATATGGTGGACGAATCTGGACAGTTTTCCAGGTCAAATTCGAAACATCAATTTCCTTTTGATTATTCACCCTCCTTTTGACTATTAATTTTTTGGGGGTGAATTAATTGTTTTGGTATGGACCTAAGGCTCCTAATATGCATATGTAAGAAGATAGTGGTGAAGGGAATAGGGGTGGATATTTTTCTTATCATCTTTTGTTACTTGTTTCATTGTAAGGTTATGCTTCCAAATTTCCTTTGTAATGTTTTCCATTTCAATGTAAGTTTCATTTTTGTATATTTATGTTCTTAATCAACTTATTTCTTTTCTATATTTTTCATTTAATTTATTAAAACTTTATTATCATAAAGCATAGTGATATCTCTGTGTTGTTGTGAATTAGTTCACACATAGGTGTGAATTTCATTCACACACACGGAGGAGTGCTCGTTATTTCCGCTGTTTTAATTTCTTCAATCCAATTCTTGTTAGCCATATTCCGCCCACCATTGAGAGTATACCATCAATGGAGGGCTAACCCTTTAATTGGTTGATCTTTGGAGGATGCAAAGGCTGGATTGAATGTTATTTTATGAATGAATTGTTGTTAATTGGATAATTAATTTAAGACATCCATTCTTCATTAATTTCATCTCTTCATCTTTACTGTGTTTGAGAAAACTAAATTCAATTACTAAATAACCATATACCTATAAGAGATCATGAATTTGGTTCTCTAAGTGTATAGGAGATTAGTAATTGTGTTTAGTAAGCACCAAACCAGAAAATGATGAAGGTAGTGTTATTTTTGAAGAATGGGTTCATCAAGAATTAATAAAACCAAAATTGTCTAAATAAGTAAAATTCATTCAATCCACCCTGAGCATAATCCTAAGATCAACCCATTTTCATTGAATTGAATTCACTTAGGTTTCTTCGTGTTCTTTAAACCATCCAAAATCAAACACAAAGTTGGCTACTTTATAGCCCATCCTTCACCAAATCATAGCGTCTCAATGTTACTTCTTCGGTCCTTGTGGATTCGACCCCTACATGTACTACATCGACCACTTTTACTAGTAGGGTAAATTTGGGCGCAACCAGTAGAAAAAGCCAAGGCTAACCTCCAAGACGGTCACACATAATGTATCATGAGACTCAACTTTACCCAATGCATTGGAACACTGTCTGGGTGCACAAATATTAACATTCCACGAATATGTTTCCCACATAATGAATAATATATAATCCTTCATATATAAACATAAGGGTTACCCATGGAACTATTGGGTACCATAATCCTGACATAAAGCCTTAAAAATGGTCATATCATAAAAGTGTCAATTAAAGAATGAAAATAAAATATACATCCAAATTCATGTGGGAAATATGAATGTCTCATGGTATGTGATGTCAAGTTGAAGTTACAACCTGTAAGAGAATTATTTAAGTAATTTAATCATTAAAACATTTTTGAGATGTTTTAAGGAAAATACCCTGAAGCCTTTAAAATATAAAAGGGAGAAATAATTTATTCAACACTAGAAGTGAACCCAAGAGGTTTTAATAATTAAATGGACTGATTATATAAATACAATTGAGCCTTAAAATAGAATATTGAGTGCACTTGAAATCGGGTAAGATTTCAGGATGTTCCCTTAAAGAATGTTTGCTTATTGGGAAGTATTGAGGTAAGAATCATTTAAAAAGATGTATATACCTAGAAGAGAATGATGGAAGGGTCTTGATAAATTAATTTTTTAAATTTAAAAAATTATTTGAATATGCACATAAATAGATAATATAACTTCATTTTGTTAGAAATAATGATAAGGCAGCCTGAAGGAATAGAAGTGATTCAGGTAGAATTCCTTACAGATTATCAACATTGTATCAGGTGTACTTAAGAGGGATTAATGAGAGAGAAATGTTTTTATCATAACTTATAAATAATGAGGGATGTATGGGGGAGGTGAAAAATCATACCCAATCATTAGGTATTACCCATAAAATGTCATTTCATAGAGGATGTTCTTGAATAAAACTAAAATTTAGAGGATCCCTACCTTAAATCTAGTGGTGATATTTTGTTGAACTTAATGACCTGAATAATCAAATTAGTTTCATTAATTAATAATTAAAGAACCTATTATATATGATAATATTTATCATTACTTTTATAAGTTCATTTATAACCATTTTGATTGGTATGACACTCAATTTCGTTTTTCGGGTCCATTTGCTTGCTTGGTTTTAATCATCTGTTCATGTTTGGATAAAAATGTATGAAGAAGGTGGTTGTATAGAATTGATGTTATATTTTATTATTGACCATAAATAAGATTAAATGGTTTAAAATTTAATTTTCTTACTTTGAGTTAAGTGGAATTATTATATAAAACATTAGTGGCATCCTTTTGGGTTAATTGGCGGTTTTTGACCACAAAGAACATGTTTTGTTTTATAAACCAAAACCATGTCTACAAACGGATCCTAGAACCATAGATCAGGAATAATAAATATATTATGGTATTTTTTGACCATGAAAATGGTTTCATGACCAGAATTAAATATTGTAATGGATATTGAAAAACCATCATCCTTGAATGCGGTAAATTAACACATCTCAGATTGTGTCTTTACAATTACAATAAAAGACGATTAAGGATATATGATGATAAATTATTCCATTATCCTAACTACATTCCAGTAATTTTGTGCTACTAGATTTTTTATAACATTTTTATTCATAGAGGTAAATATATAACAGAAAACAAATTATCTTGAAAAGAAAAATAAAGAATGGAAAAGATGAATTTACCTATTGATTCAATCTTCCTTGAGAGCCTCCTAAGGGGAGGGGATTTGGTCTTTTGAGGATACCAATGGATGCTGGACGTGTGGTAGGAGCTTGAGGATATATTTGTTCCTAAGAATAATATCATTAGTGAATCAAAAAATCAATTATTTAGCATTTATCAAAATTTATCGTATTTTTCTATTCATAAAAAATTCAAGTATTTTATAAAAATCCCAAAAATTTACGCTAACGACTTTTTGATGTTTAAAATCTAAAAATAAAATCAAATTAAAAAAATAATTTTCTAAATATGATGAATTTAATTTTTAATTAAAATTAAAATTTTCTTGGAAAAAAACAATTTTAAAACATTAATTTTCTTATTCCCTGATATAGGTATATCATACATCCACTTGAATATTATTTATATAATATCATATTTAAGGTTACAATTCACTAGGGTATGTTACTATTAATAAGGAAAATATTACTATTCTTAACAGTATGTTACTATTCACAAAAAAAATTCAGGTTTGACTTATCGGACTTCAAACATCTTACTAATCACAACCGTGAATGTCAAATTTTGAAAATACCAAACACAAAAGTGTCAAAAAGTAATTTTAAAGGTCACAAAGTACTTAGTAGTTCATTGTGTTGTGATTTCATGTGATCAAATGACAAAATCATAAGAATAAATTTCCATTGAAAAATATTGGGTTGTTACATTCTCACCACCTTAAGAAATTTCGACCTCGAAATTTCGTTTTATATTCTAAGACATAAACATGTGTGGGTACTTTTCCTTCATTGCCTCAATGAGGTATTCATTTTTTCATATTATCATTGCCATCATGTAGAAAGGGTTCATGCATCACAATGGTACCTCATGATATTTTCAAAATCATCTACTTTCTTTTCCCAAAAACACCTCATGCATCTTGGATTATATCGATGGAAGCATCGATAAGTTGTTAAAAAGGTATTTCTTATATATAAATTTGAAATATCTTCTTGGAATTGTTTTTTATAAGAAATACTTACTGATTCAACATCAAATATTTCAAAATAGGGTTTTGGGAAATCAGTTATGCGATTTTCCCAAAGTAAAAAATCTATAATTTGATACATATAGGATGCTCATAGGTCTCCCTCTTTTGCAGCATCAAGAAAATGTCTTTGTGGTTCATAATTTTCATATAAAGTGAAGAATTTTAAAAGAACATTATGGTACTTCCCATTCTTAGCATGGTAATAATGTTGAGAGTGAAATATTCCTTAATATACTATACCTGATCATTGAATGGATAGTGCAATGCTAGAGGTATTGGATGCCTCATAATGTTATTTGTAGGTAACATAGATATTTGAAAATGTTTCAATGCCATATGATCATGAATTCAATATGATCCTTCCAATTAGTTATTTAGGAAGAGAGAGGATTCTTTTGTTATCTTCCTCCTTCCATATTTTAACTATGAAAAAGAAAATACAATTAATGGGTTTTTAATACTTAGATAATAAGAATGTAGAAAAAAGAAACATTTAACATAGAATGATAGAATTGTATGTGAATAGTATATCTAAACATGTGATGCCCTATGTTTCAATCAAGGTTATCCAAGAACTATTTCTTAACTTATATTATTATGGTCTTTTATATTCCCTTAATAATTCTTTGTACTAAGCTCTTGAATTTACCAAAGCATATCCTATGGGAATGTCAAACCAATAGTGTAAAAAGGCCTATTGTCGTGTACCAGGATACCCCAGGTCAGGCTCGAAACTCCTTATCAACATTTTCACTCCTAGGTACATTTGTGCTAGAGCTGCCTATACCTCTTTGTATCCATACATGAATTCATTTTCTTGATAAACCACTTACTCTATACTTACCAATATTCTGGGAAGTTTTTTTATACTTTGTCTCGTCCTTAAGGTTCTTACTAAAGTGGTCTATTCCTAATCTCAAAAAATTACTAAACCATTCTCTGATAGAAACTATAGAGACCCTATCCTTTTATATATATCATTACATGATTTTAAGAATAATTATACACTATATTACAAGCCAAGGATCATAATGTCTGGTGACTAGGAAGACTAGGTATATAACCAAAATTATAAAAACAACTTTTTATTTAAACTCCACTATTATCTCTTCTCTTCCATTGTTTTCATAAATCTACATAGGATAACCTTGGGTAGAATGAACAAAGGTATGAGCTAATATCCTAGTAATGGAATAACAATAAGAACAAATCCTTAGCATATGGGACATAAGTCATGACATATTGATATAAAAAATATAACATATGAAATCAGAACATATAAAAACCAGATCATATAAAAATAGAATCATATAAATGTGGTAGAAATATAAAACATGAATTTAGTATGAGTCAATGCAAGCCTCCAAGACCGCTTCCCATAGTAGTAAAAGCTAAGGAAAACTGCCAGGACCATTGCACATAGTAGCACAAGCCAATGCTAACTGCCAAGACCATCACACATAAAGTCTCAGAAGATTCAACATTACCAAATGAATTGGAACTTTATCTGGGTGAAGCCATATTAACTTTCCATGAATATATTTTCTACATAAGGGATCGTACATAATAAATCGTATATAAACGTATGGGTTACCCATGGAAAGGATTGGGTACCATAAACATGAAATAAGACATAACAAATCGGCATATCATAGAAGTGTCCATGAAAGAAAGAAACTAAAATATACATGGAAATTAATAAGGTAAAATAGGAATTTATTATGGGATGTGATTTCATGTATAAGTGACAATGTGTAAGAAAAGTATTTATATAATTTTGGCATTAAAACATTTTTTAGAGGTTTTAAGGAAAATACTATAGAGGCTTTAAAATAAAAAAGGGATCAATACTTTATACAAAACCTGAAGTGAAACTAGAAGGTTTTCATTATAAAAATGGCTGATTTTATAAATACATTGGTGGTTTAAAACAGAAGATATAGTTCACTTTAAAATGGGTAATATTTCGCGAAGTTTTCATAAAAGAGGTCTTCTTATCGGGAAGTATTGAGGAGGGAATCACTTAAAAACATGAATATCCCAAGGAGAGAACAATGGAAGGGTATTCATAAATTAGTTGTGTACATGTACCAAGAATTTAGAATATTCATAGAAAGAAATAATATAACTTCAGTTTTTTAGAAAGAAAGATAAGTCAACCCGAAGGAATAAAAGAGATTTAGGTAGAATTCCTTACGAATTATCAACATGGTATCGTGTATAATTAAGATGGATTAAAGGGAGATAAAGGCGATTCTCATAACTTATAAATCATGAGGGAATTATGGAGGAGGTTATAAATTATACCCATCATTAGGTATTACACAAAAAATATCATAGCATTGAGGACATTCTTGAATAAAAGTGAAATTTAGAGGATTCCTTTCCTTAAATCTGATGGTGATCATTTCTTGAAGTTAATGACCTGAATAATAATATTAGGATCATTAATTAATAATTCCATAACCTCTTATATATTAAAAATTTTTAGTATAACATTTTTATGTTCATTTATAACCATTTTTATTGGTTATGAGGTTCAATCTCATTGTTCGGGTCAGTTTGCTTGCTTGGTTTTAATGATCAGTACATGTTCGGATAAACATGTATGATAATGGTGGTTGTCCAGAATTGAAGTTATATTTTATTATTGATAATACATAAGGTTACATGGTTGAAAATGTAAATTGGTCACTTGAATTTATGTTGAATCATTATATAAAACATTATTGACAACCTTTTGTGATAATTGGCGGTTTTTGACCACAATGAACACGTTTTGTTTTATAAACCAAAACCATGTGTACAAAAAGATCTCAGAAACATAGATGATTAATAATACATATATTATGATCTGGTTCGACCATGAAAATAGTTTCATGACCAGAATTGAAGACAATAACATAAATTGAAAACCCATCGTCCTTGAATGTGGTAAATTAACATATCTAAGATGATTTTTTACTACTATAGAAAAAGAAGAGTAAATGAGATATTATAATAAATTATTCAATTATCAAAAACAATTCATTACATTTAACATAGTAGATATTTAATAACATTTGGATGAGATAGGTAAGGATGTAAATGAAAAAAAATGAACTTGAAAATAAAAAGAAAGAAAAGAAAATAAAAGAAAAGAAAAGAGGAATTTACCTCTTGATTAAATCTTCCTTGAGATCCTTTTAAGGGGAGTGGATTTAGTATTTTGATGAGACCAAGGGAAATTATATGTGGGGGAGGATATTTAGGAGAGATTTGGGTATAATTTAGGAAAGAAACAAGGCTTTATAGTAGCGAAGGGAAGAGGGTGGAATAGGTTGTATTTATAGTGGAGGGCAGGAGAGTTTTCATAATATCTTACTCCTTAGATTATTATTTTCCCTCAAGACCAAAAATTATGATTTTAACATGACCAAAAGTATTAATATTTGAATAATAGTTTTAACCAATTGGTCCTACATCAGCATAACATCATCACTGACTCAATAAATCAATTATTTAGCATTTATCATAAATTTTCGTATTTTACTATTCCTAAAAAATTCATGTATTTTAGAAAAATACCAAGTATTCCCCTTAACCATTATTCGACATGAAGAATCCAAAATTGAACTCCATTTTTCGAAAATAATTTTATAAATATGATTAGTTTAATTTTTAATTAAAATCACAATTTACTCGAAAAATAACAATTGTAATACAATTATTTTCTTATTCCTAGATATAGGTATATCATAATTACACTTGAATCTTTTTATATACTATCATTGGTAAGGCTACTATTCACTAGGTTATGTTACTATTCATAAGGGTGACATTACTATTCATATGGTAATGTTACTATTCACCACAAAATTATGTTTTTCTTATCAGACTCCAAACATCTTACTGATCACTACAGTGAATGTCACATTTTTGAAATTCAAAACATAGAAGTGTAAAAATTAAATTTAAATGTCACATAGTACTTAAGAGTTAATTTTTTTGGTGATTTAATGTGATCAGATGTCATAATAATAAGAAGGAAATTTAAATTGAAAAACATTGGATTGTTACATTTTGAAAAATAACTTGAATTAGGTGGAACGCTCTCCTCTTCCAATGGAAGAGCAATTTGCTATAGAATCCTTCATGCAGCAAAGGCCTCCAATGCGTAGTGGATCTTATGATCCCCTCCTTTAGGAATAGTGGATTAAATCCATTAATAAGATATTCTCCATCATCCAGTGCTCAGAACAAGAGAAAATTGGTCTCGAAGTCTATTGTTTTGATGGGGAAGATGATCAGTGGTGGACACTGATCAAGAATAAAAATTCCCAAGAGGAAATTGATTCGATAGATTTGGAGGAATTCAAGATGATGTTTTTCAATAAATATTTTCCTTTAACCCTTCGTCATAATATAAAAAGAATGTTCTTTGGTCGCAATCATAAGGAATTTGAGTCCATCATGGTGTATGATGCACACATTGCAATGCTTTTAAGGTACACCTATGGATTTATCATGAACACCAAATGCAAGGTGGATCACTTCTTTAGCGAACTAAAACTGAGTCTATGAAAAGTGTTGGGGATTTAATATTTTGACAGTTATGAGAAGATTTTTCATTGTTCCCTCAAGGTTGAAATGGATATTAGAGACTCTTAGTGGCCTCATAGGCCTGATGATAAGAAGAAGAAAATGGAGAACAACATTTGTGTTTCCACAAAAAACCCCATGATGGAAAGAAGCCCAAATATCTCACTAGTAAAATTTGTGGGAAGAGGAATCCTGGGAACTTTCTAAAGGGAACTAGGAATTGCTTTAAATTTGGAAATCTGGGACATATGTCCAAGAACTGCCGAAGTGATATGAAAAATAACACTAATGTGGAAGAAGAAATGAAGGTTCAGATCAACACTCATCCAATGGTGTAGTGTTACAACTTCAAGAATCTTGGGAATTATGAAAACTATTTCCCTAAGCCAGGGGTTAGTGGAGGGAATAAAAAACAAACTTAATGGAAACTAGAAAGGGACTATGCTATCAGTACTACTGAGGTTGATTCAGACAATGATGTGGTGACAGGTACACTGGCGATTCATTCAAGAATCGAGAATATACTATTTGATTATGGTTCGGTACATTTTTCCATATCTTGAAAGTTTAGTAGAACTATTCAAGAACCATTTCAAAATCTGTATGATAAGTTACCTGTAAGAATAGAAAATGGCGAAATTATTGAATCCTTGTTTTATAACTCCACCCTGGTCAGTGTTTGTGGACAGAACGTCCGAAAGAATCTTGTCATACTTCTGTTAGTAGCATTTGAATCTATATTGGTCATGAATTGGCTATCTTTATACAAATCCAACATCAGTTGTCGAGAAAATAAAATCACTCTTCACAACCTAATGCACCCTAAAATTCATTATAAGTGTTAGGGGATTTTGAATATCCTTTAGAATCATTGTCTCAAGTGTTGATATTAATTATTAATGAGCAATCATGTATAGATGAAATGATTGGGAAATAGATAGAATCATGCTTGAAGACATGCCCATCATATGAGATTACACTGATGTATTCCCTGAATAATTTCTTGGACTCTATCTAGACTGAGAGGTTGAGTTCCCAATTTAACTTTTTCTTAGATATCTTTCTATAGAAAATAAACCTTATAGAATAGCCACCATAGAGCTGGAAGAGCTAAAGAAGAAGTTACAGGAGAATCTGGAGAAGGGTTTTATACACCCGAGTGCTTCACCATGGGGTGCGCCAGTCCTCTTTGTCAAGAATAATGATAGATCAATGCGCCTATGCATTGATTATTATGAGCTCCATAAAATCCTGATAAAGAACTAGTATCCCCTACCATGAATAGATGAATTGTTCGATCAGCTACGTGGGTACAGTTTTTTCTCTAAGGTGGAACTTCGGTCATGATATCACCAATTAATAGTGTGAAAAAAAGTTATTACAAATAATTCCTTTTAAAAGAGGTATGGACATTATGATTTGATAGTGATTCCATTAAAACTCACTAATTCTCCAGAAGTTTTCACAGATTTAATGAATAAAGTTTCTAGATATTACCTCAACAAATTTGTGGTAGTCTTTATTGACAATATTATGATATAATCTAAGAGAAATGAAGAACATGGGCAACATTTGAATATTGTGTTAAATACATTGTAAAGAGGGTAGATGTATGCAAAGTATAGTAAATGTGAGTTCTGGATGGAGGAAGTATCATTCTTGGGGAATTTTATCACTAGAAAAGAGATATATGTGGCCCCTTCCAAGACAATGGAAATTAAAGAGTGGCCCATACCAATATCTTTAACGGAGATCCACGGGTTTTTTTGTCTAGATGGGTATTATCGATGATTTGTGAAGAACTTTTCAGGATTTTAAAACCCAATGAACATGCTGACATAGAAGGGATTAATGTTTTTCTAGAAATAGGAATGTGAAGAGTGTTTTAAGGAGTTTTAAAAGAGGCTTATCACTACACCAATACTCACACTCCCAACAAGTGGAGAACTCTTTGTGGTGTACAATGATGTTTCAAAGAAGGTCTTAGGATATGTTATGATACAAAATTATAAAGTGATATCCTATGCCTCAAAGAAGATAAAGATACATGAGTAAAACGATCCTACATAAGATCTAGAGTTGGAGGTAGTGATCTCTGCATTTAAAAAATGGTGGCATTATCTCTATGGGGAGAAGTGTGACATATATACTGATCAGAAGAGTCTCAAATATATATTAACAAAACAAATCATAATACGATCCTTCGAATATCGATATAGCTCATCAAGTATTATCATTTCTCAATCCACTTCCATCTCGATAGGGGAAATAATGTTGCAGATGATCTAAGTAGGAAGGATCCTCCATCTTTCTCAATGATGAGAATTGAAAAGGATCTGATCATCTTAGATTTGAAGAGGATGAGAATATGAATAATTATGGGAGTAATATCACGAATCCTATGAATAATGATTTCTCAACCATCCCTCTTATAGATAAAAAATGATGCTCCAAAAAATATGGAAATTTAGAAAAGGGTGGAAGGTATCAGAAATCAGAAATCCTCAGAGTTCATGATTGATGAGGAAGGAGTTGTAAGATTTGTGTGACGATTATGTGTACCGTCCAATTTATAGATAAAGAAGGAACATATGAATGATTCACATAACTCAAACTTCTCTATCCTCCTAGGTAGAACAATGATATATCGATATATTCAAGAAAAAAATTGATGGGATAATATGAAAAGGGAGATTTCTGAATATACATCGACATTCCTGGCATGTCATCAAGTGAATGTTGAGAGGAAAAAGTCTAAGGGGATGATGCAACCACTTACCATAACAATATAGATGTGGGAGAACATTACCATGTACGTTGCCACTGAAATTCCAAGGACATCCAGAGGAAATAATTATATATAGGTTATTGTGGGTTTTCTTACCAAGACAACTCACTTTATCACTATTTGAGAAGAATTTTTATTAGATCAACTTGCATAGATATATATCAAAGATGTGGTAAGTATGATTAGAGTAACACTATCTATTGTATCAGATAGAGATCCAAGATTCACCTAGAAGTTATGTAAATTTCTCCAACATTATCTAAGCACATAGCTGAACTTCAGTACAACCTATCATACCCAAACTGATGGCCAATATGATCCCACTATTCCGACACTGGAAGATATGTTTAGAATATGATATATGGAATTCAAAGGAGGATGGGACCAACATCTTCCATTGTTTGAATTCTCATACAACAACAGTTTCCACTCGTGCATCATAATGGAAACATACCAAGACCTTTATTGGAAAATGTGCAAAACATCGTCATGTTGGTATGAAGTTGGTGATCATAAGCTGCTTGGACCTAAAATGTTAAAAGAAATGGTGGATAAGGTGAAAACCATTCAACAACATATGAAGGTAGTCCAATGTCAACATAAGAGTTATGTAGACAACTATTGATGAGAACATGAGTTCAAAGTTGGCGACAAGGTATTTTTCTACATATCTATATGGAAGAAGGTCATGAGATTTGGTGAGAAAGGTAAGCTAAGTCCCAAGTACATTGGCCCCCTCGAGATTCTTGATCGTATCAGGGTTATGGCTTTATACTATCACTTCCACCTAAAATGTCTAAAGTACATGATGTATTTCATGTATCCATCTTAAGGAAGTACATAGCTGACCCTTCACATATACTCTCTTCAGAGGTGTACAGTTGGAGAGTGACCTTTCATATGAGGAGTAGCTAGTTAAGATCATGGATCATAGAGATAAGGTTCTATGTAACAAGACTTCTCACTGGGTGAAAGTACAGTGGAAAAACTATAATTACATAGAGGGATGATGGGAATTTTAGGAAATGAAGGAAATGTTTCTGCACCTGTTTATGGCTTAGAATGTAAAATGAAATTTCAATGGTGAAATTTCATAAGGGGGGATAATGCAACGACCCAATGTTTTATCAATGGAAATTTCCATCTTATAATTATGTCATATAATCACATAAAATCACAAAATAATAAACTAGTAAGTGTTAGGTGAACTTTAAATATAATATTTTCATTTCTATGATTTTAATTCAGAGAATGTAACATACATGGTTGAGATTAGTAAGTTATTTGTAGTCTAATATGTTCAACTTAATTTATGGTGAATAGTAACATACCTTATGAATAGTAATTTTACCCTTATGAATAGTGACATACCCTAAAGAATAGTAACATTACTTATGATAGTATATAAATAATGTAACGCCCCGACCCTAGCTACCCAGAGTCGGTGCATTACTTCGTAACATTGACATGATCACAAAAGATCAAGTCTCGAAAGACCGATTAGTTTAGTAGCCTTGGAAACACTAGATACATTCATAAGTCTTTCATTACATCAAAAAGTAAACAAACTACAATAACATGGTCTTCATAGTCCACACTCATATCCTCTTCTGACTATCCCTGTAGGTCATTCCTAAAATACTTCTTCAAATCCTTGAAAATATCAAAACATTGAAAGGGGTGAGCTCAGATGCTCAGAAAGGATAACAATAATGCGGAAGCTTTAATAAATAAACATAAAAATTTAAGGCAATGTATAACTAAACCAAAAGCCTTTTAAACTTGAACATCAACATAATATGGCAAAAGTAAAATGAGATAATGCCATTCACTTCCTCACATGGATATTCTACTGGTCGAATAATCACATGAAATATCAATAACCACTTTCATAATGAGGGAATGTATAATGCCGGACATTCTGAAACATTTTGTCAAGGCCTCGGCCAAGACGTCTAAAATGATTAAGGCCTCGGCCAAAACCATAAATCAAATTGGGAAAGGGCCTCGGCCAATTCCACGTCTAGTTGTCTCATGAGACCTACCGATGCATCGAGGAGCTATAGCAGGCTCCACCCGTCACTTATTAAGTCCAATACATTCCTCATATGAATAGGTTTAAACATATCATAAACCATAACATAATCGTATCACATAAAACATGCATAAAGGAAACATAACATTTCCACATTTCAATCACAAGATATCAATACAACACATTGATATAATAAAAACGCTTTCAAAACCATTTTCAATACCAAAATAAAAGAAAAGTATAACATGGTATTTATTTTTCATTAAAAAAAAGTATGGCTTGTAGAGGAGGCCGAAAATCAAATAGTGGTCACGGCGGCGGAGAAGTCATTGTCGCCGCATACGTACGACAAAAACATTCCCTTTTGTCATTTAGTAAACGCTTCGTATAAAAAATATTCCTTTTGAACATACGTAAAAGTCAAAGGGGTTTATACACCGTATAAAAGAAATTTGTGTATAAAACCAAATATGCCTCAATGAAAGGATATTGAGACGAAGTCCTTAAAAAGATCATTTTTAAAATAAAATAGATCTATTAGGTGTATTCACTATAGGTTCACATAATGAATGTAAAAATACAAAATAGGACATAATAATATCATGACATAATTTGAATGTAGGAGATTAACCCAAAGAATGGAAGTTGGGTTAAGAAATTCCCTTACCTCGTGTCTGACTTGACTCAACCGTTCTTTAACCTCCTGAATAATAAATTAAAGTTAATATATACCTTATTAAGAACCATTTTCAATTTCATTATCCTTATTATATCACTTATTACAATGATATTAACATTATGTAATTATTTAAGTTAATAATGGTTGTTTTGTCGATCTTTGTTACTTGAGTCAAAAATAAACTTCTTATAATTACAAGTTGTTCATGTGGTGAAATATCCATTATATCAAGAATTATATTCATGATGTAGATATCATATATATCATATATATACAGTATATACATTCATTCATAATGTTACGTAACATTTAGAGGTAAGAAATGAAATGCACCGTTCATGGAGACGGTAAGCTGTACGTACGCATGAACGCTACTTTCATTTCTATTTCATATTTAATGGAAGGAAATCATAATTATATAAAGGTATAATATAGTTCCAGTATAATATCATATATAATATCATTTACTCCATCCTTTATACATCCCACATATGGCATTAACGATTCACATCACTTTGAGGGGGCGGTAGTCCGCACTTCCTAAAATGAAATTATCGCATTTTACCCACAATGGAAATCATAAAGTATGCCATAAATGAGAAATACAGAAGCATAAGTAAAACATAAACATATTATATATCATATATAAAAATAGTGACATCTTAATGGCCACCTTTTAAGGTGTTATATGAGTGTTGAACAATCATCGTTTCGTGAGGCAGAAATTCGCCATCCACAGAAACCGTATGTTCTTTAACCATTAGATGTAGGTGTGTGTAAGTGTAGCTCGAATACTTCTTATAAAAACATCCTAGTATATTGAGGATACTGGTGTTGTTACAAAAGAAATGAATAAAAAGAGTTTAGGGGGTTGGAGAAGAAAAATGAAACAAAACAACATTAGAAAAGACATTACCTCAAAATCGGGTAACTCTTTTTGATTTGAGCCAAAGGCTTCCTTGGGAAGAGTTCTGCCCAAAGTGAGGCTTCTATGAGTAAGATAGGGATGTTGGGAGAGTATTTTGGCAGAGTTTGGCCGAGCCAAATGGCTTGAAAGTGTAAATGAGGTGGGAGAGGTGGGGGCCTTTTATAAGTGGAGAGGAGGGGCACTTTTGGAAAGTAATAAAATGTTATTCAATTATACAATGCTTTTCGGTTTCTAAAGGTCCCACACTTATATAATTCAAGTATAAGGTGATAAGGTTTCGAAATATCCTCATCCAATAGGCTTTGGACAAGTGTAAGCCTTGGATTTTTCATTATCTTCTCATTTTATTTAAATCGTTAAATAATGAGGTCATCGCTGCATCATAATTTTGTCATAAATAATTTAATTTATTTAATTTCTAAAAATTTTAAAAAAAATACTATGATGTAGGAAATCTTTTTAGATTTCTAATGAATATTTATAATCAAAATTTGGACTTGTGTAACCCCACTTAAAAATTGTTTTAGTAAAACATGTTATGTTTGTGTCATTTTTTTACTTTAACATTAAATAAAAGGTGTTTATGTCATTTTCTATCTAAAGTGGCTCCATGGGGTCCCCAAGTTGACCAATGGGTTGTCTTGGTCGGCCATGACTCATAAAATAGGAGTAGAACAAGTGTCATGCTCATCTCATATTATAAAAACATTATTTGTACCTTAAACTACACTAATTACCTCTAATCGCGATTAAGAACTTAAAAGTTACTATTCACCAAAAAATTATTTTAATCTCATTGAACCACATTTTACTTCTTAATGACAACCATGTATGTCGGATTTTTGAAAATCAAATCACAGAAGTGGTAATATTTTATTTTAATGAAAAATCAGTTTTTAACAACCACTTAGTGGTTTCACTATTCATAAAAAATTGAAGTTTTTCAGAATAAGGCCAAAATTTCACCCTAAGATATAATTGATATTCCGAATTCAAAAATGATGTCTATTTTACAAAATTCCAAACATATAAGTTGCATTAATTAATTTTATAATTAATTCCCGCTGTTACGACAAATAGCGTGTTTTTAAGAAACAATTTATATCAAAAGATTGGCAATTGTTTATATCCAATTTCAATGTTAAATTAATTCTAATGACCACCATTGGATAAAATGGTAAAAATATATTCTAATTATACCTTAAAACCACTAAATAGTACAATTTATCACTATAAATTATTTTGATTAAAAAAGTTGTTTTTAAGTAATTTTCACTATTCATAAAAAAATTAGAAGTTCTCAGAAAAATACCAAAAATTCAACATAGGCTAATTTCGATATTAAGAATACAAAAATGAAGTCAATTTTGAAATATAAGATTTCTAGAATTTTAAAAAGTGGTTATTACTATTCATAACGGCTACTTTGATTAGTCACGGTGTTTTAGAACTCGAACTTGCGTACAATGCAAGCTATTGCATTATTGAATGAGAAGCGTATCGTGGAAGCTCGGGGTGTTACATTCTCCCCTCCTTCAATAAATTGCGTCCTCACAATTTGAAATTTTTCTTTTAAAATAAAAGGTTGAAAATAGAAAATACCTTTGAGAAAAACCCACATCGGAAATAAGGTTAATAAATATATAACATTAAAAGAAAGCAAGATAAGTACAAAGGTCACCCGATATAGCCCATTCTAGGATTCTATGAAAATATGGATATGGAGGAGAAACAAACCATCAAGGTCTGATGGAGAGTTATAGAAAACAGGATTAGGAGAAAGTTTAACCACAAGAAAATCACAAACTTGTGATTGGTTAAACGGTCATTGAATCCCCAGTTGGAAAAGTTAACCGACAACATTTTTGTTTTAAGTTACCTTTTATAATGTTGAGGAATTTATTTAGGAGATTTACTAATAATGTAAGGGAATATACATACTTGTTATGTATACTTTCATTCGTTAATAAATTTTTTACCACAAACCCAACTTTTACTCCAAATGGTAACAGAACTCGAAAATATTCTATTTATCCTAATTCTATAAGGTTCCAAATGTTAACACATACCATTTAGATTAGTAAAATTATTTTGTAATAACCAAGGACTTCCTGTAGGCTAGTGGTAGGAAATAAAGGCTTGTCGCACTATGGTTGTGGGTTCGATTCCTGCAGCTTTGTCCGACGCGACGGGTTATTCCCCACCCTGCAGGTTGTCCTTTTCCTAAAACTATAGTATCATAATATTCCAAAAATAATCTTCAGAAATTCTTTAATTTTAAACAATACTATCCATGGTTCAACTTAATCCATTCCAACCTTAATAGTTATCCAAAATACCTCCGTCCAGACTTTCTCTAAAAGGTCTCTAAATTCCAAAATCAATTATAACATCAGATTCCCCAAACAAAGAAAAGTTTCTCTTATTGTCACATACTAAAAATATGATTACCTTAATCATATTAAAACCTTACTGAAATCAACAAGTACTGCAGTACAATCCTTATATATATATCACATTATTCTAATAACTAGAATATAATCCATGAGTCCAAAAGCACCAATACATTAGTTATTCCGCTTCAACTGTAGTAACAACATAATATTGGCCTTGATCCCTTGGCATTTTCTGAGGTAAGTTTCCTTGATGCTTAGGGCATTCATTTGCATAATGACCCATTTCTCTACAATTGTAGCATTCAACTTTGACAGCCTCTTTCTTTCCCTTGCAATCACGAGCCTGGTGACCCTTTTCTCCACATTTATAACAAACTCCCATTCCTTTTAGGCAAGTACCAGGGTGATTCTTCCCACAATTATCACATAATGGAAAATCCTTCTTTCCCTTTTTCCCTTTATCTGTCTCTTTTTCCACCGTTCTCTTCTTCTCTTGCTTTACTTTGTTGTCATAAGACTTAGAGAATTCCTTTTCTGTCTTGATAGCACACGAGACAATATCTTCGTATGATGAGAAGGATTGTGATACTAAAGCTCGACGGAGAAATGGTTTTAACCCATCAAAGAAACGATCAATCTTACTCCTTGTGTTACGTATATAATCGGAAGCATGCCTCGCTAACCTTGTAAAGTTAGCCTCATACTTTGCGACATTCTCATCCTCCTTCTGCCTCAGACTCAGAAATTGCCTTTCCATATCTGCTCGATGGTCACGAGGAAAGTATTTTTCTAAGAAAAGCTCTTTGAACTCCCTCCATTCCATATTCAATACGTCAACATCTTCCTTTGTGTTTTGAATCAGCGACCACCACTGATCGAAATCTCCAGTGAGGCGGTAAACTGCCATGACAACCTTCTTCCTTTCACTACTCCCCAAGGCATGGAATATTTTCTCTAAGGAATTTATCCATTGCTCAGCTACTATAGGATTTGTACTCCCATTGAAGGTTGGTGGTTGTTGCCTCATGAAACGATCTAGCATAGATCCTCCACGTTGCGGATCAGGGTTCTCCATACGGGTAAGGTTATTATTAATAACCTGAGTAAGTTTTCCCAGTATGGTGATTAGCTGATCGGCGCCAGTTGCATCACCAGCCCCACTATAATTATCTTGAGTAGGAGGGAAATCCCTACATGGAGTGCGTGTATTGATATGGTTTTCATTTCTTCCACTAGGCGCCATTTCTAAACAATGGCATAAACTGTATTAGTTTATAAATCAAAATACATAATTCCATACTTGTAAGATACTTAACATAAATTGAACTATTTATGGATATAATCCATAAAAATGTTTTCTTTGAGGAAGTATATACTCATAACCCTTCATAGTGGTTTATAAAGAAAATGAGAATTATCCAAAGCATATCCCCCGGGAGTGTCGTAACCAAGAGTGCAGCAAGGCCCGTTGTCGTGCACCAGTTCCCGTTCGAGTCTAGCTCAAAGCGGTGTTTTCGGGTTTTACCCCTAGGTACATCTGTGCCAGAGCCGCCTCTACTTGCTCGTGTCCAGACAGGGATGTATTTCTCGGAAAACTCACAAAATCTATACAATAACAAAATTCTAGGAAGTTCTTCTATACTAATCCTCAAATTCTATCTTTGGGCTATGTGTTCTAATCAGAGTTTATCTAAATCTAGCTTCCAAGGTTAGTACTAAACTGCCTCTGATACCAACTGTAACGCCCCGACCCTAGCTACCCAGAGTCGGTGCATTACTTCGTAACATTGTCATGATCACAAAAGATCAAGTCTCGAAAGACCGATTAATTTAGTAGCCTTGGAAACACTAGATACATTCACAAGTCTTTCATTACATCAAAAAGTAAACAAACTACAATAACATGGTCTTCATATTCCACACTCATATCCTCTTCTGACTATCCCTGTAGGTCATTCCTAAAATACTTCTTCAAATCCTGGAAAATATCAAAACATTGAAAGGGGTGAGCTCAGATGCTCAGTAAGGATAACAATAATGCGGAAGCTTTCATAAATAAACATAAAAATTTAAGGCAATGTATAACTAAACCAAAAGCCTTTTAAACTTGAACATCAACATAATATGGCAAAAGTAAAATGAGATAATTACATTCAATTCCTCACATGGATATTCTACTGGTCGAATAATCACATGCAATATCAATAACCACTTTCATAATGAGGGAATGTATAATGCCGGACATTCTGAAACATTTTGTCAAGGCCTCGGCCAAGACGTCTAAAATGATTAAGGCCTCGGCCAAAACCATAAATCAAATTGGGAAAGGGCCTCGGCCAATTCCACGTCTAGTTGTCTCATGAGACCTACCGATGCATCGAGGAGCTATAGCGGGCTCCACCCGTCACTTATTAAGTCCAATACATTCCTCATATGAATAGGTTTAAACATATCATAAACCATAACATAATCGTATCACATAAAACATGCATAAAGGAAACATAAAATTTCCACATTTCAATCACACGATATCAATACAACACATTGATATAATAAAAATGCTTTCAAAACCATTTTCAATACCAAAATAAAAGAAAAGTATTACATGGTATTTATTTTTCATTAAAAAAAAGTATGGCTTGTAGAGGAAGCCGAAAATCAAATAGTGGTCACGGCGGTGGAGAATTCATTGTCGCCGCATACGTACGACAAAAACATTCCCTTTTGTCATTTAGTAAATGCTTCGTATAAAAAAGATTCCTTTTGAACATACGTAAAAGTCAAAGGGGTTTATACACCGTATAAAAGAAATTTGTGTATAAAACCAAATATGCCTCAATGAAAGGATATTGAGACGAAGTCCTTAAAAAGATCATTTTTAAAATAAAATAGATCTATTAGGTGTATTCACTATAGGTTCACATAAAGAATGTAAAAATACAAAATAGGACATAATAATATCATGACATAATTTGAATGTAGGAGATTAACCCAAAGAATGGAAGTTGGGTTAAGAAATTCCCTTACCTTGTGTCTGACTTGACTCAACCGTTCTTTAACCTCCTGAATAATAAATTAAAGTTAATATATACCTTATTAAGAACCATTTTCAATTTCATTATCCTTATTATATCACTTATTACAATGATATGAACATTATGTAATTATTTAAGTTAATAATGGTTGTTTTGTCGATCTTTGTTACTTGAGTCAAAAATAAACTTCTTATAATTACAAGTTGTTCATGTGGTGAAATATCCATTATATCCAGAATTATATTCATGATGTAGATATCATATATATCATATATATACAGTATATACATTCATTCATAATGTTACGTAACATTTAGAGGTAAGAAATGAAATGCACCGTTCATGGAGACGGTAAGCCGTACGTACGCATGAACGCTACTTTCATTTCTATTTCATATTTAATGGAATGAAATCATAATTATATAAAGGTATAATATAGTTCCAGTATAATATCATATATAATATCATTTACTCCATCCTTTATACATCCCACATATGGCATTAACGATTCACATCACTTTGAGGGGGCGGTAGTCCGCACTTCCTAAAATGAAATTATCGCGTTTTACCCACAATGGAAATCATAAAGTATGCCATAAATGAGAAATACAGAAGCATAAGTAAAACATAAACATATTATATATCATATATAAAAATAGTGACATCTTAATGGCCACCTTTGAAGGTGTTATATGAGTGTTGAACAATCATCGTTTCGTGAGGCAGAAATTCGCCATCCACAGAAACCGTATGTTCTATAACCATTAGATGTAGGTGTGTGTAAGTATAGCTCGAATCCTTCATATAACAACATCCTAGTATATTGAGGATACTGGTGTTGTTACAAAAGAAATGAATAAAAAGAGTTTAGGGGGTTGGAGAAGAAAAATGAAACAAAACAACATTAGAAAAGACATTACCTCAAAATCGGGTAACTCTTTTTGATTTGAGCCAAAGGCTTCCTTGGGAAGCGTTCTGCCCAAAGTGAGGCTTCTAGGAGTAAGAGAGGGATGTTGGGAGAGTATTTTGGCAGAGGTTGGCCGAGACAAATGGCTTGAAAGTGTAAATGAGGTGGGAGAGGTGGGGGCCTTTTATAAGTGGAGAGGAGGGGCACTTTTGGAAAGTAATGAAATGTTATTCAATTATACAATGCTTTTCGGTTTCTAAAGGTCCCACACTTATATATTTAGAGGATAAGGTGATAAGGTTTCGAAATATCCTCATCCAATAGGCTTTGGACAAGTTTAAGCCTTGTATTTTGCATTATCTTCTCATTTTATTTAAATCGTTAAATAATGAGGTCATCGCTGCATCATAATGTTGTCATAAATAATTTAATTTATTTAATTTCTATAAATTTTAAAAAAAATAATATGATGTAGGAAATCGTTTTAGCTTTCTAATGAATATTTATAATCAAAATTTGGACTTGTGTAACCCCACTTAAAAATTGTTTTAGTAAAACATGTTATGTTTGTGTCATTTTTTTACTTTAACATTAAATAAAAGGTGTTTATGTCATTTTCTATCTAAAGTGGCTCCATGGGGTCCCCAAGTTGACCCATGGGTTGTCTTGGTCGGCCATGACTCATCCAATAGGAGTAGGACAAGTGTCATGCTCATCTCATATTATAAAAACATTATTTGTACCTTAAACTACACTAATTACCTCTAATCGCGATTAAGAACTTAAAAGTTACTATTCACCAAAAAATTATTTTAATCTCATTGAACCACATTTTACTTCTTAATGACAACCATGTATGTCGGATTTTTGAAAATCAAATCACAGAAGTGGTAATATTTTATTTTAACGAAAAATCAGTTTTTAACAACCACTTAGTGGTTTCACTATTCATCAAAAATTGAAGTTTTTCAGAATAAGACCAAAATTTCACCCTAAGCTATAATTGATATTCCGAATTCAAAAATGATGTCTATTTTACAAAATTCCAAACATATAAGTTGAATTAATTAATTTTATAATTAATTCCCGCTGTTACGACAAATAGCGTGTTTTTAAGAAACAATTTATATCAAAAGATTGGCAATTATTTATATCCAATTTCAATGTTAAATTAATTCTAATGACCACCATTGGATAAAATGGTAAAAATATATTCCAATTATACCTTAAAACCACTAAATAGTATAATTTATCACTATAAATTATTTTTATTAAAAAAGTTGTTTTTAAGTAATTTTCACTATTCATAAAAAAATTAGAAGTTCTCAGAAAAATACCAAAAATTCAACATAGGCTAATTTCGATATTATGAATACAAAAATGAAGTCCATTTTGAAATATAAGATTTCTATAATTTTAAAAGTGGTTATTACTATTCATAATGGCTACTTTGATTAGTCACGGTGTTTTAGAACTCGAACTTGCGTACAATGCAAGCTATTGCATTATTGAATGAGAAGCGTATCGTGGAAGCTCGGGGTGTTACAAATAAGATTCAAGTGGAAGTATGACATACCTATATCCGGGAATAAGAAAATAAATGTTTTAAAATTGTTGTTTTTTTGCGTAAATTGTTATTTTTTTAAAAATTAAATTAATCATATGTCGAAAATTATTTTTGAAAAGTAGAGTTTATTTTTGGATCCTACAAATTGAAAAATGGTTAGGGTGAGTTTTTGGTATTTTTGTAAAATGCATGAATTTATAATGAATAGTAAAATATGTTAATTTATGATAAATGATAAATAATGGATTTATTAAGTCATTGATGATGATATTTTGATGATAGCCCAATTAGTTCAAACTAAAATTCACTTATTACACTTTTTACCGATTTAATCATCACTATTTCTTATCTTATGGAAAAATAATAAACAAATGATTATAATATTATGAAAACCCTCCTCTCCTCCACAATAAATACCACCCTCCTAACTTCTTTTATTAACTCCTCTAATGCCTTGTTAATTTCCTATATTCTACCCTAATCTCCCATAAATCTCATCCCCATGTCCAAAATCCCTTGTTCTCCTCAAAAAAACATATCCCCTTCCCTTAAGAGGCAATAAATGGATATTTATCCAAGAGGTAAATTCCTATTTTCTTTTCATTATTTTTCTTTTCAAGTTCATTTGTTTTTTTCTACCCTTACCTCTCCTCATCCAAATTACATGAAAAATATATTACCCTAAACATAACTAATTTTTTTATAATAATGGAATAATTTATTATCTTATCTCCTTTACTCTTCTTCTATTTTAGTAGTAAAGACACCATCCGAGATGTGTTAATTTACCACATTCAAGGAAGATGTGTTCTCAATTTCTATTAATATCTTCAAATATGGTCATTAGACCATTTTATTGGTATAAAAAGAACATAATAAATTTATTATTCCTTCTCTATGGTTTTTGATTCCTTTTTTACGCTTGTTTTGGGTTTAAAAAAAAACATGTTCTTTGTGGTAAAAACTGCCAATTAACCCAAAATGTTGTCACTAATGTTTTATATAATGATTCAACTTCACTATAATTAAAAAAATTATATTTTAAACTATGTAACCTTATTTATGATAAATAATAACATATTACTTAAATTTTGGAAAACCACCTTCATTATATTTGTTTTTCCGAACATGAACCGATCCTTAAAACCAAGAAAACAAATGGACCCGAACAATGCAATTGAACCAAATTACCCATAAAAATGGTTATAAATGAACATAAAAGGTTATAATAAATATTTAAAATATATAATAGGTTCATTAATTATTAATTAATGAACCTAATTTTGTTATTCAGGTCTTTAAGTTAAAGAAATTATCACTATCGGATAGAAAGTAAGGGATCATCTCTATTTGACTTTTATTCAAGATTATACTCTATGTTATGCCCTTTTATGTGTAATTACTAATAATGGGGAATGATTATGAATCTACCCATACAGTCCCCATGATGTTTAAATTATTATAAACACATTTATCTTTCATTAAAACCCCTTATGTACACAAGATTCCATGCTGATATTTTCTAAGGGATTCAACCTGAACCTTCTTTATTATTTTGGGGTTGTTTATCATTTTTTACCTAAATGAGATTATCTATTCTTCTTATGCTCATATTATAAATTCTATGTGAATTTTTCAAATTCATATATCAAGTTCCATTCATCATTCTCTTTCAGGGATATACATGTTTTTAAGTGATTCCCTCCTCAATACTTCCCGACAAGGAAACCTGTTTTGAAGGAGCTTCCTAAATTCTTACCCAATTTCAAGTGCACTCTATATTTTGTTAAGCCGCCATTATCTTTATAAAATAATTATTTTTCTTATGGAAACATACTTGTTTAAATTAATGTTTTATTAAAATAATTATTCTCTTTTCTATATTATGTTCTCTCAAGTATTTTCCTTAAAACCGCCCAAAAATGATTTAATTATAATATTTCTCAAATATTTTTCTTACATGTTGTCACATATAATTTACATAACATAACATAACATGATACATTCCTATTTTACCTTATGAATGTCCATGTATATTTTACTTCCTTTCGTTCACTGGCACTTTTTAGATACAATCATTTTCTATGCTTTATGCCATGATGGTGGTAACCAATTTTTTACATGAGAAACTATAAAGTTTATGTATGATTGATTATGTATGACTATTTATGTAGAAAAAATATTCATGAAAAGTTAATATGGGTGTTCCAAGATATATCTCTAATTCATTTTGTAATGTTAATTATCATGATATGTTATGTGTGATGGTCTTGGTAGTTATCCTTGGCTTGTGCTACTATGTGAAACGATCTTGGTGGTTAGCCTTGAATCGTACTATAGTAATGTTTTATTTTGCTTCAGCATTTATATGATTACATGTTTAAATGATTCCATGTTTATATTTTCTTATTCCTCATGTCACATTCCTTTTTAGATCTTTAAGTCATATCTCTTGACCCATTTTCTAAGTATTTATTCTTATTCTTCTTCCCATTTTGAGCTTTTAACTCACCCCTTTGTTTATGTTATCCCCAGTGTACCCTATGTAGATGAAGGGGCTTAATGGAAGTTATGAGCTCTTAAAGAGATAAATAAAGATGTTTTTTAGCCTCATGTTTTCTATTTTTTTACCTTATCTTCAAAGACAGTAGACTTCATGATCCTTGGCTTGTACTCTAATGTATAATTATGCTTAAAAGCATGTAATGTTATGTGTAAAAGGATAAGGTTTCTATAGTCTCTGGGAAAACATTATCGAAGAAACCAACCTTGATATCCTTTAATATCATTACCTATTTCCTACTATCCTCTACTTGTATGTACAATGAGCACTTTTCCAGTGCTCTATGCATATAAGTATCCCACTTCACCCTCTAACCTAGAAGTGTCTTGAGCTAGTTGAACATCATATTCCTAGAATTGATCTAATTTTCATCAATATTCTGTCCACCCCCACCCTAAAATAATAGTCTATAATTATATTGGAACTCACATGTCAAATAATACATGGAGGACGTAGCTATCTATGCCCCCTAATAGTACTACGCATGACTCACACCATGATTTCCCTGAGTTTCTCATCATTCCATGTCCCTAAATCTACCATCTGTTGCATCTTACCCACATGCATCAGATCCTATAACTAAGTATAATGATAAACCCAACCCTAAATGGACACATCCCAACACTCAATTCCCTTATCCTATAAATTCTCTAGTGTCACCACAACTATACCCTCCTAAAACTCCACTATAGTCCATCATGGTGGAATCACACTTAAGACCAAACACCAGAGTCAATACAATCATAATAGACATACATATATATATATATATATATATCATAAATTGGGATATTTGTAATAGTATGTTCACCTCACCACCCTTACACTTCCCTAACACACTCATATCACATGTCATATATCCTCATAGACCCCTAAATGCACATAATGAATCCAAGAATCACATATCATCCAACCTCATGGCCGCTTTTCTACCCATAACAGAGTAAGTCATGACAGATGATATGAACTCATTACACCTTTATTACCCATAACTGATTCAGGAATCAAATATCATCTCGCCTCGTGGGCCCTACACTACCCTTAATATAGTGGGGAATGAAATTTCATTTATATGAAGATCACCATTCCAGGATGACTATGTTGAATTCCAGAAAGAAGCTATATGGGAAAAACTATTAAAATTTCGTTTAGATTTTAAATATACCATCTCATTTTAGGTATATATGGTTCCATGAAATTATTTATAGGCACATTCATATTTCATGTCACCCTATGTGCCTATCAGGATGTAGGAAAAATAACATCCATCCATTCTTTTATAGGGGTCAATGAAACATAAATTGTAAAAATCACACCCCATTATTCCACATGATGTGGAAATAAATCATCTATAAAAGTGAAAATAAATGCATTAATTTCCCACCATTAAAAACATTGTTTATCCCCTGTTCATGGGACTTTAGCCAGACAAACATGAGCTCTTTTAAAAAATTTAACTAGATCCTAGCCACATATATACCATAACCCAATTAGTAAGACCAAATGGAAAATAAACACCTATGATACCATTTTTTTCTCTCCAGACTGATATCCACTCAACTCATTTTCTGAGTTGATGGTAAACTGGGTCTTAGACATGCCTCCCCATACAAAAAAGGCTGCTGACTAGCTGTGGGGCTCTATAAGGTTATAATGGGTAGACTAAACCCTTTTTTGAAAGTAAAATAGTAATGATCAAATAATAATAAAACACTTTTAAATCATAAATACCAAACTCAATGGAAGGAATATTAGATTATGGGAATAATAATTCAAAAACAAAAACCATACATATCAGATAAAGTATACATGTCTTCCAGTCATACAAAAATAGGTATGAACAATCGCATGTGGATAATCATATAAAAATTTATTAAAAATCCAAAAAGAAACTATGTCACAAAGAAAAGAACCACTATGGTCCATCGTCAATCCATCCCATGAACCTTCCACTAAGCCCCTAGTATAAACTTGATCTTTTACCTAATCTCAGAGATATAAAGTCTACATGCATCCTGGAGGCTTCATATGGGTTATTTGTATAAAATTAGAAGGTCACCTCCAATGTGTGACTCTATTACATCCAAATTTATATAGTATATTAATACAAAAATAAATAGTGGTAACTCGTACATAAAAATAAATAACTCACTTCAATTTTTCCCAATAGCCACAAGTGAGCATTTTAACTACTTCAAAAAATGATACTATATCTTTATATTCATTCCATAAATAAATATTTTCATACATTGCATGTATGAAATGATATATCAACACTAGAGATGACCCATGGATTAAATACTAGACATTCACATAAATATATCATACCTAGACAACACTCAGACTCTTACCACAAACATATAACTAACTCCTCGTTCCATCTGACACCTCATGTGCAACGAATTTAGCAACCAAAATCACATCATCATTCCCATGAAATACATCCCAGGTCCCTCGAACCTCCATTAAAAAAGTAATCTTTAACTCAGAAACCCAACATCGAGTTCTTGGAGAAATCTATCTTTCCATATATAATAAATCACCATCGAATCAACAAATCGACATCCTGAGGCATGATGATGTCCATCTTCTAATAATCCCTTCCCATCACTCTTAAATATAATTGATGAGAATCATCCCCCATTCCATGGTCCCAAACATCATCTCCCATCACATTTATTGTGATCATGTCCTCCAAAACTAATTTTCAACACCATCCCCTAAGTTACTCAATCTATGGAATCCTTCACCCATAACGAGTGGACAACTCCATCTCAACTAGGACCTATATGTGTGCAAACGACTCCAAAGAATTCTTTGTCCCATAATGGTTAGTGTAAATATATAACATTTCCTTAGAAACACTATATCACAACCAAATCTCTACATGTGATCCTCTCCCCCATCCATCGCATGGTCATCACCATCAACCTCATCCTGATGATAACATAATCTAAAACTCGATAGTCAAAACCATTCCATAAATCTCAGGCCATGAACACAGTCTAAAAACCACATTACCTCAGTCTCGGTTATCAAAAACAACTTAATACCTTGGTCTATACCTATCACATTCCCACATAACTTATGTAGTCATATTAAAATATAATTAATTTAAATAATTTAAACAATCGGTATAACATGTCCGACCTAGAAAAATATCCATAATTATCATAGTATATTTTAATAAAGAATGAATTTTCAAATCGACATCTCATAACATCAATTAAAAGACAAAAATGCAAGGATTAATTCTTTATGTGTTTCACCTAGACAACCCAAATATTCACATTTAGGTATGCATCCCATAACACACTTATATTTAATGAGAAATCTATTAAACAACTACCTTAGTCTCATAAGATATCTCTCATTGAATATTATCCTCTAATTTGATCTGTATCGAACGAAATCAAGATTTTCAAC
Organism: Viscum album; assembly: GCA_963277665.1. NCBI lineage: Eukaryota > Viridiplantae > Streptophyta > Magnoliopsida > Santalales > Viscaceae > Viscum > Viscum album. The sequence goes on from OY728151.1 coordinate 1,974,192,863, forward strand.
AAAAACATAGAAAATAGGGAAAATGATCTCAAATGGATCTAACATTCCATATAGAAAAATAAAATAAGAAATAATGAAATAGAAATCAATGGATTACCTCTATGCTTCTATCATGACTTATTTCATTAAAATCCATGTTCAGATAGAATAGAGAGGCCAATGTCTAGGTTGGATAAATGGGAGAGCTTCCCCCTGTTGTGCGAATAAATGTAGATAAAATATGGGGGAATGAAAAAATAAGGTGGTAAGATTTGTTTAGTAATTTCATATATTTTAAAGAGGTGTGTTTTCATCCTGCATGGTTTGGATATCCAGGAACCAACCGTTCTCACTCACTATACGAAGGGGATTCACCCCTCACATGGCTAGGTGCACAATTTAACAAATCGGAAGACACCTATTGAGATCAACTCGGTTAAAAACTACGAAATTTTTTCATTCTTGTGTGCCCTTACCCACATGCTTTGACAAACCATATTCGATAATAAAAATGGGTCACACATTTTACCCTTAAGGAATGTATGGTTTAAAATATCCATCTGCCTCTCCGTACACTTTTTAAAAAATTATTTTTAGGGTGTAAAACTCCCAAAACACTTTTAATCCCCTTAAAAACTCACCGAGCCTTAAAACCCATATAAAAATACATTTTGACACATTTTTATTCTCAAAATTACACAATTAATACCAATTTAAATGTTGTCCCATGAACTAAACTTTAAATTAAAACTTATTCATAGAAATGAACCTTTCCAAAAAATAGGACGTTATATAATTTTTTATAGCTATCTATTACACTCACCAAGTTAAACCACAACGGGTCAAAATTCCTTTGGAAATATAAATGTGATTAAAAATTTCAAGGAATTCAAGAGTGGTTTATTTAATGAACCTATGCTTACCATACCCTGTAGTGGAGATGGGTTTTCAATCTATTGTGATACATCAAATAAGGTACTAGAATGGTTTCTTATGAAGAATCATATGGTGATATCTTATGCCTCAACCCCAATTAATGGTTTATGGGAAAAATAATCTAACACTTGATTTAGAGTCAACTACACCATACTTTTTGTATTGATGATATAAAGTAATTTTCTTTACATGTAATATGTGATATTTATACTAATCAAAAAAGATTAAACTATATATTCACTGATATAGTGATTAATATGAGACATATATGATGGTTTTATTTGATTACATATTATTCCTTCTTGACACAATACCACCATGGGAAAGTAAATAAGGAGATTTATTCTATGAGTCAAAAGGATTGTGCAATCTTATCAATCATGAGGATAAAAAAATCCTATATTTATGGATTTTTAGAAGTTAGATATCAGAATCTTGAAGGAAGTTGAGAAATACTAATTTTTTCAATTTTATGCTGAACCACATATCCTAGTAATGAATAAAGATGCCCAAAATGAATATTTAGAGTTAAAAAATAAGGTGATTAATATTATTATTTCTAGAATTCAATAGGATAGAATGATAATTTCAAGGAACCTTGTATGTGTTCTTTCGACACAATATTTTATGGGTCTATTAGATGAGGCTCATAATTCAATATCATCTATTAATATTGAATGTATGGAGATGTTTATATATTTAAATGCTTATTTCTGGTGGGAAAACCTGGAGGGTGATATTTTAGAGTATTTTTTTAGTTCGTAGTATGTCAGTAATTTAGGGATAATAGACTAAAGTGTAAGGTATTTCACCATCACTAACCATACCATAATAGAAATTGAAAAACATCAAAATAGACATTATTGTTGGAATATCTACAATGTCATAATGATAATGTGTTATTTGGGTAATTCTGAATCACCATTCAAAGTCATCACACAACATTTCCATGACAGAAGAGTCATATCTTGATCATCAATCATGAATTTAATATTATGGAAGTGGTATGGTTTCATGAAGTAACACATTAAGTTTCATCCTATTAGGATAAATGATTTAAGTCAATGTTATCATGATGTCTTTAGAAGGATTTGAATATAAAGATGAGTTTCAATATAGCTTATCATCCTTAGAAATATGGTCAGTCTGAGAGAACCATTCAAACCTAAGAGGATATGTGAGACCCTGTTATATCATTTAAAAATGTGGTTGGGACTAACACCTTCTTCTAGTTGAGTTTTATTACAACAATATATTACAATCGATCATTCAAATGGATCCTTATAAATACAAGTATAGAAATAAATTTAGAAATATAATTTATTTTGATTGAGTTTGATAATGAAATCTATTTATACTAGATATTGTTGAGGAAATGGTAGAGAAAGTCAAAATTATTCAACGTTTCATCATGGGAGATGAGAGTTGAAAAAAAATTTATATTGATAATCATTGGTGTGATCTATAATCTGAAGTTTGTTTGACATTTTTTATTTGAATTTCATAATTAAATAAGTTTTGGAGATTAAAAAATCATGGAAATATGATCCCTAGTAATATTTTATTTTTTGAGATTCATGATCGAGTAGGGATGGTATCTTAATGCTTGGAACTTACACCACACCTCTCTCAAGTTCACAACAACTTAAGGGTATCATTACTAAGGAAGTATATACCTGATATTTTACATTCACGGAACTCAGAGGATGTTCTATTAAAGCATGATCATTCTTATGGAGAAATGTTTCTATAATTCTTGTATCGTAGAGATAAGTTTTTATGTAACAAGACTACTCACTTGGTAAAAGTTCTCTAGAGAAATTTGAGTTTTGAAGAAGCTATGTGGGAACCCACGGATGTAGTGAAACATAGATTTCCTCATAGGATTATAATATTATGATGCAATTTCATGGTTGAAATTAATTTTACGTTGGGTTTCTTATTACAACGGAATATTTTGTTAAATATTTATCCTTAATTAATTTTTTTTAATTTTTGATAGCTTGTGATACTTTCATCCCCGAATCTAAATGAAGAATAATACAATATATCTTTATAACACATCCATTGAATTAAAGGGTATAAACATTATTAACTAAATTGTGAAGAATATATGGTTTGAAAATGCTTAAAATAAATTATTTTGTTATAAAATTATTAGAAATAAAAAAATTATTTCATTTGAATGTAAAATTAATTTCTTTCAAAAATAATTTGTTCTATTCTGAATGAAAAGTTTTTTATATTTATAAATTAATATAATCACTATTGATGAATGATTTTAATAGAATTTATATATCAAATATTCAATAAAATGCCTTAAAATTAATCAAATATTCTTACAATTCATGGGATAAGGTTAAATCATGTTTTATTCATTAAAACTATATTTTTCTATAAAGAGGGTTATATTGTGTTTTATGGACGTATTCTAAAATTAATTTCCTCTACTAATAACTATTTATTTTTTTTAAATATATTACCTATTTTTAATTAGGAATGATAAATTTGGTCAATAGTTCTCTTTTATTTTTATTCATTATGAAGAGTAAAATTGGTAAAATTTATCACCTCAGAAAATTTTAAATTAGGTTAATCTAGGTTGAAAATAAGTGTTATGGTTACCATTTTCATATAAATTCTTATTGGATTAATTTAATTTTAAATGTAGAATCAGATTCATGAATTTTAATTGAATTATAAAAACATTTCCATGAGAATGAAAAATATAAAATTTAAAGAAACAATTGTTACAAAGTCTTACTATCTTTGTTTTAAATATATTTTATGTGTTCGCGTAGGAAAAAATAAAGTTATCAATGAAAGTTGATATTAATTTTGTTCATAATTAATTTTTATTCATGGTGATAATTTATTTCTAATTTTTTGGTGATTAAATAATTACCTTAAATACCTGTGCAATGCTAATACAATATTAATTCAATTAATAAAAAATTAAGTGATTTTAAAATTATTAAAACTAAAATAATTTGAGTGGTTTATAGTGTTAAAATATTTTTTAGAAAAAATAACATATTTTTGATGTTTTGAAGTATTATATTTGATATTGATCATTGTATTGGTGTCTTCAAAGTCAAATTAAATGAATTTTTTAAAAATTGACATTAATAGATTTTTATAAAAAATGATATGTTATTAAATGAATAAAAATTCATAAAAATATTGTATTCAGCTATGTGAATGAAATATTGTTGAAAAAATCTTCCAAGGTCCATTTATCATTCATTTTTTAATTTATTGTAATATTATAACCTATTTATTATTAATATAGTTGGTACTATGGTTAAGGTAAAAAATAACTAACAGAGGGATTAATAAAAAACATATAGTTTAAAGTGACAGAAAAACCTCTCTAAATATTATTGGATGTTGTTATTTTAACCCAAGAAGTTTTTTATTCTAAGTCATATCCATTTTGAATCATTTTTATTGAGAATTAAAATATTATATTTGATTCTTTTATAAAATTCCATGAATGTCATCTCCCTCTATTATAAAAGGACATACCTATTTCCTCTCCCATAAAACCCATTGATCAATCTAGCTCAAATATACCCTTCAGAATCCATTATAAACTTCCTTATCCAGATTATAGAGGTGGTTTTATTTCTAGAAGAATAACTTTAGGATCCTTAATGGGATTTCTAAACGATCTATTTCAAATAAGATTTAATAATCATAATCGACAACTTTGTTTTTACTTATTATTTACCTTTATTAAATAATTTATACTTACAATTAAATAACAAATTAATTATAATAAATAAAACTAATTGTTATTATTAATATTATATCACCATTACCCACCCATTTTCCCATTAAATGGGGAATGCATGTATTTCTTGTGTGTATGTATGACTTACCATCTCCACATAGCGATACCGTTTTTTACACCACCACGACTCATTTATGGTTATGTAATAAGTTAATGTTTATATATGAAAATTATGAAATAAATATACTTCTAGAATTATAATATAATATCTACCTTATTACAAAAAAATCTATTAGAAAATGATAATATTTCTTATTCATACCTGTGGACTTCCACATCCATGACATGATGTGATTTGATTTTCATTTTTGTTTTAATTAGATGGTAATAAGGACATATTTAATTTACATACCTGATATTTATGATCTAAAAATTATTTTTAAAGGTTAATTCTTATTTAATTTTCTTTTATTCTATATGTTTAAAATAGAAAACAACATTTATTCATATGTATGACCTGCCATCTCCATGAATGTTACAATTCATTTTTTTATCTCTAAAATTTATGGGTGACACTAAATATTTATATAATTTATATATTGGTATAATTATTAAGATTATGGAGATTATGGAATGACAATAAAAGTACAAGGATTGGAACTACTAAACTGAAATACTCATTAAAAACAAAATAGTTAACATCCAAAAAGTTGATTTTAATAAGGATTTATTTATAAATATGTATTATAATGTTATAATGGGATTATATGTGATATTTTTAGTATTTAAATAATTGTTTTTAGTATAGAAAATCATTTAAATTTATTACATAGGAGGTTATAGAACTATTTAAGAAAGTGGATATTTTGGTAAGGGTTTATCGTCTCAAATTATCTTCTATGGGACATATGTTATTTCATTCATCCATCTTATTTTATGAGGCATATGTAATGAAATTTGACATGTTATATCATGATTATCCTTGGGTTAAAGATATTTAACATTTCGGTTGAAGAAATTATTTCATGGAGATTCTGATTCAAATATTACCAAAGGGTTAATGGTTTTATTTTACAATCTCATTGTTTATAGGGATTATTTATGATCATGTATCTGATGATTAAATACTATGATATAACTCTAAAAAAATCATGAATTTTTCTTATCTTAGAGTTATTTTCTGAGAATGAGTTTTTTACTATCAATTTTACTCTCTCTATCTACTCAATAGATTCAATGAATTGTTGTAAGGAAAACATGAATTTATACCAATCTTCAATCAATGATACTTTTTCTTCCGTAAACACGTTTTAGAAAAATTATTTAAAGAATTTTTTTATTTTGATTGTGTAATGGTATTTTCTCCCATTTTTTACTATTTAAAAAATCGTTTAAAATGAATCTTCATATCATTTTCTTAATGAGTTAATTTTTTGACTTTTTTAAAAAGTGTGAAAGAAATTTTTTCATTTAACTTATACAAAATGAATGAGATTTTAATCCATCATAATCTAATAATAAATTCAATATTCCACTATAATTTTTCAAGGATATTTTAAAAAAATTAGTTTTCTTCTATATTTTTGACATTTTAAAATTTAAATAAATGATCGCAAAGTAAACAAATGATATTTTCCTTAATAAGGTTTCCATGTGATCTCTAAAATAATTTTTCATCTATGATTGAATCCTTTGATGTTTTATAATATTTATTGGGGATACGATCCAATGATAACATAATTATTATTTATTTGTATGTTTTATGATAATGATAAAACCATTTTTCTGAAACCTATTCCTTTTACATAGGTTGTTCTATGATAAAATGAAAAAATGTTTATGAAATCCATTTATTTTTCATGGGATATGCAATGATAAATTTTTTTTGAAACCCCTTTCATTTCATGTGTTATAATATAAGGAAAATTTTATACCCTTATAGAACACATCTATATGATTCTTCTTATTTAATGACTGGGTCCAGAATTATATATCCCTGAAATTAATTCTGTAAAAATAGATATATCAAGAGATTAATAAAACTGGAAATGGGACTGAATATAGTTCAGTAATGGAATCTGTTTACTATGATATTCTTTGGAGTGAATATAGAATACTATGATGGAATCGAGAGTGAAACCAATCAACTCTGATATTCTTTTATGTGATCCTCGACTACTAAGGAAGTGATTTTCTAGGCTTTGGTGTATGACAAATACTTATATCTTATGACAATGTTATTATCCCATGGATCATGCTCCTCGATTGACATATCATTCATTTATTATAAACTTCCCTACTTTATGCCATGGCTTATGATTATGATCTATGTTATGGAAGGTATTATTTTAAAATTTTATGCTCAAGTTCTCATACCCTTATGACCATGTTTTACTAAAGTAATAATTGATATCTCATTTTAATACCCTTACTAACATAATGTGCACACCCTTCATTATTTTTAATTTTACCCATATTATATAGAAAGGTATTATTTATGATATATCTAAAAATATATCATGTTATAAAAAAAAGTTGGTATATGATGTAGATATCTTAGGTGTATGTTTCTCATGTATTCACACTTCCAAATATCTTATACTTATAAAATTATGGCATGGATCACTATGTTATATGATAAATATTTATATAATAAGATGTGATATATATGTATTAACAGTATGGGTAATTTTTAATTATCAAGGGAACATTAAATAAAAAAACATAAAAAAATAAATTTTAAAGAATCCACTAAAAAATCTCCCCCTTCTTGAAATTTTCAAAACAAATAATTCAAAAACAAATACTCCAGAATTTTTTTAATAGTAAAAAGGTTAATAAACTAGTTACCAAAATAATACAACTATAAAAATCAAATTTTGTAAGATAAAATAAATAGAGAAAATCATTAATTTTTGGAAAAGTTATTTTATCCATTAATTCTCCTCAAAAAAATTGAAATGATTTTTTATGGATGTAAGATGGATTTAAGAATTAGAAATTCATCATGCTTAAGTAGATTTGAAACATATTTAAAGAAGATTTTCAAGTCATTAATTTTAGTAAAAACCCCTCTAAAAATATATATATATATTAATAAATTGTTAATAAAAATAAATAATGATATCTTTCCTAAAACTGATGTCTTCATTTTCCCAAATAGACATAATATAAAGATTGAAATATAGAATTTATTTGAAAAAAATTATTTAATAGAGATATAAAAACACTTATAAGTAATGTTAAAGTATTTATGCTCCAAATAAATATGATATATTTATGTTTTATTTCCATCATACTGTGTTAAAATATGATTTTATTAAATTTAATTGCATCCACATATTTTATAAATATGTTAGATAATTGATCATTTGTATAAACATAATTAAAATAAATCAATAATTTTTTATATAAACATAAATAAAGTTGTATCTTACTCTAGTATTATTAGTTATAAAATTTTTAACTATATATTTAAAATAAAATTGTCGAAAATATATTACACATAATAAGAATTTTCTAAAAATAAACATCAAAATCAGTTAAATAACGTTCAATCCAAAATTATTGAGCACAATAATTAGCAATTTTAATAAATTAAACATTCAAATATGAAAAATTAATAAATAATTGTTACTTCCATCTATAAGGAAATAATTTTTTTCCTATAAAATGACACAGTCCAGTAGTACTTATAATATCAATATTACATAATCCCAAAAAAAATTTCAAACAACATTTTAATTCAAAATATGATATGTGATGATAAAATAAAATAAGATTTATTAAAATTTTAAAATATTTAAAAATCCTTTAATGTATTTTAGGTTATTATCTTTAGGGTCAGCTTTAAATATTTAACATATGCATAGCGAACACAGAAAATATTTTTTGGAACAAGTTATATATAGATGAATACCAAACATTCCTCTATAAACATTAATATCTTATAACTTTATATTAACATGAAAATTTAATTTACAAGATGTACTCATGGGGGTACTCATAATTTTACAAGAATCAAGTATAAATATTTTAACTAATTTTATAGAATATTTATATTTATTTAGAAACATTCCATTATTTAATTGAAAAAAATTTAGTCATATAAATAATTTCAATTTTTCTATAAGTCTCATGTGAAAATAAAAATTCATCAAATTTGAAAATTCATTATAAATAATTTCACTAGAAGAACCAAAAATAATATTATCACTATATATATATATATAAATAATCAAAATATATTTACAATATTTATTAATGAAAATAGTGTGGTAAAACATTCCATTTTTAAATAAAATTTTAATGAAAAAATTGATAATAATTTATAATAACCTTATAGAGTTTGTTTAATTCCATAGATAGATTTTGGGAGTATTTAACAAGTCCAAAAAAAACTCATGCTCGTAACAAAAGTTCCCTAGGATCCATTAATCACTTGAAGTGGGAGGGGTGAATCAATTATATTGTTATATTTTTTATGTTATCTTCTTAAAATTAAATTCTATGGTCTGTATGTAACTTGATCTACTCACTATATTTAAGATCCCTCACCTCATAAAAAAATATGAAAGAAGAAATGAACAAAATGATATAAAATTTTACACAATAAAATTTAACATTTTCTCATGGTTGGTTAGTCCCCCAATCCACAATTTCTCTACTATAAAAATTTCAATCAATTTTCAATGGGGTTTGGTTGTTATTCCCATTTACCATGGTGCTTCACACACCAAAATTGACTCCCATAGTGTTCATACTACAAAATATATCTACTTAATTTAGCTTCACACCACAAACCACTGATATTTGGATACAAAAGAATAATGATCTCTGTCAACTCTTGGATTCTTTTTCACTGGATAAATATGAACATATTCTAAAAGAAAACTAAATCACTGATCTTCGTTGTGTACCAAGATTCAAGAACAAAAATAGCCAAATATGTTGACCTGTATTTATCATCTCTAAACTCTCTCCATATAATCTGATATCTAGATCCTGGTCAAAGTGAGAAATATTCATTTTTAGGAAATATTCTCATACTAATGAACACTTTGATTCAGTCTCCAGCTATTCCTTCTCAAGACCACTCAATTCTCAAGATTCTCCAACATTTCCCAAATACCATTTTTTTACGTATCATATACACTATTTATTTTTATTATTCTCACTCATTAATTTTCAGTTTTCCTGATTAGAATGAAATAAATACCCTGATCTCAGAAAATTTAACAACACTCAACAACATCAGTATAAAAAATAAGAATACTATGTATACTTTTTAGTTTCCATCCAAATTATTGAACAAAGAATAAATAATTTTGGTTCCCCATAATCACGTATAATGATTCTTAAACAGATCTCACATTGAATATATCTACATACTGATTTCCGAACCTATCCTTTTCATATTTCTCTTAGGACTAGACACTACAAACATCCAAAATCAAAGCATCAAATAAAAAAAATTCTTTATAAAATATAGATTTTTTTTATTTATATCAGCTAAAATTCACAGTAAATATATAGACACTATATGACTATATACTCTTCAGCTTGAAAATTTTACTCAAATGATCTTCCTTTTATTAAATAATGAATCAACCTTCCATATTATAAAAATAAATAAAAATAAATTTTGGATATATAAGATCTGATGAACACCGCGATCTTTAAAGAATTTATATAGTAATTATGATTGAAAATACATTAAATATATTTTTATCAATCACAATACACATATTATCAATTATTAGATTTAATATCATGCAAATAGAGCACTATAAAGGTTTGAAAATGGTAGACAATAGCTCTATCATCAGCACGATGATTTTACTATTTATTATATAAAATGAAGCAAATTTTATCAAAAAAATCACTTGTTTTATATAGAATTTCACTATGAAATTTATTCACCATTAATTTTTTAATAATATGTAAATTTTTGATGTTGTATCCTTGAATAATGTCTTTAGATTCAACTAATTTTACTTTACTCTTCAAAAAATATCTAGAAATCATATATTTTCATAGAATTGATTTTGAGAAATTATTGTAAATATATAATAACACATATATAGTATCTTGATGACATATACACCAGGCCATATGACCCATAAATAACATTAAATGTCTTTTTTTAGGTGAGATGAATTATAAGTAGATATCAATGACACATACACATCATTAAATAAATATTTTGAAGATTCCATTACACTCATCCTGGGATTCCAAATGACTCATATACACATCCCTTTATCATTTAAATGAAGGATATGTTTCATATAAAGACACATATATATATATGGTAAAAGACACATAATCTAGTAAATTACATTTTACAAATTTACAACTACACCTATAAAACAACATATTTCCTTTCTCTTGCCCTTTACCACCTCAAACCAAGTACCCGAAAACTCAGTCAGTTAAAAAACACATAAAAAATATTATATACAATGTTTCTGCATCCATTAACACGTTCAATTTATTTAAATGAATATCATCATAATAATCATTAAAATTTAGGTCTTATTGAATCAATTTACACATGTTCTTCAACAAAAAACCCAATCCCTTTCACTTAAACCTTTATCACACTCTTTTTTCATGTCACTCCTACAAATATTGAAATTATTCATCAGACAATAAGAAATTATCTTATTAACAAAAATTAAAAATAAAACACATGGGTGTAAAAATATGCCACCTTTTCATTTTTAATACCATTAAACCTAAATTTTCAATATGTGTAATGATACTAAATTTATTCTAAACCATTTTGAAAAGAAATAAAAAAACATGATGGATTTCCCTCTCATTTATATTCTAAAGAGATATCAAAATTAATAGTTATTTCTATTTCACATAGGATTTCACAGTATGTTTTCTTAGTAAATATCCTTTAGTTATTCCACTCTAAGTATAAATTAGTTATATAGGTTTATAAAATAAGATGGATTTGGGAATGGTTACCTATATTTTTCCAAGCACTCATACACAAGTGATGCCAATTGGATTTTTTATTTGGGGATTTTAAAAAATATATTTATTAAGAAACATTTGTAGCCTACATGAATCTCAACAAAAAATTAGAAGGTTTAAGTAAAATTACACCATATTATTCATTATCTCGTTTTTTACATAAAATAGCACTCTCACATTATAGTAAATTTCAGAAAATCAAAACTAAAATTTGTAAGTATGACTGATATATCTTATTGTATAGATTTCTAAGGCTACCCAAAAATTCCATATTAATTAACTAGTGATGAAATTATAGATTTATTCTATTTTTATCCCCTTAAAGGATGCAATAACTACTCCTTTTCATGGAACTAACATTATTCCATGATTAATATAGTCATTGTTGTCCATTAATGAAATCCTCTCTCTACTCCTTAAATTGTTTTCTTATTATGAAAAATATACAAGAATACATGGTAATAAATAATTACTTATTTGATAGTTGTTAATTGAAATAGGGATTATATTTTCCTCTATACCAAGAATTATTGTTCCATTTAATCTTAATATAGGATGATTTCCTTATACTGCCTTTTCCTTACATTTTAGAGTTTAGTTCAGTGATATTCTCTTGACATAGTTTCATATGTGGAGTATTCCTTTTCACCATAGATATTAAGGAAACTTCATTGATTTATGATTTCATAACTATTTTCATCATTTATACAAGGTATATAAGAATATCCATAATTTCATTCATCGCATTCTAAACCTTTCCACATCCCCCACCTAGAGTCACTTGTATTTTTATGTCATTACTTTTGGAAAACATCTCACAAGAATCAGGATAAATTTTTGAAAAAAAATTCATTCCCTTAACTTCATTATAAATTTGTTTCTATTTTTTATCCCACATTATGTTTATTGGGATGAATAATTAAGAATAATTTTTTTTTGATAAGACACCATTCTCACATTATGATTTTCTTTCCCTATAATTAAATATGGAATATATCTTGGTAGACCGGTTTTTACTCATCAACATTAGGAGCATGAAAATCACACAAGATTAATAACTAACTTAAAAAAAAATGTTTAAATAATATGTTTATAATATATATTATGAGTTATAGTTTTATTTTATTATAAATATAGTCTCGATTTATCATTGTGGCTCCTACTAGGCTCATGCCTTTTTCTGAATAAAGAAAAAAATATTACAGAAAAGAATATTATCTATGTATATTACATCCAAAACACCATTAAAAATACTCTAATATTGTATCTTTATTTTCATAATGAATCAATTCACATTATGGTTATGTATTTCCTTATTTAACACATGCCTTATTTTTCCTAGGTGGAGGGGGTTCTTGAAATGTTCCTTCATCCCATTTAAGAGAGGGAGTGTCTCCCACTTTTCATTTTTATTTAAATCTTAATAGAATAATTTCAAGGACCTATATTACTAGAAAAAATAAATTAACCCTAAAAAATATTACGAGGATTTTTCATTTTATTATTTAGATCCTTAATCTCACCATATTAAGATGATTTGATCTTTTCCTCCACTTATGTACTGATATTTTCTATGTTATTTATTTTCATATTTTAAGCTTCAAGAATAATTTTTATTGTATTAGATAACTCCTAAACATTTGAAAGAAACCTCTCTTATAGATCCTTGGATATATTTCATTGCGCAGATACTTTCATTAGATACTTATTGATTTCATTTACAAGATATCTTTAATTTTGTAATTATATTCTTTCAAAAAAAATGACATTTATTTTATTTTACTAATTTTCATTTATCCTTATTTAGTTGTGTATTTTTTCCAATAAAATATTTATAATTTTCTCTAATCAAGTAACACACTCTTATACTTTATTTTCCATCACCATCACTACTTAATGAATTATTTACTCTAGAATTATGAGTGAAAAATTTAAATTTATCATATGAATGATTAGATTAATATGATTAATATTATTAATGTATTCTCATTAAATTACTCTTCATATTCCTAGAATAATTATTCTTAATTATTCACTTTTTATTATTTCATGATTGATTATCCCCTCATCTAACATATACTCCATAACCTTATTAATTGGACACTTATATAAGAAATCTCAAATGTCATGAATGTTTTACCACCTTGGTTGGTGATTTTACTTTCCTTTCCATTTTACCTTCATGAATTTATTTGATAAAATTGATATAATTTTATTGATTTATACATAATATTCCTTAGAATCTTAATCACTTCATTTTGTATCTTATTTGTTTTTGATTTTTTCATTTTCTCATGCATTTAGAATTTATTTTCAGCTTTTGGTGGAAATCCCACCATTTTCACATCTCTCACTACCAATCACAGAGATAAAAGGTAGGGTAAAATTTTACTCTTCCATTCAGGATAGTTACTTCCAAAAAATGTTGGATCCCCATTTTTTATTTATACTCATATGCATCTATTATCTTTTATAGGGAACCTTTCATTAATGTTGACTAATGTTCTATTGGAATTTTGAGATAATGAATGGGGAGGGGTGAATCAATGAACTATTTTTATTCTTATAATTTATCCATTTAAACTAAACCTATGTGGAATGTTACCACATTTATCTAATATGTATGTAAATTATCAACCCCTCTTCATATGGAAAAAATTTTAAAGAAGAATGTCACATAAGGATTTACAAGGTTTATCTACAAAATAATATATTTTTCATGCATGGTTAGTCCCTGTAACTCATGGTTTCCTCTTCTAGAGTCTAACTAGAGAAATAATCTTCACACTAACCACTATTTATGAATGGATCTTGATGGATAAATACCTTTATTAGCCCACAGTTTCTTCTACACTTCCTGAATTTGATATTACTCAATGAGAAAATGGTATCAAAATTATTTTTTATATACCTTTCTTCCACAATTTCAAATATTCTTCTATTGATTAGTTAATATGTTCTAAAATATCTCTCTATATTATTAGATGACTGGATATTTTACATTGACCAAAATACTTGGTTGATCAGGTCTTCTTCTCCTAATAGTGACCTCATAGCATCAGTATCCTCTTATTCATTGTTTAGATCCTATAATTCTCTTGATTATTATATAGTTAACCACACCCATTTTTGTCAGGTTTCATCCATGATATTTTTTTGATTTTACTACTCATCAATTTCCACTCTATTGATAATATCAAAAGAAATATTTCCATTTGAGAGTTTTTACTAACTCTAATAAATATCATTATACAAAAAACGGAGTAACTTATATAAAATTTACACTCCAACTATAATTATGATCACAAATAACTAATTTCTGTTCCACATTATATTTTTTTTCTACTAAAAATGATCTCACAATAAATAGATCATAATAATAATTTCTAGAAATACCCTTTTGATATTTCTCTTTGAGCTAGAAGATTAAAGCATACATGTTTAAATTAGGAAAAAAGTATTTTTATTTTATTCAAAAAAATAAATAGAAATAATATTAATATGTTTATTCCAAAATCATTATAAAATACCTAGTCATTTTAGGATAATTATCTCTTCAAATTCAACCTTTTACTCAAATAATATTCCTATTTTAGAATAGAAATCATCTATCTATAACATAGTAAGGAAATAATTTTTTTTGATATTTAATCTATGAATAAAAACTCAAGATTTATCTCATTTATATCTAGTTTATTGATAAAAATCCATGAATCTACTTATTCTCATTCACAATTTACTTTTTTTGATAATTATCTCAAATCCCAACAACCTTTTCTTCATGAGATATTTAATAGCCTTATATAATAGATCCAGATACAATATAGTGATTTTGATATTAATTTCAAAAAACAAACCCATTATTCATCATAAGAAATCGATCATTATACATAAATTATACCCTCTATTTATTCTTGAAGCACAAGTAATATTGAAATGTTTTTACCCATGAATAACGACTTTAGAGTTAACTAATTCTATTTTCTTACTAATATTATAAATATATAAATCTAATAAAATTATGCATAATATTTTAAGAAATTATATACATCTAGAAATGACACATAAATATTAGCCTGTTTAAAAACACATAAGGTCATAAGAAACATAAAAATATTTGATTGTCATTTATGCAGGTTAAATAACACATAAGTGGAGCTTGATGACACTTACACAACATCGAATGTGACTTTTTCATATTCAAATTCACTCATACAAAGAGTCAGAAGGAAACATATCCAAATACCATTAATTATGAAATTACATATATGCAACATATAATACAAAATAAACATAATAAAAATGACTCATATTCTAGTGAAGGACTTTGCCAAATTTCATACTTCACCTCCAAAATCCAAAATTTCTTCACCCGAGCTCAATAATTCTTCAAATCAGTTCTAGGAAAATATAATAAATTATAAATCAATTAAAATTTTTTATATATAGTTTCATAATACATAAAACATCTCAATTATTTCCTTAAGGATCCATATTAATATAATTTTAATTGATATATGTTTGAAATTTTTTACACATAGTCTTCTAGTAACATCTATATCATCATTACTTCATGCTATTTCAAATTTATTATTCATTTTACACGAACACATTTCGATTGAAATTATCACCTAACATAATATTATATTATTGAAAACCAATACAACTAAAACATATTATCATAGTAAAAACAAATTGATTTTTTAACATAAGCATATTTTGAAATTAAACAATTAAAAAAATAACATTTAATATCCCTTTTGATAATGATTAAATCCATGATATATAAAATAATATAAAAAATTAAACTAAAATATGATAAGGGAACATGTGACAATGATTCTTTATAATCAATACCTTCTTTGTTGTAATAAGCTTGAAAAAGCAATCTCGGTTTATTTCAAATAATTTGGAATTTTTTTCAAGATTATTTATAAATTTATATTTAAAAAAAATGATTCTTGAATCTTTATGTAGAATAACCAATTAGTAAAAACTAATTATTCAAAAATATATTTTTAAAAAAGAAGAAATAAAATTAGAATTATCACAAAAATTACTTAAGGAATATTAAATTTAAAATATAGAATCAACATTTTCAATAAATCTATCAATAGGGTGATCATTAATAGTTTTCCATATCCTTTCATATGTATATTTATCCACATAAATAGGTTTCTAAAATTAAAAATTGTAAAAACCCACAAAAATTAAAGGGAATTTTTTTTTAATTTTCTTTGGAATTTTACATGAACGCAGTTTCTGACAGAACCTGATTCTGAGGCCCGGTGTGCCCGGAATCATTTTCCGAAGTTTAGCTCGGGTACGTTCAGTGAACGAACGAGCGGGGTTTTCTAACTTTTAAACCGGTGCTCGGAATCGAATTCCGAGGGCACCGATGGATTCACAGTGCCGGTAATTTCTTAGGAACACCTTTTTCCGGAGTTGCGTTTTCTCGGGTGTGGTTTTTAAATTTTTTTTCGGGTTAAGTAAATGAATAAAATAAAATGGTGTGGCAAATTTATTTTTATTTCAAGTCGCTTAACCTATGTTAAGTGGATGATGTGGGACCCACAATATCCTACCCACTTGGTAGGATATTAGTGAGGTGGGGACCACACAAGCCCCACCATTTCTTTTCTTCTTAAGTAACGCACCTGCACCCCTCTTTTTAATAAAGTCAACTCTTGCGTTTAATTTGGATATTAAACGCCTCATTAATTGGGTGGTTTTAAACTCCTCAATTAATTGATCGTTTCTTTTCTTTTTGAATTTCAAGCGCTGGTTTGTGTGTAAATAAAATAAGACACCACTTATTTTATTTTGTTAGTCTTGTTGTGTTGAGAGGCTAGGGAGAATTCGCTAGGTTCTTAAAGTTCTTCCTCCTCGACAAAGAACGCGAAGAATGCAAAGAACGCGAAGAACGCGGAAAATGCAAAGAATGCGAAGAACGCCGACCTCCGACGAAGGTCGACAAGAACTCAGGATCCTCGGAGATTGACGACGCGGTGCCGACAAATCCTTTCTCTGCGACGCAATGATCCCCCTTCTGCGACGCCTTCTTCCGCGACGCTTCTTCCGCGATGCTTCTTCCGCGACGCCTTCTCCGCGACGCGACGATCCCCCTTCCGCGACGCCTTCTTCCACGAAGTGCAATTCCGCGACGAACCCTCGCTCGACGACACATGAGTTACGGGTTTTGATTCATTTAAATCTTTGTTATTTATACACTCAGCTTATGTTTAAATTTTATCGAAAGAATTTTTTAAACAGCTAATGCGGTGGGTGCGGACCAACGAACAAGTCCAAACCCACCGTCTCTTCGTTCTTGGTGTGCAGATTGGCGGGCGACGATGAAGCAGGCCGCATGGGCGTTGTGAGGTCCTCACAGTTAAGGACGGGTCCCGAGAGGGTCGTTGGCGAAGATGGAAGGAAAATCCGACCACCGGAACTCATCCAGTAGTCCACAGAGCACTCCGCCGGCGCGCCTCGCCGTCAGGGCGACGCTGGCTGCCGGCACCAGACGGCCACCGGGAGGCGGTGGCGCCCGGCGCGCCGCCGGGATGGGCCACTGGTCCCGCGACTGCACTGGACCGAGGGAGGCGGGGGGCGGGACGCGGTGCTCGGTTGTGTCCGGTGGCAAGGGGCGGCCCCACGTGGGGCCGCAGTTTCGTTCAAGGGGGACGACACCCCTTTTGCGCGGCCGCTTGGCCAGCACCGGTGCACGGGGCTGAGCCGCCTGGCTGGACCACTAGGCCGGGCTGCGCCCAAGCCGGGCCGTTCCAGTCAGGCCGGGCCGCGTCCAAGCAGCCCGGATCCGAAGCCAGGTCGGGTCGACCCGGTTCGGGCCGACCCAGGGGGTACCTGGCCGGGTCGGACCGCGCCCGAACCCCCCTAATACCGAACTATTACAGTCTTTTTCCCATAACATGGTCTTTGGACCTCCGATCGATGCACCATCAGTGGCGATGCGATCCTTGGAT
Organism: Viscum album; assembly: GCA_963277665.1. Lineage (NCBI taxonomy): Eukaryota > Viridiplantae > Streptophyta > Magnoliopsida > Santalales > Viscaceae > Viscum > Viscum album. The sequence goes on from OY728151.1 coordinate 1,974,211,487, forward strand.
CGAGTCGGTCGTTTCGGTATACTACACTCAAGGTTTCAGTGTATTTTGGGTTCGGCCGGTTTGGTTCGTACACGAAACCAACCGGGCCCTCGGTGTGGAAACACTTATAACTTGAGCTCCGGATGTCCAATTGACGTGCCGTCGACTTTGTTGGATTCCTATTGATGAGAAGAAACTTTTGGAATGCTTCTCCTGAGTTTTGGATGCAGTTGGATAATGTCCGGGATGGATTGAACCCGGAATCCAATTGGTCCCCTCGAACGGAAAGGCTGATAACTTTCAGACCCGACATCCGTTTGACGAAACGTCAGCGGTGTTGGTGATCACGTCGAGAAATGGTACCTATGAGAATACCCTATGAGAGTTTGGGGTACAATAGAGATATGTCCAGGTTGGTTCGCACACGAAACCAACTGGGCCCCTAGGACGAAAAGGCTAATAACTCATAGATCGGGCGTCTGATTGACGCGCCGTCTGTTGTGATGAGACCCCTATGACGAGGCGGAACTTTGAGATACTTCTTCATGGATCCTTGTGATACTTGGATTATCGACCTGTAGCTCATGGAGCGGACCCTTTCGGTGACGAGCTAGCAGAGTGCATAGACCTAGTAGCTGGCTGAGACTTGACGACTACTGATCTATAGACTCGGTGTGTTTTGGATAGCCTAGTGGGGAGCATTTGGTTGTAGTGGCAGACCCATGGTGGAGGAGCGCTTGGTAGTAGCGGAAGACCCGTGATAACAAACATAAGGAGTACCTCTGGAGGCTATGAGGGGGAGCGCTTGGTTGTAGCGGAAGACCCACGGCGGAGGAGCGCTTGGTTGTAGCGGCAGACCCGCGGTACTCAACAGAAGGAGTACCTCTAGAACCTATGAGGGGGAGCGCTTGGTTATAGCGGAAGACCCATGGTGGGAAGCACTTGGTTGTAGCAGCAGGGCCACAGTACTCGACAAGTGGAGTACTACAGAAGTCCAAGGAGTCCGGCGCGCTTGGTTGTAGAAGCAGACCCTCTGTACCCGATAGAGGAGGAGTTCAGCGAACTTGGTTGGAGCGGCAGGCCCTCTGTACTCGACAGAGGAGGAGTTTGGTGTGCTTGGTTGCAGCGGCAGGCCCTCTGTACTCGAAAGAGGAGGAGTTCTCAAGCAGCCATGGTTTCAACGTCATGCATAAAATCCTGGTCGAGCTGTGTCTATAATCCTTGTGTTTCCTAATGATTGAGATATGTTACTTGATAACTTGGGTATATGTATGGGCATGTACCTAAGTAAAGGTTATCTATTGAGATCTTATTTGTGGTTATCCTTGTTGGATTTAGTGAGACCTTGAGGGTCTCGGGGTCCCTACTGAGTAGCTTGTACTCACCCCTGCACGGGCTATGCCCGCACTACGTTGTGTTGGTTGCAGACGATGGACATCGCTGATCGTGGTTGGGGAACGAGGAGCAGGTCGGTACCCGGAGGTAGATCACTGGGAGGGGCATACTCGGAGCGGACGGCTGGACCCGAGGAGCTGTGGAGGCTATCTGTACCCACCCATCAGGTGGGACTTCCATTGGACGGCTCGAGACTGTGGCTTTACTTTTAGTTTCTATTTTACCTTTCCAGTTGTACTTTACTTTCAGTTTCTGTTCTCCCTTTCCAGTTGTACTTTACTTTCAGTTTGGGTTTGTATTCTGGCCCATTTACTTTTCCGTACTTACTGTTGTACCTAGTTTTTACTTAGTGTTTATTTCTGCTTGCTTGCTCTGGGGTGTTTGTTTACTTTCAAAGGCAATGCCTTCCCTTTTTTTACTGGGAATTACACCTTGGTGCTAGTCGCCAGCCCCTGGCCTATAGAAGGCGGGCTTGGGGTAGTCACGACATGGGCCCCAAGGACGGGACGTGAGAAATTGGGATCAGAGGAGTTCGGTTCTACCGCAGAGCTCAGGAGTCTGATCTTTATCTATGTGAAGCAATAGTGTTGAGAGTATTTAGTGCAATTATCAGTCCAGGGAGTCCAGTGTCGGTGCGGCGGCCGATGTATCCGTACACCAGGACCATAACTTCTGATTTCCAACATAATGCACGAAAACATTGATTGCATGGGTGTTTCAAGTTTTCTCTATGATTACTTTGTGTCAGCTCACCAGGTATTCTGTTCTAACCGTGGCACACGTGTCTCTTTCAGGATGGACCCATGACGGCAGCCAGTTAGGGTTCCGAGCGTTGTGCGAGACGACATACCACTGAGTGACGAGGCCTCGGTACATGGCCCTTTGACAGCAGAGGCACCGGCGGTACCTCTACCCGCCGAGCCACCGATGCTACCCACCCTAGCCGATGACAGTTCACATTGCCTTAGTGCACTGTACAAGTTTCAGCGTCAGCGACCGCCCAGGTTCCAAGGGGAGATAGACCCTCAGGCAGTTGAGGATTGGATGGAGGCAGTTGTACGAGTTTTTCGTTTGGTAGGGACACCGGCTAACTTTATGGTGGTCCTTACAGCGTGCCTCCTGCACGCAGCAGTAGGCAGATGGTGGAGCTTGATGCTCCAGGTGCACGACGAGGCATCTATCCTTTGTACGGACTTTGAGAGCCTTTTTTTCTCAGAGTTCATCCCAGCCAACCTTCGAGCGGTGCGCATCCAGGAGCTGCTATAGCTGCGGCAGGACAGCATGACAGTAGCCCAGTACACGGCGAGGTTTACCGATCACTCGCTCTATTCCACAGACATGGTATGGGACCCATTTTTCAGGGCCCCGAACCTTCGAGCAGGGGCTCAGGCGAGAAATCAGAGCTTTAGTTGTTTATCACAGCTCTCCGACACAGATAGGGGTGTTGGAGTGAGCCCTCTTAGTGTAGAGTTTCCTTTCTGAGCAGTCTCCAGTAGCAGGACCCACCACTAGCTGGCATGCAGTAGAGTCTTCTTTAGTAGGGATTAGAAAAATGATGAAGAGAACCTAGAGGACTAGACCTACAGGTGGTCGACCGCATGACACAAGATCATTTGTGTGAGGCACCTGGGGTGGAGAACGTCTTACCATGCGCGGACAGTGTTACTCTTGCGGTGGGGTTGGTCACATGGCTCGTGACTGTCTGACCCACCATACAGATGACCAACAGATGATCGAAGGACCACCCAGGCAGAGGCAGAGGTTTGATCGAGGCAGACCACATGAAGAAGGAGACCGTGGCAGGGGAACTGGCCGTGCAGCTGGAGGTGGACGACGATTCGAGGTGTTGCCACCACCACCACCAGGAGGTCCACCCCGACCGTAGGGAACAAGTGGACGTGGGAGATCTCAGCTTCAGGCAGATGAGGCCTACGATCATGGAGATCCGGGAGCAAATGGACAGGAGCAGGACTAGCTCCAGACCTGGAGACTTTTGTTCATGTTTCTTCTAGCTCTATTGATGTTTGTTTGTAGATGCTTTGTGTCTTTGTACTTTGAGCTGCATTAATAAAAGACACCTTTTTTGTGACTTTTACCTTCCTGTCCCCTCTTTATGTTGTTACTAAGAGGTTTCGGTTTAAAAACCGTTGACTTGACCCTCACTTTGAGATACCTACTGGAGGAGACCCAGTGACCACACATTGATGTTGACAGTGTGACTCAACCCTTGGAGGTGAGAGTAATGGTTGGATCTCTTGGTAGTAGCATCGAGGCCTTACGACGTCATCCTTGGTATGGATTAGTATCGTCCATGTCGCGATTGACTGTATTAGGCGAAGAACGTGGTTCATCTAGGGGATGAGACCAGATTTCTCTCATAGGAAAAGTGGAAATCTCAACAGCTCTTGTAGGAACAGAAGGGTCCAAGTCATCCAAGAGCGGATGAGGACAGCTCAGAGCTGGAAAAAGTCTTGTGCTAACAGGGGGCAGAGACCACAAGAGTTCGAGGTTGGCGACCATGTTTCCCTACAGGTCTCACCTCGACGTGAGATACGGAGATGTGGCCGAGGTGACAAGTTATCTCCGAGATTCAACGGACCTTTATAGGTCCTCAACAGGGTAGGTGAGGTGGTTTACCACTTGACCCACCCACCTGATTTGCACCAGGTGCATGAAGACTTCCAGGTATCTCAACTGAGGAGATACGAGCTCGACCCTTCTCTTTTGATCGACCATGAGGAGCTGGACTTGGGTGATTGGGTGACCCTCATGGAGGTTCCTGTGGGGATCGAGGAACAAAAGGAGAGGGTCTTATGAGGAAGGGTTGATTCCTCAGGCGCGCTTTCACTAGCAGTACGGGAACCTCTAGGTGAGCACATGGGAGCAGAAGGCTCAGATGCGTGCTCAGTACCGCTTTTGTAACCCTAGTTTGTTTTAAATATTTACGAGGGAATAAAGCCCTGAGGTGGGAGTAATGTAAAGACCCGAGAAAATTCAAGGGATTTTTTTTTAATTTTCTTTGGAATTTTACAAGAACGCCAATTCTTACGGCACCTGATTCCGAGGCCTGGTGTGCCCGGAATCATTTTCCGAAGTTTAGCTCCGGTACGTTCAGTGAACGAACGAGTGGGTTTTTCTAACTTTTGAACCGGTACTCGGAATCAAATTATGAGGGCACCGATGGATTCGCAGCGCCGGTAACTGCTTAGGAACACCTTTTCCAGAGTTTTGGTTGCTCGGGTATGATTTATAATTTTTTTTCGGGTTATGTTTATGAATAAAATAAAATGGTGCGACCAATTTATTTTTATTTTAAGTCACTTAACCTTTGTTAAGTGGATGATGTGGGACCCACAATATCCTACCCACTTGGTAGGATATTTGTGAGGTGGAGCCCACAGGATCCACACCGTTTCTTTTCTTCTTATGTAACGCACCCCCACCCCCCTTTTTAATGATGTCAGCTCTTGCGTTTAATTCAGATATTAAAGGCCTCATTCATTGGGAGGTTTTAAACTCCTCAATTAATTGATCGTTTCTTTTCTTTTTGAATTTCAAGCCTTGGTTTGTGTGTAAATAAAATAAGACACCACTTATTTTATTTAGGTTGTCCTGTTGTGTTGAGAGGCTAGGGAGAATTCGCCAGGTTCATGAAGTTCTTCCTCCTCGATGAAGAACACGAAGAACACGAAGAACGCGAAAAATGTGAAGAACGCCGACCTTCGACGAAGGTCGACAAGAACGCCAGATCCTCCGAGATTGACGACGTAGTGCCGACGAATCCTTTCTCCGCAAGCGGTGATCCCCCTTCCGCGATGCCTTCTTCCGCGACGTGCAATTCCATGACGAACCCTCGCTCAACGACGCTTGAGGTAGGGGTTTTGATTCATATAAATCTTTGTGATTTATACCCTCGGCTTATGTTTAAATTTTCTCAGAAGCCTTTTTTAAACTGCTAACGCGGTGGGTGCGGTCCAACGAACAAGTCCGAACCCACCGTCTCTTCGTTCTTGGTGTGCGGATTGGAGGGAGATGATAAAGCAGGCCGGACGGGTGTTGTGAGGTCCTCACATTGAAGGACGAGTCTTGGGAGGGCCGTTGGTGAAGACGACAGGCAAATCCGACCACCGAAGCTCGTCCGGTGGTCCACGGAGCACTCGGCCAGCGCGTCTCGCCGGCACGGCGGCGCCTGGCGCGCCGCCGGGATGGGCTATCGCGGCTGAAGTGGCGGCGACTGGCCGGTGGTCCCGCGATTGCGCGGGACCGAGGGAGGTGGGACGCGACACTCGGCCGCATCCGGTGGCAAGGGGAAACCCCACGCGGGGCCGCAGTTTCGTTCAAGGGGGACAACGCCCCATTTGCACGGCAGCTTGGCCAGCGCCAGCGCACCGGGCTGAGCTGCTCGGCCGGACCGCCAGGCCGGGCTGGGCAGTGCCAGCCAGGCCGGGCCACGCCCAAGCGGGCTAGACCCAGACTCAGATCGGGTCGCCCGGTTCGGGCCGACCCAGGGGGTACCGGGCCGGGTCGGACCGGGCCCGAACCCCCCTAATATTGGACTGTTACAGTCTTTTTACCATGAAAAGTGTTGCGGATCTCTGAACAATGCACCGTCAGTGGTTATTCGATCCTTGTATTAAGACGGTCGTTTCGGTATACTACACTCAAGGTTTCAGAGTAATTTGGGTTCGGCCGAGTTGGTTCGTACACGAAACCACCCGGGCCCTCAGAGCGGAAACACTTATAACTTGAGCTCCGGACGACTGATTGATGTGCCGTCGACTTTTTTGGATTCCTCTTGATGAGAAGAAACTTTTTGCATGCTTATCCTGAGTTTTGGATGCAGTTGGACAATGGCCATGTTGGATTGAACCTGAAATCCTACCGGGCCCCTAGAACGGAAAGACTGATAACTTTCAGACCCGACGTCCGTTTGACGAACTGTTAGCAGCATTGGTGATCACGTTGAGAAACAGTCCCTATGAGCATAACCTATGAGAGTTTGGGGTACAGTAGAGATACGGCTGAGTTGGATCGTACACAAAACCAACTAGGCTGCTGGGACGAAAAGGCTAATAACTCATAGACCAGATGTCCGATTGACGCGCCGTGTGTTGTGTTGAGACCCCTATGATGAGGCGGTACTTCGAGATACTTCTTCATGGAACCTTGTGATACTTGGAGTATCGACCAGTAGCTCGTGGAGCGGACCCTCCCATTGACGAGCTAGCAGATTGCAGAGACCTAGTAGCTGGCTGAGACTTGACGACTGCTGATCTATCGACTCAGTGTGTTTCGGATATCCCAGTAGGGAGCAATTGGTTGTAGCGGAAGCCCCACGGCAGAGGAGCGCTTCGTAGTAGTGGCAGACCTGCGGTACTCAACAGAAGGAGTACCTGTGGAGGCTATGTGGGGGAGCGCTTGGTTGTAGCAGCAGACCCACGGCGGAGGAGCGCTTGGTTGTAGCGGCAGACCCACGATACTCAATAAAAGGAGTACCTCTGGAACCTATGAGGGGGAGCGCTTGGTTGTAGAGGTAGACCCATGGTGGGAAGCTCTTGGTTGTAGCAGCAGGCCCACAGTACTCGACCGGTGGAGTACTACAGCAGTCCAAGGAGTCTGACGCGCTTGGTTGTAGCCGCAGGCCCTCTGTACTCGACAGAGGAGGAGTTCGATGCACTTTGTTGCAGCGGAAGACCCTCTGTACTCGATGGAGGTGGAGTACTCCAGCAGCTATGGTTTCGACATCATGAATAAAATCCTGGTCGAGATGAGTCTATAATCCTTGTGTTTCCTCATGATTGAGATGGGTTACTTGATAAATTGGGTATATGTATGGGCTTGTACCTAAGTAGAGGTTATATGTAGAGATCTTCTTTGTGGTTATCCTTGTTGGATTTAGTGAGACCTTGAGGGTCTTGGGGTCCCTACTGATTAGCTTATAATCACCCCTACACGGACTATGCCCACACTACGTTGTGTTGGTTGTAGACGACGAACAACGCTGATCATGGTTGGGGCACGAGGAGCAGGTTGGTACCCGGAGGTGGATCACTGGGCGAGGCATACTCAGAGCGGATGACTGGACCCGAGGAGCTGTAGATGCTATCTATACCCACCCATTAGGTGGGACTTCCAGTGGACGACTCGAGGCTGTGGCTTTACTTTTAGTTGCTATTTTCCCTTTCCAGTTGTACTTTACTTTCAGTTGCTGTTTTCCCTTTCCACTTGTACTTTAATATCAGTTTGGGTTTGTTTTCTGGCCCACTTACTTTTCCATACTTACTGTTGTACCTAGTTTTTACTTAGTGTTTACTTCTGATTGCTAGCTCTGTGGTGTTTCTTTACTTTCCAAACGCAATTCCTTCCCTTTTTTTATCGGGAATTACGCCTTGGTGCTAGTCACCAGCCCTTGGCCTAAGGAAGGCGGGCTTGGGGTAGTCACGACACGGGCCCCGAGGATGGGTCGTGACATAAATTTTCAACCTCTCCAAAATATAAATCTATAAAATCTTCTTTAATCTTATTTTCATTGGACAATTTATCTTTTAGAAAATTTTTACCAAAAATAACAGGAATGGATTCAAAAAAATCATGGTTCTTTTATTATAAAATATATAATCCGTTCTAATAGTAGAATAAACCAAGTATATTACATTATCCAATTTTATAACATATTTTCTTTTAATTTTTTAGGGTTATGTATAAAGTCATTACAATAAATACTACAAAATATTAAACTTCTATTTTTATTCCATTCCAAATTCCCTAATGGATTTTAGTTACAATAAGTCTTAAAAAATTAGAGAAATAAAAAGTTTTATATATTTCTTCAATCCAACCATAATTAGGTATGATATACTCATTTATTAAAATTTGATACATTTCTTAAAATTTTTATTTTTTTCCTTTATATTGATGCATTTTACTAAGAAGGTCTATTGGGAAAGAGGTTATTAGAAGAACAATTTTGTTTGAAAAAAACTCAAAAAATATGTTTCTAAATTCCCCCTATATCACTTATAATAATTATAATTAAATAATATTTTTCATTTGAATTAATTTTATAATGTGTGGAAAATTTTGATAATGTTTTACCATTATGCAAAACAAAATAAATCTATGTGAATTTACTATAAACATCTACAATTACAAAATAAATATATCTAACCACACAGAATTATAGTTTTCATAGGTATAAAAAAATCAATTTGAAATAATAGTAGTGATCTATTTGAATTTATTTTCTTATTTAAACTAAGTGACCCCTTGAGATATTTTCCTTCCATGCAAGCACAACACACATGAAACTTCTTTTTCTTGATATTCTATAGTAGTAGTATTATTTTAAACATTGAATGTTTCTGAAGAACAGATAAATTAATATGATAGATCCTTATATATTAAAGGATAATATATATCTACATAGTATTTAATCTCTTATCATATTGAATTGTTAGTTCCACATATTCTATATTATAGATATTTTCATTACAGGTAGCATAACGTAATAGTGAATAATCATTTAAAACAAGAAATTTATAATTTTAAAATTTAAAATTTATTCCATAATTGCTTAACTATGAAATAATAATCAAGTTATATTGTATTCCATAATTATATAAATATTTTTTAATAATAATAGAGTTTAATAGAATAACTTAACGAAAACCTTTTAACTGACCATTAGAATTATCTCCAATAGTGACAATTCCTGTATCACTTTTATTATATGAAATTAAATTAAATGGTTATCCAATCGTATAACTAGATAATACACTATCAATATAGCATAAAACATTTTTATACTTCCAAGGGGCTTGTATTGAAAGAGTTATTTATTAATATGTTTTTGAAACCATATAATATTTGGTCTGATAGAGCTAACAAAACTATTTTTAGGTACCTATAGAGATTTTGAAAAAAGTATTTATCTGTACAATATGAGATAATTATTTATAATTATAAGATTTAGCGTGTCTTAAATATTATGGAAATCTAAGTGAAAATTCACTAAAATAATTTTACTCTATAACACCTAAAAAATATCAATAAAAATAATTTCTTTTAAACATTACATGAAACAATTTCAAAATATTTATTCTATTTTCCAATTATTTCCAATATCAAATTTATTTTAATTAATATTATATAAAGTAATAAATTTATCATAACATTTTTTACATTAAAAAAATGTTGAATTTTTTTATCAAACACTAAATTTAACTCCCCGATTTTAATTTAGATTCTAAAGAGCTTTTAGATATTCAAAAGCCCTTTCAGTCAATATTGAAGAATTATTTTTAAAAATATAATTTAAATATAAAATACCCTTTTTTATTAAAGAAAATTCTTCTTACCTCATCTTATATGAGTATATAATTCTGAAATTAAAAATATATCATTTTTTAGTAATTAAATATCTTAATTTAACTCATCTACACTTGGTTTATCAGAATCAAAATCAATAACATAATTTCCTAAATAAAAACCAAAATCACTAACCTAATTCATGGATTCTATGAACCACATGTTAGCCTATTATTTTTCATATCTAAATTTATAACCAATTTTATATTCTTCAGCAGAACTCATTCTGGTAGTTAAATCTTTTTTATCAATATTTTCAAAATTATTATCCACATTTTAATTCTTCAATTTTTGATAAAATAATTTAAAATTGACATTATATCTATACTCAAAACATGAAACATATGAGGTATTATAAGTATAATCAATATCACCCTACATATTTTCTTTTGTGGTAATCTCTTTTAGACTATATTTTAAATAAGGTTTTGAAAATTTTATTCATTTTCATTCTAGGTAGATTCCAATCATATAATTAGACATTAATTATATTTTTTACCCCAATATAATTGAATCATAAGATTCATATAGAATAAAATTATCATATTTTAAAGATACCAATTTCTTCTAAGTTTTCTCTTAATCATCAAATTTTTTACACTGATATTCATATTACAGAAGTAAACCAATGGGTTTATCAAGACTGTCTTCCTTGAAATTATTTCTTTCATCAATGGAACCATATATACATGTCTCTTATTTGATAGTGATATGAGAAATATTTCAACCATAGGATATGTTTTTAATTTTTCTATTATAACAGTCATCACATTCACAATACAGGTTCATTTCTAGGAAATTTAATCGACCATTTCATTTTTCCCATCTCGATGTCTTGGACATCGGGAAAAAACATACCTAGCTTTGTTCTTTTCATTTTATCAATATGATGATGAGTAAAAATTAAAATTATACAAATATCATGAGTGGATTTATAATTACATACATGGCTAAATGTTTTTTAACAAATTACATTTTATATATTATTCATGTTTTATTATTAATAACATACATAGATGAATCATTTACATATAGAGAATCAACGTCAAAATATGGTAATTTTATGGGTTTTCTTATTGTGTGACTATGTTAAATGTTAATCTTCCATTATTGATTTCTAGTAGATGTTACTATTTTCATAAAATAATAGTGGATTTTTGGAATCAAATAATCATTTTAATTTTGACCTACCATCTTACGTATATATTTCAATTAAATAATTCTGTCTATGAAGGGGTTATCATAGAAAATTTATTTAATATAACCAATGTTTTGATAACAAATATAACGGTATAAGCTAAAATAGTAATGAGGTAAAACTCGTGAAGGGAAATGAGTTTATACCAATTGTTAGCCCAAATGGTAAGATGGCTGGCCATTCTAGAGGGGGGGGGGGTAAAAATACAAGAAAAAAAATTTAATAAATAACCGAGGAAAAAATTTAATAAATAGAATATAAAATTGAACCTAATTATTATTTTAGTAGTTAGGATCAATGTGATCCTATATCTACTCCTTACACCACTATACTATTTGGGAGGTATGTAATTAACTACATGAAATGATTTTTGAAAGGGATTCCAAAAACTAGTGGAGGTACAAACTTAAGACGGTCTACCTTTTAAAATAGATATTCTATATAATTTAAAAATTCCCCTTTTTGGTGGTATAAAAAAAACAAATCTATTTTTTGAGATAAAACAAAAAAATATGAATAGTTTCATCACTGAATAATGTATATAATGAATTAAGAACCCAAAACCCTAAATCCATCAAGGGAGAAATATATAGGACAATTCACACCTTTGATCAATCCTTAATATATTGAAATATGAAGGAAGATGTGATGGTGGAATATATTTTGTAATTTATTGATAAAAATTAAACACTAGAATTTAACTTTAATCATGTTAATATTTGCTGAATCAAGTATCAGTTTTTTAATAGTACAGTTTAGAATTCCCTATATCTTAAGCTTCCTCTAAATTAGATACCATATTTTCTAAACAAATTTTATAATAGTTTGAATAATTCATAATAAATAATGATATCATTACCAATAATTTTTCCATAGTTATATCCACTATTAATTAATAAATAATACTAAGTCTACCTTTTTAAAATATCATCCTCGAAATAATTGACTACTTCAGTGTTTTTCAATCATCTGGAAGAATACTACATTATATTTGAACTTGAATATATATTCAATATAATTTTAATAATTAAAAAATTAATTTCTTTATTTTCCTCTATAAAACATTTCAAAATAATTCTAAAAATAGGCCAAAAATAAATCTAAAATAATTAATAAAAAAATATATAATTCATAACTATTAGGAATAATTAGAAAAATAATTCATTTATGTGTATGAGTTATTTTCACAGGTTTCAATATATATATCATTTAATCTGTAGTTTATGTGTCATTTATCATGAATATATTTGATTAATTTGAGAGTTTTTTTTATTTTATATGAAATTTAGAAAATTCTATGTAAATAGACTTCGTATGAGTCATTACAATCTTTATAGATGTCATTAAAACTAATTATAAGTGAATCTTTTTTCTGTATATATATATATATCATATCATACTTTTAAAACATATGGGGAAATTTTATCATAAATAAATAAATAAAAAATTTATAAATTTTTTTAACAAATAATGAATAAACTAATAAACATATTTATTGTCTTCTGTAAGTAGTGAAAGAATAAAAAAAATAAAATCTCATTGTTTTGTTTAGAAAATATCTATTGGGGGAATAAAATGAGTATTTTTTAAATAGGAGGGAAATTTTTAATTATAAATAAAATTATAAATATAAAAAAAAATATTTGAAGGAGGATGTCAATATATAAAAGGATAGTGGGACACTCTAGCATGATGTGTAGGGATAAAGCTTCTTGGAATGGAACATGAAATTAATCTGGTTAGAGTTTTTTATAGGTAATGCTATAGATAATATAGTGGGATGGTTACCCATAGTGGTTGAGTAATATGAAGTCATTTTATTAAGGGTGTCCTAGGGTTTCCCTCATTGAGTGATTAGCTTCTATGTCATATAAAATTTATGATTATAATGAAACCTTATACTGTATATCTGTTATCTTGGATAATAGTAGGGATACAATGGTGTTGATTGAAGACCTATTGTAGAAATGTGTTTTTTAATGATTGGCGAGGCCTCTAAAATGTCAAGAATGAAACCAAGGAGTTCATGGAGGTCGATATTATGTTTTTTGGGATTATGTTTAGTTTTATGGGAATTCCATTTCATGGGAAACATTTAGGCATCCCTATGGGTAAATTTAAATAATGATAATTTATTTGAGAGTAAAAAAGAAAATCTTCTGATTTTATGTTACAACTGGATCATTTCAACTTTCCTTTGTTGATGAAACAACCATTTGTGCTAAATCCAAGGATGAACATCATAGAAACTTGGATGTTTTTTTTAATTTTTGGAGAGCTAATAGTTTGGTAAGCTTTTAATGTGAGAGTTGTAAAATCGCAAGATATATACCATCAAGAATAATATTTAAAATGGTGGATTTTTGGATACCTTATAGTAATGTTTTAATATTTTATTGATCAAATAACCAATGTGGTATAATAGAGAAAGGTAGTTGACACCCTTAGTGAGAATTTTGTGCTTCGTGGATGGAGAAGGTTTTTGAGTTTCTAACCTTTTTGGTTAGTTCAAATGAAATAAGTGGATTTATTAATTACTTCAATAATTAATGTACCCCCACATGTTTATGAATGTAAGAGGTTGAGTATACCCATATGGAATGTGGGATCATATATGATCAAGTGATTTTTGGTGGTGAAAGTAACACATTCCACTAAAGGTGAGGAGTATATTATCATGCCTTAGGTTTAAATGGTTTAGTTATCATATGTATAATCTGGGGTGTTGTGATGTGTGGTTTGATGTGATGTCTTCTGATAAAATACTGAGACATTGTTTTTTATAAAAAACTAATAATGGCTGATAAAAGATGTGGCAGATCTATTAATATGATTAATATGGTTTTAAAAAACTATATCTTTATATATTAATAAAATTGGAAAAAAATTTAAATTTTTTAATTCTAGAGAAGGATTTTGGAAATGAATTAATTTTTGAATAATTTTTTTGGGTGTTTAAACATCTCAATAAGGTTTTTTTCAATGTGAAATAGTCCCGGAAAGTTTTTCATAGAGTTAAAGGTATCCTAGGAGAATATTTGTGGGGTTTGGGAGGAACCTAGTGAACCTATAGGATCACGATGACCTCCCCCATGGTATGACACCTTCGGTTTGGCTATTTTGGAGAAACATGGGGAGATCCATGAACCAGATCTTTCTATAGTATTTGGGGTGAAACTTATAGGAAACAATGAGAATTTCCCTCACTATAGTTCCCCTTTACCCATTTTTGGTACTATGGTGGGAGGCCTAAGGTGAGAGGGATTGAAATTGGGTATAGATACCCCATGATCTCCACCCCTATGTGTTTTTTTTAAAGTATTCCTATCATGGGAAAAATGAGTGGTATCTAGTTATGGAATTGTATTTGATAAGGGATCTCGAGGGCTACCTATGAAAACACCATAGTGTGCTGCATGTTGTGGTGTCATATTTATTGTCTTTCCATCTATAATAATGTAGGGGGGATACCTTTTTCTTACCTTAATTTATTATGGTCAGAAACCCCTTTTTGTTCCTCCATCCGACATGGATAACCTAGGAGAGCTTCTCTAACATTATCCAGGAAGAACCAAACTTTTTTTGAAAATTTTAATACGTATTCCACAGATATTAAATTCATGGTCCCATACCTTTCTTTCTATTGATATCATTCTTGTTATCCATTTGATTTTTGGTTTCTGGATTGGTTATTGAGAGACAATTAAATAGTATCATTGTTGAATCATCCCCTTATGATAGGTAATTGGCATGGCTTGGCTAGAAGATGTCTTAATGGGATGATATAATGTCACCACATCTTGTTTTTTAGAGCCACAATGCCTTAAAAAATATCTCCAGTTTTATATAAAATAAATTATAATAGTTTCTAAATGGTTTTCCATTATTAGTTATTTTCTCATGATGGTGTTGGTAGTACATCACATACCTATAGTGGGGGTTTAGTTGTCCTTTCATTGTGATGAGGTTTCTAGGTGAGTAATTAACTAATTATCTATAATTATTTTTATTATAAAATTGATTATAAAATTTTAAATGGATTTAAATAATTAAATATATATTTTCTAAATATTTTATTGGATGTTGTGACTTGATATAGATCCTTGTGATGATGGGTGATGAAAAATAATAGCCCTAAATTTCAACTCCAAGATATGGTGCTAAAACATCATATTTTCATTTCTAATTTTATACCAATAAACATGACCCAATTTGAAACCACAAAAATAGATAACATTAAACTAAAATATTAGAGCACTTATATACACAAGTATCTTTTAGATTTATAGTTTTTTGGGGGTTATGAAACATTAATCAATAAAAAATATTATATAAAATTATATGACCTCTTATCTAGATTCAATCGAGTATAACTCTTAATCGAGGGTATTCCCCATTGATCTTGTACCCATCACTATAACTATGTAAATGATTTTAAAACAAGGGGTGTGAACAAAATTGATCATCAAGGGGTTTTAAAACCTAACATGAAATCTTTTATCATTTAAAATGATGAAAAATTCTAACCAAACTATTCCTTTTATAACAAGTATTTTTCGGAAAATAAATAATTTCATTAAAACAAAATCTTCCAAAGTGAACAATTTTTATATTTCAAAATCCATAATAAGATATAATTTTCAAAAAATTTAAAATACATATTATTCTAAAAACACATTTATTTCCAAAATATAACATCATTTCAAATAAATCTATATTTCTCCTTGGAAAACATCAGTACATTGCTTCTGATAACAATATCATTTTATAGAATTTAATGTTACATAAAAAACATTAAGGAGACCATGTGGTCACTAAGAATAATGATGGTATAAATATCACTTTGAGGAAAAACTCCCCTTTAGGCCATGGGTTCACTCTCCAATCTTCATCGTCATTATGAATTCCCAAGTACCATATTTTAAATAAATCCTTTTTAAGATATCATTTCTCATTATAGATCCCTTAAAAATAACCTTTCGAAATATTCACATCTATATAATTTATTTTTATAGATTAAAATAAATTCATATCTAATATACATAAAAAGAATTTTCTTAAAGGAAAATTTATGTTATTTTAAGGATTAAAAGTAATCCAAAAATTCATAACAAACACTAAAGTGTTTCTTACAAATTGAATGTAAGGAAATAATTTTCATAACATATATAGAATGATTATGATAAATATAGTGAAAATATATACAATACATGAAATCATGAATGACATCAATATATTTAAAATATAATTTCATACATAAAATGATAATTTATACACTTTAAAACCATTCTTAAAATTGGATAATGTTTGAAGGAAAATTCTATTACAAAAAGAGTTTTCTAAAAATAGATTTTTCTTTTTAAATTAATGTAACACTTTTGAAACCATAAAAACAAATATTTTAAAATGATATAATTATAATAAAAGGTTTTTATTGATCATAAAATATAAGTTTTATAGAAAGTGGGATTTCATTAAAAATCTGATTTGAAAAATAGAATATAAATGAAAATGTTTTGTCCCATAATAAGTGGTTTATCTTGATATCTTGAAATTTAATTTTCAAATCATATCCCTTAACAAGATAAGGTTTTGGGAAAAAGGAATTAAAAAAATCATTTCCATTATCTTACAGTAGAATACTCAATCAGGATTCATCTTAAGGATAACTTCAATGAAATCCCATTACTTTTCTATTATATCTATTTACTCTATGATAAAATATTATTCAGACATTCCATATTTTTCACTTACCCACTCACACTCAAAATATTAATTACATAAATTAGAAACTACGGGACATTTGGATAGTGTGTAACCCAAAGGAAATGTACCCATTAAATAACCACCATTTACTCTATATTTTTATTTAAATATTATGGATATTAATGAATATTTATAAATATGGGATTTTAATGATTTGATAAAATATATTTTGAAATCATGTTTAAAAAAATATAATTTCTCTTATTATCCTACTCACCAAAACCCTATCTCCACATTTATGGGTTAAATATTCTTATTCATATCTGCCACAAAAGTCGACACATCAAATAATGGTGAGATCCTGACTTCTAAAATCTGACCATTTAATATTATATAATCCTTTTAAAAATGAAGCTTCAGGGGTGGTAGAGTTTTTGTCTTATATATAATGATAAAAAATTATTACAAGTTTTCATAAATCTTATGGTTATATTTTTATCTGGTTTTATTAGTCTTAATTTTTTTATCAAAAAAATCATCTTGTAAACTACTATTATAATGACAGATTAAATATTCTTATTATTTCATTTTATATAAGTGTTTTATGTGATGAATATGAAGATGATATACAAATGTGGTGAGCTTACCTTTACAAAATAATTGTATTTACCTTTACAAGTGTTTTTGGAACCCTTATGTAGGATTTGGTTATTTCCTCTTACCCGTAAAAAGGTTTTAGAGATCCTTTGATAAGGTTAGTATAAAAAATCTTACTCCTATATATATGTTTTTCTACCCTTATATTGCCTTTTTAAAGTGTGGGTTACACTTACAAAGACTATGTATAGGGTGTGTTACCCTTGTGCTAGAGATTTTAGTACCCCTACATAATGGTCATATCCCTTATGTAGCAAGTGGTGCTACTCTTGTGTGGGGGATGACTTTACCATATGTAACTTGGTGTAATATTACACAAATCATTTGTACTGTTACTTAGTGGTGTGGTACCTTTACATTGTAGGTGACTATCTTTACATAGATGTAATACTACCTTTATTTTTCTCATGGTAAATTTACACAACACTTAATATTTTTTGGCTACCATAATGTATGGAAGAAAAAATCCAGATGAACCTTTTTAAAGTGGAATCTACCCTTAAATGAGGAGTAGGAAATTGTTATGTAGGTTTAGGTAATCCAAACATTCCTTTATGCATTTCAGGAACAAGTATGGGCTCCTATCCAACTCAAAACCTAACTTAGCCTATGACATGGATAAAAATATATTCTTATTCCCCACAACCAATCACAAAATTACTTTGCATCAATGAAATCATTTATGAAATATTTTCACATAATATCAATCATAAAAAAGCATAAAAAATCAAGAAAAGGAAGTACATAAACCATAAAAACCATAATCTATGAAAAATCCATACAAAAGAGTCATATGCATGGTTGTTCTTAAATTAAAATATATAATTAACACCAAAACAAAAAAATGGGGGCCAAAAAAATAAACAAAAACAACCTCATTAAACCAAGGTTGACGCCCACCATACTTCCACCATCAACACCTGTGGAATAAAATCCACTTACAAGAGTACCCACTACCACCTCAATGGAAAACCATCCATTTAACTGATTCATACAAAAAATGATATACATACACCAAATGTGTGTGATCTCACTTTTCCTATAGGATGACAGTAAATGTTCCATGAATATCCATTATTAAATAAATAAACATTCTAGTTTAGAATATAATAAATCATTTTAGTTTTTAAAAACCAATTTTATCTTTAAAATTAAAATAGAATATTTAAGAATACATAGAAGTAGGTAAAAACACGACTTTAGCACCATGGGAAATCCTTATAAATCTAGGGATAATGGAGACCTAGTATCCTCATGCTCTCAGGGATCATTCTTGGAGACAAAGGACTTTTCATATGATTGATCCAACCAATCCACTTCATCATAATATAGTTTGTGTTATAACATAATTCTACTTGGTAGGCTGGATTATGTATTGTATTATAATAATAGTCTCCCCATGTGGTACCTAGGATTTATATATTCATCATCCCATTTATCAAAAATTAAAATTAACAATGTTTGCATACCCAACCATTACATACCAAATCATAACATTTCATATCACTTTCCATTGGTATAAGCCATTAAAAAGTTTTACACAATCCAAAAAACTATCATAATCACACATTTTCATAGACACAATATTTTAGAACACATTTTGAATTTGAAGAAATGATATTTAAATCATCAAATAACTTCACAATATATAACCAATGACATTTATTATTGAAACGACCAAAATATATTTGGAAACTTCAATATAAGATGATTGGGGACTCTATAGAAGAAAAAACATACCAAAAACAACAAAACCTAAAAAAAAATGATATTAGACCAAACCAATGTCATTGGAACCACTAATGAGAAGGAAAATATTGAAATAAGAGAGTATATACCAATAAGAGTGAAGACGAGGAACATATATGGAGATTTTTTATAGATCCAACCTCAAATCACCCATTTATTGAAACCAAGAGGGGAATGTAAGAGATGAAATATGTGCCTAGGGAAGGAGGAGTCTAATGCGGGAAATGATGAGTTAAAAGTGGTTAGAATCTAAGAGGGGTATTTTTTTTAAGAACAATTTTTTGAAAAATGTTCATGCCACACTATTTGGACACAAAGTCTGTCCGGCCATGTTCCAAATGTGTAGTAACCTCTATATTGATAGGGGTGTCTATTTTCCCTAAAAAATGGTTATAATAACCATCTTCGTAATCAGGTCAAGTCCTAGGGGACACTACCATGCCCCCACATTCTTCTAGGAGGTGGAAAAAAGTTTCTACTAACCATGTGTTAACCAGGTTTCACCCACCATGTCAAAAAAAATTCATATTTTCTTCTAAAAACACCTAAAAAATCTATAAAACAAAAGGTAAAACAATTATAAATTAAAAAGACCTAAAAAACATTGTGGGTGTGAAAAATTTACCCATCATGACACTTCTTTCCCTTGTAATGTCAATTCAATGTCTAATCGGAGAATAATTTGGGGTACTACTACTATATCAAATACATAGATTATTATTTCTCATGATCATCATTCTTATCCTTCTAAATGACACAAACTAATGGAATAGTTTTAACCCAAATCACTTCCATTCTGGAATCTATAGTTAAAACTAGGTGATCAGTCTTTGATAGATTGGGTTCTGACTCAAGATCTTCCCAGCTCAAAAAATGAGAAGGATCCATATTATATTTCATTAATTGGAATACATAGAAATATTCATGAATTGATGTCAAATGATAAGGAAAAACAATGTTTTACCTGACCTTATTGATTATATATGTAATATATAAGGGTTTCACATGCCTCTTCTATGAAGACGATGACGCAAGTGAGGTGTCATGTTCCGAAAAACCTCTTCACCCACTAAGAATTTTAAATCTTAATGTAGATGATTGGAACAAGATTTATAATGAATCTCATATATTACAAAATGATTCTTGATTATCTAAATAGTTTTAGTCATCTCTGTAATGATTCTCAGTTATATAGAGAAAGTTTCACCTTCCACTTCCGTGCATACAAGATACTAGCATGGTCAACCATATAGAGCTTCAAAATGGGTCATCGGGATTACTGGTTGGTAACTATTATTTTTTAAAAGTAAAAAAATATAATATGGTTTTAGAATAATCCACTGATTTAAAACATATATAAGTGAATCATATCATCTACGATCCAGTTACCTCATATTTTGTAACCATTAGTTTAAGGATGGTATGTCATGTTATGTTTAACCTATTACATGATTTCTTTCAAAAGGAATTCATTGAATCAAGAGGTAAAACAAGGGGACCATGTTAGGGAAAATTACATACAAACACCACATAACCTCATGATCTCCTAAACATACAACCTTCCCATCTCTTTATATTTTGGAGTAACCTTGATTGGGATAAAGTGTTCAGATATTGTTAGATGATAAATAAATACCCAAATCATATTCCATACTAAAGGTATATGGGGTAACCTAATAATTAAATCCATGAAGGCCTTATTCCACTTAAAGGTAGGTAAGGTAATAAGAACAATCTATCTAGTAGGATTCTAGTAATCCTCTTTGACCTATGAAGAAGTATAACATTGAGATACAAATTCAACAATATCATTCCTCATACCGGACCATCAAAACTAGATACACACATCAAAAAAAATTTGGTAGCACTACGGTTAAGGGACCACTAAGACTAATGGTAGCCTTCATCACAAAATTCCAGGGATAAAACGACATAATAGAGTGGTCTTTAATGAAAAAGACTCATTTTGAAGATAATGAGATTTCACTAGGCACCTCCACAATATTTAAAAACTAGCTCGATATATTGAATAAATCATCCTTCCAATTATTATCTCAAATTAATTACTCAGGT
The DNA here is from genome assembly GCA_963277665.1 of Viscum album. Classification (NCBI taxonomy): domain Eukaryota; kingdom Viridiplantae; phylum Streptophyta; class Magnoliopsida; order Santalales; family Viscaceae; genus Viscum; species Viscum album. Next base: position 1,974,232,611 of record OY728151.1, read on the forward strand.
GAAGTTTTTAACTATATATTATCCCATAACAAACATCGATTTTGTTCCCTATCCTGAAGGAAAATCTAATCAGAAAGACCCATCATATCCTATTCATCAATGAAATTTTTTAGAGCCTTATCTAGTAACATTCTGATCAAAGAATCAAAAACCAAATTTTATATATCTCGGTTCTAGATGATATAAATTAATATCACCTTATGTTACTTGATCCATTATCGCTGCCTTAGGGTCAAATCATTCTATGATAAGATATAACTCATGTTTTTTTGTTCTGAAATATACTGGGAAATTCTCCCAAAAAAGATGACAGCAAAAAAATTTAAGGCAATTCATTTCCTTTTCAAGATTTAGTTCAAGGGTTGAGTAGTTAATTTCATATGATTAGAGTTAGAGAGATGTATACACCACCACATAGTCACCCTATATGATTATATAACCCAAACCTATACTTAGAGCATCACAATAGGCCATGTAACCATTTCTACCATCAAGTAAAATCAAGAAAATGGTGGTGTGCAACCACAAATTAATCTTCTCCAAGGATTTATGATAATCCAAAATCCAAGGGAGATTCACCACATTCTGGGTGAGGGATTTAACAGGTGAAGAATGATGAATGAAATCTATAATGAAACTCCTATAATTCCCTACCAATTCTCAAAAACTCATGATCTAATATAAATTCCTTATCTCTTCCCATGACACCACAATATTGACCTTTTTTGGATAAACTAATACCCTTTGTTTCAAGATTACATTTGTAAAAAAAATAAATTCCTAGATCCAAAACATATATTTTTAGATATTATCATGAAATCATTGGCCTCATAGTGTATATATAAAAATCATCAAATACATCGCATGATCCTATTCCAACCTTGATTTGACTGGTATTTCATCCACCAATACCAATAAAAAGGGGTCAAGGTATCTATAGAACCCCATATTTATAAGAGCTATGAATTCTATGGGAGAATTTTTCAATCTGAATGGCATCACCAAATACTCTAAATGGTCATACCTGCTGTGAAAATTGGTCCTATGAACATATGTGTCTCCCACCCAAACCCGGTGGTACCTTGAATGGAGCTCAATCATTTTAAAACACATGTCTCCATTATTGTATTCAAAGAGATAATCAATACTAAAAAGGGATGTATGTTCTTTATAGTGTCCATACTCAGCTTTTAATAGTTGTACACAATTAGAGAAATTCATCTTCCTTTTCAATAAATATCCCTATACCATCCCAAAGAGATATGCTTAGGATAATGAATCCTTTAGATTAAAAATAATGTTGTTATATATTTAAAACCATAAAATAAATGGGGGGAATAATATATGAGGTATCTGATATCGATTGTTTGCCTGATGAAAAATCGATTGTAAAATCCATATCCCGTTTAGATGATACACCTGTGAAATCCACTATAAATACCTTATGAGAATCATTCACCTTAGATTGAAACCTGATCTCCATGCCATCCCCATAATTCTACATCAATTGTGAAGAATCCTTTCAAATATTCTTATATAGATACATATGTAGAGGTCTATATCATCATTATCATAAAAACCATTATCCTTAAAAAACTCAACTAGTTTTATTAGGAGTTGTGAAAGTCATCCACCGACAATTGAAGTCGTTGTGGGCCAGGAAGAATGTCATCATATACATCTCTAGGATCACATAAAATAGGTATATCTCAAGAATATATAATTACCAATCTCGATAAACCTATGAAATAGATATAAGATAAAATAGACATCAAAACAAATGATCCTTACTCTTGTTGAGTGGTGTAACTAGCTCTATGTTATACAACATAAGTTCTATCGAGAGTTTCATTAAATCCAAAAGGTAAGTAAAAATGATCTTGTTAGAATCATTAGTATTAAAAAAATTAGTTTCCATATATTATTCAATAAGAACAATACCTCAATCATTAATTGGATTTGTATCTAATTCATTCAGTTCCTAGTCCATAACATGAGATGACTCACCTCTATCTATGATCATGATCAACTAATAAACTAATGATATACATTAAGATATCTCTACACATAAGAAGATCTATCCTTATCAACATAAACCCAATAATGTGACCCCATAGCTTTGGAGTCATCATATTGAGTTTCAGTTCCTCTGGGAGTTGTGGAGCCTGCACAACTCTGAGAAGGAGGGGCACTCTTACAAAAATAATTCAAGTGACACAGGAATCCCCACAGATGGAAAAGTTTTGGTGAAAAAAGACACAAAGGCCGCATGGGCCAAATATTCCCGCCTTTATTTCACAAGATTGCTCCACCACCTATAGCTAAAAACGAAGGTGGTCCGGGTGGATATACAGAGCTACAATAACACTTCTACATTAGTCTATACACATCATCTTATTTTTATATGATCTATTCCCACAATATACCAGTGTTGGAAGAATCCAAAACAATCCTAACATAACCACATAGTTTATCTCCAAATATCAAATATTAGAAATCATCCTCAACACACTTCTCTAACCGTAATAAGAACAAATGAGTTCAAAAGTCTGTACACAACCCCATTTGAATCCAAAGGAATTTTTGCTTTTCATAATAAACTATATTTAGAGAAAAATGGACAAGCTCCATGAAGCTATTGGAATACTCCATCACTGAGCGCTACCCCCTAGAGGAGGTCTAGGAAATCTCATGTCTTAGTGGTATCTAATGTATCATTGTCTAAATGATCAATAAAAATGACCTTGAATTCTTCCCATCACATATTCTCATGTTTCCCCAAAAAAAACCACTAACTCACACAAATAATGACTAGGGTATTAAAATATAATAACTACACACTTAAACTTACTATATTTATGAGTTCCTAGTAACTCAAAAATAATCTAAATCCTCTCCACCAATTCTTCCTCTTTATTGGGATAAGTTATTCCCAGCAAGGAAGGTGGTTTATGGTTAAGGAACTCCTAAGCCTGATCCTTTTATAGTCCATGTTTAGCTTCCTTAGTGTGATAAAGACCAAATCCTAATCCTTAATCAAGATCTTGGATGTCTAGAACCACTATTTAAACTAATATATAATAAACTAATGATAGATAACTCTATATTGACTACACTCTTGGTTGTACAAGAGGTCTTCACGGAGGCAAAATGCTGCCCAAATAAATGATCGAAGTGATAAACCATCCCTACATCAATGCTTGGGTAACTAAATAAAAATAATAAATAACTCACATAAATCATTATAACATCATAACATCTCAATAAACAATTATAACAATTGTACCATACCTTAGTGATTATTCCCATCCTACAAAATGTGCGGTAGAACTGAAGGGGGAGTCAACCAATTCTATAATATACCAAAGTAGAAAAATGTAGATCTTGTGGTGTGTTGGGTATACACCCCACTCATAACCAGATACCGAGCCCCAAAATTCATATATCTCATATATCCATACATTACTAAATAATAAGTCCTAAGAAAAATGGAAAAAACTTTTATGATAAGACTTTTTCATGGATGATTATGCGCTTCAATCCAACCAAAAACACGAAGCAGCCTATGGTATGACCATAAGGGTGTTTTTGATCTCCAGGAATTAGAAACTAGTATATTTTCATCAAGTAACTACTTTAGGAATGTGTTTCCCATTATAAAAACTGTCAAAATATATAACAATTGTCTATATAACTTGTACATATACAATCAAAACAATCATAAAAAAACATTATATACATAACAGTTATATACAAGGTTTATGTTACATTTAAAATTGAGATTATAACTACAACCAAAATTAAAAAGGGGGAGGGTAATAAGAAATTAACCAAAAAGGAACTTGTGAAATAAGTTCCAACACCCAAAATGACACATCCATCAACACCTTCCAATGAAAATTAAGTAACAAGAGTACACTACACCACCTCCATGGAAAACCTTTCCTTTACCTAATTCATAAAAAACATGATATGCATACACCCAAGGGTTGGGTATAGGATGTGAAATCACTTTTCAAGTAGCATCCCACCAGATAATCTATCCATAGATTATAAAAAAATTAACATGCTAGTTATGAATATTAGAAATCATTTTAATATTTTAGAAAAAAACTAACATTATAAGGAAGATAAAATATGAAAAAATAATTGGAATTGAGTAAGAATAAAACATAAGCACTATGGGAGATCCCTATGATTAAGGGGTTGGGGGAAAATAGGATCCTCATACTCCCATAGATTGATCTTGGAGACAATTTATTTTATCCTAATTGATCCAACCATTCAACGTCATCATGACTGAGCGATTTTTGTAACACAATCTTTCTAGGTTGGGAATATCTTCCATAAAATACTTGTCCCACAATTTTATGATAGGTACCCAATATTCCTATGTGCTTCACCAAAATTTTCAAACTATAGAATTCCACTTTTTCACAAACCAAGCCATCACATACAAAAAAAATTCCTTTTCCAATGACCATCCATTGAGATAAACAATTTAAAACCCTTACACACGCAAAAAACATAGAAATCACCCATTTTTACCTAAAAAAATTAAAAAATATTTAAAAATAGAGAAAATAATATTTATGTCATCAAATAACATCACAACACCAAACCACCTACCTTTTTTCTAGAAATGACCAAAATATAGTTGGAAACAACAAGATAAAGTGTCTGGGAACCATAATGTAGTTAGATAATTACATAAACATAATAAATCAAACCAAAAATTTATATTTGACACACCCTATGTCAATGAAGCCACTAGAGAGAAGCAAAAATTAGAAATAAGGGGAAGGAGACCAAGATGAGAGAAGAGGAGGAACTTACTTGTATATTTCTTGAAGATCTAAGATAAAAAACCACAAGGGTTGAATCCAATAGGTATGTTGAACATTTGGGATGTCTTTTTTGGTCTAGTGGAGTTTAATAGTGTAAATGAGGTTTGAAAAAAAGATATAATTAGGTGGGTTTCATTTTTGAGATTAATTTTTTCCCCAAACATGGTAGGTTGCACAGTTTGGCCACATGATTTTCTAAAACGTGTTCCAATTATCAATGCATCTCTAGCCTAATAGTATTGTCCATGCAGTCCAAAACTCATGCTTACAAAAAAATATACACCTAATAGTGAATCCAAATAGGTCCTGTTGTCCAAACCCATATTGTTTTTTGGGGTAATCACATGGTTCTAACTAACTGTGAACCAAACATGTTCCACACTTTATCATCTAAAAAATCATATTTTTATTTTAAAATAACCTAAAAATAAATATAAAACAATTGGAAGACTAAGGATAAATGAAAAATTATTAAACACAATACCATTGGTGTGATTATGGATCCTGGTACATGTATGTAAATTCATTTTTTATAGAAAATTAAATTTTTTATAGAATTCAATAACTATTTTTTAAACTATTATAATATATTAAAAACAGTACATTCCATTCTTAATTATTAATATATTTCTTATGTATCTTAAATATAATTTTATTTAATATTAATAAATATTATATTATTTCATGATATTAATTTATCAAAAAATATTACATTTTTCATTTACTAAATCTGTCATAGTCTATCTATATAATATATAATTAATATTATAAATAATGATTTTCAAAATAAAATTTCAAAAATATATTTATTATAATCACTTAACATTTTATTTATGGTAATGTCTTATTTTATATGTTATACTACAATAAAATTTTAAAAAAATGAAAAATGTATCTTTATTCTTCAACTAATATTATTTTAGTATTATTAAATAAAAACATTCATCCTAAATATATTATTTAACATTATATCCATATGTTAATAATAACCATTTTGATTTCAAAGTAAAATTAATTATTAAGTATAAATTCTGAAATTCTATCAAATTAAATGAGAGTTTATATTTAATAAAATTATCTTCACATTATTTCTTTAAAAGTAAAAATAATATGGTTAAAATGTATTTTTTTAAAATATTATAATGTTTTAAATAAATATATTCCAAAAATTATGTCTTTATAGAAAAGAATTTAATATTGTAAAAAATATTTATATTAAAATATATCTTATTTTAATTATGAAACATGCCATTGAAAAATAATTTATTTAAAATAGAATCATTCTAGATAATTTAAGATGTTATATTCCACCCCCATAAAGAAATTACACCCTCAGAATTTTAATTATATAAATAAATTTTAACACCCGAATTAAATTTTGAAATATTTTCTTAAGAAATTGGAATGAAATTACCACTTTGGAAGTTATTTATTATAAAATACATCAAAAAATATCCTAACTCTAGAAAGTGAAACATAATATAATCTATGGGATTCTGTCTATAAAATTAATGGTCTTATTAAAATAACATTAATCTAATATACCTTCAATCACTTAAAATTTATTCTCATAATATTAAAAAAGTTTTTTTATCTTCTAAATTATCCTCAAAAAACAACTTTTAAATATCCAAACATGACTAATCGTTTCTCTAATACCACATATAAAATCCTTGAACCCTCACTATCATATTCAGCACTAAAAATGTAATATTTTCATTTTTGGAATGATACTAAAAAAAAGTGTCAAAATTTCGACCCTTTATATCATATAACGTCAAAAAAATATTGGATCACAATAATACAAATGTAAATTTTAGGTTTATATTTTTTGATAATTATGAAACCATGACACATATCAGAGTTTATATAGAATTCTACATACTATTATTTGTCATCACTCGAGCTATACTCTTAATCAATACCATTAACCATTGATTCTCTACTCATAATTATACTTTTGAAAATCATTTTAAAACATGGGTGAGTAGAAAATTTACTAGTGAGGGGTTTTACAAGATAAGTTCTAATCATTTACCTTTTAAAATACTATAAAAATTCCATTGAAAACTTTTCAGTTTATAACAAGTTATTTTAGGGAAATAAAATTTTTTATAAAACACATAATTTTCCCCAAACAATAATTTAGGGTTTAAAAATTCCTCAATAAGAGGTACATTCAAATAATTTAAAAGGTATATTATTTTTGAAAAACGATTTATTTTCAGAATATAATACCAATTTAAATTAATCATGATTTATCTTAAAAAAAATTAATAACAATAGTTTTGAAAAAAATATCTCTTTACGAAATTTTATGATATTTAGAAAATATTAATAAAACAATGTGTCCAATAGGAATATTGAATTTATAAACATCACTTTTATGAAGAATTACCCTTGATGTAATGGATCCACTCCCCATTCTTCATCATCACAATCAATATCCAGGTACCAAATTTTAAATAAAACATTTTTATGAATATCACCTTTCCAATAATAAATCCCTTAAAAATCATTTAAATATAATCAATTATATGTTTCTTTTTTACAAATAAGAAAATAATTATATATCTAATAAACCTAAAAAGGTTAGCTTAAAGGAAATTATAATCTTTAATAAGGATATGAAGAAATCTAAAATTTCAAAGGTAACGTTTTTTAATGATTTTAGGAAATTTAACTTAATAAAATAAATTTCATAACATATGTCAAATGTATATGAGAAATAAATTATATCTACATAAAATAAATTTAATATTGAATGAAATATATACAATGAAAATAAAATTTCATACATGAAATAACGTTTTATCACATATAAACCATCCTTGAAATTAGATAAATATAAAAACTAGATTCCCTTTAAAAAAGGGTTTCAAAAAATAGTTTTTTCTTTTGGAAGTAATGATTTTTTTAAAAAAATAGATATTTTAAAATCATCTAATTAAAACAATATGGGTTTAATGAATATAAATATTTATGTTTTATAGAAAAAATAATTTCCTTTAATTTTGTTTGGAAAAATAGAATTTCAATAAAAACATTTTCCAATATAATAAGGGTTTTGTCTAGATATATAGGGATAATGGTTTAAAATCATATCCCCTTAAAATATAGGGTTTTAGAAGGAAATATTCCCTTTACATATCCATCCATTAATATATATTCTCATTTAAATATTTTGTATAGTAATGACCAATTGCACATCCACATAATCTTGATGATCTAATTACATATATTCTTATAGTGATGTTTATATAAAATATGATTTTTATTTCTATAATACTAACCCAAAACATATATCCATGTTTGAGGGATAATAATAATATGCATATACAACCATAAAAGTCAACACTTCAGATTGTGGTTAGATCATAAATTCCTAACTCTAACCATTTAATAATCCATAATCCTCCAAACATGATTCCTCAAGGGTTTCCGAGTTAGTTACAACTTAAAATTCTTGATGTAAATTTATTAAACAAATTATATATGTTACTGTTCATATTTTCATTGGGTTTTAGAAATATTACTCTTTTTTTAACAAAAGTACCTTGTAAACTGATATGATAATGACATATTTAATTTATATATTCTTTGATTTTTTTTGAAGGATTCACTCAATGAAGAAGAAGATAATTCCACAAGGTGTGATCATACCTATATTTGATAATGGTATTTTTATTTATATGAGTTTTAGGTACCCAAACATATACATTGGTTATTTTCCATTACACATACATTGGTTTTTTGGCCCATACATTGGGTTGTCATTGAACATATCATTCTTATTTAAGTGTTTTTGTACCCTTATGTGGAATTTTAAATTTTTTTTACCCTTATGTGGCTCATGTATTTAATTTTCTACCCATCCTCAAGACTTTTTAGTACCCTTATGTAGCTATCCCGACCCTTATGAGGCGAGTAGTTCTATCCTTATAGTTTAGTTGTCTTATCCTTATATGATATGGTGTACCATTATATAACTCTTTTGAACCCTTACGTAGAAGGGTGGAACCTTTACATATTGAGTGATTGCTATTATGTAGCTATAATGTTACACATACCCAACTATGGGTACATTTACATAGTGCATAATACTTTTAGGTTACTCTTATGTATAGAATGAAGAAATGTATTTTGACACTTACGTAGGTTGATCAACTCCTTGTGTGAGGAATAGAATACCTTTACACAAGTTTAAGGAATCCAAAATAATCATAACATAGCCAGGTACCTTTATGTAGATTTATTTTTAATGTATAATTAAATGTTAAAAATTTTATTTAATAAGTTTATAAAAACACTTATAATCCATTAATATTAATTTATTACTTTTATTCATTCTTAGTATATATATTATGTATCACAAATATAATCTTAATTAATATTTTTAAATATTGTATTATATCAGAATATAAATTTGTAACTAACATTCACATTTATCATTTACTATAATTTAACATAGTCTATCTAAATAATTTTTAATAATCATTTTAAACATTTATTTTCATACTATAATTTTGAAAATTTAACTACTATATCCATTTAATTTTTTGTTATGATAGTTTCTTATTTTATATGACATAATTTCATTAACATTTTAGAATAATAAAAATCGTATTTATATTCCTCAATAAATATTATTTTATCATTTTTAAATACTTATATTCACCCTAAATATATTAATTAACCTTATATCAATATGTTAATAATAATTCATTGGATTATAAAGAAAAAACAATTATGTTTATGTATAAATTTTGAACTTCTATTATTTTAAAAGTGACCACATATTTAATAAGACTCTATCCATATCATTTATCGAAAAATATTAATAATATTGTAAGTTTTTTATTCTAAAAAAAACTAAAAATATTTTAAATTAACATATTAAAAAATTTATGTTTTTTATAAGAGCATTGAATTTTTTAAAAGAATATTTTTATTAAATTATATCATAGATTATTTAATTATAAAACAATCCAATTTAATAATTATTTATTTTTTAAAAAATATTCTATAATTATTGGGATGTTATATTATACCCCCTTAAAGAAATTTCATCCACTTAATTTTAATTATCCAAATAAATTTTAACATTATCATTTAATTTTAAAAAACGCATGGAATTTGAGTGAAATTCGTTCTTCAGAAATTTTTCACTCTAAAATACAACCTACTATCGCTTAACTATAAAACAAATAAACCTATGATAATCTATAGGATTCCTTATTTTAAACATTGAATCCTTCAAAAATAAAATTCATCTAATATAACTTCAATCACCTAAAATCAAACCACATAATCCTAAAAATGGTTTCTAACTTCAAAATTATCCTTAAATGATATCCACATAATCTTCAAAGAAGTTAGAAGCCTTCTCTGATACCAAATATAACAACCCCAAAACCAAACCCCAGGATCTGGTGTTAAAAACATCATATTTACATTTCGGGATTGATACCAATAAAAACAACACAATTTCAACCCTTCAAAAAATATATCATTGAACTGAAATATTGGATCACTTTCTTACCCATGTATCTTTTCATCTATTGGTTCTATAGGATTAAAAAAATATTACTATATATCAGAGTGTATACAAAATTATATGAACTCTTATTCGACTACACATGAGTTAGAATCTTAATCCAAACATGTCAATTTTTTTTCCTACTCATCACTATACCCATGAAAATCCTTTTAAAAAATATGGTGATCTCTAAATTTCCAAGTGATGTGTTTTAAAAAAAGCGGTGAATTCAATTATCTTTTAAAATTATATAAAACATCATTCAAAAATCATATATTTTAAATCAAATATTTTAAGGGAAATAAAACATTTGATAAAAAAATAATTGTTCATAGACACCAATTTAGGTTTTTTCAAAATTCATAATAAGATAAAATTTTTAATACATTTGAAATAAATATTATTTTTAAAACCCATTTATTTTCAAAAAATAATATCATATAAAATAAATCTAGATTTATTCATTGAAAACATCATAACATTACATTTTATAATTATATCTCTTTATAAAATTTAATAATATCTTGAAAACATTATGAAAAAATTGTTCCCACTATTAATGTTGGAGATCTAGACATTAATTTTAGGAAAAAGTCTCTAGGAGGTCTTTGGTTCACACCCCATTCGACATCATCATAATAAATACTCAATTTATACATTTCATATAAATCTTTTCGTAAATATTTTCATTATCAATATAAACCTCTTAAAAATAACTATAAAACACATTTAATTCTATGTCAATTATTTTCAAGGAAGAAAATAATTATCTATCTAATATAGTTAACAAAAGTTTCCATAAATAATTTTTTTTAATTCATAAATATTAAGAATAATCCAAAAATTCATAATTATAATTTTTAAATGATTCTTCAAAATAGAACTTAAGATAACCATTTTCAAAACATATATAAATTATCGTTGTAAAACATAGTGTGTGGTCATTTAATACATGAAATAATGAATGTAATCAATATGATTAAAATATAATTTCATATATCAAATAATAATTTTAACACTTTGAAACCATTATTGAAATCAAATAATCTTTAAAAACATTCCTTACCAAAAAGGGTATTTAAAATAGATTTTTTTAGAAAATAAAAATACTATTTTGAAAACTATAAAAATAGATATTGTAAAATAATCCCTTAACAATAAAAGGGTTTAAAAGATCATAAAAATATAAGTTTTATTGAAATGATGTTTTCCTTTATAGAAGGGTTTGGAAAATATAAGTTTAATAAAAATATTTTTGTTTACAATAAGGGGTCTTCATTGAAATCTTGAAAAGATGATTGAACCATTATCCTATTATAAGATATGGTTTTATAAAATATGTATTAAAACAATCCTCTCTTTCCTTCAATAAGATTTCTAACTTTATTTTCTTCCTAAGGATCAATTTTTTGGAACCTTGGGACTTTTTACAGATTCCCTTTCCTTGAAGATACACTATTGTTCAATCATTCTTTCTTTATGAACTTCTCTATCACACTAAAAATATTTAGGATATAACCAAGGAACTGTATGGAATTTATAAATTTATTATCTTGAAGGAAAGGTTTTCTTTAACAAGCCCGACATTATAGTATATTCCTATTTAAATATTAGGTATATTAAAGAACATTTACTCATCCGTTTAATCATTAAGATTCACATAAATATATTTTACAAAAATGTGAATACAAAATATAATATTATTATTATCCTACTATTCCAAACCCTATATCTATGTTAAGGGGATAACCATGGGTGGATTTATACAACCATAGAATTTTACACTTATAATCATAGTGAGATAATGACTTTATAACTCTAACAATTTAATAATACATAACCCTTTAAATGTGAATCTTACATAGTTTTTGAGTTATTACTATGTTATAGAGAAATCTAGAAACTTATTAAAATGTTTTATAAATTCTAATGTTTACATTTGTGTTGGGTTTCAGTATTATTAATATTTTTTTTCAATAAAATTAGAATATAAACTGACATGATAAAAATATAATAATGAATGTATTATTTGATATTATCTGAAGGTTTCATGAAATGAATATGGTGACGATGCAACATGGTGTGAGTTTAACTGGACATGGGAATGGTATTTAATTTTTCATGAGATTTGGGTACTCTTACAAAGGCTTTGTTTCTTTACATTTACCCTTGTGTAGGTTTTGGATACCCTTACGTAGGGTTTGTATCAAACATATTACTCTTATAGATATGTTTGTTTACCCTTATGAAACCATGGAAATTTGTGGGTTACACTTACATAGCTCGTTTATTGTGGGTGAAACCCTTATGCATGTTTGGTTAGAACCATTTTATAGTGGTACTAAACCTTATGTAGCGAGTGGAGGTACCTTTTTGTGGTATTTTTCATACCCTTGATGAACTCATACACAACTTATGTGTACACATACATAGTTGTGTGGTGCCCATACATGGTGGGTGACTACCCTTATGTTTCTGTAGTGCTTCCACTATGCCACTAGGGGAAACATTATGTTTAAAATAATAATTTTATGATTCCCTTATGCAAAGAAGAAAAAACTAGGATAACCATTATTTGAGTCAAATATTGATATACATTAGGAATATAAATACTTTACTCTCGTTTAAGTAATCCAAACTTTCCACAATACTCCAGGTACCTATAAGTAATTTTAACTTTCATATAGAACTAAAATTTTAATATTGAATTCCATAATTCTATTAAATCTCTTATCATCTTGTAATATCATTATATTCTTTTTTTCATTTTTAATATATTTCATCTTTATCTTAAATAAAATTTGAATTAATATTTATACAAACCACATTATTTCATAATATTAATTTATTACAGAAATTCACATATACTAATAACTATAATTTATCATAGTCTTTATAAATAACTTATTATTTATATTATCAACATTAATTTACATAATATAATTTCAAAAAATTATTTATTATATTCTCATAGAATTTTAATTAAGAAAATGTATTTCTTTTTATGTTATACTACTTTTAAAACTTTAATATACAGAAAATAATATTTATATTCATCAATAAATATTATTTAACTATTACAAGATTTTTATATTTATCCTAAAAATATTAATTATCTTTATATCTATATATTCATAATCATACATTGTATTTAAAAAAACAATTACAATTATGTATACATTTTAAAATATTATCATATTAAATGAGGCTTTATATTGCACAAAAATATAATAATTTTATTACTTGGAAAATAATATGAATACTGTTAAAGCAATATTTTTTTATTACTTATAATAATTCAAATTAACTTATTAAAAAGTTTATGTTTTTAAAGAAAAGAATTTAATTTTAAAAAGGAATTGTTATATAAAAATACATCTTATTCTCCCTTTATTGTGAAAAAAGACATTTAATAATCATTTATTTAAAATAAAATTATGCTAAATTTATCAGGATATTACATGGATAGATGGATCTTAGAAAAACATAGGAAAGAGTCGTCAGACTACTTTAAAGGGAAAGTGACCATTTGAGGTTTGCAACCTTAACATTTAAATGTCTATTGTTTGATTAGTGATATTATATTCATTAGATTTCATTATTATATTACATTCATATTACATTTTCTTATGTGACTCTATCATAAACTAGGCCGGTCTTGTGTTTGAATAATAGTCAACATGTATTGTAGAACTTTTTAAATAGTTAGAAGGTGGCACATTGTTCGAAATGGGTTCAATGTATCTATTTATGGTTTACATTGTGGTGTGTCTTAGTTTTGTAATAGAAAACATCTTTTTTTAAATGGGTTTAAAAATTATGATTTTGTTTGATGTCCCTAAGAATGTATAGACCACTAAGAAAGGGCGATGAATTAGTTATGATGATTTATAATTCCCTTTCTCTAAAAATTAGATCCTAAAACATGATAAAGTATTGATCCTCTCAACTTTATAACTCAAACTCACTCTTATACAAATATAAACATATAACAGAGGGATAAGAAGTTTTTACGTGGAATTTTCCCAATATGGGTACCTAGTACTTGTCATATTGACTCCTATAGATCCATAGATTTCCACTATATAATGAATTTAATAAAACAATGAAAAAACCCACCAATACAATTTATATCTCATAATAGGAAATTATACTTGTTCTACCTAATTAAAAACTTTTCTTATAATGCAGATCCAACAAAATAATATTAATTGAATGAATCTCACAAAAATTCTATCTGAAAAATCTATGTTTGGTAAATTCAGTCTATTGAACCCATGTCTGGTGTTCCTCTATCTAATACCACTATTTGATGATGGTTCATTTGATGAACAACTATATGGTATTACCTATCTGATACATCTACCCGGTACCACTATCTGGTATTCTTTTTATGATTCTACTATTTGAAACATGTGATTTATGGGTTGGGAACTCACACATACTATCTCATTATGGCTTGTGAAATATTACTATATATAAATAGATACATATCAATGATCATACACCCCTAAATATAGGAATTATTCCCCAAAAAATTAAGGAGGAATCAAAATATCCAATTTTGAATTTTCCTCTAAACACAATGTTCATTTGACCTCATTAAAAGCTTCTTCAATCTATAGAGTCACGATTCTTCAATAAATTTTCCTCAAATATTTGTGTCCACAAACTCTTAAAATATTCTTGAAATATTAGATGGAATTACAAATATAGAAATAATATCTCAACATCGACACAATTAACAACTTTACAATTTTTTTAATGATTTCCAAACCTCAATATAGTGTATAATATGTCAGTTTGTTTAATTTGATAATATTTAAAATACTTCCTCCATCTGATACTTCTACAACACCTATTTTTTCTAGTCTACTTCAATCAATCTACTTGATCTAGTAAACCCAGGTTTCCTCCATCCAGTTCTCTTCACATGTATCCCCTATCCAATTTACTCAAAAAAGTCCAACCACCTTGATCTATTAGATGTTATGTAATACCTCTATCTAGCCATCTCATATCTGATTAATCTTCACAAAGAGATTGATACACTAAACTCAACCTGATATAACTTTATATTTTTATCCATATTAGTTAGTACATCCCAATATCATAAACATTATATATCTAGAGGTCATAAAATATTTCTCCATCTTCTTGAAATGATATAATCTACCTATAAAAATTACATTATTTTCATCAATGGAATTTGTTCACCTAAAAAAGTCATAAACTTTCATTCATCCAATTTTCACTATCTGATGGGTTATTAGATATTCTGTCTTATTTTATGTGTCTACTTGAGCTAATATATCTATATTTTATCATTATATTACTAATCAAATTGTGTCTAGTGTAATAATTCCAGTTACCTTGATAATTATAATCCACAACTCCCACATTAAAATGTTATATTTTACTTCCTTTATACATTAATATTTTTACAACTGTAACTCTATGACTCTATAGCTTCTAACTTTGTACAATTTTCAACTTTAACACATTATAACATAAAATATATAAAATCTACCTTTTTCTAGAAACATCATTATTAAAATTTAACTTGAACTACGAGAACAATTTTTAATCACAATGTTATAAACGTAGAAGACATAAGAGTCATCGTCTATATTTCTAGGGGAAGTAACTAAAAAATTCTTCGGAAAATCAAAAACATTATTCACCTAAAAGAAAAAAATAATTTACACAAAATGTTAATAAAAAAACAACAATATTTAAAAAAAATCAACCTAAGGATATTAATTCTCCCCCTTTGTATTATTTGGAAGCAATATGAATATCTATAAAATTTAATGAAACCACAACCCTTCTTATATTTTTTTACTAAAACCAACCTTTAGGATAAATTAATGTTTTTTATGAAATTCTTACCATCATTGAAAATAACTTTTTTGGATTATGATATTGATAAACATACCATCAACCATCTCAATTATATCCATATCTGATATTTTAACACCCATACCTTATTCCCACCCTTTCTCGGATAACACAATCTTTGTTTTTATAAAAGATAGAGTATAGAGTTCTACATATCCCCCCCCCATTTTCAACAAAATATAAATGATAAAGGGGGGATTTACTTAAGAAATTTGATGAGTTTTTTGTGACATCTGAAGTTATAGATTCAACCTCTATTCATAAAATATTTTCCATCAAAAATATTTTGTGAAAACATAAAAATTTATTCATTTTTGGAAACATAATAAATAATTACATCTCCACCAAGAAATTTCGCCTTAAGAATATCATATTTGATATCAATTTTCATTGACTTTGAATTTTGCATTAGTTTTTATGAGAGATCAATTTCACTTTTATTATCAAAATAATCTTTAATTATTTTCAATATTTATCTTGAAATGATCCAACTAATCTTCGATCCACATCATTTTCATGCGTGTCTAGGTGTTGGATACATAGTCTACATTTTTTTCTAAAATTAATAGATCATTTCACCTTACAATTCTAGTTTGTAAAAATTTATTCCTGAGTTAAATTTCCATTTGATTGTGATTTTTCATCAATACAATATCATGCCTAATCAATATTAGTGAAACTAATAAAGGTTAACTCAATACTCTTGTTTTATATCTAGCCTAAATTTCATGTTCCTTTTATATTCATGAGAATCCATTTGGATTCCAAAAGTTGTGATCCTTTTGGAACAATCTAATATCTTGCACAAAAATTTATTTCCTACATAATGTCTCATATTAAGAAGTAATATATTGTAAAAATATACCCAAATTATAGATGTCCTTTTGATTCAATCATTTTATATCTTCATCTTTACTCATCTCAATGAAAACATAAATTGGTGTAGAAACCTTCTTTTAACATTCAATTCCAACCATTATTAATAACTCCTTTGAATAATATTAGTTGTAGAGGAAGATTTATATTATGTTCGATTGTACTTGAAATCAAAGAAAGAATATTAACTCTATGAGAATTGAAATATTAATGGTTATATTCATTTGTTCAAATTTTTTTTCACAATGTTCCCCCTATCAGTAGAAAAATATATATTTTCAAGGTAAATAATGAAAATTATGTTACATGTACTCTTCTCTTTCACATATAAGTATTCATAAACTTTTCATTTAAGAAATATTTAACTAATTCAGAAAAAAAACATGTTATGAATACGAAGAAAGAGAGGACTTTTTAACACATACAAATATTTTTAAAATTTCACACCATTTTTTAACCATTATCTTGTTTAAACCCACATGTTTTCCCAATAAAAACCTATTCTTCAATTTTCTCCATTCAATAATGCTAACTTGACATATATAGGACATAAATTTTAATTTTGATGAGAATAAGTAGCCAAAAACATTTTTTATAGTTTCAATAATTATAATAGGGGAAATGGTTTCATCAAAATATACACATTCCCCCATTGAGTAAAATTTGAATAACTAACTGTACTTTATTTCACAAAATTTCTCCATATTTTTTGAGCTTATTTTTTGAAACCCATTTTGTTACTATAAATTAGTTACTTTACACTGAGATTAAAAAAAGTAATGTTTTATTTTTTTTTAATTTTATCCAACTCTAAATTCATCAAGTTTTATCATTTTTTATTCTCAATTACATTCGAAATAGATTTTCATATCACATGTGATATAAATAAAGTCTACTTTCAAAACATCATTTTCCATCTGGTATAAAATAAAGCTTCCAAATATCCGACTATATGATTAAATTCAACCTATTTTTATAAATTTCATAATTTTGGGGGAATTATTCTTGTCATAATTTCCTCATCACTATATTGATCAGAATCAACCAATAAAATATTAGGCCCACAGTTAACTTCCTTATCATTAACTTCTATAGAACCTATCATTCAATCTTTCATTACACCATTCCCATCATTTTAAATATATATTTTTAAATTTGTAATAATTTTCAAAAAAAATTACTTTAAAAGAATCACTAACTTATATAGATTTTTATTCTACTAGTTTTACTTTTTTCTTTTGGATGAATGTCTAATAAAACCACCTTCTTCAATATTTTCATCAAAATTTGTTATATTTATATTTTTATCATTACAAAAAGTAGAGTCCAAAAAATATTAATGTATTTCATTTTAGTGATTTTCATATACCATGTATCATATAGAGACATCATCGATTATGGTAAAAGAAAAAATATATTTTCAATATGTACCTATCTACGTACAACTTTTGTCCAGAAGAATTTTTAAAAATTATATTCAGGGAGTATACTACGTCCAATTTCAACTAAACATTTTTTACCATCCACTAGTCTATTTTTATGAGGGGTTTATGGATTATATTATTGATTTTTAATTAGATTTTTCTTTTGGAAGGACTCAAAATTGTGACTTGTGTACTCCTTTCCATTTTTTCCCTCGATAATATATATACACCCAATTCATTCTTAACTTCCCTTATAAAATTTATGAACAACTATATAGCCTTTTATTTATGTTTCCTAACATTAATGTTTTAATATGAGTGAAAAAACTAAT
Source organism: Viscum album (assembly GCA_963277665.1). Lineage (NCBI taxonomy): Eukaryota > Viridiplantae > Streptophyta > Magnoliopsida > Santalales > Viscaceae > Viscum > Viscum album. The sequence continues at coordinate 1,974,251,530 of OY728151.1, forward strand.
CAAATCAATAAATTATAAACCCCCTTAGTTTGTAGATGTCTCATCCGCTCACATTAATCAGAGTGCATGAGCTCAAGAGGTCTAGGGGATTGAATTTTAATTCTCCTTTGTGTTCCAATAACCATTATTCCTTTCATGAATGTTTTAAAAACCAAATAATATTTATTTTTAAGTTATGTTAAATATCATAAAATATATTGTTCTAAAATTATGTTAGTAATTTTATAGACAAGATTCCCAACTCTTTGGTTCTATCAATTTTTCTCATCCTCAGTATATACAATGGAAAAATTAATCGGATTTCTAATGGGAAATAAATTATAACTAGTTTCTTCAACATTAGAAAAAACATATGTATATTTTAGATAGTAGATGATATAATAATAATTTATAAATATAACTTAATTATTATCATCATAAATTATTTTGACGCATAGAATGGTGTGCTTGTTCCCATAAAAAACAAACCTTCTTTTGACTTCTTATTCGGAGCTTCAATCTCTATCATGTTGATTCATCTTATTTATAAGGAACTATAATAACTAAAATTGAATACTCCTCCATCAAGTGATGTATTATTTTTCAATATTTTCACATCACTGATCACATGATAGGAACAAGCACTAACAAAAATTCATGGTTTATTCTATTTTCATTCTTTTAGAGAAGCCTCAACAATAAACATTTTATCCTCAATATTCTATTTCATAAAATCCTTTAATTTTATGACATAGGTAACTTTACTGATTTTTTTTAAACAATCATCAACTTAGGGACAAGGTTAGTCACATATTCTAATAAATTACTCAAAACAATTCATTATTTTTTTAGAGCCTTTTATTTTCTAATGTATTTTCTTTTATTTCATAATTTAACATAAGAATGTTATATTAATTTATTCCATTTTTTCTACCCCTAAATTAATTCGTACTCTCATTAGGGGATATATTATGTTACCAATTATACAGATTTTACCCATATATTATAAGAAACTGACAATATATATTTAACCTTGATCTTTTATAAAAAACGGTTTTCCCTAGAATAACTTTATTGAGATCAATATTTCATTTCTTCATCTGTTTCCCATGTTATTGGGAATAAATATTCATGTAATTACTTTTAACTTATATATATGTGATTTATTTTCATATCCTTCCTAAAAAAAGTTATCTTATTAATGATTCCTAATTATTCAGTGTTATTATAATCAGATGAAATTTTATGTTTAATGGGTGTTTATTTCACCTAATTCCTTGGTTGAGTTCATTATATACCTTGAGAAGTTTCAAATTTACCTATTAGTCATTTTTTAAATTCCCATTTATTTGGTTAAAGGTATTATCAACCTTGATACATCTTTATTTATCCTTATATGGATATTCTTCTATAGTAATATGTTTTTCATCAAGATCATTCACTATTTTCCATTTCCATAAACATTTATCTTGAGATTATTAATTTTCTCAATGTATGAACCTTTATTTTTGATAAATTATTATTTTTTTTAAAATTATTATTTGGAAGCTTCTTATTTAATATTAAGGTTTCTTTCTTCTATTTTGTGTTTTTTTCAATAAATTCGACAATTTATGATCTTAACAGAAGTTGCCTATATGTTTCTTCACTTTCATCCTCTTTACTATTTAATGTATCATATTTTATATCAACATGATCCATGTTGGTTTTGAACATCTGAATATTTTCATCCTATGATGATCTATTGTATCTAGATTCATACACTTTCCTTTACTCAAAGTATATATTTGTTTCTTCAAGTGAACTGTTTCTTACTCCCAGTGGATTGATAAAATTCCATATAATTTTTACCCCACTTGTTATTCTAAGATTATTATTCTATCATCATAATCACATTTCCTACTTTTTTCTTTATATATTTCCTTTTTATACCTCCACACTCAAAACATATAAGTGGGAGTCTTCACTAGTACTTAACTCTACATTTTTGATATTTTTTAGAGATAAGGGAAATATTAAATCACTTACACAAGTATCATCTTCCTTAACTATTGATTCTCTAAGCCCTAATACCTTGATTTATGATTCTTTTATTTTAATATTCCTCATATATATATTAGTTATATATTCTTTTACCATCTCTTTTAAATAATTATCTTTTCTCATTTCATAGGAAACATGCATGTCAAGTAATTTATAAAGGGATTTAATATATTATTTTCTAAAGGGTAGAATTTAGGATCAATAAATTATAGAAAGTTCATCATCATTTTTTTAAATATTTGAATCTTCTAAGACATCCATAAATACTCTGATATTCCTGAAAATTTCATTTACATCTATGAATTAGTCATTAATTGTTACATCTTTCACCATCCTGATGTCTTTAAACCTTCTTCATCATATTTGAATCTTATCTTCCTTAGAATTTTAAATTTACTTTAAATATTTTTTTTAATTTTCTTAATATTTCTTTTATTTTCTTGAGACCCACAACATTTATATAAACATTTTTTTGCAAAGAACATAATAATTGAATTGTGATATTTTCCATCATCCATGAGATTCCTTTTGTAAACAAATGTTTTATCAACATCTTTATACATGCATTAAAACCCTACAGTAGTTGTATTATTCACCTCGAGGCCAATATAAATAAGATACAGTATGATTATGTGTTTATATCCATTATAATTTTTTCAATAGAAGGTAGGAATAGCTCCAAAATTGATTGAGTTGAGATAATCCATGATATATAATATATGGATCCTAAAGGGGGAACCTTGATGCACTGATGCAACTAAAAATTCCCAAGAATGTATATACCATTATAATGGTGGGTGAATAAGTGGTGATCATTTAAAATTTAATTTTTCTTAAATTACCTTATACAAATTTTTTATGCATCAATCCTCTCAACTTTATAACTCAACCACACTACTATGAAATTATAAATATATAAATTATGGAAAATAAGTTTTTACATTTTTTTATATAAATGTGGTCACCTATTCCTTGTTGTATTAACTCTCATTTATCCATGCATGTCAAAAATATAATGAAGTGAATACAAAAGATCCAACTTTCATCAAACTCCTTCCATATTAAAATTATAAATTATACTAGTTCTTAATATTTACAATGTTTTCCTATAATTTAAAAGAAAAATAATAATCATTTAAAGTACCACACAAAAAATCTCTATTAAAAATATATGATTGGTACACTATGTATATTAGAATACTATCTCGTGTACCTCTATTCAGAACCTCTATAAGATAATTCTATGTCAGATGCACCTTTTTATGGTATACACGATCTGGTACCTATATTTGGTAAGCTATATCTTGTACCTCTTCTTTAACGATGTGAATTCATGGTTGGGAACTCACAAAACACTATTAGAAACATTATAAATTTTACCCTTTATAAATAACTACTTCTTAATGAGCCTTTTCCCTTTTATATAGGCACACTTCATCTAAAAATTAAGGAGGAAGAAATATCTCTAATTTTTAATTTCCTACAAAACACAAATTTATTTTGACCACCTTTAAATATTCTGAAACCTCAAATGCAACATTCTTTATTAATGTTTTCTCAAATTTCATCATAAATAAAGTCTTTAAAACATCCATAAATCATTATTAGAATAATTAGTGGTGAAATAAAATATCAATATCTATATAATTAATAACATTGGAATATTTTTAATGTTATTAAAACTACTATATAGAATATAAACTCTCACATTTCTCCCTTATATAACATAGAAAAGCCTTTATTTTTTAATCACATATTTAAGATTTATTTTTCAAGTCTTTTTAATCTGAAAGGCTTAGCATAGAATATTCAAGATCCTTAAAATAATACTCTTCACATATTTCCTCTATCAAATGGACTCATAGATGTTTTTCCAATTTTACCAATATGATGAGATGCCGTGTCTCTATTCACTCATCTTAATTATGATCAAACATCCCACCAATCTCAATCTAGAAAAACTCAGTATTTTAAAACATCATATTTTTATTTATCCAATGTTGTCCATCCAGTGATAAATAACATTCATTGTCTGGTGAGATTCCCAAGTTCCACTATTTGGAAGAAATAATTTTATCTATCCTCTACAATAAGATGATTTACTTCATTAGATAATGTTTTTAGGTAAACGAATTATCATTCCCTCACCAAATAATATTTTTTAGTAAACTAATATACATTCCTTCATCTTATTTTCACAATTAAATATATCTATTTGGATACTTTTATATGTACTCTATCCCACAGAGTTATAATATCTATATCCAATCATTATTGATCTGATTATATTTTATCTGATGGAGCCATTATATGGACCTTCATAATTCTCATCCACAACCCCAACACTGAAACTCAGTCTTTATACGACTTTATTATTCAAAATATGTAAATATGTAACTCCAAGAATTAATATCTTCCAACATTGTAAAATTATAATCTTTAAGACTTTCTAAATTGAAATTCATATGAATTTTAAAAAATTTATACTTCATGATTGGAATTCATATTAAACCGTGAAAAACTTTTAGTATTTATGATTTTGTAAAAATTTGTGACCATAAAAGAATCATTAGACGCTATAATGAAATTATATCAAACATTACTATGATAATTTCAAAACATAGTTTCACCTGAATAAATAAAAATGCATTCAAACAAAATGGTTACAAATAATACAAGAATCTTTTACCAAATGAGATCAAATTAACATCATGATTCGAATTAAACAAGACAAGAAAACAGTTTATTTGTAAAATTGATTGTGAAATGGTGTTTCAAAAAAGAAAAAAGGGTTTTATAAAGAATGTTTTAATTAGGTTTTCCTAAGACCAATTTTGATTTATATGACCCATGATTCCTATTTAAATATTTTTCTAAGAGTATTTTGACATTGGTTTTTAGGGAAAATAGAAAGGGATTAATTATTTTTTGTGTTTGGTTGAAATTTTAGGGTAATTAAATATTATTCAAATATCTTGTGCTTTATTTTATTCATGTGTCTAATTTTTGATGGACGATTTTGATCCATGGTGATACATGATGATGTGTGTTTTGTGTGTTTCTTAGTGGAAAATACTATGATTATCAAAGTGGTGGGTTGATCTGTAGAGATGCAATAGAACCTTAATAGGGTAGGGATGGGACTGAAGGATCCTAAGGTTTTGCAAATACATTATATATATAAAAATGGGTTGAGACAGAGAGATAAGAATGAGATTGATGAACCTATATGGGTGTTTGTGTAGAGATAATACCTTAGGGACCCCAGTAGGGTCCCAATTATATGTTGAACCTAGAGAGGGTGCACATTATATATGGGTATAGATGATTGCGAGTTCCACTTTTTCACTAGAATTATATTTTTTTGAGAATGTATGGTTTTAGTGATGATGTTAAGGCTTTAATTAATTGGATAACATCTACTATGTGAAATGATTTTGAGGTGATGTTTATCATGTTCATGTTTAATTTTGTGATATTATTTGGGTGGGAATAACTTCTAATTGAGATTTATGTAGATACATGGGATACCATGGAATTGATCCTTGGATATGGCCTTTATAGTGGCCCAAAATTTTAATACATTAATATCACATATTATTAGATTAATATTCATAACAAAACATAATGATCCATTCTGTAATCAGATAACTCTAGTTGATTTAGAAACTAGGAAACATACACAATAGGATAATAGGTTTACTACATCATCACCCACCTAGTTCTTCATAACCAGCACCATTCATAGACATATCATACATAAAACCATTCTTCTTAGACAGGGGAAAGAAAACTATAGAAATTGTGAGATCATATTCTCTTTAATGGTAAACAAGGGTGATATAAATGATCACATTAGAATTACCTAATAATAAATGTATGAGAACATTATCACAAAAATTGAAAACCGAAACATGTATATCAAAGATCATAAATTTATGTAATGGAATAAAAATATTGGAAGTTCATATGACAAGAATAATAAAAGATTCAAATAAAATAATCAATTAGGGAATAAAATAGGCATAAAACATATTTTTTTAACATACAGATAAGAATAAAAATATTATTTCATTATTTGTTAATGATTTTTTCCAAGGATATATTTGTGGAGTGATTTTACTCCCCAAACCATAAAAGTAGGCAATGTTTATTATTGAGACTATAATAGAGGATAAAGTATCTTGCTGAACTGGGTTCACCCACTATTCTAATCATGTTTATCTCATTATATATCAATATTTACCCAATTCATTGGAGGTAGATATGATTCACACTGATTAAATAATAAAAATCATATATATGTGGGAAACAAGTTCACCAATAATTAATCATATTTTAACCAATGAAAAAATGGGTTTCATAATAATTTGATTATTGCATAACCCAAGGAAATGAAACAGGTTGTACAAATACTTATTCTTTTTATCAACTCATTACCTGTAGAAATAGAATAGGTTTCATAAAAATTTCACATTTTCATGAAATAATAACCCATGGAAAATGAACAGGTTTTCCTAAAATTATTTTCATCATAAATATAAACCATCTATGAAATGAATTAGGATTTTATCATTGTATCATATACCTAGTAATTTTTATATTAGATCAATGTATATAATCTTAGATGGAAAATTGTTAAGAAATATCACTTGGATTATTTTTTGAGAAAAATATCCCTTCCAATTTAAAAACACTTAATTAAATTATAAAAAACATGTAAATAATAATTAAAACATTTTAAAAAAAACTAACATGTAAAGGATGATTTAAATAAATAGTTTTTTACGATAGTTTAAAATATAATTCATTATGTAAGTGTTAAAAAAATATCACTTTCATATTTTTAGTAAATATTCAAAAGTTTTTTGTCAGGAAAACAAAAAAGAAGATTCATTTTATACCATTTTTTTTAAATTTAAAACATGTTTAAAAATTCATTTAAAAACTCAGTGTATAATATTTATCTTTTTATAAAACATGGATTTGGAAGAAAATGTTTTTTCAACTATAGAGAGATATAAAATGTATTTTCCATAAAAAAATATTTCAGTATCTTAAGTACATAAAGTGGGTAAAATAAAAGGGAAACATTTATTATAAATATATAACTATAGGATAAGATAATTCATGATGTTCATGAGAGATATATCGAAATATTTCATCATTTGAAACATAATCATAATAAATCTTGATAAAAAATGATATTGCAATATAAAACCTTTATCCCTATGGTAACCTTTGAATCAAAATTATGAAAAAAGAAATAATTATAAATTAAAATTTATATATTTATAATTTACATGATAATAATAGAAAAATACATTCATAGAAAATATATACACCAAACAATAACAAATAAGTTGTGTATAAGGCTTGTTTCCCACAGAAACAAATGTGAGATGAAAATCCCTTACCTTATACCTCAAATTCATCTTTACATATTAGAAAATAACATATAATAAATATATTATTGTTATAAAACTATGAAATAACCATATTAATATGTATCATTACATATATTATATAATTATTACCTTTTTCCATACTTTTATTAACAATTCTTTATTGAAATCATTGTTTCAGGGGAAAACAACTTCATTTTTCATATATGTTTTTCTTTGATAGTTTCATTATTTATACTTTTTTAGGAATATATTATCTTAAATTTTTTGAAAATAATATAGATATCTTATATATTCATTATATAAATATTTATAGTCATCTATAAATTTTATATATAGAATTTTTTTTACACCATTTGTGGAGATGGTAGGCCGTATGTACCCATCAATGTTGTTTTAATTATCATTATTGATGGAAAAAAATAACGTTAAATATTAATTCACATTTAAAGAATAATTTTTATATCATACATATTAATTCAATAACTCTGTATTTCTATCCATTTGAAAATAATATTAATAATGTGTCACATAACTACGTTTAGGAGGTAGTCCACATGTACGAAAGAGCGACGTTTTCATTTTTCAATGGATTAGAAGGTAAAAAGTTAGATTTGATATTAAAATTAAATAAGTATTAATATGTCCCAAATATCATATATATAATTTATATATGGTATTAATTTCATTTATGAGAGTTAGTGACGAAAAAATAAATACGTCGATTCTCAAGGCATTCATCCACCATACACACAATCGATGGTTTTCTTTCCCCTTTGATAGAAGAGGATAAGGATGTGTGAAATGTAAAAAACATAATGAAATAATATTATACGGTAGATAATTATGTTATCATATCTTCATGGTTCAATAATATATTAATTAGGTCAAATTAGAAATAAAAAATAACAACCCTTCATTAATAATGATACCTCTTCTACGACCAACCTTCTTTGGTTAGCCCCAAAATCCTTCATAGAATATTTCACAATTGAAAATATGACCTATTACATGTGGTTATAGATGTTAGTATGTTATTTTGAAATTAATTGTCATAAAAAATTATTCTAAAGAGTGAAAAGGAGTGGGGAGGGGGTTAATTTTTATTATTGGGGGAGATGAGACAATAGGAATTCCAGAAAAGAAAAAGTTATACCAATTTTTTTGACATACTGAAAGGAACAAAATTGGATCATTAAAAATATAGGATGATACAAGTTCAAAATATTGAAATAAAATATTAATTATAATTTTTTATAGGAAATTTTAACCCATATATTTTTAGTTTATCCCTAGGTAACCCTATTTCAACCTTAACTCTAGTAGTTAATTTTTACTAATTTAGCAATTTTTTATGGCCAAAAATTAAAAAAAACATATTATATATTATTAATTATTATGACTAAATATATTTAATGTATTTATATAAATTAAATTCATCTACTTTTAATTATATAGTTTAAAATTATACTCCGAGATGCAACAAAAAAGTGGTTTTCCAAAGAGAAAATTTCCATAGGTATAAAATATTTAAATATAAAAATTCATTTTAAAATTGATTATAATGACATAAATTTGATAAATTATAATATAATTTTATTAATTTTACTTTTAAATCATATATTAATAAAAATAGAAACATATAAATTCTTTAAATAAAAATTCTATTTTCAATATAAATTAGTTTTTTCACTATTTATTGAAAAATTATTCTTTTCACAAAAGTCTAAAAAATTATCCCTAAGACAATTTTTACATGTTGGATTTACAAATAAAAAAATTCGAAAAAAATTTCTAAAATAGGGAAAATATAATTATTTTTATTTTTTCACAAAAACCTTTGAAAACTAATTTTTAGAAAAAAACTATTTTCAAAGTATATAAACACTTTACCAGAAATTAAGTACTTATTTATCAATAAATTTTATATATCTACAGAAATTATATTTAATTTTAATTTTTTATTCTTATTCTTATGTTCAAGGTTAACTATTATTTTAAAAAATTCAAGTTTAAATAATAACATTAATGGTATATCATGGTTTATTAAAACTCAGTGTTTCTCGTAATGAAAGATTTAGAAGGAATTAAATTTATTTCAAAAAAATATTTCATAAAATCATGGGAAGTTACATTATATCACCATTATGTTGAAATTATCACATTAAATTCCATCCCTATAATACAATAATCTAATTACACTTCTTCCTCATCCAATCTTCTAGATCACATGTAGCTTCCTCATATTGGGGCTACACCGTAAAACCTTTATCGGGTGAGTGGTCTTATTTGATGGAACGTTCCCTATACAATAAAGAATCACCAAAGGTTGATATTTATAGGAAGAAACATTATTTAGTGTTACTAATTTTGAGTTTTGTACTTTTGAAGGACTGATTATGTAATTCCTCTGGAGAGATTTACGTCACACATCATGAACATGAGAGATATTTGGTGGGAGTATCAAGTGATAAGCCACTTTCCCTACTTGATCAAGAATCATGAATGGACCAAAAGACCTAGAGATAAAATTTCACTTCATATTTTATCTCATAACCTTCTTCCATATAGAAATTGGTACAAAATAGTGTTCACCAAATTTATACTCTATAACACGTCGACCGTTATCAACAAAACTTTTATATTGTATTTGTTCATCCATTATGTGTTACTGAATAAATCTAACCTTATATACCATTAAAAACCCCAAATATGGTACTAATATATTTATTTAACAAAAATCATCTTAAAAATTTATTTCTATAATCTTATTTCCATTCATATATTCATAAATATCCAACAGAATTTTTGAGTTAATGCTACTATAGTATGAAATCATGACTAGAAAAAGTTGTTAATACCAACCACCTATGAAATCCGTAAAATATGACCTCATAATATCATCAAGGGTTTGGATTCTTTCTATATACTGACCATATGTATGAGTTTTATATACCTTTTTTATTCCAATTTTTAAAAAAATAATAGAACAGTTGATAGTGTACACGACACACAACATTGAGCTGTAATGAATCCGGGAATATTATGATTTAAGTATGATTGTTATAACCTTGTGATTGAATTCGATGGTATGAATAGTACTAAATATGTTATGAATTATATATAATATATATATAAAATAATAAATCAATAAAAATTTATTGACTAATTATCATATAATAAGTACTCAATTCTTAGTAAATTTATTTTATGAATTAGAAATTAGTTTTATTCCAAAATAATTTTTATTGATTTTTGTGGGAAAATATTATAATTAATTTTTGGAAAATATAAATATTTTATTTTATGAAAAATAATAATTTTTTAAATCATCCTATAAAAAATATCATTGGGTTAATTTTTTAGTGTTTTTATAAAAAATTGATTTTTTGGGAATAGGTAACAAATATTGAATTTTATGAAAAGATATATTTTTGTTTAAATATTTTTTAGTGTAACACTTTTTCAAAAAAAAATTAAAAGTATAATTAGTAAAATTATATTATATAATAATCCAATTAAAATCATTATAATCAATTTTATGGTTGAATTTGTAAAAAAATTACATAAAAATACATTTTTCTGAAATCTTTTTATTACATTTTATAAATTTATACATAATTTATAGTAAGGGAAAAAATTATATTAGAAACCCTAGTGGGGTGGGGGGTTAATAAATGTATGGGTATTATTTTATAAATTTTTCCATCACCAATAGATCATCACCTCTTTATTATAGAATTTATATGGTTTTCTGTTTAGTCTTTGTGTTGATCTTATCCTTTCCAACATTATCTGACGAAGATGCATATAAAGTAAAGAAGGAAAGAAAAAATTCCCAAGAACACATGGATTTCTACTTAATTGACCATCACTAGGGTACATCCAATATAGAAACCTGGGTTTAACATAATGGATATTACAACATTTTTTATGAATATTCAGCACGTCACAAAATCACATGCCCGTGGACTAGAATAATTTAGTGTATTTAGAATCATGGAACAAATTATTATAAGTTGGTGAAATATATTCAATGCTTACCCATAAATATCATCCCCTTTATTACTCATTCTAAAAACTATTAATGATAACATAGGTATAGTAAACATAAGAAATGGTGGGATCATATCCTTTTTTAGGGTAATGAAATGAGATATATAAGCATAACATGAGAATAAAGGTGTTAGAACATGAGAATAAAATTTATATATCATAACCTACATATCAAATATCATATACATGATTTATGACATAAATATTGAAATTTAATAGGATAAAAATCACTAGGGAATCATGATTATAATCCATGAAAGAATAACATATTAATAATATATGTAATAATGGAAGACACATAATCATATAAAATCACCCCCATAAGTAACAACTCATTTAAAAATCGTATTAAGGAACATCACTAGGGATAAAAATACTAAGAAGGTTGCACCAACATCCTCAGTCTTATACCTTTCCTAATAGTGGAGTGGTTTTACTCCCTAAACTGTCATAGTAGTCAAGGTTCACTCCCAAGACCATCTTAGCGGAAAACATCCTCTATTAAACATCACTCACTACCCATTCAATCCATTTATATATCATGATATATAAATATATACCAAATCAATTGGAGGGGGATATAGGTCCCACCTATTAGATATTTAAATCAATCTTATGTGTGTATCACTATCATAAACATTCATCATTTCATAACCCATGAATTGAAATAGGAAACATAAATAGTTCAAAATATCCTAACCTATATAAAAGAGATAGTATTCATAATCATTTCATCATATAATAATTTTTTAAAAAAATAAGATTTTATATGAATATAAACCATAAAAGAGAAATGGGTTTCATAAGAATATAACTCATGAAAGAGAAGCAAGTTTCATAATATATGACCCATGAATGAGAAACAAGTTCCATAAAAATCATTACATCAAAAAATAAACCATTTTGAGAAATAATATTAATATTACCCTTGGATAATATCCATAGTAATTCATGTGTAATACAAAATTATGTAATATTATTTGGAAAATAATTTTGAAATATCTTATAAAAACATATCTTGATAAAATTTTCTTTTCATTGAAAAATAATTTTAACATCTATATCATTGAGAATAACCTTTTGAAAACATATTATGGAATATTTGATAATTATTTACAACTCTGTTGAATTTAAAACATTTTTGAAAACAATTTTTGTTTGAAAAATGTCTTTGAAAACAAATAAAATAATCATTAAAATAAATGAAATATTTTTCATTGAAAATAAACTTTTGATGAAATATAAACGATACATTGAAAATCATTTAAAAAATTCCTTGAACGTAATTTTTTTTTAATTTTTTTTTAAAATATATTTGATAAAATAGAAAATAATATTTTAAATCATTGAAATCCATTTCTTTGAAAATAACATTTTCAAAACACACAAAAGAATCTTGGAAATATTTTGAAAACCATTTCCTGAAAAATATACATAAAAATTTACAAAGGAAGGTTGAAAACATTTTGAAAACCCTTTTAAAATAGAACACATTTTTAAAATCCATTTCCTTAAAAATGATGTTAAAATATCCTTCAAAAACAATTTTTAATTTTTTGTAGGAAATATGTATTTTAACAAAACAGATTTATGACTGAAGAGAGAAATAAATTCGGATTTTCTTAAAAAAATTTACTAAATTAAATAACAAAGAGTGTAAAAATGGTTGTGATACACGAAGATATCATGAATAACTATAGGGTAAAAAATATCATGAGTTTCTCTGAGTTATGTATCATAAGGTTTCATCAATGGAAGCATAATTGTAAACAATTTAGATAAACAATGTGATTGTAGCAATAAACTATTTCCACTTTGGTAAAATTGAATCCGAATAAAAATTAGAGAGTAAAATTAAATTACGATTAAAATATATTTTATTAATTATATTCATGATACAACATGTTGAAGCTTAGTATATACACCTTGTAAAATAACGTAGGTGTGTAACAAAACAAGTGTCCCAAATAGAGAAAATTGAGACAAAAAAATAGATTATTATTTAGTAAATTTTTAACAGTAAACCCCGTGAAATATAGATAATAAAATGGATTTTTAAATACCCATTAATACCGGGATAATAATAATATAATAAATTAATTGCCATTATATACACCACACAAATTAAACAAGTGGTGAATAAGGCATTAGTCTCACAAAAATTAATGTGAGACTAGAAATCCTCTTACCACTTGAGTAACATTAGAATCGTGATATCCGTAAAAGAATAACACAAATTAAAAATTTTAATATAATTAAATTAAATAAATTTATTACATTACATTTCATAGGTCATTATATACACCACATAATAAGAATAAGTTGTGAATATATCATATATCTCACATAAATAAATGTGAGATGAGAAAACCCATACCCTAAGTCTGGTCATTCTTTATACATGTTAAAAAATCATGTAAAATAAATATAACTTCATTACACATATAAAATCTAAACTTATTATTTTATATCATACCATATTTTATTTTATATTCATTTCATATTACATGTTTATTAAAATTTTCATATTAAAGTTACGTTTTAGGTAATAACTTCTTTTTTTCTATATGTTTTGACATTTTATTCTTGATCCTTTTACATAATTATTTACTTATTCTGAGAATATAAAACATGATGTAAATATAATATATATTTATTATGAAATTATTTATGATAATATATAAATTATATAAAAATTTAATGGAAAACACTATTCATTGACATAGTGGGTCATACGTATGCATGAATCTAGTTTCTGTTTTCTTATCATATTGAATGAAAGTAAGAAAACGACATATATGAATATATATATATATATATTATAATCATATAAGAATTATTATATTATATATATCATATATTATTAGTGAACCCATCCTTAATACATTCTTTGTAATGTTTGAACGAACCCCGTCCCTTTGAGGAGGTGGTAGTCCAAACATCCATAAACAAAGTTTTCATATTCCCATAAAATGAAAGTCATAAATGTAAGTGTTATATAATAATTTCATAAGAATAAATAAATCATATATAACATTTATATAATATAAAAATTGTAATTACATCATTACTCCCAACCTTGAAATGTGCTAATGAATAATGTACAACATCAGTTCGTGAGGACGTACTCCACCATACATATGAAGGATGATTTTGTATCCAATTTGATGTAAGTGTGTGTAAATAAAGTCATAAACCATTAAATAACAACAAATTATTCTATTTAATATATTTAGTTTATCATATAATCATTTAATAAGAGTAATTAAGGGGTGGATAAATTAAAAAATGATTATGCAAGGATGTTACCTCTTTTTTGGGTAAATCCACTTTTTTTCTCCAAAGGTTTTACATGGTATGTTTTATTCCAAACTTTAGTCCTCTTGGATTATGGTAGATTATTTTGGAGGATATTTGAGAATATTTTTACTACTCTAAATGGCCTGGGATATGTGAGTATATTAGGGAGTGGGTTCTCCTTTATAATGGAGGAGCAGTGGCATTCTAGTAAATATTAAAAAGTAAACAATATTGAGAGGTCTCACTTGCATCATGTTCTTCCAATAATGGTTAATTTTCAATAAAAAGGTTGACATGGAATAAATATTTATATAAAATAAATTTTGGACATTTTTCCATATTATTTATACCCTTAAGTTAATTCATATCCACTAAGTAACAGCGTTTTTATCTTAATCACAATAATTTATTTTATGTACATTCACTAATATATTTCGTAAAAAAAATCTAAACAAACTATAAATTAGATCTTATTCTGATAAAATTTATGGAATCTATTTTTAAAAATTTTAAACTGATAAGTGATATAAATTAATTTAATATTTATCTCATAGATGGGACGAGGCAGTGGGTTCTAAAAGTGAAAAACTCAAAATATTGAAATGTTTTTAATCTGATTTCAATGTAAAATTGGTTATAATGACCTATGTTGGATTAATATATGCATAACCTATCTACTTATTCTTAAAAAAAAAATTGTAATTTAACCATATAAATAAATTTGAAAAAAATAAAATTTTGAATTAAAATTCAGTATTTTCACTACTAATCCAAAAATAAGGGTTCTCAAAAAAATACCAAAAATTAAATCTAATATAATTAAGATTTTAAAAAATAAAAAATTAATTTTAATTTAAGAAAAATAATTTATGAATGTTTTATAATTTTTTATTTAAAATTTTCATTCAATTAAAATGAGGTAAAATTACAATTTAGAAAAATATATATCTTTATTCATAAAATTTGTTTTATTCATATCACAAATTTATAAAAATTATGAATGTTAATTATTTGAGTGAGTACAATATATATATATATATATATATTTAATTTAAATACTTTATCAAAAATGTTTTAATTAATTTATTTAGGTATGACATGTTTGATTGAAAACAAAATATTTTCTAGAAAAAGATTTCCAATATTTTCAAAACAGTTATAGTTTCATTTCAAGTGAATTAAAAACAAAATAATTATTCTTATATATATTTATATATAATATTTTTATAATTTAATTAAACTTATTCATAACATTTATTCCAACAACTAGGTAACAACTATAATAATATCTTAATTATAATGTTAATAGTACATTGTATTTTTCTAAACCTTGGTCTTGTGTGTCACACAAGTTATCAAATGATCATGGAATTCTATGTGACAAAATCAATATACAGTGTTGACTGTACCAAAATCTAATATATGTGTTATGTGTAGGGTAATCTCAATATGGTGTTCTTACAAAGAAACAATTGATTTGTGCTTTCATGATACACAAGCTATATTATGTGATGTGTGAAATTCAAAATACCAAAATGATTAAATTAATTCAAAGAAAATGTTTCATAAAATATCAGTTCATTACATGCTACCCCCCTTAAAATGAATTTCACCCCCAAAATTTGACTGGGATATCATTGTTTTAATACCTGAATGTTATTTTTATAGAAACCTACATTGAAAAAGTTAATAAAAAAACTCCCTTTAAAATGGAATGTTGGAAACATAATTGTTACCCTATATAACTCATAACAAGGTTTCCACATAGGAGAATGTAGGTGTTAATTGAAAATGTGGACATGAGTTCTGATAGAGAGTTATAGAGAACATGGAAAAAAAAATTATCAATCACAAATCCATAAATATTTGATGATCTAAGGGACCATTGATTCCTCATAAAATAAGGTACTGGGATAACATTATTAGTTTCAAGACCCTTTACTTAGTGTTGAATAATTTTTATTAGAATAAATACTTCATTGATTTCATTAAATTTAATAATAACAATCTCTTAATTTCATTGTGACTTAATCAATTTCCACCTCATCTTTTATTCAAAGAAATTAAGGTTAATTTGTTTTGGTTGGGAAACAAACTTATGAAAAGATCTAGAGTATCCATTCCTTCTATCTCTAGTTAAAAATTATCACTAGTTAATCAATATGGATGAATCTTAATATAGTGAAGTTATATGTTAATCTTCAATACCTTATAAAAAGTTAAACATAAACAAACCATATATCCATTTATAAAGAATAAAAACCAAAACATTAGAAATAATTTTAGTAAATTTCTCAAAATTATTTTAACATTGATCCCCCATATATCATATAGTTCCTCTTATATTTCACATACCAAACATGTGAATACCCTTATCATGTATTCTTTTAAAACGTGGTTTTAATATTAATTTCCATAAAACCTCTTTGAAAACATGTATGATTTCAAATGGATATATTTGTTAAATCATAAAAGTTATATATTTTTTCCATGACAACATATAACAATTTTTATAAAAAATCCTTAACTATTTCCTTGGTAATAAGTACCTCTAAATTTACTTATTCATCTCCCACATATCTTTATCCAAACATAACTATATTAACCTTAGGAACATTTTAAGGGTTTAAATTCCCTTAATCATGTATTTCTCGAGAATATCACCTTCCATTAAATTAGTTTTCTATTCCCTTATAAACCTTCAACATATTCCTTCAAATACATAGCTAAAAACAAAAAATGAACTATAATTATTTATTTCACAATTCATATAACATAATTCTTGAATCCAAAAACATAAACAATTCGATTTACAATTCATCCTTAAGAAATTAGCCGGGCTTCTTCATCCCATTTCTAAATACCTCTTACCTTTCACATTTCAATTGTAGTCTCATCATCATCAACAATATAATCATAAATCATAATACCTTACTGATTATCTTTGAAAGAATTATATTTATGGAATAAATTTAAATAATTATCATTCTTTCAAAATTTAAATCTTTTAATCTTCGATGATTTCTTAGGGATTCCATTATTATCATTTGTTGTATTAACCAAACTTTTCATTTTACCTTTGTAGTTACTCACGTTTTTCCTTCTTTTCGATAAAAAAACATATTCTAATTCCGATAATACAATAATATTGTTGCTTCATTCCACATTCTCATCACAAAGGAAAATGGATATTCTTTCCTCCATGGCCTCCATTGCTTACACTCTCAATGAAATCCTTCATTCTATTCTATGGAGATTCCAATATTAAGTTAATGTACATACTATTAATCATGTTCCATGAAAACTAAATAGGCATGATCAAAATGTACTTTACTCCATTCATCATTCCATTGGACTTCTCATCCAAAAAATTCCCATCACAATCAATGTTGGCATAGTTCCTTTTGGTTCCCATTATTGAATAAAACCAGAGAGAATAGTGTGAGACACATTTATCATAGTAGAACACCACATAATCATGAAAAATCACTTATTGGATGTCAAAATTATGAAAAATTATTTATCATTTATGAAACATTGTCCTTTTCTTTAGATACATCCCAAGACATATCCATGGAAACATCCCCAATGATCTCCCTAAAGTTTTCTATTCATAGTTTTCAATAGTTGGATAGTATTTTCATTTGATGCCAATTTTAGAGATCTAGGATTAAAATACATGGATATTTCATCATTTTAGATGAATATTTAGTACACTAAAAAAATAAATTCCCAAGTACTGTAATAGTTTATTTTTATTGGAATGTTAAAACCCATTCTTCTAGATTGTTGAAGGAAATTCAATGTTTCTCACAATGATCTTCCCCTGTAGTACTCCTAATAAAAACCATTCATCATGACACGGGGATAAGAAACATAGTAAAGGGTGATATCAGAATATTAGTAAAGGTAAACTACGGATATACATAAGTATAACATGAGTATAAAGTCAGGATAACATGACAATAACATTTAAAGATCATAACCTACATATCAAAGATCATATACATGTGTCAAGAAATTATGATTGGAAGTTCATAAGAAATGAATCATAAGGGAATAAAAACCATAATATATGAAATCATACCCTTGTAATAAGAAATGTAATTTTGTAATACACATAATAATATAAAACATTACCTATAAGTCATGGTACATTACCAAAACAAATTAGAGAACTTCATCGGGGCTACACCTACTGGACATGATACACCACCATCCCCAGTCATGTCCATTTCCTTATAGTGAAATGAGTTTACACCCCATACAATATTAGTTTTCAATTTTAACTCTCAATACCGTCCTAGTAGTATAGGTTCACTCCTAATACCATCTTAGTAGTCAAGGTTCACTCCCAAGACCACCTTAGTGGATACAATCCTTTACTAAACTGAGTTCACTCCCCTTTCTTTCCATGTCGATATCATTGGATATAAATATTTACCCAATTAATTTGAGGGAGATATATGTCCAACCCAAATCATAATGAAGTCATACATACATGTTCTGCAAGTTCATAAAAATTCATCATATCATAACCCAAGAAATTAATTGTGTATAATAAACGTAGCATCATATCATAACCAATGGAAACTAGATAGCTTTAATAATAATTTCATCAATGAATAAACTTTGAATAGAAGTAGTTTTCATAATTATATATCCTATGAAAGAGAAATATTTTTTCTTAAGAAAATAAAATGTGAAAAACAATTCGGTATTATAAACATATATCCCATGAAAGAGAAGAATGTTTTGTAAACATCATTCCATCAAATCATAAACCATACTGAGAAAAAATAGGAATGGTACCCTTGGATAAAAACCCTAGTAATAAATGTGTAACACAAATATATGTCATCTTATATGTAAAAATAGTTTTGAAATATCTTTTAAAGTCTTTTCATGAGAAAAATAGATTTTCTTTGAAAAAAAAACTGATCATCCTATTATTTGAAAAAAAAACATTTGAAAAAAGATATGAGAATCTTTAAAAATAATTTAAAACACTTAATTAATGTAAAATATATTTTCAAATCATTTTTATTTTAAAATCTAATTGAAAATATATAAAATAATCATTGAAATTTTTGAAATACTTTTCATTTTAAATTAAATTTTGGAAAAAATATAAATGGTGATTTGAAAATCATTTAAAACGCATCTTGAACATAAAATAATTTTGGCAACCCTTATAATTTTAAAATATATTTTAAATCATATAAAAGAATATTTGAAATCATTGAAATCATTTTCTATGTAAATAAACTTTTCAAAAATTATAAAGGAATCTTGAAAACATTTTAAAAACCATTTCTCTGAAAATATATTTGAAAACTTAAAAAGGGAAATTGAAAACATTTTCCAAACTGTTTTATAACATAACAAAAAATTAAATTAATTTACCTTTAAAATGATCATAAATGATAATTTAAAAACATTTTTAAGAAGCATGGTTTTTTAATGAATTCTATTTCCAAATGAAGAGAGAAATAATGTCATATTTTATTAAAAAAATATTAATTTTACTAAGTATCAAAGAGTGGGAAAATGGTACCAATATATTAATATATACTAAATAACTATATTATGTAAAAATTCATGTTTTTCCTTGAGAGATGGATCATAAAATTTCATTAATGGAAGCATAATTGTAAACAATCCCGAAAAACTATTAGATTGTAGAAATAAACTATTACCACTTTGGTATCTTTGAATCATAATTCACACAAGAGAATAAAATTATGTGAGTATAAAAATATCATGAAAGAATTTTATTCATGATTCAATATTTCAATGGTCAGTATATACACCTCAAAAAATAATGTTGGTGCATACCATAATATTTGTGTCAAAGATGGCAAATTGAGACAAACATTGACTTACTATTTCGTATTTTATGAATGATAAACCCCATGAAATAGTTATAACCAAATGGATATTTAAATATCAAATAATCATATAATACATTCATAAACGTTATATACACCACATAGAAGAAATTACTAGTGAATAAGTAAACAACAGAAGAAATAAATGCGAGACTTAAAATCCATTTAACAATTGAGTGACTTATATATCATGAGATCTATGAAAGAATAAAATAAATTATGACCTTTAATATAATTAAATAAATTAAATTAATGATATAACATTTTATAGGTCATTATATACACCATAAAATAACAATTAGTGGTTAATATAGCATATATCTCACATAAATAAAAGTGAGGCGAGAAAAACCTTATCTTAAGTCTTGACTTTCTTCATCAAAATTGAATCATACTGGGTAAATTTTTTTGTTTATTATAAAAACTAATATAATAATATTAATATATATCATACCATATGTGATTTTATTATGAATTTATATTACCCATTTATAAATTATTTCATGTTAAAGTAATGTTTCGGTTAATAACCACATTGTTTTTTGTATATTTCATGACATGTTATTCATGATCATATTAATTAGATGATGATATAATTATTTCTAGAATGTAAAAAACAATTTAAATATAATATATAATTATTATATAAGTATTTATAATAATGAATAAAATATAAAAATGTTAAATAAAATACACCGTTTAGGGAGACGGTATGGAATACGTACGCATAGAGGCTATTTCTATTTCCTTATTGTATTGAAAGAAATAAAGTAAATGAAATATATGTATATATATATTACCAATATAGTAGAAATATAATATCATATAGAGAGTATATTTTTACTAGACCTATATTTTAAACATTCTATATAATTTGGGAACAAATCACATCACTTTGAGGTGGAAGTAGTCTATATGTCCACAAATGAAGTTATCATATTCCCACCAAATGTAAAGCATGAAGGTATGTATTATATTATAATTAAATAATAATAAAGGAATAATAAATATCATATAAAACATGAATTCCATTATCATTCTAATCCTTGAAACGTAATAATGGATTATAGTACAACATTTCTTCAAAAGGTGGTAGTCCGTCGTACACACTAACGATGGATGTATATCCCATTTGATGGAAGTGTGTGTGAGTTTAGGTATAAACCTTGAAATAAAAACATATAATTATATTTAAGACACTATGGTTATTATATAATCACATAATAAGAAGAATTTTTGGGGTGTATAAAGACATAAAAAAGTTCTTTTGGAAAGATGCTACCTCTTCTTTTGGTAACACCTTTTGGTTTTCAACAAAGGCATTCCATGGTTGGATTTATTCCCAAACTGAGGACTATAATATGAAGGTTTGGAATTTGAGAGGATATTTTAGGAATTTTATTTTCAGTAAAAATTACTTTAGGGGTGTGAATAAGTGATGGGTTGAGTTCTCTTTTATAGTGGAGGTGGAGTGGCATTCATGTAAATATAGAAAGGTAAACACTATTGAGAGGACTCCTGAATAAGAAAATATTTTATATTAAAGTTTCATTTAATTTAATTGTTTTAAAGAAAAAAAATTTTACTCTAAGATGAATTTATTCACTTTTATTTTATTTGTGTTATTTTGAGATAA
Source organism: Viscum album (assembly GCA_963277665.1). Classification (NCBI taxonomy): domain Eukaryota; kingdom Viridiplantae; phylum Streptophyta; class Magnoliopsida; order Santalales; family Viscaceae; genus Viscum; species Viscum album. The sequence goes on from OY728151.1 coordinate 1,974,273,840, forward strand.
ACAGTAAAAATGGACCATTTTAGATTTTTACCTATTTTAAATTATTTATGTAGTTTGGCCATAACATCTTCTACACTAATCAAAACCTAAAAATAATATCTTTTCATGATTCTACACATACAGGGCCTAATTTAATATTTTTTTACCAAAATCTTACTAAACCATATGGAAGCTCAAAAAAATTCACAAAGTGTCTCAAGAAAACTATTTACAGTTTTGCTGAGTTTTGGTGTGGGGTCCATAAGTCATTCTTGGTGGGCCCAATTGTTGTCTAACTCAGTGGATAGACGGAAAAGGGGTTTGTGAATATCCTTTATTAAGGGAAGTCTATGTGAATTGGCAGTTTAAGGGGCCATTAAAGCATCTAAATCCATAGGTTGGCGCTTTGGAGAGTTTGATTGGACAAAATAAATGGTCAGAGTAAAATAGTCATAAATCTCAGAATACTTGTCGAAATCCGCTGATATTTTTCAGAGAAATGACCAAGATAATTATGAAAAACCATCCAGAAGTGTGAAATGCTCGAATATGTCATTTAATGTAGTTACAATGTGTCAACATTCAGGGGACAAATTCTATATATAAAAGGAGGAGAGGTCCTCCCTCTTAAAGAATCTCTCATTCCATTCCATTCTGTCTGGGACACCAAAGAAGAGGACTTTTGAGATTTATATTTTATTTATTTTCTTTTTCATAGTTTTATGCCTTATTCTTCCCCATTCATCTTGATTTCCCTTACCTTCGTGGGGTAAACATTTTGAGTTATTGGGGATGGGTTGGTTTTCAACATTGTAATACTTGAGTTCTTGGACGTAATTGAATGAAATTTCATTCTTCTTCAAAGTTGTTTTTATTTTATATAGAGGATTTTATTGTCAAGTGCGGTCATTATTCAATTGTAATTCTATTATTGATTTTCTCCTTGGAAAAATAATCATTATCTCCCTCCACTAAAGTTTATATATGATGAAATATACCAGTGATTAGTGGAAAAGTACTTGACAATCGTCAGTACGTGTAAAAGGGGTAATGAATGTTATTGATTGTTTGGGATAAACTAGACCCAATCAGGTATTTCCAATTTCAATTTAAGATATTAAATACAACTATTTTACACATGGATGAATAGTTGACCAAACTAAGATATTGGTAAGGTTTTCTCTAACCATCATAATTTTACCCAAGAAGTAAGAGGAAACGATTTTGGAAACTCAATTTAATCAACTAAGAAGAAGAGGTTTGAATTAAATTGAACAACTATAGCTTTACAATTAGGAAACTGAACCCAACCTAATCAACCTTTTTAATATAATAGTTTTTCAATCATTTGAATTTAAAATTTCATTTCAAAAATAGATCATTTTTACCCTTGTTTAAAAGTGAAAAAATTAATTTGTGTGCACTCCTCTTTAGAAGACATCCTTGGGTTAGTCACTATACTACACATAAAAAATTTAAAAAATTGTTTTTCAACACCCAACAACAGGCGTGTGTCAAAACATGGTGTCATTTCCACGGAGGTAGTTTCAAAAACTAATTATATATATTTGAATCTTTCCAAATTAATTTTTTTTTCATGTTGTTTTCAAATTATTATTTCTTTAATTCATGGAACAATTTCCCACTGATAAATGAACCAATCATTGAGTCAAATTTTTTTTAGGAGGATGATGTTTATTTATTTTTTAGATAGGTGAAGTTATTTTGGAAAAAAAATAATGGGGGGAAGGCTTTCAAACAATTCAAAAAAGGACTAAGGGGTGACATGACTGAAGATGTTTTTGAAGTGGTGGCAAGAAAGCTAACCGAGTTCCCCCATTAATTTCCAAAATTTTATGAAGTTTCCAAGGTCTTAGAAGACCCCCCATTAGTCATCATTGATTTTTTATAGAGATCCATGATATAGTGGAGACTGACTATCTGCCTCTACCTGGTACTACTCAACTCCAAGTGGTGTATTCCATTGAAGAAGAGATTGATAATGAACAAACTTAGGGAGATAATCTTTTCATGAACTCATTATCTTTGGATTTTGTTGAAACTAAATTGAGTATTACCTCCCCTTGTTTTAATTTTTCAGACTCATACAATACATGTATTTCCTTGGAGGAAGATGACGAAAAAAAGATTCATCTGAAGAGGAACATTTTGAGCTCCCCAAACATGTTGAACATTTATTAGAGGGTGTTCAAGAAGAGATTAAAGTTGATTTTCCGGAGGAAATAGAGTCAAAATATATAGAAATTGGAAGGGGAGAATTTTATATTAACACATCATGCTTTAATTTTTTTCAAATAGAATTACATTCTAACATTCCCTTTGATTTTTCTATTGATGTAGCATACCTTCAACAACCACTGCAGCATAAAGAAGATGGTGTGCATGTGAAAACCAAGAAGGAAGAGGACTCATTCATTATCTTACCCCCACCTTTCAAGTATTTCGTAATTGTCATGGTAGTCGACTTAGTATACTATATCTATGGAGCCCTCATGAAAAAGGAATAAGTTCATCCTAGAAATAAATGTTTTTGTTGGTTCATGAGCAAGAAACCTCACCCACCATCAGATTGGGGATAAACAATTAGAACTGCTCGTCTGGAGGCAGTCAAAACCCATGGCACACTTGGGGGATTAAACCAAGATTTATCTTTCTTTTCTTATTCTATTTCTATTTTCATATATCTTAATAAATTTATTATGTAATCTTTTTACTTTTTAGGTTTTCAAATAGAAACACATAGGAGCTTAACTCAACGTTTCATTGCCAATAAGTCAAGTCATACCCTCATTTAAATTTTCTTGGTTGATGTTGTGATTAATTTTAAAATTGGCTTACATGTTAAATCCACTTGAATTATTTTAGGACAAAACATCATTTAAGTGTGGGGGAGGGAACCATTTTATTTTAGGAATTTCATTTTTGTGTTTGTTTTTCAAAGAAATAAAAATAAAAAAAATAAAATTGCGTGTTTTCACATTTTTGTCTATTTATTTTTCAAATTTTGGTGTGTTTTTTTACTTTTGAGCTGAAATGATTATAATTAAAAATTTTGAAACCCATGACATTGTGTCATCCAATATATTCCAAGAAACTGAGAATAAATTAATCCTGAAATGACTATGTTTCAAGTTCAAATCTTTTGAAATTTCATAAAAAGTACACTAATTTTTGAAATCCATGCCAAATTTCACTGTCTATATCTTTTAAACCACTTTATTATGAGGCTTGTGAACCATTTTTATAATATTCATATCATTCACCTCATTTCTTTAGAGAACCAGACCATGCTTGCTTTAACTATAGTTTGATTTAGTCCTATCCAAACGTGAGGGTTTGAGGTACTTGTGTTTTAAATTATCGAGGAATTTATTTGGTTTAAGACCCCTTTTCAAAATAATCCTTTTATTTATGTCCTACCATATACATTAATCGTTTTGTACCCTTGTAGCCATGAATAGCCTATTAGGTTGTCCACATTACAAGCCAATTTTCCTTATCCCACCTGCTCTTGAAGTGAAATTGCATGATCTAGTTAAACTTAAGTATCAGGGAAGATGACTTGTAGTGTACTACCTCATTTGGTGATACTTTGGGGGGAATATAAAATGTTTAAGAGATGATGTTTCTAATGAAGATTTCAGTTTTTTTAAAAAGTTGTTCCTCTTTTGGAGCTTTCATGATAAAAGAAGTTGTGCCATTCTGGCACTTCCAATGTAAAAAAGATAGTCATGCCTATTTGGAGCATTCAAGAAAAATCATGTTTCAAAAGATTGAAAATTTTTATTGCGAAATACTAATCTGATTGAATGATGATGGAGCCTATTTTCTACAAATGGGTAGAGAAGGAGACCATATTTGAGGGAAAATTATAATCTTGCAATTTTTCTTCAAAAAGAGTCAAGCCCTCCTTTTTCGGCCTCAGAATTTTTAATTTCTAAATCCTTCCTATCGAAAGCCAAATAATAGAATTAAAAAGTCCTCATGAGAAACACATGTCCTTGACTCACATCAGGTGGGGAAGTAGGAATTTATCAATCCTATGGTGACTCTTGTGTGAGTTTGGATGAGAAAATCCTTGTTGAGTATTTACATTTTTGATATGAGAGATAATTCATGCGAGGTAGGTGTTTTGTGTGCATGTGATAAGAAATTAAGTTGAAATATATTAAATAATCTAAAATGGAGATCTTGAAATAATTATTTTTGATGAGGCATGATATATTTTTGTTTCTTAGTATGGATTTGGTAGAGCTCATTGGAATGTGTTTTGGATTTGATTTGATTTGATTTTTAATTTTCTAGGAGTCAAAGTGCTAAGTGTGGTAGAATTGATTGAGAAAATATTTTCAATTAAATTTACATTGAATTTAATTATTTTAAACCCAAAAAAATGTTACTCTAAGATTAAATTGTTCAATTTTAGGATATTGGTGTTATTTTGAGCTGAATAGTAAAAATGGCCCATTTCACATTTTTAACTATTTTAAATTACTTCTGTAGTTCGGCCCTAACATCTTATAAACGAATCCAAATTGAAAAATTCATTCTTTTATTGATTCTAAACATCCAGGGCTTTATTTATGTTTTTTGGACCAAAAGATGAATCGACCATATTGAAGCTCAAAAGAAGCTCACAATGTGTCTCAAGAAAACAATTTACAGTTCTGCAGATTTTTGGTGTGGGGACCATAACTCATTCTTGGTGTTCCCAATTGTTGTGTAATTAGAAGGATGGATGCTCAAGGGGTTCAGGAATATCTTTTATGAAGGAATGGATGTGTGAATTGGACGTTTAAGGGGCCATTAATGCTTCCTAATCCAGAGGTTGGCGGTTCGGAGAGTCTGACTGGATAGAATAAATGGTCAGAGTAAAACGGTCACAACACTCGGAATACATGTCCAAATCCACTGATATTTTGACCCGAAACGCCCAAGATAATTATAAAAAACATTTAAGTTGGTTGAAACCCACGATGATGTCATTTAATGGGGCTAAAATTCGTAAACATTTGGAGGGAAAATTATGGCTATAAAAGGAGGAGAGGTCCTCCCACTCAAAGCATCTCTCATTCCACCCCAATCCTTCTAGGACACCAAAGAGGAGAACTTTTCGGCTTTATCTTTTATTTATATTATTTTTTTATTGTTTTTTTAATTCCTTCTTCTTCCCCATTCATCTCTATTACCCTTACCATCATGGGGTAAATATTTTTTAGTGATTGGGGAAAGGTTGGTTTTCTACATTTTAATGTTTGAGTTCATGGATGTAATTGAATGAAATTTCATTCTTCTTAAAAGTTGTTTTAAATTTAATATAGCGTATTTTATTATCAAGTGCGATCATTCTTGAATTTTAATTTCGTTATTGATTTTTTACATGGTAAAATAATCATTATCTCTCTCTACTAATTTCCGGTTTTCATACGATAGAATAATCTAGTGATTAGTGGCGAAGTACTCGACGATCTCCAGTATGTGTAAAAGGGGTAGTAAATGTTCTTGATTTTTTGGGATAAAAAAGACCTGATCAGGTATGGCCCATTCAATTAAGGATATTCAATACAACTATTTTACACAAGGAATGAGAGTTAACCAAACCAATATCTTGGTAATATTTTCTCTCGCAATCATAATTTCACCAAGGAAATAAGAGAAAACGATTGTGAAAACTCACTTTAATCAACTAATAAGAATAGTTTTGAATTAAAGTGAACAACGATAGCATTAAAATTAGGAATCCTACCCCCAACCAAATAACCCTTATTAATTTCATCGTTTTTTATTCTTTTTAATTTTAAATTTATTTTCAAAAACACAACATTCATACCCCCATATAAAAGTGACAAACTAATTTTGTGTGAACTCCTCTTCAAGTGACTTCCTAGGGTAAATCACTAGACTATACTTAGGAAATTTAAATTTTTTTTTTCACACCCTAGGACAGGCATACATCAAAACTTGGAGCCATTTTCAGGGTGGAAGTGCCTTAAACTAATTATATATATTTGAATCTTTTAAAATTAATTTTTTTTCCATGTTGTTTTCAACTGATTATTTATTTAATTCATGGAACAATTTCCCACCAATAAATGATCCAATTATTGACTCAACATTTTTTGAGGAGGGTGTTGTTTCTTCTATTGTTAGGTAGGTGAGGTTATTTTGGAAAACAAGTAATGAGGAGGAAATGTTAAAACAATTCATAGATGGACTAAGGGAGGACATGAACGAAGATGTTTTTGAAGTGATGGCTCGAAATCTAACTGAGTTCTCCCAATACTCTATAGAATTTTATGAAGTTTCCAAGGTCCAAGAAGAACCCCCATCAGTCATCCTAGACTTTCCTATGGAGATACAAGATATAGTGGAGACTGACTACCAGCCTCTACCTGGTACTATTCAACTCCAAGAGGTGTTTTCCATTGAAGAAGAGATTTATAATGAACAAAATCATGGAGGTAATATTTTCATGAACTCATTATCTTTAGATATTTTGAAACTGAATTGAGTATTACCTCCCCTTTTTTTAATTTTTTCAAACTTATCCAGTACATGTATTTCCTTTGAGGAAGATGATGAAAAATAAGATTCATCTAAAGAGAAACATTTGGAGCTCCTCGATCATGTAGAACATTTATTGGGGGGTGTTCAAGAAGACATAAAAGTAGACTTTCCTGAGGAAATAGAGACACAATATGTAGAAATTGAAAGGACATAATTTTATATTAACACATCATGCTTTAGTTTTGTTAAAATAGAATTATATTCTTACATTCCCATTGATTTTCCTATTGATGTAGCATACCTTCAACAACCACAGGATAATAAAGAAGATGTTGTGCATGTGGAAACCAAGGAGGATGACTCATTCATTATCCAAACCCCACCTTTCAAGTGATACCTAATTCTCATGGTGGTGGACTTGGTATAATATATCTATGGAGTCCTTATGAAAAAGGAATAATTTCATCCTCGAATGAAATGATTTTTTTTGTTCATGAGCAAGAGAACTCACCCACCATCATATTGGGGTTAAACAATTAGAACCGCCCCTCTGGAGGCAGTAAAAACCCATGGCCCACATGGGGGATTAAACCATGAATTATACTTCTTTTCTTATTCCATTTCAATTTTCATTTCTCTTAAAAAATTTCTTATGCTATCTTTTTACTTTTTTATGTTTTAAAATAGTAACACATAGGATCTTAACTCAATATTTCATTGCCAATAAGTCAAGTCATACCTCTCATTTACATTTTCTTGGTTGATGTTGTGATTTATTTTAAAATTGGCTTACATATTAAATCCACCTGAATGAATTGAAAAAACTGCATCATTTAAGTGTGGCGGAGGCAACCTTTGTTGTTTAGGATTTTCATTTTATGCTTTTTTTCATTGAAATAAAAATAAAGATTAAAAAATTTGCGTGTTTTCATATTTTTGTGTGTATATTTTTTAATTTTTGTGTGTTTTTTTGAAACTTTTGAGCTAAAATGATTAACATTGACATTTTTGAAACCCTTGTAAATGAGTGAACCAATCTGTTCTATGAAACAAAGCTTAAATGAATTCTAAAATGACTTTGTTTCATGTTCAAATCTATTGGAATTTCATTAAAAGTACACTGTTTTTTAAAAACCATGCCATATTTCACTGCCTATATCTTTGAAATCATTTTCCAGTGAGGCTTCTGAACCATTTGTTTTCATTTTCTCTCCATTTAACACATTTCATTAGAGAACCAGACCATGCTTACTTTAACTAGAATTAGATTTAGTCCCATAAAAACATGAGGGTTTGAGTTACTTGTATTTTAAATGATTGGGGAATTTATTTGGTTTAATCCCCCTATACAAAATAATCCCTTTCAATATGGACTACTATATACATTAATCATTTTATGCATTAGTAGCCATGATTGGCCTGTTAGTTTATCCATATTACAAGACAATTTTCCCTATCCAACCAGCCCTTGAAGTGAAATTTCAAGATCCAGTTGAACTTAAGTGTGGGGAAGATGTCTTGTGGTGTACCACCTCATTAGGTGATACTTTGGGTGGAATATAAAATGTTGAAGAGATGATGTTTGTATAGAAGAATTAATTTTTTTTTAAAATGTGCCTTTTCTGGAGCTTTCATGATAAATAAAGTTGTGCCATTCTAGAGATTCCAATGTTAAAAACAATGTTGTGCCTATCTGGAGCTTTCAAGAAAAATCATGTTTGAAAAGACTGAAATTTGTGCTATTGAAATTCTGAGCTGTGTGAATGATGATAGAGCCAATATTCTAAAAAGGGGAAGAGAATAAGACCATATTTGAGTGAAAATTATAATCTTGCAATTTTTCATTAAAAAGAGTCTAGACCTTCTTTTTCATCCTCAAAAATTTTAACATCTAAATACTACCAACCAGAAGCCATAGAACAACCCTGAAAAGTCATCTTGAGAAAATCAGGTCCTTGACTCACATCGGGTGGAGAAGTAGGAATTTATCAAGCCTATGGTGTCTCTTTTGTGTGTTTGGATGAGAAAATCGTTGTTGAACATTTAGATTTGTGAGATGATAGAAAATTCATGCGAGGTAGTTGTTTTGTGTGCTTGGGATAACAAATGAAGTTGAAATATATTAAATAATATAAAATGGAGAACTTGAAACAATTATTTTTGGTGAGTCATGATATCTTTTTATTTCGTATTATGGATTTTTTAGATCTCATTGGAATGTGTTTTGGATTTGATTTGATTTGTTTTTTACTTGTCTTGGAGTCCAAGTGCTATGTGTGGGGTAATTGACTGAGAAAATATTTTCTATTAAATTTACATTAAATTTAATTTTTTTAATCCCAAAAAATGTTAATCTATGATGAATTTCATTATTTTTATGATATTGGTGTTATTTTGAGATGAACAATAAAAATAGACCATTTCAGATTTTTAAATGTTTTAAATTATTTAAATAGTTTGTCTATAACATCTTATACACCAATGAAAATTGAAAAACTCATTATTTTCAGATTCTACACATCCAGGCCTTTATTTACTCTTTTTGGCCCAAAAACTGAATCGACCATATGGAAGCTCAAAAGAAGCTCACAATGTGTCTCAAGAAAATTGTTTACAGTTCTGCTGATTTTTGGTGGGGGTCCATAACTCATTTTGGTGGGCCCAATAGCTGTGTAATTTGTTGGTTGGATAAGAAAGGGGTTGTGGAATATATTTTATGAAGGCAAGGCCATGTGGTTTGGCTGTTTGAGGGGCCATTAAAGCTTCTTAATCAATAGGTTGGCGTTTTTCAGAGTCTGATTGGACAGAATAAATGTTCAGAGTAAAACGGTCATAACTCATGGAATACATGTCCAAATCCATTGATAGTTTGAGAAGAAACACCCAAGATAATTATAAAAAAATTAAATAAGGGTTAAATGCATTAATTTTTCATTTAATGGGGCTAAAACGCTTCATCATTAGGAGGAAAAATTCTGTATATAAAAGGAGGATAGGTCCTCCCTCTCAATGCATCTCTCATTCCATCCCATTCCTTATGGGACTCCAAGGAAGTGAAATTTTCCGCATTATCTTTTATTTATTTTCATTTTCATAGTTTATTAATGCCTTCTTATTCCCCATTGATATCAATTTCCCTTACCATGGTGGGGTAAACATTTTGATTGATTGGGGAGGATTTGGTTTTTTACATTGTAATGCTTGAGTTCTTGGATGTAATTGGATGAAATCTATTTCATCTTCAAAGTTTTTTTCAATTTTATATAACGTATTTTATTATCAAGTACGATCATTCTTGAATTTTAATTCCATTATTGATTTTTTCCTTGGTAAAATAATCATTCTCTCCATCCACTAATTTCTGGTTTATTTATTATGGAATAGTCCAGTGATTAGTGGTGAAGTACTCGACGATCGTCAGTACGTGTAAAAGGGGTAGTAATTGTTATTGATTGTTTGGGATAAACAAGACCCTAACGGGTATTTCCGATGTCAATTAAGGATATTCAATACAACTATTTTATACATGGAAGGTGATTTGACCAAACTAGTATCTAGGTAAGGTTTTCTCTCCCCATCATAATTTCACCAAGGAAGTAAGAGGAAACGATTGTGGAATCTCACATTAATCAACTATGAACAAGTGGTTTGAATTAAATTGAACAAAGATAGCATTACAATTAAGAAACCTACCCCAACCTAATCAAAACTATTAATATCATAGTTTTTTAGTCATTAGAATATCATGTGACTTTTAAAAAACACAACATTTTTACCGTTATTTAAAAGTAACCAACTTAATTTTTGTGAACTCCTCTTCAGGAGACCTCCCAGGGTTAATCAATAGACTACACTTAGTAAATTTAAATTTTTTTGCCAAGCCCTCCGATAGGCATGTGTCATATCCCTTACATCATGTGCATCCAATAATGGATAATTTTAGATAAAATGGGGGATATGGTCAAAATGTGTACTTCAAATAGATTTTTTCACGTTTCTTGTTTATTTTCCCACATAAGAAAATGTTTAACTACTAAGTAAACTTGTTTTTACCTTATTCACTATAATTATTTTTAATTACATTCACTAATATTTCTTGTAAAGAAATAAATTTAAATTACTAGATATAATAAATTATGATTATTAAAATTACTAAATAAATTTTAATAAATTATAAACACATAAGTGGAAGAAATTAATTTGAAATTAATCCCGCAGACGGGATGAGACAATGAGTTTTTAAAGTGAAAAATTAAAAAATATTGAAATGTTGTTATATACAATTTCATTGTAAAATTTGTTCCATGGACATAATTGGATTAATTTATTTATGTTTTATCTATTTAATTATCAAAATAAATTAAAATATAACTTAAAAATATAAATAAATTAGATGAAAATGCAGTTTTGAATTAAAATTTAGTATTTTTAATAATTCATTCAAAAATAAAACTTCTTCGAAAAATACAAAAAATTCAAACTTAATATTAATAGTTGGTTACCCCCTTATTTTAGTATTTTTCTTATTATTCTAGGCAGATATCAATTATTTACCCAACACACACTCTAAGACCCCATGATCTATGCAAAGCATGAGAAATAAGAGTACCATTAAAAGATCATCTATGAATCACTTTATTTACAAAACAGTCTACAACTTTTATCATGAACCCCATCTCTTATGTTATATAACCTTTTATCGATCATATTTAGTGAAATTTTATTTAAAAATCCCCATACTTATCTGATCCCCCTTTGATCAACCATCTTTTCCAATATAAAGTTTAATAATCCTTATACTTTGTTTCTCCCCCTATGATCTTCTACCCCTGTCATGATCTATAAATTTTCTACCACTTTTCTAATGAACCCAAAGGTCCCTACATTGTAGCTGTAATATTTTAAAGAACACATATCCACACTTAATGAAAAACACATTTTACCTTATAGAGAGGGGTCTCACTTCCAATAATTTTTTGGTGTGGGGATTTGAATGATGTCCAAGACTCAGTCAATTCCACTCAAACACCTATTTGGCTAAGACCATCATTATAATGTTTACAACTTATAGTTCTGTGGGATCATAATCTACCAAATAATCCCATGATCCACTTTCTCCTTAATAAAATGATATTTTATTTCCATGTTCTTTATCTGCGAGTGATGGATTAGATTTATTTTTAAGACTTATAATACATGAATTATTTCAATGTATCCTGATTAGCGATATCACATAAACTCCCATATCTTCATGTTTTTTCTTTATCCATAATAACTGTGTGAAATATTATGTTTTGGAAATTTATTCATCTTCTACAGTGATCAATGAAGTGTAATAATGTTTCTTTAATATATATGAAATAAAAAATCCTCTATTATAGGATGAACCACCAACCATTTATTTTTTATAATCTGTTGAATCCGGACAATATGGATCTATATACCCCAATAACTCTTTCTAATCATTTCAATTTTAGAGAGAACTAAAATCCATCATTCCCATGATATACCAATGTATTGTATTTTACAATAAGTTTGTTGCCTCATTTGTGATTACATTTATACCATATTTAATTAAATGTGGAAAAAATTATATCTAGTCATTCCACTATTTTTTACACCAAAAAACTTTTGATATGCTTGTATTATGCGAACTAGACCACATTTCTATCATATTCTCATCATAGTTTCATCTAGGTAACCATAATATTCTTGAAATCTTTTGTATTTTCTATTAAAAATCATCTAAAAATCTCAATGGAAATTTTATATTGAGAAATAAATCTTCTATTCCATCCTTTTTTCACTACTAAACCAAGGAAAAAGGTCACTTCCCCAATCATTGATATTTTGAAATCACATTCCATGAATTATATGAACTATTTACACTTCTCTTCATCTAATCCATCAAAAATTATGTCATCTACATATACAACCACCAACATTATTTTTTTACTATCATTATTTAAATGTATATTGTAATCATCTTCACCACACTAAAAATTGAGATTCTATAAAAACTGATCAAACCACGAATACCACATTCTTTGTTTTTTCCTCAACCCATATAGTGCCTTCCTCAGTTGAAAAAATATTTTCTTATATTAATTAATGATAAAATCATCTAGATTTTTGATATATAATTGTTATTCTAGAACCCCATTAAGATATTATAACTTGACATCCATCATTAAAACTTTTGAAATTTCATTTCACATTTATATTTATGATTATGAAAATAATTTCAGTCCTTACAAAAGGTGACAATTGTCTCATCAAAATCGATTCTCTTGATTTGGGAGTATCCATTGTAACATCCCAAGTAATTAATGAATAATAGATAATTTTATCTATGTATATTAATTAATTAGATAGTGTTTTAGAGGCTTAAAATGAAAATAAATCCAATCTTAAGCATGGAATACACTAATATTTTTAAAAGATTGTTTTACTGCCTTTTGATGGAAAACCATTTTTAAATCTATCTTTTGACAATTTTATAAGATATTTTTGTCAAAATAAACTTATTATTTATGATTGGGACATCAAAATTTACTTTTTTTTAATTTTTGGTATTTTTCTGACGATGTTCATTTTTTAATGAATAGTGAAAAATACTGCATTTTACATCAAAACCACTTTTTAATATAATTTATTTGTATGATTAGATTATCTTTTGAATTAGTTTTAAAGTGAAATTAGAATATATTTTTAGAATTTAATCCAATAGTGGTCATTGGAATTAATTTCACTTTGAAATTGGACTTAAACTGGTGTCAATCTTTTGATACTTATTGTTTCATAAAAACACGCTATTTGTCATGACAGCGGGAATTAATTATTAAATTAATTAATGTAACTTATATGATTTGCATTTTGTAAAATAGACATAATTTTTGAATTCAGAATATCAAATATAGCTTAGGGTGAAGTTTTGGTATTTTTCTGAAAAACTTCAATTTTTGATGAATAGTGAAACCACTAAGTGGTAGTTAAAGAAATTGATTTTTCATTTAAATAAAACTTTGCCACTTCTGTGATTTGATTTTCAAAAATCCGACATACCTGGTTGTCATTAAGACGTAAAATGTGGATCAATGGGATTAAAATATTTTTTTGGTGAATAGTAACTTTTTTGTATTTAATCGCGATTAGTGGTAATTAGTGTAGTTTAAGGTAAAAATAATGTTTTAATAATATGAAATGACCTAGAAACATGTCCTACCCTTATTGGATGTGTCATGACCGACCAATAAAATCCATGGGTCAACTTGGGGACCCCATGGAGCCACATTGTTAGGAAAATGACATTAATATCTTTTTATTTAATGTTAATGAAAAATGACACAAACATGAGTTATTTACTAAAACAATTTTTACATGGGGTTATACAAGTCAGATTTTTTATTATAAATAATCATTGGAAATATAAAAAGATTTCCTACATCATATTATTTTTTTTTATAATTTTTAGACTTTAAATAAATTAAATTATTTATGACATCATGATGATGCATCGATTACCTCATTAATAAAGGATTTAAATAAAATGAAATGATAATGTAAAATATATGACCTACACATGTCCAAAACCTATTGGATTTGTGGATTTAGAACCCTTATCACCATACCCTCTAATTATATCAATTTGGGACCTTTTGAATCCGAAAATTATTTTAAAATAAAGTAACATTTCTTTACTTTCCAAGAGTGCCCCTCCTCTCCTCTTATAAAAGGCCCCCACCTCTACCTCCTTACCCACACATAAAAAGCCTTAGGTTCGGCCAACCACTGCACATTTTGTCTCTACAAATCCCTCTCTTACTCCTTGAAGCCTCACTTTGGGAAGAATTCTTCCCAAGGAAGTCTTTGAGCTCAAACCAAAGGGAGTTACCCGATTTTAAGGTAATGTCTTCACTTGAGTCCTTTTGTTTTATTTTGCTTCTCCAACCCCCTAAACTCTATTTATTCTTTTATTTTGTAAAAAAACCAGTATCTTCCATATACTAGGATGTTGTGATAAGAAGTATTCGAGCTACACTTACACAAACCTACATCTAATGGTTAAAGAACATACTGTTTTCGTGGATGGCGAATTTCTGCCTCCCAAAATGATGATTGTTCAACATTCTTTTAACACCTTCAAAGGTAGCCATTAAGATGAAAATATATTTATATATGATATATAATATGTTTATGTTTTCATTAAGATTCTTTATTTTTCATTTTGGTCATACCTCTATGGTTCCCATTATGGGTAAACGCGATATCTTCATTTAAGAAAGTGCGGACTACCGCCACCTCAAAGTGATTTGATTCATTAATACCATATTTGGGACGTATAAATGATAGAGTTATGATATTATATATGATATAAAATTGGAATTATAATATACCTTTATATCATTATGATTCCATTTCATAAAATACGAAATAGAAATCGAAGCAGCGTTCATGCGTACGTATGGCTTACCGTCTCCATGAACGGTGCATTTCATTTCTTACCTCTAAATGTTATATAATATTATAAATTCATGCATGTACTGGATATATATGATATATATGATATCTACATCATGAATACCAATCTTGATATAATGGATACATGAATAACTTGTAATTATAAAGGGTTTATTTTTGACTCAAGTACCATTGATGGTTAAAACGACCGTTATTGACATAAATAATTACATAGTGTTCATGACATGGCAATAATTGATATAAAAGGAATAATAAACTTGAAAAAGGTTCTTAAAAAAGTAGAAATTAACTCAAGTTTATTATTCAGAAGATTAAAGAATGACCGAGTCAAGTCGGACCTGAGGTATGGGACTTCATCTCAATCTCCTTTCATTGAGGCATATTTTGTTTTATACACAACCTTCTTTTGTACGGTGTATAAACCCCTTTGACTTTTACATTTATTAAAAAGGATTCTTTTTTTTATTAAGCGTTTACTAAATGACAAAAGGGAATGTTTTTGTCATACGTATGCGGTGACAATGACTTCTCTGTCGACATGACCAATATTTGAGTTTCGGCTTCCTCTAAAAGCCATACATTCTTTTTGAAAGAAAAATAAATACCGTGTTTTACTTTTCTTTTATTTTGGTATTGAAAATGGTTTTCATAATGTTTTTATTATATCAAGGTTTTGTATTGATATCTTGTGATTGAAATGTGGAAATGTTATGTTTCCTTTATGAATGTTTTATGTGATACGATTATGTTATGGTTCTTGGGCATTATTATGAAGATAGGTGGTTCCGTGATAAAATAAGGGCGAGTGAGCCCGATATAGCTCTCTAATGAATTGAGTAATGCGAAGGAGTGAAACGTTAAGGTTTCTCGGAAGATATTTAGGGAATATACTGTGATGGGTATTCCAAACGTAACCAAGAGGGTTACTCCCTACGTAAGAATGTTATGAATGCCTCAAGTTACCTTTACATCTTATGATTTCTATGATTTATTCATGATTTGATGGGGTATGTTAAAGTGACTATGTTTTATGGGTAATGTATGATTTCATTCTTATGTATATATGAACTCATGATTCCTTTCCATATTTTTTATAACCCTTACTGAGCTTTTTATGCTCATCCCAAATCTTTTTGAAATGTTTTTCACAGGTAAAGGGAAAGGTACATGATATGATGATAGTGTCAAGGAAGTGTCAAGAAAGAATCCATGTTTTATTTTAAATATTTTTCCGTTGATGGAAAAAATGAATACTATCTTTATGTAACCACTTTGTTTTAAATGTGGAATGTAGTGCAAGTTTTATGATCTAATTCTCTAAAACTCTAAACCTGAAAAGATCCTCAATGTGTAATCTTGTAATAACTCAAGATTACGTAAGGTTTAACGCTGGGGCCTTATAGTTGGTATCAAAGGTCGGTTTAGAAAACTTTAGGAGTTATAATTCTATTAAATGATTATCCAGAAATATTTTTTTTGAAATGATATAGCATTTGAAGATTACCATGTTGCTTCATCTAAGACATGTTTGTTCTGAATGGTTTTCCGTAGAGGAAATAGGGAAGCAGTGCTAGGAAGGTATACAGAAATAAATAACCTTCCGAATCAGCATCCTGAGATGGTTGGAATTGGAACTGAACAGTTTGTTGCATTAATGGCGTAGTTGACTCAAGCGATAAATGGTGGTGGTATCCATGCACGAGATCAGCCAGACCAACCACATAGGAACATGTCAGTGGTTGAACATTTCATGAGGCATCATCCCCCATCATTCAGAGGATCATCTGACCCTATGCTAGCTGAAGGGTGGATTAAAGCACTGGAGAATATTTTCGATGTCATGGGGTGTTAAGACAATCAAAAGGTTAGTCTTGCTATTTACCGTTTGAAGGGTGAGGCAGATCAGTGGTGGTTGATGGTTAAAAATATAAGGGATGCTGATGAGATTGATACTCTCGACTTGGATGAATTTAAAGGTATGTTTCTTAAGAAGTATTTTCCTAAGGCTGTTCGACATATGATGGAAAAGAAATTCTTGGAATTGAGGCAAGAGGAAGACTCAGTGGCTGCCTATGAAGAGAGGTTCACTCGATTGACATGGTTTGCTCCAAATTTTATCCGAGACCTTGATAGTAAAATCAATCATTTTTACTCAGGATTAAAACCAAAATATCGAAGGGCATTAGCTTCTATTGAGTTTAAAAGTTATGAAAAGCTTGTTCGATGTGCTGAGAAGGTGGAAATGGAGTTTGCCGATGATAAAGTGTTCTATAACAACCAGCAGAAGAAGAGACCGAGGTGGCAGGAGAAAGGGAAGAATTCTTCAAAAACGTCTGATGGTAAGAAAACTGAGTTTCTAGTTTGTGATAAGTGTGGCAAAAGGCATGCTGGGGAATGTCTTCTGAATTCTGGAAAGTGCTACCGATGTGGTAAGATGGGACATAAGGCTCGTGATTGCACTGAAAAAGATCAAGGTGATGGTAAGTCCAAATTTGATTTACAATTAGTGAAATGTTTTAAGTGCAATGAGATGGGTCACTATGAAAATGAGTGCCTGACAAAGAGCTCGAGTGATGTGAAGCAGTTAGACTACAAGTAGAAAGGGGTGGTGAAATCCTTTGCAACTACTTTAGCAGATGTTGGGCCATCAAATGAAGTTGTATCAGTTACTTTGTTTGTTTTTTCAGATTATTCGAGTGTGTTGTTTGATTTGGGGTCTACACATTCTTTCATCTCGGAAAACTTTTCTAGTAAAATGGGAATAACATCTCAAGAAATGACTCCTGAACTTTTGGTAAAAACACATGGGGGAAATGTTGAGTCAAAAAGAATTTATAAGAATCTTCCTATCCTTATCCATGGAAAGAACCTGCTTTCAAACATTATTGTTATACCTCTAGTAGAGTTTGATGTTATCCTGTGTATGAATTGGCTCTCTATTTACCATGCTAATATTGATTAAAGAGATAAAGAAGTTTCTTTTCAGAAAGACTTTTAGTTTGTGTACAAGAATGAACCATTACTGTTGATAACATATCAAGAGGCCGAGAAACTTGTAAAAGATGGAAATGAATGTTACCTTGCACACATCGTTGAAAATAAAGGAACTGTTCAGGTTAAAGATATGCCAGTGGTAAATGAGTATCCTGATGTTTTTCCTGATGAGTTGCCTGGAATGATAACAGATCGGGAAGTTGAATTTACTGTTGACTTAATTCCTGATGCTATGCCAATTTCAAAACCCCCTTATCGAATGGATCAAATTAAACTTTTAGAGTTGAAGGAGCAACTGCAATATTTATTAGAGAAAGGTTTCATTCGACCTAGCACATCACCATGGGGTGCTCCTGTTTTATTTGTTAAAAAGAAATATGGTTCTATGAGACTTTGCATTGATTATAGAGCCTTGAATAACATCACTGTTAAGAACAAATATCCTTTGCATCATATCGATGATTTGTTTGATCAACTCCAGGAAGCTCAGTTTTTTTCAAAGATTGACCTGAGATCAGGGTACAATCAGCTGAAGGTAAAGGAGGCAGATGTTCCGAAGACTGCGTTTCGTAAAAGATATGGTCATTATGAATTTGTAGTAATGCCTTTTGGGCTAACCAATGCACCTGCTGTATTCATGGACATAATGAATAGAATTTTCCATGGGTTCTTGGATAAGTTTGTGGTGGTTTTCATTGATGATATTTTGGTGTTTTCTAAAAGTAAGGAAGAGCATGAAATACATTTAAGGGTTATTTTTCAAACCTTAAAAGAAAAGAAATTGTATGGGAAATTCAGCAAGTGTGAGTTTTGGTTGCAACAAATTTCTTTCCTTGGTCACATTGTTTCTAAAGATGGGATAACCGTTGATCCTGCAAAAACAAAGGTTGTTGAAGAATGGCCAAGACCCACAAATGTAACAGAGATTCGTAGTTTCCATGGTTTGGAAGGCTATTACCAAAGGTTTGTTAGAAAATTTTCATGGTTATCTAGTCCAATGACTAAGCTAACTCGGAAGGGTGTTAAGTTTATCTGGACAAAAGAATGTGATGACTGTTTTCAGGAATTGAAAAGAAGATTGGTGAATGCTCCAATTTTGGCACTTCCTTCTAGGAATGGTGAGTTTGTTATATCCAGTGATGCATCATTTAAAGGACTTGGTTGTGTCCTAATGCAGAATGATCAAGTAATTTCTTATGCTTCACGACAGTTGAAAACTTATGAGGTAAATTACCCTACACATGATTTGGAATTAGATGCTGTTGTTTTTGCTTTAAAAATTTGGAGGCATCATTTGTATGGAGTAAAGTGTGAAATATATATTGATCACACAAGTTTAAAGTATATATTCACTCAGAAAGAATTGAACATGAGACAGAGGAGATGGCTATAATTAATCAAGGATTATGATTGTACAATTCATTCTCATCCGGGAAAAGAAAATAGAGTGGCTGATGCTTTGAGTCGAAAAAGTACTACTTCATTAGCAATGTTGTGTTTGGAACGTGATCCTTTGGTTAAGGATTTGATGAACTTTGGCATAGAAGTTGTTGGTGCAGGATGTTCTTCAGTTTTGTTTCAGGTATCAGTGAGATCATCTCTATCAGACAGAATCAAGCAAGTACAGAAGCAAGACAGTGAGTTGCAGAAAAAGGTAAGGCTGGTTCAGAAAGGTAAGTTGCCTGAATTCAACATTGATAATGATTGCGTTTTGAGATTTGGGAAGAGATTGTGTGTGCCTTGTGATTCACAGTTGAAGAGAGAGTTGTTATGTGAAGCTCATAGTTCTCCGTTTTCAGTTCATCCTGGAAGTACTAAGATGTACAGAGATCTGCGGGAGTATTACTGGTGGGATGGAATGAAAAGAGATATTGGTGATTTTACTGTGAAGTGTTTGACTTGTCAACAGGTTAAAGTAGAGCGGTAGTTACCGAAAGGGATGCTTCAACCTTTACCAGTGCCAGGGTGGAAATGAGAGAATATATCCATCGACTTCGTTGTGGGATTGCCGAAGACCCCTTGAGGTAATAATGCAATCTGGGTTATTATTGATCGCTTGACCAAGTCTACTCATTTCCTTGCTATACGAGATAATTTTTCCCTAGATCAACTTTCCCGTTAGTATCTTAAGGAGATAGTCATGTTACATGGAGTTCCCCTCTCCATTGTATCTGACAGTGATCCTAGGTTCACTTCTAAATTTTGGAAAGGCCTACAGAAGTCGTTGGGTACTGAATTAAATTTTAGTACAGCTTTTCATCCTCAATCAGATGGGCAGTCAGAAAGAACAATTCATACATTGGAGGATATTCTATGTTCTTTCTCTATGGATTATTAGGGAAGTTGGGACCAACATCTTTCTTTGGTTGAATTTTCATATAATAACAGTTTTCATTCCAGTATACAGATGGCACCATTTGAGGCGTTATATGGGAAGCAGTGTCGAACTCCAGCTTTTTGGGATGAAGTGGGTGAAAGAAAGATGACAGGACTAGAATTAGTAGAAGGGTTGGCAGAAACAATTCAGCTGATACAGAAACACATGAGAACAGCTTAGAGCAGGCAGAAGAGTTATGCGGACAACAGGAGGAAGGATCTATCTTTTGAGGTAGGTGATCATGTTTTTTCTCAAAGTCTCACCATGGAAAAGTGTGATGAGATTTGGTAAGAAAGGAAAGCTGAGTCAAAGGTTCATTGGACCATATGAAATTCTGGAGAAATTTGGATCAGTTGCTTACCGAGTGGCTTTACCTCCGAGTTTATCTCAGGTACACAATGTTTTTCATGTTTCGATGCTGAGAAAGTACATGCCAGATCCATCTCATGTTTTTAGTCCAGAGGTAGTTCAGCTGGAAGAGAACCTATCTTATGAGGAACAACCGGTCGAGATTCTTGACCACAGGGAGAAAGTGTTACGGAATAAGGTGATTAATCAGGTAAAGGTTTTGTGGAAAAACCACATGATGGAAGAGTCAACATGGGAATCTGAAAATGAAATGAGGGATAAGTACCCCAATTTATTTGATAAGTAAATAAATTACGGGGATGCAATTTTCTAAAGGGGGGAAGGATGTAACATCCCAAGTAAGTAATGAATAATAGATATTTTTATCTATGTCTATTAATGAATTAGATAGTGTTTTAGAGTCTTAAAATGAAAATAAATCCAATCTTAAGCATGGAATACACTAACATTTTTAAAAGATTGTTTTACTGCCTTTTGATGGAAAACCATTTTTAAATCTATCTTTTGAAAATTTTATAAGCTATGGTTGTCAAAATAAACTTATTCTATATGATTGGGACATCAAAATTTACTTTGTGTGAATTTTTGGTACTTTTCTGACAATGTTCATTTTTTAATGAATAGTGAAAAATACTGCATTTTACATCAAAACTTATTTTTAATCTCATTTATTTATATGATTAGACTATCTTTTGAATTAGTTTTAAAGTTAAATTAGAATATATTTTTACCATTTAATCCAATAGTGGTCATTGGAATTAATTTCACTTTGAAATTGGACTTAAACTGGTGTCAATCTTTTGATACTTATTGTTTCATAAAAACACTCTATTTGTCATGACAGCGGGAATTAATTATTAAATAAAATAATGTAACTTATATGATTTGAATTTTGTAAAATAGAAATAATTTTTGAATTCAGAATATCAAATATAGCTTAGGGTGAAGCTTTGTTATTTTTCTGAAAAAATTCAATTTTTGATGAATAGTGAAACCACTAAGTGGTAGTTAAAGAAACTGATTTTTCATTTAAATGAAACTTTGCCACTTCTGTGACTTGATTTTCAAAAATCCGACATACATGGTTGTCATTAAGAAGTAAAATGTGGTTCAATGGAATTAAAATAATTTTTTTGGTGAATAGTAACTTTTATGTTTTTAATCGCGATTAGTGGTAATTAGTGTAGTTGAAGGTAAAAATAATGTTTTAATAATATGAAATGACCTAGACACATGCCCTAACCTTATTGGATGTGTAATGTCCGACCATGAAAATCCATGGGTCAACTTTAGGACCCCATGGAGCCACTTTGGTAGGAAAATGACATTAATATCTTTTTATTTAATGTTAAAGTAAAAATGACACAAACATGAGTTATTTTACTAAAATAATTTTTAAATGGGGTTATAAAAGTCAGATTTTTGATTATAAATAGTCATTGGAAAGATAAAAAGCTTTCCTATATAATAATATTTTTATTTATAATTTTTAAACTTTAAATAAATTGAATTATTTATGACATCATGATGATGCAACGATTACCTCATTAATAATGGATTTAAATAAAATGACATGATAATGTAAAATATATGACCTAAACATGTCCAAAACCTTTGGATGGGTGGATTTAGAACCCTTAACACCTTACCCTCGAATTATATCAATGTGGGACCTTTTGAATCTGAAACTCATTTTAAAATAAAGTAACATTTCTTTACTTTCCAAGAGTGCCCCTCCTCTCCTCTTATAAAAGGCCCCCACCTCTACCTCCTTACCCACACTTCCAAAGCCTTTGGCTCGGCCATCCCCTGCCCATTTTGTCTCTCCACATCCCTATCTTACTCCTTGAAGCCTCACATTGGGCAGAAGTCTTCCCAAGGAAGCCTCTGAGCTCAAACCAAAGGGAGTTACCCGATTTTTAGGTAATGTCTTCATTTGAGTCCTTTTTTTATTTTGCTTCTCCAACCCCCTAAACTCTTTTTATTCTTTTCTTTCGTAACAACACCATTATCTTACATATACTATGATGTTGTTATAAGAAGGATTCTAGATACACTTACAAAAAACCACATCTAATGGTTAAAGAACATACTGTTTCCGTGGATGGCGAATTTCTGCCTCCCGAAAGGATGATTGTTCAAAATTCTTTTAACACCTTCAAAGGTGGCCATTAAAATGCAACTATATTTATATATGATATATAATATGTTTATGTTTTCCTTAAGCTTCTGTATTTTTCATTTTGGGCATACCTTTATGGTTCCCATTATGGGTAAACACAATATCTTCATTTAAGGAAGTGCGGACTACCGCCACCTCAAAGTGATTTGATTTGTTAATACCATATGTGGGACGTATAAAGGATGGAGTTATGAAATTATATATGATATTACACTGGAATTATAATATACCTTTATATAATTATGATTCTATTTCATAAAATACTAAATAGAAATGGAAGCAGTGTTCATGCGTACGTACGGCTTACTGTCTCCATGAACGGTGCATTTCATTTCTTACCTCTAAATGTTATATAATATTATAAATTCATGCATGTACTGGATATATATGATATATATGATCTCTACATCATGAATACCATTCGGGATATAATGCATACATGAACAAATTGTAATTATAAAGGGTTTATTTTTGACTCAAGTACCATTGATCGTTAAAACGACCGTTATTAACTTAAATAATTACATAGTGTTCATGACATGGAAATAAGTGATATAAAAGGGATAGTGATCCTGAAAAAGGTTCTTAAACAAGTAGAAATTAACTCAATTTTTTTATTCAGGAGATTAAAGAACGACCGAGTCAAGTCGGACCCGAGGTATGGGACTTCGTCTCAATCTCCTTTCATTGAGGCATATTTTGTTTTATACACAACCTTCTTTTGTACGGTGTATAAACCCCTTTGAATATTACGTTTATTCAAAAAGAATCTTTTTTATATGAAGCGTTTAATAAACAAAAAAAGGGAATGTTTTTGTCATACATATGCGGCGACAATGACTTCTCTGCCACCATGACCATTATTTGAGTTTCAGTTTCCTCTACAAGCCATACCTTTTTTTTAAAATAAAAATACATACCATGTTTTACTTTTCTTTTATTTTGGTATTGAAAATGCTTTTCATAATGTTTATATTATATCAATGTGTTTTATTGATATCTTGTGATTGAAATGTGGAAATGTTATGTTTCCTTTATGCATGTTTTATGTGATACAATTATGTTATGGTTCTTGGGAATTATTATGAAGACGGGTGGTTCCGTGATAAAATAAGGGCAGGTGAGCCCGATATAGCTCTCCAATGCATTGGGTAACGCGAAGGAGTGAAACGTTAAGGTTTCTCTGAAGAGATTTAGGGAATATACTGTGATGGGTATTCCAAACATAACCAAGAGGGTTACTCCCTACGTAAGAATGTTATGAATGCCTCAAGTTACCTTTACGTCTTATGATTTCTATGATTTATTCATGATTTGATGGGGTATGTTAAAGTGCCTATGTTTTATGGGTAAAGTATGACTTCATTCTTAGGTATAAATGAACTCATGTTTCCTTTCCATATTTTTTAATAACCCTTACTGAGCTTTTTATGCTCATCCCAAGTATTTTTGAAATGTTTTTCACAGGTCAAGGGAAAGGTACATGATATGATGATAGTGTCAAGGAAGTGTCAAGAAAGAATCCATGTTTTATTTTAAATATGTTTCCGTTGATGGGAAAAATGAATACTATCTTTATGTAACCAATTTGTTTTAAATTTGGAATGTAGTGAATGTTTTATGATCTAATTCTCTAAAACCCTAAACCTGAAAAGATCCTCAATGTGTAATCTTGTAATAACTCAAGATTGAGTAATGTTTAAGGCTGGGGCCTTAAATACATTGAACACTACTAAAAATTTATTTATAATTGAAATGAAATCATAATTTAGTTTAATCTATAAGACCAATTTTCTCCAGAAGACATTTTTATCTACTAGTCTCAAAATAATCACCCTGAAAAAATATATCATTTTATTGATATAAAACATTAATACCAATTGTTGACTTGAATCAAAATATAATATTACTCATTATAAATGGGATATTAATTTTATAATTTTTTTTTTGATTTTCTCTCACAGCTCCTTGGTATCATAAAAACAGTTAGATTAGTGTTGTTTCTTATAAACCAATTAATCTTTTCATAATATCCAAATATTATTTTGAATGATATTAAATTTTACATCATGTTCTTAACTGTATAATCTTTATTTTACACAAATATCAAACTTATAGATATAGATTTTAGGAATTTTTTTAGCATAATATCACTTATGGAATATAACACTATATGTTAATTTAAAGAGTTTTTATTATTCTTGTCTCAAGTATCTCTATTAAACTTATGCACACATGACCATTAATAACACACACACCCCCATAGAATATATATTATCAATCTAATATTCTTATAGATATTGAAAGAATTTAAAACACAGGGAGAGGGGTACCTCTAGAATCCTCAAGAAGAGAATTATGGTCAATCCTTATGGACCAACCCATTAATGTTTTCTTAAAAAACACTGCACTGTTTTTATTCATGTTTCAAATTATAATCCAAATTAAATGTATTATTTCATATAACCATAAACTCATTACCCACATGATCATTGTTATTTTTATATGTCAGTTTTATAGGCCCAACCTTTTTCACATTTTGTGGTTTCAACTCATTGGAAAAAATTTAATTATTTTCCACTCCACCTATATGCCATTATTCATAATGTTTTCTTTATAAAGGAATATTTTCAAAGATAATATAATCTTGCTTCTTCCTCCAATGAACGGATCTTCTCATTGCCTTATATTCCTTACTTGTGGTATGACACATATATTTTTGGAGGCATTCATTGTTCTTTTTTTTATCAGTTATCCTTGTCAAATCAACTTGTTGTGTTGACAGTGAGTCATTAACTAAACATATAATATTTTCTCATACAAATGAAGAAATTCCTCCCCTTTTCATCCAAGTTCATTCAAATTGTTTCAAACCAAGTAGATGTGATAGTAACAATGAATGTTCTTGGTATGCCTTTTGTTGAGCACCTTGTGTTTCCTCTGTTGTTGTAAACTCATTTTCAACTTAAGAGGATGTCTTCTAGTATATTCTTTCTCAGTATACACCAATGGAGTTAGGGATATCATTTCATGTACCTTTTCCTTAATCGATTTCTCCTAAATGAAATATCTTTATAAATTCTCATGATTAGATCATATAAAACATCTTATGTTAAATGTATACCTCATGTCATTATTTATTTTCTTAGATATTGATAAATATAGAGTCCTTATTTTGACATTGATCACTTAGGATACTGGATGCACACCCACGATGTGTCCCTATTTTCTAAAATAATATAATTTGATGGTACATTATTCTGAGAGACATTCCATTCATACTTTTCAAGAACCTTATGTATATTCATAGACATTGAAATATTTTTTTCTTCACAACACGAAATATATTCCTTGATTCAAAAATAATGTGAAATATAATCTTGAATCCCACAAAAATATCACATGGTTTCATTAATTTTCATATAAGTATTTTTAGGTCTTTTTCAAAAAACTAGAGGATTTTTCATATATTTGAAATTATTCGTGACTCTTTTTTTATCATGCATTAGAGAGGGATCATTATTTCTAGTACTCAATTTTCGAAAAATTTCATTCCCTTTTGGATGAGATAATAATTTCATATTTTTTCCATAAAAAAGAATATTTTCATTTCATTTCATTATTTCCTTTCGAAGGATAATCACATAATAAAGTAGAATTATCCATAAATTTGGGTTTTCCATTAGAATTATATTTCCCCACTTATTTTATTATTGATTCTTACACTTCTCCTAATTGTGAAATCTTATTCTCCCTATATTCAATTTGAGGATTAATTTCCCTCATGAGAACCTTCCCAAAATTTATCTCATCTTCTTATGTTTGAGAGAGATTATGAACCATGTCATTTTTGTTTTTTATTTTAAAATTAATATAATAAACATAAAATTTAAAGCACTTATTCTATTGTTTTAGGATTTTATTCTCATTTACCCATTCTGATAGGTGTGTCACAAGATTATCATTTTTAGCATCCAGATTATGAATTTATTCTATCTTTATAACATTTCATTTTTCATCAAATTTTATATTTTGAAATTCTTCTAATTGGGAATCATTATTCACCATTATATCTTTTTGAACTTTAATAAGAATTTAATTTAATACTTTTGGCTTGTTGACATCAATTTCCTATACTTATATACATATATCTTTATAATTATATTGTCATTAAAATTTCTTATCTAATTCCTTTGTTACATGGAAAAAATCATATCTTTGCCTTATTAGAATTTACTCATCCTATATGGTTCTAAAATCCAATAAAATATCAGTTTATTCAGTGTCTGATTCATCCAATCCTTTATTGAGTATGTTTTTGGTTTCCTTCAATTAAATCACACTCTTTTCCTACACACTTCCTCAATAAGGAATTATACTATACATCCACTTTTTCATTTATGTTTTCCCCTTTTACATGACTTGAAAAATAAAATATGTCTAAACATCGATTTTAAAAATCAAGTAATGTAGTAAAAGAAAACAAATCCATCAAAAGAAAACAATTCTCTAATGTTAATATTTAGGCACAAAGGGGTCTTAGATACCCTGATAGGGGAGTAAATTAGGGTATGATAATTCTTTACAAAATTATACCTTACTAAATGGATGTAGACCACTTTATTATATGTTTAAAATCATTTTATATTCATTATTTATGTTGATTTTATACTTTCCAACTTTATTAGATGGCGATTCATAGAATGTAAATAATGAACAAAATAACCAAGACACACCAATTTTTACTTGGTTCACCTTCATTGGGCTACATCCAAGGAGCATATAATTATAATGTAATGATATACCAAACCCAATAAATCTCACTACCAAGACATGTTTTTGTTTAGACTCGTAGTACCTCCTGGTTCTATACCATTTTTAAATTTAAATATCACTAATGTCTGAACTGAAGTGTGATCACTGCTCCTTTAGATGAATCTTATTTTGATTAATATACTAAATTTATTGTATGCCTTATTTGATGCATCATTAGGATCCAATTTAATTCACTTGATGCATTAAAATTTATAACATACTTACTAGGAAATCTCATCATGTTTTCATAAGATTTTAATTTTCAAAAAAAATATAACCATCACAAAACTTCACAATTGTTCACAAAAATTATCCTTTCGCAAAACTCAAAAATTTCAAAGAGATTAATACCTTCAAAGTGCTCACACCAATATTTATAAATACAAATTTGGTAAAGATAAATACATTAAAAATGATCACAACATTCATGAAGCTTACATAACCTCCTTGAAGATTCCATTCACTGTGAAATAGATTATCATATGAAAACCTTCATGTAATAAAAATCCTTCAGGACCAAATTACTAAATTCAGAGCCTTTTTATTTTTGTTAAGAATGTATCTACTCATATTTATGGGTTAGCCACATATATATATATATTTACTCCCATGCATGATGTTTGAGACCTATTCAGTGCCTTTTTATAAATGTCATCATTTTTGTTTATGAAACTAACCACATAATCTAAACATTCAGTGAAATTTTTCATTTCTAAAGCTTCTCATAATTTCATACCTTACTATATTTCCTTCATGATCAGCCATATTTTACCCAATTCATCAAAAATCGAATCTTTCAAATTAAAAAAACACACAATTAACCCCAAAATAGTACAAATTTACCATGAGGGATTTTTCCTAGCAATTATACTAGTATTTTTTTTCGAATTAAGGTAAATTTATAAGGAATATTAAAAGAATTGTTTTATGAAATATAGTATGTTTTATAATATATCAGACACATACAAATAGTATACAAATATATTAAAAATATTTAATGAATCAGTTATGAAAAATACTAAAAATATAATAAAAAAGTAATTGAAAACATATAAATTAGGATTTATTAAATAGTAAATGTGAAAATTAATTTTCATGTCAACATAGAGCCTACGCTGTACTATAATAGTCAAATTTGGCATCCTAAAATTAATATTTGAGATTAAATAAGGCATTTTTAGACATAGATACTATATATTTTGTATTATGAATGATCTGATGCTTGGATATCAATTTTAGAGTCATATAACAGGTGTATTATCCTGATTCTTGGGAAATGCATGTGAAAGGCTGGAAATGTAAAAATAACACATTAAATATTTTTTTGTAAAAATAAATGTGAATTAAAATACGTATTTAATGAATATAAATGATAATTTTGAGAATAACGAACTTATTTCCATGATGGTAATTTATTTCAACCTTTTAGGAATTAAATAAATACCTTAAATGCTTGCAGAAAATCGACCCATCATTTTTTTTAATTAATAGAAAAATAAAATAAATGATTTTAAAAATACTAAAACTAATATAATTGAAAAAACTAATGTTCCTTACACATTTTTAGATCTATTTCAATTTCGTGTCGTTTTAAATGATTGGATTCAAATTCCACCTTAGTCTTGATGTATTTAATGTAAAATTAAATGAATAGTATCAAATTGACATTACCAATATTTTATCAAAATAATGTTTTATTAAATTATTTAGAATTTCTAATGGAATAATGTTGAACACATCATCCATGGTCTATTCATTTGCCACTATTTTTATAATATCATTATTAACACTTTCTAATAAAAATAGTTGTTATCATCGTTAAGGTCAAAAATAATTTACCAAGAGGTTAATAAGAATGATAAGGATAAATATGATATCAAAACATATCTAAATATCATTGGATGATGTTATTTAAACCTAATACAATTTTATATTAATGTTCCTGACTATTTGGAATAGTTTTTCTCTATAATAGTCCTATAATATATTACATTCATTATGCAATTCCAAAAGTGACCATCCCTTCAATTATAAAAGGGTACCTCCTCCCTCGCTTCATTATAACACATTGAGCCTTTTTTATCAAGTAAAACCATAATAAGACCTTATAAACTTCCTTAACCACATTGTTCTATTTCTTTTCATCCCAAAATACCAAACCTAGGTTCCTTAGGAAAGGATCTAAATCTGGAATATCGAAGAAGAAGTAATCGTCTTACCCAACCTCTTTTAATTTATTTTTGATTATAAATTCCCTAGACCTAGGGTAATTATCATAAAATGGTAACATATTTATCGTAAAAATACATAAATGTTATCATTATAATGAAACCACAATCTTTCTCATCAATTGGGATGTGAAAGTATCGCTTGTGCATATACACAACATACTGTCTCCATGTACTGATAGAATTCATTTTTCATTGCCATATTTTATATAATGGAATTACAATAGGATTAATGGTTATACATGATATATATAACCTAATTTTACTCCTATAAGGATAATTTCATATCTACCACCAAAACTTAATACTCATTTGGAAATGATAACGTCTCTCATGCGTAGATATGGAATACCACATCCACATGGTGATGTGATTTATTTTCATTTCTATTATACTAGGATGGTAATAAGGATGAATTTGATGAGTAAAAATGATTTATATGATATAATAATGATTTCATACTGATTAATTATTATTTACCTTTCTTTTGTTTTATCCTTTAAAAAGTTAAAACAACATTCATGCGTACGTAGGTCCTATCATCTCAATGAACGATGTAAATCATTTTATATGTCTATATTTTATGTATTAATATAAATGAATTTATGATGAATATCAATGATATTTGTACAATTATTTAAAATATAGTGATTATATGGCCATAATCAATGTAAAAGTACTGAAACTATCAAACCAAAACTTTAATGAAAAACAATGTAGTTATTATCTGAAATAGTGATTTTAACAAAACATTGTTAATAAATTGATGATAATATATTATAAATAATTCATATATAGTATAATATACTAAAAATTGGTTCTATAATAGATTTATAATAAATATATTTACTATAGTGGATTTTTGAATGTGTACGAAAGAATTTTAACTTGAGGTGAGTGTTTATTTCATAATCTTATCACTATTCTCGATTCATTATGATTAATTTCCTTTTAGGGGACTAGTTTTCTTAAATATAAATATTTTCATTATTTTTTTAAAAACTATTAATCTATAATTATTTATTAATGAAAATTTTACTCTTTCCAAAAATTTTATAAAATGGTTTGAATGGAATCTTGTTATCATTTTCAAAATGAGGTACATTTTAACCTTTTTACAATAGTGTAAAAGGGGTGTTTTTAACTTATAAGAAATGAATGGATTTTCCTGTGGTCATGAATAATATTTTATATGAAACTTAATTTAAAATTTTATAGGTTTATTTTAAAATAAAATGGATTCTTTAATGTGTGTGAATTATTTAGATTTATAAATAATAATTTTCAGTGAAAAACATGGTATTTTCATCAATGATTATTCAAGAAATTGGTTTAAAAAATTTTCATCTATATAAATATCATTTTTTGAATATTATGTTAAGGATTTAGTATAATTATACTATTGATAATATTAATTTGTATGGTTTATGATCAGTTTGATTCTGAAATTTATTGATATTCTACATGGTTAGTTTTTCTAATATGAATAGTATTTGATTTTTGTATGACTTGTTGATTACATTGTATAGTTTATTCATATAAGGAATTAGTTGTAATCATTAAGTGATGGGTGGTTCTCACTATATCCCCTCAATTTATTATTAGGTTTCATGAGAAAAACTTGTTTGGGTTTTGACTAAGGCCTTAACAATTTATATTAGATGTCATGGCATGAGGCCTTTACAGTATGTTTCTAATGTATGGAATTTTGATTTTTTTCAATATGTGATTAGTTATTGATTTACATGGGACTATTTTATTATCTATGTAATATATGGATAAGTTTTACTCTAATGATAATATTTATATGGTTTTATTTTTTTACATATTTATTCTTTCCAGATTATTCATTCCTTGTTTTTTTCATTTAATCCATACACTTAATAAGCATCTGAGCTCACAAAAATCTTCTATTTATTTTCCCCAAGATTCAAATTAATCTATTCTGATATATATTTACTGATATTTTAGAGGGAATAATGTATTTATAAAAAAATACTATATTGTCTTATTTTTTCTAATGTAATTTAAAATTACAATATATACCTAGTTTACCAAGACTAATAAACTATTCAATACATTAAGATATGATTTCTTTTTTTAGGGAAATGTAATAATCTAAATAAAAAAAATTGGGATACTACAGTTTGGTTCTTTATAGTTGGTATCAATAAAAATTAGTATAAATCTTGGGAACTAGGTTTTGGAGAACATAAATTAGAAAACTTAACCCTATGATGATCTTTGAAAATAATCCTAATGAAAACAAAATTATTATTATGAGATTTGATATACATAAATTTGAAATTAGTTTAGAATATATGTATTATGATTAATAATTTCAGGATATAATATAGTATATTTCATTATTTATAGTAGTTCTTAGCGAAAATAATAGAAATTGTACCAATGAATGTAGTCCATGTATGGATTTCCCTTGTAGACATGATATTGAAGCTGGGGTTGGAACCGCATCTAGAACTAAAAAATCATAACTATCTTAAATATGATGATCTAAGTTATGAGAAATAACCTTTCCCATATGGAGTAGGTTTATAATTCATAAGATAGTATAACAATGTAAGACTACTTCATGAATCAGAAACCTCCATAGTTTAATGGGACTACAAATCCATTTTGCACTGAGTAAAGTATATGTTCCTTAGAAAATATATTTTTTGGTTTGGGAATTAATAAAATATAGAAGGTTGTTATGGTAGTTTACCATCACTCAAGGGATGCAAATAAATGGAGGTCATTGATTCAAAACACTAAGGATGGGGATAAAATATTGATATTTGAATAAAAGGAATTTAAAGAACTTTTCATAGAATAATATTTCCCCCACCAATAAATAGATTATATGGAGAGACAATACCAAAATATAAGCTAAAAAATATGATAATGATTCTAAGGATGAATCTAACCAAACAATGTTATCAATGTATACCTCAAAATATATATGTAATAAAAATATCAATATTGATAATTTATTTTATGGAAAAAACCAATCCATTTAAGGGAACTAGTCCCAATAAAATTCAAATCATATAAGGATATAGTATCATGGGATATAAAGATAGATAATTATTTCTCCTACACATTTGGCCTCAATGTAAATAAAAACTGATGGTTAAGAAAAAATTTGATTAAGTGAATAAGGGAAAGAATTATTCTACCACATATGATAATTTTTGACAGAAACACCCTCGTACTAGATTTAAAGGAAAGTGATTTTTATAGAAGTGTGGGGAGGAACTACACTAGGCTTGGGATTGTAATGAAAATACGGAATATTAAAATGATCAATGATTAAATTGTAAAGAAATGGGGAACTATATAAACTAAATGACCACGTTTCAAGAGAATATAACTCAGAATAATAAAATAGATCAAGGTTAATATTATACTATTATAATATTTGAAGTGGAATAATTAAATTTCATGTGTATTTGGATACAAGAATTATGTTTTTGTAGTATTTTATCAAATATATTCTAGTTTTAAGAATCATAAAACATGTAATGATTTTAAAGTAGTATATTTTTATAAGGAATTTAAATCATATGTTTAATGGTATAAATAAATAAATAAAATCAATTTTTGGTAAGTTGATAAAAAATAGAATACCTGAAAAAGTATTAAATACCCCTTAATATGTTTCTAATATTGATTTTATTCAGGATATAGAGAATATTGACACTGTGTAATTAAATGGAAAAGTATTGGTACCCTTTAAAATGGTTAGTTATTTGATGAAAAATTTATAGAGTTTTAAAAAATTTAGTATTTATTGGATATATTTGATACTTTGATTGTTAATTGAGAAAAAATTAAAATAAATTTACTACTGAGAATCATTATTATTTTCATTATGGTTTTATGATGAATCGGTTTATTTCCATGTTCAAGGAGAATATGTGATCAAATTAATTACTTGTGACATTAAGAGACACTTTATGGGGGAATAGTGATAAATTTATTTTTTAAATTTAGTAACATTATTCCTCAATTTTTTATATTTTAATTTGCTGAGACAAATTTTTGAGTATACATAAGGATTTTTATTGATAGTTCAGAATAATTTGATATCTAAATTATATAGTTTTAGATTAAAGTATGATTTATCATAATATATACCTTCAATTTTGGTTTTTGTAAATATTTAGAGGCTTAAGTAATGACTTAGGGATCTTAGGATTCTCTAAATGTGTTTTAGGGATGACAAAAATACAACATGAATATTTATTTCCTAGAGTAAGAAAAGAATTGGAAATAGATCGAAGCACAACCATATGATGAGATAATTCTTAAGATGTGGAATGAAATCATGTAAGTGTATTTTCTCTAGTCCATTGTTTGGATATTAAAAGAATCCCTTGACATTAAGAAAAAGAAATTGAAATATAATTGTTATCAGTTTTCTTATCTTACCAAGAAAACAATAGACAGTTAAACCACCACTTATTTATGGTTTTCTAATGTTTAAATGTCTCATGATTATATTTCATATCATCCTATATTTGTTCTTTGGAATTAAATTTCTCTTCCATATCTATATTTTCACTTCCCAAAAATTCTCTCTCATTTAGAAACCTAGTTTTGTGATAACAATCCAATTTCTTTTTATATATTATTAAATGGATGTTTTATTAACCCCGTTTGTGATGAGGGTTTTATAAAAAGGTATTTTTTATTTTAAAACAAATGATAATAAAAAACAATTTAAAATTTATGGGGAATTGTTTATTTATCATTGGAGAAAATGTAACAATATGAGATTCTAAAAGAACCCAATTTTTAAAAGTGTACATGACACGAAACACCAAACCTGAATGAATCATGATATTTTATTATTTAAACATGAACATCAAGACCTACCAGTTGAATTGGAGAGTGTGAATAGAATTAATTGAATTATTAGATATATATATATATATAGTACCTACTGAATTAAAATTTATTGATTAATTCTTATGAAATAATTACTCAATTTTCCGAAAAGTTATTTTATGCTTTATAAATAAATGTTGTTCATAAAACATTATATTTTGAAAATATTATAATTAATTTCTATAAATATTATAAAATATATTTAAGAAAATAATATCATCTTTAAAACAACTATAATATTTATCTTAGGTTTAAATTTTGGATTTTTCTAATAATATTTATTTTCAAATAAATAGTGAAAAATATTGAATATTATTTAAAACTGTATTTTTATTTCAAATTTTTTAAAAAGTTATAATTTTATTTAAAATTTTCTCAAAGAAAATTTTGTTATATTATATTGTTATTAATTCAATTAACGTTATTAGAGTAATTTTTATGGTGGAATATGGTGTAAAATCATTTTTACACTTAAAATTGCATTTTTCAAAAATAAGTTTTCATTTAATATTATGAATTTATATTAAATGTAATATATATATATTGTATTGTAATTTAATTTTGTTAAATTAAATTTTTTTTATTTATATATTCATATTTATCTTAGGATTATTTTTTTGACATTTTTCTAAGGAAGTTAGTGATTTTAGTGAATAGTAAAAAGTATTTTTTTTATGAAATATAGTATCATTTATGATATCACCAAGAAAAGAACATAATACAATAATTTATGAATATAGAATAAATAAAATAAGATAAAATAATACAAATTTAATAAAAAATAAATCAAAACCTCAAAATTACAATTTATTCCATAATAAATTTGAAAATTATTTTCAGTATCGTTGTAGAGACAACGTTACGCTGGAAAAGTAAAATTTCACATCCTATTGAAAATATTTCAGAAAAAATAAGTCTTTTATCAACTTGGTTATTAAATATTTTGTATAATTGATTATTTTTATTGTTATACATGAGTTTTTGAGTTATATAAAATGAGGCTTATTGAAATGCTTCTGTAATGCCTGTACCAGGCTGGAAAAGTCAAAATGACATATCAAAAAAGTATTTATGACATAGACGTTAATTAAAATACACATTTAATATATATAAAGATATATTTTTATAATTATAAATTTATTTTAATTATTTTATTTTATTTATAATTTTTAGGTATTAAATAAATACCTTAAAGGCATTCACCACACAAACACAACGTTTATTTAATTAATAAAAAAAATAAAGTAAAAGATTCTAAAAATAATAAAAATTATATAATATGAAATAATTCATGTTCCCCATGATTTTTATAAATCTATATGTCATCTTTGGGATGTTTTAAAGGATTATATTTGAATACCACCTTTTTTGAAGTATTTAAATTCAAATTAAATGAATAGTCAACATTGACATTAGTAATATTTTATCAAAATAATATACTATTATACAATTTTTAATTCATAAAAATATCATCCTCATCTATGTGAATGAATTAAGGTTTATCACAAAATCCATAGTCTATTTATGAGTAAATTTTGCATTTATAGTCACGTTAGTAACCATTTATGATTTAAATAGCGATTACCATGGTTAAGGTCAAAAAAATTAACAAAGGGGATAATAGAAAAGATAAGTATTAAAATGATATAAAAACTTGTCTAAGGATAATGATGTAGTAATTGTGGTGAAAAAACTCAAATGATTATAGAAATCTATCAAATTTTCAATTGGAAAATAATAAATTGAGGGAAACATAGGGTATTCATGGAAAGTGGGATGATGTTGAGGATGAATCCCCCAAAAAACAATCATATAGTTAGGCTTTGGTAAAATGAAAAAATGTTGTTATGGATGATGATGGTTTTCAATCTGTTCCTTCTAGGAATTATAGATATATAGAGGAGTATTCTTATTTGAAGCCAACTATGGTTACCAAATCTCATGGCCCCTTTCCTGATTATGACTCATATAGTGATTGTAATGATTCTTATGATTTTGATATTTTATATTAATTGGTTTCATTTATAATGAGGGAATTAATGCTTGTATGACCTCGTCCATTTCCTTTCCTTTTTTCCTTTTTATTTTTCAATAAAAGGGCTATGGCAAACTTTTTCTATAATAAAAAAATGTAGACTATCACCTCCCTGAAGTGATCTGATTTGTTTTTTTTTCTATTTTACCTGGTTCGTAATACAGATGAATTTTATTAATATAAATTATTTATAAGATATACTGTTGATTTATATAAGGTTAATTACTATTTACCATTCTTTTATTCTGTTGTCCAAAAAGTAACAATTGTCTTCATGAATAAGTATGGTCTACCGTCTCCCTGAACGGTGTAATTAATTTTTTATCTATAACTTGTATGGATAACTATAAATAAATATATAATATATATATATATATATGATATTTATATCATTACTAATATTAAATATTTTATTTAACCATAATAAATATCTGAGGACCGAAACTATCAAACCAAAAAATACAATAAAAACGAAGTAGTTATTACAAGAAATAGTTATTTTAATAATGAAATTTTAATAAGCAGGAGATAATAGATTATATTCAAGTAATATATGGTATTATATACATTAATAAAGTTATATAATAGATTTATAATAAATCTTTATTTATTATACATTATGTTTGAATGCATATGAAGGAAGTCCATCTTGAGGTAAAGGTTTATTTCACAATCTCAACATTATATGAGATTGTTCATGTTTAAGCTCCCATATGGGGAATATTTTTCATCTATATCCATATTTTGCAAAAAAATGAAATCAGTTTTCCTATTACATTAAAATTGGTTTTTAATTTAATTTTTACCAATGTTTTAGTTTTTCAAAAATTTGTTTTAAAGGAATCTTCTTAGCATTTTTTGAATGAGGTTTATTTTATGATTTTTACAACAGTGTGAAATATTTTTTTAACTTGTATGGTTGGTATTTTCTTTCCCACTATCCAAAATAATATTTTATGTATATCTTCTTATAGAATTTTAATCATTACTTTTATAGAAAATGGTTAATTTAATATTTTCAATGTTTTTAGATTTTGAAAAATGATTTTCAAAGTAAAAAGGATATTTTCCTCAAGAAACATTTCTATTATATGTTTAATGTATTTCAATCTATGTAAACAACTACTGTTGAATCTTATTTTGAGATGTTAAACAAATTATACCATTCATCGTATTTTTTATATGGTTTATGGTCATATTTACTATGGAAAATATTAATCTTTTGTACTATTAGTTCTTCCAATATGGAAAATTATAGATTTTATTAAGGAATGTTGATTTTGTTATATTTTTTATTCATATGAGGAAATAATTATATATTGATAGTGATTTGTAAGTCCCACTATATACCCTTTATGCATTTGTAGGTCTCATGTGAAAAACTAGTTTGGTTATAGGCAGAGGCCTTATCCATTTATGAATGATTTCTTATCCTGAGGCATCAACATTATATTTAGGATGCCTAAAACTATGAATTTACTCATTATGAGACTATTTATTGAATTCTATTTGATTATTTGATAGGTTATCATATCCATGGATATGTTTCTAAATCATCTCAATATTTATTTGGAATTATATTATAATCATTTATTAATTCCATATTTATCCTTCCTTATGAATTTTTTTTTTGTATGAAAACCCTTAATGAACATATGACCTCACCCGTTTATCATGATTCATTTCCTAAATATGACATGAATTTTTCTTCGATTGATATTTATGAAAATGGAATAGGTAATAATGGAGTTCTCAATGAAAATACCATATTGTGTTATGTTTTCAAATGTAATGTTAAATTTAAGTATGTATCTAATTTACAATGATTACTAAAATATTCAGACCTTTGGGATATGATTTATTGTATCTAGTTCCAATGTAATAAGGTAACCACTAGCACAGAGATACTAGATTTTAGGTTGTTATAGTTGTAATAAATCTTAACTCTATATCTTGAACCTGTTGATTACATCACTTGAACTTTAGAGAATACTTCAGATCATTTTATGTTATAATAGAATTTGATAATACAAGATATCTTTCCACTTCTTTAATGTATATTTTGGTTACAATATCTATAGAGAAATATTCTCTGATTGCAATGATATGTGTATACTTTGTAATGAGATATACTATAACTCCAATATCATTATTCGATTTAGAATTTTTGGCTAGTTCAATGACAAAACCCACGAGGTTATTTTCAAGTTCACAATATAGTGTTGGTAGTAGTTTTGACTTCACATTAGAATTTTTTATCTTATCCTTAACTTGCTAACATACTAAGAATTATGAGAAAAACTCTACAATATCTCTCTTCATGACATCCCACCAAAAATTCTCTTTCAGATCTCTATATATTATAGTACATCCATGATGAATATAGAATGGAGAAATACAAAATTCCTAAAACATATCCATAAAATGTGTTGTAGATTGAATTGATACATGTTTACCAGCCCTTACTATTCTATTAGAATCAAGTTTAATTATGAGAACATTTCCCACCTCCTTTTGTAGCTCTACATCTTTCTTCACTGACTCTTTAATCTTCACTTGGATATTTTGTTAAAAACTCATTTGTGAAAGATAATACTTATCCCCTTCTCTAAATATTTATAGAACCATACTTTTCTAATCTATACATACTGGATAATTTTTAATCCTCACTATATTTGTGCTTCCATGATCCTTTCAACTCAAAGCATCGGTCGCCTTGTTCGATTTCCCATGGCAGTATTGTATGGAGAAGTCCTAATATTTAATCATATCGAACCATATTCTCTCTAAAATATTCAACTACTTAAGTGAGAGTAAAGACTTTAAAATTTATAACCGCTATATATATCACACTATTATCTATAAAGATAATACCTCAAGTTCATTAATGAAAAAAGTACTACAGATAAATCCCAATATTGAGTTAGGTAATTTTCTCAGGAACCATTAATTTTCCCAAGGAATGATATATAACCATATAATTCTAAATGTAGACACATTACAGTCCCTTAATTTATGAATAACTATATATTACATACCTTTTTCCATTGTAGGTTAATGTAAGAATAAGTGACATGACAAATATTTTATTAAATTATTAATAAATATCTTCACATTCCTCAATCCAAAAGAACATGGATCCTTCACAAGATAAATTTGTGAGTGTTTTATATATTCATGAATAAATTATCCAAAAATAATTGATAATATGCTTCCAAATAAAAAAACATTGTATCTCAGTCACAATGGTTTTTTTCCGAACAATTCTCAATAGCCTTTAACATTGATGGATCAAAAAATATACCATCAGTTTAGATAATATGACAGGGAAATGAAACATTTTTATATCCAAAATTAACACTTTTTATATTTTATTTACAATTTATATTTCTTTAGAATCTTAGGAAAATTATCAATTGATCTTTATGCTCTCTTTTACTCTATGAATAGATAAGAATATCATCTATAAAGACTGAAACAAACTAATCAAGGTAATCTCTAATAAAACTATTCATTAAATCTATGAAGATACTAGGGGAATTAGTTATAAAATAATGGAATCACTATATATTCATACTGACCATACCTTGTATGGAATACATTCTTTGATATATCCTCTATATTAACCCATAATTCATGATATCTAGAATGAAGGTCAATCATGGAAAATTATTGAGCTCCTTGTAGTTCATTAATCAAATTATCAATATGGGGTAGTGGATAATTGTTCTTGATTGTGATCTTATATAGTTCTTGTTAATTAATAAAAAGTCGCATTAATCCATATTTATTCTTAATTAAATGGACAGGTTAATCCCAAGTTGACACATTTATCCAAATGATTCCATGGTTAAGATTCACCTAGACATGTTTCTTTAATTATTTGAACTCAACTAGGTAAATTCTAAATGGGGTATTTGAAACAGGTGTACCACTAGTTATGAATTCTATTTTTAACTCCACATCATAATTCAATGGAAGACTAGGAAACTCTTATTAAAAGAAATCAACAAACTCCCTCATAATAGGTATTTCATCTATGTTCATAATCTTCCCAACTAACTGAGAAAAACACCCCTTTTAAATAGGAATCAAGACCCTTAAATTCATGTGATCTCAAGTGGAGGTCATATTTATTTTCACATTGATAGAAAAACTTTGGATGGTTCAGAATATTAAACGTGACTTACCTTACTCAATAATTATTGTGGTATATATATAGAATAATTAATTCTCTCCTAAGATAACATCAAATTCAACCTATGGTAAGGTAACAATATTTTAGGGGATCACATTCATATAAACGTCAACTTGAGAAGATTCATATACATGTGATGTCATCATTGTTCCATTATGGGATTTCACTTCTAATTTAACATAAAATAACTGGGGTGGGATTTTTATACACTTATAAAATTATTTAGATGTAAAATATTGGGTAGATCCATAGTAGAATAACATATTTGTAGTTCTAGATTGAATGATAAGTATACTTTTCAACATCTCGTTATCATACCCCTCATTAAAAATAGTGATTGCACGAGATTTTCTTTTATCTCTTGGAATATGTTATTTTTTATATTGATAAGAATCATTAACATTTGGATTTGAGAACTAGTTATCATAATTTTATTACTCCCTGAATTTGGAAAAATGGGTGTGTCTGGTGCATTTTGTAGAGATTTCTCTCTTTCTATATCATTATGCAACTTATTCCCATCACTTCGGCATTAAGATCATTGGTGAACATCATTTCCACACATAAAACATTCAGTTAATCCATTAAGATAACTTCATTCATGTTTACTCCTACAATTAATGCATCAATAAATGCCCATATTTTTTTCCCGTGGGTCTTTAGAGTTTCATTATAAATCCTTGTTTCTTTTCTCATCAAAACCTTGATATTGATGGGTAAAACCAATATCAATTTACACCTTGATAGCATAATGAATGATTTCTTCATGTCTACAAAATTAACTTATGGATAAATACCTTTTGGGAAGCATTATTAATCTACTAAATTATCAATTATCCTTACATTAAAGTTCAACGATAATACTAGAAGTGTACCTCACAAGTCTTGTAAAATTAACCTCATAGGTACCAACATATTCAACATCATTATACATTGTCTGAAGGAATTATTATTTTTTTATGAATAATATATTAAAATTTCTTATTGAAAAACCAAATCTTAAACTAAACCCACACCATAGAGTCAACTTCATATTTTTGGATCGTATTATTTATCAGAGTCCACAATTGATCCACTTATCCTTCTAAATGATATATGTAAAAAATGATTTTTTCTTGTTTGAAACACTATAGAATGGAAAATATACTTTCATTGATATTGATATGTTGATCAGAAACAGTTTCATTTCCATTTCCACTAAAAAAGGTGGATGTCTCTTCATGAAGGACTCAACAGATTTTTTTTCCTCTTTTCCTCATTTGGATGTTCAGCATGATTTGTGGATTGAGAAACTTATGTGAGCATAACAATAAGATTTTTCTTTCTTACTCCCATAATTTTTTTCTTAGGTCTATAATCATTGTGTTATCCCTCTTTCTCATAATTATCATTATTCATTTTGGTTCCAACCATTTAATAAAAACAAAAAGCATATTTCTTGAAACATTAATAATTTTGGAATACAACATAATCTTGAAAAATATCAATTATATGATGTCTAAATACAGACACCATATTTTCAATCTATGAAACCATAGGTTTTACCCAAGTTATTCATGATCATTGTGATTCATATACATCGATATGATTTTTAATGTATTTGTTAATATCCCAAAAATAATCCCCTAGATTTTTAATCCAGATGTTCTATAATTCATAGGGTCCTGCACCAGGTGACCATCATGTCAGTGCCCAATGCACTATTTTTTGAGTTTTTATGCCTAGGTACAACTTTACCAGATCAAAATATATTAGTTGTATCATGACATGGATGTAATTTTATGAAACCTACTCACTCTACCCTTCACCCAAATTCTTTTATATTTTCCTTTACATAGACTTTCCCTTATGGTTCTCACTAATGTTTTCTCATCCTAGTTTCCAATGTTTAACTAAACATTGATCTGATACCATATATAGTGAACAAAAAAATTTATACATATATATATATATCATATTAGTAGATCAATATTCATTACATGACATAATGGCTCTCCCTAGTATTGTATAGGTTTAATGCCTTTAGAAACATGGAAATGTAAAAACCTAGGTTATAGGTGAACTAAATTGTCTCCCATTTATTTCATCGTAAGTAGAACCATTCATAGATATATCATATATGAAACCTTTATTTGTACCATGGGGAAAGGAAATATAATAAAGGGTGAGTTCTAATTCTTATTAATAAAAACAATGGTGATATCAATGATCATATAATCATAACCTGAGAATAAGTTCATAAGAACATGAGTGAAGCATTTGAAAACCATACCCTGTATATCAAATATCACATCCATGATTCATATAATAAATATTTATATTTCATAAGACATGAATCATAAATGAGTTAAAGAACATTATCCATGGTACAAAACATATGCATAAGACATTTATTTTGGGCATACAGATAAACATAGATAATTATTTTTTAGTAGTTAGGGATAATAGACAAGGCCATCATAGTATAATGGGTTCACACTCTAAATCATCACAATAGTCCAGTATAACTCCAATAGTTATCATAGTTGAAAAATAACTTTTTTAACTATACTAACTCTCCCATTCAATTCCTATTTATCTCAAGAGATATCAATCTATACCCAATTCGTTAGAAGAAGATATAGGTTCCACCCATCATGTAATGAAAATTATACATATGTAAAATATCTTAAAACAACAATTATACTTGAACTTATTAAATGAAATGGGTTTCACAAATTTTTTTTCATGAAATATCCCATGGAAAAGGAACATGTTTCATAATCATTTCATCCTACCATTATAGCATTACCCGTATAAAAGGTACTAGTTTCATAATAATTCCATCTATGCATCCCAAAAAAACCAAAGGAAATGTAATGGGTTTCATAATTATATTTTCAACATAAATATATTCTATATATAGAAATAGTTAGAATTTTATCATTGTATCATATCCCCAGTATGTCTTAATAATAACCAATAGGTTTCAACATAGATGGAAAATAATTTTGAATAATCACATAGAACATTTCTTGAGAAAAATATCCTTTCCACTTTTAAAAAACATAAATGAAAAATAAAAATTGCACAAATAAAAAAGAAAATAATTTATTTCAAAATAAAAATGTAAAATTTAATTGTAATATTTAAATAATGGAGTGTTTATTACCACAGAAAATATTTTTTGTATCGTACAGATTAAAACAAAGATATTTACACAATTTCAGTAAAAAGTTAAAAGTGCATTGTTTGGAGTTAGAAAGAAGATTCATTTATCCCAATTTTGAAAAATTTAATCATGGGAGAAAATATATTTAATAAATAATATGACGATTGTAAAAAATTATGCATATAATTTGTGGAAAATATTGATATGGAAGAAAAATGTTATTTCGACAGAAGAGATAAATAATGTAAGTTTTCCTTAAAAAATATATTTTTAGTCTCTTGAGTTCTTAAAGAGAAAACAATCAAATTAAAACATTTAATCTCAAGAAATACAAATAGGGTAAGAAAAATAATGAATTTATTGAGAGATATATCATAATATATAA
Source organism: Viscum album (assembly GCA_963277665.1). Taxonomy (NCBI): domain Eukaryota; kingdom Viridiplantae; phylum Streptophyta; class Magnoliopsida; order Santalales; family Viscaceae; genus Viscum; species Viscum album. Next base: position 1,974,318,455 of record OY728151.1, read on the forward strand.
TCATTATAAAGCTAATCATAAACAATCATCATAAATAATGAGACTGTATCAAAAATCCTTTACCAATTTGGTAAATTATTAATCATAATCCCTATGAATGAAATAAACTTATATTTAAATTTATATTCCCATAATTTTCAAGATAATAATAATAAAATTTATTCATAGGTATTGTACACACCACAGAAAAATAGACAAGTTTTGTATATAGAATGTGTCCCGTAGAAATAAAACTGAGATGAAAATATCTTACCTATAGTCTAGACATGCTTTATACATGTTCAAGACTTGTGTATAATAAATATATAATTATAATAAATATATTATATAAGCATATTAGTATGTATCATACTATATATTATTTACTTATATACTTTTATCACTTGTTTATTATCAAATCTTTGTTAAAATGACTTATTGGGTGATAATTACTTGGCTTTGATGTAGGTTTTGGTTCGGTAGTATTTATACATGTACTTTTATCCTGGTTAAATTATCTCCATATTGCTAACCATGATAAAAATATCATTTATTTTTATCATATATATCTTTATAAACATCCAAAAATAATTAGATATAAAAATGACACCATTCATAGCGATGGTAGGTTTTATATACGCAGGAACATTGTCTTCCATTTTCTCATCAGATAGAACAAAATAAATGTAAATATTAATTAAAATTTGTGGATTCATTTTTATATCATATCTATATATCATACATATCAACAAAATATATCCTTAGTACCATCTTTTTCAAAATAAATTGGATAACATATCATATCAAATCCTGGATGTGTTACTCCTTGTGTACACAGTAGTGACGTTGTTATTTTTCAACGGAATATAAGTTATGAAGGAAGAGGTAATATTTCAATTATAGGTAAAACATAATTCATAAATATCATATAAATAAATATATATATATATATATATATATATAATTTAAACCCATAATTATATCCTTTTTTGATATGTGGTTATGGAAAATGAAATACATTTCTTTGTGAGGCAGTAGTCCACTATACACAAAATCAATGGGTTTTTTCGCTTTTGATGGAAGAGGAGATTGATAAGGCTAATGAAAATAGAATAAAAAGATCTTGATATATGTTATATAATTTATATATTATTTCATAATATTGGACAAATATTTTAATGATATGGAATAATAAAATAAAAATAAAAATGCTCGGTTAAGAATGATAACTATTCTTCAGAAAACATCTATTTGTTGCCACCAAAATAATTCTTAGGTGTGTTTGCTAATAAAAATATGGCTTATAGTACATGGGGAAGGAATTAAATAATGAATATGATTATATAGTTTCTTAAATAAAATCCTTTTTTAGGTATGATGTGTAGATGATAAGGGGTACTCTTTTATTAGTGGGTAGAGGACACACTTGGAATTTTCCAAAAAAAAAGATATAACAAGTTTTTAGACATTCCAAAAATCTCTAAAATTGAAATGTTTCAAAAACATTAAATGAGATAAGACATGAATATTGACATAAAAAAGGAATTAGGAAAAATCCATTTCATTTTAACCCGTATTTGTTTAGTTTAGACACAATGTGACCCTGTTTTAACCATAACTATTATAATTAATTATTACTTTTCTTTAAATACATTATAAAAAAATTATGTTAATATTTTAAAATATTAATTATTATTTTTATTCAAAATATAGATTTATTTTTAAAAATTCTATTCACAGAAGTGGAAAAATTTAATTTAAAATTGAATTCATAGGCATGATGAAAAGCTGTTCTCCAAAGAGAAAAAATTTATAATTATAAAAGGTTTTAATATAAAAAGAAAAAATTAAAATGATTACAATGTGATAAATTATATTAATAATGATATAATAAAACATTTTTTACTTTTAAAACTGTCTTAAAATAAAATTTAACTTGGTAAATGCCTTAAACGGAAAGGCGGTTTTCAATAAAAATGATTATTTTTCACTATTCACTAAAAAACTAATATTTTCAAAAAATTATAAAAAACACTCCATTAGATAATTTTGAAATTTTAATTCCAAAACTCATGTTAATTTTTAAAAATAAATCTTTTAAAAATTAAATAATTTTAATACTATTATTTTTTTCTCAAAAATAATTGAAAATCATTTTTGAGAAAAAGTATTTTTCAAGTATATAAAGACATTAAGAAAAAATTAATTACTTTTAACAAATATATTTTACTTATCTAAAACCCTTATATTTAGCTTTTAAAATCCTTTTATTCGGATTTATACAACTAATTATAATGGTTTGGTTATAATGCATATGTTTAAATAATAAAGTGAACAATATACCACTTTTCATTTAAACTAGTTGTTCTGTGTAACACAGGCTATCAAAGAAATTAAATTTATTTGAAAAAAATATTTCATATAATATTAGGGTATTATAGCCTTTGTTCTTGATATTTTTATGTATTCCATTGGATTAGTTCATTGGAATGCTGATAGGGTATGTGATATTTCTATCTGGTTGATGGGTATGTTTTTGAATTTTTTAATAAAGATCCATATATTTGGATGTGATGTTGATATTTATTGCCTTGTACGAGTTCCATGGAATCTGGAAAGGGGATAAGACCCTTATATATAGAATATGAGAATTTTAGAATATCTCATGCATTTTCCTTTAAATATATTAATGGAATATAACCCTCCTATGTGGTCTATGGGAGTTATTTGGATTACCTAGGATATCCCCAGAGGAATCAGTTACTCAACATGAGATTACGAGGAATAATATGTGTCTGTTATTTTGTTAGAATAATTGTGTGTCATTATAAGAGGCACTCTAGAACTGTATTATGAAGGTATGATGTACAGTATTTGTTTCAGGGTGGTAATTGGCCCCCTGGATGGGGTGACATGTTCAATGAATTATGGAACTAGCTAAAGTAAGTATGGTTAAGGATTTGAGGTGGTCTTGTTGACACCCAATGGCCTAATAATTATGTTTGATATTTCATTATTTTTAATTTTTTTGTCAGTGTGTTGCATGAGAATGACTAAAACTCTTTTGTTTGTATTTCATGAATATACACTTGATCATAGAAATACTAAGTATTATCAACTTAGTAGGGATTCTTATTGGGGAATTGAACTTAATCCCTACCCATGTGTGAGGAATATGTTTTAATATATGTGGGTATAATTTAATATTTTCTCTCAAAACATAGGTGTTACTCGGATCTGGACACACAGTAAAGTTCTAGTGGGTTATAGCTGCTAGAGATTCAATAGGTTAGCTTATGTGTGTTAGGATAAAGTCTAATTTTTATTTAGATACTATTTGGTATTTTTAATAGTTAGGCTGCCACTATTATATTAAATATTTTAAGATTTTCATTCAATGTTAATATATTACTGATATGTTTTTTTAATATATCATACTAATAGTATATTTTCTTCTATTATTAATTTTTTGATCCTAGTGGGACCCCACATTAATTTCAATATTTTTTTAAGATTCTGATTATATGGAATGATATTTCTAAATTTTGGTAGAATGGGAAATGATACTTAAGCCTTCATTCATATGTCATTGTCTCCCCAATACTATCTCATGCCCTCACCTATAACCGGTAACATTTACCAAATATGGAGGTTCACTTATGGTCTTATCATATACCCATGTAAGATACAAGAGAGTGGTCTATTATATAAATTGAAAAGGTGGTATAATAGTTTCTTTAAGGATTAGTTGTATTTATTTTTGATAGAGATATATTTTCAGGACTCAAAAGTTATACCGTGCAAGAGTTTAGTTAGCATTAAATCCTCAAAAACCATGTTTCCTTGGGATGTCACATTTTTGTACTAGGAAATCTAAGATGAGTGTGGTGTCCATTTTAGCCATTAATCCCAATTTTGAATTGATGATACTCGAGATATTTTTTAGGGATTAGCTGATATATAGTGAGATTTACATGCATCATGATAGTATCATTCTAGGGAAAAAATAAACATGCCTATGCGTGGGTTTTTTTGGGAAATATACTTTATCATAATCCATTATAAATTAAATAACTGATAATATTATTTGTATTTTCTTGAATATACTATAATTGTTTATTATATTAATTTTTATTTTATGGGATTGTCTTATTGGTTAATGTTTTTTTGTTACTATGATTGTTTTTCAATCCTAGTGAGATGGGTTTAGAATTTTTTATATTTTTATAAATATATAGGATTGAAATGAAAACTCATATGATTATGTGTGGTGTATATAAAATTGTATCATAAGTTTTTTTATTTAAATGGATCATGGGTAGTGGATTTTTGAATGTTTTTGGATTTTTATGTTAGGAGAAAATGTGAATAAAATGTATTGTAATATAATTTAAAATTGTTCTTGAGTAGTATATGACATTGTATTTTGAAAGAGGGATTCGTTTTTCTGAAATAGGATAAACAAGGATTGGGATTTTTGATATTTGGTTTGTGAATAAAATAAATTGGATACCACGCGGTAATTTGAGAACTCTAGTGAGTTTTAGAGTGTTTTGGATTCAAATAAGCAATTAGTGCCTATTTAAGCCCAGTTGGTTAATGTTTTTCTGTTTGGACAGGAATGACTCAGAGTCTTGAGTAATTCCCTAGGATTAATGGTCGGGTTTTTATGGAAAGTTATGATTTATTATAGTACTTTCAGACTTGATTGGTTTAGATTATGGGGAAAAGAAACTAAATCCTATATAGATAGATTTTTACTAATTTTTTTTATGAAATGAGAGTGAAAATGATTGGTTCATTCATGGGTTACACAAGAATGTTATATTAATTTTCATAGATCCATGGGTATTAGGATCATGTAAATTCTAGTTTATATTGGTATTGGGTATCCAATTGTGTTTTTTAATTCGTTTTTGGTTTTTACTGATTGTTTTTTAATTTTTATATGAAATTCCTATAGTAGTGAGCACCATTTATAAGAATCAAACTTTGTTGTAAAAGTCTTATTGTGGGGAGTATAATAACTCTCTGAATTAATTGGTTATCAATGCTTACATTGTTGGGATCATTTTATGTCTTTCATATAGTGGAACATTTCTCTTTCCCATATTATATCTTGACTGTTAACATAAATATCCATTAAATACATTAACAAATATCTAAAATCCTAGAGTCAATGGATAACTAGGCACACAAAATATCAACATAAAAATAAAACATATTTATTTTTTATCTTCATATTGAACTCCTAAAATATATTTGATATTCTAAAATTGCATGGGATAACATGGGGAAAACATAGAGAAAAGGGGTGAGCTAAAAACCCTATAAGGTAAAAAATATTATATGGAAGAATAACATGTTAGTAAAAGGTATAAAATCAAATCATTAAATATAAGGATCATGAGTAATCACATTGGATAATAACATAAATAACATGGTTTCATAAGATCACAGAATCATGTTATTTGTGGAAGCAATAAAAACATGACATAATCATATGTCAAGGCCTATATCCAAGACAACATCACAAGGTATACAAATACCCATAATATATTAGGTTTACTCTCTAATCCCCTACATAAATTCCCACGAGACATGAACCTTACTCAATGCTTTGGAGCACTATCTGGGCACACCTATCTTAACATGTTTATTATTATGTGCTCCAAAAAAGGAAATCAATCATAATGGATAATTATAATAATTTCCCATGGAATCATATAGATTGGATTATCTTTCCTTATATCATAATCAAGGGAGATTTCGTAAAAAATGATTTTGGGAAATGGACATATGGAATATATTACCCCATAAATGGAAGGTATAATAATATATATATATATATATATATATCTGTGTGTGTGTGTGTGAGTGTATGTGTGTGTGGGAAAAAAATAAAGAATATATTATCAATCTAGAACATTATATTGAGTTATGACTTTATTTATCGAGAAAAATATCACAACCCAAAGAAAAAGGATAGTTCAAAGAGATCCCAATCCTTAAGTATCTTCTTTCTTAGTACACACTAGAGAATCCTCCATAATAAATATATAAATGGTTTTAATTATTTACATAACCATACTCAGATATATCAAATAATATATGATTTTTATAGAATATCACCACCTATTTATTAAAAATATTTTTTGAAAACCATTATTCCATGTGATAACTGCTTTTTTTTCATGCTTGTTTTAGTTCAGAAGTCTCAATCATTATACCAGGATCATAATTACATCTTTTATATATTTTTAAACAACATATTAAATTCATATATATTCCTTATATATACTTATATTCATCCATAAAATGTAGATTTTAGAAAATTAATTACACCATTCATGGAGACGGTAGGATGTGCGTACACATAAAGGTTGTGTCCACTGTTGGTATATGGAACAAAAAATAAATTAATATTAATTAAAATTTAAAAAATAATTATAAAATCTTAAATAACATATATATTTATTATATCCATCATTATAATAATACATTAGAGGAGGTGATGAGCAATGAATTACATCGGCTTGTGAGGTGGTAGTCCACCGTACACTCGATGAATGATTTCATTTGAAATTTTATAGAAGAGGATATATATGTAAGATATTCCATTAACATACTAACATATAATAATTCAAAATATTTTATTTAATATTTCATCATTTTTTTAATAATATTTAATTGAGTTATAGTTTTAAATAAAACTAAAACATTTGGTTAAATAATTTTCTACTTCTTCAAACAACTTCATTTTCTTGACATGTTAACCCCTATAAGGTTGGTATTATTCCCAAAATTACGCCTTTAATATTGGTTAATGGTTGTTAATAAGGTATTTGGGAATGTATTGTATGAACGAAAAGGTTTTTTAAGTGTTGTTAAAAGTGGAGAAGAGGATCCCTATTATAAGAGAGGGGAGGTTCACTCTTGAATTTTGTTATATTTAAATTAATATAAATTATTTATCTTCTTAAGAATTGATACAAATTAATATAATTAAAATATTACATGATTGTGAGTCTAAATAAATTAATCCAATAAATAATAAACAAGTATATGTGATATTTTCACCCTTATCATTTCATTTTAATCCTTAGTTGACCCTTTTAATGATTACTGTGATAACAAAATATTTTACCCTTCTATGGTTATGATAGTTTCTATAATAGTACAATTGGACAATAAATTTAATATAAATGATATTTTAACCCATATAAAAATCTATTGATCTATTATAGGACTTTAATTAATATTAAATAATTTAATTTAATATTATTTATTATAAAATAACATTAATGTGAGTTTTTGAACTATACATTTTTCTTGACATTGAAAACAACATGAAAACAATGAAATTAGAAAATAATACAATAAATAATTTGAAATATGTTATTTTTATCTATAAAATCATGTATCAAAATAATCTACTCTAATTATAGTAATATTAATATTTTTAAAATCATTTATTTCATTCATCTATTAATTGAATAAATATTATATTGGTGTTGTGTACACATTTCATGTAATACTTTCATAACTAAAAATAAAAAATAAATTACCCTAATAAAAAATAATATATATTTCAAATAATACATTTAGAATTGAACATATTATCTGTTTATTCCCTTTTCAAAAATTTAGAGATAATAAAACAAAGAGAGTTGAATTTGTGTCCTTTATTTACATAAAATGATATAAAGGTCAAAATCAATGAAAAATGGAAATAAAAGGTCAAATTTTCGAATATTGGATGTTCATGGTTAAAATGAACTGATAAAAAAGGATAAATGCATGTATTGGGGTTATTGTTTTGTCCTTATCTTATAATTATTGGCTTTAATTACTTGATTTACCATTATCTTGGTGACAATTATTTACTATGGTTATTATTCATCATAACAAAAAATAAAAGTAAAATATTTAACAAATTTTTACCTCATGATTCCAAATATAGAATCCATTTCCAATATTCAATTTAGATATGTATGAAAAATTAATTTTACATAAAAATATAAAATACCACAAAAATGTTTTTCCCAAAAAATACCTTTTAAGTAAAAGTTTTTTATAACATATTCAATTATAAATTTTACTATAAGGACTATTATTGTATTGTTCTAAATCAAAAGGAACTAATTAAATTTTAATACAAATAGAGAATAAAATTTTATTTATAAACATTTTAAAGAAATATAGCTTTTATTACAAATTAGTATATTTCACTACTCATTGGAAAATAAAACTTCTCTATAAAAATCTCATAATTTCACCCTAATAAAATGTTGATATTCCAATTTAAAAAATGATATTCATTTAATGAAATAAAATTTCTATTTTTTTCCTAAATTAAATGTAATATTTTATCAGAAGAATAAATAAAGACCATATTTGCAATAAACTCCTTTTTCCACAAATTATTACATGTGAGTCATATGTATAAATATGATAAAGAAGAATAACATGTGATTCAAAGGTTAACATGATATCCTAAAAGTGATGGATTTTCAGTAATCACATGGGAGTATAAAATAATAAATATGGTATCATAAGATAAAGGAAACATAGGATTTTTCCAGCAATAGAAAACATGACCTATGCATAAGACAAGACTAACTATAGAAACAATATTATATGATCGAAGTATTGCTATAGGTGATTAGGTTTACTCCCCAATACCATAGATAACACCTCATGAGAAAAAAAAATTACCCAAAGAAATAGAGTTTTATCTAGGTTCTCCCATTATAAAATTCTATGATTATGTGTGTCACAAAAGGAAATCAATCATAAGGAAGAATAATAATAATTACCCATGGATATAAATGGGTTTCATAATCTTACCTCATATCATAATCAAATGATATTTCATATGTATAAAATTTTAGAAATGAACTTAAGTTGTGTATTACCAAAGAAAATTGATGTAGAATAATATAGTTATATATTTGAGATATATATTTAAATAATTTATAATTATTCTATAACATTAAAGTGGAAGATAATGTGTGTTAGAGAGAAAAAATATCATAACCTCAAGAAAAGGGGTGGTTCATAGAGATATTTTACCTTAAGTGTCTTATTTCATATTAAAAATTAGGAACTCATATATAATAATTATAGATTTATAATTAATGTTTTTATGAAAATTAATAATATATATCTTACCATATATGATTTTATTATAACATATTACAACCAATTTTTAAAAAAATTCTTTTTTAAAATCAATGTTCCAAGGGATAACTTCTTCGTTATCTATGTATGTTTTGTTCTGGAGGTCTTATTCTTTATCGATTCATCATGGTTAAATAGTATATATAATTTTTAAAATGATATTAATATCATATATATTAATTATTTATATATTTATTATCATCTATAAAAGGAAGAGATAAAAAAATGAATTACACCATTCATGGAGATGATAACTCATACCTAAGCGAAAGCATTGTTTCCATTTTCAATGGATGGAATTAAAGAAAGGGAAAAAATAATTAACTTTATAAATTCATAATTATATCATAAAAAAAATATTGTTTATGAATTCTTTTTTTATAACCAGTCTTGATATGAGGTGGTGGAAAATGAATTACATCGGTTATCATGGTGGTAGTATGTCATACACATGATCAATTATTTCATTTCCAATCAAATGGAAGAGGATATAGATATAGGTGACTCTATTAACAAAGTAACATAATAGAATATAAAAGATTATTTTTTAATTATGTCATCCTTTTTAAAGATTACTTGATAGAGGTAGAGGAAAAAGTAAAACTAAGAAATTCGGTTAAATATTGTACCTATTCTTCAGATGAATTCCTTTACATTACACCTTAAACCCTATAAGTTTGGTATTATACCCAAATTAAGACATATAGAACCCAAGGATGGATTTTAGGAAGTAATTTTGGAGTTTACTAGATAAACTAAATGGATTATGAGGTGTGAATTAAAGGGGAGAAGAGGTTCCATTTTATATGGTGGGGAGGAGCACTCTTGGAATTTCTTAATGTTTATAATAATATATATTATTTGTTATGGAAAATTATTGTAAATTGATATAATAAAAATATAATACTGTTAGGAGTTAAAATAATATATTTAATTAAAAACTTGAAAAAATTGGGTGATTTTAAACCCTTATATTTTTGTTTGACCCCATAGAAATCCCTTTTGATGATTACTATGATAACAACAGTTTCTACGATTAGGGTTTAAGATAGATACTATAAAAGGAAAATTGGACCATAAATGGAAAATAAATTAAATATTAATCCATATAAAACTCATTAGTATTAATGTAAGATTTTTAGTAATTTAATATAATTTAATAAATATTTTTTACGGTAAACCAACATTAATGTCATTTTTTAACTCCTTATTTAATTTTACATTGATTTTTTTTTGAAAAAATGGAATTTGAATATAAGTCATTAAAAAATTTATAATAGGGTCATTTAATCTAAATAATTTTTTTTAACACAATAATTCATTCAAATTACATTACATTTAATATTTGTAATATCATTTATTTCATTTTTGTGTAAATTATATAAATATTGTGTCAGTGTTACACAAGTATTTAAGGTAATTATTTCATCACTAAATAAAAAACAATTATTAGGATAAAATACTAATTTATCCTTCAAATAAATATTTTAGATAAAAAATACCCTTTTTAACCCTTTTTCATGAATTTAGACGTTATAAAACAAAGAGAATGACATTTTTTACTTTTCATTACATAAAATAATATAAAGGTCCAAAACATGTATGAATGGAAAAAAGTAATATTTTTAAAAATAGTATGGAAATGTTATAATACAATCATCAAATATGATAATGTCAACTGTTAGGTTCATTTTTGTCCTCATCTTATTATTTTTAACCTTAATTACCCAATTTACCCTTACCTTAGTGAAAATTATTCACTATGGTTACTATTTAATTTGACAAAAAATAAAAGGAACGTAGTTATAAAATTTTGACATCAAAATAAATAAAATTTCTCCATTATTCATAATATTATTTATATACGTGGTAGAAATTAATTTAACATTAAAAAGAAAAAGGCCACTAAAAATGTTTTATCAGAAAAAATCCCTTTTGGTATAAAATTTGTTTGTATACAAAATTCATGTATATACACCATTTATAAGAAAATAATTTGATTATTTTGAATCAAAATTAACTAATGAAATTTTATAACTAATAAAAAATATAATTCCTTTTTGTAAATACATTATAATAAAATACGGTATTCAGTATAAAAATAGTATTTTCACAATTCATTGAAAAACCAAACTACTTTGAAAAGTTTAAACATTCCACCAAAAGATAAATTTGATATTATGATCAAAAAAATAATATTATTACGTTATTAAAATTTATAAAATTTCCCAAAATTAATTAAAATACTTTCACACAAAAATATGTAAAACCATTTTTAAAGAAAATATATCCTTTATTAATAAAATAACTTTACTAAAAGTTCTATTATTATTATGTATGAATTTTCAATACATTTATGTTGAGTATGAAAATTATATATATTTTATAATGAAATTAATACTATTTACACCAACTAATTTAATAGCTATGATATAACAGTCCTATTTAAAAAAATAATTTTCCTTTGTTGATTTGGCTATGTTATGTTTGTCATATTCTTTATAAAAGAAATTTTTATTTTTAAAATCAATGGGTTCTATAGCTGAGAACTGTATGTGTATTCTGTGATTTATTTTCTATGTTTCTAGTTCGTGTATGAGTGTTGGGGCCACATCCACTCATTACATGTGGTAACCTAAGAGACATGAGTGGGTGTGATTTTATGTTTTTCTTCAGTGAAGTGATGATAATGATACTCCTATATTCAAGAGTATCATATTGTTAAGAAATGTTTGAATATTATTTCTAAATGGTATTGTGAATAGTGAAACCAGTTGGTATATTGTTTTTATGGTAGTAGAATATTTGTTGCGTTGGTAGTCCTTATTTGTGGATTCATGTGCGGTGTTGGATATATTATACATGTTAGTAATTGAATCCAGATAGTGGTAGTGTGATATGAGAGGGACAATTTGATAACCCTAATGAAGAATTACAATAGATTTTGTGTTTCAACATTGGTTTAGATTTTGGGATGTATCAGAAATTATTATGGGTATTTTTCATCATTTTTGGGTGATGTAGTGATATGGTGAAGCATTGGTTTGAGAGATTATGTAACACCCCAGGTAAATAAATAATATGAAATTTTCATATTTATCCATATTTGTGAATAAAATATTAATATGACTTTAAAGGGGACGCTATGCTCGATGGTGTACCCAACACGCAACAACGAGTTTCTTGAGAATCTTATGTTGCACTCTAATAATAAAATAATATTATTTCAAATGGTAGTTAACATGTAGCCGTTGTATTGGAGGGAATGGGTAGAAATAACTAAAATATGATTATATATGTTTTTTAATGTTTTTACATTTATCCAATAAAAGCTAAAGGCTTAAAATACGGAAAGAATTAAATTTTAGGTGTATATGCCCTAGTTTTCACTAAAGGATCAATTATCGCCTTTTAATGGAGAACTGTCATTAAATATAGTTTTGATCACTCTTATACATTCTTTTGGACCAAATAAAACTATTATTAAGAATCAGGACATCAAATTTTACTTTGTGTAATTTTTTGGTATTTTTCCGATAAATTTCATTTTTTAATGAATAATGTAGAATGTTGTGTTTTAATTCAAAACCTCTTTTTAATCTAATTTATTTATATGATTAGATAATATTTTCAATTGGTTTTAAAGTGAAATTAGAAAATATTTTTACCATTAAATCCAATAGTGTTCGTTGGAATTAATTTCACTTTGAAATCAGACTTAAACTAGTGTCAATCTTTTGATACTTATTGTTTTATAAAAACACGCTATTTGCTCTTACAGCGGGAATTAATTATTAAATTAATTAATGTGACTAATATGTAATGAATTTTGTAAAACGGACTTCATTTTTGAATTCGGAATATCAAATATAGCTTAGGGTGAATTTTTGGGATTTTTCTGAAAAACATCAATTTTTGATGAATAGTGAAACCACTAAGTGGTACTTATAAAAGCTGATTTTTTGTTTAAATGAAATTTTACCACTTATGTGTTTTGAATTTCAAAAATCCGACATATATGGTTGTCATTATGAAGTAAAATGTGGTTCAATGGGATAAAAATAAATTTTTGGTGAATAGTAACTTATTAAGTTTTTAATCGTGATTAGTGGTAATTAGTGTAGTTTAAGGTATAAATAATGCTTTAATAATATGAAATGACCTAGAAACATGTCCCAACCTTATTGGTTGTGTCATGGCCGACCAAGACAAGCCATGGGTCAACATGGGGACCCCATGGAGACATTTTGGTTGGGAAATGACATAAATAACTTTTTATTTAATGTAAAAGTAAAAATGACACAAACATCATATGTTTTACGAAAACAATTTTTACATGGGGTTATAATGATCAGATTTTTGATTATAAATAGTAAATGGAAATATAAAAGGATTTCCTACATCATAGTAATTTTTTTATAATTTTTAGACATTAAATAAATTAAATTATTTATGACATAATAATGATGCAGCGATGACATTATTATTTGAAGATTTAAATAAAATGGAACGATAATGTAAAATCTATGAACTACACATGTCAAAAACTTATTGGATGGGTTTATTTAGAACCCTTATCACATTATCCACGAATTATATCAATATGGGACCTTTTAAAACCGAAACACATTTTCAAATAAAGTATTATTTCTTACTTTCCAAAAGTACCCCTCCTCTTCTCTTATAAAAGGCCCCCACCTCTACCTCATTTAACACACTCCTCAAGCCTTTGGCTCGGCCAAACCCTGCCCATTTACTCTCTCCACATCCCTATCCTCATCCTATAGGATTCCCTTTGGGAATAATTGTTTGAAAGGAAGCCTTTATGCTCAAATCAAAAGGAGTTACACTTTTAAAGGTAATTCATTCTCTCATGTTCATTTGTGTTATTTTGCTTCTTCAACCCCCTAAACTCTTTTTATTTACTTCTTTTGTAACAACAACAGTATCTTAAATATACTAGGATGTTGTTATAATATTTATTCGAGCTACAATCTCACCCAACTACATCAAATGGTTAAAGAACATACGGTTTTCGTGGATGGCGAAATTCTGCCTCCCGAAACGATGATTGTTCAATACTCATTTAACACCTTCAAAGGTGGCCATTATGATGTCAATATTTTTATATATGATATATAATATGTTTATGTTTTACTTATACTTCTGTATTTTTCATTTGTGCCTTAACTTTATGTCTTCCATTATGGGTATACGCGATATCTTCATTTTAGGAAGTGCGGACTACCGCCCCCTCAAAGTGATGTGATTCGTTAATGCCATACGTGGGACGTATAAGGGATGGATTTAATGTTATTATATATGATGTTATTATATACCTCCATATCATTATTATTTATTTCAATTAAAGTATGAGATAGAAATGAAAGTAGCGTTCATGCGTACGTACGGCTTACCGTCTCCATGAACGGTGCATTTCATTTCTTATCCCCAAATGTAATGTACTATTATAAGTACATGTATATAATGGATATATATGATGAATGATACATCTAAATGATGAAAATAATTCTGTAATTAAAATATACATACCTCTCATTTAGTTTTAATTCCATTAATATGACAAAGAAATGAATGTAGCGTTCATGCATACGTACGGCTTACCGTCTCCATGAACGGTGCATTTCATTTCTTACCTCTAAATGATTATGTAATATTATAAATACATGTATATGATGGATATATATGATATATATGATATCCAAATCATGAATTTCATTCTGGATATAAAGAACCTTTGACCACATGAACAACATGTAATTGTAAGAAGTTCACTTTCGACTTAAGAACCAAATATCGACAAAACAAATATTATTAACTTAAATGATTACATAATGTTTATAACATGTCAATAATTGATATAAAAGGAATAATTAACTTTTAAAAGGTTCTTAATCAAGTAGAAATTAACTCAAGTTTATTATTCAGGACGTTAAATAATGATCGAGTCAAGTCGGACCCGAGGTAAGGGATCCTACTCATCTCTTTCTTTTTAAGTACAAACTTTTATGTCATTCCTTTTAAAGATAATTTTTTTGTTATTGGGATGATCTTTTATATTACACTTACTGTAATGTGATGAGAGACCCTATTCTCTGTCATCAATCCATTTTGGATGTTTTGAGTGGCGCCGTTAGGCTGCCGAACTTTCGTAAGAGATCTAACCCCTCTCTTTCTTTTTACGTACTCTCCTTTATGTCACTTCTTTTAAGCTCCTCTTTGTAATTTTGGGGGTTGTTCTTTTATATTACTCTTTCTGTACATTTTATTGTAATGTGATGAGATACCCTATTTGATCTCATCAATCCATATTCGGAAGTTTTCTGTGGCGCCGTTAGGCTACCGAGTTTTCGCAAGGGATTTTTCATCTCACTTTTATTCCCGTGAGATTTATGCTACATTTGCCACAAATTCCATTGAGTGGTGTATGTACTGCCCATTATTCTACTCTTTATGTAATATAATTTCGTTTATGAGTATTTACACCAATGATCTATTGTCCTTCTTTCATGGGGTGTATGTTTTGAAAGATACCCAAGTCAGTAAGGGAACCTTTCACCCTCCTCTTTTTTAAAAGACTTCTTTTGTTGGGTCTTTTAATTTACATATTGTTATGTTGGGATATGTTCTCATATATCCTTATTGATGTAAATTTTATGTCCAAGTGATGAGATACTCTTTTTATCTCTCATAAACTCATTATGATGTGATGCCGTTAGGCTGTCAAAGGAACTTTTTAACCCAACTTCGATTTCTTTGGGTTCAACATGTAGTCATTGAATATGTCATCCATTGAATATGTGTGAATGACCTTTTATTGTTTTACACTTAATATCCACTTATATTGGGTGTATTTATATTTTTCACACATATTTTTGATATTGATTTGTCCCTAATTTAAGGATACCTTCTTTATAAGGTATTTCGTCACATTTGACATTTCTATTGAGGGTTCATTGTTGTTATGCACCAATTCACTCTTATATGGTGTATATACTGTCCTTTGGAGTATTATATCATGAATCCATTTATTCTCATGATATTATAAAGTTCTGACTAAATTTTATTCCTCAATTATTGTATTCAAGTGTCTCTAATTTTGGTAAAACCCCTTTAACCAAAATATCATTTTAAATGTTTTTAATTATTTGTTCTTATTAATATCCAGGTTTTCAAAATCATTTTAAGGATTTATTTATATGGATATTAATGGTTTAAAATTTTAAGCTTCAAGGTGGTATGGGACACTTTGATTAAAAAATCTCTTTATTAAATGTTTTAAATGGTTTTGGAAATGGTTTCTTTTTTGGATTCATTATTTCAATATACTAAAATGTTATATTGTGATTGAAATGTGGAAATGTTATGTTTCCTTTATGCATGTTTTATGTGATACATTTATGTTATGGTTCTTGGGCATTGTTATGAGAATGGGTGGTTCCGTGATAAACTAACGGCGGGTGAGCCTGATATAGCTCTCCAATGCATTGGGTAACGCGAAGGAGTGAAACGATAAGGTTTCTCCGAAGAGATTTAGGGAATATACTGTGATGGGTATTCCAAACGTAACCAAGAGGGTTACTCCCTACGTAATAATGTTATGAATGCCTCAAGTTACCTCTTTGTCTTATGATTTCTATGATTTATTCAGGTATGTTAAAGTGCCTAAGTTTTATGGGTAAAGTATGATTTCATTCTTATGTATATATGAACTCATGTTTCCTTTCCATATTTTTATAACCCTTACTGAGCTTTTTATGCTCATCCCAAGTTTTTGAAATGTTTTTCACTGGTCAAGGGAAAGGTACATGATGTGATGATAGTGTCAAGGATGTTTCAAGAAAGAATCCGTGTTTTATTTTAAATAGGTTTCCGTTGATGGGAAGAGTGAATATTTTCTTTTATGTAACACTTTGTTTAAATGTGGAATGTAATGCAAGTTTCATGATCTAATTCTCTAAAACTCTAAACCTGAAAAGATCCTCAATGTGTAATCTTGTAATAACTCAATATTAAGTAAGGTTTAAGGCTGGGGCCTTATAGTTGGTATCAAAGGTCGGTTTAGATAAATTTAGAGGTTAGGGTATTCTTTAAGCATAAGTGACATTACCATAATGGTTAGGATTTTAGGAAGAGTCCTAGTTTTAGATAAAGTGAATGAGTAAGTGTATCTTAGTGTTTACCTTCCTCATTAGTACATGATGGTTTTGTTGATATACTCACACTGACATTTCTATTTTTAGTGAATGGATGGATCTAGCAGGCACCAAAGAGACAACAGGTTTGAAGGAAACTGTGGTGGTTCTCTGATTAAGATACTAGATAAAATGGAGGATTCAATGAGGAAACTCGTGGTTGTTCTAAACCAAATATCAAGGAGTCATGATCAACCACTTCAACCTTGGTGAGTTCTCTAATGCATCATGTACGAGATGGCCAACTCGATGTGGAAATTCGGGTAATAATTATTAAGGTAACCATTAGGGTTTATATGATACTTAATTTTTAGGTAATTATGGGTTACTCTATGATTTGATGGAAAATGAAAGGAATGAGATAAACATGAGGTTAAAATATGTTATGATTATTCTTGAAGATTTTATCTCATTTTGGGGAATGTTTTAAGAATTATATAGTTTTGGAAAAAGGACAACACATAGACCGTGTGACTACCCGTCGCATCGGACAAAGCTGCGGGAATCGAACCCACAACCAAAGTGCGACTGTTATTTATCGCCTACCACTGGACTACGTGAAGTCCCTTGTTAGTTTGACTGATTCTTTCTGGTTATATGATTTTATGAATTAAGGGTAAGTTGACTTTGGGTTATTTATGAAAATGATTAACCTATCATGGAGGATATGTGATTAGGTTAATTACTTTTCAATGCGAGACTTTAAGAGCAACTGATGTTGTTTGGAGATAAATGTTACGATTTAACTTGGAAGACTATGTGACTAAATACTTCAAATATTTGGGTTTCAATCTTATATTGGTTTAATTTGAAGAATTTTATGGACAAATTGATTATAGAATGGTCCTCGTTGAACTTTGGGTTTTGTTGGACAAATTTTGGAGGTTAAGAATAGATTTTATTTTTATAAATGGTTATCCTTTTCTGGATTATTTGATATTGTACTAGCCTTTTTGGTTTTGGTTTTGGTTAAAGTCTAGAGACATGGGAAGTATATAGTTCTCTTTTGTGGATTAGGTGATTCTCTAGAAGTTGATTATAGTACTCTTAATGTGAACAAGTCTTCCTAAATACTCGTCTTTTGGAGAAAATATGAGTTTGTGTAAGGAATCTAATAAAAGTTGAAAGTCAATATGATAAGTGATTATGTTTCCTTATAAATAAATTCCTCAATAAAAAGTAACTTAAAACAAAAATGTCGTCTATTAACTTTTCCTACTAGGGAATCGAATACTGTTTAACCCATCACAAGTTTGTGATTTTCTCATTGTTAACTTTCTCCTAGACATGTTTACTATCACTCTCCCTCAAGAACATGACCCTTTGTTTTTTCCTCCATGTCCATATTTTTATACTTGGAATCCTAGTATGGGTTAACTTGGGTGACCTTTATACTTATCTTTATTTATTTTAAAGTGATTGTTTTACCGACTCTTCTCCGATGTGGGACTTTCAAGGATGTTTCCAAGCACAATTTTAAAAATTGCGAGGACACAATTCCCAAAAGGGGGGAAGGATGTAACACCCCAGGTAAATAAAGAATATGACATTTTCATATTTATCCATATTTGTGAATAAAATATTAATATTACTTTAAAGGGGACGCTATGCTCGATGGCGTACCCAACACGCAACAACGAGTTTCTTGGGAATCTTACGTTGCACTCTAATAATAAAATAATATTATTTCAAATGGTAGTTAACATGTAGCTGTTGTATTGGCGAGAATGGGTAGAAATAACTAAAATATGATTATATATGTTTTTTAATGTTTTTACATTTATCCAATAAAAGCTAAAGGCTTAAAATACGGAAAGAATTAAATTTTAGGTGTATATGCCCTAGTTTTCACTAAAGGTTCACTTATCGCCTTTTAATGGAGAACTTTCATTAAATATAGTTTTGATCACTCTTATACATTCTTTTGGACCAAATATTACTCTTATTAATAATCGGGACATCAAATTTTACTTTGTGTAATTTTTTGGTATTTTTCCGATAAAGTTCATTTTTCAATGAATAGTGTAGAATGTTGTGTTTTAATTCAAAACCTCTTTTTAATCTAATATATTTATATGAATAGATAATATTTTGAATTGGTTTTAAAGTGAAATTAGAAAATATTTTTACCATTAAATCCAATAGTGGTCGTTGGAATTAATTTCACTTTGAAATCAGACTTAAACTAGTGTCAATCTTTTGATACTTATTGTTTTATAAAAACACACTATTTGCTCTGACATCGGGAATTAATTATTAAATTAATTAATGTGACTGATATGTTTTGAATTTTGTAAAACGGACTTCATTTTTGAATTCAGAATATCAAATATAGCTTAGGGTGAATTTTTGGGATTTTTCTGAAAAACTTCATTTTTTGATGAATAGTGAAACCACTAAGTGGTACTTATAAAAGATGATTTTTCGTTTAAATGAAATTTTACCACTTATGTGTTTTGAATTTCAAAAATCCGACATACATGGTTGTCATTAAGAAGTAAAATGTGGTTCAATGGGATAAAAATAAATTTTTGGTGAATAGTAACTTATTAAGTTTTTAATCGCGATTAGTGGTAATCAGTGTAGTTTAAGGTATAAATAATGCTTTATTAATATGAAATGACCTAGAAACATGTCCCAACCTTATTGGTTGTGTCATGGCCGACCAAGACAAGCCATGGGTCAACTTGGGGACCCCATGGAGATATTTTGGTTGGGAAATGACATAAATAACTTTTTATTTAATGTAAAAGTAAAAAGGACACAAACATCATATGTTTTACGAAAACAATTTGCACATGGGGTTATAATGATCAGATTTTTGATTATAAATAGTAATTGGAAAGCTAAAAGGATTTCCTACATCATAGTAATTTTTTTATAATTTTGAGACATTAAATAAATTAAATTATTTATGACATAATAATGATGCAGCGATGACATCATTATTTGAAGATTTAAATAAAATGGAAAGATAATGTAAAATCTATGAACTAAACATGTCCAAAACTTATTGGATGGGTGGATTTCGAACCCTTATCACCTTATCCAAGAATTATATCAATATGGGACCTTTTAAAACCGAAACACATTTTCAAATAAAGTAATATTTCTTACTTTCCAAAAGTACCCCTCCTCTTCTCTTATAAAAGGCCCCCACCTCTACCTCATTTCACGCACTCCTCAAGACTTTGGCTCGGCCAACCCCTGCCCATTTACTCTCTCCACATCCCTATACTCATCCTAGAGGATTCCCTTTGGGCATAATCCTTTCAAAGGAATCCTTTATGCTCAAATCAAAAGGAGTTACACTTTTAAAGGAAATTCATTCTCTCATGTTCATTTGTGTTATTTTGCTTCTCCAACCCCCTAAAATATTTTTATTTGCTTCTTTTGTAACAACACCACTATCTTGAATATAATAGGATGTTGTTATAATATTTATTCGAGCTACACTCTCACACAACTACATCAAATGGTTAAAGAACATACGGTTTCCGTGGATGGCGAAATTCTGCCTCCCGAAACGATGATTGTTCAATACTCATTTAACACCTTCAAAGGTGGCCATTATGATGTCACTATTTTTATATATGATATATAATAGGTTTATGTTTTACTTATACTTCTGTATTTTTCATTTTTGCCTTACCTTTATGGCTTCCATTATGGGTATACGCGATATCTTCATTTTAGGAAGTGTGGAGTACCGCCCCCTCAAAGTGACGTGATTCGTTAATGCCATACGTGGGACGTATAAGGGATGGATTTAATGTTATTATATATGATTTTATTATATACCTCTATATCATTATTATTTCTTTCCATTAAAGTATGAGATAGAAATAAAAGTAGCGTTCATGCGTACGTACGGCTTACAGTCTCCATGAACGGTGCATTTCACTTCTTATCCCAAAATGTAATGTACTATTATAAGTACATGTATATAATGGATATATATGATGAATGATACATCTAAATGATGAATATAATTCTGTAATTAAAATATACATAGCTCTCATTTAGTTTTAATTCCATTAATATGACAAAGAAATGAACGTAGCGTTCATGCGTACGTACGGCTTACCGTCTCCATGAACGGTGCATTTCATTTCTTACCTATAAATGATTATGTAATATTATAAATACATGTATATTCTGGATATATATGATATATATGATATCCAAATCAGGAATTTCATTCTGGATATAAAGAACCTTTGACCACATGAACAACATGTAATTGTAAGAAGTCCACTTTCGACTTAAGAACCAAATATCGACAAAACAAATATTATTAACTTAAATGATTACATAATGTTTATAACATGTCAATAATTGATATAAAAGGAATAATGAACTTTGAAAAGGTTCTTAAGCAAGTAGAAATTAACTCAAGTTTATTATTCAGGACGTTAAAGAACGATCGAGTCAAGTCGGACCCGAGGTAAGGGATCCTACTCCTCTCTTTCTTTTTAAGTACAAACTTTTATGTCATTCCTTTTAAAGCTCATTTTTTTTGTTATTGGGATGATCTTTTATATTACACTTACTGTAATGTGATGAGAGACCCTATTCTCTCTCATCAATCCATTTTGGATGTTTTGAGTGGCGCCGTTAGGCTGCCGATATTTCGTAAGAGATCAAACCCCTCTCTTTCTTTTTACATACTCTCCTTTATGTCACTTCTTTTAAGCTCCTATTTGTAGTGTTGGGGGATGTTCTTTTATATTCCTCTTTCTGTACATTTTATTGTAATGTGATGAGATACCCTATTTGATATCATCAATCCATATTCGGAAGTTTTCTGTGGCGCCGTTAGGCTGCCGAGTTTTCGCAAGGGATTTTTCATCTCACTTTTATTCCCGTGAGATTTATGCTACATTTTCCACAAATTCCATTGAGTGGTGTATGTACTGCCCATTATTATACTCTTTGTGTAATATAATTTCGTTTATGAGTATTTACACCAATGATCTATTGTCCTTCTTTCATGGGGTGTATGTTTTGAAAGATACCCAAGTCGGTAAGGGAACCTTTCACCCTCCTCTTTTTTAAAAGACTTCTTTTGTTGGGTCTTTTAATTTACATATTGTTATGTTGGGATATGTTCTCATATATCCTTATTGATGTAAATTTTATGTCAAAGTGATGAGATACTCTTTTTATCTTTCATCAACTCATTTTGATGTGATGTCGTTAGGCTGCCAAGGGAACTTTTTAACCCAACTTCAATTTCTTTGGGTTCAACATGTAGTCATTGAATATGTCATCCATTGAATATGCGTGAATGCCCTTTTATTGTTGTACACTTAATATCCACATATATTGGGTGTATTTATATTTGTAACACATATTTTTGATATTGATTTGTCCTTAATTTAAGGATACCTTCTTTATAAGGGATTTCGTCACATTTGAGATTTTTATTGAGGGTTCATTGTTGTTATGCACCAATTCACTCTTATATGGTGTATATACTGTCCTTTGGAGTATTATATCATGAATCCATTTATTCTGATGATATTATAAAGTTCTGACTAAATTTTATTCCTCAATTATTGTATTGAAGTGTCTCTAATTTTGGTAAAACCCCTTTAACCAAAATATCGTTTTAAATGTTTTTAATTATTTGTTCTTATTAATATCCATGTTTTCAAAATCATTTTAAGGATTTATTTATATGGATATTAATGGTTTAAAATTTTAAGCTTCAAGGTGGTATGGGACACTTTGATTCAAAAATCTCTTTATTAAATGTTTTAAATGGTTTTGGAAATGGTTTCTTTTTTGGATTCATTATTTCAATACACTAAAATGTTATATTGTGATTGAAATGTGGAAATGTTATGTTTCCTTTATGCATGTTTTATGTGATACATTTATGTTATGGTTCTTGGGCATTGTTATGAGAACGTGTGGTTCTGTGATAAACTAAGGGCGGGTGAGCCCGATATAGCTCTCCAATGCATTGGGTAACGCGAAGGAGTGAAACGATAAGGTTTCTCCGAAGAGATTTAGGGAATATACTGTGATGGGTATTCCAAACGTAACCAAGAGGGTTACTCCCTATGTAAGAATGTTATGAATGCCTCAAGTTACCTTTATGTCTTATGATTTCTATGATTTATTCAGGTATGTTAAAGTGCCTAAGTTTTATGGGTAAAGTATGATTTCATTCTTATGTATATATGAACTCATGTTTCCTTTCCATATTTTTATAACCCTTACTGAGCTTTTTATTCTCATCCCAAGTTTTTGAAATGTTTTTCACAGGTCAAGGGAAAGGTACAGGATGTGATGATAGTGTCAAGGATGTGTCAAGAATGAATCCGTGTTTTATTTTAAATAGGTTTCCGTTGATGGGAAGAGTGAATATTGTCTTTTATGTAACCACTTTGTTTAAATGTGGAATGTAATATAAGTTTCATGATCCAATTCTCTAAAACTCTAAACCTAAAAATATCCTCAATGTTTAATCTTGTAATAACTCAAGATTAAGTATGGTTTAAGGCTGGGGCCTTATAGATTAAGCTTTTTTAGAAACTTATTATAGTGAAAAACCAATTGGTGTTGTTAAAGGAAATTGGATGCAGGAGAGGAAACTCCATCACAAGAATATTTCTAGATGTGGTTGAGGTGTTTTGAGGACAAGGCAAATATTTTCTTATGAAATTTGGTGAATTCATATGTAGTGGTTTTTTCCTTGAAATGGAGGCCCATTAGGTGTTATAAGAAAGAATGTATCATTTTAATTGTGACAGGACGACCAAGGGAGGTATATGATTGTTGTTAAGGGTCATTGGAACTTCTAATGGATGATAATTTAGATGATGAAGAGGTCATAAAATTCAGGGCCCTTAAAAGATATGAATATTCAGTATGAATTTAAATTTCTTATTTCTAGAGTGGGTATCTATTGATAATAATAGTTTGGAATGATATTACTGGAGATTTAGGATCTTAAGAAGATTATTCTAAAACTTTCAATAAGACTCTGGAGGTTTTTTAGGTGTTCTATGTAACCTATGAGTAGGATTGGGAGGATTGAGATGATCCTTCTCTTCTTTGAGTACCATTATAGACTCCCCGTGGTGTGGCACCCCTGGTCATACCATTTTGGATGACTATGAATTACTACATGTTGTGGATTCTCCCTTGGTTCCATGGGGTGGAACTTTTGAAAAATTATGAGAAGGTCACTCAAAATGGTTTCCTATTTTCCATTTTGGGTAAGATGGTGGAGACTTGAATAATTACAATGATAAAATTAGGGACCAAATTCCTCATGTTCGCTAACCCCTGGGCGCTTCAAATAGCTGGACGCACATTGGGATACAGTGAGGGGGGAGATAGGAATGACACTGGCCTTGTCGAGATATTTCATGGGAAACTAGGGTGTTCACTATAGTGTTTTGTGTCATGTGGTACAAGCCATTTTTCTTTAAAATGTGTAAAAATTGGGGGGGGGGTTTATATTTTCCCAGCTTTGATAATAAATCATAACATGTGATTCAAAGGTATAACATGATATCATAAAAGAGAAGGCTCATGGTAACCAAATGGGAGTATAACATAAATAAAAATATTTCATAAGATCATGGTAACCTAAGATATGTGGAGTTAAAAAAATACAAAACATAAGAATAATCCAAGTCTAACAACCAAGACAACATCACATGGTGGAAAAATTCCCATAGTTGGTTAGGTTTACTCCCAATCCCATACAAAACATCTCATGAGAAAAAAAACATTTCCTAATGCATTGGAGCGATATCTGGGTTTATCAATCATATAATGTTAATGATTATGTGTGTAAAAAAGTAAATCAATCATAATTCATAATCCTAAGAAATATCCATGGAAATAAATGGGTTTTATAATCTTCCCTTGTATCATAATCAAAAGATATTACATAAAGATGGAATTTGATAAGTGGAAAAGAGACATGTAGTACCCAATAAAATTAAAAGTGAATAAGAATGGTACAGATTTGAGATACATATATACAAAAAATAAAAGTATTATATAATATTAATGTAGAATATAATGTTATTTATTGGGAGAAAGATCATAACCCAATGAAAAAGGGTGGTTTATAAATATTACATGCCTTAAGTCTCCTCATTCATCATACACATTAAAAACTTGTGTATGCTAAATATAGTTATATTATTAATGGATTACTAAAAAATAATCACATATATCATACTATATATGATTTTATTACAACATATTACCTCTAATTTATTAAAAATTATTTATTAAAATCATTTTTCTTTGTGATAACTTCTTCATATTTCATAAAAGTTTTATTTCGACAATCTCAATATTTAAAGATTTAGAATGGTCCATAATCTCTATAATTTATTCCATGATATTAATATCATATATATATATATATTAATTTAATATATTTCTTTTTATCTATAAATGGTAGAGATAAAAAAATTAATAACATCGTTTATGGACACAGTTTCCTATACGTACGCATGAAACATATTTCCATTTTCAGTGGAAGGAAAAAAGAATGGTAAATAATAATTCACATTTAAAAATAATAATAATATCATAAATAAAATATTTATTTATTAAATCCATCATTATAACCATCCTTGAAAGGTGGTGATAGAAAACATATTACATCGGTTAGAGAGATAGTAATCCATCTTACAATTAATTGATAATTTTTTTTATTTAACCATTTTATAATCATATTTTAAGAAGTTAGAGGAAGAAATATAACTTAAACATTTTGTTAATCACTATACCTCTTCCTTATAGAACGTCATTTTCATTAAACATTATACCCAATAAAGTAGGTATTATTCCTGAAATTATACCTCTAGAACGTGGGGAGAGATTTAATAAATGGATTTATGTATTTCTAGGCTAAACTAAAAGGCATGTTATGTGTGAATAAATGTGGATAATAGGTTCCCTTTAATAAAAAGGAGAGTAACACTCTTGAAATTTAATAATGTTTAAATATATATAAATTATTTATCAAGGGAAATGAATATAAATTTATAAAATTTATATATAATATGATTATTATATTATTTCCTCTCAAAAAATAATAATTGGAAAAAAAATAGTTGGTTTTCTCACACGTATCTTTTTATTATAACCCACGGAACACCAATTTGATGATTAATTTGATAACACCATTTTTCAACCATTTGGTGTTATGATAAATACTATAAAATGAATTATGGAACATATATAGAAAATTTATGATATCTTCAACCATATCCCAATAAATTTCCTAATGATACTATTTTTTATATATTTAAATCATTTAATTAAATATTAGTTTTTATAAACTAACATTAATATCATTTTTGGAAATATTCATTTAAATTAACATTGAAAAAACATGAATGTAATGGAATTAGATTATCATACATTAAAAAGTTTATAATAAGTTATTTTTATATGAATAATGTTTGTAAAAAATTAATTAATTCATATTAAATTTACATTAATATTTTTAAAATCATGTATTTCATTTTTATATTAATTCAATAAATTCTATATTAGCATTCATCAAGCATTTAAGGTAATTATTTAATCTCTAAAAATATTAAATAAATTACCATGATAAAAAATTATTTATCTTTGAAATAAATCTTTTAAAACCAACCATATCCTCTATTTATCACTTTTATAAAAATTTAGATATAATAAAACAAACAGAATGATATTTTTTTACATTTCGTTATAAAAAATAATATAAAGGTAAAAATATAATATAAATTGAAAAATGGTTATATTTTTTAGAATATGATGGAAATTGTCGAACACCTCTAATAAATTAGGACAGAGGCATGTGTTAGGGTCATTTATATTTTCCTTTTCATATTATTTTAACCATTATTACCCTATTTACGCTTATAGTGGTGACAATTATTTAAAATAGTTACTATTCATAATGACTAAAAATAACGGGAAATTATTTAAAAAATTTGGACTTCCCAATTCAAAATATGGAATCCTCTATTCACAATTTATGTTTTATAAGGGGTGTAAATTAATTTAACATTAAAATTTAAAACTCCATGAAAATGATTTTTTTAGAAAAATGGATAATTGGTATAAAAAGTTTTTTATAACAAATTCAGGTATAAAATTTATTCCAAAGACTATTATTGGATTTTGATTAATAAAAATGAACTAGTGAAATTTTAAAACTAATCCAAACTATAATTTAATTTTTTAAGTACATTAAAATACAATACAATTTTTAATAAAGAAAATTTATTATTCACTATTCATTAACAAATAATACTACTTATAAAATATCTCCACATTTAACCATAAGATAATTTTTCTATAATTATTCAAAAAATTATACCGTTTGTATAAAATTAAATTTCTAAATTTTGTATTAATTAATAAAAATATATTATAAAAAAATTTAAAAAAACAATTTTTTAATAAAAGGTTTATCTTATGAATAAAATGACTTTACCAAAAGTTGAGGAATTAATTACTAATCACATATGAATAAATTTATATTTATTAGGGCCATTATATATGATTTATACATTAATTAATCTAATTCATACCCAGCAATTTAATGGCTAGGTTATGATAGTGGCATTTAATTAATAATTTTTCATGGTTTATTTATGGATAGTGTTTTGTGTCATATATTCTCTCCAACATTGTTTTATTTTTTAGAAAACATGGGGTGTTACATTTGAGAAGTATCTGATCATTTAGTGGTAGATTTATTTTTGTTTCTCATTCATGTATAAGTGGAATAGTCAAGTCCAATCATTACGTGGGGTAATTTAAGATACATGGGTAGTTGGAATTTGATGTTTTGGTTTGGTGAAGTAACGATAAGGGTAATCCTATATTTAGGAGAATCAAGTTGGTCAAAAGTGTAAAAATCTTTTGTCGAATGGGTTGTGAGCATGGTAAAACCAGTTGGTGGATGGTTGTGATGGATGTGTGATATTGGGTAGTGGTTAAACCTGATTTAAGGATTCATGTGTGATGTTAGATATAGTCCACATGTTAGCAACAAACTAAATATATTGGTACTATAATCTGATAGGTACTAGTATGAGTGGTGTATTTACTCATCTTGGTATATCATGACGGTTGGATAGGTCGTTTGAGGAACTAAAAGGGAAATTACATTGAATTTTGAATTTTGAATTATGTGTAGATTTTTTGATGGCTTATTAATTATTTTGGGTGTTGGGTCATCATCGTTGGGCAATACATTGATAAGGAGAGACGCCAGATGGTGAGGCCAATCATTTAAAAAAAATTCATGATAATGACTATCTTTTACTGTTAAATGTAATTGTATGTGGGTAAAGAAATGAAATCATGATCATTGTTCAAGATAATGTTGCATTGGTTTATGGACTGGGACAATATTTTTGGAGGAAAGTTAGAGAATTCATGTGTAGTGGTTTCTACTATATAGGGTAGTCTCATTCAGGGTTCTAGGAAAGAACACAGTGTTTTGAGTATGATATAATGACTAGGCATGGTTACAGATTTTGGTTAAGGATATTTGGAACTTCCCATGGATGATGATTTTGATAATGGGGAGGTAATGAGGCTTTGGGTCCTTATATGTTCTAAAAATTCCACAAGAATTTAATTTTTTTAGAGTGGGGTTTAATGGATAATGAGATTTTGGATCAATATTCCAGGTGCTTTAGGATCTGAAGTATATTTTTATAAATGTGGAACAAGCTTAAGAAGGTATTTTAGATGTTATAAGTAGCATATTAGTGGGTTTAGGAGGATTGGGAGGATTATAGTAATATTAGAGTATCATTATAGTCAATCCCCTGGTATGGCCCCTAGTTTAACTATTTTAGATGAACATGGGGATATCCACTTGGTGAATTCTCCCATGGTTCAACGGGGTGGCACCTGTGCAAAATGATGAGGTGGCCCCTCGCTATGGTTACCTCTTAGTCATTTTGGGTACTGTGGTGGTCGGTATGACGCATGTTAACGATAAAAATCTGGATAATATATGTTGTGTTACCCACACTCTGGGTGATTCCCCTAGATGGTTCCATATTGTGAAATGGGAAGGGGTAACTAGGTGTGTAATATCCTATGTTAGGGTCTCTAGTAGACTTCGTAGGTGAGCACCACAGTGCAGTATATACCATGGTACAAGCTCTTTTTCATGCCAATGTGTAAAAATGTGGTGGTGGTTTTAAATTTTTATATTATTTTATTATTAGAGGATTGATCCACTTGTTTCTTAATCAATATTGCTTCATGGACAATGGAGATTCTCTCCATACTTTTCCATCATCCCCATTTATTGTGGGGTCCATTTTGATTCATTTTCTAAAGTGATTCACGGTAAACCTTCTTCCATTTATGTTTATTCATCTCATTATTTATATAATGTTGAGTTGGGAATTTCGGTAGTGTTTTATGGGATGATTCTACTAGATAATAGTAGAATCGGCCTGTTATGATGGATTATTGGGGTCTTTTCAATAGAGGATGTCTCGATAGAATGGGTACACTCCATTGAAAATTGTTCTGTTGGTGGTATGTTTCCTTACATTGTTTTCTTGGTTTTTTTTAAAAAATAAATTAATAGATTTTTTACTAGGTGTCAGGTTTTTTCAAATTTTCTCAATGTGGTTTCTGGAGAACATTGTGGAATTTACTCAAGTTTTTGGTTGTTGTTTTTATTTGACGAGGACACTTATTGAGTTATTGGGAACTTATATCTAATTGGTTTCATTTGAAAATTTTATATAAATCCTTAATTAAGTATAAATAAATAATTATGAATTGTTTTAAATCATGACATGAGATTGAACCATGTGACGATTATTGATGGTCGGATGGAGCTTAGATAATCTTGGGTAATATTCATTGAGAATATTTAAAGGAAATGTGATTGGTTGAGTTTGGTTTTCTTGATATTTTTAAGTCTCATGGTTGATTAGCGTCTTTTTGGTTTTGTGACTTCCTTATTATACTGCCAGAATATATCATTGAATTGTGTGACTATTCTATAAAATTCGACAATATCACGATGGGGTGAAAGTTAGAATAGGCCCCATAGATTTCTAAAACGTTCTATAGTGGAACTTTAGTCGAATAAGTGTTGGTGACCCTCTTTATGGATTTATTAGTGACATGTGATGGGTTTAAAAAAAATAAGGTGTCCACTTTTTATATGTATTTTAAAATGGTATCTTGATTCATATTGAACTTCAATGTCAAATGGGTGATTTGAGAAATGTGTTTGGAAAAGATAATTCAAAATATACAAAGGGATTTTCTAAAAAACATTTGATGGTTTTTGTCTAATGAATAACCATGAGTAAGAAAAAATGTGGTGCATTTTTTAATTTTTATGGGGATTTTGACATGGTTTTAATGGAAAACAAAAATGTATTAATGGATTTTCATTGGTTTGAAAAATATCCTGAGGGTGATTCCCTATTTTCAAAATATTATGTTCTTATGGTGATTCCCACTTTTGATTTTGTATATATTATTTTAATGGATTCCTATTTATGTTCATGTATATTTTGTGTCCACTACATTGGGAACTATGTTTTCAATAAATGTGGTGAACTGATCCCATGAAAAGACATAGTACTCTATGATGGCTGGGACATGTCATAAGGACACTATGGTTTTTGAGAGACATTTTGAAAAAAATGATTATTTGGTATCAAGATATGGGATTGTGATTGAGGTAACCTTGTAGTGTGTCCATGAATTGATGTGCCCTTGGGAACCCTAGTGGGTTCCTTAGTGCTCTTTTTACCCTATAGAGGGTCCATTTAAGATATGGGAATTGAGAATTTTTGGTTCCATATTAGGACATAAATCAGATGTATGATCATATATGGATTTATTAATGATGTTAGGTCACACATCAATAGGTATACCTCGACAATATGTGCATAATTTATTAAAATGGGCAATATGGTTTAGTTTTGTTATACGATATGATTATGGTGGAATGAGCTTCCCAAACAATTGCATACAGATAAATGGAATTCCTATACTAGTTCCTTGAATCTAGCCTTCATGACTAATATTTTCTTGGATATCCTTAGAAAAGTTCCTTAGAATAGGATAAGGGATTCAACCCTTCCATGTGTTAATTTTTTTTATAATTACATATATTAGATCCTTAGTTTCATAAGTGATATAGGTTTTGGATTTTCTTGGACAAGTTCCTTAGAATCAGGAAAGGGGATGTGACCCATCTATGTGGTGCATGAGCATGCTTTGAATTATCTTTGACATTTTCCGTTGAATCCTGGTATAGTATGAGACCATTCTAGGTGACCTTAATACATCATTTTTATTTACTAAGACATACTCTTGGGAATCTACTATTAATCCAAAGACTATGGGTTTGGTTATTTTCTAGGTATTTGATTGGAAGAGTTCTATGACATTCTCAGAGACACTCTAGCAAAGGGTTAAGTAGGTATGATATTATATAGGAATTTTAGGAAAGTACAGAGTATTTATTGTTATTATAACAAGTTTTTATAAATTCGTTACTAACTGAAGAATGTATGGTTAGAAATACAAGGTTGTATAATTGAGACCTAGATACCAGAAACTTTTGTTTGACGTGAATTACATATTGTGTTTTGGGTGGTTTTGTTTCATTAGCATGACCAAACCTCTTTTAGAGGTATTTCATGTACACTGACTTGACCATACTGTCAATCAGTATTTTTAAGGCATTGGTAATTCATTCTAGGTTTTTGGACACAACCCCACTCACAAACATGACATGGGTTTCAATGTATGTGGGTTGAAATTTTTATTTTCTCTTAGTAAATTGGGGTCTCTTGGAGTTGGGAACACAGTATAGGTTTAGTGGGTTTTCATGGATAGAGATTCAGTATGTTGTATCATGTGGGTTGGTCAGGAGGCCAACATTCTATTAGTTATTATTAAGAATATATTTTATCTGTTGTGACTTTAATTAATTATATATATTAGGATTGTTATTCCTTTTTCATATACTACTCAAATTTTTTACACATAATATTGATATCTTACTAATTTCTATTCTATACTATGGAGCCTAGTGGGATCCTAGTTCAATGTCTATTGGTGTATGACATTTTTATTATATAGAAACATTGATCCAAATTTTTGGTCAAATAGGGAATTACCCTATAGACTTATATATAAATACATAGTCTCCCCATGACTATCTTAGACAATTTACACTATTTAAATGCTTATAGCATGATACAAGGGACACCTTAGGTCTTATAATGCATCCACAATGGCGTTTTCGGGAAATCTGGGCAAGGGAATGATAATATTTCTTAATGGGTTGTGGATTTTGGTCACTCATTTGTCTTGTAGTTGTATAATAGGGTTTGAGCCTAATAGTTTGGGGTTATAAAAATTGGTTTGGACCATTCACTTATTTTTTTTTATAATGGGTAGTTGATGAGATTAGGGTTGATTATATGATAGTTTAAAGTTATTGGTGTTGTATCATATTATTTTCATCAATCAATTTTTTAAATAGAAACTACATCCCAAATAGGTATTCCTTAGTAGTACATGTGATCTTCTTTAGAGTCTAAGGTGCAGTTTTGTAATTTCTATGACTTGAAAAAATCTGATTAATGTATAAATCTCATTATGTAATTTTTATTGTTTTAATAATATTTTCATATGTTCTTTGTGAGGTGATATTATAAAGTTAAAGAATATTTCTAGAAGATTAACTCTATGGTCTCTATTAGAGTAAGTGTAGAATTTACACTAAATTAACAAGGGTTAGGGGATAATGTGGAATTATAGTTAATATGCGGTAGCTATTTGGTTACACTTTATAATTGTGGGGAGAATAACATTCTCACTATTGGTTAACTTTTAACAAACCATTTTATGAATTATGTAAATGTTTTTTTTGTTTCCACATTGTTCTACATAGATCTGTGACCTATGAAGAAGGGGGTTTTTAATATGTAATTGAATAGATAAAAAAATATGGGGGAGTAGGTTTCAAGAAAAGATAATTAGTTTGGAAGATGAGGAAAACAAAATGTTTTTCCTGGGGAGATTGTATCATGGGTTTGTTTTGAGATTGGAAATCCATTGAGAAAAAAAATGCATAAATTGATAGGTTTTTTACTATTAAAGGTGGGTTTATGAGTTTATCAAATTAGTATCTAATGTTACGTACTTTTTGAGGAAGTAAAGGTTAAATGTTGTGTTGGATATGGTGACCTATATTTTTTGTCAACACAAACATAATTCATTTGTGAGTCTGAGTGTCATAGGTCCCCTAAATGTTTTATATATTATATTTACACTCTCTATCTATTCGTAATATTTTATAATGGTTTTATTAGTTCAAAACATTGTGTTTAACCTTGAAATAAATTTTAGGGTTGTTTTGTGCTGGTTTCTTTTTAAGTGATATTAAATATTTATTAATTAAGTAAACATTTATCTGATGAGAATGAATGTTTATGTCTTCAGAATGGAATTTCATATGGAAATTTTTACATAGTGATTTTATTATAAATGAGATTATTCTTGTAAGTTAGTTATAAGTTATATTCTTGATAGATAGGTCTCAGGATGAGGCTTTTTCCATTTTTATTTATTTTGACCTCTTAACATATTATTATTTTATAAATATCCTCATTGTATATTTACCCTTGGGTTTTAATCATATTGTTCCATATAAAAATGACTAATTTGAGTGTAAGAGAGAGGATATTGTTCATTGAGGTGGAGTTGACACTGAACTGGTGAAACTAATTTAGAATCCCACGGATGTGTTGTTCAAGAAGGAATCAGTGTGTGAAATAAAGAGAAAAAAATTTCACCATTAGGTAAGTAAATTTTATTATTTATTATCATCACCTAATTCAATATAAATCTGATCCATATCTCTAATGTTTAATATATTCTCTTGTTTTATAAATTTTAATGATTATAATTTCTAAACAAACAAATAATGAATTCATTACCAAGTTTAATTGGATAAACTCACTTCATTGATGTCATTGAGATTCTTTGCATAAGAAAATTCATTGGTTATTCCTTCTAGAATGAATTTAAAGTGTCCAAGATTTCATCGACTGATGATTTCTTTTGTCTTCTAGTTCCATCTTACTCCTTATGTGAAGAAAAAATCTGGTTTTCCATTATTTGAGATAGTGGTTCGATGGTGGATGATTGACTTAGGGGATTATCAATGATAATGGGGTTGCAATATAATCGAGCATAGAAATAAAAATTTGTTATTATTGACTAGAAATGATGTGATCAAAACAAAATGGATGACTCATGTTGAAACCCCAAGCATAGAATGATGACAAATAAATTTTTGGGATTAGAAACTCAGGTTTATATAAATGGAGGTGGTGATAATTGAAGGGGTGGTCAGAAGTACCGAAGGCAAGACCGTGACATCCATGTATGGTAGACACATCATTTGATTCATCATGCATACATAAGGGATAAAATGGTAGTGATGGTGCTGATTTTTGTGGAAATATTTAATTCTATAAAATTTTCAACTACGTGACGTGTATTTCTTAAATACAAAACAAGTACTTTTCCCTTTATAGTGACTAGGGTTTATAAGGATGATAAATCACATATAATGTGAAAATAAAGTATGTAGCCATGTATCATCACCATTTGAAACTTAAATATCACATGATTCATAATATATAAGTGCATTTCATGTAGAGAAGGGTCACATAATAGAGTGTGTGTTTCAGTATAACCCTATATGTACTAAAATTTTCATGTCAGATACTTTGACACCACATGTAATGATGGTAGAAATACTGCATAGAGATCCTATATATAATGTACTTATAAGTACAAGTCATGTATTATGAATTTTTTTATGTTATTCATACCTTTATACTAAGGGGTATGATTTATAAAAATAAATAGCCAATTTTTGGTGTCTTTCTTTATATAAAATTATGGTAAGATCCTCTTAGTAATTGGAGGACATTTATAATATTTTTTTTAGTTTTTGTTATTTATATTTGTTGACATGGTGATTAGATGTGGGAGATTTACATAGAGGAGGAATAGTGTTGGTAACCCCCTTGCAGGAACATTAGTACCGGGATAGGATCCCTGCATACATTTAGTTGATTATGAAGCCACCATTGTGGAAATATATGGGTCCTATACTTATGGAATAGGTAAAACCCTCAACTGATCAACATTATACATGACATGATTTGGGTCCCCATAGGGGTTGGTACCCCTTAAATTGGCATGCCCTCCTTAACGATGGAATAGTTCCCCGCTTCAATTGGAGAGAGAAAGGAAGTGTGTATGGATAAATTTTATTAAATATATTTCATGTACTCATTTGAGTTATTGGTGAAAATCCTACATCCAGGGATTTGGTTCTATTATGCATCAGTGCAGGGTTCCCCATAATAAATGGAATTCCTTAAGTTGATGTGAATTTATTTCACTTGGCACAATTCAACACTTGAGGTTTCAGGCTAGTGATTTTGGGAATTATGAGACGCTGAGCTATTTAGTAATTGTAGTTTCTAAATTATTCTCATGGTCCTTTCATCATATGACCTTTTATAGTTTTGAATCAAACATTTATGATCTGATCCTTTTAAATAATTACAATAATATTTTCGAATATGTTTATTTATCCATTTATTAAATTTTGTGGCTTCAATGCTTTAGAAATAACATATAAAAAAATAAAATATTTCTTTGATTCATGTATTTGTAACTAATAAATTTCCTTCAAATTAAATAAATGTGTGTGGATTCTACTATCATAGTCACATACAAAATTGATGTTTCACCCAAGGGGAATTATTAATTGAGTTCCCTTCCATAGATCATGAGACTATCCCCTATACTAGGTGGTTTAATTAAACACTAAAACACATATTTTATACAATATTTAATCCTATTTTTCTCTAATTACATGGTTATCAACAATAAATCCATGAATTATGGGGTAGATCAAGATAGATAATTGGAGATGTTTGTGCTATAGAAAATTAACATAATGAGGGAATCAACATTGACATTTTATGAAGACACCATATTCACTAATAAATAATCCAAACATGATTAACGGGCCATCATTTTGAATTACTTCAATGTTTCCCATGATTCATGATATATTTATCATGTTAAGATTGATATTTAATTTTTGGAACTAAAATTTTGGAATATCATTACAAATTCTTGATTTCTTGATCCGTGTATTGAGAAATAATTAAGTCATATATTTTTATTGTTGACTATATTACCTATGATTATAAATTATTTATGGGTATATGTATAATAAATCCCCATATCTAGATTAAAATCCCCAATTTATGGAATCTAGTGTATTTAATTTTGTTTTAATACTTTCATTGGTGGTTTTGGAAATGGTGTCAGACTAAAGTGGGGGTGAGGTAAAGTGGAAACGACCGACTATTATGGTTTCCTATGGTGGTACATGGAATTATATAGTGGTAGTAATATAAATAAATATTATTGTCATCATGAACTATTTCAAAGGGGTTCAGTGGGTTGTAGATCATTTTGTTCTAATGTATAGTCATTTTGTAGTAGAGTAGGTTGGGCTATTGTGGGAGGCTGTTAAGCTACACTGCAGATTAAAGCATCCACCTAGGTAAAATAACTATCATGTAGTAGTGGTTATTAATCCTTATTCTTGGTAAAATTTTAATAATATCTTAGGATAGAAAAAACATAATCATCAACTTCTTGGCTCGAACTTGTAAGTGAGGGCCCTTTAAGGGCTAGCCCTGTGGGCCCATATGGGCATACATGGTCGAGTGCACCTAACTCAACTTATGTAGTGTATCACAGAGTGTATGGGAATGGTTCACCCATATTATCCTATTCTCCCTTTCATATAAGGGTTTGTGAATCCTTCCCCACTTATAACATTGTATCTTGTTCACTCAAAGGCTACCATGTGTTCATGAATTTTTCCCATGTGACATTTTCACCGTGTGTAATTTTTGAAAAAAAATGAATAAAATATAGTAATAATTTCTCTTGTAGATCAAAATGGAAATGTATATTTCATCAGTGATTCATTATTTGGAATTATTAAATTTTTTATTTACTTCCTACTAAGAACATGCATTATAATGATTAGGGTCAGACTTGTAGTGAAGGAAAAGTGTGTGACGACTAAAAAACCAAAAAAATCAAAAACAATAACCCAAATATTAAGTTAGTGGATTTAGAAAATTAATTAAATTACCATTGATGAAAACAATTGAATTAATCATAATTTAGAGTAAATTAAAAAGATAGAATGATAAATCAAGAGCAACATAGAAGTAGTCAACAATAGTTGATGATGCATGGGAATTATAATATTCCGGTTGAAAATGTTTTCATTCATTAATGAAATAAATATAGGAAAAAATGAGTGAAATTTGGTTAAAAAGACATTAATTTGGTCTACCCATTGATAAATAAACCTACACAGTTTATTAAATATTTATTTTATTTATTCATGGGATGGAAAATTCATATGTAATAAAAATTAAATTTATATATCTTCATGATGTGTTACTCTTCAGATGAAAAACCCTTATCATATTTTTTAACATAAGGATTCATAGAGTTTTATAGTATAATAAAGAACAATATTCATTGATAATTTAAATTTTGGAAAATGTTACTATCAATGAAAATTAGGGTGATAGTAATGACCAACAAGAATTGAGAATTAATGAATTAAAAAAATTAATAGTCATCACAATATTATTCCCCAAAAATTTTTATACATGTATAATTCTATAACAGAGAAAGTTAATTAATTCCATAAAATATAAAAAATGGTATGAAATGAAAAAAAAAATCTTTTCCATCAAGGATCTTTATATCTATCTTGAGAAATTTCTTATTTACTAGATCTCCTCCAAAATGATCCTTAATCACTCAAATACCCCAATATAAAGATTTCATAGAAAATAATTTATAAAATCAAAACATCATCATTCAAATCCATTTTTTTCTCAAAATTATTATCCCTTGGCATTCACATGGTAGCTGGTTACTATTCATTGACTTCAACTTATGAATCGAGTAAATATATTCTAAAATAATGTGTTTCCAACACATGGGTATTTCTTCAGCTCTACGTAATATTAAATTGGACTTAAATTTCAAATTTCATGAATCATACAAATCATCTCCAATAGTATCCAAAAACATACCATACACTTTTCCTTTTCTAGCTCAAACTTTACCATTACCATGACTTTATTTTTAACTTTTAGAAATTAGGGATCCCAGAATTGAATTTGTATCTATGGTACACTTCTATGGTGTTTAATCCTTATTAAAACCTTAATGTGAGTGTCTGACAGAAGATTAACCTTCTATAGAATTTGAAACAAGAATTTTACCTCTTTTTAGGTATAAGGGATCAAAGAATTTACATTTATATAGCTCCTCATCCATGGTTTACCCTATTACGACCTATTTGGTTGACCTCATCCTATATCCAATCAATGTGTATACATTTACATAGAACATATAGAATTTCCTTTAAATTTATAATACATTAATGTTTTATAATTTACCTTTACATAGATTTAAAACTCCCGAGGTTACCATTTGGTGGCCTTGTTCCCACCTTTACATCGAACAAATATCATTTTTTCTATAATTCCATGTGAAAAAAAATACATTTTCAAGGCCTACATGAATACAATAAGACCGCTATATATGTCGCTAAAATTAAAAGAATTCATAATAATTTGAGATAAGTACATTCAAAATCAAAAGTGAAAAATATATTGAAATAAAATAAAACTAAATATATTCCAAAAAATAATATCCATAAATAAAACAGAGAGTCCTAAAAAATTATCAATATTGAACCCTAAATTTCATTTAAAACATCCAAAAAAAATTCGAACAATAATTTCATGAAATTCAACCAAAATTTATGTTCATAAAAAGTATATAAAAATTAAAATAAATTTAAATATCCATCACTAAAAAGACTCATTTTTATTAAAATAACCAATGAATAAAAATTTCATTGTAAATTAATAAATATTAAATAATTTATAATTTTACAAATTTTTTGACTTTAAATACTGTATTTTTTCTCAGATGGGTTTGGAAAAAATGTATCCGACTATGTAGATATTAAATTACCTCACACATAAGGATTAATGTTTCCTAATGCAATCAATTATAAAATTCAGGGGAAGATAATAGATTTTAAGAATTAAAAATTGAAGTGAAAAGGATTAATGGATTTTAAAATTTTCCCCCATAAACTCTGTATAGTTTTAAAGTATGAATGTTTTTATAAAACAATTATTTATTAAATTTTTAGTTTTATTTTCCTAGAAAAATTTGATATTGAAATTTTTTTAGATTGTTAATCAGATATCACATTTCATTTAATTAAACTTCCAACCATCTATTTTTTCCACGTGGATGAACCTATATAATTAACAAAAAAATTAATTGGCACAACTGGTTGAAGAGTGAGTTTAATAATTTTAAGGATGAATAATTAACTAACACTCATAATTTAGTATAAGTAACATATAGTTTTACATAGATTAGGAGTTCATTTTATATCCCATTGAAATAAAATGATTTAGATGTTTTAATCAACTAAAAAAATTAAATACTAATTAAGGTTTTAAATATTAATACAAATATTGAATGGAAATATTTAATTTAGAGTGAAATATAAATGATAATATATTATTGATTTTATAGTTGAATAGAAAATATTAACCACTTAAAGTGGAAAAATAATCCATAATTAGAGAAGCATTTTTAGCTACTAAAAGTGATAAATGATGTTCAAGAAAAAATCAATTATGAAAATTTAAAGGAATTTTGATGGGTGAACGATTGAATAATATTTTAACACTTTTTAAAACCCCTCCCCATATCATAAAACGAAACATTTTCATGAATGTTGATCTTTCGAGTTTGAAGAATCATGTAAATAAGTCTGGTTCTAAAATATCTTACAATTCAAATGTGAAAAATATTTTTAAAGGTGTTATTTGATATTCATGGGGAATGAATGATGAATCTCCAAACATTTACTCAAGTAGTTTTGAAAATGTACATGAATGTTATTTTTAGGAAAAATACTTTTCAAGATACCTCAAAAAAATATAACTTTTAAACAATATACTGACACATATATTAGAATATACAAACAGTAACAATAATTCAAATATATACAGAAGTGATAAGAAAAGGACTCAATTTTGTTTCATTGAAATTTCTAAGAAGAAGACAAAACATTCCTAACACCTAATAATAGAGTACATATTCAATATTAATTTAACACAAACCATTGATGGAAACCACTCACACATAATTTCTATAAGCACAAAGCTTAAAATGGATGAGTATAATTAAAATTATGGAATTTAAAGTAATAAATCCTATGGTAATAGAATCATTCAACATTTGATTTCATCCAATACTTCTCTTCTTTTTTCTTTAAAAATTTATTTACTATAAAATTATATATCTTAAAATAATTATCAGATTAATATTATATTCCATGTATTTTATACCCAAACATAAAATATAGTTATAGGTTAATTTGAAAGGGATGTTATTGAAAGTTTCTTTAGTAATTTATCTCCATTTATCCTTAAAATAATGAAATTATATGCCAATTGAAATGAAGTTATTTTCTATAGGTGCTCAGAGAGCACCCTTAATATTCCTTAATTTCTATATAGAGGTATGTTAAAACTATATTAATAGGAATGAATATGGAATGTTATTCAAACAAGTAAAATAAAAAAAGACAAATTACCATGGGTTAGACTCCCATAAATAATTGTGTTTATAGTACCTACATTGACTTAGTAGAAGACAGGTTTTCAAGAATATATATAATTGTAACATAATTTATATATACCTCAATGTAGAGTTATATATTCTGACCATTATCTAGTAAAAATATATTATTCTTTAAAAAAAATTCCACCTCTCGATTAACTAAAAATATTGGGATAGTGAATGTTCTAAACCATTTGGCCTTGAGTTTTTTGGGAAATACCTTTAAAATGAAACTGATATGTATACCCCCATGGAGAATATTAATGTCCCTATTTAGACTGATGGAGTCAAGAAAATATTTTTATTTCATTCATTTAATGTCAAGTATTTTTTATAAGACTATCTTATAATCACATATAGGTCAATCAATTCCAAAAACACCTTTTTACATATAGTTTTAAAATCAGTGTTTAAGATTTTCACATCCTAATATGACTTTTGTTCAAACTCAACATGCAAAAAATACATATCAAAAAGAATTCAATAAGGATAAATTATTATGGGATCATTATAAGTGGGACAATAGGATAACACATCCCCATACAATTTAATATATAAACCATTTTTAGAGATAGAAATTGTTTCTTCCAACGCATTCTTAAACACTTTTTAAGAAATTTCATCATTTCAAATAGACAATAGATTTATGTAGTTCTATATTTTTGATCACATCAATTTTTATTTATTAAATATTCTAATTTAAAATTCTTAAAATGGTTTTCAACATTTATGCTAAAATTATTAGGCCCTCCAAATATAGAGAAAACATTATTTTCATTGAATTTAACAACACTAATGGCTATGTCACAAGAATCTATTCATTCTCATGAAAATATGGAAATGGTCCGAAAAAATATAAACCTCATTGGTAAAAAAATTGAACCTTTAAAATTAATTTTAGTGGAAGATCTTGTTTTCCACATGCATTACATAGCAAATAAAATTTGTGAAAACTAACCATAAATCTGCTAAATTTTATTAAGAGAGGTGGACAATAAAAATTATCTTGAAGAAATTTTATGTCTACTCTTTCACCCCCACGGTGTCTTTAAAAAGGTGACAATTTAAAATGCGATTTATCTATTCTTGATGGGAATATGTTCTCATAATTACATTTTAACAACACCTAAAGATAATGGTGTCATCCCAAAAGTATTAATTTATATAAAAAATTATTTTATTTCTTGTGTTATGTGTGTGTTCCTTATCCATGTCTCCCCAAAATAAAAATTTAAAAAATTCATATAAAATATAATATTTTACTAAAAATAAAAATATACGTTTAATTGGAAATTTTGTATTTTTAACTATCAAAATTTGGGTGTTGGGAAGTTTAAAAAGTCGGTCAGTAACAACATTCTTCACACCCTTATTATCTATAGTTTCTAAATAAAATTCAAATAAATAAAAGTTATATCACATAATTAATAGATTTAGTTTTTTATTAACTATAAGACACCTAATATTTCTATAGTCAAATAATAATATACCTTTGGACAGAAAAAAACTATTTCCTAAACTTGTTAAGAGAAAACATAATAGTTAAAGCATCATTTTTTAATGGTGTAATCCCATTGGGAATCATATAGTAACTCACTAGAATATAAAACCACATATAGCTTCCTCTCATTCCATTTTCCCAAATCTAATCTAAGTGTCACATCACTAACATCACAGATGATGTTATTGAAGAATTTGATACATAAATATTTCATATTATCATATTAATATTCATTATATATTATTAAAATTTGGGTAATAACCATAATGTTTTTTTGTCTTTTGAAAATTAAATACAAAAAGATGTAGTAAATAAATTATTTTCCACATATCCCACTAATTTCATCACACCTAGAACCCTTCTTATGAATTACATATTGAAAATAGTTCTTCATATCATAAAAAAAAAGGAAATATAAAAAGGGTGAGCTCAGATGTACAATAAGGTCAAATATGGTAGATATCTATAAAATATGAATTTTAATAATATTATACGTGTAAGTGTAAGAAAACATGATTTGAAAATTTTAAAATTATTCCAGTTGATTCGTAGATCATAGTTAGACAAGTCTTGGTATAAATCTTGGATGTTTATAAGACATTAATCCTAAAATAACAAATTAAGTTGATCCATGAGATAATAACATTTTTATGACAATTTCATAAAATAGTGGGATAAAATATCACATTATCATAATCATATAAATCTTATTTCAAGGCTAACCACTAATACCTTTATCACATGTAATGATTTTCTTAACAACTAATGTACCAACTTTGGGCTTTGGATAACCTCTCATGTTCCAAAATTGGGCTTGGGAAAACAACCAATGTACCATTTGATATCATAAACACTAATTGTACCAAATTTATTGGAGGTATATAATAGATCCACCCATCACATGATCATAATCCATTCATAAATACTCTAGATGATCATCAAAACACTTATCATTTAATCATAGCTTAACTACTGGAACAGAAAATTGGTTTCATAAATATTAGATTATCATCATCAATAACCATCATGAGAAATAATAAATATGAAAAAATGGTTCATATCCTCAATAATATTAATAAACATCATAATATGTTTTTATAAATGAAAATACATTTAAAAAACTGTTGTAATATTTATTGAGAAAAAACATCCTTTTAATTATTGATTTTTTTTTTAAAATCTAAAAATTTACATAGTATTAAGAAATAAATTTTATTCATAATGAACTATGGAAACTTGTAAATTAATATTAAATGAAAATATAATTCATGATAGTGGAAAAATATGTTCATTTGTAATACATTAAAATAAATATTTCATTTACACATTTTGTAATTCATTTTGAAAAAAATTATACAAAGTAAAACATAGGTAAAAATTACTTTAATCAATTATAGTAAAATAGTAAAAAAATATTTCAAACCTTTTTACCAATATATGAACATGGAATACATATAACTCCAACTAAATAGAAAAAACAAATTTATATTTCCTTGAAAACATTACAGATACTTGTGAGTACTTAAAGATAGA
Source organism: Viscum album (assembly GCA_963277665.1). Classification (NCBI taxonomy): domain Eukaryota; kingdom Viridiplantae; phylum Streptophyta; class Magnoliopsida; order Santalales; family Viscaceae; genus Viscum; species Viscum album. The sequence goes on from OY728151.1 coordinate 1,974,362,717, forward strand.
AAACTGAAAAAAAATGTAATCTACAGAAATAACTGTAGTATAATAAAATAAAAAACAATTTATAGATATATATATAAAATATAATTTCAATATTATAAATTTATTCATAAAAAGTCTCAGTAAAAATTAGATTGAAATGAAAAATGGTTACTTCAAGTATGACCTAAATTATAAGCACTCTAAACTCTTGTATAATGAATATGAATTTATTATAATTATATACATGAACCGTATTTTAACTGATAATATCATAAAATATCTACTTATAAAATATTATTACCAAATTATTAATAATTATTTATTAGAATGACTGGTTTGGTTGATAACTCTTTATTTTTTAATTTATGTATTGGTTCAAAAGTTCTGGTCCTTATACATTAATAATGGTTTATTCGTATCCAAAATTTTATTTATCATATAAATATCCTATATGTTAATTATTTTCATATATATAACAATCAATAAAAGAAATATATATAAAAATCATTTACACCCTTCATGGAGACAAAACTCTATATGTAGCCATGAAAGTTGTTTTCACCTTCTAACAAAAAGACGAAAAGAAAGATAAATAATATTTTATAATTTTAGAATCATAACTATTTCATATATATCTTATATATTTACTAACTCCATCATTATATCTCAAAATGTGATATTCGGATCAAAAGTGAATCATGTCGCTATATATAGGTGATATTCCACAATTATTTTGGAGCGATACCTTTATTTACCATTTGAGGGAAATGAGGATGAAAATGGTTTTATCATCATTATAATAAAATATTAGTATACTAATGACATTTTAGTAATTATTTTATCATTGATGCAATTTTTTTTGATAAATGTCATGATGAAATAAAATTTAAAGATCAAAATTAAGAGTTATACCACTTAATTGAGATAACACCATTGGAATAGACACTAATCTATGAAAGAATTATCATAGAATAATACTAGTTGATTTATAATGAAATTAAGGAATCTGGGAATTTTTTCATATGTTTTTAATGAAATATAATGCTCAAAATTCAGGAAAAAGGGAGGATATGAGGTTTCCTTTTACCAACGAGGGAGATGACACACATGGAATTAATTAATAAATTTACATAATATAACGTTATTTTATTGTGAACGTCGCATGAAATGGCCAAGGATTGGAAATTAATATAATATATGGTCTAAATATCTTAAAAAAATAATAATTAGGTTATTTTATATGTAATTATTACCCATATATCATAGTTTAACCCTCTCCCAAGTAAACATGTTTTAACCTTAACCATGGTACCATGTTTTTACTATTTTTTACAATTCATTATGACCACAAATTAAAGTGGCCTCATTAACAAATCAGTTTTTTTTTATAAAATTATGAAGTTAGTTTTACAAATTTAAATTTTTATAATATTTAGAAATTAACGTTAAAATAATAACGCAAAATGCATTGAAACCCTGTTTTTAGAGAATTTTTATTGTATGTATAAAACTGAATTTACATTCATTCTTACCCTTTATAAACTATAAAATGAATGCTAAAATATTTTATTTAATATATAATATATAAAATTACAAAAAACTATAAATAAATAATTATTTATTTTATTCATTATTATAAAATCACATTATACACAAAAAAATAATTTTTTGAAATATATCTCATTTTACCTTCAAATAATTATAACATTATTCGTGACCGTTAAATAACTAATATTTGGATTATTATTAATTTATTCATATAAATAATCAATATATTATGTTAAAATAAATTTTCAATAGTAATCAATATATTTTATTTAGATAAAAATACATTAAATGTAGAAAAATACGGTTCTAAAAATATAGTTCTTCTAAAAATGAAATGTTTTTATTAAAACTATGATTTTATTAATACATTTTTATCATAATAGAAAAGTATACATTTATATAATAATTTTTTAATCATATTCATACATGAAAATCCTATAGATAGGTTATAACGCTATCTTATATCATGGTTCATTTAGACTCATTGTTGCCTGTAATTTAAGCTATCTAATACATGATGTTTTATTTAAATGGAAATGAATGTCAAATTTTCAAGGTCTTAAATTTTACCACAATTAAAAATGAATTTCACCTTTTAAATTCCATTAATTTAATATAAATAATTGTGGATATATTTACTTCAACACATCCTCATGTTCCCATATATCTTCACATAAACTTATATTCCTCTTGAAAACTTTTACCATGTATGGAGTCTCAATTTTTTAGATATTTATCTCCACGATCCAATATTTCTACTATTTTCTCATCCTAGGAAAGTTCTTACTCTAGTGGTATAGCCTTTGTGTTCATAACATTCAGTGGATCAGGAAATGTACTTCCTCAAAAAAGATACATGGAACATATCATGATATTTGAAGAGGGTTAGTTGAAGAGCCAAAGGATTGAAATAATCATGATATAATCAAGATTAATGAAAGGTAAAATATATATAAGGCCGATATTTCCCTTAATTATGAATTTAGAAACCTTATTCCTTGAACAAATTCATAGGAATTAATTCTCACAATATTTTAATTCCATATCTCACTGATTTTTTCAGCATAACTCTTCTATAGACTCTAAGATGCCTTGATCAAGAAAGATCCTCCAGGGTTTAAGTTTTCCTCTCAGACTGGCAAACTATATGAGGATGATAAGAAGCACTAAAACAAATCTTTATATCCATATATTTCTGAATAATTTACTAAAAATTCAAGGTAAGCCTCATATCTCCATCAGATATAATAGAATGTGGTACTTAATAAAACCTTAGGGTTCGATAATGTATATCCTTTCAAGATGATCAACAGGAAAATATTATCTAATATCAATAAGGTATGATAAATTCTTATGGTGATCAACTATAACCCAAATTGAATTATATACATTAGATGTTTTTTGGAGTCTGAAGAAAAAAATAATGGTGATGTTTTCCCATTCCCATTCTAGTATTGGTAATGGTTATAACAACCCTTTATATTTCTTTCTCTCATCATTATTTGTTAACATACCAAGAATTAAGACACGTACTTTTCAATATCTATATTCATGTTGTCTTGTAATAAATTATATTTCACAAATATTTATATCATTGTACTTTAAGGTTGAATAGAGAACATTGAACAATGAGCTTTTCCAATAGGTACTTCTTCAAGTTTAGTATAGACATGCCACATACTTTGTTCTTGGACTATATCATTCTATCATAATAAAGGTTGAACAAAGGAAAATTTATAGAATTCTTTTATATTTTTATATACACCTTTTGTTCATATTTAATATTCATTTGGGAATATTGTCAAACACTCATATGATATAAAAAATATTTCTCCCCTTATTTTAGGAATTAAAGGTCTATAATTTGTATCATATGATCTAGATAATTGGAATGAGGAACAATTTTTCACTATATCTTTTAACATTATAACACATCCCAATAAATTCTTTGATGAAAAACACAAATCCAAAAAACTTATCTTATGCATGGTAGTGTAAGAATTGGCACACTAACCAACATTATCTTAATTTACATGAAATTTTATTTTTATTGAATAGTCCATAGGAAATTAAATCCATTAAATGTTAACTTGGTGAGTGGATTAGATATCAATGAATTTTTTTTTTCAAAAAGTGTCTTTAATATCCTATCAATTTTAGAAAACTACAGATCTTAGCCACCACGGTTGGTCTAGAACAGTTTTTAATTACATCAATATTTGATAAAAACATAGATATACCCTATCTTGAGAATATATGACCCAAAAACAAATCATTATATATTCACTATTCACACTTGATAATTTTTTTCATACAGATTCTATTTCCAAAGGATCTTTAGTAAAATCATTAAGTGGTATTTATACTCATCCTTAATCATGATATATTATAATATCATCTATGGAGACTTTTATAGACAAATAAATTAAATATATAAAGACATTATTCATGATATCTAGGAATATAGTGGGGGAATTAGTAAGACTAAAGAGAGTCACTACAATTCATAGCATTCATACCTAATACAAAAGGTTTTCTGGTGTATGTATTCATTTTTTAACCCTATTTGATAGTGTCTAGATCAAATATCAATGCAGGAGAAAAATCTATCTCCTCTTAATTATATAAATAAAAAATATATATGGGGAAGATGATACTTATTTTTAGTCATGATGTTGTTAAGTTCTCTACACTCAATTCATAGTCATATTGATACACATTTCTTATTAATAGAAATAAAAAGTGAACCCCATGGTAACACAGTTTTCAAAATTAATCCCCTGTCAATATCCCTCTAAAGTATCATCTTGAATTACTGCAAATCAATTGAATAAATTATTTATAGAGTCTTTGAAATAGTTTTAACACCTGTTTTGAGTTATTTTGAAAACTTAACATCATGATTCAGAGGAAAACATGGAAACTCTTCTGAAAATACGTCAAAACTCTCTTATACAATAGCCTTATACTAAATATTGATTTTATATCTAACTATATTATATAAATATCCCCTTCTAATAGGAATCAAGATCCATACAAATGGAAGTAATTTCCATTTGAAGATAATTTTTATCCTTACACCAATAGATAGTCATTGGCTGGTTTGGAATATCAAAAATGACTTCCCTTCCTTAAAAATGTTATCTGATCTATATAATGAATTACAATCTATTCCCAAAATAAAATAACATTAAAATAGGAGGAGAATACCGAGATTTAAAGGAACATCCTTCCATCCAAGATTAATTTAAGAATAATAATAAACATTAGAAACCATCATCATACCATTGGGAGTGTTAACAACTAATTCAATATCAAATCATTTATTCAGAATGTGAAACCTTCATAAAATTAATCAGATATAAAATAGTGTGTAGATCCAGAATGAAATAAGACGTTAGTAGTTTTAGATTGGATGGTATGTATTCCATTCACCACTTCATTCTCATAACCCAAATTAGATACAATTATCACATAAGATCACCCTTTTCCTCTAGGATTAAATGTTTAACAACATTAGTCATCCTCATATACCATTATATTAGTTCATTAATTTATGTAATTTCAATATTACATGAATTTCAAACATTGGTGTATAGGGTTGTGTGTTCTATACAGTTTTCTCTCCATTAATAGCAATAACTAACTTCTTCCCATTAATTTTTTATGAAACATCCCAATATATATAATTTCTACACATAAATAATTTACTATTCTACTAAATGAAATTTCATCTTTTTTTTCCATCTGCACTTCTGGATTAAATAAATAATCATCTTTTTCCCTTAATTATTTTTATTTTTTATAATTTATATTCATTTCAATCTTTACTTTATTATCAAAACCACAAGATTGAACGATGGCTCCCATATCCATTTTTACTATGAGAGAACATTGAATGATTTCTCCATGGATAACACATTTCAAAAACTTGGTTTTAAGATATTGATGAATTGATCAATTTTATTTTCAAGATAGATGATGATAATAGAATCATAACTTACATGTCTCATAATATGTTACTTATAGGTACTATTGAATTTATTATCCTTTGGGTTTATCTCAAAGAATTACTTCCACATTTTAGTATGAAGAATCCATTGAATGTACTTATTTAAAATTAACTTTCTAAACTCATCCCTATCCATAGATTTAATTACTTCCTTCTACCTCATGTTCTTGATAAGTGTACACTATTTATCTAATTCACCTTCCAAAAAGGTAGAAATCTAAAAAAGCGTTTCATAATCTATGCTCTTGATTATTATAATATCATTTTAGTGGTACTAAAACATTTTGTATAAATTAATTTTTTAGGGGATCCATTAAAAAAAGGTTAATGTTTCTTTTGGATGGTCTAAACATAATGTTATTCCTTCATTTTATTATTTGTAATATCAACATTACGCATGTCTTGAGAATTTTTCATAATCCTAGCATCGGCTTTTTTATTCCATCTCCAATAAAATTTTATTTTTACAAGTAAAATTATTTCATTACCTATAATATTAACTGTGGACATAATTTCTTCTACTAAAATCTATTGAAAACACCCAAAAATAATAGTATTATCAACAATAATCATACTGATAAACCATATAATCATGAAAATAATATATAAAATATCTAAATTATGACACCTTATTTTAATCTATTTCCCCATAGGTTTAACATTGGTCATCCATGATAATAAACTATTAAAATCCTTAATAATGGTATATAAGTAAATTTTTAATTAACCCAAACATATCCCATATAATTTTATACCTTGGTGCCTTTATTGGACTCTCTCATCATGAACTAGTGATAATCTGGTTAATACTGAATCTGACCCTTTTAGATTTTTACCCATAGGTGCATTTCTTCTTTAGATGCATCAACTTTCTAGTATCATGGCGTTGTGGTATTTTCTTCAAAAAACTATCTTCTTTCTTTACCATAACACAAGATATTTTTTTACATATAAATATTTTCATTGTTCTCACTAAATATTGCACATCCTAGTTCAAAAAAATAAGTAAATATTACACTAATGCCAACTGAGGTGACTTAAGCATTTCATGCTCAAATATTATATCTTATTAGTTGAATATTCTTCAAATATCATTAAAATACATTCCATAACCATAATGTTTTAGTATATTTATCATATTTTATATAAAAAGAACAAGGAAAAGTTATTTAAAACATATCCCACAAAGTTCTACATGCCTAAAACCCTTCATAGACATTACATACATAAAATTCCTCTTAATATTTGGGGGAGATAGAATCAAAAAAATGGTGAGCATAGATACTCAGTAAGGTAAAAGAGGATATATATCAATCAAATATATTTTTTATTAATAATATGATCATAAGGGAATGAAAACATGATCTTAACATTTGATAATCATACCCTATAATTCATTATTCATAATCATGAGTCATGGAATAAATATTTGACATTTATAATACATGAATTATATAGAAATCTATAAAAAATGACCCGTAAGAGAATAAAATTATCATAAGATCATGTCATAAAATAGTTGGGTATACTGTATAATTATGATCATCATAGAAATAATATGTCAAGGCTACCCACTAAGACAGTCATCACATGTTTGGCTTAAGAACACCACCAAAGTACTATTTTTTTGCTTTGGATAACCTCATATAAAACCCTGATGGGCTTTGAATAAAACTACATGTTCCCTTTAATCATACAATTCATGAATGAGAGAGGGTAAGAGGTTCCCTTTTATAAGTGCGAGAAAGTTCACCCACATAATTACAAAAATGATTTAAATAATATAATGTGATTTTCTTGAGAAATTGTGAATAGATAGACAAGGATTTAAATTTAAGATCATATATGGTTAAAATATATTCAATAAATAATAATTAGACTATTTTATGTGGAAATATTAAATTTATGTCTTAGTTTAACCCCATAGTAAACCGATATAAACTATAACCATGGTAAAACAAAATTTATTGTTTCTCCAATTAAATATGATTATAAATGAATATGGACTTGTTAGAGAAATTTAATATAATAAATAAAAATTTGTAATCCTTTTTATTAATTTAAATTTCTATAATTTTATGAAATTAACTTTAAAATAAACACACAATACATAACAAAACCATATTTTTAGTCAAATTAATTTTTAAGCATAAAACAGAAATTAATTTAATTCCATAAAAAGTAAAAACTATAAAATTTATGTTAAAATAAAATATTAAAAATATAATATATAAATTCAGTTTAAACTATTAATAAAGAAATATTTTCATTATTTATTTTGATAAAAACAAACCATTCACACACAAAAACTAGTTCTATGAAAAATAAATCTTCTTCTATTTAAAAAAAATTATCTTCATTTATGACCACCAGATAACTAATTTACGTATTTTTATTCAATTATTAATTTAAATTACCAATATATACCTTTAAAATTATTTTCCCATAGTGATAAATATACTTTTTATATAAAAAATAACATTTGGAAAAATACATTTCCTCAGAAAATATGTCATTTAGTCAATAACATTTTTAATTAAATTTGAGTTGTCATCAATATAATTTTATCATCCTTAATATTTATAAATATATTTTAAAATTTGGTTAATCATATTCATACTCTAAAACCAAATAATATAGTTATAAAAGTCCCTGAGATTTTTGGAAGTGAAAATTGAATTAATCTTTTTGATATTTTTCATTACACACTACATTGAATTTATCTTAATTTAAAAAAATCCTTGAGTTTATATTGAGTTATATAAAACACTTAAAATTTATTGGGTTACTTGCAGCACCATGATTATCTTTTGTTACAAAAAACAATGAGTTTAAACGAAACATGAAATAAAATTAAAATATTATTAATTAATATGATAGTTATCACCCAACCATTAGAATGGTGGGAACAAATAGCATTAACCAAATTAGGAATATGTGTTTTTTAAATGTATTTAATTTTTTTGAATAATTAATTAAAAATAAAAATAATTTACTTTTGAAAATAAAAGGAAACATTTCAATGGAAAAAATATTTTTATGTGCCCTTGGGTATTTTTTTAATAAAATAACCAAATATTCTTGGTTAAAAATTGTAATAAGTTTATTATATTATATATTCAATAAAAAAATTATAATTTATCACATATTTTTTCTATATAAGAAACAAGAATAAATCAAAATTTAAGCTTAAAAATATTCTCCCATAAAGTAGTTGTGTCACCCTTTTATGAACTTATAATAAAATGAATTTTTTACAATTTTATATAATTAATTTTATAAATTATAATTATTTTGTTTAATTATAATTTCAATGTTATTTTTGGGTTAATTTTTTTGGTTTTCTACAAAGTTTCATTTTTTAATGAATAACGAAAAATACTGAATTTTAATTGAATTTTTTTGTTTAAATTATTTATAATTATAAATTATATTTTTAATTGGTTTTAATGTAAAATTATTTCAAACATATATCAATTAAAACAATTTAGGTCATTAAAATCAATTTTACATTGAATTTTGATATAAAATCATTTCAATCTTTTGAACTTTTTCTCCTTAAAAACCTTCCTTCTCATCACATCTGTAGAATTTATTTTATATTAAAATTTGAGATTAATGTGAATGGAATTTTAAAAAATTTATTTCATAATTTTAGTCATCACTATTAATAATTAATTATATGTCAAATTTAATTTTTCTCTAAAATCAATAGTGAAGGTAGTAAAAATCAATTACCACAATTAAGGTAAAAAATGGTTTACATATACTAACCTATTAGAATCTCTAAAAACTATTTTTTGGATACATTTAGTCCAGTACACATATATTGGTCAATTATGGACTAATATTTTCCCTTGTTACATATGGAAAACATGGTATCACTTATTTCATTTCAAAAATAACAAGTGTATCCTCTCTCACACTTATAATAGGCCACCTCTCTCATCTCTCCTTCACATCATACATCTTATTTGGTTTAGTAAATTACTTCACAAATAACTCCCAATATTTCCGCCCCTCATTCTAAAATCCATATTTGGATAATAAATATGTCCTAGGAAGGATTTTTGTGAAATCCTAAGGAAGATACCCAAAGAAGAGGTAACGTTAATCAATAATCTTTCATGATTTTTTATTCCTCCACCCCCTTAAAATATTATTATAACATGAATAAATAATAAAAAAGTAACCTCCATATTCTTAAATTTCTTCATTTCATGCTGATGAGCTACAGCTATCTCCACTTCCATCAAATAGGTTTTTGAAATGATCATTCATGTGTACGAAGGACAACTGACTCTCGAGCTGATGTTATTTGTTTCCACTACCACCTCTCACGGTTTGACATAATGATGGATTTATAGTTTATATATGATATTTATTATATTTATGGTGTTATTATGATTCGTTGAGGATTATATGACGAATAAATTTATAAAATATATTATTTGGGAATATGATAACACAGTTCATTTGTACGGTGGACTATCACCTCGCGAATCATTGTGATTCATTGAAAATTTAAATGGAATGTGTTAAGGATGGGATTAAGGACCTCATGATATATATTTGAAATGAAAATTATTATGTAATGATAATATTTTATTTTATTTTATTTATGTTATTCCAACAAGAAAATGGAATTAGTGGTCATGCATGTGTACGTCCTACCGTCTCTATAAAACTAGTATTTCATTCCCAATCACAAAATTATATGGATTAAACTAAATAGATATATACTGAATATATAATATATTCATATCATGTCTTTAATTATGTAAATAATGCAACCATGATCAAAATAATTGGAACAAAATTATAAAAATTTAAAACATATATGAAAAAATCCTGTGTTACCGAAAACGTAACTTTAACATGAAATTGTTAATAATCCGGTATTAAAAGGTTATAATAAAATAATATTGAGTATAAAATATACATAATTTTAAGTAATATATGTATCATAAAATTTTACTAATTATAAAGGAAGTTTCAATATGTATTATAGAAGTAAAGACTGAAGGTAATGGTTTCCCTTGTCACATTTGTTTTATATGTGACTCAAGCCATATTCACCACATGTTTCTTTGATCAGGTGTATATACTAACCATGAATGTATATTGTGAGGATTACAAGTTTAATTATCTTTATCTACATCTCTTTTTAATTATCTCTCATTTTCAGGGAATTTATGGTTTAAACGTAACCAAATCAATATTGGTTTTTTGAATCAATTTGCCTTCTTTGAGATTTAGGTTATAGATATTTTGATTTAATATTACCATGTGGTAGTGATTTTAAATTAAAATCTCATATTTTATCATGGTTGTTTATGATTATTCTTCTAATGATAAAATATTATGATCCATATCTCAATATCCTCATGAATTTTATTATAATCTAGTTATCCATGATATTATCTAGTAATAGTACCATAATTTTAACTCATTAGTTTGAAAAATAATGATTATATGTTTCTAACAAAATATTATATTTTTTCTCTCATCAGTTAGACTCCTTTTTTTCTAAAACCCTGTTTTCTAAAAAAATCTTTCAAAATGTTTTATTATTATAAAATTACTTTTAAAATAAATTTTTACCACTATTTTACTTTTTAAAAAAGTCATTTATAATTGAATATTTATTTTTTTCGAATAATTTACATTTATATTTTACCAAAAATGTGAAACGAATCATTCATTTTTACATTCACTTCATGAATATAATTTCCTACAATCATAAAATTTCATTTATTTCAAGCTTCCATTTCATTTTTTCAAATTAATTTTCAATTAAAATTAATTATTTCATATTTGGGAAATTTTTACATTTTAAATAAATGATTTACAAGTGAAAAAGATTTTGAAATCATTTTTTGTTGTAAATTTGTTTCAAAGTAGAATGCATATTTTTCTTAAGAAATGTTTTAAATATTTTTTAAAATCTTCTTTAATGAGATTTATTGGTTATTTTCAATGAAAATGGATTTTAATTATGTTTTAAAAATTTATTTTCAATGAAAATATATTTTTCTCTAGAAATGTCCCATGTATTATTTGAAAATTCATTTCCATATAATATTAGATTATTTGTGGTTACTTATTCTTTATAGGGGATTTGATACAAGGAAATCATTCTTATTCTATCTCTGAATACGTATATGATGAAAATATGTTTATGAACCCCATTTCTCTTCCATGGGTTATACATTGATGAAATAATTAAGCAACCCATTTATTTTAAGGGTTATTATCTAATAAAGTAATTATAAAACATGTCTATTTTCTTTAGGTTAATGATATGTTGAAATATTTATAATACACATTTAATTTATTGTGTTTTGATATAGTGAATTTTTATGACCTTATAGCAAACATATCTATGATTTAATTAGGTAACATGAGGGACCAATATAACCCTATAATGTATTGGCTGAATATTTGTATCTCATCAGATAGATAGGAATAGACTAGTGAGTGAACCCAATTCTATAAGATTGTGTTATAATGGAGAGTGATCCTGGATCAGTAAGGCAATGGTAGATTGAGTAGTGAACACATTTCGATAAGGGACTTTTTCAACTATGATGTTATTAAGATTAAAACATCATTTATATGATGGTTTCGGGAGTGAACTCATTTTACTATAAGGAAATGGATTCTACTAGGGATGTTGGTGTGTCTCATACAGTATGTCAAAGTACCTATAAATTTACCTTATAAGTATTTTCAATGAGCCTTGACATCTACGGAAAGTATTTTCTATTATTATGTGTATTTCAAAAATCTATATATTATGCCAATGTTATGCTCTTATGGATTATGTTCTTTGATTAACTTATGATCAATGTCTTAAAAACATCAAATATTTAGGCCATGACTCATGTTTATGATATATGATAGGTTATGTATGAACTTCATTTGTTATGTTTTTTATCAGGTACCTTAATGAATAACTTATGCTTTCAAATTATTGTATATTGATATATCTTATTTTTACCCTTATTGAGAATTTTATCCCACCCTTTATTATGTTTCCTTGCCCCGGGTTATGAATAATGGTTTTTCTGTATGCATTTTCTATCATGAGTACTATATAAAAAGATCATTTTGGGAAAAATTGAAGATCATTAACCAGATTATAATATTGTGTTCCACGTTTCTAAATGAAATAAACTATTGTCGTCTGAAGGTTTGTGTTTTTGGTAATGTAATGACAATGTATCGAAAAAGATGAAAAATCTATGTATTAGACAGAAGGGTCTCTATAGTTGGTATTATATTAAAGGTTTAGTTAACCATTGTAAACTTGGATGAGAAAACATGAGTGAGATATCTAAGGATATTTATAAGGATATCACTTGGGATGTCTCTAAGGATATGTTAAATAATGAGTTAAATTATAGGAAATTGTCTAGGAATTTTAGAAAATGGTAGAGTGTGTTTTTTCTATAAAATATCATACTTATCTGGATACTGAAAGTGGACATGGGTGAGGCATAGATTTACCTAGGATTAATAACCTTTAAATTATAGTATATATCTAGACTCAATTACGAATTAGTGCGTGAAAGTAGGACTTACTACAAACCTGGGTAAACACTCCTAGGGGAAGTTCAATGGAAATTCAAAAATTCATTATAAAAAACCATGAAGCATTTAATTTTTTGATAACTATGAATGGTCAAGTATAAACTTTTGGTTTCATAGATTAAAAAATAAGGTGTCTTAATTTAGACCACCTGAATTATTTCTCAGACTATTTGATTTTATACTATGATTAGTGTGGCTTACACTATGATTTACGATCCTAAAAAATAGAGGGAACCAAATGGAATTATACTAACATTTAATGTGATGAATTATTTTATAATTAGAAGCCAAATGGGATGATGAATTGACAAAATGATGTTGTGATTATAACTAATCATTTTCCACAGAACATGATTAATAACATGTACATTAACCAACTCTCAAACTCACCAAAGAGGAGAAGGAAATAGTTTTTTGAGAGTTCTGGTGATGATAACCATGTTGGAAAGAAGATTCGGTTTTCTCTATGTCCACAATCTGAAAAGAAACACCCATGTTAATGTCTTGGTGGAAAATCAATAGGTGCTGACTATTTAAAATGACACAAAGAATGTAATTACAATGTAAAAAATGAAACATTTTGTTAAAAAATTATTTCAGAATAATGGTCTCCCTAACATATCATCAACTATTGAATTCATTAAATGTTGAATGTATGGGCATTAGTAGAATTGATTTCTTGAGGGAAAATATCATTTAGAAAAAATAAAGAAGGTTTTATGAGTAATGGTTATATTACTAATTATTAAGAGGCTACAAATGACATGTGAAAGGAAATTATTATAGAGGAATAATATGATGGAGCCTAGGTAATGGATTGAGTAGTAAGTGGGATAAATGAAGTATTTATGTGTTGGAATTCAATGATTATGTTATAAGAATAATAAAATATATAATTACTATTTAGTATAATTTTATCAATAAGGATTGGAAATAATATGTTGAATGATGTTGATAGATTGGAAGAGTTTTTCAATGGAAATGTGATATTTTGATTATGGTATAGTAACCTTTAATATGTTTCTGAAATTGAGAAATTAGTGTTTAGTTTATAAATAGAGACGATTCATAGGGATAAATTAAATTGAATTATATTTTTAAACACATAAATGATATATAAATTTTTGAAAATGTGGAATATGTTATTATTTATGGAGTTTATAACATTATTGGATACATGAAATATATTCAATAATACTTGGTTTCATTAAAGGAATGAAAAAGCATGTATGTTTTCATTAATGTTAAATTGTAATTTAAATATCATGAGAATACCTAATTAATTCATTCACATGTTGGGTATGTGACAATTAAGAACTATTTCATTATATTTAGACGATTAATGAAAAGGTTATTTTTGTAATTTTAGTGATATTTTTTCTAAAGTGTCTGATTTTAATCTTTATGAAGGGTTTTAAGATTATATATTTATGAAATGTTTTATATTAAACATTGAAAAAATTCATAGAGATTGGTGAATTATTTCTCTATATGAATATTTATCCATATTGGATAACCAGTGAAAACCATTTTGTTTTGATGATAACTGAAGATAGATAGAATGGATTACAACTCTATCTATGGATCTTATGATCCATTACTGAAAAAGGCATAACTAATTCCGAATTATTTTATAGTGTTTGAGATGAACTAGTAATTGATCATGGCACAACCAAAGGTTGATATGGTTCTTAATAAATGGAATGAAATCAAGTAAGTGTATCTTCTTATGAAATTCATCAAAATTATGAAAAGGATGCTAAAATAACTGGTTGTTTTGTTATCACCATTTTGTATGTTATAAATGGACTTTTTTCATGTCTCTTTTATCTATAGTTTTATAGTCACTAACTTTATTTGGATAATACACTTTATTATGATTAGTGATCTTTATTACTCTTTATAATTATTTATGCTTTTCTTCTATTTCCAAATATTCCCTTTCCACCTATGCTCTCCTATACGGAAACATTGTTATGAGTTACCTTTAGAAACCGTTATATTTCCAAATTTATTTATTTTAAGGATGTTTTATTATTTATTTTCATGATGTGGGTTTTTATGAATGAATTTTCGAATGTTAAACTTTAGATGACCGAGATTAATTTCATTGGAGAAATTCATTTAAGGGGGGGGGGTATAATGTAACACCCCAAAATTTAGTGATTTTTTAATTAATGTTTTTGATATTTTTCATTACACGCAACACTGAATTTATCCTTATTTACATGAAATAACTAATTTTAGATTATCTTATATGAAATATTGATTTTGGATTGCATTAAAATGAACTCCTAGCTTAGCTAGTATTATATTCAACACCGAGTTTAAATGAAACATGTCATATAATGAAAATATTGTTATTTATTTGGATAGTTATCACCAAACCATTAGAAATGGATAATATGAATATGATTAAATAAATTATGAAAATATGATTTTCACATATAAATTAAATTAATTCTTTAGTGAACTATTAATTACAAATGAAAATAAAACGATTTGGAAAATAAAAAAACCTCTCTCTATAAACGTATTCTTATGTATTTAATTGTGTTTTACATCCAAAAATTTTCCAAATAACATTTTATAAATGAATTTAATGAAATTTAAATATTATATATTCAATAAAATGTTTTAAACTAACATAATATGTCTTATAGACAAGAAATAATAACAAATCCAATTTTACATTTAAAACCGTATTTTTCTAAAAATCAGTTTTGTATGCTTTTTGTGTGCATGTAATAAAATTTATATTTATATAGTCTAATAAATAATTTAATATGAAATTATCTATTAAAATAATAATTTAAAAATTATATTAGGGTGATGTTTTTTATTTTTTCTAAAATGAATTATTTTTTGATGAATAGTGAAAAAATATTGAATTTTAATTGAAAACATCCTTTTTGTTTAGATTATTTGTAATTTTACATTATTTTTTAATTTTTTTTAAATTAAAATTAATTACAATTTTTATCAATTAATCTAATTAAATTCATTATAATAGTTTTAATATTAAAATTTGTAGTAAATTTTTTTAAACAATTACACTTTCTTTTTAAAAACAGAATTTCTCATTGTATCTATGAGGATTAATTTTAAATTAAATTTTTATACTTCTATAAATGTATTTACAAAAAATGGATTCCATAATTGGAGTCAGACTAATATATAAATTATAATATTTTCAACTTAATTTTTATCCATAATTTTTAGTGAATGAACTAAAAATAAGTTACCACGGTTACAGTAAAAATGGGTTTACTGGGGGTTATAGTAAAAAAATAAGGGTAAAAATGAGATTTAATCTTATCTGAAAACTATCTTCTCAACATATTTATACCATTACTAAAATAAATTATAATAATGTCAAAAAAATTACCCTTTTGAAATACAAAAAACATGGAAGCACTTATTTCTTTTCAAAAACAACAATTTTGTCCTCTCACCAACTTATAAAAGGTCAACCACACTCCTAACTTCATCACACATTAAAAAAAATTGGTTTAGAAAATTATTTCACAAATTACTAAAAAAATTCCCTCACCTCATAAAAGAATACTTATTTTGTCCATAAATTCATCTTATGTAGGATTTTAGTAAAAACCTAATGACAATACCGGAAGAATAAGTAACATTCATGAATGTGTATTTTTTGGTTTATTTATTCCACCAACGCCTTTAAATTATTATTATACCATGATTAAATAAAAAAACAATATCCTACTTATATTTAGATTTTCTTATGTTATGTTAATTACCAACAACCATCTCCACTTCCATAAAATGGTTTATGAAATCAACGTTCATCTGTAGGATATACTACTACTTTGCAAATTGATGTCATTTGTTTTTCCATAACCAGCTCTCATAATTATAATTATTGATAAATTTATAGTTTATGAATGATATTTATTATATTTATTATTATTATTATTACTATTTAATTTTTTTTCAATTATTTTATCAAACATAATATCATACTGTATATTTTGTGGGAATACAATGACATTGTTTGTGTGTACAGCGCACTACCACCTCACAATGAAATGTGATTCATTTTCCCTTTTCATAGAATGTATTAAGTTTGTTTCTAATGAAAATATGTTATATATTTTACTTAAAAAATTATTCTATAATTATAATATATTACTTACATTTCATTCATTCTATCTAATAAGAATATAGAAACATTGTTTATGTATATACACAACGTACTGTCTCCAGGAACAATGTATTTCATTTCCAATCACTAAGTTTTATATATTTTTATAAATAAATATAAATATATATATAATATATTATATTTATATAAAAATTTTAATTTTATTGATTATGGAACCATAATAAATGTAACTGGAAAAAGTATAAAATATCAAAATATATATGAAAAACAATGTGGTTATTACACAAAACGAAACATTAACAAGTATTTTTAAAAAATGGGTAATATAAGGTCATAATATAATCATATATGGTATTCAATATAAAAATATTGTTATTTAATAGATTCATAATAAAATTATACTTATTATATAGGATTATTGAACATGTATGATGAACATCAATACTTAGGGTCAGGGATCTTTACCTCACTTTTATTTTTTGTGAGAAACAAGACTTATTCACCACATGTTTCTTTTATGTAGTGTATATAACACCCATGAATGTATCTTATGGTTATCATAAATAAAATTTTTGGTATTTTAATATTATTATTAGGATATCTCTTTCTTGGGATTTATAATTAAAAAGTTACCAAATTCATAAGATATTTTTTTAAAATTTTCTTTCTTTGAGACATATGTTATGGTATGAACCTTTATTCTTTCATGAGGTGAATATAAATACCCTTTTACATGTAATATCATAAATTTATTTGTTATAATGATATTCTATGTTCCATTTTATGTTATTACTTTCTAGGTATTATCATTCAATATAATCAAAGTGGTAATGATTTTATGGTATAATCTTATCATTTATTAGGATTTTTTATGAATATGATTTTGATGATAAATATTTTTGATGAATATCCAAATAAACTCATTTATTTAATTCTCCTATTTTGATTCATGTGAGTTCCAATTAATAATACCATTTTCTACTATTTGGTTCTACATATAACCAAGAAAATATTTTAAAAAATACAACGTTATTTTTCTATTTGGTTAATAATCTATTTTCTTCAAAAATCATGTTTTCTAAAAAAGATTTAAAAATGTTTCATTATTATCCTATTATTTTTAAAATAAATAATTTACCCATGTTTGATTCTTTTTCAAAGCTATTTTACAATGGAATATTCATTCTATTTTTTAAACAATTTCAATTTCAATTTTATGAAAAATGGGAGAAGAAAATTTATTTTTAACATGCACAAAAAGAATAGTATTTCATACTATCATGAATAGTCTATTATTTAAATCTTTCTATAAATGATTTCAAATTTATTTTTGAATTGAATTTTTTTCTATTTTTCTATTTTTTCTAGTTTTAAAGTATTTTTTTCAATTTGGAAAGAATATTTTCTCCAAGAAATGTTTTAAATGAATTTTAAAAACTTCTTCTATAAGTTTTTAATGTTAGAAAAAACAAGAGATTTTTATATTATTTTTAGAAATTATTCTCAATGAAAATCTATTTTCAATGAAAAACTATTTTCATCAATAAATTTAAAAAAATTGTATTTTTAAATTATTTTCCATAAAAGAATACATTCTTTGAGATTACTTATGCTTTAATGGGGATATGATCAAATGATTTTATTCATATTATTTCTCTGAATGGATTATGTTTCTGATAAAAATATTTTTATGAAACCTATTTCTCTTTCACAGGTTATAACATGGGGAAATACTTTTAAATAGACTTCTTTTCAAGGTCTATTCTTTGATAAAATGATTGTTAAACCTGTAATTGTTTCAGAGTTCATGATATGATGAAATGTTTATGATGCCTATTTAATTTTAGGGGCTATGATATGATTAATTATTACAATAATATGATATAGAAATGTGTTATTTCATTATGTGAGTCTTGGGACCTATATTTCCTTCCAATGTGTTAGGTAAGGATTTATATCTCATGAGATAGAAAGAAATAAAATGGGCAGTGAATTCATTTCATCAAAAAGGTGATGAAAAAAGGAGTTATCTTGATTTAGTAAGATAGGGAAGGAATATGGATTTAACCTAATCTAGTACGATAGGTCTCAAATGAGGAGTGAACCCATTTCAGTAAGGTACTTTGTTTGCTACTGTGATATAGGGACTATGATGGTCTTGGGAGTGAACTAATTCGACTATGAGGAAAGAGATGCCACTGGGGATGGTGGTATGTCTCACCCAATAGGTGTATCCACTGATATGGTTCCCTTATATATTTTTTCAATGATCATTGACTACTAAGGAAATTATTTCATATGCTTAATTTTATTCCACAAATATATGCCTTGAGACAATGTTATGATATAATGTATCATATTATTTTATTCCCTTAAGAATCATGTCCTGTAAACTATGTATATTTAATTAGGGAATAATGTTATTTTATCAATGAATTATTAGGTATGAACATAAAAAGATATGTTAATTATCATTTTCCTTTATGATTGTCTTATTCTTTCATATTATCATAGATTCATATCTCTTATATTTACCCTTACCGAGCATATGATCTCAACCTTTCTTATGATTCATTTTCCCAAGTTATGAATAAAGGGATTATATAGGATATTTCAATGAAGAGTTATAAATGGGAATATATTTGTGGGAAATTTTGAAGATCATTAACGAAATTTTAAGATTGTGTTCCGTGTTTCCAAAGGAACTAGACTATTATGGTCCTCAGGTATATGTTTGGGTAACGTAATGAATATTCATATAAAAATTTGAAATATCCATGTATGGGAATATAATTTCAATGTAAAATAGGCCATGTGATATTATAAAAATATTTAATGACCCTTTGGTGCATACAAAAATCCCTAAAAAAACTCCTCATTCCCAAGGCATTTTCTGTAGGAGTTAACATTAGAATGAACTCACTATTTGAAATATTAACTTCTATACCCCTCTTTGAGACCTTATGACCTATCAAATTACCCTAGTTAACCATAAATTATCATTTTTTTCATTTTAAAATAGGTTTTGTTTCTAAAAAATTATTTTAAATAGTTTTTAAAATTTTGAAATTGGGTTTCAAAATTGCTTCCAATGATTGGGAAATCCTCAATGAATACTTCAACTATTCTTTCAATAATATGTAAAAATATGGCCATAATACACCAATGAAATGTGTATAGAGAACCACATAAGCCTAATGGAATTATTAAAATTGTTATATTTTAGTTTATATTTTATTTTTAAAGAACACTATGCTTGAAAGCATATTGCACACACAACATCGATCTTAAATGAACAACAATATACTAATATTCAAATATAACCATAAAAACCAAGTAGTCAGTTTGGTATGTATAACTATGAATAAACATATTATGAAATATATATAGAATTTTTTTTAATAAAATTAATTTTAAATAATACATTGATAATTAATTGGTTATAAATAAAGCAAATATATTTTATAATAAAAAAGATATATATTTTTTAAGTATTTTTATGTGTGTAATATATTTTAAAAATATCATTTAAAATAATGTATTATTTAAAATTTATTCAAATGAAATAATTATATTTTATATCTAATTTAGTGAATAAATATTCATTTAGTTATTTTTATTAGGAAAGTAATGAGAATAAACTCATTTTATGCTTCAAAAATACATTTTCATCAAAAATGGGTTTGTAGCATTTTCTATATGTATAATATAACTATTCTATGATAATTTTAAAAAGTATTTTCCTAAAATATATAATTTTTTTTAAATCATAATTTCATAATATACTTAGGATAAAGTTTTCACATTTTTCTCAAAGGGTGTATTTTTGAGTGAATAATAGAAATTAATAATTTTACCAAAAATATGACATTAATAAAATTAAATTGATATAATAACTACCTTAATGTTTATAAAACCATTAGTATAAAAAAACATATTTAATAATTAATTTAAATTCATAAAAGAAAATTATTCTTATAAAATTTTTCTTATCATTTTACAAATCTATGTAATGTTTTTAGGTTCAAAAAAATGTTTTTTTTCTTCTCTCTTAATCATGTATTTAAAAATAAAATTTCCATTTGGGTTTTGTTTTAAAGATAAATAATAATCCTTTTATTTAATATAAAACAATTAATACCATTTAAATCAATAAAATACATTATTTTTCAATAAAATCATTTCTATACTTAATACAACCATCTTTCTAGAAACAATTTTTAGTGCATTTTGCGAACTTATATTAAAAGTAATTTATTAAACTTATAGGATTTGAACCAAATAAAATGGATTAAATATTTATAATCACAAAAATTAATATTGTATAAAAATTTTAACTTATTGTTTTTCCATAATTAAGAGTAACCATGGAAAATATTTATCACCTCAATTAAGGGTAAAATGGGTTTAAATAGTTAAAAATAAAGAGGTAAGGCTTCAATATAACTCCAAAAACTTACTTAAACCTAATTTTTTGTTTTAATTTGACCTTAAACTAATCATATTTTTATATATGATAATTTTAGTCCACTTTTACAAGAAAATTATATTATATTATTTAAATCTTTTATGAAATTTCTCGTGTGTCCTTCTCCTAACATATAAAAGGGAACCTCTTATCCTCCCTTATTCACAGAATTTTAAACTATTATATTATAAATAACCTACCAAAAAGCCTTTTATGATTATACTCCTTAATTATAGACCTCATTTTATTAATATAATATCATCATAATAATTATTAAGGTGTAATCCAAAGGAAGTCTCTCAAAGAAGAGGTAATTTTATTACCTAACTCTTTCAAAGTTTATTTCTTTTTATACATTCTATAAATCATTGGAATACATACTAAAATAAAAAATATATTATAATTAATATTATTATATTTTATAATGATTGTGGGACCACCAATTTCTACCACCTTTCTATCAAATGGGAAAAGAAATTTTTGCTCACGTGTATATGTGGGCTACTACCTTCATGTAGTGATATGATTCATTTTACATCACCATATTTCATGGTTAGTTATTGTGATTGATCTATTGTATAAATATCATATTTATAACCTAATTATGATTATATAATTATAATATAATAGGTACCTTCTTACCTTCCCATTCGTTATAAAATTATAACATCACTCGTGCACAAGTGTGGACTACCAACTCAACAAAGTGATGTGTTTTTTTAATTTCAACATTACATAGATAGTAATGAGGATATATTTAATGGATATTTTTTATATTTTTTATATTTTTGATATGATAATGATTCTGGATAGATAAATTATTATTTTATTTTATTTTTTCCAACTATAAAAATGTGGAAACATCACTCATGTGTACATATATACTAATGTCTCAATGAAGTGATGTAATTAATTTTTTACCATTTATTTATATAAATTATTTTAAAAATGTATATTATTAATATATATTATAATAATTAATTTTTTATTAATTTTTAAATGATGAAATAATGACCAAGATGCAGGGACCATAAATTCAAAATCAAAACATACATGTGAAACATAATAGTTAACACTGAAAATGATGATGATAATGGAAGATTATTAATCACAAGTGATAAGATGTAATAAGTAAAATATTAATGGATAATATGAGTATTTAATGAATAAATTTCAGGGTGTGTAAATATATTAATTTTTTTTAATTTAATTTACATTCTTTCAAAATATTTAGTCAGTTTTACTAGTCTTGTGTTTTATGACAGGATACAAGCAGTATTTTGAAAAAGAAAAAAAAGAATAAAACATTTAAAAGAAAATATACTCCATGAAAAAAATTCCATGGTGGTACATCATAATTTTAAATCCAGCCATAAAAAAACTTGAGTGGAAGCTTAAGAAAAACCTAAATAAAGTTTTTCTCACATCACGCAAACAATACACGATGTGAAAATGTTTGGGATAATAATTTCCCTAAGTATTTGTGAATGAAAGATTCATAGGTTTTGATAATATATATAAGGATATGAATAAAGGACATTAGTGTTTCATGATAGATAATATATTGAAAAGATTATGCCACCAAAAATTATATTTCATGAAACTATGAAAATGATAGAAATTTTAATATGTTGTGAATGAGGGTTAGACAGATGAGGCCTAAATTTACGTGCCTTCAGCCACACCATCATGAAATCAATAGATTGAGGGGACTGAGATGGAACATGATAAAGGTGAGTTTATATCCCTACTATTACTACTACCCTAAAGGTTTTGTTTTATTATTTTTCTCATCGACTCATGGCTAGAATTAGTGGGTGATATCTTTGTTTAGGGAAATATTTGATGAATGGGGATGAATTGTGTAGGGAATTTTATTTTTGATTAAAATTAATTTTGGGATTTCATATTTATTATTAATTTGTATCTCTTACCAGATTCTTTTTTCATGATCATTATAATCATGGTTAGGAATTCATTTTAATTTATTCTGCTTTATTTTGTATGACTAGTTCCTAGGTCGATTGAATGCCTTGGTATAATGTGAGTTGTAGGGTTTATACTTCCACCATGACCATCGTCTAGTTCTTACCCTATGTTTAAATAAGGATTATTATTACTCATTATTTAAATTATTAAGTACCTAGCCATGATAAATGACTTGTTTAGGATGGTGAGAATTTATCATGACCATTTGAAGTTCTAGAATTTTATTTGGATGACTACATGGTTTTTAATTAATTATGTCATGCCTTGTTATCCCATGAACCTAGATTCATTACTTCCTAACACCATTTTCTTATTTTCTCCTCCCATTTTCTTCATAAATCATATGCTCAATAGCATAGTTTCAATTTTTTAAAATCAAAAATAGTTTAGGAATTCTTTATTGAATTATTATTTTCCCTAACCCTTTATTTGTGGGTTTGACCTCATACAAGAAAATTCTATACTACCATGTAGTTTAGTGGTTTGTTTGATTCGTGTTTTAAATTTCTAAATTTGATAACCCTATGGGAATTAATAATTCACTTAAGGCTATAAATGGTATTATTATTAAGAAAATTATTGTTTTATATATGTATAATATATTTAAATTTATTACAATGTAGTTTAAATAAAAATTAGAGACAAGTCATACATATGAAAGTGTTTATCACCTCACATTTTTTTCTATGAGACATATTTCATATTCACTACTCTTTTTATTCATATGGTGTATATAATATCCGTTTAATATTTCATATCATTAAACAATATAAATTTATTGAATTTATGGTTTTATTTTATTATTTATTTTATAAGGGTTATGACTCAAAAGTTTCCAAAGCGATAATGGTATTATTTAATAATTTCAAATTTTTTCAAGATTTTTTATGCTTAAATTTATGATGATGAAATTATATGATATATCTATAAAAAATAATATTTATTTTATTATATAATTCTAATTATTGTAAATTATAAATTTTTCTCTAATTTTTATCTCTCTATGTACTCAACATTATGAAAAAAAAACTTTTAATTAAAACTACCTTTTTTTCCTAATGGATCTAAAATATTTTCTTCCATGTATATGTTTTATTTTAAAAAATTATATAATATTTTTATAATTCAATAGTAATTGATTACATTCCATTTCCCAAACTATTAACTTCCAAAAAAAATTAAAAAAAAATTTCTTGTTGTTTTTTTAATGAGGTACAATTCACTAAAGCTGTGAATGAAAATATTTGTTTTAACATTTACCGCATGAAAAAAATTTATAATCATCATTACCATTCATTAAATTGTAAAATAATTTACTATTTTTCAGGTTTCTTTTAAAATAAAAAATTTCTCTCAATATTCTGTGAATTTTTATGTTAAATTTGATCAATATTAAATGGTATTTTTTTCATAAAGTATTGAATAGAATTTTGAAAGTGATTTATAACTTCATTATTAAGAAAATTAATAAGGAAGTTATTTTTCTTGTATTAAATTTTTTCTATTATAAAATATTGTTCATACTAAAAAACAATCATTTCTTATAAATTTATGTTTTTTATCATACATTAATGGTAATGGATAAAATCTCATTTTTTCATCATTCACTTTCTTGTGATCATTTTCTTGATCAATTTATATGATTCATTGGACAATATTTTTCTCATTTATACATATTTTCAACATAATGAATTAATTTATTATAATTTATATTAATTTAGTGATGTCTTAACCAAATACCATTTCTATATATAGTATCTATTGAAGGATGTCTATTAAGAAAGTTATTTAATTGGATAAGGATATATTTTTTTATTCATGATCTAATACAGATAAATGTTGATTTATAAATAATTTTTAGAATTAATTATTTTTATCATTCAAAATATATGGAATTTATAAGACAAGAAATTTATGGGTGGTTCCAGGATCTAGATAGCCCCTCATTGTATCGATAGGTCTCATGAGATGAAACATGTGGCCACCTTAGTCGGGTAATTGGTGTATACCTACCCCTACAATAAAAGTAAGTTTTCTAATGTATTAATAGTAAGATTAAAGATATCTTAGATGAGTAATTGATGGAAATACTATGAATGTATTGATTTAGGAATACCCGTTATTTATAATTCAGTTTTCATTATCCATGTGATTTATATAAAGATATTATACATGGTATTACACTAAACTGAATTCATTTATTATATTGAAATTTGTTTTGATTATACACTATGCCATATTGGTAATAACTTATCTACTAATGATAGATTATGTTGTAACAGTTCCCTTATAGATCATATGATATCACCCTTTATCTTTTTCCCTTTCCTCAAGAAATGAATAATGAATTCTTTAATGCTTTTTCAAGGACTCGTGATTTTTTTCAATATATGATTTTAATTTATTTTAATATAAAAGTAATTCATGTATCATGTTTTATAGGACTACTAAACTAATTTATATTTCATGGTGAAATAATGGGTATCTTTTTCCAGTGTAATAAATAAGTATCATCTTTTGGTTACCAGATTGGGGGTGCTACACTTTGTATGAGAGAATGAATCTTAAGAACTATGGGAATTGGATTTTAGAAAAACATGGATTATATGGGCATTATAATCCTTCATAATATTTATGAAATATTACTTTAAAATTTATTTTTATTCCATGGATAAATATTCATGATGAATTTAGGATAACTAAGTGATTTCCATTGTTTAGGGCTGACACCTAGTAGAAGGAAGGGAATAAACACTTGTGGTCAACATAGCGATTACCCTGCTGGAAATGTTAATATAGGGGGTGTTGGATCTGAGTAGATCATAGATATATTAGGGAAACTAATATTTGTTAGGATTAATATCATTTACATTATAGAGAAACAAAACAAGAAGGAATCTAATGTTAATATAATTTCATACCAAATATCTTGAGTTATGAAAAACAATATAAATTTAACAGAATTTTGTAATAATAAGTGAAAAGTGGAGTTTCATGAAAGTTCAAGAGTTAAATAAAATGGATGGAAAAAATATTTAGCATCCCATATTTCATTAATAGGAGAAGAATAACTTTGGTAAATGATTTAAGGGAATGCGAGTTTGTTATAATTGCAGAAAAAAGATCATCATAATTGTAATTGTAATAGAATGAAAAATCTATTAATGTTAAATTATTTAACAATAAATAGATAGGGAATTAAGAAAATGAACTCCCCAAGTATCATGTATGACAATAATAATTTTATTGTGGTATTTATTGATTATATATTGGAAATAATACAAATATTATGAATATATTTACAATCACTTGAAATTCATTATTAATGATTTTAGAAGAAAATTTTTCATATGATAAATTTAGTAAGTGTGAATGTTGATTTTAGGAAGTTTCTTTTTTTTGGAAATATTTTCAAATTGAAAAGAATATATATTAATCTTTCATAAAAAAAGGAAATCAAATAATATTCTTCATCAATGAATATAGTCTTATAGGATTTGAATTCTTGATAATTACGGTTAAATTGGAGAATATATGATTATGATATAGTGGTATTTTCTAATTGTAGTTTGGTATTAGGATCAACAAAATACATCCATGGATCATTCAAACAATATTCAGTTGTATGGAATGTTTAGAAAATGTGAATTTAAGAAACATGTGTTGAATGGTATCAATCACCCTAAAAAGTGATTTTTTATGGAAATATAATATTATTGGGGATATTTATTTAAAAATGTATATATTAACTTTCAGATTATTATGTGATATGAAAATGTGTTCCTTTGTGAAATTTTTAGTATTTTCTTATAGTTTATCTAGAAAAAATAATATTTTTGGAATATTTAATTAAGGAATATATATATTTGAATGATAAAGGTTATTTGGGGATAAAAATTGAGATTATTTTATTAGAATTAGTTGTCAAACAATTCGGTTTTTGGGGTTTAAATCTAAACAATTATATTTAATGAGTTCAAAATTGATCATTTAATACTATTAATATTTTGTATATTAATATTTTATAAAGGTTTATTAAAATTGTTTCTTATTATATCTTGTTCTAACCATTCCTCCTTCAATGTCCTGAAGTCCTTTATTTTTTTTTTTGATTTTGATAATCCATAATTAATTGGGTGAGGTGGAACCCTTAAAAGGCTCATAGGCATAAGTATTACATGGACCATAGGCCTTAGTGGAATTAATTTCTCGTAGGCTTCAAACAATACATACAACCCATACTAACATCATGGAACTACTCCTCCCCACCTTCTTCATCGTGAAAATAGCTCTCCACCTTCGCATATCTGTTTGGCTAGGATTTCCCATGCATGCACAGGCTTGTCCCGATGGCGGGTGCCATACCCTCTCATTCATGCAATCCGTTTAGCTTCTACTATGGTGAAAGCTCCTTGCTCCTCCTTCTGAACCTTATTCATTGTAGGTTGCCTGATTTTTATCTGCACTTAAGGTGACCCGAAATCCTTGAGGTGGCCCGAAGTCCTTACTGACCCAAAGTCCTTAGTGGCCCAAAGGCCTTAATAGACTCGTGGACCAAATCGGTGGCCCGAAGGCCCAAGCAAGGGAATATTTTTGGCTGCTATATTGACAAATAGTGCTTGCTACAGTTCCCACTACAGTACTTGCTATAGGTCTTCACAGTTCCTACTATAGTACTACTACAGTTCCTACTACAGTTCCTGCTACAGTACTGCTATAGTACCCATAAATTAGCCTTCGCTTGGATTTGATCCTTGGTCTCCTATGCTAAACATTTAAATTATGAAAAAAATGAATAAACATTCATCATTTTGTGGATTTTTATAGTTCATTAAAAGTTTATTTTAGTGGTTATGTCATGAAAAATCACCAAGATCATGATGATACGCATCAAAGGATGAAATTATTCTTATATAATTCAAATAAATAAAGTATGTAAATTTTATCATATTTTTTATTACAATCGTAATGAAATTTCTAAAACATTATAAAATTAAAGATAAATCTATTGAATGTTATATGGAAGATAACTATCACCAAAATTTATATTTTCAGAAACTCATTTTCAATTATGAATAAAATAAAAGTACATTAATAATTTGTTTCCTAGTCAAAAGTTTCAAATTACTGTTCATGATAAAATATATATCTGATTTTATTTATATGTAATGATATAGTAAATTTCCCAAAGAAGAATTAAAATATTGAGAATAAAAATAATGTAAGGAGGGTAGAATATAATAACCTAATATTTTAGTTTATATTAGATTTTAATAGAACACTATGTTTTATAATGTACACCACATGTGATGCTAAGATTAAACAAACCATAATATAATATTATTTAAAATGAACATTATGACCAAGTTATTGGTTTGGTGGGTAAGAATATGAATAAAAACATTATGATATATATATATATATATATATATATGATTTTCCCTGAATAAAATGAAAAATGAATCATACATTGATTATAAATTTTTTAGAAATGGAAAAAAATTTCTTAGTATATAAAAGTGATTTGATTCATAAAACATGTTTTCTGTGTTCAATGTATTTTGATATTAAAGGATTAAATTAATTACTATAGATAAATGATTATAATGAAATAATTATATTATATATATCCAATAAAATCATCTAAAATTAATTTATTTATGGTTATTAGTAATTTAATATGAATAAATTCAATTCAAGCTTTGAAGATATATTTTAAAAAAATGGGTTTTATTTATTTTTTTGCATGAATATATTAATTAATTTATACCAATTTTATAAATTTTATTTTAAAATGGATATCATTTTTAAATCATCATTTCATAATATTATTAGGTTGAAGTTTTTAATTTTTTCTGAAAAGGATGAATTTTTATTGAATAGTGATTTTTTTTGTTTCAAAAAATTTTCAATTTTATGATATTTTAATGTTATAATAATAACATTAATGTATATGAAATAGTTTTTATAGAATTAATATAAATTTTATAATTACTAAAATTCATAAAAAATTTAATTTTGACCTTCAAAAAATATTCTTAACCTTTAAGAATTCAAAGAAATTTTTTGGTTCAAATTAAAAATGTTTTTAATTATTTTCAATTATTAAAGTATCTTTAATATAAGATTTGGTTATGGTTTAATTTAAACCATAATTTTTATTCTTTTAATTAATTTCATACAATTAATACCATTTTAATATACATTATATTTATTTTTTTAAACATTTTTAATCATAAAATAAACATTTTTTCTAAAAATTGTTTTCATTTTGTTTTACGAACATATATTAAAACTAATTTCTTCCAATATAGGAGTTTATTCATATAAAATTTATTAAATATTTTCAATCATAAATATTAATATCATAAAATTGGTTCATCTGAATTTTTGGTAATAATGAATAGTTACCATGATAAATATTTATCACCTCACATAATGCTAAAATGAGTTGAAAGAGTTAATAATTAAGGGTTAAGGATTCAATATAACAAAAAATACTTACTTAGACCTTATTTTATTATTTTATTTCTTCTAGTCCATTATAATCTTATAATTTATGAAAAAATTTATCCACATTCACAGGAAAATGACTTTCTATTATTTAAATATTTTATGTAATTCCATGCATGCCCCTCCTGTCACTTATAAAATTGAACCTCTGATCCTCCATTATTAACACTATTTAATGATTAAATGTCAGAAAATAATTATCCATAAACCTTACGAAATTAATTTACTTCATTCTTGATCACATGGCCTTACCCTAAGGCTCCCCTATAAAGTCTTGCATTATAAGACAAAGGTGACCCCTCCAAGAAGAGGTAAACGTTTTATCCAAAACTTTAAAGGTTTATTTAATATTATACCCAAAATAAATATATTTTATCCTAATTGAAATAATTGATAAATAATTACTAAAATAATTAGATATTATTATGACTATTTTGTAACCATTTTCTACCTCATTTCCATCAAATGTGAAATGAAAGTATTGTTCATGCGTGTGTATGGACTACTGCCTCCACACAATGATGTGATTCATTTTTAATCACCATTTTTCATGGTTGGTTATTATGAAAGATTTAGTTTTATATATATGATATTTATTAATTAATAATACTTCTTGAATCCTGATATCTTATCTAACTTCTCACCATCCCATCCATTCAAAAATGAAAACGACACTCTTTTGTTTTTTTGTCCGAGCACCTCCACGAAGTGATGTGAATCATTTTTCATTTACAATTTACATGGATAGTAACAAATAAATATTAAATGAATATATATTATATCTATAATATAATAATAATTATTTAAATTTAATTTTTTAGTTAACTTTCATTAATTCCATCCATCAAAAAGTGGAAACATCACTCTTTCATACGTACGTACTACCATCTATATAAAGTGATGTAATTAATTTCTCACTATTACATTGAATGAATGGTTAAAAAACTAATATAATTAATAAATATTATAATTATGAAATTATTAATATTTTTTATATGATTAAACCGTGTTCAATATGAAATTACTATAACTGTCGAACCAAAACATGCTTGAAAAAAGAAGTAAACACTAGAAATGATGATGATAATGAAATATAGTTAATGAAAGAATGAAATTATATTATATGTAAACATAGAATTGAATTATTGTAAATAAATTTAAGAATTTATATAATAACAAAAAATAAAAATTTATTAAATATTAGGTTTTTTATCACTTACGAAGAAAGTCTAACCCGAGGTTAGGGTTTCTCATCTCACTTCTGTTTTGATTATACATATGTTATATTCACCACATTTTTTTATTAAAGTGGTGTATCTACTACCCATTTTATATTTAAGATATTTAATATCTCTATATTAACAATACTTAAATTGATATTTTATGTTATTTCTTTCATGATTTTTATGAATCAATTTTACAAAATTAGTAATAGTTTTATGTTACAATCTCAATTTATATTAGAATTGTATTGACATAAATTTAAAATGAATAAATTATATGATATTCTCTAAAAATATTATAATATTTCACATCCTATAGTTATTTCAGGAAATTTTAATTTTTTTAATTCGTTTTTCTCTCTCCAAGTACTTTAAATTCTGAATCAAATGATGAAAAACCTACATAATTTTTCTACTCATTAGAGAATAATTTATTGCATGTTCATATTTTATTTAAAATGTTTTCAAAAATGTTTTTATTATTATAAAATGATCTATTAAATTCATTTTACCCATATTTTTGTATCATTAGAAATGTTTAAAGGGGATATTTTTTTCATTTTTTGAATGGTATGCATTTTACTAAATCTTTGAATAAATTCATTGTATTAACATTTATAGAATGAACTAAATTTACCAATATCATACGAATTAATATCATTCAAAAATACTTGAAAAATTTCCCTGGTTATTTTTAAGGAAAATATTTCTCTCAATATTCTAAAAATTTATATTTATAATGATATAAATATAAAATAGTATTATTTTTATAATGTAATTAATGGAAGTTTGAAGGTGATTTATAAAAATGTTATTAAAAAAATTAAAAGGAATTTATTTTTAATGAATTTATTTTATTTTATTTTATAAATTCACGGTTTAATTATAAAACCTTTCTTTATAAAGAATCGAGATATTTTATTATCCATTATTAATAAAATATTCTACCTTATTTTGAGATCATTTAATTTCTTGTGATGTTTTTCTCTGTCACTCTTTGTTATTCATTATACATTATTTTTCTCCATCATGTCCGTAATTTCTATATTATCATTGAATTCAACATAATTTCTTTTAATTTGGCGATGTCTCAACTCTATACCATATCTATATATTGTATTGGTTAAAGGATGTTTATTAGGAAAGTTATTTTATTGACTTGGAAAAAATCTATATTATAGATTTAATATGGATGAATGTTTATTAATAAGTCATTTTTTTAATGAGAGATATTGTCTAGTCAATATAAGAGGAATGAATAGGATGTCCAAGTCACTAGTGGGGATTGGTTATAGACAGCCCAGTGATACATCAAAATGTCTCTTGAGATGAAATGGGTGGCTACTGTTGTTCAGTAATTTGGGTATACCAACCCATACAATAAATAATTATGAGCTAAGTCCATTATGGTACGATTCATGATAACTTTCTCTAGTACTTTATAGAAAAATCAAGATTATCTAGATTTATGCGTTGCCATTATTAATAATTCAGTTTTCATTATCCAAGCAATTTCTATATTGATATTATCCTAGACGTACTATGAACTCATGTTTTTGATTAAATTAGCTTCTATTTTTATTACCCACTGTTCCATACTGATTTTTCATTATCTAATAATTAAATATTATTTTGAATACTTTTACTTACTAAGCATCTTATCATACCCTTTTTTTACTAGTAAGTAATTTTTTTAAATAGGAATGTGAAGTTTGTATTTTCTTAGTCCCTATGAGCTATTAGAACCAAATTGTAACAATAATAGCAATTGAGAAAACAAAATAACTTATTTTTATCCAACCTCTAAAGAATTTGACTTGAAAATGGAATATGAATTTCTTTTCCCTATGTAAAAATTATGTTTTCTACAATACAATCATTTTCCCAACTTATCCACTATCCTAGTTTGGATTATTTCATCATTTTATTATTTTAATAAAATTTACTCCAATTCATTAAGGAAAATATTGATAGGATGAACCAATGGGTTTTTTAAAATAGGAAATATAATCTCTCAATAAGTATTTTTATTACATTCTATTTAAAAAATTCTATCATGGTGGGGTTTAGTCTTCTCAGTTCCTTCATTATTAGTGTTTGTTGATTTTTTATCGTAATTTTTTGCATGAAAAATGGATGGATTATCCCCTTAATATCAATTATGGTCTAACCAATAACATATCTAAACATTCTCAAAATATTCAAAAAATTATCTTCTTAACTTCTTCCTAACATGGATGAGATGATAATAGACAGTGAGGAGAACTCACCCTAAAATGACTGTTTTAGGTTATATGGTAGGGTTTTAAACTCTAACTTAGCTTATGTTTATATAGATTGAATAAATTTTTTCTTCTAAGGTATAATATAATATAGTTTTATATTAATCATATATCTAATAAATATTACTATTCATCATTGTTTTACTTCAAAAACATGTCATTATATTCAGAATATATTACTAGATTTCGATTGGTTTCATCGAAAAACTCATCTTTGTAATTTAATAACTCTCTAAAATACTCATTTAAAGGTTATTCTTATTGTATAGAGAATATTCCTTAAAAAGTTTGTAATTGTATTGGTGTTTGACTAATCTCATTAATCATCATCAAAAACTCATCCTATTTGTCATCAATCGGCTCCTTGAATTCTTTCATCTCACCTATTGAACATATTTTAATTTTTGTGGGTTCAATAATCACATTAAATACATTGAATTTTTCTATTTTTTATCCAAAATTAAAAATAAGTGTTCTTTTATTCACATCTATAACATCTCCTCCAATGGCTAGGAAAGTAATACCAATGATTATATGAACTTCCTAGTCACAATACATGTATAATATAATAAAATTGGTAGGTAGTTACAATTTTTCTACTCAAACAAGAATTACATACACTCTCCCAACTATATGATTAATATATTGGTTAGATTACTATAAGAAACACTTGGGAAATGATTCTCCTAACCCCAAGTGTTGGAACAGTTAGAATGGGATAAGATTTATACACACATAAGGGTTACACAAGATGTTAAACATACCATTATCTATAAAGTTTCATGGAATGAAAAAAATTGTGGATCCTGAATTATATGAGTTAATTTATTCAATAAGATTACACTACACTACTCTTTTGTATTGTAGGCATCAAATTATTTCCTAGATTTTAATTGAAATATTTTTCTTCATTGATTTAAAATATGATGGAAATTTAACTAAGGCTTCTAAGAAATATATACTTTTTTTATGTTTCATAAAAATATCCAGACACATGATTTGTTATAGTTCATTAATTATTTCGTAGTTATTTTTGGGAAGGATATGGATGATATATGTCATGACCCCCTCCCACCAAATATTTCCCTCCTGAGCTGGCAATAGTGAAAGGGAGATAATGACCCCCGAGTCCCGCCTCCAGTAGGCCCCGGGGTGGCGACTAGCACCAAGGGTATGAGTTTTCACGAATACGGGAGGAATTCCCATTTTAATTATTATTTAGGATCAGGAAATAGGACAAGTAAACCACCCAAAAAGGAAAATAAACATATGTATATAAATAAACCCAAACCAAGCCCACATGCATGTTTTAATAGTTTATAACAAGGTACAAGTACAAGAAAGCTCAAAGTACAATACCAAAAGAAAACAAAGGTACAACAACAGCAAAAACTCCAACTCTCTGACTTGTAGGGTCCCGCACGGCCTTGGTAGTCCTCCTGGAAACCTGAAAGTAAACGTAGGGTGAGCATACAAGTATACTCAGTAGGGAAACCTAAAGCTCTCGTGTACAAGTGGGAAGACATCCTAATGTCCCATGAGAACAATAGAAGAAACCTAGCAAGGAATTCTATCCACCCAACCTCACCAGCCACACTCACCAAAACACAAGCACAATAGCTAATAGTATATAAGAAACAAGAATATTGGGTACCCCGCACCATTTCCCTTTAGTTAGCTGCTCTTCCTAATGATGAACGTCGTGACGCTGCCACACTCTCCCCGCCCGCACACACCTGGGCCTCACAACCACGTATCCCGCCCGCACACACCTGGGCCTCACAACCACCTATCCAGACCGCACACACCTGAGCCTCACAACCATGTATCCCGCCTGCACACACAATGGCCTCACAACCACGTATCCCACCCACACACACCTGGGCCTCATCCCGATGATTCTTGGGAAACAGTAGATCCTGCCCGAAGAGTCTTGGGCTAAAACCACCCCAATCGAAACCTAACCGAAGAGTCTTAGGTGTATGGTCACCTCAAGCCATCACAGCCTAGGGGAGAAGGAGCAGGAAGGAGCTAGTAACTAAGGGGAAAACACCCTCTCCCATAAAATGAGAGTGTTCGGCACTAAGTGATCAACTTGGGTGGCGTGCGATAAAACACAAAAGATACAGATATATATATGTATAGCAGCCACTCATTCCAACCTATGGCTTCTAAACAGAGAACTAAGCACATGCCTCAGCACTGCTACTATGAAGCCTACATACAACAAACAACCCCAACCCCATTTATGTTTTCACATTTCAATAGAATTAGATTATTTAGTTCCTTAACTACTGGGCAACTATCCACAACCAACCACATCGATCATTCATAACAACAAATCCATGCCATCCACAATTCAAGTTATGAAAACACAAGCAACACAGCCAAGTCACTTCTTAACAAACAACCATCTCGTTAATTAATAATCTCGTTCCATTACCACAACCCACCATTTATTAAATCTTCCACTTTTTATTTATTATTTACAACCATAGCCTGTTCACATTTAAACCAACCATGTAGCCCCACTACCAACCACCATAACCACAACCACACCAAAGCTCGTTTGTCATTATTATCCCTTTAATACCATTTATTGCAGCCCCACTGTCCGTTACCAACACAACATTCACACAAACCCACAACCAATTCAACCTCAGCCCCACTGCTCACCTAATCTACAATAACCCACAAGAACACCCCCAACACATGCCACGTAACCAATCCAACACCCACATGTTCATTATTACATTTTTTTAACCGGGGTGATCACACAAGGGTTACAAATTTTTATTTAATTAGCCAACTTTACGTGATTGTCCAATTTCCACATTCCATAAGATTCCATCCGTACGAAAATACAGAAGGAGAGGGAAACATTTAATTGCGTAAGAAAAGGCCCCCAATGACCATGATTTTCAGTAGGTAGAAGCTCATTCAATTCACAAATATAATATCATAGGATATGAAAAGTAAAGTAACAGCAATCACTAACTTCCCAACCCCATTCTTTAACCATTTATTATCTTTATTTAAAATGGTTCAACTGTTTCTCATGAAAACAAAAGGATACTCACCCCACATGATACACAAATTAGAGAGAAAAAGGTGAGATCCCTTCCTCAACATGTTCTGATGTCCTTCTACGAACACGACCACCACGATCATAAGGCTTGTCCCAGAACGACTTCACCCACGAAGGACGCCGCGACACCACCGAATGAACAACACAAGAAACTCCATCAACAAAGAGATCACACTCCATAGCATGGAAAGAAAATGGGAGAAGTAGGATCGGAAAGAGAAAACAAGAACAGAGGTTTAACATACCTTTTTAGAGTCGTTCGTCAAAGACCTTCATTCCCGTCAATTATCAACAGTCTCCTTGGTTGGAAACTGTGGAGGGGAATTCGAAGAAGAGGGAACATAACATGGTTTAGGTGTTCTTCTTTCCGACACGATATCACAACCACTAATAGTTTGACAATCGGAGTCCCAATGGAGAATTTTGAGGAGGAATAATTCTCGATCATCCAAAAGCGTCGTCGTGCGAAGAAGAAGAGATTGGTCTGGAAATAATCTGTAACCCTTTATTATATAGGCAATGAATAGGTAACATAGTATGCAGCATGTATTGATGAATACACGGTGTTACCGTACACCAGTTACGTGTTTTGACTGGTCAATACACGACACGTCACACAGTTTCCATGCATTTAATGATAACCTTAATTCTATTAATTTGTGTGTTTCATTCACCTGATACATAACTCAAAAAAGGTATCTATCACTGGTCTTAAAATGACCGTCTTAATTACAAGATTACACTTCCGCTGACGGTTCGTCATTCCGACACCATATGAAGAAGTTACAGACTTTTTATGTTTTGATCACCCAAAATAATAATAATATTATTTTATTATTATAATAATAATTTAATATTTAGATCAAAAGGGCTTGTGGCGTGAATCTCTCCCCTTACTCCATGCGCACTCCCTTATTTTAATATTTTATTACTATTATAATATATTAAATCAACATTATATAAAATATATGATATATTATATAAAACAAATATGATTTATACAAGGGAAAGGGGCATTCACCCCTCCCCCTCCCCATGTCATGCGCCTCATTCTTTAATTTATTAAATAAAACCACTTTCCTTTTAATAGTATTATTATATTTATTATACAATCAATATTATTAATTTCATATTTCAATTTTGGGAGAACCTATGCACAACCATTCCATGTCACTCAAAACCATTTCATTTAATTGAATTAAATGACAAAACAAAATTATTATAAATTATAAATTCAGCCCCATTTTAATACATTTAATTTTATTAACCTCTCACACATAGTTTTACACCATCATTGTTATTTATTGTTCTTCAATAACAATAACATTTCATCAACTTATATTATTAACTCACTGACGTTATTGTTTTTAATAACAAAAAGATTTATGCTCGTCGCATTGACCACGTTAAACCACCCTGTTAGATATCTGAATCCGACCATGCCATGTCAATGTCGCGTAACATCTGTCAATTTAATTATTTTAATTCTATTTATTTTTATTTCACACTGATTAAATTGAAACCACTTTTATTAAATTAAAACCATTCAATTTAATAAACCCAATATAACGAACTCACCTTTAATTTTATGAATGCACCACCATGCTTCCACTTGAATCTTCATTTAATTGTTTTCAATAAATACCATGACTCATTTCATCAATTTCTCATTATTATTAATATTATGAATAATATTAATAACACAACACCCATTATTATTATTCAAATTTAATTTCAACAATTACTCAATTTATAACAAACTGCATGTTTCATCTATCAATGTCTATTGGATCAAACACCTTCCCACTTCACATCATTAATAATAATAACACCCATTAAATAATTTTATCATGATTATTCTTTTTAGTTTAATTAATCACTCAATTATGTCATCATCATTATTATTTAACATATTTTCATGTTATCATCAGTATTAAAATTATCATTATAACGCGCTTCGTGTTGACCCCATTGATTTCAACAAAGGAATGGACCGGAGGGGTCCAGTCCATTACATAAGATACCTCTCATAATATTCTCGTCTTCGAGAATTAAAAACCAACCCAGAAAAAAAAAAGAATGGATCCAAACAAACACTCTTCATGATACCTCTCAGGGCTCTTGTCATTACATGAAACAATTGACAACCCTAATTATATGAGTTAGGAATTCCCTCTCCTATGTCGAGATATTATCCGCTTTAGGTGGCACTGACTCGCCTGCATGGGTTTTATCGCATCTGCATTAATGCGTCTCGATTAAGGACTGGGCCTTCCCACTTCCATATATTAGGATTTTCCAACTTACACTGCCCCCAACACCGTACAACCCACAAACTGCCCGGACACATGGCTTGGGGAATTCCTTCTCCCATGTGGAGATATTATCCGCTTTAGGCGACACTGACTCGCCTACACTGGTTTAATTGCATCCATATTAATGCATCTAGATTAGGGATTAGGTCTTCCCCTCCCCACATGATAGGGCTCTTCACGTATATTTAAATAAAAGCGGGAAACAACATAGCATTAAAACTCACAAAAACAAGGTCCAGGCCCAAAGAATGAGCAAAAGGGTTCCAACAATGGAGTGTAATTCTCCCAACAAAACATAAAGGAGATCATTCAAGGGAACCCAAGCACATCTCTATCGATCTCTGGTCCTTCTAGAGATGCTGCCTCTGATGCATGCAACTATCTAGGCCCAACTCCTCTGCCTCTCTGTTGACGTCCGCCTCCTCGACCACGTCTTGATTGGGATCCTTGAGGAACTACTTGTGGCTGGACACCACCTAATCCATCTCCCCTCAGAGGGACTGGAGCATGTTGCTACTGGATGGGTCTTGTCAGTGACTTGTGCTGATGAGGCGGGCGCTGAACCTGTCCATCTCCACTGTACTGAGCTTGGGTCGGGCATCGACTCTGAACGTTCCCAAAACCTTCAAAAGAAAAACACTTTGTTCCTGGGATTGTGAAAAAGGGACGAGGACCCGAAGATCTAAACTGGAACTGCTGGGGATTACTCCCTACTGGCCTGAAACTGGAAGGTCCCATTGTAGGAGACCTGCTGCTGACTGCCTTCCCCTTGGACGAACTTGGCTGGATCCCCTCACGTGGTGTACCTCCCTGCGAGTGCATCCTTTCTACAAACTCTGCCTTCTTCTGTACTGTCAAGTACGTCAGAAGGGTGAAGGGGGTGACAACATACTGGACCGAGGGACGAAGCACCTCCTCTAAACGTCTCGCCCAAGACTCCTCATCCGGAAAGAGATCTGGAGAAAAGTATAGGAGATCCTTGAACTTGATCCCCAGCTCTCACACTGACATACTCCTTCTGTCACGACCCACTCCCACCAAAGATGCCCCTCCTGAGCTGGCAATGCTGAAAGGGAGATAATGCCCCCTGAGTCCCGCCTCCAGTAGGCCCCAGGGTGGCGACTAGCACCAAGGTTATGCGTTTTCAGGAATATGGGAGGCATTAACCTTTTATTATTATTTAGGATTGGGAAATAGGACAAGTCAACCACCCAAAAAGGAAAAGCAACAAGTGTATATAAATAAACCCAAACTAAGCCCACTTGCGTGTTTAAATAGTTTATAATAAGGTACAAGTACAAGAAAGCTCAAAGTACAATACCAAAAGAATACAAAGGTACAACAACAGCAACAACTCCAACTGTGAACTAGTAGTGTCCCGCACGACCTTGGTAGTCCTCCTGGAAACCTGAAAGTAAACGTAGGGTGAGCATACAAGTATACTCAGTTGGGAAACCGAAAGCTCTCATGCACAAGTGGGGAGACATCCTAATGTCCCGTGAGAACAACAGAAGAAACCAAGCAAGGAATTCTATCCACCCAACCTCACCAGCCACACTCACCAAAACACAAGCACAAAAGGTAGTAGTATATAAGAAACAAGAGTATTGGGTACCCCACACCATTTCCCTTTAGTTAACTGCTCTTCCTAACGATGAACGTCCTGACGCTGCCACACTCTCCCCGCCCGCACACACCTGGGCATCACAACCACGTATCCCGCCTGCACACACCCGGGCCTCACATCCACGTTTCCTGCATGCACACACCTGGGCCTCACAACCACATATCCTGCCCGCACACACTTGGGTCTCACAACCACGTATCCCGCCCGCACACACTTGGGCCTCATCCCGAAGATTCTTGGGAAACATTAGAACCTGCCCGAAGAGTCTTGGGCTAAAACCACCCTAATCAAAACCTACCCAAAGAGTCTTAGGTGTAAGGTCGCCTCAAGCCATCACATCCTAGGGGAGAAGGAGCAGGAAGGAGCAAGTAACTAAGGGAAAAACACCCTCTCCCATAAAATGGGAGTGTTTGGCACTAAGTGCTCAACATGGGTGGGGTGCGATAAAACAAAAAAGATACAGATATATATATATATATAGCAACCACTCAGCCCAACCTATGGCTTCTAAACAGAGAACTGAGAACGTGCCCCGACACTGCTATTATGAAGCATGTATACAACAAACAACCCCAACCCCATTTTGGTTTTCATGTTTCAGCAGATTTAGATTATTTAGTTCCTTAACTACGGGTAAACTATCCACAACCAACCACATCTATCGTTCGTAACAACATATCCCTGCCATCCACAAATCAAGTTAGGAAAACACAAGAAACACAAGAAAGTGCCTTCTTATAAACCAACCATCCCGTTAATTAACAATCTCATTCCATTACCACGACCCACAATTTATTAACTCTTCCACTTTTTATTTATTATTTACAACCATAGCCTGTTCACATTTAAACCAACCCTGTAGCCCCACTGCCAACCACCATAACCACAACCACACCAAAGCATGTTTATCATTATTATCCCTTTAATACCATTTATAGCAGCCCCACTGTCCGTTACCAACACAACATTCACACCAACCCACAACCAAGTCAACCGCAGCCCCGCTGATCACCCGATCCACAACAACCCACAAAAACAACCCCAACACATGCCACGTAACCAATCCAACACCCACATGTTCAATATTCCATTTTGTTTAACCGGGGTGATCACACAAGGGTTCCAAATTTTCATTTAATCAGCCAACTTTACGTGATTATCAAATTTCTACATTCCACAAGCTTCCATTCATAAGAAAATAAAGAAGGAGAGGGTAACATTTAATTGCCTAAGAGAAGGCCCCCAACGACCATGATTTTCAGTAGGTAGAAGCTC
Source organism: Viscum album (assembly GCA_963277665.1). Classification (NCBI taxonomy): domain Eukaryota; kingdom Viridiplantae; phylum Streptophyta; class Magnoliopsida; order Santalales; family Viscaceae; genus Viscum; species Viscum album. Next base: position 1,974,404,764 of record OY728151.1, read on the forward strand.
ATTCAATTCACAAATATAATATCACAGGATATAAAAAGTAAAGTAACAACAATCACTAACTTCCCAACCCCATTCTTTAACCAATTATTATCTTTATTTAAAATGGTTCAACTATTTCTCATGAAAACAAAAGGATACCTGCCCAGCATGATAAACAAATTAGAGAGACAAAGGTGAGATCCCTACCTCAACAGGTTCTGATGTCCTTCTACGAACACGACCACCACGATCACAAGGCTTCTCCCAGAACGACTGCACCAACCAAGGACGTCACGACACCACCAAATCAAAAACACAAGAAACTCCCTCAACACGGAGATCACAAGCCATAGCATGGAAAGAAACGGGATAAGTAGGATCGGAAAGAGAAAACAAGAACAGAGGTTTAACATACCTTTTTAGAGTCGTTCGTCAAAGACCGTCGTTCCCGTCAATTATCAACAGTCTCATTGGTTGGAAACTGCGGAGGGGAAGTCGAAGAAGAGGGAACAAATCAGGGTTTACGGCGTTCTTCTTGTCGACATGATCCCGCAGCCACTGACGATTTGACAATCGGAGTCCGGATGGGAAAGTTAGAGGAGGAAGACTTCTCGATCATCCAAGAGCGTCGTCATGCGAAGAAGAAGCGATTGGTTTGGAAATAATCCGTGACCATTTCTTATATAGGAAAATAATAGGTAAAACAGTATGTAGTGTGTATTGATGAATACATGGTGTGACCATACAACCGTTACGCATTTTGACTGGTCAATACACGACACGTCACACAGTTTCCATGCATTTAATGATAACATTAATTCTATTAATATGTGTGTTTCGTTCACCCGAGACATAACTCATAAAAAGGTATCCACCACTGGTCTTAAAATGACCATATTAATTACAGGATTACACTACTGCTGACGATTCTTCATTCCGACACCATATGAAGAAGTTAAATACTTTTTAAGTTTCGATCACCCAAAATAATAATATTATTATTTTATTATTATTATATTAATTTAATATTTAGATCAAAAGGGCTTGTGGCATGAATCTCTCCACTTACTCCATGCGCAGTCCCATATTTTGTTATTGTATTACTATTATAATATATTAAATCAACATTATATAAAATATATGATATATTATATAAAAAAATACGATTTATACAAGGGAAAGGGGCATTCACGCATCCCCCTCCCCATGTCATGTGCCTCATTCTTTAATTTATTATAATTTATTAAATAAAACCACTTTCCTTTAAATTGTATTATTATATTTATTATACAATCAATATTATTAATTTCATATTTCAATTTTGGGAGAACCTATGCACAACCATTCCAAGTGACTCAAAACCATTTCATTTAATTGAATTAAATGACAAAAGAAAATTAATATAACTTACATATTCAACCCCATTTTAATACATTTAATTTTATTAACCTCTCGCACATAGTTTTACGCCATAATTTTTATTTATTGTTCTTCAATAACAATAACATTTCATCAACTTATTTTATTTACTCACCGACGTTATTGTTTTTAATAACAAAAAGATTTACGCTCATCGCATTGACCACGTTAAACCACCCTGTTGGATATCTGAATCCGACCATGCCACGTAAATGTCGCATAACATCCGTCAATTTATTTATTTTATTTCTATTTATTTTTATTTCACACTGATTAAATTGAAACCACTTTTATTAAATTAAAACCATTCAATTTAATAAACCCAATATAACGAACTCACCTTTAATTTTATGAACGCACCACCATCCTTCCACTTGAATCTTCATTTAATTGTTTTCAATAAATACCATGACTCATTTCATCAATTTCTCATTATTATTAATATTATGAATAATATTAATAACACAAAACCCATTATTATTATTCAAATTTATTTTCAACAATTACTCAATTTATAACAAACTGCATGTTTCATTTATCAACGTCTAATGGATCACACACCATGCCACTTCACATCATTAATAGTAATAATACCCATTAAATCATTTTATCATGATTATTATTTTTAGTTTAATTAATCACTCAATTTATGCCATCATCATTATTATTTAACATATTTTTACGTTATCATCAATATTAAAATTATCATTATAATGTGCATCGTGTTGACCACATCGATTTCAACAAAGGAATAGACTGGAGGGGTCCGGTCCATTACAATATAAAATTCATCAAAATATAATATATCTCCTCATTCACTTCTTTAACCTATTTTTTCCTCATATTCTATTTGTTCTTTAAATCCTTTTTTTCTTTTATTTTTATGTGTAACATTTCGGGTAAATTTATTTTCAATATTTCATTCATGATTTCTATATTCTAATTTTTTTTATTTTTAAATTTAGGATCTTATAGAGTTTCATTTTTTTCTTTCCTAAGATCATTTTGAGATTCTAAATGCTTTTTTATAAAACACCAATTTGTAGTCTAAATAATATTTTCCCTAGGATTAATTTCAGACATACATAAATGTCTTCATTTTTCTCTAGAAGATAATTCTCTATCCATTTTATTTATGAGTTTATAATTTTTTCAATTATCTCATAAAGGTAATATATTGATATTTCATATCATATTTTTGTTTTTTTATCTTGATAATACATCGTAATTAATAATTTATTCATAAATATCACTAAATTTCCTTCAAAACATGTTTTTTATTACTTTGTTATTTGAAAATAGATCACCACTAACAAGAATCACGGAACCATGCAAAGGTTAATTTTAATATTCATAGGATTTGAAAGACATATCAAAAATGGAAAAATCAGAACTAGTCTTTCCATATAGGGTACAATATTGGAACGATTCTCTAACTAAATTTTCCTAGTTTTTACTAAGAATTTTAGAATATTGATCTTTTTTTGTATTTAATTAGTTCCTTTTATATGATTGTTTCTCATACATTAACATGTATATTGTGTATTATATGAATGTTTTTTGAAGATCTAAATATTTTATTTATTAGTTATATTATAAAAATTACACTCCAAGAATGATATAATATTTTTTGATGGTAAGGGGTGAGATAATTTGTAAAATGTGTCCATTGGAAAATGTGGAGAAAACATATGATTGGGAAATTTTCTTACAAGACTCCAAATTTTTTTCCATGTTTTATGGAATAACTAAACCATATCTTGAACAAAATTATTGATTTATATCTAATTTTTTCATCCAATAATCTATAGAAAAACTTTATGAAAAAACTATTTAAGACCTAGTCCCATGTATGAAAACTCACATCATACATTCATTGGAACCAACTACTATTACCCTTAAGGTAAAATTGAATCACTTTAAGTCTTAACACTTACTCACTCAATCCATGAAGTGAAATTATTTTAAAAATACAATAGAAATCCCTAAGGATGTTGAGATAATATTTATTAGTTAATTAATTTTCAGATTGGAGCATATATATATTAGACGGTTAGTTCTAATAGTTTAGATATATAATATTCAGTATGTTGAATAAATTAATACTAAAATAAACTAGTAACTCAACCTCTAAAAGAATATGCATCTCCACTACTAGTTCTCTAGGCTGAGGTAGATTTATTTTTTTACAGTGATTAACTACCTATATATTATCTTCCATTTCAATATAATTTTTCATATTTATAATAATAGAATTACGACGAATTTTAGGGATTATATGTTCTAATTTTTTATTGTGTGATCTCATAAAAATGAAAAAAACTAACTTATTGAAATTTTTACAACATAGAACACATAAGGTTTAAACTTTTTAATAATTATCTCTTGAAAAAATATTTATTTCCATGATTATTTTGAGTTATTGTAGCTATTTTTTTATCACAATTACCTTTTAAAAATATAATGGAAAAATTTATTGAGATCATTGGACATATCAAATTTTTTATTTATATACAATAGATAAATAGAAAAGTAATGAGGATGGTTTAGAATAATGGGAAGGTTATGTGTTCACTTACTGTGGAAAAAATAAATAAATAATAAAATGTTATTTAAAAAAATATTAAAGATAGTGAAAATAATACTTGAATGGATTTATAAGCAATGATGAAAAAATGGAATTTATGGTAATGATTAAGAAGAAAGAAAACAAGAATGAAGAATTAAATGAAAAAATAAAGTAGCTAAAAAACGTATAAGTTTTGGGAATTACAACTATATAGTGGAAAATGATTACTTTTTTTAAGATATAATTATAGGTTGGAAAATAAGTAATTAGGTTAACATACTTTTTCAAAATGTACACCTATGGCTAAATAAGCATATAGTGTAACAATTAGAATGAATTGAGAAATAATAACGTAAAAAAGGAAATATCTAGTATAATATTATTTCCCTAATATGATTATACATAAATTATTCTCTAAAAAAATACAGTTAAAAAATTCCATTACAATGGAAATCTCTATCGAGGAGCCACATATCCAACTCAAACTCTCTCCCAATCACTTATCTCTCACCCAAAATAATCTCTAATTAGTCATTTTCCCAATTATAAGGAGGTTTCTCACTATAATTGATGAACCCATAATGTCTTTTCTAACATAAAATTTCTCCAAATATTTCATCCCAATCCTCTACATGGATTCTAGTGGCTATTCATTGTCTTGAACCTATGACTTAAGAAAAACTATTCTAATAGAATGGGACTCACCCATGTGGGTCATTATTTAGATCCATTTAAGATGAACATATATGTGAATTAAAGATTGATTCACTTCCCTAAATTATATTAAATAGTCTCTCAATAATTTATATATAATTTTATATGGTGAGCTGAAACCTCCCTCATCATCTCGGATATGATTTAAGCATTGAGAAATTAGGGCTTCTACATTTGAATTGGTATTCTAGATACATTTTTATTGATAAATACAAGATGAATCCTTGATTTGAGTGGCTAAAATAGGTCTAAAAAGTCAAATATTTCAATGTATAATGGTTACCTTTCTATAGTTATGAGGTTGTAGTGAATATTTGTTTACATATCCCCAACTATATTTTACCCTTTAGTGAACTATTCGAGTGATGTGACATCCCAAATTTTCTCTAAGTTACTGACCGTTAGTTTTTTGTTTAAATTCTCAATTTTCTTCCTTAATAATTATGTCTAAATGAGTCACGGAGGTCTCAGAGGGGTCTGTGTCTTGTTAGGATCCTGAATCCATGAAATTTAAAGAAACATACTAGGCCTCAAGGCTAGTAAAAACCGTACCACCCATCCCCCATGGGTTCCCTAACTATGTGTCTTGATGTAGTGGGGTTCTGGGGGACACACATTTTATCTACAATCATGTAACCCTAGGAACATGACCATTTAGAATTTAAGACCATGTTTATTGTGGCATTATGCACAGTAGGCACACAATTTATCCAACCGTGTAGCCAAACCATTCACCCCTGCCTATGTGGGTTAATTTCAGATTTTACCCCTGAATATTTTTTAATTCTAAAACCCTTATTCCTCCTCCTTTTTCTAGTGGACCATATCCTCTCCTCCTGCATGAATCTCTCCTCCATCAAGATATAAAGATCACGATATCTCCATCATTTCACATATAAATCACTCACCATCATATCCATAAGAAATATAAAGGTAATATCTTCAATCCTCACCCTTATATTTCAGGTTTTCCCCCTTCTATCTTTTTCTATCTTGATGCAAGTTCATTTTTCCATTTTCAGGGAATTTGAGGATTTCATTGATATATTTCATTTCAGCTCGAATCAAAGGTTGGTGCTGGATGAAGGAAGAACTATGGGGAAAATGTATGTGTTATAGTTATTTCATTTAATTGTTTTTGTTATATAACATGTGCCATCATGCTACGATCCAGACCCCTCCAACATCACCTAAAACCTGTCCAATAAATTAAATTAATTTTTTCCATGTTCTATATCAACCTTATGAATAGATAATCACCCTTTGGTATTGTTTTCATTGGCCTATGCCACACCATTGGGTGTGCCTTTTCTAAATATGATAGTTTCTCTACCATCCAAGATTTCTAAATAACCTTTAAGGTGACACTTGGAAAAATTATACTTTTTACTGACCTTAAGGATTTGATGAGTCAAATGTTTAGGCCTCTATGACTCATGCCTCATGCCTTACTCCTTATGATCTAATGAACCATATGTTGTAATTGAAACTTGGTCCAAATTAAATGATTATCTTTTTTTTAAAATTTTAACAATTTCTTTGATGATAAATGGTATTTTATTGCTAACTAGATCATACCCTTATCTTCTATCATGGGTAAAAAATGGGTTCTGAATTAGCGAACCGTTTGTTAAGCTCATTGAACCTTATTTATAATTGGTTAATGGATTATACACATGCCGAGGAATACAATAAATTTTTCAAATATAGGCTCACCACTCATTTTCTATTTTACCTTCATACAAGTGAAACAGATTCCCCTGGGGAGACCCCACATATTGGATCAGTAGAATAATGGTTGTAACATGTTAAGAGAGATACTCAAGGCCCTACTTTCAATACTATTTATGGACATGGAGGTTAGCTCATTTTATTATCACACCATTCCTGGAGTGACACTTGGGATCTTATTCTTCAGTCACCATGGACGAAATACCTTGGATTTGGATTTATATTGAAGCCCTAGAGATACACTACGTATTATTATAGAAATTACAATGACAATATCAGGATGACAATATATAAATTAAAAATAGTATAAGTAAATCAATATTAAGAGAATGATTTAAAATGATAAATTAATATTTAGAATTGGAACCACAAGGACATGCTATCTAATCCCAATTATGATCTTGGGGATAGTATATCTTTTTATACATTATCTCACTCACTATACATGTGTAGGATCAATTAGTTCAGACCCAAATACTTAGGATGAATTATGTAGAATTTGACGGGTTTCCAAATTGGAACCCAGTATTCTGAAAATATTTATTTATTTTCATCTTGAATTTATTATTTGTTGATTATGGAACAATGTTAATTTTATATTACATGAGACTAATTGAGGTAGAAACTATTGTTGGTAGCCTTATGCAATTATATCTCACACCCTTATTGGGATACCTATGGTACCCATGTAGAATTCAATGTTGAAGGTATAGAAAAGTGGAATGATCTTTCTTTCAACACTTGATTGTGTTTCTAGGATGGAGTTGTGAATAGGGGACCAAGCTTATGATTGGGATGTTATTAGTTGTTGTTTTTGGTCTTTTTGTATATTTTCTTAGCTTGTGGTATATGTATGGATCCCTTGAATATCATTCACTCTTTGGTATATCTACAGTACCATTATTATCATCATTTAATATATACAAATTATGAAAATTAAACTAGTTATTTATTTATCTAGCATGATAATGTATCTTTTTCCACTACAATCAGTATGTTGATATTGATTCAACTACAACGAGTTACTGGTCCGATTATATAGCTTGTACTACTGTTGTTTCTCACATGTTCTATAAAAATATATTTCATAACTCCACAATGATAAATGAGGGAATGGTCTCACCAAGGACACTCTCAAGGTCCACACTGCTAGTTGAAATCTGTCGTTGTTCAAATAGATGTGCTTGAGGTCTTATGTCACACCATTTTGAAGAAATTTTAAGTGGTATCTATGGTGGGATTATACAAAGTGGTATCAAAGAATTATTTTTCTTTTTCCATGCTTTTTTTATAAAGGAGACTGTGATATAAGAATTTTGTAATGGCTCAATTCTTGGGAGTAGCTAACCCACCTATAGGGGAAACTCAAATTAATTGGGGTGGGTAAATTCTATTTTTTCTTGCGTTGTTTCTGTTTCATGGATTTCACCATTGGGGAATGAAATCTCTTGTTTTTTCTGTTTTTATTCATAAAATTATGAATATAATGTAATATCTTATCTCTTATCCCAATGATATGATGTATCATCAAAGAATGCATCATTCTAGGCACCATAGGACATAAATTTCATGGATTATGGCTTGTAATATTTAAATTTTGCATGAATTTATTATATTGAATGTGCTTATTGTGTTTCCTTATTTTGTATGTATTTTAATGATTTGGTTAATATATATATATATAGAAGTGTTTCACAATTACTTGCAATATTGGGAAGCATAAATGACATTTAAAGTGACTGCGTTAACCTAATAGTTTTTCCTAAATAGGTTAAAGCATACCCCATAAGTAATCGGTTATGGAACAATGAGCCATGGACCATTGGTTTCATGAGACAAAAATGTGTTTTGGTCAAGGTTATGTGGATGTCGTATTTCAATTTAGACGGTGTATGGTCCCTTATAAATTGGGAATGGTGATCCATCTAACCAAACCATTTAATAAAAATTTAAATAAACAAATAAATAAATATGAATCAAGTCTTTAAAATGAAATGGTCATCTAGTATGTGTTGTATGAGACCATGATCGTGTCCTAACCTTAGTAGTGGGAAGTAGGTTGTGTCTCCTCTAATCCTTTTATGACCCTTTCATATCACCTATACCTGGCTCCTGGATTAGGCCAAGAGTTGTGATGTGTTATAGGAAGTCCATTTTCCATTTTGTTCTTTATTGCATTCCCTATCTGTTATAAATTCTATATAAAGTGGTAATTGGGAAATTTTATAGCTATTATACAATGAAGAACAACTAATGTATTCCAAGAGAGTGGTGATGAGAATACTCTTTATTTGTTGGTCCCTGAGCCACCCATATTACCTCCTTTAGTGTCACTTGAGGTACCTCCTACAAATCTTCCACCAGGCATCGATGCTCAGTTCTGGGATAGTCTCTTTCTATTCATGATTTTTTTGGGAGATACCCAACCTTCCCCTACTACAACAAAATTGACTAGTGATTTTCAACAGTAGAATCCACCCACCATCTTGGGGAATAGTAGACCTCAGGTTGTGAAATCATGGCTAGAGGCCATGCTGTCTATCTTTGAGCATATTGATATTCCTCCAGAGCGTAAGATAAAGGTCGAAAACAATATGTTTTGTTTTTATGCCATGAATTGGTGGGGAGTTCTCCCTCATATTGGTAGACAATAGGGTATGGTCTAGGAATTCTTCCATATATCCTTCTTTGACTAATTCTTTCTACATACCTTGACAACGGTCCATTCTCAATAACTCATGAACGTTCAATTAGGTAAAATTTTAGTGGTGGAATACCCATCTCGATTCACCAAACTATAATGTTTCCCACTAACATTGTTCATTTATGAGCTGATAACTATGAGGTGATTTGAATATGGGATTGTATATTCCATTCCATTGTTGGTGAATGTCTCTTAGATGTCCAATGTTTCAGAGAGAGTGATCTAGACCACCATTACATAGAATAACATGAGGGAATCCGGAAATGTGACCTAGGGAAGTTGAGATTTGATATAAATAATTAGGATACCCATTAGCAGGAAAAGGAATTTTGAGGGTACATGCTGGATGACAACTAGTTAAGTGGTGTAAACTAATAGTTATTTGGTGTGTGACATGTGTGGTAGGTCATGCCATAAAAATCCCCACAATATGCAGAACCTGATCAAGTGTCAGTCTTAAAACAGGATGAGTAACCTCCAGAGGTTATACCAATCTATTACGTCATTTACTAGTGTGCATGGTTCTATGCTTGAACCAATTTAACGTGCATGATCAATGAAACCACTTTAGTCATGAAGTTGGTCTTGTACCAGCTGAACCTATAGAGCAGGTTGTCATGGCTGACGTAGTTTGGCCTTAGAGAATAATCGACAGGAAAGTGGACCTACTCAGGCTACTCATGAAGCATCTCTGGGTCTTGGTTTAGGCTGCATCAATGTGGTATATCCTATTCCATAGAATAATATTCTAGGTCCATATACACGTAGAGGTACTGTTCTAGTATCATCCACTCTAGTTTCATCCATTTTTGATGTAGGTGCATCACATTATACTCTATTATCTACAACTATGGGAAGTCTATACCTTGTTATAGAATATTCAAGTGGTTTGATGACTCTATAAACACTGTTAGGATTTACTGCTAAGGTTATAAACTAGTGTAGGTAGTTCCCCATTGAGATTGGTATGTACCACTTTCTATGGAGTTTTTTTGTCCTCGAGATGACTATTTTTGTTGTCATTCTCAGCATAAATCTAGCTTATGCATTATCAAGCCCAGATGTATTTTTTTCCATCTATTATCTGTCACATCACATGAGTGCAACATGTATTTCCAAATGGTGTAATGGGATATCCAAGAATGTTGATTTGTACCAAATCATACTGGACTTGGTGGGGTCTTATCCCAAATGGAAATTCTCTTAATGAGTGATCATGGAATGCCACTCATGGAATTCCCTAATATTGTGAATATTATTAGGGACTTCATCCTAGAAGTCTTATTTTTCTTACCTCATGAGAGAGAGGATGATTTCACCATAAATCTTGTGCTAGGTGCCACACCTATTTCTATTTCACTATATAGGATGATTCCTACAGAGTTCCTAGAACTCAAGAAGCATCTTGAAGATCTAAAGGTGAAGAGTTTTATTCGAACCATCACATATCCATGGGGTTTACCTTTACTTTTTGTTAACAATAAGATTAAAACCCTTAGATTTTGTGTAGATTACCTATGGTTGAACCAGATTATAGTCAAGAACTGGTGTCTAATTTATTGTATAGATGACCACTTTGACCATCTCCAAGGAGCAAATATTTTCTCAAATATCGATTTGAGGTCAGGCTACCATCAGGTGCATGTGAGGCCATCAGATATACCTTTTAAAACATTGTAGAGTAGGTATAGATTATACAAGTATTTTATTATGTGTTTCTGAATGAAGAACATGCTCGGAGTCTTCAAGGATCTAATTAATCGGGTTTTCCACTCACATCTTGGATACTTTGTAGTTGTCTACATGAACGATACCTTAGTGTATTATCACACCAAACACGACCATTCCGGTCATTTTTTGATTGTTTTTAGTACACTTAGAGAGAACCATCAATATGTTAAGCTCAAAAACTGCCACTTTTGGATTGGTATGGTTCACTCCATGGGTCATATCATATCTAAAGAAAGTGTATCAGCTGATCCAGATACATTGAGTGATGTGGTATCTTGGGACCAAACCAAGAATGTGTTTTCCATACACAACTTCATAGGGTTTTCTAGATATGAAAATTTATCCATCTTGGATTTCTCATACGAGGTAGCACACATTATGGGCATGAATATGAAAGGATTTTAATTCATCTAATCTAAGTCTTGTGAGATATCAATTTGGGATTTAAAATGAAAACTAACTTCAATGATGGTGCTAATTCTTCATGAGTTAATTTTTTTTTTAATATTTTCCATAATTCTTTATGAAAAAAAGTTATAGTAATCCTTAATATTCTATGGGAAATTTTGAATTTTGTCTGATATATTGGAAGAGTTGATGAGGGGTTCTTATTACTCTATTTAGGTAGTTCACCCTGGTCTCACCAAGATGTGATGGGAAATCCTTAACCAGTATTAGTGGACATGTATGATAAAGAATATAGAAGGTTTTTTAACTCAGTGCTCTACTAATCAACATGTGAAGGTAGAGCACTAGCGACCTTCTATACTTATACAACCTCTATCCCTTCCTAAGTGGAAATTTAACGAAATTTCCAGGGATACATGATGGTATTTTTGATATACCCACAAGGTAGAAATGTATTATATGTGTGCATTGATGGGTTGAACAAGGTTCCACACTTCTTATTATTTCAAGAGACCTTCGATGATTATGAACATGGAATGATGTACGTTCGAGAGATATTGTGACATCAAGGTGTTCCCCATTAAACTATATCATATCGAGACACCCGATATACATCATGGTTCTCTTGTGTTTTTCAAATGGAACAGGGTTCGCAGTTTCACTTTTGTACATCATATCACCCTCTCATTGACAGGGAGTCTAAGTGGATGATACAGGTATTGGTAGTTATTTTTTGGGCATGCGTCCTTGAATTAGAAGATTCATAGGAAAAAATATACCTTTGGTTGATAATTCCTCTAAAAAAATATTTTAGGAAACAATTCATATGGCTCCATATGAGCCCCGTTATGGTATCCCATGTCGTTCACCTCTGTGATGGTTAGAGGCAAGAGTAACAGCACTACAGGGTCCCTATCTCATTCATAATACTTATGAGAAATTTTTTTCGATTTAGAATCCTATTTATATGTCTCGTTCTAGGAGTAATTCTTATAAAAATCATCTCTAATGACCTCTAGAGTTCAAGGTGGCACATTGGTTCTTTTTTCATGTTTCTCCAAAATTTGTTCATAAAAAATTCATAGATAGGGAATATTTTTCCTTGATATATAGGGGATTTTGATATATTAGAGAGAGTGTGACAGGTAGCCTATCATTTCTTCTTACCTGAATGGTACCATTACATACAGATTGTTTTCCACATATCTTTTATTTAATGGTGTCTTGCTGACCCATCTCATTTATTTGACCTTGAGGACATAGATCATGAAGTGGATGTGTCTTGTGAGGAGAATCTAATATGTATCATTGATTGGAAAATAAAATATTATTGGGGTAGGTCAGTTCATCTTTTCTATGTATTATGGCATCATAGACACATACATGAAGAGACCTGGGAGCGGGAATTCGATGTATGTATGATGTATCTGAAAATCTTCTCGGTTGACATTCTATATCCCTCATAGGGGAAACATGTGGAACAGTTTTCTTAAGAATGGGTCATTTAATAATCCTAAATTTTCTCTAAGTTATGTACCATTAGCCTTTTTGGTTTAGTTATTTTAATTGGCCTTATTAATGATTCCTAAAGGATTCATGGAGGTATCCGTAATATATGGGGCTTGTTCAAAACCCAAAGTCACACAATTTGATGAAACAGATCGGTTCGCATGGTAATTAGAAATCATGTCGCCCATCCCACACAATTTCCCTTACCATATGGATTAGGGCACATGGTTACTGGGGGCCGCACAATTTTCCCGCAACTGTGTGACCTCAGGCCCATGACCATGCGTAATTGTAGACCACCTTGATAGTGGTATTCTGTACGGTTGGCACACCGTTGGTGCATGGTAGGCCAGCCGTGAATCCAAACCATGTGTCTCTTCATGTGTGGGTGAATTTTTAATTTTACCCATAAAATATATTAAATTATAAAACCCTTATTTCTCCAATTTTTTCCAGAAGACCAGCTCTGCTCCTCCTGCATGATGTTATCCTCCCTCAAGATATTGGGATCACGATACCTCCTTCATATATCATCCATATAATTCATTACTGGATCCATAATTATTCCACAATTAATATCATTAATCATCTCCCTCCAATTTAAATTTTCTCTTCATAAATATGTTTCTGTCATGGTGAAATAAAAATTTCCCCATTTTTTAGAGAATTTTACGATTTCTTTGATATATTCAATTATAGCTTGAATCAAAGGATGATGTTGGGTAATAGAAGAAATATGAGGGTAAGGTAGGTTGTATAGTTATTTCCCTTGATTTTTGTTGTTTTATATAATATTTTTCATGCTTACATGATTCATACCCATCTAGCATCACATCTTACTTGACTAATAATTAAAATTATCATATTTTACATGTTTTAAATGACCCTAATATATGAAGAATCACACTTTAGGTAAGTTTAATTGTCCAAGGACACCTTTTTTGGGTTCATTTCCTAAATAAACCAGTTTCTCTATCTTCATTCTTTTATATATCTCTATAAAGTTCTCTCTTGGGCTAATTACAATTTTTGACAACCATAAGGATTATTTGGGAAATTTTTTAGGCTTCTTTACCTCATGCCTTGTGAATTATGCCTTATGAACTACTTACTAATATGTTTTAAATGAATCCAAGACTAAATGAAATGAATCTTTTTGTTTAAAATGCTAACAGTTATTTGTATGATAAATCGTATGGTCTTGCTAACCCGATTATACATTCTTTTTTTTTCATGGGAAATACAATGGATTCTGAATAAGGGATCCTTTAGATGGCCTCATCACGTCTTAGTTAGAATTGGTTAATGAATTCAACACCTGTCGAGGGAGTTAGTAACTATTTTTGGGATGTGTTCACCATGAATTTTCTATTTTACCTCCAGATGAGTGAGACCAGTTACCAAGGGGAGACTCAATGGATGAGCTAGGTGTTGTGATGGTTGTACCATGGCATAAGAAAGATTGAGGACCCTACGTTTGATACCTTGTATATACATTGAGTTAGATCTTGTTTTTATCACATCATACCTAGTGTGACACTTGGGATATTATTCTTGGGTCACCTTGGATGGATTCCATTAGCATTAGATTTACACCAATCCCCTAGAGCGACACTTAGAATTTTTTTATAATTATCACGGATGGGATCATGGTTACTATCTATAAATGAAAAATAGGTTATTTAAATTAATGTTATGAAAATGATTTATAATTACAAATGAATATCTAGAATTAGAGCATTAGGGATGTGTCCACTAAGTCCAATAACAATATTGGGGATATTCTATCTTCTTATAGATTATCTCACGCACTTTAATTGTTCATGATCAAGTGGTTAAGACTCACCAGCTCTGGATAAAGAAGGTATAGTAGTACGAGTGTCCTAAGTGGAACAAGGTCCAAAGTACTGAGTTATTTATTTGTTTTATTTCATTTATTGTTTATTAATTATGGACTACTATTCATTGTATAGTACATGAGACGGATTGGACTAGACATCATTGGTGGTGGACTTTAGGATTATATCTCACAGCTATCTTGGACTACCTTTGGTACCCAAGAAGACTTCATGGTAGAAGGTATAGATAATGGGATGTGTCCAGATTATAACACTTGATATTTTTTTAGGATACCGTTGGGAGAATAGGACTGATCCTATGATAACATTGCTAACATCAATTATTTTTTTAGAATTTTTGTATATTTTTCTACAATATGGTATACTATTGTATCCCCTCACTCTCATGCATGACTTTAAATATCTACATCAACATGATCATCATAATATTATATCTACTTATTATTTATCTTTGGCCAGTTTTTTATTTTTCTTACATGATTATGTATTTTCTTCCCATGGATATCTATTTGTTGATACAACTTCTGCTACAACTGATTACTGGTAAGGTTTTATATAGTCTACTTATGATTTTTTTTCACTTCATGAAAACACTTATTTTGTGATTCCCACTCTAATAAATGAGGTAATAGTATCCACATATACACGACTATGACCCTCACTGCTAGTCGACAACCTCTGTTGTTTGGGGAGATACACTTAAAGTCATTTGGCCCACAATCACAACACACCATTAAGTGTAATCTAGGGAGAGAAGCTAGAGGTGAACTATATGTATCTCTATTACATGTGAGTACCTATTAAAATCATTTAAAACTATGTTTTGATCTTTACATTGCTTTAAATAACATAATGTTACCCTTAATAATACATTCAAATGAAAGTATCATCGTTATATATCTCTTGTAGAATGGATTTTACATTTATATTGTGTTTAAGTGATATAATTCTCCTTAAATATATTTAAATTATCTAAGGATTCACTTTAATATCCTTAAATATACATTTACATAGACTATAGAACAATTTGGCTACCCATCTCTGAGAACCCAATGAATTTTATAAAGCCTACTTCAAAACAACATGACCTTTTACTGGTTCATAAAATGAAAAAAACTCAAAATAAAGTGAAAATTTTAAATTTTAAATTAAATTTATCTAAAAAAACCCTTAAATAAAATCTATCAAAAATATGCTCTAAAAATTAATATTCAATACTAAAATATGGATGTTTGAAAATTTGAAATTCAAAAATATGAATATCATTTTAAACTTCCTAGAAAAATATTGAAATTAAAATTTCCCCAAAACCATCACAAATAATGTTTCTTAAAACACACACACACACAGATATATATATATATTAATAAAACTAAAGAATATTTAAATTTTTAATCACCAAAATCATTAATTTTAATTAAAATAATAAATTAATAATAATTTTATCACAAAATAATTAATATTCAATAATTTTTCATTTAAATCTCATTTTGACATTAAAAATTCAATATTACTCAAAATTATGTTAAAACATGTATTCAAATAAGGCCGCATCATTCATCTAATATTTTTTATGAATCAATATAAATTGTGTAAGGATAAATCCCCATAAGGATAATGATAGGGTTCAGGTGTAAAAATCAGAGAATTATTATAGTATTGACACCTAGTTTTATAGTTTATGTTAGGGTGTGGGTTCATCACATAATAGATAAGGTTCATTAATCCCCCACAGAACCAGGGATTGGGTCCTCTATCAATGAATTTGGTAACCCCTATCTATGATCTCTTATGCGATAAAGGTCCTTCACTATTGGTCAGTTACCCCCTTGACCAATACTTATACATCATCAAGGAATGAGTCCCACACTATATTTTTAATAATATGGTGGGGTTTTATCGTACATGAGTAGTTATGATGGTAGGGTTTAGTGCTCCCTTGGCTGATATTTATCCTTGTTTAAGGTACGAGTTCCCCTAATGGTTTCCAAAATGAGAACTCGGCAATGATGAATAATAATTCCTCAAACACCCTAGGCTAGAATGAATGA
Organism: Viscum album; assembly: GCA_963277665.1. Lineage (NCBI taxonomy): Eukaryota > Viridiplantae > Streptophyta > Magnoliopsida > Santalales > Viscaceae > Viscum > Viscum album. Next base: position 1,974,421,438 of record OY728151.1, read on the forward strand.
TTCTATAAGAAATGGGTCATCATTTATAGTTTCTTATAGAAATGAGGAAGTTGGAGAGTTTGAGTTGATTGAATTATTGATTTCTAGTGAAACCAAAGGTAACCCTAAGTATCCTCCAAAATATGATGTACTGCTATGATATAGACATAAAAATCAAAATAATTTCTTATTTATGTGTATCATGTTTCCCATGAGGAACATCCTTTGAGGATTATATGTTCTATGGAAGGGACTTATTATAATCCTTGTGTCTTTTAGTGGTTGAGCATATCTATATCTTTTATGTCTTACACTTAGCCACTTTCTTATCTCAGGTCTTAACCTACTTGTTTCATTCCATTACGTTATTATTTTTGTGAATCCTAGTAATTATTTTTATACATACCCATCAATGGGATTTGTTCCCACTCATGTTGTGAATATGAATATGATTCCCCATTTTTTTATAGTATCGGTGTACATAGAGATGGGTTTTCTTGTTTTAAGCTTACACCTAGAGATTTTTTTAACATGTGTTGGCGAATGGTGGCCCATGATAGTGTTTTTTCCTTTGAATATTGAGGAGGATCTACGATTATACACAATTTAGGGGATATTTATTGTGTCTTTTGTTTATCAGATTCTATGGTTTATCCATCATTTGGTTCCTTTAATATTTGGCTATGCAAATTTATTATTGTACTTGATTTCCTATGCATATATTGTAAATAGTTTAGTTATATATATATATATATTAATTTTGTTTATGGTTATTTCATGAATAAGAGATATTTTCTATTGTATTGTTATAGAGATTACATCCACCCATAATTTTTGATATTCAAACTTATTTCTAGTTATCATATCATGGCCTATTTTAGGTGGTATTAGGGTGGAACACTCAGATTAGTACTTTCCAAAGAGGGGCCCTGGGGGTTGTATTATTTCATAGTGGTGTTGTAGTGTTTCATTTATAGGTTTATAGTTTGGTTTTATCAGTCAAGTGAGGACTTATTTGACAATTTAGGACAATTAATTTAAGGGGTTCTTGAGATTTTTAATCATAATAGATACTATCATATGTGTAGTGGTTGATGCATCATTTTTCTAGGACTATGATTCCTAGTTAGTTGACCCATGGATAAAATAAATCATCACATGGTACAATAAATTTGGTATATAAATAAAATAGTTTTTAGTTATTATATTTTATTCCTTTTTGGTGTTAGAAAATATTGATTTTCCCTAACCCTTGTGGGTTCATCCTATAAAATATACGGTGTTACCATCTGAAAGACACCTTGTATGCAAAGGTTGGGTCATGATGGTATCATGATTGTAGTTGGGTATCTCACCAATAGTTAGTGAGTGACATGGATATTTTTTATGACCCTATTGAGAGATATCATTACCCAATAATCTGATGTAGTTTCTCCCCCATTAATTTGAAAACTGATATTTTAAAAACACTGTACTTCAAGATTTATTATATAATGGTACACATAAAACAATCCCATATGATTTTTAATCTTATTTTCTTTGATAAATTATCTATATATCACATCAAAATGAACCGTGGATATATTAAAATTATTCAAAACTTTCTAAACATGCTCTTAAAATTAAATTATTCTTCTAAAACTATATGCGAATATCTAGGGAAGCACATTAGAAAGAGGTGACATATAAAGACCAGAAAGGGAGTAAACAAAGAATATCATAAGGTAAATAATTACATCTAATCCAAGGGGTATATCAATGTTACATAAGATGGATTGGAAATATAAAATTTAACAATGAGTCATTATATAATATTATAGCATAATGGAAACATAAGAATGTGAAGAAAACATTAAAAATTACATAATAATGAAAGGACAAGGAAAACAACCATGTCATCATAAAATGGTGGGAAAAATACCATAATGGATTGGTTTTACTCTCTCATATCATACATAATGTCTCCTGATACTAAATTATTACCCTATTTATTGGAGTGATATATTGGCATGACCATCATTTTTATATCATATACATTCATAAGTGTGACACATGGATCTTACAAGATAAATATTTACTTAATCAATATTAATCCCACTATCAAAGAAATTTGGTTATATACATGAAAATACCCACTAAATTAATTATAAGTACATATATTTTAATATCATTAAGTGGAAATGGGCATAGGTATTCACTACAAAAATGTTTGGCATTTAAAAATGTGAGATAATTTCGACAAGATAGTGGGGGTACATAAAGGTTCATGGGAGGGATTAATAAAAGTGAAATGGGTATATAATCACTTGAAAATCATAAGGTAATAAATAGGGATCTGTGAGAACATATCCCAACATGGAAAAATGGAAAAAAATGAATAACCTATAATAAGTTCTTCAATAAAGTGGAGAAGGATGGGATCCCTTACCTTGGGAAGGTGCATCTAAAAGATTAGGAGGAGATTCTGGTGAGATTGTGAGAAGCTTGGGAGGAATATAATGAGGCAATGGAAGATTAATTTCAAGATCCAAGGGCTTTTAGGGAAGAGTAATAGTAATTTGGTTGTATTTATATATCAAAAGAGTGGAGAGTTTATTATTAATTTCCAAACATTGGTTTCGAACCTTATTTGAAAAAGTAACCAAAACAACAAACCATCCAATGGTTTTTCCCATATATCCTACAAAATTAATTTTTTTCCTTAATTTAATATTTTAAAATCTTACTTCATTAAAATTATAGACTTGGTGATATTGAAGTTAGTCCTGTTTACTAAGAAATGATTTTAAAACCTTAAATATTAATATAGGTTGTGGAGGATTCATCATGTGTTTATAAAATTATATCAAATAATTTCAAAAAACACATTATTTTACAGATAAAATAATTAATTGGACACAGATACATTTTATGTCACATATTAGATCACTTTTGGGTTATTATGATTTCATGATACACACATATATATATATAGTATATTTATAACATATTTAATTTATAACTAAGAAAGTGATTGTCTCAAAAAATATGATAAAATCAACATTACATAATTTTTGATATACTAATATAAAAAAATTATATATTTTTTATGAAAATAATTCTCTAAATTTGATAAATAACACTATTAAATTAAATTCCCATTTTATTGGAAAGTATTGGTTTTTATAATAATAGTTTCTGACACTAAAAAAATTATTTTCTACTTCATAAAATTATATTTTCATATATATTTAATAATAATATTTTTATAAAATATCATTCATTTTAAAAATTATTTAATTATTCCAATAGATTTTTATGTTTGAAACTATATATTTTCCAAAAAAAATTTATTTCATTGCATTAAAATCTAATTTTTATGAAACTTTTTATTTAACAGTTGTAAAGTAACAATAAAATGATAAATATAATAATTATTTCATTAAAAATTAAAGTTTAAAAACTCATAATATTAGTGTCTAGATAAATATATCTTTACCACACTATAAAATTACCTAAGGTTAATGTGTTTTATGGTGATAGTTTTTGGGGTATTTTTCCATAAATGGTTTGGGTTGTGATTTCGAATAGCTTGAACTTCTCTTCAAAATGGTTTCACTCATGCATTAATTGGTGAATATTGGATTAGGATTGGTAAAGATAAAATATTCTTTATTATATCTCTCTATGAATCTCTAAAAAAATATTTTCTAGAAATAAAACATATAATTAAAAAAATTAGTTATGTTTTTGTAAAGCATTTATATGTTTTTAAAATATTATTTTTCTAAAAATGTGTTTTTTATTTTTGTTTTTTGAAATATAAAAATTTAAATTTTTTATAAATTTATAAAATTCATTTGATAAATTTTTTTAATAATCATTAAAAAATTACATTTGTGTATATTTTTTGGATTTTTATGAAAAGATCAATTTTTAATGAATAGTGAAAATAAGAGGTTTTATTGAAAACTGTCTTTTCATTTAAATATTTTTTATGGAAATTTTTTGGTTTTAAATGGTTTAAAAAAAATTCCTCAATTATTTATCATGTAATCCAATTTATGTCATTGGAATCAATTTTATATTTAATTTTTATATAAAACTCTTTAAACATTTGAACATTTTATCTTTGAAAAAATGTTTTCTCATCGTGTCTGCAAGTTTAATTTTAAATTAAAATTTTACACTTCTGTTAATGGAATTTGGAAAATGGATTCTTTTTTTGAATAATAATAATTTATATTATCTAAGAATGTTATCTTAATTTGTAACCATAATTAATAGTAAAAGGGTAAAAATTATTTACCTCTATTATGGTAAAAATTGTTTTATCGGGGGTTAAACAAATAATATAATGTAAAAAAAGGACCAAAAATTTTATAGTGCCCATTTTATTGAAAATTCTGACTATATAATTTCTATAAAAAATATTTTTTTTATTTTTGAGCCTTTTTTCATTTAAAAACCTGGGTATAACATTTTATTTTTAAAAAATTACAAGTCTTCCACTAACCTCATTTATAAATTGTTTTCCCTTCCACTCTCCCATTAACAATAGGATAACCATTTTTTCCCAATACCTATCTAAAAAACATACAAATACACCCTCAAATCAAATAATCCTTATTTTTGTCAAAAATGAAAACTAAGAAAACTTTGTTTCTAACCAAAGAAGTTCTCTGAAGAAGAGATATCACCCATAAGGGAGCATTTTATTTTATTTCTTCCTCCATATCCTTGAATTGTTATTAAATAATTATGATATAATAACCTCGTTATATATATATATATATATTATTTTATTTAACATGAAATACCTACACCCATCGCTTCTTCCATTAAATTAGATATGAAATCATCATTTGTGTGTTCGGTGGGCTATTGCTTCACGAACCGATGTTATTTTTTTCATAACCACCTCTCAAGGATAGATATAATGATGGATTAAATGTTAATTTATGATATTTTATATATTATTATACTTATATATTAATTTCATGATATATAACATTATAAAATCCATTTTATAGTAATATGATAACATCGCTCGTGTGTTTGGGGTACTACCGCATCGCAAAGCGATATGATTCATTGATGATTTATATGAAGGGGAATAATGATGGATTTAATAAAAATACATGATATATATTATATAAAAACTGTTTTTTAATGGTAATATTTTATTTAACATTCTTCATTAAATCCATCAAGAAAATGAAAACTCCTCTAATGTATATGCACGACCTACCATCTCTATGAACAGTGTATTTCATTTTATATCTCTAAATATTATGGATTAAATTAAAACATATATAATGAATAAATATGATATTTATATCATGGTTAAAATTATGGATATAATTGAATAATTATTAATGTAATATTACTGAAATAAAAAATCAAAACATTACTGAAAAGAAAAGAAGTTATTAATCGAAAGGTGGATTTAACATGGAATCAATAAATATTTGGTAATAATTGGTAATAATAAAATCATATATGGTATGATATATATCATTATGGTAATTTAAATAATTTATAATAAACATATATTTATTATAAATGAGTTTTCAATATGTACATACGAATTTAAACTTATAGCAACAGATCTATGTCTCAATGTTTTTTCATTGAGGAATTTATTATATTATACACATATCTTTTTTTATGAGGTGAATATTTAGAAAATTTTGAAATGTAATATCATAAAATTATTTATACTCATGATAATATAAGTTTTATTTACTTTTATTATTTCTGGGGGCTTACCATTTGAAGTTAGCAAAGTTCTAATGATTTTATATCACAATCTAAACATTTATTGATATTTTTTATGATCATGTCTCTGATGATGAAATATTAAGAGATATATCTGATAAAACTCATGAATTTTATTCTACTTTATTTATCCAATGATAATAAATATTTCCCCTCATTTCCCTCTCATTATATAATCAAGAGTTCAAACTATTTGTTTTAAGGAAAATATTATTTATTTCTCTATTCGATCAAAAACTCATCTTTTTCCAAAAGAGTGTCTTATAAAATTGTCTTAAAAATTATTTTTTACATTATCCAAATGATTTATTAAATAAGATTTTACCCACTTTTGACTTTTTAGAAAAAAATTTAAAATGAATATTCATGTTGTTTTCTAGAAACTGTTGGTTTGAATTTAAATATAAATGTGAAAGGAAACATCATTTCAATATGTAAGGAATGAGTGGAATTATCCACCATCATATCTAATCACTACATTGGAGCTTCATTTATAATCTTCTGAGTTTATTTTAAAAGAAAATTATTTTCAATTTTTAATATTTTTTTAAAAACTATTCTTCAAAGATGAAAGGATAGTTTCTTCAAGAAATGTTTTAAATTATCATTAAAAATCATTTTCTACATAAAGATGCAATAAAATGATGTTACTTATTACTTAATGTTGATTTATCCATGGATACCATTTTATTCCTTCTTGGAATGGTATTTTTTTATGAATTATTGATAGTCATGGAACTTTTATCTCTTCTACGGGTTTCACCATGAGTAAAGTCTTATGAAACCCGCATTTTTCACATGTTATACTATGATGAAATGATAAAGGGAATAGGAAACCAATCTCTTTTCCATAGGTTTTGATATGATGAAATATTTATGAAACCCACTTAATTTCATGGGTTATGATATGATGAATGTTTATGATCTTTTTACACACATACGTATTATTTTCAATATGTGACAGGTGAGACCTATATCTCCTTCTGCTGCATTGGGTAAAGATTTATATCTCATGAGATATATATGGAAGGAATGGGGAGTAAACCAGGTTCAGTAAGGGAATTTGTCTGCTGTGATGGCCTTGGGAGTGAACCTTGACTACTATGATAGTTTTGAGAAGAACCCTTTCCACTATGATAGCCTCAAAAGTGATCACTGACTTCTATGGAAATGATTTACTATGATTATGTGTATGCCCCAATTCAATGTTTCATGACAATGTTATTCTGTCATGGATCATGTTCCTTGATTTATTTATGATTCATGTCCCATGAAATTCTAATCATTATGTCATGACTGAATATTTTTATCTTCAATATGCACGGTATATTTTTCATATGTTATTATCGTGTTCTAATACCCTTATGCTCTTGTTATTCTTATTTATCTTCATTGTTTACCCTTATTGATCATCTAATCGCACCCTTTCTTACGTTTCCTTTTAATATGTTATGAATAAATTTATTGTGCATGATATGTATAAGAATAGTTGTAGCTATGAGAAATATTATTGTGGATGATATAGTTCACATATGAACTTGTTATCTATGTATCTGTATTTTCAAAGGAACTATACCTTTACAATCATCATGTGTGTGTTTGTATTGTGTAATGAATGTTTATCTAAAAAGATTTAATATGTATATATAAAAAGTCTATGTCACTATATTTTTTATCATAGGATTTGTTTGTTTAATATTTTGAAACTAGAATGAGAAAAAATTTGTGAGATACCTATGGAAAAGACATGGGATGTGTCCTAGGATGAGTCAAATTATAAGAAAATGTACCAAAATTTTCGTAAAGGATAGAGCTACTGGTTTTCAAGAATTTAATTCATTGAATAGAAACTATATGTGGATATGGATATGGTACATTGGTTCCTAGGGGTAATTACTCTAAAAAGGGTGAATTGATTTTGAATTGATCATCACGTGGTGCATGACCACATGCCATACTACACATCTAGTTTGACACTTTAAGGGGATATGCTTTGGAAATTCACAAACCCTTTATGAACCATCATTTAGGATTTAAATAGATGATAACAATGAATAAACTTGGATAATAATTAGGTGACATATACTAAAACTAATGTTCTAGGATTTATACATATTATAAGTTATCTTTCCTGATTATATAGTTCCCTACTATGATTATTTTTTCTTAAAATATTTTTTTTGTTTTTTGTCAATGGTTTAAACCATAATAAACTTTTTTAGTACTGATTATGATGGATAATACAATTATTTTACTCCTAAGTAATCAAACATTAAGGGAGATAGAATAAATAACCTTTTTTTATATTCTCACACAACATTGTTAATCCATGAATCAAGATAAAATTCCAAACAAGAAAATGATGGAACAATGTTTTGTTGAGTCCTTTATGAAGAACATTCCACCATCATTCATTAAATCTGATGATTTTCTTGTTTTGGTTCAATGGATCAGTTCCAATGTAAAAGATAATTTCTTTTCTCTTGTGTTTGTAGCATAAAAAATTCAATTAGATTTTCCATCATTTGGATAGGGAAGAATATAAATGCTGGAATATCATCGAGAATACAAGAGAGAAATATGAAATTGACTACATTTATTGGGTTGAGTTCAAGAACATATTTTAAAATAAGAAATTTCATTTAATTCTCTATATGATGAAAAAGGAAATTACTCAAGCTAATGTAATGTGACAAGGAATCCATTTGTATCCATGAGGAAACTATTACATGACTTTCGAGGTACACTTATGGTATTACAATCCCAACTTAAAGTAAAGTTGATCGATTATTCAGTGGGATAAATCCAAATCTATAGAGGAAGTTATCCATAAGAAACTTGATTAGGTATGAATATATTACCTTATTTTCTATCAAGGCGGAAATGTTATTTTAATTTTAATATCATTCTCATGGTTTTTATAAGTATAGAAATATGGAATTAAAAAGAAAATATAAAAACCATAGAGAGAAGAAGATAAGATTTCCTTTGTGTTAAATGTTTGAGAATAAACATAAAATAAATTTTATTATGGGTATTTTTAAATGTTATAAGTGTGTAAGGGGATAAATTTAGGAAATCAAATGAAAATGTGATGGGAATATGTTAAATAACGATGAAAATAGAGTGAAATATCCATAGAATACACCCCCACACACTATTTTTTTCAAATTAAAGGTGTATGGGAATTATGAAAAGTAGTTCCTAAATTTGAAGGTTAATGATGATGATTAACTTTGGTAATCTCTAATGTCAAGTGAAAAAGGGAAATCTCAAGAGATCATTATATCTAATGAGGGGTGTGATAACAACATGGTGCAATGTACACTTTCCATCCTATCTAGAAGTTCTAATATCATATTTGAATTTGAATATACCCCTTCATTTATATATGAATAATTTTAGGATTGTATCAAGATTCCAACCAAATGATTACAAATAGAATTAGAAGTTAAAAACCATAATGGTAAGATGATCACATCTCATGTCTATGACTATTCTCTTGTTGATGTTTGTGAGAATATGCTTTCTAAAAATATTATCTTTCATACTGTAGTTAAATATTATGTCATCTTAGTCATGGATTCTAATTATATATATATAAATCCCAAATCAATTTTCAATAAAGGTAATTCTCATTTGATATTCAAAACCAACCTACGATCATATATCAGTGTGATAAAAAATTGAACTTCCACTGGATTTCACAAACATTATATGGGTTTTTATTATTATTCAATAGGGGAATTTATCTTATATGGTTGGGGAGAAAATAAACATCAATGATATTCATATTGTGTGGGATGTTTTTTTATGTATTTCTAGAAATTCCCATATCCTTACACCAAAATGTGAAGTTGAATTCTCAAAATAACTCATACCTGATGCCAACCCAATTTCAATGAATCTTTATAAAAGGGACATGATTGAATTGTAGGAATTCAAAGGAAATGCTAGTAGAACCATGAAAAGGTATTTATTCACCAATGTGTATAACCTTTTGGTGCACCAATTCTCTTTGTTAAAAAGATAGATTGTTTGGTGAAACTTTTCACTAATTATTGGGATTTGAACAAGATCACAATGAAGAACAAGTATCCTATACCCCATATTGATGACCTATTTGATCAATTGTGTAGATATCAATAATTTTCCAAGATTAACCATTGTTCTGTATATCATTAATTGAGGGCCAATAATGAGAATATACCAATGTCAGAATTTTATACAAGGCATAAACACTTTGAAAATAATGTGATGCCATTTGGACTTACTAATTCCCCACTGTATTCATTTATTTGATTAATAGAGTCTTTAGAGAATACTTTAATAATTTTTTGTAGTATTTAAAGATTATATGCGTACTTATTAAAAAAGAAAGTAATAACATAAAGATATTTTGATAATTTTACTAAAGAACCAAGGGAAGGAGAAACTCTTTGAAAAACATAAAAAGTATAAAATTTGGATACAAAAAGGTTTAATATTTTGGTCATATAATCTCAAGAGAGGGTATATTGGTAAAAACATCAATGAAGGAGGCTATTGAGTTTTGGCCCAAACCAAACATAGTGACTCATATCCATATTTTCCTTCATGTATATGAATATTATCAACAGTTTGTGGAGAATTTATCTCGAGTTTCTAATCTACTGACCAAGTTAAATTGGAAGGGATCCAAGTTATTCTTTACAGATGAATGTGAAGAAATTATCAAGGAGCAGAAGATAAGGGAAGTCTGTAAACCAATTATAACACTACCCTATAATGGGTAAGATTTTTTAATCTATAGTGATGAATCGAAGACGTTATTCTGGTATGTTATTATTTAGAATGAAATGGTTATGACTCCTGCCTCATTAGAATATAAGGTTTAGGAGAAAATTTACCAAACTAATGATTTGAAGTAAGTTGTGTTAATTTTTTCATTAATCATATAGAGGCACTATATTTATTAAGAAAATTTTTATATATCTATATATATATCTCTCTCTCTATCACAAAATTATAAATTATATATTCATACAAATGGAGTTGAATATCTGCCTGAGAGGATGATTAGAGCTGATTGAATATTATAACACCCAAATACATTAAAACCTTAGGAAAGGGTACATTATGGTTGATTCATTGATAAAAAATGATAATTCCATCTTATATATTATAAGGATCATATAAGATCTAACATTTCCAAATTTGAAGTGGATAGATAATTATATCCTAAAAGAATTGGAGAATTCTTATCTTTCACAGTTGAATGTTCAGCCATCTATCCATGTGAATATTAAAAGTAAATAAGGAATATGTATAGCCATAAAAGAATGTTCTAAATGATCCCAAGTTTAACCTTGATCACGATGGATTGATAATGATTAATAACCATGTATGTGTTCCATCCATACTATATTTGAAGAATGATTTTTATAGGAAGATCATATATAATCATTCTCTATCCGTCTGGGAATAACGAAGATATATAGAGATTTTAAAGAGTATTTATGCTATAATGAAATGAAGATGGATATAAAAAAGTTTGTATATCAGAGAATGGTTTGTAAGAAAGTTGATCCTGAGAGACTAAATTCTGTGCTGATGTTACACCCATTACCTATTCTATAATGGAAATGAGAAAACATCACCATGGTTTTTTTCTTTGAACTCCCAAGAATGACCAAAGTATATAATTATATATGTGTTGTAGTCAATAACTATACTAAGTAAGAACACCTCATCTATATTAGAGAAGTCTTCTCCCATGGTCAATTTTCTAAAATATGGATTAATGAACTAGTGAGGTTTCTAGGAGAACTACATTTAATTGTATCTTATCGGGATCTTAGGTTTACCTCAATGTTCTCGAGAAGTATTTAGAAATATATTGATACATAGTTTAGTTTTAGCACAATGGATCATCCTATAAAATATTTTAATTCTAAAACAAAAATTCAAACTCAATAAGATATTATGATATTTTTTCTATGGATTTTAAAGGTGGATGGGACCAACATTATATTCTAGTTGAGTTGTCTGAAAAAAAAAATTCACTCAAGCATTTAGATGGATCCTTATTAATAACAATATAGATAGAAGTTTAGTGAGAAAATGTGGTGGAATGAAGTTATAGAAATAAATTTATTGGTACCTAATATAGTTAAAGAAAAAATAGAGAAGGTTGGAGCCATTCATCAACACATCAAGGAACCTCAGAGTCAGTAGAAAAGTTATGTTGAAAATCGTCAACAGGATCTTGAATTACAAGGTGGTGACAAGGTGTTTCTAAGAATTTATCCATGGAATAAGGTTTTTGGATTAATGAGAAAGGAAAAATAATTCATATATTTATATTGGTCCCTTGAAAATTATTGATCGTATTAGGATAGTAGCTTATCAGTTTCAACTACCACCAAACCTCTATCAAGTTCATGATTTGTTCCTTGTATCTGTCCTAAGTAACTACAAAACCAAGCCATCCCATGTAATAAACTTACATGTTTTACTTCTAGATAATTATATTTCTAATGATAAACATCCCATGAATATTCAAAATCATACACTGAAATTTTTAAAAAAACAAAACCACTCAGCTAGTAAAATTATTTTGGTGAAACCACCAGTTTGAGGAAGATATGTGTGAACCTAAAAACATAATGGTGAAATTGTTGGGAGAAATTCATTTTAAGGGGGTGTCAATGTAAAAAACCTTTTTTTATAATTTTTGTTTATTTTTAATAAATTGCAATTCTTTGACACCTTACGACATATGCAAAACAGAGTTTTAATAAACTACGATATATTATTAATATTATTTTATAAACATGACCATTATTTCTAAGACATTAAATATAAAAATATGAATATTAATAACGAATTTTAAAATATTATTAAATTTATTTATATGAATAAATAATAATTATAAGAAAAAATACATTATTTTTATTGAAGTCTTTATATGTATTGAAAATAATATGTTTCTCAAATTTTTTTTATTTATATGGTTGAAGAATAATATAATTAATTTCTAAAAATTTTGAATTTTTTTTTACAAAATAAACTTCACCAATAAAATCATTATGTCAAAATTTGATTAGGTTTAATTTTTAGAATTTTTTCTGAGTGAAAATAAATATTCAGTGAATAGTGAAAATACTGGTTTTTATTGAAAACTAAATTTCCTTTTAATTTATTTTAGGGTTATTTTTTATTTTAAAATGGGTTTAAAAAAATTCCCAAAAATTATATTTTAATTAATCTAATATTTGTTATTGGAATTATTTTTATATTTTATTTTTATAAAAAACATTTTAACATGTAGAAAATTTTCTTTTTTGAAATTGTATTTCTAATCATGTATGAGAGTTTAAATTTAAATTAATTTTTCCCAATTATATGAAAGTAATATGTAAAATGGATTACATATTTGGAATAACCATAATTTATATTATCTATTGAGGAAAAAATTAATTTTGTACCATAAATAATAGTGAAAATAATAAAAATTATTTTTTGTGATTAAGGTAAAAGTTGGTTTATCGGGGGTTAATGTAAAAGGACATGGGTTAAAAGTCACAGATACATATAAAAACCCCATTTTAGGGAAATAATTTGACCATATCACAAACAGTCTCTATAATCGTCCATTTTAGGACCTTATTCATATTCAATCATGGTTAAACCATTTTCATCTAAAAAATTTACAAGTGTGTCACTCACTTCACTAATAAATGGACACCCATTATACACTCCCCTTAACACTTAAAAAACCCCATTTCTCAACTGATACCCAACCAAATAATTTTCTTACTTCCCTCCTATAATCCTATAAGCCTTATTTTGGTCAAAAAGCCAACCTAAGAATCCTTTTATTGAAAACCAAACGAAGTTGTTTGAAAAAGATGTAACACCCCTATCAGAGCATTTTTTTTCTTACTCCAACTCCTTAAATTATTGTTAAAACAATTATTATATAATAACCTCAATATATTCCATTATAGTTATATATTTTTTAGTTTCATACCCAAAAACCAACTCCTCTTCTAATAAATAGGATATGTAATACTTGTATGTGTGTACGGTGGCCTTTCACCTCGCAAACTGATATAATTTATTCTCCATAAACACCTCTCATGGGTAGATATAATGAGTTATCTTTTTTATATATACTATATTTATTATATTATTACATTTTTTAATTACTATATCCCATTTACCTTCAATCATTCCCTTTATTGGCAATATGATTACATCGCTCATGTATACAGTGGACTACCACCTCACAAAGAGTTATGATTCATTCACACATTCCTTGGAAGGTAATAAGTATGGTATATGTGATATATATTACAAATTTTTTTTTAATGGTAATATATTATTTTCCTTTATTTCTTTAAATCCTTTGAGAAAATGGAATCATTTTTCATACGTATGTACGACCTACCGTCTCCATAAATAGTGTAATTTAGTTTCAATCTGAAAATATTATGTATCTCTATAAACAGATATATAATTAATATAAATGATATTTATATCAATTTTAAAATTATGGAGATTATTTAATCATGATCAATGTAATATGAATGAAAATAAAAAATTAGAACATATATGTAAAAGAAAGAAGTTATTGCCTAAATTTTTCTTTTAACATGGGATTGTAAATAAATAAGAAATAAATTGTCATTAAAAAATAATATATGGTATGATATATATAATTATTCTTCTGTTATAGATTTATAAAAAAACTTATATTAATTATTCATTAGTTTTTAATGGGTATGAATGAATTTTAGACCTAAGGTAAGGGATCGTTATCTCAATCTCCATTCATTGAGAGTTATGTTATGTTATGTAACTTTATTCATTTATGAGATGTATATACATACCATTTTGAAATGTAATATCATGAATTTATTTTTATTAATGTATAATAGGTTTCATTTAATTTTATTTTTCCATGGGGCTTAGAATTTAAAGTTACCCATGTGATAAATATTTTATGTTACAATCTAATCATTTGTCAAGAATTGTTTATGATTTTGTTTTTGATGATGAAATATTGTAATCTATATCTCAAAAAATATATGAATTTCATTCTCTTCTATTTACTTTATGTGAATACTTTTTTTACTTCATTTAACTCTCTTTATGTACTCAACAATTCAAAATAATAATTTTTATGAAAAGTCCTTGTTATTTCTCCCTTCATTTGAAAATACATTTTTCTTCCAAAACAATGTTTTCCAAAAGTGTTTCAAAAATAATTACATTATCCAAATGAATTACTAAACAATTTTTTACCCATAATTTTATTTAAAAAAAATATCAAAGTAATTTTCATGTCATTTTCCAAACAATTCTTGTTTGGATTTTACTAATAATTTAAAAGGAATTTTCATTTTAACGTGAATTTCATGAGTATAATAGTTCTCCATCATATCCAATAATTACATTGAAGATTCCTTTGTAATATTTCTAGTTTATTTTCAAATAAAATTATAATAGATATTTTATATGTTTTAAAAATTGTTTTTTACAGTGAAAATATTATTTTCTTCAAGATATGTTTTAAATAATTTTTCAAAAACATTTTCTATCTAAGATGACATACGTTGATGTTACATATGTGTTAATAGGGATATGATATACGGATAACATTAATATCCTTTCTCTAAATGGTTTTTGTTTATGATTTCATGGTGTTCATGAACCTTTGTTCTCTTTCATTGGTTGCACTATGAAGAAATTATTAAGAATCCCCTTTATTTTCATGGGTTGTATTATTATTAAATGATGAAATGATCGTGAAACCTATATCTTTTCCAAATGTTATGGTATGAGGAAATTTTTATAAAACCCATTTCATTTAATGGTTTGTGATACGATTATTGTTTCATGATCTTCTAGAAAGCGTATGTATGATTTTAATTATGTGATGGTGGGACATATATCTCCCCCCGATGCATTAGGTAATGATTTATATCTCATGAGATATACATGAATATAATAAGTAGTGAACTCGATTAATTAAGTTACCTTGTCTTCTATAATGGTATTTGGAGTGAACCTTGTCTATTAAGATGGTTTAGTGAGTGAACCCATTCCACTAGGATATCCTTGGTAATAATCCTTGACTATTATCGAAATGATGTATTATTCTTTTGTGTATGTAAAAATTCCATTAATCTTGATAATTTTATGCCCTCATGGATCAGGTTCTCACCCTTTCTTATGTTTCTTATCCCCATGTTATGAATAAATTTATTATGTATGATATGTCTAAGAAGGGTGATAGTTATGAATAACATTTTGGGAGAAAATTTAGTTCACATATGAACAAATTTTCGATGTTTCCATGTTTCCAATGGAATTATAACTTTATAATCCTCAGGAATGTGTTTGTATTTTTTAGTGAATGTTAATATTAAAAGATATAATATCAATGTATGAAATGTTTAGGTTACTATATTAGTACTGGTCAAGGACATTTTTTCTCCCTTTTTTATTAATTGTACTTTATCATAACCCATAATATTTACCAATTATAAGATCAATTTATAAGGGATATACTATCAGTTATAATGATGATTGGTGTTGTTTTATATCTGAGAGGATATAGCTAATAAAGATCTAAAATAACTAAAGTACTTCTTGTTTATTTTATGACCACATTACATAATTTGACATTTAATTGAACATAAAAAGGAACTCCATCTATAAAATGTTAGTTAATTACATTCTTAACCCTTAATAAATTTCTCACCCAAAAATTATCATTTGATAAACTAAAATAGATTAGGGTACTTTTGTTTCATTGCATCTTATGATTCCCATGTCGCTTCCTCAAACTCTATTTTCTTCATAACACTTTGACCAAGTGACTTGTAATGTTTCATAGAACATTTTATATATTATATAATATCTTCACCATCTTCTATTCATATGAAAGTTCATTATATAATGGTAAAACATCTAGATTTAGTAACTCTAAGGGGTCTAGTATGTACTTAATAAATATGGATACATAGAACTCATCATGTACTTGAGATATTATGAGTGGGAATTATATTTGATAGGCCACCCCTCTAATGTGATCAAGGATCTCAAATGCATTGATGTATCTTCGACTATGATTTCCCTTAGTCCAAAACCCCATGAATTTAGTTTATGGTGATATAATAAAGAAAAAATTATCTCTAACCTCAAACTGAAAGTCTTGTTAACGATTATCTATATTTTTTTTCTGTCAACTATGTATAGATTTCATATGAAACCAAATGGTTTAAGCCTTATCTATCATCTCTTTGATAAGACTGATTTCAATTATCTTCCTCTCTACAAATTTATCCTAGTATTCCGTACTCTAAAACATCTTCCCATACATATCCTCATAAGGTATTATTTGAATGCAAGAATGGAAATTTTTATTATATGAGAACTCCACTAAGGGATGGTGTTTATCCCAATATCCTTGTAAATCAATTTAACAAGATCTGAACATTACAACTATATTTTGAATAGTCCATTTAGCCTAACCATTTTTCTTAGGGTGATAAAAATTGTTGAAGAAGAGTTATAGATCCAACACTTCCTCATGGATTCTCCAGATCATTTAGGTAAACCTTAGATCTCAATTAGATACAAAAGTGTGTGGAAATATATATAGTCTTACAAATATCCTTATGGATATCATGGAGAGTTGGTTAAGAGAGAAATTTTTCTTTATAGCTATGAAATGAACTGACTTGGTATGACAATTTACTACCACCAAAATATAATTATTTCTTTTAGGTGTCCAATGCAGTCCTCTGATGAAATTCTTGGTTATGTTTTCCCATTCCTATACTAGTATGGTAAATAGTTTCATCATACACTTAGACTTATGTTTTTCCTCCTTGACATATTAGAATACCACGTATTGATATAGAAACATTTCAATCTCCTTTTTCTTATTATCCCACTATAAATTTTGTATAAATCACTATACGTCTTACTAATTCAAGGATGATTAGATAACAATGAGCTATGTTCTTGAGAATTAAGCTCCCTTTTCACTTCTAGTTTTAATGGAACACATATCCAGGTTCCAAACCCTATAATTCCATCATCATAAAATAAAAAATCCAGGATATTTGATGCCTTCTTCTATAGAACCAGATCATATTTTTTGGCCTCCTTGATCCTCTTAGGAATGTATAGTATATAATTTATTTGAAAAAGGTTTGATGATGATAATTTTACTATTCCCATATCCATACTTTGCATGTCCAAGAATATCAGATCCCTTGAAATCCTCATCATGGATATATTTGTTTATCCTTTCTACTCAAAACATATGAGAATGTTTTTTCTTCCTTATTATGGTAATGGATTGAACAATCACAAAGCTTGATCATCTATAACCACCACCATTGGAGGATATTAATCTCAGTTTTTTGAATATATACTCAAATCATTTATGGTCATTGAACATGTCCAACTTCTCCCTATAGATATAATGTCCTCACTACAAGAACTTTAGGCTACATCCATGGTTCTAAACCATGGATTTGGGCCAAAATTTGTGGATATAGGTTATATCCACGGTTTCATGAACCGTTGCTAGTATTAGAGTGTCTATAGGTCAGAGCCTATAGCCACGGTTTGAAACAGTGGCTATAGCTATACAACCATTGTTCCAACCATTGTTGTATCCCTAAAGTTTTGTCTCCAACCATGGAAATAGGGATATAGCCATGGTTTTAAAACTGTGGATATAGCGTCGACACTATATCCATGCCAAAAATTCCATAGTTCATAAAACCGCGGCTATAATCCTATGTTCGCTCTTCAAACTGTGGATATTGGGCTTTATAAATGGATTAAAATTGTGGCTATAGGCCATTCCAGTGAATTAAAAAACCCAACATGGTTCATCATGATGGCTATTTAGAGGAAACTACCAACTACCCCCTCCCCCCACACACATCTCCCCCACCCTGCACCAGCACCACCCACCCCCTGCTCCAGCACACCTCCCCTGCCCTACCCCCTTCACCCTTCCTATAATGACCCAAACTTTCATTAATGTAAACTCTTTTTAATCTAATTAAATTTCTTATTATTGTAAAATAAAATTTTAACATCATTTTTTTTATGTTTATAGATTTTAAAATACCATTATGAATTGTGACAGGTTCTAATATAGATGTTGAACAATGATCACATGATTTTTATAAATAGAGGGCTTTAACAAATCCAATTGACTCAGACAAAGGAAGCGATGACCTCATCCAGGTGACTTACCCCATATGAAGCCCATTTTTTAGAGCTTAGAAATGAGGTGGCATCATTGGGATTCATTATTGACCAATCCCAATCCGATCTTGAACATGATAAGTTTGATAGGAACCGATTACAGAAGAAGTGGAATTTAATAGAGATTACCACCTGAGAGATGTTATCTGAGCCATCACAAGAATCTGTCACCATCACACACCTAACCCTTCAGTCTTATATGGGTTTTATAGGGGGTTATGTAACAATACCCTAGCACCATGACTATGTACAATAATTTTGTATAAAAAATGTTCATTTATTTTATTATTGTCACCTTGTAAATAGTTTTTAAAGATCAAATAGTATATTTAGTTAATATTCAACTATGAAATTTATTTTCCTTATTTAATGGATTTTCTTAATTAAATAATATTTTAATAAAATATTATTGTTATTAAATTAATTCTTATTAAATATAAATTAGCATATAATATAATGAATGCAATTTAAATTTTTATTATGGTTTGAAAGCTATTTTTTTCAAAACCCATGATTTTTTTTGTAAATGTCACTCATTATTTTAAAAGTATAAAATTCAAATAGTTATAAAATTATTTAGATAAAATAAATATTATTTTTTGAATCAGGATGTAGAAATTATCCAACATTGAAATTTTCATAATTTTATGAGACAGTCGAATATTTGGGTAAAAATTAAATACAGTTTAAATATATAATGTGTTTCTTGACATCATAATGACCAAATAGTGATGTAATAAAATTCAATCAACATTATTTTCGGCTAATATATGTTTTAACATTAAAATAATGTGATTTTTGTTTTGTTTGATTGATTTTACAAATCTTTAGTGGACCCCTCAAGGCTTATAAAACATTTTGTCTTTTTAAATTGTTTTCATTAATAGTGGGACTCCCCTTCACATAAGAAACCCTATTATTTTAAGAATTTCTGCCATTGGCCTCATAAAATATTGTTTTCCACTACCCTTTGGCAAAAACTGTGGGCAATAACCATGGACTGGTTTGTGGTTTTGATAAGATTAATGTGTGGTTTCCCAAACCTATACAATTAATAATTCATTATCCTTTCCTATATATATCCATGAAATATCCCACTTCCACTTCACTAAGAGCCTTTTGAGTTCTGTCAAACCTAGCCCTCCTCTCTCTAGAATCCTCCGAAGGTTCCACAAGCTCCCAAGAATCCTCTCTCTTGCCTGTCCCAAGCTTTTGGGATCACACTTCCAAGTAAGGGATTTCTCCCTTTCTAATTTTTGTCCAATTTTCTTTATATTGTTATGCCCTTTTTTGTAAATGGAAAATGTTAGGGTATAATTTAAAACCACCCCCATACTCTCCTCTTTATTTTAGGATTACGGTAGACCTCTTTATCTCTCATTAATGCCACCCATGTACACCAGTTACCATTCCGAAATTCCTTGAGGGATTTCTACCTCCTCTTTTACATCCAAGTAATTCTTTTGTATTGTGAATCTAAATTCCATTACGTTTGCTGGGACATGTATATATATGACCCCCTTACTGTCAATTTCATGTATATATGACGAGACACTCTTTTCTCTCTCATCAAACATTTTCATCAATCCTTATGTGACATCGTTTAGCTGCCGAAATTACACCGCATTTTTTCAAGACAATATTATTGTGTAGTGAATACCATACCCACGTCTCTATCAAATGTGTTCCCATTTATAAACATATACATATTGAATGTTACTTTTATTTATTTATTTCACATTAATTAATCATGTAATAAATTATGATGTTGATTGATTCCATGATCCATGTGGCACACTTATGCCTGAAAAGAAATGTTTAAGAAGGGTGTGCCTTGATAGCACTCCAATGCATTGGGTAAAGTATCGTATCGTGATACATCATGTGAAATGGGTGTTGACTCATTCTAATTCAAGTGCAACATGGTTTTACTCATGCTTCATGTGAAATGAGAGTTTACTCATGCTCAATGTGCAATGAGCTTTGGCTCTTGCTAATTCCATGTTAAGTGTTGTTACCATATTTCCATGTTAAGATTATCATGCTTTATCATACATTTATGTAAATGTTTCTCTTGTGCTCCACTGATATGCCTATTGTCTAACATGTATTTTATTCCTCATGTTATTCCATGTTTATTCTTTTATTGGGATTTATAGCTCATACTTTTCGTATGCATGTCCTCAGGTTATCCAATGCAATGAAAAGTACAAAGGAATGTAGTGGTCATGTAGAAGAAGTTTTCAATAATGGTGTCGTGTTTCATGATTTAAGTTATTGTTTAATGTTCCTAAGCCCCAAATACAATAGAAATATCGATATTACATGTTGTATGAAGTGAACATTTTATGTAATAATTTATATTTATGTTTTTAATAAAAGAGACGGGTTGATGTAGTTGGAATCAAAGGACAAGATTAGTTATTTTTGGGAATAGGATTAGAAAACCCTAGTGAATAAATAGAGACAAGAATAAGTTTAATAAAAACAACCCAAAGTATCTACGAGTATTGAGTTAGGTTTTTTATCAAGCAAATACACCCCTGTCTGGATACGAGCAGGTTGAGGCAGCTATAGCACGGATGTATCCTAGGGGTAAAACCCAAAAACACCGCCTTAAGCTAGACTCGAACATGAACTGGTGCACAACAATGGACCTTGGTGCACTATTGGTTACGACACTCCTGGGGGATATGATTTGGTAAATTCAAAAGCATAGTATGAACCCTTATTAATGGAATTAAAAAAATGTTCCGAAGATTATATGTTAGAAAGTAGATCATGAATAGAATAGATTGAATCCTATAGATTCATAAGTTAAGGAAATAAAAGTTATTTACAAGTCATATGTTTTGTACTTGTTTACCATCTATGTGTTACCCCTAAATTTACATTAATTATTTAATAATAAATCATTAGAGTTAAAGTTGTTTAATCTCACAATTTTTTCATGTCTAGAGGGTAACTCGAGATTTAATATGTTTTTTCAGTAGGATAAATGATAGTTTCGAGATGGAAGGGGAAGAACCTCATACAACACTATTTCCCCTTCCATAGGACTTACAAGCTATAGTTTTTGCGAAGTAAAGATTGCATAGTATCAAAACCTTTTCCAATGTCTAAAATTCTTGCAAGATTCTCTATGAGATATCAAACACCTCCTCCATATCACAGAATCATCAAATTCCATGGATCAATTGTGATCAAATCTTAAGCTCCCAACTCTCTCACCTTTCTTGACAAGGTAGGTACTATCAGGTTATTTTAAAATACTTCACCCTCTCAATAGGGTATGATGAACTATTTAATTTTAGGATAGATGTCAAATATAGATTCCTTTGAATAGCCTATATGTATATAGTATTGCATTCCAGTATTTTTGGAAACATAGGATATATATTAGAAGAACTATATTTTGAACATTTGAAAGATTAATCTGTTAGATTATTTTCCAAAAACCTAGTACATCATGATGTTTTGAAAATGTATGTTATAGAAAATTATTTTCAAAAATTGCATCATATTTTCCATCAGTACAATCCATGTTGAATGGGCTAAGCCTTGACTAAGTAAGTGGAAGACATTGAATGTGCATTGAGGTATTGTTGCACTAGGTGGACCCTCTCTCTCAGTGATTGACGTGATAATTAGGGTTGGGGAATGCTTAATAGTGGTGGTTAAGTAAATTTGAAGTCATGTTTAAATTTTAGAGTACTTTTTTATGTAATCAAATTGTGAGGACACAGTTTTTTTACGGGGGGAAGATTGTAACGACCCAAACATTCATTAATGGAAATTTCTCTTGATCTCATTAAATGTCCTATTATGATTATATAAAATGTGAAAATCAATGGTTTTATGTTTTTTGATTTTAGAATTATGTTATGAATTATGAACATTATTAATATAGCTGTTGAATAGTGATCACAGGATTAGTATAAATATAGGGAATTAACAAATCCAATTGACTCAGACAAAGGAAGATATGGCCTCATCCAGTAGACTTACCTGGTAGGAAGCCTGTTTGTTGGAGATCGGAAAGAAGGTGGTGTTATTGGGATTCTCTCTTTACCAAGACCAATCCGATCTTGAAAATGTTAATTTTGAGTGGAACCTACTACAGGAGAAGTGGAAGTTAATGGAGATTACCACCCGAGCAATGTTATCTACGCCACCCCAAGAGTCTGTCACCATCACACACCTTACCCTTCGGTCTTATGCATGTTTTATAAGGGGTTATGTCACAAGATCCTATCACTATAACAATGTACATTATTTTGTATAATTATTGTGCATTCAATTTAATCATGTTAGCATATAAATATTTTTTAAAGCACAAACAGTACATTTAGTTAATATTCAACTATGAAAAATATTTTGATGATTTAATGGATTTTTAAAAAAAATAATATTTTATTAAAATATTATAATTATTATTAAATTAATTCTTATTAAATATAAATTACCATATAATTTTATGAATGCAATTGTAATTTTTATTATGGTTTGAAAGATTTTCTTTCAAAACCCATAAATTTTCTATAAATCTCAGTTCTTATTCTAAAATTAAAAAATTCACATATTTTTTAAATTATTTACATAAAATGAATATTATTTTTGGAATCCGGATGTCGAAATTATCAAATAATGAATTTTTCATAATTTTCCGAGACAGTCAAATTTTTTGGGTGAAAATTAAATATCATTTAAATATATAATGTGTTTCTTGACACCATAATGACCCAATGGTGATTTAATAAAATAATATAAACATTATGTTCGGAAAATATATTTTTTCCATTGATATAATGTGATTTTAGATTTTTTTGATTTATTTTACAAAGCTTTAGTGTACCGTTCAAGGCTTATAAAACATTTTGTCTTTTTAAATTGTTTACCTTGAGAGTGTGACTCACCTCTACATAAGAAACCATATTATTTTAAAAATTTCGGCCATTTTCCTCAAAAAATATTGTTTTCTACTCTCGTTTTTTAAATACCATTCGAAAAAAAACTAGTGGTTGGTTTTTGGTTTTGATTAGTTTAATGTGAGGTGTCCCGAACCTAAATAATAAAGAATTCCCTCTTCTATATAAACACACCCAATATCCCACTTCCTCTTCACTCAAAGCCTTTGGAGTTCATCCAACTCCTACCTCTTCTCTATATAATCCTCCCAACGTTTCCCATGCTCCCAAGAAGCCTCTTCCATGCTTTTGGGATCACACACTCCAAGTAAGGGATTTCTTTCTTTCTCAGTTTTGTCTAATTTTCTTTAAGTTGTTATTCCCTTTTGTTATCAATTAAAAATGTTGGGGCATAATTTTACACCTCCACTATACTTTCCTCTTTATGTTTGGATTATGGTAAACCCCTTTATCTCTCATTAATTCCACCCATTTACAACAGTTACCATGCCAAAATTCCTTGAGGGATTTCTCTCTCCTCTTTGACATCCAAGTAATTATTTTGTATTATGCATCTTAATTCCATTACGTTTGCTGGGACAGTATCTATATGACCCCCTTACTGTCCATTTCACATATATATTATGAGACACTATTCTCTCTCTCATCAAACATTTTCATGAATCCTTATGTCACACTGTTATGCTGCCGAAATTTCACCACGTTTTTTCAAGGTAAGATCATTGTGTAGTGAATACCATACCCATGTATCGGTCAAGGGTATTCATATTTATAAACATAAAAATATTTAATGTAACATTCATGTATTTATTTGATATTTTTTAATTTGAGAATAACATATGATGTAGATTGATTCCATGATCCATGTGGCACAGTTATGCATTAAATGAAATGTTTAAGAAGGGTGCACCCTGATAGTGCTCCAATGCATTGGGTAAAGTATAATATCATGATATGTCAAGTCAAATGGCTGTTGAATCATGCTAATTCATGTGAAACAAGGTTTTACTCATGCTTCATGTAAAATGATTGCTTACTCATGCTCCATGTGCAATGATCCTTGGATCATGCTAATTCCATGTTAAGTGTTGTTACCACATTTCCATGTTATGATTATCATGATTTAACATGACTTTATGTTGACGTTTATATTTTGATCCATTGATATGCCTATTGTGTAACCTGTATTGTATTACTCATGTTATTCCATGTTTATTCCCTTACTGGGCTTTATAGATCACACTTTTCTTATGCATGTCCTCAAGTTATCCCATGCAATGTTAAGTACGATGAACTTTAGTGGTCGTGTAAAGGATTTTTTCAATAAAGACATGGAGTTTCATGTTTTAATTTGTTAGGAAATGTTAGTATGCCCAAAATAAACTAGACCTATCTATCTTCCATGTTGTATATAGTGAAGATTTTATGTAATAAGTCATGTTTATGTTTCTAATGAAAGAGTAGGGTTGTTATAGATAGTATCAAAGGGTATGTTTAGTTATTTTAGGGATTAGGATTAAAAACCCCCAGTGAATACTTAGAGATAGTAATATGTATAATATATACATTCCTTTGTATTGGTGAGTATTGAGTAAGTGGTTTATCAAGAAAATACACCCCTATATGGATACGAGTAGGTAGAGGCGGCTCTGGCACAGATATATCCTAGGCGTAAAACCTGAAAACACTACTTTGAGCTAGACTCGAATGGGAACTGGTGCACAACAACGGGCCTTTATGAAATCTTGGTTATGAAACTCCCGAGGGACATGCTTTGGTAAATTCATAGGCTTAGTATGAACCCTTATTAAAGGAATTAATAAAATTCCCCTTAGAATATATGTTAGAAAGTAGATCATGAATAACATAGATTGAAGCCTATAGATTCATAAGTTAAGGAAATAAAAGTTATTTATAAGTCATCTATTTTGTACCTTTTTACCCTTAATATGTTACCCCTAACTTTCCTTTCTTTAATTAATAATAAATCACTATACTTCAAGTAGTATAATATCACAATTATATCATGTCTAGAGGGTAACTCAAAATTTGAAATGTTTCGTCAGTAGGATAAAGGTTAGTTTTGAGATGGAAGGGGAAGTAGTTCATACAACACTATTGCCCCTTACTAATGACTTACAAGATATAATTATTGTGAAGTCAATATCACATAGTATTGAAACCTTTTCCAATGTATAACATTCTTGCAAGACTCTCTATGACATATCAAAAACCTCCTCCATACCACGGAATCATCAAATATCATGGATCACTTGTGATAAAATCTTAAGCTCCCAACCCTCTCACCTTTCTTGGAAAGGGAGGTACTATCATGGTATTTTAAAATACTCCACCCTGTATAAAGGGTATGATGCACTATTTGATTTTGGGATAGTTGCAAAAGAGGGAGACCTCTGAGTAGTCTATTTGTATGTTGTATTGGCTTTCAGTCTTTTCGCAAACATAGGTTATATTTTAGAAGAACCATATTTTGGAAATATCAAAGATGACTATGTCAGACTGTTTTACAAAAACCTGGAACATGGTGATTCATTGAAACAGTATGTTAGAGACAATTATTTTCAAAAATTACATCATATATTCCATCAGTACAATCCAAGTTGCATGGACTATGTCTCGACTAAGGAAGTGGTAGACATTGAAAGTGCATTGAGGTTTTTTTTCACTATGTGGACCCTAAATCTTAGTGATCTACATGATAATGAGGGTTGGGGAATGCTTAATGGTGGTGGTTAAGAAACCCTGAAGACAAGATTAAATTCTAGACTTCTTTTTTTATGTAATCAAATTGTAAGGATGCAATTTTTTAAGGGGGGGGGGATTGAAACGACCAAAACTTTCATTAATGGAAATTCCTATTGATCTAACTAAGTGTCTTATTATGGTTAAATAAAATGTGAACTTCATTAGTATTATGTTTATGGATTTTAAAATACCGTTATGAATTTTAACCATTACTAATATAGTTGTTGAATAGTGATCATATGATTAGTATAAATATAGGGATTTAACAAATCCAATTGACTCAGAAAAAGGAGGTGATGGCCTCATCCAGTAGAATTTCCTCGTACGAAGCCCATATTTTGGATCTTATAAAGGAATTGGAATCATTAATCTTCGCTCTTGACCAAGCCGAAGCTGAGTTTGAACACGTTAATCTTGAGTGGAACCGACTACCGGAGAAGTGGAAGTTAATAGAGATTACCACCCGAGTGATTTATCCAAGCCACCCCAAGAGTCTATCACCATCGCACACCTTACCCTTCAGTCTTATGTGGGTGTTATAAGGGGTTATGTAACAAAAACCTAGCACTATGACTATGTACATTATTTTTTTATAAAGAATGTGGATTCATATTATTATTGTTACATAGTAAATAGTTTTAAAGCACACCTAGTATTTTTAGTTAATATTCAACAATGAAATCTATTTGGATAATTTAATGCTTTTTTTAATTAAATAATATTTGATTAAAATATTATAATTATTATTTAATTAATTCTTACTCAATATAAATTATAGTATAATTTTAGGAATGCAATTTTCAATTTTATTGAGGTTTGAAAGCTGTTTTTTTTAAAACCCCTGAATTTTCTATAAATGATGGTTTTTATTTTAGAAGTAAAAAAATCACATTTTTATAAAATTATTTATTTAAAAAGGAATATTATATTTTGTATCAAAATTTTGAAATTATCCAACAGTAAATTTTTCATAATTTTCTGAGACAATCAAAATTTTGGTTAAAAATTAAATACCGTTTAAATATATAATATGTTTCTTGACATCATAATGACCCAATAGGGATGTAACAAAATACTATAAACATTATGTTTGTACAATATATGTTTTAACATTAAAATAATGTAATTTTAGATTTGTTTGATTTATTTTAAAAAGCATTTGTGGACCCTTCGATGCTGATAAAACATTTTGTCTTTTTGAATACTTTTCCTTGAGAGTGTGACTCACCTCCATATAAGAAACCCAATTATATTAAGATATTATCCCATTGGTCTCATAAATTATTGTTTTCCACTCCCCTTTGGAAAAAAAGTGGGAAAAAACCATGGTTTGGTTTGTGGTTTTGATTAGTTTAATGTGTGGCGTCCCAAATCTAAATAATAAAGAATTCCCCGTCCTATCCTATATAAACCCACCCAATCTCCCACTTCCGCTTTACTAAAATCCTTTGGAGTTCATCCAAACCCTGCCCTACTCTCTATATAATCCTCCCAAGGTGACCCAAGATCCCAATAATCCTCTCTCAAAACTCTCCCTAGCTTTTTGGATTGCACTTCTAAGTAAGGGATTTCTTCCTTTCTAATTTTTGTCTAATTTTTTTTTAAGTTTTTATGCCCTTTTTTCAATTAAAAATGCGGGGGTATGATTTCACACCACCCCCATATTTTCCTATTTATGTTTTTATTATGGGAGACCCCATTCTCTCTCATTAATTCCTCCCATGTACACTCGTTACCATGACGAAATTCCTTGAGGGATTTATCTCTCCGCTTTTACATCCATGTAATTATTTTGTATTATGCATCCAAATTCCATTTTTTTATTGGGAAATGTATCTATATGACCCCCTTGCTGTCCATTACATGTATATATATGATGATACAAACTTTTCTCTCTTATCAACCATTTTCATGAATCCTTATTTCACGCTGTTATGCTTTCGAAATTGCACAACATTTTTACAAGCCAAGATCATTGTGTAGTGAATACCATACCCATGTCTCTATCATGGTTATTCACCTTTATACACATATACATATTGAATGGTACTTTCATGTATTTATACCAAATTACTTAATCATGTAATAAATTATGATGTTGATTGATTCCATGATACATGTGGCACACTTATGCATGAAATGATATGTTTAAGAAGGGTGTGCCCAGATAGTGCTCTAATGCATTTGGTAAAGTATAGTATCATGATATGTCATGTGAAATCAGTGTTGAATCATGCTAAATCACATGAAAATAGGTTTTAATCATGCTTCATTTCCAATGAGAGTTTACTCATGCTCCTTGGGCAATGTGCCTTAGCTCACGCTTATTCCATGTTATGTGTCGTTACCACATTTCCATGTTATGATTATCGTGATTTATCATGATTTTATGTTAATGTTTCTCTTGTTCTCCATTGATATGCCTATTGTCTAAAATTTATTGTATTCCTCATGTTATTACATGTTTATTCCCTTAATGGGCTTTATAACTTACCCTTTTCTTATTCATTTCATCAGGTTATCTCATGCAATGCTAAGTACGTTGGAATGTAATGGTCATGTAAATGAATTTTTCAGTACAGATGTTGTGTTTCATGTTTTATGTAGTTATGTAATGTTCTTAATCCCTAAATACACTAGATATCTCTATATTCCATGTTGTATAAAGTGAAGTGTTTATGTAATTAGTCATGTTTAAGTTGGTAATAAAAGAGTAGGGTTGTTATAATTCCCCTTGCACCTTGCTCCCCCCCTGCACCTTGCTCCCCCCTTCCCCATCCTAACTGCACACACCCTCCCCCTAGACTTCCCCCTCCCTCCCCTAGACATCCCCCCTCCTTCCCCCTAGACATCCCCCCAGAACCAATCCATCTGTAGCCCTCCCCCCTCCTTCCCCCTGGACACCCCCCCCACAACCACCCACCCTTTCCCTAGATAGACCCTCCCATTCCCTAGACACCCCACCCACCCAACACTCCACTTATATCCTCCCCCTCCCCTTAGACACCCCCACCACTTCACCTGCAGCCCCCTGGACACCCCTTCCCCCCCACTCCCCATGCACCCCCTCCCTTTCCCTAGATAGCACCACCCCCCACTTACCCTACAACCCTCCTTCCTCCCTTCCTAGATAGACCCCCCACTATTCATACACACTCCCTCCTCAATAGCCCCTCCCCCCCGACAGGCCACCACCCAACACCCCCAACCGGCCCAACACACCAGTCAATTGAATTGCGAAAACCAAAAACATTCTAATATGGAAATTATATAAAAAATTCCAGTCAAATGTACTACACTAATCAAAAACATGATAATATTATTAAAACTAAATCAAACACCATCAATCCAAATTGAGTAGAGTGGAACCAAACCAAATGTTTTTGAAGAAGAAGAAACTCAACCATACTAAAAATAATGTAACCAAACTGACTCAAACCTATTAAAACTGACTTCAATAATGCATAATTGAGTAAGAAAAAAATGAAACTAATGAAACATACCTGGTTGAATCTAAAATTAATTTAATTGAACTGAATAGCCGCGAATCAAACAAAATGAACCTGTTAAAATTGGCATAAACCAAAAAAATGAACCCCATAAAAATAAAATAGAAAAAATAACCTGACCTAAAATCAAATAAGGAGTCGGACCTTGTGATTAACTTTTAGCAGGCCTCATTTTCGAAGGTTGAGAGGATATCCCAGTCTTGTGGTGATTCAATATCCTGAATGAGATCTAAAACACACTACAAAAATATAGGTAACCCAAAAACCACAAAATAACTAATTTAAATCGAGCCAAAGAATAAAAATCGATGAAACCTTTCATGAATCTGATAGTGAACTACACAGATTTCACATTGTACTCCATGAAACCCAACACCTGGTTAATCATATATGAGTGCCCACAATACACCAAAAATCATCGATATGTTAAGAGACCAACACCTCATCCATAAGTTAAACAATCCCAAAGTACATGATATTATGTACCCCATAGTCTGAACACATGAACAAAAAACTACATGAATGAAACTAAATCATGGAATGAGAAACACCCTGGAAAATGCCTTGTGCTGTTTATACCCTAGAAAACACCCTGCACTGCACCCTACACTGCACTGCACCCTGAATTGTGTTGCACTGCCTGCACTACACCCTCCACTGCCTGCACCCTACACCCTACACCTTGCACCCTCCACCCTGCACTTTTGTCACCCTATATTGCACTTCACTTCATTACACTTCATTGTTCGCACCATGCGCCCTGCACTACCCTATACTCCACTGCATGCAATACACCCTCCACTGCCTGCACCCTGCACCTTGCACTGTTGGCACCCAACACTGCACTTCACTACACTGCCAGCACCCTACGCCCTGCACTGCACTTCATTGCACTCCACTACTAGAACCCTCCACCCTTCACCGCTCCTCACACTTCTCCAGCATACTATTACACAAGAGAATAATTTATGACCAGTTAGGATACCAACATTATTCTTGTGTCTGAATAGTATGATCAGAGCTAAAATCTCATTATATCATGCCTAAGATTTTTCATCTTATGGTTAAAGAGATGGATATAAGATTCAAACAATATATGAGAAGAATATGTGCAGGTTGAGTTCCCTATGGGTGCATCCTAGTGGTTTCACCCTGTCTTGGTTTCGAGAATACCTGCGCACATTTAGGTAGTTTTTTGTTTGTTTCCCACTGAGAAATGTTGTAATAAAAATAAGTTTAGGTTGAGATCTATGAGAATTATTTATCCAATATTTTATAAAAAAATTTCATTCACCTTAAAATATCTCAATTAATTGAAATGATGATTCTACCATATGTGAGTCTTATATAAATACTATCCCTTACATATCATCATCTTGAAGATGTAAAATTGGAAAAGCCTTTGATATGCATATAAAAAGATTTCTATCTTACAAAAAGTCACAATATACATGAGAAGAATATTATATAATATGTATACTATCAGACATATCGAGATGCAAAATGTCAAGTTATACTGAAACACAGATCATAAAACTAAAATTAAAGTTGAAATGTAAACCATTACTTTACAAAGCATGATTGGAAACAAAATTGGGGACTGTATAGAGGAAGGGGGAAATGGGGCTTGAAACTTCACCTTCATAGAGAAGCATATTGGGTATTCCCTTGTTAATGGGGAATCGACAACTGGTATTAGGGAAAATGATGTCACCTTCTTCGAGGTGAAGCTAGAGAAGATCGTGGTGGAACTTCTGAAGGAACTCGCCAGAATCAAGCATGTCTATCATGAATGAAAATAAATCATGATGGTGTATTCTAAAATAAACTATAGGCCATAAACTAAATTCAAGGTTAAATAGATCCTAAGGAAACAAATATTCTAATAACTATAGAAGAATACCCAATGTGTTGAATGGGACTCTAAGCAAACATACCACCAACACCAATACCACATGTAGTTTGAACAACTGAACACATACTAAATCTTAGATAATGCACACAAAATTCCACAACTAATCATATATATATATCATTCCTATCAAGATTTAAAGTGATTCAAGTATATATGCATGTAAACTATAATAATTTATTGACAGCATATGCATAAGAGAAATCACATTGAGGCCCCTGCCTGCACTTAAAAATTCACAATGTCTTAGACTGACCACAAGTGGAAATGGCCATCTACCTTTCAACGGAAATTGACAGAATAAACAATATATGATAGTTTATTTAATCATATGGTATTTCCAATAGGTGACGGACACATAAGAAACATGTTTTTTGGCTTAAAATACCATTTCATACATAAATATACAACTCACAAGGCCTAGAAGATTTATCTAAAACTCAATTCAAAGTGTAGAATTAAAAAATTGTAATTAAATGTGGAAAGGGTGGGTGGGTTTAAATAAAGTATTTCTAAGGTTAAATATAACAAAATCTAGAATTATTCTATCCATCAAGGGGACTAAAGTACAAAATTCATATTTGGAGGCATGAAAAGATTTTTTTTGCACCGCATATCCTCTGAAAGAAGTTTATTAAGAAAGGGGAAGTGGAGTTGAGAATGAACACCAAAGGGGGATAATTTTGTAACCAATGCTCTTGTGTATTGGTTTTTTAAAAATAAAAAATGATGGAAAATTTCTAAAGCATAGGAATATATTAATGACATGATAAAAAGAGAATTCGCTAAGGAGATATAGAGAATTGGTGCACATGGAAGTATATGGATGCACATGAGGAGGTGGAAAGTAAAATGGTGTTTGATGTTTATTATTATGTTTAATATTGAATAATCAAGAGTTGGAAGGATTTGGAGCTTACCATTAGTTATCAGGAGCTTGATAAAAGTGATATGGTGAATGAATATTTCACAACAGCCTTCCTCATTCCATGGTAAATGAGGCTGAGATATTTTGGAGGTGGACATGGATGGATATTAAGGGAACTATTTATTAACAAAGATCCATGTCTTGAAGAGGAGGAAACATTCCATAATTCTAGATATGGGTAATGATAAAAATAAATAACAAAGGGCATGGAGTTTAAGGAGTTTGATGAACCATTTTTTAAGACCACAAAATAACGGATATCACAACACTAATATGAAAAGGATCAGATCATGGAACAATATCTTGAGAATTTGAATGAATTAACAAGAAATGTCTTGAAAAAAATAATACATTGTGCCACACCTAGAATGAGTGTAGAAAAATGTGAATATGAGATTGATTATTAAACCTTGAATGAAATGTGTATCTTGCTAGAATATATAAAAATGATATAGCAGTAGCTATGGAAAAGAAGAGGAGAATACATAACATATTGAAAATATAATTTTTTAGACATTGTAGAAAAAGAAGAACTTTATTGTTTTTCAAAAATATATTTCATGGAATAGAAAAGGATTTTCACCAATAAAATATGAAGGTATGCATAATTTTTTTTGTTTTCAATATAAATTTGAAACCGAAAACAAATTAAATAGTTTATATCATTGAGTATGAAGATGACATTGTTGTAGTACATGAAAAAGATTTTCGAGTGGTTGAATTAGAAGGAACAACCCACAAGAGAATGGAATTTATAGTCAGATAATAAAAATAATGATTCATCATATGTAAAATGGGGTTTAATGAAGTATTTCTATAGTTTATCATCATAACAATATAAAAAACATCAATGTATAATAATCAAATGTGTTTATTATGATAAAAATCAATAATTGGATGTGAAAATAAATGAGTTGGATTAATTATGTTATAAAATAAATGTATAATTGTGATGTACTTTTCATAATAAAACAACAATAAATAATAATAAATATACCATCATAATTGAGTTGGATCTCTTATTATTAAAATTTTAATTATAGTTTAAAATTGTTGTGTTAAGAAACTTGATTTTAATCTGTTGTTTTCTAATGAATATCTAATCAACTCATCTAATTTATGAAAGAAAATGTCCTTGGTTATTATGAATACATCTGATTATTACATTCTATGTATAATTGATGATATAAAAACAGTTTAAAATACATCATCGTATATTAATCACAAATGTATTTTTATGATTTCATAAATTATACATTAAAATTTGTTAACATACAAACTCAAGTATTAATACATCCTTACTGATTCCCTTAAAATATGTTAACATTTTCATACTGATTATATCCTTGAATTAAAATTGATTCAATTTAATATGTACTATTTGATTTAATTATGATGTAGTGTTGGTATATTAACATAACTATGAATGTAATATGATGAGTATTTCATCCTGATTTGGTTGGATTTCTTCTCTAGATGTACATCTGATGATTTATTTAATATACCAATAATATATCATAAGTATGGAAATAATATACTAATAGTACATCATAATAAACAAATTTGATTATATATATATATATATATTTCACTCAAAACTCATTTCCCTCTATATTTTTTCTCTTCTATTTCTATGTAATCATTAAAATAAATTTCTACTATAAATTCACTTACACATTGATTGGACAGTTTCCAATATAAATTCTTGTAAAACAAGTTCATACAATAATGAAATAATATTAATGGGATTATTCTATATATAAGTGCATACTAGTACTCCATAGTGGATAATCACTTCATACAGTAGATATGTAACACTTATTTTCTATGTGATTGAAAACTGGTAATGCATACTAGAAATAACTGCATATATAACTATGTATACTGGAAAATAAATGAAAATATGTAGCTATATAGATAATAATTTCATATAGATCATTGTAGTTACTAGTTACTAATCGCTTAGTATTTTTCAATATAATGCTGGTGTAGAAATATTTGTCACAAAATTAGATATTACAATCCATTTAAATTCATGTGATTTTAATATTGGTTTCTAGAAAGGATGTGATTTTTTAAAATATTATGGAGCTAAAAAGAATGTATTATGAACAGTAGGAAAAACATCAAGTTTTAATTTAGAATTTTGTCTTCCTATGTAAATGAAGATATCCCAAAATTATAAGAGACTGTGGAACAATGGGATTTCATGAAATAATTTTAAATGTGATGATCAAAGATAATGACTTGGAGAATAAGAAACGGAATAAATAAGATTCATTTAATTTTAGTATAAATAAAATGGAAATAATGATGAATGAATAAAGTGAGAGGATTGAAGCGATTTCCAAATAAAGCTTTTAAGTAAACGCCCATGGATATAGAATTGAAGGCAAGCATCATTACATTATGAGGATATTAAAGACAATTTTTTATTCAATAGATATTGTTCCCTATTTTGGTTTAATAAAAATAAAATATTGGAACCCCTAATTTTCTTATTATTTTGGTTTCATAAATGTAGAATATTTAACAAATAAAATTCCTACGTTTTGTGAGGATGAGTAGCGTGGTGTTGAAGCTTTGTAGTGGTATGTCAATTCAAATGTTGTTGTATGAGTTGTATTCACCTAAAAAATATGATTGGTTTTGAGTACAAATGGTTGATGGATATTAATAAAGTGGGTTTTTTTGGGTGTTTTTACTTTTGAAAGAATGAATACTAAAATGTGATGAATCTTTAATTCAGGTATGATGCTGACATAGGTTGGAGATAAGGTTTTGGATGATTAAGATGACTTTCGTTATTGAGATATGTCCCTTTAATCATGGTAACCCATGTTCCAAGTTCACTATATAAGGGTAAAAAAGGATTTCAAAACAAAAAATCTCTAATTTATAATTGAAAAATTAATTTTGAGGCAAAGAGGTTCATCTTGAACTTGTTAGTGAAGATGTTTAATGTTTATGGATATTTCATGAGTTCTATGGAGAATGTTTTGGGTCAGGTAAGTCACGATTGAGATCTGGTTGGATGAATTATCTTGGACTTGGTTATGTGCTTAATGATGTTACATATGGATTAAATAATCTAACATGTTTATTGTTTAATGATACATGACATTTTGATGATTGATAGTAGGATATGTTTCTGGAATCTTTTTAGAAGTAAAATAAGTGTGATTTAAGACAAAATGTTATCTTGGTATACCAAACACAATGCCTCAGCCAGCAGAAAATGGGTTTTTTCATTTAGTTAGTAGGTATGAGTTATTGTCACATGATAGTAAGAGTTCCCAGTTAAGAATTCCATGTGGATGATGTTGAATAAGTGTAGTGTTAAGATGGTTAATGAGGCTATGAGCTTGAGAAAAATATTTTAAAGTGGAGAACATTAAAATAATGAGGGATAAGAAGGAATCATTATGTAACAAACTAGAACTCAAGATTGTATACCTATCAATATTTCCAAATTTTTCCAGATTTCCTAATTAGACACTTTTTTATTCATTATATAATATTAAATTGTGGTTCAACAGTTTCCTCTAAAATGCTTGAGTGAGAATGATCCTAGAATTATATCATTTCTATTCTTCTTGGACAGATGTGCTATGCCCTTGCTTAATCTCTTAGATGAAAAAATCAATTTCCATTTTTGTTTAATTTTTTTTTAATTTATTAGTTATAGATGTGATATGATATCAAACTATAATAGGGTGAGAATTGTAAAATAAAACCCAAAAAAACTGTCATCCTGGTTTTGTTTATGTTAAACAGATAATATAATAATCCAATCAAATCACATAACAATAGTGTACAATATAAATCTATGGTGAATAAAACTATTAGCACATAAAAATTTCTCTTCAAATTGAATGTTAACAATAGAAATTATAAATACAATGATATTTTAAAAAAATAATGTATTGAGTAACAACTCAAATATCCCTAAACAATATCAATTAAAAAAAAAATACAACTGTGAAACCCTTAACTCTTAGAAATATGTGACATATTCTTTGTAACCTAAGACAAGGTATCTCAATTCTTTCCCCATGATGTTCTTAGACTAAAAACCAATTGGTATGTATCACATCCAGTCCTTGTACATTCTTTTCTCCAAGAAAAAAAATCCCTTCACCAATCTATGAAATTAAAACTTTAATACTAACCATGGAATCTGTTACTCTCAATGAATCATAATTATACCTTCATCATGAATTATCATAAAAATTGGGTTTTATCCCATATATATTTGATCTCAATAATTTAAAAAATAATAATGACAAGAACAAATAATTATGTCTTTTACAATGGAAACAACCAAAGTGGATTCTCTATGAAAATATCCTTAATGAAAATAATATCAAAATCACTCTTAGAAATAGTCTAGTCGAAACATGAAAATAGGCTATTAGATATCCATTATCATGAAACTAAAAATTACAACATGAACGATATATACAATTTAAAAGAAACATCTCAACATTCGTTTAATTTGGTCAAAAATAAATGAATAGAAGATGAGGATTCAAATCATTCAAAGAGATGTATGAATTGTGATTACCTGTAGGAAGGGGTGAATCGTGACAGGAGGGATCCAAAAATTTCATTCACATGGAAATAATAGATCATCCGCAAGATTAGGGGGAGAGTAGGGTTCCTTTGACATATTTGGAGAGGGTAGGGTTCCTTCTCCTAAGATGATGTCACTAGAGAAGGGAGCGAGGGAGTGGGTATGGTTCCTTTGTGTGAGCCAATGTAATGGGATCAAGGAGATGATCGAGTCTTTCACAAGAATATAAAGAAGGGAAGGTTAGTTCGATCAGGTGGAGGACAGGGAGCTCAATCTTAAAGAGGGGAAGCATCGGCCGATTCACCAGATAAAGGAGGTACACCAAGAAAAAGGGAATGTGGGAGGAGAGGATCAAGTGAGGGATGGAGGAACTGTGAATGGAGATGTCATGAATGGAGGAGATATGAATGGAACAGCCGGTGAGGGTGAAAGAGAATCTGGAGAGAATTAGATGAGGGGGAAATCATTTGAGAGATGATCGAAGGAGAAGGGTTTTGAGGGAGAGATAGGGGAGTGGGAGAGTGGATAAGAAATCCTCGATGGAGGATAAAAAAAGAAGAAGCATATTCCCTTGGGTAATGATCTTCATGCGGCTATATCTAACCTATAGCCATGGACCATTTATATTGTGGCTATAAATGTGTGGTTGTTGGTCAATTTTCTAGTAGTTTCAAAATATTAAATTTTAATATCACCGTAGAATATTCTAAATCAAAAAAATTTTAGACATACTTGTGGATATTTAGTTAGCGGGAGGCATATGCTACCACTTTCTCATCTTTAATGAGTATAAAACCCCATCCCTTATTTGATGCATTACTATAGATCATATATTTATCCATA
This sequence comes from Viscum album, assembly GCA_963277665.1. Taxonomy (NCBI): domain Eukaryota; kingdom Viridiplantae; phylum Streptophyta; class Magnoliopsida; order Santalales; family Viscaceae; genus Viscum; species Viscum album. Next base: position 1,974,459,926 of record OY728151.1, read on the forward strand.
CTAGTGGTAATCTGAGAACTTTTTCTATAATAAGACCCTTATTAACATCTTTTATACATTCCTCACATTCACCATTAAAGAAAACATTTACCCAATTTAGAATTAGAATGGTTATTGGGATTATAAATCTTGATATTTTTCTCAGAAGTCGATGATAGTACCCAGTTAATCTAACGAAACTACAAATATCCATCAAATAGGTTGGTCTGCATCATTCTTTAATTAACTATGTTTCTAAAGGGTCCATAGATATCCCTTTATTGGGGAAATTATTCCCTTGGAATATTACATTCTCCAACTAGAATTCATATTTACTATACTTTGAATACATCTTTTCTTTTTAACCGTTCTTCAGTATTGTATTTAAAATATCTTCATGTTCCTCCTTACTTTTGGATTAGATAAGAATATAATCTATAAAGACTACCAATAAATTGTCAAGGTTATCTCTAAAGACTCTATTTATCAATATCATAAATGTTTCTAGACAATTTTTGAGTCCTAATGGAATCCCTATGAATTCATAGTGCATGTACCTTATTTGTAAATTAGTCTTTGGGATATCCTTTTTCTTCACATTTACATGATAATAATCAAACTGATGGTCCACATTATATAAATAAGAGGCTGCACATATCTGATCAAATAAGTCATCAATATGTTGTAGAGGATACATGTAATTTATCATTATCTTGTTGAGCTCATCATAATCCATGCAGAAGCACATTAACCCATCCTTATTCTTGATTAATACGGCTTGTGCAACACATGGTGAAATAATTCGGCATATAAATCCTTTATCCATATTCTCATATATTTTTTTCATCAACTAATCATGTTCAAAAAGGAATATACTACATATATTCTTGGATATTAGGAATGTTGTAGGTATAAACTCAATTAAAATTTCAACCTCTCATCTTAGAGGAAGGCTTGGAAATTATTGTAGAAAAACATCAGCATATTTCCATATAATAGAAATGTATTGAAGGATGGCCCCTTTTTTTCCTTAATAATTTGATCAGGATAAGAATTCCAGTATGGAAATAATATCCATGATTGAGATATTGGTAACAATGAAAACTCATCCACCACCTTACACTTTTATAGAATCTTAGTGTGATTCATGATATAAAGGTTTATTTATTTATATTGGAAGTTTTTGTTGGATACATATAATTAAATACAATCTATTTGTAAAATAGAATTTAATTCCACTAAAGGAATTATCACATGGTTCATTGGGAAGTATAGCTAAATTTTTTTGACAGGGTGGAGTTATATACATGGGAAGTAATTATTTCCCCATTTTCTAGTTTCCTAGATAGATCTAAATCCATGATTTGTTGTGATGTTTGAATAGTACAACTAAATATTATTAATATGAAAGAGTTCATTGAACCATATTTATATAGGATACTTAATGTTCATGAATATACGATAAACATCCCTTTTACTATTTTATTCTAGTTCTAATCATTTACATCATCCAAAATAGACTTTGGGATAAGATTTTTCAAAATATTAATCACATAAATGGGAAACCACAAACAATATATGGAAAAATATTAAATGATATATATTCCTTATCCTATGAATTTCATGGATTCAATCTATGATATCAATGATATATTAGCAATATAAAATTTTATCGGAAATTTAGTTACATTAATAATGGTTCAAAAGGTGCTTGTGAATTTGGAAAATAATATCCCCCAAGATTGTTATACATGTTGTGTAGAAATACCCATCTTCATGCACCAGGGGATGATCGAGCCCATATCAATACACCTTTTCCAGCTTTTTACCACGATTTTCCTCCAAGCCAGAGCCACATCCACTATTAGTATTCATACATAGATATATTTACATAGAAACCACTTACTATATACTTTACAAATATTTAGGAGTGTTTCTATAAGATAATTCTTTCCCATATGGTTTTCTCTAGAGTTTTCTAATCCTAATCCAAAAAAAATACCTAAACATTCATCTAATATATTCTATGAAAACCCATTTTTTTAAAAACATTATTTCAAGATTTTTTATATAATTGAACACATAAAAAATTAACAGAAGATCAATAAACTGAGTTTCTTTGGGAAATTTTCACATAGCCAATCAACATAAAAATAGACAACATATGATTATTTAAACCTTTAATAACATGATCCAAAAATTCTATCATTCTATAAAAAATAAATGGGATAACCTCCTAACATACATATTATAGTATTGATCTACAAATCTCAATTAGGGAATAAAAAATTATTGTGAATGAAAAATTAGTACATGTGATCCAAGGAGAATATAAAGGATTCATAAGAGGGTTTAGAATCATAATCTTGAACAATGATGCATGATATAACATGGTAGAATAAGAGAAACATAGGATTGTGGTGACAACATTAAACATGAAATTATAAACCTTGTCCAAGTATTACTTCAAAGACCTCATAAAATGGTAGAAATAGTTTCATAATGGATTATGTTTACCCCTTAATTCTATACATAGTATATCACGAGTCTCAAATATTACCCAATGCATTGGAACCCTAACTATGTGCACCAATCATTTTTCATATAATGTACATGCATAATTTTACCACATGAATCATACAAAAAATGATGTATTTCATAAAATTAAATCCCATGATTGTGGAATGTGGGTTATATACATTGTATTTACCAATCAATTAATTATAGATTCATGTAGGTGAATACCTTTGAGTGGAAATGGTAATGGGTATTCACTACCCAAATGTTTTTGATATAAAATTGTTGGATAATTTTAGTAGCATAACGGGTGCACTTAATGGTTCATGGGATAAATTAATGAGAGTTAAATGGATCAATCACCCCCTTTAAATCATAAGGGAAATAACAGTGATGTCTGAGAATATATGTAATCATTAATAATCAAAAAAGTCATATCATAAAGTATATTATTGAATAAAGAGGATAATGAAAGGACCCCCTACATTGAGAGAGTGCATATAATAGCTTGGTAAGAGCTTATCATGATCTTTAGGTAAAATTATAAGGACTCTAGAGAGGGAAAGGTAGATAAATTTCATACTCCAAGGGTTGTTAGTAAATAGGAATGTGATTTTTGTTGGTTTATATTACAATTTAGAAGAGAATTATTTATTAATATCCAAACATAGGTTTTGGAATCTATATTATAAAGTAATCAAAACCAAAAACCATACCATGATTTTACCCCATGTTTCCTACCAATTTAATTTTTTCGGTCACTTTAATGTTTTATGAACTGATACACTTAAAATAATACCCGGGGTGATGTGGAAGTGAGTCCACATTATAATCATTTCATTTTATAACCCTAAAATATAATATTGGTTATTGAGGGTTCATTAAGGGTTTATAAAAATAAATCAAATAATTAAAAAACATTATTTTACATATAAAATTTGTATTTTTCTTGGATACCTTTTATAGAAAATATTAAATTACTTTCTGTTGTTATGATGTCATAATACATATTGTATATTTATATAATATTTATTTTTTATCCAAAAATAAACTATCTCAGAAAATTATAAAAAAATATATATTATATAATTTCAAAAATATGATTTAAAAAATGTTATTTATTTTATAAAAATAATTATCTAAATATAATAAATAAAACTTTAAAATAAATTTCCTCATTTATTGAAAAATACTCGGGTTTTATGACTATAACATTTTTCTAACCCTTATAAAAATTATTTTTCACTTCATAAAATTATATTACGATTTGTATTCAATAAATATTATTTAGTAATAATATATTATTAAAATATAATTCATCTCAAAAATCTTGAATTCATCAAAAAAATTAGGTTTAAGCTATATATTTCGAAAAAAATAAAATTTTTGTTTCATCACATCAATATCTAATTATTTTCATACTTTCTATATAATTACTATAATGTAACAATAAAAAGATAAATATAATCATTATTTAATTTAACCAAAATGTATAAAAATTCACATTATTAGGTTATAGATACATATCCATTTATTACATGGGCAAATTCCCTAAGGGTAAGGTTTGTAGTGGTGATATTTTCTTAGGGTGGTTGGGTGTACATGGTTGGGGTTGTGATCTTGACGAGCTTGAACATCTACTGTAAACAGTTTCACTCATGTTTTAATTATAGAATCTCATATTGGGATTGGTCAAGGTGTAAAACTTGTGATGATATCTCCCTCAGTGGTTGTAATAAATGGGCTTCAAAGGGGATGATCTTACCAGTCGAGGTCATCGCTTCTCTTATATGTATCAATTAGAATTTATCACAACCCTTAATATAAACTAATATTAAGATCACCATATAATGGATATACTATCAATAGTTATGATACATAATGTTATTTAAAATACAACAAATTATAACTTATAATGGTGTTAAATAACCAAATTAGTGCAAGTGTTTTCTATAACCACATTAAACAATAGGGCACTTATTTTAATAAAAAAAGAAACATAATTTATAAAAGCCTAAGATTTTAATTTTTTTCATATTATATAATTTATTACAGAACATTTGGTTGTTATATGTGAGTTAAATAATATTTCCCCTAAGATGAATAGACAACATGTGTTCTAATGATAGTGGCCTCATTGTGTTTTGATGAGATCTTTTTCCTCCCGAGACATAGGTTTGGGGAGAGTCTAAGACAAGTGTTTAAATTTTTTATAACCTCTATTGACTCGATGATGATTATATCCTGGAGATCCCATCATGGTATAGTTGTCAATTAGTGGATAAGTTTTCCACAAATTTATGATAGGACTACTCTATCATGGTTAGACTTTAATACCTTCTTTGGGATAGCTTTTTTACTTGAATATGTGTCACCTATATAGGGTAGTACAACTATGATTGAGTTTTCTTCAAGGCCCAAAAACATCATGAGGTGATTTCTATATATTTATTGTGGTTAATTTTCAATTCTTATGTATTTGGGTGGAGACACTGAAAAAAGTGCTATAAATATATAGTTGTTTTCTTATAGAACACCACCTATATTGGAGATAATTGATCATGCATTGAAAAAATATGTATTTTATATAATAATGTAGACCGGTTGTGGGGGAAACTTTTCATTTCACCATAAATAGTTAGGGTAGTGTCATGGATAGACCACCATGTTCAATATATCATTGATAACAAATTCCTACAATTATAGGACCATTTTTCTATAGGGGGCCTTTTTCATATAGGTTTTGGTCGTATGAGAGTAGTTGGAGATGGATGATCCATCAGTCCACTCCCACATTCACCACCTTTAAATGGTAATTATCACACAGATAGAGCTGAAATCCAAATCAGTTGGATAATGTGTGTGATGAATGGAAATGGTTAAGAATCAATGGGTCTAGTTTGGAGTATGGTTAATTTCCCCTCTTCATGCACCCTCATACATGATTTTGAAAACATGGGGTATTATTTATATGTCATATGTTTGAGGGTTATAGATTCTAGTAGAATTCTTATCTTGACCATTGTTAAGTAGAGAGATTCCCCTTATGGAAACCATATTTCACTCATACACAAATGTAAAGTGATTTGATCTTTATTAGATAAATAGGCAGTCTAAGAGATTTGTTTTTAGAAAATAATAGATCATTTCATAACTAAATTGATTTTAATTAGTAACTCAATAATATTATCTTTCATAGTCACAAATTGATTAATGTATGAGGGTGACAACTATAATTTGTTGTTGTTATTCTCTATGTTATGGTGAGTAGATCCAGTTTTTATGAATTTATAGTCAGTAACCTAATATTTTATTTATCGTTATGTAATTTTCGGGTTTTCTCACTGGAGGCTTGCACCAACTAAACTTAAGTCGTTCCTTGGGTAAACTTGCCATCCCGAATGCAACGGTGCCCTCGAATTTCTTATACGGGAAACTATTTAAGATTCATTCCACTTTTTCATGAAAAATTCTCACGTTCACTAGCTAAAGAATACCAAGTTTTTTTGGATCATTCCCGGCACTCCGGGAATCGGAATCACGTGCCATCAAGTTTCAAGACCTCAAAAGAATCCCAAATAATTTTAGATATATATATATATATATATGGAATTTTCAGGTCTTTAAATTCTCCCCACCTTAGGGCCTTTGATCCTCGAAAGACAAAACAAAGGAAAATCAAAGAAATGAGGGTACTAAGCACGAATCTATGCCACCCACTCCCTTGTGCTCTCCAAGAGGTTCTTGGACTGCAAAAAACTCACACTATAGGGATTTTCCATCCACAAAGTACTAGATCACTTCTATTCTCTATATCCACCTGAATCTCTGTAAAATTTTCCCCATCGTCGATACCCAGCTCTCCCCAGTCGATAACGTGTGATGGATCATGCATGTACCTCCTTAGCTATTAATCATGGAAAAAATTATGCAATAGTTTCATATGTGGGGGAAGAGCTAGACGGTATGCCTCCTCACCTACTCTAATGAGGATCTAACAAGGTCTGATGAATTTCAAAGATATCTTTCCACCCTGTCATAATATCCACAATCCTCATCAGAGTGAGACCGTTAGGAAGACATGGCCTCCCTCCTCGATCTCCAAGGGTATCCATATCCTTTCTACATAAGACTTATGCCTACTATGTAAAGTAATAATTTTCTAACAAGTGAGGCATCGTGATACAAAATTTGCCACTTCCTTCTTTATCCTTGGCCACCAGTACTAACATTAGTGGTCCGAGTACATCTTCGCCACTATAGATTGTACCACTAAAGGGTATGTATGGAACTCCCTCAACACCTCCTCACATAGAGTCATAGGTACAATGGTGAATCCTCTAAAGAGAACAATGTGCTCCCCACCTTCAGTAAATCATTTAGAAGACCGTCCTAAGGATATCTGAGCAATTCGGGCCTTGAAGTAAACGTCCCCAAGCTATGCCTGCTAAAGTCGCTGAATAATTGAGAGAGTGATAGTCATAGACGGGTGGTAAGCTACGCTATCTTTATCCATGAATTATATCGTAAGCGTGACTAGCTGCCCTGATACCTCATTCAGCAGCTGTAGATCAGCCCTCCTACTGAGTGTGTCTACTACTATGTTACCCTTCCTAGGAGTATAGAATATCTCAAAGTCATAGTCTAAAACAAACTCTATCCATTGTTGTTGTTTCAGGTTTAGGTCATTCTAGTGGAAGATATACATGAGACACTTGTGATCAGAGTAAACAGTAAACCATTGACCAATCAAGTAGTGATGTTATATATTTTGGGAAAAGACCACTATTTCTAACTTCAAGTCATGGGTAGTGTAGTTCTTCTCATTTTCTATCAATTTAAATGAGTCATAGGTGATCACTGCCCACTATTGCATTAGGAAACAACCTATTCATGTCCCTGAGGCATCACAGTAGACTATATACCCAACGTCCTCTTCTGATAGCCTAATGATGGGGCACTTGTCAGTCTCTGTCACATATATTGAAAGCTCTTTTGAAAATTTCTCATCCATAGGAAAGGCTCCCCCTTCTTTTCCAAATCCAAAAAGGGTGCCGCTACCTTAGAGAAGTAAGGTACCAATCTCTGGTAGTATTCAGCTAAATTAGAAGTCCCTCTACCTTCAGGGAGGCAGTCCTGGAAACATCTTTTGTAAAGATGTCCCCATACTCTGCTACTACTATTGGGAACTAAAAACTAAAATCTCCTACTACCATGAGAGTAAGGCTGGCCAACTCAAGAGGGATCATCTCCAGCCTCCTATGAATGAGTTTTTCATGTGTTTCATGGGTTTCCTTTTTCACAGACCAAGGAAAACCCCATTACAACTCTGTAGATATACTACATCATTTTTTCCTAAAATAGTCAATCTCAATATGAACTATGGATGTCCAGTAAATCCTTAAACTAACGTTGTAAGGCCTCGATGCTGCAACCAAGAGTTTCCAACCAAAAAACTTTCCTCAATGATAATATTACATCAACAGTATAAGTGAGATTATCGAGTATCATCCTAAAGTTAGCTCAATATGTAATGGTCAAGTCATTAGTTTAACCAGAAACTCTAGGTATTGAAAAATATTTGTTGCAAGAAAGAATGATTGGTACCCATGTATATTAATACAGTAGCTATTAATAGGATCAAACAGTACCTTGGATTATTTCTAGAGGCCTTGGGTCACACTCCTTGACCGCATGAAGCTACTCCCTACCCCTATCCTCCAGCTCCCTGTGCTTGGTGGGGACCACATTAGTGTGGTGGTTGTAAAATTTGAAAATGTATACCACCTCATGATGCTCTCCTAGCTCCACTTCCACATCTGCTACCCCGAATATTCATTAACACCTTTCATTTATTCTTCCCAAAACATTTACCATGAACAAGACTCCAATACTAGCATCTGTTTCCTACTTTACCGCTGCTAACAATCTCTAGTTGTATCCACTCAGCCGAAGAAAATTCAACGACAAAGGTTCCCTCTAGAAACCTAACCTAAGTAGGAATGCATAGAGGAATAGATCTGGCACGGTTGTCCCTAAACACACCTCTCTTGTAGGTCCGAGCCCTGAATCCCTGACCATACTATATTTATTGAGTAATTGGGATAGTCGGTATTCCTCAATGAATACTCATCTACCAACATGTCATCCTACTGAAGATGTAGAAGCACTTGGGAACACTCACCCCATAGTTTTTTATGGAATGATACCCCCTTCTCTAAGGAAGGTTCTCAAGCTTTTCTACAGAAAATTCACCTCTTCGGAAGATTAGGGTAATATAAACATTTTCATCATCCTTCTGAGCCACGTAAAAGGATCTCTACTAAGACTACCATCTGTTCGAATGGTGCCCTATCTAAATGGAAACTCGTCCACATCCTCAAGACATTCATTATCTGCTAGTGAGTCAGGCTCGCCTTTGAACCTGAGGGGTATTTGATGTTGAAACACATGTAAGTAACTAAGACTACATGTGTCCTCTACCAGTACCGCTGGTTGTAGGCGCTGACCGACAGGAAATGACGGAAATTGTCGAACTCCACTAATAATGTTGGATAGAGGCAAGTTTTAGTGTCATTTATTTTTTCCTTTTCATATTATTTTAACCATTATTACCCTTTTTACTCTTATAGTAGTTACAATTATTTATAATAGTTACTATTCATAATTACTACAAATAAAGGGTAACTATTTAACAAATTTGGACTTCCCAATTCCAAATATGGAATCTACTATTCACAATTTCAGTTCTATATGTGGTGTAAATTAATTTAACATTAAAATTTAAAACTCCATGAAAATGATTTTTTTAGGAATATGAATATTCGGTATAAAAATTTTCATTATAACGAATTCAGGTATAAAATTTATTCCAAAGAATATTATTGGATTTTAATTAATAAAAAAGAACTAGACAAATTTTAAAACTAATCAAAACAATAATTTAATTTTTTAAATACATTAAAATAAAATACACTTTCTAATAAATAAATTTTATTTTTTACTATTCATTAAAAAAATAATATTACTTAGAAAAAATCTCCACATTTAACAATAAGATAATTTTTCTATAATTATTTAAAAAAGTATACCATTTGTATCAAATAACATTTCTTAATTTTTTATGAATTAATTAAAATATATTATAAAAAAATTAATAAAATAATTTTTTAATAAAATGTTTCTTTTATTAATAAAATGACTTTACCAGAAATTGAAGAATTAATTACTAAGATTTTATAAATAAATTTATATTGATTAGGTCCATTATATATGATTTATAAATTAATTAATCTATTTCCTACCCACCAATTTAATGGCTAGGTTATGATAGTCACATTTAATTAATAATTTTTCATTGTTCATTTATGCATAGTGTTGTGTGTCATATATTCTCTCTAACATTGTTTTATTTTTGAGAAAACATGGGGTGTTATAGTTGAGAAGTATCTAAGCATTTAGTGGTTGATTTATTTATGTTTATCATTCTTATATATGTGGAATAGTCAAGTCCAATCATTACATGGGGTAATTTAAGATACATGGGTAGTTGGAATTTGATGTTTTGGTTAGGTGAAGTAATGATAAGGGTAATCCTATAGTCATGAGAATCACGTTGGTCAAAAGTGTAAAAATATTTTGTCGAATGGGTTGTGAGCATGGTAAAACCAGTTGGTGGATGGTTGTGATGGATGTGTGATATTGGTTACTGGTTAAACCTGATTTAAGGATTCATGTGTGATGTTAAATATAATCTACATGTTAGGAAATGACTAAAGATATAGGTACTATAATCCGAGATAGAATATTAAAAGTGGCGTATTTACTCATCTTGGTAGATCATGATGGGTGGATAGGTCGTTTGAGGAACTAAATGAGAAATTACATTGAATTTTGAATTTTTGAATTTTGTGTAGATTATTTGATATCTTAGTAATTATTTTGTGTGTTGGGTCGTCATGGTTGGGCAATACAGTGATAATGAGAGACGCTAGATAGTGAGGCCAATCATTTAAAAAATATATTCTAGATAATGACTATCTTTTGCTGTTAAGTGGAATTGTATTTCGGTAACGAAACTATATCATGATCATTATTCAATATAATGTTATAGTGGTTCAAGGACTGGGACAATATTTTTTGAGGAAAGCTAGAGAATTCATGTGTAGTGGTTTCTAATATATAGGGCAGTCTCATTCAGTGTATTAGGAAATAAAACAGTGATTTGAGTTTAATATAATGACTAGGGGTGGTCATAGATTTTGGTTAAGGATCTTTGGAACTTCCCATGGATGATTATTTTGATAATGGGGACGTAATGAAGCTTCGAGTCCTTATAAGTTATAAAAATTCCATAAGAATTTGATTGTTTTAGAGTGGGTTTTAATGGATAAGGAGATTTTGGATCAATATTCCAGGTTCTTTAGGAACTGAAGTATATTTTTTTTAAATATGGAACAAGCATAAGGAGGCTTTTTAGAAGTTATAAGTAGCATATTAGTGAGCCCAGGAGGATTGGGAGGATCATAGTAATATTAGAGTATCATTATAGTAAACCCCCTGGTATGGCCCCTAGTTTAACTATTTTAAATAAACATTTGGAGATCAACTTGGTGAATTCTACCATGGTTCAATGGGGTATCACCTGTGAAAAATGGTGTGGTGGCCCATCCCCATTGTGTCATCTTGGTCATTTTGGGTACTATGGTTGTCGGTTTGAGGCATGTCAAGGATAAAATTCTGGATAATATACATTGTGTTCCCCACACTCTGGGTGATTCCCCTGGATGGTCCTATATTGTGAAATGGAAAGGGGTAATTAGGTGTGTAATATCCTATGTTAGGGTCTCTCGTAGACTTCCTAGGTGGGCACCACAGTGCGGTATATACCATTGTGCAAGCTCTTTTGTATGCCAATGTGTAAAAATGTGGTTGTGGTTTTAAATTTTCATATTATTTTATTATTACGGGATTGATCCACTTTTTTCTTAAACCATCATGCTTCACTGAAAATGGAGATTCTCTCCATACTTTTCCATCATCCCCATTTATTATGGGGTCTATTTTCATTCATTTTCCAAATTGTTTCATGGTAGAACTTATTCCATTTATCTTTATTCATCTTATTATTTCTATAACATTGAGTTGGGAATTTCACTAGTGATTTATGGGATGATTTTACTAATTAATAGTGGAATCAGCCTGCTATGATGGATTATTGGGGTCTTCTCACTAGAGTATGTCTCGATAGAATGGTTACACTCCATTGAAAATTGTTTTGTTGGTGGTATGTTTCCTTACATTGTTTTCGTAGTTTATTTTAAAAAATTAAATTAAAATATTTTTTACTAGGTGTCAGGTTTTTGTAAATTTTCTTAAGGTGGTTTCCAGAGAACATTGTGGAATTTCCTCAAGTTGTTGGATGTTGTTTTTATTTGATGAGGTCACTGAGTGAGTTTTTAGGAACTTATTTATAATTTGTTTCATTTTAAAATTTTATATAAATCCTTAAATAAGTATAAATAATTAACTTTGATTTGTTTTAAATCATGACATGAGATAGAACCATGTGACGATTATTGATGGTCGGATGCAGCTTAGATAATCTTGGGTGATATTCATTGAGATTATTTAAAGGAAATGTGATTGGTTGAGTTTGGTTTCCTTGATATTTCTAAGTCTCATGGTTGATTAGTGACTTTATGGTTTTGTGACTTCCTTATTATACTTCCCAAATATATCATTGAATTGTGTGACTATGCTATAAAATTCAACAATCTCTCAATGGGATGATAGTTAGAATAGGCCCCATAGCTTACTAAAACGTTATATAGTGGCACATTGGTTGAATAAGTATTGGTGACTCTCTTTATGGATTTATTAGTGACATGTGTTGGGTTTAAAATAAATAAGGTGTCCGTTTTTTATATTTATTTTAATATAGTATCTTGATTCATGTTGAACTTCAATGTCAAATGGGTGATTTGAGAAATGTGTTTGGAAAACATATTTCAAAATAGAAAAAGGGATTTTCTAAATAAAATTTTGATGGTTTTTGTCTAATGAATAACTATGAGTAAGAAAAAATTTGGGGCATTTTTTATTTTTAAGGGGATATTGACATGGTTTTAAAGGAAAACAAAAACGTATTAATGGATTTTCATTGGTCTGAAAAATATCATGAGGATGATTCCCAATTTTCAAAATATTATATTCTTATGGTGATTCCCACTTTCGATTTCCCATATATTATTTTAATGGATGAGTATTTATGGTCATGTATGTTTTGTGTGCACTAGATAGAGAACTATGTTTGCAATCAAAGTGGTAAACTGATCCCAAGAAAATACATTGTCCTCTATAATGGTTGGGACATGTCATAAGGACCCTACAGTTTTTGAGAGACATTACGACCAAAATGATGGGTTGGGATCAAGATATGGGATTGTGATTGAGGTAACCATGTAGTGTTTCCATGCATCGATGTTCCATTGGGAACCCTAGGGGGTTCCATAGTTCTCTTTTGACCCTATAGAGGGTCTATTTAAGATATGGGAATTGAAAATTTCGATTCCACATTAGGACATAAATCACATGTATGATCATATATGGATTTATTAATGATGTTATGTCACACATAAAGAGGTAGACCTCAACAATGTGAGAATAATTTAGTAAAATGGGAAACATGGTTAAGTTTAGTTATATGATATATTATGGTGGAATGAACTTCCCAAACAATTGTATACATATAAATGGAATTCCTAGACTAGCTCCTTGAATCTAACCTTCATGACTAATTTTTTCTTGGATTTCATTAGAAAAGTTCCATAGATCAGGATAAGGGATTTGACCCTTCCATGTGTTAAAGAAGAAAGTTTTAGAATTACATAGATTAGATCGTAGATTCCTAAGTGATATTGGTTTTGTATTTCCTTGGACAAGTTCCTTAGAATCAAGAAAGGGGATGTGACCCATCCATGTGGTGCATGAGCATGCTTTGAATTATCATGGAAATTTTCCTTTGAATCATGGTATAATATGGGACCATTCTAGGTGACCTAAATACATCATTTTGATTTACTAAGACATACTCTTGGGAATCTACTATTAATCTTGAGACTACCTGTTTGGTTATTTTCTAGGTATTTGATTGGAAGATTTCCATGACATGCTCATGGACACTCTAGCATAGGGTTAAGTACGTATGATATTAGATATGAATTTTAGGAAAGTACGAAGTACTTATACTTATTATAACAATTTCGTATACATTCATTACTAACTGAAGAATGTATGGTTAGAAATACAAGGTTGTATAATTGAGACCTAGAGACCAGAATTTTTTGTTTGATGTGAATTGCAAGTTATGTTTTGGGTGGTTTTTTTTCATTAGTATGACCAAACCTCTTTTAGAGGTATTGTATGCACATTGACTTGATCGTACTATCAATCAGTATTTTTAAGGCATTGGTAATTCATTCTAGGTTCTTGGACTCAAACCCACTCACAAGCATGACTTGGGATTCAATGTATGTTGGTTGAAATTTTTATTTTCTCTTAGTAAATTGGGTTCTCCTATAGTTGGGAACATGATATTGGTTTAGTGGGTTTTCATGGATAGAGATTCAGTATGTTGTATTATGTGGGTTGTTCAGGAGGCCAAAATTCTATTAGTTATTCTTAAGCATATAGTGTATCTATTGTGACAATAATTAATTATATATATGAGTATTGCTATTCGTTTTTCATATACTACTCGAATTTTTTACACATCATATTGATATCTTACTGATTTATATTCTATACTATGGAGCCTTGTGGGATCCTAGTTCAATGTCTATTGGTTTATGGAATTTTTATTATATAGAAACTTTGTGCCAAAATTTTGGTCAAGTAGAGAATTACCCTCTAGACATATATATAAATGCATAGTCTACCCAGGACTATCTTAGACCATTTATACTATTTAAATGCTTCTAGCATGATAAAAGTGTAACGACCCGCAAATTTCAAGGAAATTTTTTTCTTAATTTTCTTTGGAATTTTACAAGAGCGTAGCTTCAGACGGCACCTGATTCCGAGGCCCGGTGTGCCCGGAATCAATTTCCGAAGTTTGGCTCGGGTACGTTCAGTGAACGGACGAGCGGGTTTTTCTATCTTTTGAACCGGTGCCCGGAATCATATTCTGAGGGCACCGATGAAATCGCAGCGCCGGTATTTGCTTAGAAACGCCTCTTCCGGAGTTGCGTTTGCTCAGACGTGGTTTTTAAATTTTGCGGCTTTAAGTCAGAAATAAAATAAAGTTTGTGCGACAACTTTATTTTATTTCACTTAAGCTGCTTGGAAGTCACTTGGAAGCCACTTGAACTGAGTTAAAGCGGATAGGGTGCTATCCGGAAATATCCTACCCCTTGTTAGGATATTTGTGCGGTGGGGCCCGCACGAGCCCCGCCGTTTCTTTCGCTAAGTAACGGACCCGCGAAAACCCGTCAAAGTAACTGAAAAGTCAACCGACGCGTTTTCTTTAATTCTTAACAGACCATTTAATTGGGCGGTTTATTTCGTGAATTAAATGGGCTGTTTCATTCGTTGAATTAATTCAACGAATTTAATGGGTCGTTACTTACGCGTTTTGCGTTTGTTGGCAAAATAATAAAATAGACAAACATGTCTATTTTGGAGGATTGCTATCGTTGTGCGAATCCTCTGAGCCTCCACCCTCCCCGCAAAGAACGCGAAGAACGCGAAGAACGCGAAGAACGCGAAGAACGCCAGAACCGGAATTCGACGACGCACACCGTCATCTGCGACGTCGACGAGCTCTACCCGCGACGTTCTTCGGCGACGCCTCTTCTTCCGCGGCCGATCCTCGTTCGGCAACTGTGGTGAGAATCGGATCGTTAATTCTCCCTTTCTAAATTCAATAACAACGGATTTAATTAATTAAATCCGTTTGATCTTGATCCGGATATTGGCGACGCGTCGCCGGATACCGCGACGACGCGACGATCTCCTTCTTCCGCGACGAGCGATTCCGCGACGACCTCTCGTCCGACGACGACGACAAGGTAGGGGTTTATTTTTCTTGATGATTCTTTCCCGTGTTTTTATTTCTTTTGAAAAAAGAACCAGCACGAATATTTTCAATTAATTTTGAATTGCCCTTTAAAGGAAAAAGAAGCGAACAATTTTTATCATGATAAAAATTGTTGTAGCCCCTTTCTCCCGATGTTTATGACTAACGCGGAGGGTGCGGGCCTAACAAACAAGGCCCGGCAACCCTCCGCTGATCTTCCCTTTTTTGCGGATTTGGTGGACGACGACGAACCGCACGGCAAGGGCAATCCGTTGATCCCGCAGTGAAGATCGGACCCCAGGAGGAGCAACGGCACAGACGGGAGGCAAAACGGGCCACCGGAGCAACTCTGGTGGCCCGCGGAAGGCGGCGGCGGCGCCCGGCGCGCCGCTGGGAATTCCGCCGCGGCCGAGCCGCGGCGGCGGCGGACCGCCGGACCGCGTCCGCGGTCCGGCCACCCAGCACGCGGCCCGCGCGGGCCGCGTTTCTCCAAAGCCGCGGGTCAAACCTGCGGCGGCTCATTCGGCCGCTCGGCCGAAGCCGAGCCGGCCGGTCCGGGCGGCCGGGCCGCGCCCAGGCCGGACCGGACCCGGCCAAGCCGGGTCGGGCCGGGATGGGCCGTCCCGGTTCGGCCGACCCAGGGGGGGTTCGGGCCGGGTCGCCCCGGGCCCAGAACCCCCGTTTCGGGCCCTCTTCGGTCTTTCGCCCATATCTTGGGCCTGTGACCTCCGATTGACGAACCGTCAGCGGCTACGCGATCCTTGGATCGATACGGTCGTTTCGGTATATTACACTCAAGGTTTCGGAAGACTTTGTGTTCGGCTGGGTTGGTTCGTACACGAAACCAACCGGGCCCTCGGAGCGGAAACGCTCATAACTTGAGCTACGGACGTCCGATCGACGTACCATCAGCTGTGGTAGTTTCCTCTAAGTGAGACGTAACTTTTGGAATACTCCGCCCGAGGATCGGATATAGGCGGAGTACGGTCGGGTTGGTTTTGCCCTAAAAACCAACCGGGCCCCTGGGACGAAAATGCCAATAACTCTCAGACCGGGCGTCCGATTGACGCGCCGTCTGTTGTGTTGAGATCCTGTTGTCGATACGGAACTTTTGGATACATCAACTTCGGACTACGTGTCAGTTGATGTATCAGCCTCTCGGCTCGTGGAGCGGACCCTCTTAAACGAGCTCGCTATGTGCGGGAACCCTAGCGCTGGCTGCGACGACGACAGAGCAGAGATCCTCCGTGGACTGCGACGACGGCAGAGCAGAGATCCTTCGTGGACTGCGGCGACGACTGTGCAGAGATCCTCAGTGGACTGCGTCGACTACTGCACTCAGCGATCCTACGTGGATCAGTGCTACAGGTTCTGTGTGAGCCCGATCCTACGTGGGTCCTTACTACCGGTTCTGTGTGAGCCACTGCCTACAGGTTCTGTGTGAGCCCGATCCTGAGTGGGTCTTTTGTGGGGGTTAGTACCTATCGATCCTTCGTGGGTCCGACGACTTAGATGGATCAGTGATCATCTTTGACGTCATCTGAAAAAGTATACCTGGTTGAGCTGAATCTTATGTTACTCTCCTTTGTGGATTGTGTTGAACTATCCTATGTGGATTTACTGTTTACTCTCCTTTGTGGATTTGAGTCTGGTTTCCTATGTGGATTGAGTTGTTCTTGAGCTCGTGAGCAGAGCTAGAAGTGGGGACTTAGGTATATGTAGGGGCATATACCTAAGTCGAGTCAGATGTTACTTCGTGATTGCATCTTTCTTTTGTGCTATATCCTTTGTGGATTTCGGGAGACCATTGGGGGTCTCGGGGTCCTTACTGAGTAGCTTATACTCACCCCTGCACGGGCAATGCCCGCACCTTGTTGTGTTGGATGCAGACGACGGACAGCACTGATCTCGGTTGGGGCGTGGAGCAGGACGGTACCTGGAGGTGGACCACTGGGCGGGACGTGCTCGGAGCGGACGTGGGACCCGAGGAGCCTGGAGGCTATCTGTACCCACCCTTCAGGTGGGATTGCCAGTGGACGACACGAGGCCGCCGTCTTTTCTTCAGTTGCTGTACTTTACTTTTCAGTTGTACTTTCAGTTGGGATTGTATTCCGGCCCCCTTTACTTTTCTGCACTTTGTAGTTATTTTCCGCTTGCTGACTCTGTGGTGGTTGTTACTTATAAAGGTAATGCCTTCCCTATTTACCGGGAATTTACGCCTTGGTGCTAGTCGCCAGCCCCTGGCCTATGGAAGGCGGGCTTGGGGTAGTCACGGCACGGGCCCCGAGGACGGGTCGTGACAAATTGGTATCAGAGGTGGTCGGTTCTACCGCAGACTCTGATCGTATTTTCTTTCTATATGAAGCAATAGTGTTTAGTGTATTGAGTGTGGTTATCAGTTCAGGGAGCCCAGTGTTGGTGCGGCGGCCGACGTATCCGTACACCAGGACCCTGACTCCTGATTTCCGACTTAATGCATGAAAACATTGATTGCGTGTGTGTTTCAAGTTTTCTTCGTGATTACTTGTGTCAGCTCACCGGGTATACTGATCTGCTTCATTAAAGTCTCAAGTTTTCCTTGTGATTACTTGTGCCAGCTCACCAGGTATACTGTTCTGACTGTGGTGCTCTTGTTCTCCTTTTCAGGATGGCCCCGCGACGACAGCCAGCTAGGGTTCCGAGTGTAGGGCGCGACGGCAGCCCACCGAGCGACGAGGCCTCGGTGCAGGGCCCTTTTCCAGCAGTGGCACCGGCGGTAGCTTTACCCGCCGAGCCACCGATGCTACCAGTACCAGACGCTGACGATGCACGTCGCCTCAGGGCACTGCATGAGTTTCAGAGCCAGCGACCGCCCAGGTTTCGCGGTGAGGCGGACCCCCAGGCCGCCGAGGACTGGCTAGAGGCGGTGGTACGGATCTTTAGGCTAGTGAGGACACCAGCGGATCTCATGGTGATCCTCGCGGCAAGCCTCCTGCAGGCGGCGGCAGGACGATGGTGGAGCTTGATGCTCCAGGTTCACGATGAGGCATCCTTGCTCTGGACGGACTTTGAGAGCCTCTTCCGCTCTGAGTTCGTCCCGGCCACCCTCCGAGCGGTGCGCATCCAGGAGCTTCTCCAACTGCACCAGGGCAGCATGACGGTCGCTCAGTACGCGGTGAGGTTCACTGACCTATCTCGCTACTCGACTGACATGGTACGGGACCCCTTCTTCCGGGCCCGGACCTTCGAGCAGGGCTTGCGACAGGAGATTCGGGCGTCGCTGGTCTCCCTCAGCATTCCGACCCAGGCGGGAGTGCTGGAGCGAGCCCTCCTGATCGAGAGCTTCCTGGCAGAGCCTTCTTCAGCGGCGAGACCTAGCGCAGGGCGGCAGGTAGCTGAGTCTTCGGCAGCAGGTAGCCGACGGATGACTCTCGGGTCCAGGCAGACCAGACCCCCACGCAGACGACCTCAGGACACCGGCTCAGCGGTGCAGGGCACACAGCGGAGTGCCAGCCTTCCGAGAGGCAGGCTGTGCTACTCCTGCGGCGGGCAGGGTCACATGGCTCGTGACTGCCCGACTCGCCGACCAGAGGAGCAGCAGACGGTGGAGGGGCCACCTAGGCAGAGGCAGAGGGTCGACCGTGACGGTCCGCAGGGAGGAGGCGGACGAGGCAGGGGAGCTGGCCGAGCAGCGGGTGGTGGGCGATGCTTCCAGGCTCTACCCCCACCACCACTAGGAGGGCCACCTCGACCATAGGGAGCTGGCGGGCAGGGACAGGCCCAGCTCCAGGCAGTGGAGGCCTACGACCCCGACGTGCCAGAGATGATTCGAGGTACGATCTGTGTCTATTCCACCCTTGCTGCAGTACTTATAGACACAGGAGCGAGTCACTCTTTCATAGCCTCTGCCCTTGTTCGGAGCTTGGAGATTCCGACTGAGCCGTTGGCTCGATCCTTACGGCTAGAGACTCCTACGGGAGCAGACTCGACGATTACGCACTGGTGCCGGCAGTGTGAGCTTACTCTAGGAGGCGAGATCTTCGGCTGGGATCTCCTTGTAGCGGCGTCGAGGCCTTACGACGTCATCTTGGGCATGGATTGGCTATCCACGGTTCATGACCAGATCGACTGTTTTAGGCGCAAGGTGCGATGTGTTCGCACCGACGGGAGCAGGTTTACCTTCACCAGCGATAAGGGAACCTTTGCAGCACAGGATGGACTTCCGCGGAGGAGAGTGCAGCCCATCTCTCATCAGTTGGCTAGCCTCATCCTAGGAGCAGTGGACGTGCGGAGTCCAGCTTTTCCTGCAGTGGTGGACCAGTACGTGGACGTCTTTCCCGACGACGTTCCAGGGCTACCTCCTCGTAGAGGGGTAGACGTTTACATTGACTTGTACCCCGGGACAGCCCCGATATCTACTCCAGCATATCGGATGGCCCCCGCCGAGCTTCGGGAGCTGCGGGTACAGTTGGAGGACTTGCAGAGCAAGGGGTTTATCCGACCCAGTGTTTCACCCTGGGCTTCCCCGATTTTGTTCGCCAAGAAGGCGGACGGGAGCTTGCGACTGTGTGTTGACTATCGTCGCCTGAACCAGGTGACAGTGAGGAACAAGTATCCGCTGCCACGGATTGATGACCTCTTCGATCAGCTCAAGGGAGCGCGGTGGTTCTCGAAGATAGACCTCCGGTCAGGCTATCATCAGCTCAGAGTTCGAGATTAGGACGTGCAGAAGACGGCCTTCAGGTGTCGGTATGGCCATTATGAGTTCTTGGTTATGCCGTTCGGCGTAACCAATGCTCCAGCAGTGTTCATGAGCCTCATGAACAGGATCTTCCAGCCATACCTCGACCGATTTGTCGTGATCTTCATTGACGACATTTTGGTATACTCGACGACTGAGGAGGAGCATGCCTACCACCTGCGAGTTGTGCTAGACACGCTCCGAGAGCACCGGCTTTATGGAAAGCTCTCTAAGTGCCAGTTCTGGTTACGTGAGGTCCACTTCTTGGGGCACGTCATCTCTGAGGCGGGAGTTGCAGTGGATCCCGCGAAGATCGAGGCAGTGCTAGCTTGGGAGCCACCCAAAAGCGTGACGGAGGTGTGGAGCTTCTTGGGCCTAGCCGGATACTATCGGAGATTCGTGCCAGACTTCTCCAGAGTTGCGGCACCACTCTCGGCTTTGACGAAGAAGGGGAAACCCTTCGTGTGGTCAGACAGATGTCAGCAGAGCTTCCAGGAGCTGAGACAGAGATTGACCAGCGCACCTATCTTGAGGTTGCCTGAGGAGGGAGTTGGATACGTAGTTTACTGCGATGCATCAGGGACTGGACTCGGATGCGTCCTGATGCAGGAGCGGGCCATGATCGCCTACGGATCCCGTCAGTTGAGGCCGCATGAGCAGAACTACGCCACTCATGACCTGGAGTTAGCAGCAGTGGTCTTCGCTCTGAAGACTTGGCGACACTATCTGATGGGCGAGCGCTTCACAGTCTTTTCTGACCACCAGAGTCTCAGGTATATCTTCTCTCAGAAGGACCTGAACCTGAGACAGCGGAGATGGCTTGAGTTCCTCCAGGACTATGACTTTGAGATAGTCTATACTCCTGGGAAGGGGAACGTGGTAGCCGATGCCCTCAGCAGGAGGATGGGCATTCAGCTACTTGAGGAGGCGACGGAGCAGCTTGCCTCCTTACAGATATCCTTCGTGGATAGAGACGGAACAACCTTTCTTCAGTCTCTCACAGTCTCTCCTCCACTTCTACAGCGGGTCAGAGAGGCTCAGCGTGGGGACGCTGACTGTGAGACCCGGCGTGCACTGATATCCTCAGGTCAGGCGCCTGATGGTTTCTCCCTTGGAGCAGAGCCCGACATCCTTTTCAGAGGACGTACCTTCGTACCAGTCGCTTTACGAGAGGAGGTGCTGAGAGAGTTTCACACTTCTCCATTGGCGGTGCATCCCGGAGTGGCGAAGATGTACCAGGATCTCAGACGACAGCACTGGTGGCCGGGCATGAAGAAAGTTGTGGCTGAGTTCGTTTCACGATGCCTCACCTGCCAGCAGGTGAAGGCAGAGCATCAGGTACCAACAGGCTTGGTACAGCCCTTGGAGGTCCCGGAGTGGAAGTGGGACGGCATATCTATGGACTTCGTGACTGGACTTCCACGCACTTCCAGAGGTCACGACTCCATTTGGGTGATTGTCGACCGACTCACCAAGTCGGCACACTTCTTACCCATCAGAGTGCAGGGCTCAGTGGAGAGCTTGGGACGTCTTTACGTCCAGGAGATCGTACGGCTTCACGGTGTTCCATCGTCTATCGTCTCCGATCGAGATGCTCGTTTCACTTCCCGGCTTTGGAAGGGGTTGCAGGAGGCGTTCGGGACGCGGCTCCATCTGAGCACAGCCTTCCACCCTCAGACGGATGGTCAGACGGAGAGGACCATACAGACACTCGAGGACATGCTCCGTGCATGTGTTCTCGACATTGGTCGCAGCTGGGAGGACCACCTACCCTTGGTGGAGTTCGCGTACAACAACAGCTACCACTCCACCATCGGGATGGAACCATACGAGGCGTTGTACGGTAGACCCTACAGATCACCGTTGTGCTGGACAGACCCTGGGGAGTCAGCACTCGTGGGACCAGAGATGGTCCGAGCCACGACAGAGAAGGTCCAGATCATCCAGGAGAGGATGAGGACAGCTCAGAGCCGGCAGAAGTCATATGCTGACAGGAGGCGGAGGCCACTAGAGTTCGAGGATGGCGACCACGTCTTTTTGCTTGTCTCACCTCGACGTGGTTTACGGAGATTTGGCCGAGGCGGCAAGTTGTCTCCACGCTTCATCGGGCCTTTCCAGGTCCTCAGCAGGATAAAAGAGGTGGCTTATCGCCTGGCTCTACCACCTCAGTTGCACCGGGTGCACGACGTCTTCCACGTGTCTCAGCTGAGGAGATACGTGCACGACCCGACGCACATCATCGACTTCGGGGAGCTGGACGTGGACGATGGGGAGACTTTTGCGGAGGTCCCAGTGGAGATCGGGGATCGACAGGAGAGGGCCCTACGTGGGCGGTCGATTCCTCTTGTGCGCATCAGATGGCAGCACGGGAACCTCCAGGAGAGCACTTGGGAGCGGGAGGCTCAGATGCGTGCTCAATACCCCCATTTGTTCCCCTAGTTTTTGATGTATCTTTACGGGGGCGTAAAGCCCTGAGGTGGGAGTAATGTAAAGACCCGCAAATTTCAAGGAAATTTTTTTCTTAATTTTCTTTGGAATTTTACAAGAGCGCAGCTTCAGACGGCATCTGATTCCGAGGCCCGGTGTGCCCGGAATCAATTTCTGAAGTTTGGCTCGGGTACGTTCAGTGAACGGACGAGCGGGTTTTTCTATCTTTTGAACCGGTGCCCGGAATCAAATTATGAGGGCACCGATGAAATCGCAGCGCCGGTATTTTCTTAGAAACGCCTCTTCCGGAGTTGCGTTTGCTCAGACGTGGTTTTTAAATTTTGCGGCTTTAAGTCAGAAATAAAATAAAGTTTGTGCGACAACTTTATTTTATTTCACTTAAGCTGCTTGGAAATCACTTGGAAGCCACTTGAACTGAGTTAAAGCGGATAGGGTGCTATCCGGAAATATCCTACCCCTTGTTAGGATATTTGTGCGGTGGGGCCCGCACGAGCCCCGCCGTTTCTTTCGCTAAGTAACGCACCCGCGAAAACCCGTCAAAGTAACTGAAAAGTCAACCGACGCATTTTCTTTAATTCTTAACAGACCATTTAATTGGGCGGTTTATTTCGTGAATTAAATGGGCTGTTTCATTCGTTGAATTAATTCAACGAATTTAATGGGTCGTTACTTACGCGTTTTGCGTTTGTTGGCAAAATAATAAAATAGACAAACTTGTCTATTTTGGAGGATTGCTATCGTTGTGCGAATCCTCTGAGCCTCCACCCTCCCCGCGAAGAACGCGAAGAACGCGAAGAACGCGAAGAACGCGAAGAACGCGAAGAACGCAGGAACCGGAATTCGACGATGCACACCGTCATCTGCGACGTCGACGAGCTCTACCCGCGACGTTCTTCGGCGACGCCTCTTCTTCCGCGGCCGATCCTCGTTCGGCAACTAAGGTGAGAATCGGATCGTTAATTCTCCCTTTCTAATTTCAATAACAACGGATTTAATTAATTAAATCCGTTTGATCTTGATCCGGAGATTGGCGACGCGACGCCGGATACCGCGACGACGCGACGATCTCCTTCTTCCGCGACGAGCGATTCCGCGACGACCTCTCGTCCGACGACGACGACAAGGTAGGGGTTTATTTTTCTTGATGATTCTTTCCCGTGTTTTTATTTCTTTTGAAAAAAGAACCGGCACGAATATTTTCAATTAATTTTGAATTGCCGTTTAAAGGAAAAAGAAGCGAACAATTTTTATCATGATAAAAATTGTTGTAGCCCCTTTCTCCCGATGTTTATGACTAACGCGGAGGGTGCGGGCCTAACAAACAAGGCCCGGCAACCCTCCGCTGATCTTCCCTTTTTTGCGGATTTGGCGGACGACGACGAACCGCACGGCAAGGGCGATCCGTTGATCCCGCAGTGAAGATCGGCCCCCGGGAGGAGCAACGGCACACACGGGAGGCAAAACGGGCCACCGGAGCAACTCCGGCGGCCCGCGGAAGGCGGCGGCGCCGGCGACCGGATGCGGCGGCGCCCTGCGCGCCGCTGGGAATTCCGCCGCGGTCGAGCCGCGGCGGCGGCGGACCGCCGGTCCGCGTCCGCGGTCCGGCCGCCCAGCACGCGGCCCGCGCGGGCCGCGTTTCTCCAAAGCCGCGGGTCAAACCCGCGACGGCTCATTCGGCCGCTCGACCGAAGCCGAGCCGGCCGGTCCGGTCGGCCGGGCCGCGCCCAGGCCGGACCGGACCCGGCCTAGCCGGGTCGGGCCGGGCTGGGCCGACCCGGGTCGGCCGACCCAGGGGGGGTTCGGGCCGGGTCGCCCCGAGCCCAGAACCCCCGTTTCGGGCCCTCTTCGGTCTTTTGCCCATATCATGGGACTGGGACCTCCGATTGACGAACCGTCAGCGGCTACGCGATCCTTGGATCGATACGGTCGTTTCGGTATATTACACTCAAGTTTTCAGAAGACTTTGTGTTCGGCCGGGTTGGTTCGTACACGAAACCAACCGGGCCCTCGGAGCGGAAACGCTCATAACTTGAGCTACGGACGTCCGATCGACGTACCGTCAGCTGTGGTAGTTTCCTCTAAGTGAGACGGAACTTTTGGCATACTCCGCCCGAGGATCGGATACAGGCGGAGTACGGTCAGGTTGGTTTTGCCCTAAAAACTAACCGGGCCCCTGGGACGAAAATGCCAATAACTCTCAGACCGGGCGTCCGATTGACGCGCCGTCTGTTGCGTTGAGATCCTGTTGTCGATACGGAACTTTTGGATACATCAACTTCGGACTACGTGTCAGTTGATGTATCAGCCTCTCGGCTCATGGAGCGGACCCTCCTAAACGAGCTCGCTATGTGCGGGAACCCTAGCGCTGGCTGCGATGACGACAGAGCAGAGATCCTCCGTGGACTGCGACGACGGCAGAGCAGAGATCCTTCGTGGACTACGGCGACGACTGTGCAGAGATCCTCAGTGGACGGCGTCGACTACTGCACTCAGCGATCCTACGTGGATCAGTGCTACAGGTTCTGTGTGAGCCCGATCCTACGTGGGTCCTTACTACCGGTTCTGTGTGAGCCACTGCCTACAGGTTCTGTGTGAGCCCGATCCTGAGTGGGTCTTTTGCGGGGGTTAGTACCTATCGATCCTTCGTGGGTCCGACGACTTAGATGGATCAGTGATCATCTTTGACGTCATCCGAAAAAGTATACCTGGTTGAGCTGAATCTTATGTTACTCTCCTTTGTGGATTGTGTTGAACTATCCTATGTGGATTTACTGTTTACTCTCCTTTGTGGATTTGAGTCTGGTTTCCTATGTGGATTGAGTTGTTCTTGAGCTCGTGAGCAGAGCTAGAAGTGGGGACTTAGGTATATGTAGGGGCATATACCTAAGTCGAGTCAGATGTTACTTCGTGATTGCATCTTTCTTTTGTGCTATATCCTTTGTGGATTTCGGGAGACCTTCGGGGGTCTCGGGGTCCTTACTGAGTAGCTTATACTCACCCCTGCACGGGCTATGCCCGCACCTTGTTGTGTTGGATGCAGACGACGGACAACGCTGATCTCGGTTGGGGCGTGAAGCAGGACGGTACCTGGAGGTGGACCACTGGGCGGGACGTGCTCGGAGCGGACGTGGGACCCGAGGAGCCTGGAGGCTATCTGTACCCACCCTTCAGGTGGGATTGCCAGTGGACGACACGAGGCCGCCGTCTTTTCTTCAGTTGCTGTACTTTACTTTTCAGTTGTACTTTCAGTTGGGATTGTATTCCGGCCCCCTTTACTTTTCTGCACTTTGTAGTTATTTTCCGCTTGCTGACTCTGTGGTGGTTGTTACTTATAAAGGCAATGCCTTCCCTGTTTAACGGGAATTTACGCCTTGGTGCTAGTCGCCAGCCCCTGGCCTATGGAAGGAGGGCTTGGGGTAGTCACGGCACGGGCCCTGAGAACGGGTCATGACAAATTGGTATCAGAGGTGGTCGGTTCTACCGCAGACTCTGATCGTCTTTTCTTTCTATATGAAGCAATAGTGTTTAGTGTATTGAGTGTGGTTATCAGTTCAGGGAGCCCAGTGTTGGTGCGGCAGCCGACGTATCCGTACACCAGGACCCTGACTCGTGATTTCCGACTTAATGCATGAAAACATTGATTGCGTGTGTGTTTCAAGTTTTCTTCATGATTACTTGTGTCAGCTCACCGGGTATACTGATCTGCTTCATGAAAGTCTCAAGTTTTCCTTGTGATTACTTGTGCCAGCTCACCAGGTATACTGTTCTGACTGTGGTGCTCTTGTTCTCCTTTTCAGGATGGCCCCGCGACGACAGCCAGCTAGGGTTCCGAGTGTAGGGCGCGACGACAGCCCACCGAGCGACGAGGCCTCGGTGCAGGGCCCTTTTCCAGCAGTGGCACCGGTGGTAGCTTTACCCGCCGAGCCACCGATGCTACCAGTACCAGACGCTGACGATGCACGTCGCCTCAGGGCACTGCATGAGTTTCAGAGCCAGCGACCGCCAAGGTTTCGCGGTGAGGCAGACCCCCAGGCCGCCGAGGACTGGCTAGAGGCGTTGGTACGAATCTTTAGGCTAGTGAGGACACCAGCGGATCTCATGGTGATCCTCGCGGCGAGCCTCCTGCAGGCGGCGGCAGGACGATGGTGGAGCTTGATGCTCCAGGTTCACGATGAGGCATCCTTGCTCTGGACGGACTTCGAGAGCCTCTTCCGCTCTGAGTTCGTCCCGGCCACCCTCCGAGCGGTGCGCATCCAGGAGCTTCTCCAACTGC
This sequence comes from Viscum album, assembly GCA_963277665.1. Taxonomy (NCBI): domain Eukaryota; kingdom Viridiplantae; phylum Streptophyta; class Magnoliopsida; order Santalales; family Viscaceae; genus Viscum; species Viscum album. The sequence continues at coordinate 1,974,486,941 of OY728151.1, forward strand.
GCCAGGGCAGCATGACGGTCGCTCAGTACGCGGCGAGGTTCACTGACCTATCTCGCTACTCGACTGACATGGTACGAGACCCCTTCTTCTGGGCCCGGACCTTCGAGCAGGGCTTGCGACAGGAGATTCGGGCGTCGCTGGTCTCCCTCAGTATTCCGACCCAGGCGGGAGTGCTCGAGCGAGCCCTCCTGATCGAGAGCTTCCTGGCAGAGCCTTCTTCAGCGGCGAGACCTAGCGCAGGGCGGCAGGTAGCTGAGTCTTCGGCAGCATGTAGCCGACGGATGACTCTCGGGTCCAGGCAGACCAGACCCCCACGCAGACGGCCTCAGGACACCGGCTCAGCGGTGCGGGGCACACAGCGGAGTGCCAGCCTTCCGAGAGGCAGGCTGTGCTACTCCTGCGGCGGGCAGGGTCACATGGCTCGTGACTGCCCGACTCACCGACCAGAGGAGCAGCAGACGGTGGAGGGGCCACCCAGGCAGAGGCAGAGGGTCGACCGTGGCGGTCCGCAGGGAGGAGGCGGACGAGGCAGAGGAGCTGGCCGAGCAGCGGGTGGTGGGCGACGCTTCCAGGCTCTACCCCCACCACCACCAGGAGGGCCACCTCGACCACAGGGAGCTGGCGGGCAGGGACAGGCCCAGCTCCAGGCAGTGGAGGCCTACGACCCCGACGTGCCAGAGATGATTCGAGGTACGATCTGTGTCTATTCCACCCTTGCTGCAGTACTTATAGACACAGGAGCGAGTCACTCATTCATAGCCTCTGCCCTTGTTCGGAGCTCGGAGATTCCGACTGAGCTGTTGGCTCGATCCTTACGGCTAGAGACTCCTACGGGAGCAGACTCGACGATTACGCACTGGTGCCGGCAGTGTGACCTTACTCTAGGAGGCGAGAGCTTCGGCTGGGATCTCCTTGTAGCGGCGTCGAGGCCTTACGACGTCATCTTGGGCATGGATTGTCTATCCACGATTCATGACCAGATCGACTGTTTTAGGCGCAAGGTGCGATGTGTTCGCACCGACGGGAGCAGGTTTACCTTCACCGGCGAGAAGGGAACCTTTGCAGCACAGGATGGACTTCCGCGGAGGAGAGTGCAGCCCATCTCTCATCAGTTGGCTAGCCTCATCCTAGGAGCAGTGGATGTGCGGAGTCCAGCTTTTCCTGCAGTGGTGGACCAGTACGTGGACGTCTTTCCCGACGACGTTCCAGGGCTACCTCCTCGTAGAGGGGTAGACTTTTACATCGACTTGTACCCCGGGACAGCCCCGATATCTACTCCAGCATATCGGATGGCCCCCGCCGAGCTTCGGGAGCTGCGGGTACAGTTGGGGGACTTGCAGAGCAAGGGGTTTATCCGACCCAGTGTTTCACCCTGGGCTTCCCCGATTTTGTTCGCCAAGAAGGCGGACGGGAGCTTGTGACTGTGTGTCGACTATCGTCTCCTGAACCAGGTGACAGTGAGGAACAAGTATCCGCTGCCACGGATTGATGACCTCTTCGATCAGCTCAAGGGAGCGCGGTGGTTCTCGAAGATAGACCTCCGGTCAGGCTATCATCAGCTCAGAGTTCGAGACGAGGACGTGCAGAAGACGGCCTTCAGGTGTCGGTATGGCCATTATGAGTTCTTCGTTATGCCGTTTGGCGTAACCAATGCTCCAGCAGTGTTCATGAGCCTCATGAACAGGATCTTCCAGCCATACCTCGACCGATTTGTCGTGATCTTCATTGACGACATTTTGGTATACTCGACGACTGAGGAGGAGCATGCCTACCACCTGCGAGTTGTGCTAGACACGCTCCGAGAGCACCAGCTTTATGGAAAGCTCTCTAAGTGCCAGTTCTGGTTACGTGAGGTCCACTTCTTGGGGCACGTCATCTCTGAGACGGGAGTTGCAGTGGATCCCGCGAAGATCGAGGCAGTGCTAGCTTGGGAGCCACCCAAGAGCATGACGGAGGTGCGGAGCTTCTTGGGCCTAGCCGGATACTATCGGAGATTCGTGCTAGACTTCTCCAGAGTTGCGGCACCACTCTCAGCTTTGACGAAGAAGGGGAAACCCTTCGTGTGGTCAGACAGATGTCAGCAGAGCTTCCAGGAGCTGAGACAGAGATTGACCAGCGCACCTATCTTGAGGTTGCCTGAGGAGGGAGTTGGATAGGTAGTTTACTGTGATGCATCAGGGACTGGACTCGGATGCGTCCTGATGCAGGAGCGGGCTGTGATCGCCTACGGATCACGTTAGTTGAGGCCGCATGAGCAGAACTACGCCACTCATGACCTGGAGTTAGCAGCAGTGGTCTTCGCTCTGAAGACTTGGCGGCACTATCTGATGGGCGAGCGCTTCACAATCTTTTCTGACCACCAGAGTCTCAGGTATATCTTCTCTCAGAAGGACCTGAACCTGAGACAGCGGAGATGGCTTGAGTTCCTCCAGGACTATGACTTTGAGATAGTCTATACTCCTGGGAAGGGGAACGTGGTAGCCGATGCCCTCAGCAGGAGGACGGGAATTCAGCTACTTGAGGAGGCGACAGAGCAGCTAGCCTCCTTACAGATATCCTTCGTGGATAGAGACGGAGCAGCCTTTCTTCAGTCTCTCACAGTCTCTCCTCCAATTCTACAGCGGGTCAGAGAGGCTCAGCGTGGGGACGCTGACTGTGAGACCCGGCGTGCACTGATATCCTCAGGTCAGGCGCCTGATGGTTTCTCCCTTGGAGCAGAGCACGAAATCCTTTTCAGAGGACGTACCTTCGTACCAGTCGCTTTACGAGAGGAGGTGCTGAGAGAGTTTCACACTTCTCCCATTGGCGGTGCATCCCGGAGTGGCGAAGATGTACCAGGATCTCAGACGACAGCACTGGTGGCCGGGCATGAAGAAAGCTGTGGCTGAGTTCGTTTCACGATGCCTCACCTGCCAGCAGGTGAAGGCAGAGCATCAGGTACCAGCAGGCTTGGTACAGCCCTTGGAGGTCCCGGAGTGGAAGTGGGACGACATATCTATGGACTTCGTGACTGGACTTCCACGCACTTCCAGAGGTCACGACTCCATTTGGGTGATTGTCGACCGACTCACCAAGTCGGCACACTTCTTACCAATCAGAGAGCAGGGCTCAGTGGAGAGCTTGGGACGTCTTTACGTCCAGGAGATCGTACGGCTTCATGGTGTGCCATCGTCTATCGTCTCCGATCGAGATGCTCGTTTCACTTCCCGGCTTTGGAAGGGGTTGCAGGAGGCGTTCGGGACGCGGCTCCATCTGAGCACAGCCTTCCACCCTCAGACGGATGGTCAGACGGAGAGGACCATACAGACACTCGAGGACATGCTCCGTGCATGTGTTCTCGACTTTGGTCGCATCTGGGAGGACCACCTACCCTTGGTGGAGTTCGCGTACAACAACAGCTACCACTCCACCATCGGGATGGAACCATACGAGGCGTTGTACGACAAACCCTGCAGATCACCGTTGTGCTGGACAGACCCTGGGGAGTCAGCACTCGTGGGACCAGAGATGGTCCGAGCCACGACAGAGAAGGTCCAGATCATCCAGGAGAGGATGAGGACAGCTCAGAGCCGGCAGAAGTCATATTCTGACAGGAGGCGGAGGCCACTAGAGTTCGAGGATGGCGACCACGTCTTTTTGCGTGTCTCACCTCGACGTGGTTTACGGAGATTTGGCCGAGGCGGCAAGTTGTCTCCATGCTTCATCGGGCCTTTCCAGGTCCTCAGCAGGATAGGAGAGGTGGCTTATCGGCTGGCTCTACCACCTCAGTAGCACCGGGTGCACGACGTCTTCCACGTGTCTCAGCTGAGGAGATACGTGCACGACCCGACGCACATCATCGGCTTTGGGGAGCTGGACATGGACGATGGGGAGACTTTTGCGGAGGTCCCAGTGGAGATCGAGGATCGACAGGAGCGGGCCCTACGTGGGCGGTCGATTCCTCTTGTGCGCGTCAGATGGCAGCACGGGAACCTCCAGGAGAGCACTTGGGAGCGGGAGGCTCAGACGCGTGCTCAGTACCCCCATTTGTTCCCCTAGTTTTTGATGTATCTTTACGGGGGCGTAAAGCCCTGAGGTGGGAGTAATGTAAAGACCCGCAAATTTCAAGGAATTTTTTTTCTTAATTTTCTTTGGAATTTTACAAGAGCGTAGCATCAGACGGCACCTGATTCCGAGGCCCGGTGTGCCCGGAATCAATTTCTGAAGTTTGGCTCGGGTACGTTCAGTGAACGGACGAGCGGGTTTTTCTATCTTTTGAACCGGGGCCCGGAATCAAATTCTGAGGGCATCGATGAAATCGCAGCGCCGGTATTTTCTTAGAAACGCCTCTTCCGGAGTTGCGTTTGCTCAGACGTGGTTTTTAAATTTTGCGGCTTTAAGTCAGAAATAAAATAAAGTTTGTGCGACAACTTTATTTTATTTCACTTAAGCTGTTTGGAAGTCACTTGGAAGCCACTTGAACTAAGTTAAAGCGGATAGGGTGCTATCCGGAAATATCCTACCCCTTGTTAGGATATTTGTGCGGTGGGGCCCGCACGAGCCCCGCCGTTTCTTTCGCTAAGTAACGCACCCGCGAAAACCCGTCAAAGTAACTGAAAAGTCAACCGACGCATTTTCTTTAATTCTTAACAGACCATTTAATTGGGCGGTTTATTTCGTGAATTAAATGGGCTGTTTCATTCGTTGAATTAATTCAACGAATTTAATGGGTCGTTACTTACGCGTTTTGCGTTTGTTGGCAAAATAATAAAATAGACAAACTTGTCTATTTTGGAGGATTGCTATCGTTGTGCGAATCCTCTGAGCCTCCACCCTCCCCGCGAAGAACGCGAAGAACGCGAAGAATGCGAAGAATGCGAAGAACGCCGGAACCGGAATTCGACGACGCACACCGTCATCTGCGACGTCGACGAGCTCTACCCGCGACGTTCTTCGGCGACGCCTCTTCTTCCGCGGCCGATCCTCGTTTGGCAACTAAGGTGAGAATCGGATCGTTAATTCTCCCTTTCTAATTTCAATAACAACGGATTTAATTAATTAAATCCGTTTGATCTTGATCCGGAGATTGGCGACGCGACGCCGAATACCGCGACGACGCGACGATCTCCTTCTTCCGCGACGAGCGATTCCGCGACGACCTCTCGTCCGACGACGACGACAAGGTAGGGGTTTATTTTTCTTGATGATTCTTTCCCGTGTTTTTATTTCTTTTGAAAAAAGAACCGGCACGAATATTTTCAATTAATTTTGAATTGCCGTTTAAAGGAAAAAGAAGCGAACAATTTTTATCATGATAAAAATTGTCGTAGCCCCTTTCTCCCGATGTTTATGACTAACGCGGAGGGTGCGGGCCTAACAAACAAGGCCCGACAACCCTCTGCTGATCTTCCCTTTTTTGAGGATTTTGCGGACGACGACGAACCTCGCGGCAAGGGCGATCCGTTGATCCCGCAGTGAAGATCGGCCCCCCGGGAGGAGCAACGGCACAGACGGGAGGCAAAACGGGCCACCGGAGCAACTCCGGCGGCCCGCCGGGAATTCCGCCGCGGCCGAGCCGCGGCGGCGGCGGACCGCGTCCGCGGTCCGGCCACCCAGCACACGGCCCGCACGGGCCGCGTTTCTCCAAAGCCGCGGGTCAAACCCGCGGCGGCTCGTTCGGCCGCTCGGCCGAAGCCGAGCCGCGCCCAGGCCGGACCGGACCCGGCCGAGCCGGGTCGGGCCGGGTTGGGCCGACCCGGGTCGGGCCGACCCGGTGCGGCCGACCCAGGGGGGGTTCGGGCCGGGTCGCCCCGGGCCCAAAACCCCCGTTTCGGGCCCTCTTCGGTCTTTCGCCCATATCTTGGGCCTGGGACCTCCGATTGACGAACCGTCAGCGGCTACGCGATCCTTGGATCGATACGGTCGTTTTGGTATATTACACTTAAGGTTTCGGAAGACTTTGGGTTCGGCCGGGTTGGTTCGTACACGAAACCAACCGGGCCCTCGGAGCGGAAACGCTCATAACATGAGCTACGGACGTCCGATCGATGTACCGTCAGCTGTGGTAGTTTCCTCTAAGTGAGACGGAACTTTTGGCATACTCCGCCCGAGGATCGGATATAAGCGGAGTACGGTCGGGTTGGTTTTGCCCTAAAAACCAACCGGGCCCCTGGGACGAAAATGCCAATAACTCTCAGACCGGGCGTCCGATTGACGCGCCGTCTGTTGCGTTGAGATCCTGTTGTCGATACGGAACTTTTGGATACATCAACTTCGGACTACGTGTCAATTGATGTATCAGCCTCTCGGCTCGTGGAGCGGACCCTCTTAAACGAGCTCGCTATGTGCGGGAACCCTAGCGCTGGCTGCGACGACGACAGAGCAGAGATCCTCCGTGGACTGCGACGACGGCAGAGCAGAGATCCTTCGTGGACTGCGGCGACGACTGTGCAGAGATCCTCAGTGGACTGCGTCGACTACTGCACTCAGCGATCCTACGTGGATCAGTGCTACAGGTTCTGTGTGAGCCCGATCCTACGTGGGTCCTTACTACCGGTTCTGTGTGAGCCACTGCCTACAGGTTCTGTGTGAGCCCGATCCTGAGTAGGTCTTTTGCGGGGGTTAGTACCTATCGATCCTTCGTGGGTCCGACGACTTAGATGGATCAGTGATCATCTTTGACGTCATCTGAAAAAGTATACCTGGTTGAGCTGAATCTTATGTTACTCTCCTTTGTGGATTGTGTTGAACTATCCTATGTGGATTTACTGTTTACTCTCCTTTGTGGATTTGAGTCTGGTTTCCTATGTGGATTGAGTTGTTCTTGAGCTCGTGAGCAGAGCTAGAAGTGGGGACTTAGGTATATGTAGGGGTATATACCTAAGTCGAGTCAGATGTTACTTCGTGATTGCATCTTTCTTTTGTGCTATATCCTTTGTGGATTTCGGGAGACCTTTGGGGGTCTCAGGGTCCTTACTGAGTAGCTTATACTCACCCCTGCACGGGCTATGCCCGCACCTTGTTGTGTTGGATGCAGACGACGGACAGCGCTGATCTCGGTTGGGGCGTGGAGCAGGACGGTACCTGGAGGTGGACCACTGGGCGGGACGTGCTCGGAGCGGACGTGGGACCCGAGGAGCCTGGAGGCTATCTGTACCCACCATTCAGGTGGGATTACCAGTGGACGACATGAGGCCGCCGTCTTTTCTTCAGTTGCTGTACTTTACTTTTCAGTTGTACTTTCAGTTGGGCTTGTATTCCGACCCCCTTTACTTTTCTGCACTTTGTAGTTATTTTCTGCTTGCTGACTCTGTGGTGGTTGTTACTTATAAAGGCAATGCCTTCCCTGTTTACTGGGAATTTATGCCTTGGTGCTAGTCGCCAGCCCCTGGCCTATGGAAGGCGGGCTTGGGGTAGTCATGGCACGGGCCCCGAGGACGGGTCGTGACAAAAAGAGACACCTAAGGTCTTATAATGCATCCACAATGGTGTTTTTCAGGAAATCTGGGCTAGGGAATGATAATATTTCCTAATGCGTTGAGGATTTTTGTCACTCATCTGTCTTGTATGTGTATCATAGGGTTTGAGTCTAATAGTTTGGGGTTATCATAATTGGTTTGGACCAATCACTTAATATTTTTTTATAATGGGTAGTTGATGAGATTAAGGTTGATTATATGATAGTTTCAGGTTATTGGTGTTGTATCTTATTATTTTCATCAATCAATTTTTGAAATAGAAACTACATCCCAAATAGTTATTCTTTAGTAGAATATGTGATCTTCTTTAGAGTCTATGGTGCAGTTTTGTATTTTCTATGACTTTAAAAAAGATGATTAATGTATAAATCTCGTGATGTAGTTTTTATTGTTTTAATAATATTTCCATATGTTCCTTGTGATGTGATAGTATAATGTGAAATAATATTTCTAGAAGATTCACTCTATGGTCTCTAGTAGAGTATGTATAGAGTTTACAATGATTTGACAAGGGTTAGAGGATAATGTGGAATTATAGTTAATATGTGGTATCTATTTGGTTAAACTTTATAATTATGAGGAGAAGAATATTATCAGTTTTGGTTAAATTTTAGCAGACCATTATATGGATTATGTAAATGGTTTTTTTGTTTCCACATTATTCTACATGGATGTGTGACCTATGAAGAAATAGTATTTAGCATTGAATCTTACACGTATTCATGTAATGAAATATGATTCATTTATAAAGGGGTTTTTTAAAATGGTATTGAATAGACAAAACAACATGGGGGAGTAGGTGTCAAGGAATTATAATTAGGTTGGAAGATGAAGAAAACAAAATGTATTCCCTTGGGAGATTGTATCATGGGTTTGTTTTGAGATTGGACATCCTGTGGGAAACAAAATGCATAAATTGATAGGTTTTTTTCTATTAAAGGTGGCTTTATGAGTTTATCAAATTAGTATCTCATGTTACTTACTTTTCGAGGAAGTAAAGGTTAAATGATGTTTTGGATATTGTGACCTATATTTTTTGTCAACACAAACATAATTCATTTGCGAGTCTAAGTGTCATGGGTCTCCTAAATGTTATATATATTATATTTACACTCTCTATCTCCTCATAATATTTTATAATGGTTTTTTTAGTTCAAAATATTTTGTTTACCCTTGAAATAAATTTTGGGGGCGTTTTGCGCTGGTTTGTTTTTTAGTGATATTAAATATTTATTAAATAAGTAATCATTTATCTGATGAGAATGAATGTTTATGTCTTCATAAAGGAATTTCATATGGAAATTTTAACATAGTGATTGTTTTCAAAATGGTATTATTCTCTTAAGATAGTTATATGTTATATTCTTGATAGATAGGTCTTAGGATGATGATTTTTCAATTTTTATTTATTTTTACCTCTTAACATATTATTATTTTATAAATATCCTCATTATATATTTACTCTTGTGTTTTCATCATATTGCTCCATAAAACCAATGTGTAATTTGAGTGGAAGATAGAGGATATTGTTCATTGAGGAGGAGTTGACACCGAACTGTTGAAAATAATTTAGAATCCCAAGGATTTGTTGGTCAAGAAGGAATCAATGTGTGAAATAAAGAGAAAAAACATTCACCATTAGGATAGTAAATTTTGTTATTTATTATCATCACCTAATTCAATATAAATCTGATCTATATCTCAAATTTTTAATTTATTCTATTGTTTTATAAATATTAATGATTATAATTTCTAAACAAACAAACACTAAATTCATTACCAAGTTAAATTAGATAAAATCACTTCATTGATGTCATTGAGATTCTCTACATAAGAAAATTAATTGGTTATCCCTTGAATTAATTTCAAGCGCCCATGATTTCATCGACTACTGATTTCGTTTATCTTTTAGATTCATCTTACTCCTTATGTAAAGAAAAAATTTGGTTTTCCATTATTTGAGATAGTGTTTCGATGGTGGATAATTGAGTTATGGGATTATAAATGATAATGGGGTTGCAATATAATCGAGCATAGAAATAAAAATTAGTTGTTATTGACTGGAAAGGATGTGATCAAAACAAAATGGACGACTCATGATAACACCCCAAGCATAGAATTATGAAAAATAAATGTATGGGATTAGAAAATCAGGTTTATGTAAATGGAGGTGGTGACAACTGAAGGGGTGGTCAGAAGTACTGAAGGAGAGACCGTGACATCCATGAGTGGTAGACACATCAGTTGATTCATCGTGCATACTTAAGGGATAAAATGGCAGTGATAGTGTTGATTTTTGTGGAAATATTTAATTTTATACATTTTTCAACTACATGACATGTATTTCTTAAATACATAACAAGTAATTTTCCCATTATAGTGACTATGGTTTATAAGAATGATAAATCACATAGAATGTGAATATAAAGTATGTATCGATGTATCATCACCATTTGAAACTTAAATATCACATGATTCATAGTATATAAGTGCATTTCATATAGAGAAGGGTCACATAATAGAGTGTGTGTTTCATTATAACTCTATATGTACTAAACTTTTCATGTCAGATACTTTGACACCACATGTCATGATGGTAGAAATAATTCATAGAGATCCTATATATAATGTACGTATAAGTACAAGTCATGTATTATGAATCCTTCTAAGTTATTAATACCATTATACCGAGGGATATGATTTATAAAAATAAATATCCCATTATGGGTGTCTTTTTTTATATAAAATTATGGTAAGATATTCTTATTAATTGGAGGACATTTATAAGATTTTTTTTAGTTTTTGTTATTTATATTTGTTGACATGGTGATTAGATGTGGGATATTTACATAGAGGAGGAATAAAGTTGGTAACCCCCTTGGAGAAACATTAGTACCAGGACATGATCCCCGCATACATTTAATGGATTATGAAACCCCCATTGTTGAAATATGTGGGTCCTATACTTATGGATTTGGTAAAACCCTCAACTGATGCACATTATACATGATAAGATTTGGGTCCCCCATAAGGGTTGGTACCCCATAAATTGGCATTCCATCCTTAACGATGGAATAGTTCCCCACATCAATTAGAGAGATAATGATAGTGTGTATGGATAAATTTTATCAAATAGATTTCAAGTATTCATTTGGGTATTTGATGAAAATCCTACATTTAGGTATTTGGTTCTATTATGCATCTGTGCAGGGTTCCCCATAATAAATGGAATTTTCTAAGTTGATGTGAATTTATTTAACATGGTAAAATTCATCTCTTAAGGTTTCATGCTAGTGATTTTTGGAATTATGAGATGCTGAGCTATTTAGTAATTTTAGTTTCTAAATTATTCTCATGATCCTTTTATCATTTGAAATTTTTAGAGTTTTGAATCAAACATTTATGATCTGATCCTTTAAAATAATTACAATAATATTTTTGAATATGTTTGTTGATCCATTTATTTAATTTTGGGGCTTCAAGTATTTAGAAATAACATATAAAAAATAATATATTTTTTGGTTCATGTATTTGCGAATAATAAATTTCCTTCAAATTAAATCAATGGGTGTGGATTCTGTTACCATAGTCACATCCAAAATTGATGTTTTACCCAAGGGGGATTATAAATTTAGTTCCCTTCCATAGATCCTGAGACTATCCCTTGTACTGGGTGGTTTAATTAAACACTAAAAAACCTATTTTATACAATATTTAATCCTATTTTTCTCTAACTACATGGTTATCAACAATAAATCCATGAATTGTGGTGCAGATCAAGATAGAACATTGGAGATGTTTGTGCTATAGAAAATTATCATAATGAAGGAATCAACACTGACATTTTATGAAGACATTATATTCACTAATAAATAATCCAAACATGAGTAAAGGATCATCATTTTGAATTAATTCAATGTTTCCCATGATTCATGATATATTTATTATGTTAAGATTAATTTTTAATTTTTGGAACTAAAATTTTGGAATATCATTACAATTTCCTGATTTCTTGACCTATGTATTGAGAAATAATTAAGTAATATTTTTTTTATTGATTATATTCCATATGATTTTAAATTATTTGTGTGTATATGAATATTAAATCCCTATATCTAGATTAAAATAGCCGCTTTATGGAATCTAGTGTATTTAATTTTATTTTAATCCTTTCATTGGTAGTTTGGGAAATGGTGTCAGACTAAGGTGGGGGAGAGGTAAAGTGGAGACGACCGACTGTGATGGTGTCCTATGGTGGTACATGGAAGTCTATGTTGGTAGTAATATAAATAAATATTATTGTCATCAGGAACTATTTAAAAGGTGGTCAGTGGGTTGTATATCATTTTGTTGTGAGGAATAGTTATTCTGTGGTAGAGTAGGTTGGGCTATGGTGGGAGGCAGTTAATCTACACTGCAGATGAAAGAATCCACCTAGGTAAAAATACTATCATGGACTAGTGGTTATAACTCCTTATTCTTGGATAAATTTTAATAATATCTTAGGACAAGAAGAATATAATCATCAACTTCTTGGCTCGACCTTATAAGTGAGGGGCCTTTAAGGGCTAGCCCTGTGGGCCCATATGGACATACTTGGTCGAGTGCACCTAACTCAACTTATGTAGTGTATCGCAGAGTGTATGGAAACGGTTCACCAACATTATCGTGTTCTCCCTTTCATATGAAGGTTTGTGAATCCTTCCCCACTTCTAACATGGTCTCTGGTTCACTCAAATGCTACCATGTGTTCATGAATTTTTCCCATGTGACATTTTCACCGTGTGTAATTTTTGAAAATAAATGAATAGAATATAGTAATAATTTTTCTTCTAGATCACAATGGAAAGGTATATTTCATCAGTGATTCATTATTTGGAATTATAAAATTTATTATTTACTTCCTAATAAGAACATGCATTATAATGATCAGGGTCAAACTTGTAGTGAAGGTGAAGTGTGTGACGACTAAAAAACCAGAATAACTCAAAAACAATAACCCAAAAATGAAGTTAGTCTATTTATAAAATTAATTAAATTACAATTGATGAAAAAAATTTGAATTAATCATAATTTTGAGTAAATTAAAAAGATAAAATGATGAATCAAGAGCAACGTAGAAGTTGTCAATAACAGTTGATGATGGATGGGATTTATAATCATCCGATTGAAAATATTTTCCATTATTTATGAAATAAATATAGGACAGAATGTGATAAATTAGGTAAAAAACATTAATTAGGTCTACCCATGGATAAATAAACCTCCACAGTTAATTAAATATTTATTTTATTTATTCATGGGATGGAAAATTCATATGTAATCAAAATTAAATTTATATTTGTTCATGAAGTGTTACTCTTCAGATGAAAATCCCTTATCATATTTGTTAACATAAGGATTCACAGAGTTTTATAGTATAATAAAGATCAATATTCATTGATAATTTGAATTTTGGAAAATATTACTATCAATGAAAATTAAGGTGACAGTAATGACCAATAAGAATTGATAATTAATGAAGTAAAAATGTAATAATAATCACAATATTTTTCCCCAAAAATTTTTATATATGTATAATTATATAACAGATAATGTTAATGAATTCCTTAAAATATAAAAAAAATGATATGAAATGAAAAAAAACTTTTCCATTAAGGATCTTTATATATAAATTGAAAAATTTCTTTTTTCCTAGTTCTCCTCCAAAATGATCCTCAATCACTAAAATACCCCAATATAATGATATCATAGAAAATAATTTATAAACTCAAAACTTCATCATTAAAATACATTTTTTCTCCAAATTATTATCCCTTCACCTTTACATGGTATCTGGTTACTATTCATTGACTTCAACTTATGAATCGTGTAAATCTATTCTAAAATAATCTGTTTCCACCACATGGGTCTTTCTTCGTCTCTAAGTAATATTATCTTGGACTTGAATTACATATTTATGGAATCGTACCAATAATCTCCAATAGTATCCAAAATCATACCATACACTTTTATTTTCAAGCTCAAACTCTATCATTACCGTGACTTTATTTATAAATTTTAGAAATTAGGGATCTCAGACTTGAATTTGTATCTAAGGTACACTTCTATGGTGTTTAATCCTTATTAAAACATTAATATGAGTGTCTGACACAAGAGTAAACTTATATAGAATTTGAAACAATAATTTTACCTAGTTCTAGGTATGAGTCAATGAATTTAAATTTATATAGCTCCTCATCCATGGTCTACCCTTTTACGACCTATTTGGGTAACCTCTTCCTAGATCCAATCAACGTGTGTACCTTTACATAGAACATGTAGAATTTCTTTTAAATTTATACTACATTTATGTTTTAGAATTTACCTTTAGATAGATTTAAAACCCCCATGGTTACCATTTTGTGGCCTTGTTCCCACCATTACATCGAACAAAGATCATTATTTCTACAATTCCATGTGATACAAAAAACAGTTTCAATGCTTGCATCAACATAATAAGACCGTTATATAGGTCCCTAAAATTAAAATAATTCATAATAATGTTAGATAAGTAAATTCAAAATCAAAAGTTAAAAATATATTGAAATAAAATAAAAATAAATATATTCCAATAATTAATATCCACAAATAAAACAAATAATCCTAAAAAATTATCAATATTGAACACTGAATTTCATTTCAAACATCCAAAAAAATATTTTAACAATAATTTCATGAAATTGAACCAAAATTTAAGTTCATAAAAAGTATAAAAAATTTAAAGTAACTTTAAACATCTAGCACTAAAAAACTCATTTTTATTAAAATATCCAATGAATAAAAATTTCAATTTAGATTAATAAATATTAAATAATTTATAATTTTAAAAATTGTTTGAATTTAAATACTCTATTTTTAATCATAAGGGTGTGGAAAACATGTATCCAACTAAGTCAATATTAAATTACCTCACACATAAGGATTAATGTTTCCTTATGTAATCAATTATAAAATTCAGGGTAAGATAATATATTTTAAGAATTAAAAATCTAAGTGAAAATGATTAGTTGATTTTAAATTTTGTTTCCCCCACGATCTCTGTAGAGTTGTAAAGTATGAATTTTGTTCATAAAACAATTATTTATTCAAATTTTAGTTTTATTTTCAAATAAAATTTTGAGATTGAAAATTTTGAAAATTATTAATCAAATATCATATTTATTTTAATTAAACTTCCAACCATCTATTCTTCCCAAGTGGATGAACGTATATAATTAAGAACAAATTAATTGGAAGAACTGGTTGAAGAGTGAGTTTATTAAATTAAAGGATGAATTATTAACTAAGACTCATAGTTTTGTATAAGTAACATATAGTTTTACATAGATTAGGAGTTCATTTCATATCCCATTGAAATGAAAGGATTAATAGTTTTAAATCTAGTAAAAAATTAGGCTAATTTTTTTTAAATATTAATCCAAATATTTAATAGAAATATTAAATTTAGAGAAAAATATAAATGATATTATAATATTGATTCCATCGTTGAATGGAAAATATTAACCACTTAATGTGGAAAAATAATCCATAACTAGAGAAGCATTTTCAGCCACTAAAAGTGATAAATGAATTTCAAGAAAAAATAAATTATGAAAAATTTAAAGGAATTTTAATTGGTAAAAGATTGAATAATATTTTAACACATTTTAAAACCCCTCTCCATAACATAAAACGTAACATTTTCATGAATTTTGATCTTTCAAGTTTGAAGATTCATGTAAATATGTTTGGTTCTAAAATATCTGACAATTCAAATGTTAAAAATATTTTGAAAGGTGTCATATGATATTCATAGTGAATGACTGATGAAACTCCAAAAATTTACTCAAGTAGTTTTGAAAATGTACATGAATCTTATTTTTTTGGAATATAATTTTCCAGATACCTCAATAAAATATAATTTTTAAAAAATATATTGACACATATAGTATAATATACAAACATTAACAGTAATTGAAATATATACAGAAGTGTTAAGAAATTGATTCAATTTCGTTTCATTAATATTTCTAAGAATAAGAAAAAACATTCCAGACACCTAATAATATAGTACATATTCAATATTAATTTTAACAAAAACAATTGATGGAAACCACCCACACTTAATTTCAAGAAGAACGAAGCTTAAAAATGGATGAGTATAATTAAAATTATGGAATTTAAAGCAATAAATCACATTGTAATAGAATCATTAAACATTTGATTTCATCCAATACTTCCCTTCTTTTTTCTTGAAAAACGTTTTTACTACAAAATTATATCTCTTAAAAGAATTGTCAGATTAATATTATATTCCATGTATTTTATGCTCAAACATGAAATAAGGTTATAGGTTAATTTGAAAGGGACTTTATTAAATGTTTCTTTATTAATTTATCTCCATTTATCCTTTAAATCATGAAATTATATGCCAATTAAATTGAAATTATTTTATGCAGGTGCTTAGAGAGCACCCTTAATATTCTTTAATTTCTATATAGAGGTTTGTTAAAACTATATTAATAGGCATGAAAATGGATTATTATTCAAAAAAGTAAAAGAAAAAAAAGACAAATTACCATGGGTTAGACTCCCATAAATAATTCTGTTTATAGTACCTGCGTATCCTTAGTGGAAGACAAGTTTTCAAGAATATATATAATAGTAAGGTAATTTATATATACCTCAATGTATAGTTATATACTCTGACCATTATCTAGTAAAATTATATTATTCATTTAAACAAATTCCACCTCTCCATTAACTAAAAATATTGTGATAGTGAATGTTCTAAACCATTTGACCTTGAGTTTTTTGGGAAATACCTTTAGAATGAAACTGATATGTATACCCCAATGGAGAATCTTAATGTCCCTATTTAGAATGATAGAGTCAAGAAAATATTTTTATTTCATTCCTTTAATGTCCAATATTTTTCATTAGACTATCTTCTAATCACATGTAGGCCAATAAATTCCAAAAACATCTTTTTACATATAGTTTTAAAATTAATGTTTAGGATTTTCACATCCTAATACGATTTTCGTTAAAATTCAACATAAAAAAAATACATACCAAAGAGAATTCAATAACGATAAATTATTATGGGATCATTATAAGTAGGATAATAGGATAACACATCCTCATACAATTTAATATATAAACAATTCTTAGAGATAGAAATTTTTTCTTCCAAAACATTCTTAAAATCTTTATTAGAAATTTCAACTTTTCAAACAGACATTAGATTTATGTAGTTCTATATTTGTGATCAAATCCATATTTATTTATTAAATATATGAATTTGAAATTATTAAAATGGTTTTCAATGTTTATGATAAATTTATTATGCCCTCCAAATATAGAGAAAACATTCTTTTCATTGAATTTAGGAACACTAATGGCTAGGTCACAAGAATATATTAATTCTCATGAGAAGGTGGAAATGGTCCCAAAAAATATAAACCTCATTGGTAAAAAATTTGAACCCCTAAAATTAATTTTTTGTGGTAGATCTTGTTTTCCACATGCATTACATAACAAATAAAATTTGTGAAAACTAACCATAAATCTGCTAAATATTTTTAAGAGAGGTGGACAATAAAAATTATCTTGAAGAAATTTTCTATCTACTCTTTCACCCCCATGGTGTCTTTACTAAGGTGAAATTTTAAAATGTGATTTATCTATTCTTGAAAAGAATATGTTTTCATAATTACATTGTAACAACACATAAAGATAATGGTGTCTTCCTAAAAGTATTAATTTATATAAAAAATTAGTTTATTTCTTATGTTATGTGTGAGTTCCTTGACCATGTCTCCCCAAACTAATAATTTAATAAATTCATATAAAATATAATATTTTACAAAAAATAAAAATATATAATTAATTGTAAATGAAGTATTTATACCTCTCAAAATTTGTGTGTTGGGAAGTTTGAACAGTCGGTCAGTAACAACAATCTTCACAGCCTTATTTTCTCTAGTTTCTAAATGAAATTAAAATAACTAAAAGTTATATCTCATAAGTAATAGATTTTTTTTATTTACTATATGACACCTGAGATATCTATAGTAAAATAAAAATATACCTTTAGACCCAAATTTTTTTCCTAAACTTGTTAAGGAAAAAAATGATAGTTAAAGCGTCATTTTTTAGTGGTTTAATACAATTAGGAATCATATGGTAACTCACTGGCATATAAAACCACATATAGCCTCCTATCATTCCATTTTCCCAAATCTAATCTAAGTGTTATATCACTAACATCACAGATGATGTTATTGAAGAATTTGATACATAAATAATACATATTATCATATTAATATTCATTATATGTTATTACAATTCAAGAATTAACCATAATGTTTTTGTGTCTTTTGAAAATTAGATACACAAACATGTCGTAAATAAAATATTTTCCATATATCCCACTAATTTCATCACACCTAGAACCCTACATAGGAATTACATACTGAAAATTGTTCTTCATATCATATGAAAAAGGAAACATAAAAATGGTGAGCTCGGATGTACAGTAAGGTCAAATAAGGTAGATATCAATCAAAGATGACTTTTTATAATATTATACGCATAAGTGTAAGAAAACATGATCTGAGCAATTTAAAATTATTCCAGTTGATTCGTAGATCATAGTTAGACAATTTTTGGTATAAATCTTGGATGTTTATAAGACATTAATCCTAAAATAATAAATTAATTTGATCCATGAGATGATAAATTTTTTATGATAATTTCATAAAATAGTGGGATAAAATATCACATTATCATAATCATATAAATCTTATTTCAAGGCTACCCACTAATAACTTCATCACATGTAATGATTTTTTTAACAACTCATGTACCTACTTTGGTCTTTGGATAACCTCTCATGTACCAAAATTGGTCTTGGGATAACCACCAACGTAACCTTTGATATCATAAACATTAATTGTACCCAATTTATTGGACGGATATAACAGAACCGACCATCACATGATCATAATCCATTCATAAATACTCTTGATGATCATCAAAACACGTATCATTTAATCATAGCTTAACTACTGGAACAGAAAATTGGTTTCATAAATATTACATTATCATCATCAATAACCATCTAGATAAATAATAAATATGTATAAAATGGTTCATATCCTCAATAATCATAATAAACATTATAGTATGTGTTTATAAATGAACATACATTTAAAATACTATTGTAATATTTATTGAGAAAAACATCCTTTTAATTTTTAAAAATTTATTTAAAATCTAAAAATTTACAAACTATTATGAAATAAATTTTATTCATAATGAACCATGGAAACTTGTAAAGTAATATTCAATGAAAATACAATTCATGACGGTGTAAAAATATGTTCATTTGGAATACATTAAAATAAATATTTCATTTACACATTTTGTAAAAAGTAACTCATTCAGAAAATAATATAAAGATTCATTTTGATAAAAATTATACAAAGTAAAACATGGGTAAAAATTACTTTAATCAATCATAGTAAAATAGTAAAAAAATATTTCAAACTTTTTTACTAATATATGATCATGGAATACAAATAATGCCATCTAAATAGAAAAAAAATTGGATTTCCTTAAAAACATTACAGAGACTTGTGAGTACATAAAGAGAGGAAACTGAAAGGAAAAAATGTAATCTACAGAAATTACTAGAGGATAATGAAATAGAAAACAATTTATAGAGATATATAATAAAATTTCAATATTATAAATTTATTCATAAAAAGTCTCAGTAAAAATTAGATTATAATGAAAATCTGTTACCTCAAGTATGACCTGAATTTTAAGCACTCTAAACTCTTGTATAATGAATTTGAATTTATTATAATTATATACATGAACCATATTTTAACTGATAATATCATAAAATATCTACTTATAAAATATTATTACCAAATTATTCATAATTATTTATTATAATGACAGGTTTGGTTGATATATGTTTCATTTTTAATTTATGTATTGGTTCAAAAGTTCTGGTCCTTATACATTAATAATGGTTTATTCATATCCAAAATTTGATTTATGATATAAATATACTATATGTTAATTATTTTCATATTTAGAACCCTCCATAAAATAAATATATATAATAATTATTTACACCCTTCATGGAGACGATACCTTGTATGTAGCCATGAAAGTTGTTTTCAACTTCTAACGAAAAGAAGAAAAGAAAGATAAATAATATTTTATACTTTTAGAATCATAAATATTTCATATATATCTTATATATTTACTAACTCCATCATTAAATCTCAAAATGTGATATTCTGATCGAAAGTGAATCATATCGCTATGTAGAGGTGATATTCCACAATTATGTTGGAGTGATACCTTCATTTACCGTTTGAGGTAAATGAGGATGAAAATGGTTTTATCATAATTATAATAAAATATTAGTATACTAATGAAATTTTAGTAATTATTTTGTAACTGATACAATTTGTTTAGATAAATTTGATGAAGAAATAAAATTTAAAGATCAAAATTATGATTTATACCACTTCATTGAGAGAACACCATTAGAAGAGACAATAATCTTGGAAAGATTGATCTTAGAATAATACTAGTTGATTTATAATGAAATTAAGGAATCTAGGAATTTTCTTCATATGTATTTAATGAAATATAATGCTCAAAATTCATGAAAAGGGAGGATGTGAGGTTTCCTTTTACAAGCGAGGGAGATGACACCCATGGAATTAATTAATAGATATATATAATATAACGTTATTTTCTTGTGGATGTCACATAAAATGGAGAAAGATTAGAAATTAAGATAATATGGGCTCTAAATATCTTAAAAGAATAATAATTAGATGATTTTATATGTAATTATTACCCTTATATCATAGTTTAACCCTCTCCCAAGTAAACATGCTTTAACATTAACCATGGTACTGGGTTTTTACTATTTTTTACAATTCATTATGACCAAAAATTAAAGTGGCCTCATTACCAAATCATAATGTTTTTATAAAATTATGAAACTAGTTTTATGAATTTAAATATTTATAATATTTATAAATTAACTTTAAAATAAGAACACAAAATGCATTGAAATCCGATTTTTAGAGAATTGTTATTATATGCATAAAACTTAATTTACATTCATTCTTTCCCTTTAAAAACAATAAAATCAATTCTAAAATATTTTATTTAATATAAAATATATAAAAATACATAAAATCGT
The DNA here is from genome assembly GCA_963277665.1 of Viscum album. Taxonomy (NCBI): domain Eukaryota; kingdom Viridiplantae; phylum Streptophyta; class Magnoliopsida; order Santalales; family Viscaceae; genus Viscum; species Viscum album. Next base: position 1,974,507,662 of record OY728151.1, read on the forward strand.
AAATAGATAATTAATTATTTTATTTATTATTATAAAATCACATTATACACAAAAAAATAATTTTTTGAAACTATCTCATTTTACCTTTAAATAATTATATCTCTATTCATGACCATTAAATAATTAATATATGGATTATTATTAATTTATTCATATAAATAATCAATATATTATATTAAAATAAATTTTCAATAGTGATTAATATATTTTATTTAGATAAAAACACATTAAATGTAGAAAAATACACTTCCAAAAATATATTTCTTTTAAAAATGAAATGTTTTTATAAAAACTATGTTTTTATTAATACATTATTATCATAATCTAAATGTATACATTTATTTAATAATTTTTTAATCATATTCAAATAGGAAAATCCAATAGATAGGGTATAATTCTATCTTATATCATGGTTCATTTAGACTCATTGCTTCATGTAATGTATGCTATCTAAAACATGATGTTTTATTACAATGGAAATATATGTCAAATTTTCAAGGTCTTACATTTTACCACAATTAAAAATGAATTTCACCTTTTATATTCCATTAATTTAATATAAATAATTGTGGATATATTTACTTCATCACATCCTCGTTTTCCCATATATCTTCACTTAAACTTATATTCCTCTGGAAAACTTTAACCATGTATGTAGTCTCGATTTGTTGAAATTTATCCCCACAATACAATATTTCAAATATTTTTTCATCCTAGGAAAGTTTATTCTCTAGTGGTATAGCCTCTATGTTCATAACATTCAGTAGATCAGGTAATGTACTTCCTCATAAAAGATACATGGAACATATCATGATATTGGGAGAGGGATAGTTGAAGAGCCAATGGATTAAAATAATCATGATATAATCAGGATTCTTGAATGGGAAAATATATATAAGGCCAATATTTCCCTTACTTATGAATCTAGAAACCTTATTCCTTGAATTAATTCATATGAACTAATTATCACAAGATTTTAATTCCATATCTCATTGATTTTTTCAGCATAACTCTTCTATCGACTCTGAGATTCCTTGATCATGTAATATCCTCCAGGGTTTAAGTATTCCTCTCAGACTGACAAACTATATGAGGATTATTAGAAGCACTAAAACAAATCATTATATCCATATGTTTCTGAATAATTTTCAAAAAATTCAAGTTAAGCCTCAAATCTAGATCAGAGACAATAGAATGTGGTACTTAATGCAACCTTAGGGTTCTGTAATGTATATCCTTTCCAGATGATCAATAGGAAAATATGATCTAATATCAATGAGGTCTGATAAATTCTTATAGTGATAAAATATAACCCAAATTGAATTATATACTTTAGTTGTTTTGTGGAGTCTGAATAAAAAATTCACGGTGACATTTTCCCATTCCCATTCTAGTATTGGTAATGGTTATAACATCCCTTTAGATTTCTTTCTCTCGTTATTACTTGTTAACATACCGAGAACTGAGATATATACTTTTCAATACCTATATTCATTTTGTCTCATAATAAATTCTATTTCACATATATTTATATCATTGTACTTCAAGGATGAATAGATAACATTGAACAATGAGCTTTTCCAATAGGTCCTTCATCAAGTTTAGTATAGACACGTCACATACTTAGTTCTTGGACTATATCATTCCATCAGAATCAAGGTTGAACAAAGGATAATTTATAGAATTACTTTTTATCATTATATACCCCTTTTGTTCCTATTTTATATTCATTTGGGAAAATTGTCGAACACTTATATGATCTAGATAATATTTCTCCCCTTCTTTTAGGATTTAAAGGTATATCATTTGTAAATACCTGAATATTTGTTCTTTTTTTATCATCATAATAGATAAAAGGTCATGATCCTTTTGACAAAAATCAACATCCTCTTTATTTTATGCCCAAATTTAGTAATGTATTGAGTAGTCATACACATTAATCATCTCCAAACTTCTTATATTTCTCATATTCAACTCTTTCTAGGTGAATATGTACATTAAAATTTTATTATCATTATATATATCACTATTATTAATAATGATAATTTATTAACATCATTAATGAAATGATTAATATTTATTACTTTAGGCCATAGGTTGGGCATTTTTTCTCAAGAACCTCCAATTGGAATGAGGAATAATTTTTCACTATATCTTTTAACATAAGAACACATCCCAATCAATTCTTTGATGAAAAATACAAATCAAAAACACTTATCTTATTCATGGTAGTGTAAGAATAGGCACACTACCCAACATTATCTTAATTTACTTGATATTTTCTGTTCATTGAATTGTCCAAAGGAAATTAAATCCATTCAACATTAACTTGGTGAGTGGATTAGATATAAATGACAATTTTTTCAAAAAGTGTCTGTAATATCATTTCAATTTTAAAAAATTACAGATCTTATCCACCATGGTTGGTCTAGAAATTTTTTTATTACATATATATTTTATGAAAACATATATATACCCTATCTTGAGAATATATGACCCAAAAATGAATCATTATATAGCCACTATTCACACTTGATAATTTTTTTCATACAGATTCTATTTCCATAGGATCATTAGTAAAATATTTAAGTGGTATTCATACTCATCCTTAATCATGATATATATAATAATATCATCTATGAAGACTATTATAGACAAATAAATGAAATATATAAAGACATTATTCATGATATCCAAGAATATAGTGGGGGAATTAGTAAGACTAAATAGAGTCACTATAATTCATAGCATTCATACATTATACAGAAGGTTTTCTTGTGTATATATTCATTTTTTAACCCTATTTTATAGTTTCTAGATCAAATATAAATCTTGGGAAAAAATCAGTATCCTCTTAATTATATAAACAAAATATCGATATGTGGAAGATGATACTTATTCTTAGTCATGATGTTGTTATGTTCTATACAATAAATTCATAGTAATATTGATACATATTTCTTATTAATAAAAATAAAAAGTGAACCCCATAGTAACAAACTTTTCCAAATTAATCCCTTCCCAACATCCCTCTAGAGTATCATCTTGAATTACTTCAAATCAATTGAATCAATTCATTATAGATTCTTTGAAATATATTTAACACTTGGTTTGAGTTAATTTGAAAACTCAACATCATGATTGAGAGGAAAACTTGGAAAATCTTCCGAAAATACATCAAAACTCTATTATATAATAGCCTTATACTAGATATTGATTTTATCTCTAACTATATTAGATAAATATCCCCTCAGAATAGGAATGAAGATCCATACAAATGAAAGTAATTTCCATTGAAGTTAATTTTTATCCTCACACCAATAGATAGTCATTGGCTGGTTTGGAATATCCAAAATGACAACTCTTCCATAAAAATGATATCTGATCTATATAATGAAATCCAATCTATTCCCAAAATAAAATAACATTAAAATAGTGGGAGAATGCCGAGATTTAAAGGAACATCCTTCCATCCAAGATTAATTTGAGAAGAATCGTAGACTTTAGATAGTATTATCAAACCATTAGGAGTGTTAACTGCTAATTCAATATCAAATCCTTTAAGTCAGAATGTGAAACCTTCATAAAATTATTATGATATAAACTAGTGTGTAGATCTAGAATGAAATAAGACATTAACATTTTTAGAGTGGATGGTAAGTATTCCTTTCACCACTTCATTCTTATAACCCAAATTAGATACAATGATCACATAAGATCACCCTTTTCCTCTAAGAGTAAATGTTTAACAACATCAGTCATCATCATATACCCTTACATTAGTTAATCAATTTATGTAATATCAATACTACATGAATTTCAAACATTGGTGTATAGTGTTGTGTGTTTCATATATTTTTCTCTCCATTAATATAAATAACTAACTTCTTCCCATTAATTTTTTATGAAACATCCCAATGTATATACTTTCTACACATAAATAATTTACTATTATGGAAAATGAAATTTTATCTTTGTTTCCATCCACACTTATGAATTAAATAAATAATCATCTTCTTACCTTAATTATTTTTATTTTTATAATTTCTATTAATTTCCATCTTTCCTTTCTTATCAAAACCACAATATTGAAGGATGAATCCCATATCAATTTTTACCATGAGAGAACATTGAATGATTTCTCCATGGATAACACACTTCAAAAACATGGTTTTAAACTATTAAATAATTGATCAATCCTATTTTCAAAATAGAAGATGATACTAGAATCATAACTTACATGTCTCATAATATGTAACTCATAGGTACTATTGAATTTATTATCCTTCAAGTTTAGCTCAATGAATTACGTCCACATTTTAGTATGAAGAATACGTTGAATGTACTTATTTAAAATCAGCCTTCTAAACTCATCCTACTCAATAGATTTAATTACTTCCTTCTACCTCATGTTCTTGATATGTTTACACTATTTATCTAATTCACCTTCCAAAAAGGTAGAAATCAAAAAAAAATTGTGTCATAGTCTATGCTCTTGATAATTATAATATCATTTTAGTGGGACTAAAACAATTTGTATAAATAAGTTTTTTAGGGGATCCATTAAAAGAAGGTTGATGTTTCTTTAGGATGGTCTAAACAAAATGTTATTCCTTCATTTTATCATTTTTAATATCAACATTACGCATGTCATGAGAATGTTTCATAATCCTAGCATCTAATTTTTTATTCAATCTCAAATAAAATTATATTTTTTACGAGTAAAATCATTTCATTACTAATAATATTAACTATGGACATAATTTATTCTACTAAAATCCATTTAATACACCCAAAAATTATAGTATTATCAACAATAATCATACTGATAAACCATATAATCATGAAAATAATATATAAAATGTCTAAATTATGACACCTTATTTTAATCTACTACCACATAGGTTTAACATTGGTCATCCACAGTAATAATCTATTACAATACTTAATAATGGTATATAAGTAAAATTTTAATTAACCCAAACATATCCCATATAATTTTCTACCTAGGTGTCTTTTATTGGACTCACTCATCATGAACCAGTGATAAACTTGTTAATACCAAATATGACCCTTTTAGATTTTACTCCTAGGTGGATTTCTTCTATAGATGAATCCACTTTCTAGTATCATGACATTGTGGTATTTTCTTCGATAAACATTCTTCTTTCTTTACCATAACACGGGATATTGTTTTTTACATATAAATATTTTCATTGTTCTCACTAAATATTGCACATCCTAGTTCTAAAAAATAAGTAAATATTACACTAATTCCAACTGAGGTGACTTAAGCATTTCATGCACAAATATTACATCTTATTAGTTGAATATTCTTAAAATATCATTAAAATACATGCCATAACCAAAATTGTTTAGTATATTTACCATATTTTGTCCACAAAAAACAAGGAAAAAATATTTAAAACATGTCCCACTAAGTTCTACATGCCTAAAACCCTTCTTAGACATTACATACTTAAAATTTCTCTTAATATTTGTGGGAGGAAAAATCATGAGAAGGGTGAGCATAGATACTCAGTAAGGGAAAAGAGGGTATATATCAATCAAAGATATTTTTTTAATAATATGATCATAAGGGAATGACAACATGATCTTAATATTTGATAATCATACCCTATATTTTATTATTCATAAGAATGAGTCATGGAATAAATATTTGACGTTTATAATACATGAATTATAAAGGAATCTAAAAAACTTGACCCATAAGAGAATAAAATTATCATAATATCATGCCATAAAATAGTTGGGTAGATTGTATAATTATGATCATCATTGAAATATTAGGTCAAGGCTACCCACTAAGACATTCATCACATGTTAGGCTTAAGAACACCACCAATGTACCATTTTTGTGATTTGGATAACCTCACATAAAACCCTGATGAGATTTTAATAAAACTCCATGTTCCCTTTAATCATACAATTCATGAATGCAGTAGGGTAAGATGATCCCTTTTATAAGTGAGAGAAAGTTCACCGAAAGAATTAAAAAAACGATTTAAATAATATAAAGTGATTTTCTTGAGAAATTGGGAATTGATAGAAAAGGATTTAAATTTAAGATCATATATGGTTAAAATATATTTAATAAATAATAATTATACGATTTTAGGTGCAAATATAACATTTATGTTTTAGTTTAACCACCTAGTAAACCGGTTTTAACTATAACCGTGGTAAAACTGAATTTATTATTTCTCCAATTAAATATGATCATAAATGAATGTGGACTTGTTTGAAAAATTAAATATAATTAACATATATTTATAATCCATTCTATTAATTTAAATTTCTATAATTTTATGAAATTAACTTTAAAATAAACACACAAAACATAACAAAACACTATTTTTAGATAAATTAATTTTTCAGCATAAAAGAAAAAATAATTTAATTCCATAAAAATTAAAAACTATAAAATTTATGTTAAAATATATTTTTCAAAATATAATCCATACATTTAGTTAAAACTTTTAATAAATAAATATTTTATTTATTTATTTTGATAAAAAAGTATTCACACAAAAAATCTAGTTTTATAAAAAATAAATCTTCTTCTCTTTAAAAAAAATTAATCTTCATTTCTGACCACCGGATAACAAATTTATTTATTTTTATTCATTTATTAATTTAAATTACCAACATATATCTTTAAAATAATTTTCCCATAGTGATTGATATACTTTTTATATAAAAAATAACATTTGGAAAAATACATTTCCTTAGAAAATAGGTCATTTAGTCATTAAATTTTTTAATTAAATTTGAGTTGTCATCAATATAATTTTATTATCCTAAATATTTATAAATATATTTTAAATTTTGGTTAATCATATTCATACTCTTAAACCAAAAAATATAGTTATAAAATTCCATAAGATTTTTGGAAGTGAAAATTCAATTAATCTTTTTGATATTTTTCATTACACACAACATTGAATTTATCTTAATATTAAATAAACCTTGAGTTTATATTGAGTTATATTAAACACTTAAAATTTCATGGGTTACTTGCAGCACCATGATTATCTTTTGTTAAACAAAACAATGAGTTTAAATGAAACGAGAAATAAAATTAAAATATTTTTACTTAATATGATAGTTATCACCTAACCTTTGGAATGGTGGGAAAAAATAGCATTAACCAAGTTATGAATATGGGTTTTTAAATGTATTTAATTTTTTTTGAATGATTAATTATAAATAAAAATAATTCACTTTTGAAAATAAAGTGAAACATTTCTATGAAAAAAAATATTTTCATGTGCCCAAGTGTATTTTTTGTTAATAAAATAACCAAATATATTTTGGTTAAAAATGGTAATAAATTTATTATATTATATATTCAATAAAAAATTTATAATTTATCATATATTGTTTTTATATAAGAAAAAATTATAAATCTAAATTTATGCTTAAAAATATTCTCCCATAAAGTAGTTTTTTCACCATTTTATGAACTTATAATAAAATGTATTTTTTACAATTTTATAAAATTATTTTTATAAATTAAACTTCATTTTTGTAATTATAATTTCCATGTTATTTTTGGGTAAATTTTTGTGGTTTTCTAAAAAGTTTCATTTTTTAATGAATAATAAAAAAATAATGAATTTTAATTGAAATTTTTTTAGTTTAAATTATTTATAATGATAAATTATATATTTAATTGGTTTTAATGTAAAATTATTTCAATATTTTATCAATTAATACAATTTAGGTTATTAAAATGAATTTTATATTTAATTTTGAAATAAAATCATTTCTAACTTTTGAACTTTTCCCCTTAAAAACCTTCCTTCTCATGTGGTCTGCAGAATTTATTTCAAATTAAAATTTGAAATTAATCTGAATGTAATTTAAAAAAATTAATTTCATAGTTTTAGTCGTCATAATTTATAATTTATAATATTTTAAATTTAATTTTTCTCTAAAATAAATAGTGAAGGTAGTAAAAATCAATTACCACAATTAATGTAAAAAATGGTTTACATAAACTGACCTATTAGAATCTCTAAAAACTATTTTCTAGACACATTTATACCAGTACACATATATTGGTCAACTATAGACTAATAGTTTCCCTTGTTATATATGGAAAATGTGGGGTCACTTATTTTGTTTCAAAAATAACAAGTGTGTCCTCTCTCACACTTATAATAGGACACCTCTCTCCTCTCTCCTTTACACCTTACATGTTATTTGGTTCAGTAAATAACATAAAAAATAACTCCAAATATTCCTACCCCTCATTATAAAATCCATATTTGGATAATAAATATGTCAAAGGAAGGATTTTTTTGAAATGCTAAGGAAGATACCCAAAGAAGAGGTAACATTAATCAATAATCTTTCATGTTTTATTTATTCCTCCACCCCCTACAATTATTATTATAACCTGAATATATACTAATAATGTAACATCCATATTATTAAATTTTTTCATGTCATGCTGATGAGCTACAACTATCTCCACTTCCATAAAATAGTGTTTTTAAATGATCATTCATGTGTACGAAGGACAACTGACTCTCAAACCGATGTTATTTTTTTCCATTACCACCTCTCACGGTTTGACATAATGATGGATTTATAGTTTATATATGATATTTATTATATTTATGGTATTATTTTGATTCTTTAAGGATTATATGACACATAACGTTATAAAATATATTCTTTGGGAATATGATAATAGAGTTTATGTGTACGGTGGACTATCGCCTCGCGAAGCGTTGTGATTCATTGAAAATTTAAATGGAATGTGTTAAGGATGAGATTAATGACCTCATGTTATATATTTGAAATAAAAATGATTATGTAATTATAATATTTTATTTTATTTATTTTATTTTATTCCAATAAGAAAATGGAATTAGCGTTCATGCATGTGTACGTCCTACCGTCTCTCTAAAACTTGTATTTCATTTCCAATCACAAAATTATATGGATTAATCTAAATACATATATACTGAATATATAATATATTCATATCATGTTTTTAATTTTGTAAATAATGGAACCATGATCAAAATAATGGGGCCAAAATTATAAAAATTTAAAACATATATGAAAAAATCCTTTGTTACCAAAAACGTAACATTAACATGAAATTGATAATAAACTGGTATTAAAAGGTTATAGTAAAATAATCTAGAGTATAAAATATATATAATTTTAAGTAGTAGATATATAATAACATTTTACTAATTATAAAGGATGTTTCAATTTGTATTATGTAAGTCAAGACTGAAGGTAATGGTTTCACTTGTCACATTTGTTTTATATGTGACATATTCCATATTCACCACATGATCCTTTTATCAGGTGTATATATTACCCATGAATGTATATTGTGATGATTATAAGTTTAATTATTTTTATTTAAATATATTTTTAATTATCTCTCATTTTAAAATAGTTTATAGTTCAAAATATATCAAATCGATAATGGTTTTCTGTACCAATTTCCCTTCTTTGAGATGTAGGTTATAGATATTTTGATTTAATATTACCATGTTGTAGTTATTTTAAATTAAAATCTCATAGTTTATCAAGGATGTCTATCATTATTCTTCCAATGATAAAATATTATGAGCCATATCTCAATATCCCCATGAATTTTATTATAATCTAGTTATCCATTATATTTTCTAGTAATATTACCATAATTTTCACTCTTTAGTTTGCAAAATAATGATTATATGTTTTTTAAAAAATATTAGATTTTTTTCTCTCATCATTTGGAATCCTTTTTTACATTGTTTTCTAAAAAAAGCTTTAAAAATGTTTTATTATTATAAAATTATTTTTAAAATAAATTGTTACCACTATTTTACTTTTTAAAAAAGTCATTTAAAAAGGAATATTCATTTTTTTTTAATAATTTACATTTAGATTTTACCAAAAATGTGAAACAAATCATTCAATTTAACTTTCACATCATGAATAGAAATGCCTATAGTCATAAAAATTCATTGATTTCAAGCTTCCATGTCATTTTTTCAAATGTTATTTTCAATTAAAATTAATTCTTTCATATTTGGGAAAATTTTAGATTTTAAATAAATGATTTACAAGTGAAAAAGATTTTGAAATCATTTTATGTTGTAAATTTGTTTCAAAGTAGAATGTATATTTTTCTCAAGAAATGTTTTAAATGATTTTTAAAATCATCTTTAATGAGTTTTATTGGTTATTTTCAACGAAAATGGCTTTTAATTATGTTTTAAAAAATTAGTTTCAATGAAAATATATTTTTCTCAAGAAATGTCCCATGTATTATTTCAAAATTCATTTCCATATAATATTACATTATTTGTGGTTACTTAATCTTTATAGGGGATTCGATACAGGGATATCATTCTTATTATATCTCTAAATATGTATATGATAAAAATATGTTTATGAACCCCATTTCTCTTCCATCGGTTATACATTGAAGAAATACTTATGAAACCCATTTATTTTTATGGTTTATTCTCTAATGAAGTAATTATGAAACATGTCTATTTTCTCTAGGTTAATGATATGTTTAAATGTTTATGATAGACATTTAATTTATTGTGTTATGATATAGTTAATGTTTATAAACCTGTAGTAAACATATCTAGGATTTAATTAGGTAACAGGTGGGACCAATATATCCCTATAACAGATTGGCTGAATATTTGTACCTGATTAGATAGATAGGAATAGACTGGTTAGTGAACCCAATTCTGTAAGATTGGGATATAATGGGGAGTGATCCTGGTTTTGTAAGGCAAGGGTAGAATAGGTAGTGAACACATTTCAGTAAGGGCCTTTGTCAACTATGATGTTCTTAGGATCGAACCATCATTTCTATGATAGTTTGGGAAGTGAACTCATTCTACTATAAGGAAATGGATTCTATTGGGGATGGTGGTGTGTCTCACATAGGAGGTCAAACTACCCATATATTTACCTTATAAGTTTTTTCAATGAGCCTTGACTACTAAGGAAATTATTTTAGATTCTTATGTGTATTCCAAAAATCTATATATTATGCCAATGTTATGCTCTTATGGATTATTTTATTTGATTAACTTATGATCAATGTCTTAAAAACATCAAATATTTATCCCATGACTCATGTTTATGATATATGATAGGTTATGTATGAACTTAATATGTTATTTTTATTATCACATACATTTATGAATAACTTATTCTTTTAAATTATCGTATATTTATATATCTTATTTTTACCTTTACTCGGTATTTTATCCCACCCTTTCTTATGTTTCCCTACCCCGGGTTATGAATAATTTTTTTTCTGTATGTATTTTCTATCATGAGTACTAAATAAAAAGATATTTTTGGGAAACATTGAAGATCATTAACCAGATTAGAATATTGTGTTCCAGGTTTCGAAAGGAGAAATAAACTATAATCATCTGCATGTTTGTTTTTTTGTAATGTAATGACTATTTATCTAAAAAGATGAAAAATCTATGTATTAGACTCAAGGGTCGTTATAGTTGGTATTAGATTAAAGGTTTAGTTAACAATTGTAAACTTGTATGAAAAAACTTGAGTGAGATACCTACGGATATTTCTAAGGATATCACTTGGGATGTCTCTAAGGATAAGTTTGATAATGAGTTAAATTATAGGAAAATGTCTAGGAATTTTGGAAAAGGGTACAATGTGTTTTTTCTAAGAAATATCATACTTATCTGGATACTAAAAGTGGACGTGGGTGAGGCACATATCTACATAGGTGTGACAACCTTTAAAATATAGTATTTATCTAGACTCAATTATGAATTTGTGCATGAAAGTGGGACTTACTACACACCTGGTTCGACACTCCTAGGGGCTGTTCAATGGAAATTCACAAATTCTTTATAAAACACCATGAAGCATTTAATTTTTTGATAACTATGAATGGCCTAGTATAATCCTATGGTTTCACAGATTAAAAAAGAAGGTGTCTTAATTTAGACCTCCTAAATTATTTCTCAGACTATATGATTTTCTACTATGATTAGTGTGGCTCACACTATGATTTACAATCCTAAACAATATAGGGAACCAAATGGAATTCTACTAACATTGAATGTGATGAATGATTTTATAATGAGTATCAAAATGGGATGATGAATGGACAAAAGTATTTTGTGATTATAACTAATCAGTTTTCACAGAACATGATTAATAATATGTACATTAACCAACTCTCAAACTCATCAAAGAGGAGAAGGAAATAGTTTTTTGAGAGTTCTGGTGATGATAACCATGTTGGAAAGAAGATTCAGTTTACTATATGTCCATAATGTGAAAAGAAACACCCATGTGAATGTCTTGGAGGAAAGTGAATATTTGTTGACTCTTTAAAATGACACAAAGAATGTAATTACAAAGTAAAAAATGAAACATTTTGTTAAAAAATTGGTTCAGAATAATGGTCTCCCTAACATATCATCAACTATTGAATTCATTAAATGTGGAATGTATGGGCATTAGGAGAATCGATGTCTTAAGTGAAAATATCATTTATAAAATAAAGAAAGGTTTTATGAGTAATGGTTATATTACTAATTATTAAGAGGCTACATATGACATGTGATAGGAAATAGTTATAAAATAATAATATGATGACGCCTATGTAATGGATTGTGAAGAAAGTGGGGTGAATGAAGTATTTATGTATTGGAATTCAATGATTATGTTATATGAATAATAAAATATAAAATTACTATTTAGTATAATTTTTTCACTGAAGATTGGAAATAATACATTGAATGATGTTGATGGATTGGAAGAGTTTTTCAATGGAAAGGTGATATTTTGATTATGGTAAAGTAAGCTTTAATATGTTTCTGATATTGAGAAACTAGTGTTTAGTTTATAAAAAGAGACTATTCATAGGGATAAATTAAATTGAATTATATTGATAAACATAAAAATTATATATAAATTTTTTAAAAAGTAGATTATGTTATTATTTATGGAGTTTACAATGTTATTGGATGCATGAAATATATTCAATAATACTTGGTTTCATTAAAGGAATGAGAAAGAATGCATGTTCTCATTAAAGTTAAATTGTGAATTCAATATCATGAGAATACCTAATGAATTCCTTCACATGTTGGGTATGAGACAATTAAGAACTATTTTATTATATTTAAACGATTAATGAAAAGTATATTTTTTTAAATTTAGTGATGTTTTTTCCAATGTGTCGGATTTTAATCATTATGAAGGGTTTTAAGATTTACCATTAATGAAATAGTTTATATTAAACTATGAATACATATTTAGAGATTGATGAATTATTTCCCTATATGAATATTTATCCATATTGGATAACGAGTGAAAACCATTTTGTTTTGATGATAACTGAAGATAGATGCAATGGATTATCACTCTATCTATGTATCTTATGATCCTTTACTGAAAAAGGCATAACTGACTCCCCATTATTTCACAGTGTTTGATATGAACTAGTAATTGATCACGGAACAACAAAAGGTTGATATGATTCTTATTAAATGGAATGAAATCAGGTAAGTGTATCTTCTTATGAAATTTATCTAAACTATGGAAAGGATGCTAAAATAACTTGTTTTCTTGTAATCACCATTTTTTATTTTATAAATGGACTTTTTAATGTCTCTTATATCTATGGTTTTATTGTCTCTAACCTTATTTGGATAATACACTTTATTATGATTAGTGATCTTTATTACTCTTTATAATTATTTATGCATTTCTTCTATTTCCAAATATTCCCTTTCCACCTATGCTCTCATATACGAAAACCTTGTTATGAGTTACCTTGGGAAACCGTTATGATTCCAAATTTATTTATTTTAAGGATGTTTTATTATTTATTTTTATGATGTTTGTTTTTATGAAGGAATTTTCAAATGTTAAACTTTGGTTGATCGAGATTAATTTCATGGGAGAAATTCATTTTAATAGGGGATATAATGTAACACCCCAAAATTTAGTGATTTTTTAGTTATTTTTTTGATATTTTTAATTACATACAACACTGAATTTATCATTATTTACATGAAATAACTACGTTTTGATTATTTTATATGAAACATTGATTTTTGATTGCATTACAAAGAACTCCTAGCTTAGCTAATATTATATGCAACACTGAGTTTAAATGAAACATGACATATAATGAAAATATTATTATTTATTTGGATAGTTATCACGAAACCATTCGAAAGGATAATATTAATGGGATTAAATAAATTATGAAAATATTATTTACACGTGTAAATTAAATTAATTTTTTAGTGAACTATTAATTAAAAATGAAAATAAAACGATTTGGAAAATAAAAAAGAAATCTTTATCTGTAAACGTATTCTTATGTGTTCAATTGTGTTTTACATCAATAAATTTTCCAAATAACATTTTATATATGATTTTAATTAAATTTTTATATTATATATTCCATAAAATGTTTAAATTTCTTCTTATATATCTTATAGACAAGAAATAATAACAAATCCAATTTTACATTTGAAGCCGTATTTTTCTGAAAATCAATTTTCTATGCTTTTTGTGTGCATGTAATAAAATTTATATATATATAGTCTAAAAAATAATTTCATATGAAATTATCTTTTAAAATAATAATTTAAAAGTTATATTAGGGTGATGTTTTTTATTTTTTCTAAAATGAATTATTTTTTTATGAATAGTGAAAAAATATTGAATTTTAATTGAAAAAATACCTTTTGTTTAAATTATTTGTAATTTTAAATTATTTTTTGATTTTTTTAAATTTAAATTACTTAAACTTTTTATCAATTAATCTAATTAAATTAATTCAAAAAAATTTTAATTTAATTTTTAGGTAAAAATGTTTTAAACATTTGCACCTTTTCTTTTTAAAAACATAATTTCTCATTGTATCTATGAGGATTAATTTTAAATAAAATTTTTATACTTCTAGAAATGGATTTTATAAAAACGGATTCCATAATTAGATTCATAATAATATATAAATTCTAATATTTACAAATAAATATTTATCCATAATTAATAGTGAATGAACTAAAAATAAGTTATCACGATTACAGTAAAAATGATTTTACTAGGGGTTATACTAAAAAATAAGTGTAAAAATAAGATTTAAACTTATCTAAAAACTATCTTCTAGACATATTTATACCATTACTAAAATAATTTATAATAATGTCGAAAAAGTTACCCTTTTTAAATACAAAAAACATGGAAACACTTATTTCTTTTCAAAAATACCAATTGTGTCCTCTCACCCACTTATAAAAGGTCATCCACACTCCTATCTTTATCACAAATTAAAAAAAATTGGTTTAGAAAATTATTTCTCAAATAACTACAAAAATGACCTCAACTCATAATAGAACACTTATTTTTTCGGTAAATCCCTTTAATGTATGATTTTAGTAAAAAACTAATGAAAATACCTGATGAATAGGTAACATTCATGAATGTGTATTTTTTGGTTTATTTATTCCACCAGCGTCTTTAAATTATTATTATACCATGATTGAATAAAAAGAAAAATATCCTACTTATATTTTGATTTTTTATGTTAGGATAATTAACAAAAACCATATCCACATCTATAAAATGGGTTATGAAATCAACGCTTATGTGTACGATAGACTACTACTTCACGAATTGATGTCTTTTTTTCCATTTCCAGCTCTCACAGTTATAATTAGTGATAAATTTATAGTTTATGAATGATATTTATTATATTTATTATTATTATTATTTAATTATTTTTTAATTAATTTATCAAACATAACATCATACTTTATATTTTATGGGAATATGATGACATTGTTTGTGTGTACAGCGCACTACCACCTCACAAAGAAATGTGATTCATTTACCCTTTTCACAGAATGGATTAAGTTTGTTTCTACTGAAAATAAATTATATATTTTATTTAAAAAAATTTCTATAATTATAATATATTATTTAATTTTCTTTCATTCAATCCAATAAGAAAATAGAAACATCATTTATGCATACACAGAACGTACTGTCTCCATGAACAATGTATTTCATTTCCGATCACTAAGATTTATTGATTTTTATAAATACTTATATATAGAATATATATTATATATTTTTTAAAATTTAAATTCTATAGATTATGGAACCATAATCATTGTAACTAAAAAAAGTATAACAAATCAAAAAATATAAGAAAAACAAAGTGGTTATCACACAAAATGAAGCATTAACACATATTTGTTAAAAATGGGTAATAAAAGGTCATAATATAATCATATATGGTATTAAATATATAAATATTGTTATTTAATAGATTCTTAATAAAATTATATTTATTATATAGGATGTTTGAACATGTATGATGAACATCAAGACTTTGGGTAAGGGATCTTCACCTCACTTTTCTTTTTTGTGAGAAACAAAACTTATTCACCACATGTTTCTTTTATGTGGTGTATATAACACCCATGAATGTATCTTATGGTTATCATAAATAAAATTTTTGGAATTTTAATGTTATTATTAGGATATATATTTCATGAGTTCTATAATTAAAAAATTACCAAATTCATAAGATATTTTTTTTCAAATTTTCTTTCATTGAGACATATGTTATGGTATGAACCTTTATTCTTTGTTGAGGTTAATATAAATACCCTTTGACACATAATATCATGAATTTATTTTTTATAATCATATTCTTTGTTCCATTTTATGTTATTAATTTCTAGGTATTATCATTCAATGTAATAAAAGTGGTAATGATTTTATGTTATAATCTTATCGTTTATCAGAATTTTTATTGAATATGCTTTTGAAGATTATTTTTTTTGATGAATATCCAAGTAAACTTACAAAATTAATTATAATATTTTTATTCATGTGAGTTTCAAGTAATAATACCATTTTATACTATTTTTGTATACATATAATAGATAAAATATTTAAAAAAATACAACATTATTTTTCTCTCTAGTCAATAATCTATTTTCTTCCAAAATCATGTTTTCTAAAAATGATTTCAAATATGTTTCATTATTATCCACTTAATTATAAAATAAATAATGTACCCATGTTTGATGATTTTTCAAAACAGTTTTAAAAAGGAATATTCATTCCATTTTCTAAACAATTTCTATTTCGATTTTATCAAAAATGGGAGAAGAATATTTTTTTATAACATGCACAACAAGAATAGTATTTCTTATTATCATGATTAGTATATGATTTGAAGCTTTCTATACATGATTTAAACATTATTTTTGAAATGAATTTTTTTCTTATTTTTAAATTTTTTATGTTTTTAAAATATTTCTTTCAATTTGAAAAGAATATTTTCTCCAAGAAATGTTTTAAATGAATTTTAAAAGCATCTGATATATGTTTTCCAGGTTATTTAAAAAAAGATATTTTCATATTGTTTTTAAAAATTATTCTCAATGAAAATCTATTTTCAATGAAAAACTATTTTCATCAATAAATGTATAAAATGGTATTTTAAAATTATTTTCCGGAAAAGAATACATTATTTGAGATTACTTATGCTTTAATGGGGATTTGATCAAATGATTCTATTCATATTATGTATCTAAATGGATTATGTTTCTAATAAAAATATTTTAATGACAACTATTTCTTTTTAATGGGTTATAACATGAGGAAATACTTTTAAACCGACTTCTTTTCAAGGGCTATTCTATAATAAAATGATTGTGAAACCTTTAATTTTTTCATAGTTCATGATATGATGAAATTTTTATGACGCCTATTTAATTTTAGGGGTTATGATATGATTAATGATTATAATAATTTGATATAGAAATGTGTTATTTCATTGTGTGAGTCTTAGGACCAATATTTCCCTCCAATGCGTTAGGTAAAGATTTATATCTCATGAGATATACAGAAATAAAATTGGGAGTGAATTTAGTTTAGAAAAAAAGTGATGGAAAAATGAGTTATATTGATTTAGTAAGATAGGTAAGGAATATGGATTTAACCGAATCTAGTACAACAAGTCTAGAATGGGGAGTGACCCCATTTCAATAAAGTACTTTGTTTTCTACGGTGATCTAGGGACTATGATGGTATTGGGAGTGAACCAGTTTGACTTTGAGGAAAGAGATGGCACTTGGAAAGGTGGTATGTCTCTCCCAACAGGTGTATCCACTGATATGGTTCCCTTATAGATTTTTTCAATGATCATTGACTACTAAGGAAATGATTTTATATTCTTATGTTTATTCCACAAATATATGCCTTGAGATAATGTTATGATATAATTTTTCATATTATTTGATTCCCTTAAGAATCATGCCTTATAAACTACATATATTTATTTGGGGAATAACGTTTTTTTATTAATTAAATGTTAGGTATGAAAATCAAAAGTTATGTTAATTATCATTTTCCTTTATGATTATCTTATTCTTTCATATTATCATAGATTCATATCTCTTATGTTTACCCTTACCGATCATATGATCTCACCCATTGTTATGATTCCTTTTCCCAAGTTATGAATAAAGGGTTTATATAGGATATGTCAATGAAGAGTACTAAATGGGAATATATTTTTGTGAAATTTTGATGATCATTTGCCAAATTTTAAGATTATGTTCCGTGTTTCCAAAGGAACTAAACTATTATGGTCCTCAGGTATATTTTTGTGTAACGTAATGAATATTCATATAAAAATTTGAAATATCCATGTATGAGAATCTTATGTCATTGTAAAAAGGGCCAAGTGATATTATAAAAATATTTAATAAACCTTTGGTACATACAGAAATCCCTAGAAAAACTTCTCATTCCCAAGGCATTTTCTATAGGAGTTAACATTTGAATGAACTCAGTTTTTGAAATATTAACTTCTATTCCAATATTTAAGACCTTATGACATATAACATTACCCTATTTAACCATAAATTATCATTATTATCATTTTAAAATAGTTTTTTTTTCTAGAAACTATTTTAAATAGATTTTTAAATTTTGAAATTGGGTTTCAAAATTGCTTCCAATGATTGGGAAATCCTCAATGAACACTTCAACTATTTATTCAATAATATGTAAAAATATGGCCATAATACACCAATGAAATGTGTATAGATAACCACATAAGCCTAAGGGAATTTTTAATATTGATATATTTTAGTTTATATTTTATTTCTAATGAACACTATGTTTGAAAGTATGTACCACACACAACATCGATCTTAAATGAACCACGATATACTAATATTCAAATATAACCATAAAAGCCAAGTAGTCGGTTAGGTAGGTATAATAAAAAAATCATATTAATAAATATATATTGAATTTTTTTAATAGAAATAATTTTAAATAATACATTGATAATTAATTGGTTATAAATAAATCTAAAATATATTATAAGGAAAAGAGATATATTTTTTAAGTATTTTTATGTGTGTAATATATTTTCAAAATACCATATAAAATAAATTATTATTTAAAATTTTTTCTAATGAAATAATTATATTTTATATCCAATTTAATGAATAAATATTCATTTAGTTATTTTTATTAGGAAAGTAATAAGAATAAACACATTTTATGCTTCAAAATTACATTTTCATCAAAAATGGGTTTGTAGCATTTTCTATATGTATAATACAATTATTCTATGATAATTTTAAAAATTATGTTCCAAAAATTTATAATTTCATATAAATCAAAATTTCATAATATACTTAGGATAAATTTTTTACATTTTTCGCAATGGGTGGATTTTTGAGTGAATAGTAGAAAATAATAATTTTACGAAAAATATGACTCTAATAAAATTAAAAAAAATATAATAACTACCTGAATATTTATAAAACCATTAGTATATAAAAAATATATATTTAATAATTAATATAAATTCATAAAAAATGTTTATCTTTTAAATATTTTCTTATCATTTTACAAATCCAAGTAATGTTTTTATGTTCAAAAAAATGTTTTTATTTCTTCTCTCTTAATCATGTATTTAAAAATAAAATTTCCATTTAGGATTTGTTTTAAAGATAAATAATAATCCTTTTATTTAATATAAAACAAGTAATACCATTTAAATCTATAAAATACTTTATTTTTCTATAAAATCATTTCTATACTTAATACAGTCATCTTTCTAGAAACGATTTTTAGTGCGTTTTTGCGAACTTATATTAAAAGTAATTTATTAAACTTATAGGATTTGAATCATGTAAAATGGATTCAATATTTTTAGTCACCAAAATTAATATTTTGTAAAAATTTTAACTTATTTTTTCCATAATTAAGAGTAACCATGGAAAATATTTATCACCTAGAATAAGGGTAAAATGGGTTTAAATAGTAAAAAATAAAGGGGTAAGGCTTCAATATAACTCCAAAAACATAATTAAACCTAATTTTTTGTTTTAGTTTGACCATAAACTAATCGTATTTTTATATATGACAATTTTAGGCCACTTTAACAAGAAAAGTACATTATATTGTTTACCTCTTTTATGAAATTTCATGTGTGTCGCTCTCCTAACATATAAAAGGGAACCTCTAATCCTCCCTCATTCACACAATTTTAAACTTTTTATATTAGAAATAACCTACCCAAAAACCTTCTATGATTCTCCACTTTAATTATTTATCTCATTTTTTTAATACAATACAATCATAATAATTCTTAAGGTGTAATCCAAATGATGTCTCTCAAAGAAGAGGTAATTTTATTACCTGACTCTTTCAATGTTTATTTCTTTTTATACATTCTATAGATCTTTGGTTTCCATAATAAAATAAAAAATATATTATAATTAATATTATTAAATTTTTCAATGATTGTGGGACATCCGATTTTTACCACCGTTCCATCAAATGGGAAATGAAATTTTTGTTCACGTGTATATGTGGGATACTACCTTAATGTAGCGATATGATTCATTTTCCATCACCATATTTCATGGTTGGTTATTATGATGGATTTAATCTATAAATATGATATTTATGACCTAATTATAATTAAAGAATTATAATATAATATTTACCTTATTACATTCCCATTCTTTATAAAATGATAACATCACTTATGCACAAGTCTGGACTACCAATTCAACAAAGTGATGTGATTTTTTTTAATTTCAACATTACATGGATAGTAATGAGGATATATTTAATGGATATATATGATATTTTTGATATGATAATGATTCTGGACAGATAAATTATTATTTTATTTTATTTTTTCCAACTATCAAAATGTGGAAACATCACTCATTTGTACATAAATACTAATGTCTCCATGAAGTGATGTAATTCATTTTTCACCATTTATCTATATAAATGAATACATAAATGTATATTATTAATAAATATTATAATAATTATATTGTTATTAGTTTTTAAATAATGAAACCATGACCAAGATACAGGGACCATAAATTCAAAATCAAAACATACATGAGAAACCTAAGAGTTAACACCCAAAATGATGATGATAATGGAACATTATTAATCAAAAGTGATAAGATGTAATAAGTAAAATATTTATTGATAATATTATTATTTCATTCATAAATTTTAGGGTGTGTAAATATATTAATTTTTTTAATTTAATTTACATTCTTTCCAAATATGTTTTCAGTTTAACTAGTTTTGTGTTTTATGACATGATACAAGCATCATTTTGAAAAAGAAACAAAAAAACAATAAAATAGTTAAAGAAAATAACCTACATGAAATAAATTCAATGGTGATACATTATAATTTTAAATAAAATGGTAAACAAACTTGAGTGGAAGCTTAATATAAAAACCTAAGGAATGTTTTTTTGACATCATGTAAACAATACGCAATGTGAAAATGTCTGGGATAATAATTTCCCTAAGTATTTTTGGATGAAAGATTCATAGGTAGTGATACTATATATATATAAGGAGATGAATAAATGACATGAGAGTGTTATGATAGATAATATATTGAAAATATTATGCCACCAAAAATTATATTTCATTAAGCTATCAAAATGATGGAAATTTTAATATGCTACGAATGAGGGTTAGACAGAGGAGGCCTATATTTACGTGCCTTCAGCCACACCATCAAGAAATGAACAGATTGAGGGGATTGGGATGTAACATGACGAACATGAGTTTGTATCCCTACTATTAATACTACTCTATAGGTTTTTTTATTTTTCTCACACACTCATGGAAAGAATTAGTGGGTGATATCTTTGTTTAGGGAAATCTTTCATGAATAGGGATGAATTGCGTAGGGAATTTTATTTTTGATTGAAATTAATTTTGGAATTTCATATTTATTATTAATTTATATCTCTTACTATATTATTTTTTAATGAACATTATAATCATGGTTAGGAATTCATTTTAATTTATTCGTTGTTATTTTGCATGACTAGTTCCTGGATCGATTGAATGCCTTTATATAATGTGAGTTGTAGGGTTTATACTTACACCATGAACATGGTCTAGTTCTTACACTATGTTTAAATAAGGTTTATTATTACTCATTATTTTCATTATTAAGTACCTAGCCACGAGAATAGATTAGTTTATGATGGAGAGAATTTATCATGACCATTGGAAATTCTAGAATTTTATTCAGATGACTACATAGTTGTTAATTACTTATGTCATGCCTTATTATCCCATGAACCTAGATTCATTGCTTCCTAACACCATTTTATTATTTTCTCCTCCCATGTTCTTTATAAATCACATGCTCAGTAGAATTGATTCAATTTATTAAAATCAAAAATAGTTTAGGAATTATTTATTGAATTATATTTTCCCTAACCCTTTATTTGTGGGTTTCACCTGGTTCAAGAAAATTCTATACTACCATGTAGTTTTTTGGTTTGTTTGATTTGTGTTTTAAATTTTTAAATTTGATAACCCTATGGGAATTAATAATTCACTTCAGGCTATACATGGTATTATTATTAAGAATATGATAGTTTTATATATGTATAATATATTTAAATTTATTACAAAGTAGTTTAAATAAAAATTAGAAACTAGTCAGACCATATGTATGTGTTTATCACATCACATTTTTTTATGTGAGACATATTTCATATTCACAACTATTTTTATTCATATGGTGTATATAAAATCCATTTAATATTTCATATCATGAATCAATATAAATTTATAAATTTTATTTTATTTTATTATTTATATTATAAGGGTTATGACTTAAAAGATTCCAAAGCGATAAGGGTATTATGTAAAAATATCAAATTTTGTCAAGATTATTTATGCTTAAATTTGTGATGATGAAATTCTATTATATATCTCTCAAAAATAATATTTATTTTATTCTCTTATTATAATTATTGTAAATTATAAATTTTCTCTAATTTTTATCTCTCTATGTACTCAAAATTCTAAAAAAAATACTTTTAATTAAAACTTACTTTTTTTCCTACTAGATCTAAAATATTTTCTTCCATGTATATTTTTTATTTTAAAAAATTATATAATATTTTTACAATTCAACAGTTATTGATTACATTCCTTTTCACAAACGTTTGACTCTCAAAAAAAATATAAAAAATAAAATTTCATGTTGTTTTTTTTGAATGAGGTACATTTTACTAAAGGTGTGAAAGAAAATATTTGTTTTAACATTTAACGCATAAATTTTTTTTCCAATCATCATTACTATTCATTAAATTATAAAATAATTTACTATTTTTCAGGTTTATTTTAAAATAAATTATTTCTCTCAATATTCTGTGAATTTTTATTTTAAATTCTATCAATATTAAATGGTATTGTTTTCATAAAGTATTGATTAGAATTTTGAAAGTGATTTATAACTTCATTATTATAAAAATGAATAAGGAAATTATGTTTCTTGTATTTCATTTTTTTCTGTTATAAAATCTTGTTCATACTAAAAAACAATCATTTCTTATAAATTGATGTTTTTCTATCATACATTAATGATAATGGATAAAATCTCATTTTGTGATCATTCACTTTCTTGTGATCATTTTCTTGATCAATTTATATGCTTCATTGGACAATATTTTTCTCATTTATACATATTTTCAACATAATGATTTAATTTATTATAATTTATATTAATTTAGTGATGTCTTAACCAAATACCATTTCTATATACAATATCTATTGAAGGAAGTTTATTAAGAATGTTATTTAATGGAATGAAGATATTTTTTTTATTTTTGATATAATACAGAAAAATGTTGATTTATAAATAATTTTGAGAATTAATTCTTTTAATCATTCAATATATGGGGAATTTATTAGAAATGAATGTTTTGGGTGGGTCCAGGATCTAGATGGCCCCTAATTGCCTTGATAGGTCTCATGAGATGAAACATGTGGCCACCTTAGTCGGGTAATTGGTGTATGCCTACCCATACAATATAATTAATTTTTCTAATGTATTAATGGTAAGATTCAAGATAACTTAGATGAGAAATTGATGGAAATACTATGAATGTATTGATTTAGGAATTCCTGTTATTTTAAATTTAGTTTTCATTATCCATGTGATTTATATAAATATATTATCCACAGTATTACTCTAAGCTAAATTCATTTATTAAATTGGAATTTGTTTTGATTATACACTATTCAATATTGGTAATCACTTGTCTTCTAATGATAGATTATGTTGTAATAGTTCCCTTATAGATCGTCTGATATCACCCTTTATTTTTTTCCTTTCCTTAGGAAATGAATAATGAATTCATTAATGATTTTTCAAGGACTCATGATTTTTTTCAATATATGATTTTAATTTATTATAATATAAAAGTAATTCATGTATCATGTTTTATAAGACTACTAAACTAATTTATATTTCATGGTGAAATTCGGTGTATATTGTTCCAATGTAATAAATAAGAATCATTTCTAGGTTACCAGATTGGGGGTGCTATAGTTGGTATGATAGAATGATTTTTAAGAACTGTGGGAATTGGATTTTCAAAAAACATAGATTATATGTGCACTATAATCCATCATAATATTTTATAAATATTACCTTAAAATTTATTTTTATTCCATGGATAAATATTTATGATGAATTTAGGATAACTATGTGATTTCTATTGTTTAGGGCTGACACCTAGTGGAAGGAAGGGAATAAACACTTATGGTCCGTATAGCAATTACCCTGCTGGAAATGTTAGTATAGGGGGTGTTGGAGCTATTTATATCATATATATATTAGGGAAACTAATATTTGTTAGGATTAATATCATTTAAATTATAGAGAAACAAAACAAGAAGGAATATAATGTGAATATAATGACATACCAAATATCTTGAGTTATGAAAAAAAATCTAAATCTAATAGAATTTTTTAATAATAAGTTAAAAGTGGAGTTTCATGAATGTTCAAGAGTTAAATACAAGTGATGGAAAAAAGATTTATCATCTCATATTTCATTAATATGGGAAGAATAACTTGGGTAAATGATTTAAGGGAATTTGAGTTTTCTATAATTGCGGAAAAAAAGATCATCATAAATATAATTGTAATAGAATGAAAAATCTATTAATGTTAAATTTTTAACAATAAATAGATAGGGTATTATGAAAACTAATTCCCCAAGCATCAAGTATGACCCTAATAATTTTATAGTGGTATTTATTGATTATATATTAGAAATAATACAAATATTATAAAGATATTTACAATCACTTGAAATTAGTTATAAATGACTTTAGAGGAAAATAAGTTATATGATATATTTAGTAAGTGTGAATGTTGATTTTAGGAAATTTATTTTCTTGAAAATATTTTCAACATGAATAGAATATCTATTAATCTTCCACAAAAAAAGGAAATCAAATAATAATCCTCATCGATGAATATAGGCTTATAGGATTTGAATTCTTGATAATTATGGTTAAATTGGAGAATATATGATTATGATATAGTGGTATTTTCCAATTGTAGTTTGGTATAAGGATCAATAGAAAACATCCATGGATTATTCCAACAATATTCAGTTGTATGGAATGTTTAAAAAATTTAAATTTAAGAAACATGTGTTGAATGGTATCAATCACCCTAAAAAGTGATTTTTTATGGAAGTATAATATTTTTGGGGATATTTATTGAGAAAAGTATATATTGCCTTTGGCATTATTATGTGATATGAAAAAGTGTTCCTTTGAGACATTTTCAGTATTTTCATATAGTTTATCTAGAAAAAATTATATTTTTGGAATTTGTAATTAAGGAATATATAGATTTGAATGATAAAGGTTGTTTGGGGATAAAAAATGAGATTATTTTAGAAGAATTAGTTATAAAAACATTCTGTTTTTGGGGTTTAAATATAAACAAGAATATTTAACGAGTTTTAAATTGATCATTTCATACTATTAATATTTTGTATATTAATATTTTATAAAGGTTTATTAATATTGGTTCTTATTATATATTATGCTTACCATTCCTCCCCCAATGGCCTGAAGTCCTTTATTTTTTATTGATTATGATAATCCACAATTAATGGGGTGAGGTGTAACCCTTACAAGGCCTTTAGGCATAAGTATTACATGGCCCAAAGGCCTTAGAGGAATTAATTTCCTGTAGGCTTCAAACAATACATACAACCCATACTAACATCATAGAACTACTCATCCCCAGCATCTTCATCGTGAAAATAGATCTCCACCTTCGCATGGCTGTTTGGGAAGGCTTTACCGTGCATGAACAGGCTTGCCCCGATGGCAGGTGCCATACCCTCTCATTCATGCAATCAGTTTAGCTTCTACTATGGTGAAAGCTCTTTGCTCCTCCTTCTGAATCTTGTTCCCTATAGTTTGTCTGGTTTTCATCTGCACTTAAGGTGGCCCAAATTCCTTGAGGTGGCCTGAAGTCCTTGCTGACCCGAAGGCCTAGGTGGCCCAAAGGCCTTAAAGGACTCAGGGACCAAATCGGTGTCCCGAAGGCCCAAACAGGCGAGTATTTCTGGCTGCTACAGTGCCAAACAGTGCCTACTACAGTTCCCGCTATAGTACCTGCTACCGGTCTACAGAGTTCCTACTACAGTACTGCTACAGTTCCTACTATAGTATAATAACAGTACCTAGAAATTATCCTCTGCTTGGATTTGATACTTGGTCTCCTATGCTAACAATTTAAATTATGAAAAAAATGAATAAACTTTCATCATTTTGTGGATTTTTATAGTTCATTAAAATTTTTTTTAGTCTTTATGTCATGAAAAATCACCAAGATCACGATGATACACATAAAAGGATGAAATTATTCTTATATAATGTGAATAAATCAAGTATGTAAATTTTATCATATTTTTTATTACAATCGTAATGAAATTTATAAAACATTATAAAATTAAATATAAATCTATCGAATGTTATATGGAAGATATCTATCACCAAAAGTTATATTTTTAGAAACTCATTTTCAATTATGAATTAAATAAAGGTACATTAATAAAAATTTTCCTAGTAATAAGTTTCAAATTACTGTTATTGATAAAATCTATATCTGATTTTATTCATATGTAATGATATATTAAATTTGAAAAAGAAGAATTATAATTTTGAGAATAAAAATTATGTAAGGAGGGTAGAATATAATACCCTAATATTTAAGTTTATATTATATTTTAATATAACACTATGTTTGATAATGTACACCACATGCGACACTAAGCTTAAACAAACCATAATATACGATTATTTAAAATGAACATTTTGACATATTTGTTGGTTTGGTGGGTATGAATATGAATAACAACATTCTGAAATATATATATATATATATATATATATATATAATCTTTTCCCTTAATAAAATGAAAAATTAATCATACATTGATTATACATTTTTTAGAAATGGAGAAAAATTTCTTAGTTTGTAAATGTGATTTGATTCATAAAACATGTTTTCTGTGTTCAATGTATTTTGATATTAAAGGATTAAATTAATTACTATAGATAAATTATTATAATGAAATAATTAGATTATATATCCAATTAAATCAACTAACATTCATTTTTTATGGTTATTAGGAATTTAATATGAATAAATTCAATTCAAGCTTTGAAAATACATTATAAAAAAATGGGTTTTACTGATTTTTATGCATGAATATTTTAATTAATTTATACCAATTTTATAAATTTTATTTTAAAATGTATACCATTTTTAAATCATCATTTCATAATATTATAAGGTTGAAGTTTTAAATTTTTTCTGAAAAAGATGAATTTTTATTGAATAGTGAATTTTTTTTGTTTCAAATAATTGTCAATTTTGTTATATTTTAATGATATAATAATAACATTAATGTATATGAAACATTTTTTATAGAATTAATATACATTTTATAATTAATAAAAATCATAAAAAATATAATGTTGACCTTAAAAAAATATTCTTAACCTTTAAGAATTCAAAGAAATGTTTTGGATCAAATTAAATATGTTTTTAATTCATTTCAATTATTCAAGTATCTTTAATGTAAGATTCTGTTATGGTTTACTATAAACCATAATTTTTATCCTTTTATTTAATTTAATACAATCAATACCATTTTAATATACATTATATTTATTTTTTTAGAACATTTTTTCTAAAAACAGTTTTCATTTTGTTTTGCGACAATATATTAAAACTAATTTCTTCCAACATAAGAGTTGAATCATGTAAATTTTTTTAAAGATTTTTAATCATAAATATTAATATTATAAAATTGGTTCATCTGAATTTTTGGTAATAATGAATAGTTACCATGATAAATATTTATCACCTCACATAATGCTAAAATGAGTTGAAAGTGTTAATAATTATGGGATAAGGATTCAATATAATAGAAAATACTAACTTAAACCTAATTTGATTATTTATTTCTTTCATTCCATTATAATATTATAATTTATGAAAAAATTTATCCATTTTCACAAGAAAATGACTTTCTATCATTTAAATATTTTATGTAATTCCATGCATTCCCCTCCCCTCACTTATAAAATTGAACCTTTGGTCCTCCATTATTAACACTATTTCATGATTAAATATTATAAAATAATAATCCATAAACCATCAAATATTAATTTACTTCATTCTTGATCACATGGCCTTACCCTAAGGCTCCCCTATAAAGGCCTATGTTATATGACAAAGGTGGCCCCTCCAAGAAGAGGTAAACGTTTTATCAAAAACATTAAAGGTTTATTTATTATTCCACCAAAACTAAATATATTTTATCCTAATTAAAATAATTAATAAATAATTACTAAATTAATCAGATATTATTATGACTATTTTACAATCATTTTCCACCTCATTTCCATCAAATGTGAAATGAATGTATTGTTCATGAGTATGTATGGACTACTGCCTCCACGCAGTGATGTGATTCATTTTCATCACCATATTTCATTGTTGGTTATTATAAAATATTTAGTGTTTATATATGATATTTATTAGTTAATAAAACTTCTTGAATCTCGTTATATTATCTAACTTATCACCATCCCATCCATTCCAAAATGAAAATTGTACTCTTGTGTTTTTGTGTACGAGCACCTCCACGAAGTGATGTGAATTATTTTTCTTTTACAATTTACATGGATTGTAACAAATACATATTAAATGATTATATATGATATTTATAATATAATTATTATTATTTAAATGTAATTGTTTAGTTAACGTTCATTAATTAAATCCATCTAAAAGTGGAAACATTACTCTTTCAAACGTATGTACTACCATCTCTATGATGTGATGTAATTAAATTTTAACTATTACATTGAATGAATGGTAAAAAAATTTATATATTTAATATATATTATACTTTTGAAATTATTAATATTTTTCATATGATTAAACTATGTTCAATATGAAATCACCATAACTGTCGAACCATAAGATACTTGAAAAAAGAAGTTAACACAAGAAATGATGATGATAATGAAAGATAGTTAATGAAAGAATGAAAAGATATTATATGTAAACATTGATTTGAATTATTGGAAATAAATTTATGAATTTATATAATAATAAAAAGTAAAAATTTATTAAATATTAGGTTTTTTATAACTTACTAAGCTAGTCAGACCAGAGGTAAGGGTTTCTCATCTCACTTCTCTTTTGATTATACATATGTCATATTCACCAAATGGTTCATTAAAGTGGTGTATCTACTACCCAATTTATATTTAAGATATTTAATATCTTTATATTAACTATAGATAAATTGATATTTAATGTTATTTCTTTCATGATGTTTATGAATCAATTTTACTAAATTAGTAATAGTTTTACGTCATAATCACAATTTTTTTAGAATTGTATTGATATAAATTTAAAATGAATAAATTATATGATATTCTCTAAAAATATTTTAAATTTTCACATCTAATAGTTATTTCAGGAAATTTTATTTTTTTTAATTCGTTTTTCTCTCTCCAAGTACTCAAAATTCTAAAACAAATGACGGAAAATGTGCATTATTTTTCTACTCATTCGAGATTATTTTATTCCATATCCATATTATATTTAAAATGATTTCTAAAATGTTTTTATTGTTATAAAATGATCTATTAATTTCATTTTACAAATAATTTTGTTTCTATAGAAATGTTTAAAGGGGATATTATTTTCATTTTTTGAATGGTTTACTTTTTACTAAATCTTTGAATAAAATCATTGTATTAAAATTTATAGAATGAACTAAATTTCCCAATATCATAAGAATTAATATCATTCAAAAATACTTGAAATATTCCGTGGTTATTTTTAAAGAAATTTTTTTTCTCAATATTCTAAATATTTATATTTATAATATTATCAATATAAAATGGTATTATTTTCATAATGTAATTAATGGAATTTTGAAGGTGATTTATAATAATGTTATTAAACAAAGTTAAAAGGAATTTATTTTTAATTCATTTCTTCCATTTTATTTTCTAAATACCCTATTTAGTTATAAAACATTTATTTATAATGAATTGAGATCTTTTATTATCCATTATTAATAAAATATTCTACCTCATTTTGAGATCATTTCATTTCTTATGTTGTTTTTCTCTCACTCTTTATTATTCATTATACATTATTTTTTTCTCCATCATGTCTATAATTTCAATATCATCATTGAATTCAACATCATTTCTATTAATTTATTGATGTCTCAACTCGATACCATATATATATATGGTATTGGTTAAAGGAAGTTTATTAGGAAAGTTATTTTATTGACTTGGGAATAATCTATATTATTGATTTAATATGGATGAATGTTTATTAATAAGTCAATTTTTGAATGAGAGATATTGTCCACTCAATATAAGATGAATGAATAGGATGTCCAAGTCACTGGTGGGGATTGGTTATAGACAGCACAGTGATACATCAAAGTATCTATTGAGATGAAATGGGTGGCTACAGTTGTTCAATATTTTGGGTATACCAACCCATACAGTGAAGGATTATGATCCAAGGCCATTATGGTATGATTCATGATAACTTGTTCGAGTACTTGATGAAAAGATAAAGATTATATAGATTTATGTGTTTCCATTATTAATAATTCAGTTTTCATTATTCATGCAATTTTTATATTGATATTATCCTAGACGTACTATGAACTCAAGTTGTTGATTAAATTAGCTTCTATTTTTATTAACCACTCTTCCATACTGAATATTTATTATCTAATAAATATATATTATTTTGTATACTTTTACTTACTAAGCATCTGATCATACCCTTTATTTATTAGTAAGTAAACGTTTTAAATAGGAATGTGAAGTTAGTATCTTCTTAGTCATCATGAGATATTATAACCTAATTGTAACAATAATAGTAATCGAGAATACGAAATAACTTATTTTTATCCGACCTCTCAAGAATTTGACTTGTAAATGGAATACAAATTTTTTTCCCAATATAAAAATTATGTTTTCTATAATACAATCAGTCTCCCAACTTATCCACTATCCTTGTTTGGATTATTTCATTAATTTATATTTTAATTAAATTTACTCCAATTCCTTATGGAAAATATTGATAGAAAGAACCAATGGGTTTTTGAAAATAGTAAATATAATCTCTCAATAAGTATTTTTATTACATTCTATTTAAAAAATTCTATCATGGTGGGGATTAGTCTTCAAATTCCCTTCATTATTAGTGTGTGTACATGTTTTATGGGAATTTTTTGTATGAAAAATGAATGGATTATCCTCATAATATCCATTTTTGTCTAACCAATAACATATCTAAACATTCTCAAAATATTCAAAAAAGTATCTTCTTAACTTCATCGTAACATGGATGAGATGATAATAGACAGTGAGGAGAACACACCCTGAAATGAGTGTTTTAGGTTATATGGTCGGGTTTCAAGCGCTAACTTAGCTTATGTTTATATAGATTAAAGAAAGTTTCTCTTATAAGGTATAATATAATATAGTTTTCTGTATATCAAATAAATAAATAAATATTATTATTTATCATTTTTTTACTTAAAAAACATGTCTTTATGTTCAGAATATATTACTAGATTTCGATTGGTTTCATGGAAAAACTCATCTTTGTAATTTAATAACTCTCCAAAATACTCATTTAAAAGTTATTCTTATTTTATAGATAATATTCCGTAAAACTTTTGTAATGGTATTGGTTTTTGATTAATCTCATAAATCATCCCCAAAAACCCATCAAATTTTTCATCAACCAGCTCCATGAGTTCATTCATCTCACATATTGAACATATTTTAATTTTTATGGGTTCAATAATTTCTTTAAATAAATTTAATTTTTCTATTTTTTCTCCAAAATTAAAAATATGTGTTTTGTTATTAACATATATAACATCTCCTCGAATGTCTAGGAAAGGAATACCAATGATTATAGGAACTTCCTTGTCACAATAAATGTATAATATAATAAAATTGATGTTAGTTAAAATTTTTCTACTCAAACAAGATTTGAATACACTCTCCCAACTGTATGATTACTATATTGGTTTGATTACTACAAGAAAACCTTGTGAAATGATCCACCTAACCCCAAGTGTTGGACTAATTAGAATGGGATAAGATTTATACACACATAAGGGTTACAAAAGATGTTAAACATACCACTATCTCTAAAGGTTCATTTAATGAAAAATATCACGGATCTTGAAGTTTATGAGTTATTTTATTCAATAGGATTACACTACACTACTCTTTTGTATTGTAGGCATCAAATTATTGCCTAGATTTTAATTGAAATATTTTTCTTCATTGATTTAAAATATCATGTAAATTTAAATAAGGCTTCGAAGAAATAAATACTTTTTTGATGTTTCATAAAAATAACAAGGCACATGATTTGTTCTAGTTCATTAATTATTTCATAGTTATTTTTGGGAAGGGTATGGTTGATATAAAATTCATCAAAATATTATATATCTCCTCCTTCACTTCTTTAACCTAATTTTTCCCCATATTCTATTTGTTCTTTAAATCAATTTTTTTCTTTTATTTTTATGTATAACATTTCTGGTAAATTCATTTTCAATATTTCATTCATGATTAATATATTCTAATTTTTTTTATTTTTAAATTTATGATCTTATATAATTTCATTTTGTGCTTTCCTAATATCCTTTTGAGATTATAAATGATTTTTTATAAAAATCCTATTTGTAGTCTAAATAATATTTTCCTTAGGATGAATTTCATACATATATAAATGTCATCATTTTTCTATAGAACATAATTCTCTATCCATTTTATTTATATGAGTTTATAATTTTTTCAATTATCTCATAAAGGTAAAATATTGATATTTCATATCATATTTTTGTTTTTTATCTTGATAATCCATCCTAATTAATAATTTATTCATAAATATCACTAAATTTCCTTCAAAACGTGTTTTTTTATTGCTTTGTTATTTGAAAATAGATCTCCACTAACAAGCATAATAGGACCATGCATTGGTTAATTTTAAAATTCATAGGATTGGCAAGACATATCAAAAATGTAAAAATCAGAACTAGTTTTTCCATACAGGGTATAATATCGGCACGATTCTCTAACTCAATTTTCATGGTTTTTATTAAGAATTTTAGAATATTGATCTTTTTTTATTATTTAATTAGATCATTTTATATGATTGTTTCTCTTAATTTAACATGTATATTGTGTATTCTATGAATTTCTTTTGAAGATATACATATTTTCTTTATTAGTTCTATTAGAAAAATTACACTCCAAGAATGATCTAATATTGTTTGATGGTAAGGGGTGAGATAATTGTAAAATGTTTCCATTGAAAAATGTGGAGAAAACATATGATTGGGAAATTTTCATACAAGACTCCAAAATTTTTACCATGTTTTATGGAATAACTAAACCATATCTTGAACAAAATGAGTGATTTATATCTATTTTTTTCATCCAATATTCTATTGAAAAACTTTATAAAAATTTATTGAAGACCTAGTCCCATGTATGAAAAATCTCATCATACATTCATTGGAACCAACTACTATTACCCTTAAGGTAAAATTGAATCACTTTAAGTCTTAACACTTACTCACTTAATCCATGAAGTGAAATTATTATAAAAAGACAATAGAAATTCCTAAGGAAGATGAGATAATATTTATTAGTTAATTAATTTTAAGATTGGAACATATATATATTGGAGGGTTAGATCTAACATTTTATAGATATAATATTCAGTATGTTGAATAAATTATTACTAAGATACACTAGTAACACAACCTCTCAACGAATATGCCTCTCCACTACTAGTTCTCTAGGCTGAGGCAGATTAATTTTTTTACAGTGATTAAATACCTACATATTATCTTCCATTTCAATTTAATTTTTCAAATTTATAGAAATAGAATTAGTATGAATTTTAGGAATTATATGGCCATATTTTTTATTGTGTGATCTCATACAAATGAAAAAAATAAACTTATAGATATATTTACAGCAAAGCACACAAAAGGTTTAAATTTTTTAATTTTTATCTCTTGAAAAAATATTTATTTCCATGATTATTTTGAGTTACTGTAGTTATTTTTTATCAAAATTACTTTTTAAAAATATAATGAGAAATTTTTTTGAGATCATTGGACATATAAAATTTTTTATTTATATACAATAGATAAATATAAAAGTAATGAGGATGGTTTAGCATAATGGGAAGGTGATGTGTTCACTTACTAAAGAAAAAATAAACTATTAATAATAAATTATTTAAAAAAATGATAAAGATAGTGAAAACAATACTTGAATGAATTTATATCCGATGATGAAAAAATAGAAGTGATGGTAATGATTAGGAAGAAAGAAAACAATAATGAATAATTAAGTGAAAAAATAAAGTAGTAAAAAATGTATAAGTTTTGGGAATTAAGACTATATAGTGGAAAATGATTACTTCATTTAAGATAGAAATATGGGATAGAAAATAAGTAATGAGGTTAACCTACTCTATCAAAAGGTACACATATGGATAAATAATCACATAGTGTAACAATTAGTATGAATTGAGAAAGAATAACGTAAAAAATACAATATCTAGTATAATATTATTTCCCTAAAATGTATATACAGAAATTATTCTCTAGAAAAATACAGTTAAAAATTCCATTAAAATGGAAATAAAAAATGAGAAGAAAGGAAAAAATGAATATTCTCTATTGAGGATATACATATCCAACTCAAACTATCTCCCAATCACTTAGCCCTCACCCAAAATAATCACTAATTAGTCATTTCTCCATTATAAGGAGGTTTCTAACTCTAATTGACAAACCCATAATATATTTTCTAACATAAATTTTATCCAAATATGTATTACCAATCATCTACATGGATTCTAGTGACTATTCATTGTCTTGAACCTATGACTCGTGAAAAACTATTATAATAGAATGGGACTCACCCATGTGGGTCATTATTCAAATCCATTTAAGATGAACTTATATATGAATAAAAGATTGATTCACTTCCCTAAATTATATTCTATAATCTCTCAATAATTTATATATAATTTTATATGGTGATCTGAATCCTCTATCATCATCTCAAATATGATTTTAACATTGAGAAATTAGGGCTTCTATATTCAAATTGGTATTCTAGATACATTTTTATTGATAAATACATGATGAATCCTTGATTTGAGTGGATAAAACATGACTAAAGAGTCAAATATTTCAATTTATAGTGGTTACCTTTCTATAGTTATGAGGTTGCAGTGATGTTTTGTTTTCGTATCTCCAACCTTATTTTACCCTTTAGTGAACTATTCTGGTGATGTGACATCCCAAATTTTCTCTAAGTTAATGACCATTAGTTTTTTATTTAAATTCTCAATTTTTTTCCTCAATAATGATCTCTAAAGGAGTCATGGAGGTCTAAGAGGGGTCTGTGTCTTGTTAGGATCCTGAATCCATGAAATTTAAATAAACATACTAGGGCTAAAGTTTAGTAAAAACCGTGTCACCAGTCCCACATGGGTTCCTTAACTATGCGTCTTGATGTAGTTGGGTACTGGGGGACACAAATTTTATCTACAATCATGTAACCCTAGGCACATGAAAATGTATAATTTAAAACCCTTTTTATTGTGGCCTTATGCACAGTAGGTGCACAGTTTATCCAACCGTGTAGCCAAACCATGCACCCCTACCTATGTGGGTTAATTTCAGATTTTACCTCTGATATTTTTTATTTCTAAAACCCTTATTCCTCCTCCTTTTTCTATTGGACCATATCCTCCCCTACCACATGAATCAATCCTACCTCAAGATATAGGGATCATGATATCTCCATCATTTCACATATAAATCAATCACCATCATATCCATAGGAAATATAAAGGTAATATCTTCAATCCTCACCCTTATATTTCAGGTTTTCCTCCTTCTATCTACTTCTATATTAATGCAATATCATTTTTTCCATTTTCAAGGAATTTGAGGATTTCATTGATATATATCATTTTAGCTCGAATCGAAGGTTAGCACTGGATGAAGGAAGAACTATGTGGAAAAGTTTTGTGTTATAGTTATTTAATTTAATTTTTTTGTTATATAACATGTGTCATCATGCTACGAGACAGACCCCTCTGACATCACCAAAAACATGTCCAATAAATTAAATTAGTATTTCCCATGTTCTATATCAACCTAATGAATAGATAATCACCCTTTGTGATTGTTTTCATTGGCCTATGCCACCCCTTTGGGTGTGCCTTTCCTAAATATGAAAGATTCTCTACCATCCAAGATTGATAAATAACCTTTAAGGTGACACTTGGACAAATTATACTTTTTAATGACCTTAAGGATTTTATGAGTCAAATATTTAGGCCTCTATGCCTCATGACTCGTGCCTTACTCCTTATGGTCTAATGAACCATCTGTTGTAATTGAATCTTGGGCCAAATGAAATGGATATCTTTATTTAAAATTTTAACAATTATTTTGATGATAAATGGTATTTTATTGCTGACTATATCATACCCTTATCTTCTATCATGGGTACTAAAATGGGTTCTGAATTAAGGAACCATTGGTTGAGCACATTGAAGCTTATTTATAATTGGTTAATGGATTCTACACATGTCTAGGAATACACTAGATTTTTATAATATAGGCTCACCACACGTTTTCTATTTTACCTTCATATGAGTGAAACAGAATCCCCAGGGGAGACCCTGCGTATAGGATCAATAGAATAATGGTTGTAAAATTGTAAGAGAGAGACTCAAGGCCCTACTTCCAATACTATTTATGGACTTGGAGGTTAGCCCATTCTGTTATCACACCATTCCTGGAGTGACACTTGTAATCTTATTCTTCGGTCACCATGGACGAAATCCCTTGGAATTAGATTTACATTGAAGCCCTAGAGATACACTCAGTATTATTATAGATATTCCATTGACAATATCAGGGTGAAAATATATAAATTAAAAATAGTTTAAGTGAATCAATGGTATGAGAATGATTTAAAATTAGAAATGAATATTTTTAATTGGAACCCCAAGGACATTCTCTCTAATCCCAATTATGATCTTGGGGATAATCTATCATTTTATACATTATCTCACTCATATTACATGTGTAGGATCAATTAGTTTAGACTCACCTTCTTAGGCTGAAGTATGTATAATTTGATGTGCTTCCAAATTAGAACCCAGTATTATGAAAATAGTTATTTATTTTTATCTTGAATTTGTTATTTTTTGATTATGGAACAAAGTTAATTTTATATTGCATGAGACTAATTCAGGTAGACACTATTTTTGGTAGCCTTGGGAAATTATATCTCACACCCTTATTGGGCTACCTATGGTAACAATGTAGAATTCAATGTTGAAGGTATAGACAAGTGGAACGATCTTTCTTTCAACACATGATTGTGTTTCTAAGATGGAGTTGGGAACATGGGACTAAGCTTATGCTCTGGATGTTAGTAGTTGTTGTTTTTAGTCTTTTTGTATATTTTTTTAGCTTGGGGTATTTGCATGGATCCATTGAATCTCATTCACTCTTTTTTATAGCTACCGAACCATTATTATCATCATTTAATATATACAAATTATGTAAATACCACTAGTTATTTATTTATCTTGCATGATAATGTATTTATATCCACTGCATTTAGTCAGTTGATATTTCTTCAACTACAATGAGTTAATGGTACAATTATATAGCTTGTACTACTTTTGTTTCACTCATGTTCTATAAAAATATATTTCATAACTCCACAATGATAAATGAGGGACTGGTCCCACCAATGACACTCTCACAGTTCTCACTGCTAGTTCACATCTGTCAGCGTTCAAAGAGATGTGCTTCAGGTCTACTGTCACACCATTTTGGGGAAATTTTAAGTGGTATCTATGGAGAGGTTCTACAAAGTGGTATCAAAGAATTATTTTTCTTTTTCCATACTTTTTTTATAAATGAGATTGTGATATAATAATTTTCTAATGACTCAATTATTGGAATAACTAACCCACGTATAGGGGAAACCCAAATTAATTGGGGTGGGTAAATTCTATTTTTTCTTTTGTTGTTTCAGTTTCATGGATTTCACCATTGGGGTATGGAATCTCTTGGTTTTTCTATTTTTATCTATAAAATTATGAATATAATGGAATATCTTATATATTAACCCAATGATATGATGTATCATCAAAGAATGCATCATTCTAGGAACTGTAAGAAATAAATTTCATGTATTATGGCTTGTAATATTTAAATTTTGCATGAATTTATAGTATTGAATGTGGTTATTGTAGTGCCTTATTTGTTATGAATTTTAATGATTTGGTTAATATATATATATATAAGTGTTTCAAATTTCCTTGCAATATTGGGAAGCATAAATGACACTTAATGTGACTTCTTTAACCTAATATTTTTTTCCAAAATAGGTTAAAGCATACACCATAAGTAATCTGTTATGGAACATTGATCCATGGACCATTGGTTTCATGAGACAGAATGTGTTATGGTCAAGGTTATGAGGATGTCGTATTTCAATTTAAGAGGTGCATGGTACCTTATAAATTGGGAATGGTGATTCATCTAGCCAAACCATTTAATAAAAAATTAAATAGACAAATAAATAAATACGAATCATGTCTTTCAAATTTAATGGTCATCAGGTATGTGTTGTATGAGACCATGATCGTGTCCTAACCTTAGTAGTGGAAAGTAGGTTGTGTCTCCTCTAATCCTTTTATGACCCTATCATATCACCTAGACCTGGCTCCTGGATTAGGTCGAGCGTTGTGATGTGCTATAGGAAGTCCATTTTCCATTTTTTTTCTTTATCTCATTCTCTATCTGTTATAAATCCTATCTAATGTGTTAATTTGGAAATTTTAGAGCTATTATACCATGAATAACATTTGATGTATTCTAAGAGAGTAGTGATGAGAATACTCTTTATTTGTTGGTCCTAGAGCCACCCGTATTACCTCCTTTGGTGTCACTTGAGGCACCTCCTATAGATCTTCCACTAGGTATCGATGCTTAGTTTTGGTATAGTTTTTTCTATTATTGAATTTTTTTTTGGGAGATCCCCGACCTTCCCCTACTATAACAGAATTGACTAGGGAGTTTCAACAGTAGTATCCACCCACCATCTTGGGAAATAGCGGACCTCAGGTTGTGAAATCATGTCTAGAGGCCATGTTGTCTATCTTTGAGCATATTGAGATGCCTCCAGAGCATAGGATAAAGGTCAAACCCTATATGTTTTGTTACTATGCCATGAAATAGTGTGGCCTTCTCACTCAGATTAGTAGACATTGGGGTAGGGTCTAGAAATTCTTCCAGATAACCTTCATTGACTACTTCATTCTGCATACCTTGAGAACGGTCCATTCTCAGTAACTCATGAACGTTCAATAAGGTGACATTTTAGTGATGGAATACCCAACTCGATTCACCAAACTACAATGTTTCTCACTAACATTGGTAATTGATGAGCTGATAACTATAAGGGGATTTGAATATGGGAATGTATATTCCATTCCATTGTTGGTGAATGTCTCTTAGCTGACCATTGTTTCAAAGAGAGTGATTCAAACCACCGTCACATAGAATAAGATGAGGGAATCTGGCAATGTGACCTAGGGAAGTTGAGCTTCTATATAAAGAGTTAGGATACCCAATAGTAGGAAAAGGAATTTCGAGGGTACACGCTTGAGAACAACTAGTTTGGTGTTGTCACCTAATAGTTATTTGGTGTGTGACAAGTGTGGAAGGTCATGCCATAAAAATCCACACAATATGAGGAACCTGATCAAGTGTTAGTCTTAAAATAGGATGAGTATCCTCCAGAGGTTCTACCAATCCATTACGTCATTTACTAGTGTGTGTGGTTCTATACTTGAACCAATTTAACGTGAAGGATTGATGAAACAACTTTACTCATGAATTTGGTCTTGTACCAGCTGAACATGCTGAGCAGGTGGTCATGGCTAACATAGCCAGGCCTTAGAGAATAATCAACAAGAAAGTGCACCTACTCGGGCTACTCTGGAAGCAACTCTAGGTCTTGGTTTAGGCTGCATCAATGTGGTATATCCTATTCCATATGATAATATTCTACGTCCATATACAATTAGAGGTACTGTTCTAGTATAATCCACTCTATTTTCATCTATTTTTGATATAGGTGCATCACATTATTCTCTATTATCTACAACTATGGGGTGTTTATACCTTGTTATAGAATATTCAAGTGCTATGATGACTCTATAAACACTGTTAGGAGTTCTTTATAAGGTTGTAAACTAGTGTAGGTAGTACCCCATTGAGATATGTATGTACCATTTTCTATGGAGTTTATATGTCCTCAAGATGACTAGTTTTGTTGTCATTCTCAGTATAGACTGGCTAGTGCATTATCGAGCCCAGATGTATTTTTTCCATCTATTATTTATCACATCACATGAGTGAAACATGTATATCCCTATGGTATAATGGGATATACAAGAATGTTGATTTGGACCCAAGCATACTTGACTTGGTGGGGTCTTATCCAAAATGGCCATTCTGTTATTGAGTGATCATGGAATGCCGCTCATGGAATTCCTTACTCTTGTGAATCTTATTAGGGTCTTCATCCTGGAAGTATTATTTTTCTTAACTCATGAGAGAGAGGATGATTTCACCATAAATCTTGTGCTAGGTGCCATAATTATTTTCATTTCTCTATATGGATGATTCCTTTAGAGTTCCTAGAACTCAAGAAGCATCTTGAAGATCTAAAGGTGAAGAGTCTTATGCGATCCATCACATATCCCTGGGGTTTACCTTTAATTTTTTATAACAATAAGATTAAAACCCTTAGATTTTGTGTAGATTACCAATGGTTGAAACAGATTATGGTCAAGAACTGGTGTCTAATTTCTTGTATAGATGACCACTTTGACCATCTCCAGGGAGAAAATATTTTCTCAAATATCCATTTGAGTTCAGGCTACCATCAGGTGCATGTGAGGCCATCAGAAATACCTTGTACGACATTGTATAGTACATATAGATTATACAAGTATTTTATTATGTATTTTTGTATGAAGAAAGTGCTAGGAGTCTTCATGGATCTAATTAATCAGGTTTTCCACTCATATCTTGATTACATTTTGGTTGTCGGCATGAACGATATCTTAGTGTATTATCTCACCAAACATGACCATAACAGTCATTTTCGATTGTTTTATGTACAATTAGAGAGAACCATCAATATGCTTTTCTCAAAAATTGCCACTTTTGGATTGGTATGGTTCACTCCATGGGTTATATCATTTCTAAAGCAAGCGTATCAGCTGATCTAGATAAGTTGAGTGATGTGGTCTCTTGGGAGTAGACCAAGAATGTGTTTTCCATACACAACTTCATAGGGTTTTCTAGATATTACAATTTATCCATCTTCGATTTCTCATACTAGGTAGCACACATTATGGGCTTGACTAAGAAAGGATTTTAATTCAACTAATCTTAGTCTTGTAAGATATCTATTTGGGATTTGAAGTGAAAACTAACTTCAATGATGGTACTAATTCTTCCTGAGATAAAAAAAAGTTATACTATTTTCCTTATTTCTTTATGAATTAGTTTGGGGGAAGTGTTGATGTAGGGAGATCGGGTTGTGGTGTGTGGGTCCCACCATATGAAACCACTTGAACATAATTACCATATGAATGTACTAGACCTAGTATCCATTGTTCATGATCTTTTTCATTGTTGTAATTATTTATTGTGTGAGAGTTTCATTGTTTACATGAATCATAAATATCAGAAATAAATTTCCATTTAGTGAGACTATATTTTGAGGAAACACAGGTGGGTGGAATTTCTAAAATACTTTGACATTAATATCTCTTACACACTCGTAAAGGGTAATGATGTAGATAATGCCCTGACTTTGTAAGGATCAGATAGAATCCTCTATGGAGGCCAAAAGTGAGTGTTATATGATGGATATTTTTTCTGAGTTGCATATGGAAGTTTAGGAACAACATGGGCATCGAATTATAGCAGCTCTAGTAGTGACATCCTCCCTTATGGAGCAGGTCTGAATATGGATCTTATCTAATCCAAGGGATTTATTTTTAAACAAATCATCACCAGAGAGAAACCACCTCTTAGTTAGGTTATTGATAGAAATGATTCCTTACTATTCCATGGGAAATTTTTAATTTTGTCTGATATATTGGAAGAGTTGATGAGGGATTATTATTACTCTCTTTAGGTAGTTCACCCTAGTCTCACCAAGATGTGATGAGACATACTTCATCAGTATTAGTGGACACGTATGATGAAGAAGATAGGAGGTTTTGTCACACAGTGCTCCACTAATCAACAAGTGAAGGCAGAGTACTAGTGACCTATTTGACTTCTACAACCTTTATCTCTTCTTGAGTGGAAATTTAATGAAATATCCATGGATACATGATAGGATTTCTGATATACCCACAAGGTAGTGATGTAGTATATGTGAGAATTGAAGGGTTGAACAAGGTTTCACACTTCATACTATTTCAAGAGACCTTCTATGAATATAAACATGGAATGATTTACATTCATGAGATATTGTGACATCAAGGTGTTCCCCATTGAACTGTATCATATCGAGACACCCTATATACATCATAGTTCTCTCGTGGTTTTCAAATATAACTAGGTTCACAGTTTCACTTTTGTACATCATATCACCGTCTCATTAACTGGCAGTCTGAGTGGATGATACAGGTATTGGAAGTTGTTTTTTGGGCATGCATCCTTGAATTTGGTGATTCATAGGAAAAAATATACCTTTGGTTGATATTTCCTCTAAAAAATCTTTCAGGAAACAATTTTGATGGCTCCATATGATCCCCTTTATGGTAGTCCATGTTGTTCACCTCTATGATGGTTAGAGGTAAGAGTAGCAACACTACTTGGTCCCTGTCTCATTCATAAGACTTTAGAGAATTTTTTTTCAATTTAGAATCCTTTTTATATATCTCATTCAATGAGAATGTATAATAAAAATCTTCTCTAATGACCTCTAGTGTTCAAGGTGGC
Organism: Viscum album; assembly: GCA_963277665.1. NCBI lineage: Eukaryota > Viridiplantae > Streptophyta > Magnoliopsida > Santalales > Viscaceae > Viscum > Viscum album. The sequence continues at coordinate 1,974,551,793 of OY728151.1, forward strand.
ATGTCGGTTCTTTCTACAAGTTTCTCCTAAATTTGTTCATAAACGAATTCATAGATAGGGAATGATTTTTCCATGATATGTAGGGGATTTTGAGATAGTAGAGATAGTCTGATTGGTAGCCTATCATTTCTTCTTACCATAAAGGTACCATTCCATACACATTGCTTTCCACAATTCTTTGCTTTAATGGTAAATTGCTGACCCATCTCATTTATTTGACCTTGAGGACATAGATCATGAAGTGGATGTGTCCTGTGAGGAGAATATAATATGTATCATTGATTAGAGAATGAAATATCTTTGGGGTAGGTCAGTTCATCTTTTCTAGGTATTATGGCATCATATACACATTCATGAAGAGAACTGGGAGTGGGAATTCGATGTGTGTATGAAGTGGATGAAACTCTTTTCAGTTGACATTCTATATCCCTCATAGGGGAAACATGAGGACAAGTTTTCTTAATAATGGGTCATTTAATCATCCTAGATTTTTAATAAGTTATGGACCATTAGACATTAGGGTTTAATTATTTTTAATTGGCCCTATTAATGTTTCCTAAAAGATTCATGGTGGTATCAGTGATATCTGGGGCTTGTTCAAATCCCAAAGACCCAAAATTTGATGAAACAGATCAGGCCCCATGGTAATTAGAAATCATGTCGCCCATCCCACATAATTTTATTTACCATATGGATTAGGGAACATGGTTACTGGGGGCCGCATAATTTTCTAGCAACTGTGTGACCTTAGGCACATGACCATGCATAATTGCAGACCACCTTGACAGTGGTATTCTGTATGGTTGGACACCATTGGTGCATGGTAGGCCAGCCTTGAATCCAAACCATGTTTCCCTTCATGTGTGGGTGAATTTTTAATTTTACCCATAAAATATATTTAATTATAAAACCCTTATTTCTCCTATTTTTCTAGAATACCAGCTCCTCTCCTCCTGCATGATGTTATCCTCCCTCAAGATATAGGGATCACGATACCTCCCTCATTTATAATCCATATAATTCATTTCTGGATCCATATTAAGTACACAATTAATATCATTAATCATTTACCTCCTATTTAAATTTTCTCTTCATATATATTTTTCTATCATGGTGAAATAAAGATTTCCCCATTTTTTACGGAATTTTACGATTTCTTCGATATATTCAGTTATAGCTTGAATCAAAGGATGAAGTTGGGTAATGGAAGAACTATGAGGGTAAGGTAGGTGGTATAGTTATTTCCCTTAATTTTTGTTGTGTTACATAATATTTTTCATTGTTACATGATTCACACCCTTCTACCATCACATCTTACTTGTCTAATAAATAAAATTAAGATATTTTACATGTTTAAAATCACACTAATGAATGGAGAATCACCCATTAGGTATGTTTAATTGGCCAAGGGCACCTTTTTTGGGTTCCTTTCCTAAATAGACTAGTTTCTCTACCTTCCTTGTTTTATATATCTCTATGATGTTGTCTATTTGGATAATTACAATTTTTGATGACCTGAAGGATTATTTGGGAAATTTTGTAGGCTTCCATTCCTCATACCTTATGAAATCTGCCTTATAAACTACTTAAAAAAATGTTTTAAATGAAGCCAAGACTAAATGAAATGAATCTTTTTGTTTAAAATGCTAACAGTTCTTTGTATGATAAATTGTATGGTCTTGCTAACCCGATTATACACTCTTATTTTTTTCGTGGGAAATACAATGGATTCCGAATAAGGGATCCCTTAGATGGACTCGTAATGGTTTAGTTAGAATTGGTTAATGACTTCTATACATGTCGTGGGAGATAGTTACTATTTATGGGATGTGCTCACCGTGAATTTTCTATTTTTTCTCCAGATGAGTGAGACCAGTTACCAAGGGGAGACTCAATGGATGAGCTTAGTGGTGTGATGGTTGTACCATGCCATAAGAGATATTTTGGACCCTACCTTTGATACCAGGTATATACATTGAGTTAGATCATGTTTTTATCATACCATACCTAGTGTGACAATTGGGATTTTATTCTTGGGTCGCCTTGGATGGATTCCTGTGGAATTAGATTTTCCCAAATCCCCTAGAGCGACACTCAAGATTATTTTAGAATTATCACAGATGGGATCATGGGGACTATCTATAAATGAAAAATAGGTCATTTAAATTAAATTTAAGAAAATTATTTATAATTTCAAATGAATCTCTGGAATTAAAACATTAGGGATGTGTCCACTAAGTCCAATGACAATATTTTTGATATTCAATCTTCTTATACATTATCTCACTCATTATATTCTGCATGATCAATTGGTTAAGACTCACCATCTCTGGATAAAGAAGGTATAGTAGCATGGGTGTCCTAAGTGGAACAATGTCTAATGTATTTAGTTATTTATTTGTTTTGATTCATTTATTGTATATTGATTATGGACTACTATTCATTTTATAGTACATGAGATAGATTGAACTAGACATCGTTGGTGGTGGCCTACTAGGATTATATCTCACAACTAGCTTGTACTACCTTTGGTACCCAACAAGACTTCATGGTTTTAGGTATAGATAAGGGGAAGTGTCCAGATTATAACACTTGATAGTTTTTTTAGGATAGAGTTGGGAGAAGAGGACCGATCCTATGATCACAATGCTAACATCAGCTATTTTTTTAGAATTTGTTTATATTTTACTACCATGTGTTATACTCTTGTATCCTCTGACTCTCATGCTTGATTTTGTATGTCTACATCAACATGATCATCATAATATTATATCTACTTATTATTTATCTTCGGCCAGTTTTTTATTTTTCTTATATGATTATGTATTTTCTTCCCATGGATATCTATTTGTTGATACAACTTCTACTACAACTGATTAGTGGTAAGGTTATATATAGTATACTTATGATTTTTCCCTTTCATGAATACACTTATTTTGTGTTTCTATACTCTAATCAATTAGGGAATACTATCCCCATATACACAACGGTGGCTCTCACTACTAGTCGAAAACCTCTGGATACCTATATTTAAATTATCTAAGGATTCACTTTAATATCCTTAAATATAAATTTACATAGACTACAGAACAATTTGGATACCTATCTCTGAGAACCCAGTGAATTTTATAAAGCCTACTTCAAAACAACATGACCTTTTACTGGTTCATAAAATGAAAAAATTTAACATAAAGTGAAAATTTTAAATTTTAAATTAAAATTATCTAACAACTCCTTAAATAAAATCTATCAAAATATATTCTATTAATTAATATTCAATACAAAAATATGGAAGTTTGAAATTTTTCAAATACAATATTTGAATTTCATTTTAAACTTTCTAGAAAAATATTGAAATTATAAGTTCCACAAAACCATCACAAATATAGTTTCTTAAAACACGCAGACACACACATAGATTTATATATATATATATATAAAACTGAAGAATTTTTAAATTTTTAATCACCAAAATTATTAATTTTCATTAAAATAATAAAATAATAATAATTTTATCAAAAAATAATTAATATTCAATAATTTCTCATTTAAATCTCATTTTGACATTAAAAATAAAATATGACTCAAAATTATGTGAAAACATGTATTCCAATAAGTCCATATCATACATCTAGTTTTTTTTATGAATCAATATAAGCTGGGTAAGGATTTATCCCCGTAATTATAATGAAAGGTTTCGGGTGTGGAAATCAGAGAATTAGTATAGTCTTCACACCTAGTTTTAGAGTTTATGTTAGGGTGTGGTTTTATCACATAATAGATAAGGTTTATAAATCCCCCACATAACCATGGATTGGGTCCTCTATCAATGAATTTGGCACCCCCTGTCTATGATCTCATATGCGATAAAGGTCCTTCACTATTAGTTAGTTACCCCCTTGAGCAATACTTATACATCATCAAGGAATGAGTCCCCCGCTATATTTTTAATAATATGATGGGGTTGTATCATAAATGATTAGTTATGATGGTAGGGTTTATTGCTCCCTTGGCTGATATTTATCCTTGGTTAAGGTACCAGTTCCCCTAAAGGTTTCTAGAATGAGAACTCGGTAATGATGAATAATAATTTCTCAAACTCCCTTGGCTAGCATGAATGATTATATAAGAAATGGGTCATCATTTATAGTTTCTAGTGTAAATGAAGAAGTTAGAGAGTTTGAGTTTATTGAATTCTTGATGTCTAGTGAAACCTAAGGTAACCATAGGTATCCTTCAAAATATGATGTACTTCTATGATATAGACATCAAAATAAAAATATTTTCTTTTTTAGGTATATCATGTTTCCCCAGAGGTACATCCTTTGAGGATTAGATGTGTTATGGAAGGGACTTATTTTCATCCTTGTGTCTTTTAGTGGTTGAGCATATCTATATCTTTTATTTCTTACTCTTAGACACTTTCTTATCTCAGGTCTTGACTTATTTGTTTCATTCCATTACGTTATAGTTTTTTTGAATCCTAGGAATTATTTTTATACTCACCCATCAATGGGATTTGTTCCCACTCATGTTGTGAATTTGAATATGATGCCCCATTGTTTTATAGTATTGGTGTACATAGAGATGGGTTGTCTTCTTTTAAGCATACACCTAGTGATTTTTTGTGACACGTGTTGGTGAATGGTGGCCCATAATGGTGTTATTGTCCCTTGAAGATGGAGGTGGATCTACGATTATACACAATGAGGGGGATATTTATAGTGTCTTTTGTTTATCAGATTCTATGGTTTGTCTGCCATATGGTTCCTTTATTATTTGGCTAGGAAAATTTATTCCTGTACTTGATTTCCTATGCAAATATTGTATATAGTTTAGTTATATATATATATTAATGTTTTTTATGGTTATTTCATGAATAAGAGATATTTTCTTTTGTATTATTATATAGATTACATCCACCCATATTCTATTATATTCAAACTTAGATCTAGTTATAATCTCTTGAATGATTTTAGGTGGTATTAGGGTGGAACACTTAGATTACTACTTTCCAAAGAGGGGCCCTGGGGGTTGTATTTTATCATAGTGATGTTATAGTGGTTCATTTCTAGGTATATAGTTTGGTTTTATCAGTAATATGAGGACTTATTTGACAATTTAGGACAATTATTGTAAGGGGGTCTTGAGTTTTTTTAATCATAATAGAGACTATCATATGTGTAGTGGTTGATGCATCATTTTTCTAGGACTCGGATTCTTAGTTAGTTGACCCATGGATAAAATAAATCATCACATGGTAAAATAAATTTAGTATATAAAAAAATAGTGTTTAGTTTTTATATTTTATTCCCTTTGGGTGTTAGAAAATCTAGATATTCCCTAACCCATGTGGGTACATCCTATAAAATATAAGGTGTTACCATATGAAAGACATGTTGTATGAAAAGGTTGGGTCATGATGGTATCATGCTTGTAGTTGGGTATCTCACCACTAGTTAGTGAGTGACATGAAATTTTTTTATGACCCTATTGAGAGATATCATTACCCAATAATCTGATGTAGTTTCTCCCCCATTCATTTGAAAACCCATATTTTTAAAACATTGTACTTCATGATTTATTATATAATGGTACACATAAAACAATCCCAGAAGATTGTGAATCTTAGTTTCTTTGATAAATTAGCTATATATCACATAAAAATGAACCGTGGATATATAAAAATTATTAAAAACATTCTTAACATGCTATTAAAATTCAATTATTCTTCTAAAACTATATTCGAAAATCTGGGGACGCACATAAGAAAGAGGTGACATATAAAGACCAGTAAGGGAGTAAACAAAGAATATCATAAGATAAATAATTACATGTGATCCAAGGGGTATATCAACGTTACATAAGATGGGTTGGAAACATAATTTTTAACAATGATTCATTATATAATATGATAGCATAATGGAAACATAAGAATGCGGATAAAACATTAAAAATTACATAATACTAAAAGGCCAAGGAAAACAACCAAGAAATCATAAAATGGGGTGAAAAGTCCCATAATGGATTGGTTTCACTCCCTGATATCATACATAATGTCTCATTAGACTAAATTATTACTCAATTCATTGGAGTGATATATGGGCATGACCATCATTTTCATATCACGTACATGCATAAGTGTGTCACCTGGATCTTACAACATAAATGTTTATTTCATCAATATTAATCCACCTATCAACGAAATTTCATTATATACATGAAAATACCCACTAAATTAATTATATTTACATATATTTTAATATCCTTAAGTGGGAATGGGCAAAGGTATTCACTACACAAATGTTTGGGATGGAAAATTGCAATATAATTTCGACAAGATAGTGGTGGTACATAAAGGTTCATGGGAGGGATTAATAAAAGTGAAATGGGTATATCATCACTTGAAAATCATAAGGTAATCAATAAGAATCTGTGAGAACATATCCCAACATGGAAAAATGAAAAAAATGAATAACATATAAGAGGATCTTCAATAAAGTGGAGGAGGATGGGATCCCTTACCTTGGGAGGGTGCATCTAAAAGATTAGGAGGAGATTCTGGAGAGATTGTGAGCACCTTGGGAGGAATATAGTGAGGTAATGGAAGAGTAATTTCAAGTTCCAAGGGATTTTTGGGAAGAGGAATAGTAATTTGGTTGTATTTATATATCAAAAGAGTGGAGAGTTCATTATTAATTTCCAAACATAGGTTTTGAACCTCATATTAAAAATTAATCAAAACCACAAACCATCCGTTGGTTTTTCCCATATATCCTACAAAATTAATTTTTTTCATTAGTTTAAAATTTTTAAATATTACATCATTAAAATTATATAGTTGGTGATGTTGAAGTTAGTCCTATTTACTAAGAAATGATTTTAGAACCTTAAATATTAATATAGGTTGTGAATGATTCATTACGTGTTTATAAAATTCAATCAAATAATTTCAAAAAACGCATTATTTTAAAGATAAAATAATTAATTGGACACAGATACTTTTTATGTCACATATTGGATCACTTTTGGGTTATTATTATTTCCGGATATATATATATATAGTATATTTAAAACATATTTAATTTTTACCTAAGTGATTGTCTCAAAAAATATGAAAAAATCAACATTAAATAATTTCGATATATTGATTTAAAAAATTTATATATTTTTTATGAAAATAATTCTATAAATTTGATAAATAACACTATTAAATAAAATTCCCATTTTATTGAAAAATATTGGTTTTTTATAATAATTGTTTCTGACCCTAAAAATTTATTTTTGGCTCCATAAAATTATATTTTCATTTATATTTAATAATAACATTTTTATAAAATATCATTCATTTTAAAATAATTTTAATTATTCCAAAAGAGTTTTATGGTTGAAACTATATATTTTCCAAAATAAAATTTTTTATTTCATTGCATCAAAATATATTTTTTATGAAACTTATTATTTAACAGTTGTAAATTAATAATAAAAGGATAAATATAATGATTATTTCATTAAAAATTAAAGTTTAAAAACACATAATATTAGTGTCTAGATAAATATCTCTTTAACACAATATTAAAATACCTATGGTTAATGTGTGTTATGGTGATAGTTTTTTGGGTAATTTTTCTATAAATGGTTTGGGGTGTGATTTCGATTAGCTTGAACTTCTCTTCAAAATGTTTTCACTCATTCTTTAATTAGTGAATATTGGAATAGTATTGGTAAAGATAAAATATTCTTTATTATATATCCCTGTGAATCTCTGATAAAAGGTTTTATTTAAATAAAACATATCATTAGAAAATTATTTACGTTTTTGTAAGGACTTTATATGTTTTTAATATATTATTTTTCTTAAAATATGTTTTAAATTTCTTTTTTTGAAAAATTTAGAAAATTCATTTGATAAAATAAAAATAATTTTTTAATTAATAATTTAAAAATTACATTTGGGTATAGTTTTTGTATTTTTTGAAAAGATGAATTTTTCAATGAATAGTGAAAATAACCGATTTTATTGAAAACTGTCTTTTCATTTAAAAAATTTTTAAGGAAAAAATTTCTTTTTAAATTGTTTTAAAATAAAAAAATCCTCAATTATATATCATGTAATCCAATTTATGTCATTTGAAACATTTTTATATTTAATTTTGATATAAAACTCTTTAAACATGTGAACATTTTATCTTTGAAAAAATGTTTTTTCATTGTGTCTGCAAGTTTAATTTTAAATTAAAATTTTACACTTCTGTTAATGGAATTTGGAAAATGGATTCTATTTTTTATTGAATAATAATAATTTATATTATCATAGAATGTTATCTTAATTTATAACCATAATTAATAGTAAAAATGTAAAAATTATTCACCTCTACTATGGTAAAAATTGTTTTATCGGGGTTTAAACAAATAATATAATGTTAGAAAAAATGACCAAAAATTTTACAGTTCCCATTTTATTGAAATATTCTAACCATATAATTTCTATCAAAAAATATTTTTTTTTATTTTTGAGGCTTTTTTCATTTAAAAACATGGGTATAACTTTTTCTTTTCAAAAAATTACAAGTCTTCCAGAAACCTCATTTATAAATGGTTACCCCTTCCACTCTCTCATTAAAACTAGGAAAATCATTTTTTCCCAATACCTATCTAAAATATATATATAAATCCACCCTAAAATCATATAATCCTTATTTTTGTCAAAAATGAAACCTAAGAAGACTTTTGTTTCTAATCAAAAGAAGTTCTCTAGAGAAGGGATAACACCCATAATGGAGCATTTTATTTTATTTCCTCCTCCATATCCTTGAATTGTTAATAAATAATTCTGATAAAATAACCAAATTATATATATATATATATATGATGTTATTTTACTTGAAATACCGTCTCCCATTTCTTCTTCCATTAAATTAGATATTAAATCATCATTTGTGTGTTCGGGGGGATATTGCATCACGAACCGATGTTATTTTTTATAACCCCCTCTCAACGATAGATATAATGATGGATTAAATATTAATATATGATATTAAGGATATTATTATAATTATATCTTTATGTTATCATATATACCATCATACAATCCATTTTATAAAAATATGATAACATCGCTCGTGTGTATTGAGGAATACCGCATCGCAAAGCGATATAATTCATTGATTCTTTATATGAAGGGTAATAAGGAAGGATTTATTAAAAATACATGATATATATTATATATAAAAAAATTAATGGTAGTATTTTATTTAACTCTTTTCATTCAATCCATCAAAAAAATGGAAACTACTCTAATGTGCATGCACGACCTACCATCTCTATGAATAGTGTATTTCATTTTATATCTATAAATATTATGGATTAAATTAAAACATATATAATGAATAAATATGATATTTATATCATGGTAAAAATTATGGATATAATTAAATAATTATTAATGTAATATTACCGAAATAAAAAAACAAAACAAAACTGAAAAGCAAAGAAGTTATTACTCGAAAGGTGGCTTTAACAGGGAATAAATAATTTTTTGGTAATAAATGGTCATAATAAAATCATATATGTTATGATATATATATTTAGGGTTATTTAATTTATTTATAACAAACATAGATTTATTATAAAGTAGTTTTAAATATGTATGTATGAATTTAGACTTATAGCAAGGGATCTATATCTCAATGTTTTTTTGAGGCATATATTATATTATACACCTATCTTCTTTTATGAGGTGTATATTCAGAAAACATTGAAATGTAATATCATAAAATTATTTATTCTCATGATAATATAATTTTCATTTAATTTTATTATTTCGAGGGGCTTAGCATTCGATGTTAGCAAAGTTATAATGATTTTATATCACAATCTAATCTTTTATTGAGATTTTTTATGATCATGTATCTGATGATGAAATATTTTAAGATATATCTAATAAAACTCATTAATTTTATTCTCTTATATTTATCCAATGATAATAAATATTTTCCCCTCATTTCCCTCTTTTTATATAATCAAGAGTTCAATCTATTTGTTTTAAGGAAAATATTATTTATTTATCTATTCGCTCAAAAACTCATCTTTTTGGAAAACAGTGTCTTATAAAATTGTCTTAAAAATTATTTTTTTACATTATCCAAATGATTTATTAAATAAATGTTTACCCACTTTTTACTTTTTAGAAAAAAAATTAAAAGGAATATTCATGTTGTTTTCCAAAAACTTTTGGTTTGGATTTAAACAAAAAGGTGAAAGGAAACATCATTTCAATAAGTAAGGAATGAGTCCAATTATCCCCCATCATGACCAATCACTACTTTGAATCTTGATTTATAATATTCCAAGTTTAATTTAAAAGAAAATGATTTTCAATTTTTAATATTTTTTTAAAAACTATTTTTCAATGATGAAAGGATAGTTTCTTCATGAAATGTTTTAAATTATCATTAAAAATCATTTTCTACTTAAAGATGAAATAAAATGATGTTACTTATTCCTTAATGTATATTTATCCAAGGATACCATTTAATTCCTTCTTAGAATGATATTGTTTTATGATTTATTGATATTCATGGAACTTTTCTCTCTTCCATGGGTTACACCATGAGTAAATTCTTATGAAACTAGCTTTTTTCACATGTTATACTATGATGAAATGATAAAGGGATTATGAAACCAATCTCTTTTATATAGGTTATGATATGATGAAATATTAATGAAACCCATTTAATTTAATGGGTTATGATATGATTAATGTTTACTATCTTTTTACACACATACGTATTATTTTCAATATGTGACAAGTGAGACCAATATCTCCTTCTACTGCATTGGGTAAAGATTTATATCTCATGAGATATATAGGGATGGAATGGAGAGTGAACCAGGTTCAGTAAGGGACTTTGTCTGCTATGATGGCATTGGGAGTGAACCTTACTATGATAGTTTCGGGAAGAACTCATTTCACAATGATAGCCTCAAAAGTGTTCACTGACTACTATGGAAATGATTTCCTATGATTATATGTATGCCCCAATTCAATGTTTTATGAAAATTTTATTCTGTCATGGATCATATTCCTTGATTTTTTTATGATTCATGTCCCATGAAATTCCAATCATTATGTCATGAATGAATATTTTTATCTTCAATATGTAGGGTATAATTTTCATATGTTATTATCATGTTCTAATACCCTTATGCTCTTGTTATTATTATATATCTTCATTGTTTACCCTTATTGATCATTTAAGCACACCCTTTCTTATGTTTCCTTTTCCTAGGTTATGAAGAAATTTATTATGCATGATATGTATAAGAATGGTTCTGGTTATGGGAAATATTGTTGTGGATGATATAGTTCACATATGAACCAGTTATCTATGTTTCTGTTTTTTCAATGGAACTATACCTTTACAATCATTATGCGTGTGTTTGTATTTTGTAATGAATGTTCATCTAAAAATATGTAACATCTATTTAAAAAAAATTCTAGGTCACTATATTTGTTATCAGAGGATTTGATTGGTTAATATTTTTAAACTAGAATGAGACAAAATTAGTGAGATACCTAAGGAAAAGTCACGGGATAAGTCTTAGGATGAGTCAAAGTATAGGAAAATGTTCCAAAATTTTCGTAAAGGATAGAGCCAGTGGTTTTCAAGAAATTAATTCATTAAATAGACACTATATGTGGATTTGGATATGGTACATAGGTTCCTAGGGGTAATTACTCTAAAAAGGGTTAATTGAGTTTGCATTGATCATCACATGGTGCATGACAACGGGCCATACTACACACCTAGTTTTACACTTTAAGGGGATATGCTTTGGAAATTCACAAAACCTTTATGAACCATCATTAAGGATTTAAATAGATGATAACTATAAATAAAGTTGGATAATCATATGGTTTCATATACTAAAAATAATGTTCCAGGATTTATACATATTATAAGTTATCTTTCATGATTATGTAGTTCCCTACTATGTTTATTTTTTCTTAAAATATTCATTTGTTTTTTGTCAATGGTTTAAACCTTAAAGAATTTGTTAATAATGATTATGATGGATAATACAATGATTTTACTCCTATATAACCAAACATTAAGGGAGATAGAATAAAAAACCTTATTTATATTCTCACACAACATTGTCAATCCATGAAACAAGATAAACTTCCAAATAAGAAAATGATGGAACAATGTTCTGTTGAGTCCTTCATGAGTGAAATTCCACCATAATTCATTGGATCTGATGATTTTCTTTCTTTGGATCAGCGGATCAGTTCCAATGTAAAAGATATTTTCTTTTCTCCGGTGTTTGTACCATAAAAAATTCATTTTAATTTTTTATCATTTTGATAAGGAAGCATATAAATGTTGGAATATCATCAAGAATACATGATAGAAATACGAAATTGACTCCATTTATTGGGTTGAGTTCAGGAATATATTTTTAAATAAGGAATTTCCTTTAATTATCTATATGATGAAATATGAAATTAATCAATCTAATGTAATGTGATAATGAATCCATTTGTACAAATGAGAAAACTTTTACATGACTTTTGAGGCATACTTATGGAATTATAATCCCACCTGAAACTAAGGTTTGTTGATTATTTAGTGGGATAAATCCAAATCTAGAGAGGGAGTTATCAATAAGAAACATGATTATGTATTAATATATTACTCTATTTTCTATCAAGGTGGAAATTTTAGTTTAATTTTAATATCATTCTCATCGTTCTAATAAGAATAGAAATATGGAATTCAAAGGAAAATATAAAAACTCTAGAGAGAAGAAGATAAGCTTTACATTGTGTTCAAAGTATGATAATTAACATAAAATAAATTTTAGTAAGGGTATTTTTAAATGTTATAAGTTTGTAAGGGTACAAATTATGGAAATTTAATGCAAAGGTGATGGGAAGAAGTTAAATAACAATGAAAATAGAGTGAAATATCCATAGAATACACCCTCACACACTATTTTTTTAAATGAATGGTGTATGTGAATTATGCCAACCAGTTCCTAAATTTGAAGGTTAATGATGATGATTGACTTTGGTAACCTCTAATGTCAAGTGACAAAGGGAAATCTCAAGATATCATTATATCTAATGAGGGGTGTGATAACAACATGGTGAAACATACACTTTCCATCCTCTCTAGAAGTTCTAATATCATATTTGACTTTGAATATACCCCATAATTTATATATGAATAATTTTAGGATGGTATCAAGATTCCATCCAAATGATTACAAATAGAATTAGCATTTAAAAACCATAATGGTAAGATGATCACATCTCATGTATATGACCCTTCTCTTGTTGATGTTTGTGATAATTTGCTTTCTAAAAATATTATCTTTCATACTCTAGTTAAATATGATGTCATCTTATTCATAGATATTACTTATATATATAAATCCCAAATAAATTTTCAATGATGTTAATTCGCATTTGATATTCAGAACCATCCTATGATCATATATTAGTGTGATAAAAAAATGAACTTCCACTGGAATTCACAAAGATTATGTGGGTTTTTATTATTATTAAATATGGGAATTACTCTTATATGGTTGGGGAGAAAATCAACCTCAATGATATACCTATTGTGTTGGAGTTTTTTTATGTATTTCTAGAAGATCCCCTATCCTTACACTAAAACGTGAAGTTGAATTCTTAATATAAATCATACCTGATGCCAACCCAATTTCAATGACTCCTTATAAAAGGGACATGATTGAATTATATGAATTCAAAGGAAATGCTAGTAGAACCTTGAAAAGGTATTTATTAACCAATGTGTATAACCTTTGGGTGAACCTATGCTCTTTGTGAAAAAGATTGATTGGTCTGTGAAACTTTTCACTAATTATTGGGATTTGAACAAGATCACATTGAAGAAAAATTATCCTATACTCCATATTGATGACCTATTTGATCAACTCTGTAGAGATCAATACTTTTCCAATATTAACCATTGTTATGTATATCACTAATTGAGGGTCAATAAAGATAATATACCAATGAAAGAATTTTATACAAGGCATAGACACCTTGAAAATAATGTGATTCCATTTGGACTTACTAATTCCCCACTATATTCATTTATTTGATTAATAGAGTCTATAGAGATTTTTTTAATAATTTTTCGTAGTATTTAAAGATTATATGCATAATTATTAATAGAGAAAGGAATAACATGAAGATAATTTGATAGTTTTAATAAAGAACTTAGGGAAGGAGAAACTATTTGAAAAACATAAAAAGGATAAAATTTGGATACAAAAAGGTTTAATCTTTTGGTTATATAATCTCAAGAGAGGGTATATCGGTAGAACCATCAATGAAGGGGGATATTGAGTTTTGTCCCAGACAGAACATAGTGACTGATATCCATATTTTTCTTAGTTTATATGAATATTATCAACGGTTTGTGGAGAATTTATCTCGAGTTTCTAATCTACAGAGAAAGTTAACTTGGAAGGGATCCAAGTTCTTCTTTACAGATGAATGTGGGGAAATTATCAAGGAGCATAAGATAAGGGAATTCCATACACCTATTATAAAAATACCATATAGTGGATAAGGGTTTTTAATCTATAGTGATGAATAGAAGAAGTTATTGGGGTGTGTTATTATATAGAATTACATGGTTATAACTCATGCCTCATTATAATTTAAGGTTTATGAGAAAATTTACCCAAATCTTGATTTGGAGTAAGTTGTGTTAATTTTTTCATTAATGATATAGAGGAACTATATTTATTAAGATAATTATTATATATATATATATATATATATATCACAAAATTATAAATTATATATTCACACAAAAGGAGTTGAATATCTACCTAAGAAGATGGTTAGAGCTGATTAAATATTATAACGTCCTAATACATTACCACCTTAGGAAAGGGAACATGATGCTTGATCAATTGATCCAAAATGATCATTCCATCTTATATATGATAACGATCATAGAAGATCTAACATTTCCCAATTTGAAATGGATAGAATATGATATCCTAAAAGAATTAGAGAATTCTTGTCTTTCATAATTGAATGTTCAACAATATATCCAAGTGAATATTAAAAGTAAATAAGGAATATGTATATCCATAAAATAATGTTCAAAATGATCCCAAGTTTAACCTTGATCACGATGGATTAATAATGTTCAAGAACTATGTATGTGTTCCGTCTATACTATATTTGAAGAATGGATTTTTATAGGAAGATCATATATATTCATTCTCTATCCATTTGGGAATTACGAAGATATATAGAGATTTTAAAGAGTATTTATGATAGAATGAAATGAAGATGGATATCAAAAAGTTTGTATATCAGAGATTGGTTTGTCAGAATGTTGATCCTAAGAGACTAATTTTTTTACTAATCCTATTCCATAATAGAAATGAGAAAACATCACCATTGTTTTTGTCTTTAAACTCCAAAAAATGACTAAAGTATATAATTATATATGTGTTGTAGTCAATAACTATACTATGTAAGAACACCTCTTCTATATTAGAGAATTCTTCTCTCATGGTTAATTTTCTAAAATATATATTAATGAACTAGTGAGGTTTCTAGGAGAACTACATTTAATTATATCTGATCGGGATCTTAGGTTTACCTCAATGTTCTCGAGAAGTATTTAGAAATATATTGATAAATAGTTTAGTTTTAGCAAAATGGATCATCATATATAATATCTCAAGTCTAAAAGAACAATTCAAACTCTATAAGATATTATGATATTTTTTATATGGATTTTAAATGTGGATGGGATAAACATCATCCTCTAGTTGAGTTGTCCCAAAAAAATGCTTTCAGTCAAGCATTTAGATGGATCCTTATTAATACCTATATGGATAGAGGTGTGGTGAGAAAATGTGTTGGAATAAAGTTATAGAAATAAATTTATTAATACCTAAGATAACTAAAGCAGAAATAGAGAAGGTTGGATCCATTCGGCAACACATCAAGGAAGCTTAGAGTCGGTAGAAAATTTATGCTGAAAATCGTCAACATGATCTAGAATTTCAAGTTAGTGACAAGGTGTTTTTAAGAATTTATCCATGGAATAAGGTTTTTGGATTAAGTAAGAACGGTAAAAAAAATCATATATTTATATTGGTCCCTTGAAAATTATTGATCGTATTAGGATAATAGCCTATCAGTTTCAACTTCCACCAAACCTCCCTCAAGTTCATGATTTGTTCCTTGTATCTATCCTAAGTAACTACAAACCCTATCAATACCATGTAATAAAATTATATGTTTTACTTCCAGATAATAATATTTCTAATGATAAACATCCAATGAATATTCTAAATCATACACTGAAATTTCTATAAAACAAGACCACTCACCTAGTAAAAGTATTTTGGTGAAACCACCAGTTTGAGGAAGATATGTGCGAACATAAGGACGTAATGGTGAAATTTTTGGGAGAAATTCATTTTAATGGGGTTTCAATGTAAAAATCATTGTTTTTAGGATTCTTTTTATTTTTAATAAATTGCAATTCTTTGACACCTTAGGACATATGCAACACATAGTTTTAATAGACTGCGATATATTATTAATATTATTATATAAACATGAGCATTATATCCAAGACATTAGATATCACAATATTAATATTAATAACAAATTTCAAAATATTATTAAATTTATTTATATCAATAAAACATAATTATAAGAAAAAAATACATAATTTTTATTGAAGTCTTTATATATTTTGAAAATAATATTTTTCTCAAATTTTTTTATTTATCTAATTGTAGAATAATATAATTAATTTCAGAAAATTTTAGAATTTTTTTTATGAAATACACTTCAAAATTATAATCATAATATAAAAATTAGATTAGGTTTAATTATTAGATTTTTTTTCTCAGTGAAAATAAATATTCAGCGAATAGTGAAAATACTGGTTTTTATTGAAAACTAAATTTCTCTTTAATTTGTTTTTTGGTTTATTTTTTAATTAAAAATGGGTTTAAAAAATTAAAAAAATTATCTTTTAATTAATCTAATCTATGTTAATGGAATTATTTTTATATTTTATTTTTATAAAAAACATTTTAACATATAGAACAATTTCTCTTTTGAATTTTTTTTCTAATCATGTATGCGCGTTTAAATTTAAATTAAATTTCCCAAATTATATGAAATGAATATTGAAAATGGATTTAATATTTAGAATAAGAATAATTTATATTATTTATTGAAGTCAAAATTAATTTTTTACAATAAATAATAATGAAAATAATAAAAATTATTTTTCGTGATTATGGTAAAAGTTGGTTTATCAGGGGTTAAAGTAAAAGGACATGTGTTAAAAGTCACAGATACATATAAAAAACTCATTTTAGGGAAATATTTTGAACATATCACTTACAGTCTCTATAATGGTCCATTTTAGGACCTTATTCATTTTCAAACATGGTTAAACCATTTTCTTCTAAAAAAATTACAAGTGTGTCACTCACCTCACTAAGAAATTGACACCCATTATACTCTCCTCTTAACACTTCAAAACCCATATTTATCAACTGAGACCCAACCAAATAATTTTATTACTTCCCTCCTACAATCCTATAAGCCGTATTTTGGTGAAAAATCCAACCTAATAATCCTTTTATTTAAAACCAAAATAAGTTGTTTTCAAAAGATGTAACACCCATATCAGATAATTTTATTTTTTTCTTATTCCAACTCCTAAAATTATTGTTAAAAAAAATATTATATAATAACCTCTATATGTTATAATATAGTTACATATTTTTTAATTTCATGACCAAAAATCAACCCCTCTTCTGTTAAATAGGATATGTAATACTTGTATATGTGTACGGTGGACTTTCGCCTCACAAAAAGATGTAATTTATTCTCTATAAACACCTCTCATGGGTAGATAAAATGAGGTATCTTTTTAATATATATTATATTTATTATATTGTTACATTTTTTAATTATTATATCATATTTACCTTCAAAGATTCCCTTTTTTGGCAATATGATTACATCGCTCATGTATACAGTGGACTACCACCTCACAAAGAGTTATGATTTATTCACACATTCCATGGAAAGTAATCTTTATGGTATATGTGATATATCTTACAAAAAATGTTTTTGTAATGGTAATATATTATTTTCCTTTATTTCTTTAAATCCTTCTAGAAAATGGAAACATTATTCATATGTATGTACGACCTACCATCTCCATAAAGAGTGTATTTTAGTTTCAATCTGAAAATATTATGTATCTCTATAAACAGATATATAATTAATATAAATGATATTTATAAGGATTTTAAAATTATTGAGATTTTTTAAGCATGATCAAAGTAATAGGAATGAAAATAAAAAATCAGAACATATATGTAAAAGAAAGCCGTTATTGCTTAAATTTTGCTTTTAACGTGGGATTGTAAATAAATAATAAATAAATTGTCCTATCCTTAAAAAATAATATATGGTATCATATATATAATTATGCTTCTGTTATAGATTTATAAAAAACTTATATTTATTATTCATTAAATTTTAATGGGTATGAATGAATTTGAGACTTAAGGTAAGGGACCATTATCTCAATTTCAATTCTTTGAGAGATATGTTATGTTATACACCTTTATTCATTTATGAGATGTATATACATACCATTTTGAAATGTAAGATCATGAATTTATTTTTTATTAATGTATAATATATTTCATTTAATTTTATTTTTTCATGGGGCTTATAATTCGAAGTTACCCATGTGGTAAATATTTTATGTTACAATAAAATCATTTATCATGAATTGTTTATGATTATGTTTTTGATGATGAAATACTGTGATCTATCTCTCAAAAAATATATTAATTTTATTCTCCTATATTTACTTTATGTTATTACTTGTTTTACTTCATTTAAATCTCTTTATGAACTCAACAATTCAAAATAATATTTTTTAAGAAAAATCCTTGTTATTTCACCCTTCATTTGAAAAAACAGTTTTCTTCCAAAGCCATGTTTTCCAAAAGTGTTTAAAAAACAATTAAATTATCCAAATGAATTATTAAACAATTTTTTACCCATGATTCTATTTAAAAAAAAATCAAAGTAATTTTTATGTCATTTTCCAAACAATTATTGTTTGGATTTTACTAAGAATTTAAAAGGAATTTTCATTTTAAAGTGTATTTCAGGAGTATAATAGTTCTCCATCATATCTAATAATTACATTAAATATTCCTTTATGATATTTCTATTTTATTTTCAAATAAAATTATAATAGAGATTTTATATGTTTTAAAAAAATTAAACCCGAAATATTATTTTCCTTAAGATATGTTTTAAATAATTTTACAAAAAAAATTCTGTCTATGTTGACATACTTTGATGTACATATGTGTTAACAGGGATATGATATAAGGATAAAATTAATATCCTTTATCTAAATGGATTTTGTTTATGATTTTTTGATGTTCATGAATCTTGTTTCCCTTTCATTGGTTACACTATGAATAAATTATTAAGAAACCCCTTTATTTTTCAGGGGTTATATTATTATGAAATGATGAAATGATTGGGAAATCAATCTCTTTTCCAAATGTTATAGTATGAGGAAATTTTTCTAAAACCCATTTCATTTAATGGTTTGTGATATGATTACTATTTTATGATCTTCTAGAAGACTTATTTATGATTTTAATTATGTGATGGTGGGATATATATCTCCCTCCGATGCATTTGGTAATGATTTATATCTCATGAGATATACATGAATATAATAATAAGTGAACCCAATTAATTAAGTTACATTTTCTTCTATGATGGTATTTGCAGTGAACCTTGTCTATTAAGATGGTTTAGTGAGTGAATCCATTCTACTAGGATAGCCTTTGTAATAAGCCTTGACTATTATCGAAATGATTTATTATGATTTTTTGTATGCGAAAATTCCATGAATCTTGATAATTTTATGCCCTCATGGATCATGTTCTTTGATTTTCTTATGGTTAATGTCTTATGAATAGAAATTATTTATTCCATGACTCATGATTTTTATATTTAATGTGTTTTGTATGGTTTTCATATATTATGCTCATTTATTATACCCTTATGCAAATTTTATGACTACATATCTCCTATTTTTACTGTTACAAGGCCCCTGATCTCTCACTTCCTTATGTTTCTTATCCCCGTGTTATGAATAAATTTATTATGTATTATTTGTCTAAGAAGAGTGTTATTTATGAATAATATTGTGGGAGAAAATGTAGTTCACATATGAACAAATTTTCGATGTTTCCATGTTTCCAATGGAAATATACCTTTATAATCCTCAGGAATGTGTTTGTATTTTTAAGTAAATGTTAATATTAAAAGATATAATATCAATGCATGAAAAGTCTTGGTCACTATATTCCTACTGGTCAAGGACATTTTTTCTCCCTTTTTTTATTAATTGTACTTTATCATAACCCATAATATTTACTAATCATAAGATCACTATATAAGGGATATACTATCAGTTATAATGATGATTATTGTAATTTTATATCTGAGAGGATATAACTAATAAGGATCTAAAATAACTAAAGCAGTTGATGCATCTTTTATGACCAAATTACATAATTTGACATTTAATTGAACATCAAAAGGAAATTCGTCTATAAAATGTTAGTTCATTACATTCTTAAACCTTAAAAAATTTCTCGCTAAAAAATTATCATTTGATAAACTAAAATAGATTAGGTTACTTCTGTTGCATTGCATCTTATGATTCCCATGTCTCTTCCTCAAACTCTATTTTTTTCATAACACTTTGACCAAGTGACTTGTATTGTTTCATAGAACAATTTCCATATTATATAATATCTTCACCATCTTCTCCTCATAGGAAAGTTCATTATCTAATGGTATAACCTCTAGATTTATTAACTCTACGGGTTCTAGTATGTACTTAACAAATATGGATTCACAGAACTCATCATGTACTAGAGATAGTATGAGTGGGAATTTTATTTTATAGTCCACCCCTCTGATGTGATCAAAGATCTCAAATTCATTGATGTATCTTCGACTAAGATTTACCTTAAACCAAAACCCCATGACTTTAGTTTATGGTGATATAATAAAGAAAAAATTATCTCTAACCTAAAACTGAAAGTATTGTTAATGATTATCAACATGTTTTCTATCAACTTTGTGAATATTTCATACGAAACCAAATGGTTTGAACCTTCTCTATCATCTCTTTGATAAGACCGATTCCAATTAGATTCCTCTATCCAAATTTATCATAGTATTTCAGACTCTAAAACCTCTTCCCACACATATCCTCACAAGGTGTTATTTGAATGCAAGAATGGAAATTTTTATTATATGAGAACTCCACTAAGGGATGATGTTTATTCTAATATCCTTGTAAATCAATTTAACAAGATCTGAACATTCAATCTATATTTTGAATAGTCCATTTAGCCTAACCATTTTTCTTAGGGTGATAATAATTGTTGAAGAAGAGTTATAGATCCAACACTTCCTCATAGATTCTCCATATCCTTGAGGTAAACCATGGATCTCAATCAAATACAAAAGAGTGTGGAACTCTATGTTGTCTTATAGCTATCCTTATGTTTATCCTGGGGAGTTGGTTAAGGGAGATATTTGTCTTCATAGCTATGAAATGAACTGACTTGGTATGATGATTGACTACCACACAAATATAATTATTTCCTTTAGGTGTCCAAGGGAGTCCTCTGATGAAATTCCTGGTCATGTTTTCCCATTTCTATATTAGTATGAGAAATAGTTTCATCATACCATTAGATTTCCGTTGTTCCTCCTTGACTTGTTGGAATACCATGTATTGATATACAAAAATTTCAATCTCCCTTTTCATGTTATCCCACTATAAATTTTGTATAAATCACTATACAGCTTACTACTTCAAGGATGAATAGATAACGATGAGCTATGTTCCTAAGAAATAAGTTCTCTCCTCACTTCTATTTTTAATGGGACACATATCCAGGTTCCAAACCTTATAATTCCATCATCAAAAAATTATAAATCCAGGATATTTGATGCCTTCTTCTATAGCACCACATCATATTTTTGGGCCACCTTGATCTTATTAGGAATGGATAGTATATAATTTATTTGAAAAATTTTTGATGAAGATAATTTTACTATTCCCATATCCATACATTGCATGTCCAAGAATATCAGATCCCTTGAAATCCTCATCATGAATTTATTTTTTTATCATTTCTACTCCAAAATATATGAGATGTTTTTTCTTATTTTTTATGGTAATGGGTTGAACAATCACAAATATTGATCATCTATAACCACCACCATTGGAGCATATTAATCTAATTTTTTTAATATATACTCAAATCATTTATGGTCAATGAATATGTCTAACTTCTCCCCATCGATATAATGTCATCACTACTAGAAATTTAGGCTACATCAATGGTTCTATACCGTGGATTTGGGCCAAAAATTGTGTCTATAGGTTATAGCCACGGTTTCATGAACTGTGGCTGGTATTAGCGTGGTTATAGGTTAGAGCCTATATCCACGGTTTGGAATAGTGGTTGTAGCCATAGAGCCACGGTATGAACCGTGGTTGTAGCCCTAATGTCAGGGCTCCAACCATGGCAATAGGGATATATCCATGGTTTTCAAACTGCGGATATAGGTTCGGCCCTATAGCCTTGCCAATAAAGGCCACTGTTCATAAAACTGTGGCTATAAGCCTATATCCACGGTTCAAACAGTGGCTACTGGGCTTTAGAAATGGTTTAAAATCATGGCTATAGGCCATTCCATTGCATTAAAAATCCTAGAATGGTTCTTTATGCTGGATGTTTGGAGGAAACTACCAACTAACCCCCTCCCCCCACCCAAATCTCTGCCACCCTGCACTAGCACCACCCACCCCCTGCTCCAGCACACCTCCCCTACCCTACCCACTACACCCTTCCTGTAACGACCCAAAAATTCATTAATGTAAATTCTTATTAATCTAATTAAATTTCTTATTATGGTTAAATAAAATGTTAACTTCATTGGTTTTTTGTTTGTATATTTTAAAATACCATTATGAATTGTGACTGTTTCAAATATAGTCGTTGAACAGTGATCACATGATATTTATAAATATAGGGCTTTAACAAATCCAATTAACTCAGACAAAGGAAGAAATGACCTCATCCAGCAGACTTGCCCCATATGAAGCCCATTTTTTAGAGCTCATAAAGGAGGTGGCATCATTGGGCTTCACTCTTGACCAACCCCAATCTGATCCTGAACACGTTAATTTTGAGAGGAACCGACTACAGGAGAGTTCGAAGTTAATAGAGATTACCACCTTAGAGATGTTATCCGGGCCATCCCTAGAATCTATCACCATCGCACACTTTACCCTTCGGACTTATGTGGGTGTTATAAGGGGTTAGGTAACAATACCCTATCACTATGACTATGTAAATTATTTTTGTATAAAGAATGTGCATTTATTTTCTTATTGTTACCTTGTAAATAGTTTTTAAAGCACAAATAGTATATTTAGTTAATATTCAATTATGAAATTTATTTTAATGATATAAAGGATTTTTTAATTAAATAATATTTTAATAAAATATTATTGTTATTAAATTAATTCTTATTAAATATAAATTACCATATAATTTAATGAATGCAATTTTAATTTTTATTAAGGTTTGAAAGGTGTTTTCTTCAAAATCGATGATTTTTTTTGTAAATGTTACTCTTTATTTTAAAAGTATAAAATTAAAATAATTATAAAATTTTTTAGATAAAATAAACATTATTTTTTGAATCAGGATGTCGAAATTATCCAACAGTGAAATTTTCTTAATTTTCGGAGACAGTCGAATTTTTGGGTAAAAATTAAATACCATTTAAAAATATAATATGTTTCTTGATATCATAATGACCCAATAGTGATGTAATAAAATAAAATAAACATTATTTTCAGATAATATATGTTTTAACATTAAAATAATGTGATTTTTGATTTGATTTATTTATTTTACAAATCTTTAGTGGACCCCTCAAGGCTTATAATACATCTTTTCTTTTTAAATTGTTTTCTTTAAGAGTGGGACTCCCCTTCATATAAGAAAACATATTATTTTAAGAATTTTCAAAATTGGCCTCATAAAATATTGTTTTCAACTACATTTTGGCAAAAACCATGGGCGAAAAAAATGGACTGGTTTGTGGTTTTGATAAGATTAATGTGTGGTTTCCCAAACCTAAATAATTAATAATTCTCTCTCCTTTCCTATATAAATCAACGCAATATCCCACTTCCACTTAACTAAGAGCCTTCTCAGTTCGGTCAATCCCCTCCCTCCTCTCTTTAGAATCCTCCCAAGGTTCCACAAGCTCCCAAGAAGCCTCTCTCAAGCATGTCCCAAGCTTTTGGGATAACACTTCCAAGTAAGGGATATCTCCCTTTCTAATTTTTCTCCAATTTTCTTTATGTTGTTATGCACTTTTGTTATAAATTGAAAATGTGGGAGTATAATTTAACACCTCCCCCATACTGTCCTCTTTATGTTAGGATTATGTTAGACCACTTTATCTCTCATTAATGCCACCCATGTACACCAGTTACCATTCTGAATCTCCTTGAGGGATTTCTCTCTCCTCTTTTACATCCAAGTAATTCTTTTGTATAAAGCATCTAAATTCCATTATGTTTGTTGGTACATGTATCTATATGACCCCCTTAGTGTCAATATCATGTATATATTATGAGAGACTATTTTCTCTCTCATCAACCATTTTCATGAATCCTTATGTCACACTATTTGGCTGTCGAAATTGCACAGCGTTTTTCCAAGACAAGAGCATTGTGTAGTGAATACCATACCCACATCTCTATCAAATTTTTTTCCCTTTATACACATATACATATTGAATGTTACTTTTATTTATTTATTTCACATTAATTAATCATGTAATAACTTATGACATTGATTGATTCCATGATCGATGTGGCACACTTATGCATGAAATGAAATGTTTAAGAAGGGTGGGCCCTGGTAGCACTCCAATGCATTGGGTAAATTATAGTATCATGATATGTCATGTGCAATGGGTGTTGACTCATGCTAGTTCAAGTGCAATGTGGTTTCCCTCGTGCTTCATGTGCAATGATATTTTAATCATGCTCAATGTTCAATGAGCCTTAACTCATGATAATTCCATGTTAAGGGTTGTTACCACATTTCCATGTTAAGATTATCATGCTTTATCATGACTTTATATTAATATTTCTCTTGTGCTCCACTGATATGCCTATTTTCTACCATGTATTTTATTCCTCATGTTATTCCAATTTTATTACCTTACTGGGCTTTATAGCTCACCCTTTTCTTATGCATGTCCTCAGGTTATCCAATGCAATGCTATGTACGACAGATTGTAGTGGTCATGTAGAAGAAGTTTTCAATAAAGATGTTTTGTTTCATGTTTTAAGTTGTTATTTAATGTTAATAAGCCCCAAAGACACTATAAATCTCAATATTCCATGTTTTATCAAGTGAATAGTTTATGTAATAAGTTATATTTATGTTTGTAATAAAAGAGATGGGTTGATATAGTTGGAATCAAAGGCCAGGGTTAGTTATTTTTGGGAATAGGATTAGAAAACCCTAGTGAATACATAGAGACAAGAATAAGTTTAATAAAAACATCCCTAAGTATTGGTGAGTATTGAGTTAGGTTTTTTATCAAGTAAATACATCTTTGTCTAGATACGAGCAGGTAGAGGCGGTTATGGCATAGATGTATCCTAGGGGTAAAACCCAAAAACACCGCCTTAAGCTAGACTCGAACAGGAACTGGTGCACAACAATGGACCTTGCTCCACTCTTGTTTACGAAACTCCTGGGGGATATGATTTGGTAAATTCACAAGCAATGTAGGAACCCTTATTAATGGAATTAAAAAAAATGTACCTACTATTATATGTTAGAAATTGGATCATGAATAGCATAGATTGAATCCTATAGATTCATAAGTTAATGAAATAAAAGTTATTTACAAGTCATATTTTTTGTACTTGTTTCCCCTTTATGTGTTACCCTTGACTTTCCTTTAATTAAGTAATAATAAATCATTAGAGTTAAAGTTGTTTAATCTCACCATTTTATCATGTCTAAATGGTAACTCAAGATTTAATATGTTTCGTCAGTAGGATAAATGATAGTTTCGAGATAGAAGGGGAAGAACCTCATACAACAGTATTTCCCCTTCCTGAGGACTCACAAGCTATAATTATTACGAAGTTAAGCTTTCATAGTATCAAAACCTTTTTCAATGACTAACATTCTTGCCAGATTCTCTCTTACATATCAAACACCTCATTCATACCATGGAATCATCATATTCCAGGGATCAATTGTGATAAAATCTTAAGCTCCCAACTCTCTCACCTTTATCGACAAGGGAGGTACTATCAGGTTATTTTAAAATACTTCATCCTATCAACAGGGTATGATGCACTAATTAATTTTATGATAGATTTCATAGAGGGATACCTCTGAGTATCCTATATGTATATAGTCTTGGCTTCCAGTAATTTTGAAAACATAGGATATATATTAGAAGAACCATATTTTGAAATTTTCAAAGATTACTCAGTCGGACTAATTTACAAAAACCTGGTACATCATGATGTTTTTAAACTATATGTTACAAAAAATTATTTTCAAAAATTGCATCATATTTTCCATCAGTACAATCCATGTTGAATGGACTAAGTCATGACTAAGTAAGTGGAAGACATTGAAAGTGCATTGAGGTATTTTTGCACTAGGTGGACCCTCAATATCTATGATCGACATGATAATGAGGGTTGGGGAATACTTATTTGTGGTGGTTAAGCAAATTTGATGTCATGTTTAAATTTTAGAGTTCTTTTTTTATGTAATCAAATTGCGAGGACACAATTTTTTAAGGGTGGTAGATTTTAACGACCCAAACATTCATTAATGGAAATTCCTCTTGATCTCATTAAATATCTTATTATGGTTATATAAAATGTGAAAATGATTGGTTTTATGTTTCTGGATTTTAAAATTCCATTATGAATTATGAACGTTGCTAATATAGCTGTTGAATTGTGATCATAAGATTAGTATAAATATAGGGCTTTAAAAAATCCAATTAACTCAGACAATGGAAGAGATGGCCTCATCCAGTATACTTTCCCGGTAGGAATACCATTTGTCAGAGATCAGAAAGAAGGTGGTGTTATTGGGCTTCTCTCTTCACCAAGCATAATCTGATCCTGAAAATGTTAAGTTTAAGTAGAACCTACTACGGGAGAAGTGGAATTTAATAGAGATTACCACCGGAGTGATGTTATCTAAGCCACCCCAAGAGTCTATCACCATCACACACCATACCCTTAGGTCTTATGCAGGTTTTATAAGGGGTTATGTAATAAGATCCTATCACTATGACTATGTACATTATTTTTTATAATTATTGTGCATTCATTTTATTATTGTTAGCATATAGATATATTTTAAAGCACAAATAGTATTTTTTGTTAATATTCAACTATGAAAAATATTTTTATGATTTAATTGATTTTTTAATTAAATTATATTTTATTAAAATATT
Source organism: Viscum album (assembly GCA_963277665.1). Classification (NCBI taxonomy): domain Eukaryota; kingdom Viridiplantae; phylum Streptophyta; class Magnoliopsida; order Santalales; family Viscaceae; genus Viscum; species Viscum album. The sequence continues at coordinate 1,974,579,505 of OY728151.1, forward strand.
ATAATTATTATTAAATTAATTGTTATTAAACATAAATTATCGTATAATTTTATGAATGCATTTGTAATTTTTATTAAGGTTTGAAAGCTTTTCTTTCAAAACCCACAAATTTTATATAAATCTTAGTTGTTATTCTAAAATTAAAAAATTCACATATTTATAAAATTATTTAGATAAAATGAATATTATTTTTGGAATCATGACGTCGAAATTATCTAATAATGAATTTTTCTTAACTTTCTGAGACAGTCAAATTTTTAGGGTAAAAATTTAATATCGTTTAAAAATATAATGTGTTTATTGACATCATAATGACCAAATAGTGATTTAATAAAATACTATAAACATTATGTTCGGCCAATATATTTTTTACCATTAATATAATGTGATTTTATATTTGTTTGATTTATTCTACAATGCATTAGTGTACCCTTGAAGGCTTATAAAACATTTTTTCTTTTTAAATTGTTTTCCTTGAGAGTGTGACTCACCTCTACATAAGAAACCCAATTATTTTAAAAAGTTTGACCATTTTCCCCATAAAAAATTGTTTTCCACATCCCTTTTGCAAAAACCATGGGCAAAAACCAGGGGTTGGTTTGTGGTTTTGATTAGATTAATGTATGGTGTCCCAAACCTAAATAATAAAGAATTACCTCTCATTTCCTATATAAACCCACCCATTCTCCGACTTCCTCTTCACTCAAAGCCTTTGGAGTTCATCAAACCCCTGCCCTCCTCTCTATATAATACTCCAAATGTTTCCCAAGCTCCCAAGAATCCTCACCCAAGCTTTTGGGAACACACTTCCAGGTATGGTATTTCTACCTTTCTCAGTTTTGTCCAATTTTCATTAAGTTGTTATTCCCTTTTGTTATCAATTAAAAATATTGGGGTATAATTTCACACCTCCGCCATACCGTCCTCTTTATGTTATGATTATGGTATACCCCTTTATCTCTCATTAATTCCACCCATTTACAACAGTTATCATGCCGAAATTCCTTGAGGGATTTCCCTCTCCTCTTTTATATCCAAGTAATTATTTTGTATTATGCATCTAAATTCCATTACATATGCTGGTAAATGTATCTATATGACCCCCTTACTGTTCATTTCATGTATATATGATGATACACTCTTTTCTCTCTCATCAACCATTTTCATGAATCCTTATTTCACACTGTTATGTTGCTGAAATTGCACCACATTGTTTCAAGGCAGGATCATTGTGCAGTGAATACCATACCCTTGTCTCTATCAAGGGTATTCACTTTTATACACATAAACATATTGAATAGAACATTAATGTATTTATTTGATATTTTTAATTGGAGAATAACATATGATGTTGATTGATTCCATGATCCATGTGGCACACTTATGCATTAAATGAAATGTTTAAGAACGGTGCGCCCTGATAGCGCTCCAATGCATTGGGTAAAGTATAGTATCATGATATGTCATGTAAAATGGTTTTTGAATCATTCTAATTCAAGTGAAATTAGGTTTTACTCATGCTTCATGTCAAATGAGAGTTTACTCATGCTCCATGTGCAATGATCCTTGGATCATGCTAATTCCATGTTAAGGGTTGTTACCACATTTCCATGTTATGATTTTCATGATTTATCATGCCTTTATGTTAACATTTCTATTTTGATCCATTGATATGCCTATTGTGTAACCTGTATTGTATTAATCATGTTATTCCATGTTTATTCCCTTTCTAGGCTTTATAGATCACACTTTTCTTATGCATTTCCTCATGTTATCCCATGTAATGTTAAGTACGATGGAATGTAGTGGTCGTGTAAAGGATGTTTTCAATAAAGATATGGTGTTTCATGTTTTAATTTGTTAGGTAATGTTCTTATTCCCAAAATAAACTAGACCTATCAATATTATATGTTGTATATAGTGAATAGTTTATGTAATAAGTCATGTTTAAGTTTGTAATAAAAGAGTAGGGTTGTTATAGTTGGTATCAAAAGATAGGTTTAGTTATTTTAAAGATTAGGATTAGAAAACCCCAGTGAATACTTAGATATATGAATTTTTATAATAAAAACATTCCTACGTATTGGTGATTAATGAGTAAGTGGTTTATCAAAAAAAATACATCCTTGTCTGGATACAAGCAGGTAGAGGAGGCTGTAGCACATATATATCCTAGGTGTAAAACCCAAAAACACTACTTTGAGCTAGACTTGAATGGGAACTGGTGCACGACAACGAGCCTTTTTGCAATCTTGGTTACAACACTCCCAAGGGATATGCTTTGGTGAATTCACATTCTTAGTATGAACCCTTGTTAAAGGAATTAAAAAAATTCCCCTAAGAATATATGTTTGAAAGTAGATCATGAATAACATAGATTGAAGCCTACAGATTCATAAGTTATTGAAATAAAAGTTATTTATAAGTTATCCATTTTTTACTTGTTTACCTGTAATGTGTTACACCTAACATACATTTCTTTAATTAATAATAAATCATTAGACTTCAAGTAGTATAATATCACAATTTTATCGTGTCTAGAGGGTAACTCAAAATTTGATATGTTTTGTCAGTATGATAAAGGATAGTTTTGAGATGGAAGGGGAAGTTCCTCATACAACTCTGTTTCCCCTTACTGATGACTTAAAATCTATAATTATTGTGAAGTCAAGATCACATAGTATTAAAACCTTTTCCAATGTCTAACATTCTTGCAAGACTCTCTACGACATATCAAACACCTTCTCCATACCATAGATTCTTCAAAGATCATGGATCACTTGTGATCAAATCATAAGCTCCCAACCCTCTCACCTTTCTCAGCACGGGAGGTACTATCATGGTATTTTGATATACTCCACCCTGTACAAAGAGTATGATGAACTATTTGATTTTAGGATAGTTGCAAAAGAGGGAGAACTCTGAGTAGTTTATATGTATGTTGTCTTGGCTTTCAGTCTTTTTGAAAACATAGATTGTATTTTAGAAGAACCATATTTTGAAAATATCAAAAATGACGCTGTCAGATTATTTTACAAAAACCTAGAACATGGTGATGCTTTGAAACTATATGTTAGAGATAATTATTTTCAAAAATTGCATCATATTTTCTATCAGTACAATCCAAGTTGCATGGGCTATGTCTCGACTAAAGAAGTGGAAGACATTGAAAGTGAATTGAGGTTTTGTTGCACTATATGGACCATCACTCTTAGTGATCTACGTGATAATGAGGGTTGGGGAGTGTGTAATGGTGGTGGTTAAGAAACCCTAAATTCATGCTTAAATTTTAGTCTTCTTTCTTTATGTAATCAAATTATATGGACACAATTTTTTATGGTGGGAGATTGAAACGACCCAAACTTTCATTAATGGAAATTCATCTTGATTTAATTAAGTGTCTTATTATGGTTAAATAAAATCTGAACTTCATTAGTATTATGTTTATAGATTTTAAAATACCGTTATGAATTGTGACCATTGCTAATATAGTTGTTGAACAGTGATCACATGATTAGTATAAATATAGGGCTTTAACAAATCCAATTGACTCAGAAAAAAGGAGGTGATGGCTTCATCCAGTAGACTTATCTAGTACGAAGCCAATATTTTGGATCTCTGAAAGGAGGTGGCATCATTGGGCTTCATTCTTGACCAAGCCCAAGCTGTTCTTGAACACGTTATGCTTTAGTGGAACCAACTACGGGAGAAGTGGAAGTTAATAGAGATTACCACCCGAGCGATATATCCAAGCCACCCCAAGAGTCTCTCACCAGCGCACTCCTTACCCTTCAGTCTTATGTGGGTGTTATAAGGGGTTATGTAACAAGACCCTAGCACTATGACTTTGTACATTATTTTTGTATAAATAATGTGCATTCCTATTATTATTGTTACCTAGTAAATAGTTTTTAAAGCACACATAGTATTTTTAGTTAATATTCAACTATGAAATCTATTTTGATGATTTAATGGTTTTGTTAATTAAATAATATTTTAATAAAATATTATTATTATTAAATTAATTCTTATTAAATATAAATTATCGTATAATTATAGGAATGCAATTGTAATTTTTATTGAGGTTTGAAAGATATTTTTTTCAAAACCCATGAATTGTTTGTAAATGATGATTTTTTTAAATGTAAAAAATTCACATTTTTATAAAATTGTTTACATAGAAATGAATATTATATTTTGAATCAGGATGTTAAAATTATCCAATAGTAAATTTTTCATAATTTTCTAAGACAGTCAAAATTTTGGGTAAAAATTAAATACCGTTTAAATATATAATATGTTTCTTGACATCATAATGACCCAATAGGGATGTAATAAAAACTATAAACATTATGTTCAGCCAATTTATGTTTTAAAATTAAAATAATGTAATTTTACATTTGTTTTATTTGTTTTAGAAAGCTTTAGTAGGCCCTTCGATGCTTATAAATCATTTTGTCTTTTTAAATTCTTTTCCTTGAGACTGTGACTCATCTCCACATAAGAAACCCTATTATATTAAGAATTTCTCCCATTGGTCTCATAAATTATTGTTTTCCACTCCCCTTTGACAAAAACAATGGGAAAAACCATGGGTTGGTTTGTGGTTTTGATTAGTTTAATGTGTGGTGTCCCAAATCTAAATAATAAAGAATCCCCCTCCTTTCCTATATAAACCCACACAATCTCCCACTTCGGCATCACTAAAATCCTTTGGAGTTCATCCAAACCATGCCCTTCTCTCTATATAATCCTCCCAAGGTGACCCAAGCTCCCAATAAGCCTCTCTCAAACCTCTCCCTAGCTTTTGGGATTGCACTTCCAAGTAAGGGATTTCTTCCTTTCTAATTTTTGTCTAATTTTTTTATGTTGTTATGCCATTTTTTTCAATTAAATATTTTGGGGTACGATTTCACACCTCCCCCATATTTTCCTCTTTATGTTTGTATTATGGGAGACCCCTTTCTCTCTCATTAATTCCTCCCATGTAAACTCATTACCATGCCGAAATTCCTTGAGGGATTTCTCTCTCCTCTTTTACATCCAAGTAATTATTTTGTATTATGCATCTAAATTCTATTTTGTTTGTTGGTACATGTATATATATGACCCCATTACTGTCCACTTCATGTATATATATTATGATACAAACTTTTCTCTCTCATCAACCATTTTCATGAATCCTTATGTCACGCTGTTATGCTTCCGAAATTGAAAAATGTTTTTACAAGCCAAGATCATTGTGTACTGAATACCATACCCGTATCTCTATCATGGTTATTCAACTTTATACACATATACATATTGAATGGTACTTTCATGTATTTATACCACATTACATAATAATGTAATAAATTATGATGTTGACTAATTCCATGATCCATGTGGCACACTTATGCATGAAATGAAATGTTTAAGAAGGGTGTGCCCAGATAGCGCTCCAACGCATTTGGTAAAGTATATTATCATGACACATCATGTGCAATGGGTGTTGACTCATGCTAATTCAAGTTCAACAAGGTTTTTCTCATGCTTCATGTGCAATGAGAGTTTACTCATGCTCATTGTGAAATGTTCCTTGGCTCATGCTTATTCCATTTTATGTGTTGTTACCACATTTCCATGTTATGATTATCATGCTTTATCATTAGTTTATGTTAATGTTTCTCTTGTTCTCCATTTATATGCCTATTGTCTAAAATTTATTGTATTCCTCATGTTATTACAGGTTTATTCCCTTACTGGGCTTTATAGCTTACCCTTTTCTTATGCATGTCCTCAGGTTATCCCATGCAATGCTACGTACGTTGGAATTTAGTGGTCGTATAAAGGAAGTTTTCAATAAATATGTTGTGTTTCATGTTTTATGTTGTTATGTAATGTTCCTAATCCCTAAAGACACTAGATATCTCGAACTTCCATGTTGTATCAAGTGAAGTGTTTGTGTAATAAGTAATGTTTAAGTTGGTAATAAAAGTGTAGGGTTGTTATACTTCCCCCTGCACCTTGCTCCCCACCCCCTGAACCTTGCACCCCCCCTTCCCCCTCCTAACTACACACCCCTCCCCCTATACCGCCCCCTCCCTCCCCATGGACAGCCCCCCACCTTCCCCCTGGACACCCCCCCCCCACAACCACTCCATCTGTAGCCCTCCCCCCTTTTTCCCCTTGGACACCCCCCACAGCCATCCTCCCATTCCCTAGATAGACCCTACCTTTCCCTAGACACCCCTACCCACCCACTACTCCACCTATAGCCTCTCCCCTCCCCCCTAGACACCACCACCACTCCACCTTCAACCCCCTGGAGACCCCCTCCCCCCCACCGCCACTCCCCGTACAGCCCCCTTCACTTTCCCTAGACAGCACCACCCCCCACTCACCGTACAACCCCCCTTCCTCCCTTCCTGGAGAGACCCACCACACCCCCCCCCTCAGGAAGGACACCACCCTACACCCCCAACATGCCCAACACACCAGTCAATTGATTTGCAGAAACCAAAAACATTCTAATACGGAAATTATATAAAAAATTCCAGTCAAATGAACTACACTAATCAAAAACATGCTATTATGATAAAAACTAAATCAAACCCCATAAATCCAAATTGATTAGAGTCGAACCAAACCAAATGGTTTTGAAAAAGAAGAAACTGAACCACACAAAAAAAGATGTAATGAAACTGACTCAAACCTATAAAAACTGACTTCAATGAAGCATAACTGAGCAAGAAAAAAATGAAACTAATAAAACATACCTGGATGAATGTAAAATAAATTTAATTGAACTGAATAGACCCAAATTGAAAAAAATTAACCTATTGAAATTGGCATAAACCAAAAAAATGAACCCCATAAAAAATAACCTAGAAAAACTAACATGACCTAAACTGAAATAAGGAGTCGGGCATTGTGATTAACTTTTAGAAGGCCTCATTCCCAAAGTTTGAGAGGATATCCTAGTCATGTGGTGCTTCACTATCCTGAATGAGATCCAAAACACACTACAAAAATATTGGTAACCCCAAAACCACAAAAAAAACCTAATTGAAATTGAGCCAATGAATAAAAATGAAAGAAACCTTTCCTGGATCCGATAGTGAACTACACAGCTCTCAACCTATACTCCATGACACCCTGCACATGGTTAATCATACATGAGTGCCCCCAATATACCAAAACTCATCCATATGTTAAGACACAAACACTGCATCCATAAGTTAAACAATCCCAAAGTAAATGATAGTATGTACCTCATAGTCGGAATACATGAACAAAAAAACTACATGAAGGAAAACTAAATCATGGAATGTACAACACCCGGGAAAACGCCTTGCGCTGACTATACCCTTGAAAACACCCTGCACTGCACCCTGCACTGCATTGCACCCTAAATTGCACTACACTGCCTGCACTGCACCCTCCACCTCCTACACCCTGCACCCTACACCTTGCACCCTCCACCATGCACTGTCGTCACCCTACATTGCACTTCACTTGATTACACTGCATTTTCTGCACCCTGCACCCTACACTACATTGGACTCCACTGCATGCACTCCACCCTCCACTGCCTGCACACTACACCCTACACTATTGGCACCCAGCACTTCACTTCACTACAATGCATGCACCCTGCGCCCTGCACTGCACTACATTGCACTCCACTACTATAACCCTCCACAATGCACCTCTCCCCGCCCTTCTCCCACATACTAATACATAATAGAATATTTTATGACCAGTTTGGATACCAACATGATTCTAGTGTCTGAATAGTATGATCAGAGCTAAAATATCTTTTTATCATGCCTAATATTTTTCATCTTAAGGTTAAAGAGATGGAGAGAAGATTCAAATAATACATGAGAACAATAAGTGCATGTTGAGTGCCCCATGGGCGCAGCCTAGTGGTTGCACCCTGTCTTGGTTTCGAGAATACCTACACACATTTAGGTAGTTTTTTTGTATGTTTCCAACATATAAAAATTGTAAAAAAATAAGTTCAGGTTGATATATATGCGAATTATTTATCCAATTTTTTATAAATAAAATGGCATTCGCCTTAAAATATCTCAATTAATTGAAATGTTGATTCTACCATATGTGATTCTGCTATAAATACTCTCCCTTACACATCATCATCTCAATGATGTAAAATTGGAAAATCCTTTGATATTCATATAACAAGATTTCTATATTACAAAAAGTCACAATATACATTAGAAGAATATTATATCATATGTATACTATCAGACATATCGAGATGCAAAATGTCGAATTCTACTGAAACACAGATCATCAAACTAAAATTAAGTTTGAAATGTAAACCATTACTTTAAACAGCAGGACTGGAAACAAAATTTGGGGACTGCGTAGAGGAAGGGGGAAATGGGGATTCAAACTTCATCTTCATGGACAAGAATATTGGGTATTCCCTTGTTAATGGGGAATTCACAACTGGTCTTAGGGAAAATGAGGTCACCTTCTTCGAGGTGAAGCTGGAGAAGATCATGGTGGAACTTTTGAAGGAACTCGTCGGAATCAAGAATGTCTATCATGAATGAAAATAAACCATGATGGTGCATTCTAAAATAAAATATAGGCCATAAACTAAATTCAAGGATAAATAGAGCCTAAGGAGAGGATAAATCTAAGAACTATAGAGTAATAGCCAATGTGTTGAATGGGACTCTAACCAAACATACCACCAACACCAATACCACATGGAGTTCGAACAACTAAACACATACTAAATCCTAGATAATCCACACAAAATTACACAACTAATCATATATATATCATTCCTATCAAGCCTTAAAGTGATGCAAGTAGATATGCATGTCAACTATAATAATTGATTGACAGCACACGCATAAGAGAAATAACATTGAGGCCACTACCTGCATTTAAAAATTCACAATGTCTTAGACTGACCACAAGTGGAAATGGCCATCTACCTTTCAAAATAAAATTGATAGAATAAACAATATATGATAGGTCATGTAATCATGTGGTTGGTCAAAGAGGTGAGAGACACACAACAAACAATTTTTTTGGCTTAAAATACCGCTTCATACATAAATATACAACTCACAAGGCCTAGAGGATTTATCTATAACTCAATTCAAAGTGTAGAATTCAAAAATTGTAATTCACTGTGGAAAGTGTAGGTGGGTTTAAGGAAATTAGTTCTAAGATTAAATATAACTAAATTTAGAATTATTCTATCCAACAAGGGGAAAAAAGTATGAAATTCATATTTGGAGGACTGAAAAGAAGTTTTTTTTACCACATATCTTGTGAAAGATGTTTCTTGAGAAAGGGGGAGTGGAGTTGAGAATGAACACCAAAGGGGGATAATTTTGTAACCAAACTGCATGTTTGATGGTTTTTAAAAAATAAAATATGATGTAAAATGATTAAAGCATAGGAATATATTAATGACGTGATAAAAAGAGAATTTGCTAAATTGATATAGAGAATTGGTGCACATGGAAGTATATGGATGCACATGTGGAGGTGGAATGTAAAATGATGTTTGATATTTTTTATTATGTTTATTATTTAAAAATCCGGAGTTGGAAGGATTTGGAGATTAAAATGAGTTATCAGGAGCTTGATAAAAGTGATATGGTGAATGAATATTTCACAACAGCCTATCCCATTCCATGGTAAATAAGGATGAGAAATTTTGGAGATAGAAATGGATGGATATTAAGGGAACTAGTTATTAACAAAGATCCACGCCATGAAGAGGAGGAAACATTCCATAATTCTAGATATGGTTAATGATCAAAATAAAGAAAAAAGGTCACAGAGTTTAGGGAGTTAGATGAGCCATTTTTAAGACCACAAAATAACAGACATCACAAAACTAATATGAAAAGGATAAGATCATGGAAAAATATCTTCAGAATTTGAATGAATTAATAGGAAATGTCTTGAAAAAAATAAAACATTGTGCCACACCAAGAATGAGTGTGGAAAAATTAGAATAGGTGATAAATTATGAAACCTTGAATGAAATGTGTATCTTGCTAGAATATATAAAACTGTTATAGCAGCAGCTATGGAAAATAAGAGGAGAATACATAACATATTGAAAATCTAATTTTTTAGAAATTGTATAAAAAAGGAACTTTAATATTTTTCAAAAATATATTTCACAGAATAAAAGAAGATTTTCACCAATAAAATGTAAAGTTATGAATAAATTTCTTTTTGGTTTCAATATAAAATTGAAAACGAAAAGAAATTAAATAGTTTATATCGTTGAGTATAAAGATGAAATTTTTGTAGCACTGGAAACAGATTTTCGAGTGGTTCCATTATAAAGAACAACCAATAAGATAATTAAATTTAGTCATAAAATAAAAAAATGATTCATCATATGTAAAATGGGATTTAATGAAGTATTTATAAAGTTTATTATACTAACAATATTAAAAAACAGTAATGTATAATAATCAAATGTATTTATTATGATAAAAATAAATTATTGAATGTGAACATAAATGAGATGGATCAATTATGTTATTAAATAAATGTATAATTGTGATGTGTTGTTCATAATAAAACAAAAATAAATAATAATAAATATACCAACATAATTGAGTTTGATCTCTTATGATTAAAATTTCAATTATAGTTTTCAATTGTTGTGTTAAAAAATTGATTTTAAGCTGTTGTTTTCTAATAAATATCTAATCAACTCATTAATTTATGAAAGAACATGTCCTTGGTTATTATAAATATGTCTGATTATTATATTATATGTATAATTTATGTTATAAAAATAGTTTAAAATACATCATCGTATATTAATCAAAAATGTATTTTTATGATTTCATAAATTATACATTATAATTTGTTAACATAAAAATTCAAGTATTAATACATCCTAACTAATTCCCTTAAAATATGTTAACATTTCCAAACTGATTATATCCTTGAATTAGAATTGATTCATTTTAAGATTTAGTATTTGATTTAATTATGATGTAGTGTTGGTATATTAACATGACTATGAATGTAATATGATGAGTATTTCATCCCAATTTGGTTGGATTTCTTCTCTAGATGTACATTTGATGATTTATTTAATATACCAACAATATATCATAAGTAAGGAAATAATATACTAACAGTATGTCATAATTAATACATTTGATTATATATATATATATATTCACTCAAAACTCTTTTTCCTCTATATTTTTTCACTTCTATTTCTATGTATGCATTAAAATAAATTTCTAATATACATTCACTTACAAATTCATTGGATTGTTTCCAATATAAATTCTTGTAAAACAAGTTCATACAAGAAATCACTAATATTAATGTGATTATTCTCTATATAAGTGCATACTAGTACTCCATAGTGGATGATCACTGCATAATGTAGCTATGTCGCACATATTTTCTATGTGAGTGAAAACTGGTAATGCATACTGGAAATAAGCGCATACCTAAATATGTATACTGGAAAATAAATAAAAATATGTAGCTATATAGATAATAATTTCATATTGATCAATATAGTAACTAGTTATTATTGGCTTGGTCTTTTTCAATATAATGCTGGTGTAGAAATATTTTTCACCAAAGTAGATATTAAAACCCGTTTAAATGCATGTGATTATAACATTGGTTTTTAGAAAGGATGTGATTTTTTAAAATAATACAAATCTAAAAAGAATGTATTATTAATAGGAGGAGAAAATATAAAGTTTCAATTAAGAATGTGGTCATCCTATGTAAATGAAGATATCACAAACATATAAGAAATTGTGGTACAATGGGATGTCATGAAAAAATTTTAAATGTGATGATCAAAGATGATGACTTGGAGAAAAAGAAATGGAATAAACAAGATACCTTTAATATCAGTATAAATAAAATGGTAATAATGATGAATGAATAAATTGATAGGATTGAATCGATTTCGAATGAAATTTTTTAAGTAAATGTCCATGGATATGGAATTAAAGGCAAGCATCATTCCATTTTGAGGATATTAAAGACAGTGTTTTTTATTCAATAGTTAGTGTTCCCTATTTTTGTTGAATAAAAATGAAATATTGGATCCCCAAATTTTATTATTATTTTGGTTTCATAAATGTATAATATTTAACAAATGAAATTCCTATGTTTTGTGAGGATGAGTAGAGTGGTGTCAAAGCTTGGTAGTGGTATTTCAATTCAAATGTTGCTGTCTGATTTGTATTCACCTAAAAAAATATGATTGGTTTTGAGTTGAAATGGTTGATGGATAATAATAAAGTGGGGTTTTTGGGTGTTTTTACTTTTGAATGAATGGATATTAAAATGTAAATAATCATTAATTCATGTATGATGGTGACATATGTTGGAGATAAGGTTTTGGATTATTAAGATGACTTGAGTTAGTGAGATATGTCACTTTAATCATGGTAACCCATGTTCCAAGGTCACTATAGAAGGGTACAAAAACTGATTTGAAAACAAAAAATCACTAATTTATAATTGAAAAGTTAATTTTGAGAAAAAGGTGTTGATCTTGAGCTAGTGAGTGAAGATGTTTAATGTTTATGGATATTTCAAGAGTCCATGGAGAATTTTTTGGGTTAGGTAAGTCATGATTGAGATCTAGTTGGATGAATTATCTAGGACTTGGTTATGTGCTTAATGAAGTTACCTATGGCTGAAATAATCTAACATGTTTATTGTTTAATGATACATGACATTTTGATCATTGATAGTAGGATATGTTTCTGTAATTTTTTTAGAAGTAAAATAAGTGTGAATTAAGAGAAAATTTTATCTAGGTATACAAAACACAATGCCTCAGCCAGTGGAAAATGGATTTTTTTCATTTAGTTAGTAGGGATGACTTCTTGTCACATGATAGTAATAGTTCTCAGTTAATACTTCCATGTGGATGATGTTGAAGATGTGTAGTGTTAAAATGGTTTATAAGGCTATGAGCTTGAGAAAAATATTTTAATGTGGAGAACATTAAAATAATGAGGGATAAGAAGGAATCATTAGGTAAGAAACTAGAACTCAAGAATGTATACCTATCAATATTGCCAAAGTTTTCCATATTTCCTGATTAGACACTTGATTATTCGTTATATAATTTTAAATTGTGGTTCAACAGTTTCCTCTTAAATTTGTGTGTGAGAATGATCATATAATGATATCCTTTCAATTCTTCTTGGACAGCTGTGTTATTCCCTTGTTTAATCTCTTAGATGAAAAAATCAATTTCCATTTTAGTTTAAAAAAAGTTTAATATATTGGTTTTATATGTGATATGATATAAAACTATAATTGGGTGAGAATTATAAAATAAAACCCAAAAAAACTGTCATCCTAGTTATGTTTATGTCAACCGGATGATATAATCATCCAATCAAATCACATAACAATATAGTATAATATATATCTATGGTTAATAAAAATATTAGCACTTAAATTTTTTTCATCAAATATAATGTCAACAATGAAAATTATAAATACAATGATATAAAAAAAATAATTTATTGAGTAACAACTCAAATATCCCTAAAGAATATCAATTAACAAAAAAATACAAATATGAAACCCTTAACTCTTAGAAATATGTGACATGTGCTTTTAAACCTAAGCCAAGGTATCTCAATTCTGTCCCCAAGATTTTCTTAGACTAAAAAACCATTGGTATGTATCACATCCAGTCCTTGTAGGCTCTTTTCTCCAAGAAAACAAATCCCTTCACCAATCTTAGAAATGAAAAATTTAATACTAACCATGGAATCTGTTATTCTCAATGAATCAGCAGTAGCCCTTCATCGTGAATTATCATAAAAATTGGTTTTTATCCCATATATATTTGATCTCAATAATTTCAAAAATAATAATTATAAGAACAAATAATTATATCTTTTATAATGGAAACAACACAAGTGGATTCTCTATGAAAATATCCCTAATGAAAATAATATCAAAAGAACTCATAGAAATAGGCTAGTCAAAATAGGAAAATAGGATTTTAGATTTCCATTATCATTAAATTAATTATTACAACATGAAAGATATATACAATTTAAAAGCAACATCTCAACATTCATTTAATTTGGTCAGAAATAAATGAATGGAAGATGAAGATTCATATCATTCAAATAGATGTTAGAATTGTGATTACCTGTAAGAAGGCGTGAATCGTGATATGAGGGAGACAAAAAGTTCATTCCCTTGGAAGGAATAGTTCATATACTTGATTTGGGATAGAGTATGGTTCCTTTGACATATCTGGAGAGGGTAGGGTTCGTTCGCCTAAAATGATGTCACAAGAGCAGGGAGCAAGGGAGAGGGTGTGGTTCTTTTGTGTTAGCCAATGTCATGATATTAAGGATTCGATCGAGTCCTTCACAAGAATAGAAGGAAGGGTAGGGTAGTTTGATCAGGTGGAGGATAGGGATCTCAATCTCATAGAGGGGAAGAATCGGTGATGCACCAGATAGAGGAGGTACTCCCGAAAAAGGGTATGTGGGAGGAGAGGATCGCGTGAGGGATGGAGGAACTATTATTGGAGATGTCGTGAATGGATGAGATATGAATGGAAAATCCGGTGAGGGTAAAGGAGAATCCAGATAGGATTAGATGAGGGGGAAATCATTTGAGAGATGATCGAAGGAGAAGGGTTTTGTGGGAGATATTAGGGAGTGGGCGAGTGGAGGAGAAAGCCTCGACGGAGGATAAAAAAAGAAGAAGCATATTCCCATGGGGAACGATCTTCTTATGTCTATATCTAACCTATATCCATAGACAATTTATATTGTGGCTATAAATGTGTGGTTGTAGGTCAATTTTCGAGTAGTTTCAATTTATTAAATTTGAAGATCACCATAGAAAATTCTATATCATTAGTTTTTTAGATATACTTGTGGATATTTAGTTAGTGGGAGGCATATTCTACCACTTTGTCACCATTCAAGAGTATAAAACCCCATCCCTTTTTGGATGCATTACTATAGATCATAAATTTATCCCTACTAGTTGTAATCTGAGCACATGTTCTATAATAAGACCCTTATTAACCTCTTTTCAACATTCCTCACATTCAACATTCAAGAAAACATTTACCCAATTTATAATTAGAATGGTTATTGGGATTAAAGAATTTGATATTTTTCTCACAAGTCGATGATAGTACCCAGTTAATCTAACGAAACTAAAAATATCCATCAAATAGGTTGGTCTGCATTATCCTTTAATTACCTATGTTTCTGAAGGGTCCATAGACATCCCTTTAGTGGGGATAATATTCTCGAGGAATATTTTTTTCTCTAACTATAATTCATATTTACTATACCTTGAATACATATTTTCTTTTTAATGGTTCTTCAGTATTGTATTCAAAATCCCTTCATGTTCCTCATTACTTTTGGATTAGATAAGAATATAATCTATAAAGGCTACCAAAACATTGTCATGGTTATCTCTAAAGACTCTATTTATCAATACCATAAATATTTCTGGAGAATTTTTGAGTCCAAATGGAATCACTATGAATTCATAGTGCATGTACCTTATTTGTAAATCAGTCTTTGGGATATCCTTTTTCTTCACATTTACATGATAATAATCAAACTGAAGATCCACATTATATAAATAAGAGGTTGCACATAGCTGATCAAATAATTCATCAATATGTGATAGAGGATACATGTAATTTATCATGATCTTGTTGAGATCATAATAATCAATGCAGAAGCACATTAACCCATCCTTATTATTGATTAACCGGGCTTGTGCAACACATGGTGAAATAAATCAGTGTATGAAACCTTTATCCATATATTCACATATTTTTTTCTTCAACTAATCATGTTAAAAAATGAATATACTACATATATTCTTGGATATTATGAAAGTTGTAGGTATAAAATCGATTAAAAATTCAACCTATCATCTTAGAGGAAGGATAGGAATTTCTTCTTGAAAAACATCTACATATTTCCTTATAATAGGAATGTATTAAAGGATGATCTCTTTTGATGCCGTAATAATGCGATCGGGATAATAATTCCAGTATGGAAATAATATCCATCATTGAGATATTGTTACCAAGGAAAAATCATACACCACCTTAAACTTTTATAGAATATGAGGGTGATTCATGATATAAAGGTTGATTTGTTTATATTGGCAGTTTTTGTTGGATTTATATAATTAAATACAATCTATTTGTAAAATAGCATTGAATTCCACTAAAGGAAGTATCACAGGGTTCATTGGTAAGTATAGTTAACAAATTTTGATAGGGTGGAGTTATATACATGGGAAGTAATTATTTCTCTGTTTTCTAGTTTCATGGACAGATCTAAATCCATGATTTTTTGTGATGTTTGAATAGTCTAACTAAATATTATTAATAAAAAATAGTTCATTGAACCATATTTATATAGGATACTTAATGTTCATGAATGTGCGATAAACTTCCCTTTTACTATTTGATTCTAGTTCTAAACATTTACTTCATCTAAAAAAAACTTTGGTATTAGAATTTTCAAACTATTAAACACTTAAATGGGAATCCATAAACAATATATAAAAAACTAATAAATGATATATATTCCTTATCCTATGAATTTCATGGATTCAATCTATGATATATATGATATATTACCTATATAAAATCTTATCGACAATTTAGTTGCATTAATAATTGTTCAAAAGGTCCTTGTGAATTTGGAAAATAATATCCCCCATGATTGTTATACAAGTTGTGTAGAAATACCCATCTTCATGCACCAGATGATGATCGAGCCCATCACAATACACCTTTTCCAGCTTTTTACCACAATTTTCCTCCAAGATAGAGCCACATCCACTATTAGTATTCATACATACATATATTTACTTAGAAACCACTTACTATATACTTTAAAAATATTTAGGTATGTTTGAATAAGTTAATTCTTTCCCCTATGGTTTTCTCTAGAGTTTTCTAATCCAAATCCAAAAAAATACATAAAATTTTCTCTAATACAATCTATAAAAACCCATATTTTAAAAAAAACATTATTTCAAGATTTTTTATATAATTGAACACATAAAAAATTAACAGAAGATCAATAAACCTAGTTTCTTTGGGATATTTTTACGTAGCACATCAACATAAAAATAGACACAACATTATTATTTAAACCATTCTTAACATGATCCAAAAATTCTATCATTCTATAAAAACTACATGGGATAACCTCCTAACATACATATTATAGGATAGATCTACAAAGATCAATAAGGGAATATAAAAATAATTCTGTATGAAAAAGTAGTACATGTGATCCAAGGAGAATATAAAGGTTTCATAAGAGGGTTGAGATTCATAATCTTGAACAATGAGGCATGATATAACATGGTAGAATAAGGGAAACATAGGATTGTGGTGACAAAATTAAACATGAAATTATAAACCTAGTCCAAGGATTACTTCAAAAACCTCATAACATTGTAGGAGAAGTTTCATAATGGATTATGTTTACCCCCTATTTCTATACATGGAATATCAGGAGTCTCAAATATTACACAATTCATTGGAACCCCAACTATGTGCACCAATGATTTTTCATATAATGTTCATGCATAAGTTTTCCACATTAATCATACATTAAATGATGTATTTGATAAAATTTAATCCCATGATTGTCGAATGTGGGTTATATACATGTAATTTACCAATCAATTAATTATAGATTCACATAGGTGAATACCTATGAGTGGAAATGGTAATGGGTATTCACTACCCAATTATTTTTCATGGAAAATTATAGGATAATTTTAATAGCATAATGGGTGTACTTAATGTTTCATGGGATAAATTAATGAGAGTTAAATGGATCAATCATCCCCTTTAAATCATAAGGGAAATAACAGTGATGTGTGAGAATATATGTAAACATTAATAATGAAAAAATTCATAACATACAGTATATTCTTTAATAAAGAGGATAAGGAAAGGATCCCCTACATTGAGAGGGTGCATATAATAGCTTTGGAAGAGCTTCATAAGTTCTTTAGGTAACATTAGAAGGACTATAGAGAGGCAAAGGTAGATAAATTTCATGCTCCAAGGGTTTTTAGTAAAGAGTAATTGGATTTTTGTTGGTTTATAATACATTTTAGAAGAGAATTCTCTATCAATATCCAAACATAGGTTTTGGAATCTATATGATAAAGTAATCAAAACCACAAACCATACTAGGATTTTCCCCCATGTTTCCTACCAATTTAAATTTTTTGTCACTTTAATGTCTTATGAACTGATACAATTAAAATAATACCATGGGTGATGTGGAAGTGAGTCCACATTATAATCAATTCATTTTATAACCATGAAATATAATATTATTTGTTGAGGGTTCATTAATGGTTTAGAAAATAAATATAATAATTAAAAACATTATTTTACATATTAAATATGTATTTTTCTTGGATACCTTTTATAGAAAATATTAAATTACTCTTTTTTTGTTATGATGTCATGATACATATTGTATATTTATATCATATTTATTTTTTATCCAAAAATCAACTATCTCAGAAAATTATAAAAAAATATATTGTATAATTTCAAAAAGATGATTTAAAAAATGATATTTATTTTATCAAAATAATTATCTAAAATAAATAAATAAAACATTAGAATACATTTCCTCATTTATTGAAAAATACTGGGGTTTTTTTACTATAAGATTTTTCAATCCCTTATAAAAATTATTTGTTACCTATTAATATTATATTATGATTTTTATTCAATAAATATTATTTAGTAATAATATTTTATTAAAATATCATTCATTTCAAAAAATCTCTAATTCAACAAAATGTGTTTTTAGGTTTAAGCTTTATATTTCCCAAAAATAAAATTTGTGTTTCATCGCACTAATATCTAATTATTTTCAAACTTTTTATATAATTTCTATAATGTAATAATAAAACGTTAAATATAATAATTATTTAATTTAATCAAAATGTATAAACATTCACATTATTAGGTTATAGATACATATCCATTTATTACACAAGTGAATTCTCTAAGCGTAAGGTTTGTAGTGGTGATATTTTCTTAGGGTGGTTTGGTGTATGTGGTTTGGGTTGTGATCTTGGCAAGCTTGAACTTCTACTGTAAACAATTGCACACTGGTTTTAATTATATAATCTCAGATTAGGATTGGTCAAGGTGTAAAACATGTGATGTTATCTTCCTTAGTAGCTCTGATGAATGGGATTCAAAGGGGATGATCTTACCAGTAGAGGTCATCGCTTCTCTTATATGTTTCAATTAAAATTTATCACAACCCTTAATATAAACTAATATTAAGATCACCACATAATGGATATACTATCAATAGATATGAAACATAATGTTATTTAAAATAAAATAAAATATAACTTATAACGGTGTTAAATAACCGAATTAGTGCATGTGTTTTCTATAACCACATTAAATAATAGCGTACTTATTTTAATCACAAAAGAAACATAATTTATAAAAGCATAGGATGTTAATTTGTTTTCATATTATATAATTTATTATAGAACATTTGGTAGTTATAAGTGAGTTAAATAATATTACCCCTAAGATGAATAGAATGCATGTGTTCTAATGATAGTGGCCTCATAGAGTTTTGATGAGATCTTTTTCCTCATGAGACATAGGTTTGGGGAGAGTCTAAGACAAGCGTTTAAATTTTTCTTTACCTCTATTGACTAGATGTTGATTATATCCTAGAGATCCCATCATGGTATGGTTCTCAATTAGTGGATAAAGCTTTCCAAAAATTTAGGATGGGAATACTCTATCATGGTTAGACTTTAATCCCTTATTTGGGATAGATTTTTATCTGAATAATTTTCAACCTCTATAGGGTAGTACAACCATGATTGAGTTTTATTCAAGTCCGAAAAACCTCATGAGGTGATTTCTATACATGTATTGTGGTTAATTTTCAATGCTTATGTATTTGGGTGGAGACACTAAAAAAAGTACTATCAATATATTGTTGTTTTCTTACAGAACACCACCTATATTGGAGACCGTTGATCAAGCATTGAAAAAATATGTATTTTATATAATAATGTAGACCGGTTGTGGGGGAAAATTTTCATTTCAGCATAAATAGTCAGGGTAGTGTCATGGGTAGACAAACATGTTCAATATATCATTGATAACAAATTCCTACAATTATAGGACCAGATTTCTATAGGGGTCTTTTTCGTATAGTTTTTGGTCATATGAGAGTAGTTGGAGATGGATGATCCATCAGTCTAATCCCACATTCACCACCTTCAAATGGTAATTATCACACAGATGGTGCTGAAATCCAAATCAATGGGATAATTTGTGTGATGAATGGAAATGGATGATCATCAATGTGTCTAGTTTGGAGTATGGTTAATTTCCCCTCTTCATGGACCCTCATACAGGATGTTGAAAAAATTGGGTATTATTTATATGTCATATGTTTGAGGTTTATAGATTCTAGTGGAATCCTTATCATGGGCATTGTTAAGTATAGATATTCCCCTTATGGAAACCATATTTCACTCATACACAAATGTAAAGTGATTTGATATTTATTAGATAAATAGGTAGTCCATGAGATTTGTTTATAGAAAAGAAGATATCATGTCATAACTAAATTGATCTTAATTAGTAACTCATTAATATTATCTTTCATAGTCACCAATTGATTAATGTATGAGGGTTTCAACTATAATGTGTGGCTGTTATTCTCTCAGTTATGGTGAGTAGATCCAGTCCTTATGAATTTATAGTCACCAACTCAATATTTTATTTACGGTTATATAATTTTCAGGTTTTCTCACTGGAGGCTTGCACCGACTAAACTTAAGTCGTTCCTTGGGTAAACCCGACATCACTAATGCAACGGTGCCCTCATATTTCTGATATGGAAGACTGTTTAAGATTTATTCCGATTTTTCACGAAAACGTATCACTTGCACTAACTAAAGCATAACAAGTTTTTTCGGATCCTTACAGGCACTCCAGGACTCGGAATCACGTGCCTTCAAATTTCAAGACCTCGAAATAATCCCAAATAATTTTAAAAATATATATGGAATTTTTGGGCCTTTAAATTCTCCCCGCCTTAGGGCCTTTCATCCTCGAAAGTCAAAAAAAAAGGAAAAACAATCAAATGAGGGTACTGAGCACGAATCTATGCCACCCACTCCCTTGTGCTCTCCAAGAGGTTATTGGGTTGCACAAAACTTACACTATAGTGTTTTTCCATCCACAAATGACTAGATCACATCGATCCTCTGTATCCACTTGAAACTCTGTAAACTTTTCCCCATCGTTGATGCCCAGCTCTCTCCAGTCAATAACGTACGATGGATCATGCATGTACCTCCTCAGCTATGACTCATGAAAAAAATTATGCAATAGTTTCATATGTAGTGGAAGATCTAGACGGTACACTACCTCACCTACTATAATGAGGATCTAAAAAGGTCTGATCAATTTGGGAGATATCTTTCCATCCCGGAAAAATCACTGCAATCCTCATCGGAGTGAAGACCCTTAGGAAGACATGGCCTCCCTCCTCGAACTCCAAGGGTCTCCATATCCTTTTGAAATAATACTTATGCCTACTCTTCACAGTATTCATTTTTTAACAAGTGAGGCATCATGATACAAAATTTACCACTTCCTTCTTTATCCCTGTCCACCAGTACTAACGTTACTGGTCCTAGTACATCTTTGCCACTCCAGAGTGTTCCACTAAAGGGTATGTATGGAACTCCCTCAACAACTCCTCCTGTAGAGTCAAAGGTACACTAGTGAATCCTCTAAAGAGAATAATATGATCCCCACCTTCAGAAAATCCTTCAGGAGACCATCCTGAGGATATCTGAACACATCGGGCCTTGCAGTCAACATCCCCAAGCTATACCTGCTGAAGTTGCAAAATAATTGGGAGAGTGATAGTCATAGATGGGAGGTAAGCTGCTCCATCTTTATCCACGAAGGATATCCTAAGTGTGACTAGAAGCTCTGATGCCTCATTCAATAGCTTTAGACCAGCCCTCCTACTGAGTGTGTCTACTACTATGTTCCCCGTCGCAGGAGTACAGAATATCTCAAAGTCATTGTCCTAGACAAACTCTATCCATCGTTTTTGTTTCAAGTTTAGGTCCTTCTAGGGAACGATATAAATTAGACACTTGTGATCAGAGTAAACAGTAAACCATTCACCCATCAATCAGTGTTGCTACATCTTCAGTGAAAAGACGACTATTGTTAACTTCGGGTCATGGGTAGTGTAGTTGTTCTCATTTTCCTTCAATTTCTGTGAGTCATAGGTGATCACTTCCCACTCTTTCATCAAGAAACAACATCTTCTTGTCACTGATGCATCACAGTAGACTATATATCATATTCCCTCTTCCAATAGCCTCATGATGGGGCACTTGTCAGTCTCTGTCTCATCTCTTGAAAGATCTTTTGACACTTTCTCATCCATAGGAAAGGCTCCCCCTTCTTTTTCAAAGATGAAAAGGGTTCTGCTACCCTGTAGAATTACGGTACCAATCTCTGGTAGTATTCATCCAAATTAGAAGTCCCTCTACCTTCGGGTAGGTAGTCCTAGAAACATCTTTTTCAAAGATGTCCCCACACTCTTCTACTACTGTTGGGAACTCAAAACTCAAAACTCCTACTACCATGAGAGTAAGGCTGGACAACTCAAGAGTGATCAGATCCATCCTCCTATGCATGGGTTTGTCCTGTGTTGCATGGGTTTTCTTTTTCACCAACCAAGGAAAACCACATTCCAACATTGTAGATATACTACATCATTTTTTCCTAAAATAGTCAATCTCAGTATTAACTATGGATGTCCAGTAAATTCTAAAACTAACGTTGTAAGGCCTAGATGTTTCAACCATGAGTTTCAAACCAAAACACTTTCCTCAAGGATCATATCACATCATCGGTCTAACCAGAAAATCTATGTCTTGAAAAAGATTTTTGGAAAGAAAGAACGATTGGTACCTATGTATTTTAATACGGTAGCTATTAATAGACACAAAAAATACCTTGGATCATTTCTGGAGCCCTTGGGCCACACTCCTTGACTGTATGTAGCTACTCCCTACCCCTATCATCCCGCTCCATCAGCTTGGTGGGGACCACATTAGCGTGGTGATTGTAACATTTCAAAATGTATTCCACCTCATGTTGCTATCCTATGTTCGCTTCCATGTATTCTGCCTCACATATTCATTAACCCAATTCCTTTCCTCTTCCCAAAACATTTCCCATTCTCAGGACTGTAATACTAGCATCAGTTTCCTACTTTACCACTACTAACAATCACTAGTTGTATCCACTCAACTAAAGAAAATTCAACCACAAAGGTTATCTCCAGAACCCTAACCAAAGTAGGAATGTGTAGAGGAATAGATCTGTCTCGGTGGTCCCTAAAAGAACATTTCTTGGAGGTCCGATCCGTAAATACCTGACCATACTATATTCATCGAGTAACTAGGATGGTCAGTATGCCTCAATGAATACTCATCTACCAACATGTCATCCTGATGAAGATGTAGAAGCACTTGGGAACACTCACCCCATAGCTTTTTATGGTATGATACCCCCTTCATTAAGGAAGGTTCACAAGCTTGTCTATAAAAAAGTCTCCTCTTCACAAGATCAGGGTAATATAAATATTGTCATCATCCTACTGAGCCACGTAAAAGGATCTCCACTAAAACTACCATCTGATCGATTGGTGCCTTGGCTAGATTGAAACTCGGCCACCTCCTCAAGACATTCATTAGCCGCTAGTGAGTCAGGCTCGCCTCTGAACCTGAGGGGTATCTGATGCTAAAACACATATAAGGAACTAATCCTACATGTTTCCTCTACCGGTACTGCTGTTGGTAGCCACTGACCAACAGGAAATGATATAGCTGGTACACAACCCAAAGGTACCATCTCAGGAAATGTTTTGTGTACCGAACCCTCATCACCATGAATACCATCCTCAGGGTCACTCACTGATAAAGACTAGCATCTAGGATCGCCAACTAATCTCCTGGTGTCCAAACATAGAAGAGAACTCTAGTCCTAGCATCTAGCCAGTTCTCAGCTTCCAGGGGATCTGTCCTGCCTCGAAACCTTAGAGGCCTCTTCTTCTGGAACTTGAGAAATATGATCAGTCGGTGTGCACAGAACACTGGAAGCATCTATTATTGATCCAAACAGGATCACTATAATGAGAATCCACACAGGATCACTTGGTGGGACGTCATTGTGTACACTCTCAGGAATCCTAGATGGCTTTCTACGCAGTGATATCCGGATAAGGAATCAGTGTTCCACGTTCTTTATGTTATACCTGGGGAGATGACTCCAATGAAACTAAGGAAAAACATTTCAAAAACACATGCAAGCAGTGTCTTTGTGCACTGAGTTGGAAATCTGAATTCAAGGTCCTGGTGTATGGATACTTCGGCCACCGTACTAACACTAGATTTCCCAAACTGAAGACCACACTCACAACACTTAACAATATTGCCACATTGAAAAGATCAGATTCCTAGTTCATCAGTAGAACCGAATCCTCTGATACCACTTTGTCTGGACCCATCCCCCGAGGCCCGTGCCATGACTACCCCAACCCCGCCTTCTATAGGCCAGGGGCTGGCGGCTAGAACCAGAAAGGTGTATCCCTATAACAGGAAGGAATTGACTTTAAACCTGTACAAACACACAATCCAAGATTACAACATGAATCAACCCCAAAGTAAATTTCTATAGTAAAAAGTGTACTAAAAGTAAAGGGTTCGGAATACAAGACCAACTGAAAAGTACAAGTAAATGAATAGAGAAAACAGCTCCTAGATCATCCACTGAGTATCCAACCTGAAGGTTAGGTATAGCTCATGATCAGTAGACACTGCGGCACATCACGTAAAATGGTCCACCTCTGAGCATCGTCCAGTCCAAGTTTCCTCAGACTCGATCAATGTTGTCCTTTGTTTGTAAAAGACACAACAAGGTATGGGCATATCCCTTGTAGGGGTGAGTATAATAATACTCAGTAGGGACCCCGACACCCCTGAAGGTCTCCCAGAGTTACGCAAAGAAAAAATGACAAAGTATGAACTCAATCAAAAAGCACGAATCTGGCATAATCTCTACCTAGGTATATGCCCATACATATTCCTAGGTTATCAAAATATACTCATCTCATACATGAAGAAACATAAGGCTCTAACCACTAATCCATTTGCACAACTGAACCACGATGGAAGAATACCATAATGGTAACACAATAAAGGTAACATCACGAAGGTAAAAGTACCAAAAAGGTAACACCACGAAGGTGACACCATGATGGTATGAGTACCACAAAGGTAAAACCATGAAGGTAACACCTCGAAGGTAAAATACCACAAAGGTAACACGATAAAGGTAAAAGTACCGCAAAGGTAATGACTCTACTTACACCATGTATATAACAAAAGTATTGAAGTACAGATGATTAGTTGTAAATCTAGATCATCTTATTCTATTGAGAGGCACTACTGCTGACCCACACTAGATCGGTATGCCCTGACCCACACAGGATCACTTAGCGCAGATCCACACATGATCTGACCCACATAGGATCGGTATGCATTGACCCACACAGGATAGTTGAGTATTGACCCACATAGTATCTGACCCACATAGGATCAGTATGAACTGACCCACATAAGAATTCGGAGCATTGACACACACACGATCGATAAGAACTGAACCACACATGATAGTTATTCATTCTTCACGTCACTGCTAGCCATGAGATTCCCCAACTTACAACGCTTTATATTGGAAGGATCCACTCCTCAAGCTATAGGTCATAACTCAACCTCCAAGAAGTTCCATGAAGATGTATCCCAAAGGACCACCACGTTGTATGGATTCCAATACAATAAATAGTGCGCCAATCGGATGTCTGGATTATGAAATATGGGCACTTTTGTAAAAAGGACCCGGCTAGATTCAAGCTTGATCCAACTAGGATCACATGTCACACTCTGAAAAAACACACTTAGAGTATCTCAAAAGTACCACCTTGTCACTAGGGTCCTTATACCATAGATGGCACATTAATCAGACGTCTGGTATGTTAGTTACATCCCTTTTCATGAAACGGGAGATGATCGCACCTTGGTCTGGCCCTGCTCGGTTAGGCCCACTGGAATAAGACAAAGGTACCACTTCCCAAAATGGGTCCTAGAGCCACTTATGATGTGTCAACCGGACACCTGGTTCATCAGTTATGGATGTTTCTTTAATCAGGTACCGGTTGGGTATGGGCCCGGTCTCACTCAGTCAGACCAACCCAATGCAATAGGTATCGGGGTCTACCATACCCTGCTCGGGTCCAACCCACTAAGGGTCGCCCAGTTCACTGGGTCCGGCCCATCGGGGTTGGCCCGGTTCGGTTCACAGGCCCGGGCCACAGTTGGCTCGGACCTCCAGGTGGGGCACGACCCACCCACGATGGCCCGCGGTTATGACCTAGCCTATTGAAGGGGTTAGACCCACACCAGCTCGGTCCGCCATAAGGGGGACCACCTCCTTCGTTAGCCCCGCAGTTGCATGGCCATTTCACCCAATCAGTGGGGCACTTCCCTACTGCATTTACTAGTTTATCATTTGGCTGACCCGGTTCCACCGACGGGGCGAGGCGCGGGCTGCACCGCACCCTCCTACAATGGCTTGTTGGTCACGGCCACATCCACTGGTGGTGCATATGGGCTCTTCCCTTGACCCGCGTGGCCGGATCAGGCAAGCCACCCTTTTCTCCTATGGTGCATCATTGCGCATCGCCTTACACCTCCTGCGACCGGATGGCGTGCGTCCCCTTTGGCCATCGTCGGCAGATACCAACATAGTGTGACCTGTTATTTCATGTTACCGTAAATTTTGAAATTGTTCCCCAATGTTCACATCCAGAATGAAGCAGCTGGGAATCTGGGCCTTGTTCGTTTGGCCCACATCCTCTGCGTTAAGGTGACAAAAAGTGTGAGAGGATTTAATTAATCAAATAAAACTTCAAAATAAACCATCTACCTCAAAATCGTTGGAGAACATCCATTTTTGAGGAAGGGTTGGTGTTCGTCGTTTGGTGGCACTCGTCATCGCCCGCTTGAATTAGTTCTGTTCCACAAGTGGTTGGCGTCACGGTACATTTCCATATATTTTCCGCTTGGTGATGTCGTGCCAATACTCCTCTCGAAACTATATATAAATAGGAGAGGGGGAGGGTGAGTAACACACTTGGAATTAATGGGGTTCAACTAATTAAAGAACATTCCTAATGCAAGCAATTTTTTTACAAAGAATTGAGGAGTGAAGCCATTTAATGGCTTGAAACATTGTTGGTCCCACCACTACTACTTGTCCGTTGGAGGAAAAGAAAGATAGGAAATAAAATAACTTTGTTATTTTGTTATTCTTTTAAATGTCCAAAGTCTAACTTTTCTCCCAACCTTCTACGGTCAAAGTGAAGTGTTCCTTAATCAAATCCCAACACTGTGGATTCAATGGTACCCTCATCTTTTTAATCCAACAACCACTGCAAAAGTTAGAAAATGTAGCTCACATGTTTTTTGAACGTACATTAAAAAAATTTCAATAAATTATTAATTTTCACCCTCGACCCGCGCCGGTTGAGGTTAGCCTCCACCTCGGGGGAAAACGCCCCAACGAACTCAACTGTACTCTCATATTTTCAATCCGAGTTACTTTTAGAATTTATGGATTTTAACAATAAAATAATCGTTACTTAATTATTTTATTTATGGCCATAAACTAACTTCCATAGTCGGCCTGCACCAACCAATGTTAGTATGTGCCTAAAGAAAGCATACCCTCACGAGTTCAGTGGTGGTCTCAAATTTTTTATCTGAGTCACTGTTCATGGATTATAAGTATTTGAAAAATAAAATAACATTATTTTATTATTTTATTTACAGTTATTCCATTTTTTGTTTTTCTCACCGGAGGCATGCGCCAACAAAACATAAGTCACGCCTAAGGTAAAACTACCGTCCTGAACACAATGGTGCCCTCCAACTTTTTATCTGGGAACCCATTTAAGGTTTTTCTTATCTTATTCAGGAAAAAATCTCACACACTCAAATTATTTCTTAATGATATTTCAACAGATCATTCCAGGCATTCCGGGCCTCGGAATCGGGAGCTGTTAGATTTCGCAAACTCTAAATAATCCCAAATAATTTTAAAAAAAATTATACGAAATTTCCGGGTCATTACACTCCACCTGTCACATAATAATTCCAATTCATTCAACATGTGAAAGGGGATAAACATAAATAACATATACAGTCATATTTAAACTATCATATGAAATGTATATATATTTCCCTGAGCATTAAACCTAAACAATAACAATTCTGAGTAAATTTTTGAATGGTTTTAGGATAGAACATCCATAGCTAAACTTTTCATAGACCATACAATAAATATAGTAGATCAAATCATAAATTATTAATCCTAGTAATACATAAGAATCTAAAAGAGTGTTGAAATAGGTGAAAATACTCTTATAAAATCATAAAGCAATTCTTGAGATAAATACACTTTTATTTTGAAAAGAAGATTTATTTTGGAAAAGCCTTTGTATAAAACCAGATGTGATGTAAGATAGTAATTTCATAATAAAACGAGTTATTTTATAAAGATAATGGTTTCCAAAAATGGATTATAGATTGACCTTGAAAATAGGTAATAATTAGTAAAATTCCATTGAATCAGGCTTGCATTTTGGAACCAATTTTTAATGTATGTTTTAAAATGTGTAACTATCCATAAAATATGGAAAGATTATGGTTTTTGAACATATATAGAAGACTGAAAAATAATTTATGAGGAGTTAATAATAACACACAAGAGTTTCATTGTGGTAATTAGACAATAAAAGTAACTCGAATGAAAATGGAGTTTTTGGTGGAAAAACCCATACCTTAAATCTGAACGTGATCCGCTCTTGAACATAAAGTCCTTGAATATAAAATTAGACTTATTAATAATTTATTTAATAACCTATTATTATTTTATTTAGTTTATCATAATTATTTTCAGTTCATTTATTCCATTATTGATAAGTTATTATATTGAATTTCGTTGTTCTGGAGTGTTTGTTTTCTTTATTTTCATAATCAGTTCACTTGTTGTTATGTAATGGAGTTCATGTGGAATGGATGAAAATATATAGAATTGAAATTACATATTATTTATATACATGAATAATTTATAGTTATCATTTCTATCATTTGGTTACATGGAAAGAGGTTGAATCATTAGATGAAATATTTATGACATTCACTTAGATTATTTTAGTGGTATTTTGATTATTAGGTGCTAGTTTGGTCATAAGATTTAATAAAATGTAAATTTACTAGTTCATGAATATTAATTATGTTGTAATAAATATATAATTTTCTTTTTTAACCATAAATATGGTTTCATGACCATTAATGAAGAGAAATTGAAGAATGAAAGTTCTTTATCCATGAAGGTTATAAATTGGAACCTCATGGATGTTGATTTCGTTTATAAAATAAAATAGAGAAGGGGAGTAAGGATATTGATGATGGTTCATCCATTCACATGATATAATTCATCTATATCAATGATAATAGATCTCTCATGGTCATTTTGGCAGAGGAGGTGAGGATAGGATAACAAAAGAATATAAATTGAAATGAATCTAAATTAAAAAGAAATTTGTTTTACCTCTCGAAATAACCTCTTTGAGATCCTTGTTAGGGGAAGGAATTTTGTTCTTTTGTAAATTCCAAGAGTTTATTGGATATGGGGAGTGACTAAGGGGATTTGGAAAGAAATTTTAGGATTTTCAAGGCTTAGATTAGTGAAGATAAGATGGAGTGAGGGGGGTTTTATAGTGGAGGAGAGGAGGGCTTTCAGAATTTTTTAATCATGAGATTATTAATTTCCCTCAAGACCAGAAATAGTGAGGATTGCATGACTAAGAGTAGTAATAAATTAATTTAATTTCAAACCAAGTGGTATTACACCACTAATTATGTCATAAATTGTGTATTTTACTTATAATTATTATATACTGTATATTACCGTATTTCACTATTCCTCAAAAATTTGAGTATTTTATAAAAATACCAAAAATTCACTCTAACCATTTTTAAAGTGTAGAATCATAAAATGAATTCAATTATTAGAAAATAATTTTCTAAATATCATTAATTTAATATTTAATTATTTCATTGTAAAAATTGATTTAAAACAACTCTTTATATATTCAAAAACATAGGTATATCGTACTTCCACATAAATATTATTTATATACTATTATAGGTAGTGTTACTATTCATTAGGGTATATCACTATTCATAAGGTTATGTTAAAATTAATATAGGTAGGTTAATATTAAACAAAAATAATGTTTTTCTTATCGGCCTCCAAATTACTTACAAATCGCAACCGTGTATGTCATATTTTCAAAATTCACATCACAAAAGTGAAAAAATTTTGTTTAAAGGTCACATAGCACATAGTAGATCATTATGTTGTTATTTCATGTGATTATGAAATATTTATAAAAAATCAATTTCCATTGAAAAAATATAGGGTCATTACATTCTCCACTCCTTATAAAAATATAGTCCTCAAAATTCAAAAAACATTACCTAAAAAGGTTTGGATATGTCTTCAACATAATATCCTCAGGATCCCATGTTTCTTTCTCTATCTTATGGTTCCTCCAAAGAACCTTTACTAGGAAAGTCGTCCGATTTTTCAATACTTTTCCTCTAATATAATGAATATTGATAGGCTCTTCATAAAAATACATATCGGGCTCAGGTTCTATTTTTTCATAGGCGAGTACATGTGTTGGGCCTGGCATGTATTTCCTTAACATTGATACGTGGAACAGATTGTGAACTTTGTAGAGACATGGAGGCATTTCCAAATGGTAAGATATTGTTTTAATTCGATCCATAATTTCAAAATGTCATATAGACATGGGACTTATTTTTCCCTTGTTACCAAATCATATAGTACCCTTCCATGGAGATACCTTTAAGAAAACGTGATCTCCTTCTTCAAATTACGAATCCTTCCATTGGTTATCAACATATCTAATTTTACTACTTTAAGCTATTTTTATATTGGTTTGGATAATCTTCTCTCTTTTTTGTAGTTTCCCCAACAAGTTTTGGTCTTACGAGCTTTCTTTCATCAACATCATCCTAGCTAGTTAGTGTACGACATCTCTTTCCATATAACGCTTTATATGGTTCCATCTGAATACTTGAATGGAAGATATTATTATAGGAAAATTATACAAGAGGTAAAGACTAATCCCACATGCCTTTAAAGTCAAGTAAACAAGACCTCATCATGTCTTCCAAAGTTTGAATAGTCTATTCTGATTGTCCATTAGTTTGTGGGTGTTACGCTGTGCTAAAAAGAAGATCAGTATCTTGGGCCTTATAAAGAATTTTTTTGAGTTGTGATGTAAAATAGGGATCAGGATCAGAAACAATTGATAAGGGTATACCATGAAGTCTTGAAACTTCATTAATATATAGTGTTCCGAAATGTTCAGGTGGTAAAAATTCTTTTATAATAATAAAATGTGCAGATTTTGTAAGACGGTCAACAATGACCATATTGAATCAATATTTTTTGGAGCCTTTGGTATCCTATTGAAAAATTCTATTTTAATATCTTACCATTTACACATTGGTATATGAAGGGGATTCATGACTCCTCCAAGATGTTGTCTTCTAGCTTTCACCATTTGACAAACTAAACATATCAACCCGTAATCAGAAAACTCCCTCTTCATGTTTTCCCACCAAAAATGTTCCTTTAGATCTCTATACATATTTTTGACACCAGGGTGTGTAGAAAAATTAAAGATATTAGAATCATCCAATAATTCCCTCTTTAGATTAAGAATAGAGGGAACACAATTCCTCTTTCTGAATTTCAAATTTCCTCCTTCATATACGAAGTCAATCAAATTCCCATAATTCACAGATTTTATTTTATTTTGAAACTTCTCATCATCAGCCTGAGAACATTTTATCAATTTTAATAATGATGGTTTGGAAACCATATGAAAAATAAGTAATTTGTTACCTTCCTTGATAATTCCCATATCCATCCTTACTAGATCCATTAACAAAGTATCACTTTTAACTCTCATCTTTTTCATAATTCCACGATCCTTTCTACTAAAATCATATTATACCTTATTTGCCTTCCCTAGGAGGTAGTTTATTGCTCAATCATAATCCTTGAGTAGCTCAATCCATCTCCTTTGTCTCATGTTCAGTTCACTCAATGAGAATATATACTTCAAACTCTTATGATCTATATATATCTCACATTTTTTTCTATAGAAGTAATGTCTCCAATCATAAAAGCCAAGATTACTGCTGTTAAATCAAGATCATGAGTTGGATAGCTTTTTTCATGAATTTTTAGCTACCTAGATGCATAGGAAATCAATCAATGATTCTGTATAAGGATAGATCCAAGTCCTTTCTTGGATACATCTCTAAATATCACAACTCCATCATTCCCTGATGGTAGATTCATGATTGAAGAATTGACTAACCTTTTCTTCAATTTCTTAAAACATTCTTTAGATTCCTTTTTTCCTGCGAACATAAACCCATTTTTGTGTAACCTTGGCCATTGGGTTGGATAAACGGGAGAAGTTCTGAACTAAATGTTAACAAGAACCCGTTAAACCAATAAAACTACGTACCTCAATTATGTTTACTGGAGTAGGCCATTCTTGCACAACATTGGTCATCGCAGGATCTACAGATATTCCATCCTTAGAGAAAATGTGGCCCAGAAACGAAAGTTATTGGAGCCAAAAATCACAGATGCTAAACCTCCCATATAATTCATTTTTTCTATGAGACTTCATAATAGTGCATAAGTGATTTTCATTATCTTCATGACTTTTAGAGTGTTATATGATATCGTCAATAAACACCACTACAATGTCATCAGGATAGTCTGTGAAAATTCATTTCATTATATTCATGAAAATATATGGTGCATTAGTCATTCCAAAAGGCATTATTGTAATCTTGTAATGCCCACACCGGGTTTGAAATTCTATTTTTGGAATGTCTCCTTCCACACAAGAAACTGATGATATCCAGATCAAAGATCGATCATTACTAAATATTAGGCTTTATGAAGTTGAACAAATAAATCATCAATATGAGGTAGGGGACACTTTTTCTTTATTGTTATAGAATTAGTCTCCCTGTATTCAATGGAAAACCTCATAGACCCATATTTCTTCTTAACTAAAACAATAGGGGGTCTCATAGAGAAACCCTAGTGATAATAAATCTTTTATCACTCACTTCATCAAGTTTTTTATTTAGTTCCACAAACTCCACAATGGAAATTATATTTGGGGTCTTTTATATGGGCCTCAAACTAAGAATTAAGTTAGTGGAAAACTCAATTACCCACTCTCGAGGATGTCTAGGTAAATCCTCGGGAAAAGACGTCAATGTATTCTTGCCCAATAGTTACATATTCTATATGAACATTATTTTCCTCACCCATAGTTATTGAATTACCTTCCTCCCCAATAATTGAATTTAGTAGATCTATTGGGGGTGGATCTCGATGAGAATCAAATAGCGAGGTTTCTGCTAGAAATTTAAAAAAATCTTTACCATTCTAGAAAATAGTAACTTTTTTCATCTTTCAATAGATCTTTACATCATAATTTGATAGCCAAACCATACTGAGAATTATATCAAAGTCAATAATTTGTATAATGATAAGGATATAAACTAAAGAATGATTATGTTCCACTAGGGGGACTAGTCAACATGCCTTTTTTGTAATGATACATCCACTATGAGTTTTGACTGATAACTCCTTTATTAAATCAAATTGGACATGGCTATTTTTTTTGGGAAACTGGGAAGATATAAATGAATGAAATGATCCAGAATCCAGTAAATCATTGACTAATTTTGATGAAACGATTAATGTACCTACCACCACTTCATTAAAAACTTCAACCTCCACAGTTGTGACTACATAATTTTTTCCCTGCTCTCTTGGCCTTTTCTGTAGCATGTTTCCTTGATGCTTTAGAGAATCATTAGAATAGTGTCCCTTATCCCAACAATTATATAATTTAATATTAATATCTTCTTTCTTCCCCATAAAATCACCAATAATATGTCCTTTCTTTCCACATTTGTAGCATAATCTTTTTCCCTTAAAGTAGGCACCACAGCGTTACCTTCCACAATAGTCACATGGTGTAAATTCAACCCTTCCCTTCTTCACTATTTCCTTATTTATTTTCCAGATCTTTCAACATCCCTATTCTACTCTTTATTTCCCTTGAGGTCATAAGACTTAAATAATTCCTTTCCCATATTGACAGCACATGAGACTATATCTTTATATGATAAAAAACATCGGTACACCAGGACTCATTGGAGGAACAACTTTATGCCCTCAAATAATCTATCAATATTGCTCCTTGGATTTCATATATAGTCCATATCATGCCTTTGTATCCTTTTGAATTTATCTTCAAAATTTTCAACATCCCCATCTTCCTTTTCCTCAAATTTAGAATTTTCCTTTCTATATCTTCTCATTGTTCAAAAGGAAAGTATTTATCTAGGAATATTTCCTTAAAGTAACTCCATTAAATCTCTTCTATCTCTTCCACCACCTTTTTTTTATTAATTACCACCACTGATCCACATCATCTGATAGACGATAAAATTCCATGATGATCTTCACAGTTTCATTACATCCCAAAGTGAGAAAATATCTCCTCTAGGGAACATATCCACAGACCAGAAAAAAAATGTGTTTGTAGTTTCATTGAATTATAGAGGTTTTTGTCACATAAAGAGATCTAACAAATATACGCCATATGGAGGCTCCAGATGCTTCATATGGGTAAGGTTATTGTTCATAACCTGAGTATGTTGTCCCAGTATAGTTATAAGTTTCTCTGCACCAGTCACAGCACTAGATCCAGAATGGTTAGTGTTTATGCTTAATGTTCGAAGAAAGATATTTATATTTCATATGATTGTTTCAATATGAATGTATATTTTATTTCTGTTTATCCATATTAATATGAGGAATTAGTTTGACTTATTATGTGACAGGTGGGTTCTCTATATCCCATCAATGCATCGGTAGGTCTCATGAGACAAATAGATGTGGAATTGGCCAAGGCCTTTCCCAATTCGATATATGGTTTTCGCTGAGGCCTTAATAATTTTTAGATGTATTGTTTGAGGCCTTGAAAAAATGTTTTAGAATGTTGGAAATATGCCCTTACCTCATTATGACACTAGTAATTGAAAGTTTATGTGGTTATTCTACTAGTATAATTCCCATGATTGTGTTTTATTATGGAATTATTTACTCAGCTCATATTCCTTCCATAATGTGTTCAAGTTTATTATTTTTTAAAGTCAAGTGTTTTAGTTATTAATCATTCCTAATTTTTATGTGTATGATATTTTCTTCTATATTTCTTACAAATATTTTTTCAAAAGAAATATTCTTTTCAAAATTAATCAATTCTTGAGATAAATACACTTTAATTTTGAAAAGAAGATTTCTTTTGGAAAAATATTTGTATAAAACCAGAACTGAAGAAATATAGTACATTCAAAATAAAATTAGTTATTATATTAATATAATGGTTTAAAAAATAGATTATAATGTTCCCTTGAAAGTAGGAAAAAAATTTAGAAATTCCCTTGAATCGGGCTTGTATTTTGGAAACAATTTTGAATGTTCCTTTTAATACGTGAAACTATCCTTAAAATAATGAAGTTTTTGGGTGTTGAACATATATATTACACTAAAAAATAATTTATGGGAAGTATGTAATAATAAAGAACATTTTCATTGAGGTAATTAGAAAACAAAAGTGACCCGAGTGAAAATGGAGGTATGGGTGGAAAACCCATTGCCTTGCATCAGAATGTGTTCCAATCTTGAACTTAAGGTCCTAGAATATGAAATTAGACATGTTAATAGATTATTAAAGTACCTATTATACATTAATTTATTTTATAATTATTCTTTTTAGTTTATTTATTCCCTTATTGATAAGTTATTATATTGAATTTCGTTGTTCTTGAGTGTTCGTTTTCTTTATTTTCATAATCGGTTCACTTTTTCTTATGTAATGGACTTTATGTGGAATGGATGTAAATCTAAAGAATAAAATTTACATATTATTTATGAAAATAACAAAGCTTTAATATTCATTTATATCTTTTGGTTACATGAAAAGTGGATGAATCATTAGATTAAACATTTATGACCTTCACCTAGAATATTTTAGCGGTATTTTGATTATTAGGAACTAGTTTGGTCATATGATTTAATAATATATACATATACTAGATCTTTTATATTAATTTGGTTATAATACATATATTATATTCTATTTCTACTACAAAAATGGTTTCATGACCAGTAATGATGGAGAAATTCAAGAACGAAACATCATCATCCACGGAGGTTATAAATTGCAACCCTGTTGATGTTGATATCGTTTATAAAATATTAGAGAGAGAGAGAGTAAGGATATTGATGATGGTTCATTACTTCACATTATATAATTATAGTATATAGATGACACTAGATCAATCATGGTCATTTGGACAGAGGAGGCGAGGAGAGTATAACAAAATAAGATAAATTGAAATGAAACTAAATGAAAAAGAAATGTGCTTTACCTCTTGAAATATCCTCTTTGAGAACCTCCTTAAGGGAATGTATTTTTGTCTTTTGTAAATACAATGAGTTTCTTGGATGTGGTGAATGACTAAAGAAGAGTATTTGGTCAGAACATTGAGTATCCTCATGTCTTAGAGGAGTGAAGAGAAGAGGGAGTGATGGGGGGTCATTGTGGAGGAGAGGAGGGTTTTCATAATTATTTAATCATTACTTTATTAATTTCCCACAACACCAGAAATAGGGTTGATTCCATGACCAATAATAGTAATAAATACATTTAATTTCAAACAAAGTGGTTTTACATCACATATGATATCATAAATAGTGTATTTAACTAATAATGTTTATATAATGTATATTACCATATTTTACTATTCATAAATTTTTTTGAGTATTTTAAAAAAGTTTCAAGAATTCATCCTAACAATTTTTATACGTGTAGAATCCAAAAATTATTTCCATTTACCAAAAATAATTTCTTAAATATGAATAAATAAATATTTAATTAAAATCATAAATTATTCTAAAAATTTTTTTAAACGTTTATTTACTAATTCCAAAATATAGGTATATCGTACTTCCACTAGAATATTATTTAAATAATATTATATGTAAGGTTAATATTGATTATGGTATATCTCTCTTCATAAGGGTTTTTCACTATCCAAAAGGGTAGGTTATTATTCATCCAAAATTTATTTTTTCTTATCGGACTCTAAATAACTTACTGATCACAACCGTGTATGTCAAATTTTTGAAATTCACATCAAAGATGTGACAAATTTATCTTTAAAGGTCACATATAACATAGTAGTTCATTTTGTTATGATTTCATGTGATTATGACATATTTATTAGAAATTAATTCCTATTGAAAAAATATTGATTCGTTATAGTGTGGGATGTGTTTTAGTCATTAAATTCCATTATATGTGTAGTTTTATAACGAATGTTTTTTTATATTATGCTTATCATTTTATTCTTTATTAAAAAAACATAATGTAAAATATTTCAATGGTTCTGAGATCCAATCCCTAAAAATATTTTGGTTTGTGGAATGAGTGCAATATTATAGTTCTAAAATTTTGAAAATTTAGGGTTTTAGAAGCAAAGTATAGCAAGGAAATTTCTAACTAAATGGAATTCCTTGATGGAAAATATTTCCCTAACATATTACTATGAATATTCATTTTTTATTAGGGTAAAATTTCATATATATGGGTTTTATGTTTTTAAGGCGATCTATAAGTGAATGGTGCAATTATTATTGTTAACATAAACCAAAATTATTAAGTAATTTTGCATTACCAAAGTCATTGAATTTTTTATAAATGTTACAAAATAAAAATTTAAAATATAATTTAATATATTTTTCTACTTGGATATAATATTCACCTTCACTTATGTGGTAAGAATGAATACATAACTAATTAGTAAAAAATACAATGTGTTAAACTGTATGAATGTTAGTTTTTACGAAAATTAGTTATTTGACCATAACTAAGTATAAACATATTTTATCATTGTATATGTGGAACTAAATCAAATATAATTATTGGAAAAATCCATCAGTACCAACAATAGGTAAATTAGAGAATAAAAACCCTTATATTTAGATTATTATTTTAATTAATCATAATAATCATTTTCTAATATTTATTTATGCACACATAATAATGTCTTAACAATGAAGTATGAGATAATTATCTATTAATTATAGACCAATAAATATTATTAATTTTACTATAAACAAAATTTTTGTGACTTAAATGAAAATGATGTGTTCTAATATGTAACATTGATGCATAACACTCATCGAGTAGTTTCCTACTATTTTCATCACATTCTTTAGTATAGATTAGAAACATGGATTATCAAAGGGGGTGAATTATATTTTTCTTTGTATTATAGGGGTTATTGGTTATGGGTTATGAAAATGTGTTATGATGGAATGGGTCATGGCCTGTTAATTTTAGAAATTTATGTTTTTTACATTATACTTCCCTGACATGTACATGTGGAGCATAGGAATTTGGTCTATATGAATGACTGATATGTTATGATATGTTAATAGAGATCTTTTAATATATTTCATTATTGTTATATTTCATCCTTTTAGTATATACATAGTCTAGTGTAACACCATATCTTTTGGTTTTTTGGATATATAATTATTTGAATATAGATTTTTAGATAAAAAGTGTGTATTTTAAAAAAATTAATATTTTATGGAATACTTGATCAGAACATGATTTAGTAAACTTCGAAATATAACTATGAAATGATATATTCCTTGAGGTAGTGGTTCATTCAAGGTTGGTACAAGGTTTGGGAAACCATAAATGCATGTAACATGCTCTTAAAGGCTTACCCAAACTTCTGATTTCCATAACCCATCATCCTGAGACCCTCCATAATGGAATTATATATTACTATAATTTTATTTATATTTTTATATCATATGTGTATAAATTATTAAACATTTCATACATGTAAATGCTACATTTTTTTGTATTCTAGTGTTATTAATGGTCATGAAGATTTTAACTAATTAATATTATTATAGAACTATTTACATTAACTTTTCTTCAATGTAGAGGGGGTTTGTACTATTATTAGATGGATATGGAATAAAATTTTAATTAATGATGTGATAAACTAGTTTTTTTGTAATTAAAGTTAAATTAATTGAAATATAATGATTTATTTATTTATTTGTTAATAAAGGATAATTGGGAGTGGTTGATATAAAAGTGAAAGGGGAGTTTATTTGTCCTCAATTTTGGTCATGTGGTCAATAATGGAGGGGGAAAGCTTCCGATCCACATCAACTATCTTCAATTTCATAAATAATCGATCAAGGATATAGGTGAGTTTTCCTCCTCTATATTTACTTTTCTTCTCCCTCTTCCCTATTTCTCTTCTCTTTCTCACGTATTTTCTAA
Source organism: Viscum album (assembly GCA_963277665.1). NCBI lineage: Eukaryota > Viridiplantae > Streptophyta > Magnoliopsida > Santalales > Viscaceae > Viscum > Viscum album. Next base: position 1,974,619,308 of record OY728151.1, read on the forward strand.
ATCTAGGGTTTTTGTATTTGTCTGTTTTTTTATTATGAATAAATAACTAAATTAGATGGGTCTTTTATTAGATATCATATGATATGGTTTTTTATTTCATTCTCACTTGGTTGGGGGTTGTGTATCCAAATTACGGCTCACCGGTTAGTGATCTCACATTTAAATCCCCAATATATAATTTTATTATTATTATTATAACATTATTTTCTATTTTTATTGATTCCTTAGGTTAATAAGAGAGGTATTATAAGGATAATACCTTTTTAAATATCTTAAAAACCCTAAAATTTAGGTAATTATCTACTCCCTGTTGTTCTTATTTAACCAAGATTTGTTTGAGGTTTGAAACATTTATTAAATATAGTAAATAGTGTTTAAAGTTTAAGTGGATTTTTAAAATGTATATTAGTCTCATAAAATAAATTATTAATGTATATGTAAATTTTTTGGATGAATGGTACTTAATTAGATTATTATAATAAGATACACTTAAGGTGTTTAATGAAATTTCTCTACTAGTTTTATTTTATATAACTAATAATGTATTAAGGAAATGATTATTTATTATTAATAATCAAATTATTCTCAGTTTTCTAGAAAATATTCTTTTTAAATAGGTGTTTTGTTTTTGTTAATTAGTTTCTTTATTTATATTATGTTTCTTACTTAAAAGTTATTTAATGTGGAAAACATTAATTAAACATAGTTTTGATGAAGTATGGTCCATTATAATAAAAATTGGGTTATGAATTATGGGTGATCTAAGTAAATATTTGAATTCATAAAGTCCTCAAGGGATTACTTGAATAATTAAGGGTGAATCCTGAAACATGGAATTCTAGGATTAAGTAATTACACTTTTAAGTGAATGCCCTCAATTATCCCATTATGGATCTATGCTAGTTGATGTCAAGTTGTGGCAACTGTATGATTCCTTTAGTATTTCCCAACTTGGGTCCAGGCTTGTACATTGTATGTTGTGGCTAGTAGATATCTTATTTAGTTCATCCATATAAGATCCCATGCTAGGGAAGGATGATAATATTACTAGGGGATCCATCACACTTATGTGTATGTCTTTATGATGAACCTATTTTTCAAACCTTAACTCACTAGGGACTTTACCATGTTGGTTATTTGATACTTTATATACTCTTAATTATTTTAAATTCATTCACTTATTTATTAAAATTTTAAAATTTTTCCATTTATAACATTTTAAAATTTAATCTATTTAGGAAACCTTGATATTTTAAAATAATGCTATGTTTTATAGCATCTACAGCTTACAACACCAAGCATAAACGAACCGTGAAATATTATTATTTTAATATAATAGTTATGACATAGCCATTGAATATGATGTTTTAAATAATATTAAACAGATTATTAAGAATATATAAATATTATATGATCTATAAAAAATTATATATTAAAAATTATAAAATAAGCACTCGATATTTTGTAAAGACATTTTAATAATTAAAATATGTTTTCTCTAAAAATACATTTTATTTATTTTTATGAATGCTGTTATAATTATTTTATGGAAATTTTATAAAATTTATTTTGAAATACTGATAAATGTTTTTCAATCATCATTTAAAAATTATCTTAAAGTAATTTTTTTTATTTATCTGAAAAGTTTATTTCTCCATAAAATAGTGAAAAATACTGTTTTTTATTGAAAACTGTATTTTTATTTCAATAATTTACAAAGATTCATTTTGTTTCAAAAAATGATTTCAAAGTAAAATTAGTTGGAACATATTATTTATAATATCTTTAATAACATTTGAATCATTTTTAAATTTTAACTTGTTAAAAAAAATTCATACTAGAAATACATTTTTCTTAAAAATTGTTTTTTGTTTTGTTTCCATTTTTATATTAAATTAATTTTTTCCTCTTATAGAAAATTAATCTTTAAAATACAATTTCATATTTTAATTTTGATATCCAAATTTTGGAAATTGTTTTCTTTTATTTTTTCATTATTAATATTAATGTTAGTAAATTTCTACCACTTCAGTAAGGGTAAAATTGGTAAAATAAGGTTAAATCCATGAGATGAGGTATAAAAATAAAAACACTTCTCTTCATAAGATTTTATGAGTGTATTTAAACCATTTCCTTAAAAATATAAAATATATAGCTAATTGGTTCCATATTTCATCTATTAGGACCTTTATATTAATACATGAAAAGAATAAATACAAAATGTCAATCTTTTGACTTTAATAACTCTAAATTTTTTATAAGAATAAAAATATGGAATTTTCAGTTATACATTTCATTCTAAAAGATAAATTTATTTTTTTGTCATGGTAATTTATTTATGATATTTTGTCATTAATAATTAATTAAAATGTATGTGCAACACCGATATAGTATTTATTCAATTAATAGAAAAATAAATTATTTCAAAACGTCTAAAGGTAATATTTTTTGAGTGAGTTTTAGTGACCCATTAATTTAATTAACAAATATAAAATATTATATATGTGTTAAAATTATATTTTCTAATGAAATATTTGTATTTATGTCTTTAAATTCAAATTAAAATACTAGTGTTAAAAATGTTTTTATTGATATTATATGAAAAATAATATTTTAGTAAATTGTTTAAAAAACATAAAAATTTTGAAATTGAAAAATTTGGAAAACATATGCACTGAAATATCATCCAATTAAAATTTATTATCTAATTTTTACCATATATTTTAAATTATACCCCTATATGAGTTGAAAAGGTTTTATTGTGGTTAAGGTTATAATAAGTTAACTATGGGGTCAAACCAAAATATAAGGTTTAAAATATAAAATAAAATAGTCTAATTTTTTTGGAGATACATAAACCATAAAATACCTTAATTAAAATACAGGTCTATTTGAAAGCATTTTTACTTATAATGGCCTTATTTTCTCTTTAATATTTTAAGAAATTCCAAAAGTGCCCCTCCCCTCACTTATAAATGTACAATCTCTCCCTCTCTTATTTTCACCACCTATAGAAAAACAACCTGAATAATCCATAAACTTTTATCTCCTAAAATTCATTATCCAAGATTTATAGGTGATGTTCTTACTAAAAAACCAACCCTATGACCCTTAAAATAATATCTAAAGGATTTGTTTCAGTGAATATATAGTCACCTCTAACCGATGAATTTATTTTTACTTATTATTTTACCTCCTATAAATATATGGCATTTATCATAAAAAAATAATTTTGTATCTTAAATATAATTTATTAAAATTATTATTTAGGAAATTCTATTATCCATCCACTTTTCAAACAAATGGGAAGTGAATGTATAACTCATCTGTATATATGGCTTAGCATCTGTACATATCGATAAAATTCATTTAAGATTTATATCTTTTATGCATGGGTATTATAATGGTATTAATTTTTATATATTTTAATTCAAAAAAAATCGTTCTTCTAGAATTATAATATTATATATAACTTTATACCTTCAAAACTGTTGTAAAAATAAGCGTTGCTCGTGCGTACGTATGGAATACCACCTCAAAAAATAAATGTGATTCATATTTTCAATTTATATAGATGGTAATAAGGATGGATTTAATGGATATATAAGAAATATATGACATAAAAAATTATCTTTAAAGGAGAATTATTATTTACCTTTATTTGATTCTATTCACCGGAAAGTAGAAAACAATATTCATCTGTATTTACGACCTGCTGTCTCCATGAAAGGTGTAATTCATTTTTATGTATCTAAATTTTATGGATGATTATATACATATAATTAAAATATATTATATTTATAACATGACTAAAATCTTGGTTAATGTGGAACCATGATCAAATTTAATGGGAAAAACTACCAAATTGAAACCCACATTTAAAACCTTTCAATTTTTATAAAAAACAATGATTTCAATAAATAACTGCTAATAAATCATTAATAAAAGGGTAAAATTTAATCATATTTGGTATGTTATATATTATTATGGTTATGGAATATATTTATAATAAATATATGTTTGTTATAGTGTCTCAATCTTTTCATATATAAATATTACATCTTTTTCAATAGATATTCAGTTCAAAACATTTTGATCCATGTAGGAACTCTAAAGGTTTATAGACTTTACAAAAAATATATTAAAAGTTATTATTTAATTTAATATCATAAATATATCCCATAAATAACTTCTCATATATTATTATTCATAAGAAACCCAATATAAAATATTCTTCACAACATAGGGAAATGAAACACAAGAATGGTGGTGCTCAGATGCTCACTAAGGGGAACTATTGGAAATATCAATAGAAGTTCAAATGAAATAAAAATAATAATAATAAGGTTATAATAACATGACCATAACATTTTAATCGTATACCCAATATGAAAAAAAAATTATAAACATGATTTCAGGAATAAAACATTATCATTTCAAAAGGCATGAATCATAAGAATGAGAAATCATCATAACTCAATCAAGAACCATAAGTTCATTTCTTAAATGTGTGGAAGAATCATAAGTATATAACCCATTCCATATTTAAATATTAACAACTAAGACCTATGGATTTATAATTAACACTTTTTTTAGTTGATCAAGCACATTGACTAGTTTCCCATTACAGTTCAAGCACTTCAACTTATTTCCCATAATAGATCAAGCACTTTTAATTGTTTCTCATAACTATCTCATGAGATATAATATTTTTACCAATTCATTACATGTATATATAGGTCTCACCCATAACCTAATTATAACCATACATATGTGTGCTACAAGATCATAAAACATATTTCGTATCATGATATCATAACTCATATAATGGAAATGTGTTATATATTTCACAAAATCATAGTATGACACATGAAAATGGGTTTCATAAACATCTCATCATTATTAAAATAAACCATGAAGGGAAATAATATTGATGATATCATTATATAAAAACAATAGTATATTATAAGAAACTCCATAGATTGTTTTCATTTATTAATAGATATATTATAAAAATATCATTAAAAATATACATGGATAAAACACCATTTTCATTTGGAAATCAATTTTGAAAAGCAAATAATTTATAAAATAATATGCAAAAAATTTTATTTGAAAAATACTCTTGGAAAATTGATAAGTAAGATTAAAATTATTAATAATTTGGGATTGGTATAAATTTTATTCATGTTGTATAAGTTAAAAGGAAACATTCCATTCTTATTTTTATAGAAAATAAAAAAAATCATTCGGAAAATGAAGCCCGCGGGGGCTGGGTGATTTGGTTCAAGGCGGTGGCGACTCGTCGCTGAGGTTCCGGGTTTGAGTCCTCACAAAGGCAACGCACACCATTTGTCAGTGTACCTCTCGTCCCCTTCATCCCATGTGGAACTGGCCCAAGCCCAAGGGTTGGCCACCTTGGGCCTAGCTGGGGACGTGGGGTGCGCAGGTGGGCAAGGCTAAGCCCTATACCTCGTTACCCAATAACACGTTTGATGTAGTTGGGGTTTGGCTTAGTGGTAAGCACCCCTTAAATCTACATGAAAAATGGGGGTTCAAAACCCATTGGGCGCAGGTACTGTAGCAGTACTATAGCGACTGTAGCAGCGGTGACACTGTAGCAACGACGAGCATTGTAGCAGCGGCAGGTCACTGTAGCGGCGGCAGAGCACTGTAGCAGCGGCGGGTACTGTGCAGTACTATAGCAACGCAGGTACTATAGCAGTACTATTCACAGAATGGGATTTGGGCCAAAAAAATGGGCCTAGGGGTCATGTAATGGGCTAAATGCCCCCTGGGCCATCGGGCTATGTAATGGGTCTCCCTCTACCCAGTTAAAGAGGTCTTTGCTTTGCTTTAATAATAAAATGAGGCTTCAGCCCCAACCTTTAAAAAAAATCGGAAAATGAAAAGAAGATTCATTGTAAAACATTTAGTAAAAAGTTAAACAACGTTAAAAATTAATTTAAAAATAATAGGATAATATTAAAATCATTATTAAAATAATTTTTTGAAAATTTAGTTATTGAATAAAAATAATTTTATAATGAAGAGAGAAATAAAAATGATTTTCCTTAAAAACGAACTTTTGATCAATTAAGTAATTAAATTCAAGAAAATGAAAGGAAAGAGATATTATTAAAATATTACCATAGGGGAAGAAAATGAAATTTCTTCATCATATAAGGATTATTTAATTTCATCAATGTAAAATAATGTATAAATATCTCGATAAAATAGGATTAAAACTGATATCTCTTTCCTTAAGTTTCTCCTTTCCTCATTATTGTTTGAACATTATTTCAAATATATGGGTTTATTATAAAATTATTATATAACCATATCAATATCTATAATTCCACGTATGATTTATTTTTGATTTATTATCCCATGTTTTTTAATGATTTGTTATAAAAATTATTGTTCTCGGTGATAACTACTATAGTTTCCAAGCATATTTTGGATCAGAAGTACTGGTCCTTATAATTTGATCACTGATACATAATTTTTTTAAAAAATAATCTTAATATCTATATATAATTAATATTAATTTCATACATATTTATAATATTTCATAAAAACTAGATATAGAAAACTGAATTACATCATTCATGGAAAATGTAGGTCATACATACACATGAATATTGTTTTCATTTCTCAACTAATGGAAATAAAGAATGGTAAATAATAATTCACCTTTGTAGGATAATTATTATTTAAAATATATAATATAAATTCATTAAATATTTCCCCTATTACCAACTATGTATAATTTAAAATAAAAAAAATCACAATGCTTTGTGGAGGTGGTAGTCAACACTTAAGAATGGGCAACAATATCATTTTCCCAAAGTTTATAAGGTATGAAGGGAGATTTGATATTATGATCCCATTATAATTATTATTTCATAAATATCATATATAAACTTTAAATATGTCATAAAAAACATCCATGAAATATATTAGGGAAAATGTATTGTATTGCTATGTGGATATGATATACTGTATGTACACAAGATCTGAACATTCACATCCCATTTGTTGGGAAATATGGTGGATAATGGTTAATTAATAATTAAAAAAATCAGTATTTTTATAGTAATTAATATATTATATTCTCATACATAATGTGGATTTATAGGAGGTAAATAAGAAGTAAAGGAAAGTGATATTTTAAGGTGATTTACCTATTATTCGAATGAACTCCATTAGATCTCCAATTATGTATCATAGGGTTAGTCTGGGGGAGTACCATAACCACAATAATGCGAATAAGTAATTTGAGAAGGAATTTTTGTAGGGTATGGGTGATATATAAGAATAAATGTTGTGTAATTAAGTGAGGGGGAGTTCCCTTTTATAATTGTGGCAAGGGGCACTTTTTAATTTCTTAATGATTCAATTATAAAAAAGTTATTATCTAGCACAAATGTATCGAAAATTATTGTCATTTAAATATAATATATGATATGTTTTTAATAAAATATTCCAAAAAAGGGAAAAGTTTTTGGGTTATTTTAACCATTTTCATTTTTAATAAGTACTTGGTTAAGCAATTTTAACATTAACCACAGTAACGTCTTTTTCACACTTAAAGTGTTACAATATTACATATAAGATCAAAATTGGATCATAAATTACCATGTAATTTCATTTTAGATCATATATTATCTTTTCTTTCCTCTTTAGATATTTTTTGTGATTTTTAAATATTCTATTAACTATTATTTTGATAAAAAAAATTAATGCCTATTTTGACATTATTTATTTAATTTGACATAAAAGACATAAATAAAAAGTCATAATTCAAATAAAACCATTCAAAACAACTAGTATCTCATATTCATCTATAAAATTTTTTCAACACATTAAATCATTTCAATTATATAACTTTTAAAATTTTACTTATCATTTATTTTATTTTTCCATTAATTGAATAGATATTGTTTTGGCAGTGTTTAAGCATTTAATGTAAATATTTAATAAAAAATATAATAAATTAAAATAATGAAAATAATTTTATTATTATAAAAATATTAATTTTACTTTTTCATAACATAATATTTTCCCTAAGATAACACACAATTGATATTTAAAACCAAGAGAGATATATTTTGTAACTTTTTTATTTAAATAAACTATTTGTATATTTCTTGCACAAGTATCCATTAAACAAATAAAATTTGAGACTAAGGTTATGTGGTATTAATTAATATAATTAAATAATTATTATTATGAATAATTTTATCCTTTTCACTTAGTTTTAACCGAGATTAACTTGATTCACCCTTTACCAAGGCGATATATTTTATTACAATTACTATTCATATTAAAAGAAATATATGGGTCCTATTTCAAAAAAAACATATTTATTCTAAATATGAAATATATTTTATCAAATTAATTACCTATAATTGTTATAATTTAATTTTAAAATAATTTTTCAAATCACAAAGAAACTTCTTTTAGAAAAAGAAAATTTTTAAGCATAAAAAATGATTTATTAATATAGCATGCCTAAAAATATAATAAATTTTTTTAAATTTTTTTACTGAATATATAATATATAAATTTAATTATAATCATTAATAAATAGTGTTTCATTTAAATAATTAATTTAATAAACATAGTGTTAATGAAAAAAAAATTTCAAAAAAACGTCACTTTATAATCAAATAATTTTTATTTTAAATTAAAATCATTTTATAAACAATTAATTCATTTTATAAATGTGAATAACATATATTTTTTATAATATAGATATTACTATTCATACCCAACACCCCAATGGTCATATGAGAATTGTCACCTAATAATATTTTAATAGTATATTGCAGTTTGTTTAAACTTAGTGTTGCATATAACACTAGTTATTGAGCAAATAAAATTATTTAAAGGGGTATTTGCTTCCAAAATTTTAGGGTGTTACATTTTAGTCCATATAAGTTTTTTTCTCCCCTAAAATTCCTCACTATGATACAAAAAAATGATGATATATATGGTTCATTGCATCCTAGTATTCCCACATAGCTTAGGAAAGTAGTCATGTTCCACTGTAATTTATCTCTATGATGTATGATTTGTACTAGTTGTTCCTAAAATTAATGATAATTCTCCATTGGTATGAAATATGAGTTAAGCATCTCTGAAGGATCATTCATATTCATTATCAAGATATATTCTTGGAACACATCCTGAACTTGAGAGATTTTTTGTGAAAGAACTAAGCGATATTCTATCATCCCAACCAGATCAGGATTCTTTAAGTGAACAATATACCTAAGGATCAACTTTTCTTTCTTATAAATTCTCATAATCTTCTTACTTGGAGAAATCCATAGATAAACCTTCTCACCAACATCAAATTCTAAATCACATCGACGATTGCAACATATCTCTTCGGTCGACATTACGATTCTTTGATGCGTTATTGAATAGCTATAACTTGTTGATCCATTTATTTAGTTTTCTTAGGTCTAGATATGATTATTTCTACATCTTTCTCCTAGAACATTGGAGTCTTAAACTTATTTTCATAGTGGGATTCATAAGAATACATCTTAATTCTAGAGTAAAAGATTTTTTTGTACCAAAACTATACTAGAGGAAGGTGTTGACCCAAACACCTTTGATATCAATAGAACAAGATATCAGTATATCATCTAGGGTTTAAATTTTTCTCTTGTATTGAGCGAAATTCTATTGATGATATGTTATAGTGAAACTCAACTCTGTATCTAGAGCCTACTGAAGTCTTCACCAGAACTTCAAGGTCAGCGTCAGATCCCGACCAGATATGTTGGAAAGTGGTACTCTATATTAACATACAACATTGTTAATGTATATTATAGAAATATGACAAAGATGTAAATATTATATGATAGAATTGTTGTTTTTCAAATGTATAATGTGTCCGACTATAACACATATATAAATTTGTTATTTAGATGTTTTGGGGAGTCTGGTGACAAAATCTCCAGTGATTTTTTTCCAATTTCCACTTTAGTATAAATAATCGGTTTAATATCCACCAAAACCTTTGTCTCTCAATACTGAAATAGAAATATACAATACACTGAGATACATATTCAATGATATCTCTTCATTTTTTCCCTCTATAAATACTCTTTCAGTTATTTATACATCTTCGTACATCCAAAATGAATAAATAATGATGAAATATGAGTCTCGTCTAAAACTCCTTTTTCAAATATGGTATTAATGGGACACATATATGGTTCTTATAACTAATATTTCTCTCACAATCATGGTTTAAATCAGGAAAATTTCTCACCTTCTTTTTAAAGATCCACATCTTTCTTTTGAACCTCCTTAATCCTTGCATCGATATATAGATGTAAATTTATTTGAGAAAGATAATATTTCTATCAATTCTTCAATGTTTCGAGATCCATCATTTTCAAATCCATAAATATTCTATCTTTTTTAACCTCATCATAAATATTCTATCACGGCCTTTTTAATTAAAACATCTTCCACCTTGTTTGAATTCCAAAGGTGGTAATGTATTGACAGGTAAAAATATACAATAAGCTCCAACTATTTTCTATGAAACATGTTCAACTCTTTATAAGTGAATATCTACTTTAAACTTTTTTGAGTAATATATATATGTCACATCATTCTATGTGAATATAATTCATCCATATCATTAATGTAAAAATTAACTCCTCTAATCCAAGTCATGTTTTGGGTAATTTTTTCATGATCCTTCAATTGGTGTTAGGAATATGGTATCACTATATCATCTTTCATAATAACACGTCATATACCCCTTGTCTGATTAATCACCACATATCACAAACCATCCACCACTACACGGTTTTGTAAGAATAGGTGCACTAACCAACCCTCTTTTTAGCTCCTTGGAATTCATATCCCATTCCTCCATCCACCTGAACATAAAACCTTTTCATGTCAACATGGTGCTTGAATTAGATAATAATGGGAAATATCACACAAAATGTCGATAATATCCTATACATCCATGAAAAATACAGATTTTGGTTACCCTAGCGGATTTATGTCATTTCTAAATAACTTCTGTCTTTGAAGGATCTTCTGATAGACCCCCACATGATATTATATGTCCTAATAATGAAACATTATTATTCTAGATTTCAACCTTAATCAATCTTTCATTAATATTATCCTTCCATAGTGTATTCTTCACAATATTTAAGGGATATTAATCTTCTTACTTATGCATTGAATAAACAAGAATATCATCAATAAAGACTACCATAAATTGATAAAAGAAGTATCTAAAAAAATTATTCCTTAAATCCATGAATATAGTGGGTTTGTTAGTAAAACCAAAATGAATCACAATAAATTCATTGGGTCTATACCTTATATAGAAGTTTATCATAGGCATATCCTCTTTAATGAATCTCAATTGATGATATCTAGAATGAAGTTTAGTTTTGTAAAATTATTGAGCTCCTCGTAGTTGATCAAATAATTCATTAATATGGGGGATATTGTACTTTTTTTGTATAGTTATTTTTTTATGTTCTTGATAATCAATTAAAAGGATAATTGAGACATATTTTTTTTAATAGACATAATAATTTCAGCCCGTGGTTATGCACTAGATCATATTAATCCCTTATCAAGATTCTCCTATATTTCATTCTTTAATTCTTGAAAATAATTTGTGAAGATTATTTACGGATTATTTCAAATATACATAGCAGTAGGTATGAGTGTTATTGAAAACTCAACATCATGATTCAAAGATAAACTAGACAATTATTCTAGAAATACATCAACAAATACCTATTAAATAGGTGTATAGTCAATGTTGATTTTATCCCCTACTGTCAGAGATATATAGAAATCATGGATTGGAATTAAGACCCACAGGATGGAATCATTTTTCATTATAAGTTCATATTCATCCTTGTATCGATAAACAGTCATAGGTTCATTTGCAATATGAAAAATGACATACCAAACAATAAAATTGATATGGGATACATATAAATAAATTATATACATTCCTAAAATAAAATAAAATTCAAATAATGGTGATTAAAAATATTTTCATGAATCAATTTCAAACAAATTTCAATCCAAGAGGGATAATATTCTTTATATTAAACCATCGCACACTTAGTAGTTCCCACAAATAGCTCAACATATTACCATTTAGGTGATACTATGTTACCCTTAGAAAATTCCTTAGAAATATAAACATGGATAAATATAGAATAAAATAAGATATTAGTAATTATAGAGTGGGTGATAATTTCACCTTTCACTATATCATTCTCATAATCCACTTCGGTAGTTGTGAGTGTAGCAACCTGACCTAAGAGCCACTAAAATAGTTCACCGAGCCAGTTGGGCACTTGGCCTCAAGTGTTCATCCTCGTATTCTAGAGGCTTTCAACTAGAAGAAAGGGTCTAATTGTGCTTTATTTGGCATACAATACCCTCTATATTAGTAGTAAATATAGAAAAAGTAATGAACATAAAGGCGGTGGGATATAATAATAACATTAAATCAATATTTAATGAATAAATGATCATGCCTGAACATGCTCAGACATAAGTACATGAATGTATATGTAGTAAATAGCATAACTAATAAGGAAATAAATAAACAAATAACCATATTATCTCAAATAGCATCAAGAGTATATGATTAACCCTATTCTCTAGTACTCCATCCTAGTCCAAAGGGAGAATAGAAAGAAAGAACAATCCATTAACCAGGTTCGGTATTCTTGCGGTTTTTTGGTACACCAATGCAATCGAATCCCGAATAAGGTGTGATATAAACTCATTATGCCACCAAAAATGATGTCTAATGGATAATCTATTTAACGTATATTAATTAAATCTTTGATTTGGGATATCAATATTAATGTAGTATAATAATTATAAATGAAAATGTGTTGCGCTCAGGTTCCTCAGGGACACCTGGTCGGCTATAACAACCTCTTCCTAAGATGGGACATGTTTGAACATGTCACCTTGTATATATATATATATATATCCGTGTGTGTGTGTCTTTATATATATTTACTCTATATATAAATTCATATTTATCCATATGTATAAATATTCCACACTATTCATGACTCAAGGCGTAACTCTGGAATCCTTATATAATTATATGATATCCACACACTATAAGTAACTTCATTCCCAAAATAACTTAAAGAACAAATAAGGAAATCGCATACAAAAGACTCTAGAGGAATTTAATAATAATAAAATATGTTCTTAATCAATTGGTATCTATAACTTAATCATAAGTCTTCTCAGGCCCATACAAGGGGATCCATATAGAGGAATCCCAATTATCGCACCAGGAGAACTATAGATACCCAAGACTACAATAGTCTTTCCAAGGTGATCCATAATATGAATCCCAATTTTCACTCTATACATGGTGTAAGTCATTAACCTTAGATCTCATTCTAGGTATCACACATATGGGACCATGTATTTCTCATGGCATGGTATAACCATATTTCCTTTGGGCCTATCCAATGTAACTATCCTAGGGAACCAATATTTCTTATGGGTAAATAAGTAATCCAACTGGTGAGCCCATATAAGGTATTCTACTATTATAACCTAATTATCAATCCTATAATATTTATATCTCAATCATAGATTCAACTATAAAATAAAATAGACACGTAAAATGCGTTCATAAGTTGAGACCCTTGTATCAACCTCAACTTGATTTAATAGAATGGTCATATAAATATGTAACTCATTCCATTCAACAAATAACTTTAATCACATTATCCAATACATGTAATTAGAATAATCCAAATCATAACAAGAATAATGAAGTTCAAATCCACATGTTTTATGATTTCCCTTGATTAAATTCACATTCCATTATAATAGATTTGTTAGAAAGTCACAATCCATAAAATTGATTTTATTTTAGAACATGATCTTCCCATTGAAAATTCATTAAATTAAACATAATAATTTCATTGAATTGGAATAATTTAATACACTAAAAAAGGTAATGATGGAATGAAAACCATTATGGGGATTTACTATAAGAATATTTTTTTAATTAACACGCCCCAATGGTAGTTTATTCATAAAGAAACATATGATTATTATTTTATTTGTTAAACTCACTCTAAAGTGGTGTTTTTGGTTGTGGTAAAAACCTTCAACCACATACAATGGGGTCTAAAATGCATACCAAGGTGGTCTAGATATATAATTTAAGGCATTTCATAATTTAAAAAATACTCTCATAAAGTTCAGCATGTGGAACAATGTTAATATAATGTTAATGATGTGAATTTAGGTGTAAGTACTTTAAAACACATACCTTATACTTAGGATGGTCCACTCACCCATTACAACACTATGATTTGAGTAGGAATGGTTGAAAATGGAAGAATAATCAAAAACCCTAAAAATGGGGGAAACGATATAACAAGAACATATTTTTGAGTATGGGAAGGTAAATTTAAAAAAAGAAAAAGGAGTCCATTTCTTACTAATACGATTACAATGCATTATATGGAACTCAAATCAAGTAAGAAATATAAGAGATCCACCCAAAAGGAGGAGAGGGAGCGTTAGACGCTCCCCCTACTTGGTCTGAAATAGGAAAGGGAAATGTGTAAAGAAACATAAAAGAATTTTGAGAAAATAGTCATTTATAACTCTTTTAGGAGCCAAATTTTTGGTAAATTTTTCACGAGCTGTTCTGTCTTCTTTATCTAGAAGCCACACCATGCATGGTTAGATTACATGGTTTGGAATCCCCTATGCTTAATATTTGTGTAGTTGTTGGATAACTGAAGTAAGGTTATGGTATATGGGCATGGTTTTGGAAAACCATACACATCCCATGCAGGTCACCTATACACACCTATAAAAGGGCACAAGGTTACTCCTGGAGGGACACATGGCTTTACACAAACCATGCACCCTTACCAGCCTTTCCCAAAAATGATTTCTCAAGGATATATTCTTCTGAAACTCATTTGAATTTATGAAACACCTCTTAAGAATTAATCCACATCAAATAAAATCACTTTTATGTGATCCAATGTTCAATTTTATATTTTGGGACTCAATTAAAAATTTGGATTGTCCCCCAAAATATATAAAAAAGTCAAGGTATTTTCAACTAGGTCCAAACACAAGACAATGAAATCTCTTCACGTTAAAACTTCTCATCCTTGAGAATCCCTTGTAAAAAACTAAAACAACTCCTGAACCACTTGGATCATGACTTTTTCCTCAAATGGACATATTGTGTTTTCAAACTCTCAAGCACATCCAAGAGTAACTTATATCAAATGGTACATAAACTTATAAAACTCAATCCAACTCTCAAAACATAGGATAAAACAATAAGAAAAAACATACATGGTCCCATATAACTCAATAAAATATCTCTTTATTTTCACATTTAACAAGTAGCCAAATTTTATCCCCACCATAGTTTATAAACATTTAATGGCCAATTTTGAGTCACAAATAATGAACCATCATAATTTATACTAAATAACACATACACTATTATAATGATTCTTCTAGCATGTTTCTCAAAACTAAAAACCAATCTAAAGGAGAGAAAACTATCCCTAGACCTCATTATGATCTCAATAGTAAATTCCTATTTACCCATATCACAATTGGTTGTTTTGTCTTCCACTAAAAATCCCAGTAAAATCATTCCATGGAACCCACTAAAACCCATTGCATGAAAACATAGTTACACAATGACTGTATAAATCATTTCCAAAGAGATATAGTCAGACCATATTTGAATGACTATTCTAAAAAATTCTCAACATAGAAGTTGAGTGCCTTTCAAATGAAAGATCCAAATTCCTTTAAGTGGGGGTATCTCGAGATCACACTGAGCATGTTGATTGAATCATGTAATCAACTTCTTGTATATTATCACAAATAAACCATCCATGGTTATTTTTCTCAAACTTCATTCGAGTTCCATGAAAACTAGACAATCACCAATATTGTAATGCAAACACCCTTCTCTCAAGAGGTTCATCTACCAACTTCTTATGGTGGAATCCACACCATAAGGTTTCATTTAAACCACTCCTTGAGTTAACTTCCATGTATTTAATCAATCACGGTAGATATGGTGTTTGATTAGCTTTAGTTTGACATATTACTGACTCTATCTCATAATACATTATATGAAGTCAATATAGTGGTTATTCTCACCTCTAAATTGATATTACACCAGGATTTTACCATTTAGAATGTACTTATCCTTATGAGCCACACTCGTATTGAAAATAGGATATAACAGACTTAACCAACACCTAACACAATGTCCTCTGACTATGAGTGTCCACATTCAAGCATGGGCCACCCGTCTAATTGGACCCAATTTGATTTTTGGATATCTCTCATTGTGGGAACTACATTTAATCCACTCAATATAAAGTTTATCATGATCAAAAGAGCTATAATTTATAATTATTAATCCTAATATCACATGAATCCACTCATCCTTTGGCTATCCTAAAGTTACACCATGTAATAGGGATATACCAGACCTACCTCACATTTCAACTGTACACTCTCGTACCACCTTGTTCAAGACCTGAACCACACTCCTATGGGTCTTTCATAATCAAGTTAAAGCTAACTACTCTACCAATCATGCCTATATCATTGGTATAGGAGCTCACATGGAGCTCACATCGAACTCACCATGAAAGTAAGAATCCAAAATCCATTAAGTATTTAATAAAATTTAGACCATTCTCAAATTGTCCTTTATAATTGTTTTCCTTCTACCAAGAAGGAAACTTTTCTTACAACAAATGTAACACTCCCCACCTTATGGGTGTCCTTGTCATCACATTATAGAGAATGGAAAACATCTGATGGAAAAAATTTTATCACTATTGAACTAAGTCCCTTGATTTGTCCTAAAATTTTTTTACAAATGGATCACAAGAAGAGAGGAAAACAAGTTTCTCAAAAGTTCACTATGTCTAATTAACTTTTAAAAGTACACATGACACTCCTCTGAGTCAAGTATAAGTTTTTCATCAGCATCAAGTATAGAATACAAAACTAATCTTAATCGACTATGAAACATCGCATGATCTTTTAATAGTGTCATATGGATACATTAGAACAAATCAACATTCCATTTCGAGATCAAGGTACAACACCCAGAATGAACTCATAATTCTAATGTCACATTACTCGAGAGATGACTCGAAAATTTTTCCTACAAAAACCACTGACCCTTTATCCAGGTGGTTGGGTAACCATACTATTTAAGGTTTTATTTGAATTTTTCACTTCAAAAACATACAATTTAATGTATCTCATTCTAAATCGATGGAACAGTGTGTAACGATGCATACTACAATGATAGAAAAACAAAAACCATTGTGCAACACATTTCTAGCATATGATAAACTATAAAAATAAATAAGTTCACATGACCTAAGAGGTGGAAAATGGTTATTGAGGCATATATAACATTATGAATTGGAGAATTACTAGATTCGCAAGACTTTAAAAAGTCTTAACAAGCTGATCAACCCCTTATTTAGTTGGGGATGTTTCTTTATTATAAGGAGTCTTTCATGGGAAAAACAAAACCACCCATCGAAAAATGTATCATAAGAATTTATAAATTCTTAATGGTTCTGGTGGTGCTACCTCTAGAGGTATATTCCCTTACAAAAGAATGATTCATTGTACCTAAAACATGGCCACACCTGAAAAGATCATTAGGCCTTACCACCTAACCTCTAGGTCTAATGTAACCTAGGAATAAATAAACTTGGATAGGCGAAAAATATTAATGTTATTACTCTAAAGAAACATAAAAATCTGACCCTTACATAAGGTTTCCATATTTTAGAACCAAAACCATGTTTTACTTTTAAGTAATTCAATCCACTATCATTAATTAAACATTTAAATATTTATCCTATAAGGGATGTCAAGTAATAGTTTTAAAAAAACTATAATAATAAATTTATTCAATTTATACCGCACACCATTTATGGATATTTATCTCATAATTTCCTTTATCACCATTTATTTGATTTAATAGTTTCAATAACTAGATTGGTTAATGATAATGTAAATTTGTATTATTCAGCGTAAAAATACTCTTTAATTTGTAATTAGTATTTTAATTAGCAGATGCCTCTTAATAATAAGTCTCAAAATCATATAACAAGGCTTTATTAATAAAATGAACTTGTCAAGTAAGATTCCACCATATGTTTCTATGTAAAATCTTTTAAGTAGATGAAAATAACTTAAATGACTATTCAATTAACATATTAATACCCTCATGTGGTTACATAATAATGCATATAAAAAGGTATATGGGACCAACCAAGGTCCCATTATTTTATTTAATAATTATAGAACACCCTTAATGTGTTTTTAGAAAAGAAGTATGACAAACTGACCTACCTGGGTCAAGTTGACCATAATTATTTAATTATATTTATCACGAAGCCCAAAATGGCTCACCTTACAAAAAAATCGCCCAAATAAAATGATTGGTTCTATTTGGAAATTTGAGAAATTTAGTCTTACAGTTCATCAAAACCAAAATATAGACGTGTGCATATTTATAATTTTTATTATATTACATGTTTTACTAGTATCAATAATTATTGGTTTATATTTTTCAAACCAAATTTAAATTCCTTAAAATTTAATGTTTTAACCAAGTTAATTCATTATAATTCAAGATTCTTATTTTTTATCCCACAAAGTTCTAAAATTAGATAAATCGCTATTCCAAAATTATAGATGTACATGCATTTATAATTTATAATTTTCATTCATATAATTATACCCAGTTTTCTATCAGTGGTTTTGGATTATAATAGTATATATATTGTAGTTCAATTACATGGGTCACCATTATCCAATTTATAAAGGCACATACACTTTATAAATTGGACAATTTGTTTCCATTTAATTATAACCTAATTAACACATTTTATTTCAACATATACCAAGTCTATAAAAGATGGTTTTATTAAATGGGTCATCATTCTCCAATTTATAAAGTTCCCATGGACTTCATAAATTGAACGTCTAACACCTATTTAATCGAAACCACTAATTTTTCTGTCTTGCAACCAATGGTACATGGATAAAACCTAAAATTATTAATTCATTAAATATAATTCCACTATTAAGAAATATGGGAAACGATCATTTTGTTTAATATAGAAAATTTATTTAATAATCCTTATATCACAATTATCACTAGGCATGCTGTTAAAGAAAAATAAATATAGGAAATCATGGAAGAAATCACCCAAACAAGGTTTAAAAATAAACAAGGAATGTAATAATAGAATAACAAAATACAAACATGTACTTTTTATAACAAGTACAATGAAATCTATATTTAAATCTTCATGGAATGGCATAGGCATGGCATGTGAATCTATACATTCCAAGAATGATGCCTGAAGTAGTAATTCCTTGTCACATTGGGGAAATGGTAAAAATAAATACATATATCTATAACCATTGAATATATGAAAATCACCCAAGAGATAATAATCAACTGTAATAATAGAATTATGATCATAAATCCCATTCCCTGACCAGTTGATCTCTCCCCCATGTTTGGGTTAGTTAGACCCATACAAGAGCTATTTACCAAGTGACGGCACATTCCAAATATCCTATCTACCATCCCAGAATAATAAAACTGAAGTGGAAAAGAAATATATTACACCATTTGTATTGTCCTAACCTGATATCCACTAAAACAGTTCCTTGATCCAGTTAAACACTAGGCCTAAAGAGTGTCTCCCCATATTCCACAGGCTACTAACTAGAAGTGAGGGTCTAATGGTGATATAATGGGAAGACTATACACTCAATATGTATAATAAACATAGTAAAAGCAACAGACATAAAGACAAAATAAAATAATAATAACTGGAAATCAATAATGAATGAATGAATGATCATTTGTGAACATTCTATGATATATGTACATGTAGGTATATAGAGTACATAGAAATATTGATAAAGATATAAATAAATAAAATGCACCTCGGGTATCTCTAATAGAATTACAAGCACCAGCTCAATCCTCTACTCTAGTACTCCACCCTTGTCTTGATGGAAAATAGTAAGAAATCATAATCAATAAAACTGGTCCAGCAATCATGAGGTATGTACAGGTACCCCAGAACAATGGCATCCCAAACAGGGAGTGACCTATACTCAATAGGCCGCCATCAAAATTATCTAATTAATATTCTAGAACATGTATATTAAATTAAATATTAAGTATGTATATCAAAATAAAGGTAATTTTTTAATAATAAATGTAAATGAGCCAGTCATAGGTTTCTCAGGGACACTTGGATAACTATACCTAAATTGGCTTAATCCAAGATATCTCTATAAATTTCACCCTTTATATATATATCTATATATGTGTGTGTGTGTTTGTATATTTATATATGTTTACTCTATACATACAAGATTATATTTGCATATAGTGAAATATGTCAAACTATTCAGGACCCGAGGCCTAACTCAAGAATCCTTATATAATTTTAAGAGTGTCACGCTCTATAAGGGGGTTCATCCTTGAAATAAATCAAATAATGAATAAGGATATAACTGACAATAGTAATAGTGGATATAATAATAATAATAATAATTCGTATTCAATAGGTCTCTTTAAATTAATCATAAGGCATTATGGGCTATTCAAGGTGATATGTAAAGTGGAATCCAAAGTATCATGCTTAGATCACTATAGAATCCCAATATTGTAAGATTACATCCGAGGTGATCCATAAAAAGAGTCGCATGTACCACTCTTAGCTATATGGAAATAACCTCTGATCATGTTCTAGGTATCACACATAGGAGACCAAGTATCACTTGTGGCAATATACAACTATATTTGCTACCTGTCCTATCTAAGGTAACTCCCCTAGGGAACTGATATCACTCATGGTTAAATACTTCATATGACTAGTAAGGCCATCCAAGGTATTTAACTAAAGAAAACCAAGTATAGCTCACACTGTATTTACATCTCATCCATAGTTTCAATTAAAAAGCACGAAAAGCCCGTCCAAGACATCCTTATTTCTTGACCCTTGTAAATCCCCCAACTTGATTTAAAGGAAAGTTCATATATACCTAACTTATTCCATTCAAAAAATAATTTTAATTAAAATATCTAAGACATGTAATGTGAACAATCCATATCATAATAGGAATAATGAAGGCCTAACACATGTCCTACCATTACACTTGATTAAATTCACATTCCATTATAATTTACTTATAAGTCAGTCACACACCGTAGAGGTGGTTTTATTTGAGAACATTATATTCCAATTTAAAATTCAATAAATTCCATCTAACCATCTCATTGAAGTGGAATAATTTAATAAAATAAAACAATTATGGTTGGAATGTAAGACAACACATGCATTTACAATAAGAACGACTATTTTATTAAACACACTCTAATTGTGGTTTAGTCATAAATAAAACCTTGATTATTATGTGATTTAATGAACTCTCCCTAATGTGGTGGTTTTTAATGAGTTCATAACTTCCAACCTAGTCCAAGGGGATCTAAAACACAATCCAAGGTGTCCAAGACATTTAACTTTAGTAATTTTATAATTTAGAAGTGACAACCATAATGTTTGGTGCGTGACACAATAGAAATTTTATATAAATTATTCGGATTTAATGGAAACAAATAGATACCACCAAATTATTTATTATGATGGTCCACTCATCCATTTTCACGTTTTGATTCAAGCTATATTGAAAAAAAAGATGAATCGTCAAATCCCAAAAAAATAGAGAAAAAGATCCCAGATGGATTTATCATTTTGTGTTGTAAGGTAAATGAAAAAGACAAGCATAAGATTTATAGATCATGCTGATATGTTTCTAACGCACCTGCTGGATCATGATTTGGGAGAAAATGTTCATTTATATCTCATTTTATAGAAGCTTGGTTGTAACACATGATTTAGAAAACTATGCACCAACTGTGCGGCCTTCTTTGTCTAGAAGCCACACCTCGCACAATTATCTTGCTCGGTTTGGAAAACCGTGTGCCTAAATCATCTATAACTAATATCTAAGTGGCACTAATGGCGTGATTTGGGTGAAAGTTTTGAAAAAATTGTGTTCAGACCATCTGATTCACATATACATACCTACAACATGGTTGATAGTTACTTCTTGAGGGCCAAACTATTTCATAAAAATTTTGCATCCTCTTTAAACTTTCCCAAACATTATTTATCAGGGTCTGACACTCCCAAAACATGTTTTAATTCCCAATAAACTTCTCAATAATTAAACTACATAGAAAAACATCACTTTTAAGTGATCCAAATCTGGTAGTTACATTCTAGGACCCAAATCAAAATTTATTCCATCTACCAAACTAATGTTCAAATCCCAAGGGCTTTTTAACTGGTCCCAAACATTAGATGTTATAGTGATAACATGATATTTACCAATTTTTATGGTCATAAGATATTGTAGGTGTTAAAAATAAATAAACAATACATTCATGTATTGTTTGGAATAATTCACATATTCCTTGAATTTGAATCATTGGATAATTGGTGATTCATTATCTGGCATCTCCTTTTCCTATATTTCATTAATCATAATATTCATCCGATTTTAGTATTCAAAAACTTTATAACCATCCTTTCCAAATTTAAAGAAACTCCCATTTTCATTCAATATATTTCCTTGATGTTTCTTCCTAGGTTTATTTCATGTAGAGGGATGGAATTTCTTTCTACCATGGGATTTATTTGATTTTTCCTTAGACTGGATCTTTATTTTCTTATCAAAACCATGGAAATTATGGGAATGTATAATTTCATTTCTACTTTGAGCGCATAGAAATCACTTTCTCAATATGTAAAAAATTAACTTATATCTAATTAATTTATATGTCTTGTTTTTAATCCACCAAATAATTAATCATTTTTTATTTAATTTCTAATAATTAAATATGAGAAATACCTTGAAAGTATTTTTGATTTTTTTCACATAAGTACAAACAGATTCATCATTATTTTTCTTTAGCCAAAGAATTATTTCTCCATATTCTAATGCATAATATGATAAAATTACTTAATTAATAAAATCCCTTTAAACTCAACTCATTCCGTGGATTCAATTTATTTTTCTTACAAAATATTCCCAATATTATTCTACCATTTATCTTCTTCTCCTTCCAAATGATAAATAGTGTGAAAAAAATTTCATTTCCCAATCATTGAAGAAGAAAAAATATTTTCCCAGTGTTGTTAATAAATTTTTTGAACACTAGTGGATCGAAGGATACTGTAAAATAAGGTTTATGTTTCCCCATGATACATTAAACAATAATTTTTTTCATCCTTTGATCATTTTTAAACTCATCAAGATTTATTTCCTCAAAAATGTTCATAAGCAAAAAAGCATGATTATTCAATCTAGATCCCATAACATTTGGTGTAATAGGTGTAAAATCAATGAATTTTCCACCACATTTTACATTAACATGATACCTTAAGGTTTCATCCATTGAATATAACAAAAAAATTATAGAGTAAGAAACAATAACCAGAGAGGAAAACCACAAGATCATGAAAAATAATTTATAAAAGTTCTTTATCATGACATCATCTTCAATGAAACCTTATGTTTACACTTTGTAAATAATTATCAATACCAAATCATTATGAAATTTTCCAATACATAGACATATCCTCAGAGTTTTTATAAATGTTTTCTAACCCTATTATATGATTATTATTTAATCCCTACTCTGATACCAACTATAGAAACTCGATCCTTTCATGCATAAATATTACAACTCTTTAGATGAATATTAAATTCATAACATTTTGATCCAGGATAGAACTATATATGTTTAGATTCTATGCATTCTAGATATATAAATATTTTATTTCATGAAATATATTCAACATATCCAATAAATAACATTACATATAGTACTCTTCATAGGATTCCATTAATTAAAACATTTTTCAAAACATAGGTAAAAGAAACATAAGAAAGGATGAGTTCATATGCTGAGTAACGATAAGTATGGTTGATATCAATTGATGTTCATATGAAATAATAAGATAATAAAAGGGAAACAATGTCATAATAATAACATATAAAGTTCATAAAGAATCTAAAAAGTACCCTAAACATGATTTATATCACAATAAATTATGAGTTCAAAAGACATGATTAATAAAAATAATAAATCATCATAACTCAATCATGAACCACAGGTTCATGTCATAAATTTCAATCACCATAATAAGTATACAAACCATTTCATATGTCATGTTTCAATAAAAAAACAAAAGGGTTATGAATAAACTATTATTTCCCATAGTGGATCAATCATATTTACTTGTTTCCCATAATTCATCAAGCACTTTGACTTAATTACCATAACAGATCAATCACTTCAACTTGTTTCCCATAACTATCTCATAAGATATAATATTTTATCCAATTAATTAGATAGAGATATGTTATCCAATACTCACCTAATGAGATCCATACATATGTGTACCATAGGATCATAAAACCCCCATCATATCAACATATCATAACCTATTCAATGAAAATAAGATTCATGTTTCATCAAATCGTAACACAAACCATGATAATGGGTTTCATAAAAATTTCATCATCATGAAAATAAATCATCCAAAAAAATAATATTGATGGTAGAATTGGATAACATACCCAATATAATATAATAAATATGAAAATTTTTTGTCATTTATGAGTATAAATACTATTAAAAGATAATTAAAAATATTCTTGACCAAAAAAACCTTTTTAGTTAAAAATTACTTTTAAAAAAAATAAAAATTTACAACATGTTATAGAAATCTATTTATCAGAATATATACATGAAATCATGTAAATTAAGCTTCAAACTATTGAGTGGTGATGATAGTGGGAAATTTGGTTCATGACGCATAAGTTAAAAAAATATTCCTTTTGTAGTTTTTTTAATAAAAAAGCACCTTATTCGGAAAATAAAAATAATAATAATGGTAAAAATTTTTGTAAAAAACTTAAATAAGGGTAAAAAAGAATTTATAAACCCACAGTATAATCCTAAAAACATTTTTGAAAACAATTTTAAAATATATGGATATGGAAGAAAAAGTATTTTTAAGTGAAGAGAGAAATAATGTTGATTTTCGAAAAAAACCTACTTTTGATCTCTCAAATAATCGAACTGTAAGAAATTTAAGGAAACATGTATTCATAAAAAAAAGTATAATAAAATTAAATTTATTCATCATATAGGTGTTGTTTAATTTAATAAATTGAAATTCAATTATAAACAGTCTCGATTAAAATAGGATTTAAACATAAATCCATTAACTCAAGTATCACATTTTCTTATTCATGTTAGAACCTCATTAATAATAAATTTTTATTTCTTATACATGTATTAAAAATATATAATCATATCTGTTATATAATTTATTATTTTTTTATGACATCTTATCACTGGTTTATAAATTATTTGTAATTAAAATCTCTTTTTTGATAGATAACAGATTCGTTTTCCCACCATGTTTCGGTTCAGAAGTCCTGGTACTTATAATTTTATATTAGTTATATAATTTAAGTACAGTTAATAATGTTATAAAAATAATATATAATCATTATATACATATTTATAATCATTCCTAAAAATTAAATATACATAAATTAATTACATGTTCATGGAGATAGTATGTGATACATACGCATAAACGTCGTTTTAATTTTTCAGTGGATGGAAAGAAAGAAAGGTAAATAATAATTAAAAATTTCGAATAATAATTATATCATATAATTCTTATAAATTCTTTAAATAATTCTTTATTAACATTAATGATTAATGGAAGTGAAAAACAAATCACATCACTTCGTGGAGGTGGTAGTCAACTAATAAGCACAAGTGACACTATTTTTTACAAAAACATTGAAGGTAAGAAGGTAGATGTGGAATAATGACTAAAAAGTTATAATTATGTCATAATTATCACATATAAACTATAAACATATCATAATAATCATCCATGAATTATAGTGATGAAAAATGAATTGTATCGCTACCTGTAGTCACTAAGTCGTATATACGGACGAGTGATACTTTCACTTCCCATTTGATGGAAAAGATAGCGGATAATGGTGAATTAATAATAATAATAACAAATTTCATTATTTAAGATGATTAATTTATTATTTAGTTATGAATACCATGTATTTATATGATGTAAAGAATAAGTAAAAGAAAGTAATTAGCTAAGGCGATTACCTCTTCTTTGATTTAACTCCTTTAGATCTCCACTTAAGGATCCAAGAGATTATATTTTAGGATAAAATAACCTATATAATCTGTACAATTATATTTATAAGGTTTTTTAGGGTATTTTTTATTGATAAGTCTCAAATTTGTGTAAATTATTGAGGAAGGAGGTTCCCTTTAATAATTGAAGCGAGGTGCACTTTTGGAATTTCTTAAAATATTAAATTATAATAAATTTAATATCTAGTCAAAATTACTCAAAAAGTATAGGTATTTGAATATAATATAGTATACAGTTGTAACACCACAATCATTAAAAAATTTATAGGTTTTTGTGTCATTTTAATCCTTATATTTTTTATTAACCACTTGTTTAACAAATTTTAACCTTAACTATGGTAATGAATTTTTAACCAAAAAGGTGTTACAATTTTACATATAAGGGTGAAATTGAAACATTAATAGACAAGGGATTATATTTTATACCATATATTATATTTATTTTCCAATTTAAAATTTTTAACTATTTTTAAATAATTTAATAAAATATTGTTCTGAAAAAATATTTTTAATGTCCATTTTAAAACTATTTAACTTATTTTACTAGAATGAAATAAATAAAAAGTAGAATTTTTAATATAATAATTACTCAAAACAATAATATTTTATATTCTTAAATAAAATTATTTTAACTCATTAAATCACTCACATTATATCACTTTTTATATTTTTAATATCATTTTTTCATCTATTAATTGAATAAATATTTTTTCATTATTGTGTAATAATTTAAGATCATTATTTAATTCCCTAAAAATTATAAATAAATTACCATAAGTAAAATATGTTAATTATTCTCAAAATTTGAAATTTTATGCATTCATAACTTACTTTTTTACTTATGTGGACACATAATAGATTTTTAAAACCTAGAGAGTGATATTTTGTGGTTTTTTTATATTTTATTAATATATTGGTCATTTTCATGGACAACTGCCCATTAAATAAATAATAACATGGCCACCCTGATATTTTTTTAATTCCATTTATATAATAAAAATTATTATGAATAATTATTGCCTGATCACATATTTTTAACCTAGATTAACCCAATTTACCATTTACTGAGGTGATAAATCTTATCGTGGTTACTGTTCATATAGAAAAAATGTGTTCTATTTACCAATTTTTAACCACATGATTGTGGATATGGAATAAATTTTATCAAATTCATTACATATAATTGGAATAATTTTATTTTAAATTAATTATGCAAAATTGGAAGAAAACTACTTTTCAGAAGAAGACATTTTTTAATCATAAAACTTGTTACATTTTTATCATATCCCCAAAAAATTTTAAATGAATGTTAAAACATTTGTTTGAATACATAATAAAAAAATTATTAAAATCATTCTCTTACAATAACTAATTTTATTTATTAATATAAAAATTCATTATAAGCATAAAATAAATTTTTAATAAAAATATAACTTTTATTTTTCAAATAATTTTTAGTTTCATTATTGATAATTTGATAAGCAATAAATTCATTTTATAATTTTGTAAAACATAAATTTTTTCATAATATTTTTAGTATTATTCATACCCACTAATCCAATATCTAGGAGAGAACCATCACATTATAATGTTTTAATTATATATCACGGTGCGTTTAAACTCGAGGTTGCATGTAATGTAAGCTATTGAGGAAATTAAACATGGTGTTGAATTTATTATATAGGAGGTTCAAACAAATATGAATGAATTCAACCTTGGTGAAAGTTTTTTATTTTCACACTTTTTTTTTCATGAGATATATTCCATATTCACACCTTGTTTCTTTCATATGACTTATTACCCCTTTGATATTTTATATCTTCACTCACTTTATATCCACAGTATTTAATGTTTCATTTAATTTTATTTCATTCATGGGGGTTATGATTCAAATTTTACGAAAGTGGTAAAGGTTTATTCCAAAATATTATCTTTATTTAGGATTTTTTATGTTAAATTCTACATTGGGGAAATTATTTTATCTTTATATATTGAAACCAAAATATTTTATTCTTATATAGTTATTTCTTAAAATTAAAATTTTTCCTTTTATTTTATTATCTTTAATTACTATTAATACCAATATATTGTTTTTATAGAAAACTAAATTTGTTTTTGTACTCTTTCATGAATATTTTTATTTCATATACATATATTCTTTAAAATATTTAAAGAATATTTTTATTATTCTCCAATAATTTATTAATTAAATTTTTTCCCATGTTTTTCATTTATGAAATTGATTAGAAGGAATATTCGTATCATTTTTTGAACAAGGTACTTTTTGAATTTTCTTAAAAAACCATGAATTTAATATTTTTTAACTTATTTTAAATTATATTATTTCCCATTTTCATATATTCCCAATCCATTGAAAATTAATTAAAAATTTCCCATGGTTTTTTTTCAATGAATTGTTTTCCATAAAATTCTGGAAATTTATTGTTTTAAAATGTGATTCTCAAAGTTAAAATGTTATTTTGTCCATTATTATTTTTAGTGATTCTTTTATGATATTTATATTCATTAATGTCATAAAACCTTTATTTTACTAATTATCCACTACTTATATATTTTAATGATATTATTCTTCTCCTTTATCTTGATGATCTATCATCAGTTTGATGGAGGAACGTATTGAAATTTTATATGTCACTTATTCCAATATAAACAGTTATTTGTTTTTATGGGATATTGATTATGTTATATTGTTTATAAATATAATTAATTTATTAGACTACTTATATTATTTTAGAGGCACAAAATTACCTATCCCCTCAATATATTGTTAGGTATCATGTGATAAACCGGTTAGATAATTCCATGAAATGGGTTTTTGGTGTGTTTATACCTTTAGTATAAAATTGATTGGAACAATTCCTTAATTCTTTGCTTCATATGACCAATATTATGAATTCAATATTTATGAAATAATGTACTGTTTTCTATAGTATTATTTTGAATAATATCAATGGATAAGTTTCAAACTCATGTGATTATTTATATGGAATCATTTTACCTTTATTTACCCCTTCCATATTATTATTCATGTCTGGGTTATTGATTAAATGTAATGTGGTTTCAGTTTTTTACATTTCCATAAAAATTATTCTTTATGTACTAATGATAAACTCAATTGAACAAAACACATAATGAGCATCTAAACTCCCCCTCAATTTGTTTTACTTTTTAAAAGACATGATGAAGGAATCTTTGAATGAGTTCAAGGAAGTAGAATATTGACTTTCACTATTCTTTATATTTTATGTTACCAATTATAATGATTGATTTATGTATATATCTAGTTTACCAATACTAATAAACTATTCGGTCCTTCAGGATGTGATTCCTTATATCTAATGTAAATTAAATAAATTAAAAACCAGCTCCAGTCTACTATGCTCAGGGTCTTCATAATTGGTATTAGATGATGTTAAGTAGAAAAAATAGGAAATAGATTTAGAAAAACATTTGTTAGGTAACATTACCGTGTGACTACTTTTTAGTATTGTTTTAATTATATGATAACATACTAAAGGCTCTTCCAGGTATAGATTATGTGTTTTTACATCAATGAATCCATATCTGGATACCAAAATAAGTCATGGCTTTATAATATCTTCTTATAAGGGTAATAACCATGAAAAGACTTGGACGAGTATATTTGAACCATCTCTATGGTGTATGGTGATTTTTTATTTACTTTGAACCTAATTTGAAAATATTATGAGATATTACAAGGTTAATTCAAATTTCATTTACCAATTAAGGATTTTAATAGATAATAACCATGAATTATATAGACTAAACCGAAGGTATCTTATATTGAAAATAAGTTTTATTGATTTAGACATCATATAACAGATTTTCATTATTATGTGATTCCCCCTATGAATAATGGTTCTCATACTATTCTTTTTGGTTTCAGTAAATGTTTAGAACTATAAGGAATATTGTCAATGTTGAATGTGATGGAAAATGTAGGGATTATGAGAAACCAAATGGGATGATGGATGGTGTGAAATAAATTTTTTAAAGGATAATTTTTTATAATGATATCTTGATGGAAATATTAACTTTAACCAACTCTCAGACTCACCAAAAATATAAGGATAGATTTTTTTGATAGCTTTCACAGTGGAAACCATTGAGGAATGAAGTATCAATTTACTTATTGTTATAAATGTGAAATAAGATCCACTAGAGAAAGACTCAATGGAATAAAAAAATTATATGTGGAAATGAACTGGATAGATCAATGAATTATTGACGAGAAACTAAGAGCACAAGGGAAGAAAATAAATTTATTCCTATGGAACCATTTATAGTTTTATTTATTATGTGTGGGGAATATGATAATTATCTAAGTTAATACCCCAATACAATGGTTAACTCCTAGAACAATGAATGAAATATTCCATGTCAATAATTGAAGTGGAAGGATTAAAGTATTTATTTAGTATGACTGTGTTTCACAACAGTTCTTCTCTTTAGGATTTCAATACAACGGTTTAATGGAAATGAAGAACTAGAAAAGTTATTCAATAGTAAGGTAATGTAAAAACCCATGGTTGAGTGAAAGATAACATTTGTTATGTGTCTTATTTAGAGATAATAATGTATAGTCTTGGTAATGTTTTAATTTATCTTTATAAATTAAATAAGACAATATTGTTGACCTTAGAACTGATTAGTGATTTTATGGTGTCTTTACTAAATTTTATTGAATTTTTGGATTTATAAATATATTCAATAATCTGAGGTTCTTTTTTGGGAATAAGTTGAGAGATAATGTATTGATGGATACATGTTTTCATTATGGTTTTAGGGTAATTAGGGTTTTTACCATGTTTTAGGATAATATATGATCAATGTATTCAAATATTTCATATGTTAAATCAAAGATACTTTATGTTGTTTGAGGAAGTATTGTTGGGTTAATTTAGTGACCTTCATTATATTTTTTTTCCATTTTCCATAAGTCCAAACATAATTTAAAAGGTACTTATGTTTAACAATTTATGGAATGGATTAAGTTGAAATTTGGGTGTTTCTATTAATATTAATGTCTTATATTAGATAAATTTGGATAAACATTTCTTTCTTAAATATTTGAAGTCATGTGGAAGGAATTTTAATTCTTTTATGGATCTTATGTTCCATTTAATTTTAATTTTTTTTCTTTATGTACAAAAAATAGATCTTAAATATTCATTTCATAGAGTATAAGATGATGTTGAAATGGATCGAAGCACAAAAAATGAGGAAATTGTGAATATGAAATATAAATTTATCATGTATGTATATTTTATATTTTTTACACTCTTGATATTGAAATAATTACTCAACTATATAAATGTGACCTTAAAATATAAAGAAATCATCCATTTAATTTCTTTTTGGATGAATCAATAGTCGTTTAACCAATCACAGATTTTTTGTTTTGTGGGGGTTAACATTCACATGGATAGGTTCTCTATCACTCTCCATTAGTCCTTAGGTGTTATTTTTATCCTCCATGTACGTATTCTCACAACCCACTAATGTTCTCTTCTTTGTAACCTTATTTTTTTGTTAACCCAGATTACCATTTTATTTCTATTTCCCCCTTTTAAGAGAAATATTTATTATCATTTTATCAACATGGGTTTTCAAAAAATGTATTTTAAAATATTAAACCCTTGATTACCAATAAAAATTTCAAATTATAACTGTGAAATTAATTAAATAGGGTAGAATGTTACACACTATTATTTTAAAAGAATAACATATTCAATAACTTGTACTAACCACAACATCGAGCTTAAACGAAGAACAAAATTTGATTATTTAAATATGACCATTATATCATACCTATCGAATAAGAGGGTATGAAATGGATTTTTCTAGTTATGAAATAAATATAAATGAACTAATTAGTATTAATTTAATGATAAATTCTTATAAATCAACCATTCCATTTTTTTAAAGGCATTTTTTTCTTCAAAATATGTTTTCTTCAAAAATGAGTTTTAATTTTTTTTGTTAAAAAATATTACAATTAATTTGTGGAAATTTCAAAAATTATATTTTATAAAAAAGGATATCATTTTTAAATCATCATGGAAAAATTATCATAGAGTGAACTCTAGAGTTTTTTATGAAAAACAGAATTTCCAATGAATAGGGAAAAATATTATTTGTTATTAAAAATTAATATTTGTTTTCAATCATTTACAAAGTAGAATTTTGTTTTAATATTCTTTACAGGTGAAAATAGTTGTATTATATTATTAATAATAAAAATGATTCCACTAGAATCAATTGTA
This sequence comes from Viscum album, assembly GCA_963277665.1. Classification (NCBI taxonomy): domain Eukaryota; kingdom Viridiplantae; phylum Streptophyta; class Magnoliopsida; order Santalales; family Viscaceae; genus Viscum; species Viscum album. The sequence continues at coordinate 1,974,652,032 of OY728151.1, forward strand.
TGGTTGAAAATATTTTAAAAAAATATTCTTAAAAAGGTATTTTTCTGAAAAACTGTTTTTCGTTGAATTTTGTATTTTTTTATCAAACTAATTTATTCTGATTCAAGAAATTGAGACATAAAAAATGTATTAAATATTCATAATTCGGAGGTATAAATTTTTCAAATGAATCTCTTTTATTTTTTGCCATTATGAATAGTAATAGTGCTAAATGTTTTTACTTCGATAAGGGTAAAATGGGTAATATAGGGACAATACCATGAGATAAGGTCTCAAAATCAACCCAAATCTTGAATTTAACTTATTTTATGGTTTTATTTAATACATTTTTATCTAATTATCTTATATATGGACAATTTATGCATTATATATTTGATTATGACCATTATATTAATTTTAGAAAAAATAAATACAAAATGTCACTCTATTAAATTTAATAACTCTAAATTTTATTTCTAAGTATATAAATAGGAGAAGCTCAATTATATTTGTTTTCATAAAATATAAAGTTATTTTTGTATTATTTTAATATATTTATAATTTTTACTGATTGAAAAAATTTCTTAAATTATTTTTCAATGTCAATATTGTATTTATTCAATTAATATAAAAATAAAATAAATTATTTGGAAACTACAAAAGTAATATTTGTTGAGTGAGTTATATTAAGATAGAAATTTTATAGATTTATATGACATAATATATATGTTTTATAAGAAAATATTTTAATTTATTCTTTTTACTTATATCATAAAATTAAAATTTAATGAATAATGTCAAAAAATAATATTGTAGATATTTTATAAAAAAATATATTTTATTAAATTAATTAAAAAAATAAAAATACTAAAAGTAGGTATATATAATAATATACGGTCTAAAATTTCATCTATTTTCCATTTATTTATCAATTTTATCCTTATAAGTAAAATTATAACCCTTTAAGAGTGAAAAGATGTTATCATTGTAAAGGTTTAAATTGGTTAACTAAGGGGTTAAACCAAAATATAAGGTCTATAATACCACTTAAACCTAACAAAATTATATTTTTTGATGATATTTTGACAATATCTCATCTTAAATTAGAATATTTTTCCATTTTGAATCATTTTTATTGAAAATGATTTTATTATATTTTTTATCATTTAAGAAATTCTAAAAATGACCCTCCTCTCACATATAGTTGGCATGTCCTTGCCTCTCTTTATTAAACCACCTTGGGAAACCTAGATTGAAAAATCTCTGAAAAAATATATTATTAACATATTTATCCAACTTTTTGAGATGTGTTTCTTCCTAAAAGTCCAACCCTATGTCATAAAATAATAAATTAGGAATCAAAAATATACTTAAAATTTATTATGATTACGAAACAATCACTATCCACCTGATTTTCTATCAAATGGGATGTGAAATCTTTGCTCGTTTATACGTATAACTTACCATCTCCACATAGAAATACAATTCATTTTACATAACCATATTTTATGGATGGGTATAAATTATTTCATAATTATGATTCTACAATTATAATATAATATCTACTTTCTTACCTTCCAATCTGCTAGAAAATTATAACGTCGCTCATGTGTATATGTGGACTACCACCTCCACAAAGAGATGGGATGATATTTTCATTTAAATTTTATATGGTTGGTAGTAAGGATATATTTAATGAATATATATTATATATATGATATAAAAAGTATCCTTTAAATATGAATTATTATTTAACTTTTTTTACACCCTTTGGTATGTAAAAATAATGTTTATTTGCACGCACGTCATACCGTCTCCATGAAAATTGTCATTTATTATTATATATATATATATATATATATATATATATATTATGGATTCCTATATATATGTGTGTATAAATATTGAATATATATTAAATTTATATCATTATTAATTTTCTAGATTTGATTAAACCATGATCAATGTATGTGGACCAAAACTACTAAACCAAAACGTCCATGAAAAACAAAGCAATTAACACCTAAAAGAATGATTTTAATAAAGAATTATAATAAATGAGTGAAAAAAGGTTATAAGTAAATAAAATATTGTATGATATATAAAATTTTAATTCTATAATATATATATATATATATTACATGATGGTTGAACAAATACAATTAAAGTCACATATGAGGTAAGGGTTTTCTCAACTAACTTTTATTGCTAGAATATATATTTCATATTCACAAATTGTTTATTTCATGTGGTGCACCAAACCTTTGATAGGATATATCATAATTAACTTTATATCCATGTAATTTAATGAATTATTTTAATTAATTTCTTTTTTGGTGGTTATGATTTAGATGTTACCAAAGCTGTAAGGCTTTATTTCACAATCTCATATTTATTTAGAATTGATTATGTTAAAGAATCCACTAAGTTAATTATTATAGATTTATATATGAAAACCAATATATTTTATTTTCCTCTAGTTATTTATAGAAATTCAAAGTGATCATTTCATTTTACACTCTTTAAGTCCTTAAGGTTCCAACTAATGTTTTGAAGGAAAAATGACATTTTTTTCTACTCCATTGGGAATATTTTTCTTTCGTATCCATATTTTCCATAATATATTTTAGATAATATATTTACTACAATACAATTATTTATTAAAGGAATTTTTATCCATGTTTTACTTTTAAAATATGTTATAAATTGAATCATATTCTCATTTTTCGAATGAGGTACCATTTGACCCTTCTTACAAAGGTATGAAATGAATATTTTTTAACTTATATAGAATAAATAGAATTTATTATTTTCATGAAAATTCAATACATTGAATATAAATTTAAAATTTTACACTGTTTATTTCAAAGAAAATTCTTTTCCTAATATTTTAGAAATTTTAGTTTTTAAAGGTAATTTGTTTAGTGAAAATGGTATTTTCCCAAGAATTATATAAATGATCAATTTATGGTTTTTCTATTCATCAATGAGTTCAACACATTAATTTGTTAATGCTACCTTAGTGATATTTTTTAATGATAATAACCTTATCCTCTCTCTAGATGTGTTATGATTAGTTTTATTAGTAAAAGAATTTAAATTCCATATATTAGTTCTTATAATATGGATAGTTATTTATTTTTAATAAATATTGATTAATAGTTGTTGTGTATTAATATGATGAATGAATTGGACAAAATGAGTGAAATGTGGGGCATAGAATTTCATAACCCATCAATGAATTGATATTTCTCATGAGATTATCCATACATGACACACCAAGGCTTTACCGACAAACGATGGGTCAAGTGTGACTACCCCAATCCCACCTCTAATAGGTCAGGGGTTGGAAACTAGTACTGGGTAGGAATATCACACATATAAAAAGAATAGTCGTAATGTAATTATATTCACATATCTCTAAGATCATATAATGCTAACAAAGTAAAAAAAATAAGTGATTCTAAAAATGCATGAAGAACTTCTATCCCACATCATAGTACGACATAAGTAGTTGAACGATGTAAAAGGGATGAATATATGCCCAAAAAACTATTAACAAATTGTGACCTTCTTAGAAAGTAGGGAACATTTTCAAATGAAACACCAAAATACACCTTGGTCTATCTATCCCAAACTATGTTTTTCCTACTCCATGTCCACCAAGGACTCTGTAAAAGGTCTATCATCCGAATAATACATGACATGTTTGGGAAGATCCCATCCAGGGATGAGTATAACAATACCCAATAAGACACAAAAAAATTAATAAATCATAAAGCATCAATAGTAGTCATATAATCTCTATATAGGTATGTTTATCAAGATATGAGACATAAATATAAACAAGACTGATACATATATACACACAATAGAAACTATGTCTCGCATTAGGGTTACAACCACTAATATAACATTGTATTATGCTAAAGGATTCAAGTGGATGCTCATCCGAGAGTAGTCACTCCATAATCATTTGTTGTCATTGATGAAAATATACTAAGAGGTCTTGTTCATCCAATCTCACTATACTAATTTCTCTCATCCAAGAGGTCACTCTCATCAGGTCTATCCATGGATATTCATAAAGGAAAATGAATACCTCATTCAAGATACACATGAAATTAGTTTAACTCCTTCGAAATAATAGATATTGGTACACAAATTAGGAATCGAACCCATGGATCATGAGGGATTCCTGACGTGACTGGATTTATTCTTTTCAATAGATAATATACACCCAATTAGTTTTGGTCATTCCAACACCAACAACCCTACCTTGGGATCATAAAAGGAGTAAGAATCACTCCATACCTCTCATAGGGATACCTTCTCTAATCTATTGATGGTTTTAATGTCTATTACTTGGGGGTCCAATTGTTGTAATAAACCCTCATGGGGATCTAATGAGGCTAACCTCACTCCTAAACATGGAAAATCATCCAAAATGATCTTAGAGATAAGGAATGCACCCAACTAATACTAAATATGGAACACAACCAACTAAATTCCATCTATACTGAAGAGAGAAAGGGCCTCACATTACCCTAGAATAAGTACACAATGTGTTGCATTGAAAGCAGACTAATTTGTGTCCTTCTGTATGTCTCCAACCCAGGACTATATAATATCAGTTGTAGCCATTTAAATTCATATGTACATGTTCATACCCATGTACCATCCCATGTTCCTTGGAAAGTACATGGCCAGGAACATATTCCATCGTGTTCCCATTTACAATCCCTTGTTCTCAGTCATTTACATGGTCATGTACTCCAGGGGAACATGTTGAGCCATCAGCCACATGGCATACAACATGTGACAATTTTAAAAAGGTATGTGATCCTTATCTTTTATGAAACTCTATCTACTACATTAAAGTCCCCAACATAGTGTGTATTCTTCAGACTATATGATTTGTAGTCATATTTTTCATAGAAACCAAAATTCCTTCTCTACATTCTCCCGTATCACTGCCTCCAATCAATCCACCATCAATCTCTTTATAAATCCCAGATCTAAAGCTAGTGGATCCTTGATGCCATCGATTCCTAGATTCGGAACATCTAATATGATCTAGGAATTTTCTTTCAGGCTTAACCATACTAATATATTAAATATATAGACTGGAATATCCAATAAAATCGTGGAAATTTTTCCATCATCACACACCACAATCTTGCCATCAAATCTCCATTATAAACCCATTCGGATGATCCATTTCACCAAGGATCGATTGTTGAATTATCATCTGTGGGGACTTTTTCGAGCTTCCATCCAAATCAAATTCTTTTGATGAACATATAAATAATAGTGTGAAAGAGGCATAAAATAATCATGTGAGAAAATATCAATTACATATTTTGTTTCGGCCTCAACCCCTTGTCATATAATCAATAAAAAAATGAATAAACATTGTAACATTAAATTCCTAATTCTAGGAAGACATATTCTTTATCTTGAACACAAGTCCAATCAATAAATCAAAATATGGGTATAACAAATCGTTTTTCAATGTATAATAAAAAAATAGGGATAAAATCTATGAAAAACATCCTACAATGACTTTTTATCAGTTGTTGATGCAGAATGAATTCTCATTGCCTTCACTAGAGATATCCTTGAACTCTGTTGTAATTGATGATCCATGTGGTACATAGATCATGGATTCATGATCCCAGCATCTAACAATACTACTATATACTCTCCTACCAATTACTATTTTTTAATAAAACAACCCTAGGTATTCTACATAATATTTTTTAAATTGAGGTTGTTATGTATATTGAATTAAATTAATTAATTTACAATTATAAACATAACCATTTTTAACCAAACTTCTTGCTATAACAATTGTTATTTTGTGACTAGGTTGAACCTCACACACTGAAATAAAAATAGGTCTCATATTTCCAATCTGAGTCTTTGTTTTAGAATTATTCCACAATTTTAGGAAATCTATATGTGTGTGATGTTAATATTTTTGGTAAAGACCCCATCTTCTATATCCTATAGCCAGTTCCTTACATTATTACATTAGAATATAATCAAGAATAATATATACGAAATGAACAAATAGTTTAGTAGCTTTGGATACAAGATACATAAATAAGTTCAACATCACAACTTCATGTGAAAATATCATAGAGACTCCTTTGGAAACACTATTATTCTTCTATATTATCTTTTCTTGTCAATCATGATATTCTTCTTGGAATGTTGGGGAAAATAAACATAAGAAATGGGTGAGATATGATGCCCAATAAGTGTAAAAGTTCATTAGAAGTTAAAAATTAACCATAAGGAAAGGTGAATAACTAAAAAACTCTCAATTAAAACAAAAAAATGAGCATAATATGATAGGAATAAAAATATATTAAATAAATCCACATAAATGATCATAAAATAATGAAACTTAGCCATAAATATTCTATTATTAGAGTATTAACTTCATATATAAAATACTAATAACATAATGAGGGAATGAATAATATGGGAAATCATAAACAAACATTCAATGTTTTGGTTAACAAAGCATACATAATCGAGTAAGACATTAGCTCGTACCAAAAATAGTTTTTCTAATGTGACCAACCAATGCACCGAGGAGATATAGCAGGACCCACCCAAAACTTATTAATTCCAATTAATTCCTTGTATGAAAGGGGTGAAACATAATAAACATATATATTCATATTGAAACTAACATATGAAATATAAATAACTTTCCCCAATTAGTAAACATAATCACTAACCAATCAGAGTAATATGGTGAATGGTATCAAGATAGCACACCCACAGACAAACAAATCATAAAAAAATTAATAAAATATGATAGATGATAACCTAAAATATTAATCCCAATTAAACATTAGAGTCTAAAAGGGTGTTAACATAGATAAAAATACTCTAGTAAAATCAGTAAAATATCTTGATAGAAATACACTTTTTACTTTGAAATAATGTATTAAAAGACATGGATTTATAAAATAAGAAATTAAAAATTTATTTTTTAAACTCAAAGTGTCCCATACCACATTGAAACATTTTATAGAAAATATAAAATTATTATTTTAAAATATTCTTGTCCTGATAAATAAATCCATAAAACACATTTTGAAAACACAGACATGAAGGGGAAAAATTTTGTTAACAACTCATTGAAACAATTGAAATGATTTTTTACTTAAATATTCCTTAAATAAAACCATAAAAATATTCCATTTGAAAATATTTTAAAGAAACATGTACATGAATGAAAAATATGTCCCAATAAATAATTAGGTATAAACTATCTTGAATAATAATGAGCTTGTAAAATCAACCCTTTAAAAGATCAAATCATTATATTGAGGAAACATAAATGACATAGTTTTGTGTGAAAAATATAAATCCACACAATATAAGTGGATATACATAATAAAACAGCCATAGATCATTCACACATATTCTTGTAAATAAGAATAACCATTGACATGGATATTTATCTCAATAGATGGAAATTGAGTTAAGATACCCCTTACATCGGGCTCAATTTCCATAAAATTTGTTCAAACCTATTGTATAATGGTTTCAATAGTGTTACTAATTTACTATATATATAATATCATATTTATAATACCTTACATAATCTTCATAAATCATTTTCCACCCATTATTTAAAAATATTTGGATATTTACATTATTTTGGGTGTGTTCTTTTCATGGTTTCCAATGTCAGTTTATTATGGCCTTCCTTGTCAAAAATAAATAATAATACAGAAGTGATAACATATATATATTTATGCTATTTTAAAAAATTACTGGGTAATTGAAACTTTCCATGATTTAGTTAAATGGGAATCCAAGGATCATTGTCTATTAAGGTGATTATATGACACACCACGTACAATGATTTCGTTATTTAAGAATAAAAGGAGAATATGATAGATTTTATTATTATTTTTCCATAAAAAGAAAAATTATAGTATATATTTTATTCTTGAGTTTTCAAAAATAGTTGGATAATATGTAAGGATAAGGTATAAGTGGGATAGAATTTGAAATTAAAAAAGAAGGGATCTTACCTCCTGAAATTTTTTATTTGAATACCTTTTTAATGCTCTTGGAAATGGACTTTTTCTAAGATGATAAGTATTATAATGTTTTAAGGGATGATTAGGAGAAGTTTTGGTTGTTTTTATCTGATAAATAATGCTTTGGGTGATGAAAAATTGTAAAGGGGGACCCCCCTTTTATAATTGAGTTGAAGGGTAACATAGGAATAACTCAAATTATTAAAATATAATAAATTTATTAGTGTTTATGACTTAAAAATGACCTAAAAACTAATTTTTATTACATTTTTTAAGAAATATTATTATTTTTGTACATTTTCAATAAATTTTATTTTTTTAATAATTAAATAAAATGGTTTATTACTGATATAAAATTTTTGTCAAAATAAATAATATTCATGACTATGACTCTAAACACATCAAAACAACGTTTAAAATTCTAATAAATTTTCTTATATCATATAAACATCCTATCAATCTACATAAAACATTAATTGTCTTAAAAAAATAAAATTATATATATTTTGTTATTTTTAAGATTATTAATTTTATTTATTCATTAATTAAATTAATATTAAATCATCTTTGTGAAATAAATTATGGTATATATTTTTAGTCTAAAAATTCAAAATAAAACAAAATGAGAAATATAATTTTAAAATATTTCCAAAGATATTTCTTGTTTCAATAAAAATTTCTTATAATATCCTATTAAAATATTATAAAAATTAAAAACTATAATGTGTCAAATTGAATTCATTTTGAAATAAAATATTATAAAGGCTTTTAAGTGATACATGTGTGTCCAAAATCTCCCAAAGTAGAATAAAAAATTTTAATGGTCAACACATGATTATATAAAAAGTTTCATAAAAAGTATTGGTCATCTTATAATTCATATAATTTTAATTTAAAACCCTTTTTTTTATTTTTTTTATTCTTGCACAAGCACTGCATCAGTGTTGCATAAGAATTAATGTTAACTATTTCTTATATTAAAATTAAAAAAATTATTATCATAAAAATAAATTAAGTATGATTAATATAAAATTATATATTTTTTCATTATTTATATTCACTCAAATACATAACAAGACAACTTCATAAATTTATTATTTTATCGTTTAATGCACTACGTAAGCATTGTACAGTAATTTTGGTAAGATTAATATTATAAAACTATAAAAAATAATATTATTAGAAATTATCATTCATAATAATAAATAATAAGGTTGGGAAAATAATTTTTAGCACTTCGTTGTTATTTATAATGGAAAAATTACATTTTTCAACGCGGTGTAAGCACTGGGTTGAAAATGACAATTGTTTTTTATACTGATCAAGAAAAATATAATTTATATGTTCTTAATTATTTATAAAAAAAATTACCTTAATAAATATTTATTTATGTATTCTATATTTTTAATAAATTTTATATCACAAATATCACTTGATGTTGTCAGAAAAAAACCACATTTTCAATAAAATGGTATTTTTTTCCATTCACTGAAAATCAATTATTTCAACAAAATCCTAGAAATTCAACCTAACCATTTGTTAACAAGTTGAATTCAAAAATTAACTCTATTTCAAGGAAATAATATTTTATATATGATAAATTTAATTTTTATTTGAGATCATAATTTACTCAAAAAATGCAAATTTTATAATTATAAAATATTTCATGACACTTTGAAAAATTAATTGAGGTATCATTAAATTATCTTATAATAATAAGACATAAGAGTATTAAATTATTTTTATATTTTATAAAAATAAATTTTCTTTTTAATAATTATATTATTTATAAAATTTTAAATTAAAATTTATGTTTGATAAAAATACTAATACTTATTTGATAATTTCTAAAACATTTATTTACATATACTATGATATAATTAATCATAATTTCATATAAATAATATGATAAATTTTTTTATACCTTCATGGTTGATGTTACTATTCATTTGGTCAATTTACTATTTATTAGGGTTATATTACTAATCATAAGGGTAACTTACTATTCAAAAGGGTAAATTTAATATTAACCCAAAAAAATGAAGTTGATGACATCAGGATATAAATATCTTACTGATCGCAACATTTTATATCTATTTTTTTAAATTCAATTCATAAAAGAGGAAAAAATATTTTTAATGGCTAGGTTATTACTATCAGGTTTAAATGATTATAATAAAATACTGTTGTTTCCCATAGACGTAGTGTTGTGGGAATTACATTATATATTAAACTTATTTTTAAATCCTTAGGTTGTCATGTTCTCCCCTCCTTCAATAAATTGTTTCCTTACAATTTAAGATTTCAGTTCGAAAAAGAAAAAAAAGTTCGATACTAGAAAATAAAATTGTGGATAACCCACATAGAAAAAAAGGTACTAGGATAACCATATTTGTGTTTCAAGATCATTTTTATAATATTGAGAAGTTATTTCACTCTATAATAATATAAGGAAATATATTTACATGATATGTTTATATAAACACAATCTTATCCTTCAGTTATGCCTTCAAATATTCCCACTTCATTTCATAAAACAAGTTTTTTCAAATGGTAAAACAATATCTAAAACCTTGTTAAAAGAAAAAATTCATCCATTTCATAAATGGTTATCTTTTCCAAAATATCAAGATCCAACACTTTAGAAAGAATGTCACTGAATTTCCATAATGAAATTAGTAAAAAATAAATAGTGGATCTTAATCACCACATAAAAACATGTGAGTAAATTCAACTTTTATTGAATTACCATAAATTCATATTGAATATATTCCTGATTCCTTATTACTTATATAAATCATAGTAATTTGGATATATTCCTTAATTCTAAAATGTTGTGGACTCTAAAACTTTGTCGACAATCCATTATTTAAATCCAATATAGTAAGTTCAAACCAACATATTTTATCCAAAAAAATCATACCATTATTTTGAAATCAATATCTCAGTATCATGAATATATTAAGGTTTTTCTTTCCCTCAACCGTATATTTGCTAAATGTTTTTCATGATACTGAGTCAATTTTCTTAGTACCATTCATCATACGACGTAAAATCCTTATTTAAAAAGTACTACAATACAATCCTTATATATTCTACAATCCTTATAACACATACATAATTGGTTAAAATACACAAAATACATAGTTATTTAATCTAAACATAATAACATTAATCATTCCTCTATGTTTGTGGTAGTAGAACAATCTTGACCATTATCCATTTTCGTATTTTGTTGTATATTTATATGATGCATAGGAGATTGATTTGTTTAGTTTTCAATATTCTTTTAGTTAAAGCATTGTACATTAGGATAACATTTCTATCCCTTGAAATCACAATAATGGTGGAAATTATCTCAACACTAGTAGAAAACTCTCATTCCTTTTAATCATATATCTTGATTTTTCCTTTCACAATTATCACATGTGGGAAAATACTTCATTACCTTATTTCCATTTTGTTTTTTTCCTATTTTTCATTTTCCTCTCTTTCTTCCTTTTGAATCCATAATATATAGAAACTCATTCTCCATATTCTTAAGACATGATACTATCTTATCATATCATGAGAATGTTTTATTGTCAAATTCCCTTCAAAATACTGGATTAAATCTATCGAGGAAAGAATCATTCTTACTCTTTGAATTATGTTCATTGATGTGGTTCACATTCCTTCTAGTAGGCACCAATTCTAAAAAAATCATACTCTATATTAGACTACAACATTATTAATCATAATGTATATTCCAAATACTAGTAAAATACTTTACATAAATTGACAATTTTATACGTAGCTAATGTCATAAAAATCATGGTTTCTTTGGGGACATATTTAAATTTAAATCCTTCAATCTGGTTTCTAAAGGAAATGTGAATTGTATAATTTTTATCCCCCAGGAGTTTCAAACTAGGTGCAAAGTAAGTCCCATTGTCATGTACCAATATACCCTATGTCATGCACATGACACCTTGTTTGAGTTGTTACCCCGAGGTACATATGTTCCAGAGCCATATTTACATGTAGTATCCATGTTGGGTTATATTACAAAAATAACCACATAATCTCTACCTTACCAAAATTATATAATGTTATTCTATTCATATCCTCAAAGACTACCATAAGGTTATGTTCCAGAATCTATGTTTTCTAAATCTAGTTTCTAATGTTTCTACTAATCTTCCTCTAATACCAACAATAAGGACCTTGACCCCAGTAGCTTAGAGCCAATGCCTTACATTATAACATTTGATTATATGAAAGTAATACACATCCTGAAATAATGTATATTTTAGTAGATTTCGAAACAAAATACATACATAAGTTCAACATTACAAATTGAAATGAAGCGCATCATAGAGACTCCGGAAGCAATCTTATTCCTCTAGTTTATCATTGCATGCCATTCATAAAATTGATCTTAGCATCCTGGGGAAAATAAAAAAAAGAAAGGGGTGATCTTTGGTTCTTAATAAAGGTAAAAATTCAGTTGAATCTAATAATTATCCATAAGGTAAGGTAAATAAATAAAAACACATTCTATTAAAACAAATACCATAAGCATAGTATTGAAGGAATAAAATTTGATCCAATAAATAAATAAAATTTATTATAATAGAATGAAGAATAACCATCGATATTCAACTAGTCGAATAATCACATGGAATATAAAATAATAATATCACAATGAGGGAATGTATAATTTGGGACATCATAAACATAAAATCAAGGCTTTGGTCAAGACATCGTACATAATCGGGTAAGACATTACCCCATACCCAAACTATTTTGTCTTATTAGACCTACCAATGCTCCAAGGGGAAATAGTAGGCCCCAACTGACATTTGATAAATATAGGGAATTCCTAATATGAAAGGGTTGAAGCATAATAAACATATATATTTATATTGAAACTAGAATATGAAATGTAAATAACTTCTCCCAGTCAGTAAACATAGTCACTAACCATTCATAGTAATATGGTTAATGGTATCACGATAGTACATCTATAGTTAAAATAACTATAAAAAAATTCAATAAAAATGGAATATAATATCATATGATATTAATCCCAATTAAATATAATAATCTATAAGGGTGTTGAAATAGAAGAAAATAATAGAAAAATAAATTAAATTTCCTTAGAAAAATACACTTTTTTACATTGAAATCAATTATTCAAAAACCATGAATTATTAATAGAATGAATTTAAAAGTGTATTTTTTAATCAATGTTTTAAATACCACTTCGAAATATTTGAGGGAAATTTTAAAATTAATATTTTTAAATAGGAATTTCCATAAAAACAAATCTATAAACCCCATTTTTAAAACATGGACATGAATGAGAAAAATTTTGATTAATAAATCATTAAAACATTTAAAACGACAATTTAGTTAAAGATTCATTAAATAAAAAATTCAAAATATTCCTTTAGAAAATATTTTTTTTAAAAACATGGTCATGGATGATAAATATGTCCTAATAATAACTTATGTAAAAACAATCTCATATAATAATGAGATTGTAAAATTAACCCTTTCAAAGATCATATCATTTGAGTGAGGAAAAATAAATGACATAATTATGTGTTATAAATATAAATCTAAGCAATATAATTAGATATACAGAATAAAATAATTTCATTTAATTCACATGTATTCTTGGAAAAAATCATATCCAATGACAAAGGTGTTTAACTCAATTAATGGAAATTGCATTAAGATATCTCTTACCTCGGGTTCGACTTCTTTAAAATTTGTTCAAAACTCTTATATAATGGTATGAATTTTGTTAATAATTTATTATAGAACTAGAATAATGTTTATTATAAGATAAATATTCTTCTTGTAACATTTTCGACCCATTTATTAATAATATTTTTTTCATTCTTCCGGGTGAGTTCTTTTCATGGTTTCCAAGGTTGGTTTATTATGGTCTTCCTGGTCAAAATAATAATAATACATAAGTGATAACATATATATATTTATACATATATTTAGGTTATTTTAAACAATTACATGTGAATTTAAACATTCCATTATTTCAGTAAAAGGTAATCGAAGAATCATCATCCACGAAGGTGTTGAATTGATGCATCACGAACAAAAATTTCATTATTTATGAGTAAAAGGAAAATATGGAAGATTTATAACGATTTTTCCTTAAAAACAACAAAATTTCAGTATATATATTATTCTGGAGTTTTCATGAATCATTTGATAATAGGTAGAGAAAAGGTAGAAGTGGGAAAGAATTGTAAAGAGAAGAAGAAGAAATCATAACTTCTGAAAATTTCTCGTTGAAGACCTCCTTATGGATCTTGGAAGTGGTCATTTTTTGAGACCAAAAACACACGAATGTTTTAAATCATGTGTATGAGGGAATGTGGTAGTGGATATACAAGAAATAATTCTGAGGGCGATGAAAATTTATGAAGGAGGGACCCTTGTTATTTAGGTGAGGGGTAACATAGGAATTATAAAAATTATTAAAATATAATAAATTTATTATTTGGACTAAGAATTCCAAAAAAACCTAAAAATTAAATGGGGTTACATTTATTAAGGAATATTATAATTTTTGGACTTTTTGAAAAAAACAACTGATTTTTATATAATTTATTAAAATATTTTATTCAAGAAAAAGAATCCAAAATAAAAACAATTCATAAGTTTGAATTTAGAAACGTCAAAAAATTTTGAAATTACAATAACTTTTTTTATAATATAATAGACAAATCATAGTCATCTATTGAAAACATTAATTAGCTTAAAAACTTCAAATTACATTTTTTTGATATCATTAATTTCAATTATTCATTAATTAAATTAATACTGTATCATTTTTTTGGAAGCCATTATGGTATTTATTTGTTTTTTAAAAATTAAATATAAAATTATATGAGAAATATAATATTATATTCTTTAAAAATACTATTCATTTTCGAATAAAAAATCTAGAAAATTATATATTAAAATATTTTAAAATTTTTAATAAAATGTGACAACATGACATCCTTTTAAAATAATATATTATAAAGGATTTAAAGGGATACATGTGGCCCGAAAAAATTTCAAATTCAAATAAAAACATGATTATAGTCACTAATCGATTATATAAAATATTTTTTCCAAAATATGGTTAATTTAATAAAACTTATAATTTTAATTAAAAACACTTTGTTTGTTTTTTTTAATCTTGAACAAGCACTGCATTAGCACTACATTAGAATTAATGTTACATATTTCATATATAAAAAGTAAAACAAATTAATGTAAAAAAACTAACTAGGTTCAGAATAAAATTATATATTCATTCATTATTTATATTCACTCATATACATAACAAGATAACTTCTTAAATTTATTACTATATCTTTTTATGCCCTGCGCAAACATTGTACATGCATTAGGTTAAGATTAATTTTATATAATGCTAAAATTAGAAATTATCAACAAATAAAATCCATAAATATTAATTACAAGGTCATGAAAATAATTTTTAGATCTTAATTATTATTTTTAAGGAAAAAATTTCCTTGTCAACGTGGCGTAGACACTGCGTCGACAAGGACAATGGTTCTTTTATTTTTATAAAAAAAATATATTTTATATGTTATAAATTATTTATATAAAACATTTATTTTATAGTATATTTATTTATTTCTCCCATAAGTTTAATTAATTTTATATCACAAATATATATTGATGTTTTCATAAAAAATAATGAATTTTCTAAGAACATTACTTTTTATAATTCACAAGAAAATCAACTATTTCTACAAAATTTCCAAAAATTAACCCTTACAATTTTATGAAGTGTATAAGTCAAAAATTATCTCTATTTTATGAAAATAATTTTCTAAATATGAAAATTTTAATTTTTAATTTGAAATATCATTTACTCAAAAAAATAAAAAAAAATGAAAATTATTAGTGATTTAATGAAAGTTTGAAAAATTCCCTAAAGTCAAATAAAATTATCTTATAATAATAAAACATTAAAATATCAATTTTTGATTATATTTTATTAAAATACATTCTCTTTTGAATTATTACATTATTTATAAAAGTTTGAATAACTATTTCTGTTTTATAAAAATACTAATACTTAATTAATAATTTTAAAAACATTTATTTACTTATACTACGATACAATTATATCATACTTTCGTTTATAAGATTCCAATATTTTATTTATGACTTAATTGGTGAGGTTACTATTGATTTGGATCGTTTACTATGTATAAGGTTCATATTACTATTCATAATGGTAACATTACTATTCAAAAGGGTCAAGTTAGTATTCACTAAAAAATTAATTTGATCATATCAGACTCTAAATATCATACTCATCATATCATTTTATGTTGATTATTCAAAATTCAATCAACAGAAGTTGAAAATTTCTATTTAATTTCTATGTTAAAACTATCTTGTTTAAAAAATTACAATAACAAAGTTCTGTTTCACAGAGACATAGTTTTGTGTGATTTTCATTTTCTATTAATTTTTTTGGTAATTCCTTGGTGTGTTATATTTTAAATATTTTTTAAATATAAATACCGAGATCACCCTAAATTAGAATTGAGTATTCTCACAATTATATCCCCTGAAAATATTCCTATGAATATTCCAAATTCGTTCAAGGAAATAAATTAGGATGTTTTATTCTCCCTAAATTAGGGATTTTCTTCAAGAAAATGAAAATCATACTAAAAAGAGAGGATATTTAGCTCGCCTCTAGGATTTCCACTCCCACACGTTCTTCAAAAAAGTATTTTATTTTCAAAAAACACACTCCCAAGGGAAAAACGTTCCCATGAATAGTATTCTCTAGATGGTACTCAAAAACATGTTGGCTCCTTGAAATCCTTGAAAACGGTAGCTCTACCCGTAAAGTCTAGCTTATCCTAGTCGACGTCATGAAACAATTCATGAACATGTCTTCTCAGTCCCGACGCATCGAAAAATACACCAGGAACCTGGTCCAACTATAGTCACAAGGTCTAGTAGTATGCCACCCCCCAAACCCAACACAGTAACTAGAAAAAGGGTTTATAAACACTGAAAATAGACTACCACACTTTCTAGATCGTTACAATCCTCAATGAGGGTATATCCCTTATAATGCAACCTTCTCATCACACCCAAAGGTTGATGTTGTATGTTCATAAAGAAATCCTAACATTATGGGCAGTTCTTATCCACCTATGGATTAATTGGACCTCCTTAAAACTATCTAGGGCACCAACTCTAGGACCACATGCACTATCACCTACTAGATCCAACAAGCATAGTGTTGACCTATAGGGATATCCCATAAATGGCCCCAAACTATCATATACCAACGTTTGAGTGGCAGCTATTAAGATACACAAAATCCATTGATGGTAGGTGATCATTATAGGTATGGCCCAAAGAAAACATGAAATCTTAAAGCATGTTCTCCAAAACCTATATGCTTATCTTTACCTAGACATATATCTATGGTATAAAAACTATTCTCAACTACAGATGAGTCATAAATCCTCTTACATCCTCTCCAAAATTGTGATTTGATGTGAGCTTCATGGTCTGAAATGATCATCATGGGAATTTCAAAAGTCCATATTATCTCTTTCATGCACAGGTTCCCCAAACACCCTATTAATAGCTTCTCTTAGATGGATAAAAAGTGTACCACATACATATTAAATCTATGATTTCATGAATTCTGTCATAACATCACACTGACTGTGGAAGATCCAACATGAAAACCATAAATATACCATTCTATTTCCACTTCCTTCTAGGAACCTCGATCTCCACTTATAGGAAGGTTAGACATTAGGAGTTTAAAATATAAAATAATACTAAAACATCTCTACCCACCAAATTTAACCCAAATGATTTTGACACATCATCACTATACATATATTTATTATTCTTGGAAATGAACCTCCCCAGAACCTTTTTTTCTATGTGATTGATGTCATCATCCATCCTCATAGTGTTGAAGTACTTCCCACCTTCCAAAAAGCCATCTTAAACATGTCCATTGTATATCTGGTCATACATTAACATTCAATCAATATTTCTAAGTTATACCTCCATGAATCACTGAGGAAGTGGAGGGATAACAACTATCGAATGGAGATACACTTCACCATTTTCGTCCTCCAGGGAAAACTATAAAATGGTCAACTGATTCATCACCTCACTCAAAAAAATGGATGGAAACATTTTTTTAGAATCTAATACAATAACCACACCCATGTTTGGATCTCTAACTATTACTTATTTATCCTTTACTATTCCAATATCACTATTATGTATGAAAACAAATTATCAAGGAAGTGGTCCTATTAAATCCATATCCAACTATATAAGAGCTTCCCATAAATCATGAACTCTCACAAAATATCTTGAATCTTCCTGAATTTTACCATGTTCTCAAATGTTGATGTTGAGTATTGTAGGGTTCCAAAGAATAATACTAACTTGAAACTATCTAGGAAGGGTTTAAGGATCTGATTAATTACTCTCAACACCACTGCTCGGGCATCCAAAATGCCTACAGTTATCTTCTTAAATTCAAATAAAGAATATATTATTTAGAAATCAACCTTTTTTGAAACTCAACTCAAACCTGGAGCTTGTGATAAACTATCTTGAGGTCAAACACTAAGAATCACCTTACCCATAACCATTGGGTGAAGATGTTTTTGATTCTCAGGGGTGGATACTCCTCCTTTATAATCACCGAGATCAAGTGATTTCCATCCACATCTAACTTCAAGCTCTCATCCAAAATCTAGGAAAGAATTTTGGGGATCCCAAGAAAACACACAAGGTCTTATGAATCTCGGTCTCTTTATATATACTGACTACACCTTTATATCTCATGGATTTATGGGGTTATCTAATATTCTATTGTAAAAATCTGACTATCTCAAGTGAAATTATTTTCATAAAACAAACTTTTGATGGGGAGTTAAGCCTTAAATATCATTAGGTATTATTTCCATACACTCTTCCAACACCATATGAAACTGAAAGATCATAACATATTTGTCTCTATGGGTCATAAAATCTATCTGATTGTAAATAATTTTTATCCTTTTAAACACAATATTATCATTCCCTTTGTGGGATTACATAATTATAAATATGTCAAACAAAATCCCATTAAAATGATTTTCTATAACCCTCCTTGATAATATTCAACTAGGCATGAACATTAAACAACTATACCACACCAAGGATAACATCGCAGACTCACATTGTCACTATAGAAATATTTTATGTGAGGCTCTCTCTACTCCCAAATTCAATCCACGCTATCAATACAAGAATGTGATCACTGATATTCTATTTAGGATCCTCTAATATATGGTTCTAGTTAAAATTATTAATTGGTATCACTAGGTCTCGGATAGAGGTCACATTCTTGGAAATGTGGCTTGAAATTTTATACTAACACTATAAATGTTGTAGATGAGGCACATGTCATTCCTCAACCTGTAACCAAAGCCTCGTGGTCAAAATACCAAACCACATAAATATATCTATTTCCATTACAACCTTTTCATGTAAATTATGTCTTTATATAACACATTATCACATTCATAAAACCTTGAACATACAATTCAATGAATCTTATCCTGTAACATTCTATTTTTTTGAGCAGTTCAAAATTACCAACCTTTTTTAATTTTTGAGTTTGGAGAGTGGGCCGACTTTTCTTTTGAGATTATGAACCAAATTTGAAGTGTTTTTTGACCCAATTCCTTGTTTTATATGGGGTTTAAGGCCAATCATGTGAATCAATTCTTCAGATGGTTTTTTTGTGCATCGGGTCCTAAAAACTCATTTTTTCTGGAAGTGAAAGAAAAAGTCAAATAGTTGGATGTAATAGGGAGGCCTACAATAGGAAAAAATGTGCCCCACAATTAAACTAGGAACAATTTTTTCAAAATATTTGGGTGGCGACATATGATTGTATGTGATCTCTCCAATTGTTAAGAGAGGGGGTATGTGTGAGTTGTGCGCAGTTTGGAAAATGGTGCCCCTTGTTATGCAAGTTGTGGTTCACGTATAGTGAGTATTGCATAGTTAGATCACAGTTATATAGGCCAAGTAGAAAAATATTATAGGACATTAAAAAGTGTGAAATTTCCATATTTCTCCTCCCTCCTATTTATCTAATTTCCTCTATTATCTCCTCCATTCACCCGCATAGTAGTTGGAGGCCCTCATTTTTCCCTCTTTGGGGAATTTGATAGATCTCTTTTGTCCAGGATCTGATTTATGCGTCATTACTCTCTTTCGAAGAAAATCAGTAAGGCTGAAAATTGACTTTCTTATATTTATATTTTTATCTCACCATATTGAATAATTAATACATGCAATCTCTTTGACCCTATTTTCTAGGAATTTTTCTAAATCACTAATTTCTCTCGATACTGCTCAAATTAGAGGTTGATATTCGATAAGAGAGAACACATGATAATAATGTAGGTGGTTCCTAGCATTATCATTATTTTTATGGGTTTTTTAGAGTGTATATTAAAATGTTAACTTTTGTTTTTCCAATTGACCATACTAAATTTTTTCATATTTTTTGTTGGCTAAATTGATGTCATGGAATGTCATTGGGAACTCCCTTGTCCTATTATATATGTGAATATGGGTAAGAGGATTTTAACCAACTAGGCCAGTTTGGCTATGTTTTTTTAATTTAATTAAATGTTTTATGAATTTTATGATTCCATGGGAGTGTGATGGGCATGGCTCGAGTATTTGAGGTGATGTGGATCACCTAGAATAATATGACATGATCGTTAGGATGATACATTGGGCCAGGGTACATTGGGTTATAATGATGAACATGTTGAGGTGACATGGTCATTAGGATTAAGGTGACAATTTCATCATTTTAGGGAATGGATCATGTGTCTTGAGATTGTTTTGACCATCATGATCTAGTGACAATGTCACAAGGTCATGAGTTGACAGTTGATGTTGAAAATGTTGTTTTATGATTTTTTCTCACCATTGTTGGTCGATGCACTGTTTGAGTCTTGTGAACATGGATAGATCTAATTTGAGGTAGTTTTTACCACTAATTTAGGTTGATTCCACCATAAATATTGAGGCATAATAGATGGTTTTGACCATCAGTTGTGTTGAAGGATTTCATCATAAAATTCCTTGGGGTGGTGATGGACAGTTAAGAGATAGTTATGGGACCTTCGGTTGGGGACTAAGGGTATACATTATACTTGATGTTGTTATCCCATGATCATTGGAGGAGAGGTATCATCATACCTCAAGATGTTAGGATATTGAGCGAGGGATTATTTATTTATTATAAGATGGATATTTTGTGCATAGAGATATCAAAATATTGAGCCAATGAGAATTTTTTTGTATATTTATAATGGATCAAGGACTTGATGGGAATGTTATTTTGATGTCGAATACTTTATGGTGAAATAGGAGGTGTCAGATGGCATGAGGTGTTAGTGACATGGTTATGGGTGGAACCTAATGGTTCACTAGATATGATAATATTTAGGGGACACATGAGAACTAATCCATATGTCCTCATTAATATATATATATATATATATATATATATATATTCATACATGTACAATATTCCATATATATTTGGGGAAACTTTTTAAGAGTTATGTCAGCATTGGCCAAAGTAGGTAAACACTTCCTTGAGGATAGTGAGCACAAGGGAAGTGGGGTTATTTAAATGGGTGTACATTTAATTTTTATTTATATTTTTCATGCACCATCATAATTATTGATGTAATAAATGAACACATTATTGGTGGCCTACTCAGTTTATAATAACACCCTAAATGGAACCTTCATATTTGTGTAGACTTTATAGTTTTGAGATTAGTTACGTATTTTGGCTTGGGGACTGGATCTCAATGATTGTAGTTATACATTTTTTATGGGATAGATGGCAGTCGAACAGGTGGTTCCTCTATGTCAATATGGACCTTATTTTGAGTTTTACTATATAGGTACTTATATGGTTAGCCAAATATGAACTATATTATCTATCTTTTACAACTATCTTGTCTTTATCACCTCTAAATCGTATTATGTCATTGGGATTTTTTTTATATTACTACTATTTATTCATTCTTCTTTTGAGTCTTATAGTTGCTTCTTCCGAGTAATGGTCCTTATTACACTGATATATATATATATTTGAAAAATTATTATTATCATCACATAAGGATATAGTCTTCTCATTATCAAGTAGTCAGACCCTCACAGTTAGTCGGTAGCCTTTGGCGTATGGGAGGCTTGCCTAAGGCTCAGTGGCCAACCAATATTAAGAACTATTGACTGGAAAAGTAGGTCAGGATACTACAAATGGTATCAAAGGATATTTAATTAACTTTTTGTCATTCTATTTGGGTTACTATACACATAATTCTAGGATGTAGTTAGAATTATGTAAAGAGATCATATTTGGGGTGTCTATATCCCCATTCATGGTGGATAGACCATGTCTCCTAGGGTTGAAATTTATGTAATGTTTTTTCTTTTATATTTGATTTATTTCAACCTCATGTGGAACAATTTATTGTGATTTTATTGGATTATATGGTTTGGACCCTTGTCCTCGTATAAAAAGGTAGAGTTGTTTATGCATCATGATAGTCATTTTGTCTCATATAATGTATGTTTTTATTGTGCTTTTTATTAGGAACCTATAATATGATAATAGGGGTTCTGCTTTTTAAATTGCCAAGAAAGAATCTAAACAACATTTTCCTACTTATCCTTATTGGTAGAATTCTACTCATTCGTCATAGGTATTTGGTTCCTGATGAGAACATACATGACGTTATGTGTATATAGTATGTATGGGGTAGACCATAATAAGTGTAGGAAGAAATGATTAATGGTGGTGAGTTGTTTAAGGTGTCAACAAATAAGCTAAATGATGTTTTACTACTTAACATATTTGGTGGAATTCTACTCAGCTACCCCAGATTTCTATGTTTGATATGTGATTTCTAACTCTGTTATGGGTATGAAAAGGGCCATGAGGTCAGATTTTATAAGATGTTTGACTCTGTTATGGGTATGAAAAGGCCAAGAGGTCAGATGATACATGATACCTGACTCTGATATAGGTAGGTTACGGGCCTTGAGACCATATTTCTTGTGAAATGGGTGTGGTTGAGTAGTGTAAGGGTGGTGATATGTGATACCTATCATATATTTCCCTATCTATGATATATATACTACTATGGATATTTGACCATGGTATATGGTCTTTATTTTTATTATAATTATATGGATTTCTATGTAGTGTTAGGGGGGAGGTGACATGGTGCCTCTTGAGTGTGAACATGATAAAGACGCTAAGGGTTGGGATAAGGCCTCAAAGTCTCGAGATGAGGCCCTGGAGGGTAAGTAAGATCATTATCAAAAATTAAAAAATTCATTATAGGTGATACATTCATAATAAATGGAATATTTTTGGGCATGGATTTATGATTATCTCATGGTGATCATGGTCTATGTTATATTAGGAAATGATTGGGGAGCTCAGGGAGATGATCTTTCTATGGAATATTTGACTTGTGAGTTTGGGTCTCAACACCCACTATTTTTCAATGGTGACGGTGGATTGTAGGTAGTAGGGAATTGGATCAAATCAATGTAGATTGTCTATGATTAGATTGAGACACCCATATATCAAAGGTTGAATCTTGGGATGTATATGCTTAGAGGACCAAAAAAGCAATGGTGGGATGTATTGGTTTAGGAAAGAAGACATGGGGGACTAGAATAGAAGGTTTTTTAGGCCAGTTTCTTTTAGAAGTTCTTTACTAAGACACTAATGGTTGATAGAGAAAAGGTTGAATCAAGGTATGTATATTCTTATAGGACCAAAAAAGCAATTGTGGGATGTATTGGTTTGGGAAAGAAGACATGGGGGACTGGAATAGAAGGTTTTTGAGGCCAGTTTCATTCAGAACTTCTTTACTAAGACACTAATGGTGGATAGCCTGTGAGTTCATGATCCTCCAGTAAGCAGCTACGACAATTTTTAACTATGCAGTGATCTTCACAAACTTATCCTATTTTTTACTTTCTATGGTGGGTGATGACGTCATTGGGGTGTGGTATTTTGATGATAGATTATGGCATTACATCAGGGTGTAGGTAAATATCTTATTGCTCATATATTTTTCTAAGGTAGTCAGTTTGGCACTGATAGTCGAGGGTAACTTGATGGACTGGTCATATTCAAGGTGGGTGAGGGCATCAGTTGAGCATAGTGGGGATTATTCAAGTTGGAGAAAGATATTCCTTGAGGAGTCTCTGTAAGGAAGTCAGTCCAGAGATTCCGGTAGACCATCAAGGAGAGGTTCTTTAGAAGTTTTATTTTAGTGTGGGAATCCAGGGCATATTTGGACTTAGTGTGGTCAAGCTCTAATGGATTGTTGGGTATGTGGTCAGATGTTCCCTTTTTGGTATGTTTTGTAGAAATTCTTTTGAGATGGCTAGGAGTCTGAGACTATGTCTGAATCCATGATTTAAGGTATTATCCGGAGCTTATCCAAGATCTAGTGTCTGGGATTTGGATACCCATGAAGGTAATGATAGATATACGGATGCACATCAATTGGATTAGTGGTGAATGGGTAGTAAATATCTACTAGAAGGTCAGGCCCTGGGTAGTTAGTGTTTAGGAAAAATGCATGTTGTTCAGATTCCAGTGTTAGAGAAGGTTGTGCAGTTGACAATAGTATGATTTAGGCCTTGATAATTTTGTGATCTTTTGTTTTTCCATATCTAGTTATTGTGCATGATGTTTACATGGGTTGTTTTTTGGGATAAAAATCATTTTTAGTATGTTTTCATTGGTTATGATGTGTGATTTATATAAATTAGGTGTGTAGGCACTAGGATTTATTGTGGACATCAGTATGATGTGTGTTTTTATGAGGTGTGTTGGAATTGGGACTATGATGGGAATGTATATACATATATTTTATGTGGTTTTATTTTGGGAATCTATTGAGGTGTAGGATTTATGGGAATCTGATAAGATGTAGTATTTGATGAGTTTCATGTATGGATCTTTTATAATATGGGCATATGATGAGATGTGTGACTAGATGGGTTTAATGTATGTAATGATCATCAATTAATAACCTGATGAGGTGAAAGAATGATGGTATGTCATGGAAGGACTTTTTAGTCAAGGAACAGTTAGTGGATAACCAGAAAATGTTGTTTGGTTCATATTTGAGTGGGTAGGTAACTCTTAATGTGGGGAGTGCCTTGCGGGGAGTTTTCCTGTGTTAGAATAACTAGGGTAGATGGAGGTGATGCTGATGACATGGGTATGATTTCTACCATCTCCACGTAAAGCTTAATAGATTGCGGATGAACTATTATAAGGTATGTGGACTCTAATATCTTGGGTTTTTGAGCATTTAAAAGTCCCAACCATTTTTAATTTTTAAATTTGGTGAGAGGAAAAAAATTTATTTTGGGATTTGGAACATAATTATAATATTTTTACTATCCCAAGACCTTGTTTTTTGATGGGTTTTAAGGGATGAAAAGTTTTTCAAGAGTTTGGATAGGTATTGGGTGCATCAGGGCCCAAAAAAATATTTTTTTTGTAAGTGAAGGTAGAGGAGGACTGTAATATTTAATCATGCATCCAGCAAGGTGAAATAGTGTGGTCCACTATTTCATTAGGAATGGTTTTTCAAACCATGTGCGTGGGTGTGAAAAACCATGTGAGATCACAAATGTTTTTAATAGAGTGTATCTATATGGGATGCACATGGTTTGGAAAATAGTGCACCTAGCCATGGGTGGTGTGATGCCTAGATAGTGAGCATCGCATGGTTGGAGTAGAGTTATCCAAACCATATGATAAAACCCATGTTTGTCTTTAGAAAGTGTGAAATGACCATATTTTCCCACCCATCTATTTATCTTATTTCCTCTCATTTCTCCCACATTCAATGAAAATAGTAGTGGTAGGCTCTTCTTTTTACCTCTTGGTATAATTTCATGTATCTGTACCATCTGAGCTCTGATTCAAGCACGGTAAGTCGCATTAGAAGAATAACTATAATTCCTTCAATTCCCTTTATTCTCTCTATATTTTTTCTCACCATATAAAATTCAGAATCTATTTGATATAATTTTTCCTATATTTCATGTGTATTCATAAATTTCATATTTCTTTCGATATGGCTCATGTTAGATGCTGATATTTGATGAGTGAAATCCTATGAGTATAAGGTAGGCGGTTCATAGATTTATCCTTAATTTTATGTGTATTTTTGGGTCTTAGGATAAATGTGCATGTTGGGTTGTCTATGTGAGAACCTAATCAATTATTACTTACTTTTAATTTGATAAATTGATGTTGTGGGATGTTGTTGGGCATTCCCTATTCATTTCATAAATGCGATGCTCGGTAAGGGGATTTTGACCAACTAGTTTGGTTAGGCCTCTTGTTTTTTGTTTAATTAAATGATTTATAAATGTTATGGTTCCATGGGAACATTATGGGAATGTATCGAGGATTGGATTTGATGTTTATCAGCTGGATTGAGGAGACACAATCATTTGGCTGAAGGTGTGGCATGAGATACATGGGTTGATGAGGATCACCATGCTAATGTGACATGGTCATCAAGGTTAAGGCAACAAGGTCTTTGGGATGGGGGAATGGTTTGTGTGACTTGATATGGTGTTGACTATTTGGATTTAGCAATGATTTCATTGAGTCTAGAAGTGGTATATGATGTGTCTTAGGTTTTTGTTCATTTCCACTAAGTGTTATTGGTCGATGAATTTTTGGAGTCATGTTCACATAGATGTGACTCAATTGAGGTTTTTTATCACTAAATGTCAGTGGAGGTCTTGTAGATATTTTTAATTAGGGGATGGTGTTGACCATCAGTTATGTAGGAGGTGCTCTCTATATAAATCCATGGTAGATGGTGATGAAAAATCAGAAGATGGTGTTTGGGCCATCAGTTGGGGGATGAGTTTCGCCATCAAATTTGAGGATTATGGGATGATATCATTTGAGGATGGGTATCACCATGCCTTAAGACATCATATTGTTGATCCATTGATTATTTATTTATTAGAGTATGGATATCATTGTGCCTTATGATGTGGGGTTATTGATATGATGGTGACTTTATAGCCGAGTTATGAGGGTCCACAGACTTGATGGTTGTCTCATTTGGAGGTCTGATACTTGATGGTGACATGATAGGTTTCAGAAGACATGAGGTGTCTCTAAATTGTTTATGAGTAGAACTAGAAGGTTCACTAGACATAATAATATTTAGGGGAGACCTCATCCCTATGACATGGGACCTCACACCTATATATATATAAACATGTAATGTATACCATATATATATTTTTCAGAACATGTTTAGAGTTATATCGGCATTGGTCAAAGGAGGTAAATGGTTCCCTATGGTTGTTGAGCACAAGGGAAAAGCGTTATTTTTTAAACTAGTGTTCAATGGATTTTTTATTTTATTTTTCATACACCTACAAAAGTATGAATGTAGGACAGGTACATATTGGTGGTGTCCTACTAAGTTCATACCCACACCCTACATTGTCCCCTCAAGACATGTATTGAATTTATGGTTTCAAGATCAGGTAAGGATTTAGGCAGGGGGGATAGACCTTAGTGATTATTGTTGTACCATTTTCATGGGTTAGAGAGAAGTGGACCAGGTGGTCCCTCTACATCAAGAGGGACCTTATTTTGAGTTTTCCTATAAATGTACTTATATGGTCGGTCATTGGGGAAATTCATTATTTTTCTTGTATGACCAGATTTTATTTATCATCTATAAATGTAATTATTTTATTTGGATTATTGATTATACGGCCGTTATTTATTTATGACTCCATTGAGTTTTTGTGTTTCTTATGTAGTGTTAAGGTCCTTATTCTACTATTATATATATATATCATTATTATTATCAAAACCTGAGGTTTTAGTCTCCCCACTATCACTTAATCAGACCCTCACACCTGTTAGGAATACTTTGGTATTGGGGGAGGTAGGCCTAAGGCCTAGTGTCCAAATGGTCTAGAGCACTATTGAGTTGAAAACTTGGTTGAGATGCTAGAAATCCTCCACAAATCCACATTACCTTGTTTGGGTGGCACAGACTCATCACCATGGTTTTGTATCATTTCATAATAATGTGTCTCAGTGAGAGAATTGTCCATATTCCTTGAATGTTTAAATTCACATCAAAACATCACTAACACATGGCCCCACAGAGTCCCTATTTCTCCATGGTGTAGTATCACCGCCAGGAACACCATCAAGGGGGTCCTATCCGAGTAGGACATTCACATCACAAGCTCATTCCAGTCCTCCATCCCTCAAGAAGGGGAAATAGATCACCAGTAAGATTGAGAAATCTCTACCTTTGGAACTCACAAAGTGAACTCAACACTAAATTCTAGTGCACCCATTTGATGACTCGGAGTCTTCACATGATGAAAAGTTCAGACCACCTCATCGATCCAATCCTGCACTACCTATGGTTTTGGCTCACCATATTACCTTATCAACCCCTATCACTGGAACTCACACAATGCATTGATCCTGTACACATCATTGTCTTGTCTTGTTGTCACCATCGACTTCCAAAAATTCCATTGATCATCCAACAGATCCATGAAATGATAAGAACCACTCTATATGAGGTATCAATACCCTTTTCCCTCCTATAGGAAATACCTCATGAAATAGTCCTAGAACTGAGGCCTCATCGATTAACTGGTAAGCATCAAAACACTATCTCAAAATCCTAGTAGGTTTTCATCATGGAGGAATCTTGAAAATTATGAATAAATACCATAGTAAATGAGTATATCTTGTGATCTAAATCATTATGTACATGGAAAACACCTCGCATTCCTATATGATGCATATACCAAACCTCATATTTAGAAAACACCCCAAACATTAGTCCTTGGATGAAACTCCTCTGATACCACTCTATCATGAATCAACCCATTGGGGCCTGCCTGACCATTGATGAGCCATGTTTGACTACTCCATGCCGTTATCCAATAGTTTAGGGGTTTGAAACCAACACCGAGTAGGAATATCACAAATATAGGAGGAAATAGAATAATTTACCAGTACAAAGTCACACATCAAAAATATTATACAATGCTAAGAAAGTAAAAAAAATAGATGACTATATAAATGAATGAACTACATCTATCTCATATCAGAGTACAACATAATTACTATAAATCAATAAAAGGGGATAAATACAATCCTAAAACTTGTAATAAGGTATAAACTTATAAGAATGACGGGACTACTATAAAATGAAACACTGGTATAAATCTCAGTCTATCTAACCCAAACCATGCTCCACCTACTCAAAGATCCAAAAAGACTCCATAAAAGGTCTATAATCAACATAAGATATGACATGTGTTGGAAGAGAACATATAGGGGGAGTATAACAATACCTAGTGGGAATCCCCAAAATCACCGATCATAAGGAATCAAGAGTAGTAATCTCATCACTATATGTGTATGTCAATAAAGATATGAGATATAATGATAAATAATAATAACCCAGATATACTCGGGATATAAACTAAATCCCCACATAAGTTCACTACTACAAATCCATAAAAGGATTCTGCTAAAGTCAACAAAGGAATGCTCATTTTGGAGAACTCACTCCATAAGACATTTTGTCAATGATGACACTCTACTGAGAAATCATGATCATTCGGCCTCACAATACTGATGGATATCATATGATAGGGCACGCTTGTGAGGTCTATTCATAGAGAAGATTGAAGGAAACTAAGAGGACTCCTCTGAGATACACATTCAATCTAACTACCTCATCGGAAACAATAGATATTTATACACAGATATGGGATCACACCCAGGCCTCATGGGTGATGCCTAAGCCTACATGATTTATCCTAAAATATAGAGTATCGATTCCCATATATTTTTCATCATGGAAATTATAACAAACCAATTTAGGTAGCTCGAAGGTAATGAGTATTGATGCAGAACTCTCTGAGGGATTCCTACTCTAATCCACCAAGGGATCTAAAGTCAGATAGATAGGACAATATATCATACTATAACCTCTTAGGTGTGGACAAGGACTAAAATCAACCCAATACAGGGTAACTCACATGTAATGGTCTGATATAAAGGCAAAACACACAACTAAGACTAAAAAGGGAAGACACACAATAGAAGCTCATCTATATTGAAGAGAGTAAGGGACTCTCTTTTTATTTGAATAAGTGGATGGTGTGTACTGGCGGTACACCGTGTGTCCCAAGAATTTCATACTTGGATTCTTCCTTCCCTATGTTTCAAACCTTTTCATGTGTACTCCTGGTCATATACGAGTACATTACTATGTAAATGACCCTGACCATGTACCAAATCTTTATCCTAGGAATGTACAAGGTTATGCACCCATTCCATCCCATTCCCATTTATTAGAATGTGTCCTTTTTCAAGTACATAGTCATGCACTCTTAGAGTACATGTTGATCCATAAAAATCTGGACACATAGTGTGTGACAATTTTTTCACAGCCTGTGATCATTATCATTTCCAAAAACCTAGTCGTCATCGCCAGGTCCCCTATATGAAGTCTATTCATTGAAATATATTTCATTTAGTCACATTTTTAATAGAAACCTAGATTGATTTTATATGTTCTCCAACACTATCTTTGATCTTGATCTGCCACTGATATCTCTATTTATCATGGATCTACGAACAACATAAACTTTCCATCGTCGATGGCCGGATTCCATCCATCTAATCTGATCGGGGAAGCATCCTCCATGAAACACCATTCTGAGATTCTAAATCCATATGTTGGGATCTCCAAACTAATCGTGGATCCATTTTTTGTCATCATAAACTACAATCGATCAACCAAATCTCCATACCTAACCTTTGGTTACAATCCATTATGCCAAAGATCAATTATGAAATCATCATTCATAAGGTACTTATCTAACCAGTGGTCAAATAGAATTGTGATGATGAACGTACAATGAACAAGGAGATAAATCCATAAAATATTTTTACGAGTAATGAACCTAAGACTTTGTTAATTTTTAAATTTATCTATTGTTGTATAATCAATTAATGAAGAGTAATAAACAACACAGTATCAAATTCGTATTTATGGGAAGATAAAATCCATAACTACAATGCATTTCTGGCCTTAAAATGAAAATTTAGGTAGAATTGATCTGCATTCTTTATTGAATGAAAAAATTTGGATAAAATCTGCAAAAAACATACAAACTTGAGCTAGTATTAATTTTTTATGAATAATGAATTCACATTTTCGCCACTAGTCGGATCTACAAACTCTGTCATCATTGGAGATCAATTCAGTATTCTGATAGATTATCCATGATCCCACAATCCAAAAATGTTATTATACACTCTCCCCTCGATACATAGTGTTATGTGCTCAATCCAAGGGATTTACTATAGCATACCTTAAATAGGGGGATCTAGGTCCAAATAATTAAATTTATTTATTTCTTAATTTACACTTTCTCCCATGACCACTTTTTAATAAAGGTCCGGTGTTGAAAAATATTATGTTATACCTAGGGTAAAATCTATGCTTCAAACTCAATGATTGTCACAGATTCTCAATACAAGTCTCTATTAGGGAGTTATTCTACTATTTCAAGAAAATTGTTTATATGTGATATTAATATATTTAGTAGTTTTAAAATATCATTACTGGGATCACTGGTCCTTGGAATTGCACATTGTCTCATCCCATAACTCCAAAATTATACCAAAAATTATTAAAAAATTTAAAAGTTAAAAATATGGATTCTTTAGAGATAGAATAGTTGTCTGGACATATTAATTGGGTTTTTGGTCTATGTTTGTCCCTAGAATAAACTTCCTTGGAACAAGGACTTGACCATAAGATTTAGATGTTTGGAATTACACATTAAATCATTATGAAATTAGTTTTTTAGGATATGTGGTTATTTTGAATAATATACATGGATAAGTTTAAATCTTATGTGACTATTTATACAGAATTTTTTTATCTTCATTTACACCAGCCATGTTATTCTTAATGATTAATTTATTAATTAAATGACATGTTTTTTCAGTTACATACAATTCCATATTGATTATTATTTATATGCCCCTGAATTATTTTTTTTCTATGTAACCCTTACATAGCATATGAGATCAAAATTTATTTGTTTTCCTTTCCCTATAATATGAAGAAGGAATCTTTGAATGAGTTCAAGTATGCATAATATTTACTTTCATAATGTTTTTTACTTTATGTTTTCAAATTTAATGTGATATTAATGTAATTATCTCGTTTACCAAAACAACTAAACTATTTTGTCCTTCAGGATGTGATTTTTTGTATCTAGTTCTGATGTATTAAAGTATCCATCGGCTCTTGTCTATTATGGTCAGGGTCTTTACACTATCATTGTTACTTGTTTTGCCTAAATATAAGTATTAATTTTATATCCATTGTTTCAAACTAGTGGGATATGGGTTGTTTATATATTTTGCAAAAATATTTATTAGTGATATCATACTTGGATTGTTATTACCACACCCTACATACATACTCTAGGTGTATGTAGACTTCATTTATCTTATCTTGTTCATTTTTATAAGTATGGAATAAAAAACGTTTTATTTATACAGATTAGACATTTCATTGAGGTATGGAGATATAGATGTAGTGTAATGAAGTTTTCTTGGGGGTCATGGAGTGTTATCTAAGTATTTATTTTCATCCATTATAGTCATGTTGCTATCATATTGGTTTTGAAAAATTCTGTAATCGTGATTTGGGGTGTTTTTTTTGGAAAATTACTTAATTTTATTTCATGTCCTTGTTATCCTATTTAGTTGATCAGGTTGAAATCATTCACAATATTTATAATTGACTTTATATAAACTTATTTTTAGCTCTCAATGGTCAATAATGTTCCACAGGCCTTGTAATTAATTGATTTGGGTACCAAGTTAGAGTACCTTCATTTGGTTTATTACATAAACATTAAAAACATTCTATGTTTATATTTTTATATAGTCAATATAATGACATGAGAAGGAGTAAAAAAGCATCCAAATTTCTCAAATAAACTCATTTTCCTTCTTAAAATTTCATCTCAAACATGATAATTATAGAATCATATATATAAACTTTTATAACTGATAAATTACACTTAAACATCCATTTTTTGTTTTATGATAATGATGTATCACCTTAAAATTTAAGAGAATGGTAATTAGGTTTAGATACCCTCCAATGGTGGAGGGAGTTGTGTATCATTATAATTGGTCCATATAAATTTAGAGTGTGTGAATTGAGTGAATATGGATTTGCACCATTTTTGAAAAAAATTATCTAGACTAAAATGGGATAATTGGTTTTTACTATAATCATAACCCTTATTATTTTATAGATAGTATTAAACATAGTTTGAATAAATCTATTAGAGGGAAATTATTTTATCATTGTTCTATAGATATGGATTTAATATGATTTATCTAAATAACATGACAACTGTATGATTATGATAGATGATGTGAACAATCATGGACCATGGTATCTAATGGTGGTTGATTTTTTAGATTGAAATATGTGATGTGACTATTGGTTATAGATTTTTATTTTTATTTTGATAATTAAACTTCTAAAAATATTTATGGTTCCCCAAAACATCTTACCATCCCTAGTCGTTAACAAATAGTGTAACCCTATAGAATGTTTAGTTAAGTATGATTCGAGCTTCAATATCATTATATAAAATTTTGAGATAGATGGTATGATTTTAGGGATACATAGAGTGGGTAGTTGTAACACCATAAGATAAAATAATAAAGGAATGGGATATATGGATTTTATAGTTATGAAAGATTTGGAAACAATTTTATTTTGTTATAATCAATCTGATCCTCCTTTAACTATTCATTGTCATATTATGCCAGGTCTTGGTGGACATGAATAATCAATATTAAAACTTTTTATGGTGAAATATTGAATGTGAGAAACTTTTTTTCCATATTAGATTGACCTAAGAGAGATGGGATGGGGTTAGTTTAGCAATATTATTTAAATTTTCAATTTATTTTACATGTTTTACGAAATTCAAATTTATTTTAACAGAAATGACATAAATTTTATGGTCACTGTATTGTATGATTTTATAGTCCCACTCATAAGAAAATATGATTTGAAATACCTTCTGTTATTAAAACTTTATTCTCATTTTAGATTGAAAATTTGAGACTTTTTTCTTATGTTAATGGACATTAAATACATTTTTCAGAATATTGAGTAATGAAATTAATAGTATAAGTATTTTTTTGGTTGGTTTGATATATTTACCATTGTTTAGTCTTTGAAATTTTTTTATATAATAAAATTTATATTGTGTTAGTTTATTATAATACATGGAATTTTTACTTATTGAATATATGGATCGATCAAGATGTTGTTTGTTTAAGTTATAAAAACATGAATTATTATGTTTTAGGTTAAATAGCACTCATCATGCATGCAATTGGATTTCAAGATATAGTAATTTAACCTTAGACAATTGAAGGATTTATTAGAGTGGAACTATATATTTCGCTACTTACTACAGTTTTATTATTTTGGAGTTGGTTATTTTCATGTCCTGTCACTACCTCAAATAAAACCACAAGAATAGATTTACTGTTGTATTTGTTTTATTATCCGTGTGTTTTTTATATTAAATTCTTTATTATATATTAATTTCTTGATTATTTTCTTTTCAAATTAAAAATAAATTGTTGTTGGTAGGATAAAACAATTTCAAATTTAAATAATTATCTATATTTTAATATTTTTTATTTTAAATAAATAAATTCATAAGTTAGTATGATAAAAAAATTCCAATAAAATTGCACAACTAGATTAAAGAATATATGGATTATGATGATTAATAACTATAAAATTATGATTTAATATAATATATGTGTATATAAAAAGGAATAATTAATAAAATGATATATTAATGTTCATAAGAATTAAAATTGAAACATTTTTTACTCCAGTCACCCATACTTGGTGGATCCTTTTAACATAGAAACAATACACTTAATATCACAAATATAAGACCCAATTTTCTCTAGGTATTAGATATAGGATACATACATGGGCATTACATTTACATTTATAAATTAATGTACATGATACTAAAATTATTCTATTATAAATCATTATCTCTTCGAAATTATATGAATAGTAGATTACATACTGTACTCTTGTTGATTTTATGGGTGGAAGGGAAAGAAAAATAATGGAGTGAGATCAATAACCTAGTAAGGGATATCATATCACAAAATATGCATACATCAAGACATGATTTATAGCACCCTTACTTTAAATTTTAGTAAATAATTATAAATATAATAATAATTGAAGTTTTAATAATTGAGATTTATAATTTTTGAGGAAAATTAAACTGTGTATGGTTTGATAATGGTTAAAGGAAACATTATGGGTCAACCATGGACTATTTAATGGGTGATATAATGAGTACCATGTGATTAGTGCATACTATGAATAATGATGAAAGATAAATGTATGCCCCTATTAGTTAACCTAAATTTTATTTTTTCATGTCTCAGATTCCTAAGATGCCAAATAATTCACTATCAGATCATTATTAGATTATTTTTGGGTTTTTAATATGTTCATATAAATAGATAATTTACATTTTAAATGTTTAATATAAATTTATTTATAAAATATAACCATTCCAAAATGACATTTTTATGTTATTAATATTAAAATAGAACCATTTATATTGAATTACATTTAGCATTGAGTGATAATATTAATGTTTTTTGTGGTTAATTTAGATATGGAATAATAAAATATATTTGGTGTTTTAAAAGATATTTACAGAATTAATTTTATATTATTATATTATTATTATTAAATGGATTTAAATATGTAAAAGTGAGTAATCCCAATACATCCCCGAAAATTCATTAAATACAAGTAGATAGGGTAGGGGAAATCTCTCCCCCACATTAAAGTCTATTAATCTCTATCCCCTTCCAAGAGTAATCATGGTTTACTTTTTTCATCTCCTATCCTTATTTCTCTTTTCTTCATCTCCTCCATCTTGTTATTTTTCTCAAATCTATAGTTCATAGGAAAGGGGTTTCTCTATTTCCATGTTAACTTCCTAGAAACTATTGTGATTTTTCTCTTGGGTGTGATAAAATACATTTATATTTCATCCAAATCTATTTCGAGGGAACTCTTTCAACTTATGGCTTGACAATTAGTGCATGTAGTCTTAAGACCACAGTAGATTATCTTATTCACATATATTGGGTCTCATATTGAATTTATATGGTTCCTTATATTTAAAAGATCGGTATTAAATAGATAATGTCTATTAAAATTCATTAAAGTGCCCCTAAATTTAGATGATGTTGTTTTCCTTCCAAAAATTCCGAGAAACCCAATTCTCTTTAATTTTGATAAAATTTTTAAATTATAAAAAATAGTCTTTCAACTATTATTAAAAGTTAATAAATTTATATTTTTTCTCTAAATTGATTTCAAAATTTATATGTAAATGTATTACATGAATGGTACTTAAATGGTTTTTTATTTTAAAATGTATATAAAGCATTTGAAGAAAAGCCTCAATTGGTTTTCTCTAAAATAACTACTAATGTTTCATAGAAGTAATTAGACTAGATTAATAATGAATTTCCATTTTGGTTTTTGAGAAAATATCTATGTTAACTAGTTTTTTGGATTATGTAAATTAGTTTCTTAATTAATCTATATTTATAGATTAATATTTTTTATAATGTAAGAAGAATGAATTAAATAGGTTTTTTATGAAGTATAATACCTTATTATGAAAATAAAATTACAAATAATGTGTGATATATGGAAAACATGAAATTAGTTAAAGCCACGTGGTATGTATTGGGAACATAGGGGGAAATCATGGAATGTTGCATTATTGTATTTGTGGATTTCCCTCACTACTATATTTTATTCGTTTTTCACAACACAGGTCCACATCAGTGCATGGTAATCTAAGTATATTGGATATATTCTTCAGTATTATTTGACATGAGCACAAACTAGTGCATGGTAAGTTGTAGAATGTGTTTATATCTTTTTTTCTTCATTGTATGTTTCTATTATAGGTAATGATGAAAATCTATCAAAAAAATCTTTCACGCCACTAGATATGACTTTATAGTGACCCTATATTTTCTAACCTTAGTTCCCTATAACCTTTAACATGATGATTTTTTAGTAATTTAAAGACTTCTTTTTGTTTTAAAATATTCTAAT
The DNA here is from genome assembly GCA_963277665.1 of Viscum album. Classification (NCBI taxonomy): domain Eukaryota; kingdom Viridiplantae; phylum Streptophyta; class Magnoliopsida; order Santalales; family Viscaceae; genus Viscum; species Viscum album. The sequence continues at coordinate 1,974,689,539 of OY728151.1, forward strand.
TCTTTATTAGGCTTGCTTAATTTTTATTTATAAATTTTTTAAATGTAATCTTACATTATTTCATGTTTATGTTAAATGAGAAGTTTTCCTTTAAATATAAATTTTTAAACAAGTAGACTATTGTTTTTTATAAGGGTAACATATGGATAACTTTTTAGGAACCTACTAGGATCCTATGGGCTTGTAATGATTTCACCCAATATAAACACTTTGGGTGAATTCAAACCTCATTTTTCTTCTATTGGTCTATCTTGTTGGTGTGTATATTAATATTCATATCTATAAAGATTGTATCATGCACTTAAATATGTTAAAATAGAGGTGGTCACATAAAAAGTGTGTTAAAAATGGTGAATTTTCTTCAAGTATCAATTTTAAAAATTAAATTAAGGTTTTTATTCAACAAAACAGAATAAGAAACACTAGGAGACAGTTCATCAATGAGGTTTGGTGTGTTAGAAGATGAAATATCTTGTGGAGGGGAATTTATCAGAATATATTGTCTTCTGAAGGATGTGATCAGTAGATGGTAGTCAAGGATCCAGGAGTTATGTGAATGAATGTTATGTTTTATTACATTGGGTTCTCTGATGATGTTATAGTGAAATTTTTTCCTTGATGATTTTTGTAAGATGGGTTGAGTCATAATATTCCTTCATAGAGTCATAGTAGTAAATAAAACCAATCACTAGATTCCATGGATTAGGTTCTTCTTGATAAAAGTTATTTGAAGTCACATAGTTCAATGGTGTTATGTTCTTAAAGATCAAAAGTTAGTGTAATGGGATGATTGGATGGGGTAGAATATAAAGTTGGTGTGTGAAAACTTGTACATATGTATTGTTATGTGGAAAAAATGTTATCTAATATCATTTATAATTTTTGATTTTCATTGAACACAATTTTAACTTTTGATAAATGAAAATGGATATACTGATCTCCCTTGATATATAAAGCTCACATCCATATAATGTAAATACAATGTTTTTTTTTTCTTTACTATTTTTTCACTTGAATACCTGGGTGTGATTCATTTATTATAGTGTGTATAGGGATTTACTCACTGTAGTGATCAATGTAAGTTTTTTCTTTAATATTATATTATACTATATGTTGTTGGGGTAACTACTAGTCCAAGAAGTTACAGTTCTTTATTTTACTACATCTGAAAAAATGTAATATGTATATTCCAATGGATCTATATTGTGAACCCCCAAAAAGTCATATCAATGCATATGGATTAAGACTTGGAAATGAACACTCGTTAGACTCATGTAAAATTATCTTTCCTTGATTTTATTTTAGTTTTAGTGGTAATTTACTATTATCAGAATGTAAGGAATCTAAATAGGATAGATCATGGATATACATGTTTTACAAATATATATTTTGATTTCTAGAGAATTTTGATGGAGAAATATCTCATTAAGAATGATTTAGAGGTTATATTATCAAGTGCCACACAATAGAATATTGAAATAGAAGATTTTGAATAAATAGAGAGGAAATCACTTAGGTTGATCAGAGTGACATTTCCTTGGAATGTATCCTTTATAATCCAGGAAGTGAAACAAAAATATATTTTATGATGGAATTGATAGACATGTATGGGAAGCTAACTATAAAAAACCTTCTCCAGTTTTTACCTAACCCAACATGCTGCCTGATCTTCCAATTACTCTAAGGACATTCTCAATTTCCATGGTCTGAAAATTAGTTTATAGGTATTAACAAAACATTGTTAATAATATTTCCCCCTTAAAAAAAGATAAAACACAATGGTATTTTCACCAAAAGCTCTAGTGTGTCCCATCAATAAATCAAATGTCCATTCCAAAATATAAAATTAAGAAATAAAAAATAATTTAATCAAGAAATCAATTCTCTATACACACCTCTAACTCCATCACATAGAACAACCACTTTCACATTTTATTCACATCACATGAAATATAAAAGTTCCCACTCACGCTACAGTCTACCTGACATCCCTGCTAAGGGGGGTCACCATTCATCAAAGGGACTCAACAAAGTTCAACTAACTCATGTTTTTCAAAAAATAATAGATATTCAATATAGGCCATTCACTAAATAAGACTCAATGTTACAATTCAACCCTTTCCATGGTTTTAAATTTCCTTTCAAAACATGTTTTCTATAAAAAATTCATAAAATCATTATTTAAAACCTTTCAAACATTTTTATAAAGTAGCATTATTGACACCAATTGAAACTCAATTTAAGGAAACAACTAACTTTCATTAGAAAAATTCAAGGGTAAAAAACAATGATAACCCAGGTAATACATGTAATGAATAAATATTATGGTTTATAAGTATATGATATTTTTTACATAATTATAATTCTTAAAATATAATATACTATCATCCTTTTTACTCTTTCATCCATTTGAAAATGATAACCTTGCTTTTGCCTATATGTGACTACCACTTCCACAAAGTGATGTGATTTATTTTTCATTTAAAACTTACACATATGGTCATAAGCATGTATTTAATTGATAAATTTGATATTTATAACATAAATATTAATTTACAAATGTAAAACTTATCTATTTTATTTCCTTCCTATCTCTTTGAAAAATGGAAATGTCACTCTTGTATACGTGCGGACCACCACCTCCCTGAAACAACATGATTCATTTTACCTTACTTCCACACAAGGTTGGTTTTAAAAGTTTATGTAATGTATATATATAATAATTATTATATTAATAAGATTCTAAAACCATGAAAACATGACCATGACCAACTAATAAATATTGTTTTAAAAATAATAGGTCGAACAAACTTAGAACATCCAATGTAAATTTAATATATTTAGTAATTAAATATAACATGGTTATAAATGAAATAAAAGGAACATTAATAATGGAATGGACATGAATTTTTTTTTAATAAATTAAATAAATAACATAATTTTAATATTCCAGAGTTAGAGAACATATGATGCTATATGGGACTTGAGGGTATGGATTTTCTATTAAAACTATATTTAAAGTATTCCCTTACAATATTTTTAATTCATATCCATGTTTCTAGAATGTTATTATTTATAATAAAAAATATATATTAATATAATTTTCAATTTAGCTTTACATTATATAATTTTTTTTAAAATGCATACTCTTCATTTTTTCATGCAACTCATATTTACTTTCTTTACAAAATAGTGAAAAAATAATTTTTTTAATGTTTATTACACGAATACCCTTTCTTAACATCATAGTTATTATTTTCTATTAATAACATGGTATAATTAAATATTTTATTTAAAATTAATCAAATTACCACACTTTTTGGGAATTTTTTATTTTTAAGAGTTTTTAAATGAAAATGATATTTTATTTTATTCTTTTGCAAAAATAAAAAGTTATTTCCATGTGGGTTTATATGTGTTTTTCAAAGGATTTACAATGAAAAAATAATATATTAAAAATTTTATGTTCATGATATATTACATTATAATAATATATGATGAACTTATTTTCTGATATAGATCATGGTTATGGGTCTTCCAGGTATAATTATCCAATACATTACATAATGATTTAGTCTTTAAAGTTGAAACTGAGGGAGATAACTATATAGGTCACTCCTATGGAATTAATTACTCTTTAGTTATTATAAAATGGGGTAAAAATTAGTGAACATGAATTATTTATATGATTCTCTAAAATACCTTTTTCATTCCAGGTAAGGGTTACATCAAAATCATTTTATTTCCAAATGTGAGGAATGTTTATAAACCTTAAAAAGTTAAATATTTTCTTTCAAAGAAATATTTTTATAATTTCTCATGTTTCTAATGTTTCCTTCATTTTTTTCTTTTTATAATGGTATTACAAGATTTTCTTTGAGATGTTTTTTATTTTAAAGTGTGTAAATGTTTTATTTATGTTCTCAATTGTTTAATACAGAAAAGCTAATAGTTTTAATGGGTTTTCATGTTTTTCTATAGAATAATGGGTTTCCTTTATTTTAAATCATGTGTTGATTTTTTTAATCATCCCACATTTTCAAATGTTTCACAAAATTTATAGTTATGGGTAGGAAATATATAAAGATGCAATTTTCTGACTTGGAATGGCCCTAAATGATGCAAAATTGACTTAAATAAAATAGGGGTGTAGAGTGGATTCCCACTTGTCAGAGTCTTTATGGTATTTGTTTTGTCAAGGATATGACAAAAAATTTTGCAATAAAACTCCAACTCAAGACCCCTCCTTGAGACTCCTCTGTGATACCTCTCTGTGAAAACCCTTCTAGATTCCCCTTTATAAAACTTCTATGAAAGACCTCTACATGAGCCCTCTTGATGACAATCACCTATGGTACCTAACCACAAGACCCCTTCACATGAATGCTCTCTAAGAGCTCTATACGAGATCCCCTCATGAGACTCTATTTAGTTTATGTGAATCACATGATCCTAGTAGAAAACCATCTTCATGTCATGTAAAATACTTTGCTTCAGATCAAACCACATAATAAAACTTATCTACCTCTTAATAATTAGATATGGGGTATTTATAGGCTTAATTCCACCAACATATCTCTAAAAGTATTAGTAATCAATCTGTTTCTCCACCATAACAATTTTCCTCATGCATTTTTCATGATCACTTCGAATGATAACTAATGTAGCTTTTATTCATTATGTTTTGACACATATTTTTTGGGGGTTTCTATATGTATTTAATGATAAAATTAATTTATTTTGGTTAATAATCACTTTTAATTAATTTAAAGTGGAATTAATAAAATATTTTTTTTTGATAATTCATATTTTATTGTTTAATCTTTCATCTATTTTTTGTTCATTTTAATATTAAATAGTCTTTTTTAAAGATTATTTTTTATAATATTTTACCTAATTAGTCATTTGTTTTTTTAGTTATTTATGTTCTCCATGTAATTATTTTTTATTCCATTTTTATCTTTTTAAAAATTATAATTAATGAATTGGTTGTTTAGATTTAAATTAATTTTCCTTAAATAATGATTTAATAATTTTTAAAATTTATTTTTTATTCAATTATTTTATAATATATATCATTTATTTATTTAGTTAAAAAAATTATATGTTCAGTTATTTAAGTGTAATTTTTTAATATTATTTTTTTTAACATTATATTTTGTTTTTATGAATTCATTTTATTTTGTTATCAGTTTATTATATTTTTTTATTTTGGAGGGCATAAGATATTTTTTATAATATATGTAAGATAAATTTTGATGCTATATTTCTTATAAGATAAATTGATTCATTGCATCTTAGGACAATATCGAAAAATATTAAAATGTGTTTAACATAATATAATTATTTTTTTGTCTTTGAGACACTAGTAAAGGGATTTTGCGACTTGAGTAAGATTAATCTTGGGTAGGATAATTTATCCTATGCTATCACAAAACCAGATCCAAAGGAAATCGACCTCTAATTTCACAGATCTCCCTTCAATTTAGATGAAGAAAACTCGATGCTAACACCATAAAGACTACCAGAAGCCAAAACATTAAATATGGAGATAGACATAGATTGATGAATCGTGTGGAAGAATGATGAAAACAACAAGTTTGAGTTTAAGGTTCATCAAATACTGATGTAGTGGAGATGTCACATATACTCAAGGTTGTTCATAGCTAGTAAATTCTGAACTGATCTCACTGGATCTGTTGAATTAGGATCCTGATAAATATGGAAAATCAGATTTTAATTCAATTGCCATGATTGTGATAATTAAGGATTCTAGAAAGAATTTGGTGTCAATACTTATTGTTGGCCACCGTCAAGGCCGAGAACTTAATTCATACTATTAAATAAGGACACATTTCTATATGAATAAGCATTTGGTATGGATCTATTTCAATGATCTATGTTGTATTTGATCTTTGATGAAGTAAATAAAGTCAATATCCACTGACAAACATGATGTGACTCTTGATCTATTTTATCTAAATATTTTGTAGGTTGGTTTTATCTCTAAGGATAAAGTAAATACCATGACCTAGTTCATCCATTTTGTATTTCTACTATTGATGATGAGATTTAAAAAGACGAAAAAATTGGGTTTAAACTTTTATTCAAGACAAACCATTGAAATACAACCACCGTTCGGGTCTCAGATTTGTTATGTGGATAATGAATCATGATGATCTATTTTATTTGCTTGTAGAGAAAGTCATCACCAAGTTTCAGTCATGATCCTCTATTTGTTACTATGGTTTTTCTTATAAGATTATTTTCATGATGAAGATTGGCCTTGTAGTTCTTGAATGTTGCAGATTTATGTATACATATTGATGCATGTGAGGTGTTTAAAGAAATGATTCTATGAAATCATGAACTTCCGTGGTGACCGCATTAGTCAATCAAGGTTGGATATTCCACATGATACACAAATATTGGATTAGAATATTTTATACATCTTTGTTTCCCCCTAGTGTGAAATGGTTATCAAGGTGATTCAGAGTGTATTTGGTAGATCAACACCAAGCTAGGATTTGGAAATTATTGGGAGACTAAGTCCAAACCCTGTGAATTTCTTGATTTCATGATATTGTATGTATAAATATTTTTGTGTTTTATAGAAAGAAAAAATTGGGATAAAAGTTGCTAATATTTAATAAAGACAGGTGTAATAATTAATTCCATGTGTGATAAGTGGTATAGGAGATTGGATATTTTTTTAAAGTCACATGGATAGTGATAGAAATCCACTAAAGGTATTATATTATTGTTATATAACCCAATTCAGTTATTTTAAAGTGGTGAAAATTAAATAAGGAAAATATAAATGAGGAGGATATATATAGAACTGGATATATTTTGGATAGGAGAGAGAGGAGCAGAGATAGAGCATTAGTAATGGAATGGAGATGGAGGACTAGAAAAACTCGAGACTAAGGGAAAATCAACTTTGATAGAGAATATTTCTCTCTCCAATTTCATATTTTATTAGTTCTTCTATATGGAGATGTGTTTATTGATTGTAGTTTTTTTACACTCAAATCATGAGTGCCAAAACATTATTAGGTTTTCCAAATTTTAATGCATTGAAATTCTTCATCTATTCAACTCTGGTTTTCGTACTTATGTCAGTGATTCCTTTTGTTTGGTATTTTAATTTTATTTCTTATTGAGAATCAATTTTAAACTATTCTAATAACTGATGGGTGACAATAATGGTTACTTTTCCATTTTTCAACTACTAGAGAACAAAAAATTAGAAAATGTTGAAGATACTCTTCTCCATTAAATAACTAATCATATCCTTATTTTTGGTTATAAAATATTATTATGAATAATTCTTTAGACTATAGTAACCATTTAAAAATATTGGAGCATATAACAATTTATTAATATCACTGACATAGAGATTATAGTTTATTGTTAGAGAAGAAAATAAATTTTATAATTATAGTGCAGTCTGACTTCCCAAGATTCATTTTTTGTTTGAATCACCTCATTTTTTTAAATATATTCATCATAATCACTCTTCTATAGTTCCATTTTTTTTCTATTTCATTTTTCCTTGTTTTGGTTACAAATTATTTATAATACTTCCCTATGGATCGATCCTCATTCTTATTACTTAATAGTAGTTTGTATATTATGAAATAATTAATTTTGATGATGTTTAATGAATATTGTGAAGAATTTTTTAAACGTATCTAGGGAGTTCATGTGGTACAAAGAAAAAACAAATAATAAAAATTTAATCTACTTTCTAAAAAAAATTAAAAAATTCTTAAAAATTTTCTGAAATATTCATGTTCTTCACTACTTTTATATTTATATTTCAATCAATGAATTTAAAATTTTATGTACACAAGTTAAACTCTAGTTATGAACTTTAACAATTAATACTACAGATAAACAAACACTTTTATAGCCTTATGAAAAATAATAACATAGGTAAAATTTAAATTCAAAATTTTTAAATTCAATGAACATCTAAAAATGAAAACCAAATTCATTTTGTACCTCAACCTAGAAGTGGAATTAGTGAGAGTTCCAGGATTATGGATTTCCACCTTCTGGCTATTCCAAGTCATCCTTTATATATATGGTTATCCCAGAGGACTTGTAATTATGAAATTAAAAAATTACACCACCCTATGTTACCCACTCTTAATAGACATCTCAGTAATGATTCTGTATAATTAATTAGAAACTTTTATAGACTAATACCAAATATTCCTTTGAACTATTTGAATGACGAGGATCCTAGGTTGAGAATAATTCAATTTTGTTTGAAAAAAAAGGATCTAATTTATTTCCAAAATTTAGATGCGTAAATTTCAATTGATAACTACTTTTCAATTCTTTTGTTACCAAATTTTACCATCAAAATACCAAAAATTAAGTGAGACATAAAGTAGCTAGATTTATTGAGGATTAGGATGAACATTTCCATGAAACATGGTATATGTTTAGGGTAATGTTTATAGAATGTATTAATCACCAACATTCCCCACATCTTAAGATGGATACATTCTATATTGGTCTCACACATTATAATAAAAATCCTGTTGACCAATTTGTTTGTGGTGATTTCTCAAACATGACTACAGATGAACTCCAAAAAATTAACTTTCACAAAAATCTAAACACAAAACCAAAATGAAAAATATTTTCCCATAGGTATGAACCTAATTCCCAGGATACTATAGTTAAAAAAATTATCTTAGGTATTTGTGTACTCATTGTGGGATGTATATAAATTCTCAAATTTTTTGTCCCGAATTTGATATCTCTCCCTCTTGCCTAAGGTGAGTACCAAAATTGTTGACTATAGGGTTGGAAACCATTTATTCGATGAACCTATATCAAATTAGTTTAATTATAGATATAACAATCACCACAATATTTCTTGGAGAAAACAAGGTGTGTTGAATCAATATGTTACCCATGTTTACCCACACTAATCTAGACCTTCAATTCAAAACCAATTTAATAATAAATCCTCCAATTATCAAGTGGATGATAGGGGTATGTTTCAATATTTAATATCAGTATTTAATTATGAAGAATTTATAATATTCATAGAATGCTATACTTGATTCAGATAGGGCCGAAACAAATTCTAGAATTCACAATCTTGACATACAAATGGACTAGCTTGGTAGCAACTTAGGAAGAAGAGATAAGGTGAAAATACCTAGAAAATAGTGATTAGTCCCAAAGAAAATTTGATTGATATAAATACTAGATAAGGTCAAAAAACTTTAGAATAAGTTAGTGAACAACCTAGGGAAGATGAACATGAAATCTTATATGACTCTAAAAATGAAAAATCCAAAAATACAAAGTCTGAAAATATGGACCGTGTTGTCTAGAATCATCAAAATGTTGAATAATTAAGTGAAAACCCAAAGGAGTATAAGAAAATAATGTTATAACAATCTATGTAGTCAAATAATAAGTTTATCTTTGAGGATTAGGGGATTGAATTACCTATCTTGAAGAATTATGTTCCCCCCATCCCTTTTCCACAAAGACTTAATAAGTAAAATGAACAATATTACTTGAAATTACTCAAATTTTGTAAGAGGTTTATTATTAATATCCCCATTCTGAGGATATTAATAAAGTTTCTTCTTGGTTTATATTTCTTAAAATATTCTCGATGAATAAGAGGAATTGGGATGAGTGTTCAATGATTAATTTGAATAAGGATTGATGTGAAAATTTTCAAAATAACATTCCTCCAAAATTAAAATAACCTAGTTCCTTTGTCATATCCTGTAAAAGTGGAGTGAATGAGGAGATTAGGTTCCTATGAGATTTAGGTTCTAACATAAACCTTATTCCTTACTATTTATTCATGAAGTTAGGCCTTAGAGAGTTGAAATCAACCTCAGTTTCACTATAATTTGGTGATATGTCACACGTTTTTTCTTTTATAAGGGTAGATGATTTCTTAGTTGATGTCAGAAATCATTCACTTTTTATTGATTTTATCATTCTTGAAATGGATAGTGATAATAAAGTTCCAATAATTTTAGGAAGAATATTTCTATCTACAATTGGGACTATAATTGATGTCTCAATAGGTAAAGTGACTCTTCAAGTTAGTAATGATCAAGAATAGTTCCATGTTTTCAATGAGTCACCTCTTGTGGTTAGCTTTATGTTGATTTATGTGTCTAAAGAAGTTTTTAAAGATGAAATTAGGTAAAATATTCATTTTCATTTTGAGGGTATAATTAAAAGATCTATTAATGAAAATTTTTATGAAAAATTTATTGAATCTAATTCCACACTTGACATAGAGAGGATAGTGGAAATTGAGAACTAAATTCAGAAATACATATCTTATGACCATCATATAGTCCATCAATACACAAACTTTCAAATTGAAAGAGTTTCTGAATATTTTGATCAAAGTCCACATCCTTCCCCTATTTCGTACATGGAAACAACTTACTATTATAGTACTTATTCTACTAAAATTGAGTGTTTTAACGATGAGTAAAAATTTTGTGCAAGTTTTGATCATTTATTTTCCGATTATAATTTATACCAACCTATTCAAAGTATATAATGTCAGAATCAGGGATGTTTTCCATATCTGGATTGTAAGATTGTCCCTTCTATTAAAAGCTAAATATAAGATGATTTTTCTATTTAATAGCTCAAAGAATTTTTACCGAAGCATGTGGTGGTTTCCCCAACATCAAAAAAGTTAACTGAATATAAGAAAATTCTTAATAATGGGAAATCCACGGAAATTGTTGATCTATTTTCAACCTCTTATTCTTTAAAAAACTTAGTTGATGATATCATTGTTCATAATTTAGAGAAGTCTATAAATTATATTGAAAACTCTATCTATTATTAACAAAGGGAAATTTTTTTGGGTGTCATTATGATAATAATAGTTATATGTTTTCAATAACTATTGCACCAAATTCTGAATCATTTAATCCCCTAACTATGGGGGAGCATCTTGTAAGTCATGTTTTTTTGTCTACTAAAACACCAGGCTACTTATTTTTGTGTTATATTCACTATTTGAAGTTATTTTACCAGAATCTAGTGAGGGTAGAAGGTTAAATGATACATCCTTATATTATTTACGAGGAGTTCTATGAGAAAATAGAATGTTTAAATCCTTAAGAGAACAAGAAGAAAAATTCACAAACAATCAATGACATGAAATAAATTAATGAATAATACTCATTGAATGTTCAAGGATAGAAAAAATTAGAGGATAAATTCTAGATAAAGACATTAAATTTAGTGCTTCATAAGAGGAAACCTTTGACTTTCATTCTATCATTATATTTTTCTATTTGTTAGAATAAATTTTTTCATGAAATTATGTATGAAGCTCCCCATTTTCTCAAAACTCTCACTTATCTCTTGATCTCATATTGATGACTTTTTTTGGATGGATTTAATTTTTATCTTTTTTTATTTTTGACACATCCATGGAAGAAGTTGGGTGTGCATAAATGTTAAATAATCATCATTTTTTACGGAATTTGGATAAATATTTCCTTACTCTTCTATCTGGTTTAATTTTGTTTTGAACTTTAATTTTTGGGAATTTATTTTTATAATATTTATTTTTTATTTGTTGAAATTATATTCTACCAGTGGATTTATTCAAATCTAAAAAATGGGATGTGTATGTTTCTAATAATTAATTATTATAGCTCTATTCCAGGGACACTAAAATTCAAATTCTTTACTACTTTTTCCTTAAATTTTGAATTTATTCTACCGGTTTCATGAGGTTTTTTAATTGGTTATATATATAATATTTAACTGCTCTTAGATTATAATTCTTTTTTGTAAAACTTGTTGGCCATTTCTATTTTAAAAAAATAAATTCTAGTTTTTCTTTCATAGCATGATCATTTTCTTGATTTTAATGATCATATTTTTTGAAATTCCAAGTGTTATATTGAAAAATTTATGAAAATATTTATTAGTGTGTTAGATTTGAGGTAATAAATAGATGGTATTATTTTTATTTTTTTTGAATAATTTGATGTGGAACAATAGTTTTCGAACAGTATTGTGACCCTTAAACATAAAATTATTACTGAATTGAAAAATATTTTTTAACTCCAAAAGTTTTAAAGGCTCTTACAACATACGTTCAATAATGGGGGAATTTTTGGGTTTTTAAGCGTGGGGGAGGGTTCTTTAATGTGAAAATATTTAATGCATTGATCACCCATAAAAAACCCTTAATTTTTTAACACTGAATTTATTAGACATCTCCTAAGAATTTTTACTGAATGAAAATTTTTCTTTAAAATTTAAGGTCGTGATGCCACCATAAGGATATTAATCATTAATACCTCCAAGATTAAATTGAGTAAATATTTTATCACTTCCTTTTGAAATAAAAGGCTTTTGATAACATCTTCTTCAAAAGTCTTACGAACATTTCTTTACTTTGAACATTTTATTTTGAATTTAACTCTTGATATTTGCATCTCAATGGATTATGAAATGAAAATTCTAATCTGGGTTGAGCCAAAAATTATTTCTTTCTTTGATTATTTAAGTTTAAGAATGGTTTATTAACATTATTTTTATTTAATACACCTTCCATCCAAGTAGAGTGTCTATTTATTAGTCTTTCTAATTATTTGAGTGAGATCACCTGGAGGAAAAGGGAAGTATGGACATCCAATTGGATATAAATTGATTTTTATTAAATTATATTTAAAATTTTGAATTTAAATAAATTTGGTAAAAGAGTAACCAATTTTCAAATGAATAATATTATTTGAAGGTGCATTCATTTCTACTACTTAAAAGAATCCATTTAAGAAAATCACTTTGAAAATAAATTCTTACTGTCATTTTTAGTTTTTCCATTTTATGATTTATCTCCTACCATTGAATGTAAATAAATGGTTTTTTTTTTGGAAAAAATCTTAATGTTTGGGGTAATTTGATGTGCCCTTTATTCATTACATTTTTTCACAAACTTTTTGGGGGTTTTAAATTTATTTAATTCTAAAATGACTTATTTTTCTTAATAGCCAAATTTTAATTAATTTACAGTGGAATTATTAAAATAATGTTTCTCATAATGATAATGCATATTTTATTGTTTAATCATTCATATATTTTTAATTATTTATAATATTTAATAATTTTTGTTCGAAATATTACTTATTTAAATATTGTTCTTAATTAATAATTGGAGTTATATTTAATTTATCATATTTTATGTTTAATTAGTTTTTATTCATTTTTTTGGATTTGTAACAATTATAGTTATTTAAGTGGTGTCTTAAATTTTAATTAATTTTATTTCAATAATTATTTAATAATATGTAAAATTTATTATTAATTTAAGTGTTCTTAATATGTATCATTTCTTTTTTTAGTTAATCAATTTATAAGTTTAGTTGTTTTAGTGTAATGTTATAATATTGTATTATTTTTTACTTTATAATTAGTTTTAATGAATTAATTTTCATGTTGTTAGTTTATTATATTTTCTTATTGTGTAGTATGTAAGATATTTTTTCTAATCTGTTTAAGACAAATTTTGATGTCATTCTTCTCATAAGATATATTTATTCTTTGTAGTGTGGGATTATAGCACTAAATTGAAAATTGTTTTTCAGGTAATATAGTTATTATTTCTCCGTTTGAGACACTAGGAAAGAGAATTTCCTACTCGAGAATGATTAATCCCACATAGGATAATTTTTCATAAATAGTGATAAAATCATATCCAAAGGGACCTGTCCTTCAATTTCACTGATCTCCCTTCGATCATGATGAATAAAACATGATGCTGCCACCATAAAGACAAAGAAAAGCTAAATCCTAAAATATATATTTGTTTGTAGATGTAAAACCACTGTTAAATATTGATGACAATATAGATTTCAACTTTTGGTTTCACCAAAGTCCGATGGATTCAATATTTTGATGGTGATTGAGGATGGACACTACTAGTTAGATTCAGAACTTATATCACAGGATTGGTTGAATCAATGCCCTAATAAATATAGGGATCCATATTTGAAGTCGACAGCCAGGCTTGTGATCATTACAGATTCTATGAAGAATACATCTCAATTACTTTTCTTTGGCCACTGTCACGCCTGAGCACTTAAGTCGTGTTTCCAAAGATGGACACATATCTTGATGAAAAAGGGATGGGTACCAATCAATTTCAATGAGTTTCATTTGATTTTATCTTCAAAGAAAAAAATAGAGTTGTTTTCTATTAAAAACCCCAATTCGATTCTCATACTAATTGAGTTGAATCTTGCATAGGTTGGTTTGATCTTCGTGGGTAAAGTAAATCACATTACCTAGTTCATATGTTTCTGATCTCTACTATCACTGGTGAGCTATACGATGATGGAAAAAAATATGGTGTTTCACTTCCATCTGAGAGAAACCTTTTAAATATAGACATCAACCAGGTTCGAGGTTTTTTATGTTGAAGATGAATCAGGGGGATCGATTTTTATTTCTTATAAAAGAATCCATAACCAGGTTCTAACCATGAGCCTCGGTTTGCTGAAATTTATTTATTTTCATGAATAAGTTGAAGATAAAGGGAGTATTTTTATTTCTCAAATGTTTTAGCTTTAGGTGTACATATTTTTGAATGTGAGGTGTTTGAAGAAATGATAATATAAAATCATGAACTGTAGTGATCACCACATTATCCAATCGAGTTTGGTTATACCACCTGATACTTTAGTATTGGATTATAAGATTATAAACATCCATGTTCCCCATTGGTTTGAATACATATTCATGGTTATTCAGAGTGTTTTTGGTTCATCAAAACCAATTTGTGCTTTGTAAATTCTTGGTAGATTAGATCCAAACCATGTCAATTTGTTAATTTTCTTCCACGGGGTGTGTAAATATTATGGGGGTTGATATTTAAACAAAATTGGAAATTATTTTTTTAATATTTAATAAAATATAGGTGGAAAAATTAATTTTATTTGTTAGGATAGTGCTATAAGTGATTAAATTGTTTTTCAAGTCACATGGACAATGATAAAAATCCATAAAAGGTATTATAATATTTGTTTGTCACAAATTAAGTTAGTGAAAAGTGGTGATTATTAAATAAGAAAAATATAATTGAGGATGAAACATAGAGAAATGACTATATTTTGGAGACAATATATGGGACTAGAGGTAGATCAGGAGAAATAGAATGATTATGGTGAATTGGAAAATCTCGAGAGAGAGGGAAAATTGACTTTTACATACACTATTTCTCTCTCCAATTTAATTATTTAATAGTTCTTCTATCTTGTGATGTATTTCTTGAATGTAGTTATTTTTTTTGACACTAAAATCATGAGAAGCTAAACATATTTTGTTTTTTCAAAATGCCATGCTTTATAATTATTCATCTCTTCAACTCTGGTTGTCGTCCTTATGATAGTGATTTTTTCGTTCAACATTTTCTTTTTCAATTTTAATGAGAATCAGTTTTAACTATTCTAAGAACCAATAAGTGATGATAGTGGATAATTTTCCTTTGTTCATCATCCAAAGTACAAAAAATTGGAAAATATTGATGATACTCTTCTATATTGAATAACTAATCATATCCCTAGTTTTGATTGAGAAATATCATTAAAGATAATTCACTAGACTAAGATAAATATTAAACATGAATTAGTACAGATCACACTTTCTCAATAGAATTGGAATAGTAATGTTATTTTGATGTTAGAGTAGTAAATAACATTTATCAATATAGTGAAGTCCATCTTCCCTAGTCTCGTCTATTTTTTCCTCATCTCCATTGATTTTCAAAATAATTCTCACAATCACACTTCCATATTTTCAGTTTTTTTATTTTCATTTATTTTCTACCTTATTTTGGTTAAAAAAATTTCATAAGCCTTCCATGTGGATCGATACTCATGCAAATTTCTTACTAGCAGTTTGTAGGATTTAAAAATAATTAATTTGGAACATGTTCAATGAAATTAATGTCAATCACCTTTAGCATGTCGCATGCACTTCACATGATCAACAACATTTTTTAAAGTTGGGGTAGAAGCATTATTTTTATTGAAACAAAGGGCCTATTTTTTAGTAGAGGAGACCCAATACATAACCCATAGGACCAGTTGGCATCAAATCCCATTACATATCCCAGAAGGCCCACATAAGGTCAACAAAATTTTCTTCCAGTTCTCTACATAATATCAAAGAGAGATATAAAGGAAATCATACATGCTTCACATGATTTCAAATGACTGAAAGAAGACTCTATCATTTATGGATTAGTTGTATTTATTATCTTTTCATGACCTCTTCAAGATATCAACTAAAAATCATGCGTGCTTCATGTGACCCTAGTATGAGATCCACCAACCATCATGCTTACTTCATGGGATCTCACCATGAGATCCTCTGAAAATCATGAACACTTCATATAATCCCACAATAAGATCCACATAAAATCATGCACACTTTACAAGATATCACCATGAGATCCACCAACCATAATTCTTACTTCATCGGGTCTCGTCCTGAGATCCACTAACAATCATGCATAGTTCATGTAATCCAAAAATGAGATCCATATACAAGCATGCACACTTTGTGTGATATCACCACGGGATCCACTAAAACTCATGCGGTCTCTTTAAGTGTTCCTCATGATATCTTTCCAATATTAGTATAGATAAACAAGATAGTTTGATCCCTCTACAAGATCAGTTCATACCTTCACACTCTTTATGATTAATTCATATATTCATTCTCTCCATGACCAGTTCATACATTCATGCTCTACACGATCTGTTCAAAAATTCATGCCAAACCATCATTCCAAATTTGGAAAATCCATTGTAAAAAATATAAAACCATTCTAACTAAAAAATAAACCAAAAATCACTATAAATATGTATTTTTTTCAAATAATATACTCATTTTGGTTTGTCTAAAACACTTATAAACATCAAGAACCAGCTTATTGGTAAGGCATGCACATGGGAAACCATTTTCCTTCTAAAACCAAAAATAGTGATCTAGCACTTCACTAACACATACTCTAAGCCCACATGAGTCAATTTTGGAATAAGAAACAAGATTATAAAGGAAAAAATAATCAATGAATCTATTAATTCTTGAACTGTCTACTATAAACCTTCTCTACAAGAAAATATATAACATGGTCATCCATCAAGATCAATTCTTATTCTGCACATGTTCATATCTCACATCATGAACCTAAAGGCCACTACTTTTCATGAATATTCTTTATTTATATACCAGATTTAGAATTTATATATTTAAAACTCCCCATGTTTCACCACTCCCCCTAATAAATTCTCTCCCTATATTGTTAAATTCATTTTCTCCCCATTTTTCAATCAACACAAAGGTCACTCCTTTTTGTCTATAGAATAGGGAAAAATTCCCCATTCCCCATGGAGAGGGGTTCTACATACACACAATTAAAGTATGGATAGTCAACTATACTCCAAGAGATGTTATATGTCATTAAAATTATTCATTAGGTAAGGCATTGTTTAGGTTGTCTCCAACATGTGCTTCAGTAGGAACGTACTCCAGCATCACTATTTTGTGCTCCACATTCACTTTAATAAAGTGATGTTTTATGTCAATGTACTTTGTTCTAAAATCATGTAATGGATTTTTCTATGGTTTATAGTACATGAATTATAATAATGGATTTATATCAATGGACTCAATTCAAATCCCATATATTCAAGATTCTATTTCACCCATAGTATTTATATAAAAGCATGGGCAACCAAAATTTATTCATCTTCTGGATAGCTCAAAGAAATATAATATTGTTTCTTTACTAGCCAATAAATGTAAATTACTACAAAAGAGAATTCACCACCTAGTGTTGAATTTTTCTCATCAACTAAATGAGCTCAATCTTCATATATAAAACCCAATAACTCTTTATAGGATTTTTTCATTGTATAGAAAACCAAAATACACTATGAATTTGATATACTAAATTATAATTTTCACTGAAAACATGTGTATTTATTTGGGATTATTTTGATACCGTGACTCCTAGAATTTGGAAAAAAAATAATGTTGGTTCATGTAGATTTTAGGTACAATATACTACCAATGATCTGACTATATTCTATGATATTGACTATTTTTCTGTATCATCAACTGAAAATTTCATCCATGTAGAAACCGGAGTTGGCATCTCCTCAAAATTATTCATTCCAAATCTTTTCTAAACTTCCTTTGGATATTTTTAATGATAAATAAATGTTTCATGTCTTCTTTTCCTAACCTATAAACAAAGGAAAAATTATCTTTCCAATAATTGACTTTTTGAACTCACATTTATTGAATTATGTAAAAATTTCATACTACACTTCATTTGATACATGAAATATTATGTCATAGACAAATACTAGCTTCATCATCCTTTGATTCCTCTCATTATTTACATAGATATTATAATAAAATCCACTACACTAGAAATTTATCTTCTTAAAATATTTATCAATTTATGAAGTTCATTCTCTTGGTGCCTTCATCAACAAATATGGTTCCTTCTTTAATTGAAAAACATTTTTCTAATCTTCATGAATGATAAATAGTTATGGTTGTTCAATATACAATTTTTTTTCCAAAACCCCATTCATAAAAACTAAATTGAAATAAATTTGTAGAAAATTGAATTTCCTTTATACTATTATGGATAAGAGTAATTGAATTGTCTCAAAACACTAAACAGGAGGTAAATTTTCATCAACATTGTTATCCTCTATAGGAGAGTATTCTTTTCAAGACATTAATTCTTTGTTTTAAGAAATTTCTATATATTCATTCATCTTGTTTTGAAATAAAAAATTGGTTCTAATGACATTGTTTTCTATTGGCCCGAAAATAGTCTGTCACTTCTAATTATTTTTTTTTCTTCAAGCTATTTGTTTATTACTTGAACTTAATTATCAACTATAAAAGCTCCTTAAAAACTCTTCTCTCAACCTATGATACAAAATATTCTTTTTATAGTGACTTCATTATCTTTATCAGTATTGGTTCTTCTAATCACTTATTATATTCTAACTGTATATTTATGTTTAACTTTTCAAATTCCATGTAGAAAAAGGTTAAATATCATCCTTCTCATCATCTGAATCTTCATTTGAACCTATCTTAGGTACATTTACTCCCTCTAAGAAACTCATATCTTCATCACTATACGTATAAGACAATTCTTAAATTTTATAAATGTTCTACTCATTTTATACCACTATGATATCACTGAACATGAATAATTTTCCCAACTAATTATTGAAGAATTTATATTCATTTCTTTTTCTTGAGTAGTGGAGAAATTTAACTTCTTCTACAGATCATTGAAATGTGATGTGTTTCTCATTATTCAGAATGAAACACTTACTTATGAATACTATAATGTAATTCAATGTCATCTTATTTACATACCACATCTCATATGGATTATTCTATTCCTTGGGACACAATAAGGATCAATTATAAATATCGATTGATTTCTACACTATTTGATTCCAAAAAATATCGAGAAATAATTTCTCAATAAGCATTGTTCTGGAAATATTTTTTATAATTCTATTTAATCTCTTAACCCCCACCATTTTACTATGATGTTCTTAGTGATAAATCTTAGTTTCTTATTAAATTTTTCTTTATATAATACTCCAATTTTCTATGTGTGAATTTTTCCCATTATCTATTTGGAACATTCAGATTTTTTGTCTTATTATATTTTTAACTTCCATTTGACCATGTGTTATAAAACTAAAAACCTCATACTTGTGGTTAATAACTAAAACCCATTCCATTTTTCTGAAATAATCAAATAAAAGGATATAATATCTCTTTCCGTCAATAAATATTGGTGAAAGAGGTCTATACAAATTATTATATACCAGTTGAATTACTCTTTTTGACCTCTTCTCTTTCACCTTATATGTCTTTAGAATAATATTCCCTTATTAGAAAGAATAAAACATGTGAGTATGATCACATGATAACATGGGTCGATAATTAGTAGTGTTACATTTCCCTGGGTCTTCTAAGTATGATTGGCATGGATGACTAAGACAATTATGCCACAACTTATTTTCTTCTTCCCTGGATAGAAAACACATATCTTATATTCTACTCAAAATGTAGAGTTTCCCCTTTGTGAACATTACCTGTAAAAAAACCCTACCATATATTCCCTTGATAACACACAAATTCTTGGAAAATATTATTTCAAGTTATAATTCACATAGTTGACTGATTCTTACCCAGTTGTGAGTGATTCATTCAACAACCAATAAATATTCTCATATAATGTGTCTACCCCGGAACATGGATTTTCCCATGCCAATAATCTTTAGACCTTCATTCTTTCAAATATTATAACAACTTACTTTTTTACCTGATTCTAGACACTATATACTTATTTCTTATCAAATGGGATGTGCAACCACTATTAATGATCCATATTCTATTGTGATATGATTCTTTGAAAGAAATCTTGGAAACCATTTCATGCTTAACTCTTTTATTTTTAACCCATGTGTTTTACTTCATACGTGATGTTGAATAATATTGTTGATCTTACATAGATTATGATAGTCTATCCTCATTTTGAAAATATGGAAATTTATTTTTTTAATTCTAAACATGTGTGATGATCCCTTGAGCTACTGCATGAAACTACTTTTGTTCTTCTTCGGTACATTCCTACACACTGTTTGTGATAAATATCTTTCCATGTTATCAAATCCTCTATAAGAAAAAAATAGCCACCAAAATAAGTCATATAATATTAACAATATTTTTTTCCCTCTATTTATCGTGCACTTATTGGTACCTCCAGGATATAGAACATACATTTTGAGAATGTCCCATTTTTTCACAACAGTAATACCTGATATTATGTATTATTTTGTTCCTTTATATAAGTAAAAGTTTTACCTTGTGTTATCTAATCGTTTTGATTCTAATTCATACCAAAATGAATGTAAAACCTTAGAAAAGGTTCCTATGATCTAAAACCTATCATTACTATTTTTTGTCTATGAACAATCCCCATAACAACTATTTTATTTTGATGTGTTATCTTTATCACATGACATTCCATTGACTTAATTTTATACCTACATACTCTAATTTTTCTTTTTATATATCATTTGTGACCCAAATTCCTAATATCATATTGTAAGTCAAATAGATTCTCCATATATTTTACCTTTCATTATAGATCCACAACTTCCTCCTTATATTCTTTGATATTTTTAACATGATCTTTTACTATTTTAGTGTGACTATCAATAACTTCAGTCTGTTCTTCAACATTCACAATAAAATCAATGACATTATATAACTTTTCTATATTCTATATCTAAATATCTAAATTTCATCCTTCAACTCAAACTTCTATTATTCATGATATTTCATATAGATTTTTTTAATCAATAACCACAATGTTTATATTCCTAATTTTATCTCTCGAAACATCTACCTCCTCAAGAGCATTTTCTAATTCACCTAGGAGGTCAACACTTCCTTGGAATTGTCCTTCTTAATTTTTTCTTTCTTTTCTTCTTTAAGAGTTACCATCAGCTGTCACCATAGTATTTTCTCCATGATATTTATAGTATTCCATCTAATCTATATTATTTTCTTCAAAACATGGATTTTTTTGTGAAATAATATTCTTATTTATAAATAAATTCCATTTAGTATTCTTCCTATATTTTTCACTAAATTAGGACTTCTTCTAGGGAGATCCATCATCATACATATCATCATCTGTGAACATCTTAGGGATTTTTTATAAAATATGTCTGGCTTTTCAATAATCAAATCATGCATGAGGAATTTTCCCTTTAACATTTCCTTTTACACTTTATAGATTTGAGGAAAGTAATTACATAACATTAGCCATAACATATTCTTCCAGACCATATTTTATAGTGGGCTTCTCCATGGACTTTAATTCCACCTATTTAAACTGTATATCTTATAATGTACTCTTACCGTATAAAATATAAGTCATATAATAATTATATCATTGAGAATTTCTCAAACACCATGCATGCTTCCACAAAATCATTCACCAGATAAAAAAATTTATCTATATACTCATTATGGTGTATTATCTAGTCCTCATATATATTCCAAAGAACCTACAATTTTTCTTTACAAACTTTTGACACACCTTCATAAATATTTATCATCTCTTCCCATATAGGATGCGGTGACTTACATTACATCAACTTCTTATAAACTATTTTGGATAAATCTCACCCTAATCATTGATTCATTTTTCATTATAGTTTAATTCTCTTAGATAAACTTCATATAAATATCCACTACCCATTCTATCAATAATACCTATAATTATCTCTATAAACACATCCATACTTAATGTTCTTAAGTAGTGTCACATCTGATTCTTCCATATTTTAACTTTATTTCCATTAAAGATTGAAATCCATTTATAATTAATAACTTACATTTCTTCAACTGAGATATAAAATCTAAATTTAACCCAATTTAATGATACCAATTATTATCCCAACTAAAACTACTTTAAAAGTAACCTATACCCGTAGTTTTAAACTATGGGTATAGCCCCCAAAACCTTGGGTATAGGATATACCGAGATTTTTGGGAACTGTGGCCTATTTAGATGTCCATATAGCTATAAGCTATTCCCATGGTTTTAAAATTATATAACCAATGTTTCAAAACTTTGGTAATTGGTGTATTCCACCATGACATTAACCTTATACCTATGGATTCAGACCTGTCGATATAGGTTTTAAATAAACACCAGCTGGAGGTTTCGATCCCTAGACCGCCTGTAAAAAATTCACACACCTAACCTCTACACCACATTGGATTATAGGTATATAAATATATATTTACTTATATATATTTATCTAAACTAGGAATATAGATGGAAAACTTTGGGAATATGTGTTCTCACATATTTTTTCGGTCCTATGGAGTTTTTTCCCCTAACCTTAATGTAGGAATTCAATTCCCATAGTTTTCGAAAATCATGGGAATAGGTAATGAAAAAAAGTATACCCACAGTTTTAGAAAATCATGGGTATAGGCATGACCCATAACCACATTTTTAGAAGAACAGTGGGTATAGGTATTGATGAAAAACCTATCCCCAGGGTTTTTCAAAAATCGTGGATATTGTTTAAAATTCCCAACCAATACCCATAGTTTTCAAAAAATATGGGAATACGTTTCCATACAATCCCTATAACCATGTTTTTTTGGAAAAATATGGGTATAGGTTTATTTCCCAGTAGTGTAGGTTAGATAATCTAATAGGGGTGTTTAATTTGGGTATAACGTATAAAAACAATTGTCTCTTTGTATATTGTTTCATTGTTAAAAATAATACTCTTCTCTTTTCTTACAAAAACATAGAATAAGCTGGAATTGAAAAATACATAGGACACATAAATTTTACCTGGTTCTCCCTCACTAGGCCATATTCAAGGATAATACAAAGGAAATGTGTTAATGTACAAAATCCAATAAATCACCCTACTATTAAAATGTTCATAGTGAACTCGTTATACCTCTTGGTCTATAATAATTCACAATTTGAAATCTCATTTCTCTTTCTGGGGTATTAAATTCACTTCTCTTTTAATAGAATATTGTTAAAATTAGTCCCGATTTGATTAAAAAAATTCATTATGATCTTCTTTCATCAAGGATATGAGAACAAAATTTGTAGGAAAATGCCTTAATAAGACCTTTCCCAGAGATCCCTCCATGACACTCCTCTACGAGACCTCTCTTAGAGATACCTTACTAAGACTCCCCTATGAGACCTCTCCATTATAATCCTTAATGAGACTCCTTTGTGCCGCCTCTCATTAAGACCCCTTTTTAAGAACTCTCCATGGGATCCCTTCAGGTTAATTTGTTATGATTACATGGATCGCACGATTCTGACTCAAGACCTTATTTATCTAATGAAAAATAATTTGATTCATATTAAACCACTTATGAAAAATTCTCTAACTCTTAAGGATGAGTTATGGGGTACTTATAGGCATAAATACACCACCTTATCTCTTCAAATTTTATAAATCCATCCATTCCACCTCCTTAATAATAATCCTTATGTCCTTTTCATGACTTTCTTACATGATCACCTGATGCATGTTACAAGCACTTTATGTGATCTCCTACATTATTTTTGATAATATCTTGTGATCCCATCATATAATTAATTGAAAATTTGTATGCTTTGCAAGATCCCATAATGAGATCAAATGATAATAATACGTTCATAAATATTCCTTCCAGTTCTTTAGATGATCTCATAAAAATATATAAATTTAATCATTTATTCTTTTCATGATTTTGAACAATATTAAGAAGAATCTATGATTCCTATCTTCCTTTTCTCCATGAAATTCGTGTGTTATATTTATGATATCAAATGAAAATCATGTTCACTTCACATGATCTCACCACGACATCCAATAACCATTATGAATTGTTTGTGTTACTCACTGTGATACCCACTAAACATCATGTGAGCTTAGTATGATACCACCATGAGATCCACTAACATTAATGCACAGTTCATGTGATCCCTCCATGAGATCCACTGAAAATAATTTAGTGTATTCAGGTTCATGGAATTACATCTAAGAAAAATTATTTTGGACATAAGTGATTTTGTGATCCTTCTGTGTGATCAGTTCAGACATTTTTTCTCCACATAACCAGCTTAGAAATTCATGTTCCGCATGATAAATTTAGACAATCACACTCCACATGATCAGTTCGAACATTCATGATAACTTTTGACACCTCCTTTGACAATCAACCTTCCTAAACAACATAAATCCTTGTCAACAAACTCAATAAATCCAAAATCACCATCAAGAGTGATTTTTTTTAACAAAACCCCTTTAAAATCTCAAAATTCGCTCATAATGTTCATTCAGGTGGTTTAGTAAACACATGGTATGGGTAGTTTATTAAAACAATTTTAAAACCAACCATTCATGTGGGAAAGAAATTATTTCTCTAAAAATGATGATTAAATGAAATTTCTTTCTTATAAATCCAATAAAAACAGGAAATTTCTTTATTAAGGAATTAACACACAAATTTAATGTTCATGTAATAAAAGTATCTAGAATTAAAAGTTAAATTGTGGGGAAAACATAGCTTTGAAAGAAACAAAATAGTATAAATGTTTTAATATGATCTAATAAAGAACCAAACAAGGGAATACATAACCTAGAATTATGAAAAAAAATTAAAAAACATGTTAATTTGATAACCCTAGTTTTTGACCAAATCCAAGCACTCTGGATGAAAAGATAAAACTGAGAGGAAATGGAAAAGAGAGGTAAAATAATTAACTACCTTAATGTATCTGTTTCAAATAAAGAAAAAACACTAGGAATAAAAAAATTAATGGAAATAGGAGGAGGTTTGGAATTCTATGGAGGGTCCTCAGCTAGGGGCCACACTATGCACAAGGGGGGAGAATGTGAGTGAGTGATTTTTATTTCATAAGGATGAAAATTTGTACATTTTTTAAAGAATAAATCACTATGAAATCTTAATGGTTTAATAAAAATTATGATAAACTTGAAACACACTATGAGAAACTAAAAAACCCCACATGGTTTTCCATAGGACACTTCATGGTTTAACAAAACACGTGACAACTATGCCAAATGAAAATATCATGTTGCAGACCAAAATGATATTGTACTCCTAATTGTGCACAACCCATAAAGAACCCAAAATGCACCTAAAATTTTCAATTTACAAACACAAAAATTTTTGAAACCCATAAAACTAAATCTTATATAAAATAACACAAAAATATCCATTATGGAGATGCGTGGGTGTCACATTTCATTCCATCAGGTCACTTAATTCCCCCAAGAAGTCCTTGGTTAATGAAAATGGATGAAAAGACTCAAAATATATTATATCTAATGAACCCCACATAGAAACACTAACCTCCACAACCTCTAGGATGGGATCTCTAGCCAATAGAGACCTAACATAAGCCTCCCCACCATTTTATAATTTATCAAAAATAATGGAAACAGAGGAGAGAACACACCTTGAGACAAAAGACTATTGAAAATCACAATTCCACTAAATTCACTTAAAATCATTAAATAACTCTAAAGCTCGAATTCCATAAAATAACCAAATTAAAAGTTCATGGTGAAAAATATACAATAGACAAGACTTTGAAAAGGCTAACTTAGGTCTAACAAGGGTCTCTATGCCCCACATAGACAAACTATAACCTCAACCATATATGAACTATTCTATATAAACCAATAAAATAATAAGAATCCAGAGGTGTTTATCACAATAATACAAGTTCTATACACACAATAACAGAATCTATGGTTTCTTATGTATCATCATCAGGGATACAACCTCCATAAATCCCTTGTATATGAATTGATCACAACCCTCTCAAGATACCATAAGTTCCCTAAATATCAACAAAACTAATACATAGGCACACAAAACCTCTAAAAGGAAGCGACATGTATCCCTATGGAACATTAAAACCAAAAACATACCTTATTCCACATGATGAAAACAAGACCCTCCTTAAAAATAGAACTATTTGAGTCAAAGGGAAATGCACACAACCAAGATAAAAAATAACCAAAAGAATATATATCATAGAAACAATATCTCTTACCATGTTTTAATTCATACGAAAAGTGAGTAAATTATAACATCACTCATTGAGTTCCAATTATGATTTATCCAACAGAACTCAATCCATCTCTTACCAGATTTTAAACCATCCCACATCCATTCCATAACACTTATCACACACCCAATGTTCCAATACTCAACCACCAGAACCATAGCCTTTAAAAAACTACCCAATGTTAAAACTCGAAAATATATTCCACAAAACCACAAAAACACCATCAACCATATGAGAAACCAATATCTCAAAGGCACTGAAAAACCCCCACTCAAGAATAATTTGGAAAAGGATATTAGAATCTCTAAGAAAATTAAAATCCACTAAAATAATAATAAATAAATACATCAGTCAAACCCAAATCTAACCAAATAGTTAACTCAGATACCCCAAACACCTTAGAAATAAACAAACTGATTTTATAATTCTATTGTATGGTATAGTAATAAGGAATAACATGAACTTACCACTCAATCCTAAATCTAGGTAGGGATACAATATAGAGGAACCACATCTAATATATGGATGTATATACAGTATGGTTCATCCCTTTTGATATACCTTACATCCTTTTCCATGAATTTCCAAGGAGGCTTGAACCAAATGAAATAGAATAATAATTTAACTTATTCATTCCTCATATATAAATGAAAACATTACAACAACATCTTGGGGGAAAAATAAAAACTTAGAAAAACACTCTAGATCATTTACACTTTATAAAAAACCATTTATCATTAAAATCTCGAGCCCACATAAGATTATTAAAACCCCAATATCCCAAAATATACACTTGAAATCACTTTTCATGAAAATTCCCCCTCTTAATTCTTAAAAACCAACTAAAATAACCTCCCACATTACTATTATTCACAATTAGAATTCCCTAATAATTTTTTTTCTAAAATCAAATCGTTATTATATATGAATACATCTTTTCAAAATACAAAATCCTTTAAAAATATTAATCTATTTGGAGAACTAGAAAAATAATTTTCCCCATAACCAATTACCATTAATAAAAACACAAATTTTATTTAAAAACTAATATTTTATAAAATTACCTTTTCCACCTAAAACAAATTTCACCATGTATATTCATATCAGATTTCCAACCCAAATCTTCATCCAACAACCTCATTATATCCCACAGTCTTCCTTGTTGTATCCCCATCATTAGGAATTATGTAATGGTAGACTAAATATTAAGAAAAATCCAATGTGAACAATCCATAAACTAGAAAACCTGTTAACATACCATATTCCAATCATGTATCATTCCATAAGACATTTTCAAAATGAAGCCCTGGGTCTCTGTATGGTTTTTTAGGTCATTTGAGTTAAACTTACATCACTAAAACTTTCTCCATTCCCAACAAATAATGTTTAATTCCTCAATGAAACTCCTAAATTCCAAAAAATTACCAACACCTCATCTAAAATAATCAATAAAAAATATCAAATTCAAAAATAAAATTCCTAATACCCAAGGTAACTCAACCAAAATCATGATGGGAAGTGATCATGTGCCCACTCATGACCAAAATTTTTGAGTCCCAGTGAAAATATAAATTTCTCATCCATATCAATGCACCCCAAATAACATAAGGTATTTTCATGAACATAGGCTTCCATTAATGAATCATGGCTCTGATATCATGTTTTATGAATCATCATGGGCTTCCACCTAACCCATAACCCTACAGAACCCGCCACTTTCCCAAAGAGAATTTTTTATCCCCATAAGATAGAAACTAGTGGATGGGTAT
This sequence comes from Viscum album, assembly GCA_963277665.1. Classification (NCBI taxonomy): domain Eukaryota; kingdom Viridiplantae; phylum Streptophyta; class Magnoliopsida; order Santalales; family Viscaceae; genus Viscum; species Viscum album. The sequence continues at coordinate 1,974,718,063 of OY728151.1, forward strand.
CAATATAACACTATTAGAAATGTTTTCTCCACTGAATCAGTGTTAATGAACACTGGGATTTTTTCTATAAATTTGGAATGACCCGTATGTTATTTATATATCCATTCTAAAGTATATAATAGGGAAAGACGCAACATAAATAATTTAAAAACAATAATTCCCCATTCTCACCTATAAATCCTTCACCTATAAAATCCCCTACATATTTTAATCACATCACACGAAATATATGACATTATACATGGGACGTAATGTACACAAAATCCTCCATTGAGTGTCAGAATTCTACAGGGGCTGAAGAGGGCTCTACACACTCATACATTTCCAAAACCATTTAAGTAGTCATAAGGTACTTTCACCAAAAAGGACTCGGGGTTCCAGGACATCCCTTTCAAGGTTTTTAAATACCATTTCAAACCATCCATTATAAAACCATTCATTAAAAATAAATCTTGAAATTATTTTAAACATTTTTCTAAAGTAACATGTTTATAACCATTTGGAAATTAATTTAAAAAACCAACCCACGTTCATTAAAACCCTCCAAGGTTTTAAAACTCCACCCAATTAGTTTATCTCAAGACTCAAATAGTGTTAAATCATATAAAAACCATAAATTTTAATTAAAATGATTCTTGAAACAATTTATCACCCCTTATTACTTTAATTGAAAATTTAATTCAAAGAAGAAACATTTAGAATTCAAATTAAAAATGGAAACACCATTTTAAATATTATATTACACTCATAAATTCAATTTAAACTATTTATAAAACGCATGGTATGTACGGTATCTTAAAAAAAATATAAAACCAACCATTAAAGTTGGAAAACCATTCTATTTTCCTAAAAACAAAGAGGAAACAAAATTTTATTCTTAGAAATCAAATAAAAAATATAATTACATCATTTAGAAATACAAAACTACAATAAATTTCAATAAATAATAGATTCTAGATTTCAATTTTAATAAATGGGGAAAACCTACTTCTAAAAAATGGTGTATAGTCAAAATATTTGAATACAGTCTAAAAAGACCTGGAAAAGGGATCAGACACCCTAGAGGCAAGAAAACCACAAAAAAAGTCAATATGACACCCATAGGGTTCTTCCAAATTGAAACATAACAGCAATAAATTATAAATCGAAAGAAAATGAAAAATATTTGGAAGACGAGTCCTTTCTAGGGATTTCTTACCATAAATCATAAATAACACATTTGGAATCACTAAACCCAATGGGAGGTCAGAGGAGCGGAGGCGCACTAAGGGGGGGTCTCAGTTGGGGTTCACACACTGTACAAGGGGGGATTAAATTTAGTATTTTCAATTTTCAAGGATAAAAACTATATATTTTTTCAAAAATTAAATCCCAAGGAAACCATTATGGATTATTAAACTGTGTGGTTACTGTACGATACACTTTGGAAAACCAACACACCCCAAATTGTTTCCCATTATACCACGTAGAATTTAAAAAATCATCATATAAAAATTCCAAATGGAACTTGTAACACTCTACTATTTTAGAATTTATTTTTTAATTAATATATTTTATATCATGTGGTATATGTAACATCAATCTTAGATGAACTGATATATATTTTAATTAAATATAATTTTTATGACCTAGTAATTAGTTTGGTTGATATGGATACGAATAACCATATTATAAATATACATATATATATATCCCATAATTATGTAAATAATCAATCATAAATTATTTATCAATTAGTTGGAAATGAAGATAAAATCTCTAGACGGTAAAATATATATTTTTATAAAATAAATTTATGTGTGTAATGTATTTTTATCATAATAGATTAAATTAATAACTTTTAATAAATGATTCTGATGAAATAAGTAAATTTTATATAAAATTAAATTAATTAACATTCATTTAATTCTACTTTTTAGAGAAGGAATGAGAATAGTGTCATTTTATGCTTCAAAAATACATTTTAATCAAAAAATGGGTTTTGTTACATTTTTTGCGTGGATATTATAAAAAATTCCTTCCCATTGTATAAATTTTATTAAAAAATAATATCAATTATTAAATAATCATTTTTTTAATAGTCTTAGAAAATTGTTTTGTTATTTTTTTGAAAATATTGATGTTTGGGTGAATAGTTTAAATGATGATTTTTAAAAAATGGATTTTTTATAATTAAATTAAATAAAAAGAATAATTATATCTTTTTATTTGGTTTTAAAGAAAATTAATATCCTAATAATTAAACATACACTAATTTATTACATAATAACCATCTTTAAACTGGATTTTGGTATTAATTCAATTGTAGGCTTAAAAACATATTTTTCTAAAAAATGTTTTTTATTATGTTTTGAACACTTATATTTAAACTATTTTCATACAATAATATAAATTCAATCATCAAAAATTAATTTCATCTTTTTAATCATGAGTTTTAAATTTGGTAAATTGTAAAATCAATTTTGATAAATAATTAATAGCATCTTATGTAAAAGTTTATCACCAAAGTAATGCGTAAAATATGTTAACTAAGGTTAAAAATATAGGATAAAGTCTAAAAAACTACCTAACACTTTACTCTGTTCTATTTTATGGGTTTAATTATATTTTATCTATCCATTCAAAAATATTTCATTTTTCTTCCACTTATCATTGATTATCACCTTTATTTTTTTAAGTGAAGCAAATTTACAAAATGTCACACTATGTCAATTTTAAAATATTTATTATGTTTTCAAAGGTATAATAATAAAATATGAATCATTATAATTAGTTATATTTAATATTAAAAATCAATGATATTAATTTTTTAACAAAATTACAGATGCTATAATTACATTGAACCCTTACCCAATGCTATCATAATGCTTATGTAAGCAGTATAAAAATTATAAAAACTGATTAAAAACATTAAAAATAGTAATCTTTGGTTAGATTATGGTATCCCATTAATTTTTTTATTAATTATAATTTCTTTTTTATTGTTAAAAATTTTATATTCTAATTACATTTTTATCACAATGCCTTTAAAGTTAATATATATAAACAATTCTGAAAATAACCATGAATTGTATTTAATGTTTAAAAATAATTTTAAATTCATTTTAAAATTATAGAAAATACTATGCGAAAAAAATGTATGATACTTTGTTTTGATATTCATGAATAGTTCATTTATGTTTCTCTTTTCATGTTTTAAATTACATTCATGAACCTTAAAAAGTGAGAAATATGTTATAATGGTTCAGGTTAAATAGGTTTAATGAGGGGGATAAACCTAATGATGACCTTTAAAACAACAAATGATCCTTAATAAAATTGATTTGATGATTATATTTAAAAATTTAAATTTTTAAAATTTATTCTAAGGATTTTTTGGCCTTTTTCTTGGGTTAGAGGCATATTATATATTAATATTTCAAGTATTTACAATTTTCCACCCACATCACTTCTAAAATCGAAACTACTCTCCTATTTTCCTCACAGGTCTTGTGTTAGCTAACTCTACCAATATCTACCAAAATATCTTAAAAACTTCCTCCCAATTATCTACATTTTATGTTCTCACCATTATATTAACCTAGAGTGATTAAGGTGTAAGACAAAGGAGGTTTCTCTAAGAAGAGGTATAACTCTTAACCGACTATTTTCATGTTTATTTCCTCTTCAAAATCCTTAATCTATTATATAACCATAATGATATGATAAAATAAATATTTTAAATATAAAAAAATTATTCAATTTATGTAAATAATCTTATTTATTTCTTTTTCCATCCTATGATAAATGAAATCATTATTCATGTGTATGTGTGGATTTCCTTCACTAAGAAGCGATGTGTTTTACTTTCTATCACTGCCTTTCAAATGATGGTTAAAACTATGGATAAAAATGAATACGTATGATATTTATAAAAAAAGTATTACTTTTTAATGTTAATATATTACTTACCTTCTTACCATTCATTATTTTGGAAAATGATAATGTCACACATGCGTATGTTTGGACTACAACCTCCACGAAGCAATGTGGTTTCTTTTTCATTTCCACCTCACATGGATGGTCATAAGGATTGTAATACTAAATAAATATTAAATTATACCATATTTATGATTCTATAAAATCAAAATATTATCTACTTTATACTATTTCATCCCATTAGAAAAATGAAAATACCGTTCATGTGTATATACGGACTACTGTCTCCATGAAATGATGTAATTAATATTTTCTAGAAACCTTACATTGATGGTTATAAAATTTTATTTAATATATAAAAATGATAATTTTTAATGATTAATATTTTTTATATTTTTTAATATTGATTTTTTTGACTTTGTTCAACCCACTAAAATTGTTTTCTTATTTTGAACTGAACATCCCTAAAACATTTGATATGTACTTAATCGATTTTGTAGGTATGTAAGACATGGTAATAAGGGAAATAAAATGGATTATTATAAGGGAATAATAGTAAAAAAATGTTTTTAATCATGTAAATAATTGATTGAAGTTATTTTTATGGGATTTAAATATTGTATATTGTGAGTCGGCCTCAAGGTAAGAGGATTTCTTATCTCAATTTCCTTTCACTGAGACTCATGCTTTATTTACCACATGCTTTATTTTATGTGTTGTATATACATATATATGGAATAATTTTATCATTCATTTTCTTAAATTCATTTTTTTACAATTATTTTTTCGTTTCTATCATTCTATATAATTTTCAATTAAAAGTTACTAAAGTCATAAGAGAGTTTTCTTTAAAATATTGCTTAAAATTTTTTAAACTCTTGTTTCTCTATATCCATGTTCTTTTAAAAGTTTGAAGAATGTTTTTATTTATAACTAAAATGATATTAAATTTTATTTTAATTTAATTTTTTAATTCATTACAAATTTTTAAAAGGTAATGTTTTTAACATTTTCCATAAGGGCCACTTTTGACTCTTTTCACCAAAGTGAACAAGAATGTTTTTTATGAATGTGGGATGAATAAGTTTTCCTATACTCATGACGTTTATATTTTATTAATATTCTTATAAATTTTTCATTTTTAAATGAAAATTTATGTTTTTTAATTTTCCATTTTTAAGAGTTTTTAAAGAAAAAGGATAATTCTCTTTATGATTATTTGAATATGTAAAGTGTTTTTCTTATAGGTTCAAATGATTTTCTCAATGATTTTTTTGATGAAAAAGTTTAATCATTCAAATTATCTGTTCATGACAGGTACTTGAGAAATATAAAAAATATCATGTGACCAAGATAAAAATCATGATGATGGATGATCATGATATAGCTCTCTAATTATTTTGTTAATGAATAGTCTTTAATGATAAAGATGTAGGAGATAACCAGGTAAGTTACTCCTATAGAATTAAATATGCTTCGGTAATTTTGAGATTATTTATACATGAGTAAACATAGGTTATGAATATTATGTTCCAAGATAACTAATCTATTCTTTCTACCATTTTTTATGTAAATAGTTTGATTTTATGAAGTTGAAAATTTTAATGATCTTTTAAAGGTGAAAGGTTTGTTTTTCAATGAAATTTTTTCAATTGATCTCATGATCCTCACGATTCCTTCATGGTTTTATTATTCATTGCAATAGATTCAATGGTTTTATTTAATAAATCATTTATTTTCTCATTTTTATATGTTTCATTTATCTGATTAATGTTTTATTGTAAAAAATGTAAACATTTTTTAGGGTTTTCATATTTTTCAGTAGACTAATAGGTTTTCATTATTTTAATATTCATTTCTGTACTTTTTATTCCCCTTATCACAAACCAAAATTGAATCCCTAGAATCATGATAAACAAATTAGTCCTAGCATAGCCTGAAAAGCATTCTCGATCCCCACGGATTGACGACCTGCATCTGGCATCATAAAAATTGAAACAGGGAACAATATTTCACTAATAGTTTCATAAGTAAAAGAAACAAGATAGTATGCATATCAAAAGAAACTCCACTGGTAGTAATGTAACATAATTTGACAAGGTAATAAATCACAAAGTACTACAACCAAAGTTCCAAAATAGGGAAAACATCATAAGACTTAAGGAATACAACTCGACAAGTCCATCTTTCAATAACTTGATCCACCTCCATGATATCCCTTAATCTTTCCCGAACCTAGAAGGAGATAATCTACAAACACCAGAAGGAATAAGTAGGGAATGAGACAATTCCAAGTATGATTTCACCAAAGATTTAATTAAAAGTTTCCAATATCAAATTTAACAAGTGATTTAAATTTCCAAAAAATAAATAGGTTTGGCATTTACATAATCATGTTTAGAAAAACATGTTATACAATTTAAAAGATGGAAATACATTATAAATTTATTCTTTATATTTCAAATGATGGTAATAAATTTCACATGATTGAATTTTCCTTTAAAAAAGGGTACATTATACAAATGAAACTTTAAACAAAATGGATTAAATAAACACTTTTCTATAAAATAGTTTATATAAATTTTCAATCCATGTAGATAAATTTATAACAATGGAATACACATTTGAAATAAAAACAAGCGAGCAACATGTTCATGGGACAAAATAGGTATGGAATTTCTTCGCTATAGGGACCCAACACTATGAAACTTAATGTATGTAAAAACACCCCATTGGGCCTAAGGTATAGGGGACTCATCACCATTACCTAACGAATGATATGTGCTGATATACTATTTTAGAACATTGTAAATCCTAAAGTGTTTTCCAAATAACACACTTACTACCTAAGGATTTTATTTCCCCAAGTACAAAAAATGATATGCAATTTATTTCAGGACTGCTTAAAATAAAATTAAATATCATACCCCTCATTTCAAATAGGGAAATTTTCTCTTTAAAAATCAGAATGGGATTTTAATAAAAAAACATACCATTTAATGATGAAACAACTAGGTTTCCATCAGAAATATTTTAAATATATTTCCATCAAAAATTGGGATTTCAAACCAATTAACGTAATTTCACAGTCCATTTCATAATTAAATCCAACAATTTAATTTTCATAGAGTTTCCATCCAGTTCACAAGCACACCCCAATTCACTATAATTGGGGGTTTTCTAAATTTCATGCCAAAGTGAACCAAAATTCCATTTCACTGTAATTAGGTATTTAATAAAATTATTGAAATTAATTTATTCAATATGAGAAATTAAATTTTAGATCAAACTGAATTTATATAATTAAATTAAGGGTCAATTAAATTTGAAACCAAATACAGAATCACCTACCTTCCTAATAGAAATACAATGCCTGCAATGAAGTCCTCCAACAAACACGAAGTCATAGAATGTCTAGAAACTCAACCTAGAAACAAGATTGAACAACATGGGGATTAAATCTACAAAACATAAGATAATCAATAAAACTCCAAGGAAGGAAAATAGAAATAGTTATATGGGAATGAATAACACTTACCCAAAAAGACACATTGTGATCTCCATAACAATCAATCACAAAAAAAGGTATGGAGTTATTGGAGGTTCTAAAAATCGCATGTGGAAGTCTCTAGCTCAAGAGTAAGGAAATCATGAGGAAGAAAAAAGAGAAAATCGGGTGGATACCTATTCCAAAAGAAAGGCTTGGGTTTTTGCATGGCTTGTAACCCTATTACACTTCATGTAATTTATAACTCTCATATCCACCAAAAAACTCATCACCTCTTACTAAAAACAAATTATCTTCATTTTATAATTTCATGATGTTTAACTATATTACATAACGTGTAATACTCTAGAAGGATTCAAAATTTACCAATTGAAGATGAGACTCCAACAAAACATTAACTTCACCATTATAGGTAGCCTCCAAATTCCACCATGATCTTACCCAAACAATGAAAAAGGAAAACCATGAAATGTTTTAGAACATACCTATTAGAAATATGATTTGATTTTTCAACCTCCCCACCATAAAAACATTTTATCACCCAAAATCCTATAAAGAAGTTTCCATGCCAAAATGATTAGCCCACTTCTCTCTCTTAAATGCCTCACATTCACTTGTCTCATGAAAATCCCAATGTGCTACCATATTACTCGAACCAAATCTATTTTCCACCCATGAGGTATCTTGGTTTAAGAATCAATTATCCTCATTGGTTGTTCAGTCAACGATAAATAATGTTCAATATCAAGGTCACTCTAACTCAAAATGTGATATTGATCCGAAATATAATTCTTGTGCTGAGATATGTGAAACACATTATATATCGATATCAGCTATAGTGGTAGTGCCAAACGATATGAAACATTCCCCACATGATCAATAACCTAAAAAGGCCCAAAAAATGAGGAGCAAGCTACCTATTCCTCCCAAGTCGTCAAGGACAAAACAAGGGAGAAAAATTAAAGAACACCTGGTCACCAACTGAGAACACCAAAGGTTTATAGATATGATCAGCATAAGATTTATATTGGATCTCAGCTTTTAACATCCTCTGATTAATCTACTAAGTGTTTTTTGTCGTCTCTTGGACCAATATCATCCAACCAAAGAAATATTCACTAATCTCTGACCAACCTAATGGATATTTACAAGGTCACCCATAAAATTCCCTAATAAGATCTATTCTGATTGTGGACTGGTAACTATTATTTTAAGAAAACTATACTAGCTTCAAATTATCATCCCATGCTCCACCAAATTCAAGAACAAAAATTAAAATCATATCATCAAGAATCTGAATAGCTCGGTTTTTCTGGCCCTCCAATTTTTGTTGGTATGTTGTACTCAAATGGACATGAGATCCCAATGCCATTTAATTGCCTATCTAAAAGATAGAAGTGAACCGAGGATCCCTATCATTGAATATTATAGAGGGAACTCTATTAAAATGAACAATCTCTTTCACATAGAGATTTCTCAACTCCTCAAATTTTTTTGTATCATGAATGGGTAATAAGTGAGTTGATTTCATCAACCTATCAATCACCACCCATATTGCATTATTCTTTATCTAGTTACAAGGAAACCCAACCAAAATTTATATAAAGATCTCATCCCTCATCCAAGTCAGTACTGTAAGAGGATAAATAATACCTGAAGGTTTCTGGTGCTCGACCTTAACAAGTTGGAATGTATAATAATGGGAAGCAAAATCAACATTTCCTCACCTTATACCAGGATACCATAACTACCATTATTTTAATAGAACGTATTTGTGGATCTTGGGTGGACCTATTACTAGGAACTATGAAAATCTCTCATCACAACCTTCCTTGCCAAAGATGGTTCCACAATGGGATTCGGATAGCATAGAATTACCTCTTTGTAGAATAACGACTAGGAAACTATCTCCCGAACATATAGAGAGTCTCAAACTCTATTGAACTCATCATAAATATTTTTCTTCTGAAGAATAAATTTGATAATAGAAGACGTCAACTGAACATTGGACAAAGAAGCTTCATCCCCTTTTTCATGAACTCCAATATGAAATTGTGTAAATACATCCATAAAATTCCACTCTTTTGAGGATTATTTTACTATATGGTTTAGAATTGTTCTTACTTAAGGTATCTTTAATGAAATTCCCTTTCTTCAGGGTATAGTTGATGTCAAAATCAAAAGGCTTTAGGTATTCCACCAAACGCCTCTGGCAGAGATTCAAAATTTTTTGAGAGAAGATATAATGGAAGATCTTGTAGTTAGAATACAGGTTAAAATTTTAACCATAAAGAAAATGCCACTAACTTTTAAGTCTGTGAATCATATCTTCTAGTACAAGCTCAAGGGTCGGATAATTCTTCTTGTGTGTCCTACGTTGTTGAGATCTAGTAGAAAATATGTGATTACCCTATATAAGAACACATTCCATTCCTGAACCTGATGAATAAAGAAACACAACATATCCATACTTGTCTTTTAGAAGAGTCAACACCGGCGCAATTGTCAAAATACATTTTAGATCAATAAAATAATTCTAACCGTTTTTATCCCAAGAAAAATTTACTACCTTCTGAGTTAGTGTAGTCATCGGATAACAAAACCTTGATAAGTAATTTATGAAATAGTAATAATATCAATCTATGCCTAAGAATATCCTAATATATAATGAATTTTTTGGTTGTTCCCATGACATAACAGCCTCACCTTCTCAGGATAAATTGATATTCCTTATTTTGTCACCATGGGTCCCAATAATTTCACTTGTATAATCCATAAATCACATTTCTAAATCTGGGAGTATTTTTTCATGATTTCCCTGCAAACTCAAAACCAATATAAGATGATACACATGATCCTCCTCAGAAATAGAGTGAATGAGGATATCTTCCACAAAGACTACCAGAAAGGTATTATGGCACTCATGGAAAATCATGTTCATCGAACCCATGAAAAATGAATGATAATTTTTTGAAAGAAAAAGAATGACCAGGTACACATAATGACCAAACCGTCTCTAAAATGTGGTTTTCTAAATGCCATATTATGTTCTCATAAACTGATGGTAACCAAAGCTATGATAAATCTTTGAGAGAAACTTCACTCCCTTCAACTGATCAAAAAGATCATCAATTTTTGCAAATAGATATTTTTTCATTATGGTCACTTGATTTAGATTTTGGTAATAAATGTAAAGGAGGATTGAACCATCATATTTCCTAGAAAAAATAATAGGCATTGCCAAAGGTGACAGACTTGGGCATATAAATCCATTATTCATAAGATCATCTAACTTGGACTTTAGCTCCTTTATTTCAACTAGTGACATATGGTAAGAGGATATACATACTAGTTGAGTAATAGTAATTAAGCCAATAAAGAACTCAACCTGCCTTTCTAGTGGAAAACCCGAGAAGTCAAAAATAAACACGTCAGGAAACCCAATGACAATTGGAGGGAGATCACCACTCAAAGATTTTTTCTCCAGATCAAATGAAAAAGTTGATAATACTTTCCCTAAATCGGGATAATAAGGTAAAAACCTACTCAACCATGGGTCCAATTCCCCTTGAAATACCAAAGACACACCACTGAGTATATTAATGGATACCCATAGAATATAACAATCGATTCAGGATTTATTGGCAACAATCCAATCTATCCTGAATATGTCATCAAGAGGTTTCATGTTGATAACTAGAAAACTCCAAGAAATATCAACATAAGAAAAAGAGCAAAAACAAGCGGTACAAAAAATACCCCACTTTCTCTTTGTACCGATGTGTATAGTAATATCCATTGTAAAGGATAACATTTTCATATAAAGGTTTTGCATATTAACGATATGAGTTGAAATAAATGAATGTGATACACCAGTATCAATTATAGTTTTTGGACTCCAAATGTGTTAATCATGTTTTAATGATGACAAATCCTATTTATTCTGTAAAAACTTGTCAATCATGTGTAATTTATCATAAATCATGTGTACAGATGATTAGTGTCTTTATTCTTTATATAAAACTTGTGCACTAAATTTAATTTACAATATATTCATTGCTTTGGTGAATGATTAAGTCTAATCCCCTATATGAATATCACTACTGAAGTATGAATACAAATATTTGGCTAAGTCTGATACACCGTGAGTCTGCCAGTGGTTTTATTTTTCTGGAAAAGTATCCAGACAGCGTGACTATCTAAACACTGTGACCATCTAGACACCATGACTATCTAGACACCATGACCATCCAAAAACCATGAATATCCAAACTCCTTGGTTATCCGGAGACCATGACCATCTAGACATCGTGACCATTCAGACACTGTGAACATTGAGACATCATGACAATCCCAACACCATGCCCATACAGACACCGTGAACATCCAGAAACCCATTCAAAGAGACATCGCTTCATGAAGACACCATTTACAGACAAACTGTGACACCTTTTCTTAATCTGTTTTTTCATTTTTCAATTTAATTTCTAACTATCATATTTGAATCTTTTAAATGCACTGACATAATTAATGTTTCTTTGTAGACATATCATCTAATAGTACGTGGTATGAGGTAAAAAATACTTGCATCCAGTCGACTCCAACACATCCACTCAAAGAATAAAATAGAAGTGTGGCCTAGATAAAGATACAGCGTAATAACGATGTACACACGAGTTTTTCTGGAAACAATAAGAAACACATGAAACACAACATTCCTAAAAAACACACGAAGAATTATTTAATCAACAAGCCAGACACCATAGATCAAAATCATCAAGAACATCTATGCGTAGTCAATACCACGAAGAACACAAGCTAGATATAGTTGACATACGATACTCTGTTTTCCATGAGAGGACTCGATTTCTGCATCTGCTTCATCCCCGAAGTCCAGAGCTGTATAGACTTACACTCCGAGCACTTTTAAACTTATCTCATCATTTATACTATGTTGTGTATTATTTATATCTTTAGAGCAGTGTCTGTGTCTGTATAAAAACAGACATTTTCTCCTATATCAAACTGAAGGATACAAGATATCCTTTCTCTTACATCTTTTTACACCCGTGTATTCCCACAGATAATTGTGAAAGAAGTCCCTATGTGACTTTTTAGTGTTTACACATAAAAAGCTATAGAATAATTCATGTTACCTGGATAGTCTTGTGTGTTTTTGTTAACCCTAATCTAGGGTGTGGGTCAAGTTTATTTATATAAACTGCTTGGTGGTTGTTGATCGTCGATTGGAGTGGATTTTGTCTCAGAATGAGACTGAACCACTTGTTTTATATATGTTGTGTTGTTTATTTTAGTTGTCTATATTTTACCGTTTAATTTAGAATTCACTAAATTTACATTGATAGTTAATCTAGGAAAGAAGTAATAATTTTATTTCCTTATTATAACATCTTTAAATGTAATTTTATTAACTAATAATTAAGATTGTTGTCAATTAATCAATCTTCTTAGAAGTTATATAAACTGTAAATCTTTCATAACAGTACAACCTTGATTAACTGGGTTGTATTTAACTTTATTGGGGAACCCTTTTAAGAATACTTTTTAAATAAAATTTTTGAATAGATACTCAATTCACCCCCCTCTTAAGTACTCCACTCCGACCGACAAGTGGTATTAGAGGAGTGTTTGTTAATCTTATTAAAACACTATTGTTAACCCAATTCAACTATGATTGTAGTTGTACTTTAAAGATCTGTAAATTTCTGTCAATTATAAATTTCTAGTTCTTTTAATTTATTTCTTTATCATGGGTAATATATTGGAAGTGATGCAAAAAACAGACCACTGTTCTTTAATGGAACTAATTATACTCAATAGAAAATTTAAATGAAAATGCATTTAAAAAGTATGTGCTTTGAAATACGGTCTTCAATTATAGTTGAATATAAGATTATGGATATTGATATAATCACTTGAGATGAACCTACCAAAACTACCTTCAATAACAATTTCAAAGCTATGAATTCATTATACTACACTTTAAGAGATGAGGAATTTAATTTAATTTCTTCTCATAAACTTCCCATGAAATTTGGGATACCTTATCTGTTTTATATAAAGGATCATCTAGTGTGAAAGAAATGAGACTTAATACCTATACTATTAAATATGATAAATTTAAAATGATACCTGATGAGCCTATTTCTGACACGTATCTCAGGTTCAATGAAATTCTCAACACATTGATTTCTCTTGGAAGAGAACTCATTGCTATGGAACAGATCATGATAATTCTCAGATGCCTACCGGACATATGGAGAGGAACCACTATCTCTATTTGAGAATCATGTGATATGAGAAAGCTATCTGTAAAAGAACTCATTGGGAAACTGATGATGTATGAAGGGGACCTGAAAGTCAACAAGGAAGAGGATGATGAACCCAAAAGAAAATCTGCTGCATTCAAGACCACCACCTCTAGACACAAAGACAAATGGAAATTGACGTTTCTATAGAATGTTCCTGTAGTGAAGAATCATTACCTGATAGTGATGAGGATATGGTTCAACTAGCTAGATGGTTAAAGAGATTTTACAAGAAGAATAAGTTTTTCAGAAATCCTAACTTCAAGGGAAGATATGATCAAAAAGGAAGATGGAAGAAAGATTGGAAAAGATGTGACAAGTCCGATGAGATTGTCTGCTATGAATGCAAATTAAAAGGACGTATCAAGGCAGACTGTCCCAAGCACAAGTACAAAAATAAAAATTAGGACAAAGATATAAATTATAAAAAGGAAATGAAAGCAACATAGATTGCTTTCGAGGATATTTCAAGTGACTCATAATATTCACATGATAAACAGGATAACGAAGCCAATATGTGTTTTATGACAATATCATCTAAGGTAACACTAGAATTACCTATACACAAATCATACTATTCTGTATATGAGAGTGACTCTAAAAATTTTTCTAATGAATAAATGTTTGAATATTGTAATATGCTTGAAGAGACATGCAATGAACTAAAAGATATATACAATCCTTTAAAGAAACAACATGCTCTTACCTCAACAGTTAAAACTGAAATCACTATAGAAAGGGAGAAAAAATCTCAATTACTCAAAGAGAACAATGAACTAAAACTATTTAATGAGAAATTGAAAAAGGGTATTGAAGGTTTACTAATGGTAAGATTAACATGGTACAAATGCTAGGTAAATAGATTTCTCTTGAATATACCAATAGAATTGGCTATCAACCTATTAAAAGAAATTTTGGAAGAACTAATTTTGTTTCTAAATATAGTACATACATCTTTACTCCTAGTTCTGGAAAACATTCAGCTAGCTCATGTTATGACACACTCTCTACTTTTTTCAAGCTTTTCTAGTCCAAATATAGTTTATTTTCAAATAGATTACATAATACTTATAGGAAACATATGAGGATGATATGGGTTCCAAAAGTACTAATCAATAATATTACTGGACCCAAACATGTGTGGGTACCAAAATATAATTTTATTTTACTATTTTGTAGGAAATCTTCATAAAGAGTTTTTGAAAGAGCATATGGTACTTGGATAAAGGGTGTTCAAGACACATGATTGGAGACTACTCATGCTTCAATAATTTAATAAAAATTTATGGATAATATGTCAGCTTTGGTGAAAATACCAAAGGAAAGTTCCTTGGACTTGGAAAAATCGGTAACTCAAACTCAGTTTTGATTTCCAATGTACATTTTGTTTATGGATTGAAATATAATCTTCTTAGTATTTCACAATTATGCGATGATGGATTTCATGTTAAATTAAAACATTATTCTTGTAATGTTTTTAATTCTAAAATGGAATTGGGGATTTTTGCATTAAGAAATGATTATGTTTATTCTATTGACATACATTCTTTAGCATCTCAAAATGCTTCATGTTTAAGTGTGTTTCACAAAGAGTAATGGATTTGGCATAGGAAACTAGGAAACTATAACACCCACTCCCCTAAAAAGTTGACAAGAAAATTCATAGTCAAAGACCTACCCAAACATGTGTTTCCAAATGGTAAAGTGTGCAATCCTTGTCAAAAAGGAAAGCAACACAAAATTTCCTTCAAAACCAAAGAAAGAAGTGTCAACTTCTCAACCTCTCAAATTGGTTTACATGGATTTGTTGGGACCATCTAGAGTTTCTAGCATAAACCGGAAGCACTATGTTTATGTTCTTGTAGATGACTTTTCTAGATATACTTGGACTTTATTTTTAACTTACAACAGTAAAGTATGCTCTTATTTTACCAAATATACTAAAACTATAGAAAATCAGAATGTATATAAAATTAAATCCTTAAGAATTGATCATGGTCATGAGTTTGAAAATCAAAAGTTTGAATCATTTTGCTCATAAAATGGCTATATTCATAATTTCTATACCTCTAGAACACCTCAACAGAATAGAGTTGTGGAAAGAACAAATAGAACCCTGCAAGATATTTCTAGAACCATGCTTAGTGAGTATGACCTACCTATTTATTTTTGGGTTGAAGTAGTAAATTCTGCATGCTACATAATCAATAGAGTTTTTATTAGACCAATTCATAAAAGGGATCCTTGTGAGTTATGAAACAATATAAAACCCGAAGTTAATTACTTACAAGTTTTTGGTTGCAATGTTTATATCCTTAATAATAAGGATAATATTGAAAGAAAAAAATATATCCAAGAGTGATGAAGGAATATTTTTAGGATATTAAATATCTAGTAAATCCTATATAGTGTTTAATAAAAGAACTAAATGTGTGGAGGAATCTTCCCATGCCAAATTTGATGAAACAGATCCACTTGATCCTAAGACCACTCTTGAGAACATGGAGGATGATGTATCAAATCTGGAAACTAATTTGAAATCCCCAAACCATTCTGTAAAGGAATTCGTGAAAACTCCCAGTTCAAGAAATTATTTAGATTATGGTCCCAATGAACCAGATCTTATTGAAGAACTTGAAATCTCCAGTCCTTATTTTTCTAGAGATTTTAGAACTCTTAATAACCATCCATTAGATACTGTTGTAGGAGACTTTGATAAAGGAACTCAAACTAGAGCTTATCTTAGAAATTATATTGAACATCAAGTCTTCTATTCCCAACTTGAACCCAAAAACATTAATGATGCTATAAATGATGAATTTTGGGTGATTTATATGCAAGAAGAACATAATCAGTTTGAAATGAAAAAAATTTGGACACTTATTGAAAGACCCAAAGACACATTCATAGTAGGAACTAAATGGGTGTTTAAAAATAAGGTAGATGAATCAGGTAACATAGTTAGTAACAAGGCTATATTGGTTGCACAAAGCTATAGTCAAGAAGAGGTAATTGACTATGAGGAAACCTTTGCACCTATACCCAGACTTGAAGCCATCATAATTCTTCTTGCTTATGCTTCACATCTGAATTTCAAACTACATCAAATGGATGTTAAGAGTGCATTCATAAATGGGTACATAGTTGAGGAAGTATTTGTTGAGAAATCCCATGGTTTTACAAATCCTCATTTTCCAAATCATATTTTTTAAAAATAAAAGGCTTTATATGGTTTAAAACAAGCTCCAAGAGCTTGGTATGATAGATTAATTACATTTCTTATTTCCAAAGGTTTTAAAAAAGAAATAGATGATACTACCCTTTTTTTGAAACGAATCTCCAATGATGTTTTAGTTGATCAAATCTGTGTAGATGATATTATCTTCGGATCTTCAAAAAAATATTTATGTATTGGTTTTTCTAAAATGATGCAAAAATAATTTCAAATGAGTTTAATGGAAGAACTCAAATTCTTTCATGGATTTCAAATATTTCAAAATAATGATGGAATTATTTTAAATCAAAGTTAATATAATAGAGACCTTCTAAAACATTTTGAATTGGATAGCACTAAATGTAGTGACACTCCAATGTGTACCATATATAAGTAGGATCTTGATGAAGATAGAAAATCAATTGATCAAACCACTTATAGAGGAATGATTGTAAGTTTACTATACATAAATGCTAGTCGACCTAATATTATGTTTAGTGTGTTTATGTGTGCTTGTTTTTAAGAAAATCCCAAGGAATCTCATTTAAATGTTGTTAAGAAAATTTTAAAATACCTCAGCAGTCCCCCAATTTAGGACTATTCTAACCCAGAGGAAAATAATTTGAATTAGTTAGTTATTTTGATAATGACTTTGGTGGTAGTATATTAGATAGAAAAATAACCTATGGAACAAGTCACTTTTTAAGAAAGTCACTAGTATCATTGATTAGTAAGAAATATAATTGTGTTGCATTATCTACTGAAGAAGCTGAATACATAACTTCTGGTTGTTTCTGTGCACAAATTTTGTGGTTGAAACACACATTACTAGATCATGGATAACATTTAAGGCTTTTATATATCAATTTTTACAATACAAAAGATATTAAAATTTCAAAAAAAAATAACACTCTAGGACAAAACATATTGATGTATGACATCACTTGTTCAGAGATTGTTATCAAAAGGATGACATCAATTTGGAATTCATTGGAACTGAATATCATCTTTCTGATATATTCACCAAACCACTAAATTATGAAATAATAGATAACATCGTATTTTAATTTGGTATGATAAATTATAAGTAGTTATCTTACTTTTTTATATCTTACTGTTTCATATCTTACTATTTCATATCTTACTGTTTCATATCTTACTGATTCACAATTTACAGTTTTACAAATAACTATCTCGAGATTACTGTTTAACTCTAATAGTTCTATAATTTTACTATCTCAAGACTTACCCTTTCATGTTTTCGGTCTCTTAGTTACTATTTCTTGACTACTATCTAACACTTACTATCTCAAACAATACAGTCGGAAAGTTTACAAATCACACTGTTATGTTCACACTATGAACACTTGTTACTGTCTCACCGTGAATGATTGTTATTGTCTTGTTGTGAATGATTGTTACCATCTCATCGTAATGATTATTTATTATTTAATTTATAAATTATAACCCGTGTCTTCATAATTACTTATTTTACCCATTCAATTTCATGCGCTTTTGTTTTTGCGATGATTGGTATCCCTAAATGATAAAATAAAAGAATATCTACTCATTCTTCACTCAAGCTCTCTTCTCTTCTCTCAAACCTTAACCCCACTTTAAACACTTCTCTCTCTATCTAACCTTCAGTGAATTCCTAGGATGAAACACCCTTCATCTTCAACTCCTGAAAACGTAGTTCAAAGAAGAAGAGGAAAATCACATCGAAGATAGCACCTGAAGGTCCTCTGAATCTGACTCTGCTAAATAGAATAGTGGTGCCTAAAAAGGATATATTCCCCAAGTGTCTCAAGTCATGTAATTATTTGTTGTTGAAATTATAGAAACAGTAAGGATGTTTAGATTGGTTTACAATGTAGGATCAGCCTATTTACCCGAAATTAGTTACATAGTTTTACCAATATGTTTAGTTTTCTTTTGATAAGGAAGATGGCTATGTTTTGAAAAGCTGGATAAATGGCCAGAGATGCACTTTTTCTTCGAGGTTATGGGTTGTATGCCTTAGGATACCTCATGAGGTTATCTTTGAGGACTATTAGAGAGGTCCTCAACCTCCATGTGAGTTTTTTTTAAGATTCTTTGGGAAGCTTAACTGGGAATACAACTAAGAGGAGAGCTACAACTGTAGAGTTGAATGGAGAAACCAGACTTCTGTTAAAATTTTTTCAGAATCTAATTAGCCTAAAAAAAGGTGATACTTTTTTAGTCAAGTATCAGGATGTATTTTTGATACATCAAAGGAAAAATGGACATAAGATCAATTTGTGCAAGTATGTCATACTCCATATGTGTGAATTGATCAAGACCACCTCCATGTCAACCTACCTATTCAATTCACAACTTATTTCAGTCATCCTTCATGCCAAAAGATTGGTTGGATAGAATGATGAAGCTATCAAGGATTATGAGTTTTATCTCTCAAAATTTATAGTAAAAAGGATGAAAATCAGTTAGAATCCTTGGAGAAAATCATGCGTGGAAGACAATAATATGATTTATGGAAAATTAAATCCAATGGAACACCCTTCAAGAACTAAACATGTTTTTATCCTGGTTTAGAAATAGATGAATATGTTGAGTATCCTAAAGAAAAAGAAGAAGAAGAAGAAGAAGAAGAAGAAGAATAGATTGTTGCACCTACAATAGAAATAGTCCAGGATGAGGAGGATAGTGAACTTGTTCTTCATGACATAGATTGGAAAGAAGTTTATGTTCCTCAAAAGGTTGTTAATTTGGAAGAACAAACATCCACAAAAGATGATTTTGTAACTGTTGAAAGAGAAAATAATTTTTTAGATGATTATATAGAAGAAGATATGTCTATTGAGAAAGATGTTGCTGGTGAGGAACATGTAGAAGAATAGACTGCTCTGAAAGTAATTCCTTCTACTGAAGAGAGAATGGAGCTAGCCTTTTAGTTGTCTAGATAGAAAATAGATAAAGAAGTTAGGGATGAAATCATTGAAATAAATCAAGGACCTAAACCTCTCAGTTATGAGAAAGATATACTTGTTAAGGGGGAGAAGCCCCCTAGTCTGCAAAGTATTTATGTACTAAATTTGGTTGATCCAAGATTAGTGGATACATGGTATAAATTTCGCAGTTATTTTGATGTGAATGATTCACATGAATTAATAGTCAAAGGTCTTGATTTATCTACTATGTTTTAGTTGGAATTGTAATCTTCTCTTGAATAAATCTCTGCCAAAGAACATGAGCCTCTCTCAACTTCTGTCTTTGATCCTTCATAAGAACCTTCAAACTTGGTAGATAAGGATGATATGAAATAATTTAGAGATACCATGTTGGTTGGGGTTGAAAAGATCATGAATAATCAACATGCTCTTATAACCAATTTGAGTGAAATTGATGTTGTCATGTTATTGGAAATGATTATATGGATGATTCATCCAAAATGATCCATGATATTCAAGATCTCAATATTGAGAATAAACAGCTTAGTGATGAAGTAAAGACTCTAAGAGGCATGGTTGAAGATATGTAGAAAGTGTTGATCTCAAGACAAGAACCTAATTCTCATCCTACTGAAGATCTTGGTAGTCAGATAACACAAGATGTATCCTCCCTGATTCCACCTACCCTAACATCTTTACCTGAAAAGTACCTGATAGAAACAAGAAGATTGTTCAAGAGATTTGTGAGCTTGTTATTGGACTGAACAAGTTAACTGGTGAGTATAAGGGGTGCCTCCAAAATGTTCTCAATCAACTAAAATCTCTTTCCACGACTGTCACTACTTATCATACTACTGGACAATATTCTCAACCTTTTTAGATAGTGATCATCTTGAAACAGTTGTCAAAGAAGTACTTCAGGCTCTTCTCAGTGGATTTTATAAATAATATCTTTCTGAAGTTATCAAGAATGGTGATAGAGTTAATGATTTTGTGAGAATAAATTCCAAGATTTCCAATGATCATCAGAAAGAAATTTCTAATAATGTGGAATTCACCTTCAATTACATCTTCTTTAAGAATGACATGACCAACCACTTCAAGTACCCTATTGAGAATCCTAGGATCCTTCCTATAACTCAAGAACTAAAAACTAAAGTCTAAAAGCTCAAAGGTTTTACTACTTTGTTGGATAAGTTCATGGAGAACAATGATGACTTTGAGAAATCTATGCAGTATGATAGAGAGATTATTTCTAATTTTATCAAGTTTTTTCAGCCTTATCTTCATGTTCACAGTACTTACATTATGGCTCCTGCTGCTGCACCTATGAGATCTTGTTTTCTTACCTTCTCATCCTCTTCCCAAGAATTCACTTCTATGTCTATCTATCCGACCCTGAGTCAGATCGGGCCTGTAATCCTTGATCAACAGTTGCCTTGATCTTCTAGTTCACCTACCTTGGCCCCTTCTATTTTTTAAGGACTCCGTTTACCTTCTTTGTCCACCAGTTGACTCCCATCCTCTACTTTAACTTCTACTCCTATATCTTCTTCTTCTGATGTTGTTTCCAAGGGCAAGAAGAATACTAGCTAGTGCTGAAGAATAGTGACTTCTATCTTTTGATAGAGATCTTGTTTCATTTGTTTTGATATCTACTCTTTGTAATGACACTCTTCTTTATCTAATGCATTGTGAACTTTTATTGTCTATTTCGTATTCACTCTTTTTGATAATCCCAAAAGGTGGAGAACTATGCACATTAATGAAATAAAAGAGAAATATGTACTTTATATGTACATTGGATACATATACACTCTAAATACACACAATGGAAGAGCCACATTCCCTAATAAGATATCTCTCACTCACATGATTTGTGATCATCAAAACAAAGGATATTGTTGGACTCCTCATGTGTTAATCATATTTTGATGATCACAAATCCAATTAATTCTGTAAAAACATGTTATTCCTGTTTAATTTATCTTAAATCATGTGTACAGATGATTAGTATCTTTATGCTTTAAATAAACATTGTGCACTATATTTAATTTACTTTATAATGATTTCATTGATGAATGATTAAGTCTAATCCATTTTATTAATACCACTGCTTAAGTATGAATTCATATATTTGTCTATGTCTGACACACCATTAGTCAGCCACTGGTTGTGTTTTTCTGGAAACGTATCCAGACACTGTGACCATCCAGACCACATGACTATCCAGACACCCTAACCATCTAGACACTGTGACTATCCAGACAACGTGACCATCCAGACATCGTGACTATCCATACATACTGACTATCCAAACACAGTGACCATCTAGACACCATGACCATTCATATGCCTGGACCGTCCGGACATCGTGACTATCCAAACACTGTAACTATCTAAATATTATGACCATCCAGACACCATTTCATGGAGACACCATTTCATGAAGACACATTTTACAGACAAACTGTGACACCATTTCTTAATCTATTTTGTCATTTTTCAAATTAATTTCAAATGGTCATATTTTATTCTTTTAAATGCACTGACATAATTAATGTTTCTTTGTAGACATATCATCTGACAGTAGGAGGTACTATGTGCAGAATACATGCATTATTGTCGGCTCAAACAAATGCACTCCAAGAATAAAAGAGAAGTGTGGCCTAGAAAAAAATACAATGTAATAACTAAGTACACACAAGTTTTTTTCGAAACAAGAAGTGACACATGCAACTCAACTTTCCTGAATAAAACATGATGCATTCTTAAATCAAGAAGTTAGACACCATAGATCAGAATCATCAAGCACATCATTACATCATCAATACCATGAATAACACGAGCTAAATCTAGCTGACTTACGATATTCTGTTTTCAACAAGAGGACTTGATTTCTTCATCTGATTTATCCTAGAAGTTCAGAGCTACATAGACTAAAACTCAGAGCACTTCTAAACTTATCTCATCATTTCTTCTCTGTTGTGTATTATTTTTATCTTTCGAGCAGTGTTTGTGTCTGTATAAAAACACACATTGTCTCCTGCATCAAACTAAAGGATACAATATATACTTTCACTAACATATTTTTACACCAGTGTATTCCCATGAATAAGTGTGAAATAAGTCCTTGTGTTTCTTTTTTGTGATTACCCATGAAAAACTGTGTAAGAGGTCATGTGACATGGACAATCTTGTGTGTTGTTATCCTCAATCTAGTGTTCGGATCACGTTTATTTATATAAACTTCTTGGTGGAAGCTAATCATTAAGTGGAGTGGATTAGTTCTCAGCTTGAGATGAAACTACTTGTTTTTTATCTGTTGTGCTATTTATTTTAGTTTTCTTTATTTTACTATTTATTTCAGAATTCCCTAAATTTACGTTGATAGTTAATGTTAAAAAGAAGTTATAATTGTATTACCTTATTAAAATATATTCAAAAGTAATGTTAATAACCAATAAATAAAATTACTGATAATAAATCAATCTTCTTAGAAGTTATTTAAATAGTCAAACATTAAGAATAGTACAACCTTGATTATATGGGTTGTATTTAACTTTATTGGGGAATACTATTAAGAATACTTTTTAAACAAGAATTTTGAATAGATACTCAATTCACCCCCTCTTGAGTACTCTATTCTAGAAAAAATAGTAGTCACTAATGAGGAACCTATAGTGATGGTACCTATCATGGTTTCTAGACACATATCTTCTTCCTCTAGAGCCTCTTCCACTGTGTTATGAAGCTTTGTTCCAGATGCATGTGGCTAGAAACATTTTGCATGTGAAGAATCTTATTGCCCCGTACTTTTAGGAGGAGTTAATGATCTAGTTCCACTATTTTGAGTGGAAAAAATATGAAAAAATCTATTTAAGTTACTTGAACATCTACAGGAGCCAAAATTTATTGGTGCATCAGTACAAACCCTCTTTGAATGACCCATCTTTCCAAACATGTAACAAACTAAAGGAACTCTTCCAAGACTGTAGGATTTCTAGAAAGACCCATATGATGAGAACCACTGTGAGAATCATCTTGCTTCCTCTGTCCCTTAGAGTAATTGACACTACCACTGTGAGATAAAGAAACTCTTGAAACCCTGACTTTCCAGCATATTCAATCTCGACCAAAAGATACCTATCAAGTATGTCAGCATAAGAATCCAGCATCTGCAAGAATACATGATAATTAACATCCTAATGGAGTCCAAAATCAAACCTTAAATCCTTCATCCAATCATTTGATATTATCTCATGTGTGAAATGCATGAGCTCATTAAAACGTTCTGCATACTCTCTCATTATCCTGTTAGCTAGCTCAAGTTTTAAGAACTCTATAGACATTTCCAAAATCAGTTATTCTTGATAGAACTGGTTTTTGAAATTAACATTAATGCCTTTCAACTCTAATACATCCATTTACCTTGTTGTTACCATAGTGTACCACCATATCCTACTCAGTCCCTCTAACATAAAGGTGGAAAAATCCACTTTGACTTCATCAGGTGTGTCCATGAACCGTTAAAAATTTTACATTTTTATCAAGCACTCCTCAGCCTCTTGAGGATAATTTGAGACTTTTAATAGTTCCAGATTATGGGGAAGGAACTATTGAAAACAAATCATAAGAATGTACCAATGAGATTCCACATCTGAATCCGGAATGGGAATAGGAGGCGGTGTTTGTCCCAGAGCGTGGATAGTGCACACATTCACCTCAATCATGTTCAGGTCCACAAGAGGATTTTCTCGCTAGGGTTTACCAGTAGCTTCTTCCTAGATCCAATTTGAACATATTCTCAAAGATTTGATGCTACACAACATCAACATATAACAAAGAATATATAAAACTAACATTCAAATAGAAATACAAGGAAAATTAATACCAGCATATAGAAAAAACAAGATTTTTATTTCACCATATCCAAATCAAAATAGGAAAAATACAAGAACTAATCCTCAAGATACTTTTCCCTAACAACCCCTAGTAAATTAAGGTTCATCGTGGTGAGAGCTGGTTAGGAACTCAATCTCAACTACCTCCTAAATTCAAAAAATATTTCACAAAAACATACTGAATTCAAGACAAAAAATCAACCTCCCCTGATACCAAATTATCACAAACCAACCTAGGTATCCTGGAAACCCAATAACCATGTAGGTCTTGACATACCTAAAAGGGAGCTTTTGATCCCCATAGTTCGGCGACTAGAACCAAGCATCATAAAAACTACAATTGGTAATGATTTTTCCAATAAGAATTGTGGAAGTAAAAGAAACAAGATAGTATTCATACCAAATGAAACATCAATAAGAGTAATGTACCAAAAACTGACAAGGAAATAAATCCCAATATACTACAACCACAGTACCAAATTGGGGAAAACGCAAAGTCCCAAATGACACATCACACCAAGTCCAAGTTTCAACTGATTGATCCACCTCCAAGAGATCTTGTTCCCTTGCATGAACTTGAAATGAGATAATCTACAAACACCTGAAGTCACAAATAGGGTGTAAGCCAAATCCCATTAGTATTTCACCAAAAAATTCATAACAAGTTTCCAATATCAAATTAACCAAGAAATATCTACCAATTTTCCAATAAAAGGTTTTCCATTCACAAAATCATATTTAAATAAATCATGCATTATAAATTAAAAGATAGAAAAACATTTCCATTTCATGATTCACATTTCAGAAGATAAAAATACATTTCACATGATGGAATTTTCTTTTAAACAAAGTGTGCTTTATAAAAATGGAAATTTTCACAAAATGGACTAAATAAATAATTTTATATAAAATAGTTTATACAAATTTATATGGCATGTAAATAATTTTATAATAATGGAATATAAAAATGAAATAAAAACAAGAGAGAAACATGGTTAGGTACCAAATAGGTATGGAAGTTATAGGCTATAGGGGCCCAACACTATAAAATAGAAAGTATGTACATATTCCACTTTGGGATTATGTCATAGGGGAATCATCACTGTCACCTACATAATGGGATGTGTGGATATAAAGTTTCATAACACAATTAATCGTAAAGTGTTGTCCAAATAACACACTGGCTACCAAAGTCTTGCATGTGTTCATGTACAAAAAATGGTGGGAAATTTAAATCAATAATTATTTGAATAAAATTAAATCACATCCCCCAAATTTCAAATATTCCAATTTTCTCATTAAAAAGCGTCATTGGTTTTTAATAAAAAATATGACTTTTTATAATGAAACCACTGGGTTTCCATAAAAACCATTTAAAATCAATTTTCACAAAAAATGGTGATATGCAACCAAATCGTTCAATTTCAAAATCCATTTCACAATTAAATCCAATAATTTAATTTTATTCAGTTTTTATCCATTTAAAAAACACTCTACAATTCACTATAATTGAGGGTTTCCCCAATTTCATGCCAAAGAAAACAAAAACCCCAATTCACTAGAATTTAGTTTTTAATAAAATGAATGAAAGATATTTATTCTATTTATGAAATATCATTTTAGATGATTATAATTTTAAATCAAGCAATCAAAGGATAATTAAATTGGAAACCAAAGATGGAACCACCTACCCTCCTCAAGGAAAAACAACACCCATAATAAAACCCACAAACAACAAGGAAGGTATAGAAGATCTAGGAACTCAACCAAGAAATGAGATTCAAAAAAATAAGTATTATATCCATCAGACTCATGATGATCCACCAATATTCATGGAAGGAAAATGGAAAGATACAGAGAGGAATGAAGAATTATTACACAGAAAGATGCAATGTGATCACTACAATGATCAATCACTGAACATAAAGGTTCGAAGGGGTTGGAGGCTCCTGAAATCACCAGGGGAAGGATCTAGGCCAGGAGTAAGAAAACCAAGAGGAAGGAAAAAAAGAGAAAATCATCCAGTTTCTTATTTAATAAAAGGCTTGGGGTTTTACATGGAATGTTACGCAGTTACATGTTATGAAATTAGTAACTCTCATATCTACCACAAAACTCTTTTTCTATTACTAAAATTAAATGGTTTTAATTTTAGGATTTAGATGGAATGTAACCATATTACGTGGTGTGTAGTTATTCAACAAGATATAGAAATGGATTGGTAATTCTTGGAATCCAAAAAATCTCTATCTTCATAATTTTAGCTATCCTCTCAATTCCTCCTCGGTTCTTCCAAGACAATGAAAACGGAAATTCATGACATGGTTTATAATGTACCTATCAAAAAGATAACGAGATGTTACACTCATCCTATATTTTACAATGGATTTCAAATATACTATGTATGAGTAGGAACTGTTATAATTAATACCTATAAATTATTTTAAATTTCCTTAAACAAATCATGATTTTCATGAATAAAACTAGATTACAAACATAATATTTCTATTTTTAAGGGAAAAATAGACATTAATTGTATAAGTGTTCCACATTTAATGAAATTATTTTCCTAATTATCTGAAAATATATATCTAAAATATCCTTGAAATTTATGAAATTGATACCCTTGTAATATTAATCCTATAATTATGGGTTTTTTATGTTATTGATAATTATAGTTTGTTTCAAATGAATGGTTTAGATAACTTTAATGGTTAGGACTATTTACCTTTGGATTGTTTTAAGAGATTTATATACCATCAAGGGTCAATAAATCTATAATTTTTTATAAGTTTAAAGGCATAGATTACCTTTTTAATGATTGATGTGATGGGGGTACTTTGTGTAATATCCCAAATGAAAAAACACAAATAAGATAGTTATATTACATCACTGGTATAGAATACAAGAGTTATTATAGGATCTAATAGCTTGGTAGTTTTAGAATACTAGATACACAAATAAATTAAATTTTAAAACATAATATATATCTATAAATTGTCATGAGAATATTATTATCCCTTCTATTATATCCCTAAAAACTATACATAGTTATCATCTAGGTTTCTTTGGGGAAAAAATATGGGTGGAAGAATTATCAGTAAGGAGTAGAATACAACAAATTTTATCATAAAATAAACCTATAATAAGTGATATGGTAGGAATAAATATAAAATTTAAATTCATAATCAACTGAATCTAAGAGAATGTTATTTCCTTAGAAATAAATGAAAACATGAACATAGTAATCATTGATATCATACTGATGAAATTCATTATACATACATGAAAACATGTTGTCAAGGTATTTTTTCAAGACAAAATACTTATATGGGGAGATACATATACCAAAACTCAAGTTGTTTGGTCTCATGAGAAATTTTAATGCATGGAAGGGGTATATAATTTTGCGCACCATATGTCACTTGATTAAGCCTAATGCATTCCCTATAATAGTCGATAATAAAATTTATACCATTCCCCAAGGGACCTCTAGATGAACAGAAATATTTCTATATATATACGAAAAAATATGGAAAAAATACTTCCCCATTCAATGGAATTATATGTATTTCTAGGATAATATCCCTTAATTACCATATAATTTGTGGATTGTCATCAAAGTAACATAAAGTACCCATATTAAAGAAACATAGTGGTGAGGTTACTATAAATGTGTTTGGTTATCCATGGAAGAAATTAATTGGGTTTAATAGTTTCAATTTTGAGGAAACCATGGAAATGGAATGAAAAATATTTTTAAATGGTTTATAAAGGGTTTGTGAATGTTCCAAAACAAATCCCCCAAGAGTTTTTATCCAGTTTTTCAGTATTAGGCTCACTCATCGTGTATTAGTGTGATGATTGAGTTAATGGTCAAACAAACCTTTCTAGGTGATTTCCAAAAGGTTCATATATTCCATAACCTCATCAACATTCAAGTATCTATACAGTGATGTATTTTCTAGGAAACTACACACACGTTTACATTACCAAAACTCATGATGGTTTTTACACTACATAAATATTATGTTTTACAATTGTTTTGGTAACTCATGAATCAAAATAATATGAGGGAGGGATAATAATTTAGACTTTTCAATCACTTAAAATTCAGTAGAAATATGCTAAAAAGTCTCACCTTAAAATTTTTGTAAAACATAAAAGGAAATAGGTAGTTAATAAAACTTGAGTCCCAAATAATGAAAATGGAGATGGAAACACCCACCAATAGATTAGGTAGAAATTAAACCAAAACATATTGAAAGAGGGGGATCAAATTGATCATAAAATATGAAAAATAAAATTAATTTCATCACATGAAATCTCTAATATTGAATATATATTTCACATAAAAAAATTTGGTGCACAAAACAAAACATGTCTCAATGTGAGGAATATAAGATGGAAAAAACTTACCTATTATATTGAATTCCTTGAATATACACCAAACTAATATATCAAAAAAACAATATCTTAATAACATAATTATTAACCTTACTAATATGATTTTTCATGTATACTCTTTATAAATAATAATTCTGTATATGAATTCTAACTATTTTCCACATTGGTTGTTTATAGTTTTGATCTTTTGTATTAGTTTCATAATAATAATGTTTCTATTAATTATCCATATAAAATTATTATTTAAATTTTTAGTAATGTTAATTTTTGTGATTATTTATTATAATTTAGGATTCTTAGAATTCCTTTCCTGATTTTTTTATTCATTACCCTTGAAGATGAAATCAATAACAAGCATGTTTCAGTGAATTTTGACAATCCAGGTATTTTTATTCTTAATTAAAGGATTAAATATTCATATAGTGTCTCTAAAACCGAAAAAAAACAAATAATTATTTTATAATTTATATAATATTTCAATAGAAATTATTTTCTCATATTCAATCATGATATAAATTCATATTATTGTTCAGGTGGGTTGTTAAACCAACCCAAACATGAACATACCATGATTTAATGAATTATTATGATGTGGTTTATTTGAAATATCTACATACCATAAACATAATGATCCTCTTTTGTCTTTAATTCTGTGATATATATTAATTTTTTAAATTATAAGAAAACTATAACCAATATGAAGTTATTTCATAGCATAAATTAATCATTTTTTCACTTAGAATTCTATTTTGGATGGTTCAATTTTACATGGTAGTTTATTTTTCATATTATTAATTTTTTATCCAATATATATTTATAGAAATTAATAATATCAAAAAAAAATTATAAATTAAACATATTTTCATGAACATACATTTAAGATGATTATGAAAATAAAAATAGAAATTGATCATTATATGGAGGCAGTAGTCTATACGTACACATAGATTAGGATTTCATTTTCAAAAGAATAATGAAAAATGAATAATATGGATTATAATTTAAGAATATAGAATATATTATAAATATCATAATTATATTTTAAATTATATATTATTATTATCCTAATAAGGTGGTGAAGGGAAATAATAGGTGTTGTATCATGGAGGTGGTATTTTCATAATGCATGAATGACTGTTTCTTTTTTATTAATAGAAAATATAATAGTGGTTAATGATCTTCCCATAAATATAATAAAATAATATTATTATAATGACATT
The DNA here is from genome assembly GCA_963277665.1 of Viscum album. Taxonomy (NCBI): domain Eukaryota; kingdom Viridiplantae; phylum Streptophyta; class Magnoliopsida; order Santalales; family Viscaceae; genus Viscum; species Viscum album. Next base: position 1,974,748,496 of record OY728151.1, read on the forward strand.
GATGTTTTAATTTTAATGTTTTATGATAGAATTTATGGAAGAATAAGTTCATATAATGAAATTGAAATGAGAATAGAGTGGTTAGAAATTTATACCTCACTTCTTAGATTATATCCTTTAAAAATGGGGTTAAACCTTTGAGGGGTGGTCTTTTTAGAAGACAAAAATTCATTAAGTTTGATATTAATGATCAAGAGATATTTTTTAAGATTTTGGTACAAACTATTTACGTTTTAGTTTGAGGTAAAGTGAGTAGTGGAGTTCCCCATTTATAAATAAAAAGGGATTACAGTTTTGTAAATACAAAAAACATTTTAATAATGGGTTGTCACTATCAAGTAATTTGGATCCAAAATTGAGAAATAATGTAATTGGGAATATATAAGGTCTAGAAACCATCTAAAATTTATTTTCATGCATGTTTTCAACTCTTTAAATTAAAGTTTCCACCATGACCTTTTTAACTTTTACTACAAAAACTAGTTTTTATAGTAGTAATTTATTGTTTATGAATAAAAATAAAATCACCATTTTTACATAATTTGGACCTAAAAATTAAAAATTATAATTATATTTAACAAGATTAAATTTATAAATGTGATATAAGTTAATTTTAATATAGTAAATATATAATACATTGAAACAGTTTTAGTGAAAAATGAAACTTAATTTTTAATGTATCAAATATTGGATTATAAATTTAATATAATATTATAAATTGTATAATATTACTTGTAAAACACATATTTAGTTAATATAATTATTTTTTTAGTTTTTATTTATACTTATAGCTAAGATATTTCTTAAAATAAATGGTTTTAAAAGAAATGGTACTTTCACTATTCAACTAAAAATCACTCTTTTTGAGAAAAAAATCAACTTAATCTAATATATTAATGATGAATTGAAATTTGAAGTTTATTTTCGTAAAATAAAATTAGGGAATTCATAAATTACACTTTTAATTATACTCATGAATAAAGTATCCTCACCGTGTGAATTGTGTGATAGTTCTAGATATAGTGTTTACCTACTATAGTAGAGTCTCGTGTATGATATTCTCCCTACCCCTCCCCTTAAATAATTTCATCCAAGAAACTAGTTCATATATCAACAATTGAAAAAATGTGGATATTCCTTCCTTAAGGATTTTGTAGTGTCCTAGGTTCCATCTTTAAGTTTTTGATTTCTATAAAGTACTTTCACCAATCAAATTGCACAATTCCATAACACTTTCTCTCTAGTGTCTAGAATCTAGATATGTTATTCATTATAAGATAAGTCTGGCTCTAAATCTATTCCCTTGTATTCCAGAACATTCATAGGATATGGAATGTATTTACTCAGTAATGAAACATGTAATATTTAAGGTACTTTAAAAAGGCTGGGTGACATTGTCAATTGGTAAGTTACAACTCCAATTATTATTAGTATATCAAAATAAATAAGGTACCTAGGGATTAAATTACCCTTTTTACCCAATATACCAATTACCTTCCATGGTAAAACTTTCCATAATATAAGATCCCCCATTTGAAATTCAATTTCTTTCATTTATTATCATCATATAATTTTTCTACTTTGGGTCCTTTAATATTATCCCAAATAGTATATACTTTAATATACATCTCTAAGATCTATAAGATATGAGATAAATAGATTTATTCCTCCATCTTCTTCCAAGTGGGTTAGAGTATGAAACCTCTTCCTCTATAATGTTTTTCATTTTTCCATATAGATTCTTGAATCAAAACATTACATTTTTAAAAATTACACCAAAGGTAGATACTAATCATGCACACCATAGAAGTTAATATAACATGATCTCAACGTGGGTTTTAATTTTTAGATAGTCATTTTATAATTTACATTTGTATGGGGTGGTAGGTGGTTCTTAAATGTGTCAAATTTTTTAGATTCCTTTGAAAAATACTCCATAATTTCAATGTGAACTGAGGGTTATGATTAGATACAATTGATAGAGGGTACCCATAAATTTGTAATATTTCATTGATTTAGAATTGATAAATAAAATAAAGGGGTATATATTCTCTTATATCTAAGGAATTAGATTAATAATTAAGAAGATCGATAATGGCCCATATAGAATAATTATTCCATGGAATATTCAAAATTCCAATGACAAATTCCATTATAATATTATCACACTTCTATAAAGGTCTAGTTAGAGGTTTTATAAATCCATTAGGGTTTTCCTTTCGTCCTTTACCGATGACAATACTAATTATATAAACATATCGTATGAAAATCGTATCATCCCACTAGAAATATTCTATTAAAACTATATACATATTTGTGCTACCAATGTGTATAGAGAAATTTGAGTTTTATGTGTCATCTAGAAGTTACCTCTTCTAATATAGTATAGATGGAACACATAACTTATTTAAAAACATTTACACTATATTTTTATAGTCCGATTATATCCATATTCCAATATTTACTTCTTTAATTTTCCTTTATAAGTCTCTATCATCCATCTCGTACTTCTCAATATTTTCTAGTAAGTATGGTTTTACAATTACATAGAAAATTAATGATCGCACCACTTGCATAAAAATCACCATATCCACATTAAATAGATCCCTATATATAATATCCTTGTCAGTCCCCATCATGGTTAGAGTTCTATGGTCCCTCTAATCAATACATCAGCCACATTTTTTTCCTTCCTAGGGTGGTAGTGTATCGAGAAATCATAGTCCTTGAGTAATTCTGACCATCTTATTTTCTTCATTTAGTGATACTTCGGAGAGAAAATATACTTAAAACTGTTGTGGTTTGTATATATATATCATATATTTCACCGACGAGGTTGTATTTATATTTTTTAAAAGAAAATAATATGAATTTCATCTCAAGGATATGAGTTGGATTGTTCCATTCAAGGATTTTCAATTACATTGATTTATTGGAAACTACCCTGTCATTCTGTATATGGACACAACCAAGTCCTTTATTTGATGTGTTTATATATATTACATATATTTATTTACTTGATGGTATAGTTAATATTGTTTCATTAATCAGCATCATATTTAACTTTTATAAATTATCCTCACATTCTTTTGGAAGTATGAATTTAACCCCTATAGTTATTGACTTGGTCAACCAGTTGGCCAACCGGGTGAAATCTTGAACATACCATTGGTAGTAAACTATTAAACCCAAGAAACATCCAATCATGGTTATGTTCATTGGTGTAATCAATTATTTTAATACCTTTATCATCAATGGTTCAATAAATATTCCATTCTCATAGAAAATATGACCAAGAAAAGAATCTTCATTAAGAAAAAACTCATACTTGTATATTTACTATACAATTCATTTTTTTTCTAAGGTATTTTAGAATTATTGTTTAATGAATTTTATGCTCTTTATAGATCTTATATTATATCAAGATATCATCATTGAGTACCACCATAAAGATATCAAGATATTTCTTCAATACCCTTTTCATCATATCTATAAGGTCAAAAGTTGTATTAGTCAATCCAAAGGGTATTATAATAAACTCATAATGTCCATACCTTATCAATAATTTCGTTATCTACATATCATCCTTATTCCTTGATAAATGATGATAAACAGAATTAATATTGATCATTGAAAAGTATGTGATCCTTTATGTTCATTAAATAATTCATCAATGTGTGGAAATAGATACAAATGCTTTATTATAATTATATTTATCTCCCCATAATTGATGAAAAATATCATAGACCCATCCTTATTATTGATAGATAAAATAGGGGATCAAAATTGTGAAACACTAGGTAATATAAATCCATCATCACAAAACTCATGAAACTATTTTTTCAACTCTGCCAAATCTAATGGTGTCTTTCTATATGAGGTTTAGATATAAGTATTGCATCAAGAAATGTATCAATGGAGAATTTAACTCCAAGCTTTGTTGGAAGACTAGGTAATTCTTCTAAAACACATCCCTAGTTTTTTTTAACATGGGTATTTCATCTATTTTTAGTATCTCTTCTTTATCCACAGATTGTATTTGATTATAGTCGATACCAAGAATATCATTTAAAATTTATACTGGAGGAGGATATGTAAATGATTTATATTATGTATTATCCTCTATAAAGATAAGATATTTCACCTCACATTCATGACTGAGAATCTCTTTTACCTGGAAATAAATTTCGGCATTATTATATGAAATCCAATATATTCCAAGAATAATGTCAAATTTAAACATAAGTATAATAGAAAATTTTAAAAATACGGTATTTCCATCAATAATAATTGGAACTGACTAACATATCTTTGTTTCAATAAGATTTCTACTCATTGTAATCATTGATAACTCTATTAATGGGGTTCTAGGGAAATATTTATGTTTTTTTAAAATAGAAGATATAAATGAGTGAAAAAGATCTAGAATCAAATAAAAAATTATTTAACATTGAGAATATGATCAAATTAACTTCCACCATGTCATTTGGGACTTTAACTTCAACTTTGGTAATCTCATAATATTCGTCATGCACCCTTAACCTTTTGTGGAAAATTCCCTTGATGTTTGGATAATTGGTTTGCATAATGTATCTTCCCCTTATAATTATAGGATTAAACAAAAATAGATTCTTCCATTACTTTTCATTCAGGATCTTGATAGCCTTTTTTCACTGCACTTTTAAAAAACTTATATTCCATTAAAACAAGCCCCAAGATTTTTATTCTCATAGTTTTCACATGTGTGAAATCACATCCTTCCTTTCTTCCCCTCTATCGCATTGTTCTTCCCATAATGTTTAACCTCTACTTATTCTGTTGATTTACCTTTAATAAAAATTTCTTATAGAAGTTATTATATCTTAATAAAACATAAGATTGTCTCCTCATGAGAAAAAAATGTATAAGAGACCCACTCCCTTCGAAAGATCAACAATAATCCACCAAAGATATGATCAATTTTATTTTTTGAACATTGTACATAGTCTACAAAATGCCTAGAAAACCTCATAAAGTTAACCTCACACTTTGGAACATTTTACACATGATTTTTTATAATATTTAGGAACTACCTATCCATATTAATAGAATGTAAAATGTCTAATATTGAAACATGTTTTCAATGACTTGTTCTAAGAAACTATATAGAAATGGGGAGAGGTATTCACCAAAACCCAAGATGTTATATCTCATGAGACTTATTGATGTATTAAAGGGATATATAATTTTAGGCCCCACTTTTCACCTGATTAAGATCAAGGAATTCTCTATAATATTCAACAATATAATTCCTATCATTCTATAAGGACGCTTTGGCTGAATAAAAAAATGTAAATTTATAAAATGAAAAATATATAAAAATATATGTGACCATTCAATGGAATAATAAAGATGTCTACTAGAATATATCTTAATAAATTTATAATATATAGAATATCATCAAAGTAATATGAAGTCACCTTATTATACAAATATAGTGCAAGGATACTTTCAATAAACTTGGTGCTGGTGCAGCTTGCTGCTTTAGGGAGTATTGTTGATACCTGTAATCGGTTCCAAGTATTGGAGACTGAAGATGTATGCCAAGTAGAGGTGGGTGATTCAATGAAAGAAGTTAACAATATGTAGTGTATTTTAGTTGATGTAGTGAAGGAGGTAGATGATAGCTAAGAGATTGAGGGGCAGTTTGACGATCCTGGTTCAGTTAATGCAGTGAAGGAGGTGACTGTTAGCCAAGTGATTGAAGGGCAGTCGCAATGTTTGGATGTGATTGACTGTAATAGGTGTAATGAACAGGCCTGAGGGGTGGATGATGGTTTCATTAGTGAAACGGTAACTTGAAACTGGGGGGACGTATCAGATAGTGACAAGTAAAATCATAGTGTGATGGTTATTCATTCATATTGTGAGGTTTTGAAGGACGAGAAGGGGAAAACTAGACAGGACGTGACCACCACAACAAGCAGAAGGACGAGGAAAGACTACTCTGATTTTCCGAAGCCGCTGTCCACTAGGTCCTATTTCAAACAATCTCCATATGACTTGATATCTTTGGAGAAATTGAACCTTATAAAGAAGTACGCCGAGATCCTAAAACATTATGAAAGCTCGGAATGGGATACGGCCACTGCGGAAGGAGGCTCTCATGGGGGTTGTGATGGATATGATTGTAAGACCCCGTTTTTTGGAAAGGTATGTTTTTATTGTGTTTTGGGTTGAACCATTTGTTTTTGGGGCATTGAAATGTTTCCTGAAAGTGTGAGAGCCCTTGGGGATGTTCTGGGGGCTCGGGGCCTGGAAGAAACGAAATGGGCAAGACCAGCCAAGGCGCACGGCCTGCGCACGGCCAGGAAAACTGTGCGGCATGCGCAGGATAAACCATGCGACCCTACCTTCTCTAGACATAAGCATGTGCACTGTTTGCGCATGGTTTGCCAAACCATGCAGCTAAATCATGCGACCCTTCCTCCTCCGGGAAGTGGCATGCACACGGTTTGCGCACGGTTTTCCAAACTGTGTAGACAAACCGTGTGGCCACCTAAATTTGGAAAAAATTACAAGTTTGCCACTCCAGGCTTTTAAACCCAACTCGGGATTTTCCATATTTCATCCACTCTCAACCCTAGCGATGAACTTGGCCGACCCAAGCTTCCCAAGGGTGGTTCTCCATCGATTCTATTGTGTTTTTTGTGCCATTGGTTGCAGATCAAAGCTCCGGGTAAGGCTAATATCATCTTTGGTTATCTTTTTGGATTATGGGTTGTATCTTCTCTCCCTCTCATTACAAAGCTATAAAACCCTAAATTTTTGGTGAGTTTTAGGTTGAAGCTCCAAAGGTTGGTTTGATTGAGGTCTAAGGACTCAATTGAGAGTGCATTCAACCTCGGTTTCAATGCAGGTGGTCTACAAGTGATATCCCATAGTTATTTCGGTATTTGTGCATGTTTAGTTGAGTTCTTGTTTTCCTTCAGTTATTTTTTGGATAACCTTGGCATGTTTCGTAATAATGTTGTTAAAAATGGAACATGGTAACCCTCATGATCCCCATGGGATGTGTTGGAATAGACCTGACCTAATTGGGGCCATCCATGGGATGTGCTAGCATTTCCCGGATTTAGGGATTGATATTAAACAAGTAACCTTGTTGTAATGAATTGTAGAGCCCTTGATAAATGTGTTGGTAGGATTGGTTGAAATTGGAATATAATTTAGGTGATACACCTAGACTTGGTGATAACCTATGGGTTAAAGTGGAATGGGTTAAATGATTTATTCATGGGAATGATGAACGAGTTAAATGGGTTAATGCGTAAATAGATTAAAGACCATAATGGGATAGATTATGGGTTTAATGTTGACTGATTAGTGAGATAGGCATAACACATGGGAATTGGGTGAATGGATAAATGATGTGACAAGGTAATGTGTTAATGGGTTATGGTGTGATGTGGTTTCCCGTGTGGGTTGTGGTGAATAGTGTTTTCCGAAGGGCAATGGTTTGGATGGTTGATGGTTACTTATATATAAGCATGTGCACATGGCTTGATAGAGTGGGGATGACTTGAGGATTTACACCCATGGGTCAAGTGAAGACTGAGGTTCTAAACTCCACCATAAATGCATGGGTTAGAAAAGGGGGCTGATGGTCTATTCTCCTAACAGTTTCATCCACCCGGACTGAGGCTTCGAGGTGAGGTTGTGGTTTCTATGAGGGGTTAGTCCTAGTGAGATAGTATAATGATGTGTTTACGCTCTTTCATGTGATTTTTGGCCTTAGACCCATGTAACATAGTGTATGTGATTAACCCATGGAAATGTGATGAAATGGTAAATGGTGATAATGGGTGTGTAATGAATGGTAATAGAAGTAGTAATGGCTTGGCTCTAAACTGGATAATGGTACCTTAAATAATTACTTGGAAATTATTATTCATATTCCTTTGCATGAACTATCTGTTTAGACTGGATATTTTGTAGACACCATTGGTGGTGGCCTACTGAGTTGTACTCACACCCTGCTCGGGCCGTCGTTGGGTACCCGAGGAGACTTCATGTTTCCAATTCAGGAGAGGGGAAAAGGTCCTTGCTAGATAGTTGAGTGGACATGTGTAGCACTTGGTGGAGGATCCAGACTTGGAGTTGGGACCATTTTGGGAATTTTGGTTGTTGTCTTTATTTTGGGGTTTTGTCAACTTTTGAACTTGTAGTATGACATGGAATATTAATTATTGGAAATGGATGTTATACAAGTTCTGTTCTCATTGGTTATTGTTTCTGCTATTTGGTTTATTTCCGTTTTGGATTACTCTGATAAAAAGGGGGTATATTCTCCCCACTTGACTCCGTAGACCCCTGCTACTGGTCGGTAGCCTTTGGCTTACTGGGAGGCGTGCTTAAGGTCATGTAACCACCCGGCTCGGTGCACCAGTTCAGTGGCTTCTGGGTCGTGGATTTTACAGAGTGGTATCAGATGAGGTCTTTCTTCACCTTATCTGAGGTATTGTTATTTGGTATTGGTAGCCAAGGGTTAAGACGTGTCAGGTCTTGGTAATGAGCTTGTGCTTGGGAGTATCTTACCCATGTACGGGGGAAAACCCAAGTAACCCTGTGTGGGAAATGATGTTCTTGATTGTGTGATGTTACAGTTGATGATATTTCACTGTTGGGTGATTCACATGGGGTTTGATGTGATTTTTTAATGACGTTTGGCTCATGGCCTTAATGGAACAAGGATTTTCATTCATGCATCATTGTAGGCACCTAGGGAGATAGGTGACATGCATTATGTTATGCACACACACGGGGTTGGGGTGTGAGGCAGGAAAGTAGGGTGCATCATGCATTTCATGAAACCAAGAAATAATGAGAAGAATGAAATAAAACAAGTGGGTAAATGATGTTTAATGGATTAATAGGCTTTGGAAAAAGTTGGAAAATGCCGTTGGGTTAGTATGTGAAATGGGTTATCGTAGCTAGTAAAGATCTTTTGATGGATTCATGAAAGTTTATGGTATGCGTGCTAAATCTCGTGCTGGGCATCGTAGAGAAATGCCGCCACGATGTCGATTACCAGTTGGGCAATGAGAGGGTGTTGCTGAGAACACTCATCCAGTAGAGGAGCAAGAAAATTTGGTGATCAATGAAGGTAGAGATGACCAGTTCCTGGAGAACATGACTCACCTTATGCAGATTATGGATCGGGACCTAGGGCGGGTTGCACCGAGTATGTTTGAGCTGACCAGGGAGTTCCAGCTGCAGCACCCTTCGACTTTCATCGGAGAGGGTGGGCCAGAGGTAGCGGAGTTCTCGTTATAGTATGTCCAAATGATACTGGATCATCTAGAGACCCCCGTTGAAAAGTGAGTAAAGCTGGCCGCTTATATGTTGTGGGGCCAGGCTAGGCGTTGGTGGGACACTCAGGCTCAAATTGAGCAGGCTGAGGGAATCTCATGGAAGGTTTCTCAGGAAACTTTTCTAGAGAATTTCTACCCAAATACCTTGAGACAGGAGTGGGTTGCAGATTTTATGAGCCCGACACATGGATCGCGATTGGGGATGGACTATGCTAGTCGCTTCACTGATTTTATACGCTTCATCCCAGTGTTAGTAGGGGATGAGGCAGAAATATCAAGGTGTTTCCAGGATGGTCAGAGACATGAGATCAGGCATCAAGTAAACATATTCCACTTGAAGAGGTTCATAGAGGTAGTAGATCAGGCACTGATCTCGGAAGGATACCTGAAGGGAGCTTTGGGTAGTAGGCTTGTGGTGCCAGTGGGGCAGACAAGCGGTGCAGCTACCGAAGGTCGGAAGTGACTCCATCAGATCTCATAGCATGGTGGAAGTGTGAAAAGTGGCTGGAATAGAGGGCCATCCTCTCAGAGTAGAAATCAGGTGTTTTTCTACCAGTGTGGTAGGTCGGGGCATATGCGTGGTCAGTTTCCTCGACCTCCAGTTGAGTGTTGTTCGTGCGGCCGGATGGAACATGTGCAGATGTTCTGCAGGAAACCTCCGCAGGTGGTCGATTATGATCGTGGAAGGCAGTTACTGGATACGAGAAGGGGATAAGTTTCCCCGTATCAGGCAGGCATTTGGAGCTCCATGGGCCATACTGGCAGAGACGGTGGACGAGGAACTACAGGGCAAGATCGATCATGCCAGCAGGGCGTTCAGGCTGGAGCCTAGGGTAGAGGGGCAAGTCAGCTTTAGGCAATTCAGTTTGTGCCTGGTGATGGCGAGGCTGGACCGTCGACTATTAGAGTTATGATCCTTGTAGCTTCTACTTTTACTAGTGTGTTGTTTGACATAGGTGCCACACACTCTTTTATCTCTTCTCAACTTGTGGTAGCACTTGGTTTACCTATGGAGGGGGTGTGGGGTGATGTCAATTGACACTCCGTTGGGGGTATGGGTTGAGGATATCAAGCAGTGCATGGGATGTGACTTGGAAGTTGGTGGGATCATTTTTTGTGGGACATGTTCATTCTCGAGATTTCAGGGTTTGACTTAATCCTGGGAATGGATTGGTTGGTGTTGTATCGGGCGCACATAGACTATTATCATCGCAGAGTATCGTTCAAGTCTCTTGAGGGTGATGCTTATGCCGACCGTGGCGAATGGGATATTCGAGCAGGGTGTGCGGGGCCGTTTTTTCAAGAGATGAGTGGACTCGCGGCTCAAGTGTCATGTCTCATGCTTGATGATGATGATGAAGGGGAACAAACTAATTTCCCTCCTACGATAGATCGGTTTTAGGATGTGTTTCATGGGGATTTCTTGGGGTTACCGCCTGAGAGGTATGTTGAGTTCACGATCGAGTTGATGTCGGGAGCAGAGCCAGTTTCTATTCCGCCATATCGAATAGCACCAGAAGAACTCCAAGAACTGAAGGTTCAGCTTGAGGAGTTGGATCGTAAGGAGTTTATTTTTCCTAGTATGTATCCTTGGGGATCTCCTATTCTTTTTTCAAAGAAGGTTGATGGGTCGTTAAGGCTGTGTGTTGAATATCGAAAGTTGAATCAGATGATAGTGAAAAATCAGTACCCTCTTCCGAGAATTGATCAACTGTTTCATCAGTTGAGGGGTGAATCGGTGTTTTCTAAGATTGATATGAGGTCGGGTTATCACCAGTTGAGGGTGAGGTCTTCAGACATATCGCGGACAGCCTTCCGGAGTCGGTACGGGTTGTTTGAGTTTTTGGTAATGCCTTTCGGCTAGACCAATTCACCAGCAGTGTTTATGGATTTTATGAATCGGATCATTAATCCCAATCTAGATCAGTTTTTTTTGTCTTTGTAGAAGATATCATAGTGTACTCGAAAACTCATGATGATCATTCCCAACATCTTGACATCGTCTTGGGTATGCTAAGAGAGAACCGACTATACGCCAAGCTATCCAAGTGTCAATTATGGATAGGTGAGGTACATTTTATGGGTCACATCATCTCAGAGGCAGGTGTGTCAGTGGATCCAGAGAAAGTGCAGGGATTTGTATCTTGTGAGGAGCCTAAGAGCGTTTCTGATGTTCGGAGCATTCTAGGTTTAGCCTGGTATTATCGAATGTTCATTCAATATTTCTCTCGCTTGGTAGAACCACTCTTGGGCTTGACCAATATAGGAATCAGGTTCGAATTGTCTGAGGCTTGTGAGAATTCCTTCCAACAGTTAAAGAAGTGGCTGACAACTACACCTATCTTGATCTTACCTAAGCCAGGTAAGAAGTACATCGTGTTTTGTGATGCGTCTGTAATCAGACTTGGGGCTGTGTTGATGCAAGATGAGCGGGTGGTGGCTTACGGGTCAAGGCATTTGAGACCCCATGAGCGGAATTATCCTAATCATGACCTTGAGTTGGCTGCAGTAGTGTATGCCTTGAAGTGCTGGAGGCACTGTAACGCCCCGACCCTAATTACCTAGAGTCGGTGCATTATTACATAACATTGGCATGATCATGAGAAAGATCAAGTCTCGAAAGACCGATTAGTTTAGTAGCCTTGGAATAACTAGATACATCCATAAATTTTTACATTACATCATAAAAAAACATCTTGTCTTCATATCCCCTCATACTATCCCTGCAGGTCATTCATAAATTACTTCTTCATAATCCTGGGAAAAATAAAACATTGAAAGGGGTGAGCTCGGATGTTCAGTAAGGATAACATTATAGCAGAAGCTTTCATAAATAAGCATAAACACTTAAGGCAATTTATAACTAAAACAAAAGTCTTTTAAATTTAAACTTCAGCATAAAATGGCGAAGGTAAAATGAAATAATTCCATTTACTTACTCACATGGATATTCTACTAGTCGAATGATCACATGCAATATCAATAACCACTTTCATAATGATGGAATGCATAATTCCAGACTATCATAACCACATAGCCAAGGCCTCGTGCCAAGACTACAAATAAGATTTTGCCAAGGCCTTGTGCCAAGACACTAGTTTGTCTCATGAGACCTACCGATGCATCGAGGAGCTATAGCGGGCTCCACCCGTCACTTATTAAGTCCAATTAATTCCTCATATGAACAAGTTTAAACATAACATAAACATTCGTATTGAAACTAGCATACGAAATGTCAATACTTTTACCACAAACCTTGAATGGTATAAAAATAGCACATCCACAGTCAAACATAACTCATTCGATACAATATGGAAGATTGTATTGTATCACATTAACCTCAATCAAGAATAATGAAGGATGTTGACATAGATGAAAATAATCATCAAAACTATTTGAGAGAAATATCCCCCTTTTCTTGAAATCATTTAAAAGTCACACTATTTGTCAAAAAGCCATTTAAAAATAGATTTTTGAATCAAAGTGTCCCATACCACTTTGAAACTTTTTAAAAGGATTTTTAATTTTAAAACTTTAATGTCCATATAAATAAATCCTTAAAACCATTTTTAAAATATGGACATTAATGAGCATGATTTAGAAGAATAATTCTTTAAAACATTTTAAAATTGTATTTTGGTTAGAGTTTCTAACCAAAAGAGAGACACTTGAATACAAATAATTGAGGCAATCAAAACATTGTAATATCATGAGAATAAAGGAATTCATGATATACTATGTCAAAGTACATTATATACACCACATAAAAGTGATTTGGTGTATATCATCAATGAAGTCTCAATGGAATGTAAATTGAGATAAAATCTCTCATAAAGGTTGTATCCTTTGGTTAAGGATAAATCAACGACATAATTATGTGTGACAAATATAAATACACTAAATATGATTGGATATTCAGTGTAAATCAATCAAAGTATATTCACACATATTCTTGTAAAAACAATACCAACGAATTGGATGTTTAACTCAATAAATGGAGAATGAGTTAAAATTACTCTTATCAAATTCATATCAATGACTTGAGAATTATCAATGGAGTGATTATGTGTATCAAACTTATATCCACAGGAATGGGAGTGTAAATTATGACATAATCAAATGAATAGTGATTCCACACATAATCTTGGGGTAATATAATCAATGAAATATGCGTAAAGCCAAATGAGTGGAAATTGAAATCTCAAATTCCCTTATTGATTAGGTAACATAAGAAACATACACCCATGAAAGAATTATCATACCATGATGATGTAAATACCCATAAATAAAAGTATATAACACAATGAATACAATCATGGGCAGTACACATACACCACATGCAATAATTAAGTGGTGATCAATGGAATTCTCACGGAATTAAAAGTGAGATAAGAAAATCCCTTACTTTGTACTTTTTCCTTGGTCGATGGTAGGTTTACCTCCTGTATAATGGTGAAATAATTGTTATTGAATAATACAAGAATCATTTACTTTAATATGATATCATATATGATCTTTTAACATTGATTTGTTAATAATATCTTAGTATTAACGCCGTTTCGGGTGTTAACTTACTCATTTTCTTTTATATGTTTTGTTACATAAGTCATGTTTGTTGTATCTTATTCATATCCAGAATGATATCAAGTCCTTAAACATCATTTTTAAATAATTAAATGATAATTATACTTGAATTGATACGATGGAGAATGAATCTCATCGCGTTCGTGGAGACGGTAGTCCGTACGTACGCACGAATGCTACTTCCATTTAATTTTTTATTTTAAAAGAATCGAATCCAAATGATACATAGGTATATTACTATTCCAGTATAATATAATATTTTATATATGTTACTTAAGTTCATTAACACCATCCTTTATACGTTCCATGTGTGGTATGAACGAGTCATATCATTTTAAGGGGGCGGTAGTCCGCACTTCCTCAAATGAAATTATCGTATGTATATACGACATGAAACGAATAATGGTATGAAATAAAATGGAATTACAGAAGCTTATATATAAAATATATATCATTAATATCATATTTAATTACAGTTCCATCATAATGGCCACCATGAGAGGCGGTAAGATGTTTTTGAACAATCATCGTTTTGTGAGGCGTCAGTTTGCCATCCACAGAAACATTATGTTCATCATCCATTAGATTAAGTTGTGTGTATGTGTAGTTTGAATACTTCTTATAACAACATCCTAGTATATTGAGGATACTGGTGTTTTTACAAAATAAGGGAAATAAAAAGAGTTTGGGGGTTGAAGAAGCAAAATAAATGAAAATAATTTAAGAGAAATCGTTACCTTTAATTTAGGTAACTCACTTTGGTTGGAACCAAAGGACTTGTTGAAATGCTTTCTGCCTAAGGGGAAGCTTCAAGGAGGAGGAGAGGGATGTGGGGAGCTTAGTTGGGAAGAGTTTGGACGAGCCAAGTGGCTTGAGAGGTGTGAATAAATGAGAAGGAGGAGTGCCCTTTTATAAGGGGGGTGAGGGGCACCTTTGGAAAAGCTAGAAATATTAATTTATAATAAATTCATATTCGGTTTCCAATGGCTCCAAAGTTGACTATTCAAAGGTTTAGGTGGGGATAGGTCGAAAACAACTCATCCAATAGAATTTAGACAGGTTTGGGTACTTATATTAACCTTATCTTTAAGTATTAACTCTAAGTTAATTAGTTTCACTTTTACAATGTCTCTTTGTATTTTTATATAATATGGTTAATAAACATACTATATACATCCCAAAGACCCCCAAGTGGTCCATTAATGATTAACCTATCATAATATAAGTCTCTTGGCCGAACCTTAGATTTTTAGGAATTTAATATCAATTAATAATATAATATTTGTTTTAAGAACTCTTTTATGTCAATTTTGACACTATTCACTAGTTGATTTTTTTGAAACTCATAAAAGATTGATTACTTAGAAAAAGGTCAAATAAATCAATCCTAATATATCATATTATCCTAGGAAATTTGTTTAATTCAATAAAAGTTTCATGTTATAATTATTTGGGTATTTATAATATCAATTATGTTAATTTTTTACTATTTTAGTAATTACTGCATCATCATTGTGTCATAAATAAAATAAATTATTTAATGTCAAAAAATTATAAATAAAATATAATTATGTAGGAAATCTTTTTATCTTTATAATGAATATTTATAATCTAAATTCCAACATATATAACCCTATGTAACAATTGTTTTTCTAAAAGATATATGCTTGTGTCATTTTTGTATTCATTTTAAATTAATTAATATAAAGTGTCATTATCACTTAAAAGTGGATCCATGGGGTCCCAAAATTGACCCAAAGATGCCCATGGTCGACCATGTATCAACCAATAGGGTTAAGACACATTTTAGGGTAATTTAGTATTATTATAATATTATTTTTTAACCCTTATCTACCAGATTTACCCTTAACCATGGTAAATAAAATATTTACCGCAGTAATTATTCAAAATGTCTAAAAATAAAAGTTAACTATTTACACAATTTGGACATCCTAATTCCAAATATGGAATCCATTTTTCTAAATTCAAAACACATAAGTGGCAGAAATTAATTTAAAATTAATTCCCGCTGTCAAAACAAAAAGCGTGTTTTTAAGAGATAATAACTATCAAAAGATTGACATTTGTTTATGTTCAGTTTAATTTTAAAATTATGTCCAATGACAAAAATTATATTAAATGGTAAAAATATATTCTAAATATACTTTAAAACCACTCAAATTCACAATTTATCACTATTAATTATTTTGATTAAAAAAGTTGTTTTTAATTAAAATTTAGTAATTTTCACTATTCATCAAAATATGAAAGTTATCCGAAAAGTTCCAAAATTTCACCTTAGGCTAAATTCGATATTCTGAATCCAAAAATGAAGTACATTTTGAAAAATAAAATATATATAATTTCAAAAAGTAGGTATTACTATTCATAACGGCTAGTTTGATTGGTTGTGGTGTGTTAAAATCTCGAAGTTGCGTACAATGCACGTCATTGCATTATTCGAAAGGAAACATACCGAGGAAGATTGGGGTGTTACATTCTCCCCTCCTTCAATAAATTGCGTCCTCGCAATTTTTAAAATTTTTCTTGGGAATATAATGGAAAGTCCCACATCGGAAAAAGAGTCAATAAAACTATCACTTTAAAAGAAAGAAAGAGAGGTATAAGGGTCATCCAAGATAACCCATACTAGGATTCCATGTAAGAAAACATGGATATGGATGATAAACTAAGTGTCAAGTTCTGATGGAGAGGGATAGAAATCATGATCAGGAGAAAGTTAACAATGAGAAAACCACAAACTTGTGTTGGGACAAACGACCATTAGTCTCCTAGTAGGAAAGTAAACGGACAACATTTTTTTTTAAGTTACATTACATAAGGAAGAGGAATTCATTTATGATATTGACTAAGAACATTATGAGATATACTTACATTTTAAGTAGATTTTCATTCTTTAATAAATTTCCACCACTAACTCATTTTTTTTTAAACGATGAGTATTCAAGAAGACTTGGTCACACTGGAAGAGATAGAATAAACTTCTATAGAATCACATGATCCATGAAAGATAAACCATATATTTACATTGTCTTTGAAGATTAATCAAAACCAAAATGGTCAGTGAATGATCTAATGATCCCCCAAAAGGATATTCATTGAGATAAATATGCACTAATCTTAATTTCTAAAATTAAACCAACAATACCCCAAAGTTAAATAGATACCATTCAATAACCAATTGTCCTTAAAATCCTTTAATATAATCCAAACTAATATTGAAACCCAAAACATAGAAGAATTTGATTATGTAGTCTCCCATGTTAAATTGTATCTCCAAATGACATCAGATACTCTTAAAGTCACATACTCAAAAGTAATTAACCTAATCACATATTCTCTATTATAGGTTAATCATTTCCATAAATAACCCAAATCACTATAAATCCACAATAAAAACGTAGATAAAAATCTATCATTACTCCACAAATGAAACCCCATAGTATTCTATTTTCCTTGGGCATATAGTGTTCCCAACAAAGCGAACATCTTCCAAAATAACATTTATCACTTAATCACCAAATCATTTTCCTATACCAAGGGTATTCTTTTGATATGAAATAAGAACCCAAATAAACTTATTATTGATCAATAAAATCATCTAACTAAAAAAAAGTCACACTAACCAGGGACTTCACGTAGTCCAGTGGTAGGCGATAAATCCCAATCGCACTTTGGTTGTGGGTTCGATTCCCATAGCTTTGTCCGACGCGACGGGTTGTCACACGGTCTACGTGTTGTCCTTTTTCAAAAACTATATTTTATAATATTGCCAAAATGAGATAAATTCCTCAAAATACTATATCATAAATTTAACCACAAATGTTATATCATACCTTGAATCTTCATCCCAAATTAGAATAACTTATAATTCTCTCAAACCCCAATGATCATATAAATCCAAATGGTTATTTATACCCATATCCACAAGAGAAGAGACAATTCTTCCTCAAATATCATTCTCACATGGCAAACTGTGGGGTTACAAATACAAGAGAAAATTATTCCATAGTACCCATCAACAAGGAGTGCTAATACTTTTTAAACATTTCTCCAACAATTTATTCCCACATAGCTTCTTCTTTGACCAAAAAAATATCCTATAGAATAGGACATTCACTCGGGTAATGGCCAGGTCCCCTACATTTACGGAAAATGACTGTAAATGGACTCTTGGGACCATTTTTATCTTCTTCCATAGTACTCTTCATTTTTCTTCGGCAATTCTTTACTTTATGTCCTTCCTTCCCGCACGTAAAATATTTCGTTGTCCCATTGAGACACTTTCCTGGGTGTCTCTTTCCACATTTCCTGCATGATGAAAATTGAGGGTTCTTTTCTCCATGGTCTCCATTACTGGAGCTCTTATCATTTATCACCTTTCTCTTCCTTGTTGAGTCTGGGAGTTGGTTAATATATATGTTGTTGATCATATTTTTGGAAAACTGATTTGGCATAAAGACGATATCTTTTACGCCTATCAACATTCCATTTTGTTGCTCATTGCCACCACCGTTCCCATCTTGTACATCATTCTCAAAGTCACTATGACTTCCTTGGAATCCAGCCATTGACTAAAACCATAAAGCATTGTATGAGTAATAGTAGTCGTAAAATCATTTAGAGATTAAAATGTCACCATATTCTCAATTTGAAACATATTAGGATTAACCAAGGTAATTTACTCTCATCTTATATATATATTACTTAAATTGGTTTGTAAAGAAAATGTAAATTATCCTAAGCATATCCCCCGGGAGTGTCGTAACCAAGAGTGCAGCAAGGCCCGTTGTCGTGCACCAGTTCCCGTTCGAGTCTAGCTCAAAGCGGTGTTTTCGGGTTTTACCCCTAGGTACATCTGTGCCAGAGCCGCCTCTACCTGCTCGTATCCAGACAGGGATGTATTGCTCGGAAAACTCCCAAAATCTCTATAATACCAAAATTCAAGGAAGTTCATTTATACTAATCCTCAAAGTTCATCTTAGGTCTACGTGCTCTAATCAGAGTTTATCTAAATCTAGCTACCAAGGTTTGTACTAAACTTCCTCTGATACCAACTGTAACGCCCCGACCCTAATTACCTAGAGTCGGTGCATTATTACATAACATTGGCATGATCATGAGAAAGATCAAGTCTCGAAAGACCGATTAGTTTAGTAGCCTTGGAATAACTAGATACATCCATAAATTTTTACATTACATCATAAAAAAAACATCTTGTCTTCATATCCCCTCATACTATCCCTACAGGTCATTCATAAATTACTTCTTCATAATCCTGGGAAAAATAAAACATTGAAAGGGGTGAGCTCGGATGCTCAGTAAGGATAACATTATAGCAGAAGCTTTCATAAATAAGCATAAACACTTAAGGCAATTTATAACTAAAACAAAAGCCTTTTAAATTTAAACTTCAGCATTAAATGGCGAAGGTAAAATGAAATAATTCCATTTACTTACTCACATGGATATTCTACTAGTCGAATGATCACATTCAATATCAATAACCACTTTCATAATGATGGAATGCATAATGCCAGACTATCATAACCACATAGCCAAGGCCTCGTGCCAAGACTACAAATAAGATTTTGCAAAGGCCTTGTGCCAAGACACTAGTTTGTCTCATGAGACCTACCGATTCATCGAGGAGCTATAGCGGGCTCCACCCGTCACTTATTAAGTCCAATGCATTCCTCATATGAACATGTTTAAACATAACATAAACATTCGTATTGAAACTAGTATACGAAATGTCAATACTTTTACCACAAACCTTGAATGGTATAAAAATAGCACATCCACAGTCAAACATAACTCATTCGATACAATATGGAAGATTGTATTGTATCACATTAACCTCAATCAAGAATAATGAAGGATGTTGACATAGATGAAAATAATCATCAAAACAATTTGAGAGAAATATCCCCCTTTTCTTGAAATCATTTAAAAGTCACACTATTTGTCAAAAAGCCATTTAAAAATAGATTTTTGAATCAAAGTGTCCCATACCACTTTGAAACTTTTTAAAAGGATTTTTAATTTTAAAACTTTAATGTCCATATAAATAAATCCTTAAAACCATTTTTAAAATATGGACATTAATGAGCATGATTTAGAAGAATAATTCTTTAAAACATTTTAAAATTGTATTTTGGATAGAGTTTCTAACCAAAAGAGAGACACTTGAATACAAATAATTGAGGCAATAAAAACATTGTAATATCATGAGAATAAAGGAATTCATGATATACTATGTCAAAGTACATTATATACACCACGTAAAAGTGATTTGGTGTATATCATCAAAGAAGTCTCAATGGAATGTAAATTGAGATGAAATCTCTCATAAAGGTTGTATCCTTTGGTTAAGGATAAATCAACGACATAATTATGTGTGACAAATATAAATACACTAAATATGATTGGATATTCAGTGTAAATCAATCAAAGTATATTCACACATATTCTTGTAAAAACAATACCAACGAATTGGATGTATAACTCAATAAATGGAGAATGAGTTAAAATTACTCTTATCAAATTCATATCAATGACTTGAGAATTATCAATGGAGTGATTATGTGTATCAAACTTATATCCACAGGAATGGGAGTGGAAATTATGACATAATCAAATGAATAGTGATTCCACACATAATCTTGGGGTAATATAATCAATGAAATATGCGTAAAGCCAAATGAGTGGAAATTGAAATCTCAAATTCCCTTATTGATTAGGTAACTTAAGAAACATACACCCATGAAAGAATTATCATACCATGATGATGTAAATACCCATAAATAAAAGTATATAACACAATGAATACAATCATGGGCAGTACACATACACCACATGCAATAATTAAGTGGTGATCAATGGAATTCTCACGGAATTAAAAGTGAGATAAGAAAATCCCTTACTTTGTACTTTTTCCTTGGTCGATGGTAGGTTTACCTCCTGTATAATGGTAAAATAATTGTTATTGAATAATACAAGAATCATTTACTTTAATATGATATCATATATGATCTTTTAACATTGATTTTTTAATAATATCTTAGTATTAACGCCGTTTCGGGTGTTAACTTACTCATTTTCTTTTATATGTTTTGTTACATAAGTCATGTTTGTTGTATCTTATTCATATCCAGAATGATATCAAGTCCTTAAACATCATTTTTAAATCATTAAATGATAATTATACTTGAATGGATACGATGTAGAATGAATCTCATCGCGTTCGTGGAGACGGTAGTCCGTACGTACGCACGAATGCTACTTCCATTTAATTTTTTATTTTAAAAGAACCGAATCCAAATGATACATAGGTATATTACTATTCCAGTATAATATAATATTTTATATATGTTACTTAAGTTCATTAACACCATCCTTTATACGTTCCATGTGTGGTATGAACGAGTCATATCATTTTAAGGGGGCGGTAGTCCGCACTTCCTCGAATGAAATTATCGTATGTATATACGACATGAAACGAATAATGGTATGAAATAAAATGGAATTATAGAAGCTTATATATAAAATATATATCATTAATATCATATTTAATTACAGTGCCATCATAATGTCCACCATGAGAGGCGGTAAGATGTTTTTGAACAATCATAGTTTCGTGAGGCGTTAGTTTGCCATCCACAGAAAGATTATGTTCATCATCCATTAGATGAAGTTGTGTGTATGTGTAGTTTGAATACTTCTTATAACAACATCCTAGTATATTGAGGATACTGGTGTTGTTACAAAAGAAGGGAAATAAAAAGAGTTTGGGGGTTGAAGAAGCAAAATAAATGAAAATAATTTAAGAGAAATCGTTACCTTTAATTTAGGTAACTCACTTTGTTTGGAACCAAAGGACTTGTTGAAATGCTTTCTGCCTAAGGGGAAGCTTCAAGGAGGAGGAGACGGATGTGGGGAGCTTATTTGGGCAGAGTTTGGACGAGCCAAGTGGCTTGAGAGGTGTGAAGAAATGAGAAGGAGGAGTGCCCTTTTATAAGGGGGGTGAGGGGCACCTTTGGAAAAGCTAGAAATATTAATTTATAATAAATTAATATTCGGTTTCCAATGGCTCTAAAGTTTACTATTCAAAGGTTGAGGTGGGTATAGGTCTAAAACAACTCATCCAATAGAATTTAGACAGGTTTGGGTACTTATATTAACCTTATCTTTAAGTATTAACTCTAAGTTAATTAGTTTCACTTTTACAATGTCTCTTTGTATTTTTATATAATATGGTTAATAAACTTACTATATACATCCAAAAGACCCCCAAGTGGTCCATTAATGATTAACCTATCATAATATAAGTCTCTTGGCCGAACCTTAGATTTTTAGGAATTTAATATCAATTAATAATATAATATTTGTTTTAAGAACTCTTTTATGTCAATTTTGACACTATTCACTAGTTGATTTTTGTGAAACTCATAACAGATTGATTACTTCGAAAAAAGTCACGTAAATCAATCCTAATATATCATATTATCCTAGGATATTTGTTTAATTCATTAAAAGTTTCATGTTATAATTATTTGGGTATTTATAATATCAATTATGTTAATTTTTTACTATTTTAGTAATTACTGCATCATCATTGTGTCATAAATAAAATAAATTATTTAATGTCAAAAAATTATAAATAAAATATAATTATGTAGGAAATATTTTTATCTTTCTAATGAATATTTATAATCTAAAATCCAACATATATAACCCTATGTAATAATTGTTTTGCTAAAAGATATATGCTTGTGTCATTTTTGTATTCATTTTAAATTAATTAATATAAAGTGTCATTATCACTTAAAAGTGGATCCATGGGGTCCCAAAATTGACCCAAAGATGCCCATGGTCGACCATGTATCAACCAATAGGGTTAAGACACATTTTAGGGTAATTTAGTATTATTATAATATTATTTTTTAACCCTTATTTACCGGATTTACCCTTAACCATGGTAAATAAAATATTTACCGCAGTAATTATTCAAAATGTCTAAAAATAAAAGTTACCTATTTACACAATTTGGACATCCTGATTCCAAATATGGAATCCATTTTTCTAAATTCAAAACACAGAAGTGGCAGAAATTAATTTAAAATTAATTCCCGCTGTCAAAACAAAAAGCGTGTTTTTAAGAGATAATAACTATCAAAAGATTGACATTTGTTTATGTTCGGTTTAATTTTAAAATTATGTCCAATGACCAACATTATATTAAATGGTAAAAGTATATTCTAAATATACTTTAAAACCACTCAAATTCACAATCTATCACTATTAATTATTTTGATTAAAAAAGATGTTTTTAATTAAAATTTAGTAATTTTCACTATTCATCAAAATATGAAAGTTATCCGAAAAGTACCAAAATTTCACCTTAGGCTAAATTCGATATTCCGAATCCAAAAATGAAGTCCATTTTGAAATATAAAATATATATAATTTGAAAAAGTAGGTATTACTATTCATAACGGCTAGTTTGATTGGTTGTGGTGTGTTAAAATCTCGAAGTTGCGTACAATGCACGTCATTGCATTATTCGAAAGGAAACATACCGAGGAAGCTTGGGGTGTTACAGGCACTATCTATTGGTAGAACGGTTTACCATGTTTACTGACCATAATAGTTTAAAGTACATATTCTCACAGCAGGATCTGAATCTTCAGCAGTGAAGATGGGTTGAATACCTCCAGTCTTTTGACTTTGAGTTGATGTACACACCGGGAAAGGGAAATAGTGTTGGTAATTCTCTGAGCAGGAAGGTTCAAAATCAGGTGGCTTAGGAATCCAGTACTGAGTGGAAGGTGGTGGCATTGTTTTTAGAGATGCACCTGGAGGTGCAGGAGGAGAATGGTCAGGTCACTCTTTCTTCCTTAGTGATGGATTCGACGCTTTTAAGTCGAGTTAAGGAAGTTTAGTTTGATGATCCAGAGCATTTGAACATGAAGGAAAATCCTAAAGTTGGGGAGCTACCTTCTGCTAGGTCCATTGGTGGGGACAGAGTTGTTTGTGTTCGTGATCGTGTGGTTGTGCCAGAGTGTATGCGGGAAGAATTGATGTGTGAGTTCCATGCATCAAAGTGGGAAGTGAATCCTGGTTTGACCAAGATGTACCATGATCTATAAAGGCAGTTTTTGTGGCCTAGGATAAAGAAATAAGTTGCGTGCTTTGTGGCACGGTGCCTTACCTTTCAGTAGGTGAAAGATGAGAATCAACGCCCAAGTGGTTTGTTGCATCCATTGCCCATTCCGGAATGGAAATGGGATGATGTGATAATGGATTTTTTCATGGGCCTTCCGAGGATGCCACAGAAGAATGATGCAATATGTGTAGTTGTGGATCAGATAACGAAAGTGGATCGTTTCTTACCGATTCAGGAGAACCTTACAGTTGACCAGTTGGGTGAGCTGTATGTTCGGAAAAGAGTGTGGTTGTATGGTGTTTCGCAGAACATAGTTTCGGACCAAAATCTGAATTTCACATCGCGTTTCGGGAAAGGGTTGTAGAAGGTTCTTGGTTCGCAGGTGTATTTGAGTATGTCTTTCCACCCGCAGACAGACGGGCAGTTGGAGCGTACGATCCAAGTGTTGGAAAAAAATTTATGATCTTGTGTCTTGGACTTTGGTGGTTCTTGGGAGATACACCTATCGTTAGTTGAGTTTTCCTACAACAATATTTTTCATGCTACGATCCAGATGGAACCGTTTGAGGCGCTTTATGGGTGACCATGTAGATCTCTGTTGTGTTGGCTAGAGGCCAGTGAATCCGAGTTGTTGGGGCCAAGTCTCATGCAAGAGACTTCAGAGAGAGTTAAGTTGATCAGGAAGTGGATGGATACAGTTCAGAGTAGGCAGAAGTCATATGCAGATCGGAGGTGTAGACCTCTTGAGCTTGAGGTGGGTGATAAATTGTTCCTTCGGGTGTCTCCAAGGTTGGGTAACCGACGGATTCGAAATCAGGGTAAGTTGGTGCCCAGGTATGTGGGACCTTTTGAGATTGTGGAGAGGATCGGACATGTGGCATACTGATTGGCTCTTCCACAGTGGTATGGTGGGATTCATGATGTGTTTCATCTGTCGTATCTTCGACAGTATCACCCTGACCCATCTCATCTGGTTGATATTGAGGATGTGGAGCTTGAGGCAGATGTGTCCGTTGAGGAGCATCCGGTTCATGTGGTGGATCGTAGTGAAAATGTCTTGCGAGGCAAAGTTGTTCCATTAGTGCGAGTACAATGGCAGCATGGAAATTTTCAAGAAGAAACTTGGGAGCATGAATTGGATATGTGGGCTTAGAGGCCCAAACTATTCTCTTCGGTGGATCAATGAGGCTTGGAAACTCAGCTCGAGGATGATCCATTAAAAGGTGGGGAGATTGTAAGATCCACGTTTTTGCAAAAGGAATGTTTTTATTTTTATTTGGGTTGAACCATTTGTTTTTGGGGATTTGAAATGTTTCCTGAACTGTGAGAGGCCTTGGGGTTGTTTTGGGGGCTCGGGGCATGGAAGAAAGGAAATCTGGTCAAGACAGGCCAGGGAACACGGCCTGCGCACGGCCAGAAAAACCGTGTAGCCTGCCCAGGATAAACCGTACGACCCTTCCTCCTCCGGACAGAAGCAAGCACACGGTTTGCGCACGGTTTGCCAAACTGTGTGGCTAAATCGTGTGACCCCTCCTCCTCCGTGCAGTGGCATGCGCACAGTTTGGGAAATGTTTTCCAAACCGTGTGGATAAACCGTGCAGTCACTTAAAGTTGGAAAAAATTACAAGTTTTCTACTCCGGGATTTTAAACCCCAACTCGTGATTTTCCTCATTTCATCCCCTCTCAACCCTAGCGACGAACATGGGTGACCCAAGCTTCCCAAGGGTGGTTCTCCTTCGATTCTAAGGCGTTTTTGGTGTCGTTGGTTGCAGATCGAATCTCTGGGAAAGGCTAATCTCATCCTTGGTTCTCTTTTTGGTTTAGGGTTTGTATCTTCTCTCCCTCTTGTTTTGAAGCTCTAAAACCCTAACTTTTGGCTGAGTTTTAGGTTGAAGCTTCAAAGGTCGGTCGGATCGAGGTCTAAGGATTCGATTGAGAGTGCGTTCAACCATGGTTTTGAGGTAGGTGGTCTACAAGTGATATCCCATAGTTTTTTGGGTATTTTTGAATGTTTAGTTGAGTTATTGTTTTCCTTTGGTATGTTTTGGATAACCTTGCCATGTTTGGTAATAATGGTGTTTAAAATCTCAAATTTGAACCCTCATGAACCCCGTGGGATGTGTTGGGATAGGCTTTAACTAATTGGGGAAATCCATGGGATGTGCTGGTATTTCCCAGAATTAGGGACTGATATTAAACAAGTGACCTTGTGGTAATAAATTGTAGAGCCCTTGATAAATGTGTTGGCATGATTGGTTGAACATGGAATAGAAGTTAGGTGATGCACCAAGACTTGGTGATAACCTATGGGTTAAAGTGGAATGGGTTAAATGATTGATTCATGGGAATGACGAATGGGTTAAATGGGTTAATGTGTAAACGGATTAAAGACCATAATGGGATAGATTATGGGTTTAATGTTGAATGCTTGGTGAGATAGGCATAACACATGGGAATTGGTTGAATGGTTAAATGATGTGACATGGAAATGTGTTAATGGGTTAAGGCATGATGTGGTTTCCTGTGTGGGTTGTGGTGAATAGTGGTTGCCGAAGGGCAATGGTTTGGATGGTTGATGGTTACTTATATATAAGCATGTGCACATGGCTTCGTACAGTGGGGTATGACTTCAGGATCTACGCCCACTGGTCGAGTGAAGACTGAGGTTCTAAAATTCACCCTAAATGCATGGGTTAGGAAAGTGGACTGAGGGTCTATTCTCCTAACAGTTGCATCCACCCAGACTGAGGCTTTGAGATGAGTTTATGGTTGCTATGAGGGGTTAGTCCTAATGAGATAGGATAATGATGTGTTTACCCTCTTGCATGTGATTGTTGGCCTTAGACCCATGTAACATAGTGTGTGTGATTAACTCATGGAAATGTGATGAAATGTTAGATGGTGATAAGGGGTGTGTAATGAATGGTAATGGAAGTGGCAATGGATTGGCTATAAACTAGATAATGATACCTTAAATAATTACTTGGCAATTATCATTCATATTACATTGAATTCACTATCTGTTTGGACTGCATATTTTGTAGACACTGTTGGTGGTGGCCTACTGAGTTGTACTCACACCCTTCTCGGGCCACCTTTGGGTACCCAAGTAGACTTCATGTTTGTAGGTCAGGAGAAGGGAAAGGGTCCTTGATAGATAGTTGAGTGGAAATGGGTAGCACTTGGTGGAGGATCCAGACTTGGAGTCGGGACCATTTGGGGATTTTGTCCGTTGTCTTCATTTTGGGGTTTTGTCCACTTTTGAACTTTTAGTATGACATGGCATATTTATTATTGTAAATGGATGTTATACATGTTCTGTGCTTATTGGTTATTGTTTCAGCTATTTGGTTTATTTCCATTGCGGTTTACTCTGATAAAAAAGGGGGTATAGTCTCCCCACTTTACTCCGTAGACCCCCACTGCTGGTCAGCAGCCTTCGGCATACAGGGAGGTGCGATTAAGGTCATGTAACCAACCGGCTCGAAGAACCGGTTTAGTGGTTTACGGGTCAAGGATGTTACAATGATTCTTATGATATGTAATCAGTTTTCTGACTTATGGTATGTGCTTGATGTACTTTTTGTTTTCTTTAAAAAATAGCTAGGGGAATACCTCTGACTGTCTTTTCTGGTCTATCAAGGCAGTGGTAAGAAAAATCATTCATCATGGTTCACAAAAATCATTTTAAGATTCCAAATCATATCCTCTGGGAGTGTGAAGATTGGTGTGTAGTTTTAGGAACACTCATTAGGTATCAAAGTGATGATTCAATCCATTACCAACCGGCCTTTTTGAGGTGATTAATTATAGGTGAATCTATTACAAAAATTAATCCAGTTTCTAGTATCTAAATAAGGATTCTTTCTAGGTAACTATATCCACATTTAGTTTACACAAACATATGATGGGTTTTCTACAATGAAAAAGATTGAGTTTTATGAGGGTTTTAGTAACACTTTAATCAAAAGAATATGAGGTAGGGATAAAAATATATACTTGTAAATTACATAAAATTTAAAAATACTTTGGTAAAATTTATTCCATGTAAATTTATACACCACACAACAATAAATAGATGGTGAATATAAAATGAGTCCCAAATAATCAAAATTTAGATGGGAAACCCACTTATAGATTGGGTATAAATTCAATCAAAATATATTGTCTTAAAATTGATCTTAAAATTCCATGAATAAAATTAATTTCATTATATAAAATCAAAAATAATAATAATATACACCATATAAGTTAAATTACCAACAAATACTAAACTAGTATCAAATAGAGGAATTTGAGATGGAAACCCCTTGCCACTTGTTTTGAATTCCATGATCATAATTTAGCCTCATGTATCACAAAAATATTTATATTTATAAATTAATTCATAACCTTACTCGTATCCATTTTCATTTATACTCTTCATAAATAGTCATTCTCTATATTTATTCCACATATTTTCTACTTCGTGTGTTTATAATTTTGATCATTTTTGTTAATTTTGTAATAGAGGTGTTTCTATTCATTACTTATTAAAATTTCATATTTTTTAAGTTATTAAAGTTATTTTTGAAGATTATTTATAATAATTTTTAGTTTTTCAAATTTATTTCATGAGTTTTTTTAGTCATTATCCTTGAAGATGAAATTGATAACATGCATGTTTCAGTGATTCTTGACGATCAAAATGTGTATCCTTAATTAAAGAATTATATATTAATATAAAATATAAAGAACCAAAAAAATAATTATTTACACATTTTTAACTTATAATACCGGTATTTATGTTCACATACCAATTCTTTAAAAAATATTATTATTGTTTGAGTAGTTGGTTGAACTAACATAAACATGAACATTCCCGGATTTAGTGAATGATTGTGTGGTTCTTTAGTTATAATAATAATATAAAAATGTATAATGATTTTATTTAGTGTTTATTTCTATAATATATCATTATTTTATTGAATTATATGAATCATATAACCTATAAGAAGTTATTTCCTTGTAATAATAAATTCTTTTTTCTCTTTGAATTTTATTTTGGACGGTTGAATTTCCTAGGTAGTTTATTGCTCGTATTATTAATATGATTACCAATTTATCTTTGCAAAACCTCAATAATTTCATAAAAAAAATATGTATCCATTACTCTTATAATTATTACCATACTTATAAGGTGGTGATTAAAATAAATTCTGAAATCTATAGATCCATAGAGGAGGTTATCCACACATAGGCTTGGATGATGATTTAATTTCCCATGGAATGGGGAAATGGAGTAATATATATTACAATTTCAGAACATAATTTTTTTTTATAAATATCATACTTAAATAATTAATTCCATAATGGGATAATCCTTGTAATTAAGTAAATAAAAATGATACATCTTGCAATGTGGTGGTTGTAGTCCGAACAAGGCATGAATAATAGTTTCCTCTTTCTAAAAAAGGAAAATGTTGTTAATGATTATACCATCATTATAATAACATACTAGTATACTAATGATACTTATTTTATCATTTTAATATTTTTTTATGTTAATTTTAGGAATAATATGTGTACATAATGAAATTCAAGTGTGAAATGTGTGGTTAAAAATTTATACCCCACTTCTTAAATTATCTACTTCGTAAAGGGGGTTAATCCTTTGATGGATGATATTTTTATAAGTCCATAACATATTGAAGGTGTCTTGTATTGTTGAGGATATTTTTGGGCCTATTTTGTTCATAACTATGTGGTTTTTTGTGTGATGTAAATTTAGGAGAGGAGTGCCCTTTTATGTTAAATGGTATGACATTTTTTTAAATACCAAAACAAATTTAATAAAGCAAAGTTACTCTCAAGTAATGTGGTTCCAAAATTTAGAAATAATGGAGTGGAGAAGATATAAGGTCTATAAATACACTACCATTTAAATTATGACATTTTTTAGACATGTTTCCAACTATTTACCATTACATTTTCCACTTCTACCATTTTAACCGTTATCACGAAAACTAGTTTTTACCTTTGTAATTTTTTTATGCCAAGAATTAAAATGGTAGTTTGTAAATAATTTGTACCTAATTGTTTAAATTGTTAAATTCATTAAATATGATTAAATTTATAAAATTTATATATTTTAATTTTAAAATATATAATCTATAATGTATTGAAACTATTTTAGTGAAAGATGTGACTTCTGTTTCAAAATATCAAATATAGTTTTATAAAATAAACATAATATTTTGAAATATATAATATTAATTATAAAACATATATTTCTTCAATATAAAGGGGTTTTTTAGTTTTATTTTATTCTTATATCCTAAAGATATCATAAAAGTCTTTGTTTTAATTAAAATGTTATTTCCACTATTCACATATAAATCAATCTTTTCTGCAAAATATCAAAATTTCATCAAAAGTTAATTTTTTTTAATGAATTCAAAAATAATGTTTATTTATTCAAAATAAATTATAAAATTTAAAAAATACACATCTAAATATACTCATGAATAATGGATCTTTAGAGTGTTCACTATGTGAATGTTCCTAATATGGTGTTTACTTAATATAGTTGTGTCTCAGGTACTCAACATTGGGAGAAATTTATTGAGTTAATATATGTTTGGGGTATATGTGACCCTTAATATTAAATTTTATTTTAATGATAATTTTATTTATGGAATAATTATTTTATATTCGGTTAACATAAGTTGAAATGTTTTGATAACCTTTAGAGTTAATATGATATTTTATATTAAGGTAATTTTAATTAATTGGGATAAAAGGGATATTACATTTTGGGAACATATTATTTATCATATAGGTAACCACAGTATTGAAAATGATTTTGTGAAAAAGTTATTAAAGTTATTTTTGAATAAGTTAACTATATTGGGACATTATATGATTGAGTTAAATGGAAATATCGTTTTAGATACGATATGATGTTATTTATAAAAATAAATAGTGATTTGTATTTCAGAAGCTTGTATGATTATATTAGGATTTTATAGATATTAAATATATTTATTGAAAAGATTACAATATTTTGGAAATTATATGATTGGGGTATATACATTTTTGGTATATGACTTTAGGAGTGACTGATGTTATTTAGAGATAAATTGGAAGTTTACCTTTGAAGAATTTGTGATCAAATCATTCTGATTTTTGGGTTTTGACAATGGTAAAAAATATTTTGAAGGGTTTTAGAGATAGTTATTTGTTGATTGATTTATGTTTAACATTGATTATTACCATTGAGCCTTTAGAAATTAATTTTTTTTGTATCTTTATTTGATTGTTTATTCATAATGGATATTATCTTACCTTATGATAACCAGATTGGTTTTGGTTAATGTCTAATGATAGGTAGAATAGATTATTAGAATTTTATGGATTCTGTGATCTGTTAAATGATCATTTTATTGTCTCTATCAAGAATAATTCATCTTTAATATTCATTTCATAGAGTAAGATATGTGATAGAATTATAAACTGATCAAATAAACCAATGGATGAATATTGTTTTTTAAATGGACAGAAAACAAGTGATTTTATTTTCTTATGTTCTCTATCTTGAAAGTAAATGAATCCATTAAATCTGGGAAAATGATATTGAAATAAAAAAATTATCCTTTTACCTTAATGATTTATGAATTGATGTTATGTTTACACAGTACTGATTTATAGTTTTTTGGTAATTAACTTTCTCATGATCTTGTTTTTATCACTATCCATTATTCATTAGATTTTATTTTTATCCTCCAGGTCCATATTTTCACTTCCCACCAACGTTATCCTTTTGTGGGTACCCAATTATATGTTATTATAGATGACCATCATACTCAGCTTTTACTTTCACCAAAAGGATGCTTTATTATCCCTTTTTATGATATAGTTTTTTAAAAAATGTATTTTTTTATAATATTAAAATCGTTTTTCCTTTCACTATTGTGTGTTTTATATATCACTCCATCGAACATATTTTTTTAAATTTATTTATCATATATTATAATAAATGAGATAGAATTGAGAGGATTAAATTATTTAAAGGGATTATAATGTAACACCCTATGATTTAAGATATTTCTATTATTGAAGTAACATATTTGATAGCATGTGATATACATAATACTCACCTTAAAAGAACCATGTTATATTATTATTTAAATATAAATATTTGGATTTATTCATTGGTTTTGACAGTATAAATCGGAATAAACATGTTATGAAATATATGATAAAATTATATCATTAATAAAATGAAAAATAAATCATACATTTATTATAATTTTCTTTCAAATAAAGATAAAATCATATGAATGTAAAAGATGTATTTTTCATAAAACGCTTTGTATGTTTGCAATGTATTTTTTCAACAGATTAAATTAAACACTACTAATAATTTATTATAATGAAATAGGTATATTATATATCCAATTTAATTAATTAATAATCATTTAATTATGGTTATTATAAAAGTAATGAAAATAAAGTCATTTTATTCTTCAAAAATATATTTTCATCAAAAATGGGTTTTATTTAATTTTCTGCACGAATATTATAATTAATTTATTTTAATTTTATAAATTCAATTGAAATTATATATATCATTTTATTATATTACTTTTAGAATTTTATCAGGAAAAAAATTATGATTTTTCAAAAATGATGGATTTTTTAATAAATTCTGAAAATTCAGATTTTTTGTAAAACTGTTATTTCATTTCATTAAATTAATTAAATTTAAAGACCCATTTTATTTTAAATTTAGATTCAAAGTAAAATAAGATAAATTTCATTAAAATTATTCCAATTAATGATATATTTGTCTTCATTATACATGATTATGATGTAAAATATTTTTTATGTTTAAAAATAAATATTTCTAACCATTGTTTTTCATTGAATTGTGTGCACTAATATGAAAAT
The DNA here is from genome assembly GCA_963277665.1 of Viscum album. NCBI lineage: Eukaryota > Viridiplantae > Streptophyta > Magnoliopsida > Santalales > Viscaceae > Viscum > Viscum album. The sequence continues at coordinate 1,974,781,554 of OY728151.1, forward strand.
TGATTAATTTAAATTATATAAATTTAATATCTAAAAATGGATTTAATATTTTGAATCATGTTTTAAAAATTTGTTGAATATTTCAACTTCAATTTTAATCATAGTTAATAGTAACCAGGTTAAAAGTTTATTACTACGGTAATCGGTATAATTGTTTAATAATGGTTAATACTACAAGTTATAGTCTCAAAATAAACCCTATAATTTAATTTATTTCCTTTTATTGGTTTTATTACACTATAAACATCCTATATTATAAAATTTTTTATTTTTTCCACATGACATCAATTATGACCTTTATATTTTTTTAAGTTATGAAAAATTAAAAAATGTCACTCCCCCTCTCTCATTTAATATCTCTAATATGTATTCATAGTTATAAAAATAATATATGAATGGTTAAAAATTGTTATTTTCAATACGAATAAGTAATTTTTATGATCGTAATTTATTTTTTAATTTTTAGAGATATTATAATTTTCTTGACTTCTTACGCAACGTTGGCGCAACCCTTGTGTACACAATAGAAAAATTAAATAAATGATTTTAAAAACATTAAAATTAGTATCTTTTAGATGAATTATGGTGTATCAATAATTTCATAGATTTTTATAATTTGTAATTAATGGTTAATGTGTTCATATTATAATTAAATTGTTATCTTGATGCCTTTTAAGTCAAAATATTAGAATAGTCCCAAAAATGACCTTAAATGGAATCTAATAGATAAACATTGTTTTTAAATCGTTATAAAATTATACAAAATATTATATTTAACTCTAGTGGATGGGAAATTTTTGATACATTCATTAATGGTTATTTTATGTTCCACTTTTCATTTTTAAAATTTATTTCATAACTCTTCAATGGTAAATAATGTGTTACAATGCACTACTATAAAATTGTGTTTTCCCAACACTTTTATACCAATGGTTTGAATAAACCGTTGGTATACTTAATTTTTCCCAATGGTTTCTTCAAATTGTTGGGATAATGGGATGAGAACAAGGTTTTCCCAATGATTTACTCAAACCATTGGGAAAAGCTATATTTATACCAACTATTTTTAAAAACAATTGGTAAATACACTCTTTCCCAATGGTTTAAAAAACTTTTAGGAAAGTTTCCCCAAATAGAAGAACATTTAGAATCCATCCAAATGATTGCATCCAAAAACCTAATTACTCCCAACGCTCTCCCGAAGCTCTCTCTTCCCCCCAAGGTATCTCTCGAAGCTCTCTCTACAATCAATCAGGTATTTCTTTACTTATAAACTTCTAATATGTAAGTGGAATGTCGTGTATCTATTTTTATTTTTTATATATTTTGATTTCTTCTAAATGAGATATATGTGGTCTTCTTCTTCCTATATTTCTATTTCTCTTATCGTGTTCCCTTGACACAAGACCCTTCTACAAGAGCTAACCATGAGAGTGATTTTTTATATTATTTAATGTGATGGGGGACTTGGGTAGAATTTCCTTCTGGTGGGAATCTTTTCCATTTTTAATGTAAGGTATTCCAGTGTTCCATGTGGATAGTGAAAACCCATTTGAGGTGTTGAATAATTGTGGTTCTATTTTTTGTGGGTTATGTTATTTTAATTATGAGAGGTATTGGTTGTATAATTAATCTAGTTTTATTGAGGATTTCATGTATAGTGTAGTATAAATATAATTCATCGATTTCATGTATAATGTGATAACATGTTTTTTTTATTTGTATTATTTATCTTGTTGTCACTATTGATAAATATAACATGTTTTCTTAGTGTTGTTTTGTTTTGGTAGACATTTTTAAGTTACACCTCTTCATAAGAAGATATATGGTGACATCCTTAATTTTTTATTCATGTAGTACATGGAATGTGTTTGAAGTGGATAATGGTCTGAGTGACTCTTTGGGGTTATATTATTGAGTGAGTTGGGTAAGTTGCAAATTGTTATGTGAATTCCTTGTGGCTTATAGGGTATGGTTACAACCTATAGGGGTGTTATTCTGGGACGTGGATGATGGTGGTTGATGAGATTGGCCATATATTGATTATGTTCTATGGGATTGTGTATAAAATTATGATATTTCTAAGTTATATGGTATTTCGTGGGTGGTATGGTATGGTCGAATGGGATAATAAAATTGATGATGATTTTCTTATACAAGTTTCACATATATGGGGGTGTCGGCTATCCAGGGAGATAGGGGATTTTTCCACCCCCCCCCCCCCTTGGACAACCCCCTGGGACACCACCCCACCCATTGGACACCCCCAGCCCCTGGACACCGCCACCCCCTTGGACACCCCCCCCCCCTAGATAGCCCCCCTAGACACAACACAACCCCATCCCCAGGATAGCCCCCACCCACCAGCAACCCCCACCCCCTGGCTAGCCCCCCCCCCGGACACCCCCCCAAATATCCCCACCCCTTGGACAACCCCCCCCCCCCCCACCCCCGAGACACCACCCCACACCCTGGATACCACACCCCTGGACACCCCCACCCCCATTGACAACCCCCCTGGACACCACCCCACCCCCTGGAAAACCCTCCCACCCCCTTGGATAACCCCCCTGGACACCACACCACCCCCTGGGACAACCCCCACCCCCTAGAGGTAGTTATAAGGATATCCTTCTATTCTCAAACATTCTCAATTTATTTCACTATCTAGAAAGATCATTATCATTAATCCTTATTTCTAGGGATTTTGTAAAATTATGGGATTCACACTATTTGATAATGAATCATTGACTAATACTTGATTGGTAGATTTCTATGTGAATATAGAAGATGGTTTATAAACTATCCCTTAAAAGTACAATTGTTTTCTGTTCTTTATGATGTGTAGTATCATTGAAATACTTTATTATTAATCTCAAATTTAAAAATAAATATTTTTGTCTATACTTTATGAAATTAACCATCTTTATGATCCATGAACAACCTCTTAGTGTATAAGCCTAAACATTATCCACCCATTGGGTGCGCTTCACTTGGATAACTAATTGGGTAATGAAAGGTATGTTCATATGGGTGCCGAGAATGAGTTATTAAACATGAGTGAATGATTTGGGATTCCTATAACATATAATGGGGTCAGAGGCATGTGCCTCTTATATGAGACCTATTAAAAATGAATATAAATAAATTTTAATTTAATTTTTGAGTACTTTTTATTTTATTAATGATTTGGAATTCCATGAAGAAACCATCAAAATATTCATGTTAAAAATATAACCATTAATTCCATTTAGAAACCCCCTTGTATTATTGATGATTTGGATTAGAATAACTTGGGTAAATAAACCTTGGATTCAGAGTGATTATTATTTAGGAATCCTTGGCGAAGTCCCCCTTGGATTCTGAACAAGAGGCCTCTATCTTTACATAGGATAAGAACTCTTTCCTCCCTATAAATCCATCTAAAGTCAATCAATTTTTTAGTTCTACACTCCAAATATGTAAGTCGTAACGTAGTTTTAATGTTTCGTATCTATTAATCTTTGTGTCTATTTTTCTTTTACCTAAACCAGGTGGTGACATGTGTGGCATGACATACCCAATAAGTGTTGTTTGATTTTTTTTTCTATTTTCTCTTTACAATTCAAGTTTCATGATTATATGAATCAAATTGATTTGAAGTCTTCATATCCACTCCTTTTATGTAGTTAGTGATTCATATCGACTAATGGATGTCCTAGTGAGATGTATCCCCACTCAAATATGGTAAATGGTTTGTTTAGTCATATTTTATCGAGTAGGGTAACGGATATAAGGATGATCAATGTGAAGGTATTGGTGATGGTTGGGGTAGTGGGATAGGTGGTTTTCCTTTGTTTAGTGGGGTGATATGTTACTTTATGTAGACTTTAGTTTGGGTGATATGAAATGTACTAACTTTTCAACAAATTTGATTTTTTTAGCATCAATAACTTATTTAAAAAACTCTCTTTACTCATTCTTCATATTTCATGAAAAGCCTTCACTTTGTAATATCTTGAACAATTTTCTATCTGGTCTATGGTGTCTTCTTATATGTGATAAATGAAGAAATTACAAAACACAACTCACCTCAAATTTAGGCACACATAACAGAATTAGTATATCTTTACATTGTTTTAATAGTTCACTACATCAAGTAGAAACTCATTCCTTTATCATTTACTTAAATATATTTTCAATTAAACATCAATATTACTGAATTTATTATGATTAAATGACATATAACAATTCTTTATAAAGACTTAATATGAGTTGGATGTAAGAAACTGATCGGATCTAAAGCGATTTTCAAAACAATTTGGAGAGCTTTTTAGATTTTTCATTTCACAATGCTTCAAGTAGTGGTCGCATACACTGCCCATGTTCCAATTATGTTGGTAGACCTTGTTTGAGTTATGAAGAATTCCGATACCACATAACCATATATGGGTTTCAAGCAAACTACTATGTGTGGTATCGTAATGGGGAAAAATAAAATCTCAAATTGCTGATGATCGAAATGAAAGGACTGGAATAGAGAATTTGTTAGATGACCAGTTTCTGTTTATTCGTTATCATGGAAAAGAAAGGATTTCGACTCAAGAAGACTTTGATATGAGGAAAGATTATTTATCTAATGAAAATTATTATATTGTCAGGGTGAAAAAATTGAATGATGCTACCAAGACTCTAGTATATCGATAATGCGATAAAATGAGATACTTGGAATTTTTAATTTTATTGTTTCATAGGAAAACTATGTATGGGATTTTTAATATAGAAATTGATTACATTCTTACCTTCTGGAAGTATTTACTTCTATATGATGGAGATATTCCCTCAAACCACTAAAGGTATGGAAGTTAGTTGATGAACTTGGATTTTTAAGAAACAAAATTCATGCTTTCCCAAAAGATGTCATTTTATTCCAGAAGGAAACTGGTGAACGAAATGATTGTATAAAATGTGGCACATCCCTCTAGAAGTCAATATCTGATGGAACACCATCCTGCGTGCCACAAAAATTAATGTGGAACTTTCCATTGATCCCCAGACTCCATAATCATTTTATGTCTGATTATATATCAATAAAAATGAGATGGCATGATACCGAGAGAAAGAAGAATAATGATGAGTCGGTTTACCCTACAGATGGATTTTGGTATCTGATATGCGTAATGTGAGGTTGGGTCTTTCATGTGATGGTTTTAATCTATCTAGGCATGTGCTTACTCTGCAAAGCAGATGGCCAGTTTTTATACACATTTATAATATTCCCCCATGGTTGTGTATGAAAAAACCTTTCACTTTCATGAGTATACTCATATCTGGCCCTTCTAATCCCGGAATTGATATTTATTTATACATGTAACCTTTAATAAAAGAGTTGAAACTTCTTTGGGATGTGGGTGTGTTCCCATACGATTCTTATTCAAAAGACATATTTCAGATGTGTTCTGTGCTTATGTGGACGATCAATGATTTTCTGGCTTATGCAATGATTTTTGGATAGAGTATGAAGGGAAAACATTCATTTCATATTTTTATGAAGAAATACATGACCCAGAATACTGAAAAATCATTGTAGTTTTAGTTTTATGGGACATCGATGATTATTTCCGATGGACCAGCCATATAGAAATAATCGTCGAAGATTTGATAATACCATAGGGACTGATTATCCACCTCAGTGTATGTCTGGAACTGATGTGCTTAATGAATTGCAAGATTTCAGTTTTTTATTCGGGAAGAGTCAAATGAAGTCTGGAAAGAGAAAGAATGTTTCCACAAAAATCTCTTACAATTGGAGGAAGACGAGTATCTTTTTTGATTTTCCTTATTGGTCAACCAATTTTTTACGCCATTACTTAGACGTAATGCACATTGATAATAATATATGTCAAATCTTTCATTCGATACTTCTAAATTTTAAGGGAAATACAAAAGATGATATACAGTCTCAGCGTGACTTGGTGGATTGGGGCATCAGACCAAAATTTCATCATGTGCGTATCAGTGAAAATAAATGGAAAGTTCCAAGTGCTTCTTATGTGATGACACATATAGAAAAAACTATTTCTAAAAGTATCAGATACTATTAGAGTTATTGATTGATATTCAAGCAACATATATAAATGGGTCAATATAAGTGAGTTGAAGTTAAAATTCTTAAAGACTCAGGATTATCACATTCTTCTGCATGAGTTGATTACAATAGAAATCTTTCATCTTTTTTCCAATAATGTAAGGGTGACTATAATTTGGTTGTTCCATTTTTTTAGAGATATTTGTGCTAAGAAGTTTTCCAAGTCTTTCTTGAAAAAAATGTTGACAAATGCCCCATTAATTTTTTTTGAGTTGGAGAAAATATTTCCTCCATCATTTTTCACATGCATGCTACATCTGACTGTCCATATTCCCACTGAAATACTTCTCAGAGGATCTGTTTATTTTCATTGGATGTATCCAATTGAAAGAAATAGGTAAACATTAATGTATTATGTTTGATATAGGAATCATCTTGACAGTTCTATCATGAATGGTTACTTAGCTCAAGAACGTATGGATTTCTGCTCAATGTATTTGTCTAATATTACTACAAGAATAAACAGACCAATGAGAAATGAAGAAGAATATTATGAGAAAATTGAATCCATTTTTCCATCACTTCCTCAAATTGGAGGAATTCCTGGATCATATACATTGAATACATTAATCCTTGAAGAGCGGGAGATGGCACATCGCACAGTTTTGTTCAACTATTATTTGTTCGATGACTAGATTAGGTAAATAAATAGAATATCTATATCTTACATATATATCTGTTAATCTATTCATATTTTTTTCTACAGGGAACATAAAACAATGATAAATAGAAAGCATCATTCTTTATCTTTGAGGAGGGATACTTTGAATAGAAAAGATTTTTTTCTTGGTTATAATTGAAGGTAAATATATTACTATTTAAAATAATTAAATAAATTTTTAATTAAGTTTAATAATCATTTATATTGCAGGTATTGAGTTTTCCTGCTGACTCTGTCTCTGAGGAAATGATAAATTTGGATTTTTGTCTTAATATCATGGTTCGTGAATGTAAATCACTTGTTATTAATGAGTACAAATTTATTATCACTGAACGAGAAAATAACATGAGAACACAACATGATGGGGTTATGGTTACTACTACAATAGATTGTAATACCAGTGCATCAGATAGTAGACCGCGATTTGAAAATTTGGGTTATTATGGAGTCGTTCAAAAATAATAGTATTGCATTATTACTCTCATGGATGAGTCATGATGATGAAATGTCATTGGTTTGATTCGTTGATGAGACGGGGCACATTTATTGACGATTGTGGATTTCGAGTAATTAATATAACTCGCACTCTTGCTACTAGAGAACTATATGTATTATCATCAATGGATAAACAGGTTTTTCAGGTCAAAGACCAACTTCGACTAGAATTTGGTTTCATAGATGAAGTAATTCCAAGACATATTTTTTATGGTCGTGATTATGGAATTGACACTTTTCCTACTTCCATTGGAACAAATCCATTTAATTCTATAGATGACTCTAATAGCTCAATTATCAGAGTTGATTGTGAACCTGACGTTGTGGTGGAAAATATATAGAATCATCCATCCATGTTCTCAATCATTTTGGTTTACCACGAGTTGGGTTGTTAAAGTTGGTACTATTCAAATTGATATAATTTTTATTACAAATATGTTGTATCCTACTTGACCGTTATGTGAAATTTCAATGTTTATTGGTTGAATTTTTTATTTGAATTTCATTTTCTAATTTGGAATTGAACTGTATATAAACCTACAAAACCAAAATTTCTAACATGGTGAACATTTCAATGCTTCAACTATGATTCGTATAAATTTTGTATGACTTTAAGTCCTGTCTATAACATTTTAGAAAATAATGAACATGGTGGTTTGTATTCTTCTGCAAAACATGTATTGAAACCTAAATCATCTACTTGAGCTAAAGAAAATAATTTTTCCTTAATTTTGACAACTACTTTACCACTTATGAATATGGTAGAATCAATGTTCCATTATTTTAATAAACTGTTGAAACTTAGTAAATAATCATCCTACTAAAACATTAATTTCTTTAATACATCTTGTATGATTTATTGACTTTATTGTATATTTTTTCAAGCTCATCTAAAAAAATTGTTGGTTAAATTATCCATGACTCCCCTTATTCCCTCTAATTTGTTTTGTTTTTTGGGATACACACTAGTTATCCTTTTCTTTTTACATCCATATTTGTTTTCAAATGAAGTAAATGAAACCAATTGAATAGAGGTAATGAAAACAGATTATGGACAACCATCGTCGCATAACTGAGAAAGGAATTCCACCACTAGTTCCTGTAGTGAGTATTTTATTTCAAATATATTTATTAAAATAATATATAATGTCATATTATTATTTTTTTTAAAAAAATTTCAGGATCCATCTATTAGGTGACATTTATTCGATGAGTAGCCTAGTAGTGGTCTCAGTACTCTGGGTGTTCATACGAGGGGGGTGGTACGAGAGCTAGATGATCTGGTTGGTGTACCCGATTAGACCATGCCCCTCCAACTAACATATCATGCATCCCACATTCTGATCTTGGTGTGTCGTTAGGGACACACAGGATATATAGGCCTCCCATTTTCTCACCACCCTTTACATATGAGCCTCCTCACCCATCTGTACCATATCTGATGATGATTCCCACTCCCTATCTAGAATTTGGCCAGCAATCCCTATCATCTTCTTTTAGTTCTACTTCTTTATCCTTGGGATTTTATATTCCGTATTTTTCAACTCCTGCTCCACCATAGTCTATCCATGTGGAGCATACATGGGGACCCACTCCATCTGTATAGGGTTTTCCTTCAGTTTCTGTGGATCCAGTAGCACCCATTGATCAGACTACCACATTTATACATATACAACCCTAAAAAAATTTAATCCATTATTTATTTTCATTATAACATGTATTGATAAAATATTTGTCTTTATTTCATAACAGATACATCTACTGATAGGAGGTGGGGGTGAGGGCATACATGCATGTGTACGGTGTGGAACCACTGTACATAGTTGATAGTGGAATATAATGAAGATAGTCAGATGATTGAAAAATAAGGTCAGTAATGTCGGAGTTTTTTTGGTGACGCTCACCAAATACTCCGACATCATTTCTGTTAGCCTTCTCTCATGGAGACAGCTGCCAAATGAAGTCAAGGATAAAGCCTAGGCATAGATATGGATAAACAATTCTATTTTATTTAACTCAATATAATAATTTTTCAATTTATATGAATTAATATTTTGGTTCCAGCTTAGGTTCAATTTCCCTGATGGTGAGGATGCACCGGTAGCACGTCTAGAGGATTTAGGCGAGCTTTGGATAGCATATAATCAAGAGTTCTGCATTGGCTAGAATGTTAGAGTGGGAACAGAGTTAGATTCAGTCCTTGTCATGGATGATTTTCTATTAGAACAATACCGACAGATGAATACTCATTGTACGACTTTCCAATTTAAGGTACTAATCAAATTAGAGGTATTTAAATGAAAATTTTCATGTTTTTTGTTAATATTAATTATTGAATTTTATTTAGGATGCATATGGAGGAAATAAAATAACATTGATGCTAAGATATATGTCCACACATTGGGATGTACTACGATGCAAAATCATGAGACATAGCAGGTATGACAGTTTTACATCTTTCTTTATGACTTTCAATTTCTATTTCTTTCTACATAGTTTGTTCGATTTCTAAAGATGTTATATAATTTTAGTTATGCAATTAATATTTTTTTTATCCTATTTTTAATTATGGTTTCCTACATTCAATGTCATTGTAGAGGCATAAATTGAATATAGAAGGGAATGTTCCTTGAGCAAAACTATTTTCTCAAGTAGAAGGAAGAAAAATGGAAGTGCGGTAAATGAACCGACTTAGCAACAGATTAAAATTTTTACTTTGTAGATTTAAAAAATTTAATCTCTATTTTTTAACATAATAATCTATTTATATTTGTAACAGGCTGCTTTAGAGTCCCTTGATGCCTAGGAACCTGATATGTTTGGGAAAAATGATCACTTACATCATGTATTGGGAGATGATCACCCTGGTGGAGTATGCTGGCGACCTGGGAAGAGTACAGTTCTGATGAGTTATTGTCCCTCCTCAAGTACGATTTTTAGTTCCATCGAGTTGCAGAAAGTTAAGGCACTGGAAGAACAGGCTGAAAAAAGGGCCACAGATATGGGAGAACAGTCTGCTAGGGCAAACACTGCATTTATGAAACTGATTGAAGTTTTACATCCAACATTTCCACTAGAGGCTAGCACTAATTTTGATGAATATATGTCATCTATGCATTCTATATATAGTGCACCATGTGGTAGTTCTAGTGGTGGTCAAGAAAATGGAGAGGAGGAGGCCGAGGTGGAGGAGGAGGAGGTCGAGGAGGAGGCCAAGGCAGAGGAGGAGGGCGAGGAGGAGGATGAGGTGAAGGAGGAGGGAGATGAAGAGGCCGATACTGAGTACGAGGGTGAGGAGGTGGTCGGGGATGATGATGGGGATGATGATGAGGATGAGGGTGAGGGTGATGATGATGGTGATTATACTAATGGTGATGATGGATAGATTGATCCGTTTCATTTTTTAATGACATTACTGGCCTTTGATGTTTATTTATTTGTTGTTCTTGAATATATGTGTGATTAGGTAGGTAACATTATCTTCATTTTTGTATCTATAAATAATTAAACTTTACTTGATGATTTGTTGTGACTGATTCACCCCTCCCCTAGATAGCCCCACCCCCTAGACACCTCCCACCCCTTGGACAAATAGTACCCCCATGAACACCCCTTTCAAATTATATTGAAACTTCATGACAATGATCTATGGGTCATTTTTGACATGTACGAGTCGAACCCACCTCAATTTGTGGCACGTTGTGGCTGGTATCACTCAAACGGTCTCCCTTTTGTTTAAAAGGGACATTGTTTTAAGTAAAAACACTAGACATACAGAAAACTGACCAAATTTATTCTTATTGAGTTGATACTTTAGCACAAGGATCCATGGGCCATTTGTGAAGTGTACGAGTCAGCCCTGACTCAATCTGAGGCATGGTGTGGCCAGTATCACTCAAATTACCTCACCTTTATTTGAAATGGACGACATTTTAATTGAAAACAAGAACTGGCTTATGGAAAACCAACCAAATGCATTTTTATTGTGTTGATACTTTAGTAAAACAATCCATGGGTTATATGTGACATGTATGAGTCAATCCCACTTCAATATGAGGCACAGTGTGGCTTGTATCACTCAAAGTGTCTTTCTTTTGTTTAAAATGGACACCCATTTAAGTAAACAAAATGGCATACGGAAAATTGACCGATCGTATTCGGATTGTGTTCTTACTTTAGAACATGGATCCGTTGTTCATTTTTGACATGTACGAGTCAACCTCATCTCAATATGAGGCATAGTGTGGCAGGTACCACTCAAAGTGTCTCACTTTTATTTGAGTTGGACAACATTTTAAGTGAAAACAAAAACTGGCATATGGAAAACCAACCAAAAGCTTTTGGATTCTGTTGATACTTTAGGAAAATGATCCATGGGTCATTGGTGACTTGTAAGATTCAACCCTGCCTCAATCTGAGTCACGGTGTGGCCGGTACAACCCAAACTGTCTCACTTTTATTTGAAATGGACAGGATTTTAAGTGAAAACAACAACATGCATACAAAAAACTGACCAAACGCATTTGGATTCTATTGATACATTAGGAAAAAGATCCATGGATCATTTTTGACGTCTATGAGTCAACCCTGCCTCAATCAAAGGCATGGTGTGGATGCTACAACTCAAACTGTCTCACTTTTATTTGAAATGGACAAGATTTTAAGTGAGAACAACAACTTCCATAAGGAAAACCATCCAAACACTTTATGATTGTATTGATACTTTAGTAAAATGATCCAGGGGTCATTTATGATGTGTACAAGTCAACCCCACCTCAATCAGAGGCACGGTGTGGCCACTATCACTCAAAGTGTCTCTCTTTTTTTTAAATGAACATTGTTTTAAGTAAAAACAAAAGACATTTGGAAACTGACCAAACATATTATGATTGTTTTGATACTTTATCACAAGGATAAATGGGTCATTTGTGATGTGTACGAGTCACCCCGGTCTCATTCTGAAGCACGGTGTAGCTGGTACAACTCAAAGTGTCTCCCATTTATTTTAAATGGACAAAATTTAAGTGAAAACAACAACAAGCATACAAAAAATGGACCAAACACATTCAGATTATGTTGATACTTTATGACAATGATTCATGGGTCATTTATGACGTGTACAAGTAAACCCCGTCTCAATATGAGGCACGGTGTGGCTGGTACCACTCAAAATATCTCACTTTTATTTGAAATGGATAGGATTTTAAGTGAAAACAACAACTTGCATACGGAAAACTGACCAAATATCTCCGGATTTTGTTGATACTTTAGAATCAGGATCCACGGTCTATACTCACACAATCCACTTATCATTTGAGGAAATCCTACCCCTATTTTAAATCACATGACATTTAATGCGCCCATCCCATCCTCAAATAGTGGGTTCTAGGACCAAATGAAATTCCCTTTGGGAACCCAATACCAAAGACATAATTAAATATTCATACCCAAAACCCAAGATGGGGATTCATCTCACATCACACCCAGGAGACCAAATTACAATTAGCCACATACCCCTTTATTCCAATTGAAAAGTCTATGAAAAACATATAGTTTATTCTGGTAACCCATCTCATATGTCAAGATTGGCCAATGTTTCCAACTCACACATTAGGAACCATTTATACATGGATACATAGTCATTAGAGGAATATAAATATCCCATGTGCTTCCTATAACTCATACTAGGTCTAAGAACATGACCACTACCATTTTCTATCTTATGGGTATCATGATCCTTTTCCACTCTACCCATGTTTTTCTATTGGTTTTAATATATTCAACCCAAGACCATGAGTAAACATTCCATGTGCTTCCTATAAAATGTAGGCCTTTTCTCTTGTGTGTATTGGTGTTGTGGTTTGAGTGAGGAGTGAATTATAAATTTTAAATACTATAATGGGTGTTATTGATTTTCAATTCAAAATTTATGAATTCTAGATGTATTAGATTCTGGCTGTATTGGTAATGAATTCTAAATTTTGAATATTGTTATGTGTATTGGAATCTGGATGTATTAGATTTTAATTTTGTGTTGGTGTTATGGATGTTATTGCATTTCAATTCTGGATGTTTTGGATTCTGGATGTTTTGGACTCGGGATTTTTCTCTTGTGTTGTGGTTTGAGTGAGGAATGAATTTTAAATTTATAAATTTCTGAATTCTAGATTAATTTTAAACATCCCATGTTGGCTTCTGGATCTTGGATGTATGTGTTATTGCAGGTCATGGATAGTCGCAGGTTAGAGGTGGATGTTGGCTGTTGTAGAGTGGTAGTATATGTATACTAACGCTTTTCTGAACCGTTGGTATAGACTTATACCAACGGTTTTCCAACCCGTTGGTATTTCCTTTTGTTTTATATTATACCAACGGTTTGGTTATAGTCGTTGGTATAAACTTCTACCTATATTGTACACTATATACCAACGGTTTGTGAAATCATTGGTATATCTCTTACTTTAACACATATACCAACAGTTTACATAGAACCATTGGTATAAGCCTATACCCACATCTTACATGGCCATGGTTTGGGAAACCATTGGTATATAATATACCAACAGTTTCCCAGCCTTTACCAGTGGTTCTGAACAGTTGGTAAATGGTAAAATTCCAGAAGTGATGGTTAATGCCAAACATGGTTAATAAATGGGTTAAAACAAAATATATGGTATAAAATGATACATAATTATATCTAAAATTAATATTATGGTTATATTTTTAACTAAAACTCCTAATCATGGAAAATAAGGAAGCTTTAACACTTTTTTCATGAGTAAGGTACAACTTAAATATTAATATTTCTTGTATTTAAAATATTTCCCCAACCTCCCTTATAAAAGGAAAAGTCCTCACTTATTTCCTTCACACCTCTTGATCCATTTGTCTATAATAGGCTATTCCCATTCCCAAAATTCCTCCCCATGTCCTACAGTTTCTATTATCTCCATAATATCATCCTTAAAGTTTAAAGGATTAATTCAAAAGAGGTTTCTCATAGGATATGAATAACTCTTAATCGGGTGTTTTTAATTTATTTATTCTTCAAACTCCATCAATTATTCAACATCAATATTGAAATGATAACATAATTATCTTAAATATACTAAAATTTTATTGTGTTTATATCCCAACTCTTATTTTTCTCCTTTTGTATACTATGAGAAATGAAAACATCATTCATTTGTATTTGTGGACTACCACCTCCATTGAGTGATGTGTCGTATTTTCCATAAACACATTTCACGGATATTTAAAATTTCTAATCAAATTAATATATAATATATATTTAAAATAATTATAATTTAGGAAAAATAATATATTACATTATTTTTTACCCTTCTATCCTTTAGAAAATGATAACATTTCTCGTGTGTATGTGTGGGCTACCAACTCCACAAAGCTATGTGATTCATTTTTTCATTTATACCTCAAACTGATGGTAACTATAATGGAAATAATGAATACATATTACAAGTATAAAAAAATTATGATTATAAAAGAGAAAAATATTATCTAATTTATTCCTTTTCCACCTAATAGAAAAATGAAATCATTATTCATTCACACAGATTGACTATTATCTCCAAGAAAATATATAATTCATTTTTCATAACCACATTACATGTATGGTTATGAAAATATGTCTAATGTATAAAAAATAATTATTATTTCATTATTAATATACTAGATATTATGGAATATTGACCTCATTTACCTTTTCCATCGTACAAAATATCATTTGGGATTATAAACCGAACATCCACAAAAAGTTATACATGAACTTAATCTATTTAGAAACTATAAAGACATGGAAATAAATTAAATAAAAGAGATTAAGACAATATAATAAACCATAATTAGGTTCTTATGTAAGTAAATTATTATTATAATTTTATTAAATAATAGTTAAGGAATGTCTTTCTGGAGTTGAACCTGATGTAAGGGAATTTCTCCACCCAATTTCCTTTCATAGAGACTCATTCCAGGTTCACCACATCTTCTATTTTTTATGGTGTATATACTTACATATGAAATAATTTTATCTTCTATTTATAGAAATTCAATTGGTTTAAAAATATTTTTCATGTTTTATCCTTCAATGTGATTTTTATATAAAAGTTACTAAACTAGTAATACAATTTTCTTAAAAACATTGTTTTAAATGATTTAAAATATCTTTACTCTACATCCATGTTCTTTTAAAAATTTATAGAATGTTAATATTTATATATAAAAGGTTGTTAAATTTAATTTTCAACAACATTTTGAATTCATATACACTTTTTTTAAAATATTTTTTTTACTTCTTCCATACATGTCACTTTCGACTCTTTAAAAAAGTGAAATCCAATTATTTTTTAACAAAAATGAAATGAATAGATTTTCAAAATATTATATAATTTATATATTATTAATATTTATATAAAAGTTTTCATGGTTTTATAAATTAAATTAAATTTCATATTTTTTTAAATTCTATTTTTACGAGTTTATAAAAAATGGATATTTTCCCTTATGATTATAATAAAATAGAAGGTGTTTTTCTCATTGGATCAAATGAGTTTATGAAAATATTTTTTTGTAAAAATTTGTAATATTCCAAATTTTTTGTTCAGGATATAATAATTGATCCTTATAGATGATGATGTGTGAGGCTAATATTTCTCATGATATTAGTTAATTCTGATATATATCTTTAATGCATTGGATAATGACTATTCTTTGATGGTGAAAAATAAGGGAGATATCTAAGAATGTTAATCCAAGGAAATAAATTATAATTCAGTTGTTATGACACAGGTTAAACAAGAGTGAACCTAGGTTATGAATATGATTCTCCAATATACCTAATCTATGTTTTCTAAAATTTTTATAGAAAAATTTTAATTTCATGAGGTAATAATATTTTAGCATCTTTTAAAGGTCAATGGGTTGTCTTTCAAAGAAATATTTTTCTATGTTCTCATCTTCCTCATGATCCCTTTATAGTTTTCTAATGTTTGTTAGTGGTTTCCAATTTTTTTCTTCGATAAATGGTTGATTTTTTCATATGGATAGGCATTTTTATGTGCTCAATTTTTTGTTGTGAAAAGATATAAATTTTTAAGGGAATTAATTTTTTTAACTAGATTAATGGGTTTCCATTATTTTTATATCCCTTGTCAGGATTTTTATGAAAAATCCATATTTCAAAAAAAACAAGGTTTTAAAATTGAGTATGAATTATTATGAATAATATCTATGAAAAAAGGAAATTTTCCCTGAATGAACCAAGTGTTTCATAATTGTTATGGGATTTTAAACTTAAGAGTTCTATTTTTATGGAAGAAAATCAATAATGTGTGTCATTTTTCTCTTTGTAATAGAATTTTTCCCCTAATTACCAAAAAATTTAAACCTAAAATATCTTAAACTTTTAATAAATTTTACCCCTTATTATAAATCATGTAATTATGGTTTTTTACAGGGTGTTATATCATTGTCGTGTTGTAGATCCAAATGTAATTTTTTCACATGGTTACTATTAAATGTTCCCAACCTGTGAGAAACCCAAAAATTACCTGAAATTTTTAAATTCAAAATATAAAAATTAACAAAACCCATGAAATTAAAATCAATATAAAAAATCAAAAAAAATAACCTTTATACTTTCAGGTTGTTGTCACAATGATAACACTAAAAAAAGTGTTCATAATTCAGATCTTGTTTAGTATGATATTATTAGAAGGTAAACCTATGGTTGATCATGTGATTGAATTAATAATTATTTTAATGAAAATCAAATTAGTCAATGTAATGTGACTGAATGATGAGTGGGTACTATTATTATTATCATCACTATCGAAAAATTGGGACATGATGGTAATTTCTTTATGTAATTCTTGTGAGGAAAACAATTTTATGTATGAGGACATCAGGAATATAATATTGAATAAAGAAATTAGTTGTAGTTATATCAATTAATTTTCTTTGAAATGTTCTAAATACCAAAGTAAGAGGATAGTCACATCAATGTATGACTAATATGAAATTGAAATATTAATCAAGAGAAATGTTTTAAAAAATGATTCATCATAGACCTACTTGTTGGCACTATGGGAAGAGAGGAAACATCATAAATCACTATTAGAGTTGCAAATAAAATTTTGGAGGAGTGGATTATAGAATTTCTTGGTGTTTGAATTTGGATAAAGGGGATATAAAATAATTTATATCTTTCAACACTCTGGTAGAATCATGGTTGATTTATTCAGTTTTCATCATTTTACTCAACAAAAGAGTAAGGATGCATGATTAATTTTTCATCTAAAATATTCATCAATGATAATTTAGAGGATGATGAGGATTTTGATGTCATGGGTAAATTTGATATTAGTATATGAATATAAAATTGTTTATTTTTTAAATTAAATGAAATAAGACACATATTAAGACTATAGAAGAATCTATGTTCTATAGGATATCTTGATTAGGTTGGTTCTGATACAAGATTTTCTAATTTATTTTATATGATAACTCAAGGATATATAGTAGTGATAGGATGAGTAAAGGATGGTAACATATATCTGATTACAAAAACATATGGAGTGATAATTATTAGGGTATCAAGATTAAAGATTCTAGATTTATAGAATTTTTATATCATACATCTCATTGAGAATAATATAATGGTTATAATAGAAAAATTCATTTTGATGCATTATCACATAGTGTTCATATGTTGTAAAAGTTGTTTGTATGGGAAATAGAAAAGGGGTCTATTCAACTTGAATTGTAGGAAGCATGTATCCTAAAATTTAAAGCCTCTTCACTCTGATGATTGGGTACTTACATTTTTTAAATATCAGTTAGGCTCACATTAAATAATTAAGTTCTTTGATGTTTCTATAAGTATGGTTTTACATTCTAAATTATAAATATGAGGTATTCATATAATTTATCTAATGGAAGGAAATGGTGGAAAGGGAAAATGTTTATTAGATAAAATTCCTAATATATTATAATGATGAGGAGTACACTAGAATGAGATTCCATAAATTCTATCAAAATAAGGGTACTAGGATGGAGAATTATGTTCCCAGTAAACCGCAGTAGAATGGTGTACTATGGTGATGAATCAAACATTAATGGAGAAAACATGTAGAATGAGGTTATATTTATAAATACCTAAGGAATTTTGGGAAGAAGTACTCAACATGGAAGAATAATTGGTTAATAGAGGTCTATCTACTCTATTGGGACAAGATATTCAAGAGAAGCTATGAACTAGAAAACCTATAGATGTTAGCCACATCAAAAAATTTAGAAGTATTTCATATGTTTATATAGATTCTGAGGATATGGATAAACTCAAGTAAAATTATTAGACCTTTTTCTTTCTGGGATATTCCAATGATTTTTTTTTTCTAAAAATGAGATGTTGAAAAGAATTTGGTCAATAGAATTTTTAATTTTTTATTCAATGAGACGGTCTTGTAGAAAGACTATAACTTGGATGAGATGGATTCTGGGAACAATGGATCAAGTGACCAAGGTCATATTGATCTAAGTAGGATTAGAAAAATAACACAATTATAATAGAGTTCAGATAAAAATGTTAATGTATAGAAATAGACCACAAGATACTTTTTTGGATGTAATAGGACTGTTATAGGTTAAGGCCGATATCTAGATGATAAATCACTAAAAGTTTCAATAGTAGAAGGAGTTTATTCATAATTAAATTTTTTTAGATCACCAGAGTTATCAAACTAGTTAAAAGTTTTATAGTTTACATGAACTTATTACTTATAATGGATGGTGGGTAAATCAAAATCCCAAAAGAGGTGGTCACTCTCAGTGACTTTAGAAAGTGGAAGTTATAATAAAATAACAAATGTATTTTTTTTATTCTAACAAAACATAGGAGATGACTGAGTTTATATCAGGTAAGAAAGTACAGATGAATTATTGGGAATCCATTTAAAATAAGAGTCTAATTATAGAAATATGTACATGGTGTGGATGGTTGCGAGATGATTTAAATATGAGGAGGTTATTTACTTCATAGAAATTGTTTTTCCAGTATTTAAGAATGATACCATCCACAAATTAATGATAAATGATATTACATATATTATACACTTAGAGTATATGGGTTTAAATATTTCCTTTCTTCATTAGTAATTTTATAAGAGTTTTACATGAAAAACCTAATGGGTTTTGGGGATTATCGAAACTAATACTTTGTGTGTATGATGAAAATAATCCTTTACAATTTTAATCATGACCCAAGGAAGTGGAATCATAAATTTTATGCTTTCGTGGATAGGGAATGTTTCAATCGAGGAAATGTAGATCACTATTGACACCAAAAGGTGTGGGATGATGGGAGATTCATTATCCATATCTTTTACCTGGATAACTTGTTTTTGGTTTCTCTAGAAACTAAGAGTATCTTGGTATTAAAGAATAATTTATAATGACCTGAGCTTTTTTAATAATATTTTTCTTTGAGAAAATGTGCATTATATTATATTATACATGATAAAACTAGATATCATCAATAACGAAGTTAGTATAAAATTAAATTTCACCTTTGGGTTTCATCTTTTATATGATTGTTAGTAAATTATGATTATTGTTCTATATGATTTTTTGAAACTATGTTCTTTATAGTAATTTTAATATTATAATTAGTGTTTATAAGTAATATTGGATGATGGATGATTAATATAGAAAGAAGATTCGATGGCCTAATCCAGTAGAGTCATATTATTTGAAGCCTAGTTTTTTAAGCTTGTGAGGGAGTTAGCATATTTGGGGTTTGCTCTTGACAAATCCCAAACTGAGATTCAAGATAAGTGAAGCATCAACAAAATAATTTATGGGAAAAGTTCCATGTAGTGTAAATTACCACACAGGCGATGCTAGTCTAGCCACCACCTGAATCTATCACAACTGCACACCTTACCATTAGGTAGTGTTCAGGTGATATAAGTGATTATTCTTCAAGTCCTTATCACTTAGAATGTATTTCCATTGCATAAATAAAATTTTTCTTACATCAATTTTGTTTTAAGAATAGTTTTTATTAATAAATAAATATGATGAATTTGATAAAATGATTTTTTCATAAAAAATTTGTACTTTTTAGAAAAGATATAATTATTAATATAAACTAAGGAATTATAGATAATTTTTTATTTTAATTAAATAGTATTATTCAAAAACTCTTATTTAAAAATAAATGATTAATTATATGTATTAAAGTGTAGGATATTTTACTATTCATTTTCAATCTGCTATTGTTTTTAATAAATATGGATTTTTATATTCTAAAGAGAAAATTATTGTATTTATATAGTCTTTCTGACAAAAATAAATATTAGTTTTAAAATCATCATGTGAAAATTATGTTAGTGTAAATTTATGTTAATTTTATAAAATATTTTATTTTCGGTTAATAGTTAAAATAGATTTTGAGTTTTTAGGTATGTTAATGACTTCATAATTATGTTATAATGATTTAATAACTAATTAGACACAATCCAAGAAGTATATTAAGTTATTTTTATTAATATAAATTATTTTAATAGATTATAACAAATTTCTAAATATATTATTTAATTTCCAAATTATATAATGGAAACATTCAGTTTGAAAAATTTATTTTGTGGAAAAATTAATTTTCCTTGCCAAAATATGTAATATAAAATGATTGTAAACTATTTTTGAATAAAATATCATAAAATATTACCCAATATTCCAATACCATGAGTAAATACCATGTTCAAGCCCATAGTTTTTCATTTTCCACAACCTAGGTTTCCAGGGCCTATATTTGGAAATTAATAAACAAATCCTTCACTTTTCCTATAAATACCCACACATTTCTCCATTTACATTCACTCTAATTTAATCCTCCATGATGTTATGATATATTTACCCCCAAAATATTCATCCTAAGGTTCCCTTAATACCCAATGGTTCCAATCCTCAGGTTTTAGGAGTTACGTTTCAATGTAAGGGAAATGTCCTTCTTTTTTATTCGTTTTAATAACATATTTTTTATCTATGTCTTCTAACAATTTTAATAAATATCTATTATTTCCATTTTTTATTAACATAATGAAAAATTATGTTTTATCAATGGGATACCCCTTTTCCCTCTCTTTTTACCCTATTTTAAAACCATGTTTTGTACCTGCTACATTGTCGAATTTAATTCTCAAAATTTATCTCTTCTCCTCAAAAAATTATAATTAATTTTTTTTATAAATAAGAAAATCCCTATATTTTACAATGGTGTTCAAAAAAATGGAATAATTATTTCTTTTATTCTATTATTGACATACATAAAACCCTCGTTCCCTTTTTTTTGGGTTAAAAATTACATAATGGTCATGTTCTTTAAGAACTTTTTAAACGCCATGATTTTGATATGAAACCCATTTCTTTTATTTTCCACAGGTTATTTATGAAGTCTTGTATTATGATCTATGTGGATGATATTAATTAATAAATATTAATGGTTCACCCTGATAGTGCTCCAATTCATTGGGTGATGAATTTAATCTCTAGAATGACATGTTTTATGATACCTAGGTGAATAACCTTGATAATATTTATAATAGCTTGGTGACAAACCTAGGTGGTATTCTTATGAATGTATAATTTAAATATTTTTTCCACATTTAAAAGTTATGAATCTTGTTATTTTATGTAACACCCCAAGCTGTTTCGGTACGTTTCCCTTCGAATAATGCGATAGCGTGTGTTGTACGCAACCTCGAGTTCTAACACACACCACAACTAATTAAACTAGCCGTTGTGAATAGTAATACCTAATTTTTGAAATTATATATATTTTATATTTAAAAATGGACTTCATTTTTGGATTCGGAATATCAAAATTAGCCTAGGGTGAAATTTTGGTACATTTCGGATAACTTTCATATTTTGATGAATAGTGAAAATTTCTAAATTTTAATTAAAAACAACTTTTTTAATCAAAATAATTAATAGTGATAAATTATGAATTTGAGTGGTTTTAAAGTATATTTAAAATATATTTTTACCATTCAATTTAATGTTTATCATTGGACATAATTTTACAATTAAACCGAACATAAACAAGTGTCAATCTTTTGATAGTTATTATCTCTTAAAAACACGCTTTTTGTTTTTACAGCGGGAATTAATTTTAAATTAATTTCTGCCACTTCTGTGTTTTGAATTTAGAAAAATGGATTCCATATTTGGAATCAGGATGTTCAAATTGTGTAAATAGGTAACTTTTATTTTTAGACATTTTGAATAATTACTGCGGTAAATATTTTATTTACCATGGTTAAGGGTAAATCCGGTAAATAAGGGTTAAAAAAATAATATTACAATAATACTAAATTACCCTAAAACGTGTCTTAACCCTATTGGTTGATACATGGTCGACCAGGGGAATCTTTGGGTCTATTTTGGGACCCCATGGATCCACTTGTAAGTGATAATGACACATTATATTAATAAAGCTTAAATAAAAATAAAAATGGCAAAAGCTTACATCTTTTAGAAGAACAATTTTTACATAGGGTTATACATGTTGTATTTTCGATTATAAATATTCATTAGAAATATAAAAAGATTTCCTACATAATTATATTTTATTTATAATTTTTAGACATTAAATAATTTATTTTATTTATGACACAATGATGATGCAGTAATTACTATAATAGTGAAAATTTAAAATAATTGATATTATAAATACCCAAATAAATATAAATATGAAACTTTTAATGAATTAACTAATTTTCTAGGATAATATGATATATTAGGATTGATTTAATTGACTTTGTTCGAAGTAATAAATCTGTTATGAGTTTCACAAAAATCAACTATTGAATAGTGTCAAAATTGACATAAAAGAGTTCTTAAAACAAATATTATATTATTAATTGATATTAAATTCCTAAAAATATAAGGTTCGGCCAAGAGACTTATATTATGATAGGTTAATCATTAATGGACCACTTGGTGGTCGCTTGGATGTATATAGTAAGTTTATTAACCATATTATATAAAAATACAAAGAGACATTGTAAAAGTGAAACTAATTAACTTAGAGTTAATACTTAAAGATAAGGTTAATATAAGTACCCAAACCTGTCTAAATTCTATTGAATGAGTTGTTTTAGACCTATCCCTACCTCATCCTTTGAATAGTCAACTTTGGAGCCTTTGGAAACCGAATATGAATTTATTATAAATTAATATTTCTAGCTTTTCCAAAGGTGCCCCTCACCCCTCTTATAAAAGGGCACTCCTCCTTCTCATTTCTTCACACCTTCAAAGCATTTTGGTTCGGCCAAACTCTACCCATATAATCTCCCAACATCCCTCACTACAACCTAGAGGCATTAGTTTGATCAGAAAGCCAACATAAGGAGCCCTTTTGATCAAATCAAATGGAAGAACCCGAAGAAGAGGTAATGATTTCACCACCCTTTTCTAAGTTCATTTCTTCTTCCACTTCTTCTTCCTTTGTTCTTACCATTCTAAAATAATAACTCCAGTATCTCACATATACTGTGATGTTATTATAAGTATGGTACAACCATATTCAGTATTCTATCCACCCTTTGAATAACATGTCACCATACGTGCGTACGTACGGCTTACCGTCTCCACGTCGTGGTGTAATTGTTATTCAATATAATATTATTTGGATGGGTATAATAATGATTTGTAACTCATGTAAATAATAAATATAACATGTTAATGATTCTGTATATATGATATACCATTCATTTATATATTATTTTAATATCAAAAGAATGATATTGTCGCTCGTGCGTACGTACGGACTACCGTCTCCACGAACGCGATGAGATTCATTCTCCATCGTAACCATTCAAGTATAATTATCATTTGATGATTTAAAAATGATGTTTAAGGACTAGATATCATTCTGGATATGAATAATGTAACGCCCCGACCCTGGTTACCCAGATTCGGTGCATTATTACATAACATTGGCATGATCACAAGAAAGATCAAATCTCGAAAGACCGATTGGTTTAGTAGCCTTGGAAACACTAGATATATTCATAAGTTTTACATTACATCATAAAATGAAAAACTACTACAATAACATAATGTCTCCATAATCCACACTCATATCCCCACATAATATCCCTACAGGTCATTCATAACCTACTTCTTCACTTCCTGGGAAAAATAAAACATTGAAAAGGGGTGAGCTCAAATGCCCAGTAAGGATAACAATATAGCGGAAACTTTCATAAATAAGAATAAACATTTAAGGCAGTGTATAACTAAAACAAAAGCCTTTTAAATATGAACTTTCAACATGGTATGGCATAAATAAAATGAAATAATTCCATTTACTTATTCACATGGATATTCTACTAATCGAATAATCACATGCAAAAATCAATAACCACTTTCATAATGTTGGAATGCATAATGCCAGACTATCAAAACCACATAGTCAAGGCCTCGTGCCAAGACTACCAATAAGATTTTGTCAAGGCCTTGTGCCAAGACACTAGTTTGTCTCATGAGACCTACCGATGCATCGAGGAGCTATAGCGGGCTCCACCCGTCACTTATTAAGTCCAATGCATTCCCATATGAAAAGGTTTAAACATAACATAAACATTCGTATTAAAACTAGCATACGAAATGTCAATAATTTCACCATAAACTATGAATGGTCTAAAAATAGCACATCCACAGTCAAACATATCACAAAACCTTCAATACAATATAGAAGTTTTGTATCATAATAAATCAACTTCAAATAATCTTAAAATCCATCAAAGGATGTTGACATAGATGAAATCAAAATTCTTTTTAAAGAAGTATCTCCTTTTATTTTGAAATCATTTAAGATCCATATAAAATAAAACATTTTCTTTGAAAATATTCTTATAAGCTTGTATGGAAAGCTTCGACGATTTTATAACGGTGGAAAATAACCACACCCGCCGTATAAGTTAAAAAAAACATTCCTACCTCAATTCTGTCGAAAAGGTTAAAAATGACCTTGTTTTGAAAACGACGGAAATATTCCTTCATAAACCTCTTATAAAAAGTAAACCAAGGGTATAAATGACTTTAACCCATATTCTTGTAAATAATAAAAAAAATGTTTTGAAATACATTTTTAAGAAAACATGGATGTGGATGATAAAGAGATCCCAGTAGATTATTACGTATAAACAACCTCGGATAATGAAGAGATTGTGAAATAACCCTTACCTTGTACTTTTCCTTGGTTGGGGTAGGTTAACCTCCTGTATAATGGTGAAATAATTGTTATTAAATTATACAAGAATCATATACATTAATATGATATCATATATGATCTTTTAACATTGCTTTATTAATAATATCTTAGTATTATCGTCGTTTCAGGTGATAATCGATTCGTTCTTCTTAAATGTTTGGTTACGTAAGACATGTTTGTAATGGATAGATTAAATCTTATTCATAATCATAATGATATTAACATTATTTTTAACCCTAAAATGAGAATAAGACTTGAATGGATACGATGGAGGATGGATCTCACCGCGTTTGTGGAGACGGTAGTCCGTACGTACGCACGAACGCTACTTCCATTTAATTTTTATTTTAAAATAATTGAATCCAAATGATACATAGGTATATTACTATTCCAGTATAATATAATATTTTATATATGTTACTTAGGTTCATTAACACCATCATTTATACGTTCCATGTGTGGTATGAACGAGTCATATCATTTTAAGGGGGCGGTAGTCCGCACTTCCTAAAATGAAATTATCGTATGTATATACAACATGAAACGAATAATGGTTTGAAATAAAATGGAATTACAGAAGCTTATATATAAAATATATATCATTAATCTCATATTTAATTACAGTGCCATCATAATGGCCACCATGAGAGGCGGTAAGATGTATTTGAACAATCATCGTTTCGTGAGGCGTTAGTTTTCCATCCACAGAAACATTATGTTCATCATCCATTAGATGGAGTTTTGTGTATCTGTAGTTTGAATCCTTCTTATAACAACATCCTAGTATATTGTGGATACTTTTGTTGTTACAAAAGAAAGGAAATAAAAAGAGTTTGGGGGTTGGAGAAGCAAAATAAATGAAAATAATTTAAGAGAAATCGTTACCTTTAATCTAGGTAACTCACTTTGGTTGGAACCAAAGGACTTCTTGAAATGCTTTCTGCCTAAGGGGAAGCTTCAAGGAGGAGGATAGGGATTTGGGGAGCTTATTTGGGCAGATTTTGGACGAGCCAAGTGGCTTGAGAGGTGTGAGGAAAAGAGAAGGAGGAGTGCCCTTTTATAAGAGGGGTGAGGGGCACTTTTGGAAAAGCTAGAAATATTAATTTATAATAAATTCATATTCGGTTTCCAAAGGCTCCAAAGTTGACTATTCAAAGGATGAGGTGGAGATAGGTCGAAAAAAACTCATCCAATAGAATTTAGACAGGTTTGGGTACTTATATTAACCTTATCTTTAAGTATTAACTCTAAGTTAATTAGTTTCACTTTTACAATGTCTCTTTGTATTTTTATATAATATGGTTAATAAACTTACTATATACATCCAAGAGACCCCCAAGTGGTCCATTAATGATTAACCTATCATAATATAAGTCTCTTGGCCGAACCATAGATTTTTAGGAATTTAATATCAATTAATAATATAATATTTGGTTTAAGAACTCTTTTATGTCAATTTTGACACTATTCAATAGTTGATTTTTTTGAAACTCATATAAGATTGATTACATCGAACAGAGTCAATTAAATCAATCCTAATATATCATATTATCCTAGAAAATTAGTGTAATTCATTAAAAGTTTCATATTATATTTATTTGGGTATTTATAATATCAATTATGTTAATTTTTTACTATTTTAGTAATTACTGCATCATCATTGTGTCATAAATAAAATAAATTATTTAATGTCTAAAAATTATAAATAAAACATAATTATGTAGGAAATCGTTTTGTCTTTCTAATGAATATTTATAATCGAAAATCCAACATGTATAACCCTATGTAAAAATTGTTCTTCTAAAAGATGTAAGCTTATGCCATTTTTGTATTCATTTTGACTTAATTAAAATAAAGTGTCATTATCACTTACAAGTGGATCCATGGGGTCCCAAAATCGACCCAAAGATGCCCATGGTCGACCATGTATCAACCAATAGGGTTAAGACATTTTTTAGGGTAATTTAGTATTATTATAATATTATTTTTTAACCCTTATTTACCGGATTTACCCTTAACCATGGTAAATAAAATATTTACCGCAGTAATTATTCAAAATGTCTAAAAATAAAAGTTACCTATTTACAAAATTTGAACATCCTGATTCAAAATATGGAATCCATTTTTCTAAATTCAAAACACAGAAGTGACAGAAATTAATTTAAAATTAATTCCCGCTGTCAAAACAAAAAGCGTGTTTTTAAGAGATAATAACTATCAAAAGATTGACACTTGTTTATGTTCGGTTTAATTGTAAAATTATGTCTAATGACAAACATTATATTAAATTGTAAAAATATATTCTAAATATACTTTAAAACCACTCAAATTCATAATTTATCACTATTAATTATTTTGATTAAAAAAGTTGTTTTTAATTAAAATTTAGTAATTTTCACTATTCATCAAAATATGAAAGTTATCCGAAAAGTACCAAAATTTCACCTTAGGCTAAATTCGATATTCCGAATCCAAAAATGAAGGCCATTTTGAAATATAAAATATATATATATTCAAAAAGTAGGTATTACTATTTATAATGACTAGTTTGATTGGTTATGGTGTGTTAGAACTCGGTGTTGCGTACAACACACGCTATCACATTATTCAAAGGGAAACGTACCGTGGAAGCTTGGGGTGTTTCATTTTAAATTTTTGATGTCCCCATTTAGTCAAAAAGTTTAAAATATTGTATTTAAAAAGGTTTCACTATTAGAAGTTGATAAAAGTGAAATACTGAAAATGAATCTGTTCTTGCATTATGACTAAGAAACTCATAATAGGGATTCTAAAATTATAAGGATTACATAAAGTTCAAAATGTAGTTAATACTATTCATGACCTCTTTTAATGGTGTGATTGAACTCGGTGTTGCGTGTAGTGCAAGTTATTGAATTATTTTTAAGAAATAACACACTCTGAAATCCTGGGGTGTTACATTCTCCCCTCCTTCAATAAATTGCGTCCTCGCAATTTGAAATTGTTTTTCGAAAATAAAATGTTGAAAGTAGAAAATATATTTGTGGGAAAACCCACATTGGAAATTAGGTTACTAAAATTTAGTCTTAATATGAGGAAAAGAGAAATTAAAGGGTCACCACCAAATTATGATCTCGATTAGGAGAACATTGGTGGAAATTAGAGACATATAATTGGAGGAAAAACGTAAATATTTATAGGTAGTGATTGAGGTCATCAATCACAAACATGTATAAAATTGAGGTCCTTAGACTCATCAATCTATGATGATTTGAAATACCATCGGTTCAACAAAACATAAGGTATTAGGATAACACATTTTTGACGTTTCAAAATATCTTAGTTGAAATCCCACATCGAAAAATGAATTAATGAGGCCTCTATTTAAAATAAAGAGTCGAAAGTATGAAGATTACCGAAAATAACACATACTAGGGTTCCATGTAAGAAAATATGGATATGGAAGAAAAATCTAACCATCAATTATCTGATGGAGAGTGGTAGAGAACATGGCTATGAAAAGGCCAACAATCCAAAAGCCATAAATTAGTGATGATTTAAGGTACCATCTAGGAAAACATTTTTGTTCTAAGTTCCTTTTATTAATGTTGAGGAATTTATTTATGAGATTGGCTAAGATCATAAGGAGATATACTTACTTTATAATTAGTGTTTTATCCATTAATAAATTTCTACCACAAACTCATCTTTCACTCTAAAAGATAATAGAATGTAAAAAAAAATTCTATTTACACTATTCGTATAGGGTTCCAAAATAAACGAATTTATAATTCATCTACAAGATCTTTTAATAAAAACTACATTATTTAATCTAGGACATCTCATGGGCCAGTGGTAGGTGATACACCCTTGTCGCCCTTCGGTTGCGGGTTCAAGTCTCGCAGCCTTACCGGACGCGACGGGTTGCCGCCCGACCTCCAGGTTGTCCTTTTATGGCAATCCAAAATAATCCAAACTAGAACTATCCAAAATACTTCTATCCATACTCACAGTCCAACATTTATAAGTAAGGTAAACATAATGTAGAACCTTTTTACCCCGTAATAGCATATGAATACCTTCATCATGTATTCTTTTAATACACCGAAACATCCTGAATTACCATATTCCTTATTGATTACATTCATGCTCCCTTATTCCATATAGAAAGTTGGATATACTTCATTAATCCAAAAATGTTTTAAACCCCAACAATGATGGAATATACAAATCATTAATCAGTTCCAGGGTAGTCAAGGATATCCAATATAATTTATCCAAAACAATCACATATTATTCCAAAATCACTACCTCAGTATCAGAACTATATTATGATTTATCATTCTCTCAACCATATATTTTCCAAAAATTTATCCTGTTATTGAGTCACTTTTCTTTGTTCCACACAATCTCAAGTCCTTAATGAAATAGTACTTCAGTACAATCCTTATATACTCCATGATTATTGTAGAAAGTACATTGTTGATACAACACTCAATTGACATAATCAACATAAGAACTCTAATCATTCCTCTTCATCTGTGGTAGTATCATAACATGATTATTATCCAATAACATCATTTGCGGCATAGTCTGATGATTGGGACATAGGTTCGCGTAGTGTCCAAACTCCTTTCAAATCAAGCATTGTACATTTGAAACCATTTTCTTACCCTTGCAGTCACGTACTTTGTGCCCTTTTCCTCCACACTTATAACAAACTCCCATTCCTTTCAGGCAAGTTCCAGGGTGTTTCTTTCCACAGTTACCACATATGGGAAAATTCTTCTTTTCCCTCTTCCCTTTATCCATCTTTCTCTCTTCCATCCTTTTCTTCTCTTGCTTCCCTTCAAAGCCATAGGACTCAGTAAACTCTTTACTTATATTATCAACACATGATATTATTTCTTCATATGATGATAATACATGGGAGACTATTTCTCTTATAAATTCTAGCTTAAGACCATGAGAGATATGATCCTTCCTTCTCTTTGAATCATGTGCATTTCTGGAGTTATCATTCCTTCTACTGGGCGCCATTTCTAAACAATGGCATAAACTAGATTAGTTTATGAGTCAAAATACATAATCCCATACTTATAAAACACTTAACATAAATTGAACTATTTATGGATATAATCCATAATCATAAAAATGTTTTCTTTGAGGAAGTATATACTCATAAACCCTTCATAATGATTTGTAAAGAAAATGAGAGTTATCCTAAGCATATCCCCTGGGAGTGTCGTAACCAAGAGTACAGCAAGGCCCGTTGTCGTGCACCAGTTCCCATTCGAGTCTAGCTCAAAGCGGTGTTTTCGGTTTTTACCCCTAGGTACATCTGTGCCAGAGCCGCCTCTACCTGCTCGTATCCAGACAGGGATGTATTGCTCGGAAAACTCACAAAATCTCTACAATACCAAAATTCTAGGAAATTCTTCTATACTAATCCTCAAAGTTCATCTTAGGTCTACGTGCTCTAATCAGAGTTTATCTAAATCTAGCTTCCAAGGTTTGTACTAAACTTCCTCTGATACCAACTGTAACGCCCCGACCCTAGTTACCCAGAGTCGGTGCATTATTACATAACATTGGCATGATCACAAGAAAGATCAAATCTCGAAAGACCGATTGGTTTAGTAGCCTTGGAAACACTAGATATATTCATAAGTTTTACATTACATCATAAAATGAAATACTACTACAATAACATAATGTCTCCATAATCCACACTCATATCCCCACATAATATCCCTACAGGTCATTCATAACCTACTTCTTCACTTCCTGGGAAAAATAAAACATTGAAAAGGGGTGAGCTCAAATGCCCAGTAAGGATAACAATATAGCGGAAACTTTCATAAATAAGAATAAACATTTAAGGCAGTGTATAACTAAAACAAAAGCCTTTTAAATTTGAACTTTCAACATGGTATGGCATAAATAAAATTAAATAATGCCATTTACTTATTCACATGGATATTCTACTAATCGAATAATCACATGCAAAAATCAATAACCACTTTCATAATGTTGGAATGCATAATGCCAGACTATCATAACCACATAGTCAAGGCCTCGTGCCAAGACTACAAATAAGATTTTTTCAAGGCCTTGTGCCAAGACACTAGTTTGTCTCATGAGACCTACCGATGCATCGAGGAGCTATAGCGGGCTCCACCCGTCACTTATTAAGTCCAATGCATTCCCATATGAAAAGGTTTAAACATAACATAAACATTCGTATTAAAACTAGCATACGAAATGTCAATAATTTCACCATAAACTATGAATGGTATAAAAATAGCACATCCACAGTCAAACATATCACAAAACCTTCAATACAATATAGAAGTTTTGTATCATAATAAATCAACTTCAAATAATCTTAAAATCCATCAAAGGATGTTGACATAGATGAAATCAAAATTCTTTTTAAAGAAGTATCTCCTTTTATTTTGAAATCATTTAAGATCCATATAAAATAAAACATTTTCTTTGAAAATATTCTTATAATCTTGTATGGAAAGCTTCGACGATTTTATAACGGCGGAAAATAACCGCACCCGCCGTATAAGTTAAAAAAAACATTCCTACCTCAATTCTGTCGAAAAAGTTAAAAATGACCTTGTTTTGAAAACGACGGAAAGATTCCTTCATAAACCTCTTATAAAAATTAAACCAAGGGTATAAATGACTTTAACCCATATTCTTGTAAATAATAAAAAAAATGTTTTGAAATACATTTTTAAGAAAACATGGATGTGGATGATAAAGAGATCCCAGTAGATTATTACGTATAAACAACCTCGGATAATGAAGAGATTGTGAAATAACCCTTACCTTGTACTTTTCCTTGGTTGGGGTAGGTTAACCTCCTGTATAATGGTGAAATAATTGTTATTAAATTATACAAGAATCAAATACATTAATATGATATCATATATGATCTTTTAACATTGCTTTATTAGTAATATCTTAGTATTATCGTCGTTTCAGGTGATAATCGATTCGTTCTTCTTAAATGTTTGGTTACGTAAGACATGTTTGTAATGGATAGATTAAATCTTATTCATAATCAGAATGATATTAACATTATTTTTAACCCTAAAATGAGAATAAGACTTGAATGGATACGATGGAGGATGGATCTCACCGCGTTCGTGGAGACGGTAGTCCGTACGTACGCACGAACGCTACTTCCATTTAATTTTTATTTTAAAAGAATTGAATCCAAATGATACATAGGTATATTACTATTCCAGTATAATATAATATTTTATATATGTTACTTATGTTCATTAACACCATCCTTTATACGTTCCATGTCTGGTATGAACGAGTCATATCATTTTAAGGGGGCGGTAGTCCGCACTTCCTCAAATGAAATTATCGTATGTATATACAACATGAAACGAATAATGGTATGAAATAAAATGGAATTACAGAAGCTTATATATAAAATATATATCATTAATCTCATATTTAATTACAGTGCCATCATAATGGCCACCATGAGAGGCGGTAAGATGTATTTGAACAATCATCGTTTCGTGAGGCGTTAGTTTGCCATCCACAGAAACATTATGTTCATCATCCATTAGATGGAGTTGTGTGTATGTGTAGTTTGAATCCTTCTTATAACAACAACCTAGTATATTTTGGATACTGGTGTTGTTACAAAAGAAAGGAAATAAAAAGAGTTTGGGGGTTGGAGAAGCAAAATAAATGAAAATAATTTAAGAGAAATCGTTACCTTTAATCTAGGTAACTCACTTTGGTTGGAACCAAAGGACTTCTTAAAATGCTTTCTACCTAAGGGGAAGCTTCAAGGAGGAGGAGATGGATTTGGGGAGCTTATTTGGGCAGAGTTTGGACGAGCCAAGTGGCTTGAGAGGTGTGAGGAAAAGAGAAGGAGGAGTGCCCTTTTATAAGAGGGGTGAGGGGCACTTTTGGAAAAGCTAGAAATATTAATTTATAATAAATTCATATTCGGTTTCCAAAGGCTCCAAAGTTGACTATTCAAAGGATGAGGTGGGGATAGGTCGAAAACAACTCATCCAATAGAATTTAGACAGGTTTGGGTACTTATATTAACCTTATCTTTAAGTATTAACTCTAAGTTAATTAGTTTCACTTTTACAATGTCTCTTTGTATTTTTATATAATATGGTTAATAAACTTACTATATACATCCAAGCGACCCCCAAGTGGTCTATTAATGATTAACCTATCATAATATAAGTCTCTGGGCCGAACCTTAGATTTTTAGGAATTTAATATCAATTAATAATATAATATTTGTTTTAAGAACTCTTTTATGTCAATTTTGACACTATTCAATAGTTGATTTTTGTGAAACTCATAACAGATTTATTACTTCGAACAAAGTCAATTAACTCAATCCTAATATATCATATTATCCTAGAAAATTAGTTTAATTCATTAAAAGTTTCATATTATATTTATTTGGGTATTTATAATATCAATTATGTTAATTTTTTACTATTTTAGTAATTACTTTATCATCATTGTGTCATAAATAAAATAAATTATTTAATGTCTAAAAATTATAAATAAAACATCATTTTGTAGGAAATCTTTTTAGCTTTCTAATGAATATTTATAATCGAAAATCCAACATGTATAACCCTATGTAAAAATTGTTCTTCTAAAAGATGTAAGCTTATGCCATTTTTGTATTCATTTTGACTTAATTAAAATAAAGTCTCATTATCACATACAAGTGGATCCATGGGGTCCCAAAATCGACCCGAAGATGCCCATGGTCGACCATGTATCAACCAATAGGGTTAAGACACGTTTTAGGGTAATTTAGTATTATTATAATATTATTTTTTAACCCTTATTTACCGGATTTACCCTTAACCATGGTAAATAAAATATTTACCGCAGTAATTATTCAAAATGTCTAAAAATAAAAGTTACCTATTTACACAATTTGAACATCCTGATTCCAAATATGGAATCCATTTTTCTAAATTCAAAACACAGAAGTGGCAGAAATTAATTTAAAATTAATTCCCGCTGTCAAAACAAAAAGCGTGTTTTTAAGAGATAATAACTATCAAAAGATTGACACTTGTTTATGTTCGGTTTAATTGTAAAATTATGTCTAATGACCAACATTATATTAAATTGTAAAAATATATTCTAAATATACTTTAAAACCACTCAAATTCATAATTTATCACTATTAATTATTTTGATTAAAAAAGTTGTTCTTAATTAAAATTTAGTAATTTTCACTATTCATCAAAATATGAAAGTTATCCGAAAAGTACCAAAATTTCACCTTAGGCTAAATTCGATATTCCGAATCCAAAAATGAAGGCCATTTTGAAATATAAAATATATATATTTTCAAAAATTAGGTATTACTATTTATAACGACTAGTTTGATTGGTTATGGTGTGTTAGAACTCGGTGTTGCGTACAACACACGCTATCACATTATTCAACGGGAAACGTACCGTGGAAGCTTGGGGTGTTTCATTTTAAATTTTTGATGTCCCCATTTAGTCAAAAAGTTTAAAATATTGTATTTAAAAAGGTTTCACTATTAGAAGTTGATAAAAGTGAAATACTGAAAATGAATCTGTTCTTGCATTATGACTAAGAAACTCATAATAGGGATTCTAAAATTATAAGGATTATATAAAGTTCAAAATGTAGTTAATACTATTCACGACCTCTTTTAATGGTGTGATTGAACTCGGTGTTGCGTGTAGTGCAAGTTATTGAATTATTTTTAAGAAATAACACACTCTGAAATCCTGGGGTGTTACAAATAAGATACAACAACCATGGCTTATGTAACAAAACATATAAAGAAAATGAGTAAGTTAACACCCAAAACGACGATAATTCTAAGATATTATTAACAAATCAATGTTAAAATATCATATATGATATCATATTAATATATATGATTCTTGTATAATTTAATAACAATTATTTCACCATTATACAGGAGGTTAACCTACCCCAACCAAGGAAAAGTACAAGGTAAGGGTTTACTTTACAACCTCTTCATTATCCAAGGTTGTTTATACGTAATAATCTACTGGGATCTCTTTATCATCCACATCCATGTTTCTTAAAAATGCATTTCAAAACATTTTTAATATTTACTAGAATATGAGTTAAAGTCATTTATACCCTTTTTGACTTTTATAAGTGGTTTATAAAGGAATCTTTCGGTCATTTTCAAAACAAGGTCCTTTTTAACCTTTTCGACAGAATTAAGGTAAGAATGTTTTTTTTAACTTATACGGCGAGTGCGGCAATTTTCCGCCATTATAAAATCTTCAAAGCTTCCCTTACAAGCTTATAAGAATATTTTCAAAGAAAATGTTTTATTTTATATGGATCTTAAATTATTTCAAAATAAAAGGAGATATTTCTTTAAAAAGAATTTTGATTTCATCTATGTCAACATCCTTTGATGGATTTTAAGATTATTTGAAGTTGATTTATTATGATACAAAACTTCTATATTGTATTAAAGGTTTTGTGATATGTTTGACTGTGGATGTGCTATTTTTATACCATTCATAGTTTATGGTGAAAGTATTGACATTTCATATGCTAGTTTTAATATGAATGTTTATGTTATGTTTAAACCTTTTCATATGGGAATGCATTGGACTTAATATGTGACGGGTGGAGCCCGCTATAGCTCCTCGATGCATCGGTAGGTCTCATGAGACAAACTAGTGTCTTGGCACAAGGCCTGGACAAAATCTTATTTGTAGTCTTGGCACGAGGCCTTGGCTATGTGGTTATGATAGTCTGGCATTACGCATTCCAACATTATGAAAGTGGTTATTGATTTTTTCATGTGATTATTCGATTAGTAGAATATCCATGTGAATATGTAAATGGAATTATTTCATTTTATTTATGCCATACCATGTTGAAAGTTCATATTTAAGAGGCTTTTGTTTTAGTTATACATTGCCTTAAATGTTTATTCTTATTTATGAAAGTTTCCGCTATATTGTTATCCTTACTGGGCATTTGAGCTCACCCCTTTTCTATGTTTTATTTTTCCCAGGAAGTGAAGAAGTAAATTATGAATGACCTGCAGGGATTTTATGAGGGGATAATAGTGTGGTCTATTGAGACATTATGTTGTTGTAGTAGTTTTTCATTTTATAATGTAATGTAAAACTTATGAATATATCTAGTGTTTCCAAGGCTACTAAACCAATCGGTCTTTCGAGATTTGATCTTTCTTGTGATCATGCCAATGTCATGTAATAATGCACCGACTCTGGGTAAATAGGGTCGGGGCGTTATAGTTGGTATCAGAGGAAGTTTAGTACAAACCTTGGAAGCTAGATTTAGATAAACTCTGATTAGAGCACATAGACCTAAGATGAACTTTGAGGTTTAGTATATAAGAACTTCCTAGAATTTTGTTATTGTAGAGATTTTGTGAGTTTTCCGAGCAATACATCCCTGTCTGGATACGAGCAGGTAGAGGCGGCTCTGGCACAGATGTACCTAGGGGTAAAACCCGAAAACACCGCTTTGAGCTAGACTCGAACGGGAACTGGTGCACGACAACGGGCCTTGCTGCACTCTTGGTTACGACACTCCCAGGGGATATGCTTAGGATAACTCTCATTTTCTTTACAAATCATTATGAAGGGTTTATGAGTATATACTTCCTCAAAGAAAACATTTTTATGATTATGGATTATATCCATAAATAGTTCAATTTATGTTAAGTGTTTTATAAGTATGGGATTATGTATTTTGATTCATAAACTGATCTAGTTTATGCCATTGTTTAGAAATGGCGCCTAGTGGAAGAAATGGGAACCGTATCAATGCACGCACTCCATGTAGGGATTGCCCTCCTGATCAAGATAATTATAGTGGGGCTGGTGATGCAACTGGTGCCGATCAGCTAATCACCATACTGGGACAACTTACTCAGGTTATGAATAACAACCTTACCCGTATGGAGCACCCTGATCCGCAGCGTGGAGGATCAATGTTAGATCGATTCATGAGGCAACAAACACCAACGTTAAATGGGAGTACAAATCCCTTAGTAGCTGAGCAATGGATATTTTCCCTAGAGAAAATATTTCAGGCTTTGGGGAGCAGTGAAAGGGAAAAAGTTATCATGGCAGTTTACCGCCTCACTGGAGATGCTGATCAATGGTGGTCATTGATTCAGAACATGAAGGAAGATGATGAAGTATCAAATATGGAATGGAGGGAGTTCAAAGATCTGTTTTTAGAAAAATACTTCCCTCGCGACCATCGAGCAGATATGGAAAGGCAATTTCTGAGTCTGAGACAGAACGAGGATGAGAATGTCACAAAGTATGAGGCTAACTTTACAAGGTTAGCGAGGTATGCTGGAGATTATATTCGCAACCCAAGAAGTAATATTGATCGTTTCTTTGATGGGTTAAAACCATTTCTCCGTCGAGCGTTAGTCTCACAATCCTTTTCACCGTATGAAGACATTCTCTCATGTGCTATCAAGACCGAAAAGGAATTCTCTAAGTCTTATGACTTTAAATCAAAGCAAGAGAAGAAGAGACCTGCTGATCAATCTGGGAATGGAAATAAGGGGAAGAAGGGAAAGTTTGAATATCCATCTTGTGGTAAATGCGGGAAGAAACATCCTGGTACTTGCTTGAAGGGAATGGGAGTCTGTTACAAGTGTGGTGAAAAAGGCCACCAAGCTCATGATTGCAAAGGGAAGAAGGAAGCTACCAATGTTCAGTGCTACAATTGCAGGGAGATGGGGCATTATGCAAATGCATGTCCTAAGCGTCAGGAGAACTTACCTCAGAAAAGGCCAAGGGATCAAGGCCAGGCTTATGCTATCACTACTGCTGAGGTAGAAGCTCCGAAAGACGTGGTGGCAGGTAATTTAATGGTTTCCTCAAGTTTAGCAAATGCATTATTTGATTCTGGATCATCGCATTGTTTCATATCTTCCCAGTTTGCTAAGAAAATTAGATATTTCCAATTTGATTTAATAAGGGAGTTGTCAGTTAAAACTCCTAAGGGAAGTATCATTGCAACAAAGTTTTGTGAATCAATCCCCATTAGAGCACATAAATTTTATTTATCTGCTGATCTCATCGTCATACCTATGATTGAGTTTGATATAATCCTCGGTATGGACTGGCTTTCAG
The DNA here is from genome assembly GCA_963277665.1 of Viscum album. Lineage (NCBI taxonomy): Eukaryota > Viridiplantae > Streptophyta > Magnoliopsida > Santalales > Viscaceae > Viscum > Viscum album. Next base: position 1,974,820,307 of record OY728151.1, read on the forward strand.
ACTATGATGCGAAGATTTATTGTAAGAAGAAAGAGGTTACGATTCTTGATGATAATGATAAGGAACACCTTATTTTTAGAGCAGAATCGTCACCACCTAATTCTTATTTAGATCCACCCCCAGTAGCTCAACCTAATTCAATTATTGGGGAGGAAGAGAATGAAATAACTGTCGGTGAGGAAAGGAATGTTCAAATAGAGGATGTACCTATTGTGAAAGAATTTGTAGATGTATTTCCGGAAGATTTACCTGGGCATCCTCCAGAACGAGAAGTTGAGTTTTCCATTGATTTGATTCCTGGATCAAGGCCTATATCGAAGACCCCTTATAGAATGGCCACTGTAGAATTAGTCGAACTAAAGAAACAACTAGAGGAATTGAGTAATAAGGGATTTATTCGCCCTAGTGTTTCTCCATGGGGAGCCCCTGTTCTTTTTGTTAAAAAGAATGATGGATCTATGAGGTTATGTATCGACTACAGGGAGATCAATGCTATAACGATAAAAAACAAGTATCCCCTACCTCGTATTGATGATTTATTTGACCAACTTCATGGAGCTCAATACTTTTCAAAGATTGACCTTCGATCTGGATACCATCAGTTGTGTGTGAAGAAGGAAGACATTCCGAAAACAGCATTTCGAACCAGGTATGGGCATTACGAGTTTACTGTAATGCCGTTTGGATTGACTAATGCACCATCTGTATTCATGGATCTGATGAATAGAGTTTTCAAGGAGTATCTCGATGAATTTGTGGTAGTATTTATTGATGATATATTGGTATACTCCAAAACCTATGAAGATCATGAAAATCACTTGCGCATTATCTTGAAGACTCTGAGGAGGCATGAATTATATGGAAAGTTTAGCAAGTGTGAATTCTGGCTTCAGGAGATTTCTTTTCTTGGCCATATTGTCTCTAAAGATGGAATCTCTGTTGATCCTTCTAAGACCAAGGCAATCCAAGAATGGCCAGCACCTACGAGTATAACTGAGGTACGTAGTTTTATTGGTTTGGCAGGTCATTATCGACATTTCGTCCGGAATTTTGCCCGATTGGCAAACCCATTAACGAAGCTCACACGAAAAGGGGTTAAATTTGTTTGGACAAAAGAGTGTGAAGAATGTTTTGAAGAACTGAAAAGAAGATTAGTCAATGCTCCTATATTGACTCTACTATCGGGGAATGATGGGTTCGTTATTTATAGTGATGCATCGAAGAATGGACTTGGTTGTGTCCTTATGCAGAATGATAGAGTTATTGCCTATGCATCACGACAGTTGAAAATTCATGAACAAAACTATCCTACTCATGATCTCGAGTTAGCAGCAGTGATCTTTGCTTTGAAGATATGGAGGCACTACCTCTATGGTGAAAAATGTGAGATTTATACTGATCACAAGAGTTTGAAGTATATTTTCTCACAAAAAGAACTCAACATGAGGCAAAGGAGATGGCTTGAATTACTCAAGGATTATGATTGTATGATACACTACCACCCAGGGAAGGCAAACAAGGTGGCAGATGCTTTGAGTAGAAAAGACCATGGAGTTTTGAACAATATGAGAATTGAAAGGGATCCAATTTTCATGGATCTAGTGAAGATGGACATGGGAATAACCAGGGAAGGTGAAACATCAATGCTTTTTCAAATGGTTGCCAAACCATCTTTACTAGAAAGGATTAAGAGTTCTCAGACCGATGATGAAGAATTTCAGAAGAAGGTTAAAGCTGTGAATGATGGGAGATTGAGAGACTTTGTGTATGAAGATGGAATTTTGAAATTCGGGAAGAGACTTTGTGTTCCCAATATACCTGATCTAAAAAGGGAATTGCTGGATGATTCTCATAGTTCCAATTTCTCTATACACCCTGGGAGCACCAAAATGTATAGAGATTTGAAAGAACATTTTTGGTGGGACAATATGAAGAGGGAGATTGCTGATTTTGTGTCAAGATGTATGGTCTGTCAACAAGTGAAAGCTGGAAGGCAACAGCCTGGAGGAGTCATGCAACCTCTTCCTATACCGGAGTGGAAATGGAACAATATTACGATGGACTTTGTCATGGGGCTACCAAAGACTCCTAGAAGGAACGATGCAATATGGGTTATTGTTGATCGTCTTACCAAGTCAGCACATTTTCTTGCTATAAGAGAAGATCTACCCCTGGAACGTCTAGCAAGACTATATATTAATGAAGTTGTGAGACTTCATGGAGTACCCTTATCAATTGTTTCTGATCGTGATCCCCGTTTTACTTCAAGATTTTGGAAAAGTCTTCAGAAATCCCTGGATACTGAACTTCATTTGAGCACTAATTACCACCCTCAGACAGACGGACAATCAGAACGGACTATTCAAACCTTAGAGGACATGTTGAGATCTTGCTCACTTGACTTTCAGGGTATGTGGGATCAATATTTACCTCTGGTAGAATTTTCCTATAACAATAGCTTCCATTCGAGTATTCAGATGGCACCATATGAAGCGTTATACGGAAAGAGATGTCGTACACTAACCTGTTGGGATGACGTCGGTGAAAGAAAACTTGTAGGTCCAGAACTGGTGGAGGAAACGATGGAAAAGGTAAAGGTAATCCAAAATCACATCAAAGCAGCTCAAAGTAGGCAGAAGAGCTATGCCGATAATCGAAGGAAGGATTTGGAATTTCAAGTCGGTGATCATGTTTTCCTGAAGGTATCTCCGTGGAAGGGAGTCATACGTTTTGGTAAGAAAGGTAAATTGAGTCCCAGGTACATCGGACCTTTCGAAATTCTAGAACGAATTGGGGTTGTAGCTTACCGATTGGCAATGCCGCCAAGTCTCTCCAAAGTTCACGATGTGTTCCACGTATCTCTGTTGAGGAAATACATGCCTGACCCAACGCATGTACTCACCTATGAGGAATTAGAACTGGAACCCGATCTGCCTTATTGTGAAGATCCCGTCAAGATTCTTGATACAAGAGAACAAGTACTGAGAAACCGGACGATGCGTCTGGTAAAAGTTTTGTGGAGAAACCATAAGATGGAAGAGGCAACGTGGGAACCCAAGGAACTTATGATGAAGAACCACCCGAGTCTTTTTATGCAGTAATACCCTAGAAATTGCGAGGACGCAATTATTTGAAGGAGGGGAGAATGTAACACCCCAAGCTTCTTCGGTACGTTTCCCTTCGAATAATGCGATAGCGTGTGTTGTACGCAACCTCGAGTTCTAACACACACCACAACTAATTAAACTAGCCGTTGTGAATAGTAATACCTACTTTTTGAAATTATATATATTTTATATTTAAAAATGGACTTCATTTTTGGATTCGGAATATCAAAATTAGCCTAGGGTGAAATTTTGGTACATTTCGGATAACTTTCATATTTTGATGAATAGTTAAAATTTCTAAATTTTAATTAAAAACAACTTTTTTAATCAAAATAATTAATAGTGATAAATTATTAATTTGAGTGGTTTTAAAGTATATTTAAAATATATTTTTACCATTCAATTTAATGTTTATCATTGGACATAATTTTACAATTAAACCGAACATAAACAAGTGTCAATCTTTTGATAGTTATTATCTCTTAAAAACACGCTTTTTGTTTTGACAGCGGGAATTAATTTTAAATTAATTTCTGCCACTTCTGTGTTTTGAATTTATAAAAATGGATTCCATATTTGGAATCAGGATTTTCAAATTGTGTAAATAGGTAACTTTTATTTTTAGACATTTTGAATAATTACTGCGGTAAATATTTTATTTACCATGGTTAAGGGTAAATCCGGTAAATAAGGGTTAAAAAAATAATATTATAATAATACTAAATTACCCTAAAACGTGTCTTAACCATATTGGTTGATACATGGTCGACCATGGGAATCTTTGGGTCTATTTTGGGACCCCATGGATCCACTTGTAAGTGATAATGACACATTATATTAATAAAGCTTAAATAAAAATAAAAATGGCATAAGCTTACATCTTTTAGAAGAAAAATTTTTACATAGGGTTATACATGTTGGATTTTCGATTATAAATATTCATTAGAAAGATAAAAAGATTTCCTACATAATGATATTTTATTTATAATTTGTAGACATTAAATAAGTTATTTTATTTATGACACAATGATGATGCAGTAATTACTATAATAGTGAAAAATTAAAATAATTGATATTATAAATACCCAAATAAATATAATATGAAACTTTTAATGAATTAAACTAATTTTCTAGGATAATATGATATATTAGGATTGATTTAATTGACTTTGTTCTAAGTAATCAATCTGTTATGAGTTTCACAAAAATCAACTATTGAATAGTGTCAAAATTGACATAAAAGAGTTCTTAAAACAAATATTATATTATTAATTGATATTAAATTCCTAAAAATCTAAGGTTCGGCCAAGAGACTTATATTATGATGGGTTAATCATTAATGGACCACTTGGGGGTCTCTTGGATGTATATAGTAAGTTTATTAACCATATTATATAAAAATACAAAGAGACATTGTAAAAGTGAAACTAATTAACTTAGAGTTAATACTTAAAGATAAGGTTAATATAAGTACCCAAACCTGTCTAAATTCTATTGGATGAGTTGTTTTCGACCTATCCCTACCTCATCCTTTGAATAGTCAACTTTGTAGCCTTTGGAAACCGAATATGAATTTATTATAAATTAATATTTCTAGCTTTTCCAAAGGTGCCCCTCACCCCTCTTATAAAAGGGCACTCCTCCTTCTCATTTCTTCACACCATAAAAGCCTTTTTGTTCGGCCAAACTCTGCCCAAATAATCTCCCAACATCCCTCACTACAACCTAGAGGCCTTAGTTTGATCAGAAAGCCAACATAAGGAGCCCTTTTGATCAAATCAAAAGGAAGAACGCGAAGAAGAGGTAATGATTTCACCACCCTTTTCTAAGTTCATTTCTTCTTCCACTTCTTCTTCCTTTGTTCTTACCATTCTAAAATAATAACTCCAGTATCTCACATATACTGTGATGTTATTATAAGTATGGTACAACCATATTTAGTATTCTATCCACCCTTTGAATAACATGTCACCATACGTGCGTACGTACGGCTTACCGTCTCCACGTCGTGGTGTAATTGTTATTCAATATAATATTATTTGGATGGGTATAATAATGATGTGTAACTCATGTAAATAATAAATATAACATGTTAATGATTCTGTATATATTATATACCATTCATTTATATATTATTTTAATATCAAAAGAATGATGTTGTCGCTCGTGCGTACGTACGGACTACCGTCTCCACGAACGCGATGAGATTCATTCTCCATCGTAACCATTCAAGTATAATTATCATTTGATGATTTAAAAATGATGTTTAAGGACTAGATATCATTCTGGATATGAATAAGATACAACAACCATGGCTTATGTAACAAAACATATAAAGAAAATGAGTAAGTTAACACCCGAAACGACGATAATTCTAAGATATTATTAACAAATCAATGTTAAAAGATCATATATGATATCATATTAATATATATGATTCTTGTATAATTTAATAACAATTATTTCACCATTATACAGGAGTTTAACCTACCCCAACCAAGGAAAAGTACAAGGTAAGGGTTTACTTTACAACCTCTTCATTATCCAAGGTTGTTTATACGTAATAATCTACTGAGATCTCTTTATCATCCACATCCATGTTTCTTAAAAATGCTTTTCAAAACATTTTTAATATTTACTAGAATATGAGTTAAAGTCATTTATACCCTTTTTGACTTTTATAAGTGGTTTATAAAGGAATCCTTTGGTCGTTTTCAAAACAAGGTCCTTTTTAACCTTTTCGACAGAATTAAGGTAAGAATGTTTTTTTTAACTTATACGGCGGGTGCGGCTATTTTCCGCCGTTATAAAATATTCAAAGCTTCCCTTACAAGCTTATAAGAATATTTTCAAAGAAAATGTTTTATTTTATATGGATCTTAAATTATTTCAAAATAAAAGGAGATATTTCTTTAAAAAGAATTTTGATTTCATCTATGTCAACATCCTTTGATGGATTTTAAGATTATTTGAAGTTGATTTATTATGATACAAAACTTCTATATTGTATTGAAGGTTTTGTGATATGTTTGACTGTGGATGTGCTATTTTTATACCATTCATAGTTTATGGTGAAAGTATTGACATTTCATATGCTAGTTTTAATATGAATGTTTATGTTATGTTTAAACCTTTTCATATGGGAATGCATTGGACTTGATATGTGACGGGTGGAGCCCGCTATAGCTCCTCGATGCATCGGTAGGTCTCATGAGACAAACTAGTGTCTTGGCACAAGGCCTTGACAAAATCTTATTTGTAGTCTTGGCACGAGGCCTTGGCTATGTGGTTATGATAGTCTGGCATTATGCATTCCAACATTATGAAAGTGGTTATTGATTTTTGCATGTGATTATTCGATTAGTAGAATATCCATGTGAATAAGTAAATGGCATTATTTCATTTTATTTATGCCATACCATGTTGAAAGTTCATATTTAAAAGGCTTTTGTTTTAGTTATACATTGCCTTAAATGTTTATTCTTATTTATGAAAGTTTCCGCTATATTTTTATCCTTACTGGGCATTTGAGCTCACCCCTTTTCTATGTTTTATTTTTCCCAGGAAGTGAAGAAGTAAATTATGAATGACCTGCAGGGATTTTATGAGGGGATAATAGTGTGGTCTATTTAGACATTATGTTGTTGTAGTAGTTTTTCATTTTATAATGTAATGTAAAACTTATGAATATATCTAGTGTTTCCAAGGCTACTAAACCAATCGGTCTTTCGAGATTTGATCTTTCTTGTGATCATGCCAATGTCATGTAATAATGCACCGACTCTGGGTAAATAGGGTCGGGGCGTTACATTTTATTTATGATATTCCTCATTTTCTCTAGTTCAATCCATAATGATGTTCCTCATGTTCTTATTGATATTCTTGAAGATCACATGTAAATTATTTCCCCTTCCTTTCCTTTAATGGGCCTTACGCTCACCCTTTCCATTGATGTATGTCCAAAGGTTATGATAATTAATTAATGTGATTTGGATGAACCTTTCAAGAAGCATTTAATTTGTATTATAAAAAAGTTTTTAGTTTTCATGTATTGTGTGCCTTTTTTCCATGAAACTAAACTTTAAAAGATCCTTAGATTTATATCATGTAATGAAAATTTTTTGTAATAAAAATATGGGATTCCATAGTTTTTATAAATGTATGGTTTATTTATTTTTAGAAATTGGTATTCCAAAATTTTAGGAAGAACCCTAGTGATATGTTTAAATATTATAAAACATCTTGGTATTTTGTTCATGTATTAAGTAACTTGTTTTTAAGAATAGAAATCCCTATCGGGATACGAACAAGTGGATGTGTCACTGGTAGAAATGTTTCTAGAGGGTCAAACCCAAAAAATAGATCATTTAGTTATACTCAAATGGGAACATTTTCATGAAAACAGTCCTTGTATAACATATAGTTTGACACTATCTGGGGATATGTTTGGTTAATTACAATCTTTTTTATGATCCATTATGAAGGATTTATAGAAAATGCATTTATTGTTAAGGAATAACATATTTAAGCAAGTTATTTTAAGAAATATAATTCTTTTATAATTATAAGATTATTAAAAGAAACATGTTCCTCACAAAGGTTTTATTCTTTTAGAAAATTGTGGGAAATAAGAGGAACATTGTAAATTGTGAGTCCAACGAACCTTGCACTGATGACCCTCCAATGGAAGTAGGAATGGAAAAATTCATGAGAATAATGAATCAATTGAATCAAGTTATGATAAATAACTAGAATCAAGCCAAGAAACCATATTTTCATCAGAGGGAACAACTTTCTTTTGATTCTTTCAGGCATATACAACCACATTAATTCAGTGGATCTACTGACCCATTAAATTCTAAACAACAGATAAGCTCTATTAAAAATATCCTTTATGTACCCCATAATTTGGAATAAGAGAAATTCACCATGTCTATGTATCTCTTAGAGGTAGAAGATTATCAATGGTGGACACTAAAAAACATGAATCCAAGAAGGGATATTTAAGATATAGAGAGAGAAGAGTTCAAAAGAACTTTTTTCAAACTATATTTCCATCATTCAATGTGAATGAAAAAATAGATGGAATTCTTAATGTTGATGGAGAAGGAAAATGAATCCATGGGAAGCTATGAGATTAACTTTACAATACTTTATCGATAGACCTTTATATCTTTCATGAATCCTAATGTAATTGGCGATAGATTATTCAGTAGACTAAGACCCTATCTATGGAATAATCTAGCCAATCAAGACAATAAAAATTTTGAGGAGATAGTTCCAAGTGATATGAAGGTTGAAAAAGAGTTCATAGAGATACAGAAGTCCTATAGATCGAATGAATAGAGATATTAGTGGAGCTAATCTTTGGGGGTAACTTTTATCATGAAGGAGGAGGAAAGAATGTGCAACTTTCCATGTATAAAAAATATGGGAAGAAGCATTCAGGGAAATACATTATTAGGAGTGAGAAATATTACAAGTGTTGAATTGATGACCATATTTCTCATAATAGTAATATTGAGGAGAATAATCACCTTCTCAACACTAAAAATAAAGGGAATATGGTGTGGGCCCAACCTGAAGTAAAATTCTTCAAGTGTAGATAGCATGGTAACTTATACAATAATTTTCCAAATCTGAAATTAGTAGAGGGGAATAACCATTGACCGCAACATAGGATAAGGGATCAAGGATGGGATTTTTCTATCATGATAAATAAAGTATAAATTCCAAATGAGGTGGTAGAAGGTACTCTCATTATTCTCTCCAAGATAGAATGTAATTTTTTTAATTTTGGTTCTACACATTATTTTATTTCCTCCAAGTTTTCATTGAATATAGAATCAATTCATGAACTTCTTGAAGTTTAGTAATCATTAAAGAATCTTTTAGGGATTATCAAATCAACAATAGTGTATAGACACTCTAGTATTCACTTTGGTGAGAAAAATCTCATCGAAAATCTACAAATCATTCTCATGCTATAATTTAACACTATACTAGGAATGGACTAGATATCAAAGTATAATACATAAATCAACTTCTGAAGCAAGGAAATATCATTAGTATTGAATGGAGAACATAAATTTTTTTTCAAAGGATATATATCTCAAACTGATATTTTTCTAGAAGCACCTTTTGTAGCCTTTTTATGGGGATGATCAGTGAATATGAATAAGGAAATGAAAGTGTACAAATTGAAATTTTACCCATCATTCAGGAATACATTGATGTATTTTCTGAGGAGTTACCCAAACCTCACCCTAAAAGATAGTTAATGTTGTCCATTGAAATCATGACTGGATCAAAGTCAATATCAAAGAAATTATATAGAATAGAAAATATGGAGTTTTAGAAATTAAAGAAACTACTTCAATATTTTTTAGTGAAAGGGATTATCATTCATGTGTGTCCCCATGGGTAGAACCTATTCTATTTTTGAAGAACAATGATGGATAAATATAGAAATTCATTTATTATATAGAAATTAGTAGGATCACAGTGAAAAACAAGTACCCTCTTCCATGGATTGATGATTTATTTGGCCAGCTTTGTGGGGATCAATTTTTCTCCAAGTTTGATCTTTGATCTGGTTGTCATAAATTGAGGTCGAATAAAGAATATATTTCAAACACTTACTTCAAATAAATATAAATGCATTGTTTTTTTATTCTTATTATATTTTTCTTGACTAATGTAATTACTATATTTATTGATTTGATTAATATACTCTTTAAGGACTACCCTGATAACTTTTTGGTAGTTTTTATTGATGATATTCTGATATATTATAAAATTTTTGAGTAGAATAAGGATTATATAATATTTATATTATAAACTCTGAGGAAGGAGATGATATTTTAAATTTTCAAAAAATGAGAATTTTTTTACAATAAGTTTCATTCTTGTGGAATATTATTGCTAATAAAGAAATCTCAGTTGATCCTACCAACACAAAGGTTAGGGAGAAGTTTCCTCATCCGAAAAAAGTAACTGATATTCATAGTTTCCATAATTTACTAGGATATAATAAGTGTTTTTTGAAATACTTTTCATGACTTTATAATCCACTAACCAAGTTAACTCGAAAAGGGTCTAAGTTCATCGGGATAAAAGATTGTGAAGAAAGTATCCAAGAGCACTAGAAGAGATTTGTTACTATGCCTTTGTTAACACTTCCCTCTATCAGATAAGTATTCATTAATTTTAGCGTTGCATCTCTAAAATTGATTGGGTGGGTCCTCATTCAAAATGAAAATGTGATTAATTATGCATCTCAATAGCTAAAGCCTCATGAGAAGAATTATCCAGCGCATGACCCAGAGCAATGTGCGGTTATTTTTACCCTAAATATTTGGAGGCACTATCTTTATGAGGATAAATTTGATATATATATATATATATATATATATATATACATATCACTGAAGTTTGAAATTAATTTTTACACAAAATGAATTGAACATGCGATAGAAGGGATGGTTGGAACGTCATAAAGACTATGAGTGTTCAATTAATTATCACCCTGGAAGAGAAAACAAAGTTTTCGGTGCGTTAAGTAAGAAATATCCTATTGTTTTGGAAATGGTGAGGATTCAAGGAGATCCATTGATTAAGGACCTCGTATGGTTGGACATGGGAATCAAGAGGGATGGGACATCATTGAAACTATACCAAATGATTTTTCAACCATCATTACTAGAGATGATCAATAAATCTAAAAGAGAATGTCCTTTGTTACAGAAGAAGATATAACATATGAAGAATAGTAAGTTTCTTGAGTTAAATTTTATTCGAGAAGGTGTAATAAAATTTCATAAATGAAAATGTGATCCATCTATTCAGGAAATAAAGAAAGAGATAGTGGATGAATATTATATCCATACATTCTCTATAAATCCTAGAAGAACTAAAATGTATAGGTATCTTCATGATCATTATTTTTGGGAAAACATGAAAAGGGATATTTCTAACTACACTACAAGGTACATGGTGTGTCAACAAGGGAAGGATATGATACAACTTCCAAAAGAGATATTACAATCACTACCCATACTGACAAGAAAGTGGGACAATATCATTAGGTTCTTTGTCACTAGTCTCTTGATAACATACAAAGTAAACAATGAAATATGGGTTATAGTGGATCATCTCATCAAGAATTATCAATTAATTGTTATTCAGGAAGATATCTATCTTTAATAACTTTTTAAGATTTAAGTAAAGTAGGTGGTGAGGTTGCTTGGGGTGGCACTTTCTATAGTTTCTGATTGTGATTAGAGTTCACATAAAAATTATGAAGAAGTATTCAACATTTTATAAATACTAAATTGAATTTTAGTATGGCCAATCACCCCCATATCTATGGCCAATTTTAAAGGAATATTCAGACACTCAAGGATATGATGAGAACATGCTAAATGGAATTTAAAGGTGGATGGAATCAACATCTCCCATTAACTGAGTTCTCAGACAACAACAGCACCATTAAAGTAATCAAATGGCAACCTATGAAGCTCTATATGCAATGAAATGGAAAAATACTACTTTTTGGGATGAATTTTGTGAGAGAAAGCTTCTTGGTCCTTATTTTATTTAAGAGAAAATATAAAAGGTTCATTTAATCCAACATAATATAAATGGTGTTCAGAGTCTGTAGAGGAGCTTTATGGAAAACCATTGAAGGGACTTGAAGTTTGATGTTTGTGAAAAAAATCTTCCATTGAATATCACCATGGAAGAGATTCATGTGGATTTAAAAGAAAGGGAATCCTAGAGCTAGGTAAATTGTCCCTAATGAAATATTTAATCACATAGGAGTAGTGGACAATTGGATAGAACTTCCAACATATCTAACTCAAGTTTATGATGTATCTCGTGAATCTCTCTTGAGGAAGTACATATCTTATCCTTCACATGTACTAAATCTAGAGGTGGTGAAACTGTAACATGACCTCTCTTATGAGGAGAAACTGGTAGGGATCTTGGACGATAGAGACAAGGTTCTATGAAACAATACTACCCACATCATCAAAGTATTGTGGAGGAACCATAAATAAGATGAAGTTATGTGGAAACCAGAGGATAAAATATGGCAGAAGTACACACACCACTTCTCATCTAAGAGAAAAAGTTTAAACTTTAGGGATGAAATTTCGTAAGGGGAAAGAGTGCAATGACCTGAACTATTTTAATAATGTAATTTTCTTGATAAAACGTGTCTTATATAATATTATACGCCACAAAACCCTATCTAATTAATAATTAAATTAGTATAAATTGAAATGTGACCTCTGGGTTTTGGGTGTTATATAATAATTGGTCAGTTATGATCATTGGTTAATATGACTATTTCAAATTATACTCTTGATAACAATTTTATAATTATAATTAGTGTTTATAAGTAAAAATTGAAAATGTATAATTGATATAGAAATAAGATTTTATGGCCTCAACTAGTAGATTCATGCCCTTTGAAGCCCGTTCTTAAAATCTATAGAGGTAGGTAGCATCTTTTGGGTTCTCTATTCACCAATCACAAGATAATCTTCAAAAAGTGAAGCTTAAATGAAATATCCTACATGAAAAGTTCAAGTCAGTGGAAATTACCACTCATGCAATGTTAGCCGAGATGCCCCATGAATATATCACCATCAAACACCTTACCCTTAGGTCATACATGGGTGTTATAAGTGGTTATGTTTCAAGGCCTTATAATTAATATTATAATTCCATTTTATATATAAAATTTTTATTCCATTAATTACATTTTAAGAATAGTTTTTATTAATAATAATTATGAAGAATTTGATAAATTGATTTTTTTGAAATAAATTGTACTTTTTAGAAAAAATATAATTATTATAATAGACTATGTTATTATGAAAATTTTTTATTTTAAATAAATAGTATAATTAAAAAACTTTTATTTAAAAATAAATTATTAAATAATTTTATTTTTTTCATATGTCATAAATTTTATTTTGCATTTTCAATCCGCTATTATTTTTAATAAATAATGGTTTTTATATATAAAAGTTAAAATTATCATATTTAGATAATTATTATGATAAAATAAATATCATTTCTAAAATCATCACATCAAAATTTGGTTAGGGTAAATTTATGAGAATTTTTTAAATACTTTATTGTTTTTATGAATAGTAAAAATACAGCTTGAGTTTCTGGTATATTAATGACATCATAATTGTATCATAATTATTTAATAAATAATTAAACACAATAAATGACTCAAAATATTTTTTTTCTTAGTATAATATATTTTAATATATTTTAATCAATTTCCATATATATAATTTACTTTCCAAATTCCAAAATGGAAACTTTAACTTTAAAAATGCTATTTTGTGAAACTATTCATTTTCCTTGCCAAAATATGTAATAGATAATAATGGTATAAAATTTTAGATAATAATATAATAAAATATGACTCAAGTGTCCAATACCATGGGAAAATTCCATGGTAAAGGCCATGTTTTTTCATTTTCCACAACCTTGGTTCCCAAGGCCTATATTTTGAAATTAGTAAAAAAATCCTCCACTCTTGCTATAACTACCCACCCATTTCTCAATTTTCAATCACTACCAATACATCCTCCATGATTATTTGATATTTTTACCTACAAAATAGTAATCCAAAATTTTTCTCATTCCCCCAAGGTTCCAATCCTCATGTTTTAGGAGTTACTTTTCAAGGTAGGGGAAATATCCTTGTTTTCCCTTCATTTCAAGAACATCATTTTGTATATGTCTTCTGAATGATATAGTAACTCTTTTTTATTTAATTTTTATTCATTAACTTACTGAAAATTATTTTTTATCATTGGGATACCATTTTTCTCTCTCTTTTTACACTTTTCTAAAACCACATTCTACACTTGTTACACTGGTGAATTTACTTCTCAAAATTTCATTCTTCCCCTCAAGAAATACTCTTTTATTTTCTTTTATTGAATTCCCAACCCTCTTTATTTTATATGGGTATTCACCATGATGTAAAAAAATTAATTTATTCTATTATTTACATAAATAAAACCCAAATTCCCTTTTTTGGATTGACAATGACATAATGATCATGTTCTTTAAGCAATTTTTAAAACACCATTACTTTCATACAAAACCCTTTTATTTAATTCTTGATTGGTTATTTATGAAATGTTTGAATATAATAAATATGGATCAAATTAATTATTACATATTAATGGTTAAGTCTAATGTCACTCCAATGCATTAGGTAAATAATTTAATCTCTAGAGTTTATATTTTTTACGATACCTTTGTGAATAAACTTCGTAATTTTTATAAAACCTAGTAAAAAACCTTGGTGATATTATTATGAATGTCTCATTTAAATTTTATAGCCACATTTACATGTTATTATTCATGTTATTGTGTTTATTATATGCCTCATTTTATCTTTTTCATTCCATAATGACAGTCCTCGTGTTCTTCTTGATATTACTCAAGATCACATGTAAACATTTTCCCATTACTTTACCTTACTAGGACTCATGCTCAGCCTTTCCTTTGATGTATTTCGCCATGTTATGATATGTATTCAATGTACATAGGATGAATATTTGAATAATACTTTCATGTTTATTATAGTAATGTTTCAATTTTTAAGGTCCCTCATTGTGTATGGATTGTATTTGTTGTCAACTAATATTCATTGGTTGTCAATAGTGATCAATGGGATAAGAAGATCTATTTGTGGTCAATATGATTAATTAGTTCCAAATTTAATGGATCTCGGATGAATTCCTCAAGTCTTTAACTTCTAAGAATAATCTGAATGGATTGAATACTTTAAGTTTCATGATGATGAACAGATAATTCGTTTAGATGTCTAAAGTAGTTTGTCTTGAAATCAAATCAGTCTCATTATACGTAATAAAGACCATTGTATAGGTTAATCAATGTATCATTGGATTTGGAAAGAGGTTATTATTGTAAGGAGTATGACATTTTGATTCATCATATATCTGATAGAAATCTAAAATCTAAATTAAGGTTTTATGGAAAGGGGAGAGAGATAATACTGATAATGGTATTGAGCATCAGTTTGAATTATAATTTTCAATTCCAATATTATTCTGGTTTTATTGGAGAGAAATATATTAAATAAAAATATGTGGCCAATCATATTAAGGTTTCAGTGATCTGCACAATATTCTAGAGGTGTTGGATCATCGTGAATGGGTGAGCCTATAAATATGAGGCGACCCCCACATCGTTTCATGTGAGATAAAATTCAAAGTAATTCGAAATCGCTCTGATTTCAGGATGGTATAAGTGCTCCACAAAGATAGTTTTCTATGAGATCATGAGCATCATGAAAAGTATTCTAAATCATATCTGTATTCTAATGCTTTTATGTAATGGTTGATTCGGGATGATGAGATGTTCTGCATTGACTTAGTGAGATTTTCAAAGAATGTTTTCTCCGTGAAAGCAGTTATCTTCGTGAAGGTAGTGATCTCCATGATGTTATTTATATTCACAATGACTGTGAGCATCACGAAGGAGCTTCGAGAATAGCTTTATTGAATATCTGATTTATGTGAATCAATACTTTGGTATAATAACCCCATTATTTATCAATGATAAAGAGTAGAGTGGCTAATCTATATTTAGTTATTCA
Source organism: Viscum album (assembly GCA_963277665.1). NCBI lineage: Eukaryota > Viridiplantae > Streptophyta > Magnoliopsida > Santalales > Viscaceae > Viscum > Viscum album. The sequence continues at coordinate 1,974,836,081 of OY728151.1, forward strand.
AGAGATATCAATTGTGATGATGCTAAGTTTATATGATCTTTGTTGATTTAATAATCACGTTATAAGATTGTGATTCTCATAAAAAAAAGAGATCTCAGTGCAGTTCATTTGGAACTCAAGAGGAATACAAAGGAGGTAAAGACGATGTGACTAGACAAATTGATATCTGTTGATTTTAATTTGGGCCATGTATAATTATGTTCATGGGTATGCTACATTCATATTATTTTGACAGAAAAAATTAGATGATTTTTTATCTATCAAGTTTTCTTATGGGAAGAGATAATAAGAGTTTCTTGTATTATATTGTGCGAGTAACAAAGTTAAGAAGAACGTTGTGGACAAACAAAGCAGACCTACGAAATCATAATTGACTCAATAGGTGGTGAACCTTCTTGGTGTTACAAACCCTTACCAAAAAGTAGAACATTATCTTGGGAAGAATTATAATGATCTATCCCAGTGATGTAAAACATGTGATATTGGATTGTTTTAATAGTTCCACATGAGTGTAAGGGAATATCCCACCCGTTGTAACCACATTCAAAGGTTTTTATTCTAGTGGTTATGTGGTTAGGATTATTTCTGACCATGCCAAAAATGTATATACTTATGTTGAGTAGTTTACCTTGATTAAAAATCAGGTGATATTTTTACTATATTCATATACTTTCATACGATAGGGAAAAGAGAATAAGAGGTTCAAGATAATAATAGGTCTAATAGGTATAGGGATAAAAATATTAAATTTAATTAAAAATTCGTTAACACTGATTCACCCCTATATCAGTGTTATGCATATAACAAACTAGTCCTTACAAATTTTTCATGTATTCTATATATTCTTTCCAAGAAACAAAAATTCCAAATATCTTTTTTTATAGAATGTAATGAAAATTTTAGGTAATAAAAAGGTGGGATTCCATAAAATATATTTGAGAGGTTTAAGAAAAAAAATCTCAAAAAAAATTATAAAATATTGGGTATGATAATTGATATATATAGGAAAGTTATGACTTTGGTTCTATCTCAAAGGGAATCTATCTAGAATATTGTTAAGAATTTTAAAATATCCAGATGTAATCCTGTATTAACTAAATTGATCAAAGACTTTAAATTTTCCAAGGAGAAATTTTCAAAAATATATGATAAATAAAAGTATATAGTGAAATTTCCTTTTCATTATAGGTTTAAATTCTGATATATTACATGGTATGTACTTGACTGGACATTGAATTATTAGTGGGAGTGGTGATATTTTTCATGTTTAATTTGAGGAAAGAAGACTAGGATTTTGTGAAGTGGATCATCTATTACAAGAAAGGATCCTAAGGTACAACCGTTTTATTCATCAAAAGGATTCATTATAGTTTTACATTGATGCTGAATTTTCTAGGTATTTAGACATCCAGAAGAGAAACACTTTTGAGAAAACGTGGCTGTAATAATCCTATAATTAAATAAACTAAAGAAAATATATCATTACTTATATTCCCATGAACTTTTATGTTCATAGATTTATAGAATTAGGATAAAAAATTAACTAACAAAGACCATGTATTTTGAATATAATATCCATGTTTCCCAATAAATAAAAATATTATTCATCCATAATAAGACTTTGAAGTATCCCAAAAATTTTATAAACATGATATAATTCTAGAAATATCACGTGTAAAAATTTTCTTCATAACCTAAGGAAATGAATACATAACAAGGGTGATATCAAATTCCCAGAAAGGAATAATATATATCTAAATGTATCATGTAATGGATAATATTAAAGGAATAAATAAGAGTCGCATAATTCCATATAACTGAACACATGAGCTTGAAATAAATATTTAGATAACATGAAAATATAAACAATATCATGGATAAAAATAACTGAATTTTTGGTGATGTGATGAATAATGTCAGATATCTTTTACTATCAAATCCTTATCCAAGACATCACTTTTTACATCATGGCCACAACCAAGACATCATTCTTTTCATTAAGTCCCTAACCAAGAAATTAAGCTTCCAATGGGTCAGAATACACCAAATTACAAAACAATTTGTCTCATGATACCAACTGATTCATCAAGGGGTTATATTATATTGGGTCCCACTAATCACTTCCTTATGTGCAATGAATTCACAATGAGAGTGATATTAAAATCAAATCAATGCATAATCAACATTCCTTAGTTTCCAATAAACATCTGTATTAAGATCCAAACATACATAATTTCAATAATTTTATAGTTAATAAATGAACATAATAAATACATATAAAGAATATGGATGGATAAAAAACAAAAGGTCAACTTGTCTAGGTAATAAAAAACATCCATATCAGAATAACAATTATACTGATTGTCAATATTTACCTAATAAATATGTGGAATAAATTTATATGTATGAACCCCAAAACTAACACTATATAGAGTAATTTTTTATGGTTAAGTCAATAAGATTCCAAAAATCGATCAATTATTGTTTATCTAGGTGAATTAAATTAAAACAATGTAATGATAAATAGGGTATTCACAAAGGAAATCCATTGTGATAAAGATCATTCCAATAATAGAGGATTATTTTTCTTTAAAAAGGTAGTGATGGATTATTTCCATTATAGATATTTGATTCAAATATTTTTAATGAAGGATAAAGTATAAGTAAATGACTTTAATCAATTTTTGATTTATATATAAATTCATTTTTAAAAGCATTTAGTGAATATGGTCGTAGAAGTGGAATATTCTCAACTGAAAATAAGAGGAAAGGTTGGTTTTCTTTCAATGGATAAATGATGAGTCAAATGCGAAAATGTAATAGTGATAATATATATAAAACCAAAAAAATAACCATAGGAGAAGAAAATTATGGGGTTTTATGAAAGAATTGTCATTCAAATTTCCCAAATGGGTTTTTTTAAACATAATACCATTTTTGAAATTGACCTTGGAGAAGAAACCATTACGGATTGGTAACATTTTAATAAAAATCCACTAATATAGGGAGATTTTAATTGAACATAAATTATCATTAATTAAATATAATACATCATATAATATAACTAATATTTAGTATATACACCATTTAAATTAAATTTGTTTCATATGAAAAAACATGTTTCAAAGAAGGAGTTTCAGGAAAAAACCTTAAGATAATGGTAACATAAGGATCAAGGAAATATAAGAGGGTTACCATGAAATGAAAGTTATAATAATGTGAAATAAAATATATTAATTATAATTTTTGGTGATTATGGTAGTAAATACACCATATAAAATAAATTATAGTGTTAATATAAAATATATCTCATGAAATTGAAAATACAGACAAATGACTCATACAACCTTAGTAAACTTTGAATCAGAATAATTTTAATGAAAGAACGTGATATGGATATTAAAACCCTATGAATTTTATAAATATGATAAAATATATACATTATGTATTAATCAAAACATATCAAAGATATCATTATGCACAATATGAAATATTTCATATGAAATTAAATTTGAGAAAAAAACACTTAACCTATTATTCCCACTTTTTCAAATGCACTCTAACCCCATGTATAACAAAAATTAAAATCCTAATAATATAATTTTGAACCTTATAAATTTTTATAATTTTTTAAGCACTTATTTAAAAATAATATATTACAAATTTATTACTCATTTATATTTTATTTCCATTATCTAGTCTTATAAAATTTTGACTGTTTGTTTCGTATGAGTACCACAGTAACATAACAAGACCAATTCTTACTTACTGGTTAATAGATAATCATTATAAGATAATAAAATAATAAGATCATTTTTTCAATGATTCATTATAGTCCATTTTCATTTGGTCAATTATAAAGGTATGGTTTGTGGAAAATAAAATTATGAAGAATTAGTTTTGACATGATTGATAATAAAATGGTGATATATTAATAAATATATTAAATATCAATAAAACAATTTCAGAATAATTAAAAAATATCAAATAATTTATTATTATATATTATTATAATTATATAATATTCTATATTTGTTCAAGAAATAAATATTATAACATTGTTCTCATAGGTTGTATAACCGGCCCAAACTAGAGCATGTTATAATGATTTAATGAGTATAGAAATGTTTTTATATAGTGTTGATATAACTTTTATAGAAGCATAAATGTTACAAATTAAAATTTAACTTTATTAAATAAATTCTTAGAACCATCCATTAATGGTGTTTGTAGTAAATGAAATTCATTTTTGGTGGAGGTGTTAGTTTGCACAAACATATAATTAACGATTCCATTTCTCAAAAAAATATAGAATAAACATATACGAAAAATTATCATCTAAAAATTAAAATTTATAAATTTTGAACATATTAATTAAAAAATAAATATTTTTTAATATCCATGATAGGTGGTGATTGTAAATGAACAACATCATTTTATGGAGGTGGTGGTCTGCACGTACACACGATCTATGTGGTTTTATTTTTTTCCCATGGATGGAAAGGACTTAAAATAGTTCATACCTAAATATAAAAACATTAAAATATAATTCTATCACTAGATTAATTATATTAGTGTTGATATAACAATTATATCATATAAATATTAAAAATAAAATGATATGGAGTAAGAAATACTCACATTGATAACTTAAAATTTCTCCTCGAAATCAATTGGGAAATGGAGGCCTTAATATATCTAATTGAGACCATAGTCTTACGAAAATGAGATAGGATTATAGGAAGAGTGAAATGGAAGATTTTGAGAATGAAATTATATGGTATATTTGTATAATGAAGTGGTTTAAGTGATCCACTTTCATAAGTAAAGAGAAGGGAAATTTTGGTAGTACTCATTACATTTCAATAAGGGCATTCCATAAATCCAGGGTCAAATGCTCCAAAAGTTGGAAATAATGAATTTTGGGTTGATATGATGTCTATAAAACCTCAACCATTCATTCTAAAAAAAATTTATAAACATCTATAAATCCTTTTACTCTTAGATTATTCACATTTTCCATTTTTTCACTGTGGTAATTAATTTATACCAAAGTAATTTACTTTTAATGCCAAAAAATAAAATGGTCCTTATTAAATAATATATAAAAATAATTTTTAAATATGAGATACATTTTTTAAAATAATATTTCTATATGAAAGGAAAATAAATTTTACCATTAGTGAATTTCACGCAAAAAAGATTATTTTTTATAAAAAAATTGTATTTTTAAACATTGAATTTTTGTATAGGATAATATTATCAATGTTTTATATTTTCATACTATAAATTAGTTTATTATAAAACAAATAGAATTTATTTGGCTTTAAAATAATTCAAAAACCTACTTTTAGCATAATAATATTTAATTAAAATAAAATACCAAAACCAATTTCATTTATTAGGAAATGTTACTTAATATTATAAGATATTAAACATAGGTTTTATTAATCATAATATTATTTTGGAATGAATATATTTAATAATTAAATTAATATTTTTATCATGTAAAATGTTTTATAATTATTTAATCTATACTTACTTCTTTAATATATCCCTAAACGTTGTGTCTTTAGTTAAAAAATAGTACTTTTCATTATTCACAAAAAAAAAATTATTTAATAAAAATCAAAAACAATAATAATATTAAAATGGTATTATTATTGTAAAAGAAAAAAATAATTCAATTTGGTTAAATTGAAAATTGAAAATTTTAAAATTTGACTTTTAAATAAAAATATAATAAAAAATTTTATATATGAAAATAAATTTTTAAATTTTTTACTATTATTATTCTTATTTCATATGAATTACGGATTAGATTTTGGATAATAAATTATTTATATAAAAAATATTTATTATCTATTATATATTTACTTTCTTTAAATAAAGTGTATTGAAATCGAATTTTATAAAAAAAACATAGTTTTGAAGCATAAGTGAGTTTTATTAGTGACTTAGCTAAAAATTGGAATTTTCTCAACTCCTAAGTATTAATAATAAATTTTTTTATTTCTATATATATTTAATAACTCTTTTACATATATTTTTTCCCACAAATTATAAAGTTAAATTTTAATGGTTACATATTATTTTGTGGTTTGTTGTAGTTTAGTGGTTCATGCAAAAACCCCAACCTGAGTAACCCAAAGATAAAGTCTACTTTACTTCATTGGCGTAATATAGAAGTTATCACATCACTAAGGATTGATAGTTTTAGTTTTATTTAAGAACCATATATATGAATTATTATCATATTACAATGGAAATATAAAATAAATAGAATAAGAAATATTCGTGCATACTTGATATTATTTATAATAGACTTCTTCATATCCTAGGGAAAGTAAAACAAATTAAGGGTGAGCTCAGATGATCAATAAGGGTTACATATAGCAGAAAATTTCAAGAATCGAAATGGAATAATCAATTTATAAAGTAAAAAAACTTAAAACATGTGTCATTTAGTCAATAACATGAGAATGAAATGAAACCATGGATAATATCAATGCATTAATCTCATTAATAATAATAACTAAATAATTAATGAAAAAATGCCTAATTTTCGATATCATGGTCTAATATATCATAATATATTTACCATCAAGTCCTTGTGCTAATATAGTTTAATCTATGGGTATGTATACACTAAACCCCCATTTAAATAAGATATCCAACTAGTCTTTGTCATGTGACATGTTAATGAATCAATGGGCCATATATAACCAACTACACTCATTACTACATGTTCAAATCATTATTCATATATTTAATGATAAATTTATAAAAAAATATTTCTTATCAACAAATTTCATTAATGAGTAAATAATATGGATATTAATATTTCCTCAGTCAATCAAAAAAATTCAATGTTAAACACTTTATTTTGAAATGGTTTATAGCTTAGGAAATAATCATATACATGATAAAAATAATATATATATTTAAGATAAATATAGTGATCAATGATTACAAGAAAATTAATATTTCTATAGAAATTTAATTACTAAAAATTTATAAGAGATAAAATATGACCATAAATTCATCACAAATATAGGTTTTTAATAAAATATTGTCCTTTGAGGAAATAAATATAATAGAAGATAAATATTAAAAAATTATTAAATAGTTTTATTTGTAGAATAATTGAAATATTTTAGATGAATATAAATGGTGTAGAATAGTTATGGTGGTGGTCTTATCTATTAACTTCAATAACATTAAAGAGAAACATTCTTTTTGACTTTCAAAAAAAATTCGAAAAATACCCTTTTATAAAAGTTTATAAATATTCCTTATAACCATTTTAAAAATTAATTTATAATATCAAATTTACTTTAAAAATTGTTTATTTAATTAATATGGGTTTTTTAAAACAATTTTTAGAAATAAAGAAATATAAGAAAAATAGAAACGGTCAAAAATAGAAATATGATCAATTTTTCTTTTAAAAAGAAATTTTATTTATTAAAATTAAAAAGATATTAAAATATGGAAGAAATCATGGAATCATAATAATTTTATAGTGTATAATAAAATATATTAATTCTATTAAGGGTAGATTATAATATACGTTCAATGAAAATAAGGGCAATCACAAAAATAAGTTTTTAAAATAATTTTATACCACTTTGATAAATATTAAATTGAAAACCAATTGAAAGAGTAACTTTCATTAATACCTTGATAATTATAGATAAATATATATTCATGTTAAATACATAAAATGGAATTATATATCCGACAAATAATTAAATATATTCATAATACGAAATAAGTCTCAATAAAGTGGAAAGTGAGATAAAATCCATTACCCAAGGTTTTTATTTCTTCTAAATAGCTCTAATATATTGTATAGAAAATTTAAATTAATTATAATTATATGAAAGAGTCATTTAAATAATTATTATATTTTATATGATCCATTTTTAACATTTAAACAACTATTTATTTATAATGCCTTATTAAAATCATCATTTCCAAGTATTATTGATTTTGTTTTTCATGAGAATTTTGATTTGTTAGTTTTGGTAATTTTACATTGATTATTGTTCCATAATATATATAATTTTAAAAATTATATATATATTATATAGATTCATTATAAATATTTATGTTTATAAATTCACGTAAAAGATAGAAAAACTAATTACATCATTCCTAGATATGGAAAGCCATATGTATGCATGAACATTGTTTTTTCTTTTCGATAGATGGATTTAAAGAAAGTTAAATAATAATTAAAAATTAAAGTATCATTATTATATCATATATATAATATATATTAATAAACATTATCTTTATTACCATCCATATAAAGTGAAAATGAAAAAGGGATCACATCGCTTCCTGGAGGTGGTAGTTCACACATACGCACTGTCAAAGTTATCATTTTCCAATAGATAGGAAGTTAAGATGGTAGATATCATATTATAATTCCATAATAATAATTATTTCATAAATATCATATATATTAATCATTTCAATATTTATAACCATCCAAACAAAATGGAGATGAAAAACGAATTACCCCGCTACGTGAAGACAGTAAGACGTACATATGCATGCCCGATGTTTTTGATTTTCATGGGATAGAAAAGAGTTCTAAAATGGATTTAACATAATAATAATAAAAAATTAAAATATTTATGGTAATATAGTTATTATTTTAGTATGATAATAAAATATTTTGTGGTAGTATATGAATATTGAAATTTAAGAGCCGGTAGATATGATTACCTTTTATTCGGTAGACTTCCTTTAGATCCCATCATAAATACTCTTGGAATGGTGTTATAAGAATACCACTACTTATAATATATATATATTTATGTTGATAATAAAATTTTTAAGTTTTTTATATATGTTTCTTAAGTGTGTGTAAAGAAAAAAGATAAGGGGTGTCCTTTTATAAGTGAGATGAGGGGAACTCACTTAAAGTAATAAATTAATATAAATTAATTTTCCTATAAAAATGGATCCAAGTTGATATAATTTAAAAATAATATGATTTCGAGTAAAAATAATATTATAAAAATAAAATTTGGACAATTTTTTGTTATTTTTTACCCTTATTTCTTAATTTTAACACCCCCGACATGTTTAACAATTTTCGTGATATCAATTTATTTTCTACTTAGGGGTCAAGAAAGATTATATAAAAGAAAAGATTTCCCATAAAGGAAACATGATATATATATTAAACCATATCCCATTACTTTTTCTAAATATATTATTTTATCAATTTTAATCATTTAATATAATATTGTGTATTATAAAATATAATTAATTTTATTTTTTGGAAATATATGAAATAATATTATATTATATGTGTCTAACTTATGTAAAATAGTTAAAAAATAAATTTATTCAAATATCAAGAGAAAATTGTATCATTATAATCACCCAACAAAATTTATATAGGTTTATATATCATTTTTAAACCTATATTTTGGTTAACCACCAATGTTAACCATTTTTTACCTTAACGATGGTAATAACTTTTTCAAAATTAAAGGGTCATAATTTTACATATAATGTGAAAATTGTATCATAAATGGATAAGGAATTAGCTTTTATACTATTTATAATCCTAATTGTACTATTTTATTATTTTTTTAAAATTTTCAATTATATAATTTAATATAATTTAACATAAAATATCATTAATGTTACTATTAATACTATACATTTAATTTGACATTAAAGTAATATTGATAGTAATGGAATTCAAATATAAATTATTAAAACATCCCTAATATTTGATATGTATCAATAAAATTCACGTTACACTATAAATCACCGAAAAATATTACTTTTAGAGTTTTTGAAATAATTTACTTGGTTTTTCTACTACTCGCACAAGAATTTCATCAACATTGCATAAGTATTTAAGTTAATAATTTCATTAATAATAATTAATATTAAATTAACATGATAAATAAATCATTAATATTTAAAAAAATATACTTATAGACAAAAATAATTTGTTTTATCCCTATCACAAAATATTGTAGATACTAACAATAATAAAGTTACATTTTTGACTTTATCTTTTACTCAATTATTATAAATGTAAAAATAAATGTTAGATGTAAAAAAGGTAATATATTCAAATTCTAGATGAATATTGATGAAATATCCTCATACAATGAATCAAATAAGACATATTTAATGATATTTTAGCCTTATCACAATAGTTTTTAGCCTTAATTACCTGATTTACCCTTTACTAAGGTGATAAATTTTACCACGGTTGTTATTCATAATTCCTAAAAATAAAAAGGGACTATTTACCAAATTTTAACATCATGATTCATAATTTGGAATCCGTTTTATCAAATTAAAATTCTTTAATTTTTTAAAAATAATTTAAATATAAACATGAAAAATGCGATAAAAAGGATTTTCTAGAAAAATGGGGATTAAAGCATAAAAATTGACTTATATCAAAATCATTTAAAATTATAATCCTAAGGGAATTAAATAAATAAATTTAAAAAATAGATCTTCTTTGACTTTAAATCCAAAATATAGTGGTACTTTTAAATTATATCATTTCATGAAATGAAATGATAGTTTTACAAAAAATGGTATTTTAACTATTCAATAAAAAATAAATATTTTTAGAAAATCATAAAAAATTAACCTAAAATAATAATTACATGATGAAATAAAAATATTATACAATGGTAACATAATAATATTTCAATAGTTTGTTACAGTTCCTTTAACCTCCATGTTATATTTTAATAAATATGTCAATGAAATTAGTTTTATTTAATGGGAAATATATCATAGAATATCAAGGAGTTACCATATTCCCCCTAATAAGAATTTTTCCTTGAATATTCCATCACTCCAATACAAAAAAATTAATGATACCACTTCCTTATCACATCCTCAACATCCAATATAGATTCCTCAAATTTATTATTTTTCCAAAAATCATTTACAAGATGAGTGTTATTGTTTCGTAGCACTTTATCTCTATGATACATAATTTCTAATGCTTTTACCCCATAAGATAGATCATGCTCTAGACGACATACCTCCAAGTCTAGTATATTTTAAGGATTAGGTATGTACTTCCTTGAGAGAAATATATGTAACACATTGTGGTCTTGATATATATTTTCTAGAAGTTTCAAGTAATAAGATACCATCCCGATAAGATCAATAATTTCAATGGGACTGATATATCTATGGATTAGTTTTTTCTTTATTAATAATATCCTACCCTTCTTCTAAGGAGTTATTTGTAGTAATACCTTATGACCAACTCCGAACACTATATCTCACTGATATTTGTTGGCATAAATGTTTTTTCGACTTTGAACTACCCTTATGTATTGTTGAATGGATCTAACATTCTCAAACATTTAGTAATCTGGATCAGGACCAATTAACTTTAATTCTCAAACTTGATCCCAACATCTTGGAGTTATGTTCTTCCTTCCAAAGAGTACTTCTTAATGATCCATCTGAATGTTTGAGTGAATGATATTATTTTATGAAAATTATACCAAATGAAGTTATTAATTCCAATCACCTTTGAAATCCATATAACATGATATAAACATGTATTATATAGTTTTATTGGTGATCTCTAAATGACCATCTATCTGAGGTTGATAAGAAGTACTAAAAGTCAACTATATATACAGATCTTACTAAAGGATTCTCCAGAACGTTGAGGTAAGCTTTGGATCTCAATCAAATATAATTGAGTCTGGTACTCCATGAAATCTCACAATATCCTTAATTTAAAACCAAGTAATATTTTCTAGATATAAATATTCCCTAATATTTATTAAATGAACTTCTTTTTTATGGCATTCAATTACAACCCAAATAACATTATGCCCTTTTGATGTATTTGGGAGTCCAGTGATGAAATACATGGTACTTTTTTCTCATTTACAGTATATTTTGGGTTGTGGTCAAAACATATCCTTATAATTATGTCTCTCAACCTTAAATTGTGGACATACCTGAAATCAGGATACATTTTTTGAAATATCCCTTTTCATGTTATCCCAAAAGAAATATGCTTTTAGATCTCTATAAATCTTTTTACTTTTTTGGATGAATAAATAATAATGATCCATAAGCTTCATCCAAAAACACCTTTTTCAACTTCATTATTGATGAGAAAAATCCTTAGTTCCTAAACCATATTATTACAACATAAACAGGTTTGAAATTTGAATAATTCCTTCCTTCTTCTATAATTCCTTCATAATTTAGGATAGGGTAATGGAAGATAGTCTATATGAGGGGAATATATGAGATTAAAAATTTAATCAAACAAATTTATTATTTAAATTACTTATAAAGTTTAATTATTATAGTTTATTTGTAGTGGGAAGAATAAAAAACAAAAGGTTGTTTTTTATAGTAGTTTGGTCTAAATTGGTTCTACTCTACTCTAATACCTCTATACTTAGTGATAGTTATGTTGTACACTAATATGGGTTTTTAGGGATAATCCTTACCCAATTATTATATAATTTCCTCATGGATGGATATCCACGATGAACTAACTTCTTTGTAGGGATTCACAAAAAAAATACAACACTAACTTTACAATACAGCAGTCACAACCCAAACGGTCAATACTTTAAAATCTGGGAGTTACAACCAAAATATATAAAATAATAATAATTGTTTTACGTGTAAAAGAATAAAAATAAAATTTATAGTGTATGTGATGGATTGGAATTAATGTTACAAAATAAGAAACAAGATAAATAAGAAGATAAACAATGAAATCATAGGTATTGTTTCTATAGAATTGGATTGGATCATCTTTTCATGGTAGTATAAGTTGAAGAATATGTAATTTTGAACTATAGATAATGTTTAGATGGTGAAAACTCTGTATCACACAAAACATTGGTTTGTAAAACTCTGGATATGCTTAATATAATGACCCAGATTTCCCTGGGCCATTCCCTTGTGAAAATACAATGCTTTTGGGGTTCTTTGGTGTCTCAGTGTTTTGTTTTGCGTGGTTTCCAAAAAAATCAGTTTCACCAAAATGGTGGTGCTGTGACCATGGCACACTGAGATGGTGTAACCATAATAGTGGAACTGTAATGGTGGCACACTGAAATGGTGGCAACATAATGGTGGAATTGTGATGGTGGCTCACTGAAATGGTGGCACACCGAAATTGTGGCACATCAAAATGGTGGCACCATGATGGTGGCACACTGAAATGGGGGCACATTAAACGGTGGCTCACCCTTTATCAAATTTAGAGATTTTCCCATCGTCCTACAATTCTTCCCATTTAATGTTTCCTTTAACATAAATTACATTCAAATATTTGTTTTAATGGATTTATGTCCAGTTCAAAGCCCATAACTCCTATATTAATATTTCATAATGGTTAGGAAGCATTTACTCGGTCAAAACGTGTGATCTTTGATAGATCTGGTCTAAATAGAAAATCCAAAGTATCATAAAATTTTGCTTCATTAAATATTATAAAGTTATGTGATATCTTCCTCCCTTTTTCTTCCACCTTGTTCCCTAGTGCAAGATGCTCTAATCTTTTCTTTCCTCCTATATGAGTCATGTGTAGTGTTGTATCCTTGGATCGGGTATCCCCTGGAGTTTCGTCATGCTACATGGGCACCCCTGTTTTGGTGCAACCAGGATGTGTAAATCCATATTCGATATAAGTTATGTTATACAACCTTTGTTCTGTGTTCCTCTCCTAATATTCCTCCTTTCCATGTTATTTAATGTGATCTTGATGATTCTAATGGTGTTTTCTTGAGAGTTGGTTGATGTGGCGGTGTCTCTGCATCCTCAGGCGGATGCAGTCTTCCAAGAGAAGTGATCGTGATCTATTGTTTTGGTTGTTCTCATGAAAATAACTTATTAAACCTTTTGAGGTAGGGGATTCATGGATTATCTATTATTCTTTTGTGAAACTATATAGCTACAATGTTTTATCATGCTGGATCACAATGGTATTGAAATAATAAATAATTTAATCAGTTAAATAAATTGGTATAGATTGTATATTGTTGCCTCTCCATTTTCTAGATAGCGTTATGTCTATTATTTTTTTAGCATGTCATTATTGATAGAAATTTGTAAATAAATTAAAGAGGGGAATTGTTTTAAATTAATTTGACAAAGATAAATAGGTATGTTTTTTAATCTGGTTATTGTTTTGGTAAACTGTTTAGAATCAAATAGATTTAGATATGAATGTTTGAATGAACTAGCTAATTCAATATGGATTAAATAACCTATTATTTGATAAAAGATAATTCATGTAAGGGTTTTAAGTTACCCTATTTCTTATGAAGGCCATGATCCTTATGCATTGAGTCCTGAGTGCTCATTGTGTGTGAAGGTTAGAAGCCTTGTTCGGGGCCAAGAGCCCATTTACTTTGTTATTTTTCAAGTGTCTTGTGATGTGTTATGAACCTAAATGAATATTGTGAGATGTGGGGGAAGGAAGGCCAAATGGTTGTGGAAGTAGTTGGTTCATAGAGTGGCAAGGTGCATCGGGTTATGCATGTGGGTGACGGGGAAGACATTGGATATGATGAAACGGTTCGATTATGAATGTTGGATTCTTGTTGAATCTTTTTGGTTGTTTATCTTCTTTACTTTCTCCACTAATTAAGGTATCTAGTCTTTCTTACCCTCCTTCCAAAGTAGATGAAGACACATGCAGTATTCCATGTTCATTCCTTGTTAATATTCTCAATAATGTATGGGTTTTTGCTCCTTCTATAGGTGGAAAAGTATCGATGGGTACTCCTTCTACTCACCGTGTTGAGCAACTTATGTTTGGTAGCTTCATTTTTATTTTTCTAGAATTCCTAAAATTATGGGAAATTAATAATTATATTACTAAATGATTTTATAAATGATGTTTACAAATGGGGTTGGAGCTTTCTAGGACACAATGTTGTGGTAATATTCTGAGTAGCTATGGACTTGGTTTGGAAATGCCTGGAGGGCATGGAAGTTGGTGTGATGCTAATAAAATGTAATGTGGAATTGATAATGGTTAAATAATGGTTAAATAATTAACTAACGTCAAATGAAACTAATAAAAATGGATAAAATAATATAATGTATCTCTTTAAATGTATATGTGCTTATAGGATACCTAGTATTAGAAGAGACGTTACGAATTCCAAGAGACATTAGTTGTAGTTGAGTCTCAGACTAGGTTATGCCCATATTGTGGTTGTGGGCTATAGTAAAGTTTGTAATTTTTTTATATATATTCTACTCCGCCTAATCAGTTTGGGAAACTGAAACCTCGGGGATTCTGAGCCTTGGGGTGGTTGTTTTCCCCAACATCCCAACGGGAGGATGGATGGCTAACTTCCCCATTTAGTCATGTTCTCTCCCCTAGGTGGTTAACTATACTGGTTTGCATGGCGGTTAGTTTTCCCCATATATATGTGTAGAGGTTTGTAATGTCTTGGGGTTATTTCACATGTATATACTCAGGAAATAATTTCCCATGGAAAACTATAGGTATAACATTTTTAGGTCATGATGGCTCGAGTATCCTTACTCGGTGTAAGGGTGGTAGTGGCTTGAGGTGTAATACCCAATGTATGATACATGTTATGTGGTATGTGGTGGTTCCCAAGAACTACTTAGTTACTTCTAATTGTGTGGGTGGTGTGGTTATTTTCCCAAGTGTCTATGGGAATGCCTTGTATTTCAAGAGGTGAAGGTTTTGGTGCTTTCCCATGTATCTTTGGGCCAGTCTTTTTGGGGAAAGATGCTTAGGATGTCTGATGTTCGAGAAAAGAGGAAAACTACTGGGGAAGTGGTAGCGGGGTACCCTTGATGTTTTTTATGATATTATATAAAATTTTAGGTGATACTTGGGGAGAGTATTCATGGAGAGGATGGGAATATAGTATACCTGTTTAGGTGTCAAGTTAGTATCACTTTTTTTCACTGTGCTTTAGCATGATTTGATTACTTTTTTATGAGAGGATCCGGGGAGGATTCTACTAAGTATATTTTTATACTAACCCAATGTATATATAAACCTTTTTTCAGGTCACTTGGAGTTGGTTAGAGAGAAGGCTTGTTACTAATAGCTTGGATTTGGAGGAGTTTTTTGGGCTTCGTAGTCACTTATATTTTACTTTCTTTTAGTACTTGCAGTTTTACCTTTTCAGTAGTAGAATTTCATGCATGACATTACATATGTGTACTTGGGTTTATTTTTATTGTAGTATGAGTTGGACTTGGTTGGTGTATATCTTATCTATCTCTTTCTCAAGTGTTATTTTAGAGGTAAATGCCTCCCATCTTTGTGATTATTATACCCTCGGTGCTAGTCACCAACCTAGATCCTACTAGAGGTGGGACTCGGGTGTCACTGTCTCCATTATCACATTTTCTGGCCTATGATGGGTTTACATTGTGGGAGGGGCATGAATAAGTGGTATCAGAGGTCGGGTTGAAGGATAAGATGGATTTTGGAGTTAGTAACTTGTGAGGTTGCATGGGTTGTTAGGGAAATGGTGTCAGTCAAGATTGGCAGGTGTTGTAAACACTAGAGACCAACTGAGACGTAGGTATTTAGGGACTCATGTGGTCTGACACATAGACCATTAAGTTTATAGTGGCTACTAAATTATGTGATACTTTTTGTAGGGTATATACATAGGAAAGGATCATGCATCATTATCCATTGCGCTAGTTTTTGAATGGGTAGACCTTGTGACTGGTTAGCCTAAAGTGAATAAAAGAAAAAAAAAATTAATTAATGTTGATTCTTCCATGATTCACATTTAAGAGATCTTACTGTTTTTTTTCAGGTATGGAACTAGGTTTATTTCCTCATTAGGTTCACGTGGAATTTGTCTTGTAGGTTGGGCTAGAAGATCGCCATAGAGTGTAGGTCGATGACGATGACACTTGTAGGACGATACTCTGAGTGATTTTGTACCATAGTCTGCAAAAGTATGAGGGTTATGTTTCAGATTCAATCATGGAAGACTAGTTGGAGGAGGTTGATATAGATTTTAGATCAATCCATGATCATAAGGAGCACTGAGTATAATTTCTAGTCATGATGTTGTGTGGGGGTAGTGAGGAAGTGGTTGTTCTTGTTCAATGGGGATCATGAAGAGTCGGTGATATCATGGGATGAGTTCAGAGAAAAGTTTAGAGTCCAGTTTCTATCATCAACTACAAAGGAATCTAGTCACCAAGAGTTTATTACCCTTCGACATGGGAGATCTAGTGTGTGGTAGTTTTTAATCTGTTTCAGTAACCAATTACAATATGGTTTGGAACTGTTTCCAGATTAGGAGGACATGGAGAGGAATTTAAAGGAGGATTTTCTTCCAGATATCAATTACTGGGTCACCCCGTTTATGGGGATTATATATCATGGGGTATTATCAACTGTAGAGGTCATCAGAGGACGTTAACCAAAACTGGATCGTCATGAGAGGGGAGTCTTCAGGATTCCTCACAAAGAAGACTTGTGGTCTAGGGTTCCTAATTTTCAAGGAATAATAGTTTCTGTTTGGCCTTGGGTAGTTCTGAGCCCTCAGTATCTCGTTTCTATGGGGGAGGCACTTGGTCCTATTCCAAAGGATCATCTGATTTTTTTCTTGTGGAGGATAAGGTCATCAGTAGTGAGAGTACATGACCTTTCAGAGCGCTCATCATGCACAAGGTGCACCACTCCAAGTTCCTACATTGAGGCAATTCCAGCCAAGGTAGAAGTAGTAGGTTGAACTAGCTTTGGATCAGAAAAGAGTAGATGGGGCAGGGAGGGGATAACCCTAGGAATCTCCCCATCCTCTGAGAGTACAGTATGGTTGTAGTGGTGGTCTTCATTACGGTCAAAGACTTCATGGATCCAGATGTGGTTGGATTCATGTTTTAGAGTTTCCAGCACTAAGGGATTCAGAAATCATTCAAGGTACCCTTTACTTGTTTTATACTTGGTTGTATGTCTATCTTGACTCAGAATCCATGCACTCCTTAATAACACATGCCCTTCTCTGTGCTTTGGGACTTGGTTTAGGGACGATTCCGGTTCCCTTGGCGTTGACTACACAACTTAGAGGTCGAGCTGACTTGTTTGACGTATGTAGAGACTACGATCTAGTGTTGGGGTAGCACCAATCTTTGGTAGATTTCCTATGTTTGCAGAAACAACCATATGATTTCATACTCAGTGTGTATTGGTTGTATTTAGTGTAGTATATTATGGATTACTTCTGGAGTAAGGTGGAGTTCTTTGACGCTAATGGAGATCCAATAGTGTTTGTTGGAGAGAGAGACTCTCGAATGGGTCAGAGGCGTGTTTCCGCTTTATTATCCTTGATAGTTGAACTAATGTTTATTTCATCATAGGTTCAGCAATCGGTGTTTCCTAGGGTCATTGAAGAGTACCATGATGTATTTCTAGAATAGGTTGTGGCATTACCTCCTCAATGAGAGATCGACTTTGGGATCAAGCTACAGCTAGTCGAATCTCCAATCTCTATATTTCTATATAAAATTTCCCCTTCTAAGTTACAAGAGCTACGTATATCTCGATGGTCTGCTTTTGTGCAGTTTTGTTCGGTCAAGTGTCTTACTGTGGGACACACTAGTTTTGTTCCTGAATAAGGCTAAAGGATATTTGCAGTTGTGTATCGATTATCATTGCATGACCAAAGTGAAAGTAAAGAATATCTATCCTCTTCCATGGATTGATTATTTATTCGATCTACTTAAGGGTGCTACTTTTTTCTCAATGATTTATTTGTGGTCTAGGTATTATCATATGTGAGTGAAGGATGAGGATATTCTGAATAGTAATTTTCATTGTTGTCATGGGCAATACAAGTTCTTTGTGATGTCATTCAATGTGAAAAATGCTCTAAAAGTGTTCATGGGGTTGATGAATGTTGTGTTCCAAGAGTTCTTGGATAATTTTGTTGTGGTTTTCATTAATGAAATTCTTGTGTACTCAATGTATGAGGAGGATCATTCAGAGCATCTACATGTCATTTTGGGAGTTCTTTGTTGACAGTAGATGTTTGGGAAGTTTTCTAAGTGTGAGTTTTGTTCTCAAGAAGTAAATTTATTGGGGAATGTTGTATCATGTCATGGAGTATCTATGGATCTGTTGAAGATAAAAGTATTTGTGTCTCGGTAAGACCCCAGGAAAATTCCAAAGGTGAAAAGTTTCCTTGGTATGACAGGATATTACAATAGGTTCATGGATGATTTATTTTGGGTTGCGATTAATCTAACAACATTGACCTGGAAAAATTAGAAGTTCGTGCAAACTAATCAGTGTCAGGTAGCTTTCGATTATCTGAAGGAGAATTTGATTAGTGCTCTGATTCTTTATCTTCCATTATAGGGAGTTCATTTTTATATTTTCTATGATTCTTCATGTCTTGGGTTATGTTGTGTTCTGATGCAGTTGAGTTCTATCATTTCTTATGGGTCTCACTAGTTGCATCCATATGAACATAACTATTCCACCCATGATCTAGAGTTGGTGGAAGTGGTGTTTTCTCTGATGTTGTATAGGCATTACCTCATTGACGAGTGCTTTTTAGTTTTCCCCAATCATAAGAGATTAAGGTCTATTTTTCCAAGCGTGACTTGAACTTACATTACTTTCAGTGAATGAAGTTCTTACTGGACTATGAATTCAAAATTTTATATACACCAGGTAAAGGGAGTGTTGTAGCCAATGTGTTGAGTAGGAAGTCATGTGGTGAGGGATTGTGTGAATCTGGTGATTCTTGGATAGTGATGGAAGATCTTTCAGCATTACATCTAAATATGGGATATTTATAGTGTAGAGGTTGTCTATTACATATGACGGTGCAGTCATATCTGGTGTAGTAGGTAGAAGAGTCCCAGTTGGGGGATCTTGAGGTAGTGTTCTGGAAAGACTAAGTTGTTTCTGGTGAAGACCCATATGGTTGTTCTAAGGATGAACAACACCAAGTGTTGTTTCTGGAAAAGATTTGTGTTCCTTTGGCGAAGCATGATACGGTTCTCCAAGAGTTCCATGGTTCACCCATAGTGGTTGATCCTGGCATGATGAAAATTTATTGTTCCTTCAGGATTCAGTTTTGGTTGCCTGGGATAAATCTTCCAGTTGTAGAGTTTGTTCCTCGATTTTTTTTCTTCCAGAAGGTGAAGGAAAAGCATTGTGTTCCCGGTGGATTTCTCCAGCCACTAGATGTTCCTCAGTGGAAGTGGGAGGAAATATTGATGGACATTGTTATCAGTTTACCTCAATCTCATGGGTTATATGAGGCTATATGGGAGGTAGTGGATCACATGATGAAATCATCCAAATTCTTAGAAATCAAGGATTCATTCTCACTAGAGGTTTTGTCGAGGTAGTATCTGAAGAAGGTAGTTAGACTCCACAAAGTCATGAGTATGATACTTTTCGATCGAGACACACCATTTTACCTACATGTTTTGGAGAGGTATCCATCATTCGTTCGGTTCTCACTTATGCCTTAGCACTACTTTTCATCTATAGCCGGATGGTAAAAAAGAGTAGACAATATAGACTTTTAAAGACATGTTTCACTCTTTTGTCCTAGATTTTGGAGGTTCGTGGATGTGGAACTTGCCTTTAGGAGAGTTATCTTACAACAATAGTTTCCACTCTACTATCGGTATAGCACTGTTTGAAGCCTTGTGTGGTCAACCTTTCCATTCTCTGTTGTGTTGGACTGGGGTTGGGGAGTCAGAAATTATTGGGACGGAACTGGTACATAATACATCAATGATGGTTCAAGTTATTCTTGAGTGGATGAAGGTAGTGCAGGATCGTCAAAATTCCTATTATAATCATAGGATGAGACCTCTAGAGTTTGATGTTGGGATCATGTGTTTTTAAAGGTGACTCCCTGTTATGGTAAATGAAGGGTTGGTCGTGAGATTAAGCTTTCTTCTATGTTTTTTTGTCCTTGTAAGGTGTTTTCTCATGTTAGAGTCATGGCATATCAGGTATCACTTACCCCACAGGTGATCTGGATATACGATATTTTTCATGTGTTGCTACTCTATTTTTATCTTCATGAAGACTCTCACATCATCGATTGGGGAGAGATCAACATTAACGATGATGGGACCTTCGAGTATCGGCCTATAGAGATCCCAGACCATAAGGATAAGTTGTTATGCAGGCATGTTATCCCCTGGGTTCATGTCTTATGGTGGCATGGTGACATGGAGGAGAGCACCTTGGAACGTGAGTCACAGATACACACTCAGTACCCCGAGATGTTTGATGTTTAGCACTTTTCTCGTAACAAGGTATATTTTGTGGTTTTAGAACTTTTCTTTTTATGATATGACTTTATTTTATTTCTTGTTGTGTTCTTCTATATTTTTAGAGGTATTTCACCTGAGAGAATGTTTTGGACGAAGTGGTTGAGCTCTTCTTAGTGGAAAAATCCATGATAGGAATCACTATGGGTGTTTGTTTGGACCCCTTCTCCTTATGTTTCCTCCCTGGGTTGGTATTTAATTTTCAGGAATGAGAATACTTTGAGAGGTATTTGATATAATGACTCAGATTTCCCCAGGTCGTTCCCTTGTGAAACTCTAGTACATGTGGTGTTCATGAAGTTCACAGTGGTTTGTTTCAGGAGGTTTCCAAAAAAATCTACTTTCATCTAATGGCTTCACCAAAACGATGGTACCATGGCAGTGACACACTAAGACAATGGCACCATCATGGTGGCATAGCTAAACGGTGGTACTGTAACCATGGAACACCAAAGTGGTGGAAAACCAACATGGGGTCACACCAACACAGTGGCACTGTAATGGGGGAACAATGATGGTGGAACACTGAAATAGTAGCACACCAAATGGTGGAACACCGAAATGGTAGCACTATAATAGTGGCATCGTGATAGTGGCTCACCATTTGTAAAATTTCTAGTTTTTTCCAGCATCCAACATTTTCTCCCAATTGGAGTTCCATTTAACATATAATGAATTAAAAGTATTGTTTTAAGGGATTTAAGGCTAATTGAAAACCCTAACTCATATCTTATTTTTTCTTAATGGTTGGGAATCCTTTACTCGGTCAAAATTTGTGATCTTTAAAAACTCTAATCTTAATAGAAAATCTAGCATATCATTAATCGATTCACCGTTAAACCTTATAAAGGAACAAGATATCTTCCTACCTTTTTCTCATTTTTCCCAAGTGAGAGACACATTAACCTTTCCTTCCTTCCTATAGTATTCATTTATAGTGTTGTGGCCTTGGATCGTGTCTCCCCTGGAGTTTCTTCCTTCTTCATGTGCACCCCCTATTTTAGTGCAACAGTAAGTGTCAATTCGTCTTCAATATAAGGTATGTTATGCCACTGTTCATTTGGGTTAATCTTCTTTTGCTACTCCTTTTCTTGTTATTTCATGTGATATCCATGTTTTTAATGGTGTTTTCTTGGGTGTTGGTTTCTATAGTGGTGTCTCTGCATCCTCGGGTGGATGCAGTCTCTCAAGAGAGGTGATCGTGATTTTTTGTATTGGTTGTTCTCGTGAAAATAACATCTGAAACATTTTGAGCTAGTTGATTCATGGATTCTAAATTATTTTATGTGAAACTATAGAGTTATCTTGTTTTAGACCTCTATATTATAACACAATTAACATAATAAATATTTGAATCGGATAAATAAATTGGTATGGATCCTATTTTTTTGCCTCTTTCTTCTTGATAGTGTGATATCTATGTTTTATTTTTTTAGCATGTTGTTCTTGATGGAAATTCGTAAAGAACTTAAAGCCAAGAATAATTGTAAACTAATTATATATTGATAAAGATGCATGTTTTTTAATCTGGTTGTTGTTGTGGTAAACTGTTGATAATCGAATTGATGTAGTTATGCATGTTTAATTGAATGAAATAATTCAATATGGATTAAATAATTGTTAGTTTGATAAAATAAAATGCCTGGAAGGGTTCTAAGTTACCCTCTTTCTTGTAAAGGCCAAGATCATTATGCTTGGAGTCGGATGGATGTTGTGAGTTGTGGGGGGTAGGGAGGCCCAGTGGTTGTGGAAGCAAATGACGCCTAGAGTGGAGAGGTGCATTAGGTTATGTATGTGGGTTTCAGGAAGGGAACAAAAGATGATGAAACTAAGTTGTTATGAATGTTATATGCTTGTTGAATGATGTTGGTTGTTTATCTTCTGTAATTTCCCCACTGCTTAAGACATCTTGTCTTAATTACACTCTTTCCAAATGAGGCGAATACACATGGGGTATTCATCATTTTTTTTATGTTTATATTATTGAGTATTAATGGGTATATTCTCCTATTATAGGTGGAAAAGTATTGATGTGTAGTCCATCTACTCAATTTGTTGGTCCCCTACTGTTTGGTAGCTTAGTTTAACTTTTTCTAGAATTCCTGTAATTATGGAAAGTAATAATGACATTAATAAATGATTGAATAAATTTTGTTAACCTATGTAGTTAGAGCTTTCTGAGATGAAATTCTGAGATAATATTTCTGAGAATCTATGGACTTTGTTTTCTTATTCCTTAAGGGCATGTAACTTGGTGTGATGATAATGAAATGAATTGTGGAATTGATAATGGTTAATTAATGGTTAAATTATTAATTAATGTCAAGTCAAACTAATAAAAAAGGATGAAGTAATATAATGTTTCTCTTTAAATGGTCGTGTACCTATGGGATACCTAGTCTTATTAGTGACATCCAGGAGTCTAAGTGACGTTAGGTGTAGTTGAGTCTAAGACAAGGTTATGCCCATAGTGTGGTTGTGATCTATAGTATATTCTATACTTCTTTTTATTTTATATGATACTCTACCTTATCGGTTAGGGAAAATAATACCATGAGGATTTTGATCCATGGGGGTCTTTTCCCTGTTACCTTGGTGGGAGGATGGATAGCTGACTTCCCCCTTTGGCCCCACTCTCTTCTCTTGGTAGTTACCTATACTGGTATGCATGATAGTTAGTTTTCCCCATATATGTGTGTAGAGGTCTATAATGGATTGTGGTTATTTCACAAACATATAATCTGGATATAGATTACAACGGACTATTATAGGTACAATATGTATAGGATGTGATGGCTTGAGGATCCTTACTCGGTGTATGGGTTGTACTGGATTGAGGTGTAATACCCGATGTATGGTACACATTTGCGGGATGTGGCGGCTCCCAGAAACTACCTGGTTACTTCTAGTTGTTTGGGTGGTGTTGTGCTTCACTCGGGTGTCTACAGGTAAGCCTTGTTTTGCACGAGGTGCAGGTTTTGGTGCTCACCCAGGTGTCTTTGGGCTAGCCTTTTTTTATGAGATTCTTTGGACGTGCGATGTTGAGGAAAAGAGGAAAACCAGTGGGGAAGTGGTAGTGGGGTACCCTTGATATTCATTATTATATTATATACTCTTGTATGTGGTACTTTGTGAGAGTATCCTTGGTGTGTATGGGAATGTAGTATAGATTTTTACGTATCGAGTTAGTTTCACTAGTTGTTCACTATGCTTTAGCAAGATTCATTTTCTTTTGCATGAGATGTTCATAGGAGGATCTGACTGAGTATAATTTTGTACTCACCCTACAAATATAGAAATTGTTTGTCAGGTCACTTGGGTAAAGTTGGAGGCCATGATGGTTACTACAAGTTTGGAGTTGGAGGAGTGGATCGGGCTTCGTAGTCGATGTCATTTTACTTTCTTTTGGTACTTGTAGTTGTCCCCTTTCAGTAGTTGTATTTCTTGGATGACATTAAATATGTGTACTTGGGTTTATTTTTTATTGCAGTATGAGTTAGATTTGGTGGGTTTCTGTATTATCTCTCTCTTTTCATGTGTTCTATTAGAGGGTAATGCCTCTATTCTGTGTGATTATTGTACCCTTGGTACTAGTTACCAACCCAATGCCAACTGGAGGTGGGACTCGGGTGTCACTATCTCCCTTCTCACATTACCATCCCAAGAGGGGTACACTTTGTGGGGAGGGGGTTTTGATATTTATATATTTTCTCATGGAAAATAGAGAGTCTAAAATATCATTTAATGTATTCAATTCCTATCAAGGCTACTCAAAAACAGATTAAATATATATCTGTAAGGATTAATAAACACCTTCCATGGGTAAAACAATTAAAAAAATTATGGATAGAAAATAAATATTCATAAAAATCATAATAGTAATTATTTTAATTAAAAACATAAATAAAAATTCAAGAGAATTTGAATAACCCATTAAATTATTAAAATAGATTCCATAATAGTAGGTCATAGATAATATCAAATAAATAATTCAAACTAAGTTTGATAATTCAATGAATATTGAAATCAAATTAACTATTAATAAAAACATCAGAATAAAATCTAAATAAATACATAAAATATAAATATATAATTTTCATGCATTTAATACATTAAAACATTATGAAAATATTTACCAATATTAATAAATATTTTAAAAACAATGAAAAAATGAATATAGGAAATAACATATATGTTGAAAAAATATTGTAACTTTCTATAGATAATGAAGTGTAATTTAAAACATATATTATAACTAATTAAAATATTTTAAAAATACTTCATTTCGTAACTCCCCCCCTATGGTGCATTTGAAATTTTTTGGTAGTCACCTTTTATAAGGTGGACTAAAATCAACATTTATGGTTCTTCAAGGGGGAATACAGGCCCCTCAGGTTACTGAGTGACTTTTAGGAATCATCATGGACATGCATTAGGTTGCATTTATGGTTCTTGGTGTTTATTCTCCGCACTTAAGCAATACATGTTGTCTATCATTGAATCCATTGAATGGGATTTGTTTCTTGGATGGGGTAAACTTTGGTTGGAATATGATTCTTCTATTTTTTTCACACTATAAGTGTAAGTTATGATCATCTTTTATGGAAGTAAACCTCTTTGTGGATTAATTTCTAATACTATCTCTCCATTGTGTACTTCATTTTTACTCATGTCTATAGGGAGTCAAACTTGGTTACAGACACTCTTTCTAACACGGGAACTGATGGAAATATCTTGTCTTGGTCTAATCAGGATCTTGATGTTCTTTCACCTCTTATTTTGTGGGATAAGTGTAAATTTCCTATTTTTGGACATTTGTAATCTATACATTATTTTAATTACATATAAGACATTCTATTTTGGGAATGGGCTCATCTTGTGCTAAAACATTAAAAAATGTTTCACTTTTTCTATGAACATTGAAAATTATGTCAAAAATAATATTAAAACGTGTTTAAATCAGTTCAAAATTATTCCCAAAGAGTAAAAATGATTAATAAATAATTTAAAAAAATTAAAAAAAATTACAATAAGTATTCAGTATCTATAAAATGTGGCAGAAAGTTATTTTAAACTACAGATAGCATA
This sequence comes from Viscum album, assembly GCA_963277665.1. NCBI lineage: Eukaryota > Viridiplantae > Streptophyta > Magnoliopsida > Santalales > Viscaceae > Viscum > Viscum album. Next base: position 1,974,862,499 of record OY728151.1, read on the forward strand.
AAAAATAATACATGGCAGTAGTAAGAATATGCTAAAGTTGTTGATCTACCATTGAGTCACTTCCTCTATAACAAACCAACTCGGGTCGACCCGGAACAGGTCACCCAAGCCAATCCTCAGAAAGGCCCGAGAGGTGTTCTCGATCCTTTCAGGTTTTTGACAAGAGACATGGCATCAATAGAGAGCAAGTGGGAATGATTTAACCCAATGAAAATTAGTACAACATCATAAAAAGTAGAACAACACAAAGTGAATAAATGACGTGAAAAATAAAGAACATCCAACAACACACACTAACCTAACCTTGACAAAAAAATCCTCATGACCTTGAGAGTTGCTATTCAAATCACAACTAACATTCTCCCATGATTAACAAGCTCGTTTCGAACCAGGAAAAAAAATAAAAACAGGAAAACACTATAGTCATGAGTATTAAAACTCGGTAGGTTTTCCAAGAATCTATTCGCAAAAAACTACCCTTAAATAAATAATTTTACTAATTTAATTTCTGAACTACATTATATAAAATATGGGATTTCACACAAAATTTCATTTCTAATGAAAGTAACAGTCCATTTCCCTTTTTAAATTTCAAAGAAAGTTTAAGGTTTGAAGGAAAAAAGAGGCATTTCACTTTAAAAACATTTTCGTGAACAATGTAATATCCAAACATAGTTGTAGGACAAGAAGAAAACACACACAACACACAACAATAGCAATGGAAAAGTAGCGCGCAGGGGCCAACAACCGAACTAAGCCCCTCAATCATCCGGCACATACAAATAAGTGATAACGAAAAACATGGTTCAAACCTAGAAGCTCATGAACAATCCAAAATGTATTATACTTGTGACTCCTCCTGAAGGCATTTCCTACTCAATGATGTCATAATGCCCTAATTACCAACTATCTTTCTACCTAACCTGGTTGAGGGGCCTAATCCCATAGCAATAATAATAACAAAACATCTCCCTCCTATGGGCTACTAGCCAATGCGTATTCTAAACTAGTGCACCAATCGTTCATAAAAAATTAACATATTATGTTAGGTTCCCAGGTCGAGTGCAAAATAAAAATATGGTTAGTCAAAAATCTCAATAAAGTAACCACTCATGATGCATGAACATCTTACAAAAAAACTCAAAAAATCGATGTACATAACAAGATCACCCATGATACACTCCAAAGAGAGTTTTAAAAATAATTTATTTTATTACAGTGCCAAACGGGCCTTAACCAATAACTCAACACCAACCTATTTTCAGAAGAACCAACGCACACCCACACACTTCCAAATAATTGAATAAATACCACTTTCAATGTCAAAAGAATTTTAAACCCCATTTATGAAATCCAATTTAGAATCCCGAACACATTTTCAACCCAATCCATTTAAAAAACAAACAATTTTCCTACAATGCCCAACCAGGAAATCTGATAAACACTTGGTATGTACCTTTAATAGGAAACATTTTTAGATAATTCATGCACAAGAGGGAACAACTATCTTTCACCATGAACATTATTTCTAAAACTAATCACTTAATATTATTTACCAATTATTTGAAAACAGTTAAATTCCAAGCAATTAATAAATTCTAAATATAATAGTTTGTGTGATGGGGGACACACCTTGGATCACAGTCCAAACAAAATGGAACGTCATTCCTCGCACTAGATCACAAGAATTCACAAGTCGAAAACTACAATATCCTGGAATTTCTATGCCAACACGCTGCAGAAATAAAAAAAACTAAAAAAACATAATCACAGACTTCAAATAATCCAAGCGAACAAAAGCACAAAACTTGCCTAAACCCCAGTGTTGGAGAAACGACATGGGCGAAAGAAGAAAGGGTCAGCATGAGGGTTTTCTTGATCAATGGGATCGCGCGAAAGAGAAAAAAACTGGCGAGACTGCTGGTGAAGAGTGCAACATGACCGGGAGGGCGCGCGACGGACGAACAGAAGGCTTGTCAGCCGGAACCGCGCACATTACACTGGCAGGGCTGGTCGTATAGTGTGTTGCGGGTCAGAAGGCAGGAGACCGTCAAGTGCATGGTCGAAGGGAGATAGTAGGAGTGCATGTGGAGGCTAGAGTTGGTTAGAGGTGCATGAAGTGTGGCTGGTGCAGGGTATGAGAGCCAAGGTCAGAGCGTGTTGGCTGAGTGTCATGACTGGTTGGACGGCTCGTAAGAGGTGAAGGTGGCACCGCGGCCTTGATAGGATAGAGGCACAAGGATAGGGTAAGGAGGTGTCTGGTATAGAGGGAGGTCATGGGGGCATGTTCGCAATGAGGGAAGAGAGGGGAGAGGGTGAGGGTGGCAGTGCTACATGGACCAAGGGAGAGAAGAAGAGATAAAAAATTGGGGGTGAAAGACTAAGGTTAGAATGAAAGAAAAAAATAGAAAAATTAAATACAAATACAAAAGAAAATAATAATTATTATTATTATTATTATTCTAATTACAATAAAATAATAATATTAAATTTAATTTATAAAAATATTAATATTAATATGAATAATTATAATAATAACACGCTTAATAATAAATAATAAACATTAAAAATAATATAAAAATGATAAAAATAATAATTTTAATAATAACAATTATTTTATAATAATATAAAATTAAAATTATTTATTAAAATTTTCTTCATTCCTAATAATAAAAATATTAATAAATTTTTTAATAATCATAATAATATTAATAAAACTTTTTAATAATAATAATAATAATAATCATAACGATAAAAATAAAAATGATAAAAAAAATATTCATTTAATTTTAATAAAAATAATAAAGTAATTAACTCCAATAAAAACATTAAATAACACAATCAATTAAAAAAAATATCCAATTTAATTTTCTAAAGACCTTAGGATCATGATGTTGTCTGGGAAAATCCTTGTGGGTATTACAAAAAATGCTCCACCCGAACGCCCAACGACATCACCTCATAAATGCATACTTTTTGACAAAACTGAAAAATATCATTCAGGATTCAACCCAAACCTCAGTAGTTTTTTTTAAAAAGACATAAAATAATTAAAAAGAAAAAAAAATGGGTCAGTGTGTGACAATTATCCCCACCATAATGCTTTCCATCCTCGGAAAGCCATAACATTATCTAGACCCAAAGAAAAAACCTCTTAAGTGTCGCCTACCTCAAAAAGTTTAAGTTCCTCTCATTGATTGATCTAAACAGACACCGAAATACCATGACTAAAAACTCATCCTTATAACACTTTCACATTAACCAACACCAAGAAGAACACATTCCATCCATTTCAACCAAAAAATGAACCTATACTAACTACAACATTTATTCTTATAATCTTAGTCCGACAGAACCATTGGGGGTACTCTAATCCCAACGTTTACTCAATAGGACGAACTTAAAACTTGGTGGTTCTGCACGATACCACCCTCCACCCAAAACGATACCCAAAAAAACTCTGATACTGGTATAGGGAGGCCCAAATAGACTCACCACCATAAATATTGGGATAACACTAAATTACATCAGGTGTAACTCTGCGAGACCCACTGTGGGTCTCCCCACAATCAGAACTGACGAGATTAACTAAAATTGAAAACATCCTGTACGAACTAAAAACCCCTACCACGAGGGGGGATAAGGTAAGGGTCGAACTGATAGATCTTTAAAACTACAAAAATCGTTATATAAACAACGTCGCAGCCTTAGAAGAACAAAAACAAAACCACAATAAGATAAAATGATAAAACCAAGGCCCTTTTACATCAATGGGATTCCCCTCATTATGCGACAACTTCACTCTGGGGCCTATTGTTGGAGCACCGATGATTAAAGAATATCTTGCCTTGCATTCAGGCTTCATAAATTTCCATTCCTTACCCAGGAACCAAAATTTTACCAAACACGCTTCCATTAAAATAAAGGTCTCCAAGAGGTTCGATAATAACCATTCTAACAACTTAAGGAAAAGAAACACCATATAACACTACAGGAGAAGACTACTACATCCAAAAAACACTAAAAAGAGGAAACCTAAAACTAATCCCTAATCATTTCCCTACTCCTGTTGACTAGATGATGAGACCTTCGATTAGCCAGGTCTGGCATCAGTACACTTCTTGGAAACACCTCGGCAGAATCGTTGCATGTGACCCAGACGCCCACAGGGGTGGCGGGGTCTTAGAGAACATGGGAACATCGGCCTCTTATGACCCATCTTTCTACACTAATGATAGATCATGACATTGCACTCTTAAGGTGTTCACTGGAGGTCTGAAGGCCTTTTAATTCCATTATTAGAGCCACCAGCATCAGGTTGATTTCCATTCCTTATATTTCCATCCTCTGCACTGCTTCCCAAGGTTGAGGAAGGATTCTCCACCTCAGGTCCTTCTTATAACTCAGATTCATCAAGAAAGGCTTTCCCCAGAACATCTGAGAAGGTGGTTACATTGATCCCTACCATATTGGACTGCAGTTCAGAATGAAGCTCAAGCTAGAAATTCCATACTTTCACAGGATCACGTTCAACATACCCTGGTTCATAAAGAGCTAGGTCCAATAAATGACGAAAGAATTCCAAAAATGATCCAACACCATGCTGAAGACCACACAACTCCATCCTCTTCATCCCCTTCGTCACCTCAGAGAAATATTGTTGGATGAACAACAACTTGAAGAACTCCCAAGTGAGATCTTTTCGAGGCTTTCTTTGAGACACGTACTTCCACCATTTATAGTCTGTACATTCAACCATAAAGGTATACAACTTCCCCTTCAATTACACAGGAGGTGCAAGAAAATAGAAGTTCCTATCAATCTTCCACTACCACTCCTCTGCCTCAAGAGTATCTGCATGTCCATCAAATAGTGTAGGGTTCAACTTCTGAAACTCAAGTACATAGTCTCAGCGTTGGCCAATTAGAGGATTTTATAAGTATGGACAACCCAAAACTTCACCTTGGGAATCCATTGAACTGTTGTGGGGATGAACACTAAGAGACAAGGAAACAAATATCTTAATCAAAACATGGTCATTACCATTCAAAATTCAACATGTCAAAATCCAAAAAAAAAGGATTTTCGAAACCATTTTCCAAAATTAACAAAAAACCAAAATGGTTCATAAGGGTAAGTTAGTGTCAATGGGTGACTCAGGAATTTGGTTGGAGTCCATATTCTAGTTATGCCACCATCCCTGAGAGCATTTAGGTTAATTCCCCTAGCCTTACATGGTTTTCCAAGCCCTGCGAGATCACAGGGCTACTTTCCCAACTCCCTTTTCATTTCCCATCATAAAACAATTCAAAGGAACTAAAATGACACTAACAACCCTGACATCCCATGGTAACCTGAGGTTCGGAATGAGAAAGGGTTCATGACGCCCTTCACATACCTATGCTCCGAGTCTCTAAATTACTAATACTTTTACCATGACAACCCATGATAATAATGGGAGCTCTGAAAAACAAAGTACACTCAAGACCCGACCTCCTTGGATACCATTTTTTCACGAACCAACCCGGATCGACCTTGAACCGGTCACCCGAGCCAATCCACATAATGGACCGATTTTCATTCCCGATCCTCCCGGGTAGGCGACAAGCACCAAGGAATCAAAAGAGGGAAATTATAAACGATCTCCCCTAATGAAAGTATGTAAAGCAGCAGAAAATGTAGAACAACGCAAAGTGAATAAACATCACGAAAAAGAAAGAAAAAACAACAACACACACTAACCTGACCTCAACCAAAATTCATCATGACCCTGATAGTCACTCTCCAAACCACAACAAGCACTCACCCATGGAAAACTAGATGGAGTTAAAACTAAAACAAAAACTAAAAACAAGAAAACACAAACAACGTGAGTATTAAAACTCAGTAGGCGTGCCCAAAAATCTTTTCCCAAATAGCTGCCATAAAATTAATTATTTTACTAATTTCAAGTTTCAACTAAATTATATAAAATGGGGGTTTTCGCAAACACTTTCATTTCTAAATCATGTAACAATCAATTTCCATTTTTAAATTTTAATGAATGTTTAAGGTTTTAAGGGAAAAAGTGGTGTTACGCTTTAAAAAAATTGCAAATAATTTAAAATACAAATTTAGTTTTCGATCACGAGAAAACACACACAACACCCAGTATGCAACAAGGGAAATAGAAACATAGAATGCGAGGGCTAGAAACCAATCTAAGCACCTCAATCTTCCACCACATTCAAATAAGCGCTAAAGAAAACATGGGTAAAACCTAAGAGCTTGTGAAAAATACATAACGTATTATACATGTGACTCATCCTGAAGGAATTCCCTACTTAAAGACATCATACCACCCTAATTCATGATCATCACCTTACCTGGCCTGGTTGAGGGGCCCAATACCATAGAAATAATGATAATAAGACATCTCCCTGTTATGTGCCTCTAGCTAGTGCGTAATCAAATCTAGTGTGGCAATCATTCATAAAAAATTCACTTACTATGCTAGGTTCCAATTTCTAGTACTAAATAAAAAGGGGGTGTGTCAACAATTCCAATCAAGTAACCACTCACGATGCACAAAATTCTCAAGTAACAACTCTTAAAATTGACGTACACAAAAAGATCACCCCCCGTGTCACTCCAAATAGAGTTTTCAAAATAATTTATTTTATTAAAGTACCAAATGGGCCTTAACCAACCACTCAACACCAACATATTTCTAGAAGAACCTACGCATATCAAATCACATCCAAAGAATTAAAGAAACATCCCATTAAATTCCAAAATAATCTGAAACCCTATTTAAGAAATCTATTTTAGAAACACAAACACATTTTCAACCCAAGACACTTAAAAAACACACAATTTTATTATAAAGGCCAATCGGGAAATTTGATAAACACTTGGTATGTAAATTTAATATGAAACATTTTCAGATAATTCAAGCACAAGAGAGAACAATTATCTCTCACAATAAACATTATTTATAAAACTAATCACTTAATGTTATTTTCCATTTATTTAAAAACAATGAAATTCCAAAAAATTAATAAATTATAAATATAATGGTAAGTGTGGTGGGGGACCTACCTCGGCTCACAGTTTAAACATAGTGGTGTGTCATGCCTCACAAGGGCGCACAAGAAGGCACAATCCAACGACTATAGTATCAGGGACTTTCTCTTCCAACACACTGTATAAATCACAAAAAAGACTAAAAACACAGAAGCACGGACTTAAAATAATCCAAGTAAACTAAAGCACAAAACTTGCTTAACCCTAGTATAGGTGAAAAGGCATGATCGATGGAGTCAGGGGTCAGCGTTGGGGGTACAAATGATCTACAGGATCGCGTGAAAGAGAAAATGACTGAAGAGGCATCCGGTGAAGAGCACCGCCCGACTGAGAGGGAGCACAATATCCAGACAGGACGTGCATCATCCAAAAGCATGCATGTTGCACTAGAAGGGATAACTGGATGGTGTGCAGAAGGTCAGAAGGTGCGCGACCGGGGGGCACATAGCCGGAGGGCGGTGGTATGAGGGCACACGGCAGCCAGAGCTGGTAAGAGGTGTGGGAAGCACGGCCGATGCATGGCAAGGGAGATGGGGTCGGATCATGCTAGCTAGGGGCGCGACTAGCTGGACAGTGTACAGGAGGCAGAGGCGGTGTCGCGGTTGGGAGAGGAGAGTAGTGTCGGGACATGGGAAGGAGGTGACTGGTAAAGAGGGAGGCCATGCGAGGCATTTTCCCACCGAGCTAAGAGAGGGGAGATGGTGAGGGTGGTGGCACTGCATAGACCAAGTAAGAGAAGAAGGGAAAAATAGGGATAAAGGCTAGGGTTAGAAAGAAAGAAAGAAAGATAAATTAAATAGAAATACGAATGATAATAATAATAATAATAATTTTAATAATAATAAAATAATAATATTAACATTAATCTTTAATAATATTATTAATATTAACATCAATAATAATAATAACAACATCCATAATAACAAATAAAACAACTTTAAAAATGATATAAAAATGATAAAAATAATAATTTTAATAATAAAAATTAATAAATAATAATATAATATTATATTTATTTATTAACATTTGCTTCATTCCTAACAATAAAAATATTAACAAAATATTTAATAATTATAATAATATTAATGAAACTTTTCAATAATAATAATAATAATCATAATGACAAAAATAAAAAATATAAAAAAAATTCATTTCATTTGAATAATAATTATAAAGTTATTAAAATTAATAAAAATTTTAAATAACATAATAAATTTCAAAATTTTCCCATTTCAATTTTTTGAAGATAGGTGGATCGCACAATTGTCTGGGCCAAGCCGCACGGGGTTTCCAAAATGTGATATTCCTATGCGCCGAGTGACGTCAACTCAAAAATGAGTACTTTTTGAAAAAACCCAAAAAATCATTTTCGAGATTCAACCCAAACCTCGATATTTATTTTAAATCCAGAAAATAATTAAAAAGACCAAATACATGGGTTAGGGGATAACATCTTCAAAGATCTACCAATGTAGATCTACCACTGAAATTTTAAAATGATCTACTGTTGAAATAAAAAAAATATCCACCATTTTAATAAATAATTTATCCACCTTTGAAATAAAAAATTAATCCTCCATTGAAACAAAATTAAAGCATCGCTGAAATAAAAAATTAATCAATTGTTAGTTATAAAAAATTAATTCACTGTTTGTTATAAAAAATAATTCTTTATTAGTTATAAAAGAATACATCTATCTATGAGTGAGAAAATACATTTATCAGGGAGAAAAAACTATTTGGAGAACTTCTATTTGAAAATAAATGGAGATCTATCAGTGGTTAACAATGTAGATCTATAAAATTTTGTGATTTTATAAGCCATAAAAATTACGCAATTATGAGTTAGTATATAATACTTAAATTAATATAATTTTTATATATTTTCATTGAATCAAAAAATTCTTCAATACAAAAAATATAATAATAGATATAATCAAAAAATAGTGAAAACATGATTTAAAAAATTTAGATGATATTTTAATACTGCAAACACTTTTCAAGAAACATATATTATATTTTTAGATTTTTATTGAGGTTTAATTAAATGAATAAAAACTTCTTAAATTTATAACCAAACAAAATTCTTCTGCTTTCGATGTGAATTTAATGAGATATCAATGAAACACAAAAGATTTTGGATTCTGAAAAATCCAAAATTAGAGAACTATTGCAGGATCATTGAATATTTGGTGAATCACTTAAACTATAAATTAAGACTTACATTTATTCTATATAAATGTATAAAAATATTTTTATTTCTAATGGAACATGTTTCAAAAGTATATAATCGTCATAGCTCAAGTTATAAATGAATAATAAAAGATATTTGTAATGTAGTTTAAACTGAAAATATTTCTTGAAACTAAAATCATATATCATGTTCCTATCGAAATTCAAACATTCTAGGTTTAGAATTATACTTCATCATAGTTTAATAAAAGTTAGATAAACTTGTTAACTTTTATATGAAATTAGACTTATAAGATTCAGATCACTATAAATCATGTTATAATAAAAATACATAAATTTGTTTGAAAAAAGTTTTACATATAAAATAATAAAATGGTTTTGGATTATTAAAAACATAAACAAACATGTAATGAAACAAAATAATAATACATTCATGCACATGCACAAAAAATATCTTCCTTTATTTTAATACATAAATTTTACATTTAAAATCAAATTTCCCCCTTTTTATAAATATACAAAAAATTAAACAAATCGCCCCCCCAAAACAAATGCATCATTGATGTTATTAAGAAAAAAATCTAAAATAAAAGTATAATTTGAACAAAAATTTATAATAAAATTTCTAGTGTTAACACTATAATAAACATTTCCAATAAATTTTCAGTAGTATAATCTTTATAAATATTCTAGGATCATGTATCAGGTCAAGGAGTATGCTCCCCCTCAATTGATTCATCCTTATCTTGTGTTTTTTCTTCAACAAAATTAAAATCTCTAACTCATCATCAAATACATTAGAATCATTATTTTCACTAAAAATAACTTGAACATACTCTTGAATAACCATGTTTATTTTATTATAAACACTATAATCTTTTCTATTATTAGAATAATCAAAAAAATACCTTCATCACTTTTAGCATCAAATTTATCTAGATTATCCTATTAACTAACAATAAAAACTTTACAACTAAAAACATTAAAATAAAAAACATTATTCTTTTATTTTTAAATAATTAAAAATGTTTTTTCTTAAAAATTAATAGTAATTCTATTTGAAATATAATAAGAATAAAAATGGTATCAACCCAAAAATATCTCATAAAATTATATTCATTTAACATAGTTTGATCTATTTCAATAAGATTTCTATTTTTTTCATTCTATAACCCCATTTTTCTATGGTCTTATAGTGGTACAAAAATTATGAAAATAATCATTCATTTAATAGAATATTTCAAAATATAAGTTATTAAATTCACCACATTTATCACAAAGAATATAAACAACCATACAACCTTTTTTATTTTTAACTAAATTATAAAATGAAGTAAATCTAGATAATGTTTCATTTTTTATGATCAAGAAAGTATACCTATGTAAATATACTATAGTCATCGACAAAAAATAAAGTATATTTCTTTCCACTTTGGTAGGAAATATTTTTTGGGTGAAATAAATTAACGTGTACTAACTATAAAGGTCTATTAGTGCTTATCTGATTGATAGGATTAAAAAAATTACATTTATTCCCTTTCATAAAAGCTTCCCAAACATAGAGATGTTATTTCTTCAAGGAAACTATAGCACATTCTCATTTTTTGTGATCATATTAAACATTATGAAATAAACGTGGCTTAATTGTTGATTCCAAATAATTATATCTCATTTCATAGAATTCAAACACTTAACATGTTGAACGGTTAGTTCATTAGAATCTGTAGTATAAATATAATCCATTTGACTAGCATAAAATATAAAATAATCCAGTTTAAAAACTAAACATTTATAATTTTAAAATTTCACTTCCATTGCATTGTCACACAATTGAGATATAATAATAAAATTATTTTTTTAACCATTAATATATAAATCTTTATAAATAAAATAAGAATCATAAATACCAACTTTACCAAAACCTTTTACTTTGTCATTGGAATTATCTCTAAATGTAAAAGTACCTCTATCAGATTTTTTTAAGTGGTAAAATTTTAGGGGTCTTAGTTCATATTCCTATAGCATCTACTTTCCATATTCCATAAGTCATTATTGAGACATCCAACAATTTTTTCCTACAAAAATTATCTTCTTGAAAATTTTGGTAGCCAAAACTACTTCGGGTTTGATAGGATTAGTAATATAGTTTTTAGGAATACATTCAAAATTGAAACAGGTATTGTATGGTACTCTAGAAAAAAAGGATTTAAAAATATGTGTTTTCTTATATTCCAAATATTTTTTGAATCTAAGAGAATGATAATTTTCATAGTGACCTTTCATGACACATTTAAAATTGATAACAGTAGATGTACAACCATTTTTACTTTTAACAAAATTCATTTTAAACCATTGAGGTAATATTCTATCATAACCAAAACCATATTTATTTTTAATTATTTTATTTAAATACATATTTTATGATATTTTTCACAAACTTGAATAAAATAAAATAATCTTTGTTTAAGAATCTCAATACACTTTTTCAAATTTTCACTCAACTCTTGAGTAAATTTAAAATTATCAAAAACATTAGAATTATACGAAGAAGAACTATTCCTTAATTTTTCATTCTCTTGTAAAATTAATTTATTTTTAGAAATAAGTTTATCATTCCTTAAAATTATTGTATGAATCAGTAGCTTTGAATATATCATTTTCTAATCTTTTAATTTATTAATTTAATTCTGAAAAAATCTATTTTTTAAGAACATAATTGGAGTAATAAAATATAGAATAAAAACATGAATAACTAACCTTATCCAGTAATTTCATGAAGCAAAAGTTAACATATTATATCTTGTGACTTTATTGTTTACTAGAATATTATTCTTCGATTAAACTTTAATCGGTGATCAATGCATTTTTATCATTCTTTTTGTATTTTTCTTTATTCTTTAGTTTAATATATCCATGATTGATATATATTTTCTTCCTATACTCATAACATATTATATATAAATCATTTTAATTCATAATTCCATTATTACCTCCCATATTTTTTTATTATTGAGTTTTTATTCAAAAGTAGTTATAAAATCCTTTATTCTTCATTCTTTTTTATAACCCAATCACAATTTAATCCATATCTTCTTTTCCGTTGTCCTATATATGAAAATCATAAGATTTGGTAGAAAAAACATTCACACACATAAATGCAACTCCTTTTATTTTTTTTCTCCTTTTCATATATGTTCTTCATTTCTAGTTCATACTGAATAAGTTATAGTAGGACTCATTCTACAAGTAGTATATTTTCTATAGCTTCTCCATGTCAATTTATTACATTCATAGTGCTTGTAAATCAATGACACATTTCATTTTCAAGTTTTTCTCCACCCAACATGAATTCTTTGTACTCTACGCAAAGTATTCCATATTTATTATAGATTAATTTTTCTTATCCAAGGTGAGAGACTTGTAGAATATTTTGTATCTAGTAATCTGTCTTACAAAAATATACATGACTAAAAATGATTTTGTTAATAGCATAGTATAAATTTTTAAAATCATTTTAATTTAAATAATATTTAAAAGGAACATTTTTTAAGTGTATCTAGGTCATATTCTGGTAGAGTGTACTATTTTCTAGGATGAAGTAGTGTTACATGATTAATTGTTTCGGTTATGTCTCTATTTGGGATCTCTAGTAGCCATAATCATTACCCAAAAAGTGTTTTAGATTTTGAGGAATCCAAGAATAATTTTCACTCTCTCCTTCCATCTTAAAGATATTTTCCTTAGACTGTAAGATCTAGAAATATCTTATGATAATAAAATATAAACGACAGACTCTATAAAATGATTGAATTATTTTGAAAGGAATAACCTCTGATATTAATTGTTTGGTATCAATAAAGAGAATAATGGAGATAAACTATTCTTAATAATGTTATCCTCTGATACCAATTGTTAGGTTGGATAGGGTAATGGAAGATTATCTAGATGGGGTGAATAGACCATACTAAAATTTTAATAAAATAAATTAACTATCAAGGTTAATTATTGTAGTTAATTTTCAGTAAAAAAATTAAAAATATAGGGATGTTTTTTATATAATTTAGGTCTAAAGTGGGACTACTCTACTATTATACCTCTCTACCTAGCAAGAGATATATTGTGAACAAATATTATTTTTGAGGGGGAATCATACCCCGGTTAAATGGACCTTTTATAGTTGATGGATAACCATGATGCACTAACTTTTTAATAGGAATTCATAATCCAATTACAACACTAACTTTAGAATACGTGATTCATGATCCAAAGAGTCATGGCATAAGAATCGTGGAGTCACAGCAAGAAAATAGAGAATAATAATGATACTTTTATGTGTAAAAGCATAACCATAAGATAGAGAATGTGTGTGATAGATTAGAATTAGTGTTGTAGACTAAATAACTAGATAAAGGAGAAGATAAAAAATGAAATCAAAGGTAATGGTTCTCAAATATTTTATCATCTTATCTCATCAAGGCGGTTGAAGTCGAAGGAGTAATTTTACACTTGAGAGTTTGTCCAGATGATTAAAATAAATTATCACACGGGACTTTGTTTTGTACAACACATGAAAAGTTCAAATATTTTTCTTATGGAAAAACATTGTGTTGAGGATTTTATCCTGTGTATTCGATTCCTTTAAAGGCTTCTTGACAACCCACTATATAGAGATCTACAAATATCAGAAAACACCTATCATGTGTAAAACAATTCAAAGTTATTTAAGAGAGAGAAACTAAATCTCCATAAAAAATGTTAAAATAATTATTGGAATTCAAAATTTAAATACCAAATCAGACTATTTTTAATAAGACATTAAATTATTCAAGGATATTACATAATAATAGGTAAAACTTAATTTCAAATAAACAATTCCAACTAAGTATGAAAGTTCCATGAACATTTAAATAATATTAAGTATTAATAAAAACATCATAATATAATATGTATAAATACATAAAATATAAAAACATAATTTTCCAACTTTTAATAACTTAAAACTTTATAAAAATATTTAAAAATGTTAATAAATATTTTAGAAATATTTGAAACAATGAATATATTACACAAATTTCAGAAGTATTTTTCCTGTAAATTAATATCTGCTATAAAAAAATAAAATATAAAAACACCATTAACATGCATTTTATACATTAAAAACAATTCAAAAAATTAAGCATTTTAAAAAATAAATTAGAAAAAAATAAAATCAAGAATTTAAGCACTAATAAATATTTTTAATAAATGATTTATTTTTTCTATGAACAATGAAAACTATATTTTAAATAATATTAAAACATGTTTAAATCATATCAAAATTATTCTCCTAAAATAAAATGATTAATAAATAATTTTCGAAAAAATAAATTAATAAAAAAAATTATTATAAACATATATTATTAAAAATATAGAAACATATAACAAACATAGCATGAAAAATATTTTTGAATGGTAGGATATTTTTATAAATGAAGGTAGATTAAAATTTAAGTGATGGTAGGAGAAAAAAATAAAAGTTATGGTAACATATTTTAAACTAGACATAGTATAAAAAATAATACATAGCAGTAGAAAAGATCTGATACCATTTCAAATCCACCATTGAGTCGCACTATCAAAGATCTACCAGTGCAGATCTATCATCCCATATCTATTATTGAAATTTTAAATTGATATATAATTGAAATAAAAATTTGATCCACCATTGAAATAAAAAGTATTTCCACTGCTGAAATAAAAAAATTAATCAACCATTATTTATAAAAAAAATACATCTTTAGATGGGTGATAAAATACATCTACCGATTAGTAAAAACTAATTAGAGATCTACCGTTGAAAAATAAGTAGATATCTACTGTTGGATAAGTAAGTTGATCTGTGAAATTTAGAATTTTTTTAATCCATCTAAATAATCAAATTAGAATATAGTACAGAAGACTTAAATGAAGATAATTTTGATATGTTTCCATTGAATCAACAATCTCTCCAATCTAAAAAGTATAATAAGTTATATGATTTCAAAAATGTGACAAAATGATTTGAATATTGCAGAAGATATTGCGGTACTTAGGCAATTTATTAAGGCACCTAAATTTCCTGTCTAGATTTTCAAGTTTTTGAATGAAATGAATAAAAACTTATTATATTTCCAATCAAAGAAATTATGATTCATTTTAATGTGAATTGAAAAAGATATAAATATAAACACACACAAAAAAAATTCTGAAAAAATATAGAATTTCAGAACTATTGAAATATATTTAGAGATTCAGTAAACCAGTTAAAAAATAAATTCATAATTTTATTTTTTCAAATAAAATTTATAAAAAAAAATTTATTTACAATTAAACAAGTTTTGTAAGAATCTGATCAACACACCTTAATTTATATTTGAATAATGAAAAAAAACATTAAATAGAAACTGAAAATATTTCTTGAAATCAAAATCATGTATCTTGTTCGGATCAAAATACGAACATTCCAAAGATTTAATATAACTTCATCGTATTTTAATAAAATTTGAATAAACATGTTATATATCATATTAAATTTGAATTATAAAATTATAATCACTAAAACTCATGTTAAAATTAAAATACATTGAGATTATAAAAACAATTTTCTCACTTAAAATAATAAATGGTTTTTTGATTATTAAAAACATAAAATAACATGTAATAGAACAAAACAAAAATACATTCAAGCACAAACAGAAACATATATGTCTTACTTATGTAGTATCTTAATTCTCCCATGAAGGGATAGTTTAACATTCATTTGGGATATATAACATTTATCCCCTTTTCTTAAGATCTCAAGATCCATCTTTTAAAAATATGTTAATATTAGATCACTTTTAATCCTCATTATTGAAAACTGGCACAGTCTTTCAGACTTAGATTATCAGCCACCTTATTCACCTTGTTAGGGTGGTACTATATTGAGAAGTCATAATCATTGATCATCTCCAACCATCTTCTCTGGTGAATATTTAACTCTTTCTATGATAATATCTACTTTACTATTTTGTTATCAATATATATACGACACATTTCACCAACAGATAATTCCTCCATATCTTTAATGAAAAAGTTTATATTTATATCCCCAAATCATGATTCAGTAAATTCTATAAATTAATTTTCAATTGGCATGAGGCAGAAGCTATCACCATATCATTATAAATGAGAATGAATCTGAGTTCCTTATTTGATGTATCATTATATATTACAAACCCTTCTCCAGTATAGGGTAATATATGAATAGGATAAATGACCAACATTCTCTTCAGTTATTTGAAATTATCCTCACATTAATATATCGATAACAACTTAACCACATTATATGTTAACTTGGTGATTCAGTTAGGTAGTCTTATAAAACATATCACAAAGCATAAGTAATATCAAGATAACCCAAGATCATTGTGGATCTCAATTACTATGTTTAGTGTATTACATTTATCAATAACTTATATCTTTTAAGGATCCACTGATATACCCTTTCGTGAGATTATATGACCAAAATATGAATCATTTTTTATCCAAAACTCCTAATTGATAAATTTGGATTATAGCTTCTCTTTCCTATGGGTCATCACCACAATCCAAAAATTTCATACATGTTATCCATTCATCTTCAAATATATAATAATATAATTAATAAATATTAACAAAAAACAAATAAAAGGTAATATCTAAATACTCTATTCATAAAATTCATGAACATAGTAGGAGAAATGGTAAGTCCAAATGGAATTATTATAACTTCATAATGATAATTACGCAAATGGAAGTTTTTCTTGGGTATATCGCCCTTCTTGACCCTTGATTGATAATATCTAGATCAAATATCAATCTTTGAAAAATATTTATCTCTCTATAATTCATTAGACAGATAATGGATATGGGTTAGTTGATAGTTTTTTTAATAGTGATCTTGTTAAGTTCTCGATAATCAATGAAAACTACATTGATCCATCTTGATTATTAATGAAAAGAATTTGTGGATCCCATGTTGAATAACTGGGATGAAAAAAACCCATATCTAGATTCTCAAAGAGTTTCTTCTTTAATTCTTTCAACTCAATCTGGGTTATTCTATATGGATTATTTGTAATATGTATATTTAAAGTTTTGAGTTCTTTTGAAAACTCAACTTCATGATTTGGGGGAGGATAATGAAAAATATTCTTGAAAAACATCATCAAAATAATTTTCAATTGGAATATCATGAATGTTGAGTTTCTTCCAAACCATTTGAGATAAATATTCCTCATGAATAGGTTATAAAAACCATATTAAGGAATTAATTTCTATTAGAAGTTCAAGTTCATCCATACATTGATAGACTATCACAGTTTGATTAAAAATATCGAATATAGCTTCCTAAGGACAATTATATATTTTTAAGGGACTTAATCCATTGTTCAACAACCAACAGATTAGTAGTTCTGTTAAAATATATAGTCTTATATCGTTTAAATCTGTCCAACTTAGGTGAATGATGTTATGGAATAAAAGGTTACATCATACTTGAAAGGTTATTCTTCATAACCTGATTCATATATCCTAATATGGCCATAATCTATGTAGTTCCAATACTATTTGTACTTGCTTTCTTAGTAGGTCAATCCCTTCATTAACTACGGGTGTTTATTCCCTCTTTTCCATTTGGGTCCATCACTAAAGAATAGAATACATTTAGTTAGTTCATAATCATCATGAATATTGATCCATAAAATGAAAATCCCTATAATGGTAAAATTTTTCAAATACATTAAATGATTATCATTATTCTCACGTTAGTTATGTTTATTTAAAATAGTTCATAATATTTCAATTAAAAAATCTATGATACCAACTACAACAACCATAATTCAATTAACCTGGATTTGGCATCTACTTAATTACATTAGTTTAAGATACAATAGATCACATCCCCAAGGATTGATTAGTATAGTAATCTTAAGGCACCAGATACAAACATGATTCCTATGTTACAAACGAAATAGAAAATACAAATCATAAAAAACATTCTCACATCCATAGTATTTTTTATAATATCCTTGTTCATATCCTGATAAAATTAAAACAAATAAATGGTGATATTTCAATCTCAATAAGGGTTACATAAATCAAAATATACCATGAATAATTAATACATAATCAATACAGAAAAGAAAAAAATTTAAAACATGTTCTATTTATTCAATAACTTTAGCAAGAAATACATACATAGATAATATCAATGTTGTGATATCATGGATAATAATAACTAAATTATAAATGAATGAAATTATTGATATTGGACATTATGATCTCAATAATCATGATATATTTTCCATAAAGACCATGTGCTATGATAGTTTAATTGATGGGTAATATACACTAAAACCCCCATTTAAATAGGCTCGACATTAGGTTTTTATCATGATACTTGTTGATGCATAGAAGGGATATCTATAATCAGGTATCAACCATCACTACATTCCCAATTCATTATTTATATATTGAAATTTCAATTTAATACATAAAAATTATTTCTTATCAGTAAATCACTATATTGAGTAAAGAATATCGAAAATCAATATCTCCAAATTTAATCAAATAACTTTCAAAATAAAACACCATATGTAGAAATGGTTTAGGTTTTATGGAATAATGATATTTTTGATAAAAATAACATGTATATTTAAGATAAGTATAAGGTCTTATGATCATAAGAAATTTAATCTTTCAATATAAATTTAACGACCATAAAAATAATTAGTGATAAAATATGATTATCCGTTCAACGTAAATATAGTTTTTGTAATAAAATTTTTTACTTCAGAGAAATAAAGAAAAAGGAAGTGAAATATTAAAATAATATTTTATCATCTATTTTTCATTATAAAACCACTAAAAACATGTATAAAAAGTAAAATATCATAAAACGGTCATAGTGGTTGGAAAATATGTTAACGACATATATGTTAAAATGAAATAATTTTTTCTAATTTTTTTAAAACAAAGTAAAAAATGGCCCTTTCATTAAAATTTATAAATATTCATTTTAAACATTTTAAAAATTTAAGGATAACATATAATTCCAATAAGAAAACATTTGTTTAAATAAAAAAGTACTTTTTAAAAAAACTGAAAAATAAGGATATAGAAGAAAAATATACCTAATCAAAAAGAAAAATACTATCAATTTTTATTTTAAAATTTTATTGTCATGATTAAAGTTCCAAAAGGATAAAATTTGGACTAAATCATGGAAAATCCATAATTATATAGAGTATAATAAAATAAATGAATTTTATGAAGGTTAAATTATTATATTCCCTCAATGAATATAAGAGCAATCCCAAAATGAGTTTGTTAAAAAACAATTAAACTTTTGGTAAGTTTTAAATTAAAAAACATTGAAAGAGTAACTTTAATTGAAATAGAAATAATCATGAATAAATATATATTCATGTCTGAAAATTAAACCATAATTATATGCACCACATGAAAGTAAATAAGTGCATAATACAGGATATATCTCAATGGAGTGGAAATTGAGATGAAATCCCTCAACTCAAGTTCTTCTTGATTTAAATGAGATCTAAACTCTTATATAATACTTTTTAATTTAATATAATTATATATCTACATAATTTACATACTTATAATATCATATATGATTCTATTATAACATTTTAACATCTATTTATCAATAATCAATTATTAAAATCATTGTTTCTAGGTGTTAAATATTTCATTTTTCATGAGAATTTATGTATGGTGGTTCAGTACTAGAATATTGATTTTGGATAAACCATATCCATAATTTTAATGATTATATAAATATCATATATATTCATTAAATATAATTCGTATCACCCATAAAAGTTATATATAGAAAAAATAATTATATCATTCATGGAGACGGTATGTCATGCATACGCATGAACACTATTTTCAGATTTTGACAGGTGGAAGAAAAAAAGGTGAATAATAATTCACCATTAAAAAATAATTATTATATCATATATCACACACACACAGAGATATATATATATATATATTCATTAAATTTATCAATATTACCATCCATGTAAACCAGAAATAAAAATGGATCACATCGATTCATGGAGGTGGTAGTCCACACATACACATTATCGATGTTATTGTTTTCCAACCGATTGGAAGGTAATCATGTATATATGATATTATAATTATATAATAATAATTATTTCAAAATTATTTTTTTATATTATTTATTTCCAAATGTATAACCATCAATATAAATTGATGATGAAAAACGAATTACACCACAACGTGGAGGCGGTAAGTCATGCGGACGCACATGTGATGTTTTCCATTTTGTAGGATGGAAAAGAGATAGAAAATTATTGTTCCATAGTCATAATAAAATATCACTATATTTATGATACTTGAGTTATTAATTTTATAAAGGATAAAAGGTATTAATAGGAAATATAATAAGAAATAAATTTGAAAGAATCTGAACAGACGGTTGCCTCTCCTTCGATATAGTTCATTTAGATCCCTTCTTAAGGACCACTAGAATTGAGAAGAAAGGAACCTATATTTTCTAAATATATAATTTTATAAAAAAATTGGGTAGGTTTTTCTTAATATAGTTTTCTAAAAAAAATTCAATAAAATATATAAGGTGTGTCCTTTTATAAGTAAGGGGAGGGGTAATCTTGTAATTATTTAAATTATTAAATTAATATAAATTATATTTTAAGGAAAAATTTCTCCAAATTGATATAATTATAATAAAATATTTTTATTAGTTGAAATAATATCATCCAATAAAATTTTTACAAGATTTTGTTATTTTTTTACCCTTATCTCTTACTTTTAACCCTAATTAACCCTTTAGATAATTACTGTGATATCAATTTTTCTACTCTTTAAGGGTCAACAAAGTTACTACAAAGGAACAAGTGACCAATAAATGGACCATGGTTGAAATATTTAACCATATCCCATTATCTTTTCTATTATAGTATTATTATTAAATTAATCATATTAAAGACGTTTTTATAGTTAAGGGGTTATGATTTTACTTATAAAGTGAAAATTGGATAAAAATGGGAAAATTCTGGTTTTTTGGACCATTTATAAACCTAATTTTTTTATTTTAATATTTTCATTACTTTTAAAATATTTACTGAAATTTGTTTAACATAAAATATCATTAATGACATCTCGATACTATTCATTTAATTTGACTTTTAGGTTGTCAATATAGTAATGTAATTATAATATAAACATAAAACACATACCTAATATGTTATATGTATTTATAAAAAAAAACTGAACACTATAAATCAACCAAAAAATATGACTTTTTCCGTTTTTAAAATAATTAACTATACTTTTTCTATTTCTTGCACAAGAATAGTGTTAGTGTTGCATAAGCATTTAAGGTAATTATTTCATTACTCAAAATTATAAAATTCACTAAGATAAAAAAAATAATTCAATTTTAAAATAACAATTTATAGCTGAAAAAATTTATTTTATCCTGATCACAAAATATTTAAGTCTGAAAAGCAATACTGGCATTTTTGACTTTATCTTTTGCTTATTTATTATAAAAGTAAAAAATAAAAGTTAAATAAAAAAGTGAATATATTCAAATTTTGGATGATTATAGATAAAATAGAATCATCTAATTAAATAAACTGATTATTTTGAATGAATTTTAAGCCTTATTATATTGGTTTTTAACCTTGATTACATGGTTTACCATTTATTAAGGTGATAAATTTTACAACTATTACTATTCATAATGCCAAAAAATAATAGGGATCTATTTACCAAATTTATAATTCATAATGAAACATATGGAGACTATTTTATCAAATAAAAATTATAAATTTTTTAGAAATTAATTTAAAAATAAACTCGTAAAATGTGAGGAAAAACGATTTTTCAGAAAAATAAGTCCTTATCCTTAAAAATTAACTTATAATATATCATATAAAATGTTGATCCTAAGGGAATTAATTAAATTATTTTAAATAAAATGAAATTTATATCTCTTCTAATTTAGAATAAAATTATACTTTTAAATTACTTTAATTCAATAAAATAAATAAAAGTTTTACAAAAAAATGTATGTTTCACTATTCACTAAAAAATAAATCTTTTTAAAAAGACCCAAATATTCAACCTAAACTAATAATTACAATATTAATGAAAAAATGTTATAATTTTCACATAATAATTTTTAAATAGTTTCTCATTATTCATTTTAGCTTGTTATTTAATGTATATAAAGCTATGAAAGAAATTTGATTTATTTAGAGAGAACTATATAATAAATTCTTAGGGTATTATATTGTGTGTATCTCACACTGTCAATCCTATTGGGTCTTAATGGAATGTATAATTTAATATATCAATTTTTTACATTCCCCCCTATATAAAGTTCATCCTCACATTTTTATTTTTTACTTTCTAATAAAATTATTCAAGGCATCTAAAAGACGGACATAAATCAATATATAATTTGAAATGAGGTGTCTACCTTAAAATCTTAGTTATTACTAAGAAAAAAATATTTTAACATCATCATGTTAAATTATTGATTCATCATTCCTTCGAAACTTGTTTCTTAATACAATCATTTTCCACACATGAAGAATCTTCTCAATCCTTTGAGATATTACCCTGGATATTTCTTGCCACATTTTTTACATGAAGGAAATTGTATCTTCTTTCCTTCATCATTTTCATCACTTGGAATTTCATGGGACTATTTATGTATCTTATTTACTGAATTTAGAAACTCAACTAATTTTTTATTGGTAAAAATAATTCTAGACAGCTTAATAGGCATAACTACAACACTTCTCACTCCATATCATATCTTAGTAGGTTACTCATTGAGATAATATTTACATTTTACATGGGATCCGTTATTAAATATTAATTGTACGAAATTTTTAACCTCAAAATGTCTTAATCTTGGAAATTATTTCATTATCTTTCAGTTTAAACTAAATCACTCTATATTCAATATTGGTTTCATTGGGTTAAATTAACTTATATTCCTTGACCTAATTACTCAAAATAATAAATCCTTATTAAAATCATCTGAATATAATTTTATTAACCAAATAATATACTCTAAGATTTTTTATCTAGGTGGGCAAGCTAAGTATCACTCATCGTGCACCAAGTGATGATCGAGTTGATACTTTACTAGACTTTTCTATAATGATTGTTATTGAGTGGATCTTTAAACCACTTTATATATAGAAAATTATAAATATTTTTTTTCCTTTAACATGATTTTTACAAATACTAATAATTTTTATTGCATAACTGTTATTTTTATCTTATGTATTGATTATTGTATATTTAACGTTGATTGTATCATAATACCTCTTTACATAAAATTTCTTTGTATTTCATTTTTTGGTTGTCCATGACATGTTATAAAAGTTTCATGCAATTTTACATAGCTAAATAAGTCATTGTAGACCTTGAAATATCATTTATATATGATTTTCTCTATTACCACATAGCCAAATTTTCTTTCTTCACTTATCCAAATCTTTAAAGATGTAGCTAAATGAAAATTCATGTAACTAATTTGTGAACCACATATCCAAATTTCTAGAATCTGTTACCTTCTATATTTTGGTCATAATAAGTGATAAATAACTCAAAATTGGGTGATTCTTTCTAATTTTTATATATAACTAAATAATATAAATTTAATCAGAAGTCATAAAATTATAAATTGATTTTTATAATGTCCAAAATTAGGTTATACATCACTATATGTTTTTAATGTAAATTATGTAGCTTTTCAGAACTATTTTTCTACTATATTTGCTTAATAAATTGAGATATAAAGGTCCAATTAAGGTGATTATAAGTTATTTGGAAAGATAATGAAATTATATAAATATAATCCAACTATATCCAAATCTGATTATTTCATTTATAAGGTCTAATTTAGGTCTGCAATTTCATAAGTCAAGTTATTTACAATACTATAAATTCAGCTACATGAATTTATCTATGTGAATTCGGCTATATGAATTTGCCTACGCAAATTCTCCTATATAAATTTATATATGTGAATTCAATTATTTTAATTTTATTAAAAGAATTTTCATCTGTGAATTATTATACATGAATTATCCAACACAAATATGGATCTATAAAATTTGATTATAAAGATAATCCGATTATGTGAAATATATTATCCTTAAAAATTGTATTTTGATCACCGTAAAATAATTTTTTTCATATATCTATTGTATTTTGATCATTTATATGTGTTTTAAGAAATAATTTTAGAGAAAAATACATTATAATATGTGTTGAAAACTCATATTTTATCTATGAGATATATATATAAATACATAAATTGGAATATAAGCTTTTTTTTTATATGTTTTATATTTTCATTTTCTACAAGTTCATTATGAATATTATAAGTGTTTTGTTTGTTCTAAAACTATACATTAATCATCTATAAGAATTATAATAGGTATTAAATTGTTCAATGATGAATTAAATTAGATACACATGAGATTAAGCATGTATGGATTTTTACATTGAAATTTTGGAATATTAAATATTCAAATTCAAAATGATTTAAATATAAAGATTTAGACTCATATTTTTTTTAATTTTTATAATATAAATAATACTTATTATTATTAAATAATTTATAGTGTTATTAAATGTTATAATGAGTTCCACTATATACTTTGTATTGGTTTCTCACAATATCAAAGTAGATTCACAAGAATATTATTTTTAATTTATGAAATAGATACAAGTAAAACTTTTTCTCCGAAATAAGCAAGGAAAATTCTAAAATTGTTTTTTGTAGTTATATTCACAACACTTTATTTGTAAAAATAAAGAAGAAATAGTCCTCAAATTTTAAATATGATACACAAGAAGAAAAATTATATATATATAGTTGAAAAAAATAGTCTTATATATATGAGGTAGGTTATTTTCTTGAACATTAAAAGTGTGACATAATTTAGAGATTAAATAGTACTCTCAGTCGAACTACATTCATTTTATCTATTTCTGATGTAGAGTTCCATTCTGCCTCAACACTCAGACATTGAAGTGTTCATCTCGTTTTGTGGTTTTATTTATTTCAATTATTTTTTTTGTTTTTAATTTTAATGAGTTTTACTACCCATTAAAAGTTTGGATAGTGGGTTGTGACTCCCAAAAAAATTAGGCTTTAGTTTATGCCTCTTAGTGAGAAAAATATAAGTTAACTTGAATTATACCATAACTAAAAAAGTATGGTCATTCAGTTTTTTCTTGAACTAGCTAAAAGATGTGTTTGGTTTCAACTACCACTTCAAAAGGTAGCATTGGGATGTTTCACTAGGTGAGAAAAAGTAAATCATTTTTGGTTTTTCCATGAGGTTTTAAAAAAAGGAAGTTTTAAAAGGCTTTGATGCCCCTTCAAAAGTCACATAATATATTATAATGGGTTCCATATCTTTCAATTAATGAAAGGGGTGAAGATTAGGGTTGGATGATTTATATTTAGACTACTTTAAAAATATATAGTTCATATATATTTCATTTCTTCTATATTAACATTAAAACTATGATATAATCATTAAATTTATTAAAAATAGCAATTTATCATTTCACCCACTTAGCTAATCAACTATAATATATTTAGTACCAAACATTGTTTTCCAGGATTTAACCCTAACTCAATATATATTTTTATTTGTGCTAACCACCTCCTGACTTAAATCTCAAGGGGAAAATATCTATTTAATTTAAAATGAACAAGTTCTAATGATATTTTGATACATAAAATACTACCTCATTTCTATGGTACTAACTATGGATATTATATATCTTGGATGGAATAATTTTTAAAACAACTTATAATTGATCACTAGAAAATCATTACAAAACCACAAAAAGTATGTGAAGGTGAACCTGTGTCATTAGATGGTAATGATGTAGTGTAACATATTGTTACCTTCTTACAGGTACTCCTCTACCCTTTTTTTGTTTGTACTTTACTCTTGGTTCATTTTGGGTTACTTTGATTAGAATTTGTAAAATTTCGGAACATTAGTTTGTTGTGAATGGTTGGAATAGGGTTAGGGAAAATCATCTAGTGCAACTCAGAAAATTGTACGTCCATGTTGGAGCCACATGAATGGGGCATGTAGTTTTTCTATATTATGTGATTTATCCCTCAAACCATGTGTATTTTAATAGTGGGGTTTTTTATAGATGAAAAATAATTAAAGTGGTTAGGTGGAAAAATAGTGCACCCCAAACATAATCCCATAGAGAGTACACCATCACTACTAACAATGAAGCCTCTCCAAAAAACCATGAATATGGGTTTTTAATCCCATGAAAATTGTTTTTAAAATATTGGGACCCCTAGTTTAACCACTAATTGACCCCCACTCGAACTTAATCACTTTCATTAGTCTTGAAGCCTCTCAAGGAGAATTTATTTCTCCTCAAACCCGTTATCTTGGTGATTCGAAACATAATTGATCAAATTTGATGTCCTTCAAGTAATTAGTTCTTCTATCATGTGGATTCTTCCTATATTCTAATCTTTCTTAATTAGAGTTTGATATATCATCTTGAAAATTATGGATCTAAACTCCATTTTTATGGACCCAAACTCTATTTTTATGGATCTTGATTTTAGGGTTTTTTCTTGATATCATTTTTCTTTGTTCTTAGTTAGAAATCACATTGTGGTTGTTATCTTTGACCATGTGATATAGGGTTGGTGGTTCTATAATAATTTCCAGTTAAATTGAAACCCTATATTTCTTTATAGAATTTAATTGGGTTTTTGAATGATTTATTAACCAAGATTTCAAATGATTAATTTTTTATTTTACTATTGGAATATAATTTATGAAAACCCCCCAATTTCAATGAAATTGAAACTGTTAGGTGGATTTGAGGAAATTTATGGCTTGATTTGAAAATTTATTTGATAAAATTTAATGTATATTTATCCTTGAGAAAATTGATTAAATTTAAATGTGTCTTTGAAAATGCTTGAAATTGATGAAAAACGTGATTTTTTTAAAATAAAAAGGCCAATGTGGGAAACTAATTTTTTGGAAAATGAATTTTGAATGATGGATTTTTTGGAAAAATATGATTTCTCATAATGGGTCCAATAATAAGTTGTTGATTTGATTTTCCCATGAATAATTTTGTATTATTGGAGCATATGTAAGCATGGGTAGTTAGTAGGTAACGGGGAATAGAACTTTGGGACACTAAATCCCTAGAAAATGATCTATGATGACAAAACTAACTAAACTATGTTCAGATACATTGTCCATATTGGATCCCCTAATGGGGTTTAGACTATTTTTTTGTAGAGACTCCCTTTATGGGGTGTTGATTTGAGTGTGCACACATTTCTAGAGACATGATGATAAATGATAAGTCTGAGGATCCTATTACTAAAAACAAATGTACCATAGGGATTTTATCATGGTTATTTTATTTACATGACTTGGTTGTGCATTTCATTTATTATAAAACTATTTTATTTATTCCAACTGATTTATATAAAAAGTTCATTTAATCTTATTTTTTTATATTTTTCATCAATTAATTTAATATAATGTTTTTTTGAAAACAAGTAAATAACTTTTCGTGAGACACTTTATTAAAATTAATAAATGATTTATTTATTAATATGGTATTGTTTATAGAAAACCTAGTATGACCTTACTAGGGTTTTTATCTCACACCTTACATATACCTTGGTGATCATTGATGTTATCTTATGCAAGTTTTTAGTAAAGGAAAAGTGACACTTGGAAGTGGTTGATGTTCTTGATCTTTAAGACATTGATTCATTAAGGTGAGTGGTGGAAACATTATCCACTCTTTTCATGGGATGTTTGAGTTTTTATCTTGATGGATTATGGGTTATTTTATGATTTTATTTTTTGGGTTTTGTTTTCATGTATGAAAACTTCATGCTTTCTTGCACATTAATTCATGATTTATTATATAAAAGTACACATAATACAAACTAGAATATCTAGAAGTCTATTTTATGAGATAATTATTTAAATTACCTAACAATTTAAAATATGTAACCCATAAGTTTTTTTGAAAACTTCATTAGCATGATCATATTATTCCTTAGTACTTCAGTTCCAGGCACGTGCATTCATGCATGGGACAACTTGCTGGTAGTGAGGAGTAGAAGGAAGCTAATCTTATTTTTTATGCTATGTTGGGGCTATTCTATGTTGGATTGATGTTTTTTGGCCTTAATATTTTGTACCATGGTGGTTTAGTTGTTTTTAGTCATGAATTCATGTATGGTTTCTCACTTTTTCTTCAAAAGTGTTTGAATAATAAAAAAATAATTTTTAGTCCTTAGTACTTAACACTGCATGAGATAACCTAGGGACAAACATAAAAAATAGGTGATCTATAAAACATATTAAGGGAGTAAAAATGGAATAACATGAAGAAGGTAATACATGTTAGATATTATCCATGTAAATGGGGCATAAAAGGGGTGAAAATCATAACCATGAATAATGAGGCATGATATAGCATGATAATATAAAGGGAATATGGGAAATGTGGAAATAACATAAAACATTACATCATAAACATAAGTAAGGGATAACTATAAATAAATCATGAGGTAAAATTTACCATGGAGTATTAGGTAAACTTCCTAATCCCTTTCATGATTTCTCATGAGACTAAAACATTACCCAATGCATTTGAGCTCTATATAATTTTGGGTGCACCTGTCACATTCATTTCATTCACATTCTTAAGTGTGCAACATAGATCACACAATATGGATTCATTCATCATCGTATTTTATTCCAAGATCAAGGAGTTTTTGTTAAATACATTTATTTCCCCAATAAAGATCTATGAGTGCATAAATTTTGATATACTTGATAGTAAATGGGTACGGGTATTCAATACACAATTATTTGTCATGGAAAATTGTGGTGAAATTTTTTAATCATAATGGGGGTGTATAAATGTTCATGGAAGTGCTTTATGAGAGTAAAAGGGGTCTTTAATAATTTATAAATAAAATTTAGAGTAATTATAATATGGAATACTATATCCTGGCATTAGGAAATGAATAGAAAACACATAAGATAAACAAGATACTTGAATAAAGAGGAAATGGAGAGGATACCTTACCTTCAGAGTGTGACTCCAAGTGCTTGGTAAGAAATTATTCAGAGATTGGGGGAACCTTGGGAGGACTATTTAGAGTGGAGGGAAGAGTAAGGATTTGATCCAAGTCTTTTTAGTGAAGATTAATGGGAGATTGGGTTGGTTTATATAAGATATTACTGGGGAATTCTTTATCCTTTCTCAAACATGGGTTTTGGACTCTATATAACAAAATTTAAAAAACCAAAAAACATTACCATGGGTTTTTACCATAATTTATATAAAATATGGTTGCTTCATTATTTTACTAGTCTAATGTCCTAACTTCTTAAAATATTACCCTTGGTATGGGGGAGGTGAGTCATACTCTAAAAGAAATCATTTTAAAACCTTGAAATAAAATGTAGTTTTTATAGGGTTCATAAAAGATTTATAAAATTAATAAAATAAAATTAATATCACATTATTTTTAATGGAAAACATATATTTGGATTTTAATACCATTTATATTATTTATTACATCACTTTTGAGTCATTATGATGTTATAATTCATATTGTATATTTATATCGTATTAAAGTTTTACATGAAAATTAAACAATCTCAAAGAATTATGAATAATTAACCATTGGATAATTTAGAAATCCAGATTAAAAAAATAATATTAATTTTATCAAAATATATTTCTATATATTTTTATTTTCAATTTATAAAATAATAATCGAATTTTATTAAAAAAGGTTGGGTTTTGACAAATTATAGTTTTTGAACCCAAATAAACATTACATTTGACTTCATAAAAAATATATGATAATTTATATTTAACAAAAATTATATAACAATAATATTTCAATAAAATATTATTTATTCGAAAAAACCATTAATTCATTAAAATTGATTCTTTAATTCAATTTTAATATTATCAAAAAAATATAATTTTTAATTTCTTGAGTAAAAAATTATTTTATAAAGTAATGATAATAAGTAAATATAAAAATAATTATATTGAAAATACAATATAAATTTTGATATTTTAATGTTTTGGATACATATCCCTTTAATACACCAGAAAAATCCCAAAGGATATGGTGTGTGACATTGAAATTTACATTATTTGGTTTGATATACAAGGTCTGGGTCGTGATCTCGATGAGATTAAAAATCTTCCATAAATGGTGTCCCTCATGCTTAAGTTGATGGATCTCATCTTGGTCTTTGTCAAGGAAAAATACAATATATTTTATCTCTCTTGGAAGCTCTAAAAATTGGGCTTTATTGGGTACGATCCTACTGGTTGAGGTCATCACTTCCTTTGGTTGTTTCAATTAGATTTGTTAAAACTCTATATTTATATTAATAATAAGATCACTATTAAATGGATATATTATCAAAGGTAATAATTCTTAATAGTATTTTAAATCTTATAGGATATAAAGAAACCAAATAAGTTCATGTGTTTTCTGTATTCATATTATATAATGATGAATTTTATTAAATCAAAAGGGGAATTTCATTCATAAAAGATTAGGTCGTTACAATCTTCCCCCCTTCAGAAATTTCTCCCTCGAAATTTTTAATTCACAAACTAAAATAGACGAGGTTAACTCAGTTTCATCACCACCTCTCGTTCCCACATAGATTCTTCAAACTTGTGGTTTCTCCATAGAACTTTTACCAAGTGCATTTTCTTATTTATTAGAAATTTTTATATATGATCTATGATTTTCACGAGCTCCTCTTCATAAAAATGATCATTCTCAAATGGTACCACCTCTAGATTGAGTACATTTAAGGGATCTGGTATGTAATTCCTTAAGAAGGATACATGGAATACATCATGTACTTGAGATAGGTTAGGTGGGTGTGCTAGTTGATAGGACACCACTCCAATGCAATCAAATATCTCAAACGGACCGATGTATATAGGATTACGCTTTCCCTTATTCCCAAATCTCATGAAATTATTCCATGGAGATATGAAGAGTAATACCATATCTCTAAACTCAAACTTTATGTCCCATTGAAGATTGTCAGCATAACTCTTTTTTTAACTCTGAGTAACCTTGATGTGTGGTTGAATGGTATTAACCTTTTACACCATTTCATCAACCATCTTAGGACCTATAAGTTTTTGTTCCCCAATATCATCCCAACATGTAGGTGTTATGAACCTATTCCATTAAAGGGATTCATAGGGATCCATTGGATTCTATATTGGAATTTGTTATTGTATGAGAACTTGGCCAAATGAATATGTTGATCCCATTCCCCTTTGAATTCAATTGAGCATGATCTCAATATATCCTCATGTTTTTGGATAATCCACTTAGATTGGCCATAATTTTGAGGGTGATAAGTCATGTTAAATTTCAACTAAGTATTTTGAGCATGTTGGAGAATATTCCAAAACATGGAGGTAAATCTTGGATCTTGATCAGAAACAATCGATGGTGGTGTTCCATGTAGACTCAACACTTCTCCAAAGTATATCGTTGCAAGTTGATTGGGTGATAAGTCCTCTTAAATTGTAATGAAGTGTGCATTATTTGAAATGTGATCTTCTGAAACCAAGATATTATTATTTTATATTGATTTCTTCGAAATACCATTGATAATTTCCATGGTGATGTTTTCCCATTTCCATGTAGGTATGGTTAATATTTTCATTATCCCCTTTTATTATTTCCTTTCCACCTTCACTTTTTTACATACATTACATCTTGATTTATATTCTGAAATACCCTTATTCATATTGTCCCACTAATAGTTCTCGAAGAGATATTGATAAATATTTTTACTTCTTGGATGGATGGTGAAATTTGAACTATGTGAATCATCCAATAACACCTTATTTATCTCAGGATTTGATGGTATACAATAGTCGTGAACCAAATCTCAAAACTCCTTCATTAAGATTGAACTCTAGGGATTTACCTTTTCTTATAGCTTCAAATTTTTTCTGAATTCCCACATAATCTCTTTGAGAATCCTTTATATTTTACAAAATATACAGTTGATCAATCATTTGTGAAAGGATTGATGATGTTCCTTCTTTTATGATTTCCATGTACATCCTTCTAAAATCATTGAAGTTTGGTTCCTTATCAATTGTCATTAATGATAAAATTGTGAGATCTTTTCAACTTAGAGAATCATCCACTTTATTTTCTTTCTTAGGAAGGTATTATATTGAATTTTCATATTCCTTGATCATCTCTAACCATCATTGTTGTCACATATTTAGATCCTTCTTTTTGAATATATACTTGAAGATCTTGTGATATGTATATATTTTATACTTCTCCCCGAATATATAATGCTGCCATATTTTCACTGTGGATATCACTATAGACAATTATAGATCATTTTTTTATTATTTCTATTCATAAACCTTCAATTTACTAAAATAATAGGTTATCCTTTTATCATTATTCATTAACACACATCCCAAGTCCTTTTTCGAAGCGTCGTCGAATAACACAAAAAGTTCTCCACTTGTGCGTAGTGTGACTACAGGTGCAGTGATAAGCCTCGTTTTCAACTACATGAACCTATCTTAAGATAAATTATTCCCAAAGAAACATGAATCCTTTATGAGTTTTCTTGGTTATAATGTTTGAAAATCATGATAAATTTCTTATAAATTGACAATATTGCTGACTTAATCTAAGGAAACTATGGATATCTATCACAGATGTTGGAATCTTCTATACTTAAATTTCTTATTTCTTTGAAGTGTCTAAAATATCCCATTACATGGGATAATATTCCCAAACAATGAAACCACCTTCAACCAGAACTCACATTTTATATTATTTTCATAAATCTTATCCTTTCATAAGGTATTTAGCATAGTGCACAGATTCATTGCATGCTCTTAATTTCATTTTTAGTATATTACAATATCAACCATAAAGACATCAAAAAAATTGTTAAGGTAATCTATAAATAATATATTCATCACTTCCATGAATATTTAGGGATAATTAGTATGTATTAATGGAATTACTACGAACTCACAATGCATATACCTTTTAAGATAATCTGTCTTGGGGATATCCCCTTTCTTCACCCTAACTTGGTAATACCCCAAATGTGGATCCACCTTGGATAAGTATTATGATCCATATATTTAATTAAACAAATTAATAAATCTGTGGATGTAGAGACCCGTATCTTGACATACATTGACATTACATTACTTTTGCGGAATACTTAGTACATTACAAAAACACACACACAAGGACCGTAATAGTTTAGTGTCTTTGGAAACTCGGACTATAATCTTCTAATCGTGGTGAAAGATCTTCAAAATCTCCCATAAAGATCTTCCTCCTTTTTTTTACCTAAAACCTTTCTTTATATCCTGGGGAAAAGAAAACATAAAAGGGTGAGCTCAAATGCTCAGTAAGGGTAAACAAAATAAATATCAATCACATCATATTCATAAGAACATAGCATTTTGGAAATCATAACCTGCAAAAGAGAGCATAATTTCATAATCATGGGATAAATCATGGCAGTGAAAAAGTAATCCCAATAATCATAACTTAAAACATGAAACTTTGTGGCATACACACATAATCATAGAGAATCATTTCTTGTTAGTCAAGACTAATTGCCAAGACTATCTTAGTGGACAAAGTCCCTTTCTGAATCGAGTAACCCTCGTTTCAGTCCTATTTCACTGAACCGGTATAACCTACCATTCCAGCCATGTCTATTTCATGAGATATAAAATCTTTACCCAATGCATTGGAGGGAGATATAGGTCCCACCCATCTTATAATGAATCCTTTCTTATGTGTGCCACACAATCATAAAACATACATCATCGCATAACACATGTAACAAAAATGGGATTCTTGAAACATCATGACATCATAAATCAATTCATATAAGATAAAGGAATTCATAAACATAATTCCATCACAACATAGTCAAATCAATGTAAAAATATGTATAGAAACAGAACCCTTTATTATCTTAGATGGAAAATAATTTTGATAAAACATTTGAATTGAATTCTTGAGGAAAATATCCTTTCTTCTTCAAAATCAATTTCTTTTCACAAAACATCATGCAATTTTAAAAGAAAGAGATTTTATTGAAAATAGTCATGAAATATTTTAGAGGAAGCTTCATGA
This sequence comes from Viscum album, assembly GCA_963277665.1. Classification (NCBI taxonomy): domain Eukaryota; kingdom Viridiplantae; phylum Streptophyta; class Magnoliopsida; order Santalales; family Viscaceae; genus Viscum; species Viscum album. Next base: position 1,974,897,099 of record OY728151.1, read on the forward strand.
AAATAAGGCTTTATAAAACAGTAGAAATCCGTTCGTTCCGTATAAGTTAAAAAAACATTCTTCGTACTTTTGTCGGAAAAGTCAAAAAGTACCTCGTACGAAAAACATCAAAAGATTCCTTTCATTTCTTTTACTAAAAACTCACCGAAGGGTAAAAATGGATTTAAAAAATTGTAGGTGGATGGAAATAATATTACATATTGATGAAACATGAATGTGGATGATAAAATACACCCCAGTAAATACTTACGAATAAACAATCTCGGATAAAAATGAGATTGTGATATTTCCCTTACCTTAGGTCCGATTTGCTTTGTTCGTGTACGAAGCTCCTGTATAATGGTTTAAATAATGTTATTGACTTATTCCAGAATCATACATATTGATATGATATCATATATGGTCATATTATTAGCTTCTTGTTAGTAATATTTCATTGTTACTTGTTACTCGGGTCTTTATAACTTTTTGTTCTTATGCGTGTTTTGTCGAATAAATTCTTATTCTTATCTTTAGGTTATAGATAATTCATTTACAGAATGGTATTAGTGTAGTATATACCATATTCATTCATTCAATTCATTTATATAATCATTATGAAATGAAGAAAATGTATAACGAGTCGCATCACATCGTGGAGACGGTATTCCGTACGTACGCACGAGTGATGATATCGTTCCTATGATCGTGGAATTGTATTGGAGTATATATATATATTATTTCAGTATCAATATTACTTCATAATAATCATATATAGTTACTCATTACACCATTATACCCATCCTTGTAAGGTGATGGTGGAAAAATAGATTACACCACGGCGTGGAGACGGTATTCCGTACGTACGCACGCGCGGTGATTTCTTTTTCCGTAGGATAGATAGATGGTGAAATAGGGTTGTTTAATACTTATAATAACATATCAGTATATGAGTGATACTGATGTTATTACTTCATAATGAAACAACCTAAGAAGAAGAAGTGGAAGAAGAAATAAAGATGAATGAATTGGTAACGGTAATTACCTCTTCTTTGAAGCGCCTTTTGGAGACCTCCTCTTAGGGAACTAAACTTGGTCTTTGAGTAAGACCAGAACCTCTAGGATGTTGCTAGGGAAGTGGAGAAGAGATTTTGGCAGGGGTTGGCCGAGCTTGAGTGCTCAAATTGGTGTGAGGAGGAAGGGGAGGAGGTGTCCTTTTATAAGGGAGGAGAGGGGCACCTTAGGAATACCTCAAAATATTATTTTATATTAAAGTCAAAATCGGTTTATAATGGTTCCAAAGGGTCTTATTTCGAAGATAAAGTGGGGATGGGTCGAAATCCTATCAACCAATAGGATTTAGACAAGTTTAGGGTATTAATTTAACCTTATCAATTAGATTTAACTCTAAGTTAAATAATTTAACTTTTACCGTGTCTTTTTGTTTTCTTTCACTATATGGTTAATAAACTTACTATAACATGCCAAAAGAACCCCAAATTGTATATTATTAATACATATATCCTTATCTAAGTCATTTGGCCGAACCTTAGATTTTTAGGAATAAAATAACAATTAATAATATAATATTTGATTTAAAAACTATTTTGTGTCAATTTTGACACTATTTGATATATGATTTTTGTGAAAGTCATAACAGAATTATATGTTCGAAAAAAGTTGATTAAATCAACACTAATATATCATAGTAACCTAGAAAATTAGTGGAATTCATAAAAATTCTCAAATTACATTTATTTTGGTGTTTATAACATTAATTATGTCAATATTTCATTAACAAGATAATTACTGCATCATCTTTGTGTCATAAATAAATTAAATTATTTGATTTCTAAAAATTACAAATAAAATACTATCATGTAGTAAATCTGTTTAGCTTTCCAATGAATATTTACAATCGAATTTATCTTATGTATAACCCCATATTAAAAATTATTTACTTATTAAACTTTGATTTTAACTATTTTAACCCTTCTTTAAATAAATTAATAATAAATGTCCTAATCTAATCCAAGTGGGCCTAAATGGTCATATTTTATTCCTAAGTTTGTTTTTGGTCGAATTACACTTTTCCAATAGAATTAGGACATGTGTTAGGGTAATATTAATATCATATTTACCCTTAGTTACCCTATTTACTATTAACCGTGGTAAAAAAATAAAAAAGTTACTATTCACCAAAAAATTATTTTTATCTCATTGAACCACATTTTACTTACTGATATCAACCGTGTCTGTCGGATTTTTGAAATTCCATTCACAGAAGCGGTAAAATTAAGTTTTATGCAAAATTCAGTTTTTAACCTACCACTTAGTAGTTTCACTATTCATCAAAAATTGATGTTTTTCAGAACAATGCCAAAATTTCATCCCAAGCTATATTTCATATTCCGAATTCAAAAATGAAGTCTATTTTACCAAATTAATAACATAAAATTTGCATTAATTAATTTTATAATTAAATCCCGCTGTTAAAACAAATAGCGTGTTTTTAAGAAACAATATCTATCAAAAGATTGACACTTGTTTATGTCTAGTTTAAATGTGAAACTACATCCAATGACCAACATTGTATTAAATTGTAAAAATATATTCTAAATATACTTTAAAACCACTCAAATTAATGATTTATCACTATTAATTATTTCGATTAAAAAAGTTGTTTTTAATTATAATTTAGTAATTTTCACTATTCATCAGAATATGAAAGTTATCCGAAAAGTACCAAAATTTCACCTTAGGCTAAATTCGATACTCCGAATCCAAAAATGAAGTTCATTTTGAAAAAATAATATTTACAGAATTTTAAAAAGTGGTTATTACTATTCATACCGGCTAGTTTTAATAATATTTTAATAGCATATCGTTGTTTAGTGAAACTCGGTATTGCGTATTACACACGCTATCGAGGAAGGTCGTGATTGCGTGTAATGCAAGGCAAGTCAAGGATGCGTGTTGTGCAAGCTCATTTTGGTGTAGCGTACAACACAAGAAATTAATAAAATTAAAAATAATAGTTTTTATAAATTCTCGGGCTGTTACAGTGGAAGAGGATACTTGATCTTTATTGTGATTTTTTTGAACTCACGATAATCAATACAAAGGTGCATTGACCCATCCTTCTTCTTGATGAAGAGGACTGGTGCACCACAAGGTGATACACTTGGTTGCATGAACCCTTCATCTAGATTCTTCTTTATTTGTTTCTTATACTACTCATGTTCCACAATATATATTCTATACAGAGTTTTGGATAATGGTAATTCCCTAGTTATAATCTCGATTGAAAATTCAAACTCTCAGTTAGGAGGAAGGATAAGCAATTCTTCAAGAAACGCATCAATGTATTCCCTCACAATGGGATTGTATTCAAGGATTATCCTTTCCTTAGAAAGAATCATTTGAGATATATAGGTTTAATTTTAGGGAAATAATATCCATGATTGAGTTGTTTATTCAAAATAATATCCATCCATATACTTATATTTTTATACAACTATAGGATGATTCATGATACTGAGAGTGATTTCTTTCACTAGGAAATTTATATTGGTTCAATATAGGGAAAACCAATCCATACCCATAATTTCATAAAATTAAACAAAAGGGGGTATCAAAAATTTTATTAGGATGTTCAGACCATAAATTTTGATATGGGAGGAGTTATATACATGCGATGAAATAATTTACCCATTTTTTATTTTCAATGATAAATCTACTTCATTGATTTTTGTGGTTCTTGTATAATTCTACTAAATTTTGTGATATAAAGGAATGCATAAAACCAAAAAAAATAAGATCACAATTATTGAATGAATAAATATAATACATGTCACCACTAAGTTTTCAGGATCTACCATAGTGGTTGTGATGGAAAAATCTACCCCTTTCTACCTTGTAGGCTATTGGTTTCCCACAAAACCCCATGGATTCATGCATTGGTTTGAAAATTGACGCAGTTCATTTTAGTTAAAGAAATGAACAATGCCTTGAGGGTTGAATAGAGAATCCCTATCCTACATCACATTAGTGGGTTTCTCCCATCAGTAATCTCTAGCTAGGTTTCATTCATTCCTAAACCTAAATAATTTCATCATCCCCATTAGAAAATTTTAGGGGTGCTTCTTTCTCCACTTTTGATAAGTGGGATGATGAAATTTCTTAGCACCTTTATATTTCTCCATAGAACCTCCAGAATTAAACTCCACTTTATGATTCTTATCCTCAATATACCCTTGAGATTCATCGATCTCTATGTCATATTTGAGGACACATTAAAAAATTTCCTCATAGAAATCGAAGTCTCATATTTCTAGGGATTTTCATAGTCTAGGTTTTATCCCATAAAATAAGCGGTCAACTTTTCATTCAGGGGTAATGACAAATCCAAAAGTATATCAAGAAATTATTTTGAATATTTCCTTATACACCCCCATAGAATCGTCATATTTTTTCTTGATTTCAAGGAAAGTCCTTTCTATTTTAGGTCTAACAGTGTGAGTAAAATATTTATTGAAAAACATTTTCAAGAATTCCTTCCACCCCATTGCTTCAATATCATCCTCAAGATTCATATTCCTGATAAATCTACCCCACTAATAAGTTTATCTATCTATATGATAAAAAACTAGTAGAACCTTCTCCTTCTAAAAACATTGAAGGATGAATAATATACTCTCAATGAATTTGATCCAGTATTCCACGATTAAGTGATCAGATTATCCATTGAATGTTAGAGGGATTTGTCGCATAAAGTTCTCAATTGTAGCTTGTTCTTTCTTAGGGGGATTGTAAAAATCCTATTGAACTAGATTTATATTTATAACCCAATTAATATGAGAGTGTACCATCATAAATTTGTTGATTCCCACTCGCATCGGGTTGGTAATCCCATTGGGGCAGTCATTAATTTTATCTTCACATTTGTTGTTTACCTAATTCCTTCTATTTTCATCCATTGGATCGAATTAAGGCAAAATTAGGGATGAGTATTTTTATAATATTAAACACATAAATGGGAATGACATTAAAGAGATAACATATAAATTAAATTTATTTCCTTAACTTAAGAATTTAGAAGCTTCAATCTATGTTATCCATGATCTATTTGATAACATATATTATTATGGGAATATTTTTTATTAATAATGTTTCATAATGAACTTATGAATTTACCAAAGAATATCCCCCAAGAGTGTCAAACTAGGTGTGCAGAAAGGTTCATTTTCATGCATTAGTTCCCAATCGAGTCTAACTCAATGCGATTTTTTTGGGTTTTACCCCTATATACATCTATTCAAGAACCAAATCCACTTTTAGTATCGAGATATGGATGTATTTTCTTAATAAACCACTTACTCTATACTTACCAAAAAAATTAATGTTTTCTTTTATATAGTATAATCACTAAGTCTTTCTCTAGAGTTTTCTAATCATGATCCCAAAAATAACTAATGTTTACCATTGATTCCATCTATGATAACTCTACTCTTTATTACATATTAATTCATCATTGGTTACACCTAAATAAACATAATACAACCGAGAATATTGATAAATTTATTTTATTTTTGAATTAGGTACATCACATAACAATTTAAAAAATGTAATACATTATCTTTATTAAACACTTCCTTAACATGATCATATTATTCATTCATACTTAACACTATATGAGATAACCTGGGGACATATATAAGAAAAGGGTGAGCTATAAATTATAATAATGGAGTAAACATATAATAACATGAATAAGGTAATACATGTTAGAAAATAGGCATATAAATTGGGAATCAAATGGGTGAGAATCATAAATATGAACAATGAGGCATGATGTAGCATGATAACATAAAGGAAACTTGGGAAATTTGGAAATAACTAAACACTCCATCATAAACATAGTTCAAGGATAAATTCCAAGAAATAATGATGGAAAAATTATCATGGTGGATTAGGTTTACTCCTTAATCCCTTGAATGACATATCTTGAGACTGAAACATTACCCAATACATTGGAGCGCTATATGATGTTGGGTGCACCTATCACTTTCATTTCAATATCATTCTTAAGTGTGCCACATTTATCATACAACATAGATTCATTCATCATAATATTTTATTGCAAGATCATGGAGTGTGGAATAAATACAAATAAGTCCCTAATTAAGAATTGTAAGTTCATAAATTTGAACACCCCTGATAAGAAATGGGTATGGGTATGGGTATTCACTACACAATTTTTTGGCATGGAAACTCACGATGAAATTTTTACCACATAGGGAGGGTGCATAAATGTTCATGGAAAATATTTATAAGAGTGAAATGAGTCTCTCATAAATTATAAATAAAATGGAAAGCATGGTAAATGTGGAAGGACATATCCCAACATTAGAAAAATGAAGATAAAATGCCTAAGATAAATAAGATACTTGAATAAAGATGAGAATGAGAGGATCCCTTAACTTGATTGTGTGAATAGAAATGCTAGGGAGGAACTTATTAAGAGCTTGGGGGAACCATTAGAGGACTCTTAATAATGGATTTCATAGTAAGTTCATGCTATAAGTATTTTGAGTGAAAATAAATGGGATCTTGGCTGGGTTTATATAAGAAATAAGTGGGAAATTCTTTATTATTTTTCAAACATATGTTTTGGAATCTATATAATAAAATAACCAAAACTAGAAACCTTACCATGGTTATTCCAATAGTTTATTCTAAAAAATGGTTATTTTCATTATTTTATTTTTCCATGGTCTGAAATTATTAAAATATTACCATTTTGTGATGTGGAGGTGAGTCGTGCTCTTAAATAAATGATTTTCGAACATTAAAATATATTATAGGTTTTGGAGGATTCCTAAAGGATTTAATAAATTTATAAAGTAAACATAAAATCACATTATTTTAAATTTAAAACAACTTTTTGTTTGTGGATACCACGTACAGTATTAATTATATCACTTTTGTTTCATTATAATTTCATAATGCATACCGTATATTTATACCGAATTTAATTTTAACCATAAAATTTGACTATCTTAGGAAATTATGAAAAATTCACCATTTGATAATTTAAAAAATTTGGATTAAAAAAATATTTTTATAAAAATATTTTTCTAAATATTTTTATTTTCAACTTTAAAACAAGAATCAACATTTATTGATAAATATTCAGTTTTTTGACAATAACTGTTTTTGAACCCTTATAAAAATTATATTTTACTTCATAAAAATTATATGATAATTTATATTTAATAAAAACCATTTAATAATAATATTTCAATAAAGTATTATTTATTTCAAAAAATCATTAATTCATAAAAATAAATTCTTTAATTTAATTTCAATATTACCCAAAAATACAATTTATGTTTTATTATATCTAAATCATTTATAAGGTAATGATATTAAGTAAATATAAATACTATTCTATAGAAAATAAAATATACATTTTCGTATCATAATGGTCTTGATACATATCCCTTTAATACCCTAGAAAAAGTCTTAAGGGGAAGGGGTGCAATGGTGTGATTTTCATGGGGTGGTTCGATGTGCATTTTTTGGGGTGTGATCTCGATGAGCTTTAACTTCACCCATAAACAGTTTTTATTGGGCTTAATTTATTACATATAATCTTGGGATTTTTCAGGTTAAAATCCTAGAGATTATATCACTCTTATAATCTCTAATAAATGGGATTTATAAGGTATCATCCTATAGGTTGAGGCCATTACTTCCTTTGGTTATTTTAATTGGATTTTTTAAATCCCTATATTTATACTAATCATAATATCATTGTTCAATGACTATATTATCGATGGTAATGACTCTTAATGTACTTTTAAATCTGATAATATATAAAGAACCCAAATAATATCATGTGTTTTCCATATACATAATATATAATAATTTATTTAATTTAATCAGAATGGGAATTTTATTTATAATAGTTTTGGTCATTACAACTTGTTTGATTATGATACATTATTTTCTCATGTGTTCATCATACCAAATTCAACCATTATCATATTGATTACTGTGGGAATATTATTCCCTCTTTGATCTTGTATTATTATAAGTGTTATCCACCAACCTGTGGGGATGTGAAATCCCTTAAGGCGATGATAGAGCTGATGTGGGTATCAATTTACCTAGGTATCTAAGACAGTTTGTGAAACATTGGTATCCAAGGTGTGAATTTTTAACCTTACTATGATGTCGGTATGTAGTTGTGATGTCATATTAAAAATTATGTAGGATCATTGGGATTTAGGAGGGAGTTTTGAGTGAGTTCCTTTCCAACTCTCATCAAAACGAACCATAGGTAACTAGAGGTGCTTTGAAAAGGCATCTTGGGGAATGTTTTTGTCTGATTCTAGTATTATTTATTCCTTTGTTTGAGTGTTTTCAAATCCCAATATTCAATTATATTTTATGGAATGGATATTAAAGTTTCTTTTATCATTTTATCCTTGATATGTGTAATCATACTGATGAATCTTGTGTTTTTTGTTAATGTTGTGTAGCATCAAGCCTCTAAGATGATGTTTAAATTGTCCCTAGGAGTGTTCTTCTGGTGAAATACATCGATTAAATAATCCTATGGACCATAATATTTTTGATATTTTAATTTTTTAAAAGCTATGGGATAGGTAACAAAACCCATTCATGTTTATACTTAGGTTTTGGAACCTCAACGAGATGAATCCCAGAGTCATTCTCAAGAAATTCTGCACTAGAAGACACCTTCTTTCCAAGTCTACAATTATCCTCAAGAGGTGTAGTGTTGGTTGAAAAATATCTATATTATTTTTGAGTTGTTTGAAACAACTAATTAAATTAAGGTAAACCATTCTACCTTTAAGCTGGAAGGACCATGTAGGAGGTGGTTAGATTTGATGGTGATAGTAAAGAAGCAATAGGGATTAGACATAAATAAATTTATAATTCATTCCACTGATAAATTATATCCATAGTCTATGGTATTATAAAATTATATGGAGTTACTTAATCTCTAGCTGGGTGACAAGACCATGATGCAGTACAAGAACCATTTTGTTGAGTTCAAACAGTTTTCTCATGAGGTTATGACTAATGAGAAACTAAAGGCTTAAATATTTGATATGGGTATTCATGTTGACACTTAATATCCAGTATTTATATTTAAGATCACCTTTTATGATGATGTACTAGATAGATGGTTAATGGTTGAGCTAGATCTGGATCAAAATTCAAGGTTAATAGGAGTTCCCTTTTCTCCCAGTGGTGGTTTAGTGAGTTCCTTCAAGGGAAAGATAAAGTGTCATGAGTCTTGTGGTGGATATAGATAAAATGTTTATTCTAGACCTAATATAGTTCATAGAAGAGACCCTAAGAATTATTTCTAGTGTATAATGGTTGGGCACTTGAAGTAGTTTAGAATTGAGGGATCCAAGATTTGTGGTTTGTGAAGTCGATAAACTAACCTATAGAAGTTATTCCAATTATTTTATACTCCATGCAATGCCATGGTCTTATCCTCACCTAAAAATGATGATCTTAAATCATGTACTTCACAACCTAATGGGTTCCATCCAAAGTCATTTAGAATGAATATTCTTCACGTGGTAGAATATTATCGAAAGGAAATGGATGCAAATTCAGTGATCTTCAGAGGTACCATCATTATAGCTTCCTCATTGGTGACTACTTTATTTGATACCAGTTCATCTCACTCATTTATAAAAATATATTTATTTGAACATTCAAAATATTCCTATGGAGATTTTATATTATGTGATGGATATTACTACACACCTTAGAACATAGATAGAGAAGGGTATTCATTATTATGTAGGTGTTTTATCTTTATCATAGATTGATATTACCTAAAAATTTCTAGTTCTATATGTGAAACCACTTAACATCAACCCTATGATGGATTGGATGATTACAAATAAAACTTTAAGTGATTGATATCTTCGACAGTTCTTATTTACTACACCTGATGGGGTGTTCCATGTCTTTTAGTGAGAATGAGACTCGAGGCCAGGTATAGCCATACCATCTTTTCTAGAGTTGGGAAAGGTAATATTAGTATTTTATTTTAAATTGGAGCAATAATATTTGAGTGATGATCTACCTTTAGTCATTGTTGAGTTTCCCAATGTGGTTATTTCTTATTTCCCAGGTCATTCATTAATAAAAGATTTATATTTCTCTATTAATTTAGTACATGGTACCCAGCGGGTATCTATTCCATATTACCTTATAGCACTAGAAGACTTGAAAGAGTAAAAGACTCAATCGAATGGTCTATTAATGAAAGGATTCATAAACGGGAGTGTGTCTCCTTGGGCGGCACCTATTATTATTTCAAATGAAGCTGACAAAACACTTCACATTTATATTGATTACTAAAAACTAAATTGAGTTATAGTAAATAACATGTATTTGTTATCATATATTAATGTTATATTTGAACATTTTAAATGGGAAAAGTGGTTCTCAAATAGTTACCCTTGGTCTGGTAATCACCAGTTCAGAATTAAATAATATGAAATTCTAATGACTGACTTTAAGAGAAGGTATGGTCACTTTGAGTATCTTTTTATTCCATTTTTCTTACCAATGATCTTATGGTCAGTATGGATTTGATTAATATAATATTCCAGGAGTAACATTACTCATATGTGGTGGTATTTGTGTATGATAATTTTTTTTACTCCCAAATTGAGGAGGATCATGTGTGTTATCTGATACTAGTCCTAAAAATCTTGAGATATCATAGACTTTACGTGAATATTTCAAAATATAATATCTAGATACAAGAAGTGAATTTATTGGGACATGTGGTCTCAAATAATGGGATCTCAGTTGATCCATAGACGATGAAGGCTGTTATAACATGGGATCTATCGTAGAATGTTTTTGAGGTACCAAGATTCTTGCGATTCGTGGGGTATTACCATAGGTTTTGTTAAATTTTTCTTTAAGATGGCTTCTTTAATTACCACCTTCCCTCATAAGGGAGTGATGTTTCCATGGAATGAAAATATCAATTTATTTCAATGAGTTGAAATGTCTATTAAATTCATCACTAGTGATGACTCTTCGAAGGGATAGGTAGGGCTATGTGTTTTTCTGTTATGCATTGGGTTTGGGTTTGGTTTGTGTTCTTATACAGGGTGGTCATTTGGTAGCCTATGGTTCCATATTTCTAAGTAAACATGATAATAATTACCCAACCCATGAACTTGAACTTTTAGCTATGATTCATGATCTTAAGAGTTAGGGACATTACGTTTTTATTGAAATTTTTATCATTTATTTAGATCACAAAGGATTGATTTTTATCTTCTCAAAAAAATATTTGAACCTCTGGTAGAGGTGTTGGGTGGAGTACCTATAGTCGTTTCATTTCTTCATTAGATAAACATCGGGAAGGGGAATGTTGTTACTAATACATTGAGTAGGAAATTTCTTACTCATGCTATGAAAGAATCATCAAAAGAGTGGGACTTGGTGACTCTTTTTTCTTAGTAATATTTGGGAGTCTATGAGGAGGAGTTTTGGATTTTATTGGACATTTTTCAATATACCACTACTCTTCTTGAGATGAATCATTAGGATAATAATATTGAGGATAATTCCAAATCATTATGGACAATTTTGGTGGGGATACCATCGGTGAGTGGATGTTCTCTTTTAAGGTAATCTTATGTTTCCATTGTTGGTTTGTTGTACCTCTTCCTATAAAAAGGTTCATAATGGGGGATTGACATAATTCGAAATAGGTAGTGTACCCAATAACTATGAAGATTTTTTATGATATTTGGAGATGATTTTGGTGACCTAGTATGAGATGATACATCACTAACCAAAGTTGACCAAATTGGATCACTTTGTACCCACCATTGATATAACCCAAGTTAAGGACTTTTTACTTCTCTATGTGTATAAGATTGTGTAATTGAACAGATTTCTTTCATCTATAGTCTCTTATAGGGATCCCCTTTTTACTTTTGGATTTTGGAGAGGCCACTAGTAGACACTAGGATCTCAGGTGAGTTTGATCATGGAAGTTCATCTAAATGTGGATGGTCAGAGAAAATGATATATAAAGATCCTTGAGTGCATGTTATGTTCTTGTGTTCTCAACATTGGTGGTGCTCAGGATGTCCATTTGGGATTGGTTGAGTTTTTTTATAATAGAAATTATTGACCTTCAATTTAGATGAACCCTTTTGAGGCCATGTATGGAACATCATGAAAATATCAATTTTTTCAGTTCAAGATTTGTGAATCTTCCTTGGTTAGACCAAGTTTAGTCCAAGAAAAAATGGGGAAGATTTAGTTTTTCGACAAATAAGGGTTACGACATAGAGATGGTATAGGTATAGTGATGATTTTAATAACTAACCATTTGAGTTTTCAGGAGCTAGCTAGGTGTTATTGATACTTTCACATCAGTTGTGTCACCAACATTTTGTAAAATAGGGAAATCTTGCACCAAGGTTTCTGGGTCCTTTTGAGATTATTGAGTAGGTGGGGAAAGTGGATTACCATTTTTCACAACCAATACAGTTGACTTCAATCAAAAATATGTTTATCCTTTCACATCCTTGAAAGTATATTTCCAACCCTTATCATGTTATAAGCTAGGAAGATATTGATATAGATCCTGATTTATCCATGACTGAGATCCTATCAAGATTGTTGATTTTGAGATAAATATGCTTTATGGGAGGATAATACCATTGTTATGTCTGCTATAGATGCATGGTTCTGATTCACATGATACTTGGGAGCATGTGGAACTGATTATAGAATAGCTTCCTCGTCTCTTTGACATGAAATCTTATTTAAAAGATTTCAAGGGGAAAAGAGTGTTTATGGAAGGGAGGATGGAACATCTCTTTACCATCTCATAGTACTCCTTGACCCTTGTTTTTTATACTATATTTGGGGTTCATTTTAAAATATTTTGGCTGGAATATAGAAAATTTTGGAACTTTAAGGGGTTTTTATTATTTGTAACATGGTTAAGGAAAGCAGTGCAACTTCTACTAGGAAATTATTCGACTATATTGGAGCCACTGGATGGGGGCATGGTTTTTCCAAACCATATGAACCATCCCTAAAATCATGTTACTTTGAATAGTGGTTTTTTTCATGGTAATAACATAGTTAATGTAACCATTTTTAAATATTGTTAACTCCAAATAGAAGCCTATGGAAGGAACACTATTAGAGTGTACGATTACTACTAACTCTGCAACCTCTTAAAAAACTATGAAAGCATATTTTTAGTCACATAAAAATTAATTTTAAAATACTAGGACCCTCAGTTTAACCCCTAATTTACCCCCACTCAACCCTAATTTATTTCCTTGATCTTGAAGGATCTCAAGAATCATTTTCATATCCTAAACACCCTTATCTTAGTGGATCCAAGTGCGTTTGATCTCATTTTACCTCCTTCAGGTAAGTAGGTATTCTCTCTACGGAGTATTTTGATATTCTCTTAATTGATCCTTAAATTTTTATATATTATCAGGTTATTTATGGATCTAAATTTCTTTTTGATGGTTCTAAACTCCATTTTTATGGATCTTGATTCAAGGTTTTGTTTCTTTATCTTTTTCACCTCGTTCTTCATTGGAAATATTATTGTGGTTATAATATTTGACTATATAATAAAGGGTAGGTGGTTCCATAAGAATTTTCCATTCAAGTGAAATCCTATACTTCTTGACTGAGTTGAAATGATTTTTTATATGATTTAAAAACCTAGTTTTTAGATGATTGATGTTTAATTTTGATATCGGCATGGAATTGATGAAAACACAATAATTTCAAGGAAATTGAAATTGATGGGTGGATTTGAGGAAATTGACACCTTTATTTGAAAATCGATTTGATGAAATTGAATTCATGTTGATTATTAAAATAATGTATTAAATTTAAATTTGTTTTTGAAAATGGATGAAAATCATGATTTGTTTTTGAAATAAAAATTCGACGTGTAGAGAACTTATTTTTGGGAAAATGAATTTTGAAAAATGAATTTTTTTTAAGCATCTGATTTCTTGAAATGGGTCCCCTCATGGGGTGTTGATTTGATTTTCCAATGAAATGTTCATTAATTGTTTAAGAACATATAATCATGGGTAGTTAGTAGGTAATTGGGACAAGCACACTAGGACTCTGACTCCCTAGAAATGGATTTACGATGAAAACACTAACTAAACCTAGTTCAACTAGATTTACCATAGTGCCTCCCCTAATGGGGTGTAGAATGTTTTCCCAAAGTGACAACCATTATTCCATGTGCTAATCGTCAACCCCTGGGGATCGGGAATTCCCTTCAGGATATGTTATAGATTGCTCAGGTATCAGGGTACTAGGGTATCCAAGTTGGTTCGTGACATGTGGTAAATTCTGTTTTTAATTATATGGTGATGAATATTTCATATTATGAAATAAATAAAAACATGTATAATCAGGTTTTTTCATGTAAAATTGTACATGAAAATTTTAAAATTCCGTAATTTACATGTGTTATATTGACTAACATCATTAGAATTAAGTTATTCATTTTAGGAGAAAAATATCAAGAATTTAAAATCGGTGAATAAAGAAACTATTAATCAAATTTTCCATATATTTTCTAGTATATTAAATGGTATGAGTTCCTTAGGAGAAACATTAGAAACCCTAATTTATTAAAATATTTTTAGATAAAATCCTATAAAATGAAATGATAAAAATATTTTGATTGGTGAAAGTAAAAAAACTTCAATTACTATATAATTTATGAGCTTATTGGATTATTATTACAAAATTAGTTATAGATGTAATATCTTAGTGAAGAAGATGATACAGAGAATAAAGTAACTAATTTTATTTCAAATGTTTCAACTTATCGTTATGATTATGAGTTATAGAGTTGTGACAAGAATGATACTGAATATTTCACCAAGGGAGGATATATAAAAAAGAAATTATACTCAATAATATTTTGAAAATATTATCTTAAATATTATTTTAAAGAGAAGAATAAAGGTAATTTTATTTCCAATGTTGATCCTGATGTAATCGGTTATGAGTGAAGAAAAAGGGATTACATCAATCCTAATTTCCCAATATTAAAAAAGACAAAAAAATAATAGTAAGTGATGAAAAAAACAAATAAATCAATGGTATTTGGATTGAGTTTCACTAAGGATTGAATTTATGATGAAAAAATTTGTTCAGAAAAGGATATAAATTTTTTTATTAACAGCTTCATCGAATAAAGTAAGTGAGTCTACTTATTATTATTCCTCTTAATCTGATTCTGAAATCCCCAATATATATTAAATTATAAATTATGGTAATATAATTGATCATAAAATTGTAAATATCATTGGTTTATATAAGAACCATAAGAGTAAACATAAATTTTTTCTTAATGAAAATGAAGAGCTGAAAAAATCTATCCAGGATGATTTATAAAATGAAAATATGGATCTAAAAAATGCTCAAGAAAATATAAAAACTACTATTATTGAAAATTAATTATTACAGAGATAAATTAATTTCATGAAAAAAATACTATAAATCTGAAGTGAGTGATTTTTCTATATTTCTTAAAGATAATTAACAACCAAAAAATAAATTTAATTTTAATGTCAAATCTTTCAAATTTTGTCCAAATTATAGAAAACATTTATAGATGATTATTTTAAATAAAATGAACAAAAATATATCTGGTCTCAGTTATGGTAATCATATACCAAAAATGTAAAACACTTTCTTTTTTAAGACATATAACGGAAGTGCATCCACTGCAACATGTTTTATATGATGAGTAAAGGGTCATTGGGTCAATAAGTGTTCATCGATATTTCTAAAATCTCTTGGACATACTAAGGATTTCATTTCTAAAAAATTGTTTTCTGTATTACCTATAAAAAATGTTTGAAATTAGTTCAGATTCCAAAGAATTCATATACCAATCCCATTAGGCCCAAATTTGCATGGGTACCGAAATTTTTCAATATATGTTTTTTAAAGGAATTTCTCTTGGAAGTGTCAAAAAGGATGTTGGGTACAAAGATAGTGGATTATTATGAAATATTATTAGTTATATATCAAATTATCTATTAGGTAATAATTGTGATGGAGGTAATTTTACTTTGGGAGAAAATTATAAAGGAATGATAGAAGGTTTAGATGAGGTTGGAATTTCAAATTTGGTTATTATTTATATAGTTTTATATATTTAAGGATTGAAAAAAAAAATTAATAATCATTTCAAAACTATGTGATGATGTAATAATTGTTAAATTTAAAAATTATAAATGCATTTTATTTAAAGGGAATTTATCTTGTTTTATGAATACATAAAATACAACATTTATTCAATAAATATTTTTAAATTAAGAAAACTAAAAAAATTGTGCAATAAAATAATATTACATATTTTTTTAATAGGATATTGGGACATGATAATTTTAATTTTATGAACTAGTTTTCCAAGATCCAAACAGTTATTCAATTACCAAACCATAAAGAGTACAACACCATTGTTTTTTAATCCTTCTTGAAATGTAAACAACATAGATATAGTTTCAAGTTAATTAAAGAAGTAAATTTTCAAATCTTCTTGATCTAATTAACTTGAATTTATTTGGTCTTATAAAACCTACTATTTTGGGTGGTAAGAGATGTCATTTTTTTATTATTGATTATTTTTCTAGATGCACAAGGGTTTATTTTCTTCCACTCAAATTTAAAACTTTATCTAAGATTATTAATTTTTTAAAACATGTTCAAAATGAGAAATGAAACTTATCTAAATCAATTATAAGTGATCAGGGTGTTGAATTATTAAATCTATAATTTTATAGTTTTTCAAATAAAATTGGTATTTTCATTATTTTCAACTCTTAGAACACAACATCAAATTGGAGTAGTATAAAAGAAAAATATAACTCTTAAATAAATGTAAATAACCATGTTTAATGAGTTTAATTTACATTAATATTTTTAGATATAAGCTATTAATACATATTTTTATTTTACTAATAGAATTATCTTAACACATTTTTTGAAATAGATGCATTACGATCTTTATAAGGGGAGAAAAACTAGAATTGACTATTTTGGAGTTTTTTGGTGTAAATTTTTCTTTTATAATACAAAGTATTCATCAGATAAATTTGATTAAAGATATGGTAAAGGATTATTCATATGATATTCAAACACTTTTTCATAATACAAAAATATAATATAATAGATATAGTTATTGAATAATAATTCCATGTTAAGTTTGATGAAAAATCATTGAATAAAAGGGATGATGACGTTGATCAACAAAAGGATGAATTTAGATATTTTAATTTTGAAGAAAATGAACCTTAATATAAAGATGCACATATTAAGAGGTAGAATATTTATTCTCTCTATAATCCTTTTCATAAAATATCATAGAATACTCATAGAAAACATAAAATAGGTAATGTTATTAGAAATGTTGAGTCAAATTTTCAAACTGTAAAATTTGTTAGAAATATTCCTTCTTATCATGATTTCAATTATGATTTTTTTCCAAATAATATTTAAGAAGATTTAAATTATTCTATTTGGATATTTTCTATGAAATATGAGTTAAATTAGTTTAACAGAAAAAATTTCTGGACTTTAGTTGTTCCACCAAATTATTTTCATGTTATTAGAATAAAATGTAACTTTATAAACAAACATTATGAATATAAAAATATAGAGAAAAATAAATCAAGATTAGTGGCTGAAGGATATTCTTAGGAAAATTATTTAGTTTGAATAATATTTTCCACCTGTTTCTAGAGTAAATGAAATTAGAATAATACTAACTTATTATTCTTTTCATGGATTTAATTTTTTTTCCAATGGATTTTATAATCTCTTTTCTAAATAGTAATATTTATAAAGAATTATTTGTTAAAAATCTCCATGTTTTTGAAAATGAAAAGGTTCTTGATCATTTTTTTAATTTATCTAATAATTTATATGGTTTTAAATAATCTATGTGAGCCTGGTATGAATGTTTAACTAGTTTTCTTTTTTAAAAGAAGTTTACAAGGGAAAGGTTGATCATACTTTAATTATTATGTAAAAATTCAATGATATCATGATTGTGAAACTTAACATTAATGTCATTTTTTTTTTATCTTCATGTGAAAATATTTGTAATGATTATTTAGAATTAGTGACTTCTGAATTTTATATGAGTATGATGGGATAATTTAAATTCAATCTTGGTCTGCAAATATTTCATAGAAATGATGTTATTCTATAAAATCAATCCATGTATGATAAATTTCTAGTTAAGTGATTTGGTTTATACTATTCTAAAAGTGAAAATTCCTCTATTATTACTACATGAAAATTATATTTAGATAAATATGTAAAACACTTTAATATTAACAATTTATTGATGCATAATTGGAATTTTTTTATACCTAACTACTTCTAAGATTGATTTAATATTTTTAGTTTTAGGTGTGATGGATTTAAAAGTGACCCCAGGAGAAGTCGTATTAAATCTATTAAAAGGATTATTATTATGAAAAATGATCTTTCAATTATATATTATTTTACCCTGCTAAAATTAATTTTTATTTAACATCCTATTTTGATTCTAATTTTGGAGGAAGAAATATAGACATAAAAACACTTTAGGTATGTTTAATTTACTTGGAAAATCAATAGTTTCTTGGGTTTCAATGAAAAAACATGTCTCTCTATTAACTATTGAATCTGAATGCATAGTTATTTTATATTTGTATAATCAATCATTATATATTAATCTAAAAATTTCTAATATTGGTTTTGATTTTGATAATATTCCTATATTCTATGAAAATAATTTTTCTATTTCAATTTCCAAAAATCCCTTACTAAACTCTAAGAAAAATAAAATTCATTTCAAATTTCATTTTATTAAGAATAATTTTCAAATAGGAAATATAAATCTAAAATTTATTTCTACAGAAAATTAATTTGTTGATATCATTAATAATCCCATGAAATTTACTAAGGTTAATAAAATCATGTTTTAACTTGGTATGATGAATATTTAAATTTTTAAATCATGAATTTAGGTAAATTATAAGTGTTTTAATATACTAAAATATTTATATTTACATTAAATATGTAGTAATGTCGAATATATTTTTTAGTTTACTATTTTTAATTTTTATTCACATTTTTTATTATATTACTGTTTTATATTGTTCTCATATATACTAGTTTATGGCTACATATTGTTTAAACGTTCATTTTGAATAAAATTTTATTTTATGAAGGGTTTCTCATTATTTTTAAATGAAAAAAATTTTAATCAACATTTGAATATAAATAAATGTGGATCCTTGATGTATTCTTTATAGTGTCACCTTGATACATGCTTTGAATGCATCTTATATATGAATTTTTTTCTACAATATATCTATTCAATTTAATTTTTAAAATTACCCTATAACATAAAATCCATTTTTTATTACATATTATTTTTAGGAATTTGTCCTTGTTTGAATATTTTTTGATTTCAAAAAATGATTAATAGGGTTATGTTTTTAATAATTTCAAGAAGGGGGAGACCTTTAAAAATTAAACTATATTTTGTAATTGTAAAAGGTGGTGATTGTTGACTGGATCCTTGAACCAATTTATGTTTTAATAATTAAAAATCTTTATGTGATTTATTTTCATTATCATGAGTATTTAAAAGTAAAAATACTTTTTATTTTGTAACTATTATTATTATAATATTTATTTATTAATATATTCTTAACCGTGATTATATTCTAATATTTATTTCTTTAAAATATCCTTATATTTCATGTTTTGAGTGATCATAACATGTTCTATAAGATTCTAGAAGTGTTTTTAGACTAAAAAATCATTTAAGATCTTGAAATGTCACTTATACAAGATTTTCACTATTCCCACATAGCCAAATTGTGATTTCCAGTCTCTCCCAATGCTTAACCAAATAGAAAAATGAAAATACATGTAGCAAGTTTATGAACCGTGTTTCCAAATTTCCATAATTTGTCACCTTATAAATTTTAGTCATAACATGGGCTAATAAATTGAAAATTGAGATAATATTATTTAGTTTTAAAGATAATAAAATTATATAAATTTCATTATAAAACATAAAATCATGATTAGATCTTTATAATTCCCTAAATTAAGTAAAAAAATTACTACATGTTTTAAGTCTAAAATATTCATTTTTTTAGAAAAGTTTTACTACTATATTTTAATTATAAATTAATCTATAGATGTACTATTAATGTGATTCTTAATTATTTATAATGATAATGAAATTATATAAATATTATTCAAATGGAACCAAATTTGATACATTTTTTGAAGTATTGTTCTCAGGTTTCACTTTTTGTTAATAATTTAATATGTTTTGGTGGATGAAGTGGTGATGCCTAGAGAATTGTTTTGGATTCATGTTATGGTATTGGATTTCATACTTGTAAAATTATAGATTATTTAACTCCAAAAAATTTTGACATGGTCACCAATGATTAAAAACATGTTCTAGAGAGTAAAAATTGTGGCATCGAGTGGCCATTCAACACTTGGATGAAGAGGAATAAGTTGTATGAATATTAATAGAAGAATACTATGAAAATATTCATTTTCATGATGAATTAGTTGTTATAGAATTTTTAAAGTTTTCCACACACAAAATAGAAATCCATATTTATTTTTCATGGGGAATTTAAGGTGTAATATGATAAATGATACCAGATTTGAGAATGGTTAGAATTATATGTTTTTCGTAGATAAATTCTAAGTATTATATATGAATGGTATTTAATTAAAAGGTAGGTCAAACATATAGTCCCCAAATGGGTGGCCCTCAACAACAAATGTGGGGACCCTAGGGTCAACCCCCATGTAATATCATTCCAATGGAGGTCGTGCATGATGGAGAAAGTGTGGGTGGGCCCATGTATAATTCCTATAAGAAAATATTCCTGGAGGCACGGATTGGCCTGTGTGTAAGGCTCACAAAGGAAGTACAATAGTCTAAATACCATGGTAGTGTGTAAATGGTGTAATAGGTACTGATCCCCCATACAAAACTATAATGGTAAGAAGACACTGATTGTTAATAAATTGTGTCTCAAACATAACACAAGCCTGATGTAGGATATGTGCACCCATACTATTATTCATCCGTCATTAAAAATAAATATATAACATCAACCATCAAATAAATTTAATATTTTTAATTTTATCATATCATGCATCATCTTCAACCCCTCATGGATCTCAATGTAGTACTTTGAAGTTGATAATCTCTAGCAACGAGTAGCGATCAAACTCACGACAACTGATGACCATGTCCACTGATCAAATTGAAGGGAAGAATAAATGATATAAATGAAGCTGTGCATGAAAATTCTTGTATAAATGCCATGTCTTTAAGAACCATAAATATTTCCTATGGAGATCACATAATGATTTTTCATGATTTTACTAGGATCATGCAACCAAATGGAGACAATCATCAATGCCTCACAAGATTAAAAGACATCACATAAGGGTATGGATACAATCATTAAATACATCACATAAAGAATAGTGTATGTTTTTATAGTGTGAAGCTTATGAATTTTTTTATAATTATACCATGACTTATATGAGATTATTATGATGATGTCCAATTAGGCATCACATGATCAATTAAGTGATCATGTGAAGCAATCAAGTGAATTCTATGATCATTCATGTTATGTATATACAAGATGAAATCCTCGACATTCATGAGATCCCGAGATCCTTAGGCATTTGAATATTTCATCTACACAGCTTAAAAGTTATAGAAACTCTGCCTAAATAAACTAATTCAAGGGTACTAAAGATAATTGCTATATTTTTTTAGAAAATGAGTGAAGCTCTCGAATCAATGGATCATGTATAATTTATTCATGCGAAGCAAAAGATACTGCATGATCCTCTCACATGAAGTTTTTCCAAAATATAACCTATTCACATGAATGATATAAGGAACTCATGTAAAAATATCGTTTTTCTAGTGAAGAAACCTATGGACACAACATTTATCATGCGAATTTCATCTAGTGAAGAACCTCATACTTATGTGAAAATAAACTAATGAACCTCCTTGATTACACAAAGAGGAGGATATAATTGCAGAAAAAAAAATCACATGAAATAACTCAGGGATAGAACCTCCTACCATGTGAAGTTTTTTAAAAAGAATCTTTGGACACATATCTTATCACATGAAGGAACTGATAGACTACAACCATGGTCACCTGAAATATAGATAGTGTGTTGAGATCTTGTGAATCAAATTTTTTATTATGGGAAGAAACATGAGGATACAGATGTGATCTCACATATTTTTATAGGTCATTCTCTTCAAATAACCATGGATATTTCATGTTCTTCAAATGAAACAGTGATGTTGTCGAGTGGAAAATAGTCCATGCAACCCATGAATGCTTATTTACATATGTGATGGAAAATACAAGAATAATATCAAAGGATTATTTTTTATCTTGAGATTAAATAATTTATTTGATAAATCACAAAAAATAATGATAAATATAAAATTTTATGTGAAATGTGTAATCACCTTGAATTATATCATACATTCCTGAATAAAGTTTGAGACTTAAGCTGGGTAGAATATCAGAAGAGCTTATATTCGAGTTGATTGTGTATTGAGATTGTGAAAGATCTATTTTTCATAGAAATATTATTAATAAATTTTTGTGCAACAAATTCATGAATTTATTGAGTTTTGTACTTCATTTTAAGGAAGAATAGGTTTGAGCATTGTTTCACTAAATAAACTCATCAGGTATATGTGATCGTCGATATTTGAGTACGACTAGTAGACTAGAAAGCTACTTGAATAGGTATATGATCAAGATTGATTAATTAATTTCATGAAGTAATATTTACATATTATACTATAATGAATCAATCCTTGAAGAAAGGAGGATACCTCTTAGTTGGAGTTGGGTTTTGGAGAAGTATCATATGTGGTTCTGGAGAAGAATTATCTAGTGCGGATTACGGAGTAGATCAGTGTGGATTCTAGTAACATTGTGGGATGAAATATAAAGAACCACATTTGAGGATTTAGTATAGATATGGTTTGATTATATATCAATCATTTTAACTGATTATAAAATTATAGTGCATATTCCACTTAGGGGAGAATAACCAACATGGTAAAGAGTAGGTATTTATACCGATGCTTGTAAATCCTCATATTATTTTCTTTCATATTTAATACATTATTCAAGGTAATTTTGATAGAAATAATAAAACGGGATTGATTATTTAACTAGACAAATAGGATTAATTTAAAATAAAAAAATTCAAATAAGAAAAAGGAATCACTAATTCACCACATCCCCCTCTCAGTGACCTCACACTGATCTGGGCATTTCAATTGGTATCCGTGAAACATTCGCCTATAAAGATCCAATATAATTATGAAGATGGAAAATATGAATTCATTAAAACATTTGGGTATTCCCATTTTCAATGGTAAGAAATGTCATGGATGAAAAAATAGGATGATATCATATTTCATATCACTACGGGTATAACTAAGAGATGTAGTTATAGTGGGATTTCCACCATTAATCGAGATTGAGCCTATGAATTTTGAAGACATGGGGAACATAGAGACTGATGGAAAGGCTCAAAATTTAATATTTTTGGATTCATCATAAAATGTATAGAATAAAGTAATGGGTATCCAAAACACCAAGGAAATTTGGGATAAAATAAGAATTAGTTATGAAATAAAATATTAAAGGCAAAGAAGTTAAGTTAAAAATATATAGAAGCTGATTTTAATATATAAAAATGGCAAAGATGAGAGTTTTGATGGAAACATTACAATATTAAATGAAATTTTCAATAGAATCGGAGTTTTTGGGGAACATATGGATGACTTAACCATTATAAATATGTTAATCAAAAACATTCCAGATAGATTTGATTCAAAAGTTTCTACACTAGAAGACTGAGAATATCTATCTCTATATAGACTTCATAATATTCTAATATCTTATGAAATGAGAAAAATAAAATTTTTTAAAAAGAAATATAAAGATAATATGGCCTTTAAATCTATTATAAAATGTAAAACAAGAGTTAAAGAAGAACCAAAATTAGGTGATTATGAGGATGAGGAAGATGAAGAAAACTATAATCAAACGAGGTCCTTATTTACAAGGATTTGTAATATAGATAGAAAATAATAATGGAATAAGACACTAAAATTTTTCAAATATCATGGGTTTGGATATTTTACATGTGATTATACAAAGAAGAAATCAAATGTCAATGAGCCTGATAAAGAAGAAAAATACTTTAAAATAAAATATAAGAAATACAAAAAGGGTGACTATAAGAGGAAAAATAATAAGCACTTACGGAAAAAAATATGATGAGTAATGAAATTAGTGAATCTTCATCATCAAGTAATGGGATAGAAGATGAATGACCTTTTAGAAATCATACGTGCTTTATGAGAAAAACTAATATCTGTATATATAAAGGAATATTTAAAGGTGTAGAAGGTAAAGAGATAATTGAGATATAATGGTACTTGGAAGATAATCTAGAAGCTACTCTTGAGAATAACATGAAGCTCAATTATGAAAAAAGGAAACTAATAAAGGAAAATAGAGAAAATGTAAAGAAAGGAGAGACACATCTTAATGAGATAAGAACTTATTTGAATAATTTAGCTAAGTTACAAAGGAAACTAAAATATTCTAAATAAAATTAAATTGGAAGAGAAGAATACAACAATGTTGAAACTGATTTCATTGAAGAGAAAAAACAAAACCAGTTGAAGATATATGAACATGAAAATATAGTGAATTATCTTGAAGGAGGACTTGAGGATAAATTGGTATAATTTTCTATGCCACATTCTATGTTTCATTCAGATCAAATTGAGTTGAATAGGTTTAAGGAATATTACACTAAAGTTATTGAGCTTAAGGGTGAATCTTATAAAGCTACTAAGAAGATGGGCCCTCAGAAAAGGGTTGTTTCTATTTCTAATGAATCTCCATGTACATTTTTTAGTTCTAAAAATACAAGCCTAAGTGGAAATATTAAATATTGTTTGACCAATAAAACAAATGATAAAACATATTTAATAAAGGAAGAGTGGACTAATTCAGCTAGATGGTTTCCTCCTATGAATAAACACCCACAGTATATAAAAAGATATAAATAAAAATATTCATAGTATAATTATTATCAATCATGATGATCAAATTTTGGAGGCTACTTCTGGTGTTTTGTGGTGTTTCTATAGTGAATCTAGCCTTTTATACAAAACATTACATGATTTTAACCATAATTATACATTAGAATACAATCCAACGATCATGAAGTCTAGTGTCTTTGAAGAATAGGTACATTAAACTTAAAACATGGGAATAAAACACACATCTTTATTTAATCTTCATAAAGAGCTCCTAAATTCATTTGAGCCCTTACATCTGCATAGGGTACCCTGGGGATAACATGAACAAAGGGATGATCTAAAAGCTCAGTAAGGGAATATACATAAGAAGAAGGATTTAGCACAAGGGCTAGAGATCATAACATAATGATATAAAATGGCATACTGAATCACATCATATAAACATGGGATAATATAAACATGAATTCATAGTAATTTGGAATCAATATAAATCATGACTTTATCATGATTCAAGGGTCATTGCACATAGAGAAGCACATGTCAAGGTTAACCACCAAGACTGCTGCACATGGTAGCACGAGTCAAGGCTAACTGCCAAGACCGTTGCACATAACGTCTTAAGAGACTAAACTTTACCCTATAAAATGGGTCTCTATCTAAGAATACCCGTATTATCATTTTCATGAATATTATTTCCACATAAATAATCATACATAATCAATCTTACATAAATATAAGGGAACCCATGGAGAGAAATGGGTATCACATTCATGTCATAAAGCATAATGAATGGGTATATCATAAAAGTGTCCATGAGAGAAAGGAATTTAAAAAATACATGTACATTAATAAGTTAAAATAGTCATTTATCATGTAAATTTATTTCAAATAGTTTTGATAACATGTAATAATATTATTTAGGAAATTATTTTCATTAAAACATTTTAGTGCGGTTTTAAGGAAAGTACTAAAGAAAATTTAAAATTTAAAAATGAAAATAGAATAATATTATATATATAAAAATAAGTGAAACTATAATTTTCTCAGGATAAAAATACTTATTTTATAAAAACAATAGTTTTTTAAAACAAATGGTAGAGTGCACATGAAATTGGGTAAAATTTTGGGAAGTTCCCTTAAAACAAGTTTGCTTATTGGGAAGTATCGAGGAGGGAACCATTTAAAAGAATTTATATCCCCAAAAGAGAATGAGGGATGGATCATGAATCATGAGTTTGTATAATATGAATATTATTTATAAGTTTTACATAAAAATAAAGTACAACTTCATTTCGGTAAAAAGAAAGATGGAGCAACCTGAAGGAATTAAGGTGGTTCAGGTACAATCCTTGACGGAATATCGGCATGGTATCAGTTGTACTTAAGATTTCTTAATGAGATATAAAGAGTTTTATAATATTTAATAAATAATTAGGGAAGTATGGGGAAGGTGATAAATCATACCCCATTATTAGTAATTATACTTAAAAGTTCATAATCTAAAGGCCATTCTTGAACAAAAGTGAAATAGAAAGGATCCCATACCTTAAATATGATGGTGTTCTCCCCTTGATATTAATCACCTGAATAATAAAATTAGGTTGATTAATTAATAATTAAATAATCTAGTATATATGTAAAATATTTATTATAACATATTTGTGTTCATTTAAAACCTTTTTGATTGGTTATAAGGTTCAATTTTATTGTTCGGGTTTGTTTGCTTCCTTGGTTTTAATGACCGGTTTACATATTTTCATGAAGGTAAAATCATGTAAAATGGGGATGTTTTTCTAAAATTGGAGATTTATTTTAGTATTAAACATCTATAAGGTTATATTATTGTAGATTAAATTTTGTTACTTGTATTGAAGTTGAATCATTATATATAACAATAATAATAAATGCTTGAATTAATTTGGGGATTTTTCTCATAATTAAATTGTTTTGTATTATTATTTTACATCATGAATTTATAAGAAGTATAGAACATTAAATAAGACAAAATACATATATTATGATATTTTTAAATGATTAAAATGGTTTCATGACGAGTATGGAAGATGGTAAAGCATTTTGAAAACCTGTCGTCCTTGAATGTGATAAATCAACACATCTCGGACGGTATTTTCATTTATAGAATAAGAGGGGAGAGATTATGATGAAAAATACTATTAGAATAATAGTATTCCATTACATGTATTTTAATGGATTTATCATAACATTTGGGTTAACTGGTGTGAGGAAAGAAACAAGAAAAGGAAAGAACTTTAAAGAAAATAAAAGAATCGGAAAGAGGAATTAACCTCTTGAGTTTATCTCCTTTGAGAGCCTCATAAGGGGAGAGGATTTGGAAATTTGAGGAGACCAAGGGATGTTGGCCATGGGGGATATTGGGGAGTGATTTGGGTGAAACGTAATCAGTTCACAAGGCTTGATGGGAGTGAAGAGATGGGGGGAGTGTGGGTGGTTTTTATAGTGCAAGAGAGGAGGGTTTTCTTAATATTTTAATCATTAATTTATTATTTTTCCATAAAACAAGCAATAGTGTTTGATTCTTATGGACAAAAAAAGTAATATGTTAATTTTAGTTCTAAAAAATGGTCATTTACATCATCCATGACTCAATTATGATGTAGAAATTCAGGTTTTTTCATTTATTGTAAATTATTATATTTTACAATTCATAAAAAAAATTATCTATTTTAGAAAAATCCAAAAAAAACACCATAACCATTTTTCAGCATGTAGAATCCAAAAATGAACTCAAATTTTGATAAATAATTTTCTAAATATGAATAATTTACTTTTGAATTAAAATCAAAATTTACTTGAAAATTATGGATTTTAAAACTATAACTAATTTTATAATGCTTTAAAAAATTACATAAGGTCTAGTAAAATTATATTAAAACCATAGAACATAAAATTGATAATTTATGAACACGTTTTGGGAAAATAAATTTTCTTTTAAATTATTTAATTAATATTAATTAATTATTTTTGACCTGCAAAAATACAAATACTTTTACAATGGTCATATTATCACTTATAAGATGCCTAAATTTTATTTATACATTCCTGGGTGAGGTTAATATTCTTTTGAAATATTTACTATTCATCTGGGTCATATTACTATTCAGAAGGGTGTGTTAATATTCATAAGGGTATGTTACTATTCCCCAAAAATTAAGTTTATTCCATTAGACTCTATACATCTTACTGATTACAGTCGTGTATATCAGATTTTCAAAATTCATAACACAGAAGTGCCAAAATTATGTTTAAATGTCAAATAGTACATAGTATTTCATTTTTCTTGTGATTTCATGAGATTATATTATAAATTATAAGAAGGTATTTTATATTGATAAAAAATTGGTTCATTACAGTTTGGTCACAAATCATATTCATACTTGTATAACATCTCACTACCAAGAATAAGGAATGAATCAAGTGGGGAAATGTTGAACAAACGAGATCAGATAATCAGAAATAAGGGCATGTGACCAAGATTCCATTAAAACTATCAATAAAAAAATTGTATACTTGAAGGTAGTTTTTGTAATATGTGTTTAGTAAGGTCACAAAGATGAGTAGTACATAGTTATCTCACCAAGTGAAATTTCAAACAATGTAAATATTAAGAGAAGATAGTTGGTGAAGGAAGAAACAATCACAAATTTGTTATGTGAGAAACTAAAACAATCTGATAACATCAGGAAAGAATTTTTAATTATCTAGCCTGACCAACTGACCAAGGATAGAAAAATGGATAAAGATCAGAAAATTTATGTGTCAAGAATAAATCAAGTGGTGATAGTTGAAAAAGATAAAGTTGAAAATGATTCATCTACATATGATGACATAAAAGTCTTTAAATGTGAAGGATGTGAGAAAAATGGGCATGATATAAGATATTGTTTGAAAATTCTACCAACCTAAGAATAAATATTGAAGAATATGTGGAAATTAAAAAAATCATCAGATGTTGAAAATGAAATTACATCCACATCGAAAGTGTCAACTAGTGAGGAAAGATAAATCACACCTTCTAAGGAATATGTAAGATCCTCATTTTTCTAGAAGGAATGGATCCTTTAAATATAAGTATAATTATTTATCATAGACCTATTATAGATTCTTAATGAGTTCATGAAAGTTTCTAGGGTGTACGAGGATTGTTTGGATCTTAGAACCTCATTTGATGGAAGAAAGAACTGGGTCACAAAATTAGTAAAAACTATACAACCCAACCAATATGGTTTCTCCTAACAGTGTGGGGTATTTCAGAGGACATAACAAGGCACACAGTTTTCCCTAACTTTGCGGTTAGGGGTGCATGCCCATATAAATGGTCTGAAATTTTATACATTTCCAAATAGCATGGTTGGATCATGGTTTCTCAAACGGTGTGTCTGAACCAAGCTGGTTTCCTCTTATAGTAGTTTTTTGTGAATTTTTGGCACATAGTTTAGAAAACCCTTTGGCCAAATCCTGCAACCTAGTAAATTTTGGGTAAAATGACCATTTCTCCTTTAGTTATATTTAATCCTACTTCGTATTTTATTTATTATAGTGGACAGGTGAATTTATTTTCACATATGAGATCTCAGAATCCCCACTTCATATATTGTTGGATATCTTCATCATCTGAAGTCTGATTAGAATTTTATTCATCTCTTTTGATTCCTCTCAATAAGTGATTAATTCCTTAGTCTTGGTTCATCATTCCTATTTCCCAAGATGACATAATCTTGATGTAGGGTCATATGACCTATTTTTAGTGCATAGATCTATTATTCATTTTTCTTTCGATCCATGCCAAAATAAGGGTTGATACTGAATAACGAGATAACTATAGGCTGGAGGTAGGTGGTCTATGACTCATCTTTCAATGTATCATCTTTATAAATTGTTATCATTTTTCAAAATTTTAGTTTTTCCAAGAGTTTTACTTTAAATTAATATGGATTAATTATAATCATTGTGCTAATATTATATAGCCATATTCATATATGATCATAATAACATTTAAGGTTGTGACCTCAACACCAACCACCTTGAGTAGGGTGCTTCCCTTGTTAACACTTTTAGACCTTTTTAAAATTATTTGAGACATTTTTTGGGTGTGTTGGGTTGAAACTTCTAATTTTAAGCCCTATTTAATAAATTGAAGTATGAATTGATAATGATAAACACATGTATATTGTTTAAAATTATCACATGGACCTTCTAAGGTAAGTGTTACTAATTAATAAATTAAGCGTAATTGGTTAATGGAAGGTATATTATAGAAATAAATTGGACTTATTAAATGTTTATAATGAAATTTATTGGGTTTCATGTCCTCTATAGAATGAACTTATTAAGTATTTATGAATTAAAATGGTAATTAGTTGTATTTACATAATGTACCTTGTCACATTATTGAAAGGATATAAAATAAACCTAATAACATATAAAATGGAATTATTATTACATTTGCTGGATTAAATAATGGTGTGTGTATAAGGTTTTAATTTCATATAGACCTTTTTATTTTCATATGAGTGTTTAGACTTGAGCCAGCCTTAGATTCCCAAGGGAATGCCTTGAGCAGTCAGAGGATGCAATTCGGATTCAAGGATCTAATTGTGAAGGGATATACCCACCATGGAACATGGTCCTTTTCTACTAAGGGATACTTAGAATGATTTCATAGTATCCTTCACTATATTTCTATATATTAGTATTCCTTGGATACACTCCTTGGATCTAGCTTGATTTCATTGAACATGTGATGCTATGGATTCACCCTAACGGTCCTAGTAATTCTTAGGTCATGATTACTTTGGAAAATTTCCATGGGATAAGTTATAATCTATTAAATTTGAATGACTTGTGATTTTCCCCTTGGATTACACTCATATCACCTTTTTATTTCTATACATCAATAACTATTACTATGAGTCAGATGACCCCTGAGGTTAAGGATGCCTTGGTTTCACCTTGTATGCTCATTTACTATTATTATGATATATCTCAATGTTTTTGACACTTTCTATCCCAAAACGGGCTGGAGTTCGATCTGTCCCGACACCCGACCCAGTTCAATATTGTTGGTCTGATTGGAATCTCAAGAGGGTGGGTGAATTTAGTTCCTACTTAAAATTTCTGTTAAAAAACAATATTATAAAGATCCCCCAAATTTTGAAAATGGCCTAGTTAATTAAGGAAGTAACGATATAGATGTCTTATTGGTCAACAAGTTTCTCAAAGGGTGATTATTCCTTAGTTGAATTAGTGTATAACACTTATTCAACTTTTGAAAAATGTTAAACGAATTAAAAACATATACACACTTACCAAAACTAACTATCAAAGTGAATGAAAAACATATTTATGTTTTAGCAATAAGTAGTGGAAAAAGATAAAACAGATTAAAACAAAATATAGAACATAGAAAAGTTAAACAGGAGGTTCAGTATCAAGCCTATACGTAATCATCTTCACTTGGTGATCACCTACCACCAAGGAGTTTATGTTAAAAATAAACTTGATACATAGACTGTATCGGGCTTTACAACAGTTTTCACAAACTCTCCAGGGTTAACACCCTCTACCACTATTCTTCGTGGGAAAGACAAATAATACAGACCACACATGGTCTCTTACACAGTTTTACATGGGAACAAAATGTAAGTGCGGTTTGATGTGACAATATTCAATATCCTTCAGTAGCACAAGAGATAGTGTGTGAAGCAGTTAGACACACTTCTTAGAAATGTAAAAAGAAGAAACACAATAGAAAAATTATGATGATATAGAGTTCGGAAGGCTCAATGTGTTTGCAGTTTGGATCTTGACTCCATGAAGTGAAGAATTTGAAGTTTGAGTCTATCTCTGGAAGTTGTCTCCAAAACAGAGTGTCACAACTCCAGGTTCTAGCTTTCAGGAATTGAGTGTTCCGCTTCTTGAGTTGAATGAAAGTTTATGAGATATAGAAGAAATCCTCAAGTTGTTTTCCCGAAACGATCTTCTTTAAGTTCTTGGGGTTCATAGTGAAGGTGTTCGAATGGTTCTTCCTTGTTCTTCAGTAATTTCTTCAACATGCATTTAACTTCTGGACTTGCATTTCTCGTTTTTCTATGTGCCTCTATATATCTCTTTTCCTCGGTCTTCTCTTTCATATTTCAGATCCTACAATAGGAGTAAGTATATCATGTGAAATATTTCTCATACCTCATACTATCAAGATATGCTTTCTTGATATGTCTACAATAAGAATTAATTATGTCAAAAGCATTAAAGTTTGCAAATAATACTGTTAGAATAATCATAATAATTTGACGATGTATTGAGCAGAAGAGTTTGGTAGACTGGTAACAGTAGCCTTCACAATGGTAGGCCTCAACAGTTAGTGCACATCGGTCAACATTCATTGGTAACCTTTCCAATGGTAACGTTCCATCAATAACTCTCCATCGGTATCCTTTCAATATAACTCTCCATCGGTAACCTTTCATCAGTGACTCTCTGTTGGTAACCTTTCGTTGGTAAGCTTGCAACGGTGACCTTGCATCGGTAACCTTTGCATCGGTAACCTTTGAATCGGTGACCTTTGCATCGGTAGCCTTTGCATCGGTGACCTTTTCATCGGTGACCTTTGCATCAGTAACCTTTGCATCTGTGACCTTTGCATCTTTGACCTTTGCATCAGTAACCTTTTTATCGGTAACCTTTGCATCGGTGACCTTTGCATCGGTAACCTTTGCATCGGTGACGTTTGCATCAGTAACCTTTTCATTGTAAGCTTAAACCAACAAGCTGTGAGATTAAAATTATATGAATATTAATTTGATACAAACATGATTTTCACATAAATGATTATCTTGTAAGAGAAATATATTTATCACATAAAGAAAACATGATTTGGGATTATCAAAACATGATTTTGGATTATCAAAAAATGATTTGGGATTATCAAAACATGATTTGGGATCACCAAAATAGGTGAGTCCAACAATCTCCCCCTTTTTGATAATCACAAATTATGCCAGTATTTTATGAATTATGGTTAAACACGTCTGCTAATTTCATCAGTGATGTTAGAATACACATAATATTATATCAATAAAACTAAATTCAAGTCAGAACATATATAAATTGAAGATAAGCAACTGAAACACTAAACACTTCTCCCCCTTTGGGTAATTGAGATATTCAAGTTTAAATATTTATCCCCCTTAATGATTAATAAAAAGATTATGTAACAAAAATAAAGAAAATAGAGTGTTTGTATTAATAAAATAGAAGTACAATATACAAAAAAAAAGAGACACTGATCCCTATCAGCTAAGACAGGATACACTCAATCCACATCAGATATGTCTATTGGAGCTTTGTCTTTGGATGCTGATGATGTAGGTTATAAAGGTGGAGGGATAGGCCAAGGGATGGCATTTAGCAGTGTAGGAGGAGCTTCCACAGAAGCATCAGTAGACTTGTAGTGAGTAGATCTCTAAGGAATGGTTGGGGTCATGCTTCTGATGGCCTGTGCAGGAGTCATCATAGGTGCAACACTGGAAGATCCTTATGCACCTGAGGTAGAGGGCATAGCAGGATGAACAATGATGAGAGTGTAGTCCACGTTGAGGAAAGGCTAGAGAAGATTCTCGAAGTCCATAATAATATTTCCTCCTCTTTACATAGAAGAAATAAATCCATCCTTATTCTCTATAAATTTCTCCAAAACAGGAGTCAGCTCAAAATCCTACTAACCTAATCTTTAAAGGATTGATTGATCGGTGGAATCCTCAAGTTCTCCAATACCAACTTAAAGTGTTCATCTATCTGATGCTTAGTGTATACCCGTTTGTAATATAAGTCAACTTGATCCTTGATGGCCTTCTAATCTTGAGAATCTTCCCTTAAATAATCTCCCACAAGCTTATGAATTTCCCTAGAAATGGAAATGACTTGAGTCACAGATTGAGGTTCCTGGGTATTGGTACAAAATAATATTTCTACTTCTTCTCTAAAACCAGATCTGGAAGCCTCTATATCAACTAGAGGAGTGGCTGAAGTAGAAGATGATGCACCTAGAGGTTCCAGAGAAAAATCCACTATATTCTAAAAGGATTTAGTCATCCCACTGATCATTTTCTTCACATCATCATCTTGTCCTTTCACATGTGTCTTCGTGGACTTATTAAAGTCCTCAAACACATTTACCAACTACTAAACCACACTCTTGATATATCTTAGATCTCTATCCACTTGAACCCTAGAATCCATATGGGAGTCCAAGCTTGCAATTGACTGTTTCACACTTTCCACAGACTCTGCCAAGGTTTGCACTTGACTTTGGTATTCCTTCACTTCATGAGACAAACTGGAGTGAAAGGTGGAGATCACCCTTTCTAAAGAAGATGATACAAACTCTTGATTGAGAGCCACTGATCACTATGGGCTAACAGATCTATCACCAATATGTCTCAAAAAATCTGACTTCAATTATTCCGAATCATCCTTTTTCACATACTCTCTAGGTAAAAGTACCACTAGCTACACAAGAGTGGTTTCTGAAAAAGTAGGAATTTGATGAATTATGATAGGATGGTCATCTTCAGAATCACCATAATCTAAGCCCAAAACTATGACTCTAGGAGCTTTTGTCAAGTCCTCTATTTCATAAGCAACAACAATTGATCCTATAGAAATAGGTTCCTCCCCCTCACTTAGATAATTCTCTTGATTAACCATATCCATCTCTACAATACCTCCTTGAGCAACTATATCAGCAGGAGGATCCACTGCTACTTCTTATAATGAATCTTCAACTACTTCTAAAGCAATTTCAGTTTCAACTGAATCAGCAAATTCTTCATCTACACCTTCAATCATTTCTGTATGTCCTATTAGAGGACCAAGACTTAAAAATTCCTCTTCACTTTTAGCAGTAGCTATCTTAAAGTCATAATGACTTGAATGAGTGTCCTCATCCCCAACCAAGGATCCTCTAATGTCTCTTAAGAAATTTTCTACCCCTTATTCCTCACTAGTCTCCTCATCATCAATGTCCCTTAAGAAAGTCTCCCTTATAGGAAATATCTATGGTGGGATAGGCTCACCAAAGGATACAGTATTAGAACAAGGATCTAAGGGAAGTTCTGGGTCACTCCTATCATCTATAGTAGAATCCTCTTTTTCTGGCACAGCTGCAGATTCTCCTTCTTCATCCGAATATGCAGGTTCTACTTTACCAAGCTTAAGACTCAGGTCTCTCTTATTTTTAGGCATAATAGGATGAGCAACAGGGTTAAAATCTTCATATACCTTAGGCTCATCATTCACCAATATCCTCATCCATGGATTCCATCTAATATTCATTAGATTTCAAATCAATTTGCTGAAGCAATGGTTATCCCTCAAAACTATAGTTTCCTCCTTAGCTCTAGCAACTCCTTCCACTTTCAATATAAGGGATATCAACTTAGAATGAAATAGTGCATTGGATTTGGAACTGGGCTTGGTTATATCTTCTAGTTAAATCATAAAAACCTATATAAATTAATTTTTTGTCCATGCTTTAACATATACAAAATAAATACTTCCTGAAATATCATTGTAGCAAAGTCCCCTCTCCCAGGACTTAAAACATGCAGAAAAAACTTGAGAACACCTTATTTTCACCTTCCATCTTAGTAGCAATGACTTTCCTAGGGATCCCACTCCCTGTCAGTTCATCCAGGGCTTCTTCATAACAGAATAAATCAATCATGGGAGGTACCACTCCTAAGTGGTAATCATAAATCCCTTCATGTTGTACTCTCATACATTTAGCCCATTCAACAGAGGAGAAGCTCACACTTACTCCATTTACTCTGGAAGTCATCCGGTTCTCATTCTCAGACTACTCAAATATTAAATATTCATAAAAATCCTTCACAAGATTTGGATAATAAGGTACATCATTGTTTTCAAATCACTCGACCCAACCTTGAACATCAAGTGACTTCAACACTAAATATTGCCTCGTCAGCAGCCATTCCAAGCTCATCTCCTTCTCAATCACTATTTGACTCTTCGATAAATGTGGTTTAGGCACCATTTCCACAGTATAGATTCCACTACATGACTCCGAACTTGGTCTCTTAGGATCTGGTGCATCTCCTTCATCAATAAACAACGGCCTTTTCACTATTTCCATCGATCTGGAGTGGTTCGAGGGTTTCTGATGAGGGTTAGGTTTAGGATAAGGGAAAAAAGGTTCAGGAGAAGGTTTCATGTGGATTGAAATGTGGTCTGTATTTTAATTTTATCATTTAGGGATCGAGAAAACAAATTAAGTAAAAGAATAAATAAAGAAGAAATCATTTCAACTTCCAGTAGAAAGAAAACACGAAGTCCCAAAAAATATCGACTATTAGTAACATGTCATCGGTAAGGTGATAACAGTGAGGTCCTATCAGTAATGTCTTATCGGTAAGGTCCTATCGGTAAGGTCCAACAGTAAGGTTCTATTGGTAAGGTCCAACGGTAATGTTATATCGGTAAGGTCGTATCGGTAAGGTTCTATCAGTAAGGTCCTATATGTAAGGTCATATCAGTAAGGTACAACGGTGAGGTTTCTAATGGTAAGGTCCAAGGGTGAGGTTCTATTGGTAAGGTCCAATGGTGAGGTTAAATCGGTAAGGTTTCTAATGGTGAGGTTTCTAACTCAATAGTTTATCATACCTAGCTCATTTTTTATGTAATTTAACCTCTCAAAATTCAAATGCTTTGTGAATATATCATCCAAATGGTGTTCAATACCAATGAATTCATGGGTGAGATCACCTCTTTGATAATGATCTCTCAGGAATTGATGTCTCACATCAATATGATATTTCCTACCATGAGATACTAGATTTTGAGAGATGTTAATAGAACTTGTGTTGTCACAGTTTATATAGACATGTTTTAATTGATATACATAGTTTAGTAAAGTGTGTTTCATCCATAGAATTTGAGCACAACAACTACCAGCAGCTATATATTCAGCTTCGGCACTAGATAATGAAACAGAATTCTATTTCTTACTACACCATGATACTAGGGACTTTCCTAACATGTGACATGTTCTAGAGGTTATTCTTTTAACTAACTTACAACCAGAAAAGTTGTCATTTGAATAACTTATTAAATCCAATGGTTTTCCTCTAGTATAAAGCATTCCTAAATTTATAGTAAACTT
The DNA here is from genome assembly GCA_963277665.1 of Viscum album. NCBI lineage: Eukaryota > Viridiplantae > Streptophyta > Magnoliopsida > Santalales > Viscaceae > Viscum > Viscum album. The sequence continues at coordinate 1,974,934,577 of OY728151.1, forward strand.
GAGATATTTAAAAATCCTTTTAACTGTAGTTAAATTTGATTCTATAGGATTGGATTGAAAATTAGAAAACATGCATACACTGAACATAATTTAAGGTTTGATAGAAGTAAGGTATAGCAGACTGCCAATCATACCTTGATAATTGGTTTGATCCATTGGTTTACTAGTTTCATCAGCATCCAACTTACAAGTGGTACTCATAGGTGTATCACTACCTTTATTACTATACAACCCAAAATGTTTCAAAATATCCTTAGTATATTTACTTTGATTTTGAATAATACCATTTTTATTTTGGAAAATTTTAAATCCAATGAAAATTTTAAGTTCCCCCATTAAACTCATTTCAAAATCATCTTGCATCATTTTTGAAAAGTCGGTACAAAAAGAGTTTTTAGAGGATCCAAAAATTTTATCATCAAAAGAAATTTGTACTGTTAAAACATCATTGGAAATCCTTTCAATAAACAATTTAGAATCTTCTATTCCTTTAGTAATACTATTTAAAATAAAAAAAAAGAACTAAGTCTATCATACCAAGATCTAGGAGCTTTTTTTAGACCTTATTGGGATTTTCGCGGTTTAAAAACACAATTTGGAGAGTGGGAATTTGTAAAACCATGGGGTTGTTCAACAAATAAATCATCAAATATATACCCATTTAAAAATACACCTTTGACATCCATTTGATAAAGTTTGAAATTCAGATGAGCTGCATAAAAAAGTAATATCATAATGGATTCTAGTCTAGCTAGAGGAGAAAAGGTTTCCTCATATTCTATTCCTTCTTCTTGAATATATACTTGTGCAACTAATCTAGCCTTGTTTCTAACTATGTTTACAAATTCATCAACTTTATTTCTAAACACCCATTTAGTGCCCATGGTCAAGGTGTCTTTAGGTCTGTCAACCCATTCCCAAACTTTGTTTCTTTCAAACTGGTTTAATTATTCTTGCATATCTATCAACCAAAATTCATCACTAATTTTATCATTAATATTTTTGGGTTCAAGCTGTGAAAGAAAATCTTGATGTTCAACCTGGTTTCTCAGAGAAGATCTAGTTTTTGTCCCTCTATTTAAATCACTTACTACAGAATCAAAGGATGATTTTTGAGAGTTCTAATACCTCTAGAAAAAGTTTAATTAGACTTATCTTGAATTCCTATAGGTTCAGATTCACTAGGCTGGGATTCTAAAAAATTTCCATAACTGGTTGTTTTCATAGGGATATTACTATCTTTATCATTAAGGTCTAGAATTGACATATCTTCCTCAACATGTTCAAGTGGGGTTTTGGGTTCATGTGGATTAGTCTCATCAAATTTGACATGAACATATTCATCCACACATTTGGTTCTCTTATTAAATACTCTATAGGCTTTACTAGATATTGAGTAACCTAGGAAAATTCCTTCATCACTTTTTGAAGAAAATTTGTCAATATTATCTTTAGGGTTAAGGATAAAGACTTTGAAACCAAAAACTCTAATGTAATTATCCTTAGACTTCCTATTCTTTCAAAGCTCATAAGGGGTCTTCTTAAGAACATTTATAATCAAGACTCTATGGATAATGTAAGAAAATGTATTAACAGCTTCATCCCAAAAATAGATATGTAGATTATACTCGTTAAGCAAAGTTTGGGAAATCACTTGAAGTGTCCTATTTCTTAATTCTAAAACTCAATTTTGTTGGAGTGTTCTAAGAGCAGAGAAATTGTGAGTATAGAAATTATGTGAGTAAAAGGATTCAAATTTCAGATTTTCAAACTCACGTCCATGGTCACTTCTCATGGTCTTAATTCTAAGTCCACAAATATTTTCTACAGAATTGGAATATTTAATAAAGTAAGAAGATGATTCACTTTTGTGAGATAGAAATTATACCCAAGTATATCTAGAAAAATCATCTACAAGAACATCAACATAGTTCTTACCATTTAAACTTGAAACTCTAGATGGTCCGAACAAATCCATGTGAACCAACTCAAGCGGTTGAGAAGTAGAAACTTTTTCTTTGGATTGAAAGAAACATTGTGTTGTTTTCCCTTTTGACAGGGATTACAAACTTTGTTTAGACAGAATTCCAAAATAGGTTAGTCTCTAACTAAACCTTTCCTAGTCAGTTTCCTAAGTGAGTTCACATTATAGTGTCCTAATCTTCTGTTCCACAACCAAGATTCCTTAATAAACACATTTAAACAAGAAACATTTTTCTTATCTAAAGAATCTAAATCAACAGTATATAAATTCTCATTTATAAGAGTAGTAAATATTAAATAATTTTTAGAATTAAAAACATTACATGCATCATTTTAAATTTTAAAAATGAATCCATAATCACACAACTGAGATATACTAACTAGATTTTATTTTAACCCATCAACAAAAAGTACTTTTGAAATTAATACAGCATTAGGGTTACCAATTTGGCCTAATCCAATGATCTTCCCTTTTTCATTATCACCAAATGTGACATGTCCACCATCAAATTTAATTAGGCTTTTGAAGAATGAGTAGTATCCTGTCATGTGTCTTGAACATATATTGTCCAAGTACCATAGAGTTTTACAGGAGCTCTTCAGACAATTTTCCTACAATGAAGATTAAGTGTAGGGTAACTTTGGTACCCATATTTTCTTGGGTCCAGAGAGGTTAGAAAGTAAAACTTTGGGAACCCATACTTGTCTCATACATTTCCTATAATCAACATATTTATTTTGAGACATAAACACTTTATTTGGTCCTTTAGAGAATTTTTTTTCAAAAAATGGTCCAGAACTTGAACAAGTTGTGAACTATCCAGATTTTGGAACAAATTTAGTTTTAATGATCCTTCTCTGTCCTAGTTGATACCCTAGACCAGTTGTGTATTTTAGAGAAATATGTTTTCTTAGTAACTAGGTCAAGGTATCTCTTCCTATAGTAAACTTCTAAATATCTCTCTTTGATTTCTCATTTATTAATTTTAGTTCATTATTTTCTTTTAACAGTTGATCAAATTTTTCTTTCTCAATATCCAGATCAGACATATAATTGGAATTTAGAAAATGTTTCCGTTTCAATAATTTATATTTATCCTTGTGTTCATTAAAGGTATCTTTAACCATTCCACAGTATTCAAATATTTCATCCTTAGTCATATTTTCATCATTGTTTGATTCACTTTCATTATCAGAATACTAAGCATTATGTATATGAAAATTGGGTGTTACCTCAGATGTTTCTTTCATGAAACACAGGTTTGCATGTTTTTTCTGTTCATTATTAAAAGGGTCAGATCCATTTGAGCTATCTTCTGAGTCACTCCAGGTGTCTTTCATAGCCTTTTTATATCCTTTTCCCTTTTCTTCATACTTCTTCTTAAATTTCAGATTGGGGAAATCAACTTTTACAAGACCTTTTCATTTGCACTCATAATAGACTATTTCATTTGTTTTATCATTCCATTTATTTTCCTTTTTTCACTGTCCTGTATTATCATACCTTCCTTGGTAGTTTTATTTTCGAATGAACTTTTTATTCCGGTTGAAATTACTGAATTTCCTAACAAAATGAGCCATATCATCATTATTGTCAGAGTATGATCCTTCACTGGTGGAAGTGTCGACATGAGTTTAATCTTTTTATTTTTCTCTACTCTTTATGGTAGTAGTCTTGAATGCTATAGATTTCTTCATTGGTTCTTCATCTACTTCTTGATTCACCTTAATCTCTTCTTCCTACATCATAATCTTTCCAATTAGTTCCTTCACTGGTAGCTTTCCTATGTCAAAGATTCTAGGATAGAAATAGATTTTCCTCTCTATTTTTTAGGTAGGCATCGAAACAACCTCATAATCTTTTCCTTGATGTCCATTGGTCTGCCAAGAAGACTCATGGTATTCACTATTTCATTGAACCTGAGATACATTTCAGAAATAAGTTCCTCAGGATTAATTTTAAAATTATCATATTTAATAGTATAGGTATTTAATCTCATTTCTTTAACATTGGTTGTTCCCTCATGTGAAATAGCTAAAGTATCCCAAATTTTATATGTAGTTTTACAAGAAAGTATTCTATTGAATTCTTCATCACCTAGAGAACAGTACAAAGCATTCATTGATTTACACTTATTATTATATGTAGCTTTAGTGAACTAAGACCATGTTTCCCTAGAAGTAGCAGGCAGTACATGTTGTTCTTTAATTGTGTCCCAGATTTTAGGTCACATGCCCTCTATATACATTTTAATTTTTAATTTCCATTGAGCATAGTTATTACCAGTAAAGAAAGGTGTCATATTAGTATCATCACCCTCAACTCTATTATCTATTGTTAATTAGAATGTAAAGAACTAAAAATTTAGATATGACAGAAATTTTATGATCCTTAAAATACAACTAAAATCACAGTTAAAGAATTTGATAGGTTTCACAACAGTATCAGTAATAGAAAAAATAGACTAAACTGATCCTCTGATACCAAATGTTGGTCATAGTGGAATCTCAAGAGGGGTATTAATTCAGTTCCTACTTAAAATTTCTGTTAAAAAACATTATTATAAAGATCCCCCAAATTTTGAATATGACCCTGTTAATTTAGATTGTAGATATATAGATGTCTAATTGATCAATAGGTTTCTCAAAGTGGGATTATTCCTCTGTTGAATTAGTGTATAAAACTTCTTCATCTTTTGAAACAAGTTTAATGAATTAAACACATAAACATACTTACCTAAACTAACTATCAAGGTGAATTCAAAACAGATTTATGTTTTAGAAATAAGCAGTGGAAAAAGGATAAAATAGAGTAAAACAAAATATAGAACACAGAAAAGTTAAAACAGAGGTTCAGTATCAAGCCAAGATGTAATCCTCTCCACTTGGTGAGCACCTACCATCAATAATTTTATGTTAACAATAAACTTGATACATAGCCTGTATCGGGCTTTACAACAATTTTCACAAACTGACCAAGGTTCACACCCTATACCACTATTCTTATTGGGAATGACAAACAATACAGACCATACATAGTTTCTACCACAGTTTTAGATGGGAACAAAATGTAAGTTAGGTTTGATGTAAGGATAGTCAATATCCTCCATTAGCATAAGAGATACTCTGTGAAGCAGACAAACACACTTCTCAGAAATGTAAAAAGAATAAACACAATAGAGAAATTATGATAAGATAGAGTTTAAAAGGATTTATGTGTTTTCAGTTTAGCACTTGACTCCTTGAAGTGAATAAGTTGAAGTTTGAGTCTATCTCTGGAAGTTGCCTCCAAAACAAACTTTAACGACTCCAGTTACTAGCTATCAAGAATTGATTGTTCTTCTTCTTGAGTTGAATTAAAGTTTATGAGACACAGAAGGAAACCTCAAGTTTTTTTCCCGAAATGATCTTCTTGATGTTCTTGGGGTTCTCGGTGAAGGTACTCGAATGGTTCTTCCTTATACTTTAGTAATTTATTCCTCATGCATTTAACTTCTGGACTTGCATTACTCATTTTTATCTCTTCCTCTATATATATTTCTTCCTTGGTATTCTCTTTCATATTTGAGTTCTGACAATAGGAGTAAGTACATCACGTGAAATCTTTCTCCTACCTCATACAGTCAAGATATGGAATCCTGATATGTCTACAATAAGCATTAATTAAGTCAGAATCATTAAAGTTAGCAAATATGACCATTAGAATAATCATAAGAATTTTACAAAGTATGGAGTAGAAGAGTATGGTAGACTGGTAATGGTAGCCTTCACAATGGTAGGCTTTAACAGTAAGTTCACATCAGTTATCATTTATTGGTAACCTTTCCAATGGTAACCTTCGATCAATATCTCTCTATTGGGAGCCTTTCATCGGTGACACTCCATCGTTAGCCTTTCATCGGTGACTCTCCATCGGTAACCTTTCATCGATAAGCTTGCATCGGTGACCTTGCATCGGTAACCTTTGCATCGGCAACCTTTTCATCGGTGAACTTTGCATCGGTGACCTTTGCATCGGTGACCTTTTCATCGGCGACCCTTGCATCGATACCTTTGCATCAGTGACCTTTGCATCGGAAACCTTTTCATCAGTGACCTTTTCATCGGTGACCTTTTCATCGGTGACCTTTTCATCGGTGACCTTTGCATCGGTGACCTTTGCATCAGTGACCTTTGCATCGGTGACCTTTGCATCGATAACCTTTTCATTGTAATCTTCAACCAACAAATAGTGAGGTTAAAATTATAAGAATATTACTATAATATAAATATGATTTTCAAATAAATTATTATCTTGTAAGAGAATCTTGGAAAACTGGGACCATGGGAACTAACTCAATTTCTCCATATTTTCCAATAAGAACCCTCACCACAACTAAGAACTATGGAACTCACAACCCGAACACATCAAGCGTCTTTATCCTGAGAAAAACAACACTTCCACTAGGGCTCAAAATTTCCCACACTTGCTAGACCACAAAAAGATGGGGAGATCCCAGATAAATAACATGAACTAGAAAATTAACCCAAACATAAGCTGTAATTAAACAATCCTCAAGGATAAAAATTTGAAGACAATCACAATTATAAACCAAAAACCAAACTAACCTGCATAAGGGTTAAGAAAATTCAATGAAGAATGAAAAATTTGAAGAGTCACATCCAGATAAATAGAAATACTTGTATTAAAATAGAACAAGTTCATCACACTCTTAAAGTTGAATTATGAACTCAAAAAAGTAGAAAAAACTATATCAAGTAAGCTTAAATTGTCTCCAAAACAACACAGAAAAACAAAAAACTGGGCCAAGGTTTCACACACCCTCAGAAACTCTTTACTCTGCACGAGCTTCACTCTAAGGCCTATAGCTGGAGCCCTAATGACTGAAGCATCTCCTGGCTCGTAGTTAGGTACTAGTATCCTCTGATCAAAATGTATTCTTCAGACAACGCTTCCTACAAAACATCTCCAGATGACACAATCAACTGAAACGATTGAAGGTCTTCAGAAGGATGCAACAAGACGGCTTTGAATGTCCAAACCGTCCACACTAGTAGCACACAAGATAATGGTATGATGAACAGAAATCCATAACCAATTAATTATACTCCTTATAGAAAGGATCCTCTAGAATTTACTCCTCACCAAATGTGAAACCTTCATAAGAAATTAGAGACACCAAATTTTCAACATCCAATAAAATCTAAACCAATTCATCTAGAAACTCTTCATCCCCCAATTTCTCAAATGAAGATCCTTGGAGGAGAGGAATGTATCCATGATCTCTATATGAATACCCCTAATGAAAATAAAATCCTTTAAGAAATCATATGACACCACCTCTAGATAAAAGAATATCGTCTTCACGTAGTTGTCGATATAGGCTTTCACCGTCTACCGGCCTTGCTAAATATTCATGAGCACCTCCCTTCTCCTAGTATTCACCTTTTTAGGTATGAACCATCAGAAAAATACAAAATTAAATACTTCCCAGGTCATCCCAACTTGCATCAATGGCAGGGAAAACATCTCCCAATCTTCCAAATCTAGAACCAAAAACAAACCTAGGACAGCATGAACTTTAATGGTTTTAGGATTTCCCTACGATCTGAATACATTCTCAACTTCCTAAATCTAATCAACAACCTTTAATTAACCTTGATCACCGTGAATAATAGGAAAAATTATAGAATAACTAGAAACTAGGCATAACTGAGTAGAAATATGGGGTATTTTATAGGTGGCATATTCTAGAAAACATAAAGAACACTAATTCAAAACCATCATCAATCTAAGGCATAATCAAAAGAATATCCCTAGACAAAATAATGGATCACAAACCAAACGCATATGAATGAAACCAAAATTCATCTTTTCAAGAATCCCATTTCTTTTTCAATTTTTAAAACCACCTCATTTCAAACCTAATTTCCAAAAATATCCACTTTTCACAAAAACCCCACTTTAGAAAATGAAATCCAATTTACAGAATCATTTTCCCCTTTCAAAAATTACATTAAAAAATATTTCCAAGCATTTGATCTCAAATACATACCCATGGAATCCTATGAACCATTGAACATGTGTTTATATGCTTCCATATTCATGTGCCTACATGCACTTTCAGTACATACCCTCACATGTGTAAAGGTTAATAAGGGATATCAAGTGTTACACTCACCAATTCATTTCCAAAACCCAAGAATTCCCCAGATTTCCAATCCAAAACATTTTTCCTCAAAACATAATCTTACTAATTCCAAAAACATTTGAAAGAAATGATTTTTCATTTTCATAAATGGTTTCCATTTCAAAAACCTACTCACATCAACCAAAACCAAAACCAAGCTCTACTCACAATAAACCATCAGAAGGATGAAATAGTGTATGTGCCTCACTTAGTGACATGGTAGTGAGCCATGCCCCAGAAAAGAATCAATACTAAGAGGAACACTAACCCTACACATGGACTCTACATGGGTCACTAGTTCTTGTGAAATCCCCACATGACACTAGCTCCCCTCCATTTTAATCCCTCAATCCAAAACAAAGACAATAGACTCAAATATCATACTACCCCTAGTAACTTGAGGATCAGATTGAGCAAGATTTCATGGAAATATTCCTACACCTACCTCCCGAGTCCTGACAGTCCTAATTTCCAACTACCTAACACACCACATAACAAAGAACCTCCTCTAATACAATTTTTTCAGAAACTAGGCCAGAGTTTCATCTTTTGAGACACTCGACCTAGTACAAGACATAACTCGAAGGCCTTTCCCAATCCCCATGGGCTGGAAACAAGTTTCGAGCATCAAAATAAATCCATCTTGGAAACAATTTATCCCAAAGAATAACCAGGATCGAATAAATAAAATTAAAAAACTATTCATTTATAAATAACCAACAAATGATCATTAATAGATGTATAATTGATCAAGGTATGAAGTAAAAGTGAAAAAACTAATAACTAAATACAAAATAAAAACTCTACTAACACAATCTCCATGTGACCTCATATAAACCACCATTCAAAAAATGACATGATCCAACAATGAGCGGTGGGACCAAAAATATACACAATCAAACTAGTTTAGGTCTACCGACAATGAATGGTGAAAGTAGGATGTGACCCAAAAACACAGTAGGAAACCACCAAATAATTCATATATTTTCTTTCCCAAAAAATATTCTTTTAACACAAGTTTGAAAATACAGTTACAAAAATAGGGTTTTCACATTTTAATAAATTGTCACATTTTCCCCTTTTTAAATTATGACACAACACCCAATTTATTTTCAAATAATTCATCATTTTAGAAAACAAAACCCAAGTCAAAGCTTAGTAAAAACAATAGCAGGTTGTGTGGAAAATAAATAAGCAGTACAAGATGTGAATAAAATATAATAGAAAATAAACAAGAACAAACATTTTAATAACTGTGGGCATTTCTTAAACATCCCTAGAGTGATACCTTGACATTCTTGGGTTAGAACCACCTATCAGTGTATGGTGAAGATCCCTTGTCAATATCCAATTGGACTCCCTAAACTAACTGATCTAGTCGCACATCTCGCTTCTTCTCTTAGCAAATCCAGTAGGTACCAACCCATTTAACTTTGGTTGATCAACAACTACCACTCAACCCTCTAAAAGATGCCATGGAAACCCATGGAAAAATTATATTGTGTATATAAGAGGTCCTTGAATGCATGACTCACCTAAACTGTTATCACCACACTTTCCTACCCCAAGCACATACACCACCTATACACTAACCCATATAGGTAAATCCCTCTATATAAGTTCTCATCGTATAATAAGTCATTGAAGTTATAATCGGTCCATCACATTACATGGTCTTATAAAACATTATTTAAAACTTTCAAATATGACAACTGGTCATTTACAATTTCAAAATAACATTTCATTTCCAAGATAAAATAAGGTTCCAACCAGGCCTTATATCATTTCCATCTCAAATACACTTTCAAAACATTTCTAAACCTTTTTCAAAATATAAAAAAACACATTCTTTATAGAGATAAATTCCAAATAGACCATTATTCGAAATTGAACATTATTTCGAGGCCAAGATGAAAACACACAAGACACTTAGAGATACCAAATGGGATTCCATATCATTTAGAAACTGATAGCCTTTTATGGAATAATTAATGGGATCTAATATTAAACATAACCATTTAAACATCTTGGGGTGATTTGGAAATAAAGGGAGCTTAGTTAAACACTAAGAGTTGTAAAGAGACACCCAATCATTTTGAGAACTGGATTTATGCTAAAACAAGGACATCGTCACTTTGGTTCCCATCCATGTGTCCACTCTTGGAACACAGGGATGTACCCACATCTAATGGAATTCCAGAAGTATCTTTTCCACAAAACCATTTTCAATGAACAATTCATTCTTTCCAACTAGAACAAAAAAACACATTGTAAAAGTTCACCACGTTCCACCAACCAAGCCCAAACGCAATCCAATCAATTTAATAAGTCATTTCTAAGGGAAAACACCACCCAAATCATCAAATTTTACTTATAAAGGTTTGATAAACATTTTATCTAATGCATTTGGAGTATATACACATAATAATTAATAAAGAGTTACTTCAAAAACCATTTTTAACAATTTCTATCGGTAATAAAACACCATGATAAACAAACCGTGTGCATTATAAAGATGTGAATGATGTTTACAAAATTAATTAAAAACACCTAAACATCATATAGATTTCATTAGAAAGGAAATGAAAGGAAACATCAACCTCAACGGTGTGTGAATGTGATGAAATACTTGAAGAAGCGATATTAGGGCCCCAAGGATGATCCACACACCCTAGATCCAAATAAACACAACACACACATAAACCCTTACCATTAGGGTTTGACCAAGATAGAAATCCCCAAATGAAAACTAATGAATCAAAAGTGGATAAGGGAAAGGGGATAAAATGGACAAAACCCCCTAACAAATGTAACTTAGATTGAAGGGGGAGCATCCCAGGAGGAGGTAGAACCAAGGATAGGGGTTTAGTGTATCCCTTAATACACCAAAAAAACCCCAAATGGAAGGTGTTCAATTTAGGTTAAAAGGGGGAGAGAGTAGAATAGGGTTTTTAATTTTTTTAAAGATTTGGGATGTTCGCATGGTTTGGCTACACGATTTACCAAACTATGTGCCAATTGTGTGGTAGACACAGCCCAAGCCGAAACCGACCGCATAACCAACCCACATAGTTTGATATAACATTTGTAAAGCATGTGGTAGCTTCTACCGAGGAGAGGACCAACTGCATGACCAGACTGCATGATTTGACCAACCATGCTCAAACCATGTGATACCTTTTATCCAACCCTAGGACCTACCGCACTAGTGCCTGGGCTAGGCTACACAGTATCCACTAACTATTCACTACCCATACATTGACCAAAAATTCTCTTGAGACACAAAAACATGAAAATTTAAGTTGATAACTCAACCTGAACCTCAAACCAAGGAACCAAAATCAAGATAAAAATAAAATAAATAAGTATCCAAAGTCAAGGTGTGAAACTTTCACATGATTTATCCATATAAATTGAACTCAAACTATATTATTAAATGATCTTGTGCTCATATTCATTACTATATGAGGATGAAGTAAGTATCGATTATTATTTTGCAATTTCATACATTTATAAATACTTGTACACTATTTAGTTTATATTCACAAGATGAATTTGTATAGATTCCATTGGTGGTGGCCTACTGAGATTTATCTCACACCCTATTTGGTCCACCATTAGTACCCGAGAAGATTATATGTATGCAGGTGTTGATAAGGGGAAGCTTCCCACTTTAGACACCTGAATTTATTTCTTACTTTAAGATAGACCTTGGTAGTAGATGAATGAAAATGTGCTCATAATTCTTGGATATTTTTGGTTTCTTTTTGTTTCTTTTGTATAGTATAAATGTTCTACTAACATGTATACCTATTTTTCAATTTTTTAGATACATGAAATATATCATCATATTTTGTATATTCTACTATTCATCTTTTGAGTATTATTATCCATTTCTTGGATGTTTATATATTCTTCCATGGATTTATTCATTATTATTGTGCTTTCTCTATTTAATCTTCTTATTATACCATTGTGCTCCACTCAAACATGAGGGAATATCCTTCCCTTGTCACACCATAGGCCCTTACTACTAGTCATAATCCTCTTGTCAATGGGGAGGTGTTCTTGAGACCATTGTCTCGCCTAGTTGGGGCACCTTTGAGTGGAACCCGGGTTGGTACGTCACAAAATCTAAGAATAATAGGTCCATATTGAGGGGAAACTCTCAGTATGAATTTTATTTCTGAGAAACCAAGAGGTGATTCCTTTTTTCCATTATATAAACATGATTTTTTACTAACATGAACTAGATTAAAAGAGATTGATGCATAAATTGAGGGGAGGAATTTATGAGATGAAGCTATTAAATATTCACTACCTAGTTAATGTGAAACTTCAAAATAGCTTTATAAAATTGGAATATGAGGTATTCCAATCAAACTTTTTTCCCTTGTTCTTAATTTTATTAAACATGTCAATTGAATGGGATTTATTTTTTGATGAAAATATAAAACAAAGGCGATGTTATATCTTTTTCACTTGAAATTTCTAATGAGTTTTTTTAAGTATCAGTAGGTTTTAGCATTTCATTGATAAATATGATTATTTCCAAACCCTATAAGAGAAATGATAATTTCTGAGCATTTTTTCACATGAATATTATTTTATAGATATCTTATACATCCTTTTATGTATCTCTATTATTTTTTACACCAATTTATATAACATGTACTTAATGTTTTTTAAATAAGGTGTCTTTTCTATGTGAACCATGTGAGATCATTCCTCTCTTAGAAGTGATCATGTAATTTTCATATAAATGATATGATAAATATTTTGAGAAGAAATATGATTTGAGAAGACCCCATTTACCATTCTTATATTGATTATCAATAAGAGGATAAAGTCTGCAACACACATTGACTTGAAATATTACTATTTATGTTGGAAAAAAATAAAAATGGGGAGATTTTTTATCCTAGGTTTCATTGGTTGTCACTAATTCAATATGTGTTGGGGGATGAAGTGGCAATTCTTAGAGAATTTTTATGGATTCATGTTTTGGCATTGGAAGTCATTCAATAAAAATTATACATTATTTAAACTCTAGAAATTTTTTAATTGATATTCAATGATTAAAAAATGTGGTAAGGAGTGAAAAATGTTGCATCAAGTGTCCATTCCACACTTAGTTGAATATGAAATAGTTGGATGAAGATGAAAAGAATAAGACTATGAAAATATACATTTTCATTATAAATTTATTATGGAATAATATTTAAATGTGGACATGAAAAAATAGAAATCAAAAATTAATTTTCATTATGAATTTGAGGTAAAATATGATATATGAGACCATATTTGGGAATGGTTGGAATTTTATGTTTTAATTAGAGAAATTCTATGTATTATATATGAATGGGTCTTTAATTGAAAAGGAATTCCAGCTATATAATCCCCTAAGGTATTGATCTAAACCACATAGGGGGGATCCAAGGGTCAACCCTCATGGGAGTGGATTAAAAAATAGGCCTCACATGGTTCCATAAGTGTGGGTGGGCATATTTATAAGGACTATAGGAGTGCACGCCTGGAGGGATGGATGGGCCCATGTATAAGGACGGTAGAGGTAGGCCGGTTGTGTTGGTGAGCTAAAGCATGTGGTGTTGTGTGAATCTCTTGATCGGTGTTGATCCCACATAGCCAGATCGAACAATGAGTGGACACTGGATTTTCAATGAACTACTGAACATACATAGAACAAATCTGATATGGTACAAGTGTGCTCATTCTACTATTCATCTATCTTTAAAAAGTAGTATAGAACACTATCTTTCATATCAATTTAATCTCTACCATTCAATCATGGAACATTAATTCTTCAACCTCCCATTTCTCTCTACAAAATCATTCAACATATATCATCTCCAGTATAGAGCACCAAACAATATCATGATACCTGATGACCATGTGCACTGTTCAAATCAAAATAAGGTAGAAATGATTGAACTGAAGTCATGCATGAAACTTTGTCTTTCATGCATGACAGGTATTGAAGAACCATGATGATCACATGATACTATTTCATAATAATGTTGTGTGATGTTATTAAGATCATTTTACCAAATGGATATAGTCATTAAACCCTCGAAATAACAAAAGGAATCATATAATGGAAAGTGAACAATCATTGAATCCATCATGGAAATAATAACATATTTTTTGTCACATGAAGCTTTCATATTTTGCAAGAATTTATAAATGGATTATTCAGGATTATTAGGAGGAGGTCTTATAAGGCATGACATGATCAGTGAAGTGTTCATTTGAAGAAATTAGGTGAATCTCATTATAATTCTATGGAAGTATATAGAAACTAAAATCCCTGGAATTTATGAGATCCTCATAACTTCACATATTTTAAAAATTAATCAACGTAGCATAAAAATCAGACCAAATCTACCTATATAAACTGAGGCAAGGTGTCGAAGAGTGCCATTTCATTTTTGATTAAATAAGAGAAGATCTCAAAACAGTGGATCCCACAAGATTCATTCATGAAAAGGAGAGGATCCAACATGATCCTCTAATGTGAAGGTTATCTGCGAGCTAACATAGTCTCTCAAATAAGACAAGGAACTCATAGAAAAATATCATTTTTCTTATAAAGGAACATTTAGACTCAACTAGTTATATGAGAAGGTTATCTATTTAAGCACTTATTTCTTACAAGAATAGTATATCACTAACCTCTTTGGTTATGTAAAGAGAAGGAGGAGATACCCACAAACACATCTTTTTTCATGTGAAGGAACTCACAGACATTACCTCATTTCACAAGAATTTGTTTCAAAGGAATCCATAGAAAAACATTTTTCACATGAAGGAACTCACTGACTATAACCTTGGTCATGTGAAGGACCCACAGAAAGTGTTTTGAGATCCTGTGAAAAAAATTCTTATGCAAAGGAACATGCGGAGACACACAAGATTTCATGTCTATGGATAGGTTATGAGCTTCACATAACCTTAGATGGTTCATGATATTTGCATGGAAAAATGATTTTTTGGAGTGGAAAAATAGTTCATTCTATCCATGCATGCTTATCTTCATACATAAGGTAAAATACAAGAATAATATCAATAGGTGATTTTGTTATCTTGAGTTTAATGAATTAATTTGAAAAAGCACATAAAATAATGACAATGATAAAAGGTTATGTAAAATGTTCATGTATAGAGACCCAATCTTAAAATACATAGATATTAAATCATTTTAGATCAATATTTTTGTCATTACAAAAAGACATTCTTGAGGACTATAATATTGTAGTGTCTTTGGAAACATGGAAAAATAATCTTCTAACTTGGTGAAAGATCTTCAACATCTCCCTTAAAGATATTCCCTTTTAGTAATCCTACTTATAACATTTATTTATAACCCGGGGAAAGGAAACATAAGAAAGAGGTGAGCTCAAATTCTTAGTAAGGGTAAACAACGGAGATATGTAAGCAAAACTTGAGCATAAGGGTATTCTAAGAGGATTATATTTTTATAAGATCATACCCTATATATAAAAGATCATAAACATGAATCATGGAATAAATATTTGCAGTTCATAAGAAATTAATCATAAGAAAATATATAGCATAATCAATGAAAGTATAATTTATGAATAAGGTAGGGAATTGTGGAAGACACATAAGAATAAAAAATAATTCCCTAATAGTCAAGGATCGTTGATAAAACATATCAGGGCACTTTATGGGGGTTACACCTACTAGGTGGGACACACTACTATCCCTAGTCACATCCCTTTTCTTATAGTGGATCAGGTTATACCTTCTACCCATAGTGGATCAATCTCATCAACTTGTTCCCATTATTATATTATGAGATATATATATTTACACAATGCATTGAAGAACTATAATTGGCTGACCCAGCACAATCTAGGTTTCCCCATCTTATAATTTGTAACGGGCTTACCTGACATTATCTTGGAAACCAAATCATATAAGTTATAACATGCTTACTCAGTTCTATCTAGGATACCCCATCATATAAGATGTAATGGGATTAACAGGGGCAATCTGGTCCACCTTATCATATAAGTTGTAACGGTCTTAGCCAACATTATTTCAGCTACTCCATCGTATAAGATATAATGAGCATACCTAGGGTTATTTCACTATGGAAAAAGTCACTATTTGCAATGGGTTATTTGCAACTGGAAGAAATCTCGTCCCAAATAACCCGTCCAGGAAGCTATTTGCGACGAAGAAAATTTCCCGTCACAAATAACTGATTATTTGCGACGGGTTTTCGTCTCCCATCGCAAATAGTTTGGCGCGACTTGCACGCCAAACTGTGTGAATAGTATTTGTGATGGGGATTTGTATTCTGTCGTAAATAGTTTGGCGTGACTACGCGCCAAACCGTGCGTCTTGTGCGCCAAACCGCACGGCTTGCGCACCAAACCGCACAGGGGTATTTGCGACGGGATCCCGTAGCAAATACCAAGTGGTGGTTAATAACTTTTTGCGACGGGATGTCGTTCCGTCGCAAAAAGACTGTCGGCATGAACTATTTGCGATGGGACCCGTCGTAAATAACCTTTTAACTGCCGACTGTAATTAATGCAGGTAAAGTTATTTGCGACGGGCCCCGTCGCAAATACCACCATGTGCGACGGGAATCCCGTCGCTAATAACCCCATCGCAACTACTCTAACATATATATACCCTCATCCGTTTTTTCTCAAATCATTCAGATCTTGTTCTCTCTCTATTTTCATTCTTCAGTTGCAAAGAAAAATTTTCTTTTAGTTGAAATTTTTTATACAAGAGCAATCGGAGGGTGTCAATATCTTCAGAATATCAAAGTTTAAGAAATTTATATTTTATTTTTTTATATTTATTTTATTTTTTTATGTTAAATCTAATTGTTGTTTATTAGTTGTAATTAATTAGATTTCAATTGATTTTTATTTAAAATTATTTTTACTAAGAAATTGATTTTGTTAGTGATAATTATAAATAATTAGTCATAATTAATATTAATTAGATACAATTAGATACAATTAGGAATAAATAGATATAATTAGGAATTAATATATATAATTAGCAATAACTAGATATAATTAGCAATAAGTAGATATAATTAGCAATAAATAGATATAATTAGCAATAAATAGATATAATTAGCAATAAATAGATATAATTAGTAATAAATAGATATAATTAGATATAGTTAATAATAATTAGATATAATTACTAATAAATAGATATAATTAGTAATAAATAGATATAATTAGTAATAAATAGTAATAATTAGATATAATTAGATACAATTAGATATAATTAGTAATAATTAGTAATTATTAGTAATAATTAGTAATAATTAGTAATAATTTGTAATAATTTGTAATAACTATTAATAATTAGTAATAATCAGTAATAATTAGTAATAATTAATAATAATTAGATATAATTAGATATAATTAGTAATAATTAGTAATAATTAGTAATAATTAGTAATAATTAGTAATAATTAGTAATAAATAGATATAATTAGTAATAAATATATATAATTTGTAATAAATAGATATAACTAGTAATAAATAGATATAATTAGTAATAAATAGATATAACAAGTAAGAAATAGATATAATTAGTAATAAATATATATAATTAGTAATAAAAATATATAATTAGTAATAAATAGATATAATTGGTAATAAATAGATATAATTAGTAACAAATAGATATAATTAGTAATAAATAGATATAATTAGTAAAAATTAGATATAAGTATATATAATTAGATATAATGAGTAATATTTAGATATAATTAGTAATAATTAGTAATAATTAGTAATAATTAGATATAATTAGTAATAATTAGATATAATTAGTAATAACTAGATATAATTAGTAATAATTAGATATAATTAGCAGTAATTGGAAATAATTACCAATAATTAGCAATAATTAGCAATAATTAGCAATAATTAGCAATAATAAGCAATAATTAGCAATAGTTATCAATAATTAGCAATAATTAGCAATAATTAGCAATAATTAGAAATAATTAGCAATAATTAGCAATAATTAGAAATAATTAGCAATAATTAGTAATAATTAGAAATAATTAGCAATAATTAGGAATAATTAACAATAATTAGGGATAATTAGGAAGAATTAGGAATAATTTGGAATAATTAGGAATAATTAGGAATAATTAGGAATAATTAAGAATAATTAGGAATAATTAGCAATATTTAGCAATAATTAGCAATAATTATCAATAATTAGATATAATTAGCAATAATTAGCAATAATTAGAAATAAAAAAATTATATTATTAATGTTTACGAAAAAAAATATTAATATTATTAAAATAATAAAAAAAATTATGAAATATTAAAGTTATCAATATTTTCAACAGGCTTTGCTCTATTCTTAACATGTTCAAATCTCAAAGGGTCTCCAATTGTCAGGTCATGCACAATAAAAATTTTGTGTCAGCCATGTCCAATGAAAATTCTATAATTTTCCTTGCATGGTTGATAACCTCCCAAGTAGTGTTACAATAAGAATACCCAAGTCATGCCCTTCTTATCTATAAGAATTATCTCACATGAAACTTTACATAGACCATTATTCCTTGAAAATTTAAGGGAAAGATACAGATATCCCCTCAAAATTTTAAGAAATAATGATCTATGTAAAGTGTCATGTGAGATGATTCTTAGAGATGAGAACATCATTACTCTGGTCGTCCTATTACAACACTACTTGCGAGGTGATCAATCGTGCAAGTACAATTTTAGAGTTTACATTAGACATGACTGACACAAACTTTTTATTGCGCATGACTTGACAATTGACGACCCTTTGAGATTTGAACATGTTAAGAATAGAGAAAAGTCTATTGCGAATATTGATAATTTTAATATTTTATAAATTTATTATTATTTTAATAATATTAATATTGTTTTTTCATAAATATTGATAATATAATTTTTTTATTACTAATAATTAGTAAACAAAATATGCTTGGATAATGAAGGGAAAAATTGGTAATCACCTCCACGACGATGATTACAAAATTTCCTTTAATTATTCAAGCAGTTTTCCTTTTGCTAAGTATTGTTATGTATTGCTAAATTAGTAATAAATAGTAATAATTAGTAATAATTAGTAATAATTAGTAATAAATTTTAATAATTTGTAATAAATTGTAATAATTAGTAATAATTCGTAGTAATTAGTAACAATTAGTAATAATTTGTAATAATTAGTAATAATTTGTAATAATTAGAAATAATTAGGAATAATTAGAAATAATTAGCAATAATAAGTGTGAGAAATATGCAATTAAATGAGTCATTGGACAAAAGAGTAGTCGTCAATCCACTGGAAATTGTGTTGTCCTTTATTAATGGTAATTATTAAGTAGTTGAAATTATTTATCTTCTTTTTTTAGTTGTTGTCTTTATAATTTCAAATTATTTGAAAATAGTGATGATTTTATATTTTATGTAGAAACATATGGAACAAGGAAGTCGACATCAGTCATTATTAGCTGATCGAGCTTTAATAAATCAGCGCAGAAATACAAATGGTTCTGGTTTAAATCCTGTATATATTGAGGGTGTTGAAGCTTTCTTAGAATTTTCATCATCAAACCCAGAATATGTTTCAGATGGCACAATTAAGTGTCCTTGAAAAAAATGTGCTATAAGAATGTTTGACACATTTGACAAGGTTGGGGGACATCTCTTGCAGTTTGGTTTTCAACTAGATTATGTTTTTTGGTATCAACACTATGAACGTAGTTCCAAATAAGATCCTAATAACTTGATTCCGGATCTATCACGGTTTCAAAATTTAGTACATGATGTTGGAGGTCCATTTGTGCAACAAACTGAAACTCAAGATGATATTGATTTAACTCCTGAGTTGGCACCATCTGAATTTTCTGAGTTGTTGAGGTGTGCTGAGGATGCATTATATCCTGGTTTCAAGATAAGAAAATTAAAAGTGGTTGCAAAATTTATGGCTATTAAATCAGATAATGCAATGTCAAACAACTGTTTTGATAAGATATTTTCATTGGTTCAAACACGGTTACCTGAACGAAATGTGTTTCCTGCAAATTAATATGAGAGCAAGAGGTTGATTCGTAATCTCGGCCTTAGTTATCGGAAGATTCATACATGTCCATATGATTTCATCTTATATTCTGGTGAAAAAGAGTCATTGGATAGTTGTCCCACATGTGGAAAATCGAGGTATAAAGAAGCTCAACCAGGTAAGTCTAGATTGATTCCAGTAAAATAGTTGAGAAATTTCCTCCTTACACCCAGGTTGCAGTGTTTATTTATGTCTCGGAACACAGCATCAATGATGCCATGGAAAAAAACCAAGTTTTCAACTGATAAAATCTTGAATCATATATATGATGGTGATTCATGGAAATATTTTTATCGTCTGCATCCATATTTTTCTATAGAATCCTAAAACGTGCGATTGGGTCTTTCTACAGACAGTTTCTGTCCATTTCGTTCTTATGGTAGTTTGTATTCATGTTGGTCTGTCTTTATAACTCCGTACAATTTGCCTCCATGGATGTAGATGAAGGAGACTTATATCTTTTTGACTCTATTAATCCTAGGACATCCAAAAAATAATATTGATGTTTATTTGAAACCATTGATTGATGAGTTAAATTCATTATGGAGTGATGGTGTTATTACATATGATGTTGCTGCAAAACAAAATTTCATATTAAAAGCTACATTGATGTGGACTATTAGTGACTTTTTGGCATATGGCATGTTATCTAGTTGGAGTACACATCATCTAAAATCATTTCCTTACTGTATGAAAGAAAAAAACCTTTATGCTCGTTAATGGAAAAACCATTCTATTTTGATTGTCACCATAGATTTCTTCCAACCAATCATCCTTTTCGGAGGAACAAATATTATTTCAGAAAAGGTACAATTGAAAGGGATGAACCTCCAAAGATGATCTCAGGTACAGAGTTAAAATCAGTCGTATTTTCATTACCCCCCATCACATTTGGACTAACAGTAAACCAACAGAAAATTCAAGGCTTTGGGAAAGAACATAATTGGATAAAACGGAGCATTTTTTGGGATATTCTGTATTGGTCTGATTTGTTGGTCTGCCACATGTTGGATGTTATGCATATTGAGAAGAACTTTTTTGATAATTTATTTCATATAGTTTTGGATACACCAGGTAAGGCCGAAGATACTGTAAAGGCACGATTACATCTTACCCAAATTTGCAGGCGACCAAAACTTGAACTATTTGAAAATGTCAGATCACAGTGGTTAATGAATCCAAAAGAAGATTATACACTATCCAAAGAGAGTCGTTTATTAT
The DNA here is from genome assembly GCA_963277665.1 of Viscum album. NCBI lineage: Eukaryota > Viridiplantae > Streptophyta > Magnoliopsida > Santalales > Viscaceae > Viscum > Viscum album. Next base: position 1,974,956,116 of record OY728151.1, read on the forward strand.
TTTATCATTGGATTGCAGATTTATGACTTCCAAATGGATATGCTTCCAATTTGGGAAGATGTGTTAAGAATGGTTATATTACTAGATTAAAAAGTCATGATTGTCATGTAATAATGGAAAGAATTATGCCTATTGGATTCAGAGGATTATTGAATACTATGACTTGGGATTCGATAACAGACATATCATATTTTTTTCAAGAAATTTTTGTAGCGACAACATACTAAGATGCGCTATGAAAACTGGAAGAAGATGTTACTGTAATTATATGCAAACTGGAAAAAAATCATTCTGCTAGCTTTCTTTGACTCAATGAAACATCTGATATTACATTTGACACATGAAGCTAAATATGGAGGTCAAGTACAGTTTCTATGGATGTACCCATTTGATAGATGCATGCAGAAATTGAAGAAAAAATATGTAACAAAGAATCAGTTGAATACTCAATTAGTGAAGCTTATTTGCAAGAGGAAATTTCTTTTTTCTACCCTCATTATTTTGAATCTCAATATACCTCAAAACACAATCGCATGGGATGAAATGAGGGGAATATTAATGATGAAATGGAAAATAAATTAACAATTTTTAATCATCCAAATCATGGTTTCGGTGGAGTTCATGAATGAAGGCTTTCAGATGATGAACATTACAGAGCTCATACATACGTTCTACTCAACTGTGAAGAAATGAAATCATTTGTCTTTTGAGTGCTTCTATCACTTATTCTATAATTTATTTTACAGTATTTAATCATATTTTATTTGTAGGTTATATGATAATCATATCAAGAAACAACTTCCACAAATTACAGCAGCTTCTCTTGAAGAACGCAGACAAAAAAAATTCTCAATGGTTTCAAAAACTGATAACATAAATTATTTATGGTTTAATATCAATTCTATTTATTATTTATTATATTGATAATTGTTTTACAAATTTTAAGGTGTCTCAATATGATGATAAAATTGATAAGAGACTGTGTATATTGAGTAACCCACCATCCAAAATGGTTAAATCTTATAATGCATATTTGGTGACTGGTTTTCAATTTCATACACATGCATACAGGGAATCAAAAAAATAATGAACAGTGGAGTTTTCTTGAGAGGATCACATCACAGAGAAACTGAAGTTTACTTTTATGGAATTTTGGATGAAATTATTGAGTTGTGTTATCTATGACAGAATTACATAACAACGTTTAAATGTTGGTGGTTGGATACTGAGAGAGGCTTGCGTGTCCATCTGACTCATGGAATCATCAATATTAAATATAAAAGTCTTCTTGCAGTAAATGAACCATTTTTACTGGCTTAACAGGAACATCAAATTTATTATGAAAAGTAATGTTCTACTTCAATAGACTTGAGTGATTGGTGCATCATAATAAAAATGAAATCTCGGGAAAATCAGTTTACTCAAAATGAATGTGGTTCCACTGAAGTGGAAGGAATTGAAAATTTTCAACAGACTGCACAAAATCCATCTGATTCACAAAGAGATGTGAATATCGATGATGACACCCCCCCCCCCCAATTAAGGATCGATGGTGATGAATATGTTAATGATGTTAAAAATGAATTTGAAATGACAAGAGATGATGAAACTGAAACTCATATGGATATTGATGATTCTGAGGAGGAAGATGAAGACATTGACATTGACAGTTATGGAGAAGAGGATTAAGATGAACATTGACACAGTTAAATGCTGATTATAATCATAACTAATATATATCTATATATAATAGTTATTTTAAACTATTTCCTATCAAAAATAATTTTGTGTTTCATATGAACTCTTATCTATTTCTTGAGTTGCAGGAGGCTGACCTACCATTGGATTAGGGGGATTTTGGATCATCTGACCCTCAGCCTACTGGTGGTTTAGGGGGTATGCAGAGGGGGTGCGGTCTTGCATGACTGATGATTCTTAACCCTATCCCCGAGCGACGTCCACATCTTGGTTTCGATCCACGCACACGGTGGTATGGTAACCTGTATATTTTAGTTAGATTTCGTTAATTTATTTATATAGATACTAATTGTATGATTATTTATTCATTTTTCACAGTTTTTCGCATGCAGCTATTGGACAGGGGAGCACTATCTTGCACAATTTTTTTCTCAGCCATGGATAACATGGGAACAGATTCCAGTTGATGTGTGACGCAACATGTTCCATCATTGGCTGGTATGTAAATAAATAATATATATTTTGAAATTTATTTTATTAAAAACTTGATATTATAAATTATTTATAGGGTTTATGGTATCATATCGATGATAGCATGCGCGAAGCTATCCACGTGGCATGGCACATTTCTATGCATGACTGTTTCCGTTAGTTTTTTCACAATTTGAGAAGGAAAGCCATTAAAAGGGAAGGGGTGATAGAATTTGATGAGTCGTGTAGAGTCCACTGACCATAGTACATTTCATCTCATGTTTGGGATGGATTATGTTTACACTGGTTGGGTGGTGGATTTCAAAGGAGATCTTTAGTGGGACGACAGAACCGGGGGAGACAGGAGGTGATGCATAGAGCTGGTAGTTGTACATTCATTTCGCAGAAAGAACATCTGGTAAGTATATTTTTTAAATATTTTACATAACTTCAAATATAAATAGTTTATTTTATATTTCTGTAGGCAGTCGAGCATCCCGATATTACGGAGTTCAACGTTTATCGGAGGATGTACAGTGATCCATCCACTAGAGAGATTAGAGGTGATCACCAGCGTTAGATTGTGGCTAGTATTATTTTTCCAGTTTGATAATTAACTATATATAATAATTTCACAATTTTAAATTTAAATTGGAATTGAAGGAGTCATATGAGGTTGCGACCTATCAGACAAAGGCTGAGGGTCCGGATGAGACGACTGAGCAGACCAGTGCTCACCATTTTGATGAGGTGGCATGGATGCATGTGACTCAGTATGGCTTTGAGAAGGGCAGAGTAGTTGGTATCGACTCTCATTTGACTCCTGGTACATATTATGGTACTACTTTGATGTCGGCGTCCTGCTTGAGAGGATCTCGTAGAGAGGCATTATCTTCTGGCTCATAGTATCGGGAGCAGTTGCGAGTTCAGGCTGAGCTTATAGAGACTCTGCAGAAGCAGCAAGAACAGATGTGTCGACAGTAGGATCATCATTACGAGGAGAAGATGTGTAAATGGCAGCAGCAGTAGCATGAGGAGGAGACGCATCAATGGTAGCAGTAACATCACGAGCAGATGGAGTACATTCGTCTTCTAACTCATAGTTTAGGGATGGAGTTTCCTCCACCATCTCCTTCAGCTCCTCCACCTCCTCCAGAAGATGACCCTCCCCGGTGATTTTTTTTATGTTAAAAAATTTTCAATTTAACATTGTAATAGGAATTATTTACATTTTCTGTCTTTTATATCGGTGAAAATATTAGATAATTTAATTTTTAATATTTTATTATTTTCATATATTTTTTTGTGAATATTGAGAATTTTAATATTTTTTATTTTTTTGTTGTTTTAATAATAGTAATATTATTTATTCATTAATCATAATTTTATTCAATTTTATTTTTTTTCAAATTAATCTATTATTTGTGATGGGACCGTTTGTGATGGGGTCTCGTCGCAAATAGTTTAACTTAATATTTTTAAAAACATATTTGCGACGGGATTACTTTCCTGTGGAAAATACTTTGTTGCGACAGGCCCATCGCAAATACTTTGTTTTGGCAGTCCCATCGCAGAATGTTATATATATATATATATATATATATATATATATATTGCGGCGGGACAAGAACCCGTCATGAATAGTTGTTGCAACGGGCTCATCGTGAAAACGTTTATGTATATATAATACATATAATTGGAGGCTTATTTGCGACGACGATGTTTCCCATCGCAAATAAGATTTGTTGCGACAGACCCGCCGCAAATAATTTTATTTGCGACAATTTTTTCTGCAACGTGCTATTTGCGACAAGGCCCCATCGCTAAAGACTATTTGCGACAGGATCCCGTCGCAAATAGACCATCGCAATTACCATGAAATCCAGTAGTGTTTGGACCACCCAATTGTATAATGTGTTTTCCATGAAAGAAAACATGAATAAAGTAACAATGGCTTTTATATCATCATAAAAATCAGAAAAACAATTATTCATTCAAAACATGATAAACCCATGGAAAAGAAATGGGTTTCATGTCAATGTATTTGAAATGTGGTTAGCCCGTTGAAAATAAACGGTTTATATAAACATCATTCCATAAAAACATAAACCATTAAAAGAAAGAATATTAATGGTGTCCTTGGAACATATCCCTATTAAATCATAAACTATATCAAATCACATAAGGGTTAAGAAAAATCAATAAAGAATTAAAAATTTAAAGAGCCAGATATGGATAAATAGAAATACTTGGATTACAATAGAACAAGTTCATCACACTCTTACAATTGAATTATGAACTCAAAAAAAGTATCAAAAACTATATCAAGGAAGCTTAAATTGTCTCCATCCCAACATAGAAAAACAAAAATCGGGCCAAGGTTTCACACACCCACGACAAATCCTGACTGTGCACAAGCTTCACTCTAACGCCTGTAGTTGGATCCCTAATGACTGAAGCATCTCCTTGCTCCTAGTTAGGTACTAGTATTGTAACACCCCAAGCTTCTTCGGTACGTTTCCCTTCGAATAATGCGATAGCGTGTGTTGTACGCAACCTCGAGTTCTAACACACACCACAACTAATTAAACTAGCCGTTGTGAATAGTAATACCTACTTTTTGAAATTATATATATTTTATATTTAAAAATGGACTTCATTTTTGGATTCGGAATATCAAAATTAGCCTAGGGTGAAATTTTGGTACATTTCAGATAACTTTCATATTTTGATGAATAGTGAAAATTTCTAAATTTTAATTAAAAACAACTTTTTTAATCAAAATAATTAATAGTGATAAATTATGAATTTGAGTGGTTTCAAAGTATATTTAAAATATATTTTTACCATTCAATTTAATGTTTATCATTGGACATAATTTTACAATTAAACCGAACATAAACAAGTGTCAATCTTTTGATAGTTATTATCTCTTAAAAACACGCTTTTTGTTTTGACAGCGGGAATTAATTTTAAATTAATTTCTGCCACTTCTGTGTTTTGAATTTAGAAAAATGGATTCCATATTTGGAATCAGGATTTTCAAATTGTGTAAATAGGTAACTTTTATTTTTAGACATTTTGAATAATTACTGCGGTAAATATTTTATTTACCATGGTTAAGGGTAAATCCGGTAAATAAGGGTTAAAAAATAATATTATAATAATACTAAATTACCCTAAAACGTGTCTTAACCCTATTGGTTGATACATGGTCGACAATGGGAATCTTTGGGTCTATTTTGGGACCCCATGGATCCACTTGTAAGTGATAATGACACATTATATTAATAAAGCTTAAATAAAAATAAAAATGGCATAAGCTTACATCCTTTAGAAGAACAATTTTTACATAGGGTTATACATGTTGGATTTTCAATTATAAATATTCATTAGAAAGATAAAAAGATTTCCTACTTAATGATATTTTATTTATAATTTTTAAACATTAAATAAGTTATTTTATTTATGACACAATGATGATGCAGTAATTACTATAATAGTGAAAAATTAAAATAATTGATATTATAAATACCCAAATAAATATAATATGAAACTTTTAATGAATTAAACTAATTTTCTAGGATAATATGATATATTAGGATTGATTTAATTGACTTTTTTCGAAGTAATCAATCTGTTATGAGTTTCACAAAAATCAACTATTGAATAGTGTCAAAATTGACATAAAAGAGTTCTTAAAACAAATATTATATTATTAATTGATATTAAATTCCTAAAAATCTAAGGTTCGGCCAAGAGACTTATATTATGATAGGTTAATCATTAATGGACCACTTGGGGGTCTCTTGGATGTATATAGTAAGTTTATTAACCATATTATATAAAAATACAAAGAGACATTGTAAAAGTGAAACTAATTAACTTAGAGTTAATACTTAAAGATAAGGTTAATATAAGTACCCAAACCTGTCTAAATTCTATTGGATGAGTTGTTTTCGACCTATACCTACCTCATCCTTTGAATAGTCAACTTTGGAGCCTTTGGAAACCGAATATGAATTTATTATAAATTAATATTTCTAGCTTTTCCAAAGGTGCCCCTCACCCCTCTTATAAAAGGGCACTCCTCCTTCTCATTTCTTCACACCTTCAAAGCCTTTTGGTTCGGCCAAACTCTGCCCAAATAATCTCCCAACATCCCTCACTACAACCTAGAGGCCTTAGTTTGATCAGAAAGCCAACATAAGGAGCCCTTTTGATCAAATCAAAAGGAAGAACCCGAAGAAGAGGTAATGATTTCACCACCCTTTTCTAAGTTCATTTCTTCTTCCACTTATTCTTCCTTTGTTCTTACCATTCTAAAATAATAACTCCAGTATCTCAAATATACTGTGATGTTATTATAAGTATGGTACAACCATATTCAGTATTCTATCCACCCTTTGAATAACATTTCACCATACGTGCGTACGTACGGCTTACCGTCTCCACGTCGTGGTGTAATTGTTATTCAATATAATATTATTTGGATGGGTATAATAATGATGTGTAACTCATGTAAATAATAAATATAACATGTTAATGATTCTGTATATATGATATACCATTCATTTATATATTATTTTAATATCAAAAAAATGATATTGTCGCTCGTGCGTACGTACGGACTACCGTCTCTACGAACGCGATGAGATTCATTCTCCATCGTAACCATTCAAGTATAATTATCATTTGATGATTTAAAAATGATGTTTAAGGACTAGATATCATTCTGGATATGAATAAGATATAACAACCATGGCTTATGTAACAAAACATATAAAGAAAATGAGTAAGTTAACACCCGAAACGACGATAATTCTAAGATATTATTAACAAATCAATGTTAAAAGATCATATATGATATCATATTAATATATATGATTCTTGTATAATTTAATAAAAATTATTTCACCATTATACAGGAGGTTAACCTACCCCAACCAAGGAAAAGTACAAGGTAAGGGTTTACTTTACAACCTCTTCATTATCCAAGGTTGTTTATACGTAATAATCTACTGGGATCTCTTTATCATCCACATCCATGTTTCTTAAAAATGCATTTCAAAACATTTTTAATATTTACTAGAATATGAGTTAAAGTCATTTATACCCTTTTTTACTTTTATAAGTGGTTTATATGGGAATCTTTCGGTCTTTTTCAAAACAAGGTCCTTTTTAACCTTTTCGACAGAATTAAGGTAAGAATGTTTTTTTTAACTTATACGGAGGGTGCGGCTATTTTCCGCCGTTATAAAATCTTCAAAGCTTTTCTTACAAGATTATAAGAATATTTTCAAAGAAAATGTTTTATTTTATATGGATCTTAAATTATTTCAAAATAAAAGGAGATATTTCTTTAAAAAGAATTTTGATTTCATCTATGTCAACATCCTTTGATGGATTTTAAGATTATTTGAAGTTGATTTATTATGATACAAAACTTCTATATTGTATTGAAGGTTTTGTGATATGTTTGACTGTGGATGTGCTATTTTTATACCATTCATAGTTTATGGTGAAAGTATTGACATTTCATATGCTAGTTTTAATATGAATGTTTATGTTATGTTTAAACCTTTTCATATGGGAATGCATTGGACTTAATATGTGACGGGTGGAGCCCGCTATAGCTCCTCGATGAATCGGTAGGTCTCATGAGACAAACTAGTGTCTTGGCATAAGGCCTTGACAAAATCTTATTTGTAGTCTTGGCACGAGGCCTTGGCTATGTGGTTATGATAGTCTGGCATTATGCATTCCAACATTATGAAAGTGGTTATTGATTTTTGCATGTGATTATTCGATTAGTAGAATATCCATGTGAATAAGTAAATGGCATTATTTCATTTTATTTATGCCATACCATGTTGAAAGTTCATATTTAAAAGGCTTTTGTTTTAGTTATACATTGCCTTAAATGTTTATTCTTATTTATGAAAGTTTCCGCTATATTGTTATCCTTACTGGGCATTTGAGCTCACCCCTTTTCTATGTTTTATTTTTCCCAGGAAGTGAAGAAGTAAATTATGAATGACCTGGAGGGATTTTATGAGGGGATAATAGTGTGGTCTATTGAGACATTATGTTGTTGTAGTAGTTTTTCATTTTATAATGTAATGTAAAACTTATGAATATATCTAGTGTTTCCAAGGCTACTAAACCAATCGGTCTTTCGAGATTTGATCTTTCTTGTGATCATGCCAATGTCATGTAATAATGAACCGACTCTGTGTAAATAGGGTCGGGGCGTTACAGTTGGTATCAGAGGAAGTTTAGTACAATCCTTGGAAGCTAGATTTAGATAAACTCTGATTAGAGCACATAGACCTAAGATGAACTTTGAGGATTAGTATAGAAGAACTTCCTAGAATTTTGGTATTGTAGAGATTTTGTGAGTTTTCCAAGCAATACATCCCTGTCTGGATACGAGCAGGTAGAGGCGGCTCTGGCACAGATGTACCTAGGGGTAAAACCCGAAAACACCGCTTTGAGCTAGACTCGAACGGGAACTGGTGCACGACAACGGGCCTTGCTGCACTCTTGGTTACGACACTCCCGGGGGACATGCTTAGGATAACTCTCATTTTCTTTACAAATAATTATGAAGGGTTTATGAGTATATACTTCCTCAAAGAAAACATTTTTATGATTATGGATTATATCCATAAATAGTTCAATTTATGTTAAGTGTTTTATAAGTATGGGATTATGTATTTTGATTCATAAACTGATCTAGTTTATGCCATTGTTTAGAAATGGCGCCTAGTGGAAGAAATGGAAACCGTATCAATGCACGCACTCCATGTAGGGATTGCCCTCCTGCTCAAGATAATTATAGTGGGGCTGGTGATGCAACTGGTGCCGATCAGCTAATCACCATACTGGGACAACTTACTCAGGTTATGAATAATAACCTTACCCGTATGGAGCACCCTGATCCGCAGCATGGAGGATCAATGTTAGATCGATTCATGAGGCAACAACCACCAACGTTCAATGGGAGTACAAATCCCTTAGTAGCTGAGCAATGGATATTTTCCCTAGAGAAAATATTTCAGGCTTTGGGGAGCAGTGAAAGGGAAAAAGTTATCATGGCAGTTTACCGCCTCACTGGAGATGCTGATCAATGGTGGTCATTGATTCAGAACATGAAGGAAGATGATGAAGTATCAAATATGGAATGGAGGGAGTTCAAAGATCTGTTTTTAGAAAAATACTTCCATCGCGACCATCGAGCAGATATGGAAAGGCAATTTCTGAGTCTGAGACAGAAGGAGGATGAGAATGTCACAAAGTATGAGGCTAACTTTACAAGGTTAGCGAGGTATGATGGAGATTATATTCGCAACCCAAGAAGTAAGATTGATCGTTTCTTTGATGGGTTAAAACCATTTCTCCGTCGAGCGTTAGTCTCACAATCCTTTTCATCGTATGAAGACATTGTCTCATGTGCTATCAAGACCGAAAAGGAATTCTCTAAGTCTTATGACTTTAAATCAAAGAAAGAGAAGAAGAGACCTGCTGATCAATCTGGGAATGGAAATAAGGGGAAGAAGGGAAAGTTTGAATATCCATCTTGTGGTAAATGCGGGAAGAAACATCCTGGTACTTGCTTGAAGGGAATGGGAGTCTGTTACAAGTGTGGTGAAAAAGGCCACCAAGCTCATGATTGCAAAGGGAAGAAGGAAGCTACCAACGTTCAGTGCTACAATTGCAGGGAGATGGGGCATTATGAAAATGCATGTCCTAAGAGTCAGGAGAACTTACCTCAGAAAAGGCCAAGGGATCAAGGCCAGGCTTATGCTATCACTACTGCTGAGGTAGAAGCTCCGAAAGAAGTGGTGGCAGGTAATTTAATGGTTTCCTCAAGTTTAGCAAATGCATTATTTGATTCTGGATCATCGCATTGTTTCATATCTTCCCAGTTTGCTAAGAAAATTAGATATTTCCAATTTGATTTAATAAGGGAGTTGTCAGTTAAAACTCCTAAGGGAAGTATCATTGCAACAAAGTTTTGTGAATCAGTCCCCATTAGAGCACATAAATTTTCTTTATCTGCTGATCTCATCGTCATACCTATGATTGAGTTTGATATAATCCTCGGTATGGACTGGCTTTCGGACTATGATTTGAAGATTTATTGTAAGAAGAAAGAGGTTACGATTCTTGATGATAATGATAAGGAACACCTTATTTTTAGAGCAGAATCGTCACCACCTAATTCTTATTTAGATCCACACCCAGTAGCTCAACTTAATTCAATTATTGGGGAGGAAGAGAATGAAATAACTGTCGGTGAGGAAAGGAATGTTCAAATAGAGGATGTACCTATTGTGAAAGAATTTGTAGATGTATTTCCGGAAGATTTATCTGGGCATCCTCCAGAACGAGAAGTTGAGTTTTCCATTGATTTGATTCCTGGATCAAGGCCTATATCGAAGACCCCTTATAGAATGGCCACTGTAGAATTAGTCGAACTAAAGAAACAACTAGAGGAATTGAGTAATAAGGGATTTATTCGCCCTAGTGTTTCTCCATGGGGAGCCCCTGTTCTTTTTGTTAAAAAGAAAGATGGATCTATGAGGTTATGTATCGACTACAGGGAGATCAATGCTATAACGATAAAAAACAAGTATCCCCTACCTCGTATTGATGATTTATTTGACCAACTTCATGGAGCTCAATACTTTTCAAAGATTGACCTTTGATCTGGATACCATCAGTTGTGTGTGAAGAAGGAAGACATTCCGAAAACAGCATTTCGAACCAGGTATGGGCATTACGAGTTTACTGTAATGCCGTTTGGATTGACTAATGCACCATCTGTATTCATGGATCTGATGAATAGAGTTTTCAACGAGTATCTCGATGAATTTGTGGTAGTATTTATTGATGATATATTGGTATACTCCAAAACCTATGAAGATCATGAAAATCACTTGCGCATTATCTTGAAGACTCTGAGGAGGCATGAATTATATGGAAAGTTTAGCAAGTGTGAATTCTGGCTTCAGGAGATTTCTTTTCTTGGCCATATTGTCTCTAAAGATGGAATCTCTATTGATCCTTCTAAGACCAAGGCAATCCAAGAATGGCCAGCACCTACGAGTATAACTGAGGTACGTAGTTTTATTGGTTTGGCAGGTTATTATCGACGTTTCGTCCAGAATTTTGCCCGATTGGCAAACCCATTAACGAAGCTCGCACGAAAAGGGGTTAAATTTGTTTGGAAAAAAGAGTGTGAAGAATGTTTTGAAGAACTGAAAAGAAGATTAGTCAATGCTCCTATATTGACTCTACCATCGGGGAATGATGGGTTCGTTATTTATAGTGATGCATCGAAGAAAGGACTTGGCTGTGTCCTTATGCAGAATGATAGAGTTATTGCCTATGCATCACGACAGTTGAAAATTCATGAACAAAACTATCCTACTCATGATCTCGAGTTAGCAGCAGTGATCTTTTCTTTGAAGATATGGAGGCACTACCTCTATGGTGAAAAATGTGAGATTTATACTGATCACAAGAGTTTGAAGTATATTTTCTCACAAAAAGAAATCAACATGAGGCAAAGGAGATGGCTTGAATTACTCAAGGATTATGATTGTACGATACACTACCACCCAGGGAAGGCAAACAAGGTGGCAGATGCTTTGAGTAGAAAAGACCATGGAGTTTTGAACAATATGAGAATTGAAAGGGATCCAATTTTCATGGATCTAGTGAAGATGGACATGGGAATAACCAGGGAAGGTGAAACATCAATGATTTTTCAAATGGTTGCCAAACCATCTTTACTAGAAAGGATTAAGAGTTCTCAGACCGATGATGAAGAATTTCAGAAGAAGGTTAAAGCTGTGAATGATGGGAGATTGAGAGACTTTGTGTATGAAGATGGAATTTTGAAATTCGGGAAGAGACTTTGTGTTCCCAATATACCTGATCTAAAAAGGGAATTGCTGGATGATTCTCATAGTTCAAATTTCTCTATACACCCTGGGAGCACCAAAATGTATAGAGATTTGAAAGAACATTTTTGGTGGAACAATATGAAGAGGGAGATTGCTGATTTTGTGTCAAGATGTATGGTTTGTCAACAAGTGAAAGCTGGAAGGCAACAGCCCGGAGGAGTCATGCAACCTCTTCCTATACCGGAGTGGAAATGGGACAATATTACGATGGACTTTGTCATGGGGCTACCAAAGACTCCTAGAAGGAACGATGCAATATGGGTTATTGTTGATCGTCTTACCAAGTCAGCACATTTTCTTGCTATAAGAGAAGATCTACCCCTGGAACGTCTAGCAAGACTATATATTAATGAAGTTGTGAGACTTCATGGAGTACCCTTATCAATTGTTTCTGATCGTGATCCCCGTTTTACTTCAAGATTTTGGAAAAGTCTTCAGAAATCCCTGGATACTGAACTTCATTTGAGCACTGCTTACCACCCTCAGACAGACGGACAATCAGAACGGACTATTCAAACCTTAGAGGACATGTTGAGATCTTGCTCACTTGACTTTCAGGGTATGTGGGATCAATATTTACCTCTGGTAGAATTTTCCTATAACAATAGCTTTCATTCGAGTATTCATATGGCACCATATTAAGCGTTATACGGAAAGAGATGTCATACACCAACCTGTTGGGATGACGTCGGTGAAAGAAAACTTGTAGGTCCAGAACTGGTGGAGGAAACGATGGAAAAGGTAAAGGTAATCCAAAATCACATCAAAGCAGCTCAAAGTAGGCAGAAGAGCTATGCCGATAATCGAAGGAAGGATTTGGAATTTCAAGTCGGTGATCATGTTTTTCTGAAGGTATCTCCGTGGAAGGGAGTCATACGTTTTGGTAAGAAAGGTAAATTGAGTCCCAGGTACATCGGACCTTTCGAAATTCTAGAACGAATTGGGGTTGTAGCTTACCGATTGGCAATGCCGCCAAGTCTCTCCAAAGTTCAGGATGTGTTCCACGTATCTCTGTTGAGGAAATACATGCCTGACCCAACGCATGTACTCACCTATGAGGAATTAGAACTGGAACCCGATCTGTCTTATTGTGAAGATCCCGTCAAGATTCTTGATACAAGAGAACAAGTACTGAGAAACCGGATGACGCGTCTGGTAAAAGTTTTGTGGAGAAACCATAAGATGGAAGAGGCAACGTGGGAACCCGAGGAACTTATGATGAAGAACCACCCGAGTCTTTTTATGCAGTAATACCCTAGAAATTGCGAGGACGCAATTATTTGAAGGAGGGGATAATGTAACACCCCAAGCTTCTTCGGTACGTTTCCCTTCGAATAATGCGATAGCGTGTGTTGTACGCAACCTCGAGTTCTAACACACACCACAACTAATTAAACTAGCCGTTGTGAATAGTAATACCTACTTTTTGAAATTATATATATTTTATATTTAAAAATGGACTTCATTTTTGGATTCGGAATATCAAAATTAGCCTAGGGTGAAATTTTGGTACATTTCGGAAAACTTTCATATTTTGATGAATAGTGAAAATTTCTAAATTTTAATTAAAAACAACTTTTTTAATCAAAATAATTAATAGTGATAAATTATGAATTTGAGTGGTTTTAAAGTATATTTAAAATATATTTTTACCATTCAATTTAATTTTTATCATTGGACATAATTTTACAATTAAACCGAACATAAACAAGTGTCAATCTTTTGATAGTTATTATCTCTTAAAAACACGCTTTTTGTTTTGACAGCGGGAATTAATTTTAAATTAATTTCTGCCACTTCTGTGTTTTGAATTTAGAAAAATGGATTCCATATTTGGAATCAGGATGTTCAAATTGTGTAAATAGGTAACTTTTATTTTTAGACATTTTGAATAATTACTGCGGTAAATATTTTATTTACCATGGTTAAGGGTAAATCCGGTAAATAAGGGTTAAAATAATAATATTATAATAATACTAAATTACCCTAAAATGTGTCTTAACCCTATTTTTTGATACATGGTCTACCATGGGAATCTTTGGGTCTATTTTGGGACCCCATGGATCCACTTGTAAGTGATAATGACACATTATATTAATAAAGCTTAAATAAAAATAAAAATGGCATAAGCTTACATCTTTTAGAAGAACAATTTTTACATAGTGTTATACATGTTGGATTTTCGATTATAAATATTCATTAGAAAGATAACAAGATTTCCTACATAATGATATTTTATTTATAATTTTTAGACATTAAATAAGTCATTTTATTTTTGACACAATGATGATGCAGTAATTACTATAATAGTGAAAAATTAAAATAATTGATATTATAAATACCCAAATAAATATAATATGAAACTTTTAATGAATTAAACTAATTTTCTAGGATAATATGATATATTAGGATTGATTTAATTGACTTTGTTCGAAGTAATCAATCTGTTATGAGTTTCACAAAAATCAACTATTGAATAGTGTCAAAATTGACATAAAAGAGTTCTTAAAAAAAATATTATATTATTAATTGATATTAAATTCCTAAAAATCTACGGTTCGGCCAAGAGACTTATATTATGATAGGTTAATAATTAATGGACCACTTGGGGGTCTCTTGGATGTATATAGTAAGTTTATTAACCATATTATATAAAAATACAAAGAGACATTGTAAAAGTGAAACTAATTAACTTAGAGTTAATACTTAGAGATAAGGTTAATATAAGTACCCAAACCTGTCTAAATTCTATTGGATGAGTTGTTTTCGACCTATCCCTACCTCATCCTTTGAATAGTCAACTTTGGAGCCTTTGGAAACCGAATATGAATTTATTATAAATTAATATTTCTAGCTTTTCCAAAGGTGCCCCTCACCCCTCTTATAAAAGGGCACTCCTCCTTCTCATTTCTTCACACCTTCAAAGCCTTTTTGTTCGGCCAAACTCTGCCCAAATAATCTCCCAACATCCCTCACTACAACCTAGAGGCCTTAGTTTGATCAGAAAGCCAACATAAGGAGCCCTTTTGATCAAATCAAAAGGAAGAACCCGAAGAAGAGGTAATGATTTCACCACCCTTTTCTAAGTTCATTTCTTCTTCCACTTCTTCTTCCTTTGTTCTTACCATTCTAAAATAACAACTCCAGTATCTCACATATACTGTGATGTTATTATAAGTATGGTACAACCATATTCAGTATTCTATCCACCCTTTGAATAACATGTCACCATACGTGCGTACGTACGGCTTACCGTCTCCACGTCGTGGTGTAATTGTTATTCAATATAATATTATTTGGATGGGTATAATAATGATGTGTAACTCATGTAAATAATAAATATAACATGTTAATGATTCTGTATATATGATATACCATTCATTTATATATTATTTTAATATCAAAAGAATGATATTGTCGCTCATGCGTACGTACGGACTACCGTCTCCACGAACGCGATGAGATTCATTCTCCATCGTAACCATTCAAGTATAATTATCATTTGATGATTTAAAAATGATGTTTAAGGACTAGATATCATTATGGATATGAATAAGATACAACAACCATGGCTTATGTAACAAAACATATAAAGAAAATGCGTAAGTTAACACCCGAAACGACGATAATTCTAAGATATTATTAACAAATCAATGTTAAAAGATCATATATGATATCATATTAATATATATGATTCTTGTATAATTTAATAACAATTATTTCACCATTATACAGGAGGTTAACCTACCCCAACCAAGGAAAAGTACAAGGTAAGGGTTTACTTTACAACCTCTTCATTATCCAAGGTTGTTTATACGTAATAATCTACTGGGATCTCTTTATCATCCACATCCATGTTTCTTAAAAATGTATTTCAAAACATTTTTAATATTTACTAGAATATGAGTTAAAGTCATTTATACCCTTTTTGACTTTTATAAGTGGTTTATAAAGGAATCTTTCGGTCGTTTTCAAAACAAGGTCCTTTTTAACCTTTTCGACAGAATTAAGGTAAGAATGTTTTTTTTAACTTATACGGCGGGTGCGGCTATTTTCCGCCGTTATAAAATCTTCAAAGATTCCCTTACAAGCTTATAAGAATATTTTCAAAGAAAATGTTTTATTTTATATGGATCTTAAATTATTTCAAAATAAAAGGAGATATTTCTTTAAAAAGAATTTTTATTTCATCTATGTCAACATCCTTTGATGGATTTTAAGATTATTTGAAGTTGATTTATTATGATACAAAACTTCTATATTGTATTGAAGGTTTTGTGATATGTTTGACTGTGGATGTGCTATTTTTATACCATTCATAGTTTATGGTGAAATTATTGACATTTCATATGCTAGTTTTAATATGAATGTTTATGTTATGTTTAAACCTTTTCATATGGGAATGCATTGGACTTAATATGTGACGGGTGGAGCCCGCTATAGCTCCTCGATGCATCGGTAGGTCTCATGAGACAAACTAGTGTCTTGGCACAAGGCCTTGACAAAATCTTATTTGTAGTCTTGGCACGAGGCCTTCGCTATGTGGTTATGATAGTCTGGCATTATGCATTCCAACATTATGAAAGTGGTTATTGATTTTTGCATGTGATTATTCGATTAGTAGAATATCCATGTGAAT
Organism: Viscum album; assembly: GCA_963277665.1. NCBI lineage: Eukaryota > Viridiplantae > Streptophyta > Magnoliopsida > Santalales > Viscaceae > Viscum > Viscum album. The sequence goes on from OY728151.1 coordinate 1,974,972,901, forward strand.
AAGTAAATGGCATTATTTCATTTTATTTATGCCATACCATGTTGAAAGTTCATATTTAAAAGGCTTTTGTTTTAGTTATACATTGCCTTAAATGTTTATTCTTATTTATGAAAGTTTCCGCTATATTGTTATCCTTACTGGGCATTTGAGCTCACCCCTTTTCTATGTTTTATTTTTCCCAGGAAGTGAAGAAGTAAATTATGAATGACCTGCAGGGATTTTATGAGGGGATAATAGTGTGGTCTATTGAGACATTATGTTGTTGTAGTAGTTTTTCATTTTATAATGTAATGTAAAACTTATGAATATATCTAGTGTTTCCAAGGCTACTAAACCAATCGGTCTTTCGAGATTTGATCTTTCTTGTGATCATGCCAATGTCATGTAATAATGCACCAACTCTGGGTAAATAGGGTCGGGGCGTTACAAGTATCCTATGATCAAAATGTATTCTTCGGACAATGCTTCCTGCAAAACATATCTACATGACCCAATCAGCTGCAACGATGGAAGGTCTTTAGAAGGATGCGACAAGACTGCTTTGAATGCCCAAACCGTCAACACTAGTAGCACATAAGAGAATGGTATGACGAATAGGAAGACATAACCAATGAATTATACTCCTTAGATAAAGGATCCTTTAGAATTTACTCCTCGCCAAATGTGGAACCTTCATGAGAAACAGGAGACACCAAATTTTCAACTTCCTATAAAATCAAAACCAACTCATCTAGAAACTCTTCATCCACCAATTTCTCAAATGAAGATCCTTGGAGGAGATGAATTTATCCATGATCTCTAGATGAATACAACTAATGAAAATAAAATCCTTCAACATATCCTATGACACCACCTTTAGAGAAAATAATACTAGCTTCATGAAGTTGTTGATATAGGCCTTCACCATCTACTGGCCTTGCTAAACACTCATGAGCACCTCCCTTGTCCTAGTATTCACCTCCTTAGGCATGAACCCTCAGAAAAATACATAATTAAACACTTCCTAGGTCATCCCAACTTGCATCTATGGTGGGGAAAACATCTCCCAATCTTCCAAAGATAGAACCAGAAACAAACCTAGGATAGCATGAACTATAATGGTTTTAGGATTTCCCAACGATCTGAATACACACTCAACTTCCTAAATCTATTGAACATCCTTTAATGAACCTTGATCACCATGAATGATAGGAAAAATTCTAGAATAATTAGAAACTAGTCATAACTGAGTAGAAATTTGGGGTATTTTCTAGGTGGCATATTCTGGAAAACATAAAGAACACTAATTCAAAACCATCGCCAATCTACGACATAATCAAAAGAACATCCCTAGACAAAATAGAGGCACAAAAACCAAACTCATATGAATGAAACCAAAATTTATCTTTTCATGTATCCCATTTCCTTTTCAATTTTTAGAACCAACTCATTTCAAAGCTAATTTAAAAAAAATCCACTTTTCACAAAAAACCCCACATTAGAAAATGAAATCCAATTTATAGAATCATTTTCCCCTTTCAAAAATTACATTAAAAAAATATTTCCAAGCCTTTGATCTCAAATAGATACCCATGTAATCCTATTAACCCTTGAACATGTGTTTATATGCTTTCATATTCACGTGCCTACATGCACTTTCAGCACATACCCTCACATGTGTAAAGGTTGATAAGGGATATCAAGTGTTACACTCACCAATTCATTTCCAAAACCCAAGAATTCACTAGATTTCCAATACAAAATATTTTTCCTCAAAACATCATCTTACTAATTCTAAAACGATTAGAAATAAATAAGTTTTCAGTTTCTTAAATGGTTTCCATTTCAAAAACTTACTCACATCAACCAAAACCAAAACCAAGCTCTACTCACAACAAACCACCAGAAGGATGAAATAGTGTATGTGCCTCACTCAATGACATGGTAGTGAGCCATGCACCAGATAAGAATCAATACTAATAGGACCACAAACCCTACACTTGGACTCTACATGGGTCACTACTCATTGTGAAATTTAAACATGACACTGGCTCACCTCCATTTTCATCCCTCAATCCAAAACAAAGACAAGATACTCAAATCTCAGACTACCCCTAGTAACTTGAGGATCAGAATGAGAAATATTTCTTAGAACTATTCCTATACCTACCTCTCGAGTCTTGACAGTCCTAATTTCCAACTACATAACACATCACATAACAAAGAACCTCCTCTGAGGCCATTTTTTCACAAACCAGGCCAGAGTTTCATCTGTAAATACACTCGACCTAGTACAATGTAGATACCCAAAGCATGACATACATAGACATTACATTACTTTTGCAGAATACTTAATGAATAATAAAAATAGACACCTAAGTACCGTAATAGTTTAGTGTCTTTGGAAACTCAAAACATCATCTTATAGTCATGGTGAAAGATCTTCAACATCTCCCATAAAGGTCTTCCCTATTTTTTTTTTCTTTCCTAAAACCTTTCTTTAAATCCTGGGGAAAAGAAAACATAAAAAGCGTGAGCTCAAATGATCATTAAGGGTAATCATGGAAACATAAAACAATCCCTAAACATTTAAACGTAAGAACATGAACATAAAACATAAAAATCATGAGTAATGACATAAATCTTGATAATGCATAAGGCATAGAACTTAAAGGAACATTAATCATGATAAATAACATGGTAAAGAAACATGGAATTGTGGAAAACCATTAATCACATGATATTATTTCCATAGTAGCCAAAGCATTGCTGCCAAGACCATCGTAGTGGACAAAGTCCCTTACTAAATCAAGTTCACTCCTCATTCCAGTCCTGTATCACTGAAGCAAATTAATTTGTCATTCCAGCCATGTCTATCTCATGAGATATAAATATTTACCCAATGCATTTGAGGGAGATATAGGTCTCACCCATCTCATAATCAAATCATTCTTTCATATTCCACAAAACATACATCATTTATAATAACCCAACAAAAAAATGGGTTTCATAAACATCATCCCATCATAACATAATCCATATAAAAGAAATGGATATCATTTCATCATAAGAAAAATCAAAACATGTAAATAATAGAGACATTATACTTGAAACATAAATATACTAAATAATGTCATCATATATGGAAATTAGTTTTGATAAAACACTTGAAATGAATTCTTGAGGAAAATATCCTTTCTTCTTTAAAATCATTTTATTTTCACAAAATTCCACACAATTTTAAAAGAAAAGGATTTTATTGAAAATAACCAAGAAAACTTATGGAGGAAGCTTCATGAAAATTACACATTATGAATTCGTAAAAATCCTTTCATGCCATATTAGTTAAAAAACACTTTTCTCGTACTTTTTCCGGAAAAGTCAAAAAGTACCTTATATGGTAACCAAAGGAATGATTTCTTCCATATAATGTGGTAAAAAGTCAACAAAGTGTAAAAATGAAATTAAACATACATGGAATAATAGTAACCATTTTATGAAAACATTTTTAAAAAACATGGACATGGATGATAAACATAACCCCAGTAAATACTTACGTATAAGTAATCTTGGATAAAAATGAGATTTGAAAAATTATCCCTTAACTTAGGTCCAATTTCTTCTGTACGAGTCTGAAACGCCAGTATAGTGGGTTTAAACATATTATTAATGTGTAACAGAACCATAATAATATTTATTATATCATACATGATTCACTTATGACTTTATATTACCCATTCTTTTGCCAATTCCTTGTTAAAGCAGCGCTTTGGGTAAAATTGTTTAATTTATCGTACGTGTTTGGACTTGTTGTTCTTGATATTATTATTACTTATATCATGATTTAATTACTTCCATAATGTAAATAATGATTTATATATCTTATATATTCAGTATATATATATATATATATATAATAGATAGATAAATGAAATTAAATACACCGTTCATGGAGACGGTAGGTCGTATGTACGCATGAACGATGTTTTCCTTTCCTTATTGACTTGAATGGAAGTAAGTAGATGACATATATAAATATATATATATATATCCAGAAGCTTTATTATGTCATATATTTATAATTATTCATTATATATACTTTATAATTATTCTTGAATGGTTAACCTGGAGAATGAATCTCATCGCATCGTGGAGATGGTAATCCGTGCATATGCACGAGCGATGATATCGTTCCCATAATTATTAAATGGAATTAGAGTGGATGATATAATATCTCAGAATCAGTATGATTTTATAAAAACCATATATATTTATCCTTTACACCATTATACCCATCCAAGTAAGGCGGTGGTGGAAAAAAAATATTACACCATAGCGTGGAGACGGTATTCCGTACGTACGCACGCGCGGTTATTTCGATTTCCGTAGGATGGATGGAAGGTGAAATGGGGTAGTTTAATATTAATAATAACATATCAGTATATTATTTATACTGATTTTATTACTTTATAATGAAACAACTAAGAAGAGGATGTATAAGTATAAATAAACTTGAAAGAATTAGTAGAAGAGATTACCTCTTCTTCGACGTGCCTTCTCTTAACCTCCTCTTAGGGAATTAAAGTTGGTCTTTACAGAAGGTCAGAACCTCTAATTCGTTTATATGGAATTGTATAAGTGAAATGGGAGGTTTTTTTCCAAGCTTGAAGGCACAAAATTGTGTAAAGAGGAGAGGGAGGAGGTGACATTTTATAAGGGAGGAGAGGGGCACCTTTGGAAACCTCAAAAATATTAATTTAATATAAATTCAAACCCAAAATAAAAACTTCCAAAATGACTCAAATATAAAGCTTAGATGAGATAGGGTTTTAATATAATCAACCAATAAAATTTATACATGTTGGAAATTTATTTTAAACCTTATCAACTTGATTTATCCTTATTAAATCTATTTAATTTTTTTGTGGTAAAAATATTATAAATTTAAAATTGTTATAAATAATTACTTTTGTGTTGTGAATTGTCCATAATTGTATACTATATGACATTTTAGACCATATAAATTTCAATTTATAATTTTTAAATGTTTTTCTAATTTTTAAACAATTTTATAATATGTTATTTTTATAAAACAACAATAGTGTCAATTTTGAGACTATACATTTATTTGAATTTAAATAAATTCCACACATAGGGTATATTCGAAACAAAAATTTTAATAGAATCCTGAAATGTCATATTAATCTAGTAAATTTTTGAAGAACATTAATTAGTTCATATAATATTTAGTTTAATATTTTTAACACCATTTATTTGATATTTCAATCAATAAAATAATTTCTATATCACCATTGTGTCATCATTAATGATAATTATTTAATACATAAAAATTATAAATAAATTCTAATTATGTAGATAATTTTATTATATTTTTTAAGACTATTAATGTTCGATGTTTTATGAAGTTTATCACTAAATTAAAATTATTATACTTATAATATATAAGAGAGTGACATGTTGTCACTTTCTTTGGTTTTAATAATAGTTATATAATTTTCATGGTCAAAAGTCCATGAAATGAATATATTCCAACCATTGGGTGATATGGGTCTACTTTTATTCAGCCAATAGAATTTTTGCAAGTGTTGGGGTAATTTTTTAATCTTATTGTTACCCTTAATTACCCGATTTAGCTTTAACTATGCTAAATAAAAATTACCGTAGTTACTATTCATAATATCAAAAAATTAAAAAAACCTATTAACATAATTTAGACCTAATTAATACAAATATGGAATCCATTTCTCAAAATTAAAAACACAGAAGTTTCAGTAATTAATTTAAAATTAATCCCGCTATTGAGAAAATGGGTTATAAAAGTTAAAACATTGCAAAATATTGAAATGTTTTCACCTATGAATTCAATGTAAAATTAATGATATTAAATTAAATTATATTAAACGGTAAAAATATATTCTATTTATAATTTAAAACAATTAAATATTATAATTTAATTATATAAATTATCTCGATGAAAAAAGTTGCTTTTACTTAAAATTTAGCGTATTTTTACTATGCATCAAAATATAAAGGTTATCAGAATAATCTCAAAAAAATTTACCAAGTAAATTTTTATATCCTGATTTCAAGGAAGAAGTTTTATTTGTCAAATTAAACTTATAAACATGTCAAAAACTATATTTAAATTGGGTGTTCCATTAAAATGCGGTAAAACTGTATTTTTTGAAAAATACTTATTTTACCTGAAAATTTATTTTGTTCTAATACCATGTTCTATAATATGTTTAAGATGAATTATAACATCATAAAATTCAAAATGTAGTTAATAATGTTCATAACGGCTAGTTCATAATAATATTATAACAATATATTGTTTTTTAGTGAAACTCAGTATTGTGTACAACACACGCTATCAAGGAAGCTCGCTCTTGCGTGAAACACAAGCCAAGAATAGTGTTGCATATACTACAAGATAATATAGTTTTTTTTATAGAACAATATGATCTTGGTTTGGTGTACAACACAAGATATCAAAGAAATTAAAAATAATATTTCTCATAAAATCTGATGGTGTTACATTCTACCCCCTTAAAATGAATTTCACCCTCAAAATTTGTTGGGGTTATAAATGGTTTACTACTTGAAAGTTTCATTCATAAAATCCCACATCGTAAAAAGGAATTCTAAAACTTAATTTTAAAAAGTGAAGTATGAAATGTAACGGTTAGCCAAATTAACTCATCACTGAGTTTCCACATAGGAGAACGTAGGTGAAAATATGGATATGGAAGAGAAATATAACCATCAACTTCTGATGAAGAGTGGTAGAGGACATGGCCATGAAAAATCCAACAATCACAAAGCCATAAATTTTTGATGATCTAAGGTACCATCTGATTCATTAGATATGAGGGTACTATAACAACAATTTTGGTTTTCAAAATCATTTCCAGAATATTGAAGAATTAAAAGAAATACTTACTAGATTTTGGTACAATATCACTGTTGTTTGTGTCTTGAACAATTTACACTTCATCTATTAAAGAAATGAAGTTCAATTTGTCTTCTATGAAGTGTTAGTAGATCATGCGATATAATGATAGTTCATTCCATATGTCTCAAACATAATGTTAGAAAACTTTATATACATACGTCCATCTTATGGTGAGATTAATAATATATGGTTACAAAAATGGACTTATACTCCATCTATCATACCTCTTAATAAAATAAAACTAATTTCTACAAACTAAGGACTTCCTGTAGGACATTGGTAGGTGATAATGGCTTGTTGCACTTCGGTTGTGGGTTCGATTCCCACATCCCTGTCCGACGCGATGGGTTGTCACTCATCCTGTAGGTTTTCCTTTTTCTAAAACTATACTATTATAACATTCCAGAAATAATATCGAAAAAAAGTTCTAGCCTTAAACATTACTATCTGATGTCCAACATAATCCATTCTAATCATTAGGCTTATCCAAAATACATCTATCCAATCTCATAAAGAAGTAAAAAAATATTACTAGACAGGTCATCTACCAAGCATGTCATTACCATCATTTATCCCCCATATTTCATAAGATATATATTTTTAGTCACATTCCAAACATGTGAATACCTTAATCATGTATTATTTTGAAAAACTAATTACCATAAAACCTTAATTAAAACATGAATGCTGTCAAAAGTTAACTCTTTCCACATACCAAAATCCCAACATTTCTATATACTAAAACCATGATATCACTTTGTCCTTATATCAGTCATGAGCTCATGAATACTATCAAACATTTCATTTTATCCTTATCCCTTCATTATGCACATATCATCTACTTTCCAAAATCACTTTTCATGGTTACTAGTACCATTTATCATATAGTTTCAAATACTTTAAGAAAAAAATAGTGTAACAATCCTTAGATGTTTCTTTATTCCACAGTACCATACATTATTCTTGATAAACATGTAATCATTCCACTACCTTCTTAAACCATTGACTGAGCTTCAATAATTCTTTCATGTCACATATCATTTCTAGTCTCTTCATCATCATCAACATAAATACTACCCATACGACCATGATGATTCTATTCATGAGACTTTACCATTGGTCATTGGTTTGCATAATGGTCGTACATTCCACATTTAAAACATTTAACCATTGTTGATGTCTTATCAATACCATTATCCTTGTCTATGGTGTTAACTGAACCTTTTTCTTGGAAATTATTGGCTTTGTGTCCTTATTTTCCACACCCAAAGCATCTTCCAGTTCCTTTGAAACATTCTCCCTGATGCCTCTTCCCATATGATTTACTTGAGGGAAATTGAACTTTCTTTCCGGTACGATCATCATGAAACTCCATATTTCTCATATTAGCTGAGTCAAAAACTTACCAAAGTTGAGATTATTGGTCATATTATGAGATTGCTGATTATTAATAATAATGATGTTTGGACTTCCAAATCCCATTCCATTTGGTTTTTCATGAGGAATATCATTCCATTACCCATCATATCCTCCATTATCGTGAATCTTCATGTTTCCAACCATTTTCTAAAACCCAAAAAGAATAGTGTGAGAGGGAAAATCATACTAGGAAAACAACATAATCAAAGGGGAGTACCTTCAATATCTAACATCATAGGTTAAATTCTAAGATCATTATCGTAATTCTGTGACTATAAACTACACTTATACTAAACTTTAGAGACATCCCTAGACATACCTTAGAAATATCTCTAGGGATTTCACAAAAGTTTTCGCATCCTAGTTTCCAAAGGTTAACTAAAACTTTGCCCTAATACCAACTATAGAGACAAAAAGCTTGACGTACATAGATATTACATTACTTTTTTGTAATAATTAATACATAAAAAAATAGAAATCCAAGGACTGTAATAGTTTAGTGCCTTTGGAAACTCATAACATCATCTTCTAGTCATGGTGAAAGTTCTTCAACATCTCCCATAAAGGTCTTCCCTATTTTTTTCTTACCTAAAACCTTTATTTAAATCCTGGGTAAAATAAAACATAAAAAGGGTGAGCTCAAATTCTCATTAATGGTAAACATGGAAACATAAAACAATCCCTAAACATTTGAATGTAAGAACATGAACATAAAATATAAAAATCATGAGTAATGACATAATTCTTGAAAATGAAAAATGAATAGATCATAAAGGGACATTAATCATGATAAATAATATGGGAACAAAACATGGAATTGTGGAAAACCATTAATCACATGATATGATTTCCATTGTAGCCAAGGCATTGCTGTCAAGACCATCGTATTAGACAAAGTCCCTTACTGAATCGAGTTCACTCTTCGTTCCAGTCCTGTATCACTAAACCGGATTAACCTTCCATTCCATCCATGTCTATCTCATGAGATATAAATATTTACCCAATTAATTGGAGGGAGATATAGGTCCCACCCATCTCATAATGAAATAATTCTTTCATGTTCCACAAAACATACATCATTCATAATAACCCAATGAATAAAATGGGTTTCATAAGAATCATCCCATCATAACATAATCCATATAAAAGAAATGGATGTCATTTCATCATAAGAAAAATAAAACCATGTAAATAATAGAGAAATTATACTTGAAACATAAACATACTAAATAATGTCATCTTAGATGAAAATTAGTTTTGATAAAACACTTGAAATGAATTCTTGAGGAAAATATCCTTTCTTCTTTAAAATCATTTTTTTCTTCACAAAATACCACACAGTTTTAAAAGAATATGTTTTTATTTAAAATAACCAGGAAAACCTGTATAGGAAGCTTCATGAAAATTAGGCATTATGAAACCATAAAAATCCATTCATGCCGTAAAAGTTAAAAAACATTCTTCTCATACTTTTGCTAGAAAAGCCAAAAAGTACCTTATATGGTAACCAAAGGAATGATTTCTTCCATACAATGTGGTAAAAAGTCAACAAAGGGTAAAAATGACTAAAAACATACGTGGAATAATATTAAACATTTTATGAAAACATTTTTAGAAAACATGGACATGGATGATAAACATAACCCCAGTAAATACTTACGTATAAGCAATCTCGGATAAAAATGAGATTTTCAAAATTATCCCTTACCTTAGGTCCAATTTCTTCCGTACGTGTCTTAAAATCCTTTATAGTGGGTTTAAAAATATTATTAACTTATAAAAAAACCATAATAATATTTATGATATCATATATGATTAACTTTTTACTTTATATTACCCATTCTTTTGTCATTTCCATGTTAAAGTAGCATTTTTGGTAAAACTGTTTCATTTATCGTACGTGTTTGGACTTGTTGTTCCTGATATTATTATTACGTATATCATGATTTAATTACTTATAAAATGTAAATCATGATTTAAATATCATATATATTCAGTATATATATATATATATAATATATTGATAAATGAAATGAAATACACCGTTCATGGAGATGGTAGGTCGTACGTACGCATGAACACAGTTTGCATTTCCTTATTGACTTGAATAGAAGTAAGTATATGACATATATATATATATACAAAAATATAGTAGCTTTATTATATCATATATTTCATTATTATTCATTATATATACTTTATAATCATTCTAGAATGGTTAACATGGAGAATGAATCTCATCGCGTCGTGGAGACGGTAATCCGTGCGTACGCACGAGCGATGATATCGTTCCAATAATTATTGAATGGAATTGGAGTGGATGATATAATATCTCAGAATAATTATGATGTTATAATAACCATATATAGTTATTATTTACACCATTATACTCATCCAAGTTAGGTGGTGGTGGAAAACAGAATACACCACGATGTGGAGACAGTATTTCGTGCGTACGAACGCGCTGTGATTTCCTTTTCCATAGGATGGATAGAAGTTGAAATGGGGTTGTTTCATGTTTATAATAACATATCAGTAAATTATTTATTCTTATTTTATTACTTTATAATGAAACATGTAAATAAGAGGAAGTAGAAGAATAAATAAACTTGAAATAATTAGTAGAAGAGATTACAACTTTTTCGACGCACCTTCTCTTAACCTCCTCTTAGGGCACTAAATATAGTCTTTTAAGAAGGCCAGGACCTCTATTAGGTTTATATGGAAGTTGAGAAGTGAAATTGGTAGGGGTTTTCAGAGCTTGAAAGCTCAAAATTGTGTAAAGAAGAGAGGGAGGAGGTGCCCTTTTATAAGGGAGGATAGGGGCACCTTTGGAATCCTCAAAAATATTAATTTAATATAAATTATAAACCCACATAAAAACTTCTAAAATTACTCAAATACAAATCTTAGATGATATAAGTTTGTAATATCATCATCCAATAAAATTTAAACATTTTTTAAATTTATTTTAAACCTTATCAACTTGAATTATCCTTATTTAATCTATTTAATTTGTTTGAGTAAATAACATTATAAATTTAAAATTGTTATAAATAATTACTTTTGTGTTGTGAATTGTCTATAGTTGTATAATTTATGACATTTTCGACCATATAAATTTCAATTTATAATATTTAAATATTTTTTTGATTTTAAAACAATTTTATAATATGTTATTTTTATAAAACAACAACAGTGTCAATTTTGACCCTATTAATTTATTTGAATTTAAATAAATTCCACACAGAGGATATATTAGAACCAAAATTTTTAATAGAATCCTAACATGTCATATTATTCTATAAAATTTATGTAGAACATTAATTAGTTCATATAATATTTATTTTAATATTTTTAAAACCATTTCTTTGATATTTCAATCAATAAAATAATTTCTATATCACTATTGTGTCATCATTAATGATAATTATTTAATCCCTAAAAATTATAAATAAATTCTAATGATGTAGATAATTTTATTATATTTTTAGAGACTATTCATTTTCGATGTTTTATGAATTTTATCAGTAAATTAAAATTATTAAACTTATAATATATAAGAGAGTGACATGTTGTCACTTTCTTTGGTTTTAATAAAAATTATATAATTTTCATGGTAAAAAGTCCATTAAATGAATCTATTCTGACCCTAAGGTGATATGGTTATACTTTTATTCATCCAATAGAATTTCGGCAGGTGTTAGGGTAACTTTATAATCTAATTTTTACCCTTAATTACCCGATCTACCTTTAACTGTAGTAAATAAAAATTACCGTAGTTACTATTCATAATATCAAAAAAATAAAAGTAACCTATTAACATAATTTGGACCCACTGAATCCAAATATAGAATCCATTTTTCAAAATTTAAAACACATAAGTTTCAGTAATTAATTTAAAATTAATCTCGTTGTTGAGAAAACGGGTTTTAAAAGACATTGCAAAAGATTGAAATGTTTTTACCTATGAATTCAATGAAAAATTAATGATAATGACTTACATTATATCAAATATTAAAACAATGTTCTATTTATAATTTAAAACCATTAAATATTATAATATAACCATATAAATTATCTCGATGAAAAATGTTTTTTTTAATAAAAATTTAGCGTATTTTTACTATTCATCAAAATATGAATGTTATCAAAATAAACTCAAAAATTTATCCAAAGTAAATTTTTATAACCCGATTCCAAGGAATAAGTTTTATTTGTTAAATTGAACTTATAATCATGTCAAAAATTAGATTTAAAGTGGGTGCGCCCCCAAAAGGCGGTAAAACTGTATTTTTTGAAAAATACTTATTTTACATGAAAAATTTATTTTTCTTTCATACGATGTCCTATAATATGTTTAAGATGAATTATAATTTTATAAAATTCAAAATTTAGTTACTAATATTAATAACGCCTAGTTCATAATAATATTATAACAATATATCGTTGTTTAGTTAAACTCAGTATTGCGTACAACACATGCAATCGAGGAAGGTCGCACTTTCATGTAACACAAGTCAAGAATAGTGTTGCGTATACTACAAGCTAATACGGTGTTTTGTATAGCGTAGTATGATCATGATGTGGAATACAACACAAGACATCAAATAAATTAAAAATAATATTTCTCATAAAACCGGGGGTGTTATATACAAGACATATCTCGAAGGCCTTTCCCGATCCCCATGGGCTGGAAACAAGTTTCGAGAATGAAAATAAGTCCATCTAGGAAAAAATTTATCCCAAAGAATAACTAGGATCTAATAAATAAACTAAAAAACTATTCATTTATAAAAAACCAACAAATGATCATTAATATATGTACAATTGATCTAGGTATGAAGTAAAACTGAAAAAACTAAAAACTAAATACAAAATCTGAACTCTACTGACACAATCTCTTGTGACCTCATATAAACCACCATTCAAAAAAATTACATGATCCAATAATGAGAAGTGGGGCCAAAAATATAAACCTTCACACTAGTTTAGGTCTACCGACAATGAATGGTGAGAGTAGGATGTGATCCAAAAAACTCAGTAGGAAACCACCAAAGAATCCATACATTTTCTTTCCCAAAAAATATTCCATTAACACTAGTTTTAAAATACAGTTACAAAAATAGGGTTTTCACATTTTAATAAATCCTCACATTTCCCCCTTTTTAAATTATAACACAACACCCAATTTATTTTCAAAGAATCCATCATTTTAGAAACCAAAACCCAAGTCAAAGCCTGGGAAAAACAATACCAGGTTGTGTGGAAAATAAATAAGCAGTACAAGATGTGAATAAAATATTATAGAAAATAAACAAGAACAGACATTTTAATAACTGTGGGCATTTCCTAAACATCCCTAGAGTTATCCCTTGACATACTTGGGTTAGAACCACCTGTCGGCGTATGGTGAAGCTCCCTAGTCAATATCCAACTAGATGCCCTAAACTAACTAATCTAGTGGCACATCTCACCTTGTATCTTATCAAATCCAGTAGGTACCAACCCATTTAACCATGTTTGATTGACAACCATCAGTCAACCATCTAAAATATTCCATGGAAACCCATGGAAAAATTATATTGTGTAAGTAAGACACCCTCGAATGCATGACTCACCTAACCTGTTGTCACCACATTTTCCTACCCCAATCACATACACCACCTATACAATAACCCATATAGGGAAATCGCTTTATATAAGTTCTCATCGTACAATAAGTCATTCAATGTTCTAATCAGGCCGTCACATTGCATGGTCTTATAAAACATTATTTAAAACTTACAAAGATTCCAACTAGTCATTTCCACTTTAAAAATAACATTTCATTTCCAAGATAAAATAAGGTTCCAACCAGGCCTTATATCATGTCCATCTCAAATACATTTTCAAAACATTTCTCAACCATTTTCAAAATTTAAAAAAAACAATTGCTTTATAGAGATAAATTCCAAATAGACCGTTATTCTAAATTGAACATTATTTCAAGGCCAAGATGAAAACACACAACACACTTAGAGATACCAAATGGGATTCCATATTATTTAGAAACTGAATTCCTTTTATAAAATAATGAATGGGATATAATATTAAACATAATCATTAAAATATCCTGGGGTGATTTTGAAATAAAGGGAGCTTAGTTAAACACTAAGAGTTGTAAAGAGACACCCAAGCATTTTGAAAACTGGATTTATGCTAAAACAAGGACATCATCACTTGTGTTCCCATCCATGTGTGAACTCTATGAACACAGGGATATACCCACATATAATGGCATTCTAGAAGTATATTTTCCCTGAAACCATTTTCAATGAAAAATTCATGACTTCCAAATAACACAATAGACCACATTGAAGAAGTTCTCCATGTTCCACCAACCAAGCCCAAATGCAATTCAATAAATTTATTATATCATTTATAAGGGAAAACACCACTCAAATCATCCAATTTTACTTTGAAAGGTTTGATCAACATTTTATCTAACACATTTGGAGTATATACACATAATCATAAATAAAGAGTTAATTCAAAAACCATTTTTAACAATTTCAATCGGTAAAAAAACACCATGACAAACAAACCATGTGCATTATAAAGATGTGAATCATGTTTAAAAAATTAATTAAAAACACCCAAGAATCATATGGATTGCATTAGAAAGTAAATGAATGGAAACACCAACCTCAATGGTGTGTGAATGTGATGAAACACTCAAAGAAGCGAGATTAGGGCCCCAAGGATGATCCGCACACCCTAGATCCACATAAACACAACCCACACATAAACCCTAGACATTAGAAATTGACTAAGATATAAATCCCCAAATGAAAACGAATGAATCAAAAGTAGATAAGGGAAAGGGGATAAAATGGACAAAACCCCCCTAAAAATGTACCTTCGATTGAAGGGGGAGCATCCATGGAGGAGGTGGAATAAAGTATAGGGGTTTAGTGTATCCCTTAAAACACCAAAAACAACCCAAGAGGAAGGTGTTCAATTTAGGGTATAAGGGGGAGAGGGTAGAATAGGGTTTTTAATTTTTTTAAAGATTTGGGATGTTCACATGGTTTGGCTACACAATTTACCAAACTATGTGCCAATTTTCTAGTAACCACTTCCCAATCTGGAACTAACCACATAACCAACCCACACAGTTTGATCTAACATGTGTAAAGCATGTGGTAGCTTCTACCTAGAAGAGGACCGACCGCACGAACTGATTGAATGATTTGACCAACCATGCTCAAACCATGTGATACCTTCAATCCAACACTAGGACCTACTGTACAGGTTCCTAGTCTAGGCTACATGGTTTCCACTAACTGTTCACTACCCATGCATAGACCAAAAATTCTTTTGAGACTCAAAATCATGAAAATTTAAGTCAAGAACTCATCCTGAACCTCAACCCAAGGATCAAAAATCAAGTTAACAATAAAATAAATAAGTATCCAAAGTCAAGGTGTGAAACTTTCCCATGATTTATCCATACAAATTGAACTCAAACTATATTATTAAATGATCTTGTGCTCATATACATTACTTGATGAGGATGAAGTAAGTATGGGTTATTATTTTTTAATTTCTTACATTTATAAATACATGCACTCTATTTAGTATATATTCAAAGGATGTATTTGTATAGATTCCATTGGTGGTAGCCTACTAAGATTTATCTCACACCCTATTTGGACTACCATTAGCACCCGAGAAGATTATATTTATGAAGGTGTTGATAAGGGTAAGCTTCACACTTTGGACACCTGGCTTCATTTCTTACATTAAGATGGACCTTGGTAGTAGATGAATGAAAAGGTGCTCATAATTCTTGGATAGTTTTTGTTTCTTTTTTTTTCTTTTGTATAGTGTAAATTTTCTACTGACATGTATACCTATTTTCCAATTTTTTAGATGTTGAGTCAAAAATCCTCTTTTGAATTTTATGTCTTGTTTTGGAAATCACAAATCTATTCATATAGGTTTATCATACTGGCCCTGTTTATCGTACTGACTATGTTAATCATACATACCTTGTCAATCGTACTGACTCTATCAATCATACTGACTCTGTCAATCGTACTAACTATGTCAATCAATCTGACTTCGTCAATTGTACTGGATTTTTTGCATCATACTCACTTTGTATCATTTTATTACATTGAACTAAGTAATACTTATAGCACTCATGTTTTTATCACTTAATTTTTTTATCCTATATCAACACATGTCAATCATACTCATGTTTATCATATTCATATATCTTTTGTTTTAATCAAAACGGTTTCATGGAGTTAGTAATAAACTAATCAAAACGATGTCGTGTTTTCTATTTCAATATGACCGTTGTAATTCCAGGTGTCCAAGTCCCTCTGAGTTTTCCGGATAAATAAGACCATTGGAGGAAATATGATTGTTGGAACCTGAGGCCTATAAATAGGAGGTCATTTGAAGATGAGAAGAATAACTGAGATACTTTTATCATTCTTTACTACTATCAAGTTCTAGAGAGAGACATTGTGACTTCTCTCTTTTTTCGTGTGAAAGCCTTGAGATTACAAAACGTGAACGGATTGTTCTTAGTTTTTGTATTTCATTAAGTGCTTTGTTTTGATTTGTATTAATGATCAGGTGATAATGATCAAGGGCTACTGAGGATAGGCATACGGTGGTACCAATGATCGTATCGAGGGCTTTCAAGTGTTTGAAAGACAGAGGTGTCAATTACCTGCAAAATCGAGGGATTTCAGGGCTAGAAAGATAGACGTACCGATCATAGTATCTAGGGAATTCAAGTGTTTGAAATATAGAGGTGCCGATTACCTACAAAATCGAGGGCTTTCGGGGATAGTAAGATAGACATATCGATCATCGTATCGAAGGATTACCAAGGTGGTGGTCAGACAGACCTCTTATCCTAGGTGAAAGGATAACCCTTCTCTTAGGGATAAAAGAATTGTAATAATTTTACATTAATGCTACTGTTTGGTTTAGAAATGGAATTCTTTTGTTTCCTTTCTTCATTTCATATACATTTGTAATTGTTTCAATTACAATCATACTATTACATATTGTATCGATAGATTTTATACGCTCTATGGTAGAATTTTTCACTATTGTATTACTTTGATTATTGTATTCATTTTAATACAATTGATTTACCTTTCTTATAGTATTACATTGTATCATATCTTTTATATCCAATTCATTTGTGGTTATTTGTATTTTTTGTGAACTATATTAGTTTAAGATCATTTAAACTAATTTCTTAAGTGTTTAAACACAATGTTTTTAAACCTACAATTCACCCCCCCCCCCTTGTGTTGTTCCATCTAATATACATATTCATCAATATATCGATCCAACAATTGGTATCAGATGAGGTTTCCATTGAATTTTGTTTCTATTACAATTTTCTGTTTCAACTACTTATTGCACTAACGTGTAGAGGGGAAAAGATTTTGTTTTATTATATGGTAGGGATGAATATTGGATCAATTGAAAATATAAATCCAATTAGACCACTAATATTTTATGGGAATGATTATGAGTACTAGAGAGATCAAATTAAGACATTTGTTATTAAAACTAGTGTAGACAATTTTATTATGCTTACTGGAGGTTACAAAATTCCTGACAAAGAAGTCAGTACTTTCACCAATCAATAGAAGTAAAAATATAAACTGAATTACAAGGTATGAAATACTTTACTATGTTCTATGATCATAAATATATACATCCAAATATCAACATGTGAACTAGCCAATTATATTTGGAAGAAATTGGAAGCCACACATTTTGGTACACGTAAGTTTATAGAAACAAGAAGAGCAATGCTTCGAGAAGAGTATCATGGATTGTTTTTCCTTATAGAGAACCAGGATGTAAACTACAACAAAGATTTATGACAATTGTCAACAGTTTACAATCTATGGGATAAAAAGGACTTGATGATGAATCTCTTGTTGAAAAAATTATTGACATAATTCTAAACGAATGGGAGTCAAAATGGACAGCTATTGATGAAAACAGAAAATTCTCTCAGATTACTCTTGATGAACTCTTTGGAACTCTTCTATAGCACCATACAAGAATGATGAGAGATTCTGATTTCAATAAGATGAAAAATGGAAATGGAAGTGTAGATTTTACTACTACATCTAAATCTAAAACACCTGAAAGGATAACAAGATCCAAAACTAAGAATGTTTTTATGTCAGAATCAAGTGATTTTGATCATTCAGATAATGAGTTAGCCAATATTTCTAGAAGGATGAACAATATTGTGGGAAAGAATGACTTCCAATATAGATTCAAAAAGAAAGATAAGAAGGATAATAAAGATTCAGATGTAACATGTTATGAATGCAAGAACGTAGGTCATATAAGACATGATTGTCCTTTACTGAATAGAAAATATAGAAAAGAGAAACATACTAAAAGAAATAAGAAAATTTATTACAAGACAAAGACAAAGAAATTCTTGAAAGATAATGATACTTGGAGTGCAAGTGGTGGCGATTCATCAGAGGATTCTTCAGAATATGAATCCTTAGGACAAAAGAATAATAGACTTATAGCCAGATTACCAATCGAAGATCATTGTCGCATGGATAAGGTATACAATGCTGAAGCTATTACAAATGTTTCCCTGAATGAAAATTATATTGATAATAAATCTTATGAATATTTAAATGATGAGTCTTTATCATCAGAAGATAATACATTACCTTCATATGAAGAAGTTTCTAGGTTTGTTAAACTACTTGAGAGTGAAAATTCTAAACTCAAGAAAAAGATTGATAAGGAAAATTCTAGAATTTCTATTTTAACAAAATAATTCTCAGATATTTCTAATGATCTTGAAATGAAAATTTATGATTTTGAAAATATTTTAAAAACCCTTGAAAAAGTCAAATCTGATAAGGATAAACTTTCTAAGGATCTTGAAAACGTAATTTCTAAGAAAAATGTTTTCGATCCTAAATCTAGTTCAAAATCAAATGTTTTAGAGGATAAAAAATTAGTTTTAAAACTAAATTCAGAAATTTTTTCCTTCAAAAAATGTTTGTAAAAATTTACTTATGGTAAGGAAAACTTTGATAAAATATATTCTCAAATACGACTTTTGAGAAATCATTCTGGTTTTGGTTATACTCATTCTAAACCGATTTTTAGTAATAACTATTTTGTTCCTCAAAGTACCCTTTTTTGTACTAAGTGTCAATGTGGTGGACACTGGAAAAGAGATTCTTCTCTTAATAGAACTCAGTCTTTAGGATTTCATAAAGCACGTTTTGCAAAACAAATATGGATTCCTAAAATGCTTTTATCTAACCCTTCTGGATCCAAACAAGTTTGGATTCCGAAAAGCTAATTGTTTCTTTTTGAGGAAAATATGAAGTGTACAAAAAATAAGAACATTTGGTACATGGATAGTGGTTGTTCTCGACACATGACTGGTAACAAATATTTCTTTGAAAAGATTATTGAAACCAAAGGTGGAAAGGTTACCTTTGGAGATAATGCTCAAGGAAATATTTTTGGAATAGGTAATATTTTTTTTCTTGGAAAAGTTATTATTTCAAATGTTTTGTTTGTTAATGTTCTTAAGAACAATATCATCAGCATAAGTCAATTATGCGATGAAGGATACCATATGAATTTTATAAATGATAAATGCTTAGTTCACAATTCCAAGGAAAAATTCATTCTATCTGCCCATAGGTAATAGAATGTATACACTATCAACTTAGAAGACCTTAGAAGTGAAAATTTACCTTGCTTAAGTGCAATAGAAGACCAATCCTGGCAATGGCATAGAAGATTAGAACACTGAAACCTAAGAAACCATTGTCAACTTTCAAAGAAAATACTTGTAAAGGATCTACTGAATCTTAAATTTGATTCTTCAAAGGTCTGTGACGCTTTTCAATTTGGAAAGCAACATAAAACTAGCTTTAAATCAATCAATGAAGTTTCAACTTCCAATGCATTACAGATAGTGCATATGGATCAATTTGTTCCCTCAAAAATTGGAAGCATCGGAGGAAAATACTATGTATTTGTTTTAGTTGATGACTTTACTAGATTTACATGGGTCTATTTTCTAACAAAGAAATATGAATCCTTTTTCTATTTCAAAATTTTTAGAGCCCAAGTTAAAAATGAGAAAAACATACCGTTGATAATTATCCATAGTGATCATGGTGGTGAATTTCAAAATTCATATTTTGAAACTTTTTGTTATAATAATGGTATTACTCACAATTTTTCATCAGGAAGAACTCCTCAGAAAAATGGTGTTGTTGAGAGAAGAAAACGCATTCTTCAGGAAATGACAAGAACCATGTTGAGTGACTACTCAATTGTTAAGCATTTTTGGCTTGAATCTGTTAGTACTACTTGTTATACTATAAATCATGTTTTATCTAGACCTTTTCTTAATAAAACACCTTATGAATTGTGGACTGGCCGAAAACCAAATGGTTCATACTTCAAAGTTTCTGGATGAAAAGTATTCATTCTGAATACCAAAGAGAATATACAGAAATTCGCTCCAAAATCTGATGAAGGAATCAATATAGGTTATTCTACAACCTCTAAGTCTTATAGAGTTTTTAATAAAATTAGATGTACTATTAAAGAAATATTTCTTGTTAAATCTGATGAAACTAATCCTTTTTTTCAGCAATCTCAACCTACATCTTCGGATGTATTTTAAAAAACTGATCATCAACCTTTATTAAAAGATCCTTCTGACAAGGAAAATGTTCAAGAAACTATTTCTGAAACTTTTACACAAGAATATTTTCTACCATATGTTGATGAACATGTTTTAAAAAACCCAAATCAATTGCTTCTTAGGAATCACCCCAATGATAATGTCGTTGGAGATGTAAATCAACCTATAAGGACCAGAAATTCCTTGGGAAATGAAATAGAACATCTTGCCTTTCATTCTCAATTCAAACCTAAAAGTCCAAGTGATGCCTTAGGTGATGAAAATTATATTAAATCAATGCAAGATGAACTAAATGAATTTGAAAGGAATCATGTCTGGACTTTAGTTGAAAGACCTAAAGAAACAACTGTAATTTGTGTAAAATGGGTTTTCAGAAATAAATGTGATGAAAATGGAATCATTGTAATAAATTAAGCAAGACTTGTTGTTAAAGGCTATAATAAACAAGAGGGAATATACTATGAAGAAACATATGCTCTGGTTGCTAGACTTGAATCTATTCGTATTCTATTATCCTTTGCAGCATACTTTAATTTAAAATTATTTCAAATTGGTGTTAAATGTTCTTTTCTAAATGGTTTTGTTCAAGAAGAAGTTTTTTTTTGAACAACCCCCTGGTTTTAGAGATTAAAAATATCCTAATCATGTTTTTAAACATATCAAATCTTTATATGGCCTTAAACAAGACTTTAGAGCATGGTATGATAGACTTACATGATTTCTTTTACAAAACAATTATGCAAAAGGTACAGCGGATCCAACCCTTTTATAAAAATGGGAAATAAAAATGTTTTGATTGTTTAAATTTATGTTGATGAAATCATATTTGGATCAACTCACTAGTCTTTAACTGATTCATTTGTGAATTTAATGAAATCTGAGTTTTAAATGAGTATGATGGGTGAGTTAACATTCTTTTTAGGTTTTCAAATTTCACAAAAACCTAAAGGGACATATATATCTCAACATAAGTATATTACAGATTTATTCAAAAAGTTTGGATATGACAATACTAAAAGTATTAACACTCTAATAGGTACCTCAAATACAATTGATCTTGATGAAACTGGGAAACCAATAGATCAAACAATTTTTAGAGGTATGATAGGAAGTTTCTGATACTTGAAAGCTAGTCGACAAGACTTAATGTTTTCTATATTCTTATGTGCACGTTACCAATCTAATCCAAAATGGTCTCATTTAAAATTTGTGAAAAGAATCTTTTGGTATTTTAAAGGAACTCTGGATTTAGGTCTTTTTTATTCTTCTAGAAATTATTTTGTTTTAAAAAGTTTTTTAGATGATGACTTTGGTGGTTGTAGAATGGATAGAAATAGTGAATCTGGAACATGTCATTTCTTAGGAGATTCCTTGGATTCTTGCTCTTACAAGAAACAATACTCAGTATCACTTTCCACTACTGAAGCTAAATATGTAGCAGCTGAAAGATGTTGTGCTCAAGTGTTGTGGATGCAACACACACTCACTAACTGTGGATTGAGTCCAAAACTCAAATTATCTGTGATAATACTACACCATATCTCTTAGTAAAAATCCATCACATTACTCTCGTGCAAAACACATTTATATTAGGCATCACTTTCTTAGGGATCACACACACAAATGAGATATTATCTTAGAATTCATCAGAACGCAAGATCAACTTGCTGAAATTTTCACAAAACCATTACCTTCTGATAGATTTTTGTTTATAAAATAGAAACTAGGAATTATTACATTAAAATAATCATTCATATCTACTTCATGTTTTACACATCTCCTTATATTAAAAAACTCCTCTTAAAAGGGGGAGAACATTTTACTTATTATGTTTCTGATTATTTATTTTTTATGATCTTAATCTGTTAATTATTTTAATTGTTATTTTATCTTTCTATTTATCAACTTTAATGTCCGATTATCATTTTAACCTTCTGTTTGTCAACTTGTCTTCCTGGTTACCATATTGATTTTCTTTCCATCGACACGTCAACCTATGGTAACAACTTTGTTTTCCATCGGCACATCAACCAGTGGTAATAAGTTTTTTCCATTGGCATGTCAACCAATGGTAATGACATTATTTTCCATCGGCATGTCAACCAAAGGTAATGAATTTGTTTTCCATTGGCATGACAACTAATGGTAATGAATTTTTTTTCCATCAGCATGACAACCAACAGTAATGACATTGTTTTCCATCGTCACGCCAACCTATGGTAACAACTTTGTTTTCCATCGGCACGTCAACCTATGGTAACAAGTTTTTTTTCCATCGGCACGTCAACCTATGGTAACAACTTTTTTTTCCATCAGCACATCAACTTATTTTAATGACATTGTTTTCTATCGTCATGACAACCTATGGTAATGTCTTTATTATCCATCAGTCTCACAACCGATCGTATTCATTTTCCCTTCCATGTACGAGTGTGATTTCTTTTTGTTATTGTATTATATTATGTTTATACTATTAAACCAACGATTTCCTTAGAATCTCCGACAGGTACATTATTTCTTTATTTTGTTTTGTTCTTCTATCGTTTTATTTATTATTTTTTAAAAACACATTTTAAATCCCCACCGTTGGATTTTTTGATCTTCTAATCACAACCATAGAAGACCAACTGTCATCTTTCCTTGCCTTTAAATAGATCCCTCCCCTCCCTAAACCCACACCGGTTTTTTATAATTTTTGGTGAAGCTCTGCCACTGTTTTAAGACTTCTTATGATATTCTCTTCGCTACACTTATATGTCTCAGTCCTCTGCCAACACTCCTACCGAAATCTCTTCAAAGACGTTTTCATAGAAAGACTTCTTCAGAGAAAGGTTAGTTTCTCATGATTTCTTTGATACATATGATTCAACAATCAAGAGGATTATTTTGTTTCAAGGCTGGGAACATCTATTTGTTGAAAAACCTATATCCCAAGATCTGATTCTTATTGAAGAGGTTAGTCAGTTTTATGAAACCGTATCTTTTGAAAAGAACATGACAATCAACTTTGCTGTGTACGATAGAAAATTCTAAATTTTTGTTAAACAAGAAGACCACTTTCTAAATGTCTCAACATAAGGTGATTGTTTTTTTCCATCTCATAAACTACCAGAGAAAGTTTTTATATTTAATAATGAAAGTTTTAAAAGTCTCTATTTCTTGTTAATGAAGAGAAGAGAAAGGTAGCTCATTTATCTCCAGATAACAGGTTTGTTGTTCTTTGGATGAAAGGATTTCTTATCCCAAGAAAAGGGGATAGGGAAACTCTTAAGTTTTCTGATATCTTCATGCTATACTATCTTGTAAACATTAGAAAGGTAAATATCATGGGATACATCTTTGAAACAATCAATAATGTCAATTCCGGAGCGATCAAGTCTCATTTGATTATGTATCCATCTATTCTTACTAAGTCCGTTCTTGACATCCTAATGTTTTGAAATATTCCTCTCAAAGTACAGTTGAAAGAACTAATGCCTTCCTGGATTAATAAGAGTATGCTGAAGAAGTTATGTGGTTGTTTTGATGAAAATTAAAAACTTTTTTTTTAAAGATGTTGAAGCCAAATCGGCCCCAAATCAATCGAATCCTATGCCAATTGAAAAAAAATCCAACTGTTGTTGCTCCTCAGAAGTCAGAACCCCAAATCAGTTTTAAGCCAAAGAAGAAACCTAAATACAGCAAGGAGGTCGTGGCCAAGTGGAGAAAGGAAAGAGAACATAGAAAAGAATGTGATCCTAAGTTCAGTCTTGATTCAATAGAAGCATTTACTGAGAGGATAAGGGTAGGGGATACTCTTCAGACTGAAAAGAAAAATAATACTCTTTTGAAAAGGAAATCTCAAGACTTTGATGTCTCTAAAATCATAAAATTGGTTGAGGTGGCTAGTGATCAACTAATGGAAGAAGTGCACCAAGAACCTATCATGCAGAGTATTCCAGAAAAAGAGAGAGGGAAACAAGTTTCGGAAGAAATACACGAAGTTGAACAAGAGGAAGGATATTATTCTTTTGGAATTTCTTCAAAGTTCTAAAAAGATAAGAGAGGAACCATTTCAAAAGCAATGTGAAGGCATTCAACAAACTCCTCATGTCGATCAAGAACTAGGTGAATCTCTTGAAACCCCTTCATAAATATTTCCTTCTCAAGTGAATCAAGGTGATCAATCATCTCAGACTAAAAAAGTAATTGTTATTAGTGAGAATGTGGAAGAATAAAGAATAGAGAAAGAAAATGCCAAAGGAAAACAGCCAGTTGAAGACTCAAGCCGATCAAATAAACTGGATTCGTACAATGAGGATACTGATTCAGAACTCACAATTTCTCTCAAGAAAATTGATTAAATTGTTCATGTATTAAGGAAAATTGAGAAGACTATTCCTTATTTTCCTCGACTTGAATGGAAAATTGATTTCATCACTGACATTCAAAGGAAGAATTTTGGTTCTGTAAGGGAACTCAGAAAGAAAATTTTGGCAATAGAAGCCGATTTAAATTTTTTGTCTGAAAGTTCGGCTGCTCATAAGAAGGCATGTAATAGAATGACTAAGTGGTCATACAAAACAAAAAGATCAGTGAATGATCCTGAAATATAAATTGAAAAATTAAGGAGGCTTTAAAATGATCTTTTTATTGCTTCCAATAAGCTTGAAAAAGAAACATTTGAAAGACAGAATCAGATGTCAACAACTCATGGAGCCGATATTCCTTTAATAAAAGAGCTGCAAGACAGAATGAATGCTTTTTAGACAGAGTTTTCAAAGGTTTCATCTTTAAAATATGAAATTGTTTTGTTGAAGAAGAAAAATTTGGTGTTATATAAAGACAATAAGAATCTGCAAGACAGAATTGATACTCTTGAAGAAGTAATCAGAGTCCAAGAAGAGACTATCAAGAATCAGGATCAGCTTTTTTCCAATCAACAAGAGCTTCTCAAATCCCAGGGTGATTCTATATCTGAGGACAAGAAAGAAATGAAAAAGATTAATGTTGTTCTTCATGAGTTGATCAAGAAATAAAAGGAAAGAGAAAACGAATGAATGTTTTGTTGTATCTTTATTTATTTACTTTTTGAATTCTATAGACTTTTGTAATCTCAATATGTTTTATGGTATATTTCCCTTTTCCTTGCATTTATTTTCTCTAACTTATTCAGGAAACTCAATATTACCCCATTCTTTTTGTAAATCACAAAGGGGGAGAATGTTTTACAAAGGGGAAAAATGTTTTATAAGGGGAAGAATGTTTTAAACAAATACTTCTAATTCAAGGAATTTTTACGAATACAATCCTTAAGAAAATACATACCTAAGGGGGAGTTAGTTGTATTCAATTTCATATTCATAAGAGTTTTTAATAAAGTAGGGGGAGATAAGTATATCTTTTGGTTTTTTCTTCATGTTTTGTGCTTTACAAAAAGGTTAAGATTGTTGAGTCAAATGTCCTATTTTGACTTTTATGTCTTTTTTTGGAAATCACAAATCTATTCATATAGGTTTACCATACTGACCCTGTTTGTCATACTGACTGTGTTAATCGTACTGACCCTGTCAATTATACTGACTCTGTCAATTGTACTAACTCTATCAATCGTACTGACTCTGTCAATCGTACTGACTGTCAATCGTACTGACTTTTTTACATAATACTCACTTTGTATCATTTCATTACATTTCACTATGTAATACTTATAACACTCATTTTTTTATAAATTTCTTGTTTTTATCCTTTATCAACACATGTCAATCGTAGTCATGTTTATCATCTTCATATATATTTTGTTTTAATCAAAACAGTGTCGTGGAGTTAGTTATAAACTAATAAAAACGATGTTGTGTTTTCTGTTTCAATATCATTGTTGTATTGTCAGGTGTCAAAGTCCCTCCGAGTTTTCAAGAGAAATATTACCATTGGAGGAAATATGACCATTAGAACCCAAGGCCTATAAATATAAGGTCATTTTAAGCTGATAGAAATAACCGAGAAACTTTGATCATTCTTTACTACTATCAAGTACTAGAGAGAGATGTTGTGGCTTCTCTCTTGCTTTGTATGAAAGCCTTGATATTAAAAAATGTGAACGGATCATTCATAGTTTTTTTATTTCATTAAGTGCTTTGTTTTTCTTTGTATGACCGATCTGGTGATAACGATCAATGGCTGTTGAGGATAGGCAGATTGTGGTACCGATCATCGTATTGAGGGATTTAAAGTGTTTGAAAGATAGAGGTGTTGATTACCTGCAAAATTGAGGTCTTACGGGGATAGCAAGATAGACATAATGATCATCGTATCGAGGTCTTTCAAGTGTTTGAAAGACAGAGGTGCTGATTACTTGAAAAATCGAGGGCTTGCGGGGATTGCAAGACAGACATACCGATCATCGTATCAAGGGATTACCAAGGTGGTGGTAAGACAGTCCTCTTATGCTAGGTGAAATGATAACCCTTCTCTTTGGGATAAAAGAATTATAATACTTTTACATTTCTTCTATTGTTTGTTTTAGAAAGGGAATTGTTTTTTTTCCTTTCTTCATTTCATATACATTTGTATTTGTTTCAATTACAATCATACTATTACATATTGTATCGATAGATTCTATACGCTCTATGGTAGAATCTTTCACTATTGTATTACTCTGATTATTTTATTCATTTTAATACAATTGATTTACCTTTCTAATAGTTTTACATTGTATCATATCTTTTATATCCAAGTCATTTGTGGTTATTTGTATTTGTTGTGAATTGTATTAGTTTATGATCATTTATACAAGTTTCTTAAATGTTTAAACACAAAGTTTATAAACCTAAAATTCACCCCATCCCCCTCTTGTGTTGTTCCATCTAATATACATATTCATATATATATCGATCCAACAATTGGTATCATAAGAGGTTTCCACTTAATTGTGTTTCTATTACAATTCTCTGTTTCAACTACTTACTGCACTAACGTGTGGAGTGGAAAATAATTTGTTTTATGAGATGGAAGGGATGAATATTGGATCAATTGACACTCTAAATCCAACTAGACCACCAATACTTGATGGGAATGATTATGAGTACTGTAGAGATCGAATGAAGAAATTTGTTATTAACACTGGTGTAGACAATTTTATTATCCTTAATGGAGGTTACAAAATTCCTGACAAAGAAGTTAGTACTTTCACCAATCAAGAGAAGCAAGAATATCAACTGAATTACAAGGTACGCAATACTTTACTATGTTCTATGACCAGAAATATATACAACCAAATATCATCTTGTGAAGTATCCAATTGGTTTTGGAAGAAATTGGAAGTCCCACATTTCGGTATATCTAAGGTTATAGAAACAAGAAGAAGAACGCTTCAAGCAGAGTATCGTTGATTTTTTTTCCTTATGGAGAACCTGTATGTAAAGTGAAACAAATATTTATGACAATTGTCAATAGTTTACAATCTATGGGAGAAAAAGGTCTTGATGATGAATCTCTTGTTTACAAAATTATTGATGTAATGCCAAATGAATAGAAGTCAAAAAGGATAGCTATTGATGAAAATAGAAAAGTATCTCAAATTACTCTTGATGAACTCTTTGGAACTCTTTTACAACACAAGACAAGAATGAAGAGAGATGTTGGTTTCAATAAGAATAAAAATGGAAATGTATGTGTAGCTTTTACTATTACATCTAAATCTAAAACACCTAAAAGGATAACAAGATCCAAAGATAAGAAAGTTGTTATGTCAGAATCAAGTGATTGTGATCATTCAGATAATAAGTTACCCAATATTATTCGAAGGATGAATAATATTGTGGGAAAGAAAGAATTCCAATACATATTAAAAAAGAAAGATAGGAAGGATAAGAAAGATTCAGAGGTAACATGTTATGAATGCAAGAAAGTAGGTCATATAAGACCTGATTCTCCTTTACTGAAGAGAAAGGATAGAGAAGAGAAACATTCTGAAAGAAATAAGAAAAAGTATTACAAGACAAAGACAAAGAAAGTCTTGAAGGATAATGATACTTGGAGCACAAGTGGTGGCGATTCATCAGACAATTCTTCAGAATATAAATCCTCATGAAAAAGGAATATTGGACTTATAGCCAGATTTCCAATTAAAGATCATTGTCTCATGGATAAGGTACACAATGCTGAATATATTACAAATATTTCCCTAAATGCAAATTATATTGATAAAAAATATTATGAATCTTCAAATGATGAGTCTTCATCATCATAAGATAATACATTACCTTCTTATGAAGAAGTTTCTAGGTTTTCTAAACTACTTGAGAATTGAAATTCTAAACTCAAGAAAAAGATTGATAAGGAAAATTCTAGAATTTCTATTTTAACTAAAAAAGTATCATATCTTTCTAATTATCTTGATATGAAAATTTCTAGTTTTCAAAATATTTTTAAACCCCTTGAGAAAGTCAAATCTGATAAGGAAAAACATTCTAAGGATCTTGAAAATGTGATTTCTAAGAAAAATGTTTTCGAGCCTAACTCTCGTTCAAAATCAAATGTTTTATAGGATAAAAACATAGTTTTAAAACTACAGTCAGAAATTTTTCCTTGAAAAAAGGTTTGTCAAATGTTACTAAGGGAAATGAAAATGTTGATAAAATGTATTCTCAAATACAACCTTTGAGAAATCATTCTGGTTTTGGTTATACTAATTCTAAACCAATTTTTAGTAATAACTATTTTGTTCCTCAATGTACCCTGTTTTGTACTAAGTGTCAATGTGGTGGACACTGGAAAAGAGATTGTTCTCTTAATATAAATCAGTCTTTATGATTTCATAAAGCTCATTTTTTAAAACAAATGTGGATTCCTAAAATTATTTTATATAACCCTTCCGGATCCAAACAAGTTTGGATTTCGAAAAAATAATTGTTTCTTTTTTAGGAAAATAAAAAGTATACCAACAACCAGAACATTTGGTACATGGATAGCGGTTGTTCTCGACACATGACGGATAACAAATATTTCTTTGAAAAGGTTATTGAAACAAAAGGTGGAAATGTTACCTTTGGAGATAATGCTCAAGGAAAGATTGTTGGAATAGGTAATAATGTTTTTCTTGGAAAATTTCTTATTTCAAATGTTTTGTTTGTTAAAGGTCTTAAGCACAATCTCATCAGAATAAGTCAATTATGTGATGAAGGATACCTTGTGAATTTTAGAAATGATAAATTCTTAGTTCACAATTCCAAGGATGAATTCATTTTATCTTCCCATTGGAAAGAGAATGTGTACACTATCAACCTAGAGGACCATAGGAGCCAAAATTTACCTTGATTAAGTGAAATAGAAGACCAATCCTAGCTATGGAATAGAAAATTATGATACTGCAACCTATGAAACCTTTGTAAAAATTAAAAGAAAAGACTTGTAAAGGATTTAACGGATCTTAAATTTGACTCTTCAAAGGTCTTTGACCCTTGTCAATTTGGAAAGCAACATAAAACTACCTTTAAATCAATCAATGAAGTTTCAACTTCCAATTCATTGCAGCTAGTGTATATAGATCTATTTGGTCCCTCACAAACTGGAAGCATTGGAGGCAAATACTATGTATTTGTTTTAGTTAATGACTTTACTAGATTTACATGGGTCTATTTTCTAACAAATAAATCTGAAGCCTTTTTCTATTTCAAAATTTTTAGAGCTCAAGTTAAAAATGAGAAAAACATACCATTGATAACTATCCATAGTGATCATGGTGGTGAATTTCAAAATTCATATTTTGAAACTTTTTGTAGTAAGAAAGTTATTACTCACAATTTTTCAGCACCAAGAACTCCTCAGAAAAATGGTGTTGTTGAGAAAACAAATCACATTCTTCAGGAAATGACAAGAACCATGTTGAGTGAGTACTAAATTGCTAAGCATTTTTTGGAATGAATTTGTTAGTACTGCTTGTTGTACTATAAATCATGTTTTAACTAGAATTTTTCTTAATAAAACACCTTATGAATTGTGGACTGGCCGAAAACCAAAAGCTTCATACTTAAAAGTTTTTGGATGGAAAGTATTCATTTTGAATACTAAATAGAATCTACACAAATTTTCACCAAAATATGATGAAGGAATATTTATAGGTTATTCTAATACCTCTAAGGCTTATAGAGTTTTCAATAAAAATACTTGTACTGTTGAAGAAATAGTGCATGTTAAATTTGATGAAACTAATCCTTTCACATTCAAACAATCCCAACCTACATCTTCGGATGTATTTTCAAAAACTGATCATCAACCTTTATTAAAAGATCCTTCTGACAAGGAAAATGTTCAAGAAAGTTTTTCTGAAACTTTTACACCATAATATTTTCTACCATATGTTGATGAACAAGTTTTACAAAACCCAAATCAATTACTTCTTAGGAATCATCCCACTGATAACATCATTGGTGATGTAAATCAAACTGTAAGGACCGGAAATTCTTTGAGAAATGAAATAGAACATCTTTCCTTTCTTTCCCAATTCGAACCTAAAAGTCCAAGTGAGGCCTTTGGTTATTAAGATTGTATTAAAGAAATGTAAGATGAACTAAATGAATTTGAAAGGAATAATGTCTGGACTTTAGTTGAATGACCTAAAGAAATAGCTGTAATTGGTGTAAAATGGGTTTTCAGAAATAAATGTGATGAAAATGGAATCGTTGTAAGAAATAAAGCAAGTCTTGTTTCTAAAGGAAATAATCAACAAGAGGTAATAGACTATGAAGAAACATATCCTCTGGTAGCTAGACTTGAATCTATTCGTATTCTATTATCCTTTCAGCATACTTTAATTTCAAATTATTTCAAATGGATGTTAAATGTGCTTTTCTAAATGGTTTTGTTCAAGAAGAAGTTTTGTTGAAGAACCCCCTGGTTTTATAGATTCAAAATATCTTAATCATATTTTTAAACTTACCAATGCTTTATATGGCCTTAAACAAGCCCCTAGAGCATGGTATTATATACTTACAGGATTTTTTTTTTACAAAACCATTATGCAAAAGGTATAGCGGATCCAACCATTTTTATAAACATGGAAAATAAAAAAATTTTGATTGTTCAAATTTATGTAGATGACATCATATTTGGATCAACTCAGCAGTCTTTAACTGATTCTTTTTTGAATTTATTGAAATCTGAGTTAGAAATGAGTATGATGGGTGATTTAACATTCATTTTAGGTTTTCAAATTTCACAAAAACCATAAGGGACATATATATCTGAACATAAGTGTATTAAATATTTACTCAAAAAGTATGGATACGACAATACTAAAAGTATTATCACTCTAATAGGTACCTCAAATACACTTGATCTTGATGAAACTAGGAAACCAGTAGATCAAACAATTTTTAGAGGTATGATAGAAAGTTTGGTATACTTGATAGCTAGTCGACCATACTTAATGTTTTATTTATGATTATGTGCAAGATACCAATCTAATCCAAAAGAGTCTCGTTTAAAATCCGTGAAAAGAATCTTTCGGTATTTAAAAGGATCTCTATATTTAGGGATTTTTTATTTTTCTGGAAATGATTTTGTTTTAAATTTTTTTTTCAGATGTTGACTTTGGTGGTTGTAGAATGGATAGAAAGAGTACATCTGGAACATATCATTTCTTAGGAGATTCCTTGGTTTCTTGGTCCTGCAAGAAACAACACTCAGTAGCACTTTCCACAGCTGAAGCCGAATATGTAGCTGTTGGAAGTTGTTGTGCTCAAGTGTTGTGGATGCAACACAAACTCACTGACTATGGATTGATTTTTTCCAAAACTCAAATTCTATGTGATAATACTAGCGCCATATCTCTTAGTAAAAACCCAACACATCACTCTCATTCAAAATACATTGATATTAGGCATCACTTTCTTAGGGATCACACACAAAAAGGAGATATTATTATACAATTCATCGGAATGCATGAGAAACTTGCTAACATTTTCCCAAAACCGTTACCTTCCGATAGATTTATGTTTATAAAATAGAAACTATGAATTATTACATTAAAATAATCATTCATAGATATTCATGTTTTACACTTCTGTTTATATTTTAAAACTCTTCTTAAAAGGGGGAGAACATTTTAGTTAATATGTTTCTGATTTTTTATTTTTTATGATCTTTATTTGTTTATTCTTTTATTTTTTATTTTATCTTTCTATTTATCATCCTGATTGTCTGACTAAGATTTTAACCTTCTGTTTGTAATCTTGTCTGTCTGGTTACCATATTGATTTTCTTTCCATTGGTACGTCAACCTATGTTAACAACTTTGTTTTCCATCAGAACGTCAACCAATGCTAATAACTTTGTTTTCCATCGGCACGTCAACCAATGGTAATGACTTTGTTTTCCATCGGCATTTCAACCAATGCTAATGAATTTTTTTTCCATTGGCATGACAACCAATGGTAATGAATTTGTTTTCCTTCTGCATGAAAACTAATAGTAATGACTTTGTTTTCTATCGGCACACCAACCTCTAGTAACAACTTTTTTTTCCATCGGCACGTCATCCTATGGTAACAACTTTGTTTTCCATCGGCACTTCAACCTATGGTAACAACTTTGTTTTCCATCGGCACGTCAACCTATAGTAATGACTTTTTTTTCATCGGCATGACAACCTATGGTAATGTCTTTGTTATCCATCGGTCTCACAACCGATCGTATTCTTTTTCCCTTCCATGTACGCGTGTATTTTTTTTTGTTATTGTATTATATTATGTTTATACTATTAAACCAACTATATCCTTAGAATCTCCAGTAGGTACATTCTTTCTTTCTTTTGTTTTTTTTCTATTGTTTTATTGTTTCTTTTAAGAAACCATTTTAAATCCCCACCATTGGATTTTTTGATATTATAATCACAATTTTAGAAGACCAACAATCATCTTTCCTCGCCTATAAATAGAGCCCTCCCCTCCCCAAACCAGCACCGGTTTTTCAGAATCGTTGGCGAAGCTCTGCCCCTATTTTAAGACTCCGTACGATCTTCTCTTCGCTTCACCTATATGTCTCAGTCCTCTGCCAACACTCCTGCCAAAATGACTTCAAAGAAGTTTTTGTAGAAATACTTCTTCATAGAAAGTTTAGTTTCCCAATATTTCTTTGATACATATGATTAAAAAATCAAGAGGATTATTTTGTTTCAAGTCTGGTAACATATATGTGTTGAAAAACCTGTATCTCAAATCCGATTCTTCATGAAGAGGTTAGTCAGTTTAACATAACTGTATCTTTTGATAAGAACATGAAAATCAACTTTTATGTGTATGATAGAAAATTTTCAATGTCTATGAAACAAGAAAACCACTTTCTAAATGTCTCAAGAGAAGGTGATTCTTCTTGTCCATCTCATAAACTTTGAGAGAAAGTTGGTACGTTTAATAAAGAAAGTACTGAAAAGTCGTTATTTCTTATTAATGAAGAGAAGATAAAGGTAGCTCATTTATCTCCAGATAATAGGTTTGTTGTGCTTTAGATGCAAGGCTTTCTTATCCCAAGAAAAGGGGATAGATAAACTCTTAAGGTTTTTGATATCTTCATGCTAGACTATCTTGTAAACATGAGAAAGGTAAATCTCATGGGATACATCTTTGAAACAATCATGAATTTCAAGTCAAGAGCGATCAAATCTCATTTGATTATGTATCCAACTATTCTTACTAAGTTAATTCTTGGGAACCTAAAGTTTTTTAATATTCCTCTCAAAGGACAGTTGAAAGAACTAAATCCTTCCTGGATTAGTAAGAGTACTCTAAAGATGTTATGTGTCTGTTTTGATGAATATTCAAAACTTTTTTCTAAAGATCTTGAAGCCGAATCGGCCCCAAATCAATCGGCACCTATGCCAATTGAAAAGATCCAACATTTGTTGCTCCTCAGAATTCAGATCCCCAAATCAGTTGTAAGCCAAAGAATAAACCTAAATACAGCAAGGAGGTTGTGCCCAAGTGGATAAATGAAAGAGAACAAAGAAAAAAGGGGATCCTAAGTTCAGTCTCGATCCAGTAGAAGCCTTTGCTGAGAGGATAAGGTTAGAGGATACTCTTTAGGATGAAAATAAAAATAAGACTCTTTTTAAAAGGAAACCTCAAGACTTTGATGTCTCTAAAATTATGAAATTGTTCGAGGTGGCTAGTGCTCAACTAACGGAAGAAGTGCATCAAGAACCTATCATGTAGAGTATTCCAGAAAAACAGAAAGGGAAACAAGTTTTGGAAGAAATACTGGAAGTTCAAGTAGAGGAAATAGATTTTCTTTTGCAATTTCTTCGAAGTTCTAAAAAGAGTAGAGAGAAATAATTTCAAAATAAAAGTGAAGGCATTCAACAAACTTCTCATGTTGATCAAGCACCAGCCTAATCTCTTAAAACCCCTTTAGAAATATTTCCTTCTCAAGTAAAGCAAAGTGATGAATCATATCAGACTGAAAAAGTAATTATTATTAGTAAAAAAGTGGAAGAATAAAGAAATGAGAATGAAAAAGAAAAAGGAAAATATTCATTTGAAGACTAAATCCGATCAAATGAACTGAATTCGTACGATGAGGATACTGATTCAGAACGCACAATTTCTCTGAAGAAAAGTGATTACATTGTTCATGTATTAAGGAGAATTGAGAAGACTATTCCTTATTTTCCTCGACTTGAATGGAAAATTGATTTCATCACTGGCAATCAAAGGAAGATGTTTGGTTCGGTAAGGGAACTCAGAAAGAAAGTTTGGTCAATAGAAACTGACTTAAAAGTTTTTTCTGAAATTTCAACTGCTCATTATAAGGCATGAAATAGAATGACTAAGTGGTCATACAAGATAGAAAGATCAGTGAATTATCATGAAATATTAATTTAAGACTTAAGGAGTCTTTCAAATGATCTTTCTATTGCTTTCAATAATCTTGACAAAGTAACATTTGAAAGACTGAATCAGATCTCAACATCTCATGGAGCCGATATTCCTTCAATAAAAGAGCTTCAAGATAGAATGAATGATTTTCAGAGAGAGTTTTTGAAGGTTTCATATTTCAAAGATGAAATAATTTTGTTGAAGAAGCAAACTTTTGTGTTATCTAAAGACA
Source organism: Viscum album (assembly GCA_963277665.1). Classification (NCBI taxonomy): domain Eukaryota; kingdom Viridiplantae; phylum Streptophyta; class Magnoliopsida; order Santalales; family Viscaceae; genus Viscum; species Viscum album. Next base: position 1,975,009,107 of record OY728151.1, read on the forward strand.
ATAAAAATCTGCAAGACAGAATTGATACTCTTGAAGAAGTAATCATAGTCCAAGAAGAGTCTATCAAGAATCAGGATCAGCTTTTTTCTAATCAATAGAAGCTTCTCAAATCCCGGGGTGATTCTATCTCCGAGGACAAGAAAAAAATCAAAAAGATAAAAGTTTTTCTTCATTAGTTGATCAAGAAAGAAAAGGAAAGAGAGAAAAAATGAATGTTTTGTTGTATCTTTCTTTATTTACATTTAGAATTCTATATACTTTTGTAATCTCAATAAGTTTTATGGTATCTTTCCCTTTGCCTTGCATTTCTTTCCTCTAAATTTTTCAATCAACTCAAGATTACCCCATTCTTTTTGAAAATCACAAAGTGGGAGAATGTTTTACAAAGGGGGAGAATGATTTATAAGGGGCAGAATGTTTTAAACAAATACTTCTAAATCAAGGAATTTTTACAAATAAAATCCTTAGGAAAATACATTCCTAAGGGGGATTTAGTTGTATTCAATTCCATATTCAGAAGAGTTTTCAATAACTCAGGGGGAGATAAGTATTTCTTTTGGTTTTTTCTTCTTGTTTTGTGCTTTCCAAAAAGGGGGAGATTGTTGAGTTATATGTCCTATTTTGACTTTTATGTCTTCTTTTGGAAATTACAAATCTATTAATATAGGTTTATCGTACTGACCCTGATTATCGTACTGACTCTGTGAATCGTACTGACTCTGTCAATCGTACTGAATTTTGTACATCATACTCACTTTGTATCATTTCATTACATTGCACTAAGTAATACTTAAGCACCCATGTTTTTATCACTTGGTTTTTTTTATCCTTTGTCAACACATGTCAATCATACTCATGTTTTTCATCTTCATATATCTTTTTTTAGTCAAAACGGTGTCATGGAATTAGTTATAAACTAATAAAAATGATGTCATGTTTTCTGTTTCAATATGACCATTGTAATTCCAGGTGTCCAAGTCCCTCCGAGTTTTCCAGAGAAATATGTTCGTTGGAGGAAATATGACCATTGCAACCTGAGGCCTATAAATTGGAGGTCATTTGAAGCTGAGAAGAATAACCAAGAGACTTTGATAATTCATTACTACTATAAAGTTCTAGAGAGAGATGTTGTGACTTCTCTCTTGCTTCGTGAGAAATCCTTGAGATTACAAAAGTGAACGGCTCGTTCTTAGTTTTTGTATTTCATAAAGTGATTTGTTTTGCTTTGTATGACCGATTAGGTGATAACGATCGAGGGCTGTAGAGAATAGGCAGACTGTGGTACTGGTCATCGTATCAAGGGATTTCAAGTGTTTGAAATACAGAGGTGTCGATTACCTGCAAAATTGAGGGCTTGTGGGGATAGCAAGACAGACATACCGATCATCGTATCAAGGGCTTTCAAGTGTTTGAAAGACAGATATTCTGATTACCTGCAAAATCGAGGGCTTGCAGGGATAGCAAGACAAACATATCGATCATCATATCGAGGGCTTACCAAGGTGGTGGTAAGACAGACCTCTTATCATAGGTGAAAGGATAACCCTTTTCTTTGGGATAAAAGAATTGTAATACTTTTACATTTCCACTACTGTTTGTTTTAGAAAGGGAATTGTTTTGTTTCCTTTCTTCATTTCATATACATTTGTAATTGTTTCAATTACAATCATATTATTACATATTGTATCGATAGGTTCTATACGCTCTATGGTAGAATCTTTCACTATTGTATTACTTTGATTATTGTATTCATTTTAATACAATTGATTTACCTTATTGATAGTATTACATTGTATGATATCTTTTATATCCAAGTCATTTGGGGTTATTTTTATTTGTTGTGAATTATATTAGTTTAAGATCATTTAAACTAATTTCATAAGTGTTTAAACACAATGTTTTTAAACCTACAATTCACCCCCCCCCCCTCTTGTGTTGTTCCATATAATATACATATTCATCTATATATCGATCAAACAATTGGTATCAGAGGAGGTTTCCACTAAATTGTGTTTCTATTACAATTTTCTATTTTAACTACTTACTACATTAACGTGTGGAGTGGAAAAGATTTTGTTTTATTAGATGGTAGGGATGAATATTGGATAAATTGACAATCTAAATCCAACTAGACCACCAATATTTTATGGGAATGATTATGAGTACTGGAGAGATCGAATGAATACATTTGTTATTGACACTGGTATAGACAATTTTTTTATTCTTACTGGATGTTACAAAATTCCTGACAAAGAAGTCAGTAGTTTCACCAATCAAGACAAGCAAGAATATCAACTGAATTACAAGGTATGCAATACATTACTATATTCTATGACCAGGAATATATACAACCAAATATCAACTTGTGAAACAGCCAATTATATTTGGAAGAAATTGGAAGTCACACATTTTGGTACATCTATGGTTATAGAAACAAGAAGATCAATTCTTCGAGCAGAGTATCATGGATTTCTTTTTCCATATGGAGAACCATTATGTAAAGTGAAAAAATATTTATGAAAATTTTCAATAGTTTACAATCTATGGGAGAAAAAGGCCTTGATGATGAAGCTCTTATTGACAAAATTATTGATATAATTCCAAATGAATGGGAGTCAAAAAGGATAGCTATTGATGAAAAGAGAAAAGTCCCTCAGATTACTCTTGATGAACTCTTTGGAACTCTTCTACAGTACGAGACAAGAATGAAGAGAGATGCTGATTTCAATAAGAAGAAAAATGGAAATGGATGTGTAGCTTCTACTACTACATCTAAAGCTAAAACACCTAACGGGGTAACAAGATCCAAAGCTAAGAAAGTTTTTATGTCAGAATCAAATGATTGTGATCAATCAGATAATGAGTTAGCCAATCTTGCTCGAAGGATGAACAAGATTGTGGGAAATAAATACATCCAATACATATTCAAAAATAATGATAAGAATGATAAGAAATATTCAGAGGTAATATGTTATGAATGCTAGAAAGAAGGTCAGATAAGACCTGATTGTCCTTTACTGAAGAGAAAAGATAGAAAAGAGAAACAATATGAAGAAAATAAGAAAAAGTATTACAATACAAAGGCAAAGAAATTATTGAAGGCTAATGATACTTGGAGTGCAAGTGGTGGGAATTCATTAGATGATTCTTCAGAATATGAATCCTCAAGACAAAGGAATATTGGACTTATAACCAGATTATCAATCGAAGACCATTGTCTTGTGGCTAAGGTACACAATGCTGAAGCTATGACAAATGTTTCCCTGAATGCAAATTATATTGATAATAAATATTATGAATCTTCAAATGATGAGTCTTCCTCATCATAAGATAATACATTACCTTATTATGAATAAGTGTCTATGTTTTCTGAACTACTTGACAATGAAAAATCTAAACTCACGAAAAAGATTGATAAGGAAAATTCTAGAATTTCTATTTTAACTAAATAAGTATCAGATCTTTATAATGATCTTGATATGAAAACTTCTGATTTTGAAAATATTTTAAAAACCCTTGAGAAAGTCAAATCTGATAAGGACAAACTTTCTAAGGATCTTGAAAATGTAATTTCTAAGAAAAATGTTTTTGAGCATAACTCTAGTTCAAAATCTAATGTTTTAGAGGATAAAAAGTTAGTTTTAAAACTAAAGTCAGAAATTTTTTCCTTGAAAAAATATTTTTCAAACATTACTTATGGAAATTAAAACTTTGATAAAATGTATTCTCAAATACGACCTTAGAGAAATCATTCTGGTTTTGGTTATACTCATTCTAAACCGATTTTAGTAATAACTATTTTGTCTCTCAAAGTACCCCTTTTTGTACTAAGTGTCAATGTGGTGGACACTAGAAAAGAGATTTTTATCTTAATAGAACTAGGTATTTAGGATTTTATAAAGCTAATTTTTCAAAACAATTGTGGATTCCAAAAATTATTTTATCTAACCCTTCCGAATCCAAACAAGTTTGGATTCTGAAAAACTAATTGTTTCTTTTTTAGAAAAATAAGAAGTGTAGCAACAAAAAGAACATTTGGTACATGGATAGTGGTTTTTCTCGACACATGACCGGTAACAAAGATTTATTTGAAAAGATTATTTAAAAAGAGGTGGAAAGGTTACCTTTGGCGATAATGCTCAATGAAATATTGTTGGAATAAGTAATGTTGTTTTTCTTGGAAAAGTTCTTATTTCAAATTGTTTTTTGTTAAAGGTATTAAGCACAATCTCATTATCATAAGTCAATTATGTGATGAAGGATACCTTTTAAATTTTAGAAATGATAAATGCTTAGTTCAAAATTCCAAGGATGAATTCATTCTATCTTCCTATAGGCAATAGAATGTATACACTATCAACTTAGAGGACCTTAGGAGCCAAAATTTACCTTGCTTAAGTGCAATAGAAGACCAATCCTGGATTTGGAATAGAATATTAAAACACTGAAACCTAAGAAACCTTTGTAAAATTTCAAATAAAAGACTTGTGAAGGATCTACCGGATCTTAAATTTGATTATTCAAAGGTCTGTAACCCTTGTAAATTTGGAAAGTAACATAAAACTAGCTTTAAATCAATCAATGGAGTTTCAACTTCTAATGCATTACAGCTAATGCATATGGATCTATTTGGTCCCTCACAAATTGGAAGCATCGGAGGCAAATACTATGTATTTGTTTTAGTTGATGACTTTACTAGATTTACATGTGTCTATTTTCTAACAAAGAAATTTGAATCCTTTTTCTATTTCAAAGTTTTTAGATCCCAAGTTAAAAATGAGAAAAACCTACCATTTATAACTATCCATAGTGATCATGGTGGTGAATTTCAATATTCAGATTTTGAAACATTTTTTAGTAAGAAAGGTATTACTCACAATTTTTCAGCACCAAGAAATCCTCAGCAAAATGGTGTTGTTTGGAGAATAAATCGCATTCATCATTAAATGACAAGAACCATGTTGAGTGAATACTCAATTGCTAAGCATTTTTAGGCAAAAGCTGTTAGTACAGCTTGTTATACTATAAATTGTGTTTTAACCAGACCATTTCTTAATAAAACACCTTATGGATTGTAGACTGGCTGAAAACCAAAAGTTTCTTACTTCAAAGTTTTTGGATGCAAAGTATTCATTCTGAATACTAAATAGAATCTACAAAAATTCACACCAAAATCTAATGGAATAATCATTATAGGTTATTCTACAACCTCTAAGGCTTATATAGTTTTCAATAAAAATACATGTAATGTTGAAGAAATAGTGCATGTTAAATTTGATGAAACTAATCCTTTTATTTTTAAACAATCCCAACCAACATCTTCAGATGTATTTTCAAAAACGGGTCATCAACCTTTATTAAAGGATCATTATGACAAGGAAAATGTTCAAGAAAGTATTTCTGAAACTTTTACCCCAGAAGATGTTCAACCATATGTTGATGAACAAGTTTTACCAAACCCAAATCAATTTCTTCTTAGGAATCATCCCACTGATAACATCATTGGAGATGTAAATCAACATGTAAGGACCAGAAATTCCTTGAGAAATGAAATAGAACATCGTTCCTTTCATTCCCAATTAGAACATAAAGGCTATAATCAACAAGAGGGAATAGACGATGAAGAAACATATGCTCTGTTATCTAGAATTGAATCTATTTGTATTCTCTTATCCTTTGTAGCATACTTTAATTTCAAATTATTTCAAATGGATGTTAAATGTGCTTTTCCAAATGGTTTTGTTCAAGAAGAAGTTTTCGTTGAAAAACCCCCTGATTTTATAGATTCAAAATTTCCTAATCATGTTTTTAAACTTTCCAAAGCTTTATATGGCCTTAAACAAGCCCCTAGATCATGGTATGATAGACTGACAAGATTTCTTTTACAAAACAATTATGTAAAAGGTACAGCGGATCCAACCCTTTTTATAAAAATGGAAAATAAAAATGTTTTGATTATTCAAATTTATGTTTATGGCATTATATTTGGATCAACTCAGCAGTCTTTAACTAATTCTTTTTCAAATTTAATGAAATATTAGTTTGAAATGAGTATGATGGGTGAGTTAACATTCTTTTTAGGTTTTCAAATTTCACAAAAACTAGAAGGGACATATATATCTCAACATAAGTATATTAAATATTTACGCAAAAAGTATAGATATGACAATACTAAAAGTATTAGAACTCCAATAGGTACCTCAAATACACTTGATCTTGATGAAACTGGGAAACCAGTATATCGAACAATTTTTAGAGGTATGATAGGAAGTTTGTTATACTTGATAGCTAGTAGACCAGACTTAATTTTTTTTGTATGCTTATGTGAAAGATACCAGTCTATTCCAAGAGAGACTCATTTAAAAGTCGTGAAAATAATATTTATGTATTTAAATGGAACTCTAGATTAGGTCTTTTTATTCTTCTAGAAATGATTTTTTTTTAAAAAAAATTTCAGATGATGACTTTGGTGGTTGTAGAATGGATAGAAAGAATCCATCTGGAACATGTCATTTCTTAAAAGATTCCTTGGTTTCTTGGTCCTAAAAGAAAAAACAATCAGTAGCACTTTCCACTACTGAAGCTGAATATATAGCAGCTGGAAGTTGTTGTGCTCAAGTGTTGTGGACCCAACACACACTCGCTGACTATGGATTGAGTTTTTCCAAAACTAAAATTTTATGTGATAATACTAGCGCCATAGATCTTAGTGAAAACCCAGCACATCACTCTCGTGAAAAACACATTGGTAGTAGGAATCACTTTCTTTGGGATCACACACAAAAAGAAGATATTATGTTACAATTCATCAGAATGCAAGACCAACTTGCTCACATTTTCACAAAATCATTACCTTCCGATATATTTGAGTTTATAAAACAGAAACTAGGGATGATTACAATAAAATAATAATTCATATCTACTCTATGTTTTACACTTCTCCTTATATTAAAAACTCTTCTTAAAAGGGGGAGAACATTTTACTTAATATATTTCTGATTTTTTATTTTTTATGATCCTTATCTGTTTATTCATTTAATTGTTATTTCAGGTTTCTATTTATCATCTTGATTGTCCGATTATCATTTTAACCTTCTATTTTTCATCTTGTCTGCATGGTTACCATATTGATTTTCTTTCCATCGGCACGTCAACCTATGGTAACAACTTTTTTTTCCATCGGCACGTCAATAAATGGTAATAAATTTGTTTTCCATCGGCAAGTCAACCAATGGTAATGACTTTGTTTTCCATCAGCATGTCAACCAATGGTAATGAATTTGTTTTCCATCAGCATGAAAACCAATGGTAATGACTTTGTTTTCCATCGGCATGACAACCAATAGTAATGACTTTGTTTTCCATTAGCATGCCAACCTGTGGTAACAACTTTTTTTCCATCAGCACGTCAACCTCTGGTAAAAACTTTTTTTTTCCATCGGCACATCAAACTATGGTAACAACTTTGTTTTCCATCGGCACTTCAACCTATCATAATGTCTTTGTTTTCCATCGGTCACACAACTGATCGTATTCTTTTTCCCTTCCATGTACATGTGTATTTTCTTTTTGTTATTGTATTATATTATGTTTATACTATTAAACCAGTGATTTCCTTAGAATCTCATACATGTATATTCTTTCTTTCTTTTGTTTTGTTTTTCTATCGTTTTATTGTTTTTTTAACCCATTTTAAATCCCCACTGTTGTATTTTTTTATCTTCTAATCACAACAAAAGAAGACCAACGGTCATCTTTCCTCGCCAACAAATAGAGCCCTCCCCTGCACAAACCCACACCAGTTTTTTAGAATTGTTAGTGAAGCTCTACCCCTGTTTTAAGACTCCATATGATCTTCTCTTCGCTTCACCTATATGTCTCAGTCCTCTGCCAACACTCCTGCTGAAATGTCTTCAAAGACATTTCTAGAGAAAAACTTATTCGGAGAAAGGTTAGATTCTCGGTATTTCTTTGATACATATGATTAAACAATCAAGAGTATTATTTTGTTTCAAGGCTGGGAAAATCTATGTGTTGAAAAACCTATATCCCAAGATCTGATTATTATTGAAGATGTTTTTAAGCTTTACAAAACCGTATCTTTTGACAAGAACATGACAATCAACTTTGCTGTGTACGATAGAAAATTATCAATGTCTATGAAACAAGCATCCCACATTCTAAATTTCTCAACAGAAGGTGATACTTTTTGTCCATATCATAAACTACTAGAGGAAGTTGGTACGTTTCATAAAGAAAGTGTTGAAAAGTCATTATTTTTTATAAATGAAGTGAAGAGAGAGGTAGATCATTTATCTCTAGATAATAGGTTTGATTTGATTTGGATGTAAGGCTTTCTTATCCCAAGAAAAGAGGATAGAGAAACTCTTAAGGTTTCTGATATACCCATGCTATAATATCTTGAAAAAATGAGAAAGGTAAATCTCATGGGATTCATCTTTGAAACAATGAAGAATGTCAAGTCACGAGCGATAAAGTATCATTTGATTATGTATCCATCTATTCTTGCTAAGTTCATTCTTAAGAGCCTAAAGTTTTGTAATATTCCTCTCAAAGGATAGTTGAAAGAACTGAAGCCTTTCTGGATTAGTAAGAGTGCGTTGAAAAAGTTATGTGTTTGTTTTGATGAAGATTCAAAACTTTTTGTTAAATATGTTTAAGTCGAATTGGCCCCAAATCAATCGGCACCTATGCGAATTGAAAAAAAAAATCCAACTGTTGTTGCTCCTCAGAAGTCAGATCCCTTAATTAGTTTTAAGCCAAAGAAGAACCCTAAATACAGCAAAGAAGTTGTGTCCATGTGGAGAAAGGAAAAAAGAACAAAGAAAAGAAGGTGATCCTAAGTTCGGTCTTGATCCAACAGAAGCCGTTGCTGAGAGGATAAGGGTAGAGGATACACTTCAGGCTGAAAGGAAAAAAGAAGACTCTTTTGAAAATAAAAGCTCAATACTTTGATGTCTCTAAAACCATGAAATTAGTTGAGGTTTCTATTGCTCAACTAACGGAAGAAGTGCATCAAGAACCTATAATAGAGAGTATTCCATAAAAACAGAAAGGGAAACACGTTTTGGAAGAAATATAGGAATTTGAAGAAGAGGAAAGAGATTTTCCTTTGTAATTTCTTCAATGTTTTGAAAAGAGTAGAGAGGAATCCTTTCAAAATAAAAGTGATGGCATTCAACAAAATCCACATGACTATCAATCACCAGCTGAATCTCTTGAAACCCCTTCAGAAAGATTTCCTTCTTAAGTGAAGAAAGGTGCTCAATCATCTTAGACCAAAAAAATAATTTTTTTTAGTGACAAAGTGGAAGAAGAAAGAAAGGAGAAAGGAAAAGAAAAAGTAAAACTTCCAGTTGAAGACTCAAGCCAATCAAATGAACTGGATTCGTATGATGAGGATACTAATTCATAAAGCACAATTTCTCTCAAGAAAAGTGATTACATTGTTCATGTATTAAAGATAATTGAGAAGACTATTCCTTATTTTCCTCGACTTGAAGGGAAAATTGATTTCATCATTGACAATCAAAGTAATAATTTTGGTTCTATAAGGGAACTCATAAAGAATTTTTTGTCAATAGAAGCTGATTTAAAAGTTTTCTCTGAAAGTTCGGTTATTCATAAGATGGAATGCAATAGAATGACTAAGTGGTCATACAAAATAGAAATCCCAGTGAATGATCATGAAATATCAATTGAATAATAAATGAGGGTTTCAAATGATATTTCTATTTCTTTCAATAATATTTAGAAATAAACATTTGAAAGACTGAATTAGATGTCAACAACTCATGGAGATGATATTCCTTCAATAAAAGAGCTACAAGACAGAATTAATGCATTTCAGACATAGTTTTTGAAGGTTTCATCTTTCAAAGATGAAATAGTTTTGTTGAAGAAGCAAAATTCTGTGATATCTAAACAAAATAAGAATCTACAAGATAGAATTAATACTCTTGAAGAAGTAATCAGAGTCCAAGAAGAGACTATCAAGAACCAAGATCATCTTTTTGCAGATCAAAAAGAGATTCTCAATTCCCAGGGTGATTCTATCTCTGATGACAAGAAAGAAATCAAAAAGATGAAAGTTGTTCTTCATGAGTTGATCAATAAAGAAAAGGAAAGAGAAAAAAATAAATGTTTTGTTGTATCTTTCTTTATTTACTTTTCGAATTCTATAGACTTTTGTCATCTCAATAAGTTTTATGGTATCTTTCCCTTTTCCTTGAATTTATTTTCTGTAACTTTTTTGGGAAACTCAAGATTACCCCATTATTTTTGTAAATCACAAAGGGGGATAATGTTTTACAAATGGGGAGAATGTTTTAAAAGGGGAATAATTTTTTAGAAAAATACTTCTAAATAAAGGAATTTTTATGAATACAATCCTTAGGAAAATACATACCTAAGGGGTAGTTAGTTGAATTCAATTTCATATTTAGAAGAGTTTTCAATAACTCAGGGGAGATAAGTATTTCTTTTGGTTTTTTATTCATGTTTTGTGATTTCCAAAAAGGGGGAGATTGTTAAGTCAAAATTCCTCCTTGGAATTTTATGTCTTGTTTTGGAAATCACAAATCTATTCATATAGGTTTATCATACTAACCCTGTTTATCATACTGGATCTGTTAATTGTATTGACCCTATCAGTCGTACTGACTCTATCAATCATACTGACTCTGTCAATCAAATTGACTTTGTCAATCATACTGACTTTGTCAATCGTACTGACTCTTCCAATCATACTGACTTTTTTGCGTCATACTCACTTTGTATCATTTCATTACATTTCACTAAGTAATACGTATAGCACTCATGTTTTTATCAATTGCTTGTTTTTATCCTTTATCAACACATTTCAATCGTACTCATATTTACCATCTTCATATATCTTTTGTTTTAATAAAAACGGTGTCGTGGAGTTAGTTATAAACTAATCAAAACGATGTCATGTTTTCTGTTTCAATATGACCATTATAATGCCAGGTGTCCATGTCCCTCTGAGTTTTCTGGAAAAATATGATCGTTGGAGGAACTATGACCGTTGGAACCTGAGCCCTATAAATAGGAGGTCATTTGAAGCTAAGAAGAATAACCGAGAGACTTTGATCATTCTTTACTAATATCAAGTTCTAGAGAGAGAGGTTGTGACATCTCTCTTTGTTCGTGCGAAAGCCTTGACATTACAAAACTTGAACAACTCGTTCTTAGTTTTTGTATTTAATTAAGTGCTTTGTTTTTTTTTGTGACCGATTAGGTGATAACGATCGAGGGCATCTGAGGATAGGCAGACGGTGGTACCGATCATCGTATCGAGGGATTTCAAGTGTTTGAAAGATAGAGGTGTCGATTACCTGCAAAATCGAGGGCTTGAGGGGACAGTGAGATAGACATACTGATCATCGTATCTAGGGCTTACCAAGGTGGTGGTAAGACAGACCTATTATCCTAGGTGAAAGGATAACCCTTCTCTTTGGGATAAAATAATTGTAATACTTTTACATTTCCGCTGCTGTTTGTTTTAGAAAGGGAATTGTTTTGTTTCCTTTATTCATTTCATATACATTTGTAATTGTTTCAATTACGGTCATACTATTACATATTGTATCGATATATTCTATATGCTCTGTGGTAGAATCTTTCACTGTTGTATTACTCTGATTATTGTATTCATTTTTATACAATTGATTTACCTTTTTTATAGTATTACATTATATCATATCTTTTATATCCAATTCATTTGTGGTTATTTGTATTTGTTGTGAATTGTATTGGTTTAAGATCATTTAAAGAAATTTCTTAAGTGTTTAAACACAAAGTTGTTAAACCTACAATTCACCCCCCCCCCCCCTCTTGTTTTGTTCCACATAATATATATATTCAACTATATATCGATCCAACATTAGATATATGCAATACATCATCATATTTTGTATATTCTACTATTTATCTTTTGAGTATTATTATCTATTTATTGGATGTTTATATCTTCTTCCATGTAGTTATTCATTATTATTGTGCTTTCTCTATTTTATCTTCCTATTATACCATTGTGCTCCACTCAAACATGAGGGAATATCCTTCCCTTGTCACACCATAAACCCTTACTACTAGTTGTAATCCTCTTGTGTGTGGGGAGGTGTTCTTGAGACCATGTGTCTCGCCTACTTGGGGCACCTTTGAGTGGAACCCGGGTTGGTACGTCATAGAATATAATAATAATAGTTCCATATTTAGGGGAAACTCTCAGTATTAATGTTATTTCTTAGAAACCAAGAGGTACTTCCTTTTTTCCATTATATAAAAATGATTTTTTTCTAACATGAACTAGATTGAAGGAGATTGATGCATAAATTGTGGGGATGAATTAATGAGATGAAGCTATTAAATATTCACTACCTAGTGAATGTGGAACTTTTAAATATCTTTATAAAATTGGAATATGAGGTATTCCAATCAAACTTTCTTCCCTTGTTCTTCATTTTATTAAACATATCAATTGAGTGGGATTTATTGATTGACGAAAATATAAAACCAAGGAGATGTTATATCTTTTTCACTTGAACTTTCTAATTAGTTTTTTGAAGTATCTGTAAGTTTTAGTCTGTCATTGATAAATATGATTATTTCCAAACCCTATAAGATAAATGATAATTTCTGGGCATTTTTTCACATGAATAGTTTCCTATAGATATCTTATACATCCTTTCATGTATCTCTCTTATTTTTTTCACCAAGTTAGATAACATATACTTAATGTTTTTAACTAAAGTCTCTTTTCTATGTGAACCATGGGAGATCATTCCACTCTTAGAAGTGATCATGTAATTTTCAAAGAAATGAGATGATAATTATTTTGAGATGAAATATGATTTGAGAAGACCTAATTTACCCTTCTTATATTGATTATAAATAAGAAGATAATGTCTGCAACACACATTGACTTGAAAGATTAATATTTATGTTGAAAAAAATAAAAATGGGGAGATTTTTGAGCCTAGGTTTCATTGGTTGTCACTAATTCAATATGTTTTGGGGGATGAAGTGGCAATTCTTAGAGAATTTTTATGGATTCATGTTATGGAATTGGAAGTCATGCTTGAAAATTTATACGTTCTTTAAACTCTAGAAATTTTTGAATTGATATTCAATGATTAAAAAATGTGTTAAGGATTGAAAAATTTTGCATCAAGTGGAAATTCCACACTTAGATGAATAGGAAATAGTTGGATAAAGATGAACAGAATAAGACTATGAAAATATAAATTTTCATAATAAATTGATTGTGGAAAAATATTTTAAGGTGGCCATGAAAAAATAGAATTCAAAAATTAATTTTCATTATGAAGTTAAGGTGGAATATGATATATGTGACCATTTTTGGGAATGGTTGGAATTTTATGTTTTACTTTGAGAAATTCTATGTATTATATATGAATGGGTCTTTAATTGAAAAGGAATTACATCGATATAATCCCCTAAGGGATTGACATAAACCACATATGGGGGGATCTAAGGGTCAACCCTCATGGGAGTGGATTCAAAAAGATCCCTCACATGGTTCCATAAGTGTGGGTGGGCATATTTATAAGGACTATAGGAGTGCACGCCTAGAGGGATAGATGGGACCACGTATAAGGCCAGCAGAGGTAGTCCAGTTCTGTTGGTGAGCAAAAGCATGTGGTGTTGTGTGAATATTTTGACAGCTGTTGATCCCCCATAGACAGATTGAACAATGATTAGACACTAGATTTTGAACAAACTACTGAACATACATAGAACAAATCCGATATGGGACATGTGTGCTCATGCTATTATTCATCTATCTTTAAAAAGTAGTATAGAACACTATCTTTCGTATCAATTTAATATCCACAATTCTATCATCGAACATTAATTCTTCAACCTCCCATTTCTCTCTACACAATCATTCAACATAGATCATCTCCATTATCGAGAACCGAACAATCTCATGACAGCTTATGACCATGTCCACTGATCAAATCAAAATAAGGAAGAAACGATTGAACTGAATTCATGCATGAAACTTTGTCTTTCATGCATGACATGTATCGAAGAACCATGATGATCACAAGATACTATTTCATAATAATGTTGTGTGATGTTATTAGGATCATTTGACCAAATTGATATAGTCATTATGCCCTCACACAAACAAAAGGAATAATATAATGGAAAGTGAACAATCATTGAATCCATCATGGAAATAATAACATATTTTTTGTCACATTAAGCTTTAATATTTTTCAAGAATTTTAACATGAATTATTCAGGATTATTATGAGGAGGTCTAGTGAGGCATCACATGTTTAGTGAAGTGATAATTTGAAGAAGTTAAGTGAATCTCATTATAATTCTATTGATGTTTAGAGAAACTAAAATCCTCGGAATTTATGAGATCCTCATAACTTCAAATATTTTAAAAATTAATCGACACCCCTTAAAAATCGGACAAACTCTGCCTATATAAACTGAGGCAAGTGTGTTGAAGAGTGTCATTTTATTTTTGATTAATTAAGATAAGATCCCAAAACAGGGGATCCCACATGATTCATTCATGAAAAGGAGAGGATCCAACATGATCCTTTAATGTGAAGGTTATCTGCGAGCTAACATAGTCTATCAAAGGAGAAAAGGAACTCATAGAAAAATAGCTTTTTTTCTCATAAAGGAACCTAATGACTCAACCAGTTATATGAGGATGTTATCTATTTAAGCACCTATTTATTACAAGAATAGTATATCACTAAACTCCTTGGTTATGTAAAGAGAAGGAGGAGATACCCACGAACACATCTTTTATCATGTGAAGGAACTCACATACATTACCTCATTTTACATGAAGTAGTTTCAGAGGAATCCATGGAAAAACATATTGTCACATGAAGGAACTCACTGACTATAGCCTTGGTTATGTGAAGGACCCACAGAAAGTATTTTGAGATCATATGAAAAAAAATTCTTATGAGAAGGAACATGCAGAGACACACAAGATATCTTGTCTATGGATAGGTCGTGAGATTCACATAAACTTACATGGTTCATGAGATTTTCATGGAAAAATATTTTTTTGGAGTGGAAAAATAGTTCATTCAATCCATGCATGCTTATATACATACATAAGGTAAAATACAAGAATAATATCAATGGGTGATTTAGTTATCTTGAGTTTAATGAATTAATTTGACAAAGCACATAAAATAATGAGAATGATAAAAGGTTACATAAAATGTTCATGTACAGAGACCCAATCTTAAAATAAATAGATATTAAATCATTTTAGATCAATATTTAAGTCATTAAAAAATACATTCTTGAGGACTGTAATATTGTAGTGTATTTGGAAACTTGGAAACAAAATCTTCTAACTTGGTGAAAGATCTTCAACATCTCCCTTAAGGATATTCCCTTTTACTAATCCTACTTTAAACATTTATTTATAACGTGGGGAAAGGAAACATAAGAAAGAGGTGAGCTCAAATTCTTAGTAAGGGTAAACAATGGAGATATGTAACCATAACATTATAATAATGGTATTCTAACAAGATCATATATTTATAAGATCATACCCTATATATCAAATATCATAAACATGAATCATGGAATAAATATTGGTAGTTCATAAGAAATTAATCATAAGAAAATATATATCATAATCCATGAAATCATAATTTATGAATAAGGCAGGTAATTTTGGAAGACACATAGGAAAATAAAATAATTCCCTATAAGTCAAGGATCATTGATAAAACTTATCAGGGCACTTAATGGGGGTTACACCTACTAGGTGGGATACACCGTCATCCCTAGTCACATCCCTTTTCTTATAGTGGATCAGGTTATACCTTCTACCCACAATGGATCAATCCCATCAACTTGTTCTCATCATTATATTATGAGATATAAATCTTTACACAATGCATTGAAGATCTATAATGGGCTGACCCAGCACAATCTAGGTTTCCCCGTCTTATAAGTTGTAACGGGCTTACCGGACATTATCTTAGAAACCTCATCATATAAGTTATTACATGCTTACTCGGTTCTATCTAAAATAACCCATCATATAAGATGTAATGGGATTAACCGGTGTTATCTGGTCCACCTTATCATATAAGTTTTAATGGTCTTAGCTGACATTATTTCGGCTACTCCATCGTATAAGATATAACGAGCTTACCTTGGGTTATTTGGACCACCCAATTGTATAATGTATTTTCCATGAAACACAATATGAAAAAAGTAAGATTCCATAAACATCATTCCATAAAAAACATAAACCATTAAAATAAATAATATGAATGGTGTCCTTGGAACATATCCCTATTAAATAATAAACTATATCAAATTACATCATCTTAGATTGAGAAGGATTTTTAAAGATTACTTGAAACATAACCATTCTTAGAAAAATTGCTTTTTAAACCATAAATCATTTTAAAAATACTTTTCTCTTAAAAAAATTGAATACATTTACAGGAAATATTAAAATTCAATTAAGAAAATTTCTTGAAGAAAATATCTTTTCTGATTTGAAAAAATCTTTTTAAAACATAAAAATATTTGAAAAACATTTCCTTTGAAAATAACATTGAAAATTTATAAAGGAAACATTGAATAAAACATTTAAATGAATTTTTAAAACATAAAAAATTAAAATCATTTTCCATGAAAATGATTTTAAAATCTCATTTAAAACATTTTTTAAACATTTTAAAAAAAAAAAATCTTGAAATAATACAGATTTATGGCCGAAGAGAGAGATAAGGCCAAATTTTCTTAAAATGCATTCTTAATTATATTATGTAACAATGAGTATAAAAATGGTACCACTACATGAATATAACATTAATAACCATAGGGGAATAAAAATAATGGGAGTTATTGAGATATTGAACATAATATTTCATCAATGGAAGGATAATCATAAACAATCCCGACAAACAATGAGATTGAACCACTAAATTGTTATCACTTTGGTAACTTTGAATCATAATACCCATGAAAGAATAAACTTACATTAACATTTAAATATAATCAAAATAAATTGATTCATTATATAACATTTCAAATTTATTTATATACACCTCATATAATAATATAGGTTCATAACATGGCATGTGTCTCAAATAAGGAAAATTGAGAAAAAATTGCCTTACTGATTTGGTATCTATTGAAATGTAAACCCTATGAAAGAGATATAATAAAATGGATGTGTAAATACCAATAAATTTAAGGATAATAATAATGTAATAAATTCATGGTAAATATATACACCAATAAACAATAATAATTGGTGAATATAGCATATATCTCACAAAAATAAAAATGGAGACGAGAAAACTCTTACCTTAAGTCTTGAATTTTCATCAAACATGTTCAAAATGTCTATATAATAAATATAATTTTATTATAAATCTACCAAATAAGCATATTATAATATATAATACCATATATACATTTATTATTACTTTATATTGCACATTTATTAACAATATCATGTTAAATTTGTTTTGCGGGTAATAACCGCTTTGTTTTTCGTATATGTTTTGAATTTTTATTCTTGATACTATTATCTAGATCATGGTTTAATTATTTACATAATATAAGAAATGATATAAATATCATATCTATTCATTATATAGGTATTTATAATAATATATAAAAGATATTAATATGAAATTAAATACATCATTCATGGATACGGTAGATCATACGTACACATGAACGTTGTATCCATATTCATGGAATATTGAAACAAATAGAGTGAAATATATATATTTCTATATATATATATATCTATATTATTATTATAGTATTATTATTATTTCATATATATTATATACATTTACTAAACTCATTCTTAGTACATTTCATGTAAAATTGTGAACGAATCACATCACTTTCATATGGCGGTAGTCCACACATCCACAAACAAATTTATCCTCTTTCCAAAAAATGGAAAACATGAAGGTATGTATCATATAATAATTTAAGAAGAATAAATAAATAATATATATCATATAGCAATATAATTTACATCATTATTCTCAACTATTAAAGGTTGAAATGGAAGAACGAATGACATCGGTCCGCGAGGCGGTAGTCCACCGTACACACGAACGATGATTGTGTATCCCATTTGATGGAAGTATGTGTTAGTTTGGATATTAAACCTAGAATAAAAAAATATATTTTTATTTAGGATACTTATTTTATAATATAATCATGTAATAATAATAATTAAAGGGTGGATAAATAAATAGAAACAAAGTTCATGTTCAAGGGTGTTATATCTTCTTTGAGTAACTCCTTTTGTTTTGCACCAAATGGCTTCCTTGGTTGCATTTATGACCAAATGGAGGATTATAGGAAAAAAATTGGGAATTTGGGAGGATATTTTGGTAGGTTTAAATGGGAAAAAATTATTTAGAGGTGTGAATAAGTGAGGGTGGTGAGTTCCCTTTTATAGTGGAGGAGGAGTGACATTCTTGTAAATATAAAAAGGTAAACATTATTGAGAGGTCTCCCTTACATAATGTTCCTCCAATAATTGTAGATTTTTTATAAAATGGATTATATTGTCAAAATAGTTCCATACAATTGATTTTATGCATTTTTCTTGGGTATTTTTCCATTAAGTTAAAGTTTAACCACTAAGTAAACTCATTTTTACCTTAATTGTTGTACTTAATTTTAATTACATTCATTAATATTTTTTATAAAAAATTAATTTGACCTTATTATACATTAAAAATTATTATGAATCAAAATATTGATTCCATTTTTCCAAATTCCAAACACATAAGTGGAAGAAATTAATATAAAAATAATCTTGTAGATGTGACGAAACAACGGGTTTTTAAAGTAAAACTTTTCAAAAGTACGAATTGTTTTTATATCCAATTTCAATAAAAAATTGATTCAAATGACACAAATAATATTAATATATGTATTTTTTATCTAAATATTATTTAAAAACAATTTATAATATAATTTTTTATAAAAATAAATTAGATGAAAAAGCAGTTTTCAATTAAAATGCAGTGTTTTTCACTATTCATCAAAAAATGAAACTTCCCCGAAAAATTAAAAAAAATCACCCAAATTAAATACTGATATTATTATTTCAAAAATTAAATTTTTTTTCAAGTAAAAATTAAAAAAAATTAAAAAAATTATATTTAAAATGGGCTCACCATTAAAAGGTTATAAATTTACCTTTTAGAAAAATACCTCTTTTATTCATATAATTGAATTTATTCTCATCTTATGCCTATAAAATCTGTTGGATTAGTATAAATAAATTTAATTGAATATATAATATATAAATTTTATTAAAAACATTCACCAAAATTGTGTTTTTTAATTCATTGAGAAAAAATGGTGTTTGTACATAGAAAAAATAGTTTTCTTAGAAAATGAATTTCTTTATTCTCAAATAGTTATTACATTCATTTATAACTAATTAGTAACCAAAAAATTCATTTTATATACATGTTTAGATAATATTTTAATAATTTATTTAATCTTATTCATAACTTTCATTCCAACGGATAGGTTCTAACTATAATAATATTTTAATAACAATATTAATGGTATATTGTAGTTTGATAAAACTAAGTCTTTCATGTAACACAAGCTATCTAAGGAACTCATATACACAATCTTACCATTTGGTTGTGTCTTAAAAAATTTCTAATTCATCTCATACTCCAAAGAAAAAATCGAAGGTGAAATTTGTATCCACAACGCACAAATAGATTATAAGATCCATGGGTAGAATGATAATTCATTCCATATGTATTTAATTATTACCAAAGAGAAAAGGGTTATCATATATTATCTAATATGCATAAATCCTTATATTGTGAGATAATACTTATATCTCTAAAACATAATCCTAAGTTTAGCTTAAACTATTCCAAAAATGTTCTAATTTTAACCCTTATGAAATATGAACATCCAAAAATTTCAAAATTAGTTAACTAAATCATCTTAACACTGATCTTCCATATGTCATAAGGTATCTCTTGGTTGTCACATTCCCAAATTTTGAATACCTTTATCATCTATTCTCTTGAAACGGGGTAATAGCTAGAATTTTCATAAGTCCTTATTCAAAACATGCATTATTTCTTATTGATGTATTCCTTAAATAAAAAAAATTAAATTTCATCCCTGATAACAAATAAAAATTTTCCAAAAAATCCTTATTTAGTTCCAAGATAATAAGTATTGTCCAATTTACTTATTCATATCCAACATATCTTTATCCAAACATCATTATCTCAACATCAAGAAAATATTATGGGTATTTTTTCCTTAATAATTTGTTTTCTATGAATATCAAATTTCCATTAAATTACTTCTTAAATATATCATAATTATTCCACATATTCTTGTAAATTCATAGTGAAAAACATAAAGTGAAAAGTCCTTATATAATTCACCATTCATAATTCATGAATCGAAATACATAAAAACTTTAATAATTCCACATTAATGATTAGAATGAAATAGGTCCTTCCTTTTAATATAATTAAATTATTAGTTCATGGAATTGATTTGGGCAATTACCATGTTCTATACAGATTAGACATTTAACTCCTTGAGAATTTGTCACTCTATGACCCCTTTTCCACACAGATAATATATTCTTCTCCATTTTAGAAATTCCCTCTGGTTTTTCTTCCCAAATTCGTAACATATTGGAAGACGAGTCTTCTTTCTAATATGTTCATTACCACATGGACTTTCATAAAATCACATCTTACTCTTATTCAATGTGTTTGGAATATTACTAAATTTCAAGTTGTTAATCAGAAACCTTAATAGCTAATTAGTCATAATCATAAAATCTTGTACTCTTGTCTTCAACCCATTTGGATTATCATCCTAAAATCTTACATCAGATTAAATGTTAACCCAGTTTCTTATGGTTCCTACCATTGAAAAAAACTAGGAAGTATAGTGTGAATCATAATTATCATATAAAAAATCACATAATCATGAAAATCACTTATAGGATGCCTAAATCATGACACTAACTTTTAAATATATGACACCATAGGCTTACCTTAGATACAACCCTAGAAATATCCTTATAAATATCCCTAGGGGTATCATGAAGGTTTTATCATCCTGTCTTCCTAAGGTTGACTAAACCTTTCCTTTGATACCAAATATAGATACTTAGTATTAAAATACGTGGATATTACATCATTTCAGTTGAATATTCTGAACATTACAAAAATACATGCCAGGGGACCATAATATTTTAGTGTATTTAGAAACATGGAAACATAATATTCTATCTTGGTGAAAAGTATTCAACATTCCCCTTAAAGATCTTCCATCTTATTACTCTTACATAAAACCATTCTTCATAACCTGGGGAAAGGAAACATAAGAAAGGGGAGATATCAGATTCTCTCTAAGGGTAAACAAGATAGATATGTAATCATAACATGAGAATAAGGGTATGAGAATATGATGATATCATTAGAATACCATACCCAGTATATCAAAGATCATAAACATGAATCATGGAACAAATATTGACAGTTCAAAATACATGAATCGTAAGATAATCAATAGTATAATCCATGAAAGCATAACACTAGAATAAGACATAGAATTTTGGTAGACACAAAAGTATATAAAATTATTCCCTATAATTCAACTCTTATTTCCAAAAATTATCAGGGCAATTCATGGGTGATATACCTTTTGGGATGGACTCACCACCATCCCTAGTGATATCCATTTCCTTATATTGTATCGGGTTATACATTCTTCTCATAGTGGATCAAGATCATTGAATTGTTCCCATCATTATATTATGATATATAAATATTTACCCAATACATTGGAGAGCTAAAATGGTCTCACCTGGTGCTATCTAGACCACCCCATCATATAATCCATAACAGGCTTACCTGATGCTTTCTGGGATACACCGTAGTATAAGATATAATGTGATGACCCAGTGTTATCTGGTTCACCCCAAAATATAAGTTGTAATGGGATTATCAATTTATATCTATGTCACACCATCATATAAGTCATAACGAGTTTACCTGACTCTATCTTTTCCACACCATCATATAATCTATAATAGGCTTACTAGGTGTTATCTAAGCCACCCCATTGTATAAGTTATTTCCATGAACCAAAAAATTAATAAAGTGAAAAGATCTTTAATATAACCATAAAACTAACAAAAATAATTATTCTTTCATAACATTATTAATCCATAGAAAAGAAAGGGGTTTCATGTCAATATCTTTGAAATGTTATTAACCCGCTGAAAAGAAACGACATCTATACACATAATTCTATAAAAAAGTGTTTAGAGAAATGATATTAATGGTATCCTTGGAATATATCCCAATTAAACCATGAACTATATCAAAACACATCATATTTTATGGAGAATGGTTTTTAAAGATAACTTAAAACATATCCTTTCTTTGAAAAATCACTTTTTGAAACATATAACATTTTCAAAATACATTAATCTGAAAACAAATATGAAAAAATATAAAGAAAACATTAAAATTAATTTCAAATATTTCTTGAGAAAAATACCCTTTCTAGTTTGAAAAATTCTTTTTAAAAAATAAAAAATTCTGAAAATCATTTTCTTTGAAAATAACCGTGAAAACTTATAAAGGAATATTTGAAAAAAACATTTAAATCACATTTAAAAAAATAAAACATTTTTAAAATTTCTTTTCCTTTAAAATTATCTTAAAATTACATTTAAAACATTTTAAAAACACTTTTAGAAGAAAAAAAATTGAAAAAATTTAGATTTCCGACCAAAGAGAGAGAGATAAGGTTGAATATTCTTGAAAACACTTTGTTAATTATCCAAAGTTAAAAATAGTCGGAAAATGGTAAAATTGCTTTAATATAACTTGAATAACAAAAGGATAATAAAATTCATGAGATTTATTAAGATATGGATCATAATATTTCATCATTGGAAGAATAATCATAAATAATCTTGATAAACGATGAGATTGTAGCAATAAAACATTGCCACTTTGTTAAATTTGAATCATAATCTCCATGAAATAATAAAATAAAATTAAGATTAAAATATCATTAAAATAAATATATTCATGACATAACATGTAATATGTAATTATATACACCTCATAGAATAATATAGCTGCATAACATGGCATGTGTCTCAGAGAAGACAAATTAAGGAAAAATTACCTTACAAATTTGGAAATTTTTTAACAGTAAACCCCATGAATGAGAGATCATAAAATGGATAAGTAAATACATATAAATTTAAGGATAATAATCATATAATACATTCATGGAAAGTATATACACCATACAAATAGAATAAGTAGTGAATATTTCATATATCTCATAGAAATAAAAGTGAGACGAGAAAACTATTACCTTCAGTCTTGAATTTTATTCAAACTTGTTAAAACCTATTATATAATAAATATAATTTTATTATAAATCTACCACAGGAAAATATTATTATATATCATACCATATATTATTTTACTATGACTTTATATTACACGTTTATTAACAATTTCATGTTAAAGTTACATTGCGGGTAATAACCGTTTTCTTTTTCATATAGTTTTTGACTTGTTATTATTTATCCTCTTATGTAAATCATGATTTACTTATTTAAAAAATGTAATTGATTCTATAAATATCATATATATATTTTATATATTTATTTATAATAATCTATAATATATATAAATGTGAAATAAAATACATCGTTCACAGAGATAGTAGGTCATACATACGCATGAACGTTGTATCCATTTTCGTGGCATATTGAAAGAAAGAAAGTAAGTGAAATATATGTATATATATATTATAAATATAGTATAATTATCATTATATATATCATATAAATTTTTGTATACTCTTCCTTAATACATTCCATGTAAATTGTGAACGAATAACATCGCTTTGAGGAGTTGGTAGTACACACGTCGACAAATGAAGTTATTGTATTTCAAAAATTAGAAAGAATGATGTTATATATTATATAACAATTTAAGAATCATAAATAAATCATAAATATCTTATATATAATTTATGAACATAAATTAAATCATTATTCCCAACCATTAAATGTGGAAATGGAATAACGGATGACAACAGTTCACAATGTGGTAGTATGTTGTACACAAGAATGATGATTGTGTATCCCATTTGACTAAAGTGTGTGTGATTAAAGTTCATAAAATTATCATAAAAACATCTTAGTATATTTATGATACATATTTTTTATATAATCAGGGAATAAGAAGAATTTATTGGGTGGATAAAGAGATAAAAACAAGGTGCTTATTGAAGGGTGTTACCTCTTCTTTGAGTAACTCTTTCTGGTTTGTGCCAAAGGGGTTACTTGGATGGATTTATTCCCAAAGGTAAGATTATAAGATGAATTTAGTGAATTTGGGAGGATATTTTGGTAGGTTTTGTACGATCCATAGGGCTTGAGAGGTGTGAATAAGTGAGGGGTGAGTTCCATATCAGTGGAACTCGTGCAAATATAAAAAGTTAAACATTATTGAGAGGTATCCCTTACATCATGTGCGACCAATAATTATAAATTTTAGATAAAAGGGATCATATGGTTGAAATATGTCTACAAAATGGATTTTTAACATGTTTATAGGGTATTTTTCCCCTTAAGTTAAATTTTAACCACTAAGTAAATCGGTTTTAACCTTAAACGATGTTATTAATTTTAATTACATTCACTAAGATTTTTTGTCAAAAAAATAATTTTACCTTATTAGAAATTATAAATTAGGATTAATACAAATATTAAAACCATTTTTAAAAATTATCAACACATAAGTGGTATAATTTCATTTAAAAATATCCCGTAGACCGGACGAAACAACTGGTTTTTAATGAAAAATTCTTCAAAATTTTGAATTATTTTTATATCTGATTTCAATGAGAATTGATTAAAATGACAAAAATTGTATTAATAGATTTACATTTTATTTAAATATACTTTAAAACCAATTTATAATATAATTTATTTACATAAATAAATTAAATGAAAAATCAGATTTTAATTAAAATTCAATGATTTTCACTATTTCACAAAAAATGAAACCTCTAAGATAAATACCAAAAAATCACCCAAAGTAAATTTTGATTTTATGATTTCAAAAATAAAGTTTATTTTTTCACGTAAAAATTAAAAAAAATTAAAAATTTATATTTAAAATGATTTCACCTTTAAAAGGTGATAAAATTTTAATTTAGAAAAATACAACCTTTTATTCATATAATTAGATTTATTCTTATCTTATGACTCTAAAACCTATTGTATGAGGGTCAAAAAAATTATTGAATATATAATATATAAATTTTATTTAAAAAATTCATCAAAAGTGGTTTTTTTTTAATTTATTGTGATAAAATGGTGTTTGTACATAGAAAATTGTTTTCTTAGAAAATGAATTTCTTCATTCTCAAATAGTTCTTAATTTCATTTCTAACTAATTTATAACCAAAGTATTAATTTTATATGCATGTGTAGATAATATTTTCACAATTTATTTAATCTTATTCATTAATTCTATTCCAACATATAAGTGGAAAATATAAAAATATTTTAACAACAATATTAAAATAATATTTTAGTTCGGTAAAACTCAGCCTTGTGAGTAACACAAGCTATCAAAGGAACTAGGAATTTTGTGTAACACAAGCCAAAAATCGTATTGTGTGTACATCAAGAAAATATAAGTGTTTCATATAGTGAAATACTAATTTGGTTTTGCATGAAATGCAATCCAAACTTTGTGATTTCATATAACACAAGATATATTCAGTGTTGCGTGAAATGAGAAATATAAAATAGATTAAATTAATTCAAAAAATATATTTCAAAAAACCTCGGGGTGTTAAAATATGAACCATTAATTATCACATGAATCTATGAATAAATTTTGATACTAAAGATGGGTAGAATATCAGAATATCTTATATCCAAGTTGAAAGTGTATTGAGATTTTGAAAGATCCTTATTGCATCTAAATATTCTTGAAGAAGTTTTGTGCACCACTTTCACACACTTAGTAGAAGGAAGAATCATCTAGATAATTGCTTCAATAAGGAAAATAATAATGTTTAGATGTTCACAGATATTTTATAAAGACCAATAGACTTCAAAGGTACTTGAACAAGTAAATAAGATAGTGTGATTTTGAAATATTATGGAGGAAGATCAATAGATTATCCTATAATGAACCTATCATTGAAGAAAGGAGGAAGCCTCTTAGTTGGGTCTTGGAGTAAGAGAAGTCTCTTATTTGATTTAGGAGAATAAGTGTCAGTACCCAACCCAAGGGGGATCAAGATGTGACTTCCCAATCCAACCTCCAATAGGCTAGGGGCTGACGACTAGCACCGAGTAGACTATCACACACATGGGAGGACTTATCCAAAAGTACATGTATTCATGAACCCACATAAACCTCCATGAAATGGTGTAGATATATATAAATAAAAACTGAAAATAAATGTATGCATATATTTATCCCAAACAAAAGTACGGTAGGAGTACAAAAAGGGAAGGATACACACCCACCAATGGAAAACTGTAAAATCATCTAACCTACTCAGATGGAGGGGATTGCTCCCAAATGCACCGACAGTAAAGCTCCTTGGACAAGCTATAGTAAACACCCTGGTTGGTCTTCTAACTATGCTCGACCTACTCTAGTTCCTCCCTAGACTCTTTTAAAAGGCATGTGGTCTTCACAAGACACAAGGAATCTGTGGCCAAAGCTTGTGTAGGGGTGAGTATAAATATACTCAATTGGTGCCCCAAAAATACAAAAAGAAAAGGGAGAAACCGAAAGTAAATAGTCATATAAACCTAGCAAGAAGGAACCCAAATGATAGAGAAATTCCATCTCGAGACAATCCTTAGCTAAACATGACTATTTATTTTAGACCACATTTTTTGTTAACCCAAGAAGAAGACAACACCCCCAAGAAACCTAGAATGAACACCTAGAATGATCACATAGAAATACTCATCACATGAGATCCTGGCCTCATAGCCAGCAACAGGTTCCTACATGATAATCTAATGAAAACCACCAAGAGCACACTCCATGAGATGAGTCATCCCAGATGAAACTCATCTGAGAGATACACTCAATCTCGTACAACCAAGTTATCCATGATGTCAAAACTCATAGGTACCACTCAATTAGGTATCGTAGTATTGATGGAAGCACCGATTCCCCAGGGAATACATCTGAGAGAACACTCTCATCGGATATCTCCATTATGCACATCACACTAAAACTTAGTGGATATCGTTCTTCATAAAGGGGATCCCTCTCGGGATCCTCTAAGGGATGATAAAAATCAGGTCTAAAAAGCCCCATGATCTCACTCAAAAATGGGATACATCCTAGGATCCCCTGGGGACACCACAAACTCGATCAGACACCCTATAGATCATATCACTTAGATAGATGATTGTTTCCCATGTTGAGTTGGTCACAACCATTCCATGAACCCCATATGGTATAAACCATTAATTAGGGGATTGTATCACCAATGATTCCACAAACCCTACCCATGTAACGCATCACAAAAGAAATATGGAAGAAGAGATATTAATACACAGTTATAAGGTCATCACCCAAGGCCCACTGGGGATCCATCCCATACTAAATGATTCTCCTGGGTATAGGATCAATGACTAGATAAATATTAGTCACACCAATTCCAAGAACCCTACCAAGGATGCACAAAGGGATGTGAGGATCATGTCGGGACTCTCAGGGTTATATGTGCTCCCTGTTCACTAAGTTTTTAGTCGAAGTGAACTGAGTAAACTCACTCTAGAAAGTTTTAACACACCCATGATGCACATACTAAATCCAGCCAAAGAGGGATCACAATCCTGTGATGAGTACATGATTCTAAAACCCTCAAAAAGAAAGGACTAGGGGCACTCACTCAACCCAGTTGGTCTAAAAATTTCTAAAAAAGTACTAGGGGACCCACTCAACCCTACCAGTCTAAGAATACCCTGAGATACTCACACAACAAAGCCTACACACTACATATCCTAGGCCTGAATCAAGTCCACCAAGACATTCTATGGAGAAAACTTCTCTAGATGGGCCACTTGTGGGCCAGAATCTGAGCTTTGGAGGAGGAGATAAAAAGGCATAAACTCCTATAAATATAGAGTACACTGCATCTAATGGGGGTCAACATGGTGAGTGAACCCTCCTAAAAACCCGTCTGTGTCCCCTATCCAAAAAGATTTCCAGTCATGTCTCACACATGACGTATACCACCGGGTACATGGCGTGTCCCTACTACCCAACCACTAGGCTCTGTTCCTCTTTCACACGGCCCGACCTTTTGTGTCCCTTGCATATCATGCATCCCATAATTTGAGGCGTGTTCGGGTGATATGGAACCAGGCTATTTGGTTTACACTATGCCCATGTCTGGCACCTCGTGTCCTTGTAATCTGGTTATGCACTTTTACACAGTCGTGTACAACCACACAGTTTCCCTAGAAATTTCCTCATGCCACATAAACTCGGGTCACTACATGGACTTTAACCCTTGATACATGGTGTGTAGTCCCTAAAGGTCATATTTCCTAAATGGGAATAACATACGTTGTGTCCCACTAGTTTACACACCATGTAGACGGTAAAATCCATCATGGGTTCCCTATCAAGAATATAAGGGATCTAAAACCTTAAAATGATGCATAAACAAGGGTATCGGGACTTAAAACTCAATCTTCCTAACTCAAGGTGAAACATTGAAGCTTCAAGGTCGAATCAGCACTCGGAAGCTGTTGTTGTACTATCTGGGAGCATCCTCCATAAAGATCTGATACTAATGGTTCTTTGATTACTCGATCCGGACATTGGTTCATTTTTCTCCAAAGTGGGAGAGGGGAGGAGGCTTAGGAACCTCCTGTGTGTGAAAAAGGAGAGGATATGGAAGAGGGGTTTAATTTTTAATTTAATCCTCCCCTCCCTTTAAAGCCCCAGCCTCGACTCACCTATGACCCGACACCCAGAGACGACAACATTTATGTTTCGCCTGTGGTAAACACAATGTTATAAAATCAATAAAGGTTTAAAAAATCCAATCCAAAAATATTTTCATGATTTATTCACATTTCAAGTGAAACTATGTACGTGTGATAGAATATATTTAATTTTTTTGAAAATCACCACGTCGGGGACCCCATGCCCCAGTTTCTCATGCAAAAATAGTTCCTAGATTTGAAACTATTCATAGGAATATTCCAAAGTATTATATTTCAAAACCTAAGTCGCTAAATCCTCCCCTCCTTAAGTCTTTTCTTCCCCGAAAATCTAATGGTTATGTTCTCGGGAAGGAGTTGAGCTCTCAACCGGGACTCCCATGCTAGTGAGCTCACCAAGACCAAAAAAATGCAACCCAAGTTTTCCATGTTGACGAAAATCACACACTTAGGGGAACCAAAAGATTCACCACACCTAAGTACATCTCAACCAGGTTAACATCATGCAGTAAGGTATAACATGTCTCCTCAGCAACAATAGGTGGAAAACACCAAGCACCTGGGCCATCTGTAGCCATTGGCGTCTAGCAGTACACCCCCTCACTAACCTAACACAGAGAATAAATAAACCAAACTCCGAACACAAAATTAAAAGGAAGTTTTCCACCACGACCTGATACTATTTTATTTGGGTGGCACTGACTCACCCACAATTTTTTTCATCACACCTCAAGAATGTTTCTCAATGGGGAAAGAATTCCTCTTCCTTGTGATTCTAAAGCCACATCAATTGAATCACACCATCCTGAAGCATCACATGTATAAATCTGAAACCTAACATGAGAGCATAACAACAAATAAACAGGGATTCACAAGCTCACACACTGGGTCTTATCAGGCCCTTCGCGCAAAACTACAACACAAAACCCAACCCCAAACACACAAGTCAAAGGGACTCATCCACCACACCTCAACACTCTCCTCTTGGGGCGGAACTGACTCCCCCTCATAGTTTTAGATCACATCCCAAAAATTTGTCTCATTGGGGGATGGATCTTTCTGCCTCATGTGTTTGAAGCTACATCGAACAACACTACCACAGGGTCTTACAAACACCCCATGTCACCCAGAACAAACTTTGACCAGTAAATAGAAAGGAAAGATTAATTCCTAATAGTGTTTATCAAAACTACGATATAAGTAGAAAAGACACAAAGCATAAATCTACCCCTCAGATATTTGGGTCAAAGGAATCTACATCTAGCAGTTATCCTCAGCCTTGTCCTCTAATTCCCTGAGCCCGACATAGACAACTTGGGGTGGTGGTGGAAACTCGTACCATCTGCAACCTCCTGCAGCTCAACCTGCTTCTCTATCACATCTATTGCCCTCCAGAACTATGTGCTCAAAATTTTTCCTCTACCAAGGTGTAATATATACTATCTCCATCTCATCATCTTTATGGGTCAAACAATATCTATAAAAATGTCCCTGATCGTCACAAGCGTAACATCGCCTCTCATGTGGCTGACCAAAACATTCCTGAGAGCCCTAATCCTCATATCCTCCATCCTAAGATCGCCTCCAGAAAAATCATGAACGCATGGATCCCTAAGCTTATCGTCAGATACCATCTATTGATACAGATTCCTATGTCTTGGATCCGACATGCCCAACACTAATAGTAAGAATCTACTCTGCCAAAAATCTCTCCACCCCTAAAGCATGCTCCAATACCCCAACATAGGTGGGAATGCACAGAAGCACCACTGATGACCTGGTCTCCTGAAAAAATCCATAATAAAAGGGCTGTGACAAGAAGAATGTCTCCAAAACTATATCTAGGGAGTAGCATGAAAATTCTGTGAACCTTTCCAAGTATTCGGCCATGGTCCTCATATCCTTCCAAAGTTGCAGAAGCTCCTGGATATGCATTGACCTCAACATGGTCTGATAAAACTCCTCCATTAAGATCCACTCAAACTCCACCTGAGTGTCTCCTCATCGTGGGACTGCATCATAAGACTCCACTATCACCTGTCTGAACTAATAAAAAGGATCACTGCTAGGACCACCATTTATCAACAGATGTCCTCAACATGCAGAAAACACACATGACTGCCCCAAGCTAGTCATTGGCTACCTAGGGTTCTGGGTCACCCTAGAACCTCAGATGTCATTTCCTTTGGAAAGCTTGTTGTTTACTCAAGATACACATATCCTCATCCTGTACTTATGGTACAACCTACAACTTGACAGGTGTTGGATGAAATGGAGGAACACTTGGAGGACCAACCTCAGAACTAGTTCCCTACACTAAATCTTTAACTTGTGGCGAATCTTCACCACAATCCTACTATGGAACCCTATATGGCTATCTTCATGGAGGCATCCTGAAATAAAATCAATATGCACCATTATCCAGGATTATATATGGGGATTTCACTAAATAAGGATAGGAAAAACCCAAAACCCAATCCTATATGATGCATGTAACATTATTTCCATATGACCATTTTCCTAATGTACTATGTAGAAAAGAAGGCTATCAGAGTCTTAGTTCATGGATATGTCGGCCTACCACACTATCACCAGTGTCCCTAACCCAAAATCCCAACTCAGAACATCATAACACTCACACAATGCAACCCAAACCAAGATCACGACTACAGCCCCAAAGTGGAACCCGCTCTGATACCACTCTGTCATGACTCAACCCAATAGGGATCATGCTGCAACTCCCCAAGCCCACCTCCAATAGGTTTGGGGCTAGTGACTAGCACCCTATAGGATATCAAAAGCATGGGAGGCCTTATCCTAAGGTACTTATATGTACTCACCAATATACACCTTTATGAAGTCGTGCAGAGATATATAAATAAAAACTGAAAAGGAAATCATTGATACATCTATCCCAAACTAGATTACAGAAAAATTACAAAAATGGAAAGATACACACCCACCAAAAGAAAAATATAAAATAATAAAACCTAATTATATGGAGGGGATAACTGTCAAATGAACCCTTTATAAATCTCCTCATCCATGCTTTGGTAAACACTTCGATCGGTTTTCCCACTATGCTATGCCTGCTCGGGGTCCTCCCTGGACTCCATCAAAAGGACTGTGGTCTACACAAGACAGAAGAAATGTGAAAGGAAATCCTGTGGAGGGGTAAGTATAAAGATACTCAATAGGATTCCCAAAAACCCCAAAAGAAAAGAGAGATACTGAAATGAAATAGTCAGCTCAACTCAGCCAGAGGGAACCCAAACGAGAGAGAGAAACTTCAACTCAATACCATTTTCAGGTAGACAAGTATATTCATAGCATACCACATGGTGTGTCACCTCAAGAAGGATACAACACCGCAAGAAAACCCAGAAAGAACACACAAAATTACACCTTGAAATACTCATCACATGAGGTTCCAACCTTATAGCTAGAAATAGGTTCTTACTTGAGGCTCTAAAGTAAACCACCGAGAACATACTCAATGAGATAAGTCATCCCATATGACACTAGTCTGAGAGATACACTCCATCTCATACAACCTAGTCATACCTGATAGAACAATTGAGATATACCACTCAATTTGGTATCGTAAAGTCGATGGTCGCACAGCCATCCCAAGGGAATATATCCAAGAGAACACTATTGTTGCATATTGCCACTAAGCATGTCATGCTGAAACTCAATCGATCTCATTCCTTAGAATGGTGATCCCTCCCAGGATCCACTAGGGGACGCTACAAACCCATTTTATAAAACCCCACGATCTCACTAAGAAAGGGGATCCCTTCTAGGATCTGATGGGGGACACATAAAAACCTGATCTGACACCTTGGAGATCATACTTCTCAGATAGAGGAGTATAACCTTTGTAGAGTTGGTCATGACGATTCCACGAATCCCGTCTGGTATAACTCACATAGTAGGGGATCATATTACCAACGATTCCACAAACCCTACCCATGGAACATGTCACAAAATAACTAAGGAAGGAGATATCATGATACACAACTAGAGTGTCAGCACCTAGGGCTCATTGGGGATCTTTCCCCAACAGGAACATCCTCCTGGGTAGAGGATCAATTCCCGAGTAAATATTAGTCGAACCAATTTCAACAAACCCACCAAGGAAACATGAAGGGACATGAGGCTAGTGTCAGGCCTCTCGAGGCGATATGTGCTCCATTTCCATTGTCTCTATAGTAGAAGTGGACTGAGGAGACTCAATCCAGAAAGTGGGAACACACCCTGATTGCACATAGACAAGGTAGAAGAATATGGGTCACAATCCTATGATGAGGACATGATACCATAACCCTCAAAATTAAAGGACTAGGGGGAATCACTCAACCCATTCGGTCTAACCATCGCTAAAAAGGTACCAGGGGGACCAACTCATCCCAGCTGGTCTAGTCATAACCTAAGCAACCCACACAACATCGCCTACAAACCACATCTCTTATGCCAAAAAATGAGGCCAACATCGTATTCTACTTGGAAAATTGCTCCGGATAGACTACTTGTGGGCCAGAATCTAAACTTCATAGGTGGAGATAAAAAGGGTAGAAACTCCTCCAAAGGGAGACTACACAGTGTGTAAGGGGGTTCTATAGGGTGTGTGATACCACCTGAACACCCGGCCATGTCTGCTACCCACACAGCTTGCCATCCAAGTCTCAAACACAACGTGTACCATAGGGTATATGGAATGTCCCAACTACACAACCCATGGGACATGTTACACCTTCACATGGTGTGACCAGCCATGTCCCTTAAATGTCTTTCATCCCATAAAACATGGTGTCTTCAGATGATACAACACCTAACCATTTGGTTTACCTTGTGCCCATGCTTGGCACCTCGTGTATGTGTAGTCTGGTCATGTACTTTTACACAGATGTGTACAACCACACAGTTTCCATGTCCATGTCCCCAAGTCACACAACCTAGGGTCACTACACGACATGCAACCCTTGATACATGACATACAGTCCCTTAAATTCATCTTCCCTGAATGGGAGGAACACACGACATGTCCCACTTGTCTACAGGTCGTGTAGAAGAAAAAATCTCTTAACATTTCCCTGAAAATAGATCGAATCACCCTTATTTACCCCGAAACACATAGATTGACCCTCAAGGAGTCACTATAAAGATTCTAAGGTCTCTACAACCTTAAAATGATGCATAAACAAGGGGATCATGTCTTAAAACTAAATCTG
This sequence comes from Viscum album, assembly GCA_963277665.1. Taxonomy (NCBI): domain Eukaryota; kingdom Viridiplantae; phylum Streptophyta; class Magnoliopsida; order Santalales; family Viscaceae; genus Viscum; species Viscum album. Next base: position 1,975,043,457 of record OY728151.1, read on the forward strand.
CCTACCTCGGGGAGAAACGTCGAAGCTTCGAGGTCAAATCAGTGCTTGGAAGATGTTATTTCATGATCTGAGAGTGTCTTCTATCAAGATCCAATACCGACAGTGCTTCATTTCTCAATCTAGACATCGGGTCATTCATCACTAAAGAGAGAGAGGGGAGGGTGCTTCGGATCCTTCTGAGTGTGTACAAGGGAGAGGAGGGGTAGCGGGATTTAATTTTTAATTAAATCCTCACCTTCATTTAACACCCTGGCCCTGACCCACCTCCGATCAAACACCCAGTGCTGACAAAATTTATATCACGCATAGGGTAAACATAACATTCTGAACTCAACCAAGGTCTCAAAAATCTGATCTAAGAATCTGCTCAAGATTTATTCACATTTCAAGCCAAACTACGCACACATGATAAAATATATTTAATATTTTTGAAAATCCTTGCGTCGAGGACCTTGGGCCCCAGATTCACACATCAACACAGTGTCTGGACGCGAAAATATTCTTAGAAATATTCAAAACTCTTATAGGTCAAAATCTGAGTTTCTGCAAGAAGTCTCTAGTGAGGATTTTGTAGAAGGTCAGTGTGGATTCTAGTAGCAGTATGGGGTGAATTATAAAGAACCTACAATAATTATTCATGTGAAAAACAGTGTGATTCTGTATTGACCAATTTAATTATTTATAAAATTATATTATAGAATCTTTGTCGAGATGAATAACCAACACAAAAATGAGTAGGTCTTTGTATTGAACATTGTAAATCCTTACATTATGTTCCTTTGTATTAACTGCATTATTCAAGGTATGGATTATAGACACAAGAAGAGTGGATCAAGGATTAACCAGGAATAGAGGATTAATTGAAAATAACCAATTTTTATAAGGAAAAAAGGTATCATTGATTCACCCCTCCCCCTCTTAGTGATCTCACACTAATTTGGAAACTTAAAGAAGGTTTCATTTATATATAAATTTAATAATTCAGTCTATTTACAAAATTCTAAATTCTGCTACATGAATTCGACTATGTGAATTAGCTATGTGAATTCACCTATGTGAATTTGGCTACATGCATTCACCTTTATGAATTCATTTATATTAATTTTATTATGTTAATTTAGATATTTGAATTATCTTACATGAATTATATTATGTGAATTAACTTATGTGAATTCACCTATAAAAATTCATCTATATAAAATTTGTCTACATAAATAATTTGGTTATGCAAAATATATTATCTCTTAAAATGATATTTCAATCACTTTAAATCAATTTTTTCAGGGATCTAAATTATTTTGATCAATTCTATATATATCAAGTACTGATTTTGGAGAAAAATAAATTATAGTGTGTGTTAAAAACTCATATTTGATCTTTGATATATATAGTTACATATATCTAAAAATATTTTCAATTTTTCTATATATTTTATATTTCCATTTGTTACAAGATTATTATGAATATTATTAGTGTTTTATTTATTTTAAAATTTCACAGTAAGTATTCGTAAGTCATTTGAAAATGTTTTAAATTATTTTGTGATGAATTAAATGAGATCCAAATGGGATAATGTGTGTATGTATATTCACACTGAAATTTTGTAACTTGACATATTGAAATTCAAACCAGTTGAAATACATAGAGTTAGTCACATATATTTTAGAGAGTTTTCCAAAATAATAATACTTATTATTAGGAAATAATTTACAGTAGTGTTAAATGTTTAACAAGTTCCACTGTATATTTTTTATTTGTTTTACAGAATATAAAGTATTATTACATGAATATTATTTTTCATTTATGAAATAAATACATATGTAATATTATCTAGTAAATAAGCATTGAAAACTCTATTTTAGTTAATTAAATTTACATGCAAAACTCTTGCTTTGAGAAAAATAAATAAACAGCAGTCTTCAAATTTGAAAATTGTTATACATAAAGAAACTCTATATATATTGAGTTGAAAAAACCTGTGTGATATATATGAGGTTGAGGATTTCATTGAATTGTAAAATTGATACATAATTTGGCAATCAACTAATACTCTCATAAGAACTAAAATCTTTTGGTCTTTTTCAACTAGATGGTTTCTTACTACCTTAAAACTCTAACCTTGAAGTGTTTATCAATTTATATTGTTTTAATTATTTTTACATTTTTTTTTGATTAATTATAATGAGTTATAATACCAATTAAAAGGTAGTATAGTGGGTTTTAAATCTCTAAAAAAATTAGGCTTTCTGTAGTGACTACAAATGAGAAAAAGGTAGGGTAATTCAGGTTATTTCATAACAGTAAAATGGATGTGGATTCGGTTGTGCCTTAGACTAGTTAAAGGGCATGTTTGGTTTCTAACTCAAATTAAAAAGGTTTTTTCTGGGTTGTGCCTCCTGTTGTGAAAAGGTTTATCATTTTGGATTATAACTCATGGGTTTAAAAATAAGTTTTTAAAAGGGTTATGATATCCCTTTAAAAGTGATAGATCACATTATAGGGGGTGTTATCTCTTACAGTTTGTCAAATGGGTGAAGTGCAAAGTATAATCATTTAGATATGAAAATATATAAAATATCTTGTGCCTATTTGTTTTATTTCCACTGAATTAACTTTAAATATCTAATATAATCATTTAATTTATTTAAAAAGAATACTTTACCCCCACCCCCCACTCTTGGTTATTCATCTGTCTTCCCTTTATGACCAATAATTACCCCTAGGTTTATCTGTTCCATTGTCACATCCACTTGACAATATTCCTATATAGATGTAATTTCTAAGAGAATTACACAATCTCTATTTTACTAAACTTTGGGATATTATATTATACTTGGAATTATCCCTTAGACTTATCCTGGGGGTTTTTACTAATTTTTTCTTATCCTAATCTATTAAATATTCAATATTACCTCAACTAACCTAAATGGTTACCTATACCTTTAAAATTATGATCAACCTTAACTTCTCAACCCTTAAATTATCCTCAATTAACATTTTAACCTATATATCTATTTGAACCCTACTTTAATACCAACTATGATAGCCTTGTATGTAACTATAACATAATTTATGTCTTAAATTAGATATTTCATTACATACATTCTCCTAACATTTTAGTATTAGAGATTTAGAATTAGGATAACTCATTAACTAAAAAATCTCATTTCTTTATCATCCAATGGAAAAAAAATTAAATAAATTCGAAACAAATTAATCCCTAATAAGTTTTATAGTATCCCATAAATTTTACAAAAAAATATATTCTTCTAGTTATATTGTGTGTAATGATTTTTTTAATAACATAGGGAAACGAAAACATAATAATAGTGATCTAAAATGCACAATAAAGAGAAAATTTATATCAAAGGTTATTATGGCATGATTAATGGGCCACAAATAAATAAGGGTCACGTAATTCTATATAACTAAACACAAGATCTTGAAATAAATTCATGGATGAAATAAAAATATAAACAATCACATGGATAATAATAACTGAATTCATGGTGATGGAATTCATAATGTCATATTTCTTTTACCATCAAGGCCTCATCTTAGAAATTATTATTTACATCAAGGATAAATACAAAACATCATTATTTACATTAAGGTTACAACCAAGACAACATAATTTCTTTCTGTAGGTATACACCTAATACTCAAACCCTTTTCCACATGATACCCACCGATGAATCCAGGGGTAATATAATATGGGGCACCACCTGTTACTTCTTTAAGTTTAATAAATACACCATGTAAATGATATTAATATAAATTAAATTCATAATCTATTTTACTTAAAAATCAATATACATTTGTATTGAGATATAAACATACATGGTATCAACATATTTCAAGTCAATAAATGAAAAAAAAATCGATCTGGAGAAATAGAGTGGATGGTTTTGCAATACATAATAAAGTTTCCTGAATAATGTATAAACATTTATATCAGAATAAAAAATTTACCAATTGTGAATATCTCCCAAATAATTAAGTGGAATATATTTTTATTCAAGAATCCTAAAACGAAAACCTTATAGTGTAATGTTATGTGGCTAAGTTAATAATTTTCCCCAAATAAATCAATTTATGGATATCTATGTGATTTCCCTTAAAAATTTATTGACAAATAAGGTATTCATAATGGAAAGACATTTGAAGAAAAATCATTCATATAATAGAGGATGATTTTGCAAGGAAAAGTTGGTGGTGGATCATTTTTTTTTTATAACTGGAGACCCACACACCTGGATCTGTTGTTAAAAACATACTATATTTTTTTATAAAAATAAATTGAAAAATATACATTCCATTACATATCTGAGGATATTTTTATTATAGGTTTTAGAGGATTATTAAAAACCGTACAACATATCTTATTTTAATTAAAATTATATAAATATGTATTTGACTTCACTAACACTATCTCCTTAATCAAAACCAAACACCTTTACAACTTCTAATGAGCCAGTGAAAAACATTTTAAAACATTGGTTGTGTATAAAATATCCTATTAAGGGGTTTTAAATCCAAGAGAAAAATATTTTTGTAAATACTATTTAAAAATCATTTTGACAAAATTTTATTAAATAGAACATTTGATATAATAAATCCTTTTCAAAAATATAGCTTTAAGGTTTTCAAAATATAACCATAGAATATATTGTTCAAAAATTTTAAAATTAAACATCACTTTAAAAACCCATTTCTTTTCAAAATATAATAACATTTTAAATTTATACTTGGATTTCTCATTAAAGTTTAAAAAAATTAAAATAATAAATTTTATTAAAATAAATGATACTTGGAAATACTTAAAAATCCATTCAAACACATGTAGAATCACCTTTAAGAAAACAACCCCTTGAAGTTATGGGTTCACTATTCATTACCCAGCATCACATTTGATACCCAAGTGTCAGGTTTTATAAAAAATCAAAGGTTTTTCCTTTATCATTTCATTTCCACTAAAACATCATTTCGAAAACTACATAAATTATTTTCAATAGAAAACAATTATATCATATAAACTTCAAAAAAATAGTTTTAAGAAGACACCATTGTGGTTTTGAGAAATACATATTTTCTAATTAATAATAAAAATAATTGATGAAAAAAAGAAATAAAACGTAGGAAAATTATTTTCATAAAAATTATGGAATTTTAATGATAATAATATTGTATGGTTATATCTACAAACATAATCAACATCCATATGTTTATAAGAAATTTTATGGGTAAAAAATATCTTTGAAATCCACTTGAATATTATAAATATTCTTTTTAAAATAAAAAATTCGTAAAAAGTGTTAGGAAAATAAAATAGTCCTTATAAAAATAAAATTTTCCCTTTTCAAAATTTAAATTTTAAATTAAATCTCCATTACATTAAGGGTTTTTTTAAAACATGAAATATGGATTTGAAAAACTAGGAACTAGGTTTCCAGAAAATGATGAACCCCGAAAGGTTCAAGTATAACCATTTTATATTGACTTTATATATATAAATATAAAAATATTTTAATTAATACTCTCAAGATTAGTATAGTCGTATGCATCCAAATAAGAAGGATATCCATGATCAAGAGAGATCTCTATCATTAATTACCCAATCAGTAAATCCATGTTCCTAAAGCTTTGGATTAGTTTTATACTGATAGAAAATATATAAGTTTAACATGTTGTTGCTACTAGAATAATTTGGTGGATAAAATGACTGATACAATAGATTTAAAAAAAAAATCACCTTCATTTTAAATATAATGGTTACACTCAAATGGATATATATTTATTATACTTGTTATGGATAGTATTACCATGGTTGCTAGAGAAGCTTTCGTAAAACAAGATTGGGCCTGCCGAAATTTCTGAAACTATCACTATAAATGTCAAATTTTTTGTTGAAACTTAGATTGAACATGCAATGCATGTTATGAAGTTGATGTGAATAGTTGAACAAGGATAAAAATAGTGAAAAAGAATCCACTACAAGAATAGTCTGATAAATCTTCATATGTTGGGTCAAACATTATTATTTCATTGTTTAAAGGATTTTAGTCTTCTCTTCATAGAAGTATGGTAGTGGAGAATGAAAGTGGTTTCAATCCATAAAATGGGAATCGAGGACAAAGCACGGTTTCAGGATGAAGAAAAGGAACTTAGTGTTGATGTTCAATTAGGTTAGGTGTAACGTTAAAAATGACATTAGTATTTATTAGAAGGATTTCATCGATTAGATCGAATAGCTGATGTTATAGAATAACCTTTTTGGTTAAATTTTTTTAAAAAAAGTTTTTCTATTTATTAAAAACTATACTTTCGGTATAAGAATGATTTTTCTATCCTGGAATTAGATCGAGTCCATCGTAATGATATTTTGTAAGAAAGTAAAAAGTTGCTAAAAGAATCGGATCCATTTTCATCATATTTAGATCATCAGATAAAAAATAAACAGCAGTAGAAATTTTTATTTGCTGGAATTTTTATTTTTTATTAATCATAAAAATAAAGAATTTGTTGAGTGAAGAAGTTGAATTATTTATGAAGAGCTTTGAAAGAATATTGTGAAGTCAGGAGTTAGAAAGTCTTCATACTTTTCAATACAAATTAGATGATGCTTCTCTGGTCATAAAGTTCTCAAAAAAATGAAAACTCTCATGATAAAATATTTTGAATAAATGGTGGGGAGGTTTGAAGATTTTAAGTGTTGTAGTATGAAAATTATATCATAATGCGATATCCATCATAATGGAAAATTTCTTCGTAATGTAATTTCCATCGTATTGGGAATTCTAATGTAATGATCTGAAGAGGATATAGAAATTGATATAAGATGTGAAGGAAATAGATCATAATGAGCTTATAAATAAAAAGAATTCGATACACTACGAAGGATACAGAATTTGTAATCACTAAGAACGAAATATAATTCTTAAGGAGTGGAGAAAGAAATAAAATTCATAATCACAAAGAAGGGTACGAAATTCATAATCACTAAGAAAGAAACATAATAGCAATGAGCTGATTATGAATAATACTCAAAAAAATCCAAAAGTTTTATGAAGATGTAAGTGTTAAAACATAAAATTCAATTTTTTCTAAATCATGGAGAAATATATTGAGGTTTTAAGAAGTCAATGTTGAATTTTAAATATGATATATCTTTAAAGATTTTGAAATTTGAGAAAGTAGGGAAGGTTTTCAATTTTACTGATTTTTTTCTAAGTGACCTATAAATAATTTCTCAGGTAATTCGTTCATTATAGAATCTTCATTCAAGAAGAAAATGTACAGTGTTGAAGAAATCAAGTGTGAGTTATTTTCAGCTAGAGATCTCATAAGGAGGATTGGACAGTTGAATTTTTTTTACTATATTGAGCAATATCATATTGAGAATATCATATTCAATCAATTGAATTGATTCAATTGGACTGAAGAATGTCGTATTTATCATTTGAGTATATTTTGGGTTTTTTGGAAGATTGTGAATGGTTTCATCAAATTGAGTCCATAATCTTGAGATAATCACATCCAGACTCATCATATTGATAGAATCTTATCTAGACTCTTCATATTGGGAGAATCATATCTAAACTAATTTTGTTGAGATAATCTGATCCAGAATCATTGGATTGATAAAATCAGATCCATCCAAATCAGAATGAGGATTTGGACTGAGAAATTGTGGAGTAGTTTCAATAAATTATTTATTATTTTATTTGGCTCAATTTTTTATATGAAATTATTGAAAACTATCATAATTTAGTATAATATTTCCTTTCGAAAGATAGAAGGTGTCTAATGGGAGTTTCCACAAGTTGTGTTCAATTATCTATAATAGTAGATTTTCATAGACCCATTGGAGTGGCTATGTAAAGGATATAGGTTCTCACATAGATATCAAACCACGTAAATATTGTGTGATTTAATTTATTTCTTAATTTTTCATGCATGAATATTTACTAAAATTTGATAAGTAAATAAATTTTAATAGGTTTTAGGGTTTATGTTTCAAAAAAAATTTGAAACTAATAAAAAGTGAACAATTAATTCAACCCCCTTATCAGTTATTATTCGATCCTTTGGAACATTAATTAGTATCAGAGTGAAGGTTACCTTTTTGAATCATCATTATGGATAATATCAATTCTTTCAATAGTATAATAATTCCTACATTTTACTTAAACAATTATTATGTATGAAAAAATAGGATGATTCCTTATCTTCTATATCATGGATTAGAAGTTTTTTATGTTGCTACTATTGGTTTTCCACCTATTGATAAAGTTTCTCCATGTATTTTTGTTGTTAAGAGAAATATAGAAGTTGATGAAAATGATAGAAATGAAATCCTTATGTCCTTATTAATGAATTTTTTAAAAAAAAAATTGATGGGTCTTAATACTTTAAAAATTATGTGGGATAAGACAAAAAAGTGTTCTTAAAGGGAATACTAAAGTTTAGGAAGAAAAGCTAAAAATATAGCATAGTAATTATTAAAACATCAAAATGAGAGATAAAGAAACAATTAATGAATACTTCACCAGATTAAATGAAATTTTTTACAACATCATAGGATTCAGAGATGTCTTTTAATAATCTACAATTGTGAAGAAACTTATAATAAACTTTTGGGATAGGTTTGATTCTAAAATTTCTTCTTTGTAAGTTAAGGATGATTTATCTCTTAATGAATTCCATAAAATTATTGTTGTGTATAAAATGAGGAGAGATGTAATGTTTAAAAAGAAAATGAAATATGAAATGTATTTTGAAGCTATGAGAAGGATGAAAATCCAAGATTTTGAATAAGTTGATCTTTGTGAGTCTAAAGATAAATAGGATGGTGATTTGAAAGAAAAAACCATGTCACTTATATTCAATAACTATCGATGAGGAAGAGTAAAGTATGGAGTTAAGATTCCTCTCAAATTTTTTGAGTTTGGTGGAATCGAACACTTTTCTGTGAATTTCACTAAGAAGAAATTCGGAGAATATTGAGATGATTCTAATGAAAAGCATTGATGGAAAGAGTGGAACAAAATGATAAATAATAAAAGTCTTACAAAAAAATTAAGAATAAGTTTAATGGAAAGAAATAAGTATGTTGAGTACGAAAATTTAATTGAAATCAACTGAAAACAATTATTCTGAGGATGAAAGTTCATAAAAATTTTGAACCTTCATTAAAAATGTTGTGAAAACAAAATATCCTTCAAATATTGAAGAAGGTGGTGAAGAATCTTATAGAGAGTATCAACTCAGAACAGAATTTGTTCCATGTCTTGGCCAAAACAAAACTCTCAGGAAAAAAAATAAATTTATGAATAAATATTGTGACGATATTTTTGATGGAATAAAATATTTCCTCAAGTATGAAGAATAATACATTAAAGATATTTTAAGTTACAGACTTATAATTTATTAACAGGAAAATATGATTGAATATATTATTAAGAACACGAAAGCTATGTAAGATTAAGTTAACAAGTTTTAATCAAAACTTCTTGAGTCCGAAGGTACTTTGATGAAGATGAATGAAAACTTCAACAAAGATTCATATGTAAAAGTTCAGACATCTGAAGCTGGTGAGATGGCTCAATATGAGAATCTGGTGAAATATTCTCTTACCAAAAATGATGTTTAATCATATTTATTTAACATTCCAGGTTCCGAGAAAATTATTGGGAAATCTTGGATGGATAAATGATGTGAGACACCTATAAAATCTACAAAATTATAAAACTCTCTCAAAATAAAATATAGTTCACATCCTTAGTATGATAGAACTTAAATAAGTCATCAACCTCAATAAGGTTTCTACAAATAATGATCTTTCTTAAATAAAAAAACCAATATTTTATGGTTATTTATCATATTTTTGAATCTATGGGAATATGTCATGTAATTGTTGGAATAAATTTTCTCTACCTGTAATAATATTTAAGTGAAGTGGAAGAAATAGTAAAAGTAGAATGAGTAACTTTCTTAGCTTATAGAAAGTTGAAAAAGTTATTTCTCAAGATGTAAGAAACTTTCCAAAAAAAATTAATGTTTAGAAGAATTTTTTGGAATATGTCATCAAGATGGTCATCATACTGAAATATGTATGACACTCCTTCCCTAACAATTTTCCTATAATAGAAAGAAAATAAAGATGAAAAGAAGAAGGTTTAGGAAAGAGATTTTGTTGTTAATACTGCAAGTAAGATGAACACATAGTGGATACATGATAGTGGTTGTTCTTCACATATTACAGGTGATATAAAAATATGGAACATGTTGAAAGTCCACATAAAAAAGAAGTTACCTTTGTTAATGATAGTTCTTTAAAATCATATGAATCATAATGGATATGATTAAAGCTGAAAAGTTGAAATGTAAGGAAGTTTTTTTGTTCATGGGATAAAACGTAACTTACTTAGTGTGATTCAAATCTGTGATGATGTTAAATAATTTTTTTTATAAAATATTTTTGTGTCATCAAAAGTCTGAAACATGGAAAATTTATTACAAAATGAGAAAGAACTAGTGGGTATATTTATTAAATTGTATAATTCAAGAGCTCATGTTACTTGAGTGCTGAAGATGAAGACGAATTCTGTCATTGAATACTTGGACACTTTGGGAACAAAAACATTAATTAACATTTTATAGTTTATGTTGTTCGTAATTTTTTATAATTGAAAAGAAGATATGAAGAAGTTTTAATTACTTTCCATAAAGTAAATATGACCAAAAAAGTTATAAGAGAATTGAGATTCAATCTACCAGACCACATGAGATTATTCATTCCAATTTATGTGGGCCTGTGAGACATCAATAAACAAAAGGAGATTTATAACTTATGATTTTTATTAATTATTTCCTTCATGTAATAAACATCATGTTTATTAAGCACAAGTTATAGGCTATTGAAATGTTCAAATTCTTCCTAAAATATGTTGAGAAATAAATGGGGGTTTCTATAAAGAATTTGAGAACAGATAGTGGCACTGAATTCACAAACAATACTTTTGAAACTTATATAAAAAATCATGGTATTATACATCAATATAGAGCTCCCTATACTCTATAAGAAACTTGAGTAGTATAAATAAATAATAGAATCTTGGTGGAAATGGTAAGAATCATGTTTATAGAATACAAACTTTCAAAGTTCTATTGGAGAGAAGCTATTAGTACTATTATACATTTTCAAAATAGATGTTTGTTGAGACCGAAAACCAACATGACTCCTTATAATATGTGTTATAACAAAAAAACTTCATTGAAATACTTAAAAGTTTTTTCAATTCCATGTTTATTGAAAATCAAAAATCTATATTTTGGAATGTTATTTGAGAAATCTAAAAAAATATATTTTATGGGTTATTCACTCAATGGAAGAAGTTACAAATGTTGAAACAAATATTCAAAAATATTAGTGAACCCATATGATTTAAAGGTATTTGAAAATAAAAGTTCCTTAACAAAAGTTGATGAGAATGTTAAGAAGGATACACTAGTAAATTCCAATAATGGTGAAAGTAATTAAAAACATCCTTATCAAGGTTTATAAAAATCGTGTGATGAGGAAATTTCAACTAGAAAAGAAAATTTGAAATTTTATACCACACAAAAACATGTTGAATCCAAAAACATTATTATGAATCAGAAGGCTCCAGTTCAAATAAGAAGAAAGTTGAGATATAAAATCAAACTTTGCTTATCTCAAAAGCTGAACCGGAATCAGTTTCAGAGGCTATTTAACATAATTAATGGGTGGATTTTGTAAATGAATATTTGTATCAGATTGATAAGAATGAAATATGGGAACTTGTTTCATGATCAACAAAAATAAAAATGTTATCAGAACTAATTTTTTTTATAAAAACAAGTTAAATGAACTTGGTGTAGTTTTAAGAAACAAATCCAGGTTTGTTTGTAAATTATATTCATAGGTAGAAGGTGTGGATTTTGACGAAATTTTTTCCTTTGTTTCAAGATTAGAATCTATTAGAATATTTCTTTTAGTGGTTGAACATCAGAATTACAAAGTTTGTCAACTGGATGTAACGTCATCTTTCTTAAATGGTGAGATTAAGAATGATGTTTACATTGAACAACCTTGTGTGTTTCTACATGATGAGTATGAAAACAAATTTTTAAAATTGAAGAAATAATTTTATGGGCAGAACAAAACTCCACATTCTTAGTATTAAAAACATGAAAATTGTTTTAGAACATTAAATTTTTATAAAGAAAAATTTGATAGCAACTTATATGTGAAATATGTTGACTCTGAAGCTATAATTGTAATTTTTTATAAGGTTGATATAATTTTTTAATGGAGATATAGAATATTTTTTTTGAAAATTAATGAAGAAATTAAAAAGAATTTGAAATGTCAATGTTGGGGGAATTTACTTTCTTCCTGGGCTTACAAGGTTAATAAGAAGAAAAATACTTTTTATTTTCTCAATAAAAGTTTCCTAGATAATTATTAAATAATTTTGGAATGAAAAAAATCATAAGAAGTTTTTACTCCAATTTCAATGATCACAAATTTATTTAAAGATGAATCCGAAAAAAGTGTGAATCAGAAGGATTTTCAGAAGCAGATAGGAATTATACTTTTTATTACAACCTCAAGGCCTGATATTTTTTATATTGTGAATTTGTGTGCCAAGTATCAAATTAATCCTAAAGAATAATACATGTTGGAAGAAAAAATAATTCTAATATATGTAAAAGGAATAAATTCATATGGGTTGTTATACAACAGAAATTGTGGGATGAAGTTTTATGGTTATATTGATGTAAATTAGGATGGAGATTATAATAATAAAAATCAGCCTCAGGAGGAACATTTTCTTGGGTGAATGTTTTGTGAGGTAGAATAGTAAGAGACTAAGTTCAATAACATTGAGAATATATGAATATGAATATGTTGTAGCTACTCAGGCATGTACTCTAAGGATGTGGATGAAAGTTCAGCTGGACGTTTTGAAAGTAAATGTTTCTAAACTATTGAAGAAAATTTGTGATAATCATATTTCAATTTTTTTTTTAAAATAATAATGTCCAAAATTCAGTATCAAAACACATTTATATAAGGTTCCACTTTATAAAAGATAAATTTTCTACAGGAGAGGTTTTGCTGGAATTTATTTCAACAAAGGATCATAATGCTGATATCATTACAAAAGTAATGCTGAAAAAAATATTTCTGTAATTAAGGTTGTATCTTTAGTTTCAGCCTCCTCCCTTGATTTCTTGAACCTCATAAGGAAGTAACCTCCCCCACTGTGCTTTGGATTATGTTGAAAAAGGGTAACATAAAGTAGCAAAATTTTAGTTTTTAAGAAGTTTTTACATAATCTAAATATGTGGTTATCATAAAATAGAATAGAGAAAAATAAAAGTGAGACAAAAATATAAAAGTGGGGGCACTTTATCTTTTCATGAACACAATATTTTATTGTCACTAGGGGATGTAATTCCTTCAAAAAATTATTTTATCCATTATTGTGGTGTTGGGACCCTCTATCTTGAGAAAGACTATGTTTTGATAAATGTCAAAATTTGATTTTGAAAAAATTATGAGAGTTGAAAAGTTGTTACAAGTGTTTTCAACAAATCCAAAGGGAAAGATTGAATAAAATTTGTGGTAAAATTGTTTTAAACAATTTTTTGTATTTGTTGACAAATAACATTTTTGTATAAGAATGATTTTTTTTATGAATCAGATCTAATCTATCAATGTGAGATTTTATAAGAAAGTCAAAAGTTGCTGAAATAATTTGATCCATATGCATTTTATTCAGATAATTGAATCCAAAATAATCAAAATAAAAATTCATTTTTTGTTGGAAGTTTTCCTTTTTCATAATACAATAAAGAAATAAGTGGTTGACTAAAGAAGTTGTACTGTTTCTGAAGAGATTTGAAATAAGATTTTGTAGTTAGGAGTTAGAAAGTTTTCATACATTCTATAACAAATTAGAATATTCTTTACTAGTCACAAAGTTATCACAAATCATGAAAACTTTAATGATAAATACTTTTGAATAAAAGTTGGAGAGTTTTTAATATTTTCAATGTTGTATTATGTAAATTCCATCATAATGGGATTTCCATCATAATGGGAAAATTCAGCATTGTGGGATTTTCATTGTAATGGTAATTCCATTGTAATGATCTGAAGAGGAAATAGAAATCATAATGACATGAGAAGCAATAATATCGTAATAAGCTGATAATGAAACAAAATTTGTAATCACTGAGATGGATACAAAATTCATAATCACTAAAAATGGAATAGAATTAGTAATTATATGAGAAGGAAATAGAATTCATAATCACTAAGAATGATATAGAAATTTTAATCGCTAAGAAGGAAACATATTCTTAATGAGATGATTATAAAAAAGACACAAAAAGAAAATTCTAAATGTTTTATGAAGAGTTTAAGTGGTCAAACATGAATTTCAATTTTGTGTAAATTTCATAGAAATCTTAGAAGGTTGGAATAAGTCAATGTTGAAGTTTAAATAAGAGATATATTCAGAGATTTTGGAATTTGAGGAAGTGGGGAAGGTTTTCAAGTTTCTTGATTTTCTTTTCAAAGTATTCTATAAATACATTATCACATAATTAATTAATTGTAAAATTTTCATGCAATAGGAAAAGGAAGATCACTAAGGAAGTCGAGTGTGAGTTATTTTTGGCCAAAGATCTCAAAATGGGGAGCAGTTTGCTAAATTTTTGTTAATCAGATTGAGAAAGATTGTATTGAGAAGATCATACTCATTAAATTGGAATGGTTCAATCTGACTGAAGAAGATCGTATTGATCATTTGAGAAGACGTTGTGTTTTTTTGCAGATTGAGAATGGTTTCATCGTATTGAGTCCATCGTATTGAGAGAATTGGATCCAAACTCATCTTATTGAGAGAATCATATCCATACTCACCATATTAAGAGAATCAGATCCAAATTGATTGTATTGAGACAATAAGATCTAGACTCATCAGATTAAGAAAATTGGATCCATCCAAATCATACTAAGTATTTGTATAGAGCAATTATAGAGAAATTTAAACAAAGTCTTTATTCTTTTCTTTGGATCAATTGTTTTATAAGAAATCATCATAATCTAATGGGAGTTAGTATAATATTTTCTATAAAGAGATAGAAGGTGTCTAATGGTAGTTTTCATAAGTTTTATTCACTTATTCGTATTAGTGGATTTCCATAGACCCACAGGATTGTCTATAGTAAGGATTTAGGTTCTCACACTGAGGCCGAACCTTGTAAATATTATGTACTTTACCTGCTTTACTACTTTTTCATGCATGATTATTTACTAAAATTTGATAAAGTTTTAAATCTTAACAGGTTATAGGGGTCATGTTTATAAAAAAAATTAAACTTATAAAAAGTGAACAATTGATTCCCCCCCTACCCCATCATAGTTGTTTTTCGATTCTTTGGAACTTCAGTTATAAGAGGAACTTTTAAAGACGGGGGAACAATGTCCGAGTACCATGACCCACATTGAACTTTCAGCCATCAAATTCTTATTTATATTAAAACTACTTCCATAAGCCATCATTCGAAGGTAACAGGGATTGGAATATGTATACACTCACAGGATTTCCACATAGTTTATGCCTCCATTTGTTGGTCCATAGTTATCCCTTGTGTATGTTATTAATGCACCCAGTAGGCATTATACAAGCCCATTGACTCTCCAGGTGATTTCTCTATAATATGATTCATGTCCTCCTCAGTTCTCACTATGCCACCATTGGGATGGTCATGTTGACCTTCTTTCCCTCCTAAGCAGGGGTGCACAAGTCCTTGTTTAGCCCTAGGTTGGAAAAAAATTAATACCAAACAAATTTTAAATTACTTATAAACTATATTAATATAATTTTTTAAACTTATGTACATTCTTTAACCTTATAATAATATAATTCTCATTCTATTTAAGTGATTTCTATATTATGTATTAAAATTATAACATCAAGTGTTAAAATTACATGTTATCACTAACATTGTACTTTTTAAATTTCATAATTAATTAAATAAAAATTTATTGAAAAGTAACTAAAACATAATATTTTTAAAACCTTAACTTTTCATATCATAATAAAAGTAATTTTCAATATTTAACTATTACTTTATTTTTTGTTAAAATTACTTAAAATTTATTAAATAAGTTCAAAAGGTCTTATTTTGTAAAATTATTATATTAAATAATATCTTTACAAAAAAACATCTTAAAATATATTTCAACTTTTTTTAATCTTAAATTTTATATAAATAATATATATATATATAAATATATTTTCACTGAAAATAGAATTTATATTTTCCAATAAATATATTTTCTCTTGAAAATTTTTATAAAATTAATATTTCTATAATTTGAATATTTTAACTAAATTTATACTCAAAAAAAATAATATATAGTTAAACATATAGTTATATATTAAATAATATTTTTGTTTCTTTTAATTAAAAAACCATTAAATAAACACTTAATTAAACGAAAGTTTTTTATTGATTTTCTTCAGATGTTACACTCCATAAATGTATTACACCCTGTCAATTATATCATTGTACTTAATGTAATTTTAAGTCTTGCATCTCAAAATTTAGGATAACTAGGATCATAAAATTTTTATACTCCTAACAGTTTTTTAAAATTTCAATTTCCTATAACCTCAAATGAAAAATTCAAAGTCTTACATAATCCTAAAATTAAAAATTTCATAATCTCTAAAGTTGTCTAAATTGTTGCTCTGATACAAAATGTGACATCCCAAGATCTGAACTCCAGAATCCTATGCTAAAAATAGGTTTTATAATTTTTTTAAAATGTAACTCAAAAATATAAATCCTTTTACATAACGGGGGATATTTTGAGTCTAAGATTTAGATGATTAATAAAATCCATTCATTATGTAAAATTTTAATACAAAATTCTATAAACATTTATTTTAATTCACTCGGGATATCTTCTTAAATTAAACCAAACACCTTTAGAAATTTTATTGAGCTTGTGAAAAACATTTTAAAATATAGGGTGAGAATAAAATTTCTTAGAAAATGTATTTTAAAACTATGATAAAATACTTTTATAAATATTGTTTAAAAAACCCTTGGAAAAAATTTTATCAAATAAAACATTTTATATAATAAATCCTTTTCTAAAATATAGATCAAGATATTTCAAAATATAACTATATAAAATACTATTCAAAACCTCTAAAAATAAAAAACACTTTGAAAAATATTTTATTTTCAAAATATAATAACCATTGAAATATGTACCTCGATTTCTACTTAATGTTATAAAAAGTTTCTTTTAAAATAATAATTTTTATGGTAAGAAATGATACTTGGAAACCCTTAATAATTCCATGATTCCACAAGCATTATCACCTTTAGGACAACATCCCCTTTATTTTGTGGGTTCACTCCACATTCCTCATTATCAAATTCGGTACCCATGTGTCGAGTTTTATAAATACATTTTTGATAGGGTTTTCCCCACTCATTTCATTTCCACTAAAAAATCATTTCAAAAACAACATATATTATTTTCAATATAAAATAATTTTATATCGCATAAACTTTAGTAAAATATATTTTTAAGAAAATGATATATTGGTTAGTAGAAATCGATATTTCAATATTAATACTTACAATAATTCATGAAAAGAATGAATAAAAAATAGGAAAATTATTCTCATAAAAAATATGGAATTTAAAATATAATTATAGATTTTGTAAATATTTATAAACATGATCAACATTCTTAAGTTTGAAATATAATTTCATGCACAAAAAATATCTTTGAAACTCACTTGAAAATTGTAAATAGAATTTTGGAAATAAACCCATTCGAAAAAGGGTTTTCAAAATAGTATAACCATGATAAAAATAAAATTTTCCCTTTTAAAAATCTAAATTTTAAATTAAAACTCCCTTGCATAGAGGGTTTTAAAAAACATTATAAATGGAATTAATAAACAAAATTCTCATTATAAAATGGTTTTGAAATTAAAACATTGAATATAATTTATGAAAATAAATTTTCCCCTTACCTTATTTTTGAATAAAATTCCTCCTTGATGGTAGAATCCATATCCCTTCCTCACTTTCTCTCTCATACTCCAAATTGGGAATTGGGCTTCCAAAAAAAATAACCCCTAAAGGAAGGCTACCTACATATAGTTGATGTAATAACCCAACTAATTATAGAATAATATTTTTCATATTTGTTAATATTTATGAATTACATAAAAATTATAAATTAAAAAGTACACTATTCTCAATAGTTTATACAATAATCATAGTTTTAAGGTAAAAAACTGTAATTTTCTAAAAAGCAGTTGTATCGACTTTTGATGTCACACTTGTTTTAAGCCAAAATTTAGATACTGTTATAAATTTTATTTCAAAAAATTGAATTTATTTTAGAAAATTGTATATCAAAATTTACTTTGGTTAAATGTTTTTATTTTTTCTACTAAGTTTCATTTTTTGATGAATTGTGAAAATACTAGATTTAAATTGAAAACCTATTTTTATACTAAATATTTTGTAGTTTTAAATTATATATTGAATTAGTTTTAAAGTTTAATAAGAGAAATTTTATATAATTTAATTCAATTTAGGTAATTTTGATCAATTTCAAATTTATTTTCTATTTAAAAATATTTCTATATTTTCAACGCTTTCACATTAATAACCTATTTTCTCACCCCGTCAACTGGATTAATTTTAAAATAATTATAGCCACTTTTGTGTTTGGAATTTGAAAAAATGTATTTGTTATATTTAATTATAATCTCTAAATTCAGAAAAAAAAAATCTTTTGTTTTTTGACAATATGAATTGTAACTCGTACTTTTTATTACCACACTTAAGGGCCAATTGAGTAATTAAGGGTAAAAATAATATAATAAATATTACAAATTTACTCTAAAACTTGTCCTAATTTTATTTGATGTGTTATTTCAGACCGAAATAATTCCTAGGCTGATTTTAAGGCCTCTTTGGGCCATTTGTATGACTTTAATCCTATTCTAGTATTTTATTTTAAAGATAAGACTATGATCTCATAATTTTGTTTTAATAACTATATAATTTTTAATAGAATGTTATTTAGAAGTTATATTAGACTAAAAATGGTATTTGAAAAGATAAAATGCCTATGTTTATCATGGGAATATATTTTTAATTTTTACAAAAGAAATAATTACATTAAAAGTTTTCTCAATAATAGTGTAATAATTTTTTAATTAATGGAAATACCAAATAAATGATATTAAAAATGTTAAAATAAATATAATTTTAGATAACTAATATCATCCAAAATTATTATAGATTAATCTGACATTTTATTGATGTTTTAGAATAATTTATTTGAATTTATCATGTTTTTATGATATTTTTTAAAAAGTTAATTAATGAATAGGGTCAAAATTTACATTAATGATATTTTAAAATAAATAATATTCTATTAAAGGATATAAATTTTATAAAAATATAAAATTTTGAAAAATTAATTGTATAAGGTTTAAAATTTCATCAATTTTTTATTTTTTATTTTTGAATTTTATAGTAATTATTTTAACCCTCAAAATGTAAATTACATGATATCGCGGTAAGAGTTAAAGGGGTTAAATAAGGGTTTTAAAAAATATAAGGATTAAAAAAATATTCATAACTTTCCTAGTTTTCATTGGATGAATGGGTTTTGACACATTGGTATACTATATTATAAATAAATAATTTTTATTCTATTTGATGTATTTAATTAATTTATATTAATTTAGTATTTTGAAAAAATCCAAAGTGTCACTCCCCTCTCTTATAAAATGGAACCCCTTCTTATTATTTATATACACATTTAAACCTCTTAGGTTTAGAAAATATATTCCCAAATACCTTCCTAAAATCCCTCTACACATTATAAAGATCTTATTTTAGGTAAACACCACCCTTCATGGTTTAAAGGTGTTAAGAAAAGTAGATTTTCTGAGGAAGACGTATCGTTTTTAATCCAGTGTTTCTGTTTAATTTCTTCTTCCAATTCATAAAAATATTATTCAACTAAGATGAAATAATAAATCCAGTATCATAAATATACTGAGATATTATTATTTTAATATATTCACCTCAATCCATATCCACTTCCATCAAATGGGAAAATAAATTCATCACTCGTGTGTACAATGGACTATCACCTCGTGAACCGATATTATTTGTTTTCCATCACTGTATCCCAATAATATTTATGATGACAGAATTAATGTATATATATGAAATTATTGATGTATTTACTATTATGAAAATATAATATATAATTTTCTTTCTTATCTTTCCATGCACAGAAGAATGATAACGTCGTTCATGGGTATGTCTGAACTATCACCTCCACGAAGCGATGTGATTATTTTTTCATCACAACATCACATACATGATATTTATAAGTATATTTAAAATATTAATATATTATTAATTATATTATTATAATTATGGAAATATAAAATAATACTTACTTTCTTTCCATAATGATCATTGAAAAATGACAATTATACTCACGTGTACGTACGACCTACCGTCTACATGATTATAACATAGTTCATTTTTCATAGCCATACATAATGGTTGGATTTAAAAGTATAATTTATGAATAAAAACAATAATAATTTCATGAATATTATTCTTTATATGAAATACTTATGAACACTTTGAATATTTCCATCATACCAAATTCATTATGGACTCAAATACCGAATATCAAAAAAACGTCTAACATGAAGTCAAATAATTATGTAATTGTTATTACATGGAAATAATTGATATAAAATTAATAATAAAATTTCAAAATTATATCAATAAATTTATTAGTTAACAAAATTTTATTATTCATAATGATAAATATTGTACGTGACGATTCAGACTCAGGTTAAGAGACTTCATCTCAATTTTCATTCATTGGGGAATATTTTTGAAGATAAGCGCCAATATTATTTTCTAAGGTGGATATAACTATACTTTTAAATTTTATATCATTAATTTAGTTATTATAAATACATTTCATGTTTTTATAAATTTTACTATTTCATGTGGCATATGATTCGACTGATTACAAAGTAATGGATTTCATAACTCAATTTCCATTCATTGGGTTAAACATATATTTCCTTGATTATTTCATGTTATTATTATGTGTGAAAATAATTTTATAACCTTATATCATATTTGCAATTTTTTTGTGTGGATTTAAATTGGATACACATAATCTATTCATTTGATTAATGTTCACTTCAGTTATATGATCTTTAAAAGGGGGTTTCTTTTAAAAACCCTCTTTTAATGTTCCTTTTTCATCTCTTTTTACAAAAATTAAAAGGGAATGTTTTTGTTAACTTATACAAAATTAGTGGTTTCTCCTAATTTCATGACCCATTATTACTTGAATTTTTTCTTTATAAGTTTTCATAGGTATTTTCGAATAAAATTATTTCATTGTTATGTGCACAGTTTTTATATTTTAAAAATGATATTTAGAAGAAATTTGTATTTCAATATCTGAAAGTGTTTTTTCTCATGAGTTTAAAATATTATTCAAGATTTTTATTCATGATATGTTTCTTGAACATTTTTTGGTATGGTTTGATCCCATTATATCTCAATATATAATGGTTTGATTCTAATTATAGATCAAGATATGACGGGTTGAGCCCTATTTAGCTCAAGATATCACGGGTGAGCCCCATTATAGATCTCCAATGCATTGGGTACTCTGGAGATAGAAGTACACCATAAGGTTATTCCATTTATATGGGTGAATATAAGAGTGATATGGTAATGATGACCCACATAACCTGCACGATATTTCTATTTATTCTAATTAGTTTTTAAGAAAAGGGTTTTTAATGGTTTTTCATGTTTTCACTGAACTAATGATTTTATTTATTTAGGTCCCTTGCTAAGATTTTTCTTCTCATCCTAAGTTTAAAAAAAAAATTATAGTGTATAAGGATGCGTAAGATAAAGGATAAAGTCAAGTTGAATGTTATGAATATTTTTATGAAAAATAAATAATATTTTTTTCAAAGTTTTATATTATGGAAAAATGGATATTGTTTTAGTAGTATCCACATCATATGAATATTGGATGTTATATATGAATTATGTCCCAACTCTCTAAAAATATAAACCTGAAAGGATCCTTAATGTGAAAAAAGAAAATTATTGATTAAAACTCAAGATTATGTAATGTTTATGTTCAGGCCCTTATATTTGGAATTAAATGGAGGCTTAGATAACTTTAGGGGTTATGATATTGTTAATAGAATATCCATAAATGATTTTTACTTTTTTATTAAGTAGAAATGATATAGAATTTAATATTACCATATTTCATTATCTAATATATATCTATTCATAATGGTTTTCCACAGAGGAAATAGGGAAGTTGTGGTGGGAAGGCATCGAGGGGAAAGCATCCTTCCAAATCAGTATCCAGATATGGTCAAAATAAGAACAAAACTATTTTTTACTGTGATGACTCGGTTAAAAAATGCTACAAATATTGGTGGAATTCATGCATGAGATTATCCAGTTCATCCATAGAGTAATATGAAAGTAGTGGAGCATTTTATGAGGAAACAACCTCCAGTTTTTAGTAGAATCTCAGATCCAGTGGTAGAAAAGGGATGTATCAACGCTCTGGATAAGATATTTGAAGTTGTGGGATGTTCATAACATGAAATATTAACCCTATACATTTATCATTATGAAGTTGAAGACAATAAATGGTGGTATCTAGTTAATAATACTATAGAAAAAGATGATCTTGATTATCTCTAATGGGATGATTTTAAGAGTCTTTTGTGTAAAAAAATTCTAAAACTCTTCGGCTCGGAATGGAGAAACAATTCTTGGAACTAAGGTAGAAAGATGATTATTTTGTGGTTGTGTATGAATCAAATTTTATGAGATTTGGTATTTATGTACCAAATTTTATTTGGAACATTGAGAGAAAAATTAATAAATGTTACTCTGGTTTAGAACAAATTTTATGAATATCTTTGGATTTATGAGAGTTTAAAATATATGAGAAACTTGTTCATTGTGCTGAAAAAGTTGATATGGATTCCTTTGTATTGTATGTTCCTCATGATGAAAAGAATAATAAGCAGTTATGATTGCGAGCTTTGTGGAATAATTCATCAAATAAATTTAGAGGAAAGAAAATCAAATTCCCTTCTTAAGAAAAGTATGGTAAAAAGAACCCTAGAGAATGTCCTATAAATTTTGGGAAGTGAAACTGATGTATAAATTTTGGAAACATGGCTCATGAGTTTAAGGAAAATGAATAAAAATAACTATAATCTGATGGTATGATTATTTAACTATAAGGATTTGGGTCATTTTGATAATGTGTGTCCAAAGTTAGTCACTTACGAGGGAAATCAACAAGATTGGAAACAAAAGAGTGTGGAAAAATCCTTTGCAACTACTTCTAAAGATGTTGGGCCATCAAATTATGTGGTATAATCTATAGGGATTAAATTATTTTATGAAGGTTGTCCTGATATTGGGATAACATTAGATGAATTTAAATGAATTTAACATTATGAATACTTTGTTTCAGAGTAGATAAGGTCATTATGAGTTTTTAGTTTTTAGGTTTGGATTATCTAATGTACCTAATGTCTTCATGGATCTTATGAATAAAATTTTTCATGAGTTCATGAATAAGTTTTTGGTATTGTTTATTGATGAAATTTTGGAATATTCTAAAAGTAAATAAGAGCATGAAAGACATCTAATTTTTGTTTTTCAAACTTTAAATGAAAAGAAATAGTATAGAAAATTTAGAAAGTATGAATTTTGGTTGCAACAAATTTAATTACTTTTCACATTATTTATAAACAAGGAATAACCATTAATCGTAATAAAATAAAATTCATTGATTAATGTCCAAAACTCATAAATTTTACTGAGATTCATAAATTTCTTTGTTTAAAAAGATATTACTAGAGTTTAGTTAAAAAACCTTTCATGGTTATCTAGGACACTAGCTAATTTAACTTGAAAATGAGTTAAGTTCCTCTAGACAAAATATTTTGATGATTGTTTTAAGGAATTGAAAAAAATGATGAATGCTCTAGTCTTGGGCCTACCTTCCATAAGTGGTGAATTTTTTCATCCATAATGATTCTTCATTGAAAGGACCTAGTTATGTCCTGATATAAAATGATTTTGTAATTTCTTATGCTTCATGATAGTTGAAACCTCATGACTTATATTACCCTACATATTATTTAGAATTTGATGCCATTATTTTGGCATTGAAAATTTAGAGACATCATTTGTATGGAATAAAATGTAAAATATATACTGATCATAATATTTTGAAGTATATATTTACTTATAAATAATTGAACATGAGATAGAGAATATGGGTGGAACTAATCAAATAATATCACAGCATGATTCATTACCATCTTGGAGAATCAAATAAAGTGGTCAATACTTCGAGTCAGAAAATAATACCACATTAACCATGTTATGTTTGAAGCATGACCCCTTTGTTAATGATTTGATTAATTTTGTTTTGGAAGTTATTGGTGAAATAAATTCAACTGTTTTGTTTCAGGTGTCAGTGCAATAATCTCTATCAAACAAAATTAATAAAGTGAAAAAGGAAGACCATAAGTTACAAAAAAGGTATAATTGCTTTAACAGGGTAAGTTTCATAAATTTAATGTTGATAAATACTGTGTTTTGAGATTTGGTATGAGATTATGTGTGCCTTGTGATTCCCATTTGAGGAAATAGTTGTTTTCTTAATCCCATAGTTCTCAATTTTATGTTTCAGGGATCCCTAAGATGTATATATACATTTGAGAGTATTACTAGTGGGATGGAATAAAATGAGATATTTCCAACTTTTTGATGTGATGTTTAACTTATCAATAGGTTAAAGCAGAACAATAGTTACTAAAGTGGTTGCCTCAGCCTTTTCAAATGATAGAGTGGAAATGGGAAACTATTTCTAGGGATTTTGTAGTGGGATTACCAAATACATTATGAGGTAACTATTTAATTTGGGTTATTTTTGATCGAATGACTAAATATTCAAATTTTATTTTTATTCAAACATGTTGTCTATAGATCAACTTTATCAGTTTTATATTAAATGAATAATTATGTTACATGGAGTTCCTATCTTCATTATATCTGACCGTGATATTAGGTTAACTTCTAAATTTTGTAAATTCATTCAAAATTCATTAGGAACTGAATTAAATTTCATCACATCCTTTCATCCTCAATCTAATGGACAGTCATAATAAACAATTATGACATTGAAGGATATTATATGTGCTTGTTCAATTTATTACCAGTGAATTTTTTATCATCATATTTATTAAGTTGAGTTTTCATATAATAATAGTTTTCATTCCAGTATATATATGGCACTACTTGCGGTATTATATGGAAATTGATATCGATCTCTTATATTTTGGGATGAAGTAGGTGAAAGGAATCTAATGAGACTAGAATTTGTAAATAAAATGGAAGAGAAATTTTAGTTAATTTAGTGACACATGAGGATAGATCATAGCAGGTAGAAAAATTAAGAAGATAGCCAAAGGAAGTATCTTTATTTCATGGTTGGTGATCATGTATTTATTAAAGGTTCTCAATAGAATAGTGGGATGTGTTTTGGTAAGAAGAGGAAGTTGAGTCCATGGTTCATTGGACCCTACGAAATCCTAGAGAAAGTTGGATAAATTTCCTACTGAGTGGATTTTCCTTCTAGTTTATCTCATGTAAACCACATATTACATGTTTCAATGCTAATAAATTATATTACAGATCCATCTAATGTTTTAATCCTTCCATTAGTTCAGTTTTAAGAGAATATTTATTATGAAGAGCAGTCATTTCAGGTTCTTGATAATAGAAATAAATTATTTCAGAATAAATTGATTCGTCAAGTTAAGTTTTTTTGGAAAAATCATATGGTTGAAGAGGCAACATAGAAATCTGAAAAATATAGGTGGAAAAGATATCCCCACTTATTTAATAAGTGAATAAAATTGTGAGGAAAGAATTTAAAAAGGGGGGGAAGAATGTAATAGCCCAGGTAATGATAGAATAATTAATTTTCATATTTATTAATATTTATTAATTATATAGTAATTTTTAATTAAAAAGGACACTATTATCAATAGCGTAAATGATAAACCTAGTTTTATGGTTAAAAACTGTATTTTTATAAAAACATATTTTATCCCCTTTTGATGGTGCACTTGTTTTAAAAATAAACTTTGATGCATTTAAAAATTTTATTTTAAAAAAATAAATTTCATTCTTGAAAGTGGTATATCAAAATTGACTTTGGTTTAACTTTTGGTTTTCTCTGAAAAGTTTTATTTTTTGATGAATAATGAAAAATATAAGATTTTAATTGGAAACAGATTTTTTTATAAATATTATATAGTGTTAAATTATATTTTAAATCTAATTTAATGTATAATTAGATCAATTTTATATCATCTAATCCAATTTAGGTCATTGAAATCAATTTCACGTTGAATTTGGATATAAAAACAATTCAATATTTCGAACATCTTCACTTTAATAACATGTTTTCTCACCTCATCAACAAGATTCCTTTTAAATTAATTTTATCCACTTATGAGTTTTGAATTTTAAAAATGGATTCCATATTTGGAATCATAAGGTTCAAATTTATTCAAATGGCCCCATTTATTTTTGGACAATATAGATAGTAACTTCGTTAATTTTTATTACCACAGTTTAATGTAAATCGAGTAATTAAGGGTAAAGATAATATTATAAATATTGTAAAATTACCCAAAAAACTTGTCCGAAAATTATTTGATGAGTGATTTTCTACCCAAATCATCCTTGGGTCGATTTTATAACCAATTGGAGACACTTGTATAACTTTAATCCATTTATAGTATTTTATTTTAAAGAAAAGTCAAAGATATCACACTTATGTTTTAATAAATATAACATTTTTAATATAAGACTATTTAGAAGAAAAATTTACCCTTTAATATTATTTCAAAATCTAAAATTTATATCTTCATCATGTAAATTTATTTTTAATTTTTATTAAAATAACAATTACCTTAAAGGGTTACGCAATGATGACAGAGTGATTGTTTAATTAGTGGAAATATAAAATAAATGATATTAAAAACATTAAAATAAATTTAATTTTAGATAATTAATTTCATTAAAAAAATTACATATTAAATTTACATTTTAATGATGTTTTTGGATAATTTTTGTTAATTTACCATATTTTTATGATATTTTTAAAAACTAAAGTAATGAATAGTGTTAAATTAACATTAATGATGTTTTAAAATAAATAATATTCTTTCAAATGGTATAAATTTTCTAAAAATATAAAATTATATGAAATTATTAGGATAATGTTTAAATTTTTATATTTTTTTGTTATTTTTGAATTTTATAGAAATTATTTGAACCATAAAATTTGAAATTACATGATATCATGGTAAGAGTTAAAAAGGTTAAACAAGAATTAAAAAAGATAAGGATTAAAAAATATAATAAAAACTGGTCTAATTTTAAATTTATTAATTTATTTTTACTCATAATCATCATATATTCTAAATAAATCATTTTTGGGGCCACTTATATTAAAAAATTAATTTATATTAATTTAATATTTTGAAGAATTCTAAGAGTGTCCCACCCCACTCTTATAAAGATGAACCTTTTATTATCATTTCTTCACGCATAATAACCTATTTTATTCATTGAAGATCTACCCAAATACCTTCCTAGAATCCCTCTACACATTCTAGATCTCATATTTTAGGTTGAACGCCACCCTTAGTGTTCTAATGGTGTTAATCATGAGATATTTTCAGAGGAAGATGTATCGTTATTAATCAACTATTTCTATTTTATTTCTTATTCCATTTTATTAAAATATTATTCAATAATGATGAAATAAAAAATCCTGCATACTCAATTTAATTATATTTTATTATGTTAATATCATAACCTAAATCCATCTCCATTTTCATCAAATGAGAAAATAATTCATTGTCTGTGTGTACGGCGGAGTATCGCCTCACGAACTGATGTAATTCATTTTTCCTTCATCGCCTCTCAATATTGGTTATAATGATTGAATTAATGTTAATATATAATAATAATTATATATTCATTATTATTAAAATATAATATATAATTTTTATTCTTACCTTTCTATGAACATAAAAATGATAACGTCGTTCGTGTATATGTGTGAACTATCACATCCACGAAGTGATGTGATTATTTTTTCATCACTACATCCATATATGATATATATATATAAGTATATTTAAATGATAAATATGATATTAATTATATTATTATCATTATAAAAACGGATACTTAACTCCTTCCCATAATGATCACTGAAAAATGAAAGTGTTACTCATGTGTACGTACACCCTACCATCTCCATGACTATAACGTATTTCATTTTTAATAACCATAATTAATGGTTTTATTTCCAAGTAAAATTTATGTATTAAAATTATAATAATTTCATGAAAATTATTTTGGAGATGATGGAATTATGAACACTTTGACTATTGACAGCATACCAAATGCATTTGGGACTCAAATATCAAATACCGAAAAAACATCTAACATGCACTTAAATAATTAAGTAGTTGTTATAACATGATAATAAGTGATATAAAATTAATAATAAAATTTAAAAATATTCTCAAGAAATAAAAAAATTAACCTAATTTTTTTATTCACGAATAAAAATATTATATCTGATGAGTCGAACTCAGGGTATGGGACTTCATCTAAATTTTATTTTGTTGAGGCATATTTTTGATATTATGTTCCTGAATTATTTTTTGAGGTTTATATAACAATCATTTGGAATTTTATATCATGAATTTATCTGTTCCCATGATATGAAAAGTTTTGATAAATGTTACACTTTCATTTTCCATATGATTCAACTGATAAAAAATTAGTAAGGGATTTCATAACTCAATTTCCATTCATTGGGTTAAACTTCTACTTAATTGATTATGTCATGTAATTATTATGTGTGAAAATATTTTTGATTGTATTATGTTTTATTTCCACTTGTTTTATGTGGATTTATTAAAGACACATATAATTTATTTTTTTATTAATGTTCACTTTAGTGATATGATCTTCTTAAGGGGTTTTCTTTTAAAAACCCTCTTTAAAAGTTCTTTTTCTATTATTTTTGCAAAAATAAAAGGGAATGTTTTTTTACCTTATACAGAATGAGTGTTTTCTCCCTCTTTCATAATTATTTATTACTTTAATGTTTTTTTATAAGTTTTTGTAGATATTTTTTAGGAAAATTATTTAATTTTTATGTGTGTGGTTTATATATTTTAATAGTGATTTTTACAACAAAATGGTATTTTGATATCTAAAAGTGTTTTTCTGATGGGTTTAAAAGATTTTTCAAGGGTTTTATTTATGATATGTTCCATGAAATGTTTTTATTATGGTTTCATCCCATTATTGCTCAATATATGATATATTTATCCCCATTTTTACTCTTGATATGATGGTTTGAGCCCCATTATAACTCAAGATATGATGGGTGAGCCCCATTATAGCTCTCCAATGTATTGGGTACTCTGAAGATGGAATTCGACCATAAGGTTATTCCATTTTTAAGGGTTATTGTAAGAGTGATATGGTATTTATTTCCCAAATCACCTACATAATTTTTCTATTAATTCTTTTGAGTTTTTACAAAAAGGTTTTTTAATGGGTTTTCATGTTTTTACTTGACTAAATATTTTCTTCATTTATGTCCCTTACTAACCTTTTTGTACTCATCCCAAGTTTTAAAAAAACATGGGTTATAAGGATGGGTAAGAGAAAGGTGGAAGTTAAGTTGAAAGTTATGAATATTTTTTACAAAAAATAAATCATGATTTATTTTAAAGGTTTTATATTGGCGAAAAATGGATATTGTTCTAGTAGTATCCACTTTTTATGAATGTGGGATGCTATATATGAATTATGACCAAATTATCTAGAACTCTAAACCTAAAAGGTCCTCAATGTGAATTAATTAAATTGTTGAATAAAAATGATATTATGTAATTTTTATGTTTGGATCCTTATAGTTGACCCATGAATGTTCTAGTATAACCATTTTATATTGACTTTATATATATACACACACACACACATATCTTTTATTAATACTCTCAAGTTAAGTGTATCCATATACAGTCAATGAAGAAGGAAATCAAAGATCGAGGGAAATCTAGATATTTAATGACCCAAAAAGGAAACTCAAGTTCCTAAGGGTTCATAATATCATCATACTAATAGAATAGGTATATATATATATATTTATTTATTTATTTAACTCTTTGTTTCTACTGGTATAATATTAGGGAGAGAAAAGAAAAATACAGGATATTTCCAATAATTGTAAATGGTCTTTGTTTTAAATATGATGGTTACACTTATTTATAAATATATATATGTATATTTATGTATATATATATATATATATTAAACACATTATGGATAGTTCTTCCAAGATTAATTGAGATGTTTTCTTGAAACAAGACATTGCTTGTAACACCCCGAGATTTTATGAGAAGTATTTATTTTAATTTTATTTGATTTCTTGTGTTGTATGCTACACCAATATTATCTTGCACTATATGCAACACCATATTATCTTGCAGTATACGCAACACTATTCTTGGATCATGTTATGCACAATTTCAAGTTCGTTTGATAGAAGCTATTCTATGCAACATTGAGTGTGCGTATATATATATATATTTTCAATGTATAAATTAAATATGTTTGGATTCTATTATACGCAACAACAAAGGAATCTTCCACTACATGCAACCCTGACATGGCCTTCATTACACGCAATCGCGACCTTCCTTGATAGTGTGTGTTGTACGAAATACCGAGTTTCACTGAACAACGATATGTTATAAAAATATTATATAAACTAGCCATTATGAATATTAATACCCACTTTTTGAAATTTTATAAATTTTTATCATTCAAAATTGACTTCATTTTTGGATTCGGAATATCGAAATTATCCTAGGGGAATTTTTGGTATTTTTCCGAAAACTTTCAATTTTTGATGAATAATGAAAACACTGAGTTATTGGTTAAAACTGAATTTTTATTTAAATAATAATTTATTTTATTTAAATTTATTTTTGGTCAAAATAGATACATAATACCAATATAAGTTCAATGTAATTAAATTAAGTCATTTTATAATAATATAGATATATAAAAATTTTATTGAAATTTTTACCGTCTTTTACCCACCTCCTAGGAGGATTTACAATTGTACATAAAACTTAATTTTACCGCTTCTATGAGTTTAATTTCAAAAATCCTAGAGACACGGTTAATATCTAAGAGTAAAATGTGGTTCAATAAGATAAAAATAATTTTTGGTGAATAGTAACTTTTTACTTTTATTTACCACGGTTAAAAGTAAATAGGGTAATTAAAGGTAAAAAAGATATTATTTTTACCCTAACACATGTCCTAATTCTCTTGGAAAAGTATAATTCGACCAGAAAAAACATTAGGAATATAATATTATAATTTAGGTCCACTTGGATTAGATTAGGATATTTATTATTATTTAATTCAAAGAAGAGTAAAAAGAGTTAAAATCAATGTTTAATAGCTAAAACATTTTTTAATATAGGGTTATACATAAGATAAATTCTACTATAAATATTCATTATAAAGATTAATATATTTAATACGTAATGGTATTTTATTTATATTTTTTAGACATTAAATAATTTAATTTATTTATGACACAATGATGATGCAGTAATTACCTTATTAATGAAATATTAACATAATTGATGTAATATATACCCAAATTAATTTAATTTGAGACTTTTTATGAATTACACTAATTTTTTAGGTTAATATGACATGTTAGTATTGATTCAATTAACTTTTTTCGAACTAATAATGTTGTTATAATTTTCACAAAAATCAATTACCAAATAGTGTCAAAATTGACATAAAATAGTTTTTAAAACAAATATTATATTATTAATTGTTATTCTATTCCTAAAAATCTAAGGTTTTTTCAAATGACTTAGATAAGGTTTTATATATTAATAATGAACCACTTGGGGTTTGTTTGTCTTGTTATAGTAATTTTATTAACCATATAGTGTAAGAAAACGAGAAGACACGGTAAAAGTTAAATTATTTAACTTAGAGTTAAATATAAATGATAAGGCTAAAATAGTAACCTAAACTTGTATAAGACCTATTGGTTGATATTATTTCTACCCATACCCAATTTAGACTCTAAATAAATCAATTTGGAGTTATTATAAACCAAATATGACTTTATTATAAAATAATATTTTATGTTTTTCCAAAGGTGACCCTCTCCACCCTTATAAAAGGACACATCCTCTCTCCTCTCTTTACACAATTTTCATCCTTCAAGCTCAGACAACCCCTACCAATTTCCCTTATCAACTTCCCTAGAAACATTATAAAGTTTCAGGTATCCTCAAAAGACCAACTCTAGTGCCTTAAGAGGAATCTTAAAAGAGGTGTGTCGAAGAAGAGGTAATCTCTTCTACCTATTCTTTCAAGTTTCTTTCTTCTTCAACTTCTTCTTATTTAGTTGTTTCATTTTAAAGTAATAACATAAGTATCACTAATATACCTATATGTTATTATAAATATGAAACAACCCCATTTAACCTTCTATCCATCCTACGGAAAATGAAATCATCGCGCGTGCGTACGTACGGAATACCGTCTCCACGCCGTGGTGTAATCTATTTTTTCACCAACACCTTACTTGGATGGGTATAATGGTGTAAATAATAACTATATATGGCTATTATAACAACATACTTATTATGATTCAATAATTATGGGAATGATATCATCGCCCGTGCGTACGTACGGATTATCGTCTCCACGACAAGATAAGATTGATTCTCCATGTTAACCAATCAAGAATGATTATAATGTATATATAACGAATAATAATGAAATATATGACATAATGAAGCTACTGGATTTATGTGTATATATATATATATATTTCATCTACTTACTTCCATTCAAGTCAATAAGGAAAGGAAAATAGTGTTCTTGCATACGTATGACCTACCGTATCCATGAACGGTGTATTTTATTTCATTCATCTATCTATTATATATATATACTGAATATATATGATATATAAATCATGATTTACATTATTTAATTAAGTAAATCATGATATAACTAATAATAATATCAAGAACAACAAGTCCAAACACGTACGATAAATAAAATGATTTTACCCAAAACACTTCTTTAACATGGAATTTACAAAAGAACGGGTAATATAAAGTCATAAGTGAACCATATATGATATCATAACAATGAATATGATTCTATCATAAGTAAATGTAATTGTTTAAATCATTATACATAAGGTTTGGATACGTACAAAGCATATCAGACCTAAGGTAAGGGATAATTTTTCAATCTAATTTTTATCCGAGATTTCTTATACGTAAGTATTTATTGGGGTTATATTTTTCATCCATGACCATAAAAATGTTTTTCATAAAGTGTTTAATATTCTTCAATGTATGTTTAAAGTCGTGATTACCCCTCTTTGACTTTGACTTTGTGTTATGGAAAGAATCTTTCATTTGTTTACCATATAATGTACTTTTTGACTTTTCCGGCAAAAGTACGAGAAGAATGTTTTTTTAACTTATACGGCGTGAATGGATTTTTATAGTTTCATAATGACTTATTTTAATGAAGAATATTCTATAAGATATCCTGACTATTTTCAAAAAAATCCTTTTCTTTTAAAATATCATAGAATTTTTTTTAAAGAAAATGATTTTAAAGAAGAAAGGATATTTTCCTCAAGAATTAATTTCAAGTGTTTTATCAAAACTGTTTCCCATCTAAGATGAAATTATTAAGTATTTTTATATTATAATGTATCTATTATTTATATGGTTTGAGTTTTCTTATGATGAAATGATATCCATTTCTTTTATATGGATTATGTTATGATGGGTTGATGTTTATGAAACCCATTTTATTCACTGGGTTATTATGAATGATGTATGTTTATTTTGTGGCACACGGAAGAATGATTTCATTATGAGATGGGTGGGACCTATATATCCCTCCAATGAATTGGGTAAAGATTTATATCTCATGAGATAGACATGGCTGTAATGGTAAGTTAATCAGGTTCAGTGATACAGGACTGGAACGAGGAGTGAACTCGATTCAGAAAGGGACTTTGTCCACTAAGATGGTCTTGGTAGCAATTCCTTTGATACTATGGAAATAATATCATGTGCTTAATGGTTTTCCAAAATTACATGTTTTATTCCCATGATATTTTATCATGATTGATGTTCCTTTATGATATATTCCTTACGTACTTCCAAGATTTACATCTTTTCTCAAGATTTTGATGTTTAGATTTTATGATCATGTTTTTGCATTCAAATGTTTAAGGATTGTTTTATGTTTTCTATGTTTACCCTTAATGAGAATTTGAGATCACCCTTTTTATGTTTTATTTTCCCCAGGATATAAATAAAGGTTTTAGGTAGGAAAACAGAAGGGGGATATATTTATGGGAGATGTTGCAGATCTTTCACCACGATTAGAAGATTATTTTTCCGAGTTTCCAAAGACACTAAACTATTACGATCTTTGTGTGTTTTTTTATTATGTATTAAGTATTCTGAAAAATTAATTTAATGCCCATGTACATCAAGATTGGGTCTCTATAGTTGGTATCAGAGGAATGGTTTAGTTAACCTTTGGAAACTAGGATGTGAAAACTTTAGATCCCTAGAGATATTTATAAGGTATGTCTAGGGAAGTCCCTAAGGTTAAGTATATGTGTAGGTTATAGTCATAGAATTATTGTAACAATCTTATAATTTAACCTAATATGTTATATATTGAAGGTACCCCTCCTTGATTATGATTTTTTCCTCTCACACTATTCTTTTTGGGTTTTAGAAAATGGCTAGAAACAAGAAGATTCACGATAATGGAGGATATGATGGACAATGGAATGGTATTATTCATGAGAAAACAAGTGAAATTGGATCTGGAAGTCCACATATCATTATTATGCCTAATAAAAAATCTCATAATATGATCAATAATATAAACTTTGGTAAGTTTCCCAACTCAGCTAATAAGAGAAAGATGGAGTTTCATGATGATCATAGAGGAAAGAAAGTTCAATTTCCCTCATGTAAATCATGTGGGAAGAGGAATCAGGGAGAATGTTTTAAAGGAACTGTAAGATGATTTGGGTGTGGAAAAGAAGGACACAAATCCAGTAATTTTAAAGGAAAAGGTTCATTTTACACCATGTACAAGGATAATGGTATTGCTAAGACATCAACAATGGTTAAATGTTTTAAATGTAAAATGTATGGGTATTATGCAAACCAATGCCCTAAGGGAAAATCTCATGAAGAGAATCAGCATGTTCATATGGGTAGTATTTATGTGGATGATGACGAAGAGACAAAAAATGATATATGAGATGAAAGAAATGATGAAGCTCAGTTAGTGGTTTAAGAAGGTGGTGGAATGATTATATGTTTATCAAGAATAATGTATAGTAATAGGGAATAAAGAAAAATCTAAGGATTGTTACACTATTGTCTTTACCTGAGTTTTTGAAAGTATATGATGAATGGTACCAGTAACCATGAAAGTTTATTCAAATATTTTTGGATGGTAGATGATATGTTCATAATGAAAGTAAAAGGAGATAATGAGATGTTTGATAGTATTAATGAGGTCATGACTGATATAAGGACAAAGTGATATCATGGTTTGAGTATATATAAATTTTTGGATTTACGTATGTGGAAAGAGTTAACTTTTGAAAGCATTCATGTTTTCACTAAGGTTAAATGGGTATTAATTTTTTCAAAAGAATACATGATTAAGGTATTCACATGTTTGGATTGTGACCAACAAGATATATCTTATGATATATGGGGGATAAATGATGGTATTCACATGCTTGTTATGTGAAATTTCAAGTAATCATTTTCTTTATACTATGAGATTGGACATATGTATTTTGGATAAGCCTAAAGATTGGAATGGATTATTTTGGACATCAGATAGTATTGTTTAAGGATAGAACTTTTTTTCAATATTATTTCTGTAATGTTCTAATAGTGAAGTTTTAGAAAAAAGAAAACTAGCAGGACGGGAGACAACCCGTCGCGTCGGACAAGGTTGTGGGAATTGAACCCACAATCGAAGTATGACAGGACTTTATTGCCTACCACTGGCCAACAGGAAGTCCCTGGATAGTAGAAACTAGTTTTATTTTGTTAAGCAGTATGGTAGATGAAGTATAAGTCCATTGTTGGGATCTTATATGATTAATCTCACTATAGATGGACTTATGTATATTTAATAACTTATGCTAACCTTTTTTGTGATAGAAACAGATGGGATGACTTATCATTCTATCGCATGACATGCTAACACTTAATGAATGACAAATTCAACTTCATTTATTTAAATAGAGATGAAGTGGAAATTGTTCATGGAATGACCAACGATGATATTACACTGAAATCAAGTAAGTATTTCTCCTTATGTAAAAGTTCATCAACGTTAGGGAAATGATCTTGAAACCCAAAAATGTAGTTCTAGTACTCTCATATCTGATGAATCAGATGGTACCTTAGATCATCACAAATTTATGGCTTTGTGATTGTTGGATTTTTCAAAGCCATGTTCTCTACCACTCTCCATCAGAACTTGAAGTTTATATTTCTCTTCTATATCCATATTTTCACCTATGTTCTCCTATATGGAAACCCAGGGATAAGTTAATTTGGGTAACCATTATGTTCCCTAAATTATTTTTTAAAATTAAGTTTTAGTATTCTTTTTTTACGATGAGGGTTTCTATGAAAGAAACTTTCAAGTAGTAAATGATTTATAACCCCGATGAATTTCGAGGGCGGAATTCATTTTAAGGGGGGTAGAATGTAACACCCCGAGATTTTATGAGAAGTATTCTTTTTAATTTATTTGATGACTTGTGTTGTATGCTACACCAATATTATCTTGCGCTATACGCAACACCGTATTAGCTTGCAGTACACGCAACACTATTCTTGGATGCTGTTACACACAATTTCAAGTTCGTTTGATAGAAGTTATTCTACTCAACATTGAGTGTATATATATATATATTTATATATTCAATGTATCAATGAAATATGGTTGGATTATATTATATGCAACAAAAAAGGAATCTTACACTATATGCAAACCTGACTTGGCTTTTATTACACGCAATCGCGACCTTCCTCGATAGTGTGTGTTGTACGCAATATCGAGTTTCA
Organism: Viscum album; assembly: GCA_963277665.1. Classification (NCBI taxonomy): domain Eukaryota; kingdom Viridiplantae; phylum Streptophyta; class Magnoliopsida; order Santalales; family Viscaceae; genus Viscum; species Viscum album. Next base: position 1,975,080,989 of record OY728151.1, read on the forward strand.
CTGAACAACGATATCTTATTAAAATATTATATAAAATAGCAGTTATGAATAGTAATACCAACTTTTTGAAATATCATAAATTTTATCATTCAAAATGGACTTCATTTTTGGATTCAGAATATCAAAATTATCCTATGGTGAATTTTTGGTATTTTTCTGAAAACTTTCAATTTTTGATGAATAGTGAAAACACTAAGTTATTGGTTAAAACTGAATTTTTATTTAAATAATAATTTATTTTATTTAAAATTATTTTAGGTAAAAATATATACATAATACCTATATAATTTAAATGTAATTCAATGTATTCAGTTTATAATAATATAGATATATATAAAATTTATTGAACTTTTTACCCTCTTTTACCCACCTCCTAAGAGCATTTGCAATTGTACATAAAACTTAATTTTACCGCTTCTGTGAGTTGAATTTTGAAAATACGAGGCACAAGTTTAATATCGAGGAGTAAAATGTGGTTCAATAAGATAAAAATAATATTTGGTGAATAGTAACTTTTTTCTTTTATTTACCACGGTTAAAAGTAAATAGGGTAATTAAAGGTAAAAATGATATTACTTTTACCCTAACACATGTCCTAATTCTATTGGATAAGTATAATTCGACCAAAAACAACCTTAGGAATATAATATTATCATTTAGTTCCACGTGGATTAGATTTGGACATTTATTATTATTTAATTCAAAGAAGAGTAAAAAGAGATAAAATCAAAGTTTAATAACTAAAACATTTTTTAATATAGGGTTATACATAAGATAAATTCAACTATAAATATTCATTAGAAATATTAATATATTTCCTACATAATGGTATTTTATATATAATTTTTACACATTAAATAATTTAATTTATTTATGACACAATGATGATGCAGTAATTACCTTATTAATGAAATATTAACATAATTGATGTAATAAATACCCAAATTAATTTAATTTGAGACTTTTTATGAATTACACTAACTTTTTAGGTTAATATGACATGTTATTATTGATTCAATTAACTTTTTTCGAACTAATCATGCGGTTATGATTTTCACAAAAATCAATTACCAAATAGTGTCAAAATTGACATGAAATAGTTTTTAAAACAAATATTATACTATTAATTGTTATTCTATTCCTAAAAAGATAAGGTTCGGCAAAATGACTTAGATAACTTTATATATATTAATACTTAACCCCTTGTGGTTCGTTTGTCTTATTATAGTAAGTTTATTAACCATATAGTGTAAGAAAATGAGAAGATACGGTAAAAGTTAAATTATTTAACTTAGAGTTAAATATAAATGATAAGGCTAAAATAGTAACCTAAACTTGTATAAAACCTATTTTTTGAGATTATTTCTACCCATACCCAATTTAGTCTCTAAATAAATCAATTTGGAGATTTTATAAACTGAATATGACTTTATTATAAATTAATATTTTATGTTTTTTCTAAGGTGCCCCTCTCCTCCCTTATAAAAGGGCACCTACTCCCTCTTCTCTTTACACAATTTTGAGCCTTCAACCTCTGCCTAACCCTAACCATTTCCCTTATCAACTTCCCTATAAACATTATAGAGGTCCGGTTCTCCTCAAAAGACCAACTCTAGTGCCTTAAAAGGAAGCTTAAAAGAGGTGCGTCGAAGAAGAGGTATTATCTTCTACCGATTATTTCAAGTTTCTTTCTTCTTAAAATTATTCTTCTTTAGTTGTTTCATTATAAATTAATAACATCAGTATCACTAATATACTTATATGTTATTATAAATATGAAACAACCCCATTTCACCTTCTATCCATCCTACGGAAAACGAAATCATTGCGCGTGCGTACGTACGGAATGTCATCTCCACGCCGTGGTGTAATCTATTTTTCCACCACCACCTTACTTGGATGGGTATAATTGTGTAAAGAATAACTATATATGGTTATTATAACATCATACTTATTCTTATTCAATAATTATGGGAACTATTTCATCGCTCGTGCGTACATACGGATTACCGTCTCCACGACGCAATGAGATTGATTCTCCATGTTAACCAATCAAGAATGATTATAATGTATATATAACAAATAATAATGAAATATATGACATAATGAAGCTAATTAATTTATGTATATATATATATATATCATCTAATTACTTCCATTCAAGTCAATAAGGAATGGAAAATAGAATTCATGAGTACGTACGGCCAACTGTCTCCATGAATGGTGTATTTCATTTTATTAATCTATCTATTATATATATATATATATTGAATATATATGATATATAAATCATGATTTAAATTCTGGAAGTAAGTAAATCATGATATAAGTAATAATAATATCAAGAACAACAAGTCCAAACACGTACGATAAATAAAAATATTTTACCCAAAACACTGCTTTAACATGGAATTTTAAAAAAATGGGTTATATAAAGTCATAAGTGAACCATATATGATATCATAACAATGAATATTATACTCTAATAAGTGAATGACATTATTTAAATCATTATAATGGAGGTTCAGATATGTAAGAAGCATATCGGACCTAAGGTAAGGGATAATTTTTCAATCTCATTTTTATCCGAGATTGCTTATATGTAAGTATTTACTGGGGTTATATTTTTCATCCATGTCCATAAAAATGTTTTTCATAAAGTGTTTAATATTATTCCACGTATTTTTAAAGTCATGCTTACCCCTCTTTGACTTTTACTTTGTGTTATGGAAGGAATCATTCTTTTGTTAACCATATAAGGTAATTTTTTACTTTTCCGGAAAAAGTACAAGAAGAATGTTTTATTTAACTTATACGGCGTGAATGGATTTTTACGATTTCATAATACCTTATTTTCATGAAGAATAGTCTACAATATTTCATGACAATTTTCAAAAAAATCCTTTTCTTTTAAAATGTCGTCGCATTTTTTTAAAAGAAAATGATTTTAAAGAAGAAAGGATATTTTCCTCAAGAATTCATTTCAAGTGTTTTATCAAAACTATTTTCCATATAAGGTGACATTATTAAGTATTTTGATAGTATAATGTATCTATTATTAACATGGTTTGAGTTGTCTTATGATGAAATGATATCCATTTCTTTTATATGGATTATGTTATGATGGGATGATGTTTATAAAACTCATTTTATTCACTGGGTTATTATGAATGATGTATATTTATTTTGTGGCACATGAAATAATGATTTCATTATGAGATGGGTGGGACCTATATCTCCCTCGAATGAATTGGGTAAATATTTATATCTCATGAGATAGACATGGCTGGAATGTTAAGTTAATATGGTTCAGTGATACAGGACTAGAACGAGGAGTGAACTCAATTCAGAAAGGGACTTTATCCACTAAGATGGTCTTGGAAGTAATGTCTTGGCTACTATGGAAATAATATCATGTGTTTAATGGTTTTCCACAATTACATGTTTAATTCCCATACTATTTTATCATAATTGACGTTCCTTTATTATATATGACTTACGTACTTCCAAGATTTACATATTTTCTCCAGATTTTGATGTTTAGATTTTATGTTCAAATTTTTGCATTCAAATGTTTATGGATTATTTTATGTTCTCTATGTTTACCCTTACTAAGAATTTGAGCTCACCCTTTTTATGTTTTATTTTCCCCAGGATATAAATAAAGGTTTTAGGTAAGAAAACAAAAGGGGAAGATCTTTATGGGAGATATTGAAGATATTTTACCATGATTAGAAGATTATTTTTCCGAGTTTCTAAAGACACTAAATTATTACAGTCTTTGTGTGTCTATTTTTGTTATATATTAAGTATTCTGAAAAAGTAATGTAATATCCATGTACATCAATATTGGGTCTCTACAATGCTCACTGGAATTTTTGACATTGTCACTATTAATGTCGAATTATTCTTGGAAACTATTATTGAACATGCATTGCATGTTATTACGTTGATAAGTATGGTAGACCAAGGATAAAAATGGTAAAAAATAAATCACTTCAAGTATATGGTGGTAAATCTTCATGAATGGGGTGAACATTTATGGTGTTGTTGTTCGAAGGATTACAGGATCATCATATAATCATATGGAACTCACGAGGGATTGGTGCAGGGGTCAAAATGGACTTCATAACCTCGGAGGCTAAAAAACACAAGGCAGAAATTGTCGCGGTTCTTGAACACAAACAGAACCCAGACAAAATCAGTGAGTTCTCTCGAAGGATCAGAATGCAAGGCTTCATGCATTCTTCCCCCAACAACACCCATATTTAGATCTTCTGGAACAAATAAATAATTGTCGATATGATTGGGGATGGAGACCAGTTTATCACAACCAAGATCACTAGCAGCGCGAATAAATTCTTTGTGTCCTTCATCTTTGGGAACTACGATCTTCAAAGGAGAGCATATCTATGGGAGGTCCTCACTGCCTTCGACCCAAGAACCCTTCTGTGGATCCTTGCCGGTGACTTCAACATCATCTCAGACCCCTCTGAGAAGAAGGGAAGAGGATTGTTTCCCCACAAGGCAAGCTTGGCATTTGCACAGTTCATGGCAGACAAAGGTCTCATGGATATGGGATACTCAGGTGATCACTTTACATGGTGAAACAACCAGAAAGGGGGCAGCCACTGCTAGAGCCGCCTTGACTGATGTCTCACTGGCATTCATACTTTAACTATGTTCCCTAATGCCAAGGTAAGCCATCTGGTTAAATGGATTTCAGACCACTCTCTGTTGTTGTTGTCCTTGTGTCCTCGACAGGCCCTTCCAGAAAATTTCAAGTACAAAAACTAGTGGATCGGTGATCCGGTCTACCTTCAACTATTTAGGGATATATGGGATGATCTGATCTAGGGGTTTTTATGGGTGGCTCTACACAACAAGCTGAGACATCAAAAACATGGCTTGTCAACATGGGACAAGAACCTGGCCCCTCCCGACAAAATCATGGATGACCTGAAATCTGATATTGAATGACTAGAAGGATGGCTAGAGGAGGCTTGCGACAACTCACATTATAATAATCTCGTGGAAAAAATTAAGTGTTGGGCTGAACTGGTTTTCTCAGAGGAACGACACGCTAGGGAAAACTCAAGAGTCAAGTGGCTAAAAGAAGGGGATAAAAACTCCGCCTATTTCTATGCGTGCATAAGGGAGAGAAGACGTCTGATCCAATCCAACATTGCCATGCCGGATGGAACATATACCAATGATCGAAATGTGGTTGGAAGCATGACTCACACCTTCTTCAAAGACCTGCTTGCTGGGCCGAGCTCGAACATGCCAAATGGTTACCCGGAAGGGGGTGGATCATTATGGGAAGTGATTCCAAATCTCGTGTCTGCACAGGTCAATACTCTCTTAGAAGGGATCCCAGGAGAGGAAGAGATCCATGCGGCTATGGAGAACCTGAACCCCAACAGCGCACCGGGTCCGGACAGCTTTCTTGCATCTTTCTACAGAGGTTCATGGGAGGTGGTCAAATGTGATATTATCGATGGCATCCAGGATTTCTTTCGCAGCGGGAGCCCACCACGCGTGGCCTACGCCACTACCCTCGTCCTCATACCGAAGATCAAGGACCCCTCCTCTCTTAAACATTACAGGCCAGTTAGTATGTGTAATGTCCCCTACAAAATCTTGGAAAGTATCATCAATACAAGGTTAGAAAAGCATCTCCCACGGTGGATCTCCCTTGATCAGCATGGATTTGTGAAGGGTTGATCCATCCTAGGCACTATAGTACATTCACAAGAAATGATGAGAGACCTTAACACCAAGTCTCGTGGATCCAATGTCACCATCAAACTTGACATGAACAAAGCATACGACCACCTCGAGTGGGGCTTCATCAACAGAGTGTTGCATAGGATAGGTCAGTCTCCATGGGCTTGCGACCTCATCTTCAGGTGTGTAAGCTCCTCTTGGCTTTTTGTTTCCTTTATGGGCCAAACTCATGGCTTCTTTAAAGCCACTTGCGGGCTAAGTCAAGGAGATCCCCTGTCCTAAAGCATCTTCATCCTAATGAAATACATTCTCAGTTTCATGATCAATAATGGTATAGCCATCGACGAGGTACTTCCTTACCGATGCAGGAGGCGGGTTTCCCCTATCTACCATTTGATGTTTGCAGATGACACCTTCATCTTCATGAAGGCGGGAAGGAGATCACTCAATGGCATCAACAAAATCCAAGGTGATTACTTCCATTGGAGTGGTCAGGTTATCAACAAGGACAAAATCATGGTTTACGTCTCCAACAGATGCAATGCAAGGTGGGTCCTGTTTCTGTGCAACAGGATGTGCATGCAACGGGGATCCCTTCCAATAGAGTATCATGGTGCTCCCATATCGACAGGAAGGATGTGTATTAGAGATTTCGACTAGGTGGTTAACAAGATTTCATGCCGTATCCTTAACTAGAAAAACCACCTGTTATCTTTTGGCGGGTGCATCACATTGGTGAATAGCGTCATGTCTGCCATGCCGGTCCATGAATTGGCATCCAGCAACGTGCCAAAAGGTGTTATCAATTCTATCGAGAAACTACTGGCTAGGTTCATCTGGGATGCTGCGTTGGAGGGGAAGAAACACTGGACTTCATGGGAGAATATGGCACGTCCAATTCTTCAGGGAGGAATCAACGTAAAAAGTTTTGGGGGTACCATCCATTGCATGCATGCTAAACTGGCATGGGAAATTATTGAAGGTAGTACTCTGTGGGGAAAGACTCTGGCCTGCACTTATAATGGCAACGAGGGTGGAACACCGGTGTACAGATCCCCTCTTTGGTCCAAAATCAACAACATCATTCCAAGCATGAAACAACACTCTCAATGGATAGTTGGTGAGGGAAACCTGCTGTTCGGGAAACATAACTGGGCAGGCAGCGTGGTAAGATATTCGGGGTGTCCTGCTCCCACCATTTCCTTCAAGGAAGCGAGGTTTCACTCTTCATTCTTCAGATAAATTCTAGACATGGGGAAACAAGAGATATTTGACAGCATTGAAACCTACTCTGATCCAGATAGATGCGTCTTTAAACCAGCAAACTATGGGAGATTCAACAACAGGGACTATCGCAAAGCTTCCAACCCCCAGGCCCAACGTGAAGGATGGACGAGTTTGGTGTGGTGCAACAAGATTCCCAAAAAATATAACATTCTCATGTGGAGAATATGAAACCAGGAAATATCGACTGATGATCAGATTAAATAGATCGGTATCTGCATGGCCTCTGGATGTCATTGCTGCAAGAAAAGGAAGGAGGATAGATCAACCGACTTGTTTTTTTGGGTGAATGGGCCCATGAAGTATGGAGTTTCTTCAGGGGATTCACTGCTTTTTCCTCTAGAGCCAACTGCAACACTCCTTTTCTTGACAGATGGTTTTAGGGGGTAGAGGATGTTGGACCATAAAAAATGGCAAGATCCATGATACTCAGCGTCGGCTGCTGGTGCCAGTGGCAGGTAAGGAATCGGGCCAGATATGAGGGGACCAACTCCACAGGGAGACTCATCATCTCAAAGACCGGGAGCCTGTTGGTGGACATGGTAACTCTAGTCTGCAACTGGATGGATGTCCCATCCCTTAGGGCACTCCATGGCCCCTCACCCGTGGCCCAGCATCTACTACCCAGGATGCAAGGAGTATGGGTGAGGTGGACGGCCCCTGAGGCCGAACTCAAACTAAACACAGATGGTGCTTGTAGTTCGGGTGGAATTCTCGGAGGAGGAGTCGTCAGGGATTACAGGGGGAGTGTTGTTCTCGCTTATACTGTCCACTTTGGCACTAGAATCTTTATTATAGCTGAGGTCAAGGTGGCTCTTACGGGTCTCATACTATGCACCCAAGGGAATATTTTCCTTTCTCAAGTGGAGATGGACTCCATGATCCTGCACAACTCCTTGCATGGAAGAGGTGGAATGCCTTGTCTGATCTACTACATCATAAGAAAATTCAAAGCTCTCCTCAATAATAGTACAAAGGTGACCCACACCTAGTGGGAGGGGAATCAAGTGGCAGATCATCTAGCCTCTCTGGTCGTCCAAGGAACCAATGTAACTATCCTCTCCAATATCTCCCAATTTAAACCCAAGAGGGTCAATATGATCAGAGGGGATGCCCTCGGCCTTCAGTACTTTAGACCCCCTTAGTCACTTCTCAGGTTCATCCTCCCTTCTTTCCTTGGAATAAAAATATAATGAATGATTATGATAATCAGAAATTTGAAATATGGTTGAACATATTTTGAGTATCGCCGCCCACATCGAACATACATCCGTTCATGTTCTTGTTTATATTGCAACTGCTTCTATAAGAAATCATGTAAAGGTAGCGGGGGATCGACACCTGCATACACTCACACACTCGCCTCACGGGTCACGTCTCCACACATCATCCCATCGGTACCACATGTGCACACTACACACACACCTAAAAGGTTCTATGTTATCACATTAACTATCCATGTGATCTATATATAAGTTGAATCACATGCTCCTTAGTTCTCACTATGCCACCTAAGGGCTTTCCAGGTTGACCTGCTTTCCCACCTAAGTAGTGGTGCACTGGTCCTTGGTTGGCCCAAGGTTGGCCAATTTTTTTAAATACCAATAAAATTTTAAATTACTTATAAACTATATTAATATAATATTTTAGTCTTATTTATATATTAACTTTTTCCTTCTAATAATAACATTCTCATCCTATTTAATTTACTTATATATTATTTATTAAAATTATAACCACAAGTATAAATATTACATGTTATCTCTAACATTATACTTTATAACTTCCATAATTGATTAAATTAAAATTTATTAAAAAGTAATTAAAAAATAAAATATTGAAACATATAACTTTTCATATCATAATAAAAGTACTTTTAAATATTTACCAATCACTTTTATTTTTTGTTAAAATGACATATAATTTATAAAATAAGTTCAAAAAGACTTATTATGTGAAATAAAATAATGAAATCATATATTTTCAAAATATCAACTTAAAATATATTTCATCTTTATTAAATAATAAAATTTATTTAATGAATATATATAGAGATATATATTTCATTAAAAAAATAATTTATATTTTTCAACAAAATTATTATCCCTTGAAAAATATTATAAAAATAATATTTCTATAATTTGAATATTTTACTTAATTTATACTCAAAATTGAAATTGATTATAGAAAACATATAATTTTATATTAAATAAAAATTAAATTTGTTTTAATTATTAAACAAAACATTAAATAAACCCTTAATTAAAATAAATTTATTGATTAAATTTCTTGGCATATTACATTCTCCCCTTCATCCCTTAAAGGAATTGCACATTCATGATTATTTTATCATACTTAAGGGAATTTTAAGTCTTAATTCTCAAAATTTAAGTAAACTAGGGTTGTAAAATTACTATATTCTTAAGATTTTATCAGAATTTAATTTTCCTAGAGCCTCAAAATAAAACTTATAACTTTTAGATTATCCTTAAATGAAAACCTTATTAATATCCAAAGCTTTCTAAATTGTTGCATTGATACCAAATGTCACAAATCGAGACCCAAACTACTAGATCAAATGCTAAAAACATGTTGTATATTTTTTTATATAATGTAACTAAAAAATATATAGCCCTTGACATACATGAGGATATTTTCAATCAAGGTTTTGGATGATTAGGAAAAACCATACACCCTGTCATAATTTAATATAAAATTCTATAGATAAGTATTTGACTTCACTCATGATATCTCCTTAAATGAAACCAAACACCTTTGTAACTTCAATGAGGTAGTGAAAATAATTTTAAAGAATAGGTTGAGTATAAAAATTTCTAGTAAATGGTTTTTAAAACCAAGAGAAAATAATTTAATAAATACTATTTAAAAATCCTTTTGAAAACATTTTATCAAATAAATCATTTTATATAATAAATCATTTTCCAAACTAAAACTCTAGGGTTTTAAAAATTTAACTATATAAAATACTATTCAAAACCTTTAAAAATACATATCACTTTAAAAACTCATTTATTTTAAAAATATAATAACCTTTGAAATATTTACTTGGATTTCACTTTAAAGATTTAAAATTTTTCTTTAAAAAAATATCTTTTCTGGATAGAAATAATAATTCAAACCCGTTAATAAATCCATGAGTCCACAAGTATTATCTCGTTTAAAAAAATCCCCTTGAGTTCATGGTTTCACTCCCCTCTCATCATCATCACATTTGATACAAAAATTCTATGTTTTACAAAAACATTTTGGAAAGGTTTTACTTTATCATTTGATTACAACTAAAATATCCATTCAAAAACTACCTAAATTATTTTCAAGAAAAAAAAATTTTATATCCCATAAACTATAAAAAACTATTTTTAAGAAAAACATAATGGTTAAGATATATCCCAATTTCACATTTAATTTTTACAATAATTCATGAAAATAAGGAATAAAAGAGAGAGAAATTATTTTCATAAAAGTTATGGAATGTTAATTATAATAATATATTGTGTCCAAATCTATAAAATGGTCAATATATATAAGTTTAAAATAACATTTCATGCATAAAAAATAGCTTTGAAACCCAGCTGAAATTTGTAAATATAGTTTTTGAAATAATCTATTTTAAAAAAGGGGTTTCAAAATAATAGTGGCATGATAAAACTACAATTTTCCCTTTTAAAAATATAAATTTTAAATTAAATCTCCCTTATAATAGGTGTTTTGACAAAATATAAAATATGTCATTGAAAAATATAATTCCCCTTATAAAAGGATTTTGAAAATAAAAATTTGAATTGGATTTTTGAAAATAAATTTTCCACTTACCTTGTTTTTTGCATAAAATTCCTCATTTATGGAAGACTTCATCTATCTTCCTCACTTTCTATCACAAGCTCCAAACTGGGAACTAAGTTTCCAAAAAATTAAGAACCCCTAAAAGTAAGATTCTTATATATATTCAACCCCTAATTGTTCAAGTATAACTATTTTATATTAACTTTATATATGTATATATATATACATATATCTTTTAGTAATACTCTCAAGATAATCATAGTCATATGTCTCAAACAAAGAATGATATCCAGGATCCTAGGAGACCTCAATCTTTAATGACCCAAAATAGAAAATCAAGTTATGAAGGTTCAAATTAGCCTCAAATATAAAATTTTTATTTAAAATCCACTTTAAGGGAGAAGTATGGAACCATAAAATACAAAATAAAGTTTGCTACATAATGAAGGAACTCACAGATTTACCAAAAATAAGACTAATATTTCTAGAATTATATACCCTATATAATTCCTATTTATGTGAATTTACCTTGAAATATTGGTCATCGTTGATAAGTTCATCAGAATGATTATCCATTTTTTCCCATGTCTGTATGAATTTTTCTAAACTGATTTTCTTTCCATTTAAACCTCTATCCAGAATTCAGCCTTGTTTTTTTTATCCACGCCCTTTTCTTCTCATTGGTATCAACTTGAAGCCTTCTCTCATAAATTCTATCAACCTCATCCCTTAAAGATTTTATCTGGATGAATCTTTCTTGTAGTTCTTCCTTAGAATGAATTATAAGCTCAAGACACACCCCTTTTTTTATTTCAATTCACTTGATATACCATATTATTATTCTTCAAGAAATGATACCTTGTCTAACACAAATTATTCACTTTCAATCACTCTATTTGATGATTTTTCTCCCACCTGATCATCCACCTTGGTTCTATGAGGTGCCTTGTTGTCCACAGTTAGAGACCTCTTTCCCCTCTTACCAGAGACCTACTTGTCCCTTTTAACCATTGAGGATTCCCCTAGTTATACCTCTATCTAAATTATCCTTACATTACTGGGTGATCTAGAGCCTATATATCTTTGAGTGTTTGAATAATCTTTGTGGGGTCTTCCCCCCCCCCCTTATCGACCAAAAAGTTCCTTGGAAGATTAGTTCCTTATTTCCCATTCCTCAAGCCAGACCCTACCATTATGTCCCCTTGTGAGTCTTGTTCATAATACATAATTGGTTGAAATTACAATTCTTTATCACTAATATCATTATATTTTGAAGACCATGACCCAACTTATTTATGCTTCCATCTAGGAATCTGTGTTTTCCATCCTTCTAGATCTATGTTCTCCTTTCCATCTCCACTCAAGGTGGAGAAACTATTTTGGATCTTAATTTCATTTGTTGTTTTTCTGTGATCATCCACCCATCTATTTGGGGGGAAACAATATTTAGATCAGTACAACCATGTTTCTCTTCAAGTACCCTTACATCAATAGGGGTGTTAACATCATTGGTAGCAGCAGATTAATCATTTATCCTTTCATTACCCAGACCACCATTCTTGACTGTATCAGTAATGGAGGGGATTGTGAAAGTGTTGGCCTTTCTCGAAGCCCGAATATTAGGATTATATTGAATTTAATCAATACAATGTTTGAGGGTAGAATCCCCATGATGTTTCCCTAATCTACATGATGAAGCACAATGACCCATATCACCACTTTTTTCTCATAGTTGTCTTTGTAAACACCACCTCTTATTTTGGGAACCTGCTGAGTTGTACTGCCTCTAAATGGGTTGAATTTTTCTTGATTCTTAGGTGATTTGCACCATGAATCACATAAATCTTCCCTGGATCAAGTTATACCTTCTCAATCAATGTGCTCTTCTCTAAGTGACACTTCAAGTGAGCAAAAATTTCCCCAACTTTCTGATTATTTGAAGATCTTGTCTCTTTCAATATAGAATTATTAGTAACTACTCCATTACACACATCCTAGATAATTAAATCATATTTACATAGTGTAATTTTATCCCCACATGCCAAACTCCCCGATAGTAACAAGAGGATAGGTGATCCAAGTGCCTACACATCGTACAATAAACAACCCAAGATTTGAAGATCACAAATTTTTTGAACCTCAATTCATCCCCCACTAATATCCAAACCCAATATATTTGTTTCCTTGGTACATAAACTTCCACACATATTCGTGGATAAATTGGGTGACTCATAGAGAGTTTCATGCTATCATAACACAGAAACCATCCTACCATATTTCCTAGCATCCATAAAATTGAATGGTTTTGAAATGTTGATGGGAGTTTATGAAAACATAACCAAATCACAATGGAGGGAGAATCCCATTTAATTTGAAAATAATATTACCATCTAAAGATGTATAAGATTCATAAATTTCATTTATGGGGAGCCCTGGTCTATGCATTAATCAAATCTTCCACTAAGGAAAATTGAACCATCATATGTAATTTTTGGAGGAGGCTAAAAATTGAGAATTCTTATAACCCCCAGGAGCCAAAAATGAATTCATCAAAGTGAACCACTGAAGATATATGAGAGCAAAAATGATCCACCAGGGTAATATCTAATAGAATCCATTCTTCTATGAACTCTGATGTCGATAGTGAAAGTTAACGCGCGTCGTCGAGTAAATCAGGAGCCTTCATACATAATGAGATAGCCCAGAACTGGGGGATAAAATTGGTGTTTTATAAGGTTACACTTTGTTTTGTATATATATATTATACTCATTTCTGATAATTATACCAATATTTCTCAAGAAACCTTCTTGAAATAAGATAAGGTCTAGTGGTATTTCTGACATTGTCACTATTAATGTTGAACTAGTCTTGGAAACTTTGATTGAACATGCATTTCATGTTATGGCATAGATGAGTAGGGTAGATCGAGGAGAAAAATGGTTTAAAATAAACCACTAAAAGTTTGGTATGATAAATATTCATACGTGAGGTGAAGATTTACCGTGTCATTGTTCAAAGGATTATTGGCTCATCATCGAAGAAGGACGAAAGTGGAGAATAAGGGTGATTTTGATCAAGGTTATAGGTGTTGGGTAAAAATAGTAGAATTAAGATGAAGATGAATAAGAACTTGAAATTAAGGGTCAGCTAGTTTAGGCATTATGTAGAAGATGATATGAGTGTTGATCAGCTGGTTGGCGTCAATTAGATAGAATAGTTAATGTTATAAGAATAACTTTTAAAGACTGATGAATAGTATCTAACTACCACATCCCACATTTAAATTTCTACCATTCAGAGGCTTTATTATATTTAAACCTCTTCCTTAGTCCATCGTTCCAAGGAAGCGGGGGGATTGGCACCCGTTTACACTCACACACTCGCCTCATAAGTCGCACCTCCGAATATTGGCCCATTGGAACCCCGTACGCGTGCTATACACAAACAATGTGGGTTCTATGCCAACTGATTTACACTTCTTATGAGCTATCTATAAGATGAATCACGCACTCCTAAGTGATCACAATTCCACTTATGGGATGGTCAGGTTGACCTAATTTCCCACCTAAATTGTGGGGCACAAGTCCTTGGTTGGCCCTAGATTGGCCAAAAAAATTTAACACCAAATAAATTTTAAATTGATAATAAGCTATATTAATATACTATTTTATTCTAATGTATAGATTTACTTTATCCTTCTAACAATATCATTCTTAATCAATTTAAGTTACTTATATATTGTTTATTAAAATCCTAACATCAAGTATTAATATTACATGTTATCACTAACATTATACTTTTTAAATATCATAATTTTTTAAATAAATTGTTATTCAAAATTAATTAAAACATAATTTTTTGAAAACTATAACTTTTCATATAAAAATAAAATTACATTTAAATATTAAACAATTACTTGTATTTTTTATTGAAAAAACTTATAATTTATTAAATAAGTTCAAAATGGATTATTTTTTAAATTTAACATAATAAATCATAACTTTTAAAAATATCAATTTAAAATATATTTCATCTTTTTTAAATCATAACTTTTATTTAAAGAATTTTTTTTCTTTAAAATAGAATTTTTATTTTTTAAAAAAATATTATCCCTTAAAAAATATTACAAAAGTAATATTTCCATATTTTGAATATTTTAACTTAATTTATACCCAAAATTTAAAGTTACTATATAAAAACTTTTAATTTCATATTAAATCATGATTTTTTGTTTTAATTATAACATAAACCATTAAATAAACACTTAATTAAACGAATTTTATCTCATGAAATTATTGGGATATTACAATTTCTCTTATAGGTATTTGATTAAAATATTTATAAAAAAGTATTAAGTAATATTAAATGATCTTAATCAATTATTGAGGCATAGATAAATATATTCATTAAAAAATCCAGTAAATATGGTTACAAAAGAGGAGGATTCTTGGTAAAAAATAAGAGGTATGATTAATTTATTTATAATGGATAACTAATGAGTCAAGGGGGAAAATTAAATAGTGAGAAGTAGTATAAACCCCAAAAATAACTATACGAGAAGAATGTGATGGGGAATTTAAAAAATAGTTGTAATTCCATAATCCTAGAAGCTCGGAGCTGGGGTATTATTTTAATACATTGGCATGATTACAAGGAATCAAATCCTTAAGGACCAATCAGTTTAGCACTCTTGGAAAATAGATTACAAAAATTAACTTTACATTATAAATAAAAACATAATATTAACCATTGGTAATTATTTTAGAATTCCATTATTATCCTAGATTAACTTTTTATATCAATCATAAAACACTTCTTCGCATCTTGGGAAAATAAAACATAATAATGGAGTGAGATTAGATGCTCAGTTAGGGTAAAAATATAATATAAGAATTCATAAATATGCATAGACTTTTAAGGAAAGGTATAAAACTGAAACACAAGCCTTTTAAACATAAACTTGAATATAATACGGAAATAATAAATCAAAATAATTTCATTTAAACATTCACATGGATATTCTACTAGCCAAATAATCACATGTAATGTAAATATCAAATCTCATAATGAAATAATGTATAATGTTGGACATCATAACCACACCATCAAGGCCTCCTTCCAAGACTATACATAAACAAGTAAAAACCCAAAAAAAATATCTCATGAGACCTACCGACACATCAAGGGGATATAGCTAGAAACATCCATCACTTACTAAGTCTAATATATTCCTCTTATAAAAGGGTGAAACATAACCAAAATAAACATTCATATTAAAACTAACATAAGAAATGTAAATAGTTTAACCATAAACCATAAATTGTATCAAAATAGCACATCCACATTCAAACATATCATAAACCCCTAAATACAATATAGTATATTGTATCATAATAATCAACCTCAATTAAGCATAAAATCCAACAAAGGATGTTGACATAGATGAAAATAATATAATAAAATCATTAAATATTTCTTGAGAGAAATAACCCTTTTTACTTTTAAATCAATTAAAAATCACGTAATTCAAAAAGAAAATTTTAAATTTTAAAATAACCTTGTAATCTTGTAAGGTAATATTTATAACATTCAATCATCACAATGGATGAAAAATACACTCATGCCATATAAGTTAATTAACATTCTTTACTTAATTTGTCGGAAAGGTTATTAAGTACCTCATTTGAAAAATGATAGAAATATTCATTTCAAAATGTTTAATAAAAAGTAAAGCATGGGTGAAAATAAATTTAAACTATTTTAAAGGAATATTAAAAATATTTTGAAATATATTTTTAGAAAACATGGACATGGAAGATAAATATGTCCTAATAGATACTAATATATAAACAATCTCAAAAAAATAATGAGATTATGAAATAACTCTTACATAAAACCTTTTAAATTTTAATTTTGAAAACATGTGAATGAAATTAAAAATATACGTAAAATTTTATTTATAATCCTTTATATATATAAATAAATATGAATGTTAATGTCTAGATTAATTAAATGGGGAAAGGATTAATTCTTTAAATATTCAATGTGTCCCATGCCACTATGAACATTTAAATCATAATCTCAACATATTCAAATTAATCTTTAAATACCATGAATAAAAATTTATTCTTAAAATGAAATATAATAGGGGAATTACATACACCACACACAATAAAAAGCTGGTGAACATGGCTTATATCTCACAAAAATTAAAAGTGAGATGGAATTTCAATTACCTTAGGTCTGATACTCTCTGTACGTGTTTGAAACTAATGTATAATAGTTTTAAACATATTATTAACTTCTAAAAGAATAATAATAATATATTTATATCATATATGATTCATTTATGACTTTATATTACGTGTTTATTAATAATTTTCAAGCTAAAGTAACATTTTAGGTAATAATTGCTTTGTTTGTGGTATGTGTTTTGAGTTATTATTCTTAATTGTATTAGTTATATCATTATGAAATTAATTAAAAAATGTAATACATGATTTAAATATCATATATAGTCAGTATATAAATATATATAATAGATAGATATATGGAATGGAATACATCGTTCATGGAGACGGTAGGTCATACGTATGCATGAACGTTGTTTTCGTTTTCAAATCGTATTGAATAGAAGAAATTAAATGACATATATATATATATATATTATTATTATATTAGAATTATTATATCATATATTTCATACTTATTCATTATATATTTTTATAATCATTCTTGAGTGGTTAACGTGGAGAATGAACCTCATCGTGTCATGGAGACGGTAGGTCGTACGTACCCACGAGCGACAATATCATTCCCTTAATGGTAAATTGGTATGGAATTAGATAGTATATTAATTATAAAGAATAATTATCATTTATTATTTATTGTTTACAACATTTATATTCTTCATTATACACATAAAAATAAAATATAGATGAAAAACAGTTTACACCACGATGTGGAGATGGTAAACTGTACGTACGCACGCATGGTGATATTGTTTTTTGTAAGGATGGGTAAAAGGAGTAATATGGTTGTCCCATAAACATAAAAACATCTCAATATATATTATATTATGTATTTATTACTTTATTATGTAAAAAACTTAGTACAGGGATGTAGAAGAAGAAAATAACTTTAAAAGAGTTGGTAAAACAATTACCTCTTCTTCGAGTGTCTACTTTTGATTTGCAAAAAATGAAACCTTAAGATGGTATTTGGCCCAAAGTATATCCTCTAGGATGAATTTAAGGAAGTTTTAAAGATAAATATATAGGTTTTATCTGAGATAATTTTATTTATAGGTGTGAATAAAAGAAATTGAGAGGTTCCCTTTTACAAGAGAGGGGAGGGGCACTTTTGGAAAATCCAAAACTATTAATTTAATATAAATTTA
The DNA here is from genome assembly GCA_963277665.1 of Viscum album. Classification (NCBI taxonomy): domain Eukaryota; kingdom Viridiplantae; phylum Streptophyta; class Magnoliopsida; order Santalales; family Viscaceae; genus Viscum; species Viscum album. The sequence goes on from OY728151.1 coordinate 1,975,099,207, forward strand.
TTTTTGATTTAAAATAGATTAAAAGTGATTTATCTTAAAGATAAGATGAGTATGGGTATAAATAACTTCAATCAATTAATTTTAGACATGTTTAGTTCACATAATTAACCATAAATTTTGGCTTTAACCCTTAGTTAAACAATTAAACTCTTACCGTGACAACTTTTCATTTTACACTATATGGTAAATATTATTACTATAAATTTCCAAATGAACCCCAATTGGATAATTTATGACATATTTAACATTATACTATTTATTTTTATGAAATATATATTTTTATTAATTTTTTATCTTTTAAAAATTATTATTTATTTTAAAATATCATTTATCTCAAATTTGAAAAAATTTATTATTTTGCTTTTTATAAATTCATAAAAAATTTATTCCTTCTAAAAAAACTACATTAAATAATACCTAACATGTCACAATCTTCCAAAAAACTAGTTTATGGCATCAAATATTTTCAATGATATTTATTTTAATATTATTAATATCATTTATTTGATTCTTCCTTTAATAAATCAATTACTACATCATCATTATGTAACCATTTAATTTAATTATATATTTTCTAAAATTATAAACAAATTAGTATGATATAGATAAAAATTAAATCTATATAATTACTATTTATAGTTGACCATATCACTTATATAACCTCATATTAAAAATGATATGGTTATTAAATTTTGAATATGACCTTTTTAACTCTTCTTTAAACAAAATATAATAAATGTCCTAATCTAACACAACTGGCTTAAAAAGGATAATATTTTAATCCTAAGGTTTAATTTGGTTGAAAAAAAACTTTTTCAATTACATTAGGACAAGTTTTAAGATAATTTTATAATAATATTACATTATTTTTTACCATTAATTACCTGCTTTACCCTTAATCGTGGTAAATAAATAAAAATTAACTAAAGTTACTATTCACCAAAAAATTAAATTGATTCTATTAGATCAAAAATCCATGCTAATTATAACCATTCATGTCTATTTTTCAAAATTCAATTCATAAAAGCGATAAAATTTTGTTTAATGCTAATCTTGTAGATGTGGTTAGAAGGCGGGTAAAAGAGACGTTCAAAAGTTCAATAAATTGTTATATCTAATTATATTATAAAAATTATTCCAATTAACTTAATTGGGTTAATATATGAATTATTTATTTATTTTTACTATAAAACCAATTTAAAGTAAAATAATTATTATAATGAAAAATTCATTTTTTAACAAAAATGTAGTATTTTTTACTATTCATCAAAAAATGAAAATTTTTAGAAAAATACAAAAAAAAATCACCCTAAGATAATATTAATATTATGAATTCAAAAACAAAGTCTGTTTTGAAAAATAAAATTTATAACTTTCAGGATGTGGTTAATATTATTCATAACCTCTTTTTAAAACAGCTTGTTTGATATGTCATAGTGCACTCAAACTTGGCGTTGCATGAAATTCAAGATATTGAATAAAATGAACTTATTTAAGAATATTCCTACTATAAAATATTGTGGTGTTATATTAGCTATCAAATTCCCCAGATTATTTTCATTCAACGGCAATCCTGATTTTTGAAATTTAGATTGGAGAAGTGTCCATTGCATCTTGCGTGACATTTTAATCAAAACCCCTCTAAGAGAGAGATATTTAAATTGAACTTAAAATATCATTAATGAAAGATAATTCATGATATAATATGAAAAATATTTATTATACACACCATTTAAATAAAATTAGGTGTATATGAAAAAACATGTCTCAAAGAAAAGAATTTGATATGAAAAACATTTATGGTAATGGTAACATAAGAATCAATAGAACATAAGAGGGATACCATAAAATGAGAATTAAAATACCATGAAATAAAAGATATTAAATGTAATTATAGGAAATTAGGGAACTGAATACACCGTGTAAAATAAATGGTTGTGTGAAATATCAAACATGTCTCATGAAATTGAAAATGGATACAAATAACCCTTACAACCTAGGTATCCTTTGAATCAAAATCCATTTAAATAAATAATGCATCATGTATCTTCAAACCCCATGAATTACATGAATATGGTAAGACAAATCCATTATGAATTAATCAGACCATATTAAAGATATCATGGTTCACAACATAAATATTCCTCAAGAAATTAAATCTGAGACAAAGAACTCCTTAACTTGTGTTCCCATTTAGTTGAATGCACTCTAACCCCCTGTATAAAAAAATAAGTACCTTAATAGCATATTTTATAAATTTATCCATCTATATAACCATTTATACACTTCTTATATGACCATATATTACAAATATATTACTCAGTTGAAGTTTATTTCCATCATTGGGTCTTAGAAAATTTTGATTGTTTGTTTCGTATAAGCACTATGGTGACGAGCTTGATTCTTAATTATTGGTTAAAATTACATCATTTTTAGATAATCCAGGATACTAGAATTATGGTTATTCAATGATTCATCATATCCCATATTCATTTAGTGAATGATAAAATATTTTTTGTAAAAAATGATATTGTGTAGAACTAGTTTTGGTATCTTTAATGATCAAAAGAAGGTATATTAATAAATATATAAAATATAAATAACACATTTGTAGAATCATTAAATAATATTAAATAAATTATTATCACATGATATTATCATTATGTAATATTTATTAATTGTTCATGAAAATAATATTATAACATCATTATTGAAGGTAGTAAAACTAACTCAAATGGCATTATGTTATAATGATTTAATGAGTAACGATATCTTTTAATATAATTTTAATATAACTTTTTTTGTTACCTTGGATAAATTTATGACATCATGTATAGGGGAATGGGTGAATTAGTTATCACTTTATTTTTTATAATAATGTTTATCAACTTCTCAACGAAACATTATTTTCCACTAAAAACATGTTATAGTTACAATCAACTCAAATATAAGTCTCAATCTCACCTTTCGTATGCATAAAATATAAATAGATATAAAAACATGATATTTTTAAGATTATATACAAACACCTAATACTTTTAATTTTTTTATTTTCCCCATAATTACTTCATTTACTAACTTCTTCCTGCAATATAAAGGCATGATCACCAACTAGTTTTACACCCTAATAATTATCCTTCAACCAACCCTGGTTCTACTACCCATCAATCATCTCCACTTACATAGTGGGTTATAACCCCCAACTATCCTAACTATATCCATTTAAGTCTCGTATGGATATACCTACCATCCAATAATCCTTTTTCAAAACTGGTTTTACCCCCCAACTACAAGATTTTTTTCCTTTTTCTTTTCTGATCCACAATAGAAAGATACTCTCTTCCTCCACAAGTAAGCTACATCAAATTTACCTATGTAAAATAATCAAGATATTCAATGACTCTCTTAATATTTTTTTACATGGAAAATTCCTTAAAATCATTGGTAGACTAGGATGTAAAAAATATAAACTTTTCATACTTTTATAGGGAAAATTCATTATCAAAAGTTCATCTATTCGGCCTTTAGAAAATGTTCATCCATTTGTCATTTAGAAAATGTTCATTAATTAAGAATTTTTATAGTAACCCTCTGTCTAATGGGTTTTTCTAATTTTCATCTATTTGATTCCTCTGAATTCACTTCTTTTTACCTTGATATGGTCAAATAAACTTTGTCTGATGACTTCATTTAATGGATCTTCATCCGATGAATAATGTTCTATCGAATGCCATTATGGATTTTATTGATTACAAACTCAATGTCACCTTTAAAATTATTATCCATTAGATGAAATTTCATCTGGTACCTCAACTTAAACATGTTAATAGTGTTAATTATAGTCATACTTTGTAATTTGGGGGCTTACCAAGTGGTAAAGTCTCCCCGTAATCCTGTATCAAACCTGGGTTAAAATGTGGATGAGGGTGAATTTCCACAGGTACTATAGGAGTACTATAGAAAACATTGTAGCATTGTAACAGTGCAGGTATTGTATCAGGTACTATAGTGGGGTGCTATAGAATAAGTACTATTGTTCTTCTTCTGAGGTGGTGTGTTTTCGGGTGGTGAGGAAATAGAGATTTACCATTCCTTTGTTTTGACCCGTTCAGCATAATTATCCTTTAAATAAGGTCGAATTAACCCTACAGGAATTTTTCGTTCTAGCGAGTGATTGTGTGGGGGTCAAGCACTCATGAAATCGGTCCTTCACGGATATAACTTCCTCAGATGGTCTTCAACGGGTTTATTCATGGAGCCAAGAACTCACAACGTCCCTAGTATCTATGATTTAGGGACCTTATTTCCAAATGCAAGCACTTTTTGACTGATGATTTGGACAACGACACTTAAGGACTCCATTGGTCGAGAGGATGGGAGGTCAGGCTCCCTGAATCCTTCTGAGGGAGGATTGTTTCCTGTTTCGGGACTCTCTTATATATTTAATTCATGTTCACATGTCTGTGAATCCTTGGTTCATTCCCAAAGAGTGTGTCCACCGGCTACCCTTGTTTTTTAGGATCGTCATAAGCATCCATATACATTTGATGCTATAGAGGCGATGCTTACATAGATGTTTTATAAGGTGCTATGGAGTTTATCTCCATCTAGGGGGATGAAAGGTGACTTGATGTTGGGATCAGGCTTACAAGGAAGGATTCCTACATATCCTTGGGAGAGTAATCATAACCCACGTAGTTCGGAATGTGTGTGGATTACATGTGGAAGCTTCCCATTTAGAAAACATGATTGGGTGGACCATTTATGGATGGGAACCCATTTGAGATCGGGCCTTCTAGTAGGCATCCTATATATCTTGATTTGGTTTGGAATCTGAGTACTCATAGATCATATGTGTGATGATGTTGTAATACTCAAAAACCTCTAATCCCACGTGAGTCATGCTCGGTGTGATAAACTAGAGGATTTGAAATATTCAATAATGCACATGCCTCCTCCCCTATTGCTGGGGGAGGAAGATCCCGCGACGGAAGAGGCTAGGGAGACTGTGGGTGAAGGCATAGAGCGATTAACCCTTCCTTGTGAAATGGAATACAAAATCATGATACCCAGTCTCAGAAGATTAGGGACTTGCCTTAGTGGGAGGACCCCAGAGAATGTTCTAGTAAGGGTAAGAGTTTCATCCTCATCAAAGGGGGAGTGAACATAACCCCTTCGACTGATCATTGTTCCACCTTGAAGGGAAAAGCAAGTGATCACCCCTAATACCAAGAATAGGGAGGTTCACATCAGCATCTCAAGGTTGGACTCTGAGTTAGCATGGGAATGTAGCCTTACAGGCATTCCCAAATCCCACACCTTTATTGGAAGGGCCATCGGGACTCCGCTTACTATTGTTATGTAGACTCAATAGGGCACGCTGATTCACCCGATGGTCTGATCATACGGGTCAGGTGGCTTTAGAGGAGGCTTTAGCCTAGCTTCGGAGGACTGGTTAGTGGAGGGATCATGGAGGTCTGGATGTCAATGGATGGATGAGGTTGGAATCAGAAGGAACAGTACACGAAAACACCCCATTCTGCATACTACTTTCTCATGTAGGATGGGTAAGGCTCTGCATACCATAGTGGTATGTAAGAAGGAGGGCCATCCACATATGGGTGTGGTACATGAGCATGGGTATTTCCAATCATGTACCAAAGTGGTACGTGACTAAGCATTCTGCTTTGGGTTACATTTTCATAGCGATTGGGTACCCAGCGTCGGGTCTCGTCCATGTAGCGGTATGCCACGCGGGGCATCATACCGATGGAGGATTCGAGGAATTGAAATTTGCGGTAAATTAATCTGTGAGAAGTATTTGGTTATTCATTTAATAGTTGGGTTCTTGGTTCTATTGTTATTATTAAATTCCCCTATTTTTATGGTTCGCGGCTGGTTGCACCTACAGAAGAAGTGGTTCGTGGTTTGTTCTTTGTGATGAATCAAGATGGAAGCTGGATTTCAACCTCTGAGTCTCCCTCAAGATTTTGTCATCTATCCTTCTCTTTGTATGTATCCCCCCATTTCCTCTTTTATTTTTCTCCTCTTATAGAGAATCAGAATGATCGTATCTATTGGCCATGCGACACCATTTGCGGAGGTCCATTAAAGCGATATTCTGACCCACGGAAGACTCAGTCAACCAAGGTTTTTGGAATCTTCAGTTCATAATAATGGTTCATGGAACCTTGATCATCCGCTTAATCCATGAACTGAGGGGTTTTTGGCATGATACGCAGACATTATTCCACGCAGAACTCCTTTAGTTTACATGGTTCATGGTTTTCTTTGCACGCTGGACATCTCTTCGTGGGCCAGCGGTTCGTGATCCATCTTCTCTGCGTGCCTTTATCAGTGATGGTAGGTGGGGCACTTGAAAACATGAATTCATTCAAGTTCCTTCAAAGAAATGTGACTCAATTTGAGTCCCTTCGCCTTCATAAACTTATAGAAGTTCTTGATTCCTTTTTCAAAGCGATGGTGGGGGTATTTCTCTCCTTGGAAAAATTTTCAGGACCCTACAAATGCCCCCCATCATAATGGTGTCCATACGGAATGAAAAAGGGACTATTCCAATGTAATAGTGGTCTTGAACTAAAATGGTTCATGATAGAACAGGTAGACCCAGTATGAGGGTACCACACCAATATATAGGGGACAATTTCATTTGTCTTTTACTATTTCTAGTGGTGAAAAGTGCTCCTGATTTCATGGCCTCCTTCACTCTCGCATACCATTCTCCTTGAGAAAACTGCATTAGTGAACTAATTTGTATGTTTTACGAACCAATTTCCTCACCATATCCCCATCTGCATACCACATTTTGGTTTCTGCAAATGAGACTATGGAAATTTAAAACCTAAAATCCGGATTCTTCATGGAAGAACGCTACGTGGCTACCTTGTTTGTGCACAGAATTTGGATCGGCAAACCGAACCTCAAAAACTATTAATATGGATTTAAATTTTAATCCATGATTTCAGAACACAAACTTAACCGAGTCTAAGGTTTGTAGTTTCTATATTCTGTGGACCATTCTGTTCATCGGCCAATGGTTCGCGGACCTGCACCTCACGGTCATTTCACGTACCATGGTTGTACGTGGTGAATTGCATCCACGTACCATAGTTGTATGCGGAGTAGATTCTGCGTGTCATATTTTAAATAGAATTATCATTACACGTACCGCTTTTAGGAAAAGTACATGAATTCTTTTGCAGAAATATTTTAGTTCCTTTATCCATTTTGTTTATACAGCCTTGACCCAACAATTTTTATCAGACAAACTTCTCATCAGATTCTGGATCTTCTTATGCAAGCTACAATGGAAGATTCATAGGATGCTAGTAACATTGATGCATCTTCTAAGGCTACTATTGTTTCTCTTCTTTCTACTGCTAATGAAAGATCGAGGGATATGGAATCTTTGGTTGATGACAACAATATGGTCACTACATTTCACCAATCCCTTACGAATATGCTCATAGTGGGTCAATGGGAGTACCCAGTCTTAGATAGGCTTCCTTCTTATGGGTTTGTCCTTTTTTCTGATACAGCGATCCTGATGCCAAACCTGACTGATCATCCCTCTGCCTAGATAATTAATACTTCTATTTTGAAAGCCTTGATTTCTTCAAAGGGGAGGTACCTTTAGAGAGAGACCACTTTCGGTCCCTTGTTGTATTATGTGCCTCAAACCATATAAGGGGTGTACTGAAAACCGGATCATATGGGCCACTGTTATCATAGCATCACGAGGAATGCTATAGCGAATGAGTAGCATGGTAGGTCATCTCGATGAGACCTTCACCCTAGAGGCTTTTTCAGCTTTGATTGTGGGTGTCCCTTTTGGGTTTTCCAGAGTTGTGAAGAATTCTAATCCAAGCTATATCTTGTGGGACTATACAAGGCCACCTAGGTTTCTTATACATACACACATCATCCCACTTCCCTTATTTCACTACTTTTAATCAGGTGGAGTCTAGATACCAACACTTTTCATTTGACCCATGGGGAGGTTTGAATCAGCATTTAGGACATCCAGCTGATTTCGGGAGTCCCTATCATTAGGGACATGTATGGTGAATTTCTCCCCCCCCCCCCCTCCACTTTTTTGGATGATGAGTAAAGAACCCCCCCCCCCACCCTTTTTCTAGGAAACTCATCATCCAAGCGAAGACGCTTTTGAAGGAAAGTGATCCCTGTCTGAAATAGGATGTTCTGTTTGACAACTAGTTTGGTGCTTTTGCTAAGAATACTAGTCTTGAGCCCGATCCATGGAGACCCAGGGGATTAACCTACAAAATCCACCCATGGGTGAGCAGGTACTTACTAGAACACCTTAGAATATGGGGACTTTTGGAAATAGGGATGGGGTATCATCCCTAACGTCGATCGGTTATTTCGACTGGCATCTTTCTTGGCCATATTCCTGAGCGGGTGGCTTATACTAGTATGAGAATGTGGTGGTGTAAGAGCCTCAAGATTTATCATGGCTGCTTAGTTGGCCATCGAAAAATGCGTCAATATGGCTATCCCCATGTTGGCCAAGATATATCACCTACGGGACAGAATCAACAAAGGGGGTCACCCTATCGGATGGTTGGCCCCTTTCAAATTATTTGGGGTTGGATGGGAGCCCACATAGGGGGTTATTCCTTCATCAATTACTTACCAATCCCACATTCGACCCTTTGAACATACCTTTAGAGAACCAGAAGGGTCATTCCAGAGGCTTGGGCCTCACAGGATAAGCAGGAGGAGAAAACCAAAAGGAATGAGCAAGAGTTAATGGATTGCCTCAACGTTTATGAATGTTTTTCACACCACCCTTATGATTCCCCCACTAGTACCATTATAAAAAATGCATTATAAAACTTTTCAATCAAGGATACTTCTTTTCTTTGAAAGAAGGCCTTTTGGTTGCTCGTATTGGATGGTAACTCATCTGCGAGGGCTATGCATCCTATAGGTTTATCCAGAAATTCAATTGTGTTTAGAAGTTATTCCCCCTACTCTTAACAGTTCTCTCTAGGGGAAACATCATATGATAACTTTCCAATTATGGATAATGTTCACCCAAGAGGAAACCCATATCCAGGACAGACTTCCAGATTCTACGGATTCTATGCCCTTACTAAGAATTATTTGGAGGCTTGGGTTAGGTCATATCTTCATGGCCAATTGGCCGACTTGGTGGCCATTTTGGAAACTTACATGGTATCCAAGGCGAAGGGAAAGGGGAAGGAAAAGTAAGTTGATGAACACCCTCGACCAAAAAAAGTTATTTGAAGGTCCCCTACCTCCCTCCTTGGGAAAGTTGTGAAATATGGGTTTATGGCCTCATGGGAATCCAAACAATCTATTAGATCTGCTGCCGAGAGTCCATAATCCATTCCTTCGAAGGACAATTTTCCAATGGCTGATAGGAAATGGGACCTTTTGAAAGTTCATCAATATTCCCATGGCTGGTCCTCTTATGATTTATGCCAACTCCTCCAGACTAGGGAACTTTCCCTTACAGATATTGGTTTCATGTTAGCACTGATTGATGTTTATTTTGAGGAGGATCCAGATGATGTGTACTTCTACCTTAAAGACCTTGAGACCCTTATCCCCTCATGAAGTGGTCACTTCAGGTACTCGCATCAGGTACTTTCCATGCTGTGACCAGAAACCACTTATGAGGATGATGATGTTTTTGGATTACCTACTACAGTCACTATGAAAAAGGTTTCTTCTTCCCCCCATCATCTCATAAACGCTCCTCTTATCAAGGTCTTGAGCTTGCAGGGACACCTGGGAATCGTTTAAAGTTGTCAAAGCCAACCCTACTTCCTCATGTTAAACCCCCAGTGTTTTCCATCCCAATTACGGCTGTGTTTCCAGAATCTTGGAGAGTCTAGGATGAGTTGAGGGAGATATCCTCATATAAAGATATATGGAGACTTCTTCATAGGGAACACTTCGATATTCCATGTTTTGGGAGATCTGTCTCTCCTACTAGTATTTCATCCAAATAAGAGCTTTATTAGGTGGATACTTACCTGAATGAAATGGATATGTGACTTTATGCTCCTGTGGACAGACATCATTGGTCAGACCGTGTGGCATTGATGGAAGTATTTTCACGGCCAACAGGAGAGGTCTTATCTATAGCCTTTGGTCTTAAATTCATTTATTACAAATATTCTTAAATCTTCCCCCATTTCATTCTTTTTTTAGGGGGGCGTTGGGTCTTGGAAGATAGCTTTTTCCCCAACTTATTCTTCTGAAGGTACTTTAGATGGGTAGTACGCCACCTCACTGGTATGGGGTACTACTGATGGATCTCCCAGAGCCTAAGATCATATGGAGGTGGTGATTGTGGACCCTTCTAGGGAATTTACTCTTCCAGCTCCTCTTGGTGATATTATTCAAGAGTCATCTCCCCAACAGTAAAAGAAACGTAAGCAAGCTTCCCAGCTATTGAAGCACATTTGAAGATGGATCACAAGTAAGTGTCTGCTCACCTGGAGATTAAACCACATATCCTTACCTTTTTGACTCACTGGTATGTATATGTTCTTTGATGTAGGGCCCATTGGTGATGATACAACGATTGCTCGGGCATCTATATCCCATGTCCCTTTCAGGGTAGAGGAAGGATCACCATCTATTACAGGTGATCAAAACAGAGAATTAGGGCCTTTTGAGGAGACTCAGGGTGTTTCTAACCCCCTATTTGTGCTTTCCCCTGCTCAAACAATTTCCTCCCCAATAATGTAAGATCATTTTAAGTAGAGGGTTCATTTGATCGTGATGAACCAATTCTCGTAGAGAAGAAAAGGGTGGTCTTTGTGGTGGGGGCTTTGTCCAGTGACGAGAATCAGGTTTTTCTAGATATTGGAGGGGCATAGAATACCATTGAGCCAGTAAACCTCATCCAAGTGGATTTTGTATCTATAGAGGTAATTGCTTCAAAAACCAATACTCTACCTTCTTATGGTGGCTATGATAAAGTCACGATCAGGGAGGCTAATGTTTTGTCCCCTAAAAATCTACAGTGGGATATCATGACATTTTTCAGTTCTAAGAGGTGTTATTTTTCCTGCCCCTAATATTTTTAGACCAATATCCTTATCCAGAATGACTATCCCCACAAGTCTTATACTGAACAACAACCTTTTAAGGGAAGTTTGGAGGACTGTTGTTCCGGCCGATCATGGTTCTAGGTCCTCATCACTCTCTCTTACCTATGGAGTGCGACTGATGATTGAAGATGTTGTGCCACCTATATTCGACAGTGATATAGCATTGGGGTGGGAGGTATTGTCTTCTCCTCGCCATCCTCAAAATCACAACCACAATATTTGTCAACAGTGGATTTATCAACCTTGCCCTCTATTATAATTAATAGAGAATAGGTCATTGTAGGGTTAAACCATGTTGTAGCTGGTGAACCAAATCCATCTCTAGTGATGTTCATTCCCGACTACATTTCATCATCAGGGAGTTATTCCGAGACCGACTGAGAAATCCTAGACAAATTTCATCCTACTCAGAAAAAATTGTGGATGAATATCTAGTGATTAATCTCTCATACTCTATTGGAAAAGATTCTGGCAAAATTTCCAAGTTTACACCACCAATTTGTAGTCCTGGGTTTTGGTGGATATAACTATCATGGAATTTAGGATATAATAAGGAAAGTGGTTGCTGCTCGAGAAGCAACAGGTGCACTTGAGTCTCGAGTCTCTGTGGAAGAGTTAATGTATTATCTAGAAGTTAAGTGTAAAATCCTTATTGACGAAGCTTCCACTCATGTTGGGATGGTTGTGAAGTTGAAAAATGAACTCACAAAACAAGAGTCTTTGATGGAGAAGCTTGACAAGGAAGTGGAGCAACAAAGCCAAAAACTAGAATGGCTCAAATAGGAGCGGGCTCGGGCTGCAGCAGCCATTGAACAAGGGATATGGAAAATGAAGGAGGGAGAGAGAACCATCCTCCAATCCAAGAGAGAAGTGGAGGTGCTGTGAGTGAGTGCAGAAGCCGAGACTGTGAACTTATTGAAGATTCTCCAAGACATGGAAGAATCTCACCAATCGTTGATGCAGCTTTGCGACCTTGTCAAATGTCTCATGTTAAGGTATTATCTTGTTCTCAAGGAGAGTCTCTAGGTAGTGGATTTCCACCATATATTTCATGGAATATGATGGAACTGATTTACCACTAAATTACCTCCCTTTTCCATTTCCTTTCAACAAAATTTCAATAATGTGTTAATTTTGAACCATTTCTTGAAATCAGTAAACTAAGGTAACTGAATCGAGCTCTAATTTTTGACTAATACAAGAGACTTAGTGAGTGTATTTCGACTATTAATGAGGTTGAATTAAAGACCTCAAAAAATTGTATTTTTTATCATTACCCAAATTTTTTCCTAAGCTTACTTGGCATGGGATTAGCGGGCATAACTTGTCTTTTTCTTAGGCCGCCCTTTGTGGGTTTCTGACCTAACAAGTTTTGAGCTTTTTCTGATGGCTAAATTCATTTTTTTATTGAATGATAATCGACTTTTTTGGAATATTTTTCCTTTAGTGATTATAACATCCTTTTTTCACTGGCAGTTCATAGTCTGGACAATAAAAAATTAATACTGATGTTCTAGGTCGAACATCTTTGACCAAATTTAATGGGGTAAGGCATTGACTCAAGACTGTTAGTTGGGAATGTTCTAGTATCCCTCAAACATGAGTTGGGGATTTTTCTTGACCCTATATTTGTGGATTCTGGACATGCATGAGGCTCAGGAGCTGCTTTAGGCATACAAAGTTTGGAAATGAATCTCTTAAAGATTTATTTTCATTTTATTGATGGCCATTTTTGTGGGCAACAAATACAGAGCCACCAGGGCATGATGTGCATAGTCAAACTAAGGTGTTTGTAGGACACTGGACTTCTATTCCTAATGGCCTGGTGGGATTTTTCACATTTTGGATTTATCTTGATGTTGGGAGCCACAATAGGTGGTTGTCTTGAGTAGTGTTCTCTAAGAACATTAGAAACATTCATATCAGCCTGGAGTGAGAAATTGTTCCTACACATTTTTTACATGTGTGAGGGAGAGTTGGTAAGTGGTCAGTTCAGTTAAGAGTCTTTTCTATGTTAGGGGAACTTGGGGAGAAGGAGGTATATAAGTCGTCATCCGGGATTTTTCCAAATCTAGGGGTGTGAAAAGAAATGAATTTCATTCGAGCATATGGAGGCTAGAAAGGACTCTCTTGGGGACAAATTTTCCTTTGATTGGCGGTCATTTTTTTGGGCGACGTATGTAGTTCCACCAGTGCAAGATATGTATAGTCAATAAAAGGTGTCTATAGGACACTAGCCTTCTGCCTTCAATGTCCATTAAGGACTATGGAGATTGGGAACATTCGGAATATGATGTGTGAACTTCAACTAGGGGTGCCCCTAATCACCAAAGGAGGATTTTTAGCTGAACTTCTTCGGGGAAACCTATAAATGAGTGGGGGCACTATTTCTTTACATGTGGATCAACTTCATGCATACAGATGGGATATATTTTAGAAACCTCAAAAGAGACTAGAGATGAACCAGGCCCATGTGTTCCGAAATATCCAGGATGTTTGAAAGGATGGAAATTTAAACCATGACTTTGAGGGTGCTTAAATCAGGAGGGATGGAATTGGGGTTGGAATCCATTGGGCGTACTGAGATAGGAGAGGAATCTCCATGGGACGAATTTTCCTTTGACTAATGGCCATTTTTTTGGAAGATGTATGAAGAGCCACTGGGGCATGATATACACAGTCAATCAAAGGTGTTCGCAGGACATTGGACTTCCATTTCAGATGTCCTTGGAGGGTTATGGGGATTCAAGATCTCTCAATGCATGAAGTTTGGAATATGGAAAGAGTGTATCCAGACATATTGGGTATATTTGGGATTTGATTTACACATGGAATGGTATCCCTTATGTATATCCGACCCATACTCAGGGTGAGGTATTTTTTCTATCTTTGGGATACTCAGTTGTTTAACATCACATGGCTAGGACATAGGGTTCCTATCAGGGGAGGGGAACGTGACAAGCCTTTTAGGGTCGTACTTCTAGGACCAAATTCTTGGGTCATTTCTCTATAATGTCATGGAGAATCCCTTTCTAATATCCCTAATCTCATGTGATCTATGATCTGTGTGAGAAACAAGGGATATCAAGGGTTCTATGTCACCATCTAACAATAGTGAGTTCAACATTAGCAGGAATTTTTAGGCTAAACCCATTACCTTTCAGTTTATCATCGTGCAGTGAGGATGATTTTGGCCTTTCAGTTTAACGTCGTGCGGTGAGAATGATTTTTTCCTTGAAGAGGTCTTCAAAAGTTTTAGGTTAATCGTAGTTAGGGTGTTCCATCGTTTCTTAGACGTGAGTGATGATAAAAGGTGTAAACCATAGTCCTGGGGGTGACTTGAATAATGAGGGTTGACATGGGGCTTGGAAGCCATTTGGAGTACTAAGGTAGGAGAGAACTCTGCTGGGGAAGAATTTTCCTTTGATTGATGGCCATTTTTGTGGGTGACATATGCAGATCCACTGGGGCATGTTGTACATAGTCAATCAAAGGTGTCTGTAGGACACTGACCTTCTATCCTAGATGGCCTCAGATGATTATGAGGACCCAATGTTTCCCAAGGTATGGAGTGTGACAAACGGGAATGGTGTGCTTGGGAATGTGAGAATACCTAGACCATGATCAACCATGACCTTCTTGGAGCTTTCACAAAGGTCTGACCCATGCATGGGGGTAAGGGGCATTTTTTTATTGGTGGTTCGGCCAGGATGTCGAATCTAAGTGTCACTTCATATCTTTTGAGGGAAGGAATCAAGCCATATGTGGTTTTGTGCATTCCCTACAAACGTTTTTTCTATGTGTTAGGGACACTTAAGGTCATTTTGGTTTTACTTGATATGGGTTCCAGGACTACCATAATCACCTATGGTTTATTTGCGTAAGAAAATCCCTACCACTAATCCTAATCTCACATGAGTTGTACTCAATGTGAGAAACAATGAGTGGTTACAGAGTCTCCTTCTTAAGTTTATGGCAACATAGAATATTATGGGGGCATTTTCATTTTCTTTCCTAATGGGGCTGGTCCAGGATCGAAGATCGAGGTGTCACTATGAATCCTGTGAAGGAAAGAATCAAGCCGCATGTAGTTATATGAGAGATCATGCAGTTTACTATCATGTGATTAGGACGTTTTATGCCATGTAATTTAAAGTCTCATAGTAAGAACATGAGTCATAGTTTAACACCATGTTTCAGGGACAAGTTCCTTATAGTTTAACATCATGTGGAAAGGACAATAACTCATAGTTTAAGGTCTTAGAGTTTGGACCTTTTTAAACTCGTAGTTTAAGGTATTAGAGTTTGGACCTTTTTAACTCATATTTTAAGGTCATAGATTTTGTACCATGGAATTGGATGCTATTTTTACTCATAGTTTAGGGTCGTAGAGCTCATACCTTAACATTGGGGGAATTTTTTTGACTCGTAGTTTAGGGTTGTAGAGTTCGGACCATGATATGGGAGCATTTTTAACTCATAGTTTAAGGTCTTAGAGTATGGACCTTAACATGAGAGCATTTTGATGAATCGTAGTTTAGGGTCATAGAGTTTCGACCATATCATGGGGTTTTTTTCATTACTCTTAGTTTAAGGTCTTAGAGTTTGGACCATAACATGGGGGCATCCTTTATGACTCATATTTTAGGGTCACAAAGCTTGGACTTATGCATAGTGGTGACATAACTCATAGTTTAGGTTCATTGAGTTTGAACCATAGAGGGATTTTTATACGAAGTATTTCTTCAAGAACATTACATTTGTGGGAGTCGTGATGAGATTTATGTCTATTATATCAGGGTGTATACTCCATTGGAATAGACCCAATGTATGACATACTGTCCTTCCCACTTTGGTTCAAGCTTCTGGGGCTTCTTCCCTTGTATCATCGGGGTTCATAGGACTAACACCATTTCTCCTTTCAGGAAATATCGATGGCATACCTTTTTGTTGAAGGCTCGTGCAATCCGGTTTTGGTATATTTCCAAATGGTTTAGAGTGTGCAGAATTTTTTCATCTAACTACTCCAATTCATAAGATCATCTCTGGTATTTCTTGACCATGGAGATTTGATCTCAAATGGATGCATGAAGTGATGGAACTAGGACTTCAATAGGTAACACCACCTCAAACCCGTATACTTGTGAGTATGGGGTTGCTTGAGTGGAAGTGCAGGTCGTGGTATGGTAATCCCACAAAGCATAAGGAGCTTATCTGGACACTATTTTTTATCCTTATCGACCATCTTTTCAATGATGTTGGAAAGAGTTTTGTTGAAAGCCTATATCTTCCCATTGGATGTTGTGTTGTAACAGGATGACCGGTTGACCTTGATTCTATATTCCCAGTATATCTTATCCAGCTTAGCATAGCATAATTTGGTGTCATTTTCTGTTAGTATTGTATGAGGGACATCAAACCTGGTGATGATGTTGGCCATCAAAAAGCTTATGTTGTTTTTCTCCCCAACATCCTTAAGGGGTATGGCTTCAGTCTATTTAGAAAAGAAGTCGGTTGTTGTGAGTATGAACTTGAATTGTCTAGATGTAATGGGAGGATATGTTCCCACAACATCCATCCCCCAGGTGATGAATGGCCAAGAGTACTTAGCTGCATGAAACAAATCCGGGGGGAAGTGTATGAAATTAGCATAAACTTGGTAGGAATGGCACTTCTTAGTGAATATGGTGCAATCCTACATCATGGTGGGCCAATAATATCCAAGCCTCTAGATTTGGTGAGAGATCTTGGTTGTTGACCGGTGTGTTCCACAAGCTCTGGCGTGCACTTCTTTCATAATAGCTACAGTCTCTTCTCTATAAATGCACCTAAGAAGGACTATGTCAAGGCCTCATTTGTGGGGAACCTTCTCTTGGTTCACCCCATTGTACAGGGTAAAATTTACTACCCATCTTCGGACCTACTCCATTTCAGCCCTAACTGGTGGGAGTTCCCCGTTCTGAAGGTAACTTTCAATGGGTGTCATCCAACTGGTGGTATGACTGTAAGGATCAGAAACGAGGATAATTTCATCAATTTCCTCCGTATTTCTCTGGTTGAATGGAAAGATCATCCGAAGATGAGCAATGATAATGACTATTTCATCTCAGTCGAGATCAGCCAAGGCTATGACTACATTTTCTAAAGAGTCGGCTTGAGCATTCTGCAACCTGGGGACATGAGTCAATGTTGGTTCTGATGGGAATTCTTCCATCATTTCTTGAAAATGGTTCATCAAGGGAACCAATACTTCTTTCTTGGTAGCATAGTCATTGTTGACCTATTTTATGACAAGCTCTGAATCACCCTTTATTTTTAGGTTTTTGGCTTGTACATGGAGTTCCAATTCCAGACCTACAATGAGGTCCTGATATTCCACTTCATTATTCATACATCTTTCTAAAAGTATGAAAGAGTAAGGAAAGGTGGAGTTTTTAGGAGATACTAGTATGACTCCCACCCCCACTTTGTTGAGCTTAGGATCCTCCATCCTTTTCCCAGTTAGGCTTCATAAAGCATCATCAAAGTACATTTCCCACATCTGGGGGTTCCCCTGGATGGAAAACACTTCTTCATCCAGAAGCTCAGTATCCAACAGTGTTGTTTATCCTGAGGGGTGCTTGTCCAGGAATTCTGCTAACGCCTGGAATTTTATGGCCTTATAAGGCATGTATCTTGTGTCAAATTGTTTCAAGATAACTACCCATCGTGATAGGCACCCATTTATCATGGGACAGTTGAGGATATACTCAAGAAGGTTGCAGTAGGAGACCAGTTAGACCTCATGGTGTTTCAGGTAATGTCTGAGCTTATGAACAACAAAGATTAGGGCTAGGTAGTTCTTTTCAATATTCGAATACCGAGTTTCAGCATCAATCATTGTCCGGCTAAGATAGTATAGGTTTTTCTCACTACCACCATCATTTTTCTGCATGAGGAATGCGCCTAATTACCATTCCAAGGTAGTTATGTATAAAATGATCAGTCTCCCCTCAACTAGTGTCATGAACACCAGTGGCCTTAGGAGATATCTTTGGAGGTTTTCAAATACTTCTTGACAACTGTTATCTCATTCATACATAACTCCTTTCTTCATGAGCTTGGTGAAAGTTAAACATTTACCTTCTAGGTAGGATATGAAGCATCGAATGTAGGAAAGGTTCCCCTATAGACCTCTCAACTCTGTGAGGTTGCGAAGTAGGGACATTCCAAGAATGTGTTTTTTCTTCTCAGGGCCGACTTCGATGCCATGATGGTGTACAAAGAAGCTAGGTAATTTTCTTAAGGTAACACCAAAGGTGCATTTTAGGAGATTCATCTTTAAACTATGTTGTCTCAATTTGTTAAAGACAATTTCCAGGTCGGTCAGGTGGTTCAGACACTGTCGTGACTTAACCACCATGTCATTGAAATAACACCCGATGAATTATCCCAAAAAGGGCTTGATGATGTGATGCATGCCGCGCTGATATGTGGCGCCAGTATTCTTTAGACTAAAGGGATTCACTTTATAATAGAACACCCACTGAGGGGCCCTAAAATTATTAGCTTCTTCATCTCCTCAGGCCATCTGGATTTTATTTTATCCAGAATAACCGTCCATAAAGGATAGGGCTTTGTATACAGCTATTGCATCGATCAATAATTTTGTGATTGGGACAGGGAAGTCATCTTTTGGGAAATGCCGATTAAGGTCCCTTAAGTCTTTGAAAAATCTAATCGGTACATTATTTTTTTTATAGGGACTATGTTGGCCTACTAGATCAAATATTGGACCTCCCGTATGAAGTTTTCTTTGATCAGTTTTTCAACTCCAGCCTCTATTTTAGCAGCATGTGTTGGGTGGGTCCTTTTAGATACATTTTTATATCCCCGGTGATCTTTTAGTAAGACCAGATGATGGGTGGAGACTTCAGGATCTAGGCCTCAAATCTCTATGTAAATCTAGGCTAATACGTCTCAATTATTCCTTAGTCAGGAGGCATAAGCCTCCCGTTCCTCAACAGGCATGGCCACACTGATTAAAGTTGGTCATAGGTCATTTTCAGTGATCAGATTTATCTCCTTAAGTTCATCAATGGTGGTGGAAGAACCTTCTTCAAATGTAGGATGGCATCTTTGAGGTATTCTCTTTCTTCTTAATCTTAATCTTCTTTATATTCCTCTTCTGATGGAGAAATGATTTTTGAGATAAATTCTCCAATATTAGAAGAGAAATCGTCTTTTGCCTTAGTGTGTGAGGAAAGGGTAGTTTGTTGTCCCAAGGACAGACCAGGAGAATTTTTTATAGGTATTTTCTTGATAACATGGTAGTCAGCCCTCTCTTTTGTGTATTTGGACTTGGTGGCCATAACAGAGACCATGCAAACAACTGAGTTTTTATTCGGTCTTGTAATTACACATTCAACTTAGTTAATGGGTATTACATAATCCTCCCCAAGATATTGGAAGAGGTCGGTGGGATCCATCTCCAATCCATTCGAGGCATTGATCCAATCAATGTAGTCAGCCTAAAGATATTTTTCTTCCAACTCAAAGAACCATGCATCGATGTAATGTGACTCACAGAACTCAAATGGGGATTTATCGGCATGCAACATCCCATTTTTTTCATTAGTGAAATATTTAATTCACTAATGTTATGAGGATGGAATTGCATCATGTTGATGTATCCAAAGCCTCCCTAAAAAAATATTGAAGGTCGTACATTGCCGCACCACCAGGAACTCAGAATATGATATGTGATCTCAGATCCATGTTTTAATCTTGATTCTTCATAATGGTTTATGCTCACTTTTTTCATATCCCAGTAGAGTTGTAGTGCAGGGTGTCAGGTTTTATTCATCATATCTATGTCGATGAATCGTTCTCAGATGAAGGAGGTTAACTCTAGAACCATTTTCGATGAATATATTCTGAACATCAATTCCATTTATCTTACCGGACACATATAATGGTTTGATGTTCCCTTGCAAGATAGAGTCTTCATCCCTATTTGTGAAAGAGATGATGGTGTGGAATTCTTCAGGACTAGTTTCTATTTGGTAAAATTTAGCAATTGATATTTCATCCTCGAACTCCTGGGGACTTAGCAAGGATTCTATGAGTGCCTCCCTAAGATCTGTGGACAAACTCAACGAATCCAGTATTGACAGCTTTGCTGGTACTGAAGCCAGCTGCTTTAAAATGTCATAATTTTGCTCTAAAGGTCGACGCTTCACGGATCGGTGTTTCTCTTTCATAAAAAATTGGGGGTTTGAGATTTGGAAGTAGATCTTTCGGCCTCTATAGATGGGGTCAGCAGTGCTGCAGTCCTTTACACGTTTGTCCAGACTAGTCTACCTATATACCTTGGGCAGTTCGGTACTTGTTCTTCCCCTGATGGATACTCCAAAATGAATAGGATTGAGATTCTTCCGTAGGGGGTAAAGGAGTATTTCAGTTCTCGTTGCGTCTGCAGGTGGTTCCTTTCACGAGTGTCCGCGATATTAATGATTTTACTTGTGGTGTGGCTGAGAATTTGACTCCTTCCACGATCATTCCTTCCGGGAAACATTTGGTTTCTGCAGCCTCTTCCTCCAACTCTATAATTGTGCATGGGGAATTTGGGTTCATGGCCACAACCTTTATCATAGAAGGGGTCTATCAATTGAATGAAATTAATGGAGCTAAATATCATTTCTTGAACTGATATTGTTCCTATCTAATTGTCTCCTTCTGATGGTGACATTTGGCGGGGTGGTTCCCATTGTCCCATTTGGCAGGGTGGTGCCTCGTTGTACCATTTGGTGGGGTGGTTCCTATTGAATGAATACTATTGGAATGATGTTTGAAAGGGTTAATACTAACTTTGTCTTTGGTACCATCTCATCTTAATACTCTTGATTTCTAACCTTTTGTCCTTTAGAGGATCATGGGGCCGAGGAGGATGATTGTGCTATATTAGGAGTTTTTGGGGGCGCAGTAGGTTGTTTCAACTATGCCTGGGGGAATCTATATACTCAATTTATGATCTTTCAGGTCATATAGTTTTCAAATTTTTATCCTTCTTTCTGGTGACTATTTTCTACTCTTATTCCTCTCTTGAGTTGGAGGTGGAAACATACGCTACTTGGGCTGGTGGTGGGCCCAAATTGACTTGCCCAGAATCCACCATCTTTTGCAGTAGATCCTTGAAAACAAATAATTCTTGGATTGTGTGTCCTAGTATCTAGTAATACAGACAATAATTTTGATGGTCGTCAAGACCCACTTCATTGGCTCTCTTTGTCTCTAGCAGCTGAAACATATTGCAATTCATGGTGCTTATGAAATAGCTATGGACCTGGTCATCTCGTAACGAATAAAATTTATTTCTTCCTTCATCAAACTAATTTCTTTTAGCTCCTCATCACTCATCTTGCCAAGTTGGGGTGGTTTTTGGCATACAGGGGGTCCCACATGGTTCGATGGGGTCCTTGCAACTAGAGCTGGTGCCGGGGGTGGCTTAAGCCTGACAGAAGCCACATCATATTTTCCCGTTCTTTTCCCAAGGGCCAACGGGGCCACTTAGGACTTAAGATTGGTCTTTTTCAAGGATTCTTCTATACTTTGGGAAATATAATATAAGTATCTAAACCCACTTTTGTACTTTACTAGGAGGATTGGTGTTCGCAAATCATCCCTAAGGTTATCTATGCACATGGAGAGCATCTCATCCTGGGGGAGTGGCCGGTTCAGGGAATATGTCAGGCCTTTCCATCTGGCAATGAAGTCTGAGACTCTCTTGTTCTCTCACTGCTTGTAGTTCATGAGATCCATAACCGTCGTCTTTGGGAGTGTGGAACTGAACTGGAAGAGAAACTGTCATCGGAGGTCCTCCCAACCTATGATTTAATTGGATGGCAGGCTAGTATACCATACGAAAGTCGAGCCCTACAGGGTTCGTACCAGGCACCTAAGTTTTATAGCTTCTTGTAGCTCTGGAGTTCCCATCATGGGGTCACAGTAAGAGGCATAGTGCATAAAATATTGTTCCAGGTCTCCTGATCCATTGAATACTAGGAATATGGGGTTCCCAAAGTTTGGTGGAGGTGGAACATTGATCACCCACATGGGGTAGAGTTTGTGCTCTGGTTGTATTTGAGAGTGGCGCCCCTCCATGTCTTATATTTAGGTTGTTAGATGCTCGATAGTGTTTAAGATCCCTTGATACATATCTTGTTAGGATTGAGCTTGTGCCGGTGTGGCAGGGGCCATGATTGGGCGTGCCGGCGTAACTGGAATTTGGGGTGGAGGCCCAGCTGGTGGCATCATTTATGGGTTTACCTGGGTATATTCAGGATTCCTTCCCAATGGGGGGAAGTATTGATGTTCTTTTGGGGCTAGGTTGAATGGTGCTTCGTGCTTGGCTTCATTCACCATAATGAGTTCATGTGGTATAGGAATCTCTTTTGGGAGAACATGCTGATGTTTCGTAGAGGGAACACATCCAGCGAGATAAAACCCTTGACGTAGCTCTACAATAATTCTCCTGATATCTTTCATTTCTTCCTCCTGCATGGAAAACCTCTCGTCAAGGTTAAGGGACACACTCTCATGGGGATGATTAGGTGGTTCATAGACAAACTTGGATTTATTTTTCTCTTTGTTGGAGTTTCGTGGAGGAGGTAATTTCGGATTTATTGAGAGGGAACCCAGATTCAGAACCGTCCTCTAGTTCTGGGTATGCACACCATCAGTCTCAGTGTGGAATGCCTCTAGGAGGGAACTATCTTCCTTTTCTTCTTCTCCCCCTACATCATTTCCTGTGATATCCATGGGGTTTACGTTCACTACGTTCACTGAGTTATATCACATTGGGGGTGGTGTACCTGGTGTTGAATGGTATTAAGGTTTCTTGCGCCCTTTATTGGAATTTATCCTTCCATTTTTTGGTATTCTTTAGGATTTTTGACAAAGATTGACCCAAAGGTAGCCCTTTTCTAACCTCGTAACACACCTTTTTCTCAAAGGGAGGGAACCACGAGAAAGGTTGAAATGGGTAACTCCTCCATCCAACGTTCTTCCTAGACAGTGGAAGACAGACATCCACTATGTGAGGATTTGAGGTAAAAATGCCCCTAGCCCTGCGGGTTGGGGTTGTTCCCATTCTCAGGTCATTGCGCTATGACCTGGATTTTTTGGTCTTATGGGGGAATTTTGATTTAAAAATTCCACCAACTCTATGGGCTGGGACAGTTCTCGTATCGCAGCGGTGGACGCCGCTATTTACACCCTTTCAATTTCACTTACTCCCACGTGGGTGTAAAATAAGTGTGGCATTGGGCCTGCACAGAGTCTATAGTCTTTTGAAAACATGAGAACTGATTTCTAGTTGGATTACCTTAGGCAGGAATCTTGTTGGATGTTCCTGGTCGCCTGACTCAGACGTTTTTTGATGGCTTGATCTCTTTGGACCTGATGCTTTTGAGACTTAATCTAGGCCGATTTTTGTTAAGTATCTCATCTTTACTGAGCAGGGGTTTCATTTGACTTTTTCCTCTAGGTGATGACATTGTAGGATGTGATTTCCATTGGGGCCTACTGTACAGGATGTGGGGTGAAGTTTAAAGCTCCATTTTCTCCCCATCCCGGAATGTGAACTCCAGTCGAGGTGTTTCCAATGAGGTGACGCAATTTATGTAGTGCATGGAGGAAATATTGTTCAAGGTTTTTCTTTCACATTTTTGATTGTGGATGCCTTGCAGATGGGAGGGCTTCCAAGTTGATTAGATGGCGAAGTTCCCCTATCATGCTGACATGGTCTGTGTACCCTTCATAGGGTAGGAATTTTTCATTCATCTTTTTAAGAGTCATCCATATGTTGAGGTGAATGTCATGCATCCATTCCCCAGAAAATTCTCCAGGTATATCAAAGTGATAAGTAGTCGTAGGACAATACATCACCGGTATATTATCCCTTGCTATTTTTCTTCTCACAAGAAACATATCATGTTGTTGTTATTTTGGTGGATCCTATACTTGATATGCTTAGCTCGAATGATTCTTGATGATTTCATTCCAAGAAACCGGGCTAGTAGGAGCCTTATCTATTTGCAGATACTGAGGGGGTGTCTGAGAAGATGAGTGTGGACCCAGAACATCCTTTGGTTGAGAAATCAAATCACTCATTATAGACAGTGTCTGATGTTTCTAACTCCGTCTCAAGAACCTCTGCATAGGAGGGATTTCTCATATTTTTTCTAGCAAGAGAAGGATCTTCTTGCCAGCATGTATTTTGGTTGTGAGGAGGACATTTGCAAGTGATGCTGCGATGGCTAGGACTACCATGGAAACTTGATGCCAGACCATGGGAATTTTACTGACGGCGTGTACCCAGGGGAGGACCTTCAGGGATGGTTGTAGCAAGAGGAGGATTTTCATAGTGACTTTCATTGCGGGGAGGGCCTTTGAAATGTTGTCATCATCGTGAGGACTACCATCATGACTTGATATTTGGATTCAGGGAGAATTTATGCAGTGTACATCCTGGGGAGGCCCTTCAGGATGTACTGCAATGAGGGGAGTAACTTCTTGTTTCTTGGCATTACTGTGGGGAGGACCATCTAAGTAACTGCCATTGCGGTGAGGGCCTTCACAATTACTTTCATCATGGAAAGGGCTACCATCATGAGCTGATGTCTGACTATAGAAAGAATCATATCTGCAGTGTATACCCTGGGGAGGACCATCAGGGCGGACAACAATAAGGGGAGGACCTTCTTTCTGTATGATCTTTAGGTCGAGGGGAGGGCTACCCTGACGCGCATTAGGATATAGTCTCTTGTGATCGATCATTCTTGACCCATAGATTAAGCCCCCAAGGGTGCTCTGTGGAGGACCTTCATATCTGCTGGTAGCGACATTGCGGGGAGGACCTTCACAACTGTTGTTGTCACTTCCATAATTTGGTAATGGAATAAAAGGGTCTTGATCCATTTTGATATATGTTTGAGGTAATCAAGAACCCATCTTCCAGTGGAGTAGGATCATGTATGTGCACTTCATTTTTCTATTACCTTTGGAGATTTTCATTTTTGGGCGCTCTCTTGTGGGTAACCGGGGCCATCTACTATTGGTAATGGCCTTCATATATGGGTTCTCATATTGTAGGGTTCCATGATGTCATCTGGATACACCTACGAGCATCTTGAGTTCTGGAAGGGATATATGCCTGCCCTAGAGCAGCCACCACGTTGGACCGGCACCCCCAAGTTGGAACAGGTATTTGTCCCCAATCCAATTGTCCGTATATCCTGGGATATTGTTATCAACCCTCTTGGACTGGAGCATGGATGCATAAATGCTCCGTACTGACTAACTCATTTTGCGAGTGAGTCATTCTGTTCGAGGAAATCAGGTCGTGGGCATGATTTCTTGCCTTTTCGACCGATAAAATGATATCATGGCATGTTTTGAGGATATTTTCTAGAATAGACATCTGATCTTCCATCATGGCTAGGATTTGATGAGATACATATTTGTCTATAATGGGTATGAAGGCTTATTCTAATGTCGGAGCAGGAGTTTGTGCCTTCTTCAGTCCTCCATGAGTTTCCAGTGGATACTGGAAGTTCCCCTATGCCTTGACAGAGGAATGAGTCTGTCGCTAGTTTCCTTCTCTGATTTCCACCGTATTTGACTGGTGGTCTTCATATTCACGAGTGGGTATTTTCATCCACTCATTTATCATTGTATTTGTCTCACGATCTTTGTATGCATCTGTAGGAATTTGACTCTTCTCATATTTGGATGCTGCCCTATTTGGATGGCATACTTGAAATGTGTGACCAGGTGTTTGTGCCTGCGTATTGCTGGTTGCCTCCCTATTTTGATGGTGGGCTTATTGTGCATTGGAATATGTCTTCATCTTCCTATATCTAGATATTTTTTCTTCATGAAAGGACCAGTGAGCACTAGTAGGAACATGAATGTTCTCGTATTGTTCCACCCTATTTTTGTGGTGGACTTGAGTGTAGAGGGTTGAGTTGTATGTCTACCCATGGACTGTCGCTGCATTAGTATAGTGGAGCATATCCTCATGAACCTAGATGATAACATGGTCTTGATTATATATTTTCCACCATTGGCAGTCAACCTGAGGGCCCGGGTCTCCTGGAATTTGGTAGGTTCCCTTGGCATAAGGTCCTCCTCAGCGGTAGGAGGCATAGTCATCAGGTGTCGGTGACGATGCTCTCTAGCGGGAGCCCATGGGTAATGCCCATGTGCAGTTTATATGAAGTCATAAGCATTGAATTCATCTGTGTCCCTGAGTTAAGGGAGATGGTCGTTGTCACATTCTAGAGATAGGCTCTCGAAACGGTTTGAGACGACCACTGGGGCCGCCTTGTGCTGAGGTGTCAGTAGCAGCTGAAGAGGCGGCTAGTGGACCTTTTCATACTGGAGGGATTGTCTTGAGAGCTCCAACATGGGGAGAGTACCATTTTGTTGGTACTCTCTGATCATCATATTGGACACCCAGCGTTAAAGATACTGGGTGGGCGAAGGGGTCCTGCCCTTCATTGAGGCCCCATCCACTTACGATATCACTGATGTTTGCGTCTTCATGGATCTTGGAGATGTCATTTGGATATAAGGTTTCTCTATAAGAACCTAAAATACATTTATATGACATATATACCACAAAACCTAGTCAAAGTATCATTCCTTTAATTGTATGCATATTTGGCAATTCAGCTTGGTCCCCTTCCCCTTTTCTTTTACTGTGGGGCGAAGGGGCCTGAGTGGGGTTAGGCCACTACCCTAGTTAAGGATTCACGTCGGGTTCACCATTTTTTTTTCTGCCTCTGAGGTGGTGTGTGTTGGGCATACCGAGGCGAACAAAATGTTCTGACATTCAGTATCCTTTTGTCGTTTATCGTTGTGGGTAGAACCGCCACCTTAGTTAAGGATTCACGTCAGGTTCTCCATTTTTGTTCTACCTATGAGGTGGTGTGTGTTCGGATGGTGAGGAAATGGATATTTACCATTCCTTTTTTTGGACCCATTTAGTTTCATTATCATTTAAAGAAGGTTGAATTAACCCTACGGGAAATGTTGGTCCTAGAGGGAGATTGTGTGGGGGTCAAGTACCCATGCAATCAGTCCTTCTCAAATATAACTTCCTCGGATGGTATCCAACGGGTTTATTTGTGGAGCCAAGAATTCCCAATGGCCCTGGTATCCATGATTCATGGACCTAATTTCCAAAGGCAGTTGATCGTTGACTGATGATTTGGCTGACAACACTTAAGGAATCCATTGGTCGATAGGATGGGAGGTCAGTCTCACCGCACCCTTTTGGTGGAGGATAGTCGTATGTTCTGGGACTCTCTTATAGATTTAAGTTGTGTTTATATGTTTTTGAATCCTTGGTTCATTCTCTAATAGTGTTTCCATAGGCTACCCTTGGTTTAAAAGATCTACATAAGCATGCATATACATTTGATGCTACATAGGTGATGCTGACTTATCCAGTTTATAAGGCACTCTAGAGTTTATCGTCATCCAGGGGTGACAGAAGGTGACTTGATGTTGGTATCGGGCCTAAAAAGAAGGATTCCAATGTATACTCGAGAGAGGAATCAGAACCCACATTTTTTGGAATGTGTGGGGATTATGTGTAGAAGCTTCCCATTTAGAAAACATGATTGGGTGGACCCTTTATAGATGGGAACCCATTTGAGCTCGGTCCTTCTAGTAGGTGTCCTATGTATCATGATTTGTTCAGGAATCAGAGTTCTCATACTTTAGATGTGTGATTATGTTGTAATCCTCAAAAAACTCTAATCCCATGTGAGTCATGCTTGGTGTGATAAATAAGAGGATTTGAAATATTCAATAGTGCACATGCCTCCTCCCCTGATGGTGGGGGAGGGAGATCCCACATCGGAAGAGGCCGGGGAGACATTGTGCAACGGCGTGGAGCGATGAACCTTTCCATGTAAAATGGAATTAAAGGTCATGCGGCCTTTCCTTAGAAGATTGGGGTCTTACCTTAGTTGGAGGGCCCCAGAATGTTCTAGGAAGGGGAGGAGTTTCGTCCTCATCAAAGGGGGGAGCGAATATAACCCCTTCGACTAATCATTGTTCCTCATTGAATGGAAAATCAAGTGATCACCCCAAATCCTAAGAACAGGGAGGTTCATATCAGCATCCCAAGGTTGTACTCCAGGTTACTGTGGGAATGTTGACTTATAGGCATTCCTGAAGCCAGCACCTTTGTTGGGAGGTACATCATGACTCTGCTTACCATGGGTATGTATACTCAATAGGGTGCACTGATGCCCCCGGTGTTCTAATCATATGGGTCTGGTGGATTTAGAAGAGGCTTTATCCTAGCACCGGAGGACTGGTTAGTGGAGGTATCATTGAGGAATGGAAGATAATAGAGGGGTGAGGTTGGAACCATAAGGAACGGTACCTGAAAATACCCCATTCCACGTACTAGTTTCTCATGCAGGATGGGGAAGGCTCCTCATACTGTAGTCGTATGTAGGTAGGAGGGACATCCATGTACCGGTTTGGTACACATGCATGGGTATCACCAACCACGTAGCAGAGTGGTACATGGCTCACTATGCCGCTTTGGGTTACATCTGCCTACTGATTGGATACGCAGGGTCGGTTCTCGTCTGCATTGTGGTACACTATGTGGGGAATCATAATGAAGGTGGGTCTGTGTAATTACCATTCATGGGAAATTCATCCACAAGAAGCCTTTGGTTTTCAGTTTACCAGTTGGGTTCACAGTTCTATAATTATTATTCCATTCACCCATTTTTATGGTTCGTGGTCGGCTATACCTGTGGAAGAAGTGGTTTGTGGTTCATGCTTTGCCAATGAAGCAAGACAGAATCCAGAGTGAAACCTATGAGTCTCCCTCAATCATTCTTCATATGTTATTATCTCTATCCATCTCTGCCTTGTCCTCTTCTTATGTGCTCCTTTTATTGAGCATCATAGCGATCATATCTATTGGGCATGTGACACCATTTTCATAGGCCCATTGATGCAATATTCTGACCCGTGGAAGACTTAGTAATCTAGGGTTTGTTTGAGATTTGGTTCGCGATATTGGTTCATGAAACTATGCATGTCTGCTTAATCCGTGAACTGAGGGGTTCAAAGTATGATACGTAGATGGTTTTCCACACAAAAATCCTTCGGTTGACACAGTTTACAGTTTACCTTGCTCATTGGCCATCGCTTTGTGGGCCAGCTATTCGTAGACCATCCGGCATACCTGGTAGTTCACAATCCATATTCTCCGCATACCTTTCCCAGTGATGGTACACAGGGCACTTGAAAACTTTAATTCCTTCAAGTTCCTTCCAAGAAATGCAACTCAATTTTAGTCTCTTCACCTTGATAATCTTATATAAGTGCTTGATTCCTTCTTCAAATCGATGGTGGGTGTATTTATCTCATTGGTAGAATTTTTAGGACCCTACAACTATTCATCCCAATTGGGATTTTGAGCCACAGGGCCTTCGAGCCATTAAGGGGGAGGTGACATAGGAATGATGTGCAGGTGGGGGCACTGGAATAATGTATGAAGGGACTCTAAGTCATCCAATGGTGGGACAACGATCCATGTATTGGGATTCATGCTAACTCAGGTTTCGATCCAAAAATATAAAATGTAATAAAGTGGATGGTTGGGTGGGTTATCCCTTAGGGGGGCTATGACTATCCTTTCCGGACTACATATGTTTGGTGTCCATGTGTGTGTGTGTTTTAATGTAATTTTACCACCAATAACCTAATATAATATAATATATATATATAGTAATACTTTGTAGACCCCATATATATTTGTTCACCTCTCAGAAAATTGGTTGGGAACTCAAATTTATTTTTTTCTCATCCAAATTCCAATTTCAAATATCTCACTTTTTTCATTCTTCTAAACACTTTTAGAATTCTATTGAATACTCTTAAAGTTTCTTAAATTCTTCCCCTTTCTTCAAACTTCCATAAACATGGTGTCAATGAACTTTTTCAAACTTCATTAACCTCAGTAATATATCAAAAATTAAACAACTATATTCCACATAAATAATTTTTAAGGACTTTATAGTGTTATAAAAAGCTTCTCAAAATCTCTATTTAGTGAAATTTCATCTGATAACTTCATTAGAAAACTACTTCCATTTTTTTTCTATCACTAAAATCCACTTCTCCACATGGCTTCATTCAGCTAACTTTTTTGATCGGCATGCCTCATCTTTCTTCTGACCATTTCTCTTTACAAGAATTCTATGTCTGATAGACTTAGGAAATTTTTTCTTGATGTATTGACATTTTCTCTTTACAGTAAATCTACCTAAACTCAATATTTGAAGGCTAATTAGTTTAATCTCCTTATAAATTTTTTTCCAGTGACATCGTCAAAGTTCACCTGGTGTTTTTCTATCTGATGGATCTTTTTCTATTGTACATGATCCATTGACTTTCATTCAGTAATGTTTTTCACTAACTTCACAACCTTATAAAAACATCTCCACTTGAATTATACTTTTATATTTTTTCAGATATTAGAATATAAATTGGAATTCTCCCCATTTTTACATAATTAATCTTGGTAAAAATGTATACAAAATCAATAAGACATTCTTCATAAATCTTATTCTGATTTCATTAGCCCTTATTTTCACAAATTTTCATTTGGTTTCTTCTTCCTTTTTATGTATTATAGACTTTTTAAATCCTATTACAAAAACTATGTTAGAAAACTCATCCCTGAGAGTTCATCTGATATATTTACCCTTGGTAAATCCATTAAATTTTGTGAAACTCTCTTATTTTACAAATTCTATAACTTTATTTTTCCAAAATATTTTTCTGATTAAATTTTTTTGTTAACAAAGTAGCTCACCAAATTTTTAAAAATTCTTGGATCATGATATTTTCAAGATTTTTGGAACTTAAATTAATAGAAAAGAATAATATTATTTTGTGAAGTAACTTTCTTAAACTCCTCCATAAGGAAACATCCTACAAATTCATTAAGAAACATCCTTAAGATACTTCCTTAATAAAATTTATCAAGTAACATTCTCTTCTCACAAACATCTAAATATTTTTTAAGTAAATTTTAATCCAAAAAAATATTGATATATTGACATAAAATGAAACCACTTGGGCCTAAAACTTATACAAAAGAATATATATGTCATAAATAACATTTCAATTCAATACATTTATTCTTATAACTATCCATGAATGGTGGTGATGAAAAATTAAATCCATCATTTGTGGTGGTGGTAGTCTGCACGTATGCAATATTAAGTATTCCATTTATAAAAAATGGAATGGAATGAAGGTATATGATAAATTATCATTTAAAAATAATAAATAAGATATAGTAAACATATTAAATCATTAAATCCATAATTTTCACCTTCCATGAGTGGTGATGATGAGAAAAAAACCACATCATTTTGTATAGTTGTTAGTCCACACATACTCACGATCGATGTTGTTTTGTTTTTCTTAGGGGATTGAAAGGATTGGTTAATGTTTTATCTATTAATATAATAACATTAAAGTATATTAATAATATTTTTTCATTATATTAGAGTGTATAAATTAATTTTTGAAGTGAAATATTTAGATGAAAAGGCTAAGGGGTAAGAAATACTCACATTGAGAACTTATGATTTCTCTTTAAAATATCTTTCTAAATGGATGCCATAGGCTATATAATTGAGACCATAAGCTTATGAACATGAGATGGGATTCTAATAGGGAAAATGAAATATTTTCATAATAGAATTCATAGGTATATTTATATCATGATGTATTTTATGTGATCCCCTTTAAAATTCCAAGAGAAGGGTAATTTTGTAAGTACACATTATATTTCAATAATTGTATCTTTTTTTAAATATGTAGGGGAAACATCCCATTTTTTATTGAAGAAGCATTTCAATATTGGTATGTCACTATTGATGAGTCAAAGGCTCCAAAAGTGGGAAATAATGAATTTTCGGGTGAGGTAAGGTTAATCAGGCCTCTAAAATTTATTTTTTTCAAAAAATTTAAACATGTATCAACCCTTTTACTCTTATATGTTTTTCACTTTTACCATTTTTTTGTTTTTATCATGGTAATTAATTTTAACTAAGTAATTTAATTTTAATGCCTAAAAAATGGGCCATAATTCATAATTTGGGCCCCCTAATTCTAAATATACAATCCATTTTATCAAATAATATATCTATGTGTAATAAAAATTAATTTTAATATTGTCTCATTTCACGTGTAAGGCCTCGTTTTTAGAAAATGTATATTTATATGTTTAAATTTTATGTATAGGATAAATTTTTTGATATATTTTATTTTCATAATATAAATAATTTTATTATAAAAATATTATATGTCTTTAAAATAAATATAAAACCAAATTTTACCATAAAAATATTTAATTAAAATAAAAGACCAAAATAGTTTTTTTATTGGGAAATATTACTTAAGTTTATAAAATGGTAAATATATTTTTTATGAATCATAATAGTATTTTTAAATATATAGGTTTAATACTTAAATTAATAATTTATCATGTAAAATATTTTATAAGTATCTAAGTTATACTAACTGCTTGATATATCCATAAATGTTACAACTTTTGTAAAAAAACTGTATTTTCACTATTCACTTAAAAATCAATTATTTCATAAAAATCCAAAAAATTCATCTTAATCTAATATTATTATTATAAATACAAAAATAAAATAAAATTATTCAAATAAAAATTATAAAATCATTAAATTTAACTTTTAAAAGAAAATATAATGAAAATTACTTTCAAATAAAATTAACTTCTAAAAATTTCAACATTTATTATTCTTATTTTCTATCAATTACTAATTAGATTGGTGTAAATAAATTATTTATATCAAAAATATATCTTATATATCATATTTTTAGTTTCTTAAAATAAAATACATTAAAATCTAATTTTAGACAAAATACATTTTTAGATCATAAATCTATCTTATTAGTTAATTAGCTACACAAATTTAATTCTATTAATGCCTTAGTATTTATAGTAACATTATTTTTATTTATATATATACATCATAATTTGGTTACCTCTATTTTTACCCAATAACTCTAAAAATAAATTTTAACATATATATTGTTCTGTTGTTCATTTTGGTTCAGTGTTGCGTGTATCATCCACTATTAAACATATTAGGTTTTAATGGAAATTATAATTTAAAATCTAAATGTTTTACAAAAGGTTTTGTGTTCACCTATGTGTGGAAAAAATAGTTATTTTAATGTCATGCTTGGAAATAGCTATTACTTTGACTATAATATAATATGATTACATGGAACAAACAAAAGTGAGGAATGAATTGATATGGTTGTGGAATCTATTATAACATATGTGGAGGATCCAATGGGATGGATAACTCTATTGTGATAGTTCGGGTGCAATTCATTTGGTGAATATTCTAGTATTTCATTCACTCGAAATATACATCTACCTAAAATATCACATTATCCCAAATATACTAGAGGATAGAGTATAATAGTTATAGAAGATAGAAATAAATTAGAATCTAGTAGACATTTTCACCAATGTGTTAGTCAAAGAAAGTCTTTGGTCGAACTTCCCCTCAGCATAACATGGTCGGAAAAACCTATAAGGGGACACTATGTGTTGTGGAATTTATAGATTATATGTTTTTCCTAATTGTTGGAGGTTTCCACGTCTTCCTTGATTTGGTATTAAAATGGGATATTATTATAAATTGGTAAGCATGTTCAAGTTCTAATTCAATCAACTATAAGAAGAAACTTTTAAAGATATCTTAGACTTGGGGTTCAGTAAAACACCAGCAGAAATATCTAGTATAGTAAAGTTGATCATAAGATCTTATATTGTAATGGATGCATGTACTATTTAGTGGTTAAGGATCCAACAGCTGTGTGAGTGAAAGTTTTGGTTTATTATTTTTGGTAGTTTAATGATGTTATGCTCAAGTCTTATCCTCGATGATTTGTGGTAAAGGTATTAGATCATAACTATCATTTAAAGGGCCATAAGAGTAGTTTTTAGTATTCATAGGATTTTAAGGGTCAGGTTTTCATTTCTAGAAGTGATCAGAAGTCACTATGGTTCAATAGTGGTATGTCCTCAAAGATTAGAAGTTGATGCAACTAGATGATCGGTTAGGGCCCACTATAAAGATGAGGTTGGGATACTTGTACATGTTTACTATGAAAAGTAAACAAAGTAATATAATTTTGATTATAATTAACAATTTTGATTGTAAACCTTTGTATATTCTGATAAATAAAAATGGATGTAGTGTTCTCCTATGGATGTACGACTCACATCCAAGCCATGTAAATCCAAAGTATCTTTTTTTCCTTTGTTTATTTTTCACTTGAATTTGTGTGTATAAGTCCTATTTGAAAGTGCGTTTGATGTTCAACTCAATGAAATTATTAAGGTAAGGTGTTTCTTCTTATCTTCTAGTGCAATAATTTAAATGGGTGACTATTGATCAAGTAAGATCTAGTTATTTGTTCTATTATTCCTAAAGAATCAGATAGTGTATCTTCTAATAGATCAATGGTGTGTTCCCCTAAAATCGTTCTTGTGTGTCATGGTATTCTATAAAATATTTTCGTAATTTTTATATATTCTTATTTAAGTTAAATTGGTTGTATTAATTTTTGAAAATTATATTGTGGGATGTACGTATATATTGTTAGATAATTTATTTGGTTTACCATTGGGTCTCATTTTATCATTTTATTCATAACTGGAAATCATTCCCAATATTAGTAATTAATTCCCTATGTACTTATTTCTATCATATGGTGATTAAGAACATGGATTGGGCCTAGTGATAGACCGATTTAGGTAC
This sequence comes from Viscum album, assembly GCA_963277665.1. NCBI lineage: Eukaryota > Viridiplantae > Streptophyta > Magnoliopsida > Santalales > Viscaceae > Viscum > Viscum album. The sequence continues at coordinate 1,975,134,254 of OY728151.1, forward strand.
CAGATCAAGGTAGCTTGGGCTGGTTCATTACAAAATGGTATCAATTTTCAAGAGGGAAGTTATTTCAATGGTAGGTGGTGATAGGATCATTAAAATATAATAAGTAAACGTTGATCAAGTCATTTTATGTTATTAATTAATTTATTTTATTAAATAGCGATCATGTAAATTGATTTTATTTACCTATTTAAAATTTAGTTATTTTTGAAAATTTATTGGTGGTGAACAAATTAAATATATATTTCAAGATGTGTTTTAGCATTATTTTTTATGTTTTATTGAATTAATATTAAAATATATATATATATATAGTTATTTTTTGATTTATTATAATGGTTTATTTTTTGGTTTGATTGTGATAGATTTATTTTAATGATTGATTTGGGAGATTTTTTTAAATTTTTTAATATTAACAGGGCTTTCATGACATATAATAAAGATAAGTGTTGAAAATAAGGTTACAAAAATTTGTATTAAAAAATTATCAGATTTTCATTTTCCGTAAATTGTTAATGAAGGACCCAATGTTTCAAAATTTATTTAGAAAGTGGAAATATTTTACCTATTATACTTTCAATAGTGATATAATTAAATGGTTTTATTTTACATTTCTAAAAAATGGAGAGAATTATTGTATTATTTTAATAAATTAAACATGTATTTTTATGACCCGGATATTTTATGAAAAAAAATTATGTAATTTGATCTTAATTAATGGTTTAATAGATGAATTTTTTCTTTTATTGGTATTGAGTAATATATATATTGTCTTATAATTTTATTATATATTAAGATTACTTAATATGGTAATATAATTTCTTGATGCTATAATTCCATAAAAATGAATGAATCCTAAATCAATTTAAAGGTCTTGGGATAATCATATAACATTGATTAAATTTTTATTTAATTGATGACCTAATTGCTAATATATGACATTTCATTTTATAGTTTAGTATATTGAATGCATATAGTTTTATTTAATGCCCAAAACCTGAATGATCATGTTTAAAACCATTTTATGATATAGTTTTCATTGATTTCATTTTCTAAATAGTGTCTTCAAGGTAAATTTTATTCTTTTTTAAGGTTTTCTTCTATTTGTAAAAGTAGGCATGTTGTGTTTTCAAACCTAGTATTTTTTAAAATATGTTTTTTAAACAAATTTTTATTTTCTGAGATATTTTCAATGTGTAAAATGGTTAACAATATGATTAAATTGTGGGTGGTTTTATTTTAATAGTAATAATTTAACTGGTTAGTTTAAATTTAGAATATTTGGTAAGTCGTAATAATATTAACAGGATTTTTTTGGTTTTTAGTTATTTATATGAAAATATAAAATATGAAAATATTTTTTACTTCCCCTAATTAGATAATATGAAAAATGAACATTAAAAATAAAATGTAATGGACTTATAATATAATGTTAAATAATTATGAGTATAGGTATGGTGACCATGAAATCCATTAATTATTTAAATTTTTATGGTTATTTAATGGATAATTTTATAACTAAGACCATAGAAGTTATTCTCAAATATCACTTATATCAATTATATTATATTAAAATAAAGAAGTTATGTTTTTAAATGTTGTATGGTTATAGTTAAATTGATTTATCATTTAAATAATAAGTAAATTTTTTACATGTTCTAAAAGTCTTAATCAATTGTAATGTTTATGTAAATAATAAGTTTTCGAGTTTCCACTCAAAGTGATTATAAGTTTTTTAAGGATTTTTTGGATAAATTACTTTTTATTTGTGTTTAGTTTTGGGTTTCATAATTAAAATAATTAAAAATATTCTACTTTTGATTAAAATGGAGATTTAATATCATTGATAAAATGTTTCATCTCATCTAGAGTAACTTTTTAATGAATTGGTATGTGTTAGTTACTACTAGGGTAAATTTTCTAAAGATTTTTGATTAATAAAATATGTATTTTTATAACATAAATTTGTGATTATCATTTTTAAATTAGATTATTTATTTACATGATCAGGTTTTGTTTGAATTATAGAGTAAATGAATGAAGAACGTTGTAATGGGATCTCTCAAATGATGTGTAGTTTTTAGCACTTAGGTGAAGTAAAATGGATGAACAAGATCATTCTATATATAATTAAATATATTAAATAACTTATAATAGTTATTATGGAGGTAAAGTAGAATAAATAAAAGTCTAAAAATATGGGGGATTTTTTATGTTTACGGAATTATAAAAAGTATTCTATAAGAATATTTTTTTTAAAGAGATGATGAGGCGTAATAAATCTAACTATACCACTTTAATTATTCTTTAATCATAATATTTTTAATAAAAATTCATTGTATTATATCCCCAAATTCATCAACTTCAAAACCCTGAGTAAATTGACACAACCACTAATATTAAAATAATTAAACCTTAGCCCAACTTTGAAATGTATAATCTCAGAACCCTTGATTGTAGTTCAGAGAATAACTTTTGATCAATGGTTAATTAAGGAAAAAACACACTATAAATGAGAATGAATTTGGTTTATAGATTATAATATAACCCTAAAATTAAATCCTTCTTTATTCATCTTTATTGATTAAGATTACAATCTCACAACCCATTCTTTTTTGACATCCATATTATGTTTTTATATTTTTAATTATTTTAAAAATAAAACCAATTTCTTATATTATATTTATATGAATTACATTGATATTTTGGATTCAACACAAATCATTGAAGTAGGTGAGAATTATACTGGTTACTAATGTTATACTCTTTCATGCGTGAATTATTCATTATAGAAATAACTTTCATCTACAAAGTTCAAGAATGGGTATGACCCAATCACATTTATACTCTTGATTTATAGCCCAAATAAGTGAATTAAATAATAAGAAAAATGAATATAACATGGGTGGCAGAATATAAATAGATAATATTATTACAAGAAATTAAATCTACAATGTGAAGAAGAAGAAGAAGAAGTCATAATATAAGAGATCATTTCTTAAAGAGGTATCCAATTTTCAATGATTATAGAAATAGAGTTAAAACACTTCTAATCTAACCTCAATATCTTAATTAATTTTCAGTCCCATTCAAATGATAAAAATTAAAATTTATAGATTTTAATGGTGTATTGTGTTACAATTAGTTTCAATCATGAATATAAAATCCAATGATATATTGAAATCCAACTTGAACCAAATTTTTGACCTCTAAAACATGTGAACTGACTGTCCTTATTGAACGATGATTTTTCTATAATTGTATCCCCTATACCCATTCCAAATTTGTTCCAAGTAAAATCATAAATAAATATGATACATCCCAAATAGTTAATTGGTTTCCATGTTGATGAGTCTAGACCATATTTTAATTCATGGAAAAAATTATCCACATCATTCATTCACTCGTACAATATATTGTAACCAACCTCATAAGAAATTTATGTCACTCATATATCAATTTTGAAATATATGAAAATTCATGTTTATCTCATAATCATGAAATTTATAATATAGGTTTGATGAAATCTTAAGTCTCCACACAATAGGAAAAAAATCAAGTTCTAGTTATGAATATTTTCAAGCGTGCCAATTTAGGCTTATGGTCGGTGGGTAAGAATTTAAAAAATAAGGCTAAAAATTGGACGTTTTTTAATGAGAATAAAATACATTATAACTTGTTAAAAAAGTTATATTAATCATTCATATTACCCAAAAATATATCATCCAACTTGATTACCCCATTCTAGTAAAGTTCCACAAGTCATAATAAGTAAAGTGCAAGGAAATATTGTCCCTCCTATTTTTTTCTCTTTGTTTTAGATTTTTTTCTTTTTATTACTTTTTTATCTTTATTTTGTTTTGTTTTATTATATAATGGTAAGTAAAATTTATACAATTTATAAATAGTGATTCATTCCCCATTATTTTGGGGAGGGTCAAGAGTCTAATAAATTAATATGATAAAGGATTCAATTCTCATTCTCTTTTTATTATATATATATATATATATTATTTTAAGAGAAAAAATGTATTATAATGATACATACATGAATTATAAACCTTCCATAAAATTTCAACTCTACTCCATACTTCTATACAATGTAAATACTATTAATAATAATACATCAATTAACATAATTCCTTTATAATTATTTTAAACTATGATCATGCAATAAATTATGAAGTGAGGGAAGGTAGGGAATATTATTATGTAATATGGATATAGTATAATTTATTCCATGGATAGTAGGATATTCCAAGGTAAAATTTAAGGGTAGGTCTCAGAAGTGGCTAAAAATAAGGGGTATTTCTAAATAAGTAGCTCAATCACACTAGCACGTTTATTTTGTTCTTATAAGAACTTATAAAGGATAAAACCAAGTTATATATAAAAAACAATATAATTTCACTCAAAAATGGTTGGTAATATGAAGTGTATAAGAAAATTGGTTTAGGGTACCTCTAGGTAAAAGAAAAATAATATAGGTAAATGATGAGGTATGGGTTTCAAAAATCTATCAAACTCCTAAGAATATTTTAGAAATTAAAAAATCAAAAAATATTACATATCAATAATCATTTTAATTTTATTTCAAAAACCAAGCAATTTCCACACAAATAAATCAATCATATAAAATAATTTTGGATATTCAATTTCATTTCATGGTTTTTTTGTGTTTTTATGTAAAATAATAAAAAACACCCAAATAAAAATCTCAAAAAACTACCAAAAATGTCTTACCCTCCCCCAAACATAAAATGTTATATTTCCCAAAATTTTACCCTATTAAATTATATATTCTCATGAAATTTGGAGTTTAAAATAGGAAAAATTGCATCAAAGTGAGAGTTTTAGGTGTAGCTAGATGTTCTCAACTGATTATGGGGTTAAAAATGTGATGGAATCAACTACATGTGTGAGAAGTCCTTAAAATTAGTGCTTCAATTTCTTCCCATTGACTGTAAATATCCTTATCAAGGCCAATTTTGTGATCTCCATTTAACCATAAGGAACAACATGAGATACAACATAAATTTATAAACATCTAAAATTAAATTTATTGTGAATTAACATTAGTTGTGAAATAAAGATAAGGGATTTGTCTCCCTCATGAAACTCCCTCTTCTGGATCATCTTATCACGGGTCTCATTCTTTCCCTCTTTTTAGATCCTTGAGTTCTCATATGATTATAATTAAATATTCCAAAATATATTGAAGTTTCAACTACTTTTGATCTTATACCTGGGTTAAATCCATGTTGAATTACTTTATTACCCAAAACTCATGATTCCCAACCTCCATGGGGAGGTATTAGGCATTCCCAAAGACAATATGAAATGGGGAAATACTTATGGGAGTATTTTACTTCTTCCTATATTCCAAAATAGAACCATCTAAATATTTTCTCCAAAATTTCTATTCAGCTAATCAATTTTCTCCAATATGTGCTTCAAATCCCAATCTGAAACTTTATCCAGGAAATCTATTTAAGGGTGGTATAATGTTAATGTTTTTGGAATCACCCCATAATTCCAAAGGACATAAGCCCAATTTTCATTTCCTTGGCCATGACATATTTTCTAACATAATTAATAGAAACCAAAATTTACAAAAAAACTAGATAATTTGGGATATGTACTCTTAAAATAAATTCATCGTACATAAAAAATATCATATAATAATATGGCTTATTGAGACATTTTGTGTATCATAGAAATTTTTTCAGTGTGTTGGAAACATGAGCACGGCATAAAAAACACATGGACATTATGGAACATGATAGACCAATATAATATAGAGTCTGAGAATTTTATATCTCTATTTGGGGATAAAAGGTAAAAAACATAATAAATTTTATTACAAAGATGAAAAACATAATCAAACTCGTGATCAGGAACACACCTCATATTAACTTGGTCACTACATTTGTGCTAGAGGTAGGGATCATCCCACACACAAAAACCTAGACTCATTATTTAATTTTTTAACATGGTATTTCATTATATTTTTCACCATTTCATAGGAAAAAATATATTTATCTTTATTAACATTCCAAGGCTGAATACCTCACATTGCTTAAATATGGTCATTGGGAAATGTTTCCCCAAGTGGTAGTTTGTTCAAGGTGTCATACTTTGGTGTGTGAGTAATCCTAATCATGTGTTTAGAAACCAAGTTCTTTGAACCCTTATTTTCATTTATATCAATATATAACTATTAAAGTATGACCATACAATGTATAATACTAGTATTTTCAACTATCTTCTTTAATATGTATCTCAAAGTTGCATGGTAATAAAAAATAAATACTTTAAAGACTAATAAATAATAAAGAAATTTAATTAAAGAAAATATTTTAGAAATTAAATCTATTTTGATTTCATTATATTTAATTTTGGATGAATCTAATTTCCTATAATCATATTCAATCACGTGTGTATATCCCTCTACCCTCTGCAATAGGATTACTCTAACTGTAAAGTTTGAAGCATCACACATAAGCTAAAATGGAAGCTCTTGGTGTGGGGGTTGTATGATTGGTGGGTTGGTGAGACTATTATTTATCTCATAAAATGATACTATATAAGAATCATCAAAATTTAATTCAACATATATTTTAAGTAATTGGGACAAGGGTATAGTTTTCTTAATGAAATCTTTGATAAAGTATCAATAAAAACCAGCAAGCCAAAGGGATGATCAAACATCATGCACACATATAAGATGTGATAAGGATGAAATAATGTCTAAAATAAATCTATCAACCTCAATTTAATTCTATGAAACTACATAACCTAGTAAAATTCCTTTATTTACCATCAAAAGGAATTTTTTAAAGTTCAAAACCATATTTTTCTCTATACATTAATGAAGAACATTTACCAAGCAATAGAGTTTCTAATCAAATAAAGATCCATACATCATAAATTAATGCATAAATACCTCTGTGAAAGTATTAGTTAAACCATAGAATATAGTCACTATGTATCTCTGGAAGCTATTTGGGTAATTAAAAAGTCTAAATGTAATCATTTTGTAAGAAAATGTACTTATTGTTAAAGTGAATTTTATTTTATTCTAAATTTATACTATAATAGGAACCTAAAAATAACCATATAAACCATCAAAAAAATAAAAGTGTCTACTAACCATAAATCTCTCAAGTATATGGTCAATGAAGGAAATACATAAATAGTCCTTAAGAGTATATTTATTAAATTTCTTATAATACATTCTCACTCATGAGATATTTTTTACCCTCACAGGATCTAACTCATCATTTTCATTTTTTAAAATAGTGAAACCAGGTTTCTTTGTTATAAAATAGCTAGGAATAACCCACTAAGAGCTAGATATGGCATAAATAATACTTTCTTCCCGTAATTATTCTACATATTTCTTTATAACTTCTAATATAGTGGTGTTAATTATCCTTCGTGGATTTCTAACTAGTTTATCCACATCCTCTAAAAGAACCCTATACATGAAAATGGAACAGTAAATAGCTAGTATGTCTACTCAGGTCCATCTAATTTTCCTAATATTATAGATCAATATATTTAAAATTGGTTTTTATTGTTCATGAAGGATATTATTATAAGTAATTATAGGCAATTTTTTACCATTTAATATATATGAATATTTCAAATTGGGGGGAAATGGCACAAGTTCCAATTTAGGTGGGTTCTCTGTTGATGGAAATGTCATGGGGACTAAGATATGTGAATAATGTATGTTTGTATCTGAATATAAATCATCAAAAAATAGCGAATAATATATCAAATCCATCTTTAAAATCAATATCCATGTCATAATAATAAATTTTATTCTGATAATCAAAATGAAAATCCATAATATAATCAAAACCGAAAGTATTTTGATCATAAGAAATAAGGGTCAAAAAAATGAGGCATCAAACAAAAACTATTTCTTAAAATATTCTTAATAATGTAGTTGTCCCCATTTAATAAATATTTAAATTTGAAATTTTTTTAATAGTTACATGATAGATGAGAAAGGGAGATAAAGAGATAAGAATTGTCTTTTGAGCGGTACTTCATGGAGTCTAAAATATTAAATATTATAACCTCATATCTAAAATATATAGAAATTATACCATCATGTACATTTATTATTGTGTTAGATGTTTTAAGGAAGGTCTTTCCAAAAAATATGGGATCATGAGAAATTCCCTAATTATGCTTTATATTCAGCTTTTAAAAATTAGTGGCTTGTACAAGTATATCCTCGAGTAATACTACCAAATATTCCATGGTCCTATTTTCCAATATCACTAACTATCTCATTGGATTCATCTCACCAAGCTATAAGTAATATAAGATATAATGTGGCATGATATTAATGGAGGAACCCCAATCACATAAATAATCAGATAAATGCAACTCCCTTATGGTGAATTGTATGGTGAATGTCCTTGGGTCCTTTCACATTGTAGGTATCGCTCTAGTGGGTGTGATTAGTGAAGAGGAATTATTCCAAAGGTTGTTTTGATCATTTCCCTTTATCCATCTTCTATTTTTTACACAACTCTTTCAATAACATAGTATACCTTGTAATTTTCTTGATTGCTTCAAGTATATGGATGTTGATCTCAATGAACATGAATATGTCCACAACCTATTTTTTTATCTCCTCTTCATACATATTATAGGGTTAAACTACAATATTTGGAAACATAAGTGGTTTGGGAGTAACATCATCGATATAGTTATTACCATTTTCTTTCTCCTTTAGTTGCCCACTGAATATTATTGAATGGTATTTCTCTAAAGATGAGGTGAATCATAATAGATATATAGAAGTAACTAACTTATTCATTTTCTTCCCACATCTCAGTTTGATGGAACTAACATTCCCCTTGGTATTTTGAGTAGGTTAGGAAGGAATATTTTTAGAGTTTTGGTTTATCAGTTCATAGAGGTTGATGGAAATGTAGTATATTTTCATCCTCAGATCCTTCAACTCTACACTTTAAATCTTTAACTCATTCATTTTATTGAGGATAATCTATTTGAAAATATCATTAGTATATGAATCTACCTTTGGTTGTGAAAACCCTTTTTGTTATTATCTTAGTGATTCCTAGGCATTAAATAATTTTTGGGGTTGTTGAAAATCATGTTTGTGATAAGTAGGCTCCTAAAAAATTGAAAATCAGGCCTTTATTACTAACCTATACCATACTTGAGACCCGGATGATCTTTCTATACAGGATCATATGTTAGAGTGAATTTATCATACTTTTTCTGGGGTAGTGGTTTTTTTTCTTGATAGGGTCTCTCAAATAATACACTAGAACACTCTTTTATCACTTGATAATGGGGAAAATAATCACTACTGTGGTCAAATTCAAGGAAAATTCCAAAAAGGTATGGCAGTATTTTTTGTGATTTTTTTAAACTAGTGAAATTTCTATCACCATAGTATTCAATTTTTCTAATTTATTATCAATTAAATGATTTTTCATAGTTTATGTACTTACCTGGTGTACTCCTATAATATATGGTGTTCCTCAATCTATGAATTATTTATAGTTTTATACCATATTACTAATCAATTCACATGTAGTTGCCAATGTTTTTCCACCAATTCTCCTCCTTTTATAACATCCATTATGCTATTAATTGAATTTTTTAGACCATCATATAAGTATTATATTTGGATTTTCTCACGGATTTAGTGGTGTGTTAACCTTTCACATAATTTCTTGAATCACTCTCAGTACACATACACTAACTCCCATCATGCTTTATTGATCCTTGATATATCATTTCTAATGTTAGTGTTTTTTAATGCTAGAAAATTTCTCAACAATAAAAGTTGTTTCAAATAAATCTAACGTATTACCTCTTGAGGTTGTAAATAATCCATCTAATATTTTTTGGTTCTATTGAATGAGAATGGGAATTCACTTAGATTAATTTGGTCTTTAGAGGTATTCTTTGGTTTCAAGTTGAGTAAACCACATTTATTTATTTAAGGTGTTTGTTTAGATCCTTTATAGAGAGGCCATGAAATTCTGGAAGACGGTTTACCGATCAAGATTCTATTTCTATGTCTTATTATAGATTTGGGTATGTTATACAATTTTGTTGATAATTGATTTATAGTGTATACAATTATAAAATTATTTTATCAAGTTCATTATTATTAATTATATCTATGATATCTATTTTTATGTTGTATTAAAATGTGATTATGATTTTAAAGATCTCATAATGGAGAAATTCACTAAATGGGTGAATTTTTATACTTTCTGTAACATGATACTATATGATTAAATCCTTATGTATATGTTCAATCTAAATATATAGATCAAATAGATAATTAGGATAATATTAGGTCATAAATTAGAGAAAATAAAAAATAAGAAAATAGGACCATAATATAATGAGAATAATTTGAAATGACGGTCCAAAAAAATAAATAATGAGAATGGGAAATAAGTAGGGATAATAAAATAATAAAATAATTAAATTAAAATAAATAAACACCTATAATTGATTGAATAAAACACTTTCCTCTCCAACAATGGGTCCAATTTGAAGAGTATTGTCATGGGAGATCTCAAATAATGTGTAGTTTTTAGTAATTAGTTTTATCAGAGTGGATGACTAAGGTAATCATATCAATAAGGAAGTAATTAAAACAAAATATAATAGTTATTATAGAAATAAAATAAACGAAATAAAATCCCAACAAGGATTTGGTATTTTTTATGTTTATAAACATGAAAATGTATATAATAAGAATATGTATTTTAAAAAAAAATAGATGATAATCTATAATCGATATAGATATAAAGCTTAAATTATTTATTAATAATTATACTTTTAATTAAAATTCATTTAATTATAATCTAATAATTCATAGACATCCAAAACCTAATAAAATTTACACAACCCCTAAGATTAAAATAATAAAACCTTAGGCTAACTTCAGATTGTGCAATCATAGAAACCCGCCTTGATTTTCATTCCTAGGATGACTTATGGTTATTGTTTAATTAATGCATATATCTATACTATAAATACTAATTAATTTGGTTTAGGTATTATACTTTAACATTAAAAATCAACCCCTCTTTATTTAGTTTTATCAATTAATATTTAACACTCTCAACTCATGATTTTATTTCCCAACATATAATGTGTTTATATTTTGAATAAATTTAAAATTAAAACTCAATTATTATATTATATTTTTATAAATTATAGTGATAATTTGGATTGAAAATTAAAAATTTAATGAATTGACAATTAGATTGACTAATAATTTGATACTCTTCAATTCACATAATAATCATCATATAAACAACTTGCATATGAAAATGTTTTTAAAGGGTAAAATCTAACCAAATTTATACTCTTGATTTCTAAAACAAATAATTGAATTAAATAATAATAATAAATTAATAAAAAAATAAAAATAGAATATAAATATATAATTTTATTTTAAGAAATAAAAGTTCCAATGTAAAGAAGAATAAGAAGAAGGTGTCGTAGAATAGATCCTTACTTCAAGAGCTAACCCTATTCCAATGCTTAGATAAATGGAGTGAACCCATTTATCCTATAACCTAGATATCCTAATTCATATATAACCCCCTATAAATATTAAAAATACTCATTTCTATAGTATAGGGTTTGTTTTAAATGTCCTTACAAGTGTGAATGGAAAATTCATCCAAATATTTAAATTTAATTTTCACTAACTTATCAACCTCTAAAATGCGTGAACCAGATATAATTCCAAAATTATTATGTTTATAATTGTATATTTTATATAATTTACAAATATGAGACTAATAAATTCCTGAATAAAGAAGATATGTCCCAAATGATGAAGTGGTTTCCATGTTGATGAGTCCAATCCAGCATGGAATTCAGGGCTAGTTGTCTCCCACAAAATTTAAGATCAGTAAAGTATTATCAAAATGAACATTTTATAACATAAATAGAAGAATAATTTTATAAAATTTAAATTCAAATAAGGTTCAACATAATATTTATATCAAAAGTAATATATTTTACATTATAGTGTTAAAATAATGATTTTTATTAAATTTTTAAATTCATGAACTAATATTATTTTTTCAATAAATAAACATATTTATCACAATTTGGGGAGAATATATCATTTATTATTAACAACAATTTTGAAATAAAATTGTTTTATCAATGAATCATTGAGTATTGAATATGTAAACTTATAATTTAAATCCATTGTTATGGTTTAAATAGGTTTTTTAAGCTAAAATTTATGATTTATTTTGGGAATATTTTAAAATAGGTGTTGGTATTAATCTTTTTGTGGGTAAATTGTTTACCATTAAATGGATTTTAAAGCTTAAAGTCATGTTTTGTTGGTTAATATTATTTTTATGGTATTTATTTCAATGGGTTGTTTTAGAAATGGTTTTGAAACTAAAATGTCATGATTGAGAATTCTAAATTGGTGTTTTCAATAGTTATTTAAAATTTAATTGATTTAATATTATTTAGTTTAAAGGAATTTGGTTTATTTTGAAACTGTAATCTTAATGTGTGTTTGGTTTTTAAGTATAGTATGAAAATGCCTTTTCTATATTGGTTTTATGTGGTTTGAGAATAATGTGTTTATTTGGGACACATATGTATCTAAAATAGAAAATTAAAGTTGAAACGATTTGAAATATTACTAAATAGGATAATTTTGATATATATATTTTTTAGATGATAATTTTGATTTTTATATAGTGAGTTCTTGGATGATTTTTTAACTAATGAAATTTTGATATGTCCAAATGAAACAGGTAATTGAATGAAGAGAACCCATTGAAACTTATTTATTTAGGATAAAGTATGACTCTAGAAGATATATTATAGTGACTAATATGTATCAGGAATGTTAAAGTTCAATAATATGAAGAAAATATGTCAAATTGGTCCTTCTTAAATTTTCATGTCTTTAAGGAAAACCATACAAAGTTTTCAATAAGTGATAATAGTTCTTGGGAAAATCAAACATCTTGGTAAAAAATTCATGGGAAATGAAAATTTTTGTAAACTATATAGAAAAAACATGAATTTAAAAAAAATCAAATTACCCTTATACACTTAGTGCATTGTTTGTAAATTTGGGAACCCTAACAATTCATGTAAAAAAACTATTTTGAATAACTTGCATGGTTGGTGCACAATTTTATAAACCATGAACACTAACCATGCAAGATGAAATGTGGTTATAAAAAAAATTGTCTCTCTATTGACCATATAAACTCCCCTTTTCCTTATTTATAGTCATTGGACATCTATATTTTCCAAAGAGAAGTCAAAAATAGAATTTAATCTTCAAATTATCATAAATTTTGACATGGGTGTCTTTTTGGATTTCGTGAGATGAAAAATTAAATATTATTATGATATCTATGACTTATGGTATAGTAAAGAACATGTAACCTATTATTTATTTATTAAAATGGTCCAAGAATTTCTCTAAATTTGAGTTTTAATTCATTCTAGTACAAATTTTTAAGTTTTGTGTCAAATTTGATGTGGGATGTTGGACCCTTGGATTTTTTATGTTTCGATATTTAGTAAAAAAATAAGTTTTAATAAAATATTTAGATTTTATAAACATAAATAAATCCTATAAAGTTTTTTTTTTACTAAAAAACTATATTTTATCAAATTATTTGTGCATTTTGAAGGAAAAATGAGTTTTAAATTTGGTCATCTAATTATTGAGATGTAATCGAAATTGGGTAATCGATCCAATATATATTAAAATTTTGATTACATAGTGTTTCCTTATTATGGGGTGTTCCATTATGATCTATAATATTCTATTATATGGATCTATTACATTGACAAACTAAATAATATGATTATTCCTTATATTGTGGAGTACCTTACTATATCATCATGCTTTAAATTTCATAGCTCTTTCATATGGGTATTTTTTTTATTGGTATTTAGAGTTGATATATTTTCATAAAAGGAGCCTAAATTTTTTTATATAATAAAGTTTCCTAGTGGATGTATCTCTTTTATTAAATTGGTTTATAATTATAAAATATAACACCCAAGGGGGATTTCCATAATCAAAAATCATTATGGTGGTGAGAGTTCTAAGACCCTCAATTTTCATTTTAATAAATAATTATTAAAGTAAAAAAATCAGTTTGAGTAATTGAAATTTTTAATTTTTTATGGAAATTTAAGGTTGCATAGTTTGGTCAATGTAAGAAGAAATAATGATGGTTAATCATGCATTATTTAATTTTTGATATTGTGATTCTGACGTGGTTATAGAATGGTTTGGGAAACTATTAAATCTAACCATGCACCCCTATTCGTTAACCCAAAACATTATTTTTCATTTCTTAACTTTCTAAGATAGCTGATAATTCACAATTATATTATTTTTTAGTGTTTAGTATGTTCATGTAAATTAATTATTAACTTTTTAAAAGATTAAATTTTGTTTATTTATAAAATAAAAGTGTTTTATATGATATTATTATTTTATTAATATTGAAATATACACATTTATATTGAATTAATATTTGTATTCGGTGATAATATTAATATTTTTTGGTAATTTAGATGTGGAATAAAAATTTATATTCTATGTTTTGAAATATATTTCTAGATTTAATTTTATTTTAATATAATATTATTATTATTATTATGAAATATATTTAACTATTTAATATATAAAAATACCTCTTCCACCCCCTCATTTAGTTTGACACACACATGGTGTAAGATTCCATGTTTTTACAATTATTTCCCTCTTTGAGTTTTTTATTAAACCTATTTCATTTTTGTTTTCCTTCTTCTTTGAACCATGGTGGTCGAGTTCCTTTTTGTGAATGGAGAGAAATTTATAGTGAAAATTTTAACACCCTGAGTTTTATTAGTTTTTTTCAATTTAATTTAATCTTTTCAACATTATGAATTTCACACAACATTGAATATAGCTTCCGGTATATGAAAGCACTAATTTTGTTTTTGTGTTAAACTCAGCACAAAAGTTAAGCTTTTGATATACACAATACATATATTATATTTTAGTACACACACCACTATATTTGTCTTGTGTTACACATAATGCAGAGTTCCTTTGATAGCTTGTGTTACACGCAATGCCTAGTTTTACCAAACTACAATGTACTATTAATATTATTATTAAAATATTATTATAGTTGTCACCTAGCCATTGGAATGGCAGTTATGAATAAGATTAATTAAATTATGAAAATATGGTTTATATATGTATATAAAAATTAATTGGTAACTAATAAACTATAAATTAAAATATAACCTTTTGAAAATATTGGAAATATTTTGCTTAAAAACTATATTTATAAAATAAATTTATTAGAAAACTTTTCATAAATGAATTTAATGAAATATATATATTATATTCAGTAAACTATTTAGCAGTCATCTGGTATTTTTTCTAGACAATAGATAAGAATAAATCCAATTTTATACATAAAGATATATATTTTTTCTAAAAGGAAATTTTTTCATTTTTTAATTGTGTTCCTATTTTAAAAATAATTTTTAAAAATTTTATAAATTTTATTTCAAAAAAATTATTTTTTAAAGAAGAATATAAAAGTTTACCTTGGGTGAATATTTGGTATTTTACTTAGAAGTTTCATTTTTTATGAATAGTGAAAATACTGAATTTTAATTGAAAACAGACTTTTATTCTAATTTAATTATATATTTAATTTATATTTTTATTGGTTATAAGTTATATTTAGATAAATTATAAATCTATTAATCCAATTTGATTCATTGGAATCAATTTTACATTGAAATTTGATATAAAAACATTTCAAACTTTTGAAAATTTTCACTTTAAAAACATCTTGTCTTATCTTGTCTACAAGATTAATTTTAAATTAATTTATACCAATTATGTGTTTAGATTTTTGAAAAATTGATTCTATATTTGGAATCATCATAATTTATAATTTCAATTAATTTATAAATATTTTTTTACTAAATTTATTAGTGAAATATTTTAAAATTAATTATAGAGATTAAGGTAAATATGCGTTTACTTAGTGGTAAAACTTTAATATTAAGTGGAAAATTTACCTAGAAACTTGTACCAAATCCATTTTATAGAACTATTTTGACCATATACTCCCTTTTATTGAATATGGACCATTATTTTAGGCACATGTTGTAAGTTAGACCGCTCAATAGTTTTTACCTTTTTGTATTTACAATAATGTCACTCTTCCCCCACCATAAAAGGGCACCCACCCCCTCACTTCTTCACACCTATGAATCCTTTTAGCTCATCAAACCCCTACCCAAATAAGATCCCAAAATCCATCCTCTAATTATATAAGACTTTATTGAGGAAGAAATAAAACCAAGGAAGTCCTTTGGTGAAAACAAAAAAGAGTTACCCGAAGAAGAGGAGGTTTGAATGTGTATTAAGAAATTCAAGACTTAAGGTAAGGGTTTTCTTATCTCGATTTTATTTCTATGATATACATGATATATTAAGCACTTATTCTTGTTGTGTTGTATATAATTCACCATCTATTTATTTTATGTGGTTTTTATACTTCCCATTCATTTGTTTTATGATTCTTCTCTTGATAATTATTTGGATTTACATATATATTTTTGGATCTCTTTACGGTTCAAAAGTTACCAAATCGGTAAAGGAATTTTGTCTCAATTTTTCTTTCATTGAGACCTATATTATGATATGATCAAATATTATTTTATAAGGTGTATGTACTGCCTATTTGACATGTTATATGATGAATATACTTCTTCCATGATATTTCAATATTCATGTAATGGTATTCTTTCATGGTGATTAGGATTCTAAGTTACCAAAGTTGTAATAGTTTATTGATAAAATCTCATCATTTATCAGGATAATTTATGATAATGATTCTATTAATTATTTCATAAACCATCTTAGTGGGGTGTCTTCCATGGCTCCCCAAGACTTCCTCTAATAGGTCAGGCGTTGGTGACTAGTACCGAGTAGGCATGTCACTAACATGGGAGGCATTGCCTATGTACCTATACACACACACACATCTCCAATCCCGAAAAAATGTTGAAATATAAAAACCACTAAGTAACCAATTCATGCATATATCTATATCCCACAACCATAGTACGATAATAAGTAAGGTAAAGTAATAAAAGTCCTAATAAAATCCCACCATAAAGAAGTCTATACCACAATTACAAACTAAAAGTAAAGGTAGGACGTATATAATAAAGTTGTAAGAACACACTTCAGTTTGTCCAGTCTCACAAAGCAACATTTGGTCCTAGTCCACCTAGGAATTCATCAAAATTCTGATCATCTGCACAAAACATGAAATTTTTTGGAAAATCCCATGCAGGGGTGACTAAAACAATACTCAGTAGGACACCCAGAAACAAAAAATCAATATAGAAAAGGAAAGAAAAGTTAGTTCTACACAAGTATATTACTACAGTACATTTTACAAGAATATCACAATATACTCAATCCAAGACACACAGTCTATAGGTTATCCAAAACCATAGAATAGTAGCCTTAGGATTTTGATTTAAAGATTCCCGGAAGAACTCGTCTGGGAGAACAAATTCTTGAGTTCGATAACACGGATGATGTCCATCCGAGAGGTGTTGATCATCGAGTCTCTCTATGAGAAAGATACAACGATAGTCTAAAGATAATATGATACATAAATGAGGACCATATCCAAGGACATTGGGTGATACAAAAAAATAAATCTAGATTAACCTTCTAAATAGAGAATCGGCCCCTGTGTGGTGTTGATCACGTCGATACCAAGAACTCCATCTGAGGAACAAATATGAATAGAGGATCCCACTCTAGGCCTCTCATGGGGATTCTAACAATGCTATCCAGGAATTCATACTGAAGGGATCATATTCCTGGTAGTACAAAATGATTTTCACCAACCTTCAGGGAACCAATAAAGGTAACGAACCATAATAAATCTTGTCCAATGTGAGGAGGAAAAGAGAAAAAATCCATGTTGAAAGGGGTACATGATGTGTAGTAGTGGAACACATCATTTCCCTTGAACCTGGGTACTTCCTGTGTAGAATAACCTATGTCACTCAACCCTTGTCGTGTATAAGAGTACATTGAATGCGAACGGGTTACATGACATGTGCATTCATTAGGGGTATGCATGTGTACTCCGGTTATGTTCCAGTACACTCTGTCAGCCCGTGTATCCATACCTATGTACCCATACATGGGGTAGACCATGTACATGGTCCAGGACATGCCATGTGTGGGATCACACACCATGTAGGAAACATGTGTACTCCACCTTGTGTTTGTGTCCTCCTTCAGGTACACGCCAATTCTTTCAAGGAGGATACACACTGTGCAGTCAAGGACTACACGCCATGAATATTGGGTTTTCCAAAAACTCATCTACGTCCTCATGTTCACATCGATCAACCTTTCAGATTCCTTTCTAGTGGTTTTTTTCATGAAACTCCATATTTGACTTTATTTGGTCATGCCATCATTGAATCGGTAATATTTGTGCCTTCAATTGGCTTTAAAAATGAGATTGTAGTTATTATTCATTACCACCAAATAACATGAAATCAGAACCCTCCATCATTCAATCTACTGTCACAACCACCTTCACACCTCTGTCGAGTCGAACCAATGTCGGATCTATGATTTAGGAACGTTTCACCTTGAATTGGATGTGAAATTATCGATCGATCAAGAATAGTTGTATCACAAGGAAGAACGATAAATATCATGAATAACGGTGAATCAGGGGAGAAAAGAAAAAAAAATATTGAGAGGGAAGAACCTCGATCGATGTTCTTGTCGATATTGGTTCCTCAACATTAGAATAATAAAAAAATCCAATAAATTGATAGATCAAAATCCTAATACACCCCAAAAAATATAACATCTTGCATAACGATCGATCCATATGTCAATATATTCATTGATTGGTCTGGTTTCATTGTAGAAATGAAGAACAGGAAAAGTAAAATCAAAATAACATACCCTACCTCAATTCTGATTGGTTACTGATGAAGAACGATCTTTGTGTCGTTGTTGTTGGGTATATACTTCAAAATTGGTTTGCATTAATCATTGATCCATAATTCCATCATCATTCGTTGGGAAGGATTATCCAGATATATCTCTAACAACTATCTAGAGGATTCTATGGTTATGCAGCTAACCCTGGAATTCTGACATAATAGTCCATTTGAATACTGGTCATCCACTGTGTCGATAAATGAAATAAAATAATTTTATTCAAATTGTTTTATTCATTTCTATGCTTATGACAACTTTTACAGAAACATCCCATACAGACCAATGACAGGGTTCTCCTAAGGTAAAATTTCCATTCTAAACTCAACATTGACCTTAGATTTCTGATCTGATCACATTTTTATAAGTAATTAAACTTTTTAAGGAAAACATCTTGCACTTTATATTTGTTATTTTAATACAGTTAAAATATTTATTTTGGTCACACCGAGTCTCAGCATCTCACACTATCTCATCACCAAGTCTCTAAATCAATCCATATAATATTTAAAAATAAAATATGGAAAAATACGAAACATTATATTCTCTCCACCTTGGGGCATTACATCCCTGAAAATCCAAAATAAAGGCTACTAAAAATATGTGGGTACTAGACACAAATCTAAGCCTCCCACTCCCAAGTGCTCTCCTAGAGATCCATGTTATACCATTGGAGACACAAAAAAAGAATTTATCACCCTTAAAGGATCCTCTCCTATCGATCCTCAATCTCTACTGGGTACTCAGAAAAAGTCGCTCCATCCTCAATTTCCAACTCGTCCTAGTCGACAACGTGTGATGGGTCATGCACGTACTGTCACGACCCGACCTCGGGGCCCGTGCCGTGACTACCCCAAGCCCGCCTTCCATAGGCCAGGGGCTGGCGACTAGCACCAAGGCGTAAAATCCCGGTAAACAGGGAAGGCATTGCCTTTATAAGTAACAACCACCACAGAGTCAGCAAGCGGAAAGTAACTACAAGGTGCAGAAAAGTAAAGGGGGCCGGAATACAAGCCCAACTGAAAGTACAACTGAAAAGTAAAAGAACAGCAACTGAAGAAAAGACGGCGGCCTCGTGTCGTCCACTAGAAATCCCACCTGAAGGGTGGGTACAGATAGCCTCCAGGCTCCTCAGGTCCCACGTCCGCTCCGAGCACGTCCCGCCCAGTGGTCCGCCTCCAGGTACCGTCCTGCTCCACGCCCCAACCGAGATCAGCGTTGTCCGTCGTCTGCATCCAACACAACAAGGTGCGGGCATAGCCCGTGCAGGGGTGAGTATAAAGTACTCAGTAAGGACCCCGAGACCCCCGAAGGTCTCCCGAAATCCACAAAGGATATAGCACAAAAGAAAGGGGCAACCACGAATAAACAACTGACTCGACTTAGGTATATGCCCATACATATACCTAAGTCCCCAATTCTAGCTCTGCTCACGAGCTCAAGAACAACTCAATCCACACAGGAAAGCAAGTCTCAAATCCATAAAGGATAGTAAATAGTAAATAGTAAATCCACATAGGATAGTTCAACACAATCCACAAAGGAGAGTAACATAAGATTCATCTCAACCAGGTATACTTTTTCAGATGACATCAAAGATGATCACTGATCCATCTAAGTCATCAGACCCATGAAGGATCGATAGGTACTAACCCCTGCAAAAGACCCACACAGGATCGGGCTCACACAGAACCTGTAGGCAGTGGCTCACACAGAACCGGTAGTAAGGACCCACACAGGATCGGGCCCACACAGGACCTGTAGCACTGATCCACGTGGGATCACTGAGTGCAGTAGTCGACGCAGTCCACTGAGGATCTCTGCACAGTCGTCGCCGCAGTCCACGAAGGATCTCTGCCCTGTCGTTTTCGCAGTCCACGGAGGATCTCTGCTCTATCGTCGTCGCAGTCCACGGAGGATCTATGCTCTGTCGTCGAAGTCACAGCCAGCGCTAGGGTTCCCGCACACAGCGAGCTCGTTTAGGAGGGTCCGCTCCACGAGCCGAGAGGCTGATACATCAACTGACACGTAGTCCGAAGTTGATGTATCCAAAAGTTCCGTATCGACAACAGGATCTCAACGCAACAGATGGCGCGTCAATCGGACGCCCGGTCTGAGAGTTATTGGCATTTTCGTCCCAGGGGCCCGGTTGGTTTTTTTAGGGCAAAACCAACCCGACCGTACTCCGCCTGTGTCCGTTCCTCGGGCGGAGTATGCCAAAAGTTCCGTCTCACTTAGAGGAAACTACCACAGCTGACGGTACGTCGATCGGACGTCCGTAGCTCAAGTTATGAGTGTTTCCGCTCCGAGGGCCCGGTTGGTTTCGTGTACGAACCAACCCGGCCGAACCCAAAGTCTTCCGAAACCTTGAGTGTAATATACCGAAACGCCCGTCTCGATCCAAGGATCGCGTAGCCGCTGACGGTTCGTCAATCGGAGGTCCCAGGCCCAAGATATGGGCAAAAGACCGAAGAGGGCCCGAAAACGGGGGTTCTGGGCCCGGGGCGACCCGGCCCGAACCCCCCCCCCCCCTGGGTCGGCCGAACCGGCTAGGCCGAGTCCGGTCCGGCCTGGGCGCGGCCCGGCGGACCGGACCGGCCGGCTCGGCTTCGGCCGAGCGGCCGAAGGAAACCGCCGCGGGTTTGACCCGCGGCTTGGAGGAACGCGGCCCGCACGGGCCGCGTGCTGGGTGGCCGGACCGCGGACGCGGTCCGGCGGTTCGCCGCCGCCGCGGCCGAGCCGCGGCGGATTCCTCCGGCGGCGCGCCGGGCGCCGCCGCCGCCTTCCGCGGGCCGCCGGAGTTGCTCCGGTGGCCCGATTCCTCTCCCGTCTGCGCCGTTGCTCCTCCCGGGGGCCGATCTTCACTGCGGGATCAACGGATCGCCCTTGCCGCACGGTTCGTCGTCGTCCGCCAAATCCACGCAACAAAAAGATCAGCGGAGGGTTTCCGGGTCTTGTTCGTTAGACCCACACCCTCCGCGTTAGTCATAAACAACGGGAATGAATCATCAAGAAAAATAAATCCCTACCTCGATGTCGCCGTCGAACGTGAGGTCGTCGCGGAATCGCTCGTCGCGGAAGGAGGGGATCGTCGCGTCGTCGCGGAAGAGACGTTCGTCGCACCGCGGGAAAAACGTCGCGCCGACGATCTCTGGATCTAGAACAAACGGATTTAATTAATTAAATCCGTTGTCATTGAAATTAAAAAGGGAGAATTAAACGATCCGTTTCTCACCTTAGTTGCCGAACGAGGATCGGCCGCGGAAGAAGAGGCGTCGCCGAAGAACGTCGCGGGTAGAGCTCGTCGACGTCGTAGATCACGGTGTGCGTCGTCGAATTTTGGTTTCGGCGTTCTTCGTGTTCTTCGCGTTCTTCGCGTTCTTCGCGGGGAGGGTGGAGGCTCAGAGAATAAAGAGTAATCCTCCAAAATAGACACGTTGGTCTATTTTATTATTTTTCCAACAAATGCAAACGCGTAAGTAACGACCCATTAAAATCATTGAATTAATTCAATGAATGAAACAGCCCATTTAATTCACGAAATAAACCGCCCAATTAAATGGTCTGTTAAGAATTAAAGAAAACGCGTCGGTTGACTTTTCAGTTACTTTGACGGGTTTTCGCGGGTGTGTTACTTAGCGAAAGAAACGGCGGGGCTCGTGCGGGCCCCACCTCACAAATATCCTACCAAGGGGTAGGGTATTTCCGGATAGCACCCTATCCGCTTTAACTCAGTTCAAGTGGCTTTCAAGTGACTTCCAAGCGGCTTAAGTGAAATAAAATAAAGTTGTCGCACAACCTTTATTTTATTTCCGACTTAAAGCCCAAAATTTTAAAAACCACGGTTGAGCAAACGCAACTCCGGAAGAGGCGTTTCTAAGAAAAAACCGGCGTTGCGAGTTCATCGGTGCCCTCAGAATTCGATTCCGGGCACCGGTTCAAAAGATAGAAAAACCCGCTCGTCCGTTCACTGAACGTACCCGATCCAAACTTCGGAAATTGATTCCGGGCACACCGGGCCTCGGAATCAGGTGCCGTCTGAAGCTGCGCTCTTGTAAAATTCCAAAGAAAATTAAGAAAAAAATTTCCTTGAAATTTGCGGGTCTTTACATTACTCACACCTCAGGGATTTACGTCCCCGTAAAGATACATCAAAAACTAGGGGAACAAATGGGGGTACTGAGCACGCATCTGAGCCTCCTACTCCCAAGTGCTCTCCTGGAGGTTCCCGTGCTACCATCTGACGCACACAAGAGGAATCGACCGCCCACATAGGACCCGCTCCTGTCGATCCTCGATCTCCACTGGGACCTCCACAAAAGTTTCCCCATCGTCCACGTCCAGCTCCCCAAAGTCGATGATGTGCGTCGGGTCGTGCACGTATCTCCTCAGCTGAGATACGTGGAAGACGTCGTGCACCCGGTGCAACTGAGGTGGTAGAGCCAGGCGATAAGCCACCTCTCCTATCCTTCTGAGGACCTGGAAAGGCCCGATGAAGCGTGGATACAACTTGCCGCCTCGGCCAAATCTCCGTAAACCACGTCGAGGTGAGACACGCAAAAAGACGTGGTCGCCATCCTCGAACTCTAGTGGCCTCCGCCTCCTGTCAGCATATGACTTCTGCCGGCTCTGAGCTGTCCTCATCCTCTCCTGGATGATCTGGACCTTCTCTCTCGTGGCTCAGACCATCTCTGGTCCCACGAGTGCTGACTCCCCAGGGTCTGTCCAGCACAACGGTGATCTGCAGGGTCTGTCATACAACGCCTTGTATGGTGCCATCCCGATGGTGGAGTGGTAGCTGTTGTTGTACGCGAACTCCACCAAGGGTAGGTGGTCCTCCCAACTGCGACCAAAGTCGAGAACACATGCACGGAGCATGTCCTCGAGTGTCTGTATGGTCCTCTCCGTCTGACCATCCGTCTGAGGGTGGAAGGCTGTGCTCAGATGGAGCCGCGTCCCGAACGCCTCCTGCAACCCCTTCCAAAGCCGGGAAGTGAAACGAGCATCTCGATCGGAGACGATAGACGATGGCACACCGTGAAGCCGTACGATCTCCTGGACGTAAAGACGTCCCAAGCTCTCCACTAAGCCCAGCTCTCTGATGGGTAAGAAGTGTGCCGACTTGGTGAGTCGGTCGACAATCACCCAAATGGAGTCGTGACCTCTGGAAGTACGTGGAAGTCCAGTCACGAAGTCCATAGATATGTCGTCCCACTTCCACTCCGGGACCTCCAAGGGCTGTACCAAGCCTGCTGGTACCTGATGCTCTGCCTTCACCTGCTGGCAGGTGAGGCATCGTGAGACGAACTCTGCCACATCTTTCTTCATGCCCGGCCACCAGTGCTATCGTCTGAGATCCTGGTACATCTTCGCCACTCCGGGATGCACCGCCAAGGGAGAAGTGTGAAACTCTCTCAGCACCTCCTCTCGTAAAGTGACTGGTACGAAGGTACGTCCTCTGAAAAGGATGTCGTGCTCTGCTCCAAGGGAGAAGCCATCAGGTGCCTGACCTGAGGATATCAGTGCACGCCGGGTCTCACAGTCAGCGTCCCCACGCTGAGCCTCTCTGACCCGCTGTAGAAGTGGAGGAGAGACTGTGAGAGACTGAAGAAAGGCTGCTCCGTCTCTATCCACGAAGGATATCTGTAAGGAGGCTAGCTGCTCTGTCGCCTCCTCAAGTAGCCGAATGCCCGTCCTCCTGCTGAGGGCATCGGCTACCACGTTCCCCTTCCCAGGAGTATAGACTATCTCAAAGTCATAGTCCTGGAGGAACTCAAGCCATCTCCGCTGTCTCAGGTTCAGGTCCTTCTGAGAGAAGATATACCTAAGACTCTGGTGGTCAGAAAAGATTGTGAAGCACTCGCCCATCAGATAGTGCCGCCAAGTCTTCAGAGCGAAGACCACTGATGCTAACTCCAGGTCATGAGTGGCGTAGTTCTGCTCATGCGGCCTCAACTGACGTGATCCGTAGGCGATCACGGCCCGCTCCTGCATCAGGACGCACCCGAGTCCAGTCCCTGATGCGTCGCAGTAAACTACGTATCCAACTCCCTCCTCAGGCAACCTCAAGATAGGTGCGCTGGTCAATCTCTGTCTCAGCTCCTGGAAGCTCTGCTGACATCTGTCTGACCACACAAAGGGTTTCCCCTTCTTTGTCAAGGCTGAGAGTGGTGCCGCAACTCTGGAGAAGTCTGGAACAAATCTCCGATAGTATCCGGCTAGGCCCAAGAAGCTCCGCACCTCCGTCACGCTCCTGGGTGGCTCCCAAGCTAGCACTGCCTCGATCTACGCGGGATCCACTGCAACTCCCACCTCAGAGATGACGTGCCCCAAGAAGTGGACCTCACGTAACCAGAACTGGCACTTTGAGAGCTTGCCATAAAGCTGGTGCTCTCGGAGTGTGTCTAGCACAACTCGCAGGTGGTAGGCATGCTCCTCCTCAGTCGTCGAGTATACCAAAATGTCGTCAATGAAGACCACGACAAATCGGTCGAGGTATGGCTGGAAGATCCTGTTCATGAGGCTCATGAACACTGCTGGAGCATTGGTTATGCCGAACGGCATAACCAAGAACTCATAATGGCCATACCGACATCTGAAGGCCGTCTTCTGCACGTCCTCGTCTCGAACTCTGAGCTGATGATAGCCTTACTGGAGGTCTATCTTCGAGAACCACCGCGCTCCCTTGAGCTGATCGAAGAGGTCATCAATCCGTGGCAGCAGATACTTGTTCCTCACTGTCACCTGGTTCAGGCGACGATAGTCGACACACAGTCGCAAGCTCCCGTCCACCTTCTTGGCGAACAATATCGGGGAAGCCCAGGGTGAAACACTGGGTCGGATAAACCCCTTGCTCTGCAAGTCCTCCAACTGTACCCGCAGCTCTCGAAGCTCGGCGGGGGCCATCCGATATGCTGGAGTAGATATCGGGGCTGTCTCGGGGTACAAGTCGATGTAAAAGTCTACCTCTCTACGAGGAGGTAGCCCTGGAACGTCGTCGGGAAAGACGTCCACGTACTGGTCCACCACTGCAGGAAAAACTGGACTCCGCACGTCCACTGCTCCTAGGATGAGGCTAGCCAACTGATGAGAGATGGGCTGCACTCTCCTCCGCGGAAGTCCATCCTGTGCTGCAAAGGTTCCCTTCTCGCCGGTGAAGGTAAACCTGCTCCCGTCGGTGCGAACACATCGCACCTTGCGCCTAAAACAGTCGATCTGGGCATGAACCGTGGATAGCCAATCCATGCCCAAGATGACGTCGTAAGGCCTCGACGCCGCTACAAGGAGATCCCAGCCAAAGCTCTCGCCTCCTAGAGTAAGCTCACACTGCCGGCACTAGTGTGTAATCGTCGAGTCTGCTCCCGTAGGAGTCTCTAGCCGTAAGGATCGAGCCAACGGCTCAGTCGGAATCTCCGAGCTCCGAAAAAGGGAAGAGGCTATGAAAGAGTGACTCGCTCCTGTGTCTATAAGTACTGCAGCAAGGGTGGAATAGACACAGATCGTACCTCGAATCATCTCTGGCATGTCGGGGTCGTAGGCCTCCACTGCCTGGAGCTGGGCCTATCCCTGCCCGCCAGCTCCCTGTGGTCGAGGTGTCCCTCCTGGTGGTGGTGGGGGTAGAGCCTGGAAGCGTCGCCCACCACCCGCTGCTCGGCCAGCTCCTCTGCCTCGTCCGCCTCCTCCCTGCGGACCACCACGGTCGACCCTCTGCCTCTGCCTGGGTGGCCCCTCCACCGTCGGCTGCTCCTCTGATCGGCGAGTCGGGCAGTCACGAGCCATGTGACCCTGCCCGCCGCAGGAGTAGCACAGCCTGCCTCTCGGAAGGCTGGCACTCCGCTGGGTGCCCTGCACTGCTGAGCCAGTGTCCCGAGGTCGCCTGCCGGAAGGTCTGGTCCGCCTGGAACCCTGGGTCATCCGTCGGCTACCTGCTGCCGAAGACTCAGCTACCTGCCGCCCTGCGCTAGGTCTCGCCGCTGAAGAAGGCTCTGCCAGGAAGCTCTCGATCAGGAGGGCTCGCTCCAGCACTCCCGCCTGGGTCGGAATGCTGAGGGAGATCAGCGACGCCCGAATATCCTGCCGCAAGCCCTGTTCGAAGGTCCGGGCCCGGAAGAAGGGGTCCCGTACCATGTCGGTCGAGTAGCGAGATAGGTCAGTGAACCTTGCCGCGTACTGAGCGACCGTCATGCTACCCTGGCGCAGCTGGAGAATCTCCTGGATGCGCACCGCTCGGAGGGTGGCCGGGACGAACTCAGAGCGGAAGAGGCTCTCGAAGTCCGTCCAGAGCAAGGATGCCTCATCGTGAACCTGGAGCATCAAGCTCCACCATCGTCCTGCCGCCGCCTGCAGGAGGCTCGTCGCGAGAATCACCATGAGATCCGCTGGTGTCCTCACTAGCCTAAAGATCCGTACCACCGCCTCTAGCCAGTCCTCGGCGGCCTGGGGGTCCGCCTCACCGCGAAACCTGGGCGGTCGCTGGCTCTGAAACTCATGCAGTGCCCTGAGGCGACGTGCATCGTCAGCGTCTGGTACTGGTAGCATCGGTGGCTCGGCGGGTAAAGCTACCGCCGGTGCCACTGCTGGCAAAGGGCCCTGCACCGAGGCCTCGTCGCTCGGTGGGCTGCCGTCGCGCCCTACACACGGAACCCTAGCTGGCTGTCGTCGCGGGGCCATCCTGAAAAGGAGAACAAGAGCACCACAGTCAGAACAATATACCTGGTGAGCTGGCACAAGTAATCACAAGGAAAACTTGAGACTTTCATGAAGCAGATCAGTATACCCGGTGAGCTGACACAAGTAATCACAAAGAAAACTTGAAACACACACGCAATCAATGTTTTCATGCATTAAGTCGGAAATCAGGAGTCAGGGTCCTGGTGTACGGATACGTCGGCCGCCGCACCAACACTGGGCTCCCTGAACTGATAACCACACTCAATACACTAAACACTATTGCTTCATATAGGAAGAAAAGACGATCAGAGTCTGCGGTATAACCGACCACCTCTGATACCAATTTGTCACGACCCGACCTCGGGGCCCGTGCCGTGACTACCCCAAGCCCGCCTTCCATAGGCCAGGGGCTGGCGACTAGCACCAAGGTGTAAAATCCCGGTAAACAGGGAAGGCATTGCCTTTATAAGTAACAACCACCACAGAGTCAGCAAGCGGAAAGTAACTATAAGGTGCAGAAAAGTAAAGGGGGCCGGAATACAAGCCCAACTGAAAGTACAACTGAAAAGGAAAAGAACAGCAACTGAAGAAAAGACAGCGGCCTCGTGTCGTCCACTGGCAATCCCACCTGAAGGGTGGGTACATATAGCCTCCAGGCTCCTCGGGTCCCACGTCCGCTCCGAGCACGTCCCGCCCAGTGGTCTGCCTCCAGGTACCGTCCTGCTCCACGCCCCAACCGAGATCAGCGCTGTCCATCGTCTGCATCCAACACAACAAGGTGCGGGCATAGCCCGTGCAGGGGTGAGTATAAAGTACTCAGTAAGGACCCCGAGACCCCCGAAGGTCTCCCGAAATCCACAAAGGATATAGCACAAAAGAAAGGGGCAACCACGAAGAAACAACTGACTCGACTTAGGTATATGCCCATACATATACCTAAGTCCCCAATTCTAGCTCTGCTCACGAGCTCAAGAACAACTCAATCCACACAGGAAAGCAAGACTCAAATCCATAAAGGAGACTAAATAGTAAATAGTAAATCCACATAGGATAGTTCAACACAATCCACAAAGGAGAGTAACATAAGATTCAGCTCAACCAGGTATACTTTTTCAGATGACGTCAAAGATGATCACTGATCCATCTAAGTCGTCGGACCCACGAAGGATCGATAGGTACTAACCCCCGCAAAAGACCCACACAGGATCGGGCTCACACAGAACCTGTAGGCAGTGGCTCACACAGAACCGGTAGTAAGGACCCACACAGGATCGGGCCCACACAGGACCTGTAGCACTGATCCACGTGGGATCGCTGAGTGCAGTAGTCGACGCAGTCCACTGAGGATCTCTGCACAGTCGTCGCCGCAGTCCACGAAGGATCTCTGCTCTGTCGTTGTCGCAGTCCACGGAGGATCTCTGCTCTGTCGTCGTCGCAGTCCACGGAGGATCTCTGCTCTGTCGTCGAAGTCACAGCCAGCGCTAGGGTTCCCGCACACAGCGAGCTCGTTTAGGAGGGTCCGCTCCACGAGCCGAGAGGCTGATACATCAACTGACACGTAGTCCGAAGTTGATGTATCCAAAAGTTCCGTATCGACAACAGGATCTCAACGCAATAGACGGCGCGTCAATCGGACGCCCGGTCTGAGAGTTATTGGCATTTTTGTCCCAGGGGCCCGGTTGGTTTTTTTAGGGCAAAACCAACCCGACCGTACTCCGCCTGTGTCCGTTCCTCGGGCGGAGTATGCCAAAAGTTCTGTCTCACTTAGAGGAAACTACCACAGCTGACGGTACGTCGATCGGACGTCCGTAGCTCAAGTTATGAGCGTTTCCGCTCCGAGGGCCCGGTTGGTTTCGTGTACGAACCAACCCGGCCGAACCCAAAGTCTTTCGAAACCTTGAGTGTAATATACCGAAACGACCGTCTCGATCCAAGTATCGCGTAGCCGCTGATGGTTCGTCAATCGGAGGTCCCAGGCCCAAGATATGGGCAAAAGACCGAAGAGGGCCCGAAAACGGGGGTTCTGGGCCCGGGGCGACCCGGCCCGAACCCCCCCTGGGTCGGCCGAACCGGGTCGACCCGAACCGGGTCGACCCGACCCGGCTAGGCCGGGTCCGGTCCGGCCTGGGCGCGGCCCGGCCGACCGGACCGGCCGGCTCGGCTTCGGCCGAGCGGCCGAAGGAAACCGCCGCGGGTTTGACCCGCGGCTTGGAGGAACGCGGCCCGCACGGGCCGCGTGCTGGGTGGCCGGACCGCGGACGCGGTCCGGCGGTTCGCCGCCGCCGCCGCCTTCCGCGGGCCGCCGAAGTTGCTCCGGTGGCCCGATTCCTCTCCCGTCTGCACCGTTGCTCCTCCCGGGGGCCGATCTTCACTGCGGGATCAACGGATCGCCCTTGCCGCACGGTTCGTCGTCGTCCGCCAAATCCGCGCAACAAAAAGATCGGCGGAGGGTTGTCGGGTCTTGTTCATTAGACCCGCACCCTCCGCGTTAGTCATAAACAACGGGAATGAATCATCAAGAAAAATAAATCCCTACCTCGATGTCGCCGTCGGACGTGAGGTCGTCGCGGAATCGCTCGTCGCGGAAGGAGGGGATCGTCGCGTCGTCGCGGAAGAGACGTTCGTCGCACCGCGGGAAAAACGTCGCGCCGACGATCTCCGGATCTAGAACAAACGGATTTAATTAATTAAATCCGTTGTCATTGAAATTAAAAAGGGAGAATTAAACGATCCGTTTCTCACCTTAGTTGCCGAACGAGGATCGGCCGCGGAAGAAGAGGCGTCGCCGAAGAACGTCACGGGTAGAGCTCGTCGACGTCGTAGATCACGGTGTGCGTCGTCGAATTTTGGTTCCGGCGTTCTTTGCGTTCTTCGCGTTCTTCGCGTTCTTCGCGTTCTTCGCGGGGAGGGTGGAGGCTCAGAGAATAAAGAGTAATCCTCCAAAATAGACACGTTGGTCTATTTTATTATTTTTCCAACAAACGTAAACGCGTAAGTAACGACCCATTAAAATCGTTGAATTAATTCAACGAATGAAACAGCCCATTTAATTCACGAAATAAACCGCCCAATTAAATGGTCTGTTAAGAATTAAAGAAAACGCGTCGGTTGACTTTTCAATTACTTTGACGGGTTTTCGCGGGTGCGTTACTTAGCGAAAGAAACGGCGGGGCTCGTGCGGGCCCCACCTCACAAATATCCTACCAAGGGGTAGGGTATTTCCGGATAGCACCCTATCCGCTTTAACTCAGTTAAAGTGGCTTTCAAGTGACTTCCAAGTGGCTTAAGTGAAATAAAATAAAGTTGTCGCACAACCTTTATTTTATTTCCGACTTAAAGCCCAAAATTTTAAAAACCACGGTTGAGCAAACGCAACTCAGGAAGAGGCGTTTCTAAGCAAAAACCGGCGCTGCGAGTTCATCGGTGCCCTCAGAATTCGATTTCGGGCACTGGTTCAAAAGATAGAAAAACCCGCTCGTCCGTTCACTGAACGTACCCGAGCCAAACTTCGGAAATTGATTCCGGGCACACCGGGCCTCGGAATCAGGTGCCGTCTGAAGCTGCGCTCTTGTAAAATTCCAAAGAAAATTAAGAAAAAAATTTCCTTGAAATTTGCGGGTCTTTACACGTACCTCCTAAACTGTGATATTTGGAAGATTTCGTATACGTGGTCTAATTGTGGGGGTATAGATAAGTGGTATATAACCTTTCCAACTATATGTAGTATCTGAAAAGGGATGATGAACCTCAAAGATAACTTTTTTCCCCGAACAAATATTTACAATCCACATTGAGATGAAAATTGAAGGAACACATGGTCTCCTTCCTCGAAATCTAAAGGCCTCCATCTTCTATCAGTATAAGAATTATGATGACTCTGTGTTGTATTCATCCTCTCCTAAATAGTATTCGCATTCTCTATTGTAGCTCACACCTATTCTAGGCCCATGAGTGTCAATACTTCTAGTTTAGTCCATAAAAGTGGTGACCTACAGGGTCACCTATAAAAAGCCTCGAATGGTGCCATACCAATGGTTTAATGGTAGTTATTGTTATATGAAAACTCCACTAGTGGTAGGTGATCCTACCAACTGTGGTTAAAGTATAACATGAAAGCTCACAGAATTTCATCTAGAACCTGAACGGTTCACTCTATCTAGCCATCGTTCTGTGGGTGAAATTTTGTTCTCAAGTGTATCTGGGTCCCAAATTCCTCCTAAAATCCCTTTCAATATCAGGATGTGAAGTGAGAATCAAAATTAGAAACAATTTTCGATGGAACTCTATGGATTCTAACTATCTTCTTCATGTAGAGGTGTCCCAAGGTCTATACTAAACTCTATTCTTGAGTGTCTAAGAAGTGGGATGACTTTATGAGTTAGTCAATGATCACCTAGATGGAATTGTGTATCCTAGAGGTACTTGTTAATCCTTTAATGAATTCCATATATATCCCAACACACTTCCATTTCGGCACCTCAAGGTGCTGAGCTAAACAGGTTGGAACCTGGTGCTCAGCCTTCACTTGCTTACAAGTAAGGAATTGAGAGAGAAACCATGAAACTTATTTATTTATCCATGGACACCAAAACTAATGTCAGAGTTTATAGTACATATTTTCCACACCTTTATATTCCAATAAAGGGGGCCTATGAAACTCCATCAGAACCTCCTCCCACAATGTTAGTAGTTCCATTGTGCATCCTCTAAAAAGAACGGTGTACTCCCTAACTTTAGAAAATCCATTAGGAGCATGCCCTATGGATATCTGAGCATATAGGTTCTCATAGTGAGTATCCCCAAGCTATACCTCCCCAACTTAATTGGGGTGACAACCATTGACTGGAGGTAAGCTATTCCATCTTCATCCATAAAAGATAGTTTCAACGAGGTCAATTACTCTGACATCTCATTCAGAAACTATGAACTAGATCTCCTACTAAGAGAATCTACTACTATGTTACCCTTCCCAGAAGTATAGAAAATTTCAAAGTCATATTCCTAGGGGAATTATAGCTATTTACTCTATCTCAAGTTAAGATCCTTCTGAGAGAATATGTACTTGATACTCTTATGATCGGAATAGATGATAATACAGTCTCCCATTAGGTAGTGTCACTGCATCTTCAAAGAGAATACTACCGCTAATAACTCAAGATCATGGGCCACATAAGTTATTCTCATGTGGTATCAACAGGAATGAACCATAGGCAATCACTAATTTGATCTCTATTATAACACAACCAATGTTGGTTCCTGATGCATCGCAAAAACACTACGTACTCGACACCTTCCTCTGGAAATATAAAGATGGGAGTGCTCGTGAAACTCTACCTCAACTGATGAAAATCCTATTGTAACCTTTATTTACACATGAGTGACTTCCCCTTTCGAGTCAAAGCTGTCATGGGTGTTGATATTTTGGAGAAATAAAGTATGAATCTCTGGTAATAGTCTACCAATCCAATGAAGATCTACACCTCTATCACACTCTTTGGTAGATCCCATGATAACACCACCTTGACCTTGGTTGGATCCACTACCACTCTATTTAATGAGATAATGTGTACCATAAAGTGGACTACCTGAATCCATAATTGGAACTTCAAGAGCTTCTTGTAAAGATAGTTCTCTCGAAGTACATCTAGAAATATCCTGAAGTGTCTCGTGTGATCCTCCTCAAATGCTGAGTACAAAAGGATATCATCGATGAAGAACATCTTGAACTGGTCTAAGTAATTCTGAAAGATCGTGTTCAAGAGTCCCATAAACCATGTTGGGGTGTTTTTCACACCAAAGGGAATCACCAATTACTCCTAGTGACTATAGCGACATCATAATGTCATCTTTGATATATCCTTATCATGTACTCAAAACTTGTGATAGCCTTATCTGAGGTCAAAATTCAAGAACCATCATTCCCCTATCAACTGATAAAAGAGGTCATAGATCCTTGGTAGTGGATACTTATTCTTCACAGTCACCTGGTTCAAGCATTGGTGGTCCACAGAAAACCTCAAGATCCCATTTTACTTCTTGGAAAACAAAATCAGGGCTACCTAGAGTGAAACACTGGGTCTCACAAATCCCTTCCTCTACAATTCCTCTAGCTTCACCCTCAGCTCATGAAGCTATTTAAGATCCATCTGATATGTTGGTGATGATATTAGTGTCATAACGGGGTGTAGATCCATACAGAAGTCTATATCTTAGTGGGGAGGTAAACCTATAAAATCATTACGAAAGGCATCCTCATACTCCACCACCACTTCAGGAAACTGGGAACTCACAAAATTTACTACACCGAGGGTTAGGCTAGCCAGCTGATTAGCAATCAGCTACACCCTCCTATGCATGAGTCAATCTTGCACAGCCTAGGTTTACTTTTCTCTAAAAAAGTAAAACCTGCTTCTGTCACAGCGGACACACTGCACCCTTCTCCTAAAATAGTCAATATGATTATGAACTATAGATAACCAATCCATAACAATAATGAAATCATAAGTCCTTGATGCTACTACCAAGAGATTCTGATAGAAACTATCACCTCAAAGTGTCAAGTCACACTATCGGCATAAGTGTGTGATCTTTGAGTCCTCTCCAATAGTATTCCTTAAGTGTAAGGGTTGATTCAACTGTTTAATTGGAATATCTAAGCCTCGTACAAGATATGTATAAAGAAAGGAATTTCTAAAACCTGTGTCTATCAGTACTGAAGATAAAGTAGAAAAGACATAGATCATACCTAAAACTATTCCTAGAGTCCCTAGGTCATAAGCCTCATCCGCCAATAGTTGTCCCCTCCCCTTTCCTCCAGCTCCTTGAGCCTGGTGTGGACCACCTGAGGGTAGTGGTAGTAACAAGTAAAAATGTCAAACACCTCCTACTACTCTCCCAACTCCTCTTCTACATCTGATTCCTTGTGGATCTATCTATTCCTCTTGTTTTCTCAACCTTTGTGGTCCATCTATATTCTACCTATTAGCAGTATTGTAGGTCGTACAATCTCAAGTGATATGTCCCATGTCGTCGCATGAATATCATCGCCTCTCCCTAGGCTGACTAGACCCACCCTATAAGCCATGAACTATAGATCCTCTATCTTAGGACCTCCTCTAGAAATATATCCCACATCCAGGTCCCTAAGACTAATGTTTTCTCCCTACTGCCAAGGTCTCTACTCTTTCTTTCCCACTGCTAATAGTCGCCGGCTATATCTTCTCATACAACAAGCTTTCAACCACCAATGCCTGATCAATCACCCCCAATATAATTAAGAATGCACCTAGGGATAACATTGTCTTATATGTCTCTATATAGAACTCACTCAAAGGTTTGATCCTTGACGTGCTAATCTTTAACTATATTCATAGAGTACCAATAAAGGTTGGTAAACCTCTATAAATAATAATACACTGACATGCTGGCCTACTGAAGCTGAAGAACCTCCTGGATTCGCACAGACCTCGACATAACTAGTGATAAATCCCCTCTGAAGAGGCGCTCTAACTCTTTCCATGAAATATTTTCTACATCATAAGTCTGGGTAACCAAACATCATCATCATCATCCTACTATGTTATGAATAAGGTTCACCTCCAGTACCACCATCTGATCAGACGATGTCCTGACTAGACAGAAAAATTGGGTCACCACCTCAAGTCAGTCCTCAACCGTCTATGGGTCACGCTCACCTTGGAACCTGAGGGGTCTTTTCCACTGAAACTCATGAAGTAGTTTTAGCCTCCACACCTCATATTCTAGTATTTTAGGTACTATGTGATTCTCTACAGGTGCTAGTATAGAAGGTGTGCCACCTGGAGGTAACATCTTGGGAGCTGGTCCCTATATTGAAGCCTCATCACTGAGGGGGTCATTCTTGTAATCAAACTACTGAATCCTAGTTGGTATTCATCATGGGGGAATCCAGAAAGAAAACAATATATACAATATTCAATGAGTATATCTGGAGAGCTGACTCAAGAAGGGCATGGAAACCACAACCTATTCTTATATGATTCATGTAATATTATTTTCCATGAAACCAATGTTATCATATATTGAGTTGAAAAATAAGTGATCAGATTACGGTTGTATAGATATGTCAGCTTCTGCACCAACACTGGAGTCCCTATCCTAAAATCCAAACTCAAAACACTTAACATTATTTCCCCAAACCAATATCAATGACTCCCAGACCTAAAGTATAATTGATAACCTCTGATTCTACTCAGTCACAAACCATCGTAGTGGGGTCTATTCCCTAACTCCTCAATCGTACCTTCAATAGGCCAAGGGCTAGTGACTATCACTTATCAGGCACATCACTGATATGGGAGGAATTTCCTATGTACCTGTACACATGCACACATCTCCAAGCCCACAAAAAAGTTGAAATGTAAAAACCACTAAGTAACTGATGCATGCATTCGTCTATACCCCACAATCATAGTATGATAGGAAGTAGGTTAGAGTAAATAGGACCAAATACAATACCATCATAAAGAAATTTGTAACACAAGTCTGGCCTGAAAGTAAAGGCACTAGGAATGTTATCAGAAATTCATAAGAACACACCTCGGTTTGTTCGTTCTCACGAAGCACCATATGGTCCTGGTCCACCTAGGACTTCGTCAAAAGGTCGATCATCTACACAATACATGAAACATGTGGGAAATTCACATGTAGGGGTGAGTATAACAATACTCAGTAGGACACCATGAAACCATAAATAAATATAGCAAGGGAAACCATAGTCAGCTCTACACAGGTGTATGTCTACAGTATATATAACAAGAATATCAAGATATACTCAATCCAAGACACGTAGTCTATAGGTAATCCAAAACCATAATATATCAGCCTTATTATTTCAGTTCAAAGATTCCATGAATCACTCATCCAAGAGAACACACTCCTGATCCTAATAGCACTGATGATGTCCGTCTGAGAGGTGATGTTCATCAGTTCTCACCATGAGAAAGATACACTAATATTCTGAAGAGAATGTATTAAATATATGAGGATCACATCCAGGTCTATGGGGTGATACCAATAACTCTATCTAGATTAACCCTATAACTATAGGATTGGCACTCGCATAGTGTGGGTCATGTTGATACCAATAACTCCACCTAGTGCACAAAGATGAATAGAGGATCCCACTCCTGGCCTCTCGGGGGGGATTCCAACAACTCTATCTAGGAATTCCTACTAAAGAGATCATAATCCTAGGAGTAGGAAATGATTAACACCAACCTTCATGGAAACGATAAAGGGAATGAACCCAAATGAATCTTTTCCAATATGTGGAAGAAAAGAGAATCAAGCTATGTAAAAAGGGGTACACGAAAAGTAGTAGTGGAACATTCCCTATCCCTTGACCCCAAGTACTGCCCATATATAATGCTCCATGTCATTCAACCCATGTCATGTAAAAGAGTACACAGTGTGTGAATGGGTTACATGCCATGTCCCTGCATCTAAGGTATACCATTGTACTCCATCTGTGTGCTTTTACATGGTGCCAGCTCATGTATTCGTACCCATGTACCAATACATAGGGTATCCCATGTACATGATCTAGGAAATTCCATGTGGGGGAGTAAATAACTTTTAGGAAACTTTTTTTCTCCAATCCGTGTTCATGAACTCTTTTTGGTACACACTGAGTCGTTCAAGGGGGTTACACGTTGTGTAGTCAAGGATTACATGGAATGTGTATTAGATTTTCCAAGAACCCTTCTTCTTCCTCCCACTCATGCTGTTCTATTTTTCAAATTCTATTCTGGTGGTTTTTTCAATGAAACTCTAGATCCATGGTCATTCATTCATGTTATCAATGAATCAGTAAGATTCTGGCCTTCAATCAGCTCAAAAAAAGAAATCATATATGTTCTTCATTTCTATCGAAGAACATGAAATTGGCACCCACCATCATTTGATCCACTCCCACAACCACCAACAGACCTATGTAAATTCATATCGATGATGGATATGTGATTTTAGATCATTGCACCATGAATTGTATTTTGAAAGATCTGTCATTCAAGAGAAGTCAAACCACGATGAAGAACGATAAATAATAATGGTGAATCATGGGAGAAAAGAACCAACCAAATCAAGAGGGATGAACCTCGATCTATTTCCATGTTG
The DNA here is from genome assembly GCA_963277665.1 of Viscum album. Classification (NCBI taxonomy): domain Eukaryota; kingdom Viridiplantae; phylum Streptophyta; class Magnoliopsida; order Santalales; family Viscaceae; genus Viscum; species Viscum album. The sequence continues at coordinate 1,975,172,178 of OY728151.1, forward strand.
ATCTCAGTTCATCACCATTAGAAAAATAAATTAATTAAATAAATTTCAAGATCAAACTCTTGATAAACCCCACAAATTAACCCAAACCACATAACAATCATTCTGTAGGCCAATCTGTTCATTGATTGGTCCACGTTCATCATAGAAATCAATAACGGGGAAAATAAAATCAAAATAACACACCCTAAATTGATTTTTATCATTATTAAGTGAAGAAATATCATTTTTGCATTGTTGTTGTCAAGATCATTTAAAATTAGTGTGTGTTGGTCGTTGATCTGTGATTCTGTCATTGTTCATCGGGAAGGATTCTCCATATCTCTCCCTAATGACTCTCTAGAGGATTCTAGGGTTGTGTGGATAACCCTAGAATTATAACATAATTGTCCATTTAAAGACTAAATAGCCACTACATCAATAAATGAAATAAAATTATTTTATTCATATTATTTTATTCATTTTTGCGATCATGATGAATTTTCCACAAACATCCCATGCCGACCAATGTTAGGTCATACCTAGGGTAAAACCACCATTCTAAACTCAACGGTGCCCCTTAGATTTTTTATAAAAAAACTCTTTTAGAAGTTATTCCACTTTTCTTTGGAAAACCATTCATGTGTGCTCTTTAATATTTTAATATATTTAAAACATTTATTCTGGACACACCAGGTCTTGGAATCGCATGTCGTCTTAGAACCTAGTCTCAAAATCAGTCCATATAATATTTAAAAATAATACACATGGAAAAATATATGACATTATAGATGAAATATTATGATACACCTCTCAAGAATACTCACAAAGTTTCTTATCCTCTATTTATTCATGATATCTTCATGTAATGGTACTTTTTTTCACACTTTTATACTTAAGATAATTAAGAAGGTGTTTTTAATAAAATATGACCTTAATTCTATCTTCAGTCAAAAATTTATTTTATTCAAAATCATGTTTTTTAAAAAGGTTTTCAAAAAGGTTTTCTAGTGATATTTTAATCTCATTTTCAAGGAAATTGATTTCAAAAAAATTATGTTTTAAAAAAGTGTTAAAAGATTTTTCAAATACTCCTTAATAATTTTTCATGGTTATTTTTAACGAAAAAGGTTTTCAAAATATTATATGATTTAAAAATTTTTTTTCAAAGATAAAGAATATTTTCCACAAAAAATGTTTTAAATGGTTTTCAAAGATTTTTTTAGAAGTTTTTAAATTGGTTTTCAAATAAAAGTATTTGAAATGTGTTTTATACCATAAAAGTGATTATTAAAGAAAGGTAATTTTCCTTAATAAATTCTCCAAGTTATATTTCAAAGTCCTTCCCCAAATAAGAGGAAATCATTTGATATAGTTCATTATTTACTAGAGATATGATCTAGGACACCATTATCATTATTTCTATAAATGGATTATGTTTAAGATGTTAATTTGTTTATGAAACCCATTTATCTTCCATGGGTTATACAATGATAAAATTATTATAAAACTTGCTTCCTTTCATGGGTTTTTATATAATGAAATGATTATGAAAAATATCTCTTTTACATAGGTTATGATATGATGAAATGTTTATGATACACATTTCATTTCCTTGGTTATGATATGATTAATTTTGATGATCTTGTAGTGCATGTATGTAAGATTTCATTATGTGACAGGTGGGACCTATATCTCCCTCCAATGAATTGGGTAAAGATTTATATCTCATGAGATAATGATGAGAAACAAGTTGATGATATTGATCCACAATGGGAAATAGGTGTGTCCTGATCCAAAATGGGAAATAGGTGGGTCCTGATCTAAAATTGGAAATAGGTGTGTCCTCATCCACAGTGGGAAATAGGTGTTTCCTAATCCATTGTGTTTATAGTCTTGGGAGTGAACCTTGACTACTATAATGTTATGTGTGACCTTGATTACATGTTCAAAATGTTGTTCATGGATTTGGTTTCATGTCCATAAGTTTATTTGAGGGCCTAATTTCTTGTCTTAAACATAATTAGTGAACATGTTTTTACTTATACATGTTCATAATGTTATAATCTAATATATATTCCACAAATATTTGTCTTATTTATGTGATTTGCTCACATGGTTCATGTTCTTGATTATATTATGATTCATGTCTTATGAACAACCAATATTTATACCATTATACTTGATTGCAATCTTTGATATGAAGGGTAAGATATTATAATGTTATGATCATGTTCTCATTCCTTTACGCTCATGATTATGCTTACATGTCTCCTTAGTTTACTTTTAATGAGCATCTGATCTCACTCTTTCCTATGTTTCCTTTCCTCGGGTTATAAAGAAAGGTTTTAAGTATGAGTACTAAAGGGGAAGATATTTAGGGAAGAATTTGGAGAACTTTCACTAAGTTATATTATATTGTGTTTCAAGTTTCCAAATACACTAAACTATTATGGTCCTCAGGCATGTATTTTTGTAATGTGCTAAGTATTCATCTAAAATGTTGTAATATCCATGTATGTTAAGACTAGGTCAATATAGTTGGTATGAAATGAAATTTTTATTCCACATTTAGAGTCTAGGATGAGAAATATTTAGTGAGAATCCTAGGAATACTTCTAAGGATATGTCTAGGGATGTATCTACAGATAAGTATAAGGATGAGTCATAGTTTAGGAAAATTTCTTAGAATTTTGGTAAAGGATAGAGTGAGTGGTTTCCTAGAAATATATATCTTCCGGGATACTACAAGTGGATGTGTCTTGGGAACAAATATAAATAGGGGTTTCAATCTCAAAAAAACTAGATTGATCTAGACTCAATCAAAAATGGGTGCACGACAATGGGCCTTACTGCACACCTAGTTTAACACTCTATGGGATATTCTTTGGGAATTAAAAAAGTATTTATGAACCATCATGAAGGATTTAAATAGAATATTAATATGAATAAAATAGGATACACCTAAGTTTTCCATATATTAAAGAAATAGGATTCATGATTTAGACACCATAAAAGTGAGTTTCATTATTATGTGTCTTTCTATTATGATAAGTGTTTCCCACACTATTCTTTTGTGTTTTCATCAATAGTGATAACTAGAAGGGACTTGGTTAAAATTTAATGTTTCATATGTAAAAATTAGGGGAATTATTAAAATTAATTTCCTAAGTGTAAATCTCAAAAAAAGAATCAGGAAGGTGGTATGAGTATTGGTTATACTGTTGAATATAAAGAGATCATGAATGACCTGTGAAAGTTATGGGTAGTTCTAAAATTATTATTTTTATTAAATGTAAGAATAATGATTAAATTGCAGTTGATTAACCTTAACACATGATTTTTATTTCATATTCTAGGAAATGGGTATTAAATAATAAGATGATTAATACTAAGTAATGGTCTGAGAATAAAGTTGGATGATTGAAGAGTATATGTATTGGAATTCAAGAATTATGTTATGTAAATCATGAAGTATATGTTTTACATTAAATATTTGAAAAACAATAATGGTTTTTATGACCAATAAAAGTGATTTAATGGAATGGTGATATTATGATTAAGGTAAGGCGGCCCTTAATGTGTTCCTGGTGTTGATAAAATTGTGTTTAGCTTGGATAAAGAGATGATTAATATGGATAAAGTAAATTGGTTAGTACTGATTATCTTGTAACGGATTGTTGATTTGTTGACAAAGTCGTATATGTTATCATGGATGAATTTTAAAAAAATCGATTTAAAAATATATCCAATAATATTTATAATAAGAAAGAATTCATGTTTTCAATAAGGTTTCATATTAATTCAAGTTATTACCATATTTCAAGAGATTACATGGTAAAGGTATTCACATGTTTGGAATGTAACAACCAAGAGATATCCTGTAACATATGGGGGATCAATGTGAAGCTGATTTAGTGACCCTATTTCTAATGTTTTGGATTTTCATCTTTTGGAAGGGTTACAAGGTTGACCATTTATGGAATGGTTTAAGTTAAACTTCGAATGAGGTTTTAGATATTAAAGTGTTATCTCTCTATATGAGGATTTATGAATATTGGAAAACCTATTATAACATTTTTGTTTTGATGAAAACTAAAGACATATGAAATGACTTATCACTCTATATATGGATCTTATGATCTGTTAATGCTTCTGTAATAACAAATTCACCTTCATTTTTGGATTAAGATATTATGTGGATATTGGTCAAGATACAACTGAAGGGTGAGATTGTGCATATGAAATGGAATGAAATAAAGTAAGTACATATCCTTATAAAAATTATTATACTTTAGGAAAAGGATCTTGAAACAAAAAATTTATCCCAGTACCTTTATATTTTATAAACAAAATAATCCCTTAGATCATTACAAATTTATGGTTTTTTATTGTAAACATTCTCTTGATCACCCAATTTGTTGGGATCAGTGATATTTATCACTCTCTATAATAATTTATGATTTTATTATATGTCCAAATATTCACTTATGTTATCATATGTGGAAACATAGTTATGAATTTCTTTGGTTAACCGTTATGTTTCCAAAATTTCCTTTTTAAAGGAGGTTTTAGTATTTATTTTTATGATGTGGATTTCTAAGAAAGGAACATTCAGGTGTTAAACCTTTTATAACCCAAAAAAAATAAGGGAGAAATTATTTTTAATAGGGTATAATTTAACACCTTAAGTTTTTAAGAATTATTATCATTATTATTTTTTTATTTAATTTAATATTTTCAACATTCTTCATTTCATAAAACACCGAATACAGCTTGTGTTATATAAAAGCACTAAGTTTGATTTTCATTACATATAACACAAAGTTAATCCTTCTCTACACACAACACTTTCATTATATTTAATTACACATGACACTATGTTTATCTTATGTTGCACATAATTATGAGTTCCTTTGATCACTTTCATTACATGCAAGCCCGAATTTTACCAAACTACATTGTACTATTAATATTATTATTAACATATTGTTATATTTGTCACCAAGATATTGTAATGGAAGTTATGAATAAGATTAATTAAATTATTAAAATATGGTTTACACATATATATAAGAATAATTATTTGGTGACCAACTAACTATAAATGAAAATAAACACCTTTTGAAAATATAAGAATTTTTTTGCTGAAAAACTATATTTATGAAATCACACGCGTTTTACCTCAATAAATTAATTAAACCTATTTTTATAAATGATTTTAATGAAATATATATATATTATTAATTAAAATATTTAACATTAATATTATGTTTTTTCTAGATAAGAGATAAGAATAAATCTAATTTTTTTCATAAAGATATATATTTTTTCTAAAAGGTAATTTTATTGGATTCTAATTGAACACCTATTTTAAATATAATTTTTAACACTTTTATAAACTTTATTTTTGAAATTGGAATATCAAAATTTACTTTGGGTAAATTTTTTATACTTTCCTAATAAGTTTCATTTTTTGATGAATAGTAAAAAATACTGAATTTTAATTGAAAAACGACTTTTCTTATAATTAAGTTATATAGTTAAATTATATTTTTATTTTTATTTAAAAGTATTTTTAGATCAATTATCAATATATTAATCCAATTTAGTCTAATTGAATAAATTTCACATTGAAATTGGATATAAAAACATTTCAAACTTTTGTACATTTTCACTTTAAAAACTTGTTGTCTTGTCCCATCTGTGGGATTATTTTTAAATTAAATTATTTCATTTTCATGTTTATAATTTTGAAAAATGTATTCCATATTTTTAATCATTATAATTTATAATATATATACATTTAAATATAGTTTTCACTAAAAATATTAGTTAAAACAATTAAAATTAATTATAGTGATTAAGGTAAAAATGAGTTTAATTGCTGGTTAAAATTTAATCATAAGTGGCCAAATGACCTATAAACTGGTCAGATAACTATTGGATTGAAATATTTACACCATATCATTCCTTTTATAGAATATAAACCACTATTTTAGGCACATTATGTAAGGGAGACCTCTCAATAGGGTTTACATTTTGTATTTACAAGAATGTCACTCCTCCTCCACTATAAAAGGGCACTCACAAACCTCACTTATTCACACCTTTCATGCCTTTTGTATCATACAATAACTAACAAAATAATCTTTCAACATCCCTAAAATTATCCTATAATACTCATCTTTTGAATAAATAAAACCAAGGAAGCTCTTTTAGTCAAAACAAAATTAGTTACCTAAAGAAGAGGAGGTTTGAACATATACAAAGAAAGTCAAGACTTAAGCAAGGGTTTTCTTGTATCACTTTTATTTCTTTGAGATACATGATATATTCACCAATTTTTAATTTTTTTTGTGTATATACTTTCATATAAAATGTTATATTATGAATTCCTTTTATTTCATGATATTTAAAGTTTTAATTGATGTTATCCTTTAACAGATCTCATAATTAATAAGTTACTCTGGTAATAAGGGTATTTATTATATCATTTTTATTTTCCATGAGACACAAAACATGTTAACTAACTATTTATTTTATATGGTGTGTAAACTTCCCATGTATGTATTTTATGATTCCTTTAATTGATAATTATAGGTATTTACATATCCATTTTAAGATCACTCTTTCCTGGGGTTTATGGTTCAAAAGTTACCAAATCAGTAAAGGAATTTTGTCTCAATTTTCCTTCTTTGAGATATATATTATGATATGCACCTATATTCTTTTAAAAGTTATATATACATCCTATTTTAAATATTATATCATGAATATCCTTTTTTATGATATTTTAATATTCATGTAATCTTATTCTTTTATGGGGGTTAGGATTAAATGTTATTAAAGTGGTAATAGTTTATTGCTACAAACTCATCTTTTATCAGGATTATTTAAGATTATTATTTCATTGAATAAATATTATGATATATATCTCAAGAATAATTTTGAATTTTATTACCCATTATTTATTGATTATATATTCAAGTAATGGTGCCATTTTTTCATTCTTTACTACTTAAGATAATTAATAAGGTGTTTTCAATAAAATCTGACCTTATTTCTCTCTTCGGTTAGAAAATTTTGTTATTCAAAAACCAAGTTTTCTAAAAATATTTTCAAAATGTTTTTAAGTTAACAATTAATCTCATATTTTAAGTAAAAGGATTTTAAAAAATATATGTTTTAAAAAGTGTTTAAAATGGTTTTGAAAATCTTATTTATAAGTTTTCAAGGTTATTTTAAAAGAAATTTATTTTAAAAAAATTCATTATTTAAAAAGTTTTTTTGAAAGAGAAAATTATATTTTCATCATTAAATGTTTTAAATTATTTTTAAAGATTATTTTATAAGTTTCTAATTTTTTTTCAAATAAAATTATTTTTACGATGTTTTATTCTTTAAAAATTGATTTTCAAAGAGAGGTTATTTTTATTAAGAAATGAACCAAGTTATATTTCAAAATTCTTCTCCGGATAAGATGACATACTTTGATATATTTTATGATTTAATAAATATATAATATAGGAAACCATTATCATTCTTTCTTATAATGGTTTGTTTTTAAGATTTCATGTTGTTTATGAAACACGTTTCTCTTATACGGGTTATACCAAGATAAAACACTTATAAAACCCACTTCCTTTCATGGTTTATTCTTTGATGAAATTTATTATAAAACCCAACTCTTTTAAATAGGTTATGATATTATTTAATGTTTATGATAACTATTTCATTTCATGGGTTATGATATGATGAATGTTTATGATCTCATGGAACACATATTTATGATTTCATTATGTGATGGGTGGGAACTATATCTCCCTCCAATGCATTAGGTAAATATTTATATATCCTGAAATAATGATGGGAAATAAGTCAACAAGATTGATTCATAATGGGAAAAGGGTGTGTCCTAATCCAAAATGGGAAATAGGTGTGTAATAATCCAAAATGGGAAACAAGTGTATCCTGATCTAAAAGGGAAATAGGTTTGTCCTAATCTACAATGGGAAGCAGGTGTGTCTTGATCCACAATAGAAATGGGTGTGTCCTCATTCACTATGTTTATAGTATTTGTATTGATCCTTGACTACTATTATGTTATTCATAAACCTGATTACATGTTCACAATGTTATGTGTGGACCTATTTGCATGTCCATAAGTTTATATGAGGACCTGATTTCAGGTCCTTAACTTAATGATTAAACCTATTTCTACTTATACATGTTCATAATGTTATAAGATAATGTGTATGCCACAAATATATGTGTTATTACTATAATATTCTAACATGTTTTATGTACCAAATTATCCTATGATTCATGTTTTATGAAATTCCATTCTTTATGCCATGACTCTTGATTATGATCATTGATATGAAGGGTATGATCTTTTATTGTTATGATCATGTTCTCATACCTTTATTGTCATGATTATGATTAATTATCTACTAGGTTTACCCTATTTGAGCATCATATCTCACTCTTTCTAATGTTTCCTTTCCCCAGGTTATGAGAATAATTTTTAAGTATGATTACTAAAGGGGAAGATATTTATGAGAGACTGTTCAGATCTTTCACCAAGTAAACATATATTGTGTTCCAAGTTTCCAAAGACAATAAACTATTTTTGTCCTTGGGAAAGTATTTTTATAATGTTCTGAATATCCATCTAAAATGATGTAATATCTATGTATGTTAATCATGGGTTATTGTAGAAATGGCCTAATGTTTGGGGATGTATGTTTGTTTTAATTAATGGAGTCTGGGTATAAACATGTTAAAAGGGGATTATGAGGGTTTCTCATGAGTTTGGAAGGTTTTGGAGGTGGTCCGGGCTCTTCTTTAGAATCTAGAATTAAAAGATTCATGCAGGAAATTTACACACAATTTTAATGTTATACAACATATAACTATCCCTAGGAAGAAACTATGAAATGGGTTCATGACATGAACTAGTTATACATCATTTAACAATTTCATGTTGTGTAATATTCAAGTAGGTTTATATTAACCCAAGGTGAAGGATTTTCATAATAACTCATAAATTTATAAACACATGATGTGAAAGGATTGCACACCATGTATTTATCATGCTCAATAGTTTTAATGCCACGGTACACATGTAATTTCCTTCCATCCATGTACAGCCTCTCCTCTCTCAAGTCCTTGGTGATTTACAAGAAAAATTAGAGTACTGTATTCCATTATAGACTTCTTGATCAAGAATCTCATCCTCAGTATGTTGTTTTGATTTTTTTCCGCTCTCTTCAGTTGCTCTCTATTGTGGCAGTGGAATTTTCTTGACAACAATTTTTTGGGTGTTAATCTTGATCTTTTGTGATCTAGGTTTCTTCTTACAATCTTTTGTGCATTTGTTCTTATTAGAGTTGCATGTTGGAAGTTTTTCATTGATATTCTGTAAAATTTAGGTGGTCTAAAATATAACACTATGGTCTTTTTAATTGTTAATTATTCCCAATATTTCTATTATTCCAACATAAAATGTGCATTAATTAACCAAATTATTGGTAATGAGAACCATGTGATTGAATTATACCTTGGATCCCTTTGAATCCAATGGTTTTGCAACCTGTCTTTTGGCTACCCGTTGGGTGAGTGAAACCTTTAATAATAATGAATTGAATAATGGATTAAATTAGGTGTTATCATGAAATGATACCTTGGGTGATTTTTTATTATAGAATCACCTTGTTAATGGATTATTATTTATTAAAATGACTGGTGATAATATGATGTAAAAATGTATGTGTGATTGGAAGACAAATGGTAATTTTCATAATTAACCATTGTAGATTATGATATGATATCATAATATCCTTTATGTTATGGATTGTGATGTGAATCATATTTTAATTATTATATAGAGGGATTGGACTAGTTTCTTGTAGTAATGCTTATATATCAAGATTAGCCTAGTTTCATGTTGTGATGATTATACAGTAGGCTTGGCCCCATTTGATTTTGAAATAGTTATATAGAGGTCTCATCTTGGATGTCGAAATGCTGATATAGAAGGATTGTACTGGATGATAAAATTATTATACAAATGGATTTTCACAGTTATTTTATTATTCCATGGATTTTGGTTATGGTTTTCATGGTTGCACTATGTGCTTAGAGATATTTTAGAATTATTCTAAAGTAGATTGATATTTTTTTTATATTAATTTCTTAATTAATACACATGTTTATCACTTAATTTCAAGAACATAATTATTTCCTAGTTTTATTAAGACATGGAGGTGTTGATATGATTAGTTTCACTAACACCCTATTTAGGTAACCATTTGGTGCCTAAAAAGATTACATGAATAGAGTTTCAGACAAGGGAAAAGGTCCTTTTTTTGTAGCTTTCTTAATGGATTGGAGATTGGATATGGAACTGATGTGGGATTTAGGACCAGGGTCTTTTGAGTTTATTATGTCATTTTATTCCTTTATTTTTATTACATTTAGTTTGACCATTAGATACATACTAGCAAGTCGTTACATGGTTCACTATTATTTGATTTATTGTTTCTTCCTTTTCCTTTCCAGTTGTATGTTTTTTTATTCCATTATATCCCTTAATGTGATATTTTTTCCACTATATAGTTACTTTATACCATGGGGTATAGTATCAGTACTATATTCTTTACACCCCAATGCTAATCGGCATCCTCTGGTGTATAGAGAGTTTCACTTGAGGTCATGTAACCAAACTAATTTTTCCATGTGAGAAAGTGTCAGATCGGGGGATATTAAAAAGTTGTATCAAAGCTGAAGATTATTAGTTTTTATTACCTAAATATTTGAGAAAGGTATAAATGATACTATGATATTTCGGGACTAGGTAATTATCTTGTGAATGGGAGTAACTAACCGATGTATGGGGGAAATATGAGATCCAAGGGATGGGATTGTTGTTCATGATGTTTGATTGGTATGGTTGATGTTATTTCACCTTGAATAATTCGCATGTTGTGTGATGTAATTATTTCTCAATATTGGTAATCATGGCCTGTTATGGTATTATATGTGTATGCATGCATTATTATAGGAACATAGGGATATATATTGACATGCATTATTCATGGTAGGGACATATTTATTGCATGTAATATATTATTCTTTATGATCTATGAAAATAGATACCTATTATATCGGATAAATTAAAAGTAAAATAACTATTATGTTATGCTAAAACACTTGTTAGTCATGTTTAGAGAGAACATGAGCTAGTGGTTCTCTTTTGATGTCACTTTTTGTGGTTGATCTTGTTGTTAACTAGTTTTCTAAGAAGTCTGTTTGTATTATAGAGAAAATTAATCCTCGTCACCTTTGAATTGAGCATCAAGAAAGTGGAAATTAGAACACTCCTAACATAGCTAATCTAGAGTTTCCTGTAGCTTATAAGGATCATATGTATGTTCATGTTTGAAAAAAATTTCTAAGGGTCATGCGATCTAGAGAAGGGGATATTTTCCATGCTGATTCTTTGATATTTGAGCTAACAAGAGAGTTTTAGATACAACATCCACCTACATTCACTGGGGTGGGAGTCCCCCAGGAAGTCGAGTTACAGATCATGTCAGTCTAGATTATATTCAAGAAACTCAAGAAACTCGCTGATAAGAGGTTGAATCATACTGTATACATGCTTTATGTACTAACAAGTGTTGCTGAGAAATATAGATAAAGTTAGGAATCAAGAAAATATATCTTATAATTACTTCGAGGAAAATTTTCTGATCCACCTCTATCAAGATACATTGAAGGATGAAAAATATTTTTAGTTCATTCACCTAATATAAGAGGTAATGACGGTGAGGGACTATGATATACATTTCCTTGAATTACAAAATTTTATTCCATATTTAGCTACTGAAGAGATCTCTAGGGTAAGGAATTTTCAGAATGTTCTTCACTATGAGATCAATTCATAGGTGAATGTATTTCTCTTGAGTATATTTTTAGATGTGGTGAATCAGGCACTCATCGTGAAAGGGAATATGAGAGAGGCCCCAAGCAACAGACAGACTCTTTCAGTAAGGTGAACTGGGAGCTCTTATTCTTGTGGAAATAAGTACCACTACAATATTTATTTTCATGGAAATAGTAGGCAGAGCAGTCAGGGTAGTGGGCAGCCATATCAGGACTGTGTTCCATTAAAATGCTTTCTGTATGGTAAATTGGACCACAAGTGGCCTTGTTGTTTGTACCCTACTTTAGAGTTCCATGCTTATGGTAGGATAGGTCACATGAAAAGGTTTTGTAGTGGTATGCAGAAATAGAGTAGTGGTAGGGGATTAAAATAGGTACTAGAGTATAGTAAGGACTTGGATACCCCTCAACAGATAGGTAGTTAGAGTTCCACTAGACTTTCAAGTGGTACCCAATATAGGTGCATCAGTACTAGTTTAAGTTAATAGTATAGGGGAGTCATACTAAATCCTAGGTAAGAGGTTAAAGTTAAATACACACTATACAGTATACTCTATCTAGTGTGGATGAAGTACCTGCTTCCGTCAAAGGTACAATTCTTGTATCATCTACCCTTGGTTTCATTTTACTTGATACTAAAAAATCGCATTCCTTTTTATATACACTTTTTTAAAATGGTTTGTTCTTGGTTTTGGAAATATTGGATAGTGTTCTAATCATTGATACACCATTGGTAGTGTGGTCATAGAGTATCAAATGTTTCAAGGTGTGTTCTCCATAAATTGGTGGTTTCCATTTTTTTAGGAACCGTTTATACTAGAAATGACATGTTTATATTTTATTTTTTAGTATGTATTTTTTAGCTCTATACCAATATCATATCAATTATTACCAGAGGATGTTTACCATTCTATATATAGGAGGTAACTAATTTCACTAGGGTGAGTGGGATCTTTTGGATGGTCATACACGACCAATTATGTGTAGATTGGATTGTCTCACAGATCAGATATTAGGTCTTATTATAGATGATAGTAGAATATAGAAGCATACTTTTCTTCAAGTTGTAGAAAATTTTTAGGATGTCTTTCTTGACAAGTTCCATGGATTAATACCCTATTTGGAGATCAAATTCATGATCGAGTTAGGGTCAAGATTGGATCCATTTTATATTCCTCCTTATAAGATGGAACCAGTAGAGCTTTAGAGTTGAAGGTTTATTTTGAAGATATAGAATCCAAAGGATTCATGGAACCCAGTACATCTCCATGGGGTTCTCTAGTTATATTCACCAAGAAATATGAGTGGACTTCGTTCTTATGTGTATATTATCATAGATTTAACTAGATGATGGTCAAGAACCAGTATCCCCTTATACACATCTAAGATATCTTTGACTAGATGAGAGGTGTAAATATCTTCTCCAATATTGATTTGAGATCACATACCACTAGTTGTGGGTGAGACCATTATACACACCTCAGACTGATTTTGGGATTAGGTATGTCTTGTATGAGTTTGTAGTGATGTTTTTTGGTTTGAATAATGCACCATTGATATTCACGGCATTAATGAATCAGATATTTCATCCTTTTTTTAATTAGTTTTTGGTTGTTTTTGTTGATTATATATTAGTGTACTCCCAATCAGGGGATGATCGTGCACAACATCTTGAAATCTTCTTCAGTACCTTAAAATGTAATAAAATTTATACTAATCTAACCAAATGTAGTTTCTGGATTAATAAAGTGCACTTCTTGGGTCATGTCATCTCATAGGATGGAGTATCAGTGAACCTAGAGAAGGCTCTAGCCATAGTGTCATAGGAGAAATCTAGTAATTTATTTAAGATATAGAGATTTATTGGATTAGAATGTTAGTATAGGAACTTTATCAAAGACTTTTCCGATCTGGTAGCACCGATATACAGGTTTTCCAAGAAAGGGGTGAAGTTTTTTTGGTTGAATGTATATAAGAAATATTTTCAGGAGTTAAAGAGAATGATGACCTCAGCACCTATCTTCACTTTACCTATGTTGGTTAAATCATATAACCTGTATTGTGATGCCTATAGATTTGGACTCAGATCCATTCTGATAAAAGAGAATCGAGTGGTTTTTAAGACACTATCTTTTGGACAAGAGGTTTGTGGTGTACATGGACCACAAGAGCCTCAAGTAAATATTTTCTCAGTGGGACCTAAACCTTCAATAGAGTTTATAGGTTTATTATCTATATCTTTTTGAATTGGAGTTTCCTTATATACGGGTTAATGTAAAAGTCATTATCAATGCTTTAGCCCAAAATACATAGACGAAGGAATTGAGGGAGTCTTTTGATTAGTAGTGGTTGATGAAACTCTTTTTAGACATGCATCTAGTTGTTCAGGAGTCCTAGGGTTGAGTAGATATAACTTTGACATCTATCATACCTATATTTCTTGATCAGATTAATATATATCAGTTATTTTATTCATAGAGATTAGCTCTGAGAGACAGCTTATATAGTGGGGAGAAACCATTATTATGGTCTCCTAAAAGCGATAATTATCTTCTTTTTTGTAGACAAGTATGGGTTCTTATGTGATTATGCGAGGATATGATAATAGAGTTTCATGATTCTATATGGTCAGTACATTCTATTTTTACAAATATGTATTGTGATACTTGTATAAAATACCAGTGGCCAAGAATGAATAATAAGCTAGTAGAGTTTATGGTGATATGTTTCACCTGTCAATAGGTGAAATCTGGCCATCATAGGCATGTTAGGCTGTTACAGCCTCTACTCATTCCATAGTGGAAATTGGAGGATGTAAAAATGTATTTTTTGATAGGATTACCCAGGACACCCCATAGTAATGACGCATTATATGTGATCATAGATAGAATGAATAATTTTTCCCACTTATTCCCTATTAGGAAGACCTTCATCATCGATGATCTAGGTATTCTTTACCTATGCAAGATAGTTCGACTACATGGCATTCTAAGGATTATTATTTTAGATAGATATCCTAGTTTAATGTCTTAGTTATGGAAGGGTATTTAGAAGACTCTAGGATCTCAGGATCATCTAAGCATAACCTATCATCCATAGACTAATGATCAATTTGAGCAGGCTATTCATATTTTGGAGGATATATTGTGATCTTGTGTTTTGGATTTCAGTATTTTGTGGGAGCAATATATGGAACTCAGGGAGTTTTCATATAACAATAGCTTCTAGGAAACAATCCAAATGGAACCTTTTGAGGCATTGAATGGAAGAATATTTTGTTCACCTATTTAATGGTTATAAGTAGCTAAGTCTGTGTATATTGGTCCTAGTCTTATGTAAGAGACATTTGAGAAGGTTTATTTAATTAGGAGGTGGTTGGTGACCACACGGAGTAGCAAAAAATCTTACACTAACCATTGGATATGACCTTTGGCATTTGAGGTTGGTCATCATGTTTTCATTCAGGTGTCTCCTAGGTTAGGGAAAATATATATTAGGAAATAAAGAAAGCTAGCACCTAGGTTTGTCAAGTTGTTTGAGATAACAGAAAGGGTTTGTCCAATGGAATTCTAATTTTCCATTCTATATAACTACAATTCTATGCATGATGTGTTTCATGTATCATAGATTTGGAGATATCATCATGACACTTATTATGTGATAGACCTTGAGGATGTTGAGATTTGTGTAGATGCATCCTTTGAGGAGCATCGAATGTAGATTTTGGACTGTAGTGATAAACATATTCAGGGAAGGACCATACCACTAGTTTGATTTTAGTGGAAGCAAGGTCATGTTCAATAGGAGACATGGGATAGGAAATATTGTATACAAAAATAGTGGAAATAATTTTTCACTGAAACCCCACATTGATGCTTGGAGTAGCTTAGGGATGAGCTATTATATGGTGGGGAGGTTCTAAGATCTCATCTTTTTCTAGGACCATCCCTCTTTGAGTTTTTTGTTAAACCTATTTCATTCGTATTTTTCTTTATCATTGAACCTTGGTGGTTGAGAACCTTTTTGGGTATGCAGATCAACTTCTAGGTAAAATGGCCTAAAGTTTGGGGATGTATGTTTTTTTTAATTAATTGAGTTCAGGTATAAACATGTTAAAAGGGGCTTATTAGGGTTTCTTATGAGTTTGGAAGGTGTCAAAGGTGGTTCGGTCTCTTCTATAGATTTTGGTCTTCAAATATTCTTATAATAAATTTACACGCTATGTAAATGTAAGATGATGTATAATCATCTCCAGGAAGATGTTGTGAAATAGGTTCATGGTTTGAACTTGTTACATGCTGTGAAACTATTTCACATCATGTCATGTTAAAGTATGGCTATTTTAACCTGATGTGATGTGTATTTGGTCATAACTCATAAATTGGAAATTATATGAAGATAAAGTATTACACATCATTTATTTCTTAGGCTCATTAGTTTTAAAGTCATGGTTCACATGTGATTTCATTCCATCCGCATGCAGCCTCTCCTATCTCCAGCCTTATATGATTTTCAAGTGATTTTGAAGTGTCTTATTACATTTTGGATGTCTTGATCAAGTTTTTAATCCCTAGTAAGTTGTTTTTATTTGGATTTCTTCTCCCTTCTATTTCTCTCTATTGTAGAGGTGGAATTTTCTTGATCGTGGTTGTTTTGAGTATTGATCTTGATTTCATGTGATCTAGTTTTCTTCTTGTGATCTTCTACACCTTCTTTGTTGTTAGTGTTACCTATTGGGAGAATTGTGTTGATTTCTGGTTAAAGGTAGGTGGTCTAAATACTAACTTCATAGTCTCTTTAATTGTTAATTAATTGAAATATTAAAATTGTGTCGATATAATGTGCACATTGATTAACTGAATTATTGGTAATGATAACCATATCATTGTATTATTCCTTTGACCCCTTTAGATATAATAGTGTTGTGACATGGCTTGTGGAAACCTGTTGGGTGATCTAACCCTTGAATAATAATGAATTTTCTAATAGTTTAAAATATGTGTTAGTGTGACATGAGACCTCAAGTGATTTATTGAATTTGAATTTCTTTTTTAATGTCTTATTGCTTATTTAAATGACTGGTGATAATTTGATATAAAAATTAATGTGTAATTGAAAGATAAATGGTAATTTATATAATTAATTATAGTATATTATGATATAATATTGTGATATCATTTATGTTTTGACTTGGGTTTTAATTCATGTTATAATGCTTATATAGAGGGCTTGTCCCAATTTCATGTTGTAATTCTTATATAGAGTACTTGGCCTGGTTTAATGTTGTAATGCTTATATAGTTTTTTTGGCAGAGTTTGATGTTGAAATAATTATATAGAGGGCATGGGCCGAATATTGAAATGCGTATATAGAGGGATTCTCTCATATATTAAAATGCTTATATAGAGGGATTTTCTTGTTTATGTGATTATTCCATGGATTTTGGTTATGGTTTTCATGGTTGTGCTACATGATCAAAGATATTATAGAATCGTTAAAAAGTAGTTTCATTATTGTTCTGTATTAATTGATTAATTAATATACCTACCTATCTATTTATTTCATGAACTTACTTATCAGACTGGTTCTTTTATACAAGGTGGGGTCGACCTATTAAGTTTTACTCACACCCTATTCGAGCCACTGTTTGGTACCCAAGAAGATTTCATAGATGTAGTTTTGGATAAGGTAAAAGGACCTTGTTGTTGATTTTTTCTTTCTAGATGGGTTGGAGCATGGAGGTGGGACAAATGTAGGGTTTGGGACTAAGGTTTGTTGAGTTTATTTTTCAGCTTATTCCTTTATTTTTATTACTTTTAGTTTGACATTAGATACATTAAAACCTATCATTACATGGTTAAATATTATTTTATTTATTGGTTCTTCATTTCCCTTTATAGTTTTATATTATATTGTTTCCTCTATATCCATTACTCTGATATTTATTATTATTATTTATTTTTTTCTATATTGTATATATATACTAAGGTGGTATAGTTTCTTCACTATATCCTTTACACACCAACTGTTAGTCAGCAACCTATGATGTATGGGGAGGCATGGTTGAGGTCTCATAACCAACCTAATTTGGCCACATGAGTGAGTGCTAGATCGGGGGACATTACACATGGAGGGAAGGTGGAAAACCACTCCATCACCTCCATTTCACTTACTCTCTTTCTCCTTCCATGAGGAATCAAGGTCTGCTTCTTCTTTTCTCCTTTTTCTTTCTCTTATATCTATCCTCCTCATGATTTTTATCAATATAGTTTTTATGGGTAAAGGGTTTTCACCATGTTGAGGTAAAATTACTTGAAATCATGGTTATTTTTCTCTTAATTGTGAGTGAATCCCTTTATATGTCATCTACACATAGTTATAGGGTTCTCTTTCAACCTATAACTCATTAGTAAGTGTCATCACTTCAAAAGACTTGAAATATTATCTAATTTGTTTATATTATCTCTATAATTAAATATTTATGGTTCCTTATCTTTACAAGAGTATTATTTCATGGATAATACCCCCTTTGAGATCCATTAAATAACCACTAAAGGTTGGTGATTGTAACAGCACAATATTTTATGATATATTTATTTTAAAATAAATTTATTTGATAGCTTATTTAAACAAAACAATGTGTTTAAATGAACCATTAATACCTATTTAAATACTATTATATAAAAATTATATCATTTTTTAATTCATCATGTCAATATTATCTTAGTTTTAAATTTTTTTATTTTTCTGAAAAGATTGATTTTTCAATGAATAGGGAAAAATACAATTTTTTATAAAACTATCATTTCTTTTAAATGAAAAATACCCAAAATTATTTAAATTTATTCATTAGTTAACATAAGTCTCCTTTAATTAAATAATATAAATAATTACATTTTAATCATCATTATACTTGATTTTTGTATAAGTTCGTTTTTTGGACTAAAAATGCATTTTTTTTATAATAAAAAATCATTGCATTTTTTATATTAAATTAATTTATACAACATTTTTTATTTTAATTTTAAAAAAATTATTCCCTTTTTCAAACCATCATGTTTAAATTTGTTAAATATTTCCCATTTATTTTTTTCATTAAGAATAGTAACTGTGGTGGATATTTGTCACCTCTATAAGGATAAAATAGGGTTAAACTTTTGGATAAGGATTAAAAATTTATTTAACACTTGGATTAACCATAATATATGAATTTAGCTCGACCACTTCCATCCAGTTTTCAAATATATGGCCACTCGGTTCCATTTTTTGTTATATTTACCATTATATTACTTTAAGAAAAGAACAAAAAACAAAATGTCACACTCTTGATTTTAATATCTCTAATATTTTTTCATAAGGATAAAAAGAAGTTATTATTGGTTTTAAATGTTAATTTTAAATATAAATATATTTTTATCAGGGTTTTTTATATTTAATTTTTAGTTATTTAATGATCACCTTAAATGTTTACACAACAGCAACATAGTATTTACTCAATTAATAGAAAAAAAAATGATATTAAAAATATTAAAAGTAATACAAGTTCGATGAATTATTATGTTCCACGAATTTTATAAATTAATATATATCATATTATGGATATTTTTTTAAAGGATTGTATTCTAATGATATCTTTTTCTAGGTGTCTTTAATGTCAAATTAAATGAATAGTGTCAAAAATGACATAAATGATATTTTATGAAAATATTATTTTATTAAATTATTTAAGGAACATAAAAATATTTAAATAATAAAATAGGAATAATATATGGTCAAATTGGTATCAATTTTCTAATTATGATCCAAGTTTTACATTATGAGTTAAATTATAACACTTTAGTATTTAAAAATATTTTACCGTGGTTAAGGCTTAAATTAGTTAACCAATGGGTTAATCCAAAGTATATGGTTTAAAATGTAGTATAAACCAATAAAAATTTATTCTGTAAATATATTAATACCATATACTCCATATATTTGAATATATTTCATTTTTAAGCTATTTTACATGAGTTTCATAGATATAATATTATATTATTTCATGAATTCTAAAAGTGCACCGCCCCTCACTTATAAAAGGGAATTTATTCTCTCTTTTATTTACACCACATTGATCCACCTAGATTGAACAAAACCTAAACAATTATATTATACACTTCAATTTCCACAAATTATAGGTTTTTATATTCTTAAAATACCATTCCAAGGTTCATTAAAAATGAATATAAAGGAAGTCTTTTGAAGAAGAGGTATTCACCTTTACCGACTCTTTAAAGTTTATTTATTCTTATAATTCCTCTAAATTTGTTGTAAAAATACTAAAATAATAAATATAGTTTTATAAATATACTTAGATGTTATTATTAATATGTCACAACAATTTTACATATCTTTTTAATCCTATAAAAGGTGAAAACATTTCTCATGTGTACATACAGCTTACCATCTCCACATTGTGGTGTAATTATATTTTCATCACTACATTTCTTAGATATTTATAAAGATTAAAATAATGAATATATGTTATATTTATGAAATAATTATTATTATGGTATTATAATTCCATTTCTACCTTCTTACCTTCCAATCCATTGGAAAATGATAATATCGCTCATGCGTACATGTGGACTACCACCTCCATGAAGCGATGTGATCTATTTTTCATTTCCACTTTACATGGATAGTAATAAGGATATATTTAATTAATATATATTACATATATTATATAACACTCATTTTTATAGGTGAATTATTATTTAACTTTCTTTTGTTATATCCACCAAAAAATTAAAACAACATTCATGCTTATGTACGTCCTACTGTCTTCACAAACTGTGTAATTAATTTTTATATATCTACCTTTTATGGATGAATATAAATTTGTATATAATTAATATATATGGTATTTATATGATTATTATAATTCTCTATATTATTTAATGATAATCAAAGTATAGGTACTGGAACTACCAAACCAAAATTCTCATGAAAAATGAAATCGTTAACACCCAAAAATGGTGATTTTAACAAGAAAATTTTAATAAAGAGTATTAAAATGTTATAAGTGGGTCATATATATTATTTTAAGTATTTAAATGACCCGGGTATATAATTATAACAAAATAAAATTTATTATATATGATTTTAGATCACTTATGAGGAAAATTGAACTTAAGGTAGGGGGTTTCATCTCAATTCTCCCTATATTAAGACATATTTGGTATTATACACCTATTTACTCTTATGTGGTGTATATACTACCCCTATGATGTATTAAACATGAATATTTATATATTCATTATGATTAAAATTTAAATTCAAGTTTACCCTTTTAAGGGGTTATAATTTAAAAGTGATAAAATAGATAAGAATTTATTTTACTATTTAATTTTTTTTAGGATTTATCTTATTTTAATTGAAGTAATATTATAATATTTAATTTATAAATTCCATATATTTTATTATCCTATGATTATTTAAGTAGTTGTAAAGTTTTCTTATAACTTTTACCATATTTAATACTTGAATCGATAAATTAAATATTTAAAATAAAATTCGATCTTATTTCACTTTTTGATTAGGTATATTTTTATTACATGTCCATATTTTTTCAAAAAAATAATAATTAAAATGTCCTTTTTATTTGCACAAATGATTTATTAAGTAAAATTTTTTTATCCTTGACTTTTTAAAATGATTTAATTGAATATTTATAATTTTTCCTAAAAGTTTCATTTTCATATTTCTTTATAAAAGTTCAAAAGGAATGTTTTTTTTGAGTATATGAAGTTAAAGGATTTTCCAACAGCCATAATTGTTTTAAGATATTTTATTTATTTACAATATTTCAATAGTTTTATAAAGAAAAATGTTTATTGAAATATTATTTTAATTTTTTTCTTCCATTTTTCTTTATTCTCTAAAATACATGATATTATCACAAAACAAATATTTCTAAATAATTGATGGTAATATTTTACCTATTGTTAATTTTTTTGTCGTTAACTTTTTCTTGAAATGTTCACTCTCTTGGGATTATTTTTAATTGGACATAACATTTATTTTAAATATCCATATTCTTTGTATCATGGATATTAATATTACCTAAATATTATAACATTTATACATAAGATGTTTTACTTTGAAATCTATTTTATTGGTTGTAGAAATATTTTTATTCTATACTATTTACTCGATAAATACATTTATTGATAAGGAATGTTGTTTAGGAATTAAATTTATCCTTAAATATATGAGGAATTAATTATACATGAATTGACAGGTGGGGACCATTTATAGATTTCACCTCAATGAATTTATAGGTCTTATGATACAAATAATTTGGCCAAAATTATTAAATGGTATTTTTGTATATACCTACACCCATTGATTAAAATATCTTGGCGCAATGACTTTATGGTAAAGATATCATCAAGGCATAGATCATGATGTAAAAAATTATAATTTTCCTTTATTGAGAATTCAGATATTATTATCCTTTATATTAGTGCATTTATAGTATCCATGGAAGCATTTCATGCGCAAGTTGTGGATTAAATGTTTTGTGTTTTGGTTTATTTACTATTCCATATTTATTATGCCTTATTTACTCATGATATCTTCTATTTTACATCACTCTTACTATGTATCTAAGATCACCCTTTATTTTTTTTCCTTTACCTGGGATAAGAAGAAGGATATTATTAATAATATCAACGATTCAAGAATAATTTTTATTCTATATATTTTATATTTCCAATGTAGTATGGGAACCATGTATGTATCTAGTTCTTTAAAAATACAAAATTGATATGTCCTTTAGGATGATATCCCTTTTTTATTATACCAATCAAATAAATTAGTAACTAGGTCTGGGTTACTGGAGTTGGGGTTTCTACAGTGACTCTATGTTCCTTCTTGTATTTAGTGACCCATAATTTTCTTAAAGTTTTACAACATATTTTAATTATAATAAATTGTGTTTTAATGATTATGATGATTCATTAAATTTATATTTTTTCTAAATTGATTTATTAATTAATATGTAAGTTTTTTTAATGAATGGTACTTAATAAATTTTTAGTTATAACATACCCCTAATGTCTTTTAGGGAATGAATCTATTGTTTTTATTTGAAATAAATAGTTATATTTTATAAAAATGGTTAATATTTATTAATAATGAATTTATAATTTAGTTTTCTAAAAACTCTCTGTTAAATTGTTGTTTAGATCGTGTCAATGAGTTACTTTTTTAAACTTTATTTATTACTTAATAGTTTTTGTAATGTGGGAAGTGTGAATTAAACATGATTTTGATGAATTATGATCCCTTATAATGAAAATAGTTTAATGACATATGTCTGAACTATAGAAATATTGAAATTAGTTAAGGACTCATGGGAATCCTTAGGTATTTATGGGGAAACTGAGACACATGGATTTCTATGATTAGGGGATTACACTTCCTAGAGGATGTCATTATTTTTTCCCATCACAGGTCCATGATAGTGAATGGTAAGATGTGGTTTATGGGTATTATTTAATCCTACCGACACAAGCATATTCTAGTGCTTAGTAAGTTATGTCTAGTGGACATCTGTTTTAATTTTTTCTATAATAGTCCCATTATAAGTAATTATGAGACTCTTCTTAGGGTAACTTTTACTCCATTGGATATGTCTATACGGTGACCCTATATTTTCTGAACATAGCTCCACATGGTTGTTCCCAGGATGATTGTTTGGTACATTATTCTTATTTTATATGATTCAACTTCTTTACTTTATTTTTACTTTTTTCAATTTAAAACTTATTTAAATAAATTCTAATAATATTACTTGTTTAATGAAATTAAAATTTTTCTTTTATATATCATATTTCAAAATAGTGTTCTATTTTTTGTTTCATATGGGTTACATATATACATCATGGTATGATCCTACTAGGCTTATTATGTCATTTCCATATATAAACCCTTTGTGTGTATGTAAACCTTGTTTTTCTTGTCATGGTTTTTTTGTAGGTACATATAATATTCTACTTATTTTTAATTATTAGAAATTTCACTCAGGAATAGAGAAATGAAGGTGGTGTAATATGAAGAGCTCATGTGTCATAGAGTGTTTACAGAGTATATCATTTATTTTTATATAGGTTTTCCCAACTTGAATTGGTTGTATTTAATTATGTAAATAAATTTGTGTAATGTATGTATATTTATATATGTTTCTTGGTGGATAACTCATTTCATGTGTGATGGGGTATCATTATATTGTTTTAGTTATAAGAGAAAAATCATTCTCAATATGGGTAATTGATTTCTTAGGCACTTGTTTCTGGCCCACAATGATGATGAGCATTCCCAAGGACTTTTTATACACTGATTTAAATACCATGTTAGGGTATCTTTGGTTGGTTTCTTACATTATAATTATGTAATGATCACAGAATATTTTGTCACAAACAAACCCAAGCTACTTCGGATCTAGGAACCTAATCTAGCTTGTGGCGAGGCTTGAAGGGTCTTCTTGATCCCTATGGACTGGAATCAAGTACATTAGCATCAAAACATTCATAGTGGGAAACACACAGTCAAATTATCACTATAAATTTGTAATATATCATCCATAAGTTATACTTCCATTACAATAAAAATGATTAGACCCTTAAAAATAAAATTGGAAAAATACTAAAAAATAAAATTTTATCACAATTTAGACACTAGAGTGAACAAGATCAAAAAAATACAAATGTAAAGGCCAAAATGCCTCATAATTTTAAATAATAAGATAAATAAAAGATAAAAAATTAAAATATCATATTCTCCTCAAGACTCAAGGTCACTTTCCACCTAAAACACGATCCACTCTAAAATATACCTAAACCAAAAAAATTATCTCAATATACAAACACCAAGTGGTGTGAGTAGGGTGTGATAAAAAATTGTTGAGTAGGATTTCTTCAAAAATTCCATAAATTTTCTTCAATTAAATATATCGTAAACACTAGTTTAAAATAAAATATTTTAATATAAGGATTTTATTATTTTAGGAAAAAATAACATGTAATATTTCTCAAAATCCTTTTTCAAATAAACCAAAACACACCTTTAGTAACATTAAAAATTTTATTAAGAAATCCCTTTAACAACTTCCTTTTGAAATTATATTTTTAAATCCATTTTAAAAAACTATATAAGAAAGATCATAAAATAGTTAAAATAAGTATCAACTATATAAATAAATCTATAATAAGGTGAACAATTTGAAGAGAAAAACAAATTGACTACCATCACTATAGTAAAATAAGGTAAGAAATGATAAATGGGACCAAAATATTGATATAGAAAAATATTAACATAGAATGGTGAGTAAGCATAACATCTTGTAAAAAATAAATAATAATCATGATAGAATGGACCTGAAATAAAAATGAAATAAAAAATTAATCTCAATAAAATATAGATAGTCTAAGGAAGCTTATTAACATCTTATGAGATGATCTTAGATATACTTGGTTTGAACCATGTGTAATCCAATCGATGAAGTTCCTAGAACTTAACCACTTGGTTTGATCTACCTAGCCTCACTGGTAGTACTCCCTTGGTAGGGATTATAAGACATAACTAGGGGAATCTAGTCAATTCATGAACAAAACTATCATTGTATCCATCTCTCAATCCCAAACTATAATGTCTAAGACCCTAATAAAAAATAGAAACAAGAGGTAGGAAAACATCAATCTTATCATTCAACATAAATTAATACACTATAATAACATATCTTCATACCACCTCCATAAATCCACCAATGAAAATCCATTATCTAATAGACACATAAATATCATAAATCACATAAATTCTTAAGCTCATATAAATCATAACAATATGGGGATTTCATTAGGGGTGTAGATCAATTTTGAAAATCATTTATCAAAGGTTCCAACTGGGCCTTGAATTTGAAATTATTAATAGAATTCCTCAAATATTTTAAGTACCATTTCAAAATAATTGTTAAATATATATTTATTTTTCAAACTAGTTAAATGATCACTAAGTTTGAATCTAGAAGACATACTTGAAGTCTCTTTTAAAAATCATTTGGTAATCGGGAATCATTTTTTAAAAAATACTCCTTGAAATTAAAAAAAAAATCATATTAAAGCTTGAAACCATCTCTTACATAGTATAAACATGGGTAAGACATCATAAAACAATATGTAAAGAATCATGATAATATATTACATATTAATAATAATAGAACCTTTCAAGTAAACTACTTGGAATCCATGAATGATTGAAACCCCATTTGAAATCAAAGCATGTGATCATTAGACATTAACTCTTATGTAATAATCCTCTAAAGTTCACAAAACATGAATAATTTTAAAATAAATAGTTATATAAAATGCAATAATTTCATGGTTTGTTAATAAAATGTAATATACCTAAATAACCTCCCTCAAACAGGTGTTAATGAAGTGAAAACCTCAACTATTAAAATAGGAAGGTCCTAAGAAAAACTATACACCCTGATATCAATGATAAAAAGGTTCTAGGTAGAATCTTCAAACTAGGGTTTGGCCAACCAGGTTTCAAAGTAACAGAATAATGGGGAGATAATAAAATAAGGAGTTGTAGAAGATAAAAGAAGGTCCTAACTTAGATAATTGACATAAAATCATAGGATAAAGCTCAAAATTTAAGGGTAATGAAAGGGAGACCTATCCCAAGTGATATTTGGTATGTTTTGAGTGAATGGGAGCGTTGGATACTATTTTTAGGTCTTAAACCAAGAGGAAAATATTGAAAACTCAAAATTTTAAGTAAATGGGTAGCTTTCATGGTTTTTCCATAGATTTTACCAAACCATGCACCAACCATATGTGACTCACAAGAAAATTTGGGTTTTGTATCATGGTTCAGCCACATTGTTTAAAAAATCATGTGTTCACCTATGAATATCTCTTTTAAAAACTAAATACCCTTTTGCACCATCATTACAAAATTTTCTCTAACCAAGCGCTAACCATGCGATATGAAATTTTCCAGATTATCCAATAAATTTCAAAAGTAAAAGACCCAAAAAATATGAACAAGACTAAAAAAATAAACAATTTAATAAATTTAATTGAGTTCTAGGTAAGATAATTCTCCCCACCACAACATTTTGTGCCTCAAAAAATTAACTAATAATTAAAATGGACATGATCAATCAAAAAATTCAAAAGATAATACAACTCAATACCGAAACCAACCCAATCACATCATGTCTCCAAGATTACAAACATCTATAAACCATGAATCATAATAAAACTCAAAAACTAGCACAATAGTTACAAAGAGATGATAAAAAGGGGATGAGACCGATATTTGGTCTCCCTACCATATAATACTTTCACTAATATGATGGTTTAATAAAATTGGGAATAAATCAAAAAAGTGTCATCATCAAACACAACCTAATATTTCAACTGAAATTTTCCTAAATAAATTCTCAATAAATGGCGCATATGTAATTTCATAAAATCAATAATACACATATATAAATGAGAAAATGATGTAAAATAACCCAAAATACAAGTAAAAATCAATGAAGGAAAATATAAGGGAGTGCCTCACTAAGATACCGTTTAAATATAAGAAGAAAAAATATCTAATAGGTTAATTGAATTAAAATATTATGAAAGGTTAAAAAGGTAGGGAAGGAATGAAGAAGAAAAAGAATAAGAAGGCATCAAGTGGGATTCTTAGGCCACTCCATAGATCCATAAATAATATCCCTATAATTTTTGAGAGGAATAAACTGATACAAATAGTAACGGTTCATCTAAATGTCTAAAATGATAGTTTTTAGAATACTCAATATGATCACACTAGAGACACACGATAAACGTTCACACTAAAGGAAGGGATGAAGACAGGAGTTTCAAATAAATATGGGGCTCTATATAAATAAATTAATACATTTATATGGTAATATTTCTTGGAAAAAATATAAACATTAAAAAGGGTTTCACTTAACCCCTCCACCAAGAGTATGGGTAAGGTCGAAAACTATAAATGACTACATTAAAATTATAAGAGACACTAATCTTGGGAACAATTTCTAATTCACACTTCCTATAATCTCTTGAGACTATTCTAAGAGTCATACATTAAATAAAAATTAGACACATGACCTAATATATAACATCCAAACTCAAATCACTCATAGTTGAATTTATATCCTAGTCTAAAAATCTTGTTTTAACCATTTCAAAATCATACACTTTAGTTTTTTATCTTAAAGTTAAATTTTGAAAATTATTTTAAAACACTCTAAGTTCTTATTAAAACACTTACATCCTAAAAATATTAAGTCCACTCTAATTCCATAATGAAATTATTTTTTACATGTTTCTAAATATCACTTATAACCAATCTATATTTTCAAAAAACATTTATTTAAATCCATTTTAAAACTCCAAAAATTAAAAATATAACATTTACCCTTAAAACCATCTTTACATCTCAAAATTATAACAAATATCATCTAAGAAACATCAAATTAACATTAAAACTATCGTTATTATATTTAAAAATAACATTCCCCATTTATAATCAAAGAAGCATTTGTTAAAAAAACCTTTATTAAGTACTAAATTTCAAATTTTTAGAAACTAATCTTCACATTTTAATAGAAAAGTTTCAATTACAAATCCTTATTGAATAAAATAAAATAACATTAATTCACAATAAAATTCCCCATTAATTCATCCCAAATATAATTTATAGATGACCTAAATAAACCCTAAATAAAATGGAGTCCAACATAAAAATTTAAAATAAGTGAGTGGAAGTGAACAGTTTTGCTGCATGGTTTAGCAGACCATGCACCAACAGTGATACTCCCACTATAATGAAAAATAGAAACATGTTTATGGGCTCCATATAGTTCTCTATAACATGTGTTTCAACAATACCTCATATGTTCCTCCCCACATTTCACCACCATAATATAGAAAACCAATAAATAATCAATAGAACACCAATAAAATTCAAAATACTATCAATCTAGATCAAAATATACCAGAACTTAATGAATAAATCTCGAAATTCTTGACTCACAACCAAATATCTAATGGCAACTCAAAACATTAAATATAGAAGATATAGCTCCCACACCTACCTCTTGAGTTCTGATGTTCTGATCTATAATCAACTGAAATCATAAAAAAATGGTCACTATGATAATATTTTTTCATGAACCATCCTGAGATACTCTTAATCTGGGCACCTAAGCTAGACCATGGAAATCCCCGAAGGTTATCCCAATCCCCACGAACTATAAACAAGTACTAGAGTATGAAAACAAACTCAATAGTATTTATTTCTCTGAATAAGTAATTAAAAAAAGAAATGAAATTCTCACCGTAAAATTAACATGATTCATCTATAATTTGGACATCTATACCAACCAAATAAATGATTATAAACATAAAAAAACTAAATGATATAGTAAAAAACTCTTATCCCAAGATAGACACAAAACTGGATGAGATCCAAATAATAAAAATAGAAAGGTTGAAATGGTTGATACATCTATATAGAAAGATAGATAAAACAAAAAAATGTACCATATTATTATCTCCTCATGCCCTGAGGTCACACTCCTCCTAAAACATAATCCACTCTAAGAGAAACCTGAAACTAAACTAAAATATTGAAAATCTAATAAGTCTATAGACACCCATTTGTGTGAGTATGGTGTGATAATAAACATCCCAATAGTATTTCACTAAAGATTATATGAATTTCATTTAAATAAAAAATACAAAAACCCAAGTTTAAAATAAACTATTTTAAAAAATTATTTTTATCATTTTATGAAAAAAAACACATAAGATTTCTAAAACATCTTTTTCAAAGAAACCCAAATACACTTTTAATGACATTAAAACTTATTTTAGGAAATCCTTTTTACATTATACTTTTTAAAATTTCCTTTTTAAATACATTTTAAAAAAATGTGTAATAATCAACACAAAAATAATTAAAATAGGTATCAACTATATAAATAAATCTAAAATAAGGTTCAAAATTGGAACCATTAAACAAATTGAATATATCCCCCATATTAAAACATGGTAAATACTAGGAAATGGAAAAGGAATATCAATACTAAAAAAATATAGCACAAAAGTGGTGAGTAAGCAAATTATCACAAGAAGAATCGATAATAATTAATATGGAACATAACTTCAATAAAAATTTAATGAAAAAATAATCTTAATAAAATATAGATAACCATATACAACTCATAAACATACATTAAGATAGTCCTAGATATACTTGAGTGTAGCCATTTTTTAACCTATCGATGAAGTTCCTAGATAATAACCACTAGGTTTTATTTACCCATCCTCACTAATAGAACTCCCTTATAGGGATCATAACAGACAACTAGTTGGTTCTAGTTAGTGTTTGAAGATAACTAGCATATCAATCATCTCTCAATCCCTTAATATGATACCTAGGATCCCCATGAAAAAATTCAATATGATATAGGAAAAAAATTATCATATCATTCAACTTAAATAAACACACCAAAATAACATCTCTTCATCCCACATATATGTAACCACTAATGAAAATACCATATCTAATATTCACACCAACATTATAAATCACATAAATACCCAAGCTCGCATGCATCATAATGTTATAGGGATTTTATTGGGGATGTGGCTCCTTTTTAAAATCATTTATCTAATGTTCTAAAAAGGCCTTGAATTTTAAATTAGTAATAACATTTATAAACTCCGTTAAGATCCATTGAAAAATATTTTTTACCTATAAATCCATATTTCAAAGTGGAAGGTAGTCTATTGAGTTTGAATGTGGAAAACACACTTAATGTCACATTTTAAAACCAATTTGTAATTGCGTATAATTTTTTAATAGCCTATTTAGAATAATAAATGGAAATTATAATTTAAATCCATCTCTTTAATAGTATCAACATGGGTAAGAATCATAAAACAATATGTAAATAATCATAATCATATATTACATATTTATAACATAATAATTTTTCAAGTAAACTTCTTGAAATTAAAGAATGATCCAAACCCCATTTTAAATCAAACCATGTGTTCATAAAACATTATCTTCTATATAATAATCCTCTAAATTTTACAAAACTTGAATAATTTTGAAATTAATAGTTATAGGAAATAAAATAATTTCATGATTAATCAAGAAAAGTCAAAAAAAAATTGAAACATATACCTCAAGTAGGTGTGAATAAACTAGAACCCTAAAATATGGAAGGAGGTAACCCTAAATAAAAACTGCACATCCTAACATCATGGATTATGAGAAATTAATTTAAACCCCTACCCTAGGTTTTAGACAACCAATTTCTAAATAAAGATAATAATGGAGAGATAAGAATATAAGATTAATGAGAAGATAAAAGAAGGTACTCACATAGAAAATACACCCAAATCAAAGGATGATGCTCAAAATTAAAGAGGAAAAAAGGGATACATCCTTGAAGGTATCCTTAATATGTTTCAAGTTAATCAGAGGTTAATTAGAGGTTAATAGAACTAATTTTGTTCTAATGGTTTAGAAGAAAAATATTGAATCTCAAAATTTTAATAAATTGGGGAGATTGCATGATTTTTCAACATAGTTTCCTAAACTATGTGCCAACAATATGGGACTCACTAAATAATATAGGGGTTGTCACACATTTTGGATATGAATTTGGAAAATTCTTACACTAATCATGTGAATATCTATGCTAAAAAATATTGACCCATTTACACATTAATTACATAATTTGTACAAACCATGTATTAACCATGCTATAGGAAATTTTCATGAATCTCCTAAAATTTTCAGAAGGAAAAGATATGAAAAATATGAACAAGATTAAAAATGAATAATTTACAATTTAAAAATATAATGTGAGGCTGAGGTTTGGAAATTATACCCTGTATAACACTTTCTTCTCCCAAAATTTCACTAATTTCTAAAAATATCGTGCTCACTTAAATTGGCTATAAGGGAAGAAAACACAAGACTAAAACTAACCCAATCACAACACATATCCAAGTCTACTAACATATAAAAATCCAAAATCATAATAAAACTCAAACACAATAATAGGAGTTATGTAGGGATGATTTAAATAATTCAAGACCATAATCTAGTCTCTCGGACATATAAAACTTTCATTAATAAGATGGTTCGAAAAAAATCAAGAATAAATCAAAAAGGATAATTTTCAACCACAGCCTATGATTTCAATCAAAATGGTATCAATGAAATGATCAATCAGTGGAACATTTATAATCTCATAGAATAATTTATTCTCATCTCTAAAAGAGAAAATGAGGTAAAATAACCCAAAATACAATCTGCGGATCAAGAAAGGGAAAGAGAATGGATAACCTCATTGGGATTCTATTTAAATGTTGGAAACAAAAAAGATCTAATAGGTTAACAACATTAAAATAATAGGAAAGGGTATAAAATTAGTGAAGTAATGAAGATAAAAAATACCATTAGGGGGATTCCTATACCACTACCAATATCTAGAACACAATATCCCTATAATTCTGAAGAGAATGCAACTAATACAAATAGTAACAATTTATCTGAACTTCTTGAAGGAGAGAGTTTAAAATTCCTATGATGATCACATAGTAGACACAACACAAGGTTCACACTAAAGGAATGTATTGAAGGTACCATTTTATCCTAATTAAGTGGATCACATAGAAAACAAATTAAGAAATTATTATATGATTATTTCTTGTATAAAATCCAAACATCAAGAATCATTTTGATCTAACCCTCCTAAAGTAGTATGGGTAGGGTCAACAACTGTAAAAGGCTACACTATAATTATAATAGAAACCAATCTATGGAACACTTCCTAATTCATACTTCTTATGATACATCGAGACTCCTCTGGGAGTCGTACTTTAAGTAACTGATAGATAAAAGTTTCAATCTAAAACATCCAATATCAAATCACTCCTAATAAAATTTAGATCCAAAACCAACACAAAAACCCAAAATAATAATTTCGAACACCACTCAGAAAATTACAACAACCAACCAAAAATCAACCTCAATTCCAAATAACATCTCAAAATAATAACTAAAATATTATTCAATAAATAACCATTATAAACTAGGTTAAAAAATATTTTGTTAAACCATTTCTAAAGCATAAACATTATTTTTTTATCATGATATTCTATTTTGAAAATTATTTTAAAACACTAAAATTATTAAAACACTTACAGTCCACAAAAAATTAAACCCAATCCAATTATATACTAAAATACCACATTATAGGTTTCAAATTTTCACTTATAAACCAATGTCAAATTTCATATATTGTTCACTTAAATCCATTTTGAAACTCCAAAATATCAAAAGATAATATTTACCATTAAATCCAAATATTTATCTCAAAACGCCAACAAATACCATCTAAGAAACATTGATGTATCATTAAAACTCTTTTTATTAAATTTAAAACAACCTTTTACCATTTAAAATAAAATCACCATTTATTAAAAAAATCCCTTTATTAAGAAATGATTTTCAAATTCTCAAAAAATTAACTTTACCTTTTAATACTCAATATTCAATTATAAAGTCTCATTGAAATCAAATCCAATAATATAAATTCATAAGGAAAATCTCCTTTAATTTATCCCAAATAACATTTACACAAGACCCAAATAAACCTAAAATCAAAATGATTTCAATGAAAAAAAATAAAATTGGTTATCAGTTGTGCAATGTTTGGATGAATAATTTGGAAGTCCATGTGTAAAATATCCAACTTCCACTAGAATTAAAAACAAGACCATGTGCATGGGCTCCGCACAGTTTTATAGAATGTGTGGGATAACCATTCTTCTTTGGTCCCTCAACCCCTTTCACCCCTAAAATAAGTAAACCCTCCAAGTTACCCATAAAAACTAATTTAATTAAAAATACTATCAATATAAATCATAATATAAAAAAAATAATGATAAAATATCAAAATTCATGACTTAAAATCTAGAATCTAATGGTAACTTAAGACACTATATTAATAATAGCTTGCTAAACTCTTCTCGTACCTACCTATTCAGTTTAAACATTCCAATTTTTGATATACTAGACTCATAGAAATAACAAAGGGAACTCTAAAACCACTTTTTTTTAACTAACATGGGCTTCCCCTGATCCAGGAACCCAATCCAGCATGTTCTAAGGCCCAAATGGAATTCTTAATTCTTATATGCGGGAAATGAGTGCTATATCATCAAAACATAATCAATGTGAATGATTTATCCCAATAAGTAATAAGAAAATACATAGTATAATTTTCAACTAAAATTCAGATTGAATCATCCATAAATTGGATATCCATGCTAACAAAATAAATTATTAGAAACATAAACAAACCAATTCAGGAAACACATAAATAAATAAAATTCATCCAAAGTGAGATATAAAAGTGCATGAGATTCAAATAATACAAACATAAAGGATAAAATATCAAATTTATATATAGAATAAGATAAATAAAACATAGAAAAGTATCCAACCACAATATCCTCAATACCAAAGGTCACTCTCAAACTCATTCATGATCTTCTCCATGAGAAACTTGAAACTGAATAAAAAACCTAGCAAAATCCACTTGGTTTACAAACACAGATTAGTGTGAGTTGGGTGTGAGAATAAATATCCTATTAGTATTTCACCAAATATTCTAAGCATTTCCTTTAACTAAACAAAACATAAAAACTATCTTAAAGAAAAACATTTTAAAATAATATTTTTTTGGTTTTATGAAAAACTAAGTCATAAGTTTTCTCAAATCCCATTTTAAAATAAATCCAAACTCACCCTTAATAAAATTAACAATTTTATTAATCAATAATTTTTAAAACTTTATTTTTAAATTCTCTTTTTTAATCCATTTTCAAAAACTAAATAAAAAAGAACACAAAAATAATTAAAAGAAGTATCTACTATATAAATAAATCTAAAACAAGGTGTAAAATCTGAATATCATAACAAATAGAATATTGTAACCATGGTATAACAAGGTGAATAATGAGAAATGGAACAATCATATCAATATAGAAAAATCATAACACAAATGGGGTGATAAAGAAGAACATCATATAAAGAATCAATAATAATCAAGATGGAACAGATCAAGAATAAAAATTCAATGAAAAAATAATCTCAGTAAAATATAGATAATCATGGGAAACTTCTAAAAATCACATGAGATGATCCTAAATGTACTCTGGTGGAACTATTTTTCATCCTGTTGATGAAGTTCCTCGACAATAAACTTTCAGTTTTCTTTACCCAGTCTCACTAGTGGCACTCCCCAAGTAGATACCATACCACACAATTAGGGGATACTAGTCAGTGTGTGAAAATAACTATCATATAAATCATCTTGCAATACCTCACTATGACACATAGAACCCCCTTGAAAAATAGAAATAGGAGGTGGAAAACATTTATCATATCATTCAATATAAATCAACACACCACAATAATATCTCATCATCCCACCTCTATACACCCTTTAATGTGAATCACCACTATAATATACATATCAACATCATAAATCACATAAATCTCGAGGCCTGCATGCATCATAATAATATGTCATTTTTATTAGGTGTGTATAACATTTTTTAAAATAATTTATCAAATGTTCCAACTATGAAATGAATTTTAATTTAGTAATTGAATTTATAAACTACTTTAGAAGATATTTCAAAATAATTATTACACAGAAATTGCTTTTTCAAAGTGTCAAATGGGAATCTGAGTCAAAATATATAAAATTCACTTGTTGTGTCATTTTAAATCAACTTTTTAATTGAGTGTAATTTTATTAAAAGATTCATTGAAATTATAAAATAAAATTTTATTATAAAACCATTTCTTAGATATCATCCACGTGGATAAGACATTATAAAACAATATTTAATGAATCATAATCATATATTAAATATAAATTACATGATAAGTTATCAATTAAACTCCTCAAAAACCATGAATGATCCAAACTTCATTTTAAATCAAACCATGCATTCATATAACATCAACTCTTTATAATAGTCCTTAAAATTTAAAAAAACGTGAAAATTTTTAAAAGAGAGAGTTATAGGAAACATTAGTATTTCATGGTGTGTCAAGTAAAGGAAAATTAATGGAAACACATACATCAAACACATGAGAATGAAAAAAACCATTGAATGTAGAAATAGGAAGGCTCAAAGAACAAACTATACACCCTGACATTAATGATCACAATATGTTTGGTCAAATCCTTATAATAAGGTTCGACCAACTGGGTTCCAATGAAAGGGTTGAATTGAGATACAAGAAAAGATGAATAAAGAGAATAGAAAATAAATACTTAAATTGTTGAATATGACCTGAATCAAAGTATGTAGCTCAAAAATAAAGGGGGTGGAAGGGATACACTCTCCTATGCCTCCCAGTATTCATCGAGTGAATGGGAGGTGAGGATACACAATTTGGGTCTTGAATTCAAGATGTTAAATTATAAATTCAAAATTTTAAGCAACTGGTAAGGTAGAATAGCTTGACCACTTGGTTTAAAAAACTGTGCCCCAACCGTATGATCCTCACTAAAAAATATGGTTCTTAACATACGGTTTAGCCACATGGTTGGGTAAACCGTGAGAAAACCTATAAAAATATATTCTAAAAAGTGAAAACCCTTTTACACGGTCATAACATGATTTTCCGTAACTATTCACTAACCACATGACATGAAATTTTCATGAATATCCAAAAAAATAAAAATTAAAAGACACAAAAAATATATTAAAATCCAATAAAAATATAATTTAATAAAGGTAAGTGAGGTCGAGGTGTCATAATTCACTCCACCATAACACGTTTTTCCTTATAAATTCACGAAGTTCTAAAAAGTATATGATCACTCAAATAGATTATAAGAGAATAGAACTCAAGACTAAAACCAACCCAATCACATCACCTCTCCAAGTCCACCAATATTTTCACAATAATAAGATTTACAAAGGGGTGATCAAAAGGGTTAGAGATCGACATTCATTCCCTCCCCCATATAATAATTTTTATAATAAAATGGTTCAATAAAACTAGGAATAAATCAAAAGCGTTCATTATCAAACACAACCAAAGATTTCAACTGAAAAGGTCCTAATAAAATTCTCAATCAATGTCAAATATGCATTCTCAAAGAATAAATCATCTAGGTCTCTAAATGCATACATAATTTCAAGTAACCCAAAATACAATAAATTGATCAAGAAAGTGTTGGGTATGTGTTGTTCCAATAACATTATTTGAATTATCATCGATTTTGATGATCATAAATATCCTTGTTTGTTTTACTAATGAAGAAAATTTAATTATTTTTCCATATTATATTTATTAAGAAATTTAACTTGTTCTAAATATATTTTGGTTTAAAGTATTATATAAAGTATTCTATATTTTTTTTGAGAAATCTAGAAACAGTATTTATACCCTATGTTTTAAGCTGAATGTATGGTTTGTAAACCCTAATTTCGATAAGGAACCATACTTCTGTACCCAACTTTTGGAGTGAACAGATAGATTAGGTACCCTAATTTTTGGTGAAATTGTGGATCAAGAACCATACTTTTGGAATTAACTTTACATTTGAGGAACTAATATATGGTTCATCAAACCAATGTTTTTTAAGTCAAATTACGTTGTCAACCGTACTTTTGAAGTCTACCCTACATTTGACTCATTCAAATATAGAGTTTAAATTCAGGAAATTTCTAATGATTTCTATAATAGTCTATCCAGAATTAAATATCTCTTTAGGAATTTTAAAGACCAATTCAATATACCTTTTTCAATGGATTAAATCATTCATATTTCTAAGGGAATCTATGACTTACTATGGTCACTTAAATTTAAAATAGTTGTGATTTATCATGCGATATTTTTTGATATGTTTTGACTAAAAGTAAATAAAGGTTTCTTGTTAAATACCAAGTGTTGTATCTTTAGAAAGGTGCATTGATTTTTATGAAAAATGATGTCTTTGTTATTCAGAAGTGATACACTTTAGAGAAATATATGCTTTGATCCTTTTCAATTTGATATATATTTCAAATTCAATTTTATCTCTTTGTTAATACTTTGTTATAGCCTATCAAATAATATATAAGATCTAAACTTTAGAGACATTCATGTTCTTCATCCATTGAGTTTCCTCTCTTTTTTATCAAAAGGTTAATATTTAAACTATTTTTCCTATAAAGATCATATATAACTTTTATCTATTCATAGATGTTATTTCCTAAATAATTTTACCTATGAATAAGAGAATCCATTATCCATTAGTTATTGTTGCAACTATGAGTTGAATTTTTTTCTCAATAAAGCATAAAATATTGTTTTGTAGGGTATTAGAAACTTGTACTCAGTCATGGTGGAGTGTTATCTTCTTACACTAAATTTTGTATTGATAGGTTCTATAAAAAATAACATGTCTTATTGTAAGGTGTTTACTTCCTGCACTTAGTTTTAGAGTTCTTGGGATTAGAGGACCTATTTAGTGAAAATAGTTGATCTCACTGAGCGAGTGTTGGTGGAGTGAACTATGTGATCTTTATACCTCGAACCACTATAAAAATTGATGTTTTATTCTTCTCTATTTTTCCTCTTCATAATTCATTTAAATAAAATAACATTTCATATATTTACAATACATAAATAGGGATAAAATTTGATTTTATCAAGATTTATAAAAATACACAATTCATATCCCTATTATACATATTAAAATTATTCCAACCTAAAAAATGGTATCAAATGGGTGATTTTTTAATAATTTTGATAAGTTATAGGAATCATAATTTAAAGGTCTATATGAAAAAAATTTCCTATAGAAAAACTAAAAGAATTAATTTCCATGATCTGTGACCTATACTTAAAAAGAGATAATTATGGATACTAAAAGGATAGAAAGATTAAATATTTAAAGAATATTAGTTTTAAATTATATATAAATATTTTCAATCATTATAAAATTCTTATAAAACCAGAGAAGTGGGATGCTGCTAAATAATTTTAACATGATTTTAATTCAACAACCATGAATGGTATTATATGTAGACTTGGTCCATGTGAGTTTAATCATGTATAACGAAGTGATATTACCTATAAGATGTGTCAAACCTTCATATTTTCTTATGAAGGAATATAAAATGTTAGGAAATTAAGATATAACATTTCAATTCTGAAATTTGACACCTTCAGAATGTATGATAGTGATAGAATCACTCAAATGAATGGAAAATTGAATGAAATTTTCAATGGTGTTTCTACCTTATGAGATTCAATTACTCAGACAGATCAATCTTTAAAAGTTCTAATATTGTTGGCTTCTAAATGGAATGGAATATTTATATTAATTAAAAAATACACTCCTATCAAAAAATCTAACAATGACAGAATTTAGCATCACTTTATTTATTTATGAAGTATAAATGCAAGCATAAGAATAAGATCATAAGATGATAATTAGGGAAAATGGTAGCCTTAATTTTAAAGTTCAAGATTTTTAAAAGAAATCAAATAAAAAATATGTATTATCAAATGACTCAGAATGATCGGATTATATAATGTAACTAGCTCATCTACCTAGAATATTTAGTAAATTTTATTAGAAGAATAAAGGCTTCAAAAATTCTTTCAATCATTTCAAGAAAGATAGTCAAGGTCTTAAATAATTAATATTCTATGAATGTAAGAAAATGGTACATATGAAAACTGATTACCCATAGCTAAAAGAGAAGAATGAAATATAGGAAGGAAAAAAGGAAGTATTAGATGAAAATTGATTATGCGCACAAAGGTAATAATGTTGTGAAGGCTACTTTGAGTGTTTCTAAGGACTTAAATATTTATTCAATATCTGATTCAGAAAAAGATTCAACCAATCTGAAATTAAATATGTGTTTTATGGATAAAGAGTAAGTAGAGTTACAATCTTATTATTTTTCTACCTCTGACTCTAAAATTTATTATAATAGTAAATTAGTTATCTACTACTTAATGCTTGAATAAAAATATTAATATTTAGTAAAAAATCATAAATCAATAAATAATGTTCATAATTTTATATTAAATGAAAAATAATTCATGCTAAAATAATTCTTAGAATTAAAAAAATGTTTAGAAAATCTACTTTAAATTTCATTGTTCATGAAAGTAAATTAAAGAGTTGTAGGATAATGTAGAGTCCTTCAAAATTGATACTGGTATATTAACTAAGGGAGATGAATCACTAAATTATATTCTTGGTAAAAAAATTCATAAAAAGGATAAATAAGGAATATAGAGTAATGAAGAAAAGTCTAAATTATATAGAAATTAGTTTCTACCCAGTTCTAATAATAATAGCTTATCGTGAGTCACGTTTTTTATTATGAAATTAAAGGCCATTATACTAATAATTGTTATTTGAAAAATCTCTAAATCATAGATTTTAAAAAGGATTTTATTTCTAGAAATAAGTTTGAAGTAAATCCTATAATGTTTGGTAAAATTAGGAAAATTTATTTACTCATATCATTGCTTACTGACAAAACTAGACCCAAGATAATTTGGGAACCAAACACTACTAGAAAAACAGGCTACACCTACAGATCTATAGCCATAGTTTTAAAACCGTTTCTATATGTGGTTATGGCCATGGTTATGTGGCCTATAGCCATGGTTTTAAAATTGTGGCTATATCCCACACCTATAGCCACAGTTATGTAACCTATTGCCACGATTTTCAAAACTGTGGCTATAGGTCTCCTGCCCTTGCGCGGCAGAAAAATTTTCCCGCCAAAAAAATGGCAGGAAGAACTATTTCCATAGTTTTTTAGGATATTTCCATGGTTTTTAATAATATTTATAACATATTATATAGATATATACACAAAATATTTAGTGGTGTAGTGGTTAGGGTGTTGGAACATGAAGGGAAGGTGCTGGGATAAAATCCAGCAGGGGACATATTATTTTTAGGCTATTGCCATGGTTTTCTTGGGCTATAGCCACAGTTAAAACTATGGCAATAGGGCCCTATTACCATGGTTAAAAACGTGGCCATAGGTCAACTGTCATGGTTGACTTCAGAACTGTGGAAATAGGCCACCTATATCAATGGTTAAAATCGTGGAAATAGGTCAGACCCTACTGCCACGGTGATAGCACCCACGGTTGGGAAAAACCGTGGCCATAGCCTATGGCCACAGTTTTGGGCCCTATTGCCACGGTTTTTAACAGTGGAAATATCCTTTTTTCTAGTTGTGAAAACAAGATTTTATTTAATATTTTTATAGGTAATATTTTGTAGGAACAAAAATGAAATATGGATAATGGATAATCAATTCTCAAGGCACATAATGGGAGAATCTTCCAATTTTTATACACTAGAAAAATTATTTAGAGGCTTGGTTACCTTCATTGAAAATGAAAACGGTAAAATAATTGGAGTTGTATGAGTTTTAGATCAAAAATCAATTATGATCAACAAAGTCCTATATATTTAAGGGTTGAATAAAAATCTGATAAGTATCTCTCAACTATGTGATGATGATTTTTATGTTGATTATTATAATAATGTGTGCTCCTTTTTTAAAAAAACTCCTTAAACTTAGAGTATCATAAACTATAAATGTTTATACTTTGGATTTTAATTCCTTTTATAAAAAAAGTGAATTGTTTAACCACTAATACAAATGAATCCAAGATTTTTCATTGGATACTGAGACACTGTATTGTTTTTTATCTATAAAAATTAACTAAGAAACATTTATTTTCTGATTTGAATAGTTCTAAATTTGATAAATATATATTTTGTGATGAATTTCAAATAGGCAAGAAGCATAATTCATCTTTAAAATATATTAACAATGTTGTTATATTTAAACCTTTAAAACTTATCCACATGATTTGTTTGGACCATCAAGAGTAGAAATCTTGGTTGTAAGATC
Organism: Viscum album; assembly: GCA_963277665.1. Taxonomy (NCBI): domain Eukaryota; kingdom Viridiplantae; phylum Streptophyta; class Magnoliopsida; order Santalales; family Viscaceae; genus Viscum; species Viscum album. Next base: position 1,975,214,189 of record OY728151.1, read on the forward strand.
TTGTGTTTTTTTATGATTTATCTAGATTTACATGGGTTTATTTTATAAAATTTAAAAGTGAGGTTTTCTATGTTTTTATATGATTTTCTAGAATTGTTCAAAATGAAAAGATTTTAAAATAATTTCATTAAGAACTATTCATGGAGGAGTGTTTGAGAATTAAGAATTTAATTCTTTTTTCTCATACTTGGATATTAAACATACCTTCTCTTCTCCAAGAACACCTCCAAAATAGAATTATAGAAATAAGAAATATAAATATTCAAGAATTGTAAAGAACTATATTAAATGAATATAATATTCCTACCTATTTTTAGGAATAAGCTATCAGTATTGATTTACATATCATGAATAGATTTTTTTAATAAGTCCATTTCTTAAAAATATACCCTAGAAATTGTGGTATAATATAAAACCTAAAGTTGGATACTTTAAATTTTTGGGATGAAAGTTTTATATCTTGAATACTATGGAAAACCTTGGTAAATTTGATCTAAAGGTTGATTAAGTAATCTTTATAGGTTATTTTTCTTCTTATAAATCTAATAGAGTGTATAATAAAAATTCAAGGATGGTTAAATAATATATTCAATGTATGTTCGATGAAAGAGATCCTTTTAATCATAGAAAAAATAAAATAGATGAGGTTAACAATTATTTAGATAATTTGAGACTTGAATCTTCTAAATAATATTTTGAAAATAAATTAGAATATGTTGAAATTTAGTCTAGTTCAGAAGAACATGAAATTGGTAAACTTGAAAGTGTCTTACCTAGACAAACTAGAACCTTAAACGACTATCCTTTAGAAACATCTATAAGAGATCTAGATATAGGAATTTGTACTATGATAATTCTAAGAAACCTAGATGAATTCTCTATACTCTTATCTCAATTAGAACCAAAAACCCAAGAATAAGTATTAGAAGATGAAAGTTTTCTTATAGATGCGCAACAAGAACTTAACTAGTTTGGAAGAAATAAAGTTTGGGAATTAGTTGATAGACTATAAAATCATCAGGTAATATGAACCAAATAGGTTTTAATAAGTAAATAATATAACCAAGGGATAATTACAAGAAATAAATCTAGATTAATAGCTAAAGGATATAATCAGAAATAAGGGCTAGATTATGATTATACATTTTCCCATATTTCTAGATTAAAATCCATTATAATTATTTTATCTTATGAATCTTATATGAATTTTAAATTATATCATATTGATATAAAGTCTTGTTTTTAAATGGATATTTAGTGTGGGATTCTATGTTGAGAAACCTCTAGTTTTTCAAAATCTACATCTACCAAATTTTATTTTTAAACTTACTAAATCACTTTATTTCCATAAATAAGTACCAAGAGCTTGGTATGGAATATTAAGTTCTTTTACTATAGAAAATTTCCTTTCTATAGTGTTGTTATATCCCACTCTCTTTAAGAGAATTGTTTTTTCATATATTTTATTATTACAAAATTATGTAGTTGATTTCATAATTAGTTTAACTGATAAAAATATTTAAAATTATTTTTCAAAACTAATGAAAAAAGAATTTGAAATGATAATAATGGGAGAATTAAATTTCTTTCTTGGTTTTCAAATCTATCAAAAATAGTATGGAAATTTTTTAAATAAAATTAAATAAATTATTGATTTATTGAAAAAAAATCAGACTTGAAAATAGTAAGAATTATACCAATCCTCTATATGTTAATATAAAACTTGATTTGAATGAATATGGGAAACCAATTGACAGTAGGTTATATATATATATATGATTAACAGCTTGCTATATATTATATCTAGTAAACCATACATTATGTTTTTTCTTTCTTTTTTCATAATTTCAATCAAACCCATAATAATACCATCTTAATATTTTTAAAATAATATTTATATATTTAAAATGAACTATTTTTCTATATTTACTTTATCCAAAAACATATAATTTTAATTTGGTTTCATATTTAAATGATGATTTTTGGAGGTTGTATGTTAAATATAAAGAGTACCTAAAGAACCTGTCACTTTTTAGGGAATTCCCTAGTTTCATGGTCAAGTAAGAAAAAATATTCAGTAGAATTTTCAATAGTTGAGGCGAAATATATATCTATTGGTAGTTATTGTGCACAAGTATTATAGATGAAACATACACTTTTAGACTTTGGAAAAAAAATAATGTTTCAATTTTATGTGATAATAAAATTTCTATTAATATTTCTAAAAATCTTGTGAGTTACTCAAGGACTAATAATATTGACTTAAGGCACCATTTTCTGAGATATCATGTTCTAAAAGTGGATATATCTTTAGAATTTGTCGATATTTAATATCAACTTGCTCATATTTTCAATAAAAAATGTCTCACTGCTATTTTTGAATTTATTAAGGGGTAGATGGGAATATTTAATTTTAAATAAAAATTTTATTTTGTTTAATTAATTTTAGAATTTATTTTTAACTATATTTTTACATTAAAATTTTTTATTTATGTTATTAATTATATTTTTTTAATTTATAAAATTTTTAGATCATGTTAAGCTTTAATTATTTGTTTGAAATTACTTGTTTAATAAATTATGAGTTTATTTGTGTTTTCAAAAAAGTTTCATTTCAAAATTAAATACTCAAATTATTAATATGAATATTTTTTCTCGATAATCCAAACCAACATCAAGAAAACCCTTAAAAATTACCCATCTTTCTTCTACCCTAAATCTCATACCCTTTAATACTTCAAATATCTCGATTTATCTTTTAACCATGGAATGTGAACCTAAAACCAATAGATTTTATATTATAGATAAGACAAAGAGAAAATAGGAAGGTTTCATGGGTGAATCCAACTGACGGTGATCTTTAAGGTCTGAAAGGAGATTCCTTCTAGGAAAGTTCTTTGATTTTGAGTGGATATTTTAGAATAATTTATTGATAAAAAATCTTTGTATTTTAAGGTTTTGGAATTTATTTTCAATCCTGAAAATACTAAGTATGTTTTCAATAGTGAAGGGAAATAATTTTATAAAAACACCCAGTTTAGCTTTGGAATAACTAAGGGTTTAGTCTCATAAAAGGTAAACAATGTGGAGTTTCTAGTTTCTTCTATAGAAATGGATCAGATTTTTCATTTTCCCCATTAAGGGGTTTGTCACTTTAATATTAGGTCGATTGGAGATGATTAGCATAAATATAGTGATATTACATCTTTTTTGTTTGTATATACCCTCATGAGAAAGATGTTTTTGAAAGATATTGAAGTTGACTAGAAGGTTCTGGACAAATTTATTCAATATGTAATAGTTCTTAGGATAGTTGAGTTAGATAAAATTCTTTTTCCTGATATGTATATCATTTTCTTAATGTTAATTGAAATTAAGTTTAATTAATGTAGATATATTCTTAGGTATATGCATAAAAATTGTCAAAAAGAATATTAAAAGTAATTTTATTGATATTGAAAGCTTATTTCACTACTTATATATAAAAATAATAAGATCTATAACATCCATTCAGCTTTCATATGTCATCATAGAAACATTATTTCTACTAGAACATTAAGAAAATTTAGTTTTTTTAGTACTATTAATGGAAATATGATTCCCATAGGTGATGATGATCAAAAAGAATATGGTTCTCATTCTTAGGGGGAGAACAAAAGATAGAAATTTTTTGGATTAGTGTGGTTTCATGTTGAAGAAATTGGTGAATGAAGAATAGAAAAAGTTGTTAAGGAAACTAAGATAATACTCAAAGTTGATATGAGTGATCCACCCATTGAAATAATAATACCAAAATATATTGTATAAACCTAAAGAGAATTTAGTTGTGTGGTCCTTGTTCATTGGCTAAGAAAAAGAGAAGGGTATATGGTTCAAGCAGAATAAGATGATGTTGGAGAATTTGAACAACCAGTTTCTATAGTTGTTTCAGTTACTTGTATGTGAAGACCAACTAAAATTAGAGATGAGCAAGTGGATTAGGGATAAAATAATATGGATAATAATTATAAAGATCGTGATTAGTTGCATACACCTTTAACTAAAACTACTGAACTGATTGAAAATCAGAAAGTTTCTATTGAAGAAGAATCCTTGGAAAAGACTGTTAGTGAAACTGGTGAGAAGATAGAAGTTCTTATGAAATTTTCATCCTCATCCAGTGAAATAATTGATGTCTAGTCTCTTTTCTTGGTTGAATCGGGTCAATACTCTATAAATATAGAAGAGTAATATTTTGAATATCTTAGTGATCATATTGAGTATTTGGTTTATAAATTCAATAAGATGAAATAAATCAATACTAATTTATAAAGTGAGTTGTAAGTTTCAAGAAAATCATTTGAATGTTTGAAAAGTTTAACTATTATAAGAAAAAAAATTAGAATTATTCCATGCTCAATTGTAATTTTTGATAGAAATTTAAATTTATAAAATATATTTTGATGCTTTTAAGAGAGAAATAGCTGATAAAATTGCAAAACATAGAGCAGATTTTGTTTCCAAGAATGATTTTGGCGGATTAAGGAAGTATAAGGGAAGTAATTTTGAATTAGTTTGAGGTGGTTCAAGTCAAGAAATGGCTTCTACTTCTATTCATCCAACTTCTTCAGATTTAATAAGGAGATTCAAATCGATTACAACTATTTTGTCTATAATAAATGATCAGACTCAGAACCTATAGTGTGATGGTATTCCACATAACACTCTATTGGACAATCAAAATGATCTTATTGAAATATTGACATCAGATAAACCAATAATTCTAAACCTTTTCAATCAGTTGGATAATATGCTTAAGAAGTTTTTGTAGTCAGTAGAGACTATCTATGAATTTATAAAATTCAATTTGGTTGAAAATATAAAAATGATTCAGGAGTCAAAGTTTTTGATGAACCCATAGGAAGTAACATTGAATCATAATTTTGGGATACTAATGGTAGATCTCAAGGCTATTCTTCACACTATTCATGATTCTTTTTCATTTGAATCCTCATCTGAACCAGAGCCTTCACCCCTATCCAATCCCACCTCTTAGCCTATTTAAGCCAAAATGTTTCATGTGATCAATGAAATTTTTTAATGAAAATATTTTCTTCATTATATTATGTTTATTTATTTATTTTTTATCTTTATAAAACTATTGAATTTATAGGAATATTTTTTTTTCTAATCTTAACAAAACATTCATTTTTATTCTTATGAGACATTAATTATATTAAATTCCATTTTTCATACATTCATTTTGATATCAAAAAAGGGAGATAAATATGAGTAAATATAACAATATTATGACTATGATATATTAAATGGGGATAAATCTATAAATTTAAATATTTGAAAATTTTAGATAAATAAATCTCTTTAGTTTGGAAAATATAAATTTTCTATAATATTATTTATTTATTTATAGTTTATAACTTTAAATGAGAAATAAAATATATATTTTATCACTTTAAAAAAAATTCTATTTGTGGTTACATTTTCTATATTTTCTATAAGTTTTTTTATAGGGTTATTATGGTCATTAAAATGGGGTAGATTTTTGAGCATGTGTTGTTCCAACAATATTCTTGGAATTTTCATTGATTTTTATTCTCAAAAATACACTTGTTTGTTTTACTAATGAAACTGCTTTAAGTGTATTTATGGATTATATTTCTTGAGAAATTTATCTTGTTCTAAATTTATTTTTGGTTAAATTTTTATTTAATGTATTATGTACATGTTTTTGAGAAGTCAGTAAACATGGTTTATACCCTTCATTTTTAAAATAATGTATGATTTTTGAATCATAAATTTCGTAAGTAAACATACTTTTGTACCCTAAATTTGGATTGAATATATGTATTAGGTACAATATGTTGTGGTGAAATTATGGATCAGGAACCATACTTTTGGAATCAACCCTACATTTGAGGAACTAACATATGGTTCATCAACCCAATGTTTTTGAAGTTAGCCATATATTGTAAACCATACTTTTCATGTCTACCCAGCATTTAACTCAGTCAACTATGGAGATTAAATTTAATATATTTCCCTGGATTTCTATAATGATATTTCTAGAATTAAATATCTCATTACATATTTTTAAAGACTGATTCAAAGGCCCTTTTAAACGGATTAAATCATTCATATTTCTATGTGAAGTTATGATTTACTCTAGGAGTTTAAATTTAAAATGATCACAATTTTTTATGCATGGTATTTGGATCTGTTTTGATCAGAATAAAATTAAGTTTTCTGGTTAAATACTAAGAGTTGTATCTTTTTAAAGGTGTAGTTCTTTTTATGCACAATGATGTCTCTTCTATTCAAAAGAGTCACACTTTTGAGACATACATATTTTGATCTTTTTATGTTCAATCAATCTGTCAGTTGCTACTATATATATTTATTAATATTTTGTTTCACCCTACCAAAGTATCTATTATAGCTACACTTTAGATGCATAAATGTTATTCATCTACTTAGTGTTTTATTTTTTGTTCTAAAAAGTTTAATATTTTTGTTGTTATGTTTATTTAAATATCAACTATAACTAGGATCTCTTTGGAACTATTTTTCCTGAATACTTTTATCAATAAAGAAAAAAAATACATTATTAATTAGTTATTGTTATAAATGTGATCTGAATTTTTTTCTCAACAAAGTACCCAATATTATTTTCTTAGAGTATTGGTTGCTCGTACTCAGTCATGGTGGAGTGTCAACTTATCACACTAATCTATGTATTTTGAGGTTCTTTGTAAAAAAACATGTCTTTTGTAAGGTTTCAACTACCTGCACTCAGTCATGGAGGTATCAGAATAAGAGGACTTATTTAGTGAAAATCAACAAGCTACCTAAGACAGCATTAGTGGAGTGGACTAGGGGATATTTGTGTCCCAAACTAATATAAAAATTGTTTCATTATTCTTATCTATTTTTTATGCATAACTCATTTAAATAAAATAACGATGCATATTTTTATAATACATGAATAAGGATAAATTTTGATTCTCTCAGGATTTTAAAAAGGACACAATTTCCCCTCTATATATTTATATTATTCCGACCTAAAAGAAAGGAAAAGAGAAGGGTAAACCTCACTAAGATGATATTTAAATTTTGGCAACAACAATATAAACTAGTTTAACAACATTAAAATAATAGGAATGAAGAAAAAAAGAGGGAAGGAAATATGAATAAGAAGAAGAAGAATAACCCAAGTGAGATTCCTAGGCCACTACCTAGATCTAGAACACAATATTCCTATAATTTTAGATAGGATTAAATAGATATAAAGAGTAATAAGCCATCTGATCTTCTCCAATGAGAGAGTTTAGAATACCTAAGATGGTTACACTAGAGACAAACCAAAAAATTTCACACCAAAGGAAGGGGTGAAGGTACTAGTTTCTCATAATGAAGAGGCTCGCATGGTAAAGAGTTATGAAATTTATATGGGAGGAATTATCTGATATAATACTAACTTCAAGAGGGGTTTCACTTTACCCTTTATTCCTATAGTATGGATGGGGTTAAAAAAAGGAAAAGAAAACACTCAAATTCTAAGAGACACCAATATAGGGAAAACTTTCTAATTAATACTTACTATGATCTCTTGAAACTCTTTTAGGAGGCATACTTTATATAAAAATTAGACATAATAATCACTTTATAACATCAAATCTAAAATCAATCTCAATAGAATTTAGATATAAATCCAACACAAAAACCCAAAAGAATATTTTCAGACACCACTCATTAAATCACAAAACACAACCAAAAGTAAACCTTAATTCAAAAAAATAACTCAAAATAACATTATTCAGGAAATAAAAATTCTAAAGTATGATATAAAACCCTTTTTTACCATTTCAAAATCATACACTTTAGTTTTTTATATTAAAGTTCCATTTTGAAAATATTTTAAAAGTCTAAAAGTTATTTATTAAGACACTTGAAATCCTAAAAAATACATTCCAATTATATATAGATAGATCTCTTTATTGACTTATAAAATTCAATTATGAGCCAATGTAAAATTTTACAAATCCATAATTTAAATACATTTTGAAACTACAAAACGTTAAAAATTAACATTTACCATTATAACCATATTTACATCTCAAAACCCCAAAAAAATTCATCTAAGAAATGTCAAAGTATCATTAAAACTCTCATTATTATCTTTAAAATTAACTTTCACCATTTATAATGAAATCACTATTTATTACAAATCACCATTCATTATGAATAGGCTTTCATATTTTCAAAAACTAACAATCACCTTTTAAGATCCAAGTTTCTATTACAAAGTATCATCAAAAAAAATCAAAAAAAATCAATTCACTATGAGAATCCCCTTTAATTAATCCCAAATAATATTTAAACAAGACCTAAAGAAACCCAAAATTAAATGGAGTCTGGAATAAAAATTTCAAAGAGGTTAGTTGTTGTGCATGGTTTGTCCACATCATATAGAAGAACATGTTCCAATGGTGTAACTTCTACATGAAGGAAAAAAATAAAACCACGTTCATGGGCTCTTTATGGGTTTCCAGACCTTGTGGGCTAACTATGTTCCTCCAATGAGAAATGGTGCAAGGATATCAATTTAACAAAACCACAACACAAAAGTGGTGAGTAAGAAAAAAATCAACTAAGGAATCAATAACAATTCATATAGAATAGAACAATAATAAAAAATGAAATAGAAAAATAATCTTATCAAAATATAGATAGTCATGGGAAACATCTAAACATATAGTAAGATTGTCCAAGATTTACTATAGTGAAAACATTTTTTAGCCTATCAATGAAGTTCCTATATAATAACCAATCATTTTTCTCTACCCATCCTCTCTAGTGACAATCCCATAGTAGATATCATAACATAAAACTAGGGAATTATAGTAAATTATTGAATGAAACTAGAATAGAAACCATATCTCAATACCTCACAACGTTTCCTAGGACCCCTATGAAAAATAGAAAGTGGGGGTGGAAAAACATTTATCATATTATTCAATATGAATAAACACACCACAATAACATCTCCCTATCCCACCTCCATACACCCACTAATAAAAACCCCTTTCCAATAGATGTATCAACCTAATTAATCACATAATGTCCAAAACTCACACACATCAAAACAATATGGGGCTTTCTTTATGGGTGTATCTCAATTTTAAAAACCATTTATCAAAGGTGAAAACTGATCCATGAATTTGAAATTATTAATTGAATTTATAAACTCCTTTGATATCCATTTCAAAATAGTTTTTACCCATAAATCCATTTTCAAAGTGTCAAATCAGCCTTTGAGTTAAAATATAGTAACCACACCTGAAGTATCTTTTTAATACCCTTTTTAGTTGAGTATTTTTATTTTTAAAATCCTCTTTGAAATCAAAAAGAAAGAAAATTGTAGTTTAAAACTACCTATTACATAGTATCCACATGGGTAATATATCATAAAACAATATATAATTATTCATAATCATATATTACATAAGAATAACTTTAAAACCAATCCATTAAACTCCTTTAAATAAAATAATGATCCAAACCCCATTTGAAATTATAAAATGTGTTCATAAAAAATTTAATACAATATAATAATCCTATAAAGTTTGAAAACAAGCATATTTTCTAAATAACGAGTTATAAGAAACATAGGTATTTCATATTGTGTCGACAAAAGGAAAAATCATGGAAACAAGTATCTCAAATGGGTGAAAATGAAGTGAAACCCTTAAATATGGAAGGAGGAAATCCTAAAGAACATATTTCACACCCAAACATAAAGAATCACAAGACATTATATTGAATCATTGCTATAGGGTTTGGGTAGCCATGTTCCAAAGTAAGAGAAAAATTGAGAGATAATAAAAGAGGAAGGAGGATAGAGAGAAAATTATTTCATGCCTTATAGAATGCACTTATAATTAAAGGATGATAATCAAAATTGATAGGTAAATCAATAGATACTTGGTCATAGGGATATATTATATACATAGAGTGAATATGTGGGGTGGATACCCCATTTGGGTCATAAATTCGAGAAGGAAAAATTCAAAAACTCAAAATTTTAATGATCAGTCCAGTTTGAATGGTTTAGACACATGGTTTACCAAACTATGCACCAACCATTCAAGACTTGCTAAAAAATTTGGTTGTTATTACATTTTTTTTCAAATAGTTGGGAAAAATGTGTGCCAATCATGTGAATATATTTTCCCAAAACTATATACCCTTTCTCATAGTCATTGTATGATTAGCACTAACCATACGCAAACTGTGTGATAGTAAATTTTCATGAATCTCTCAAATTTTACAAAAGTAAAATACCTAAAAAATAATAACAAGGATAAAAAGCAACAAATAAAAAAATTAATTAAGCGAATTGAGGAGTAGTTGTGAAAATTCTCTCCACTACAACACTTTATTCCCTCGTGATGTCATCAAGTTCTAAAAAGGACAAGATCACTCAAATAGTTTATAAGGGGAGTCAAATAAAGAACGAAACTAGGCCAATCATGTAACATCCCAAACCCGGAAGCCACTATACCGGTGCTCCGATCCAGGTGGTTACATGACCTCAAGCAGGCCTCCCCGTACGCTAAAGGTTACCGACTAGCGGCAAGGGTCTAATAATCCACATGGGGAGACTATACCTTCTTTATAAGAGTAAGCCATAGAAAATCACAATAAAAATAATGGAAACAGTATCAAACAACCAATAAACATGCATAACCAAACGTTTCACAGTAGGGTTCAAACACCAATCAAATACAATAATTCTATACCATACTATTAGTGAAAGTGAAAGAAACCAAAAATAAAACAAATGACCAAAACTTCCAATGGGTCCCGACTCTAAGTTCGGATCCTTCTCCATGTACATCCTGAGCCCAACTCAACATCTTAGTGTAGGGACTCATCCCTTGTCCAGACTTGAAACCAAGAGACCTTCTCGGGTACCCAAAGGTGGCTTGAGTAGGGTGTGAGTACAGAACTCATTAGTCCACCACCAACAGTATCTACAAAATATCCAGTCTAACAGATAGTGCATGCAAGTACAAAATAAATGGTAAGTAAGAAAGGGATAGTTCGGTTTCCATTTATTAACAAGGTTTATTACCAACATTTATTACCATTTCCATATCATACCATTTCAACCCATTTCTCATTGCTTACCATTTCCAACACATTTAACATGGGTTCATCAAGCACAAATTGTTACACAGGCTTAAAGTACACAATAACATGCATGAGGAAAACACATTGTTATCCTATCTTGCTAGGACTAACTTCCTCATGTCAACCATGTCCTCACCTCAGAGCCTCAGTTCGAGTGGATGCAAATTTTAGGAGAACAGAGCCTCAGTCCTCTTCCCTAATCTGTACATTAGGGGTGGAGTTTAGAGCCTCAGTCTAACTAGACCTGTGGGCATAGAACCTCAAGTCAATACCCCACTCTACCAAGCCATGTGCACATTCTATATAAATATGTATCCATCAACCATTCACACAACATCACAACCAATTCCCAAGGCAACATAAATCACAAAAATAACATGAGAGTTAATACCATGCCTTAACCCATTAGCACATTTACCGCATTTCACATCATTTAGCCATTTAGCCCAATTTTCTTTCATTACGCTTATATCACTAAGTATTCATTCATTGTGTCTATCACGTAAGGCTTTGTTCATCATTCCTAAATAACTAGTCTTTATTAAGATACTCATAATCCAATTCATTATGATATTTAATCATTTCCATATATTAACCCATTTAGCTATTCATCATTCTCAAATTTCAACCCATTACACATTCTAACACTATTCACAATTCATTTAACATATCCATGTTCAACCATATAAAACAATTCCATATTAAACCAATATCCCTTGGGTTATTATTATTAAACCTAGGTGCATCACCTAGCTTCTACTCCAACACAATCAATCACCTTAACATGTTTATCAAAGTCTCTACATAAATACACAACAATCTCACTTGTTCTTCACAAAACCCTAGGTCCGGGAAAGTCGGCACACCCCATGGGTGGCCCTAGAGCAGTCTCATCAAACTTGATGCATCCCATAGGGATTGAGAGGGTTTCCATTTTCCTTCTTAAAAATTATTTTACCTAAACATGCCAAGGGTGATCAAAACATGCCAAGAGACACCCAAGAACAACACCACACATGCACAAATCCACAAATAAACCATGGGATATAACTTCTAGACCACCTACCTCGAATCCATTGATGAGTGCACTCTTAATCATGGACTTAGATCTGGATTCAAGCACCCCTTGAAGCCTCAACCTAGATCTCATCTGAAAATTAAGGTTTTAGGGTTTTAGATGGAGAATAGAGTAAGATACAAATCCTAAACTAAAAATAAAAGGAAGAGGAGGATTAGGCTTACCCAGAACTTCAATCTGCACTTGACGGCACTCAAAACACCCAAGAATCAAAGGAGATCCATCCTTGATAGATCTTGAAAGCTTTGGTTAATTCCTAGGGTTCTAAGGAAGAAACAGGAGGAAAACCCCGAGTTGGGTATTAAAATCACGAGGTGGCATTTTTGTAATTTTTTCCCACTTTTCTTGGATGCACGGTTTACCTGCACGGTTTTCCAAATAGTATGCAAACAGTGCAGCAACTAATTTCTGCAAGAGGCCAGCCTAAATGATTTCCTAGGGATCCCACACAGTTTTCCCTAACTGTGCGAAGGCTACTATCTAAGGATGGCTGGTTCACATAGTTTACCTGCATAGTTTCCCCTAACCATGCGCAGACTATGTGCCTTGCACTACTTGGCCTGATTGCTCTTCTGTTTGCACCCTGAGCCCCTAGGGAACCCTCGAGCCCCCACCTGAACTTAGGAAACACTTATCTAGATGTAATGGAGAGACCCAATCCAATACTCAAATGAAAACATTCTTTAAGAAAATCTAGGACCTTACATCCTCCCCACCTTATAACGGATCGTCCGTGAGCAGCCCTTCCAAGAATCACTATGCTTCCATAACTAAATGTCATTCCACTAGACCTATTTGTCCACCCACTTTCCAAGTTTTTGGTTTCACATCACAAGGCTGCCTAACATAGTTCAAGGGAATAGACTTTCCCCTTAGGACTTCCTCACCACAACCCATAACACAAACCAGAAAAACTTCTCAAGGATGCATCCATTTCAACCATTCTCACCTGAGAACTTCATGGGGGAAACTTAAGAGATAACACAAAACTCACAATGTATGGAAACTTAACACACATCATTGCATCGTCGTGGAGGAACCAATAGGCACCTCATCATCCAGATCCTCTACACAACTCATGACCCAAATAACTTGGCGTCATTTCATGTTCCCCCAACCCTAACAGTGACCAAACTCGGTATCACCTATAGGAAAACACACGATCCTTCTAACTACATTTCCTAATAATTTTACTCCACAATTTTACAACCAAATTCCAACCAAAAATCTCGGGTACTCGACAAACTAAACTCATTCCAAGGCACACTATCAGGGATAACTTACCTGAATGGTGACCACTTGAGTCCTTCAAACCTGAAACTTTGATCATTCCATCAACCAACCATTTATCTGGTATGGTTCTCTCCACTATTTCTGGTTACTTGGAACATCCTCCATCAACGAAGGACCACCAGAACTCAACCCAACTTTCCCATCGCCTAACATGTTCCAACTCACCACACCCAAGAATCCATAGGAGCATTACCCTACCTTTTCATCCAGCCACATTGTCATGACCATTGGTAAGACATCCCTACACTATCGATTCTAGTAATAAGATCATCCTGACCTCACTCAGGTATAACTTCATTTCAAAAGGTGATTTACGCTACAACATAAACCTGGAGGTGGGTCACTCTCACCTCACCCATCCAAGTTTACCATCTTAGGTCAGACCAACTTTGACTGGCTTTCCCCAGAACACCCACCTTCCACTAATGGTATACTACCCCTTTCTTACCTTCCCAAGGTTCTTACTAACTTGAAGTCTATCATTATCATTCCACTCACCCAATGAGTTCATTTCCTGAATTCTACTAGAATTCCATCATCACGGCACTATCTCCCTCCAGACCATCATCGGATTCACCCTTGGCATGTCACCACATCACATGGAAAAGGTTCACTCAACTTCATGACGTTCCAAAACACACAAGGGATAATTACCCAAGTCTAACCCCAATCTTTATTGGAATTATAGAACCCCCAACTTCTCTTGTCACAATCTGTTTTCTTATCCAACCACACCCTCCTACGACTCATCATAGACATCACACGATTAACATGGAACCACCCTGAGCTCAAGCCAACACTTGGCTCATTAGACACCACATCCATGGCCCACATTCCTCTCAAAAGAACCTAGCATGCACCTCACAGGTTCCTCATTGGAACCTCAGTGCCACTACGTCGACTTGATGTCCTCTTCTCCACATCCAGGACTGATTTATCACTCCCCACATTAGGAGTGTTATTACCACTTCTCTCAAGAGGGATTTAAACCATCTTATCTTTTATTAGATCACAAGCTGAACCCCAAACTTAGACATGGCCATCCATATTTTCCCAAAATAAAAAAACGAATATCACCCAATGCTCATTCCTGGCTTCCGTGAATGGAACCCACGGTGTTTGTTAACATTTGGTACATCTAGGGTACCTCGCCCAAAACCATAGAGGGTGCCCATTCCATCATCAAGATCCACATATACCATTTCCATGCGGTTAAACTCTATGATGTCCCTCATCTAACCAAACACCTTCATGTCTCTTGGCGAGAGCCAAATCTTCTCAACATACCTAAGATAATGTTAAGATGTTGGGCATGCTCATCACTATCTGAGTTATGCTAAAAAGTTTTTGAAGAACACCACCACCAAATTATCCATTTTTTATGTTGAACTATGGGACAGTATGACCATCCAAGGATTTCAGGCCTCCCTGTTGAACTCATCACATCAACACTTAACCCATCCACACAGGTGTGATTACCAACCAAGTTTAACCATCGCTTCACAACCAAATCACCAATATCCATAAACCATCATTTCATGTGGCACTATTTCCACCACACCGCTTGAGTTCTTATGATGCATCCCTAATGGCCAACAACCAAAGCAAAAAAAAAATTCCACATCAATCAAGCCAACGGTCTCACAAAACAACCTTAATTTGCATTTAACCAATAGCCAGCTTACTTACCTAACCATTTCGATTGGTCATCCAATCTCATCATTCCTGAGGTGGCCTCTGCATCTCACCCAAAAAACAACCCATTCCTATTAACAAGTTCAGCTATGTGACCACCCTTACCATGGTGTCACCATCGAGTGAAAGTATATAACCACACTTTATCCACCCTTGTCTTTTCTGTTCAAAATAACTTCTAGACCTCCATTAATCCTCACCCAAATAGGTGAGTCGGGAATTCATTCGATACAACTCTTAAAAACAAACATTAACTATTATCACAAACATCGGGGTTCCCTTATGAAGGAATCGGGCACAACTATACCATCAACCTTCCCACTTATCCCTCAAGGGTAATCCTGCACCATGGAACACTCTGAGTCCCACTATGAAGTACAAACACTTACATGTGTGAGACACGCCCAAAGGAACTGGAGACTATGTCTGACCTCTCTCATAGGTCACCTTGAAAGTTGAACGATACCAACTCCCTAGACTAGAGTCACAACCAGAAATATCCATTAGCCCTCTCTCTAAACCACACTTATCATGACGCGAACAAAGAAAAGCGTGTGAATAGAACTCTCACTCCCATTCCGATGCACACTATGCTTAGCATACCAAACAACCATCTATGCTAGATTCCACACCAAAGGTGTACACATTCATTGTCACTATAGCAAAAAACATACTATTCAGGATTCGAGACACAACTCGCAAGGTCTCTACTCACAAGGTCACCAAGACCTTGGAAACATCCTTAGGGTTCGGCATGTACTCCGTACGGTCACAGACCAAGAGAGTTCCCTCACTCACATTATCGAACGACTCCTCACAACCCAAATTCCAAAACCCTACCAAGGGTTCCCCAAACACAAAACCTAGGCTATATCATAAACATAAATTTCTCACAATCCAAGCCCAAAGTCTCAACTAGGGCACTCTCACTACCCCAAGACATGCATACAAGGGTCAAACTGACAACACCAAGGATACCCACCTTTGAACCCAAACATTATCATTCCAATCTTTTCATTCACTCGACACTTCAAAGAATGAAAGACAGAATTTAACCACATATGGAAAGATCTCATGTGATCAACATTAAATAAACCATTCTTCATACCCTAACCCAATGGTCAACATCACACTTTGAGAACTACCCTCCACCATACCTACTATGGGTC
Organism: Viscum album; assembly: GCA_963277665.1. Lineage (NCBI taxonomy): Eukaryota > Viridiplantae > Streptophyta > Magnoliopsida > Santalales > Viscaceae > Viscum > Viscum album. The sequence continues at coordinate 1,975,230,617 of OY728151.1, forward strand.
ATGGCCAACATGGGGGTAACAAATTTACTTAATCACAAGTATTCCGGCAACACATCTTCAAACCCATTCTTCTTTTACAACATGATCCCTTCCCCTTAGGCACATTTCCCATTTCACATCTTGTTAAAATCACCATTTTAACTCATTTACACCTTTAATTAGGAAAAATATGTTAAAAATTTTACCATCATTATGCTCCCATTTTCTTTTAGACACTAAAATAACCTTTACAATTTATCATAACCCAAAACTTTAACCCAGTCACAACATTTCTTTAAACATGATATTCCTTAACTATTCATTTGTGTTATTTTCATTCACCAACTTTCATCACCATTATTAAGCATCATTTTCTTCATATTTATCAAGGAAGTAAAATTTATTCCACTCTCTATGCCCCCACACACCCATCCCGTGTGTGTGCCAATACAGATCTATGCCACTTGTATCCTTAGGTTCCTAAAATGATGCAAGAATGCACATCCCCATGCCATTCTGGCAATCAGTGAAATATCATAAATCAGTCAAATCACACAACATGTGCATCAACCAATGGTGAAATATCATGCAACTGTAACAACACATACCAAGAACAACGATTCCCACCCAGGGTGACTTGGGTTTTTTCTCATGCATGGGTTAGCTTCTCCCAAGCACGATCTCATTACCAAGGCTCGACACATCATAATCTCCATTCTACAATCCCAAAATAGTAATAATATAAAAGAACTCCTCTGATACCACTTTGTAACATCCCCAACCCATAATCCACTATATCGGTGCTATGAGCTGGATGGTTACATGACCTCAAGCTCATCTCCATGTATGCCAGAGGTTTCTAACTAGTGTAGAAGGCCTAATAACCCACATGCGGAGACTATACCCTCTTTAACAGAGTATGCCAAAGCATATCTCAATAAAAATAATGGAAATAGTATTGAATAACCAATAGACATGCATAACCAAACATTTCACAGCATGGTATAAACACCAATCAAATACAACAATGGAATACCATACTATTATTGAAAGTGAAAGAAATCCAAAATAAAACAAATGTAAAAAACTCCCAATAGGTCTCGACTCTAAGTCCGGATCCTTCTCCATGTACGTCCCGAGCCCAACTCAACATCTTAGTGTAGGGCCTCAGCCCTTGTCCAAACCTGAAACCAAGATATCTTCTCGGGTACCCAACGAAATCCCAAGCAGGGTGTGAGTAAAAAACTTAGTAGGCCACCGACAATGATGTCTACAAAATATCTAGTCTAACAGATAGTGAATTCAAGTAAAAAATAAATGGTAAGTAAGCAAGGGAAAGTTTGGGTACCATTAGTTAACAAGGTTCATTACCAACATTTATTACCATTTTCATATCTTACCATTTCATCCCATTTCTCATTACTTACCATTTTAAACACATTTAACAAGGTTTCATCAATCACAACAAGTTATGTGGGCTTAAAGTACACAATCACATGCATGAGGAAAACACATTGTTATCCCATATCACTAGGACTAACTTCCTCATGTCAACCATATAATCACCTCGAAGCCTCAGTCTATGTGGATGCAACTATTATAGTAATAGATCCTCATTACTCTTCCCTAACTTATGCATTAGGGGTGGAGTTTAGAGCCTTAGTCCAACTCGACCAGTGGGCATAGAACCTCAAGTCAGTACCCCACTCTACCAATCCATGTGCACATGCTATATAAATATGTATCCATCAAGCATGCACACAAAATCACAACCATTTCCCAAGGAAACATAAATCACAATAATAGTATGAGATTTAATACTATGCCTTAATTCATTAGCACATTTACCGCATTTCAAATCATTTATCCATTTAGCTCAATTTCCTTTTATTATGCTTATCTCACTAAGAATTCATTCATTGTACCTATCTCACTAGGCTTCGTTCATCATGCCTAACTCACTATGATTCATTACCATACACATAATATATTCCATTATGGTCTTTAATCATTTCCACATATTAACCCATTTATCCATTCATCGTTCTCAAGTGTCAACCCATTACACATTCCAACACTATTCACAATTCATTTATCATAACCATGTTTAACCATATAAACCACTTCCATATTAACCCAATATACCTTAGGTTATTATTGTTAATCCTAGGTGAATCACCTAGCTTCAACTACAACACCATCAATCACCTCAACATGTTTATCAAGGGATTTACATAAATACACAACAATATCACTTGTTCTACACAAAACCCTAGGTCCAAGAAAGTTGGCACACCCCATGGGTGGCCCTAGAGTAGTCTCATCAACCTAGATGAATATCATGTGGATCGAGAGGGTTTCCATTTACCTTCTTTAATAACCATTTTACCTAAACATGCCAAGGGTGATCAAAACATGCCAAGAGACACCCAATAATAACACCACACATGTACAAATCCACAAATAAACCATGGGATATAACTTGTAGACCACCTACCTAGAATCCATTGATGAACGCACTCTTAATAATGGCCTTGGATCCAGATTCAAGAACCCCTTGAATACTCAACCTAGATCTCATCCTAAAATGAGATATTTAGGGTTTCAAATGGAGAAGAGAGGAACATACAAACCCTAAACTAAAAAGAGAAGAAAGAGGATGATTAGGCTTACCCGGATCTTCAATCCGCACTTGATGTCACCAAAAACACCCAAGAATAGAAGGATATCCATCCTTGAGAGCTATTGGGATCTTTGGTTCGTTTCTAGGGTTCCATGGGAGAATGAGGAGGAAAAACCCAAGTTGGGTCTTAAAATCACGGGGTGGAAGTTTTGTAATTTTTTCCAACTTTTCTGGGCTGCACGGTTTTCCAAACCGTGTGCAAAACATGCGGCAGCTACTGTCTATGAAAGGCCAGACTGTAAAGTTTCCTGGGGATCTCACATGGTTTTCTTTAACTATGCATAGACCATGCAAATGCTATTTTCCAAGGATGGATGGTCTGCACGTTTTAGTTGCACGGTTTCCCCTAATCGTGAACCTTGCACTTGTTGGCCTGATTTCTCTTCGCTTTACACCCTGAGCCCCTAGGGAACCCCCAAGCCCCCAACTAAACTTGGGAAACACTTATATTGTCGCAAAGAAGAGACCCAAGCCAATACTTAAATGAATAAATTATTTAAGAAAATCTGAGACCTTACAAATCACATCATGTATTAAAGTCCACCAATATTTATAAATCCCATATCATAATAAAAATAAAACACAAGCATAATAATTACAAAGGTATGACCAAAAGGGGTGGAGAATGCTAGTTGGTCTCCCCGCCATATAATACTTTCACTAATATGATTTTTCAATAAAACTAGGAATAAAAAAAAATTGTCAAACATAGCCTAATATTTAAACCTAAAATGTACTAATGAAATTATTATTCAATGGAAAATTTGTAATCTCATAGAATCGATAATCTATATATCCAAATGAGAACATGATTTCAATTAACCCAAAATACAAGTTATATTTTGTGAAAGGAGAATAAATGGAAGAACCTCACCAATATGTCATTTATATGTTAGAAATGTAAGATATTAGCATTAAAATAATGGGAAAGGAAAAAAGTTAATAAAGGAATAAAAAAGAACAAGAATACACCAAGTGGGATTCCTAGCCCACTAACTATATCCATAATACAATATCCATATAATTATGGAGAGGAATCAACTAAAACCATGAGTAATGGGTTATCCAAACTTCTTAAGCAAAAGACTTTATAATACCTAAGTTGATTACACAAGATAAATTCCTCAAAGTTTTACACTAAATGAATGGGTGAAGGTACCATTTTTTAATAATTAAGGTGATCTCATATAAAGTAATTAATAAATTTAAATGGAAATATTTCTTAGATAAAATCCTAATATCAATAAGGGTTTCACTCTACCCCACCACCTAGAGTGTGGGTAGGGTCAACAAATGGAAAGTAATAAACTCAAATTCTAAGAGAAATTGATCTATGGAATACTATATATTTCATATAAAACCTTTTTAGTGTTAGAATTATTTTTAATTACAATATCAATTTATATGGAAAATGATAGTTACACATGAAAACACAAGTGGGGAAATGAAAAGTGACACCTTGGTATTTCTATATATCAAGGACTTGGTATGGGACATGAGGATATTCCCACATATCAAAAGGTTGGAGTTATGATGAATGAGAGTTTTCCTTGAATATGACATAAATGAACTAGAATTTATGAGCCTAGTTGGTAAGAGAATGTTGTAGAATCCACTAAAATATATATTAGGTATTCTAGAGGAGGATATGTCTGATAACTGATATCCATCTTGATGTATTATAATCTAGGAAGTAAATAATCAAGATAGTATAAGTATATTTATATATATGGTTTAGAATAAGGAATTGTGGTGGATGAAAGGAAAAGTAAAAATGATATATCTAGATGTTTAATATGAATGAAATAGGAATATTTCAATATGTAATTATTCTCATCAAGAATAAGCATCACTATCATGTGATTGTTTTTGTGATTATTTCCAATCGGGGTGAATCTAATCTCTTCAAAGTATGCTTCTATGATTTAGGAGGATCATGGTAGGAATAAATTGTTTACTATAGGACTATTTTCCTTTTAGAAATATACATGTAGATAAGAATGGATTTTACCACCATAGATATGTAAATAAACCAATCCTTATAGGATGATTTAGTGTTAAAGTTGGAACATTTTTCTAGTGTTTTCAAAAAAATCATGAAAATTTTAGAGGAAAATAGTTAAAGTTTTTTGGGAATATTTCTCAAAGTTTCCATATAAAATGTAATGTTTCAAGAAATATATGTTCTTATAGAACCTAAAATTGTTCTGTTTTAAGGGTAGAGTTTTGAAAAAAATACATGTCCTTGGAGATTTTTAAATGATTCTATCTTAAAGGAAAAGGTTTTTGATAGTGTGTTAGAGTGGTTATAGGTGTTGAAGATTCATAAAAGGATAGGTTTTTCATGAAAGTCAAGAAATTTTGTGAAATAGGGTTTCATGAAGAAAGAGTATGTAATATTGGTAAATTCAATAGTCTCATGAAATAATGAGTTCCATGAATATGTATATATTGTAAAATCAAAGGTTCCATGAGAAAGATAAATTTTTTTAAGTGGGGTACTTTTAAAAACCCTGGAAATATATATTGGTTGTTTTTTGAAGATGGAGAGATTCACTTGAAAAATTTCAATGATGACAATGCATTTTTTAAATGTATAAATTTAAGATTAGGTACAACAATAGACTATAAATATCTAACCCCCTATGTATAAGAGGTAGGATTAGTGAGAGACTTGGTTGAGGAAGATTATTTGTAGATAAATGGTGTGAATTTTCCAAGGTCTGATGTTATGAGAAGCAGTTACGTGAACCACTCGATTATATAAGAAAACTTTTTTAAATCACTATGTTTTGAAAACATACTATTTGGGTGAACCATTGTTTTGTGTGAAGTTTAATCATGAATGAAATAAGTTCACATAAAATTTTTAAGTGTAAAGGACTTATAATGTTACCATTATGTCAGAAAAAGTTGTGTGAAGTGTCAGTTGAATGACTGTAAAGTGTTTTAAAAAAGTGTAAGTTACATGAACATCATGTATTAACCATATATTACAAGTTAATAGTGTATTCAAGGATAATATAATCAATAATATGATTCAATAATATCTTAATACTATCTTGGGACATAGACTTATATTTCCAATATATTAAATGATACCAACAACTCTATAAATTGTACAAGATCCTTCACTGAAGTAGTGCATGGGAGTAATGAAGTGGTAGTGAACCTTGGGAAAAAAAGTACCAAACCCTAAATATTTTAGAGGTATTATTCCTGGAATGGAGTGATCGTTGATGAAACATTTTTAATCCACTATACTAGTGAATCTCATTAGATTTTGATATGACTAACACAATATCATATTATACTCCTTGGAATAACCCTTTGTAGTGAACCAAGTAAAATATGTGTGTCATATTGATATTTTACTTCCCTATATATTTTTTATTACTCTATGAGGTTTAGGTAATATAGTAATCAATCAATAGGTTGAACACAATTCCTATCAACATGGGTAAAAGATCCAAAAAAAATATCAAATAAAAAACAAAACGTTTAAATTGGTCTACACTCTAATTCACTCCCCAACTTAGGGTGTCTATGGTTATAAAACATCCTAATTCATACTTCATATGATCTATCAAGACTCTTACTTGAGTAATAATTTAAATAATAAGTAATCACAAGACATAATCTACAACATCTAAACTTAAATAACCCTCAATAGAATTTAGATCCCAATCCAACACAAAAACCTAAAATAATAATTTCAAACACTACTCGGAAATTAAAAACTCTCAACCAAAGGTAAACCTCAATAAAAAAATATAGGTTAAAATAATAACTAAAACATTATTTAGTAAATAAAAATTCTAAAATGGTAATAAAACTCTTTTTAATCCATTTCAAAATCAAACACTTTAGTTTTATATCTTAATGTTCCATTTTGACAATTGTTTGAAAACTCTATAAGTTATTTTTTTAAACACTTGAAATCCTCTAAACATAAAATCCACACCAACTCTATATAAATAAACCTCTTTATAAGTTTCAAAATTTTACTTATAAACCAATATAAAATTTCACAAATCCTTTATTTAAATACATTTTGAAACTCCAAAACATCAAAACATTACATTTTCCATTAAAACCATATTTACTTCACAAAAAAATAAAAAACCTCACCTAAAAAATGTTGAAGTATCATTAAAACCCTATTTATTAGATTTAAAACTAAATTTATCCATTTATAATAAAATTATCATTTATTAAAAAATATGTTTAATTAATAACTAACTTTCGTACTTTAAAAAACTAACCTCACCTTTTATGATCCAAGATTCATTTAAAAAATCTCATAAAAATTAAATCAAATAACATCAATTCACTATGAAAATATCGTTTAATTATTCCCAAATAATATTTACATGATACCTAAAGCAACCCAAAATCAAATGGATTTGAATATTAAAATTTTAAAGAGGTTAGTGGTTGTGAAAGGTTTGGACGCACGGTTTGGAAAACCATGAATCAATCATGAACCTACAACTTGAAGGAAAAATAAAACCATAAGAATAATATTTACATGAATTCTCAAACTGTGTGAGATAATAATACGCCTCTGGTCCCTCCACCTATTTTACCCTCAAAATGTGGAAAACCCAAAAATAACCCATATAACACCAATACAATTCAAAATAATGTCAATATAGATCAAAATTTACCAAAAATTAATAAATAAATCTCAAAATTCATGACTCACAACCAAAAATACCTTGGTAGCTTGAACCTATTAAAAAAGAAGTTCTAGGTAGACTCTTTATTCACCTACCTCTTGAATTCTAATGTTCCAAATTCTAATCAACTATATTCACACAAATAAGAAAGGGTGCTTTGATGTCATTTTTTCAGGAACCAACCCAAGATACTCCTAATTTGAGAACCCAAGCCTACCCACGTCAAGGGTCAAAGGGAGTTTCCAATCCCCATGGGATGGAAACAAGTAACAGGGAATCAAAAAATGATTAATGGGAATGATTTCTACCAATAATTAATAAAACAACACATTGTATAATTTTTCCTAAAAAAATCATAATGAATCGTCCATTAATTTAACATTCATTAAAATAAAATTAATGGTTAGAAACATAAAAAAATAAAATTAGTTAATGCGAAAATAAACAAACTTTTATCTTATGTTTGATATAAAAATGAATGAGATCCAAATAATACAAATAGTAAGTCTAAAATTTCTTATAAATATATAGAATATGATAAATAAAACATAATAAAGTACCATACCATAGTCACCTCATTATATGAGGTCACTCTACACATCAAACATGATCTTCACTATAAGAGACCTGAAACTGAACCTGAACCAATAAAAGTTACTTGGTCTATAGACACTAAATGGTGTGGGTAGGGTGTGAGAATAAAAAGGTAAGTAGGATCTCATCAAATATTCTATATATTTCCTTTAACTAAAAATATCATAAACACTAGTTTAAAATAAAAAGAATTAAAATAATTTTTTTATCATTTTATGAAAAATAAAAAAATAAAATTTCTCAAACCCCTTTTTTTATAGAACCCAAACACAAATTTTGTAACATTAAAACCTTTATAAAGAATTTTTTTACTTATTACTTTTGAAATTCCATTTTTAGATCCATTTTCATAAAATATATAATAAATAACACAAAAATAATTAAATTAAGTATAAACTATATAAATAAATCTAAAAAAATATGCTAAATTTGAATAGTTGAAAAAATCCAATACCATAACCATTGTATAACAAGGTAAACAATGATAAATTCCAAAAACATGTCAATATAGAAAAATCATAACACGAAAGGGGTGAGTGAGAATAAAATCATATAAATAATCAATAATAATCAAGATAGAATAGAACTAGAATGAAAATGAAATAGATAAATAATCTTAGAAAAAATATACATAATCATTGGAAAATCATAAAAATCCAATGAGATGGTCCAAAATGTACTTATATGGAACCATATATTAGTTTATTGATAAATTTCCAAGACAATAACTACTCAATTTTCTCTAACCACCCTCACCGGTGGAACTCCCCTAGTAAATATCGTAACACATAAATAGGGGATTCTAGTCAGTGGTTGAATAGAACTAGCATAGAATCCATCACTCAATACCTCACTACGATGTATTGGACCCCCATGAAAAATAGAAATAGGAGGCGGGGAAACATTAATCATATTCTTCATCATAAATCAACATGAAAAAGTAATATCACATCATCTAACCTTCATACGCCCACCAAATGAAATCTCCTCTCTAATAGACACATCAAAATCATAAATCACATAAAATCCCAAGCTCATATATATCATAATAATATGGGGATTTCATTTGGGTTGAAGCACATTTTTTAAAATAATTTTCAAGGGTTTCAACCAAGAATTGAATTTAAAATTAGTAATAAAATTTATAAAATCCATTAAGATCCTTTTTTAAAATAATTATTACCAATAAATCCCTTTTTCAAAGTGGTAAATTGAAATCTAAATTATAATCAAGATAGCAAAATTTAAATCTCTTTTTAAAACCATTTTGAAATCATGTTCCTTTTTTTAAAAAAAACCTCATTGAAATCGTAAAAGAAAATTTTAATTTAAAACTATCTCTTACCTAGTATCCACATGGGTAAATCATTATTAAAAAGTATTTAAAGAATTGTGATCATATATTATACATAAAAAACAAGATAACTTATTAAGTAAACTCTTCAAAATTTAAAAATGATTCAAACACCATTTGAAATCAAACCATGGGTTTATAAAACATTAAATCCTATATAATGATCCAAAAAGGTTTAAAAAACAGGTATAATTTAAAAAAAAGATTTATAGGAAACACAATCATTCTATATTGTGTTAAGAAAAGAAACAATCATGGAAAATATACCTCAAATGGGTGTAAATAATGTGAAGATCTTTAATATAGAATGAGGAAGGCCTAAAGAACAAACCTAACACCTAACATCAAGGATCATAATAATTTAGGTTAAATACCCACCATATGTTTTTGAAAAATTGGTTCTAATTCAATTGAATAATAGAAATATAAGAAAATAAGAAGAAGTGGAAGAGAAAAGAAGGTCCTACCTTAGAAACTCCACCTAAAATTGAAGGAAAATTCTCAAAATTGAAGTGGGAAGTAATAAGGACCTAATCTTAGGGATTACTAGTATTATTTTAAGTGAATATGAGGGGAAGAAACCCAATTTGGGTCTAAAATTAGAGAGGGGAAATTGGAAACTCAAAATTTTAATGAACTGGGTGGGTTTCATGGTTTATCCAATTGTTTTACCAAAGCATGCATTAACTGTAAAAGACTCACTAGAAAAATTGGGTGGTGTCAAATTATTTGGATACACTATTTGGAAAATCATGAGAATATCTCTATTAAAAAACTATAGACCCTTTCCTACAGTCCTCACATGATTTTCAGTAAACATGCACTAAGTGTGTAATAGGAAATTTTAATTAATATTTTAAAATTTTCAAAAGAAAAATCACTAAAAATAATTAAAATATGAAAAAACAATAAACAAATGATTTAGTAATGGGAAGTGAGGTATAAGTGTGATAATTATCCCAACCATAACACTTTATTTTAGATCAGAATATACAGATATACACAAGAGGGGGGTGAATTGTGTCTTTTTAGAATCCTTTACAATTATGACTCTTGATTTCAACTGATGATTATACGGGTAAGAAGTGTTTGTATTTTGTATGAAATTATGAGAAGTGGATAAAAAAATAAATTTAGAACATGGCTCTTTATAGTGGTTCAGGGCATAAAGATCTCCTAGTCCACTCCATTAATTACTCTCTCTATGATTTTGGTGAATTGCACTAGTCAGGTCAACATTTCATAAGACCAATCCACAATTGAGTGTAGGAAGTTGACACCATTACAAAAAATACTAAGAACAGAGTCTTCTGGTTCTAAAATAGAGAACTAATAAACCCCATCTTAGATCGAGAAGCTGATACTTCACCAAAAATGAGTTCGATTAGTTAAAACTCTCAATAAAAAGATATTGATTATAAAGGATTATGGTTAAACTTTATAGTAGAATAGAAACTGATGGTAGATGAATATTCTTCTTCAAAAAATAGGTTCTTTAAAAAATAGAGGTTCCAAAGTGATCCATTTTCAAAATATCTTTAAAATAAAAATAGTAACTAATAGCTGTAGTAGACTTACAGAAAATACAAAATTTTTAATATGCATATTTCCACTCTATCCTCTTCTGTATAAAAATATAATTTGATAGATTTTTGCAGTAGATCTATAAAATATCTTCACAATAATTTTGTTTCAATCATGAATGTGTGTAGAAATATATATCTCAACATATATTCTTATTTGAATCATACACACATATATATATATAGAACAAATACACTGATATAAGTAAAACAGAGAGCCTGTTTTCAAATTCCAGATCCAAGAAAACTACCTAATAAATCGTAAGAATTAAATTCTGGAGATATCTCAGAGTAGTCATAACTTACCTTAAGAATAGGATATAATTTCTCCACTTAATATGATTCTCTGAATTAATCATAACGAGCTTTGAATCATTCAAAAACAATATTTAAATCATCCTGATATTACATAAAGATCGTTGCACAAAATTCTGATTAAATTATAAATTCAAATCTCCAGTGATGAAAATTCAAATGTAAGGTTCCTTCACAAAATGTAAAAATACTAAAAATAGGATTCAACTATAGAGTTTTAATTCTCTAAACGTAAGTTTAAAAACATAAGGTTGATCAAAAAAGTAAGGTTGATTATCCATACATTTTCTTCTCAAACATAAGGTTCTCTACTTACGTAGGGTTATCTAACCATACTTTTTCTCTTTGTCAAACGTAAGGTTTAATCCAAACGTAAGGTTATTTATCCATATGTTTCTTTCAATATAGGGTTGATTAACCATACATGTTGATCTTTTAGAATGAGGTATAATAAAAACGTATGGTTTGTTCCTTACATTATGTTTTTTAACGTACAGTATGAACAGCGTTTCTAGAATATGGTTATGAGAGTTTCGAACACTTTGAAAAATATTCCACGAAAATAATAAGGTTGAATATATTTCTAAGATAAGTAATATAAAGAATATTAATTTCCCGAGATACACTTAAAGTAATATCACTAGTAAAACAAACAAGGGTATTTGTGAGCATCAAAATCAATAATATTTATAGAGTATTGTTTAGAAAATACATGCAAAAAATCTTCTCATTTTGGATGATCACAAAACCCATAAAATTAATAATATAATTTAGAATTTTTCAAAAAATTAAAAAGAAAAAAATTTTAAATACAATTTTACAGAATTATTTTGATGAAAATAAATGTTGTGTTTTCCAAATTTCTCCCCATTTTTGTGAGATCAAAAAGAAAGTGCATAATAGAATGAAACACATATAATTTTTCACAGATCTATAAATTAATTTTATAATAATATGTATAAATAAATAAGATTGGATTTTTGGATTCTAGACATAAAAATAAAAGAATAATAATGTACACAAAAATAAAAATAAGGATATTTTATTAATCAAAATGTGTATAAATACAAGAATCCATTTGAATGAGAAACAAGTTTGGTCAACTGAAATGGTTTGGGTACAAAAATATTGGGTAGGAGTTGTCTTGGTTAAGGTTCTAAGGATTTTTACCAGATTCAAACATATCTTTCAACTCATCCAACTAAAACCATAACTTCTTCATCAAACTATCCCCCAATTTCATAATTAAAATTCTAGAATCTTGACTTATATGAAAATTATCAACATGATTGACTTTCATAAATTCATACAAACTCTCCTCTTGCTACATAAAATAGTCTAACTTTTTTGTGAATATTGCTCTATAGAAATATGATGCATAGTTCACTTTGTGTCAGTTGGTCAACTAGAAATTTATGATTTTCCAACAGAACTGACAGAGGGGCACTATTTCACTAAATATTTTGAAGATGGTCAATCATATCAACCATGACAGAGGTGATGGCCTGAAATATTCGAATCAGATCTAGACTAGTAGTAGAAGAAGAGGTAGATGTACCGGTCTGACCAACAGTTCTCTTGATCGATTCAAACTGAATCTCTAAATACCCCTTTATATCAGCAAATCCTATCTTAGAAACAACTTTATATTTTATCTTTCCAACTTCATTTAGCATATCTCCCTTGAAAGCATCAAATTATTTCTTGGAAATAGAATTTTCATGAAGATCCTATGACTTCTTGTTTTCCACTTCTAGCTCTTTTTGAAGACTATCATTCTCTTCCTAATACTTATTAAACTTCATTACAATCTCCTCGACTTGATTTGTCAGGGAATCATATGTACCTTAATCTTGATGTTATGACTAACCAACTGCCACAATTTCAAGAGATTTTGAAGGAGTTTTTTCATAGACTTCTCTACTGGTTTTTCAATTGATTTTTCACTTGAATAAGACAAACTATCAATAACTTCAGTTTTTTCTTTAGTTATTGATTGATGTATCTCATCCACATGATCAAAAATAGAGAAAAGTAAATTCTCAAAAATCTCTTTGGCCACATTTTTAGTTCTGGTCAATTTTTGTTCTTTCTGAACAGTTAGTTCTACCTCTTGAACAACTAGTAAATCAATAGTATATGGATCTATTATCTAACTTTTAACTTGTTGATCTTCCTCAAGAAAATTCTCTTCTAAATGAACTAACCTGATAGCCTCACCTGAACCTAACACTGGTTTTACAGCTGGTGGATGTACTCTTTTTTGTTGTTTTACAACCAATTTTACTTTCATATCCTCTTCTTCTTCTTCTTCTTCAAAAAGTCTTAATTTTCATTGGTTTGGGTTTTTAAATTCCTACACCATGGGTTTCACCAATCCCTTCATTCCCAATCGCATTATTCTCTCCCTGAGAAAAATATCCTGATCTTTGTTGGTCATCTTCACCAACTGGTAAAAGTTTTTATTTTAATGTGATCCAGTAAAAACCTAACTTCCTTAAGGTTCCTACATTGAGTACATTGTTGTGATGACATTTAATTTGAGAATCTATAAATAAAATCATTCATTTCTTAAAAAAAATCGTAAAATTGTCCTTATATAAGGATAAAAATTCATCCTAGCATCTGGTTGAGAGTAGTAATTTAAATATCTGAACATATACCTCAGAAAATTCAGCTTTATTTCACTCAAAAATAGAAACATGACATACATTTCTAGATATATAATCTTATCCATCTCTTCCATTCTATGATAAATTCCTATTTTAATAAACTTCACTAAGATTTAATGATCTGCCTCAAGATCCTTGAAAAACATTTTTATAACATTTTTTTAGGAAAAAAATGATATAATGTCTTCAAATTTATATACCATATCTCTAGTAGACCTTATATTGAAATGAAACACTCCCTCATGAGGACAGTTCAAGATTTGTGAAATTTCAGTCGAAGAAACCGAAAATTCCTTATCTTCTATTCTTACAAAAACTGTATCTTTCGTATCACCAAAACTAAACTGAACATTGTTATAGAAAAACTTTAGTTCTACCTCATTAATTAATTTTGGGTTTGTATCATTGAACACATATTCCAATCCTTGAAAGTTGAGTGCTTGCTTCAGGAGTAAAGTTTTCTGATAGAGCCATTCGAAATCGACTACTTTACCCTATAGAATATTTCTTCTAAAAACTTTCTGATGCTTCGGGTCGTTGGATTCACCTTATTTAGTTCTCTTAGTTTTCTTCATTGCTGAGAAATGAAAGCTCTAATGTCTTTGAGTTTTAGGGTTTCAACAGAAAACATAGGTTAGTAAAGGTACACGAGGGTAAACCAGGTTTTTGGTATTCAAAAAGGGTTTGAGAGTTGAAAGGTTTTGGTATTCAAAACATTTATGACTATACCTTGTTTCTTGTGTCAGTACATAAGATAATCATTAAATTTTTAAAAAGTATGAAATGAGAATAAATTAAAAAATAAAATTAATTAATTAAAATTTATAGTGAAAAGAAAATATTAAAATAAATTAGATTTAAAATAATTATTAAATGATTTTAACATAAATAAACTGTAAAAAATAAATAAAATAAAATAAATATTAAAAATTAAAAAGATTAAAAAGATTAACATTTTAAAAATTAAATAAACCTAACTCCCCCTTAATAAAATAAAAATTTACAGTTGGAAGTGGTTTAGTAAAAATATCATCTAGTTGATATTTAGTATTTACAAATTCTAAAGATATATCCTTTTTAAGAACATGATCTCTTTGAAAATGATGTCTAATATCAATATGCTTGGTTCTATAATGACTTGTTAGATTTTTTGAAATATTTATAGCACTTTTATTATCACATAAGATAGGATTACTATTAAAATTTAGTCCAAATTCCATTAGTGTGTTTTTCATCCAAAATACTTTTGCACAGTAACTGCTTGCATATACATATTCTGCATCGGTTGTTGATTGGGAAATTGAGTGTTGTTTCTTACTTGACTGTGATACTAATGATTTTCCTAAAAACTAACAGGTTCCTAAGGTAATTTTTCTATCTAATCTACAACCTCCAAAATCAATATCTGAATATGATATTAAATTATAATCAGAAGTTTTTTGATAAAGAAGAGATTGAAAAACAGTTCCCTTTAAGTATTTAAAAATCTTTTTGAAAACAATAAGATGAGATTCTTTAGGATCTGTTTGAAATATATCACATAAACATACTGAAAACATGATATCAGGTATACTAGAAGTAATATATAATAAACTACAAATCATACCTCTATATAACTTTTTATCTACTGGTTCTCCAGCTTCATCCAAATAAAGTTTTATATTGGTACACATGGGAGTTGTATATGTCTTACTGTTCTCAAGACCAAACTTTTTCAATAAATAAGTAATATATTTACTTTGGTTTAAAACATTTCCATAATCTTTTTGATAAATTTTATGTCCTAAAAAGAATTTCAATTCTCCCATCATACTCATTTCAAATTATTTTTTCATTTGTTTTGAAAAATCATCACAAAGTTTTTTATTAGTTGAACCAAAAATTACATTATCACCATAGATTTTAAAAAATAATATATTATAAAAAATGGTTTTCTTAAAAATATTTGGTGCTTTAATTCCAACAGTAAATCCATTTTTCAAAAGAAAAGAACTTAATCTTTCATACCAAGCTCTAGGTTCTTGTTTAAGGACATAGAGAGCTTTGGTAATTTAAAAAATAGGATCTGGTTTTTGAGAGTTTTCAAAACTAGGAAGTTGTTCAACATACAATTACTCCATTAAATATCCATTTAAAAAAGAAGATTTAACATCCAAATGATATAATTTAAAGTTCATATGAGATGCATAATCTAAAATAATTCTAATTTCTTTTAATCTAGCTATAGGGGAAATATTTTTGTCATAATCTATACCTTCTTTCTGATTATATCTTTTAGATACTAATATATCTTGGTTTCTAGTTATAATCCCTTTATCATCTTTTTTACTTCTAAATACCCACATAGTTCATATAACTAGATAATTTTATGGTCTTTCAACTAAATCAAAAACTTCATTCCTTTTGAATTGGTTTATCTCATCTTTCATTGCTAACATCCAAATCTCATCTTCTAAGGATTCTTAAAAATATTTAGGCTCTAGTTGAGAAATAAAGGTATAGAATTCAAAAGGGTTTCCTATGTTTTTTCTAGTTTTTATTCATATATCTAGATCTCTTATTACATTTTATAAAGGATGATTCTTTAAGTTTCTTGACTGTCTATGTAAGAAAAATTAGGTTCATCAGTCTCATGTTCTTCGGAACTGGACTGAATTTTATTTATGCTATTTTCAAAATCATTTTTCAATTTTTCAAGCCTCATCTTGTTAGAGGAGTTAGTAGTTTCATCAGTTTGATATTTCTATTTAATAAAAGGGTCAGTTTCATCAAAATTTACATTAACTAATTCTTCAATAATAATTTACTTTTTATTAAACACTCTATAAGCTTTAGAGGTAGCATAATATCCTAAAAGTATTTCTTCATAAGCTTTTGGATCAAACTTACCATGATTATCCTTGGTGTTCAGAATATACACCTTACATCCAAAAACTTTAAGGTAGTTTACCTTAGATTTTCTATTATTCTAAAGTTCATAAGGTGTCTTTTTGAAAATAAGTTGAATTAAAACCCCATTCCTGATATATAAGTTTGTTCTTATAGCTTCTCCCCATAAGTAGGTAGGTAGATTGTATTCATTTAGCATAGTCCTAGACATGTCTTGAATAGTTCTAGTTATTATTTCAAAAAATCCATTTTATTGAGGTGTTCTTAGTGTAGATAAGGTGCGTTTAATACCAAGATTTGAACAAAAGGAATTGAATTACTAATTTTTAAATTCTCCACCATTATCACTTCTTAATGGAATTATCTTAAAACCTTTTTCATTTTGAAAAAATTTATAAAAACTTTCAAAAATAGTAAAATATTCACTTTTGAGTTTTAGAAAATAAATCCAAGTAAATCTAGAGTAATCATCAAACAAAACATTACATATAATTTTCCAGCTAAACTTTATACTCTTGATGGTCCAAACAGATCCATGTGGATAAGTTATAGAGGTTTTGATGTAGCAATTTTGTCAATAGATTTGAAGAAAGATTTGTATTGCTAGCCAATTTGGAATTCTTCACAAAATCTTTTATTATCAAACTTAATACTAGGTAAATCAGAAACTAACTATTTCTTAGATAATTTATGTAAAGCATAAATATTACACCAAGCCTTATATTCTATATCCAAGACTCATTTATCTTAGTAGTTAAACAATTCACTTTCTGTTTACATAAGGAATTTAAATTCAAAGTGTAAACATTGTCAATTTTAGGTGATCTAAACTTAAGCAGTTTTTCTTTAAACACAGAACATGAATTATTACAAAAATCAACATAATATCCCTAATTGTAGAGTTGAGAGATACTTATCAGGTTATGATTCAGCCCTTGTACATATTGTACTTTTTTTATTGAGAATGTTTTTGGATCTCCAACATTTCCAAGTCCAAATATATTTCCTTTGGAATTATCACCAAAGGTTACTAGACCTCCATCTATTTGAGTCAGTGTATTGAAGTTTTATGAGTTTCTACTCATATTCCTAAAGCATCCACTGTTCATATACCATATATCCTTTCTTTTTCTCTGAAACTTTTCCTATAAAATAAATTTAAACAAGAGTTTGTTTTGGTACAAATATTATTTTAGTTCCAGTAGTGTTAGATAGAAAAGATATGGGTATCTAGATATTCTTTGTTTTTCCATTACTCAAATTTACTTTAGATAAGAAATTTGAAATATATTCCTTTTTAATTCCACTTATTTGAGGATTTCTTAAATAATTGTTTTTTTATATGCCCTTTTGTTCCATAAAAATGACAGGTAACCATTTTTGAGTTGGGAACAAAATAATTCTTATATAGTTTATATTTTTTACCTTTAATTCCTATACCAAATCTTTTACTTCTAATGAAATTTTTACCAATAATTTCATTTATAATATTTTCTCCTTTTCTAAATAAGAGAGCATCACTTTTATAGGTTTCTACTTCATCTTGTAATTCTTTATTCTTATTTTCATGATCAGTACAGTTTGTGGTAGATGAGTTAAATTATTCAATTAACTCTTGATGTTGTTTATGTAAGGCATCCCTTTCCATCAAAATTTCATTGTGAATGTTTTTTAAAGATTTGTTTTTCTTTAATAAGGAGTCGTATTTTCCTTCTAGAATTTTTCCATATGAATCCAATTTATTATTTGAATAGTTTGAATCATAATCAGAATTAGACGAATAATAGGTATGTACCTTATCTTATTCTTCCATGAAGCACATATTTGATTTCAGATGTGATTCATCATTTTTTGAATCAGATTTTTTTGAGATTCTAGAGTCTTCAGAGACACTCCAAGTTGCCTTTATTTCTCTTTTGTCTTTATGTTCATAATCAGCATCTTTCATATATACCTTTTCTATATTTCTCTTTTTACCTTTTATCTAGAGACAATCAGGTCTTATATGACCTAATTTCTTGCATTCATAGAATGTGACTTCCCTATAGTCTTTCTCATCCCTTCTGAAAGGCATTTTGAATCCTATTTTCTTATTATAGGACTTGTTAAACTTGATGGCTAATTGAGACAATTCCATTTCAAAATCAAATGTATCTAAATTACTTTATTCTCTGACTTCTTACTTTATTCCTTTTCATTTATTCTGATTTTTTACCTTTAGAGTAGTATTATCCTTTTTTACTAAGACTTTATGATCTTTAGTTTTATCTTCCATTTCAACTTCATACATCATTAGTGTCCCAATCAGTTCTCTCATTGTCATATTTTTTATAGGTGATGATTGTCGAATTGTAGTTGATATATCATTCTATTTAGTAGGAAGTTCTCTCAGTACTTTAAAAGCTTGATATGATTTTTTGATAAGATCACCTAAGGTTTTAATATTATTTATGATCTTTGTAAGCCTTCCATTCATTTGAGTGATATTTTCTCTATCAAGCATTCTGAATGTGTCAAATTTTAATTTTGCTATTACATTAATCATTTTTCCCACATTGTATGTTCCTTCATAAGAAACTAAAATACTTTGCTACATTTCATAAGCAGTAAGAAATTGTGAGACACGGTTGAATTCATCTGGTCCAAGACCACAGATAATAGCATTCATAGATTTAGAATTTGTGTCATAGTCACCCTCTGTAGAAGTGGTACAAGTTGCAGTATTTTTAGGAATTATATAAGGATTAATGATCTTAGAGTAGACTTTGAATCCTCTATTATTCAAATATATAATCATTCATAATTTCTATCATCCATAGTTTTCACCATTTAAATAAGGATCATGAACCATTGACATTCCTTCTCTCTGGTCAGTCATTTCCATCTTTGTATAGACCTTAAACTTTTAGCTTGTTATAGACTTTTCCAAAATCTCTCCTCTAATGACCATTGTTTGTTTGTAATATACAAATATACACAAAAGGGGGTGAATTGTGTATTTTCAAATTCCTTTAAAATTCTGACTCTTGATGTCAACTGATGATTATGTGGGTAAGTAGTGTTTGTCTTCTATATGAAATTATGACCAGTGGATAAAAATAAAAATATAGAACATGACTATTTATAGTGGTTTGGGGCATAGAGATCCCCTAGTCCAATCCAAAAATGACTCTCTCTATGTGTTTGGTGAATTTCACCAGTCAGGTCCTCATATCATAAGACCAATCTTCAACTAAGTGTAGGAAGTTTACACCTTTACAAACAAGACTAAAAATAGAGTCTTCTAGTTCTAAAATAGAGAACCAATAAACCACAGCTTAGATCGAGAATCTGATACTCCACCACAACTAAGTCCAAGTAGTTTAAACTCTAAATAAAAAGATATTAATTATAAAGGATTCTGGTTGAACTTTACAGTTGAACAGCAACTGACGGTAGATGAATCTTCTCCTTCAGAAAATAGTTTCTTTAGGAAAGAGTTGTTCCAAAGTGATCCAGTTACAAAAGATATTTGAAATAAAAATAGAAAATAATAGTAGTATAAAACTTATAGAAAATAATGAATTTTGAATATGTATATTTCCATTGTAGCATCTTCTATAGAAAAATAGAGTTTGGTATATTGTTGCAGTATATCTATAAAAGATCTTCACAAGAATTTTGTTTCAATCATGATTGTGTGTCTCAATATATATCTCAACACATATTCTTCTTTGAATAATACACACATATATATAGAACAAATACACCGATACAAGTAAAATATAGAGTCTATTTTTTAATTCCAGATCCAAGAAAATCACCTGATAAATTGTAATAATTAAATTCCTGAGATAGCTCAGAGTATTCATAACTTCCCTTAAGAATAGGAGATAATTTCTCCACTTAATATGATTCTTTGAATTAATATTAATGAGATTTGAATCATTCAAAAATGATCTTTAAATCAGCCTGATATTCCATAAATACCATTGCACAAAACTCTGATTAAATCGTAAATTCAAATCTCCGGTGATGAAAAGTCAAATGTAAGGTTCCTTCACAAAACGACAAAATACTAAACATAGGGTTCAACTATAAAGTGTTCATTATCTGAACGTAAGGTTGAAAATGTAAGGTTGATCACAAAATTAAGGTTAATGATCTATACGTTTTCTTCTCAAATTTAAGGTTCCATACTTACATAGGGTTTGTTAACTATACATTTTCTCTTTGTCAAACATAAGGTTTATCCAAATTTAAGGTTCTATATCCATAAATTTATGTCAATGTAGGGTTAATTAACCATATGTGATGATATTTTAGCATAAGGTATAATAAAAACATATGTTATTTTCTTTACGTTATGTTTTTTTAACGTATGGTATGAACAGTGTTTCTAGAATATGGTTAGAAGCATTCTGAACAATTTGACGAATATTCAACATGAATAATAAGCTTGAATATATTTCCAAGACAAGGAATATAAAGAATATTAATTTCCTAAAAGACACTTAAAGTAATATAATTTGTAAAAGAAACAAGTGTATTTATGAGCATCAAAATCAATAAGATTTATAGAGTATTTTTAAGACAATAGATTCCCAAAACTTTCTTCCCCAAGAAATTTTTCATGTTTTAAAAATGACACAATAACTCAAATAGGTCATAAGGGAAGACAAATCAAGACTGAACCCAACCAAATCACATTATTTCTCTAAGTAAAACAATATATATTATTCCAAAATAATAATAAAAACTCAAACATTATCATAGTAGTTACAAATGTATGATCAAAATTGGTAAAGATGAATAGTTATTCTCCCCACCATATAAGACTTTCACTGATATGATGGTTCAATAAAACTAGGAATAAATAAAAAATGGTCCATTATGAAACACAAACTAATAAAATTGCATATTATTAATCAATGGAACATCTATAACATCGTATAATCAATCGTCTATATCTCAAAATGAGAATATGATGTCAAGTAACCCAAAATAAAATACACAAATCAAGAAAGAAAAAGAGATGGGGGAACCACACTGGGATCTATTTAAATACTGGAAGAAAAAATATCTAATAGTTTAATAGTGTTAAAATAATTGGAAATGATAGAAAGGGAGAGAGGCAATAAAGAAGAAGAATAAAAACAAAAATATGAGTAGGATTACTAGGACATTGCCTATATCTAGAACATAGTATCCCTAAAATTCTATAGGGGACTCAAATGATACAAAGAGTAATTGTTCATCAGAACTTCTCAAACGAGAGTGTTTAGAATACCTAAGTTTATCATGCTATTGACAAACCAAAAAGGTTCACACCAAAGGAAGGGGGTGAAGGTACCAATTTCTCATAATTAATGGGTCACATATAAAGGAATTAAGAAATTTCTAGTGGATGGGTTATCAGATAAAATCCAAACATTGAGGAAGTTTTTTCTCTACCCCTCCACCTAGAGTATGGATGGGGTTGACAAATATAAAGGACTACACTTGAATTATAATAGACAAAAATCTATGGAACACTTCCTAATTTTTACTTCTTATTTTTCTCAAGACACTTCTAATAGGCATTTTTTTAAATAAAAATTATTCACAAGATGCAATCTATACCATCCAAATTTGAATGACTACCAATAGAATTTATAACCCAATACAACACAAAAACCCGAAATAAGAATTTAAAACACCACACAAAATTTTAGAAAATCTTACAAAAAGTAAATTCAAGTCATAAAAACAACTCAAAAGAATAACTATAATATTATTTAGGTAATCAAAATTCTAAAGAAGGCTAGAAAACTATTTTTTAAACCATTTCAAAATCATACATGTTAGTTTTTTATCTTAAATTTCCATTTGGAATTTTTTTTAAACTCTACAAGTTATTTAAAACATATAAAATCCTCAAAAAATTAAATCGACACCAATTAAATATTGAAATACTTGTCTATAAGTTTTAAATTTTAACTTATAAACCAATGTATAATTTCAAAAATAATTCATTTAAATCCATTTTGAAACTCCCCAACATTAAAACATAACATTTACCATTAAAAACATATTTAGATATCAAAAAACAAACAAAAATCATCCAACTAATGTTGAAGTACCATTAAAACTCTATTTATTAATGTTAAAACTAAATTCATTAAAAACGCCTTTCATTAAGAACTGACTTTAAAATTTTCATAAATTTATCTCCACCTTTTAAGACCAAGGTTTCAATTACAAATACTCATAAAAATCAAATAAAATAACATTAATTCACCATTAAAACCCCCTCTAATTCATTAAAAATAACATTTACACAAGCCCCAAAGCAACACAAAATAAAATGGAGTCCAATACAAAAGTTTCAAAATGTTTAGTGATTGTGTATGGTTTGGACACATGGTTTGGAAGACCGTGTTCCAACCATGAAACTACTACTAGAAGGAAAAACATAACCATTTACATGGGATCTACATGTTTTTTTAGGTAGTGTGAGCTAACTATGTTCCTTTAGTTCCACCTCCCCTTTCACCACTAAAACATGGAAAACCTCCAAATAACCCATAGAATACATGTATAATTCAAAATATTATCAATATAGATCAAAATATACTAGAAATTAATGAATAAAGTTCAATATTCTTGAATCAAAAACCAACATAGCATTCTAACATAATACTGTAAATAGAGAAGGGTTGGATAAACTCTTCATGCACCTACCTATTGATTTCTAATATTCCAATCACCAATCTACCTAAATCTCCCAAATAAAAAAGGGAACTTTGATACCAATTTATGAAGATCCAACCCAGGATACTCCAAATCTATATGCCCTCTCTAGACTCTAGAAAGTCCTAAAGGGTGTTCCCAATCCCCATGAGCTAGAAACAGGTATCAGAGCTTCAAAACATACTCAATGGAAAAAAATTCTCTCAGTAAGTAACTAAAATCATGCCACAAAATTCTCATCATAAATCCGGAATAACTCATCCATGAGTAGGAAATTCATGCCTATCAATAGATAGTTTAAAAAATAAACAATCCAATTTGGGAAATATTGAAATAAACAAAATTCCATCCTAAGTTAGACACAAAACTAAATGAAATAAAAAATAATACAAACTGAAAGGCCTAAATGGACATTGCATCTACATGAAAAGATAAATGAAACTTAAGAGACTACCAAATAGTAGTATCATCAGGACTCAAGGTCATTATCTTCCTCAAACACAATTTTCTCCATGGTATACCTATAACCAAACCTGAACTTTCAAAATCCACTCAGTCTATAGACACCGAGTGGTGTGAGTAGGGTATGAGCATAAAAAATCCTAGTACTATTTGACTAAATATTTCATGAATTTCCTTTAACTAAAAATACCATAAACATTTTTTAGAAATAAACTATTTTAAAATAATATTTTTTCATTTTATGAAAAAATGAACATATAGGCTGTCTCAAACCCCCTTTTCAAGGAAACTAAAAAACACCTTTAGTAACATTATAACATTCATTAAGAAATCATTTTTATAAATTAATTTTGATATTTCATTTTTAAATACATTTTCAAAAGCTGCAAAAAAGGAACTAAAAATAAGTAAAAGAAGAATAAATTACTTGAATAAATTAACAACAAGGTGTATTATTTGAACATTATAAAAAATCATGTACCATCACTATAGTAGAACAAGGTAAGAAATGAGAAATAGAAAAACTATATCAATACAAAAAAAATCATAACACAAAAGGGGGCAGTAAGTTGAACATCATATAAATAATCAATAATTATCAAGATAAAATGGAACTATAGTAAAAATGAAATAGAAAAATTAAACATAGTAAAAATATTGATAATCATGGGAAACTCATAAATATCCAGTGAGACAGTCCTAGATGTACTTAAGTGGAACCATATTTCGGCCTATTGATGAAGTTACTATAAAAAAACCACTCATTTTTCTCAACCCGGAATCATCAATGGAACTCCCCTGGTAAGGATCATAACATAAAACTAGGGGATTCTAGTTAGTGTATAAACAAAACTAGAATAGCATACATCTCTCAATTCATCACTATGACACCTAAGACCCCATGAAAAATATCAACAAGATGTGTAGAAACATATATCATGTCATTCAACATAAATAAACACACCTTAATAACATATCCTCATACCACCTCCATACACACACCAATGCAAATCCTCTATCTAATAATAACATTAACATCATAAATCAAATAAAGTCCCAAGATTGTATATATCATAATAATATGGGAATTTCTTTGGGTTGTAGCTCATTTTTTAAAATCATTTATCAAAGGTGAAAATACTTCCTTGAATATGAAATTAATAATAGAATTTGTAGACTACTTTAAGATTCTTTTCAAAATAATTGTTACCCATAAATCCATTTTTCAAAGTGGAAAATGGTCCATCGAGTTAGCTTCTATAAATTGTATTTAAAGTCTCTTTTTAAATCATTTTTGTAACTGAGTGTCATTTTTTAAAAAATAATATTTTAAATAATAAAATAAAATTTTAGTTTAAATTCATATCTTACATAGTATTTACATGGGTAAGACATTATAAAATAACTTGTAAAGAATCAAAATCTTAGATTATATATGAATAACATGATAATTTATCAAGTAATCTTCTTAAAATCCATGAATGATCCAAAACCCTTTTGAAATAAAACCATGTTTTAATAAAATATTAAATAATATATAGTTCACCAAAAATGCATAATTTTTTAAATAAAAATTTTTAGAAACCAAATAAATTCATAATGTGTCAATCGGACGCAAAATCATGAAAATTCATACCTAGAACGGGTGTGAATGAAGAGAAACCCTCGAATAAAGAAAGATAAATTCTAAATGGACAAACTAAACACCCTAAAATCAATGATCATAAGACATTGTGTTGAATACCCACCCCAAGGTTTGGACAACCTGGTTTCAAAACAAGAGAATATTTGATATATAAGAAAAGGAGGAGGAGGAGAGTAAATAAGTTCTTGCCTTGGAGAATCCACCTAGATTTGAAGGATGAATCTCAAATTTCAAAGGGGGTAAGGGAAAAATGATCCTAGGGATCACTAGTATTTATAAAGTGGATGGGAGGGAAGGAGATCAAATTTGAGTCTTAAATTTGAGAGTGAAAATTGTAAACTCTAGATATTAAAGAGCCAACAAGCCCGTACCCGAGTGGTAAGGGCTCATGCTTGGCATCCAAGAGACCCGGGTTCAAAATCGGGTGGAGGATAATTTCTGGGTACTGTAGCAGTACTGTAGCAGTACTGTAGTAGTACTTTAACAGTCACTATAGCAGTACTTTAGCAGTTACTGTAGCAGTTACTGTTTGGTATTGTAGTAGCCGGAACTATTCACCCGATTTGGGCCTTCGGGCCACCGGTTTGGGCCTATGGGTCTCTAGGGCCTTCGGGTCATCATAGGCCTTCGGGCCACAGGGACTTCAGGTCACGTAGACAATGGAGTAGCCCAGTTCACACAGAACAGACCCCAAAATAGGATCAGAGTAATAGGAGTAGCAGCCACCAGATGCAAAGCTAACCGGATTGGAAGAATAAGAGGGTATGGCAGCAGCCATCGGGATCAGGCACCGTGCAGCTTTGTACGGGGCAATGCTAGATGATCGGCAATGTAAGGTGGGTAGATAAGGAGATCAATGATGCAAGACACTAGGGAGGGGAAGTTCTAGTGGGTCGGGCCTACGGTTCATGTAATAGGCATGGTATACCTCTGGGCCTTCGGGTCATGTATTGCAGGTCATGTCGGGCCTTATGCCTTGGGCCTACAGGTCATGTACGGGTTCCCCTTAAACCCTTAAAAGGGGGATTATCTATAATAAAAATAAAAATAAGGCCTTCGGGCCATTTGGGTTAGATATTAAGGAACTTGGAAAGTTTCATGGTTTAACCACATGGTTTACCAAACTATGAACCAACTATGTGAATAAATCTTCTAAAAACTGTAGAACCTTTCACATGGTTATTTAAAGGTCTTCACTAACCATTTTTTAACTGTTAGATAGGAAATTTTCATGAATCGCCCAAAAATTTTAAAAGGGAAAGACTTCAAAAAGCATAATGAGAATAATAACCTATAGATAAAGAATTTAATAAAGGAAAGTGAGGTTAGGGTGTGAAATGTATAATAGAGAATGAATAAGTAATCAATATAGATTTAATAAAATAAGTAACATAATCATAACACAATTATGAAATTAAAAATGATTGGAACGTATAATTATGGGAATCATAAACATATTGTCATTGTATTGTTCCAAGCCATCTTACTTAAGTAGTAAGCACACTCTCATTTCCATGTATTATTTTTCTAATGAGATATACATGTTCAATGGGGGTTATATAATTATACATTACACCTATAACTTATCTCATCCAATTTATTTCATCATATTATAAAAATACTTGGCATAATGTTTAATACTGAACCGCATTCAAATACATAACATAATATTCCATAAGTATTAGCTTACAAAAATCATATTTATAGGATCAATAAATATATAAACATTTTAAAAGATTTAATTATAAAATTAAGTAGTTAAATCAAATAAAAAATATTGTAATCACAATATAGGGTATGTGAAAAAATTAAACTCAATGAATCAAAGTTTCAACTAATGATCATTTGAAATTGTTATTAATGTTGCAATCAAATATATAGATATAGAAGGATATATGAATATAAGGGTTGTCTATAGTGAGATAAAAAATTACTAATGTATAAATACCCCATAAAAATTAGGAGTATGCGGCCCATATATTTGATTCCCATTGGAGATACAAAAACACTTCAAGAAATAAATATTGGTTCTAACATCATCAATACCAAAGGTTCACTTCTGTCAATACAAATATTAGTCCACTAGGGTCCCTATAAAGGATAAACTAGATATATATTATATTTATTAGATCTGAATCTCCCTTTTACAAATTTTATATATGAAATACTGCATATAAAATACATAATTATGGATTTATGTAACAATATGTGAAATGGTTTTTCTATAATAAATGGGTATTATTTTAGTATCCTTATAAACTATTGAAGAGGATTCAAATAATTATCAAGAAAAATTGTAAGTGATAGTTTATAAAATATAATATAATAAAATGGGTATATAATATTAATTGAATAGAAAATTGAAATTTAAAATGAATACTATAAAATTATTAAAAATAATAAATGGAGAGGGGGATGAAAACACCTTTCCTTTTTTGCTTCCTATCTTAAAATTTTGACCTTTGAGACTTATAAATTTTCTCCAAATTAGAGAGAAAAATCTAGGAGAGAGTAATTAATAGATAAATAATGTAGAAATATAAATTTTGAGTAAAGATAATGGTGTATAGATGTGGGTATTTATAAGTGTACTTTTTATTTTATAAATTGAAAATTGAATAAACATAGATAAAAATTGAACAAAATATTATTTCACCTAAATAAAAATAATAGTGATTATTATTTTTTATATAAATAGTAAATAATTTAAGTGGTACAAACTAGATCCTTTATTACATCATGTAGGATGTTATTGAACACTTACTTTTTTTATTACATAGTAAACCATTTTTCACATATTTTAGTAATCCCCTATATATTTTACCAATTATGAAAATTTACAAAAATTTAACCATAAATAATTGTGATGTACTAAATCTGTATATGAATTATATTATATGAAAATAAATTCTTAATTATGATAAATTTAATATCTAAATAAAACAATAAGTGTTTAAAAATAATACATATTCTATGTGAAAGGAATATTTATTTTTCTAATGATTAAGAATATTATTCCATTATTATTTATATATGAAATTTTCAATATTTATGATTTTCATTAGATATTTTAAATACATGATTTTTATTCTAAATAATAAAATAATAGTTAGGTAATGGTCAAATAATGGTAAAATTCTAATGGTTAAATAATGGTCATCTCTATGGTCATGTGATGGATATATTTTATATACATCACCTTATAAATTAAATTCATTTCAATATTAAAATAACTTTATAGTACTTCTAATTTTCATTTTACAAAATTTTTATTCTATGTCTTGTATTTTTTCTATTGATTGTGTATCTTCTAGTCTTTTTGTTTGTTGGAAACTGCAAGCCAAATGAGTTCCTTCTTCTAATGATGGTGCTAATTTGTATCTATTTTATACTTATAATTGTAATAATATTGGTGAATGTATATATCTAATTTTTATTTTATTAATGTAAATTTATATAATTGTGTATTACATACACTCATACGGGTGGTGCATATATATTATTTATTTGTATATTTTTATACTAAAATTATCAGGTATTACATTCTCTGCCTTAAAAAAATTCTTCCTAAAATTTTAAATTTTATATCAATACATTAATAAGTATGGATAAATTTTCACCATTTTTTCTTTAGGCTCCTATATCTTGTCTTCAAATTTTTAACCCCTCCAAAGTACCTTTACCTAATTAGTTCTTTATTTTTATTATAGTTTATGTATATTTTCAAGGATTCAGATTAGATCCTTATTATGTGATAAATTAGGTTCAAGTAGTATTTATTCAGTACTAAATTATTTTTCTGGGTATGGAATATACTTCCTTGAAATTTAATCATGAAAATTTCATGCACTTATGATAGGCTAGGTGACATATACAAATAATATTTTACATATGTTTTCCACTCTAATAACTTAATAGGATTAATGCACCTTAGAATTGAAATCCCTTTATTTTCAAACCATATCATTCCCTTACATGGTGGTACCTTTAAAAGACATGATAAACCACTTGTAACTTCAAATATTTCCTATTATTATCAACATGTCTTTTTTTTCTACTTTGTACAAACTTGATGTGCATCTCGATAGGTATTATTTTCTCTATTTTCACTTCTAGGACCTATAGAACCAAAGTATTCCTTTCACCAAATTTATTATATCATGTTAAATTTTAATATATTTTATAATTCAAGTTTTAATAAAGTTTAATTTTTATTCTAGATTAAAAAAATATTGTACATGAATCCCATCAAATATAGATATTGGTTCATGATTTATTAGAATTCAAGTAAACATGACCTTCATGTATCCTCTAAAGTATGTAGGGTTATTTTTTACTACCCATTATTTTAGGATGATATGTGTTTTTTAGTTTTATATCATTATTTAAATTATTTTGAATACTTCTATAAAAATTTTATGTGGATATTCAATCATGATTAGAAACTATTGATAGTGGTGTATGATGGAGTCTCACTACTAAATTAATATAAATTCATGCAAGATAATTGAGGGTTATATTGTCTTATATTGATAATAAATGACCTTATTTATTGAAGTTTCCCCTTCAAGTGAATAATGGTTAATCAAGTAATAATAAATTTTTTGAATAACTAGGATAAACTATAGGGACTGGTGGTTAAAGTAAATTTGGGTATAAATATATTTGTACTAGGGACCCAGGTTGAACATAGGGGAATGTGATTTCTAGTTCTCTAGATTGTGTGATTTAAATAAAAATTAGAAAAAATAAAATTGAATTGATGTTTGTACAGATAAGTAGATTATTCAAAAGGAAAGGATTAAAACCAATATTTTATAACCAAGTGATTCACTTTTCATAGAGGGTAAAATCACATATAAGGGTGGATGGAATTCAACAAAAATTACCTATACTTATCTATAGTCCATGAATTTACATAAGAAACCACCACAAACTACCTAGAGACACTTGAATAGATATTTTCTCCAAGCCTCCCTAATGATAATGCAAATATTTTTGTGTTTTCCTAACACTTATCACTAAGTGAAATGAGTTTTTAGTTCTATGGTGTTTTTCTGAAACTATCTATCTTGGAATGGGTACTCATTTTGGGTTTATTAGCCCTTTAATGGTGTGATTATCAATCATTGTGTATGGATTTCACTCCCCAAAATACACCCACTATGATTAACTATGTTTTGCCTAATGTTCTTAGTATGGTTTTGACTTTCATATTTATCCTACATAATAAAGAACTCTGCCAAACATCAGTTATTCAGACACGCTGTGAGTTTGCGATATTAAACTCTTCATAATTAAATTCAGATTCATAGTGTACCTATGAAAAAATCATATAAATAGGTATTATTAAATAAGTAAAATATCACATAATAAATACTCACAGTATATTAATAGAAGAAAAATTTATTAATAAAAAACTCCCATGTATTCATTAATAACATTCCAAGAAACATATAGTTAAATATAGAAATATGGAACAAGGGAGTATAAATCTCAGTATCATGTGAAGAATGTACCTAACTCCCTTGACTGATTATGTGTGCCTCTAGTGTGGTTCACTCCTAATATTTATTACCTTAAAAACATTTTACACTTTAATGAAAATTGAGATTAATTTTTCAACATCAATTTACCCTCCTTCCCATCTTAAAACTATCATAATTTATTATATGGGACAAAAAATAATGATAAATATAGTTTATACTTAAAATTTAAATTCAAGAAGAGGTAACAATTGATTATAGTTAAAATAATGTGAACCTCCTATATCAAATAAGGAACGTGTTAAAGTGAAAAATACTATAATAATACCTCTAGAAGTATAAGAGAATTCACCTATATTGGTCGTAGATATATTTTATATAATTATATGAAATATACCGAAAACTTTAAAACCCCTATCCTGAAATTAATTCCTAATAGGATCTATGGATGTGTCCAAACAGACCACATCAATAGAATTGATTCACTTTTTAGAGGAAATGAGGCTTAATGAATGCTAGGTGTCTACATTGATAAATAATAAAGATGATCTTCTCAAGTGGGAAAGAATAGGAACTCCTATACTTTGAGTTTTGTGAAGAGATACAATGATTGGAAACACTTTTTAGCATAATGGTCACAAATCTAGTTAGTTTCCAATCTAAAATTTTAGTAATTTCATAATAAAAAATGATTTTATCAATCCATTTAGGTATTTTTTTTTCTATTATATATTGCCCTAGAAATTTGGCGGATCCATTGTAGATAAAAAATTTCATTGAGGTAAAATCTTCCTAACAATTTAAAGCATCTTAGCAAGCCCTTCTAAACCTTAGGTTCAATCAAAGGTTTATATAGTGATGTATGTTCATCCACCCCTTAATTCATAGTAGGAGGATATTTTCTATACATCATATGGTATAATGAAGTAGAGAATAAAATTATATTCTTATCCCAATAATCAGAACTAGAAACTAAAAACTACACTATAAAGGTCAAGTATAACCACATTACTCTCTCTTAATTACTTAATTTATCAATATAATTTTTAGTTTAAAATACAGATTATAATATTTAAAAACATCCTTTTAATAAGCAGGATAAGTATAACTGATAACACTCATAATCAAAGTTTATAACTATTTACATGCCATATAATGTCATTTAAAAACATTTAAATACATATATTAAACTTAAACATGTAAATGTGAGATAATAATATAAATAATTAGACATTACTAAACCAAATGAATCATTTGTTAATTAATATAAACCTATTCTTTATAAATAAATAATAGAAAATACTATTTATTTATTGTTGATGTTTCAGATAATATAAATTATCTATTGATTCCAACCATAATATATATAAATATACATAATAAATAATGAAAATAAAATTATATAGTACTTATTCCTACCTATAAATGACTATTTATTATGCATGTAACTCAATAATCTAAGGGTCATCTGAAGGGAAAAAATAAAAAGGGATCCTAGACAACCCCTGTTAACTCAATCATCCACCATAATTATATTGTTTAAGCATATTTATATGTTACATACTGAGTCCCAAAATTTCAATAATCTATCTATTCTAAAATATCATACTCATTAACCCTAAATGGGCTATGATACCATTTTGTAATGATCATGTCCCAATTAATCGAATAGTATTAGACCAGGTCACCATAATACCTTAGGCGCACCTCTTAATCACTAATGGATGGAATAAACCCCATGTTTTGAATAACATATGTGTAGGATATGGTTTCATATATTTTAATCTAGAATAGATAATATATGATCCATACTAAAATTTCAGCATGATATTTAGATAAGTATAATATAAGGAACAAAGTACAGGTAAACATTGATGAGGGACATTCTTCTTAGGTAAAATGGAAAATAGTAAATGAAAACATTACATATAAATTTGATTACAAACAACTGAGGCTTAAAACATCCATAAAATCTAAAAAATAGAAAAATATATAAAATATATCATTTACACATATTATCTGTTTTGAATATTACCTAAATATCCAAACATAGAAACCCTTTGTGTGAGAACATATTCGAGATATCCTAGATAACCCTATTGTTATCACACAATCCATCTATACAAATGGTCAAAAGACTCCACCCAAATTCCACTCTATATGTGTAATCAACTCCCATGATTCCAGGCCTTTCATTTCCTTGGATCATATCAAACAGGGTTTACACACACCCTAAAGTGGGATATGTTTAGTGTGTGAGTATAACATACCAAATAGGCATACACCACCTAAGCCCTATTATCCTATCATTAACTAAATTGTATACAGAATCAATGAAAAGGTAAAGTAATAAAAAAACAACAATAATCATGTTATATTTGAGATATCAATCGGGAATATATGTGATAACATAAAAACCCTAATATATGTAGGGTCCACATTCAATTTTCCTACTTCGAGCCTAATATTGAAATCTGATATGAATGAATATACCAAGTTAAAGTTTAATACCTATCCCAAGGGAATGGTAATCATGTATACATATTTGAGGAAATCTTATAACCCATCCCAAAGAAAAGGTAAAATTTAATACCAATTCATGGCATTGAAAGACAATCCCAAACCATTAACCTATATGTCAACATGATGTGTGCCTTCTCATTCTTTGTATAATAGTAAAATTCCCCTTATAACATGAACACATACAGGTATCATCGATTTTAATCAAGAATCGTTACCAAAAATAGTTAAGAAACATATTATTCACTAAATTACATAATACATTTATTAAAGTCTAAAAATTCTATTTGAACTATGGTGGAAAATATCAAATCAAATGATTAAATCTAATCCATATGATCTTTGACCATGGATGACATATAATTCTTGAAAAACAAACACCCAGTATGAACCAAGACATATACATGTTGTCAAAAAATTTCAATGAAGCTAACATGAATCAATTTAACCAAAACCATTTTTTGTTTTCATAAAATAATTTTTGAAAAAAAATTATTAGTCAAAAACACTTTATCTTAATTAAATTAACTCAACCCCATACTACCACTAGACCAACCCTTTATGGGTTTAAGAAGAAGAAGGGTTCAACCACTAAAATAAGTAAAAAAAGCATCTTTAGAGGCTAAAGGGGGGATAAATGTCCCCAATATAATGATTAAACCAAATTAACATGAAGGGAGATTAAGGTTTAAAAAATTTCCAACAAGGGAGAGTGTGTATAAAAATAAAAACAACTTTCTTACCATAGATTCATCTAGTATTAAATACTATGGAATCTAGATGGAAGGAAATCTAGAAGAATAATTATATTATACAAGACCTAGATTAGAAGATAAAATAATTATATTCTCCACACTAAGAGAAATAAGAAAAGATGATATTGGAGGAAAATAAACTAAAAACTTATCAAATATGAGTTACAGTGAACTCTCAGAAGAAATACAGGACAATTTTAAAGGTGGGTTTACCTGATATGTAAGTTGAAAGAGGGTGATCTCCAAATAGGTGATCTTATGACTAAAAATTGAGGAAAATCCCAATTAAATGGGTTTTTATAAATTTATTTTTAAAATAAAATGAAAAATATTCCCTCGCATATATAAATAGTCACATCTCTCTCAGGTACCCTGTATAATATTTTAATATTAAAATACCATTATACACTCAAATCTAAATAATATTCATCTCACTATCGAGTACCCGATACATGACACTAGGTACATGGTAGAACTAACAGATTTATTATTTCCCACCAAGCACTATCTGGAAACTGGTACAAGTCCATAAGGTACCCAGTGTTGTCCCAACACCTTATTTCCTTCTCCTCATCCTTCCAACTTCTTCTAAATTAAATTAATTCATCTCTAAATCAAAATTATACAAAAAGGGAATTTAATGGGAATAATTAAATAGTAAACTTATCAATATAAGAAATATTCTTTATAGAGAATGAGAGAGAGAGAGTAGAGGGAATGAAATTATAACCTTCTTTTACTTTTTATCTTTGGAACTAGTCCTTTAGAGCTTCTATATTTTTCTAAAATGGATAGAAAAATCTAGGAGTAATGAAAAGGAAAATCAAGATGGATTTTGAATTTTGAGTGAGGATGATGTGGTAGAGAGGTATATATTTATAGTTGGTGATGGAGATATTTTTAATAAGATATTTTAATAGACTTGGATAAAAAATTGAATAAAAATGTATTTTAACCCAAGACTAAGAATAGTGATTATTATTACGACTATGAATAGTAAATGAGTCATGTAAACTGAACTAGTGTCTTTCTTACATCATTTATGGTTTTTTAACTCTTACTTATCATATTATTTAATATATCATTTTTCACATATTTAATGGTTCACCTATGTATTTTACTATTTAAAAATATTAGTAAAACTTTACCCTTTCCTAATTTTTATATACTTAATAAAAATTTGGACTCATTTTTTAAAATAAATTATTAAATATGAAAAAAATTATTAAATAAACACATCAAATATAAAATAATCATGCATATTTTATGTGAATATAGTAAATATTTTCTTAATGATTAAGAATATTATTTCATTATTATTTCTAGATTAATGATTTCTAATTAAATATGAAATTTTCATTATTTCTATTTTTCATTAGGTATTTATAATGAATAAACAATTATTATTCCTAATATTCAAATAGTGGTCATGTAATGACTATATTTTATAAATAACTCCCTATGAATTTATATCCTTATAATCACAAAATCACCCTTATCTTTCTTTTAAGTTTCCTTTAACAAAATGTTTATTCCATGACTTGTATTATTTTCTCAATTGACTTTGTATCTTCTAGTTTTTTTGTGTATTGGGAAATATGATTCAAGGGAGTTTCTTATTCAAATGATAAAGTTTATTTGTATCTACTTTCCAATTATAATTATTAAAAATAGTTTAATGTATATCTATAATTTTCTATTTTATTATTGTAAATTAATATAAACAAAATTATACACTCATCAAGGTGGAATGAAAATAATATTTATTTATTTATTTATTTCCATTCAAAAAATATTATTTCCTATAAAAATGATATAAAATAAAATATTTTAAATAAATATTTTTGTTTTTGTTAATTTTCATGGATTATTAAATGGTATAAGATTAAAAAAATAGTGTAGAATAATATAATCATGGGATATAAATGGGATAAAAGTTAGTATATATGTGAATGTTTATATTAATGTATTAGAAATTGACTAATATAATAAAGTAATTGAATGATTTTTATGAAAATAAAATAAAGAAAAA
This sequence comes from Viscum album, assembly GCA_963277665.1. NCBI lineage: Eukaryota > Viridiplantae > Streptophyta > Magnoliopsida > Santalales > Viscaceae > Viscum > Viscum album. The sequence goes on from OY728151.1 coordinate 1,975,266,979, forward strand.
AATATTCATGTGATATAAAAAACATGTATTTAAAGAAAGAGTAAATGTTATTAGGCAAAGCATATAATAAAATAAATTCATTTTTTATATGAATATAGGCATGGACGGGTGTGCACACATGAAATTTATTTGTATTTTTTAAATTAAAAAATCTATAAGATGGGATTAGTGGAGTGAGATAAGATAAGATATAAAATATGGGTCCATGTTTTGAGAAAGTTGACATAAATTGGTTATAATAATGATGGGGTTAATTGAATGTCTAAAATATAGCGGGAGATATCAGTATTTGGATAGTAATGAAGGGTGAGTAAGTGGTTGTTTATTAATGAGGTATAAAATAAAAAAAATGGAAATTGGTTATGAAGTGGTTGTGGAGATAATAAAGTAATGAAAAATGTGAATAAATAAACAAAAACTTTATAGTTAATGAGGTGGAGTCTTAATAAGTGATGGATAGAGTTGTGAGTATTTTAAGTGTATTGTAAAATAGGTAAGGGGGGAAAACATTTTAGTCTTGATATGAGTGGAAATAAATATATAAATAAGAAAAGGATGATAAAGTTTGAATAGATATAAAAAATAAAGTGTTATATTTGTAAAGGAATCAATTCATCTTTCATAGTGCTACTTTTGTAAGAAGGAATTTTTTAATCCTTAATAAATTTTTATAATTAGTTTAAGATAAGAGAAATACTCATTCTGTCATTACTAACCATGTTTTCCATTTAAAAAATGTATTATTTTATGTGTGTGTTATCATTATACCATTTAGTTTGTATTATAAACTAGAAATGTTGATTAATTTTAAATTTGGAACTCATGTGTGGTATTGTTTTATTAGTATGAATTTTATAATTTCATTCATAAGTTAAGTATTATTATGTAATAAACCATTTACATGAGGGGTGAAAATTTCATGAGGAATTTGAGTTTTAATTTGGTGGAAAATTAGTTTTTAGAACCTGGACTCAGAATGATTTTTCTAGAATTTTGATGACCCTAGGAGGTGTTTTTGGATAGGGTTCAGGGATTAAGTGGTGACATGGGGGTTTAGGAAAACATCTTAGGAAGTACATATGATCAAAATTATACAATTATGTAGTAGCATGACTTTCATGGTGTGATTATAGTGGTCAATCCATTAGTTTTCTAGACAAATGGGGGATGCCCCACTACTCAGGGTGTTCACAGAGTGAACACTTTGGGCATGTCATGAAACCCTTATTGGGTGTTTTTTAATTAAAAATGGGGGACTCATCCCATTTTCCTTTTGGTAGATAGAGGGTGTGCATGGGTAGGGTCTTCACCAGACCTCCCCTACCCCTTTATCTATCAGTTTAGGATGATTTTGGGTGTGATTGAATGGTGGTTCCAGGTAAGATCTTCCTCTCCTCTTCCTCCATTATTCTTTCCTTTGATCCTCATTTATTTTAGTCTGATTTTGGCTAGGTTTTTGGTGATGATTTCACGAGATCATTGTTAAATAATCCTAATTGATGTGGATTTTGTGCATCCTAGATAAAGGATTTATTGAGATGTATTTCTCACATCATTACACATTTTCCCAATGAGGTATGTTGTCGTAGTGATTTTTCAAATATTTTATTGGTAAATTAAATTTATTTAGTGGATAAATAATTATTTATGTTATGTATTTCTTCCTAAGATGGTTTCAGGAGTGCACCACAAACCTTCTTTGAGTGTTTGGTTGTGGATTTGATGCAATAAGGTTAGCTAGTGAGTTTTTTGGTGATTATAAAAACTCACATTAAATTGTAAATTAATTTTAAATTGTTTAAATTAATTATAACTTAGTTACAATTAATTGTTAGATTTTTTGGATATGATTTAGGGAATCATAAGGATAGTTTGTGGATGAATGGACTTGGGCGATCTCATATGATAGTTTTTGGGCTATTCTTAAAAAGGTAAATAACTATGATTGAGTTAGGTTTTCTTTATGAATATACCCTATGGTATTTATGAGGTGTATTTATTCTTAGTATGTGATGTTTATTATCTACACTAAGGTAAGTTGACCTTTAAAATTAAATGGATTATTTAATTAAAATTAAATTCTTCTGAAATAATTAGACAAGGTTCCAAGGCCATTATGGTCCTTGGGCATTGGATTTATTGGATCAGACACCACTGGTTTAGGATTATATATTATATGTGTTCCATGATATGTATAGACACTGAGGGATGTTAAATAAATTAAATTAACAAAATGTAGTGGAGATTTTGTTAGTTTCCCTTAAAAAACATCTAGGTAGAGGGTGTAATGGATTGAGGTGGTTAGCCTAAGGGTTGACCATGTGAGAACATTGTGATGTATTAAAGCCTTGGGCTAGGTAGGATGACCATGGGGAAATCATTCCTTCCCCACTAAGATGTGATTACCCAAGTGGGTAGACTCAGGGAGACTAATAGATTGGTTGGGGATTTAATCCAACCTAGAGTGACTTGGAATGGGGGTGGGCTTGAGGCCATATACCTTGTGAAACCTTCTTAATATACCAGTGAGGCCTTGATGAGATTATGATTTTTTAGTGAAATTATTCACTTCAAGCGATGGGTTTTGACCTAAGAGACATGTCTGAGATGAGGGAACCCATGATTGGTGTTTTTGTTTGATGACACCTAGGGGACCCTAGTGGGTTCCCCATTGAGACACTAACACATTAGAGGGTTCATGGGAAATGGGTATTAATGATCACATGTGTCTCCTTAGAACCTGGATCGATGATATTATCCTTTCATGAATGTTGTGACCATTTCAGGTCATTCCATTCAGAGTTTAACCTTGTGATGTGATATGGGCTTAAGCAGATGGCCATCACTGGTGAGATATTATGAGAGTAAGTACTTACCTCTATGAGGTAAGAGATACATGGGATACCTTGTAGGATCTCCTTGGATTATTACTCTATGACTAATGATATTGGATCACCAAGGATTGCCTCATAGGGGTTATATATGATTCCTCATTTGATTTATTTCCTAGGATTATTCCCCTAGGAATCATCCTTTGAGGATACTATTATAGAACACCTAGAATTTTACCTAGGGTTTAGCGATGACACATGATACTAATTATTTTCTAGGTTCATCCTCCTAGGGTCAGTTTGGAGCCTAGTACTTTGGAATTATAAGAGTGATGCCCCTTGGGTTTTACAATGATACCTAATACTTTAAAACACCTTGTGGTGATTCCCCATTGGGTTTCGTGATGACAACTGATATTATTGGAACGCTTAGGATTGACTTTTTTGGGTTTAGTGATGATTCCTGATGACTATTGATCTCCTGGGATTACCTAATATAGATTATATTAGAAACTGATACTATGGACCACTCAGGATGGTCTCCTAGGGGTTGGCATATTTTTCATATATCAATTGGTACGATCATGTTACATGCTCAGAGAAACTTTGGCACTGGATGAAGAAGGTTTGGGTCGATCAAGGTTACATGGTAGAACTTGAGGATTGGTAGTGTTTTTTTTTTACTTCTATAGTTTTGTTTATTTATTTATTATAATAATATTGTAATGAACCAGACTTTTATAAATTAAATTCCCATTTGATTGAGTTTCCTTATAGTTATAGAAAATACTTTCACTACTTTGGTTATTTTGGACCGATATAGCATGTGGGATCTAAAAGACCACCAATCATATTAACCATTCATAATATGGCCATTGTATAGCAACCTTTAAGATTAGTATATATTTAGGGTTATGATAAAGTATAATTGACACAAATGTAAGAATTGATGGCCTCGACCAGTAGGATCATACCCAATGAGGACCATTTATCATATCTTATGGGGGAGATGGAATCACTGGGATTTTCCCTTGACCAAACCCATGAAAATATTCAAAAACTAAAGATTGAGTAAAACTATTTATTAGATAATTTCAATCTTATCATGATCATAGCCTAAAAAAATTTCACCGAACCACCCTAAGAAATAACTTTCATCTCACACCTTACCCTTAGAGTATATTCTGGTTTAATAAGGTTTATCTATCTAGACCCTAATAATATGAATATGTATATTTTTCTCTATAATGAATTAATGATTATATTTATACCTTTCATTATTACTATATAAATGATTATATAATGAGTTTAATAAAAATAATATTTCAATATGAAGAGATAAAAATTATATTTTTCAAAAATATATACTCTCGATTAAGACAACAATTTACTAAATTCAAGAATTTTTGAAATATATTTTATTTTAATAAAATTTTATTATCAAAATTTTATTTATCTAAATATAAATTATAATTTAATTTAATTAATTCCAATGTAATTTTTATAAGGGTTAGAATGTGGTTAATATTGTAAAAACTAATATTTTTGAGTAAATGGGAATTTTTATTTAAAAGTTAAAATTATCAAATTTAGAAAAATATTTTGATAAAATAAATATTATTTTTAAATCATCAAATAGAAATTAAAAAATGGTGAATTTTTCATAATTTTCTAAGGCAACTAAATTTTTTGGTAAAAGTTAAATGTAATATAAATATATAGTTTGTATTATCATATCATAATGGCCCAAAAGTGATGTAATAAATTCCATAAAATGAATCCATAACCAAATATTAATTTTACCTTTAAAATAATTATTTTTTTTAACTTATTTGAATAATTTTATAATCCTTTAATGAATCCTCAAAAACTTATATTACATTTTAAGGTTTTAAAATCAATTTTTTATGAACATGGCTCACTTTCAAATCACTAATGGTATTATTTTTAGGATTTAGGTTATTTTCATTATAAAATATTGAAAACTACTCTTTATCAGAAACCATTGGTAAAATTAAAGGGAGGGTTTGTGTTTTTTATTATTTTATCATATAGATTCCACAACCTAAGTTTTGAAAATAACAAAGAAATAGCCTCTCTTTTCCTATAAATACTCATCCATCCTCCCAATCATATTCACTAAAAATTATTAATAATTAATTTCCTCTATCGATCCCTCTCTAAATCCCTCATAATATGTTCCCAAACTCTTAATAAGTTCCTCCCGAGCTTTTAGAATCCCCCTCTCAAGGTAAGGGGATTGTCTCTTTTTTATTTAAGCACTTTATTTGAGTTATGCATTTTTATTTCCATTTTTTCGTGTTGTAATGTGTTTTTACACATAACGTTTACTATCCTTATGATATCCAATTCATGATATACCCCCTTTAATTTCTATTAAACTCTTATATAAATCTTTATATACCCCCATTATGTTATCAAAATTATCCTATGATTTTCCATTATAGACATTTGTGTAGTGAATACCCATCCTCATTTCCACTCAAATTTATTAATCTATATGTACCTATCCTTAATTGATTGTGTAATTCCATGTATCTAACCCAGCCACCATAATCATGGTAATAAAAGTGATTAAATTTGTTCTTATATTGTATAATATATGTGGCACACAAATGCATTTACATAATATAAATGTGATGAGTGGGTCTGTATTTATATATATCTCCAATGTATTGGTTGATGTTTTTATCTCATTATATTCCATGTATGGTGCAAGGGATTTTATCCTAATAACACTATGTTATGATTTCTTGGTATTTATCCTTGAATTATGCTTATGATTTCATGTTTTATATTGTTTCCATATTCCTATGTTTTATTGATATTGTTATCTTATATCATGCTTCGATATTCATATTTGTGATTCTCACCTTTTTTATGTCACCTTGATATGCCTCTTGAATAACATGGATTACTTTCATCATGTTAGGATTTGATTGTTCCCTTTCTAGGCTTTATAGCTCACCCCTTTCTTATATACACCCCCAAGTTATCTCATGCAGTATTAGAATATCAGTAATATAAGGGAATTTTTTTGTGTTTTAAATAATATATTTGTATCCATGTTTCAAGTTATTTTGTTATGTGTTTAATTACCCAAAAACATTGGGTTTTAAATTTTTTGGGATTGAATTATGTGTGTTTTCATGAAATAAATCCTGAATTAAGGTGTATTAAAGATATGGGTTATTATATTTAGTCTCAGAGAAAGGTCTAGTTTTTTATGGATTAGGTTTATAAAACATTAGTGTAATCCTTAGGAATAAGACTAAACATAGGAAGACATCCATAAATTATGGTAAAGTATATAGTAAGTGGTTTCCAAGTAATAAAATCTCAAACTAGATATTATAAGTGGATGTATCTTGGGCTTAGTTGTACCTATGGGTAATAACCCCAAAAAGGGAGTATTGAGAATTGACTTAATCAACACATGGTTCATGATAAAGAGGCATTAATGACTACCTTTTTTTACACTCTCGGAGGATATGATTTGGTAAATTCACAATCTATTTATGAAAACTTATTAAGGGAACAAAATTTCCTATAAAATTTTATGTTATAAAATAGACAATGGAAAAATTAGATTGAAACCTAAAAATTCATAGGTTAAGGAATGTATGTCATTTGTGATTTATCACTTCAATGTTAATATTTTAACTTTTATTCTTGTAATAGTTTTAAAATTATCATCCCTAATTTTCCCTTTATTTTTAGTCAATGGATATAAATATGAGCAATCGATTCAATAACCAATGTCATCATCAATTTTATGACAATCTAAATGAGATTATTAATATGATGGGAGCTAAAGTAAGATGTCTTGTGATTATGACAAATGAGCTATCCCAAATTATGATTAACATCTAGAGCATAGTTTAATTTCCAAATATGTTAAAGAAGAGGGGTATAGTGCCTCATGGAAATTCATGTGATAAAGGTGAAAAGGGAAAAAAGATTCAATTTTTTAGGTATAAAAAATATAGAAATATGAACCATGGGAAATGTTTCAATGGAACTGGAAGATGTTTTATGTGTGAAAAAATAGGGGATAAAGTCCCTAATTTCCATGGAAAAATTAAGAATTTAGTTAACATTATAGAGGGAAATAAAGTTAAATATAAGGTGTCATTAATAGTTCTATGTCATAAATTTGGGGAACTTTAGAATTATACAATATATTTCTCTATTATAAGGGCCAAAAAGGATGATGAGAAGCAAAAATCTCCAAGACCAAGGGAAAAGAATGTTATTATTCTATGGAAATCACCAAGATGGATCATAATGAGTAATGTACACTTAAAATATAATCTAGATTTTTGTATGCCTTATTTTATTTCAATTAATTCCATATTAGCTTATCTATAAAGTTTTCTAAGAATATCGAGTCACCTCTTAAAATGATTTGATATCATCAAGGAAAATTCTATGATTATTGTATCACAAGTTGATGTTTTTGGGAATGTAATTATTTAAAATATTATAATTCTATCTTTATAATAATTCTATGTTATCCTAGGTATGGATTGGTTTTCCTTGTATAGAGCCAACATAAATTACTAGGAGAAGGAATTCACCATCTATATCACAAATCACCCCATGATTCTATATAAGTGTATAGAGGAGTATGAATATCCTTTGGTATTATCATCTCAATAATTGATATTATTAACTTATGATAAATCATATCTTACTCAAATGATTGAGACTATGAAAAAAGATCATCCTTGAAAACATTACCATTGTGAGGGAATGTGTTGATGTGTTTGCTGAAGAATTTTCTAGTATTCCTCCTAACTGAGAGGTTGATTTCTCAATTGATCTTATACCCATATATTTTCTAATATATAACACTATATATATAATTACCAATATTGAACTTGAATATATTAAAAATAAACTATATTATAACCTATATAAAGGGTTTATATTCCCAATTGCTTCAGCATGGTTTCCATTGGTCCTCTTTTTCAAGAATAAGGATGAGTCAATGTGCCTCTACATTGATTATCATGATATCAGAAAGATCCTGATAAAGAAAAAGTGTCATCTACCATGGATTGATGACATGTTCAATCAGATACATGGAGCCTAATACTTCTCTAATATAGATCTTTTATTTGTATATTATCAAGTAAGGGTGAAGAAGAAGGATATCTCAAAGACTGCTTTTCATACAACATACATACACTATGAGTTCATAGTGATTCCATTTGGACTCACTAATACAGTTTCTATCTTCATGGACATAATGAATATAGTCTTTAGGGATTACCTTGAAAAAAAATTGATAGTCTTTATAGATGATATTCTTATTTAATACAAGCAATGGAGGAACATGAGGAGAATTTGAATGTTGTACTGAAGACCTTGAAAAGGGAAAGGTTGTATGTGAAGTATAGTAAATGATATTTTTGGATGGACCATTCAGGGGGAATGTTATCACCATAAAAGGGATAATTTATATCCTTAAAAAATAGAGATGATTGAAGGATGACCCAAACCAACATCAGTGATGGAGATCTTTAGTTTCCTTGGATTAACTGGATACTATCATTGATTTTTCATAAATGTCTCATGATTTTCAATCCCACTAACCAAGATAACTTAGAAGGGAGTGAATTTTATATAGATTAATGAATTCAAATAGATATTTAAATATTTAAATAGGAGTCTAATCACTACACCATTTCTCATATTACTCATAAGTGGGGAATAATTTTTGATCTACAGTGATGCATCTAAAAAAATTGGGTTTTGTACTAATGAAAGATAAAAAAATTGATAGCCTATGCCTCTCACCAATTAAAGATACATGAAAAGAACTACCCAAATCATGATCTATAATTGTATGTAGTGATATTCACATTAAATATTTTGTGTCATTATCTTTATAGGTAGAAGTGTGATATATATATATATAGATCATAAAATATCCATGTATATATTCACTCAGAAATAGATTGATATGCATTAATGAAGGCGGTTGTATCTGATCAATGATTATGATTTTTTAATCCATTATTATCCTGGGAAGGAAAAAAAAGTGGTAGATTATTTTCGTAGAAAAGATCCTACAACCCTATCCATGATAATGATTGAAAGGGATCCAATATTCTTGAATATGAAAAGGGTGAAAATGGGAATAATAAAAGGATATTAATCATACCTTTCTCTAATAAATTAATAATAATACATTCTTGAGAGGATCAATGAGTCCCTAAAATATGGTGTGAAGCTATTAAAAAAGGAATTGAATATTTTGATGTTCAACTTTTATAAAGATAGATTTATATGATTTGGAACTGGGATATGTATCATATAAAAACTATAACTGAAGAGCTAACTTATGGATAATGCACATAGCTCATCCTTCTCCATTCATTTGGGGAGCACTAATATATATAGAGATTTTAAGTAAAACTTTTGATGGGATAACCTGAAGAGGAAAATTGTAGAATTTTTATCTTGATGCTTGGTATTCCAACAAGTCAAGGCTAAATGACATAAGTCTAAGGGTATAATGAAATCATTTCCCATACCAGTATATAAATGGAAAAACATAACCATGGATTTCATCATAGGACTCCCCAAGACATCTAAAAGAAATAATACCATCCAGATGGTAGTCGGTTACCTTAAAAAGTCACTTGGATTTCATCTAGGTGGTATTAAATGCTTCATATTCCAATAGGTCAAGGCTAAATTATATAATTATAAGGGTATAATGAAATAATTTCCCATACCAGTATAGAAATGGGAAAACATACCCATGTATTTCATTATAGAACTCCCTAGGAAATATAAAGGAAATAACGTCATCCGGGTGGCAGTCAGTCACCTTACAAAGTCACCACATTTCATTATTATTAAGGATGGTTTCTCTTTTGACCAATTTGTCATGATATAAATAATGGAAGTGGTAAGACTCCATGGATTTCCACTATCCATTTTATATGATCAAGATTTGAGGTTTACTTTGAGGTTTTGGAGAAGCCTTCAACAAGAAATAGATACATAATTGATCTTTAGTACTACTTATCACCCTCAAAAGAATGTTCAGTCTAAGAGAACCATCAAAACTCTATAAGATATGTTGATATCTTATTCAATGTATTTCCAAAGATTTTGGGATCAGCACCTTGCCCTACTCGAGTTCTCATATAACAACATTTTCCATTCTAGTATTCAAATGGAACCTTATGATTATGTGTATGGTAAGAGGTGTTATACTATAACATGTTAGGATGAAGTTGTAGAGAGGATGTTTATAGGGCCTGATCTTACCGAAGAGATGATATAGAAGGTTCAAATTATTAAATGTCATGTGAAATAAACATAAAGTCTACATAAAATCAATGCAGATAGTCATCAATGAGACTTGGATTTTGATGTTAGAGATAACATGTTCCTTTATATATTTATATAGAATAAATTCATGAGTTTTGGGAAGAAGTGAAAGCATAGTCTAATATACCTCATCCCCTTTAATATCCTTGATCACAACAGATCTGTAACCTATCAAATAACACTCCCACCTAACCTTTTCCAAGTAGATGATGTGTTCCATGTATCCCTATTAAGGAAGTACATACTATACCCCTAATATATACTAAATCCAAATGTTGTTTCCTTGGATAATTAACTTTCATACGAGGAGAATCCGGTGAATATATTAGATCATATAGACAAATTTCTATGAAACAAGACAACTCATCTAGTTAAATTACTATAGTGAAAAAACATGTTTGAGGAAGAAACTTATAAACTAGATGATGTGATGGAATAGAAGTATCCTCGTCTATTATAATGTAAAAAATAAAATTTCTAGGGAGAAATTTTTGAAGGGGGGAAGAATGTTACGACCTAAAATTTTATAAATGTAATTTTCTTTTGATTGAGTAAATTCCTTATAGGTATAGAAAAAACATGCAATACATTGGTTATTTTTGACAAATATAGCATAATATATTTAAAATATAGTTGATTATATTAACCTTTCTTAATATTATCTTTGTACAGTGATTGTTAAGATTATTATATATTATGAGTTATGATAAATTTTAATTGAAATGGACGTAAGATTTGATTCCCTTGACCAGTAGAATCATACCCTATGAAGCCCAATTATTAGAGATTTCGAGAGAGACAACATCACTAGGTTTTAACTTTAACCAAGTCCAATATCAGATTTAAAAAATAAATCTTGAGAGAAACCATTTATAGGATAAGTTTATGATTATCGAGATCACGTCCCAAATAATGTTCATCGAATCACTATAAGAAAGCACCACCATCGTACACCTTACCCTAAGGCCATATGACGGTGTAATAATTGGTTATATATTTAGACCTTATTACTATGATTTTTATATTTTCCTTTTTAATTAAATAATAATTATATTTATCCATTTTATTATTACTTATATAAATTATTATATAATGAGTTTGATAAAAAAAATAGATTTTGATATGAAGAAATCAAAATTGTGTTTTTTGGTAAATATATACTCTCAATTAAGACACACTTTTAAAAATTTTATGAATTTTTTAAATAAATTTTATCCTAATAAAATATTATTACTAGATTATATTTATTTAAATATAAATGATAATATAATTTAATAAAGTCCAATGTAATTTTTATAAGGTTTAAAAAGTAATTAATATCATAAAAAGTAGTATTTTTTAGTAAATAATAATTTTTATTTAAAATTGAAATTTATCATATTTAGAATATTATTTTGATAAATAAATATTATTTTTGAAATTACTATATTTAAATTCTTCAATGGTGAATTTTTCATAATTTTTTGAGACAGTCAAATATCTGGGTAAAAATTAAATTAGTTATAAATATACAGTCTATATTATGATATCATAATGGCCCAAAAGTGATGTAATAAATTTTATAAAAGGAATAAAGGACAAAATATTGATTTTACATTTAAAATAATTTTTTTATTAAGTTATTTATTAATTTTATAATCCTTTAATGATTCCTCTAAAACCTATATTATATTTTAAGTTTTTAAAATAAATTCTTTATGAACATGACTCACTTCCACATCACCAATGGTATTCTTATAAGGGGTTATAGTCTTGAAATTGTAAAATATTTAAAATAACTACTATTTGGTAGAAACCATGGGAAAAACCATGGAAAGGTTTTTGTTTTTTATTATTTTATCTTATAGAGTCCAAAACATAAGTTTAGAAATTAATAAAAAAATTCCCTATCTTTTTTTATAAAATACACATCAATTATCTAATTCTTATTCACTAAAAACCCATTGATAATGAATTTAATCTCACTATACCTCTCTATATCCTTCTAAATGTGTTCCCATGATCTTTAGAAGCTCCTCTAAAGATTTTAGAAGCACCCTCTCAAGGTAAGGGGGTTCTCTCCTACTCTTTATTCAATAACTTATATTGAGTTGTGTATTTTTATTTCTAATTATTCATGTTGGAATATGTTTTTACTCATAACATTTAATATCCTTATGATATCTATTTCATGAGATATGTCATTTAACTCTCATTAAACCCTTCCAAAAATATTTATGTACACCTGTTATGCTATAGAATTATCCTGTGATTTTCCATGATGAATATTTTGGTAGTGAATACCCATCCACATTTCCACTCAAAGGTATTAAACTATATGTACATATCCTTCATTGATTATGTAATTTAATATATGTAACCCACTCCCCTTAATCATGAGACTAAAATTTATGAAAGTAATTCTTATGTTATGTGATCTATGTGGCACACAAATACATGTTCATGATATGAATGTGACGGGTGGGCCCATAATTATATAGCCCTCCAATGAATTGGGTAATGTTTTTCTCTCATGATATTCCATGTATGTTGCATCAGAGAATATCTTAATCACGCTATGTTATGATTTCTTGGCAGTTATCCTTGACTTGTTCTTATTATTTCAAGTTAGATTTTTTTCCACATTCCATGTTTCCTTGATGTTTCCTTATTATATCATGATTCAATGTTCATGTTTACGATTATAAACCCTTTTATGTCACCTTGATATGCCTATTGACTAAAATGGATTGCTTTCATCATGTTATGGTTTGATTATTCCCTTACTAGGATGCCTTTCTTATGTGCATCCCTTGTTTATCCTATGTAGTGTTAGAACATTAGTGGAATATAATGTTATGTTTTGGAATTTTAAATAATGTATCTGTATCCCTATATAAAGTTATTATGTTATATATATAATTACCCAAAGAAACTAATATTTTTCTATCTTTTGTAATTTTATTATGTGTATCTTTATGTAATAAATCATGAATTAAGGTTTATTAAAGATATGGGTTGTCATACATATCACATGTATAAACTACATTTAATAGTTATGTATAGTACCACATTAGTGGTACCCAACTAAGTTGTACTCATTCCCCTCTCAGGTGACCATGGAACTTGGGTACCTGATAATCCCTCACTTATTATAAATTCAGGTTGGGAAAAGGCCTGATATATCATGGTTGAGTAGGATATCTTGGAAAAGATTTGAGTTTGGTAATAGGTGAGGCTAAAGGATGTAATAGGGACTCTTTTACATTTATTTTATTCTTGTTTACAGTTTGTATATTTAATCATCTTGGTGGGAGATTGGTCTTGTTATATAATTGTGTGTTTCCATGTCATTTTATTATTGATGGTTGTATTTTATTACTTCTAAATACTCAGATTGCCTACTACTATAGATGATTTTTAGTGAGTTATTTATTATTACACACTCTGATGTGGAGATATAGTCTCCCCACAGTACTACTATAAACCCCTGCAACTAGTTGGAAACTTATGGTGTATGGGGAGGCACACTTGAGGTCTTATAGAGAACTTGATCAGGGAACCAGTCGAGTAGCCTATGACCTAAAATGTTACAAAGTGGTATCATAGGTTTATATGACTAATATAATAGGTTTATCATATTTTTATTTCTTTTTACTTTTTGGGTAGATGGAAGAAAAGTGATATTGGAACATTATTTTCTCTGTCAAGTTAAATACCCTAAGTGGGGGGTGAATCAGGGAATGATAGATTAAAATAATTACCCATTTGTGGATATTGTTTCATTGTTAAGTAAAACTCACTTCTATATCCTTCCCACATGATGTATAATTGTAAATTAAAACATGCATAGAATAAAACAATTTTACTTGGTTCACCCTCACTGGGATATATATAAGGATAATACAACAGCAATTTGTTGAAGTACCAAATCCACTAAATAATGATATTGTTATAATGTTTGAAGCATAATCATTGTACTTATTGGTTCACTACCAATCACTCTATGAAATATCACTTCTCTCTCAATTTAAGTGTGCTCAATACTCATTCATAATATTCTTTTTTTGATTACTTGAATCAATGTTTCTTACACCCCATTTGGTGTGTCATGAATCTCAACCTTCATCCACTTTATATATATTAATTTACCCTATAATTTTTGGGTAATGCCTTCTAGTTCTTATAAATTTCACTCTATCATAACCTTTGTATAAATTTTATAAAACTTTCATAGATATCATAAAATTTTGGGTTTATTGTGGAACTCCCAACTTTCATGAAACTTTTCTATTTGTAGTAAAACTCTCAACTTTCATGAAAATTTTGGTCTATCCTGGAACTCATTTTTTTATATAGACACATGTCCCTTTTCCACATGAAAATTATGTTTGATTCATTTTTTTATATGAAAAATTCCTTCATGTAGCTGCTATATGATTTTAGATCCTTGATATTCTATAAGGGTTGGATGCTCCAAATAAGGGGGTGGTAGTTTATTTATAGACATGGATGACCCTTTATACAACCACCTTTAATATCACTAACCTTGCACTTAAATTTCTAGGTTTATTGAACTTCAAAGATTTGATATTGTTGTGCATGTATTTCCTCAACAATAATCTATAAATATTGTTGATTTTTATAATCACAAATACCCTTATTTGTTTTACTAATGAAATTACTTTAATTATGTTTCAGGAATATATTTCTTGAGAAATTTATCTTATTCATGGGTATAATTATTTTATTAAGTATTCTTTATGTCTTTTAAAGTAATATAGAAACACTATTCATATCCTAAATTTTTAAGAGGAATGTATTGTTTTAGAACCCAAAGTTTAGAATAAAATTAATGGATCATGAAACCTACAATGCTAGAAAATTATGGATTAAAAAACCTACATTTGGAAGAAACCCTATATTTGAGGAACAGATATATGGTTCATTAACCCCGCTTTTTTAATCAACCATACATTATCAACCCTACTTTAAAATTTCATGTCTACATTAAGAAACCCTATGTTTGACATAGCCAATGATAGTGTTTTAAATTTAATATATTGTCTACATTTTATACAATTGTCTCACCAGAAGTAAATATATATTTAAAGTTGTTTTAAGACTAATTCAAAGGCTCATATTCAATGGATTAAATCATTTTTATTTATAAGGGAAGTTATGACTCTCTATGAATTTTTAAAATTTAAATGATTGTGATTTGGTAGGCGATATTCCTGGATTTGTTAAAACCGAAATCAAAACAAGTTTCTACTATTAAGTACCAAGAGTTATTTCATTTTATTTGTGGTGTTATATATTTTTTAATAAATTAATTTTTTTTGAAAGAAAAATATAGAACATATATGTTATTATGAACATGCTACGCTTTGGAGACATATATGTTTCAATCTTGTGATGTGTAAACTGCTAGTTAACTGTTACTACTACTATTTGTCTGTTTCTATTTTTATTGAAGATCATTTTCAATTGGTATCACTTTGAAGTTGTTTCTTCCTAAATAATTTTATCTTTAATGGAGAAGACCCATTTTCTATCAGTTGTTGTTGCAACTATGAATAAGAATTTTTTTTCTCAATCAAATCAATCAATATTGATTTATTGGAGTATTGACTGCTCATACTCGGTCATGGTGGAGTATCAACTTCTCAAACTAAGATTTTGATTTTTGGTTCCATGTAAATGAATCAGAAGGCCCTGTAAAATCCTTATTGTAAAGTTTTTAACCATATATACTCAGTTGTTAAGGTCTTTTGATAAAAATACATATTTAGTGAAAATCACTAAGATCATTGATCGAGTGTTGGTGGAGTGGGTTAGGGGATATTTGTGCCCTGAAAAACTATAAAAATTATTGTGTTATTATTATCCTTTTTCTGATGCTCAATTTACTTAAATAATAGAATGTCGTATATCCATATAAATCACAGAGAGGGATAAAAGTTTTAATCTGTATAGATTATTGAAAAGACACAATTCACCCACCCCCTGTGTATCTTTGTATTATTCTAACCAAATATATTTCACCTTAAGTAAGCAACTCATAGCTATCATGTAACTTCCATCTATATTTCATGGGTTCGTACAACACTATATGTTCCACAAAACTTTAACTTTCACATAACTTCTGAACTTTCATAAAATTCTTACTTATGTTGTACTTCGATAAGGTTGCCTTGAATTTTTACATTCTTGAAACTTCATGAAACTCTTTCACCCTTTTCAAAAAAAATTAATTTTTTCAAAAATTGTTCCTTTGCTTCAAAAATAACTTTCCCCTTCCTCTAAAATGTAAACACAATAATTTTGGAAAACACTCAGAAATTCCAGCATCTTATATATATAAATTTCTAAACACCTTTTATATCTTCCATACCTCTATCCTAGAGATTTGTAAACATAATTTTCTAAAAAACATGCTGGAATTTTAAAACTGACCTTATCAATTAGCTTTATCAACAAACATAGCCAAATAAAAATCATTGTAATGTCACCTTGATTGATTTTTTATTGGTGCATTGTGAACACTATTTTTTATGGGAATTCCATGTTTCCAGTGGCATGTGATTAATGTTCTTGGTTTATGATGTTACATTTTCTTGATTTTTACGTAACATGACACACTTGGATTTTTGGTATTTTATGAGTTATTATATTTTTGGCTCTTTTTCTAATGTTAAGATGTTGGTGTTCATGTATCAAATTGTGAACATAGGATCCATATGAAATATGTATTCTTGTGTGATTTTTATCACTAATTGTAGTGGTTTCAACTATTTAAAGTTCCAGTAACAACTTATATGGTGTTTTCCTATATAACATGGAATAGTATTCCACTTATATGAACCATGTAATATTTTTTATTCTGATGAAAAATCATGTGTATCAATGGTGAGAAGATTATTGATGACGGTTATGCATTCCCTTGGTATAAATAATGTATAGAGACCCTAGTAGGTCATTAATATCAATTTATGCCTTAAAAGTGAACCCTTATGGGTAATTATTATATTCATTCTTGACATAAAAATAGGTTTAGTTATTTAAATTTATAGTAATAACCTATATGGAATTTTCCCACATAGCTTGGAATGGAATTCTACTTAACTGAACCATATGGATATGAGATACTGAACATAGATCATGGTAGTATAATTCCATTATATATGTAAATAATTACAGATGATAATGTGATCCTTGAGTGGGTGACTCCCATATAAGGATGCCTAGTGAGGATCAGCTTGAGATTTCAAATTCTTGGTGGCATAGTCTCGTATACGGATGCCCGATGAGAATCAATACCCTAGTAGGAATAATAGTTGGAATGTAATTCCTAAGATGTTTTAACACCATGAGATTTTATAAAATATTTTTTTAATAAATTTAATTTCTTCGATGGCATGTGTTATATGCAACACTGAGTTTTAGAAAACCACTGTATAATATTAATATTATTATTTATTCATGACCATTATTACCTAGCCGTTTAACATGGTGGTATGAATAGTAATATACAAATTTTTAAAATTAAATGTAATGGTTTTATATAAATAAAATATATTTATAAATAAGTGCTTAATTTTTTGTAAAGTTTTTATATACTTCAAAAATACTTTTTTTCTCAAAAATGATCATTTCTTTTTGTGATAAAATAATAAAAATATAATTTTATAATTTTATAAAATTTATTTAAAAAAATAAACTTAATTTTATGAATCAATGTGTATAAATTATCTTAGAGTGAATTTTTGAGAATTTTTTGAAAAGATTAATTTTTCAATGAATAGTGAAAAATAATAATTTTTACTGAAAACTATCATTTTGTTTATAGAATTAAAAAGTTACATTTTATTTTAATATAGTTTAAAAACTAAATTTAGTTCAATTATAATATAATTAATCCAATTTAGGTTATTATAATCAATTAAAAATTTAATTTTTATATTAAAACGTTTTATACTTATGAAAATTTTATCTTTGAAAAACTGCTTTTTTATTACATCTCTGAGTTTAATTTTAAATAAAATACTGACACTTCTATGAATTGAAATTGGAAAAATGTATTAAATATTTTTAATCATCATAATTAATATTATATAATAAGTTCAACATAATTTTTTTCATAATTAATATTAAAAAGAGTAAAAATTAATTACCATGATTAAGGTTAAAACAGGTTTACTAAGGGGTTAAATTAAAAAGATAAGGGTAAAAATGACCTAAAACTTTTCTAATGCCTATTTTATGGACATATTTAGACCTTATATAACATAATTTTCTATAATGATATATTTTTTATCCTCTTGTTATGTTTAAAACATGGATATAACTTTTTCTTTTCAAAAAGTTCAAGTGTGTCATCTGCCCCACTTATAAAAGGGAACCCCTCTCCTATCTTTTTTACACTTACAAAGCCTTATTCATTCAAATATCTAAAAAATAAATTAATTACCTCCCTAAACATGTAATAGAGTCGTTATTTTTATTATTAATATCTCATAGGAAGGATTTTGGTGCTAACTAAAGAAGATTGTCTGAAAAGGAGGTATCGTTATTAACTGAGCGTTCTTATTTTATTTTTTCTTCCAACTACTTAAAATTTTCTTAAAATATGATTATATAATAAAATTATAATATAAAATATAATAATATTTTATTGTGTTATTTTAATTACCCATATCTGTCTCCTCTTACATCAAATGGGAAATGAAATCATCGATCGTGTGTACGGTGGACTACCGCCTCACAAACGGATGTAATTCATTTTCCATCACCGCCTCTCACAGATAGATGTAATTATGGATTTAAAATATATATATTATTTTTAGGTAATAATTATACTTCTTTAATTATAATATCATATCTAACTTCTTACCTTCTGATCCTTTTAAAAATGATAATGTCGCTCATACATACGTGTGGACTACTGCTTCGACGAAGCAATGTGATATGTTATTCATTTTATTTTAAAATAAATTGTAATAAGGATAGATTTAATGAATACATATTATATATATGGTATAAAATGATTATTAAAATTTTAATTAATATTTACCTTTCTTTCATTCAATCCATCAAGAAAATGGAAACAATGTTCATGTGTACGTAAGACCTACAATCTCCACAAATGGTGTAATCCATTTTCTATATATAAATTTTATGGATGAATCTAAATATTTATATAATTAATATATTTTACATTTATATAATTTTTAACATTATGGAGATAATGTAACCATGATCAAAGTACAATGACCAAAACTACCAAACCAACACATACATGAAAAAAGAAGCAGTTATCACCCAAAACAGTGATTTTAACAAAGAATTATTAATAAATAGGTGATAAAATTTTATAAGTAAACCATATATGGTATGATAAATATTAATATGGTTATTTAATATATTTATAATAAACTTATATTTATTATATAGGAATTTCAAACATGTTCGAATGAAGTCAAGACTTAAGGTAAGGGATTTTCATATCACTTGTATTTATATGAGACACATGCCTTATACACCACTTGTTTCTTTTGGGTGGTGTATATACTAAACATTAATATATTTTATGATTATTATCATGAAAATTATAGGATATACATATTCATATAAGTTTCTATCTTTCATGGGTCTTATGATTCAAAAGTTACTAAAGTTATAAAAGTTTTATGTTACAATCTCATTGCTTATCGGGATTGTTTGTGATTAAGTTTATAATGATGAAATATTATGGTCTACCTCTTAATAAACTCATGTATTTTCTTATCCTATGATTATTTCTAGAGAATACATCTTTCATTTAATTTTCCTATCTTTAATTACTAAAGATATCAAAATAAGGTTATTAAGAAAAAAACTTTATTTCTCTCTTCAGTCAAAAATCATTTTTCTTCCATGTACATGTTTTCTAAAAATATTTCAAAGAAATGTTTTAATATTATTAAATTATCTTCAAATAAATTTTAACGCATGTTTTACTTTTTACAAAATATTTTAAAATTAATCTTCTTGTCATTTTATGAACAAGGTGTTTTTTATTTTTTTTTTCAAAAATGTGAATGGAATCTTTACATTACCGTACATGTAATGAATGGAATTTTCCATAGTCATGACCAATAAATGATTTGAAGCTTCCCCTACAAGTTTCCAAGGATATTTTAAAAGAAATTTTTTTCTTTAATATTTGAGAAATCTTTATATTTTAAAGAAGTTATTTCAAAATGTAAAAGATATTTTCCTCAAGAAATGTTCTAAGTGATATTTCAAAATAATATTTCATCAAAGATTACAGCCTTTTATATTGATTAAGATTTTATAGGTATATAATCCAATGATTCCATCCTTATTCATTATCTGAATGATTATGTTTATGATGAAAATATTTTTATGAAATCTATTTTTTTCATGGGTTGTGTTATTGAAATGTTTATAAAACCCATTTCTTATCATGGTTTCAGATATGATAAATGTTTTATGATCTTTTGTCACACATAAGTTTTATTTTAATTATTTGATGGGTGGGAAATATATATCCCTCCAATGCATTAGGTAAATATTAATTTTCTATGAGCTCAAAGGGTACATGAGAGGTTATTCCATGCTTGAAAAAAATGGTACATGGGAGGTTATCCCAAGCACAAAGAAATTACATGGGTGGTTATACAAAGCGTAGCATATTATGAATGTCTTGGTGGGTATCCTTGAAATAATAATTTCGATTCTTATATGTATTTCAAAAATCTATGTCTTATTCCAATGTTATTCTCTCATGGATTATGTTCTTATATTACCTCATGATTCTTGTCTATTAACTAATAAGATTTATAAAATGACATAAGTTTATGGTATATTATATTAAGTGTATGGTTTTCAAATGTTATTCTCATGTTCTCATACCCTTATTCTCATGTTATGTTGATATCTCCCTTATTTACCCTTACCGAGCATTTGATCTCACCCTTTATTATTTTTCCTTTCCCTGGGTTATGAAGAAATGTTGTATGTATGGTAAGTCTAAAAAGGGTGATAGTTATGAAGAACTAAGTGAGAGATGATGTATTTCACCTATGGACCAGTTGTTTATGTTTCCAAGTTTCCAAAGTCACTAAAACTAAACGATTCATGCAAGGATCGTTATGTTATGTAATATATATTCATATAATAATATCTGATATCTATGTACGAAACTTTTGGGTCACTATAGTTAGTATAGGAGCATGCTTTAGTTAACCATTGGAAACTAGGATGATAAAACTTCACTGATAACCATAAGGATAAGTCTAAGTATAGGAAAATTTCATGGAATTTTGGTGAAGTATAGAGAAATTGGTTTCCATGAAATTACATCCTGTCTAGATAATAAAAGTAGATGTGGCTCTGGAACATTTGTACCTAGGGGTAACAACTCTGAAAAGTACACATTTGGATTTGACTCGATCGTCACCTAGGGCATTCCATCGGGCCATGCTACCCACCTAATTTTACAATCCTATAGGATAAGTTTTTAAAATTCATAAATTATTTATGAACCATCATGAAGTATTTGAATAGATCATAACCATGAATGAACTAGGTTAAACCTAAGGTTTCATATATTTAAAAGAAGGCATCATGATTTATATATACTAAAAATTATTTTTCATGATTATGTGATTTTCAACTATGATTAATATTTCTCACACTATTTTTTGGTTTTATTCAATGGATGAAACACGAAGGAAACTTGTTAATATTGAATTTTATAGAAAATGACATGATTTTCCTCCTAAGAAACCAAACATTATGGGATATTGAAATCAAAATCTCACTACTATTCCCACACAACTTTCTCAAGAAATAAATCATGTTGAAATTCTAAATGGGAAAAGGAGGGAACAACGTTCTGTTGGGTCTTTCATGAGGAAATTTCCACCTTCTTTTATTGGGTCTTCTAATCCACTAGTTTTTTAGTAATGGATTAATACCACTGAAAGGATGTTTTTCATTTTCCAGTGTTTGGAGCATGAAAGTGTCATTTTAGTTGTCTATCATTTTAAAAGAGAAGTGGATAAATGGTGGAATATTATAAATAATAGGAGGAAATGTGAATAAATCAACTCCATGGAGTTAGATGAGTTTAAGAGATTATTTTTTAATAAATAATTTCCTCATATTATTTATTTGAAAATAGATAAGGAATTCCTTGATATAAAACAGAAGGATGATGAATCTGTTGGTACCTATGAGGAAAATTTTACAAGACTTGTGAGTAATGCATCTGGTATTATCATACCACCTGAAATAAAATTTGGTTGATTCTTTGGTGGCTTAAAACTAAGTCTCGGAATGGAATTATCCACAAGGGATTTCATTAGATATGAATAAATAGTTTGATGTTATATAAATGTGGAAATGGAGATCGGAGTTACCCATAAATTTCATGGTTTTGTTAAGAAAAGAAAGATGTAATTCAAAGGAAACTCAAAAGACCATGAATATAAGAAGATGAGGTATCCTTCATGCTCAAAGAGTGGATGGAAACATGAAGGAAATTTTCTTAAGGGGACTCATAAATGTTTTAAGTGTACAAATGAAGGTCAGCAGTAAATCGAATGCTGAAGTGATGGAAAGAAGTTAGCTAATGATGAAAATAGCGATAAAGCTCCATATAATGTTCCACCCACACTCCAGTGTTTCAAATAAAAGTATTATGATAATTATATGAACCAATGATAAAATCCTAAGTTTAATTATGATGATCAACAACATCAATCTCTTAAGTTGAGAGATAAAATTAAATATCATGTGATCACTATTTATTGTGAGGCATATGATAACGATGTGGTGAAAGGTACACTTACTATCCACTATAGAACTTTAACTTTCTTATTTAACTCTATATCTACCCATTCTTTTATATTTGAATAATTTTATATGGGTATAAAAATTCCACCCCAATTATTATATGTTGAATTAGCATTGGAAACCTCTAATGGCATAATGATCTCATCTCGAGTCTATGATTCTTCTCTAATTGAATTTTGTGGGAATGTACTTCCTGCAAATCTGGTCATCCTCCCTCTGGTTGAATTTGATGTTATCTTAGGCATAGATTGGATTTTTCTATATAAATCTAACATTAATTATCAAGGAAGGTAATTCACATTTTATATTCTGAACCAACCTATGATCATCTATCAATGTGGTGATAAATATTAACTTTTATTATAGATAATTGTAAGGTCTCGGGTTTTTTCATGTATTATTTTAAATATTAAATGGAATTATTTAGAGACCAAGTGTTGAGACCGAGTGTGATTCTAAGGTTCAGTGTTCCTGGAATAAATGTTTGAAAATATTAAACTATAAATAGCACACATGATCGATTTCCCTGAAAAAGTGGAATAACTTCTAAATAGGTGCTCAGATCAGAAATCTGAGGGAACTGTTGTGTTCAAATAAGTGATTTTACCCTAGGTAAGCCCTAATATCAGACAGAATGGGTCTAATGTGAAAGATAGTTTATGGACGTTTTAAATAATAAAATAAATTAAAGATTTATTTTATTTTAAAATGACATAGTGACACATTTTCTTTTTATTAAACCTTGTCAGAGCATTTAGGGTTATCTCCATAACCCTAGAATTCCCCTGAATCATGGAGAAATAACCCTCTTGAAAAATGGTGATGATGGATCAAGCGAATTATGGATCGTCGCACCAACGGAGTTGTGGGATCTCTTCAATGATGATGACACAACTATTCTTCATCAACGATCAATCCAAAATATAGGTAGGATGTTTTTTTTATTATTATTTTCCATCCCGATCTTAATCTAGGATGAATGTGGATCAATTCAATGAAAAAGAATTGATACATGTGTTGTCGGTAGGATTAAATTAGATTAAATTTTTTTCTCTTCATTAATACTTCTAATGAGAAAAAATTGAGGCTGACACAAACAAAGTTTGAGGTTAATTCCTTGGTTGTTCTTTGTGATTTTTTCTACCCTGTTCTTCGCGCTATTCTCATTGGACCCTCATGGCCACGGTTTAACTTTTCAGGTGGTTCTGAACATGATCAGACCCACAGATTGGAGGAAAACTGAGAAAGAAAGGTTGGATCTATGTAGATCGGGTCTCGAGGAACCTAGATCTACAATTGTTTTGGTTTTCAGACATCGATGGTGGCCTGGTGGTCTGCAGAAGGGACCACCAGCATGGGTTTGGTGTGGTAGTTCGGCAAGGCGAGGCGGTAGCATGCGGTGGCATGGATTGGTGGCTAGAGGTAGCGAACGGAGGCGGGTTGAGCCATGGAGATGGATCGGTGGAGCTGCGTGGGAGTCGTGGGGGACGCAAAGGCAGGAGGATCCGCATGGTTAGGTATCCACGGGGCATGGTGAGGTCGTGGGAGGCGGTGGGGCGACTGCATGGGATGTGGGCCAGTGGAGCAGGCTAGACGTGAAGGAACATAGTGAGACTGTGGGGTGTAAATAAGTGGCCAAGCAATCTAGAAGGTTAGAGTGGACCGGAGTAGGCCAAGCGGGCTAGAGTAGGCCAGAGCGGGCCGGAGTGGGTCGGAATGGGCCAGGCAGGCCAAAGCAGGCCAGGCAGGCCAAAGCAGGATGGAACGGGCCGGGGCAGATTAGGCTGGAGTGGGCCAGACCAGAGCGGGCTAGGGTGGGTGTTCTGGGCTGGGCCGAACGGGTCGGACCTGGGTTGGTCCACAGCCTAATAAACCCCCTTTTAAATCTTCAAACCCCTATATTTTTCAAACCATACATCTGATTGACAAGCAGTCTGCAACATTGGGACCCTAAATATGAGATGGTCCTTTTAATAACTATGGTGGGTTTTATCTTGGAAATAATTCTAGTGACATGAGCCTTTTTCATGGGTAGTACTTGGGGTCAAGGGACACGGCGAGTATGAATACTATTACTCAACATGCACCCTCATTTTCATCTTGGGTCTATTCTCTCATCAATCGTATCTTAGATGTGTTTCATCATGGTATGTTCTATTTATCACTTCCATAAAGGTTATTCGGTACCATATCTTACTCATAGGAGTATGATCCCTTCAGTGGAACTTTATGGATAGAGTTGTTGGAATCCCCCGAGAGGCCCAGTGTGGTATCCTCTATTCATCTTCATGACCTAGGTAGAGTCTTTGGTATTGATGTGACCAACTTCACTAGGATTCGATACTATACTTAGCGGGTTAATCTAAATGGAGTTTTTGGTATCACCCCATGGTCCTAGTAGTGATACCCCTCTATTTATCATATCTCTCTTCAGATCGTTCAGCGTATCTCTCTCATGAGGGTTCCCGATGAATGATACTTCTCAAAAGGACGTCATCAGTGTTATCAGAATCAGGAGTGTGTTCTCTCAAATGTGTGCTTCATGGAATCTTCAAATTGAATCCCTTGTGTTGGTATGTAGTGGTTATGAATTACCCTAGACTATGTGGTATGGTTTTAGTATATCTGGATATTCTTTTCAGATGTTGTAGACATATACTTATGTATAGATAACTACACATTTCCTTTGTGTTTTTTTTTTGGTTTTGGGGTTTCCTACTGAGTGTTTTTATACTCACCCCTACATGGGTTTTTCCCACACATGTAATGTCTTGTGAAGACAAGAAACCATTTCACAAAGTCTAGGATGGACTAGGATCAGATGAATCCTTGTGATATCAGACAAACTGTAGTGTTCCTACGGTTTTAGATAGTATCCCTAGTACCTTACCTTCAGGTTGGATTAGGTAGGGTTTGTTGCGGATGAGTTTCAAGAAATTTTTTATAGACTTTCTTTTTGGTGGACTTGTATTCTGGCCATATTTACTTTCCAACACTTTCACTGTTGTACTCTGGTTATGGTTTATAGTGGTTAGCATGAATTGTTTACTTAGTGTTTTTACATTTCAATATTTATGGCTTGGCGATGTGTGCATGCATACAGGTACTTTAGGATAATGCCTCCCATTTGTGTGATATGTATACTCGGTGCTAGTCTCTAGCCCCCGGCCTATTATAGGTGGGCTTGGGGTAGTCACAATACAACCCCCTATGGGATGGGTCATGATAGAGTGGTATCAGAGGTGGTTGGTTCTGTCTTAGGACCAAGAGTCCGTGAGATTGGTTTGGGGAAACAATGTTAAGTGTTTCGAGATCAGTTTTCAGGCCAAGGACTCCAGTGTTGGTGTGGAGGATGATGTATCCATACATCAGGACTCTGATAACCTACTTTTTGACTTAGTACATGATAACACTAGTTTCATGGAAAAAAATAATGTTACATGCATCATATAGTAATGGGTTATGGTTTCCATGTCCTTCTTAAGTCAGCTATACAGATATACTCATTGACTGTGGTACATCATTTTTTCTTATAGTATGCCTCTATGATGCATACCAGCTAGGATTCAGTAGCTAGGTCATGAGGATAACACCCTCAATGATGAGGCTTCAATACATGGACCATTTTCCTAGATTTTACCTCCAGGTGGTGAACCAGCTATACCGTCACCTATGGAGCTACTAGTGGTACTTGTAGTACCAGCAAACTAGCATAGGCTAAGCATGCTCCATGAGTTTTAGAGATAGATACCCCTCATATTTTTAGGCGAGCCCAACCCTTAGGCAGTCGAGGACTAGCTTGAGGTGGTGAGCTGAGTTTTCTTTCTAGTCAGGACACCAGCGGAAGACATAGTGGTCCTAGTAGTGAGCCTTCTGTAGGGATCAACTCGGAGTTGGTGGAATTTGGCTACCCAAACTCATGATGAGGCGATTCTCACATGGACAGAGATCGGATGTCTCTCTATAGAGTATTTTTTTTCAATTACACTGAGAGTTGTTCGTATACAAGAGCTTATTTATCTCTAGTAGGGAAGTTTGACAATATCTGATTATTTATCAAGGTTCACCAACATTTCTAGGTACTCGATGGATATGGACATAGATCAATAATTCTAGGGTCGGACCATAGATATAGGTCTACATAGATACATTCAATCCATCATTATCCCTATAAGCATCCCTACTTATGCTTGGGTGCTTGAGTGGGCTTTGGTGGTCAAGAGCTTCCTGGATGAGCAAAGACAACCGGTGAGAGTTAGTAGAGGACATGCAGGTACAGAGACCTTGACAGTAGGGAGATGATGTTAGCCTTAGGGATTTGAACATGGGATAGTTTCATAAGTAGGTCATAGGACAAAGGATATGTAGTTCAAGGTTTATAGGGTGGATCCAGTTATCCTTGAGAGATGTGGTTCTACTGATGTGACTACAGGAGATGTTTTTCTAGAGATTTTATAACCTGTTGTGTTTCTGATAAAGAGACAGTGGATGGAACACCAAGGTAGAGGCAGAGGTAGGATCAAGCAGATCCATTGGCCGGTAGATGTAGAAGAAGAGATGGGAGAGCAGTGGGAGGTGGTTAATGTTTTTAATTGTTACTACCACCACCCTAAGGTGGTCCACACCAGGCTCAATGAGCTAGAGGATAAGGGCGAGGATAGCTACATACGGTCGAGGATTATGACCCATGAGTTCCAAGGATTATTCAAGGTATGATATATTTATTTTATACTATATCTATCATACTTATAGACACAAGTGCCAGTCATTACTTCCTCACCACATATCTTGTATGAGACCTTGATATTCTAGTAGAAATATTGACTCGACCCTTATTCTTGGAGACAGCTATAGGAGGAGACTCTATGATCACACATCTATGTTGACAGTGTGACCTTACCCATGGAGGATAGAGTTTTGCTTGGAACCTATTGGTGGTAGTGTTGAGGCCTCATGAAGTCATTCTTGGTATGGATTGGTTATCTTCAGTCTATGCCCAAATTGACTATTTTAGGAGAAGGGTAGACTATGTCTACAGTAATGGAATGAGTTTTTCCATTATCAGTGAAAAGGAAACCCAGGCAGTAAAGAATGGAATCATGCGTAGGAGGGTGAAGATGATCACTCACCAGTTGGCTAGCTTGACCCTCGGTGTAGTGGATGTTATAATTTTCTAATTCCCAGTAGTAATGGTGGAGTACAATGACATCTTCCTAGAATATGTTCCATGATTACCTCCCTACTGGGAGATCAACTTCTACATCGACTTACACCCCAGGATGACACCAATATTATCACCAACATATCAGATAGCTCCCGTAGAGCTTCACGAGCTGTGGGTGTAATTGGAGGATTTGTAGAGGAAGGGATTTGTGAGACCTAGTGTCTCATCCTGGGTAGCCCTATTATTGTTTTCCAAAAAGGAAAAAGTGATATTTTGGTTGTGTGTGTATTACCAGTACTTGAACTAGGTGACCGTGAAGAACAAGTATCTACTACCAAGGATTGATGACCTCTTCGACCAGTTGAGAGGGGCACTATGGTTCTCGAAGGTTGACCTTCAAACATTTTATCACCAGTTGCGAGTATGGGATGAGGATGTTCCAAATATGGATTTAAGATGCCACTATGGTCATTATGAGTACTTTGTGATTACCTTTGGTATGAAAAATTCCCCAGAAGTGTTTATGGGACTCATGAACCGAATCTTCCATCCCTACTTAGACTAGTTTGTAGTCGTCTTCATCAATGATATTCTTATGTACTCAGTGTCTGATGAGGAGCACATGAGACACTTAAGGATGGTTCTAGATGTACTCTGAGAGAACTATCTTTATGGGAAAATCTTGAAGTACCGGTTCTGGATTCAGGTGTTCCACTTTCTGGGACATGTTATCTCGGAAAATGGAGTGCTAGTGAATCCAGCCAAGGTCGAGGCAGTGTTAACATGGGATCTGCCTAGGAGTGTGATGGAGGTGTGGACCTTCCTTGGGATGGTAGGCTATTACCAGATATTCATACCTGATTTCTCCAATATATCAGAAACTATGACAACTTTGACCTGAAAGGGGAAGCCTTTTGTGTGGACGTAGAAGTGTCAATAGGCTTTCCAGCAGTTGAGGTAGAGTTTGACGAGCACCCCAATATTGAGATTGCCGGAGGAGGGTGTTGAGTATGTA
Organism: Viscum album; assembly: GCA_963277665.1. Lineage (NCBI taxonomy): Eukaryota > Viridiplantae > Streptophyta > Magnoliopsida > Santalales > Viscaceae > Viscum > Viscum album. Next base: position 1,975,296,209 of record OY728151.1, read on the forward strand.
GTGTTCTGTGATGCATCAGGGATCAGTCTTGGTTTTATCTTAATGAAGACGAAAGCGGATATTTCCTATGGTTCACGCCAGTTGAGACCACATGAGAAGAACTACATGACCCATGATCCTGAGTTGGCAGTGGTAGTCTTCATGTTGAATATGTGGAGAAATTACCTGATGGGAAGGCGATTTATTGTTTACTCTGATCACAGGATTCTTAAGTATATCTTCTCTCAGAAGGATCTAAACTTGAGATAGAGGTGGTGTCTAGAGTTCCTCTAGGATTACGACTTTTAGATTGTTTATACTCCTAGGAAGGGTAACGTGGTGTCAAATGCTCTCAACACGAGATTGATTTTTCAGTTGTTGGATGAGTCATTGGATTAGTTGGCCTCATTGTAGTTATACTTTGTGGATGGAGATGGGGAATCTTGCCTCTAGTCGATGGTTGTTATACATACACTTTTATAGCAATTCAGGGAGGTGCTTCTTGGGGATACTAACTATGACACTCTATGTGGTCAATTATCCATGGTATATGCTCCTGATGGATATTTGAAAGGTGGGGAGCACATCGTTCTTTTCATAGGAAGAACAGTTGTACCAGTGTTATTGTGTGAGGAGATTTTGAGGGAGTTTCATACATCCCTTTTAGCGGTGCATCTAGGTGTGGTGAAGATGTGTTAGGACCTTTGACGCAAGTTTTGGTGCCCTGGAATGAAGAAGGGAGTTTCATAGTTCATTTCTTGGTGCCTCACTTGTCACGAAGTGAAGGATAAGCACCAGGTTCTAGAAGGTTTGGCTCAACCCCTTGAGGTTACATAGTGGAAGTGGGATGGGATATCTATGGAATTCATGATGGGTTTACCATGTACGTCCACAGGACATGATACCATCTGGGTGAATTGACTGACTCACCAATTTGTCCCACTTCCTACCTATTCAGAAGCATAGTTTAGTGGAAAGCTTGGGGTGCCTCTACATGTAGGAGATAGTTAGGCTTCATGGAGTTCCATCAAAGACTGTCTCAGATCATGATGCACATTTCACATCCCGTTTGTGGAATAGATTATAGGAGGCATTTGTGACTCAGTTATGATTGATCATGGTATTTCATTCCTAGATGGACGGTCAGATGAAGAGGACCATTCATGTTCTAGATTATATGCTTCAAACCAACATCTTGGACTTCGATCATAGTTAGGAGGATCACCTACCACTGGTGGATTTTTTATACAATAAAATCCACCACTGCACCATTGGTATGGCACCATTTGAGGCTTTTATGGTTGACCTTGTAGGTCACCAATTTCTAGATCGGCCTAGGAGAGTCATCACTCATGGGCCCGGAGTTGGTGCGAGCTACTACTGAGAAGGTACAGATCATCAAAGAGTGGATTAAGATTGCGTAGATCCAGTAGAATTCATATACCTATAAGAGATGGAGACCCTTGTAGTTCTATGAGGGAGACCATGTTTTCCTTCGGGTATCACCTTGACGTGGGTTATAGAGCTTTTCTCAAGGCAGAAAGTTACATCTAAGTTTCATCGGCCCTTTCTAGATACTTTGTAGAGTTGGTGAGGTGGAGTACTGCCTATCTCTACCCCCTCAGTTGCATCGGGTACAAAATGTCTTCCATGTGTTGCGACTGAGTAGATATGTGCAAGACTCATCACATGTCATTGACTGGGGTGAGCTGGAAATTGAGGATGGGGTGACTTTTATAGAGTACCCAGTGTAGATTGAGGATTGGTGGGAGAGGATCCTTTGTGGGTGAGAGATTCCCTTGGTACATGTCTGGTGGCAGCATAGGAATCTCCAAGAGAGCATGTGGGAGCAGGAGGCTCGTATTTTTGCACAGTACCCACATATTTTTTAGTATCCTTTTGTTTTGGATTTTTGGGGACGTAAAACCCAAATGTGGGGAGAATTTAATGTCCCAAATTTTTTTGTGTTTTATTTTAAATATTATAGAGAATTATATTGTGACCAGGTGCTGAGATGGCGTATAATTATGAGGCTTAGTATGGCCGGAATAAATGTTTGAAAAATATTAAACTTCGAATAGCACACATAAGTGGTTTCCCTGAAAAATTAGAATAACTTCTAAAAAGATGCTTGGATCAGAAATCTGAGGGCACCATTGTGTTTAGAGAAGTGAGTTTACCCTAGTTGAGGCCTAACATCAGTCAGAACGGGTCGGCTATGAAAGATAATTTTTGCACGTTTTAAAGAATAAAATAAATTAAAGATTTATTTTATTTTAACATTACGCAGTGACGTAGTGAAACGTTTTCTTTTTATTAAACCTTTTCATAGAATTAAAGGTTATCACCATAATCTTGCAATTCCTATGAATCATAGAGAAAGAACCCTCTCGAAAAACAGTGATGACGGATCGAACAGATCATGGATCGTCGCACCAATAGAGTTGTAGGATCTCGTTAATGACAACGACGTAAATGTTTTTCATCAACAATCAATCCAAACTCCAGGTAGGATTTATGGTTTTTTTTCATCTCGTTCTTAATCTATTATGAAAGTGGATCAATTAAATGAATAATAATTGATACACGCATCATCGGTAGGATTAAATTAGATGGAATTGTTTTCTCTTCATTTATCCATATAATGAGAAAGAATTGAGGCCGAAATGAACAAATTATAAGGTTCATTAATTGAAAATTATTTGTGATTATCTCTCCCCCGTTCTTCATATTTTCTCTATTGGACCATCATGGCCACTTTTTGACTTTTCCGGTGGTTCCAAACACGATCAGACCCCTATATTGGAGACAAACTGAGAACGAAGGTCGGATCTGTATAGATTAAGTCCAAAGGAACCTAGATCTACAATAATTTTGGTTTTTGGAGACCAAAGGTGGCCCGGTGGTCTACGGAAGGGACCATCGGTGTGGGTCCGACATGGATGTCTGGCGAGGTGAGGTGGTGGTGTGTGGCGGCATGGATCGGCGGCTGGAGGCAACGGCTGGAGGCATTTGGAGCTGTAGGGATGGAGCGGTGGAGTCGTGTGGGAGTTGCGGGGGATGAAAAGGCCAGAGTAGATGTGGTGGGAGGATCCACATGGTGAGGTGGTCATGGGTCACGTTGAGGATGCGGGATAACGCGTGGTGACTGTGTGGGACGTGGGCCAATAGAGTAGGCTGGATGTGGAGGGCTAGATCTAACCAACAAGGTGCGGCTAGGAAGCCAAGTGGGCCAGTGAGCAGGTAGTTCGGAGTGGTCCGGAGTAGGGATGAAGCAGGCCAGAGTGGGATGGAGTCACTACTAGAAATTTATGCTATAGACATGAACTTATAGCCATGGTTTTATTGGTCCATGGATATAGCTTTCTAATTTCCACGGTTTAATTAAACCACCGTAGCTATACTGCATCCATCAAATTTTTCCCCTAATTCTGCATCGGGATTGTCCTCCCCTGATCCGCTACTCACCTCGCAGTGCTCCTCCCTAACAACTTCTCCTCCCCAACCTATCCTCACTGTGGTGCCCTCCTCCCCGACGACTTCTCCTCTCCGACATCTCCTCACTGTGGCGCCCTCCTCCCTGACGACCTCTCTCATAGCGGTGCCCTCCTCCTCGAAGACCTCTCTCACCACAGCGCCCTCCTCCTCGATGACCTCTGTCACCATGGCACCCTACTCCCTGACACTTCCAATCAACGCAACCCTCCACGGTATTTTATACCATATTATTTTATCAATGATCTGATTTTAAGGTTGTACTGTGATTTCAATTTCACGTGATGATTATTTAGATCCCCCTTCCTCTTGAATATAGGTAATATGGGGTTTGTAAAATCCATCTATGAAGGATTTGGATCTACCCACTCAAGGTCTGGATTCCTCTTGGGATGAATTAATTGTCACCTCTCATACAATGATTCATTCCAAGAAGAAAATGAATTGATTAAGTCAGGGATTATTGATAGAATATTCTCCTTGGAATACAATCATGTGGAGGCATAGGGTAGATAAAAATATGGATTTTATCATGTTTTTTATATTGTTATCCATCATGATCATGCTTGGGTTATCTCACATGAAATATTAGTTTTTGAAAAAACAATAGAAGGTATTAATGATAGCCATAATCCTTGAGGGTTAGATAATCTAATTTTATGTGACAGGGGTTAGTCAAATGAGTGGAATCTAATATTGATGGTTGATAAGTCCCCTCTTGTTAGGTTAATTCACTTGATGGTATATATAGTCCATCTCCATGACATATCACTTAATTGAAAAACCACATCTATGTCCCTTAATATTGATTCTCTTCAAATTATCTAAACAGTTCTTATCAACTCTTATGTATGAGATTCCTCCCCATATTTATAGGTTGTCTTTGGAGACAATATCCATTGATCTTTAATCATCATTCTCCTCAGACTGACAGAGTATGTGGCACAATATTTCCCTCTGGTCAAAGCAGATAAGGGAATTAAATACATTGCAGGTGACCATTGGTTTCATTAAATGCATGTCCTTTTGAATTTTAGAAACGTCCAGGCAGACTGGTCTCCATAGCCTCACCTTTCGTTGTTTCCTTTTGTAGTCCCTACACCCAAACTTTTTCTCTTGAAAGAATTTTTGCAGTGCCATTGGTGAATCATGAGGCTGTTTTACTCCTTGTATAGTGATATTTTTTCTTTTCCAATCAAAACATGTTGTCATATTCTTCCAATTAGTGGTAAAAAATCTCATATTTTCAAGACAAGATACATCCAATTCTAAATTGGGTCCTGAGGTGTCAAAAAGGAAAGCTTCAATTTCAAAATCTTCTTTCCCCACATCAACTTGAAAAGCGTTACATATTCCCTTTGATACAACCTGGTGTCCATCTCCCAATCTAATATTGAATGGTTTCTTTTCTGTAACATCAAACTTCAGACACTTATTTAGAGATGAAATTATGACTTGCATCACTGCCCACTAAAATGAGTTCTGGTACTCCCTCGATCCTAAAAAAAGACTCGATACTTACCTCCATAAGCATTAACTTGATACATTTTGTTTGTGGATTCTCCAAGACACATAGTTATTCCTTTAATCTTTATCTCCCACATTTCCTATACCATTCCTCCCTCCTTTTCAAGTTCTACTTCCTTCTATTCCTCATTGTAAGGATCAAACACACACTCACTTCATTAGTTTGGGTCATCTTTTTAGACATTTATGTTTTGGAACTTCTGTCCACATGTATAACATGGACCCTTTGATCTTCTTTCTTCATATTCTTCCCAGGACAAATTTTTAAGTCTATTCCATTTTGGTGCAATTATTCTTTTCCCCCCTCTCAGTTCCTTCACCTATTTGGATTAACTTCACAATATTTGAATCCCAACTTCTTCCCTGTCCCCAATAAAAACTTAACTCTTTCTTTGTGTCTCAGAATTTTTTATAACTCCTTTCCCCAACTACTCTCTTTCAACTTTTAGGGAGAGAATTAATAACCATTCCTTCATGTGTCATTACCACTCTCTCCATCTAAGGATTTAAACCTCCTATAAATAGACCAATATACCACTTTTCAAAAAAACTCTGTAATTCAGAAGGCTATACATTCAAACTGGTCAATGTAGACATCCACAGTACCAGTATTCCACAATACTTTCAGAAACATCAATGGATCTTCTATTGTGTTATCATAACTTGAAACTTATCCCATGCATTTGTATGCATGTTCTTGCTGCTTGTCTCCTCCTCATTCTCCTTGTCGCATTCTTCCATTTGTTTCCATATATTACTATATCCTTCAATTACAACTAATTTCCATGTGCTTTAATTTCGTATTGAATTTTCAATCATCAAGTGTTGCATCTCTTCCTGGTTTTTAGAAAGATCGGTAACCATAACCATAAGCTCCTGCATCTAAATCTCCTATCACGATATAATTTGAGTCTTCATGCATGTGGGCGTAAACTTTAGTTCCTCTGTCTCAATTCATTCCTCAAGAATTACTTTCAAGAAACTTTCTAAATGAAATCACTGATTGATAGAAAGATGAACACGTAGTAGAGAAATTCTTTTTTGGAATTTTATCTTTAACCAAATGTACCTATTTCACATGCTTGAAATAGAATTTATACTAGAATTTCTGGGATCCAGGCTTCCAATTACCAAACTTTAACTACCAGGCTAAAAAACTTTTTAGGTAAGGATACAATAATTCCCCTTACTAGTTACCTTTACCATTGGAATGCTTGGGTGCTTCTGGGGTAATCTAGCCTCACTGGACTACTCACATATCACATTCCTATCAGTTATCACTTACGATAAGTAGTTGGAAGAAAATATGTGGCTTTTGTTCTGTTAGGGTCTGATGCCTTTGTTTTTTTGTTTTTGTTTTTTGTTTTTTTTTATACTGTAGGGGCCATATTACTATGGCATTGGTGCTTACAAAGCCTTCAGGCGTGACATTGTTGATGCTCATTACAAATATTTCCTCTATGCTAGTATTTGTTGGGAAAAACTGGAAAGTGATGAACGCGCAGAAAAATGAAAAGTGAATGTGCAACGGAAATAAAATATTTCCCCCTAAATAAAAAGGATGCGCAGCGACCTGAAATTAAATGTGCAGAAAATAAAGTTGACACTGGAAATTTTTACGTGGAAAACCGAAAAGGGAAAAACCATGGGACCTAGTCCAGAAATAGGGATCCACTAAAATCAATAGGTACACGGTAGAGACTCCCCAAAATGGAAGGTATCTCAAAAGTAATACTCAAGAATAAAAGTGTGGATCAAATATAGAGAGCATTAAAGATGATCGTTGAAGAAAGGAAATCACCAAATGGGATTTGCTCTCGGTGTTGTTGCTTCCGGTGATATTGAAATTTCTTGCCTCTGCCTCCTTATATAGGAAAAAGAATCAGCGTTAAATAATTTCACCGTGTCAAAAGAGTGTCATCATGTGAATTAATTCACGCGGTCTTGGCCCGCATTAAAAACATCCCATTAAAAGAGAAACTGCTTGGGAACCATTTGAGGAGGCGTTAAGCGGTGCGCCAACCAAGAAGGCACCCAATAAACTCACCATCCGACTCTAGTGGGGGTCACCACCAACCCTACAATCTGTTGGAAAGTCTCAAATTTTCCTCTAGGTAAACTCTTGGTCAACATGTCTGACCCGTTGTCATCAATGTGGATCTTCTCAAGCTCTAATTGTCTTGAATCAAGGAAATTGTGGATCCAATGATATCGAACATCGATATGTTTCGACCTGCCATGAAAAGTGGAATTCTTTCCCAAACAAATAGCACTATTACTATCACAAAATAAAACATACTTGTCCTAATTTAAATTGAGCTCTTGAATAAATGTTTTCATCCACAACAATTCTTTTCATTCCTCAGTAGTTGCAATAAACTCTAACTTTGTGGTAGATAAAGCAACACATCTCTGCAATCTAGACTGCCAAGATACAGCTCCCCTGCAAAAGTGATCAAATAGCCTGAAGTATACTTCCTTGAATCAATATATCCTGCCATATATGAATCTCTAAAGCCACAAAGCATAGGTTCGCCTTTTCCAAAATGTAATCTCAGATCATAAGTACCATGAAGGTAATGAAAAATGTACTTCACTGCTCTCTAATTCTCTCTACCTAGATTTGATAGAAAACGACTGACCACACCAACTTCATGAGATATATCAGGTCTAGTACATACCATTTCATACATCAAACAGCCAACGACAGATTAATAAGGTATGTGTTGCATCTCCTCTCTCTCTTCATCTGTAGAAGGTGGCTGACTGGTAATCATCTTAAAATGTAAAGAAAGAGGAGTATTAACCAATTTTGCTCTATCCATAGAAAATATCTGAAGAACCTTCTCAATGTATCTCTCCTGAGATAACCAGAACTTCTTGGACTTCCTGTCATGGGAGATCGTCATGCCAAGAATCTATCGTGTTGGCCCCAAGTCTTTCATCACAAAAGACTAACAAAGATCCTTCTTTAATCTTTCAATTCTAGAAGTATCATGTCCAACAATGAGAATATCATCAACATAAAGCAATAGTATAATAAAATCATCATCAGTAAATATCTGAACAAAAACACAATGATCAGAAGATATCTTCCTGAAACCCTGATGAGAAATGACAGATTCAAACTTCTTATACCACTACCTCAGAGCTTCATTCAAACCGTACAAACTCTTCTTCAACCTGTAGACATGATTTTCTTTACCTGTTTCAACAAAACCCTCTGGATGCACCATATAAATCTCCTCCTCTAAATCTCCATATAGGAAAGTTGTCTTCACATCCATCTGTTCAATCTGAAGATCTAAACTAGCAGCCAAACCAAGAATAACCCCAATGGAAGACATTTTGAAAATAGGTGAGAAAATATCATCAAAATCAATACCTTTATTCTGATGGAATCCTTTTACAACTAACCTAGCCTTGTATCATGGAAAAGAACTAGATTCTTCATTTTTAATCTGATAAATCCACTGATTTTGCAAAGCTCTCTTCCCTGTCGGTAACTTCACCATCTCAAAAGTGTGGTTTTCATGCAATGATGTCATCTTGACATCCATTACCACAACCCATTTGTCCTTCCGTTCACTCTCCATTTCCTCATCAAACAATTATAGTTCTCCCCCTTCAGCGAGGAGCACATACTCATTAGGTGAATATCGAGTACAAATGGTGAGATGTCGAGATGACCTCTGGAGTGGAACTGTGGGTTCATTAATAACCCCTGGAATCATATCATCAGAAAAAAAAGGTGCATCAGAAACATCAACTCCAACCTATTCACCTTGAGCATCATTCTATACATCAACATGATAATCAGAATCAGCAATATGAGGTAAATGTGAATTATAACCTGGATCAAGACTGAAAAAACCATTAGAAGTTGGAGAAGCATATTTTTCTCCCTTATCAATGTCTGCAATAGTCTGATCCTCCTTAAACACTACATCGTGGATTCTAACAAGTTTCTTCAAAATAAGATCATAGAAACTATACCCAAACTCATCATGTCCATAGCCAATAAAAATACACTGGCGTGTCTTACCATCTATCTTGGATATCTCATCTCTAGGCACATGAACAAAATCCTTGCAACCAAAAACACGCAAGTGATCGTACCTGATCTCTTTGTCATACCAAAATTTTTCGGGAGTGTCTATCTGCAAAGAAACCACTGGTGATAAATTGATAATATAAGAAGCAGTAAGTAAAGAATCACCCCAAAAATGTTCAGGAAACTTTGCTTTTGAAAGCAAACAACGAACTCTTTCCAGTAAAGTCATGTTCATCCTCTCAGCTAAACCATTCAGATGAGGTGTCTTGGGAAGAGTCTTCTAATGCCGAATACCTTCCTACCTGCAATAATAATCAAAAGTACCACAATACTATCCTCCATTGTCAGTGCGAATAAATTTCAGTTTCTTGTCTGATTGTCTCTCAGTAGAAATATGAAATTTCTTAAAAACACTGAGCACCTGACTTTTGGAATTCAAAACATAAAATCAGATCTTTCGTGAGTATTCATCAATAAATGTAATAAAATAAAGACCTCCATGAAAGGTCTTAGATTTCAAAGGACCAAAAACATTAGAATGTACCAATTAAAGTACTTGTGACTTCCTGTGTGGAGGATGACTGTTGAAACTCACTCTGCTCTGTTTTCTAGCCATGCAATGATCACATGTGTCCAATTTTACACTCTTCAAATCTGGAAGAAGATTTCTCTTGGACAAACAACCAAGACCTTTCTCACTGATGTTACTAAGATTCTTATGCCACAACTTGGAAGAAACACTACACTCAACAACACAAGAAGTATCACAAGAAATAGAAGCTCTAGTCCATTACAAACCTGATTTCTTCTTCCCTCAATCCACAATCAAAGAGCCTTTGGAAAGATTCCATTGGAAATCACCAAAAGTACTGATAAAACCTTCATCATCAAGAATTATGGTAGAAATGAGATTCAAGAGAACCTTGGGTGCATGTCGAACATTCTTCAAAATCATCTTACTTCATGTATTGTTCTTTAAAAAATAGTCCTGATGCCTACAACGTCAGCATGACCATCATTTCCCATATTCAAAATCCAAAAATTACCTGGGCTGTAAGATGTAAAGAACTCATTCTTTTATGTAACATGAAAACAAGCACCACTATCAACAATCCAGTAAGAATCATTAGAATCAATGTTAATGGAGTCATAAACAATAACTAGATCACCCCATGTAGCAGCGGCGACATGATCATCTCCATCGCCATTTTTCTTCTGTGGATTTTCCTTCAATATGTTCTCTCTTTTCAGCTGATAACAAAACTTCTTAACATGACCCTTCTTACCACAATTATGACATTCTAAATCTCTCTACTTCAGTCTATATTTGCTTATACCTCTGCTCTTACCTTGACTAATCTGCTCCAGGTCCTATCTTCTCCCCCTGTTATCTATGACTAAAAGTTCTGAAGAAGATTTCTCCTGATTATGTCTCCTTACTTCTTCATTTAAAATAGCAGACTTGACAAAACTAAATGTCACAGCACCATTTGGAGCAGAACCAGTTAAAGTAACACATAAATTCTCCCATGAATTGGGTAAAGTGTTAAGTAGAAAAAGAGATAAAACCTCATCTTCAGAATTGATACCCATTCTAGACAACTGATCAAAACATCCTTGATATTCACTTAAATAATCAAAAATAGATGTACCTTCTTTGTACCTCAATTTCATCATTTTCTTGAGAAGAAACAGTTTATTTTTTCCTATCTTGGAAGCGTAGGTCGTCTCAAGCTTCTCCCACAAAGTTCTATCATGAGAGATGTTGACAATGTGATTCATCACGTTGCCTTCGACCCATTGGAAAATGAAGCCACAAACCATATCATGCTCGAACGCTTATTCTTCATCTGAAATCCTCTCGGGCTTCTGGGTACTAAACAACGGAAGATGCATTCTCTTGAAAAAAATAATATCCTTCATTTTAAGTCACCACATATGGTAGTTGGTACCATTTAGAAAAATCATCCGACTATAATTGGCCTCCATAATAAATATGAAAAAAATAACTAAACCCTATGGTACCAGATGTTGGGAAAGACGGGAAAGCGACAAATGTGAAAATAATTGAAAAGTGAATGCACAACAAAAATAAAATCTTTCCCCAAAAATAAAAAGGATGCACAGCGAACCAAAATTAAATGTGTAGAAAATAAAGTTGACACCTGAAATTTTTACGTGGAAAACCTGAAAGGGAAAAACCACGGGACCTAGTCCAGAAAGAGGGATCTAGAAAAATAAAGAGGTACATAGTAGAGACTCCCCAAAATGTAAGGGATCTCAAAAGTAATACTCAATAATAAAAGTGTGGATCAAATATAGAGATTAGTAAAGATGATCGTTAAAGAAAGGTGATCACCAAAAATATTTTCTCTCAGTTTTGTTACTGTTGGTGATGTTGAAATGTCTTGCCTCTGCCTCCATATATTGGAAAAATAATTAGTTTAGAATAATGTCATCGCATCAAAATAGTTTCACCATGTGAATTAATTCACGTGGTCTTAGCCCGCATTAAAAACACCCCATTAAAAGAGAAACTGTGTGGGCACCATTTGAGGAGGTGTTAAGCGGTGCACCAACCAGGAAGGCACCCAACAGTATTAACATTAGTGGCATAAATGGAGAATTTATGCCTAGGCAGGTGAAATTGATCGATCAAATTTATTCTTTTAACTTGTGCTTAGTTTCTAAAATATTTATCTATGTTGTACAGTGGAAATTTCAAGTTGGCCTAGCTGTGGGTATTTCTGCTGGAGATGAGATGTGGGTTTCTCATTACATTTTAGAGGTTACTTTCTGCATGAATGTTGAGATTTCATAAGCTTCATTTTTTATGCTTTCCTTAGTTGTTGAATGCTTCCTTTGTTCATTCCCAGAGGATTACATAGATTTCTGGAGTGGTGATATCATTTGATCCCAAGCGTATTGAGGTTTCCTTTTACTTTCAATTGGACCCCTTTAGAGGCCTTTGCGCTGAATTTTTCTTTGTTGGTTTCAGTACCGAGTCCATGATAACTTGAATATCCCCATAATAAGGTATGAAAATATGTGTTATTTTTGTTGAATTAATGGAAATATTTTAGGTTTTGTTTTAAGGCTTTAGAATATATTTAATGATGTAAAGGTATAAAATTTTTAAAATAAGGATGTTAACCACAACATACAAGGTATGGTCATCATTCCATTTTTTCATACAATACCATCCATTACTCAAGTTGAAATTTTGTGATATTTCTACTATAATTGAAAGATTATATCAGTATGAACACAATGATAAATCATTCCCATTATATAAAATATTTCAGAACCATCACATGGAACACTTATATACTGAAACTGGTAAGAAGACAAGCTCCAAAACTAGCTCTAAATGCCAACCTCTTAGAGAGACAAAAAAAGTTCTTGGAAGAATGGGAATAATTCATATATTACAAAAATAAGAAATTCCCATGTGGAAGAGGCCTATAAAGGAATGGTTAGTGTCAAGGAATATAATAATTTGTATAAGGAAAAATAATTCAGGTAGAATGTTTGGAGAGAGAAAGTCCTTCCTATTTTAAAAGGAGAAATACATTTTGGTAAAATATCCCATGGTAGATAAGGTTGTGAATTGTGTTAAGTATGAGAGAATATTCCTAAAATATTTGAAAAGAAATTTTATTCCATTTAAACTATTTAAGACCTAAAGGTAGACTCCAATGTGAATGGTAAAGGGAAATGAGTGTTCCTTGATGAATCACCATCCTCATAAAAATGAAAAATATAGAAGGTACCCCCCACCCATTAAACATCATATGATACTAACAAGTCTAAAGAGGTTTAGGACTCAGGGGGGATACATAATCCTTGGGGTAATTATGCTCAAAATAACATAAAATAAAGATGGAATCAGATTAAACGTTAAGCTAAAAATTTCATGTAGAAAGTGATATTTATGGTATTTCAAGTATATTTTAGTACTAGTATTGAAGTTGTATGAATGGTATATGTTTTCTTACTATAATTGATAATGAAATTACTAGTTTGGGTTCAATCTGATGGTAGATTTCAAATATTATTTAATATGTTTTATCATGATGATTTATACATATAAAAAGTTGTTTTATGATATGTAGAATGTGGAATGAATCCACTAAGTGAAGAGAATCTGTTGAGGCTATATAAGGGATATATCTTGATTATACATATCCATATTCTAATATATTGTATCAGTTATTTCATATTTTTGGTTATTAAATGATATTAAAAAAAGGAGATACTCAATAAATATTGTCCCCAAAAATTAAAAACATTTAAAATAAACAATTTTGTAATCAAGATGGAATTGGAGTTGAAGTTACAAAGGTTGTTTAAGTATTATATACAATTACAGGAGTCTATGAGATCCCAAATTATATTGAATATAAATAAAATTATCTTTTTGAATTTAACAAGTGGTGTAACTAATGTCCAAAATGATATATCATTCATACTTTTTGATTTAAAATTTTTTGTGCCAATAAACTTGATGTGAATTTAGATAATAATATGAGTCTATAAATTGAAATATAAAGTATGCTATGAATTTATTGGACATAGTGGGTTACATAAAAAACCATGTATGTGTTAGCTAAGACTCTAGTTTCCTACACTAAGCTCTTCCTTAGTAGGAATAGTGAATTTATTGACAACTCGTATTTTAATTGTTTATTCTTCCTAGTATATTTATTAATATATTGATGAAAATATTTTTTTTAAAAAAATTTTAATATTTTTATTAGTAAATAATTTTGTATTTGAAAAATCAACATGAAAATATTTATAATTGGTATAATGGAATGATGCGAAGAATCTGTTGACATGGGGGGGATTTCAAGTAAAAATAGATATTTTCACATAGAATTTGGAAGTCAAGGTGGAGTAGAAGCACATGGAATAATATAATGAATTTCATTCAAAATTAGGGGGAGAGGGAAAATGGAGTTGGATTCTAGGGTATATTTTCTTCTAAATACAATGGGGAGATAGATGAACCCCTGAGAGTTTGGAGTGGAATGGTTTACAATATGTGATAATTGGATTTTTTACAATATAAAAATTGTATTTTTTATTGATTCTTGTAGTGTTATTATGGATTAATTCAAATCTATAATTGTAGAATAGAAAATCTCCTTACCTAAAGGTGAGGCGGAGGCCTACTTTTATATATTGAGAATACATAATACATACAAAAGTATTCTGTTGTGGGACTCAGAAATACCCAGAATAATAAAAATAGGGTTTAACACTCCCCCTCAAGCAGGACATGCCCAACTTGGACAACGAGTCCCACAAAAAAGAAGGATGACATCATACAAGACCAGACACACTCCCCCTGAAGGATAGAAGAAGGAAGTCGGTTTATAAGGTAGGTAGTAGTGAGTATCGTATCTCCCCAAAAATGTAGAGGCACTTATCGGTGGAAGAGGAGGGCACGAGCAGTCTCCAGAATATGTCGGTGTTTTCGCTCAGCCACTCTATTCTATTGGGGTGTATCAGGACAGGAGGTCTGATGAATGTTGTTTTTTTCCTGGAGAAAGTGATGAAAGGGAGTGGAGAGATACTCACGCCCATTATCCGAGCGGGGTAATTTAATAGAGGTGTAAAATTGGTTATGAATTTCATTGTAAAATGTCTGAAATGTGGAAAACAATTTGTAGCATTCTCGAAGGAGGTATAGCCAAGTCATTTGCGAAAAATCATCAATGAAAGATATATAATATTTATACCCCAAATGACTCAAGATGGTATAGGGACCCTAAATGTCTGAATGAATCAGATCAAAAGGTTTGAAGGACCTTGTATCCACTCAAGGAATGTATGAAGTGCGATGATGTTTCACAAATGTACAATACTCACAATGAAAAGAAATATGCTGACTAAAATCTGGATAAAGCTTATTAATGGTGGAGGTGGGGGGATGTCCCAACTGGAAATGAAGGTCTAATGCACGAGTAGAGACAGACGTGCAGGCGATGAGTGTCAGTCCATAGAACATGTATGGATTTGGGAAAGAGTTTGGAGAGGTCAATACGTGTCTCTCGAACATAACAGAGGCATCCAAACACTCTAAGAGGAAGGGAGTGAGGAGGGAGAGAAGAGAACAGATCCCAAAAAGGAGTCTCCCCTGCTGTTGACACCCATTTTGGTATGGTCTACTCACATTGTTCATCAACTATATCCCTCATCCTGACCAATAACAATGTAATCCCCACTTTATCCTATGCTCCTTCCCCGACACCAGCCGACTTTCCCATTGCCCTCCAAAAAGGTACTCGCTCTTTCCAGATTACTACTCTATTTGTATCTTTATACAGGGTTTTGTTAGTTCTGGAGATAGTATCTATTCCTCACACAGTTGGTGATGAAAAATCTCACCTGGGATGGATAACATCAATGTGATATGAGTTGCAGGCTTTGGAAGAAAACCATACTTGGGATCTTATCCCCCTTCTAGAAGGAAAACAGGAGGTTGGAAGAAAATGGATTTACATAGTCAGTCTGAATCCCGATGGAACTCTCCATCAACTCAAATACCACCTTGTGTAAAAGGGATTTGCACAGACTTACAGTATTGATTATTTTGAAACCTTCTCTCCAGTTTCCAAGATGGCCTCTATTCGATTATTCATATCTATGGCAGCTCATCATCATTGGTCACTTCCTCAACTAGATGTCAAGAATGCCTTATTCCATGGATTTCTTGAGGAATAGGTTTATCTGTAACATCCCCCAGATTTTGTGCCTCTGTCACCAAGTATCACGTTTTTTGACTCTGCCGCTCTCTTTACGGCCTCAAGCAGTATCCTCGTGCTTGGTTCAGCCGCTTCATGGCTGTTGTCGCTGACTTTGGGATCTCTTGCAGCATGAAGGACCACATTGTGTTCTACAGGACAACCTCTTCTGGATACATCCTTTTGGTCATTTTTGTGGATGATATCATCATCACTGATAGTGACTCTGCTGGTATCACCCACCTCAAGGGGCATCTTCACCAGTACTTCCACACTAATTAAGGATCTCAGTCCTCTCACGTACTTCCTAGGCATCGAGGTATCCTATTCTCCGAACACCATCTCCCTTTGATACCATGTAGAATAGTAAATATCCTTACCCCAAGGTGAGGTGGAGGCCTACTTTTATAGTTTGAGAATACAGAATACATACAAGAGTATTCTAATGTGAGACTCAGAAATACCCAGAATAATAAAAATAGGGTTTAACAATAATATTTAAGTTGATGTAGTTATTAATATTATTGTTGGAAAACATTGTGTAAAGTTGATACCATAATTCTACTCATGACTTGTACTAGAGTAATGGATATATATTAAGATTAGTGTTTTTCAAAAAACGGGGGCACTACACTTGAATCTAGTAGTTGTACAGCCTCTTAGATAAGTCGGTGGCCAAGATCAAAGGAACCATATCACTGAATTGGTAGAAAACTCGTGTTTGGAGGCATATATGCATGTGAAGGTAGAATCACATGTCAACATGTATGGTAAAATGAGGTTCTTAGACTCTCCCCTATAGGGAACCGTGAGAGGTAGTAGGCAAGGAATGGTTCCGTTGTGACTTGTTTGGGTTGTTAAGGGATGTAGGGTTTTATTAATTGGTGTGCGTCTAAGAGACAATCAAATTTTGGATTCAAGAGTAGCTTGAAACTATTCATCCATCATTTAAAATCTCAGATATATGTGAACTACTAATAAAAATCAAACCATCTTGAATGTCTTCATCCTCTTGCTCGAGAGTTCCTATGTATTTGAATTCAATCTGGTGGTGAATACATGAATCGATTTATGTTTGAATCAAAAACACTCATGGAAATATCTCCATGTTATTTCTCTTTTAGTCATATTTTGAGCCTCATATTGCCCCTATTTGGTTAGGTTTTCCTGGTCTACTGCTACAATTATTTAACCAAGAAGTTATTTTTTCAATTTTTAGTCTTATTGGACAACCCCTAAAGTTAGATTCCGCTACTAGAAGCCTCTATAGACCCTATGTTGCTAGAATCTGTACAGAAATTGATATTTCACAGCCCCTTCCATCCCACATTCAAATAAAAAATGGTGATACCGGATTCCTCCAAGAGGTTGTCTTTGAACATCTTTCAGACTACTACACTAATTATCTTAAAACTGGACATTATACAAAGCTTTATGGAATAAAATCTAATTATGCATGCCCCCTCACAAGATTTTACTCAATTTGGGTTGAAAAAGGAGATCACAGGGGATGAAAAATGCTTCTAATATACATTCTAGAGACATTTTTAAGAAGGATGTTGATCAGATCATGACTAGACTTTCTAACTCTCACCCCCTACCAATGAATTATCTAAAGTGGTGGACAATGCTCAGAGTTCTCATCCTCTTGAAAAGGATAAGGTGTTCCCCAGCAAGCTTGAGAAACTCGTTGTCACATATGTCTCAGAATACTTTCATGAGGAGGATAGGAATGCCCACTTTGATTCTAGTGAACCCACGCATAATGATTATGAGCAAGCTTGTATGATTGAGGAAGACTATTTAAAGTTGAGTGAAAGGAAAGGAAAAAAATCAATGATTGATTCATATGGATACATTACTCCAAACTGAAAAAAGAATCAGAGTCATAAATATTACCCTAACTTTCAGAGAACAATTTTTACTAGATCCATAGGGGCCTCTCAGAAAGAAAAACTATGATTCCACCATATAAAATGGTTACTGAGCATCCAACAAAATCCCCTGATGAAGGAAACATAAACAATACTACAAATATTGAAGAGGAAGACCCCATGGTGTAGGATTCATATCAATATAACTATGATGTGAGTGATGAATTAGAATATTGGAAGGAAGATAAAGATGAAATAGTTTTTAAAAGATATATATTTGGTGAAATCTCTGCAGATACTTACCTAAAAATCAGAAAGAGTATGTTCATGAAGATGGTGGAACAATTCAAGAAATTTCAAGATTTTAATTTCAAGGAAATTACATGGAAAGGACTTCTTTTCTTTTTAAGATGTGTTATGGACTCTTTGGTTTGATGCATAAGGTTGTAGCTCTGTTTCTCTTTGGTTGAGTGCTTGTTGGCATTGTAATTCCTTGGTCTAATTCTTATAATGATTCTCTTGGTTCTTCAAATGCGAAGGATGCTTGGATTTTTAGTTTTTTTGGTGATTGTCTGGTTAGTGTGTGCACTATTCCTAGGGTGGTAGTTAGCGGTTTAACTCTTTAAGGTTTTTTCCCAAAATCTGAATGTTGTATTCTATTAGTTTTTTTAAAAGATTGTTGTGATTTTTTGTTGACCATGTGTTTCTCTATACTTGTTGTTGCTTCTTCCTCTATTGAAGATTGCGGTTTTTTGGAGGTATTTTGAGGCTATTTGTGATGTGTTTTAGGAGTTGTTATTTCTAGAGTTGTGACTTGTATTTTCAGAGAAGGTTTTTGGAAAAAAAATATTAATGTGGATAATTGGTGGTTTCCTTTATGATGCAACTGTATAAATACAAATTTGATGAGGAGTTGATGTTTGGTGAATTCCTTGTTGGTGATGATGTATATCAGCTTGCTGTATTTTTATTTTATCACCCGTATGTTTTTTTGGATTCCTTCTCTTGAAGAAGATATCATATGTAACTACTGGACTTAAACTATGGATGAGCTTCATCTGACTTCATTTGGTTTTATGTTCTATCTATAGGATCATGGATGGCTTGTTGATTTTGTTATGATGAGTGCATTTCATGTTTTGGAACAATCCTGTTGGACTTTGGGTGAGCTGATGTAGTTTCTTTATGGCATGTTTTGGATTACACATTCACTTCCCTTCATGGAGAAAGTATTTGAAAGATCTATAATAAAATTTTGGTCATATTCTACGCTTCTTTTTGTTTTTCTTGGCAATATCAGTTTGTATTTCCCTTAATCCCCTGTTGGTGTAATGTTGGTGTAATCTATTTACACCTTGTGTTTGTACCATAATCCTTGATTTTAATAAATTATTTTGGGTCATGAATTGGGAGACCAATTTATGTAACTAATTTTATAAAAAAGAGTAAAAAAATCATGGATTCCTTGTTAGTTTTATTGACACAAGGATTTCTATAAATCATATTATCGAAATGACAAAGAATCAATGAGAATAAAAATGAGACAGGTGAGATTCTATATTTTCAAGTACAAAAATATTTTCATTCATTGATGATTGTGTATTTTTAAGGATAGTGTCTCAGGGGTTACAAATTTTCAAATATGAAAAAATATTTTACTATGCAAGAGTGGTAATATATATTAAATATGGAAATTTATTCTGTGATATTTTGATGTGACTATTAGAATAGAATAAGACAAAAGATAATTGAGTAGATTTATGCCATTAAATATTTTTTATAGAGAGAAACTTAGTTTTTATAAAACTAATGAAAATACCTAAAGAATAAAAGAATATCCTTCATTGATATACCTATTGAAAGAAGAAAATAGAGGGAGTTTTTTCCATAAAGTCGTATAACATAAACATCATTCCTAATATCGAAAGAGGATATTTACTGATAAAGTAATAATATAAGTAAATTCACAAACACATCTATTTTTTTGAAAAAAGTGTGAAATTTTCTCCATACCAGCAAGTTGAAGACATTTAAATGTTATTTTGGAAAGATAGAGTATTTTTAGAATTATTCTTCAAAGAGGAAGACTTGGAATCTCCTGAAGATCATGACAAAGACAAAGGGGATTCAATGAACTATCCTGGAAAGAATATACACATTTAGATGTTCATATTAAACCTGTGAAGGATGAAATATATTTTAAATAGAACTAATACATATTTTTTACAACCCAACAAATAGTAGGTGACATTTTATTGGCCCAATGACTAAATTTTTTCATTTTGATGTTGTGATCATAAGATGGAATAATGATGGATGTGATCCTAGAGAGATGGTTCTTCGACCCCAAAACATTATAAGGTAGTGGTCCTAGGAAGTAATGAAATGTACTAACACAATAAAAAGGGATCCTACTGATTTTGGTTCTCTAATACAGTGTGTATTTCATGAAACTTACACTAGCCTATGGAGGTAAATCAAGTAAAAATTCATGTTTTCTTGTTCTTTATTTTGTTTAAAATATGTGAATAATCATTAGAAAATTATGGAACTGATAATAAAATGACAAATTGATATGAATTTTTGGTCAACTAACAAATTAAATACAAATATTAAATAGAAAAAAAGTGACCCTAATAATTAATAGGTCAAGATCTATCAGAGAAGGAAGAACATTGAATGTTATCCAAACAATGATTCACCCCCTATTAGTATCTAATCCCATTTTTTAGACTAATATTTTTGGTATATCCCCGCATTTTATATAGAAATTTTATAAGAAATTTTTGAATATGTGAACTAAAAGGTCAAAAATAATTTGGTGGTTTAGACCATGTTGTGGTCAAACCTTATGTGCAGTATGGCATAGTTTGATACATTATGTCATGAATTGTATTGGTATGTAGGATAGGGATGCATTCTATGAAGAGAACCAATAATAAAACATAGCTGATGCAATTTATTTGCTTCTACGACTTGCAACCGGGATTGACGAGAATATAAAATTCAGGAGGTAATGGTTATTTTATACCATTTTTTGTAATACATTAGTAACCATTTGTTATGTTTTTAATCAACTTGACTTAGCATACAACATGCTTGTATAATTGATTATTTCTATTTTACTACTGAGTGTGCAATATTCGATCTTCTAGACATTGGTCTGTATCATGGTTGGATATTTGATCCCCAGGTATGCACTTTTGAATCATATACCTTTATATTTTGTTTATAAAAAATGATACATTATATTCATACCTTCATCATATTTATTTATTTGAAAAATATGAATATTTTTTAATAAAATAGGTTTAATATTAATTGAAAATGGACATAATACAATCGTATAACAAAAGTGTATGAGTATAAGAAATGAATGTATCTAGAAACTGAGATAATACTATAGGTTGTGTTATATATATATGACTATACTAAGGAGCATGGAATCCTCTCTGAGATATGTTTTTTCCAAGTTACCTATTATGACTTAAGGACCCCTAGTAGGGTGCCTCTCCTATGTAATGAACTAGGGGATCCCATTGGGTTCCCCAACGAGTTACCAAACCTGAGTGGGTGTGTTACTGATTGGGTGGATATGGTAGTATGTGTCACCTTAGAATCCTTAAAGGACATGTGATGATGCTAATGATTTCAAATTTCATAACTTTATCCTAATTCATTGATTTCATAAAATCTGCAGTGTATCATAAAAAAAACCCAATTCCATTGATTTTTTATTCCATGATTTCTATGAATCAGTTGATTTGCATGAATATCATTTTATTGGTGTTTCATGCAAATCATGTGATAAATTTTTTTTTTGGGTTCTAAATACTTAATTATATTACAATATAAACTATATTTTTCTTTTCCTATTTGTCACATGTAATGTAAAAAAATGAATTCTGAACCCATCAATTTCCTGGTCTTATTCCTCCCAACAATTTTCACCAAGGATCTTCAGGTTAGCCACTATAAATGTCCAGGGGGGTTACTGCAGGGGGGTTGTGTAGGGTGGGGTGTGTAGGGGGGGTTGCAAGGGGGTGTCCATGGGGTGTCTAGGGGGAGGGGGTGTCCAAGGGGTTGTTGAGTTGGCTTGATCTTGCGTATGGTAAAAATGTTATTGTTTTACATTTTAATTAATTTCTTGTGGTTTGTGATAGGCAATGTTCAACTACTGAGAAATAACTTGAATTTGAACACCGAAACGATGGATGTGTCATAGGAAAAATTGATCTCCCTGGTTACAGAATGCTTAATCGATTCAAATAGTAATGTCATAGGAAAAATTGCTCTAGTGCGTGGCTTCAATATTTTGAGGTATAGTCCCTCTCCTAGCCTCTTTAATTCAAGAATTTTTTAAATTGCATTTAGCTACCTTCTTAATTCTGCTTATTTATATTAAATTGAAATTCTTGATCAAGTGTTAGTTAAAATAATTGTTTTGTTTGACAAAAAAGTCGTGGTTTTTTAATAAAACCCATCTAATAGAGGTGCGATGTCTGCGAAAACTCACAATGGTAGTTTATACTTATATAGCTTGTTTGAAATTATTGCATTTATGTTTTCCATTTTAATCCTTACCACTTCTTCTCTCATATGAGACACCACAAGCATCTCCAAATATTTTTTTGACTCACAGGGGGTGTGAAGGGGGTAGGGGGTGTGTAAAGTGGGGTGGGGGTGTGTTGGGTGGTCTGTCCAAGGAGGGGGGGTCTATCCCGGAGGGGGGTGTTTGTCCGGGGGGGCTGTCCAGGGTGGAGAGGTCTATAGGGAGGGGGCTACTACAAGGGTGGGGGGAAAGGGGGTTGTCTAGGGGGTGTTCAAGGGGGGTTCAAGGGGGTTGTCCAGGGGGGTGTAACGGGGATATCCAGGGGGAATGGTGATGAAGGGGGGCTATCCAGGGGGTGCAAGGGGTTGTCCAAGGGGGTATGGGGGTGCAGGGGGGCTATCCAGGGGGTGCAAGGGTTATCCAGGGGTGAAAGGGGGTTGTTCGGGGGGTGTGCAGGGGAAAGGGGGTGTGAATTAGTGGTTTTTTTATGAATTCCTTTTCTTTCAAATTAAAACTCTCCAACTTGTTAAGACTGCACACCTAATGAAGGATTAATCCACCATTGTATAATATTTAATCTTCCTCCATGATATTTTAGGTTCATATTTGATTGTGTACGCTTAAAGTATCTTAGAAAATAATTGAATATGTCTATATACCATGATCAATTAATTTTGATAACATTTAATGACCAATTTCCTTAGTGAAACAATTCGCAGGCTACGATTCCTTCTATCTAAAGTAATGACCTCAATAAAATTCATGCAAGAGGTTCACATAATGTTCTTCATTATTTTATTCAATATAGGACTTTCATAATATCGAATCGCTTCTTCAAGAATTATAAAATCAATTTAATTAGGTACACTTCATGCATGGGATGCATGGAATCCAAACATTAACAAAATTGTTTATATATTATATTACTTTATGTGTTATTTAATAACTTGTTTTAGGTATGTCAATTATGCTTGCATGAATTTATGGGTAGCATTAAACCTTTGTATTTCTCTCTTAATTGTTGTATTATGAAAAGTGCATGATCTAAGCAAGGTTATGTGATCAATTCACTATCTTTGAGTGAACCATCTGTAACTCACCAAATGTTTTCTCATAAGAAAAAAAGATTCTTTGTTAGATATCAATAATTGTTTGTGGGTAGTTGTCTTGATATCTTTACAAGAATTGGATTTCTTGTGTGTATGCTTTCACATGATAGGATGTGTCTGTGGATGTCTATCCCTCTATTTCTTCGAAATACTTGGTGTCTCGCAGGTTCTCCTCAAACAATTTTCAAAACCTTTGTGTCTTCCTGGTTTCACATTTGTGAGGCCATATGTATCATGGAATTATCTTAAACTACTTTATGTTTGAAAGAAAAAAAATGATGTTCGGGTGTCCAGGGGGTGTTCGGGGGGTGTCTAGTGGGGGTGTCCAGGGGGGTGTCCAGGGGGAGGGGTGTCTATGGGGGTCTAGGGGGTGTCCAGGGGGGTGTTGAGTTGTCCTGGTCTTGCGTACAATGAAAATGTTACTGTTTTTACATTTTAATTACTTTCTTGTGATTTTTGATAGGAAATGTTCTAATACTAAGAAACAACTTGAATTTGAACTCTGACATGGTGGAGGTGTCACAAGAAAAATTTCTCTCCCTGGTTGTAGAACGCTTAATCAATTCAAATAGTAATGTCAAAGTAATTTCCCTATTTTTGGATTCCTAATGTCTTTTCCTTTTCGATCATTTGTTGATTTTGATTACTTGTATTGGTATGTAGGATTGGGATGCATGCTATGAAGAGAACTATCAACAAAACATAGCCCATTATTATGCATGTGAGCATATATATAAGGATCCTCTTGTGTGTGGCTTGACTCCTTTGATGTAGAGTCCCTCTCCTAGCCTCTTTAATTCAAGAATTTTTTAAATTTCATTTATATGCCTTCTTGATTCTAATTTTTTATATTAAATTGAAATTATTGATCAAGTGTTAGTTAAAATAATTGTTTTTTTTTATAAACAAGTCGTGGTTTTGTAATAAAACCCCTCCAGTGAAGGTGCGCTATCTGTGAAAACTCACAATGGTAGTTTATGCTTATATAGCTTTCTTAACATTATTGCATTTATGTTTTCCATTTTAATACTTACCCCTTATTCTCTCATTTGAGACACCACGAGCATCTCCAAATATTTTTTTGACTATAAGGGGGTGTGTAGGGGGCAGGGGGTGTGCAAGGTGGGGTGGGGGTGTGCTGGGGGGGTCTGTCCAGTGAGGGGGGGGGGTCTATCTAGGAGGGGGTGTCTGTTCGGGGGGGGATACTGTTGGGGTGGGGTGAAAGGGGGCTATCCAGGGGGCATGGGGGTGTAGGAGGCTATCCAGGGGGTGCAAGGGAGGTCTAGGGGTGCAAGGGGTTGTTTGGGGGGGCTGTCTAGGGGGTGTAAGGGTTGTCCAGGGGGTGCAAGGGGGCGGTCTATGGGGGTGCAAGGGCTGTCCAAGGGGGTGCAAGGGGGTGCAAGGGGGTTGTCCAGGGGGGTGCTAGGGGGCTGTCCAGGGGGGCATGGGGGTGCAGGGGGGGCTGTCTGGGGGGGTGCAAGGGGGCTGTCCAGGGGGGCATGGGGTGTAGGGGGGTTGTCTAAGGGGGTGCAAGGGCTATCCAGGGGGTGCAAGGGGGCTGTCTAGGGGGGGAAAGGGGGATATCCAGGGGGAATGGGGGTGCAGGGGGGTTCAAGGGGGTGCTAGGGGCTATCTAGGGGGTGCAAGGGGGTTGTCCAAGGGGGTTCAAGGGATATCCAGGGGTGAAAGTGATCTATCCAGGGGGGCATGGGGGTGTACGGGGGTGTCCAAGGGGGTGCAAGGGGGCTTTCTAGGGGTGTTCAAGGGGATGTCTAGGGGGTGCAGGGGGTGTTCATGGGGGTTCAAGGGGGATGTCCAGGGGGAATGGGGTGTAGGGGGGCTGTCTAGGGGAGGCATGGTGGTGTAGGGGGAGTTCAAGGGGGGTTGTGGGGGTGTTTTTTATGAGATGTGAAGTCCTATAGCCATGGTTTTAAACCGTGTATAAAGTCATATAGTCACAGTTCAAAACCATGGCTATAGGCCCTGTGTGGATCAATGTTCTACGATGGTTTAAAATTGTGGTTAAAGCCCTATAGCCACAGTTTTAAACTGCAGCTATAGATCTATAGCCACAGTTCAAATCGTTCCTATAGGTTTTTAGCCGAAGTTTTAAACCGTGGCTATAGGTATTTCCCTATAGCCACACCAATACCATCCACGATCCATTAAATCATGTCTATAACCTATATCCATGGTTTCGGGGCTTATAGCCATGGTTTGAAACCATGGCTATAACCTAAATTTCCAATAGTGTGTAGACCGGGGTAGGGAGGAGTTGGACAGAGTGGGATGGGACAGAGCGGGCCGGGCTGGAGCGTACTGGGATGGGTCGGACTCGGTTCATTCCATGGCCTAGTAAACCCCCTTCTAAATCATCAAACCCCCATATCTTTCGAACCGTATGTCTAATTAACAAGACATCTGTGGTATTAGGACCCTAACAATAAGATGGTACTTTTGAGACCCATGGTGGGTTTTTACATGGACATAATTCTAATGACATGGTCCGTTTACACGGGCATTACTCATGGTCAAGGGACACAGTAGGTTTGACTATTACTAATCATCGTTCACCCTCCTTTTCTACATAAGTTGATTCTTTTGTCTGCTATATCTTGGATGAGTTTTGTTAGGGTATGTTCCCTTTATCGCTTCCCTGAAGGTTAGTTGGTTTCATTTACTACTCACATAAGTATGATCCCTTCAACAGAACTTTTTTGATAGAGTTTTTGGAATCCCCCTATAGGTTCGATTCAGGATCCTTTGTTTATCTTCGTGCCCTAGGTAGATTATTCGGTATTTATGTGACCAACTTCACTGAGTGTTGATCCTCTAATTATAGGGTTAATCCATATGTATTTTCTGGTATAACCCCATGTCCCTAGAATTGATCCTCCTTTATGTGTCGTATATTTCTTCAGATAATTCAGTTTATCTCTCTCTCATGACAGTTCCCGATGAACAATACTTCTCAGATGGAAATCATCAGTACTATTGAACTCAAATGTGTGTTCTCTCATATCTGTGCTTCATGGAATCTTTGAACTGAATCCTTAGTGTTGGTATGTAGTGGTTATTAATTAACCTAGACCGCGTGGTATGGTTTGATTATATCTAGATATTCCTGTCAAGGTTATAAAAGGAATATCAAAAATCTTAAAAATTCCATGTCTCATTATGAAGAAATCTCTGGTCAATCTATAATCTAGAGAAAATACTTTGTTTTTTTCAGAAAAAAAAAATACACCTAACAGGAAAAGTAATATCATTAATTACTTAGGTATCAAAGAAGGTTATTTACCCTTCATTTATCTTGGTGTTCCTATATTTTGGGGAAGACCTAAATCTTGTTACTTCTACAGCATTGTTGATCAAATCACCAATCAACTTTCTTCTTGGAAGGGTATATCCCTATCTATGGATAGAATAATTTGTCTTATGAAATCTACAATCGTTTCTAAAATGGTATAATCTATGATGGTGTACAAATGGCCTATCGTTATCCTTAATAAAATTAAAGTTTTCATTAAAAAAATTGGACTAGAAGCACACTTGAAATAAATCTTGTGACCATCCCCTGGGATACTTGTTGTGAACCTTTAGACAAGGGTGTTTTTGGAATAAAAAAATATTAAACTCTTTAATGATGCTCTCTATGCTAGGTTGACCTGGAGGTTACTTTGTAATAGCTCTGATTCAACTGATTTCCTCAATAAAATATTCGTTACTAAACTTAAGAATGGAAATTTGAACTACATAACTTCTTCTATATAGTAGTCCATTAGGAATTCTTTCACAAACATTATGAATAACTCTAGATGGATGGTTAGTACTAATTCCTCCATGAATTTTTGGCTTGACAACTGGATTGGTTCTCCTTTAATATCCATGTTGCCTCCCAATTCTCTTCCTGATTATACCAGATCCACCATAAGGGATGTTTTTAACTATCACAACATAAGCCTTCCTGATAACATCAGTCATGTTATTGATAGTTACCCCTTCTCCAACTCTGAGGATTTTATAATTTGGGAACCTGCTTATAATGGTGTTCTTTATTCCAAAATTTTTACAATTACAATTTCATTAGCTCTGATTATAGATTATATTGGTTGAAATGTTTTAGAAAACCTTCGATTAAGCCCTTGAGACTTACCCTTGTTTGGCGTATTGCTCATAATAGGGTTCCCATCGATGTCTGTCTGCAATCCTTTGGGATACAACTTTGCTCTAAATTTCACATGTGAAACCAAAATAGAGAAGATATTAATCACCTGTTTCTATATTTTGTTACTTCTACAGCTCTTTAGAATTACATTCTTGACCTTTTTTGTTGTAGATAGTTACTTCATGATTCTATTAGATCGCAATTTCAGCAATGTGTAGATTTTGGATCTTCTTAAAAAATCAAGAATATTTTCTTGTATGTTGTTGTTAAGCTACTCCATGTGATCTGGTATGATAGAAATAATATTATTCATAATAATTTCTAATTCAGGCTTAATGCAGGTAGGATGTGGATTCTCATTGCCATTCGTGATGCTGCCTCAATTTAGAAAGCATATTGTAACAACAGTGTTGGTGATTTTGAGATCCTTCACTGACTCAAGATTTCTGGTTTGTACAGACATCCTAGACACGCCTATGAGGTATTCTATCAAGCCCTGCTTCTAGGATGGATCAAAGTGAACATCGATGGTGCCTTTAAAGGAAACCTGGGTCCTGTATGATGCGGTTCTATTTTCATGGACTATCTTGGAAGGTGTCATAGATGCTTATCTGGAGGGTGTGGTATGGCCTTGTCTCTGGAAGTAGAAATAATGGGTGAGATATATGCCATTGAATTTTCCAAAAAAATGGTTGGAACAATATTTGGATTGAAAGTGATTCAACCACTATTTTCCAAGCTATTTGGAAAGGGGTGGTCTACCTTGCCTGGCTGCTTACTTCTCATTAGATGAATTGTCTTGCTTAGCTCATGGAAATAAACTACATTTACATGAATTCCTTTCATTAAGAGAATATGGTTGCTGATGGTCATTCCAAAAATGGAGTCAAACAGGGCATTATTTGGTTAGATGAGTTACCTAATTATTTACTTCCTTTATATGAAAAATATTGTAATAAAATTATGTCATTCATACTCATGTAATATGTCTTTTCTTTATTCAATAAATTGTGCCTTGGTATTTGACTGAGGTACAACCTTTATTAAAAAATATATATACTTATCTAGAGATGATTGTATGATTCCTTTGTTTTTTTCTTTGTGGTTTCAGGGTTTCCTAATGAGTATTTTTATACTCACCCCTGTATGAGATTTTCATGCACGTGTCATGTCTTGTGAAAATGAGCGACCTTTTGATAGATTATAAGGAGTACTAGGACTGGATGGAACCTTGTGAGATTAGACAAACCATATTGTTCCTACGGCTTCAGATAGTAGCCCCAGTACCTTGCCTTCAGGTGGGATCGTGTATGTTTTTATGCAGATGAGTTTCAGGAACTTGTTTATAGACTTTCTTTTTGGTGGGCTTGTATTCTGAACCTAATTACTTTCCATCAATTTCATTTTTATACTCTGATTTTGGGTTATAGTGGTTAGCATGAATTTTTTACTTAGTGTTTTTACATTTCAACATTTATGGTTTGGCGATGTGTGTGTGCGTATAGGTACTTTAGGCTACTGCCTCCCATTTGTGTGATATGCCTACTTGGTGCTAGTCACCAACCCCTAGCCTATTAGAGGAAGGCTTGGGGTAGTCATAGAATGGGCCCCTCTAGGATGGTTTGTGATAGTAACATCTATTTTATGGGTCTTGATTCCTATTAAAAAGGGTGTTTATATCAGATGGTTGGGGAGAAACATAACATTGATGATATGCCTATTGTGTGGGGGGGTTGATGCCTTTCTGGAATAGTTTACTAGTCTTCCATCAAATCATGAAGTCAAGTTCTCAATATAACTCATACCTAGAGCTATGACTATTTTAAAGAATTTATATATAATGGACCTGATTGAGTTTTAATAATTAAATAAGAAAATCTAGGATAATCTTGAAAAGAGATTTATTCGGACAAGTGTGTCACCTTGGGGTGCACCTATCATTTTTTTATGAATAAATATGGATTGATGAGAATATACATTGATTATCAGGAACTAAATAAGATCACAATCAAGAACAAGTATCCTCTACCCTATATTGATGATTTTTTTTAACAACTATACAGAGCTCAATAATTTTCCAAGATTGACCTTCATTCTAATATCATCAATTGAGGGTTAAGAAGGAGGATATACCCAAGATAGTATTTCATATAAGGTATGGGCACTATGAATATATAGTGATTCCATTTAGTCTTACTAATTTCCTTTCTATCTTAAAGTATTTAATGAATAGATTCTTTATATATTACCTTAATTAGTTTGTGATATTCTTTATAGATGATATTCTTGTCTATTAAAAGAGAAAGTAAGATCATGAAGATCACTTGAGAATTTTGTTAAAGATCCTAAGAAAAGAGAAACCATATGAAAAATTTAAAAATTTTCTAGAAAAAGTTTCATTTTTTGGGTTATATAATCTCAATAGAGGGTATATTAGTGGATGCATAAAATACAGAGGCTATTGAGCATTGGCCGAGAACAACCACTATGAATGATATTTGAAGTTTTCTTGGTTTGGCTGGATATTATTGATGGTTTGTGGAAAATTTCTCATGGATGTTCAATCCACTCACCATGTTAACTCAGAAGAGATCCAAGTTCCTATTGATGGATAAATTCAAGGAAAATTTTAAGGAATTAAAGAGAATATTAGTAGTTTAACCTCTGTTTACACTACCCTATAATGGAGAAGGGTTTAAAATATATATTTATGCATCAAATAAGGGGTTGGGATGCATCCTCATGCAAAATGGTATGGTGATATATTATGCCTCACAATAATTTAAGTTTTATGAGAAAAATTAACCATCTTAGGATTTAGAGTTAGCTACAGTAAATTTTGAATTAAAGATATGGAGGTATTATCTTTATGTATAAAGGTGTGTTATATATACTGATCATAAAAATTTAAAGTATATATTCACATCGAAGGATTTTAATATGCACCAAAGAATATTTTTGGAACTGATTAATGATTATGATTGCTTGATACATCACCACCTTGGGAAGGAGAACAAGGTGTCCAATGCTTTGAGTCAAAAGGATCATGCTAGCTTATCCACAATGAGGATTGAAAAAGATCAAATATTTACGGATTTTCAAAGGATAGATCTGGATATATTGAAGGAAGGGGATAAATATTATCTTTATCAAATGACTGTTCAACCATTTATTCAAGTTAAGATTAAAGAGGCATGAAAGGAAGATATAGAGTTACTAAGAAGGCCTTAAATGTTCCTAATTTTAACCTTGACTATGATGGAATTATAAGATTAAATAACCTTGTATGTGTCCCATCCATACCATATTTGAAGAATTATTTGTTATATTAATCCCATAGTTCTTCATTCTCTATTCATACATGAAGTAAAAAATATGTAAAGATATTTTAAAGAGTATTTATAGTGGGATGGAATTAAGAGAGATATTGTAGAGTTTGTGTCTCAATACTTGGTATGTCATAAAGTTAAGTCTAAGAGACAAAAGTATTAGGGGATGTTACAAACATTACATATACTAGAATGGAAATGGGAAAACATCACCATGGATTTTGTCGTCAGAATCCCCAAAACATCTAAAGTGCACAATGAAATATGTGTAATAGTTAATCGACTTACAAAGTCAGCACACTTCATTGATATCATTGGAGATTTCTATTTGGATCATCTTTCTAGGATATACATTAAGTAATTTGTAAGGTTGCATGGGGTACTACATTCTATTGTATCTGATCAAGATCTGAGGTTTACCTAGATGTTCTGGTGAAGTATTCATCACGCTCTTGATACAGAATTTAGTTTTAACACTGTGTGTCATCCTCATAAAAATAGTCAATTTTAGAGAGCAATTAAAACCCTAGAAGATATGCTGAGATATTTTTATGTGGATTTCAAATTTGGTTGGGATAAACACTTTCCTCTAGTTGTGTTTTCTTATAACAATAGCTTTCACTCAAGAATTCAAATGGATCCTTATGAATACATCTATGGAATGAAGTGTAGAAATAAAATTTGTTGGGATGAAGTTGGAGAAAAAAATCTATTATAAATAAATATAGCTAAATAAATGGTAGATAAGTTATAGATATTTAGAAACACATAAGGGTAGCATAAAGATGACAGAAAATCTATGTTGATAATCATCGACATGATTTGGAGTTTAAAGTGGGTGATAAGTTTTTTATAAAAATTTATCCATGGAATAAGTTTATTACATTAAGAAAGAAAGGAAATTTGATCAATAGTTATATTTTACCCTTCGAGATTCTTGATTAAGTAGGGATAGTGTTGTATCGCTTAGCACTTCCATTAAACCTCTCTCAAGTTCACGAAGTTTTCCAAGTATTTATCTTAAGTAAGTACATACTTGATCCTTAACATGTAATAAACTTATAATTCATACCACTATATCATGATATTTCCTATGAAGAACAATTTATAGAGATTCTATATCATAGAAATAAAGTTAAATGAAACAATACCACTCGCTATGTCAAGGTTTTATGGTGATACCACTAACTTAATCAAGCTACATGGGAACCTAAGGATGTGATAAGGAAGAAGTATCCTCAGTTTTTTTTGTATTAGAGTGGAGGAATTTTAAGGGAGAAATTAATTTTAATGGGGGTAGAATGTAACATTATGATATTTTATGAAATATTTTTTTCAAATAAATTTAATTTCTATGATAGCTTGGGTTATACATAACACCGAGTTTTAACGAACGGTGATGTTCAAATAATATTATTATTTAAACATGGCCATTATAACCTAGTATTTAAACTTGGAAGTATGAATAGTAATAACCAAATTTTTAAAATTTAAAATAATTTTTTTAGATAAATAAAATATATTGATAAATAAGTGCTTAATTTTTTAAAAAATCTTTATATACATCAATAATACTTTTTTCTCAAAAAATATTTTCATTACTTTTTTGTGAAAAAATAATAAAATTAAATTATTTCAAATTTTATAAAATTTATTTGAAAAAATAAACTTAATTTTTGGAATCAAATTTTCAAAATTATCTTATGGTTAATTTTTGAGAATGTTCTTAAAATGTTAATTTTTCAATGAATTGTGAAAATACTGATTATTATAGAAAAATGTATTTTCGTTTAAAGAATTTAAAAGGTTAAATTTTTCTTTAATATGGGTTTAAAAGTAAAATTATTTATATTATATTATAATTAATAAAATTTATGTCATTATAATCAATTTAATATTGAATTTTGATATAATTGTTTTTTATAATTATGAGAATTCTCTCGTTGGAAAACTGTTTTTTCATCGCGTCAGTGGGTTTAATTTTAAATTAAATTCTCCCAATTATGTGAATTGAGTTTATAAAAATTATTTCAATATTTTGAATTATAATAATTAATATTATATAATAATTTTAACTTAATTTTTTTCATAATTAATAGTAAGAACAGTAAAAATAATTACCGCAATTAAGGTTAAAACGGGTTTACCGGGGGTTAAATTAAAAAAGATAAGGGTTAAAATACACTAAAACCTTATAAAATTTAAATTTCATTGAAATATTTAGAACTTATATCATATGAGGTTTACTAATGAGCCATTTTGGATCCCTGTGGCATTTTTTAAATGTGGGTATAACTTTTTCTTTTCAAAAATTCCAAGTGTGTCCTCTCCCCCACTTATAAAAGGAAACCTCATCTCCTCTCATAATTACACTTAAAAAGCCTTTAGGTTTGTAAATTCCCAAAAACAAATAACTTTATTAACTCATTCCTCACATCCTAGGGTCCTTATTTTTATTATTAAACCCTCTTATAAAGGATTTTGGTGCTAACCAAAGGAGGTTGTCTGATAAAGGGGTATCATACTTAACGAAGTGTTGTTATTTTATTTCATATTCCACATACTCAAAATATTATTTAAATATAATGATATAATAACATTAGTATATCCATTATAATTATATTTTATTATTTTAGTGTAATTTCAAATATCTGTCTCCTCTTCCATCAAATCGTAAATAAAATTTTCGATCGTGTGTACAGCGGACTACCGCCTCGTGAATCGATATAATTTATTTTCCATCACCACATATAACATATGGATATAATGATATATTTAAAGTATATATATGATATTTATGAAATAATTATACTTATGGTATTATAATATCACATCTAACTTCTTTCCTTCCAATCCTTTTAAAAATGATAATATTTCTCGTGCGTATGTGTGGACCACCATATCCACAAAGCGATGTGATACATTATTCATTTTATTTTAAAATTTATGGTAATAAGGATATATTTAATTAATATATATGATATAAAAAATATTTTTTAAGGTTTAATTATTATTTACCTTTCTTTTATTCCATCTATTCATGAAAATGGAAACAGTATTTATGAATACATACAATCTACCATCTCCATGGACGGAGTAATTAATTTTCTATCTATAACTTTTATGGATGACTATAAATATTTATATAATTAATATATATGATATTTATATCATGGTTAAAATTATATAGATAATGGAATCATGATCAAAGTTCAATTATTGAAACTACCTAACCAAAACATACATGAAGAGCAAAGTTGTTGTCACCTGAAACAGTTATTTTAACAAAGAATTGTTAATGATGGGTGATTAAAGGTTATAAGTAAATAATATATGGTATGATACATATTAATATGGTTATTTAATAGATTTAAAATAAACCTATATTTATTATACACTATTTTTTAACATGTATGAAGTAATTTGAGACTTAAGGTAATGGATTTTTATCTCACTTTTATTTCTATGGGACACATGCCTTATACACCACTTATTTCTTTTGTATAGTGTATATATTTCCCATGAATGTATTTTATGATTATTATCATGAAAATTAAGGTATATAAATATCCATATAATTTTATTTATTTCATGGGTATTACAATTCAAAAGATACCAAAGTGGTAAAAGTTTTATGTTATAATCACATTGTTTATCCGAATTATTTATGATTAAGTTTCTGATGATAAAATATTATAATCTACCTCTCTAGAAACTCATGTGTTTTTCTTATCCTATGTTTATTTCTAGATAATACATGTTTTCTTTCATTATCCTCCCTTTAATAACTAAAGAGACCAAAATAATGTTTTTAAGAATAAATAGACTTTATTTATATCTTTAGTCGAAAATCCTTTTTCTTCCATATCCATGTTTTCTAAAAATGTTTTAAATAAAGTTTTTACTATTCTAAAATGATTTTTTAAATAATTTTTTACCCATGTTTTAATGTTTATAAAATATTTTATAATTAATCTTATTTTTATTTTACAAACAAGGTACTTTTAATTTTTGTTTGAAAATGTAAAAGAAATCATTATTTTACTATAGATGGAATGAACATAATTTTCCACCATCATGAAGAATCAATGATTTAAATATTCCCTTATAAGTTTCCATGGTTATCTTCAAATAAAAATTTTTCTTTAATACTGTGTAATTTTTATATTTTAAAAAAGTAATTTTAAAATGGAAAGGATATTTTCCTCAAGAAGTTTTCCAAGTGATCATTAAATAATACCACACTTAATATTTTCTAGGGATTTGATCCAATGATAACATTCTTATTATTTCCCTGGATGATTTATATTTATTTTGATAAGATTTTTATGAAAACCATTTCTTTTCCATGGTTATTTTATGATGAAATGTTTATAAAACCCATTTCTTTTCATGGGTTATAATATTATGATTGTTTTATGATCTTGTAAAACTCATATATATGATTTTCATTATTTTATGGGTGGGAATTATATCTCCCTACAATTAATTGGGTAAATATTAATGTTTAATGAGCTCAAAGGGTTCATGAGAGGTTATCTCAAGCCTGAAAATGAGGGTACACATGAGGTTATCCCATGAATAAAAATAGAGGGTACACAAGAAGTTATACCAATCCCAAAATAGGGTACATGGGAGGTTATACCAAGCCTGAAGTAGGTACATTGTGGTTATCCGAAGCCTAAAATGTTATGAATGTATTGGTGGGTAGCCTTGACATAATATTTTCTATGCGTATCTGTATGCCAAAAATATGTGTTTATGCCAATTTTATGCTCTAATGGATTATTTTCTTTTATTATTTCATGATTCATGTTTTATGAAGTGTCAATATTTATTCCATGACTCAAGTTTATGATATATGATATGCATGGTATGGTTTTCTAATGTTATTCTCATATTCTCATACCCTTGCTCGTGTTATATTAATATCTCCTTTTTTAACCTTAATGAGAATTTTATATCTCCCTTTATTATGCTTCCTTACCCTTGGTTATGAAGAAAGGTTTTATGTATTATAAGTCTAAGAAGGGTTTTGGTTATGAATAACTAAGTGGGATATGATTTAGTTCACCTATGAACTAGTTGTTTATGTTTCAAAGTTTCCAAAGACACTAAACCTAAATGATTCTGGTGTGAATTGTTATATTATGTAATTGATATTCATCTTCTAAGATGTTATATATATGTATGTAAAGTTTTGGTCACTAAATATATGCTTGGATATGAGACCCTAGAGTTGGTGTTTTTCATATGAGCGGCCACGTGATATTTGGGATGGTAATAGAGATGTATTTCCTATGATTTGTTTTTTATATGATATGTGTCCTATGGAGATCACATACATTGTATGGGTATTTATTCTTATTCATAAGGGGCGTTTATCTCATACGGTGAGGGGGAACTTGACATCGATGATATGCCTATTGTGCGGTAATTTTTTGATGTCTTTCTAGAGGAGTTTCCTAGACTTCCACCAAAACATGAAGTTGATTCTCAATAGAACTCATGCCTAGTGACACAACTATTTCATATAATCCCTATAGAATTTCCCAAATTGAGTTATAGTAATTGAGGAAGAAACTATAGGATAACCTTGATAAGGGATTCATTCATCCAAGTGTGTCACCTTAGGGTGCACCTATTCTTTTTTAAAAAAAAGAAATATGGATCGATGGGACTCTGAATTGATTATAAAGAGCTGAACGAGATCACAATCAAGAACAAGTATCAGTGACCCCATGTTAATGAACTATTTGATCAATTTTTTTGATATAAATATTTTTCCAAGATTGAACTTCATTCTGGATATCATCAATTGAGGGTCAAGAAGGAGGATATACCCAAGACAGAATTTTATACAAGGTATGGACACTATGAATATGTAGTGATTTCATTCAGTCTTACTAATTCCCCTACTATCTTTATGGATTTTATAAATAGAGTCTTTAGAGATTACCTTGATTAGTTTGTGTTGGTATATATATATGATATTCTTATATATTTAAAGAGAAAGTAAGATCATGAATAACACTTGAAAATTATACTAAAGGCCATAAAGAAGAATAAACTATATGAAAAAATTACAAAATGTGAGTTTTAGTTGTAAAAGGTTTTATTTTTTGGTCATATAATATCAAGAGAGGGTATATAGATAGATCCATCAAATACAGAGGCTATTGAATGTTGGACTAGAACAACAATGGTGAATGAGATCCATATTTTTCTTGGTTTAGCTGAATATTGTAAGTGATTTTTGGAGAATTTATCATGACTATCTAGTCCAGTTTCCAAGTTAAATTTCAAGGGAGCCAAGTTACTTTGAATAGATGAATGTGAGGACAATTTAATGGAAATAAAGATAATATTATTCATCACACCTCTTCTTATATTACCCTATAGTGGAGAAGTTTTTGTAATATATAGTGATGAATACAAGAATGGGTTGGGACGTGTTATTATGAAAAATGACATGGTTATAGCTTATGCCTCATGAAAATTGAAGGTTCATGAGAAAAAATATCCAACTCATCATTTGGATCTAGTTGTGGTAATTTTTTCATTGCAGATATGGAGGAATTATATTTATAGAGAAAAGTGTGATATATATATCAATCAAAAAAATTTAAAGTATATATTCAAAAAAAGGAGTTGAATATGTGCAAGAGAAGATGGTGAGAGCTGATTAAAGATTATGACTGCTTAATACATTACCACCCTAGGAAAGTAAGCAAGGTGTCTGATGCTTTTAGTCGAAAGTATCATGCTAGATTATCCATGATGAGAATAAAAAAAGATTCAATATTACTGAATTTATAAAGGATGGGTCTATAAATCTTTAATTAAAGGGAGAAATCTTATATTTCTCTATTGAATGTTCAACCGTCCATCCAAGTGAATATTAAAGAGGCATAAAATGAAGATGTAGAGTTGTAAAATAATTTTATAAATATTCTTTAGTTTAACCTTGATCATGATGGAATGGTAAGGCTCAATAACCATGTATTTGTTCCTTATATACCATATTTGAAGAAGGATTTATTAGAGTAAGCTCATAATTATTCATTCTCTATTCATATTGGAAGTAAAAAAGATGTATAGAGATTTAAAAGAGTGCTTTTGGTTGGATGGAATGAAGAGATATATCACAGAGTTTGTACCTTGATGCTTGGTATGTTAGAAACTTAATTCTAAGTGATAAAATTATATGGGGATGTTACATCCAATAACCATACCAGAATGGAAATTGGAAAACATCAACATGGATTTTGTAATCGAACTCCCAAAAATGTACAAAGGGTATAATATTGTATGGGTTTTAGTCAATCACCTTACAAATTCATCACACTTTATCATTATCAAATAAGATTTATCTCTGGATCATATTACTGGGATATACATTAAGGAAGTGGTAAGGTCGAATGGAGTACCACATTCGATTATATCTGATCAGGATCTGAGGTTTACCTCAAAGTTCTAGAGAAGTATTCAACAGGCTCATGATACAGAGTTGAGTTTCAGCACTGCATATCATCCTCAAACAAATTTTCCATTAAATTGAAAAATTCAAACCCTAGAGGATATTTTGAGATATTTTTATCTGTATTATAAAAGTTTTTGGGATCAACACCTTCCTCTAGTGGAGTTTTCATTCGAAAATAGCGTTCTCTCGAGCATTCAAATGAATCCTTATGAATTACTATATGGAAAGAAGTGTAGAGATAAAACATGCGAGAATGAAGTTAGAGAAAAAAAATATATTTGGATCTAATATATTATAAGATATGTTAGAGAAGGTTAGATCCATTCAACAACACATAAGGGCAGCACAAAGTTGGAAAAAAATTTATACTAACAATCATCAGCCTGATTTCGAATTTGAAGTTAGTGACAAAGTGTTTCAATAATTTCTCCATGGAATGAGGTAATGAGATTTATAAATAAGGGAATACTAATCCCTAGGTATATCATTACCTTTCAAAATCTTGATCATATTGGGATGGTATCCAATCAGCTGGTGCTTCCACCAAACCTCTCATTAGTTCACGATGTATTCCATGTATCTCTCCTAAGGAAGTACATATCTGACTTTCACATGTACTGAACTTAGAGTTTGTACTTATGGAGAAATATATTTCTTATGAGAAACAACCAGTGAATATTATGGATCAAATAGATAAATTTCTATGAAACAAGGCCACTATCCTGGTCAAAGTTTTGTAGTGAAACCACCACTTTGAGGAAGCTATGTGGGAACTTGAGGATATAATGAGGTAGAAGTATCCTCATCTATTTGTATTAGAGTGATGGAATTTCAATTAAAATATTAAATTTATGGGGTTTATAATGTAACACCCCAAGATTTTATGAAATATATTTTTCTAAATAAATTTAATTTTTTTCGATAGCATGCATTATACGCAATACTAAGTTTTAAAGAATCATGAAAAACTATTGATATTATTGTTTTAAAAAGATCATTATTAATTTGACATTAAACTTGGAATAATGATTAGTAATAAACACATTTTAAATATTTCATATAATGGTTTTATATAAAGAAAACATATTGATAAAAAATACTTAATTTTCAGTGGATTATTTATATATTTTGAAATACTATTTTCTCAAAAAAAAATTATTTCTTTTTGTAAAAAATAATAAAATTAATTTTATACACTTTTGAAAAATTAATTTTATAAAATAAAATTCATTTTTTATATAATAATTTTAAAATTATATTAGCGTGAATATTTGGGATTTTTCTGAAAGGATTAGTTTTTAATAAATAGTGAAAAATACTAGTTTTTATTGAAAATTGCCTTTACATTTAAATAATTTACAATTTTATTTTAAAAAAATGGGTTTAAAAGTAAAATTAGTTAAATTATATATCTTTTTATCTAATTTAGGCCATTTTAATCATTTTAATATTGAATTTTGATGTAAAAACTTTTTAAACTTCTGAACATTTTCTCTTTTGAAAATCGCTTTCCCGTCGCGACTATTGGTTTAATTTTAAATTAAATTTTTCCACTTCTATGAGTTAAATTTGGAAAAATGGATTTTATATTTT
Source organism: Viscum album (assembly GCA_963277665.1). Classification (NCBI taxonomy): domain Eukaryota; kingdom Viridiplantae; phylum Streptophyta; class Magnoliopsida; order Santalales; family Viscaceae; genus Viscum; species Viscum album. The sequence goes on from OY728151.1 coordinate 1,975,336,124, forward strand.
GAATAATATTATTTTATATTATTTAATAATTTAAACTTGTTCTTTTACAATAATTAATAGTAAAAATAGTAAAAAATATTTACCACGATTAAAATAAAAATGGGTTTAGAGGGGGATAAACTAAAATGACATGGATTAAAAATGACCAAAAACATGTCCAACTCTAATTGGGTGTCCATATTTATACCTTATAATGTCTAATTATCAATAATGGTACATTTTTTAGCCTTTTTTCATTTTAAAAATTTGTTTACACCTTTTTATTTTCAAAAAATACAAGCATTCCACTCACCTCACTTAAAAAAGTCCACCCCCTCTCCTCTCTTATTCACACTTTAAAAACTCTTTTTTGCCCAATACATGACCAAATTAATTCCCTAATTCCATAAAAAAATACTAGAGGCATTATTTTTATTAGGAATCCATCATAATAAGGATTTAGGTATAAACCTAAAGAAGCTCTCTGAAGAAGAGGTAAATTCCTAAACTTTATTTTTTGTTTTATTTATTATTATACATAATTAAAATATTATTATATTATTATGGTATAATAAAAACATTATATACCATATAATTTTATTTTATTATGTTAATTTCATAACCTATATCCATATTCTCTTCTATAAAATGGGATACGGAATCATCATTTGTGTGTACGACGGACTACCACCTCACGAACTGATGTTATTCCTTTTCCATCACCGCCTATCATGAATGGATATAATTATGTATTAAATGTTTATATATTATATATATATGATATAATTATACTTTTTTAATTATTATATCACATATACCTTCTTACTTTCCATTTTTTTGGAATATTATAACGTCACTTGTGTGTACGGCGGACTACAGCCTCACAAATTGAGGTGATTTATTAACACTTTATATGAAAGGTGATAAGAATGTGTTTAATGTAAATATGTGATATATATATGACATAAAAATTACTATTTAATGATAATATACTATTTACCTTTCTTTCTTTCAATTTGTTGAGAAAATGGAAACATTATTCATGTATATGTATGGTCTACCGTCTCCATGAAAGGTGTATTTCATTTCCTATATCTAAATTTTATAGATTAAAATAAATACATGTATAATGAATATATATAATATTTATATCATGGTTAAAATTCAATATATTATATAATCATGATCAAATTAGTAGTATAAAAAATAACAAATCAAAACTTACATGAAAAACAATTCTAGTAATGCCTGAAACATGACTTTAACATGGAATTGTTAATAAATTGGTAATAAAAGCTAATAAGTAAATAATATATGGTTTGATATATATATAATTATGGTTATTTAATAGATTTATAATAAACTTATATTTATTATACAGGATTTTTGAACATGTATGAAGGAATTCAATACTTAAGGTAAGGGATTTTTGTCTCAATTTTCCTTCTTTGAGACATATGTTATATTATGCACATATATTATTTTATGAGGTGTATATGCAGACCATTTGAAATTTAATATCATGAATTTATTTATTCTCATGATATTTTAAGTGTCATTTAATTTTATTCCTTTATGGGTTTTACGATTCAATGTTTCCAAAGTGGTAAGTTTTTTATGATACAATCTCATTTTTTATCATAATTGTTCATAAGTATGCTTACAATGATTAAATTTTATGATCTATATCTAAATAAACTTGTTTATTTTCTTATAATATATTTATTTATGAATAATACATGTTTTCCCTTTGTTTATCTCTCTTTATGTACTCAAGAGTTCAAAACAATTTTTTAAGAAAAATTCGTCTTTATCTCTCTCTTTGGTTGAAACCCCATTTTCTTCCATATCCGTGTTTTCTAAAAAAATAAAAAATGTTTTGAAATACCTGAAATGATTTATTAAAATAAATTTTTACCCATGTTTTACTTTTTACAATGTTCTTTAAAATGAATATTCATGTTGTTTTCTAAACAAGGCTCATTTGGATTTTACTGAAAATGTGAAATGAGTCTTTTTTTAACATATGCGACATGAATGGAATTTACCAATGTCATGAAAACTGTTTTATTTATAGGTTCCTTTATAATTTCATAACTTTATTTTCAAAGAAAATTATTTCCACTATATTTTATTAATTTTTAATTTTAAAAAAATTTATTCTCAAAGAAAGTATATTTTCCTAAAGAAATGTTCCAAGTGATTTTTCTTTCAAAATCATTTTCCATCTAAGATGAAATACTTTGATGTTACTTATGTTTTACTAGAGATATTATCCAAGGATACCATTCTTATTATTTCTCTGAATGTTTTATGTTTATAGTGACATAATTCTTATGAAACCGGCTTCTTTTTCTATGGGTTATGTTCTAATGAAATGATGAAATGATTATGAAACCTATTTCTTTTCCACAGGTTATGTTACAATGAAATGTTTATGAAACCCATTTATTTTAATGGTTTTTTAAATTATGAATGTTTTATTATATTGTGGCATGAATTTTTATGGTTTTCATTATGTGATGTTTGTGTATTGGTTTGTGCCTTCCCAATCCGTTTGCCGATTTTGAGCGTTGGAAGTGTTCAGGGGGAGTTCCAAGAGTTTTCAATGGAATCTAGAGGTGCAGAAAGACTGCTATAAGAAATAAACATTGTGTAAGTGTATTACATGACATGAAAGTTTGTTTCACATATTTTCTAGGTTTGGTTCACGATGTGTGAATTTTGGGGGTTAAATAATAAAAAGACAATACATTTTTTAAGGAAACTGAACTCTGGGGATTACATGATGTGAAAGGGGATTACACATCATGTAAACCCCCGATGAAGTACATATTTAAAAGTAATTTTATGGACAAACCTTCATTCATTCGGTCGTGGTTTCTTCTTCCTATAATTTTGAAAGAAACCTAGTTGACACAAGGATTTCTTCAAGCCCTCTTCCTTCCTCTTTGATCTATTGATATGTGTGGTTGTTTGTTGGCAATTTTTGGTTGATATGTGGTAGGTTATTCTCTCTTCTTTGTGGTTTTTCTTCCATTATTCTCTTGGTGGTTTATTATGGAAATGTTTTTTGTTTTAAGGTGTGTATTCTTTTGCGTTTTGATGGTATTTGGTTATGGTGTAGGTTTTTTTGTGTTTTCTCATGGTGTGATTGTGGTTTGTGTTCATTATTATTTTCCCTATGGTGTGTAGTAAGTTGGAAGGATTCTTTGAGGTAGGGAATCCCTCATTTATATTTTTTGTGTATCATGCGGGAAGGGTTTGTTTTTTTATCTATGGATGATGGTTGTGCCGTCTTAATAAAAGATAAATAATAAGTTAAATTGAATTGAAAGGGGTAAATGGGGTTTAATTCACATGCTTTTACAGATTTTATATTATTTGTGATATTCTGAATTTTTCAATCTTGATTACACACTAAAAATTGTAATCATTAGGGGATTTGTTTGTGTTAGATATATGTATTATGACTATTGTGGCTATTTTGACTATTTTGATTGTTGTGATGTCACCCTAAATAGAAATTGTTTGATTACTTATACTTGGAAAATGAAATGGTTTCCCTGGGATTTTGGTTTGTGTGATAACACCCCTAAAATAAAGTGGAATGTGATAAAATCCTCTTTGTAAATATATAAAAATGATCCCGATGTGTTTTGATGTGTGTTAATACTTTTGGGACGACAATGTGTGGTTTCAATGGGGGTTAGGGGTGATTTGTGGTTTGTTTGGACGTGCTTTTTGGGAGGTGAGGAGTTGGTTTGTTTGGTTGTGCTTTTGGGGTGGAAAGGAGTTGGTTTGTTTGGCTATGCTTTTGGGGTGGTAAGGAGTTGGTTTGTTTGGACATGATTTTAGGATGGTGAGGAGTTGGTTTGTTGGACTGTGCTTTTGGGGTAGCAAGGAGGTGGTTTGTTTGGTCATTCTTTTGGGGTAGTGAGGTGGTGGTTTCTTTATTCTAGATTCCTGAGTAGTGATGAAAGAAATAAATAAATAAATAATTGTTTAATAATGTTCAGAATGGCTAGGTTTGGTTTGGTTAATTGGATAAAGATGGTTAATGGATGAATAAATAGTGGGTCTTGTGGTTAAAATGGTTAATTCTAAATGATGAAATGGATGAGATGATTAAATGAGTTTGGTTGGAAATTTTAAATGGGTTTTGTGGCTTGATGTGTGGTGTTATGCATTTCGAGGTGGCAGAAAAAGTGACAGTGTTGTGAGTTGGTTAGTTTACTTGTGAACTCATAGGTTTGGATTGAGTGTTTGATATTATATATATATATATATATATAATTGTATATTCTTTTGATTTCTATACACACCCCAACCACATCGATCACTTTGTGCTGACACACATATAGTCATGTGAGGGGTGTTTTTACTGACATTTGGTGAGGAATACAGGTGGTTGGGTACCCATTCTTTTCCATTATCTCTTCCAAGTGAGTTAGGTATTACATGAGCTATAATGGCTGAAAGTTTCTTAGTGCATTATATTATGGTTGTGATGGCCCAGGTGTCTTCGGGCGAGGTGAGACCATGTTTGTGGGGTTGTGGCCTAGGTGTTTTTGGGTGAGATGAGATATGACCATGCTTGTGCGGTGACTTCTAGTGGTGGTCGTTCATGGTAGGAGGAGTGCATGAGGTTGATTTCTTACATGTTCACGATACCCTACTACTCTAGTTTTGGAAGTGGTTATGTTGTGGCATAGGTGTTTTTGGGAGAGATGTGATGTGGTCGTGCTTGTGAGGTGGTGAGCCCAGGTGTCTATGGGTGAGGTGTGTTGTGACCATGCTTGTGGGGTGGTGTATTATACGAAATAGATGGGAGCACTGGGATGTACGATGTTGGGTGTGAGAGTGGCATACTAGTGGGAAAGTGGTGTGGGGTACCATTTTTTATGTGACCATGTTATATTATATTACTTGACTTGTGTTATTTGGTGAGCATGCCTTGGTGAGGTTGGGTTGGGTTAGTTACCTGTATAGGTGCTGTTTGGTTCTACTATTTTTTCACAAGTGAATTAGTATGCTTCTTTCACATGTTCATGAGAGACTTTGGTTTTTTCTAATGAGTATACTTGTATGCTCACCCTACATATATAAAAACTATTTTTAGGTTTCTAGGAGGATTATGTGGACTATGTTGGACATTATTAGTTTGGATCCTTGACAATTTCTATGTCGTTGCTTTAGCATTACTTTTGGGTATTTAAATTGGATACTTTTATTGTATCAGTTATATTTATACATGCATTGTGGGATGGTTTTTTTGGTTTTTTTATATATATATCATGGGGTTGATTTTGGTTGATTAATCTTATCTCCCGATCTTATTTATATTATATAGGGTAATGCCTCCCATACATGAAATTTTTATACCATTAGTGCTAGTCACAAACCCAGGTCCTACTGGAGGTGGGACTCAGGGGTCATTATCTCTCTCCCCCCATTGTGGTATCTTTGGAGGGAGTGGGTCATGACAGAGTGGTATCAAAGGTTATGGTTGAGAGATAGGATGGAGTTTGGAGTTAGGCACTGTGAGGTTTGCATGGGTTGGTATGGAAACAGTTCCAGTTTACCATAGTATGTGACATGGGCCGAGGAGACTGACTAGGGAATGGGATTTTAGGGCCCCCATGATCTAGTTCTTAGAATATGAGATTATTGAACATCCAAGTGAGATGGACCTGCTTGAAAGGTATAAACCTAGGATAGGTACATACATCATGATGACTTGTGTTATTTTTTTAATTGTGTTGTTTTGGGAAGGTTAAAAAATGGATGAAATTAATAAAATGAATTAAAATTAATCTTAATAAAATTTCACACTACCGAGCTTAGGAAATCTATGTTTTCCTTTCAGTTATGGATCTTGTTCATCATTCGTGTGTGGCTCAGGCAGTTGAGGTTTAGAAGAATAATCTGTTTGATCACCATGGGGTTGATTTGGTTGAGGAGGAGGATTAGTTTCAAAGGAAATTACATTCTTTCCAACAATAGGATTTGGGGAAGTATGATGGAAGTTTTTCAGATGTGGAGACAGAGAGCTAGTTGGAGGAGCTCGTGATCTTTATTAGTTTGATCTAGGCCCCGACAGAGTACTGGGTCCCTTTAGCGGTCAGTCAGATGTAGAGAGTTGTGCGTCAGTGGTGGATTCTATATCTAGGAGAGAGAAAGGAGGAAAATGTTTTGTGGGTCGACTTCTAGAATGAGTTTTTTACAGATTTCCTTTCATCAACCATGAAGGAAACAAATAGGTAGGATCTTATTTCTCTTAAGTAGGGGATCATGTCGGTGTGGGAACTGGGAATCAAGTTCAAGGACCTTCTTCATTTTTTCCAAAATCTTTTTATAGATGAGTAATCTTATGTGAGATGTTTGGAGGAGGCCCTTCATCCTTCTATCCAGTACGCAGTTACTCATTTTACATTTTTAAAGTATCTGGAGGTTCAAAATAAGGTCGAGGTTATCAAGTTGATGCACTCTTGAGGAGGTTTTTCACAGGAGGGGAACCAGTAGGGTTTCTCGATGAGAAGAGTTTCTAGTGGCATGTCTCATTCACTAGTACCTTCGAGGTTTTGACCAGTAGGGATTCAACCTTAGTAGATTTCTTTCTGTCCTTCTAGGGCCAGTGGTTTCTGTTCTTTTCCTTAGAGATTTGTTTTAATGTGTTTTGGATGTGGATTTTGTGGAAATGACCAGAACTAGTGCCCAGTGGTTACCTGAGCTCATTTTGGTGGAGGTGGAAAAGCTTAGCACCAGCCTTAGTAACAGTTTCCATTGAGAGCATTTCAGTAATAGTATTAGCAATTTTTTTTTTGTTGAGGGAGATGGAGCAGGTAGGGTTCGGCCTTAGGATGTTCCTCATGTTTAGGGACTGCAAACCAAGTTTGGATGTGAAGTTTTTCAATAGAAAATAGGTAGAGGAGTTGGGCATGGTCAGTTGAATGCAGTGGAGGCAGTAGTTCCAGAGGGTCCAGAGATCATCATAGGTACGATCATTTTGTTTGGTACTATTATTTGTACCTTATTTGATTTAGGAGATTTTCACTCCTTTGTTTCACTTGCTCTATCCCATACTCTGGGACTATACATAGAGAGTCTTCTCATTACCCTAGTGTTTACTATGCCATTTGGAGGCCAGACCGTCTTGTTTGATGTGTGTCAGGTGTGTAGACTGATGATGGAGCTACATTAGTATCTTTGGGATCTTTTCTTGTTGCAGATGCATCCATACTATGTTTTATTCTTCGTCTACTGGTTGTATTTCATACGTGTTGTTATCAACAAATTCTGGATTCAATTCACATTTTCATATGTGTATGTTCAGCATGTGGTTTTTGTTGGTGAGTGTAGTTTTCAAGTGGGAATTCAGTGTTTGGAATCCTTTATTTCCTTATTGGATGAGTTTTTAGTGGAAACAGTGGATTCTGGGATGGTAGAGGTTCCCAGGGTCGTTAGGGAGTTCTTGGATGTTTTTTCCAAGGAGGTTGTGACACTACCCCCTCAACATGGTGTTGAGTTAGGGATAGACTTGCAGCCTGGTGCTTCTCTTATTTCGATGAATCTGTTGATGCTCCTTTTTCGTCACAGAGTCCAAAGGAATGTAAAGGGAAATGACTTAGCACAAATTGATTCATCCTTTGAAGAAAATATCAAAAATCGAAAAAGGGATGAACAAGGAGAACATTGCACATAGGTCACGCAAGTTCCCTCATAGTCGCGCAAGTCCACTTGTGCAATGCATGATGGTCGCGCAAGTGACTTGCGCGACCTAAGTGATAACCGCCTGGGGTCTTCTCCTGCCTATAAATAGACCCTGTGGGCCCCCCATTCGAGGAGGATTTTTTCCAGAAATTCATATTTGAGCTCTTGGCACCCTAGTCTCTTCTCAAAGCTTTCGAAACACTTCTAAGGTAATTTCTTACCTCGAACGGAAGATCTAAAGAGGGGGAGGAAGGCCTAAGTGTTGAAACTCATCAACACTTGTGCGCCTGAGTGGCCAGCCATTAAGGGAAAAGTCCACACTTGCGCGCTGCCTTACTCCTTCAATAGAACTTGCACGCCCCTTTTCTGAAAGAACCTCAAGATGATTCTAAAGGATTTAATCAAGAGTCGCTTACCCTGCTGGTTAACTTTCACGCAAGTATACCATGTGTCGCGCAGGCATACCTACGTGACCAGGACTTGCACACCCACGCAGTACCTGCGCGCTTGCTAGGACTTGCGCACCCCTGCCTTTTTGGGTGCCCTTCTTGCCCATTTCACCCCTCTTAAGCCATTCCACCTCTCCTATTCAAGATTCAATCTTCAAGACACTCTTCAAAGCCATTTATGGCATGATTTCTTGATTTTTTATTCCTTATCTGAAACTAACTCTATAGAATATCTCTCAAAACCTAGTGATTTACATATCTTTATGTCACTAAAGATTGAGATTTCATTCATTCAACCTCATCCTTTAAGATGAGAGAACTCAATCGACCTGGGCCTCCTTTTCAGGAGTAATTCCCAGTCATAATTCTTAACTTGGGAATCCTCCTTAGGAGTAATCCCCAATTCTTAAAGTTCTCAAATATGGGCATCCTCCTTAGGAGTAAGCCCCAGTCCCCTAATTTGGGCATCCTTCTCAGGAGTAAGCCCCAAACCTTAATTCCTACCTGGGCCTCCTTTTCAGGAATAAGCCCCAGTCTCAAATATCGGCATCCTCTTCAGGAGTAATCCCCAGTCTTGATTTCTCTTAACCAGTCCTAATTTACCTTTGATCTGGGATTCCTTTTCAGGAGTAAAACCCAATCATAAGTCTTCTTCTAATTTGGGACTCCTTTTTAGGAGTAAGCCCCAAGTTAGAGTATTCAAAATCTCCATGAAGCACATATACCTTTATGGAACCTGCTCCTGGATTTCTTCCCTAAATTAAATCCTAACCTTCATTTATCTGGGCAGTCATACATACATAAGCCCCACATTATTTCTTATGATTGCATCTTTCATGGCACAGTTGTCTAATTTTTACCAATACCTCTTGTTTCTCACATCGAGCATGACTCACATGAGCTTAGAGTGTAAAAGTAATTATGACATCCTTCTTTGAGCCATATCATAAACATCATATTACCTTAATCGAACTACGTGGGTTCTGATTCCTTTTCTAAACAAAGGATATGTAGGTAGCCCGTCTGCGGGTTCGATCCCAACTCTGAATTAATCCATGTCCTTCTGAATGACAATAAACTTCAAGTGCCCCACTGAGTGGCTTTAAAACCAACATGGTCATAATAATGACCAAGATACTTCTATATAAATGTTTCTAAGGGTACCATTGACCAAGAATCTCTAATAAATACAGATTATTCTCTATCGATGAAGAACCTCGAATACATATAAAAGATTCTCTAAATTTCCTACATATCGATCATTGATTGTCAGATCTAAAGGAAAACTCATTTTATACTTGGTAATGTAATAAGGATTCACGAACATAACTTAAATCTATAAAGAGAGTCCCATAGTAGACAATAATTCCCCTCAAAAAGGTGTGATGAGTCCGACCACCCATCCTCTCGACCAATGCAAATTCCTAAGCCTCATCGGTCCACAAACTAATAAGTGCCTACCTTTGGAAAGTAGGTCCGAATAGATGTGGAATCATTAGATGTTTCCGGTTCTACGAACAAACCCGTTAGAAACCGATCGGAATTTTTGAATCTCCCATCAAAAGGAGGTCATCCCTGGAATCCGAGGGAAACAAAAATGGTGAACCCGACGTGAATCCTTAACCAAGTTAAAATTATGTTTTACCTATTTTATTAGGCCCCTATTTAAAACTCAATGAGAGGGCCAAAAAACTATCATTGACATATGTTCTCATCCAAAAGATGTAGTGGCTGAATTTATCTTGATTACGTCTATTATATCAAATAGGCACTCTTTTCCAAGATCTTATGCATTTCTAGAATGGATGCTCTCAAGTTCACACCTGTGAATACTGCTATTGCAAATGCCACTGCTGCTACTCCTGCTGGATCTTCATCTGCTCTAAGAACGATATCACCTACTCAGCGTCTTCAACGTTGGGTATCAAATGCACTGGTTAAGGAGTACCGTCAACACGGTACCATCCCAACTCTGGAGGCTGCCCGACAATCCCTCCAAGTAAACAACTCACATCAGTCATCCAGACAACGACGACCAGTGATCAAGAAGCAGGCGGTGTTGACTACCGTCTCCAACTATTTCGGGTCGTTATCCTCGGAACACAATCACCATTCGCTCCCTTATTCTAGGGAGGTGAATGACCAGGTCCCTCAGGGCCTTAATTCAAACAGATAGGAGTCCTTCCTAAGGGATCCCACCAACAATCGCTGCTAGACTCGTGCGACAGTGCGCCCTCAACATGATGAGGGTACTGACTCCAGGCGTTCGGCTCAGGTTCCTCGAACCCGAGCAAGAAAGACGAACCACCAGAGGAGGAATCTGGTCAACAGTGAGAAGGTTCTCATCTCTGCCATCTCCGGTGAAGTCCACCAACCTAACTTGGTGGCAAGTGAAGAGCAGGCACATACACCTGCCCGTTTTAATTCCGTTGTCCAGCAAACTCGTCTGGCAGCATCACGCCAATCCCGCCAGGCAATTCCAGCAGAGTACTATAGGCAGGAACATACACCTTTTTATACATCATCAGCTAGTCAGCAGGCTCGTCTGACTACATATGATGGATCACGTCAACCACGTTTGGAGAAGTTCTATCAGTAGGCACATAAACCTGCTAGTATTTGTCAAGCCTATCAACAGTCTCGCTTGGTAGCATTCGGAGAAGTTAGTCGGAAAGCCCCGACAATAAATAAAAGGCAGACTCAACTCTCTGCCCCCACACTTGAGTACTGTCATGATTCACTGACAGGAAAAGGATGACAGGAGCAGGCACATACACCTGCTCCAAGCCTGGAATGGACGTATATTCTCGTTCCAGTAGCTAAAGTCACCAAGCATATTCTATCAATGGTGAAAGAGAAGAATCAAATCCCTGCTCATATTCTGGATGCCTGCCAGGAAATTATAACAACTTTAGCGGCATCTCAGGGAAAGACACATAAATCTATCCCTACCAGTGGAGTGACACATCAACAATTCACTCCGGAACAGACACACACATTTGTTCCAGTACAAGAGGGTTGTGGGGAATACTCCCCCATATCATACGGACAACCAAGTCAGGAACATACACCTGATTTGAGTAGAGATCGTCAGCCTAACCTAGCCATCTTTCCCGATCAGGCATATACACCTGCTCAGAGCAGCCACTTTCTTCAACAAGTGGTTTCCAAGGCGAGTAAGAATGCGTCTAAGAAAAAGACCCGCCCAGCACAGTGAGGAGATCAAGAGCCAATCTGTAACAAGGCCTTGCTCGATGCTGGAGTTCTTGAAGCCCTCATACAATTATCTGTTGAAATTCAAGATTCTACTCCCTCATTTCCCAATAGTGGGAACATTAATTATGAAGGTCTTCAACAGACACTTTCTCATGAAGGCTTGCTTCATGACAATTCGGTCGATCTCTAAGTTTCATCTTCAGATGAGATCCACAGGAACCCTCTGTGTGGTCAGAAGACCAAGGAGCAAGAGATATCATCTTTTGTTGTAACCCATTATGGTGGTCCTCCCCATGATGATGAATTTCGATGCAAAAGTCCTCTCCGTAGTAGTGATGCACATTGCCCGGAAAATTCTCCAGTGGACAATGTAGTGCCGAGAAATCCCTCTTATCTTGAGGCACTTTCAAATGTGAAACCAGTCATGTCTGAAGCTTCATCGCTAGCAGGTGAAATACTTTCTCAATCAGAAGATATCCCAGGGTGTAGGTCATTCTCTGAACCACCCTTAAGTCATGCATCTTCTAGTTTGATCAATGATTTCTCTACCAATCCTGTTGAATCCAATGAAGAAACAAGGAAACACCAACTCTGGTCAAATCAGGTAGAAGAATCTTCATTAAATGATAAAGAGGAAATGCTGAACATGAGAAAACAACTGGCAGAGGTGAAGTGCCAGTCATGTTTTGGCCTCTGGTTGACTCTCAGTATAATATTCCTGAAACGTTGACGGAAGATGAAATTCATGATATTCATCTCAACATATGGAAAACTCTTTGTCAGTTAAAAAATAAAGTATTATCTTATGATGAATATGAAAATCATCTTAAGATAATAGAAGGGTTACAACGTCAGATTGATTTGGCGTCTTTATCAGTCTCTCGATATCCAAAGGCTGAAAAGTAGCAGAGAGCCCTTCAATGTCCATGCCTTGGTGCACTAAGAAGATTGCGTCAATTAATTGCCAATGCCCCATCTGGTATTCGTGTCAGAGGATGGGGTGTTCATGGAGCACTGAATTTCATAGTGCTCTTTAGTCAGCAAAGCCCACTGAAAATGGTCTCATGCAATTTTATTTCCCATGGCCGGCCATATTCAATGGGCTTTGTTTGTAATCAAAATCTTTCCCAAGAATAGGCTTCAACTAGTTCCTCTCAAAATCAAGAATACAGAGAACAAGTTGTTGAATTACTCTTGCATCAAGCAAACGAGAATATTAAAAAGGCCTCTCATTTAGAGCAAGCACATCACCAAGTGATAGAAGTGTCAGAAATCATCCAACGGTCTTTTGAACCAGGTGATAAAAGTGGATACAGGTTAATGCATCCAGCTAATTTCCAGACTAAGGTTCGCAAGATCAAGAGGAATTTCAAGAAAGTCTCAGACATAGCATGTCAAGAACCACCCCAGCTCGCCAAACTGGGGACTCTTTTAAACCAACCCTCGGAATAAACAAAAAGGTTTTGGGGAGTTGAGCGAGAACAGCAAGAACAGCCCCAGTCCACTAGACTGGGGACTTTTTCAAATCATTAATCCCCTCCTCAGAGAAAGTCTGTCTTTTCTCAATTGGGGAAGAAACCTCAAGAGGAACAAAGAGCCAAATTATTAGGAGATTCCCTCTAAATTACGGTTCGTCAAGAAGTTCCTGAGGAATTGAATCAACAAAAGGCAATGTCTCATCAAAGACATAGAAGAAGACAATATCACAGAAATGCTGATAGAAGGGATGCAATGAGTTATGCATAAATCAATTTCATCAATGTCGTTGTTGCTGATCCACCAGATGAGGCTCACTCAGGGGATTCAGATGAAGATGTTCCTACTCAAGAGGATGTATGCACTGACACAAATGAAGAAGGTGTGCGGACACGAAGTCAAAGGATTACTCAGAACCTAGGTAATCCTTCGAGTAACCCACTTCCCCCTCTCCGAAAAGGATCCAACAAAGGGAAGGGAAAGAACCAGGTTACATATCCTTCCTCTGGAGAAGGTAAATCACTCTCACTAGAGCAAAGGTTTGCACAACAAGAATAAGAAATGGAGGAATTAAGAAGGTTGAATGCAGAAATACTTCAGAGTAGTCTTCTTCTTAAGCATGCAGGAGTCAGTTAGCTAAAGGAATTTGTTGCAGCTACTAAGATGGATCAAGAATATCCTCCTCTCTTAGTACACCCTCACAGGTCTAATCCTACGGGTCAAGTGCAATAACAGTTGGTAGTTCTACCATCAGTTTCAGCACCAACCACCACATCTGTCCAAGATCCAGTCATTGCACCTACCCAAGTCCAAGTTCAACCGGATGTTTCTCAAAAGTTAATAACTACTATTGAGTCATTAACAGCTTGGTTAGAAACTATGGAAGGTAAACGTGCGCAAGTTCAACCAAAAAAGAAATTTTACCCTGAATGGGTAGATTCAATTTCTCCTCCATCCAGTTTTGGGAACCCTGTATTCACTATTTTCAATGGATCAGGCGATCCTAAACAACATTTGATGCATTACATGTCTTGTTGTGATCCTATGATGGGAACTCCGGAGCAACAAGAAGCAGTGAAACTCAGATGCTTCATGCGAACCTTGCAAGGACCAGCTTTTGTTTGGTATACAAGCTTGCAATCCCGGTCAATTACCGGATGGGAGGATCTTCACCAAAAATTCCTCCTTCAGTTCAGCTCAACTTTGCCAAAGACAAAAAATTTCGATCTTACAAACTGTAAGCAAAGGGAGAATGAAAGGGTCTCTGATTTCATTGCTCGATGGAAGAGATTAACATATTCCTTGAGTTTAGCACTCCCTCAAGAAGAATTGTTACTAATCTGTGTGGAAAATCTGCGTGACGAATTACGCACACCGTTAATCCCTGTGAAATACACAGGAGGGTTTCGAGACCTTACTTCAATTGCTCAGCAGATTGAAGATTCCCCTATACAGGCTAAGGCCAAATCTCGTGTAATTCCATTACCTCTAGGAAGAAGAATGGGTAAAGCAGAAACTGCTAAAGTTATGCTTAAACAAGCACCTGTACCTATTTCTACCTCAAAACCTTCATCTTTTCGAAGGGCTCCACCTTCTGAGCGCCAACAACAAAGGTCTTTTCGTCCAGATGATAAAAAAGATCAAAGATGAAATCAATTTGAGGATCTAAAGAGCAAAACATATTCTTTTCGAAATGAACAAGTTCCTGGTTATTTCATTTCGGCTCTTGAAAACAATTTGGTTCAATTTCCAATACCCAAGAGGCCAAACAATAAAGGAGATGAAGACCATCTTAATTATTTCCCTTTTCATCAAATGTTGGAGCATCCCATCCATGAGTGTTTTGTCTTCAAATACCTCCTGCAAAAGATGGTCAACTCGGGACAAGTCACATTGAAAGGCTCCTCAGCCCAGGTAGCATGTGCCATTGCTACAGTTCCAGAGGAGGAAGGTGAATGGCAAGAAGTCAAAAGCAAAAATGCATAGAAGTATGATGATTGGATGGTCAGAAAGATAATCAATCGAACTCATGCTATTTTGCGAACACAATTAAAGAAACTAATTGTGTCTTCTACCATGAATGTTGCGGCAAAACCCTCTTCATCAGAGGGAAAGTCCTCAAAGAAATGGCATGATTCAAAGAAAGAAAAAGAATCAGAAGAAGATGAGTATGTGTCAAAGCCTAAGTTATCTTTGAATTTGGCAGACTTCATGCCATCTACTTCAAAGCCACGGGCACCGCCCCACCAAACGGCACAGCCTAAATAGGCTAATCAGGCAAAGTCCTTATCAGACGAAGAGTTAATATTTGGTTCTGTTAATATGATTCAATTAACAGATCCATATGCCAGTCGAAGTTTCGATTTCAATGAGCCTGAATTCCCTATATCAAACAGAGGAATCAGAGGAAGTTCTAGGGGATCAAGATATAGGGGAAGACATGGATCTTTCAGAAGCCACTATTCCAATTCTACCCTGGCTAGAACTGTGTACGCAGCAGAAACTCATGGTAGAGCCCTTCAACGAGCTCAGCAAGAACAAGAAAGTTCTTCTACCAATAGAAAATTCAGTCCTAGCACAGTTATTTTGGAAGACTGGTTGAAGGTTCCATATTCTTCCTCTCAGCAAGTAAATGGATCTAATCGGTTTAATCTTCCAAAACCAGGAATATTGCTAACTCCTATCCCAATACAAGATGCATCAACTTCCAAAGCATCTACTTCCAAGGTACCTGCTAAACCACATATTCCTATTGGGAAATGCAGACCTATGGATCAAAAGTATGATATATTGAAACACTTAGCCCAAGTATCGGACAAGTTATCAATTCTGGATGCTCTGAATCTGTCAAAAGATCTTCGGGAAGCACTCATCGAGGCTTTGTCAAGTCCTCAGGAGTTTGAAACTGAAATTGCTGTAGATGAAGTCTATCACATAGATAATAATCCTGCAGAATTCCATGCAATAATATCCTTTACTGATGAATATGAAGATGATGTTGTGCATGGACATATTAGACCATTGTACTTGTCTGGAAAGGTCAATGGTGTGGATGTTCGAAGAGCTTTCATTGACAATGGTTCAGGAGTCAACCTCATGCCCATTCGTACACTTCGTCGATTGGGCCTCACATAATCTGATTTATCTCCTTCCACCATGATGCTACAGGGATATGATAAAAATGAACAAGAACCATTGGGTTAAGTTACACTCAGAACTCAGTTTGGAGATCTTGTATCCAATTCAGATTTCATGGTTTTTGATCAAGACTCAGCCTTCAACATCTTGCTTAGACGACCCTGGCTACATCAACATGCGGTTATCCCTTCATCATACCATCAATGTCTCAAATATTGTTTCGATGGTCAAGTTGGGACATTGTATGGTGATAAGGCCCCATTCAAGACATGTGAGTCTCAATACATTGAGACGGAATTCTATCACATGAAGCAAAGGGAGAAATACATAACAAAGGATATTACCAAAGTTAATGCTCCATATGGTTTGGAAAAAATTCCAGTAAATCCATTTACACATGTGAGTACATATTATGTGTTTCCTATCATTTAAATTGACAAGATAGACCCAAATCAAAATACTCTTATGGAAAGATCCATAATGGCAATTACGGCAATCGATCCCAACAACATGGGAGAAATTGGTAATCTACCAAGTAGTGATGAAAGCACAAATGGTGACGTCTTCATTTCATATGCTGAAATCCAACAATTCTATGCTTCGCCAATTAGGCCAGAAGAATTTATAGCAACATCGGAGGTGAACAATGATGTCGATTCTCAATCCATCATCTCCTCTTTATTACCCAAAGAATACCCTTCATCATCAATCGGGTCGGAAATGGAAGCTTCTTCTTCAAGATATTCAAATTTTGACATCTCTTTGGATCATGAGAATTCTACTTTATCATCTACTATGCAAGTAGAAATGAAAGAAATAACACATGATGAAGAAGAAGAGGAAGATCTCAGAGATGCTCCTCTAGTATTTGAAGAGGGTATCTCTACCACTGTGGATGAACTCAGAGAAATAAATCTGGGTACAAAAGGAGATCCATGCCCCTACTTTAATCAGTGTGGCCATGAATCTTTAAGAGAAAGAGATGTATATTTCTTTTCTAAAGAAAAATAGAGATATATTTTCCTGGAACTATACAGAAATTCCCAGGCTTGATCCTGATGTTGCTACTCATCATTTGGGTTTACCATAAGAACATAGAGGATTTAAGCAAGCTGCGAGAAGAACACACCCAACTTATGCTTACAAAATCGAAGCTGAAGTGGATAATCTTATCAAAGCTAACTTCATCAGAGAAGTTCAATATCCCAAATGGTTGGCTAATATTGTCCCTATAAAGAAAAAGAACGGGAAAATTTGAGTTTGCATCGATTTTAGAGATCTTAATCGGCATTGTCCTAAGGATGATTTCCAAGTTCCGATTACAGAACTTCTAATTGATGCAACAGCTAGCTATGAAGCACTTTCCTTCGTGGATGGATATTCCGGATATAATTAGATCCGAATGGCCCCAGAAGACGAGGAATCTATAGCCTTCAGAGACCCTCAGGGTGTGTTTTGCTACCAAGTAATGCCCTTCGGCTTAAAGAATGCAGGTGAAACTTATCAGCATGCCTTGCATCATATCTTCAAACCCTTCTTAGGGAAGTTTGTTGAATGCTATGTAGACAATTTGGTAGTTAAATCCAAACAATGTTCTAATCACTTGGCTGATTTGGAAGTCATATTCTGCAAGATTCGACAACATAATTTGAAGATGAACCCCTTAAAATGTGATTTTGGGGTAACCTCAGGAAAATTTCTCAGCTTTTTTATACGCCATCGTGGTATTGAAGTCGATCTTGAGAAGACCAAGTCAATCCTTGGTATGTCACCTCCTCAAAATTTGAAATAATTAAGAGGACTTCAAGGACACTTAGCCTATATTCGGCATTTTATCACCAATTTAGCAGGAAAAATTTTACCCTTCACCAAATTGATGAAGAAGGGAGTCACTTACCAGTGGACTGAAGAATTTCAAGAAGCATTCTATATTCTCAAGAAATACCTCTTGAGTCCACTGGTACTCATGCCACCTATTGAAGGAAGACCACTTATCCTCTATGTGACAGCTCTAGAGCGATCATTGGGTGCCTTTCTTGCTCAAAAGAATGATGCTAGGAATGAAAACAGTCTCTACTATCTCAGTCGAACCATGCTTGAAGCAGAAACCCGATATTCAAGTATTGAGAAGTGCTTCCTGGCATTAATCTTTGCAGTTCATAAGTTGAGACACTACCTGCAACATCACGAGGTACAATTGGTATCTCACAATAACCCGCTCAAATTTATCCTAAGTCGTCCAATGCTTACAGGACGTCTGGAAAGGTGGGCAGTTATTTTGAAGCAATTCGACATTCAGTATGTGTCTCAAAAGGCGATAAAGGGCCAAGATCTGGATGATTTCCTAGCTGAACACCCTTCAGTGGAAGACACATCTTCAGATATTGAACTCCCTGATGAGGAAGTATTCTCTATTCAAGAAAGTCCTCAGGCATGGGAAATGTATTTTGATGGTGCTTCTAGAAGTCCAACAGGGAGGAAAATGGAAAATCCTAAATTCAACAAAGTTGGATTAGGAATTGTGCTCATTTCTCCAGAAAAGGCAGTGTTACCTTATTCCTTCTTATTTTGGGAAGGTGGTACCAATAATGAAGCAGAATACCAAGCTCTCATCGTAGGCTTGGAATTAGCACTTCAAGCACAAGTGAATCACTTAAAGGTGAAAGGTGATTCAGACCTGGTAATCAAACAAGTCAATGGGGATTATGCCATCAGAAAAGAGGAACTAATACCTTTATATGATTACGTCAGAGAGTTAATGGCAGAATTCCCTTTGGAACCAACATTTTCTTATGTCCCAAGATCACAAAATGATCAAGCTGATGCATTGGCTAATATAGCCACAGCTCTGGCAGATCCAAATCGAGACGAGATAACTATCAGTATTGCCCACCATCATACAATTTCACCTTATGTTCGAATCAGAACAGAGGAAATTAATGAAATTTGTCCCATTCGTGAACCATATGGTCATACTATAGGATGGATGTCACCTATCAGGGAATACCTTCAAAATGGAACACTTCCACCTGATAGAGCTGAGAAAGAACAAATCTAGTGATGTGTGGTTAATTTTACTATTTATGATAGCCCAGATCACCTAGAAAAAATTCTCTACAAACGTGGTTTTGATGGAGTTCTCTTCAGATGCATTGATGGTGAAGAGACAATGGTTGTCATGAAAGAAGTGCATGCAGGAGTCTGTGGTGCCCACCAGTCTGGACATAGACTGTCTGATCAGATTCAAAGGCTTAGATACTTTTGGCCTTCAATGATACGAGATTGTGTCGATTTCACAAAGAAGTGTCATTCATGCCAAGTACATTCCAACTTCATTCATCAACCTCCAAAGTTGCTTCATACAGCTAAATACTCATGGCCATTTTTCACATGGGGAATGGATGTGGTGGGACCTTACCCTTCGGCTATGGCCAAGTAGTTTAAGTACATTCTTACTGCTACTAACTTCTTTTCCAAATGGGCAGAGGCAATACCTCTCAAGGAAGTCAGTTCTAAATGTGTTGTTAGATTCATCAAGTCTAACATCATTACCAGATTCGGTGTCCCTCATACCATATTGATGGACAATGGCACCAATTTCTGTTCATCTGAGGTGAAGAAGTTGTATTAAGAATACAACATCAAATCCAACCATTCATCTCAGTATCATGCAGCGACCAACGGGCAAATAGAATCCTTTAACAAGACTCTTTAAAATATACTGCAAAATATGGTAGATAAAGATAAGAGTTCATGGCCTGATAAACTCTTTCATGCTTTATGGGATTATCGGACTACCACCCGCATTGTAACTTGGTCAACTCCATATTCATTGGTATATGGAACGGAAGTCGTATTGCCCGTTGAAGTTCAACTACCCTCACTCAGAGTTGCCATTTGTGATCAATCATCTATAGATGAACAATCTCAAAAGCGATTGAATGAATTGGAACGTTTATATGAGAAAAGATTGTGCACTTTGCACCACTTGGAAGTCTATCAGAATCGAATAGCACGAGCTTTTAACAAAAAAGTTTGTCTTCGTTCATTCACTCAGGGAGAATTGGTATTAGTTCTCAGAACTCCAATGATACCAGGAAAGAAACCTCCCAATCTTTAGCCAAAATGGGAAGGACCTTATTCAATACATAGGGTCTACTCTAATGGAGCTTATTCATTAATCTCAACGGATGGAGAACTCATCACTACTCCAACCAATGCCAGATTTTTGAAGAAGTATTTTGTATAAATAGCAAAGTAACTTTCTTGTCCTTGCTATATGACGTTAAACTATACAGCAATGGTCTAGTATGACCTTAAACTACAACTTGGTCCAACATGACGTTAAACTATGTCTCCAAAATGGTCCAGTATGACCTTAAACTGCAACTAGGTCCTGTATGACCTTAAACTGCATCATCAACGGACCATGCATATGACCCTAAACTATATGCAAGTCCCTTACGTCCAGAAATACGTTAAACTGTGATGTCCTAACTACATGATGCTAAACTGTATAAAAGTCCCTTACATCCGGAAAGATGTTAAACTACATAATCATCAAAGGTCATGTATGACCTTAAACTACTCGCACTTTCGTCCAACATGACGCTAAACTGTGGAAAAATACCCAATGCATCCAACATGACGTTAAATGGTGTACTCTTTTGTCCTCCCTGCATGACATTAAACTGCATAGTCCCCCTTTCGTCCAATATGACGTTAAACTCTAATGTCCCCATCGTCCTAACTACATGACGCTAAACTGTACAGAAAGTCCGTGATACATCCTACATGACATTAAACTGTATTTTGTCCCTGCTACATGACACTAAACTGTGCAGCACCAATAGTCCTAACTGCAAGACTTTAAACTACATAGTCCCTTTATATGTCCTACATGACATTAAACTATGCATCGTTAAGGTTATTGTTACCTCTTGTTTCTCACACCGAGTATGACTCACGTGAGCTTAGAGAAAACCTCAACCATAACACTCTCTTTGGGCCGCTAACCATGTGTAAGTCCCAACATCATTTTTTAGGTCGTTGTCCCCAAGAACAACTTGATCATTAATTCATTCTTTAATTTAACTACACGGACTTTGATCCTTGCCTTCCAGGATGGGTACGTAGGCAACCTCCCAAGGTTCAAGCCCAAAACCAATCTCTTCACATTGGTTCATCTCCATCTCATACGATGTTGATTCGTGAAACCGCCCCTAGAATCAATATCTTTACATTGGTTCACTTTCATCCTTATTATACGACGTTAAACTATACAACACTTTTGTCCAGTATGCCAATAAACTACAATATTCTTTGATACCCTCACCTGAGAGGGAACCATTATTTACATTGATTTTTTTTAATCATGTTTCATTTCAAAGACTACGTGCATACATGGCAACGCCCAAACCTTTTATCTTGGGTTAAACCATCATTGTACTAAAGTCCCCTTTCACCCTTCACATGTACGAACTAAATTTGTACAAAGGGTATTTCTAGAACTATGTGGACTTGATTTTCATCCTTATTGGATACGTAGGAACGTTCGAGTGTCCCTCGAATCTAACCCCATGTCTTTGGGACTAACCCCAAATTCCACTTTCAGTCCCTTGGCTGAAAAGTCCCCATGAAAACACACATTGTGTATTTCTTACAATGGTCCAAGCTCTATGACCCTAAAATAGGATCTCTAATCCTTTTTTCCCACACGATGTTAAATTGTAGTTTAAGAACTACGTATGGCTTGATTATCATCCTTATGGGATACGTAGTGAAGTCCAACATTTCAATTCAGGACCTAGCCACAACATGATTATGGTTAGCATTGATCTGTGTATCTCTGTATACATTTAACAATACCCATCTTTATGTGTCATAATTCTAACCTTGAATATTTTCAGATCCTCATAACCCTTTTCATGACTTCTAGTAATAAAAATGTCAAATTTCTGAGAGTTCTTTTTCCTGACTATGCAGCATGTGCCCATAGGCGGCCTTGCATAAACAGTCTACATAACAGACTTGTTAGCCAAAAGATACTATTATTTGACTATGCATCCAATGCCCTTAGGTGGCCCTGTATAATTTGTAACACCCCGACCCCAGTTGCCCAGAGTCGGTGCATTATTACATAACATTGGCATGATCACAAGAAAGATCAAATCTTGAAAGACCGATTGGTTTAGTAGCCTTGGAAAATGCCAGATATATTCATAAGTTTTACATTATATTATAAAATGAAAAACTACTACAACAACATAATGTCTCAATAGACCACACTATTATCCCCTCATAAAATCCCTGCAGGTCATTCATAATTTACTCCTTCACTTCCTGGGAAAAATAAAACATAGAAAAGGGGTGAGCTCAAATGCCCAGTAAGGATAAAAATATAGCGAAAACTTTCATAAATAAGAATAAACATTTAAGGCAATGTATAACTAAAACAAAAGCCTTTTAAATATGAACTTTCAACATGGTATGGCATAAATAAAATGAAATAATTCCATTTACTTATTCACATGGATATTCTACTAATCGAATAATCACATGCAAAAATCAATAACCACTTTCATAATGTTGGAATGCATAATGCCAGACTATCATAACCACATAGCCAAGGCCTCGTGCCAAGACTAAAAATAAGATTTTGTCAAGGCCTTGTGCCAAGACACTAGTTTGTCTCATGAGACCTACCGATGCATCGAGGAGCTATAGCGGGCTCCACCCGTCACTTATTAAGTCCAATGCATTCCCATGTGAAAAGGTTTAAACATAACATAAACATTCGTATTAAAACTAGCATACGAAATGTCAATAATTTCACCATAAACTATGAATGGTATAAAAATAGCACATCCACAGTCAAACATATCACAAAACCTTCAATACAATATAGAAGTTTTGTATCATAATAAATCAACTTCAAATAATCTTAAAATCCATCAAAGGATGTTGACATAGATGAAATCAAAATTCTTTTTAAAGAAGTATCTCCTTTTATTTTGAAATCATTTAAGATCCATATAAAATAAAACATTTTCTTTGAAAATATTCTTATAAGCTTGTATGGAAAGCTTCGACAATTTTATAACGGCGGAAAATAACCGCACCCGCCGTATAAGTTAAAAAAAACATTCTTACCTCAATTCTGTCGAAAAGGTTAAAAAGGACCTTGTTTTGAAAACGACGGAAAGATTCCTCTTATAAAAAGTCAAACAAGGGTATAAATGACTTTAACCCATATTCTTGTAAATAATAAAAATGTTTTGAAATACATTTTTAAGAAAACATGGATGTGGATGATAAAGAGATCCCAGTAGATTATTACATATAAACAACCTCGGATAATGAAGAGATTGTGAAATAACCCTTACCTTGTACTTTTCCTTTGTTGGGGTCGGTTAACCTCCTGTATAATGGTGAAATAATTGTTTATTAAATTATACAAGAATCATATACATTAATATGATATCATATATGATCTTTTAACATTGCTTTATTAATAATATCTTAGTATTATTGTCGTTTCAGGTGATAATCGATTCGTTCTTCTTAAATGTTTGGTTACGTAAGACATGTTTGTAATGGATAGATTAAATCTTATTCATAATCAGAATGATATTAACATTATTTTTAACCCTAAAATGAGAATAATACTTGAATGGATATGATGGAGAACGAATCTTATCGCGTTCGTGGAGACGGTAGTCCGTACGTACGCACGAACGCTACTTCCATTTAATTTTTATTTTAAAAGAATCAAATCCAAATGATACATAGGTATATTACTATTCCAGTATAATATAATATTTTATATATGTTACTTAAGTTCATTAACACCATCCTTTATACGTTCCATGTGTGGTATGAACGAGTCATATCATTTTAAGGGGGCGGTAGTCCGCACTTCCTCAAATGAAATTATCGTATGTATATACAACATGAAACGAATAATGGCATGAAATAAAATGGAATTACAGAAGCTTATATATAAAATATATATCATTAATATCATATTTAATTACAGTTCCATCATAATGGCCACCATGAGAGGCGGTAAGATGTATTTGAACAATCATCGTTTCGTGAGGCGTTAGTTTGCCATCCACAGAAACATTATGTTCATCATCCATTAGATGGAGTTGTGTGTATGTGTAGTTTGAATCCTTCTTATAACAACATCCTAGTATATTGAGGATACTGGTGTTGTTACAAAAGAAAGGAAATAAAAAGAGTTTGGGGGTTGGAGAAGCAAAATAAAGGAAAATAATTTAAGAGAAATCGTTACCTTTAATTTAGGTAACTCACTTTGGTTGGAACCAAAGGACTTATTGAAATGATTTCTGCCTAAGGGGAAGCTTCAAGGAGGAGGAGAGGGATGTGGGGAGCTTAGTTGGGCAGAGTTTGGACGAGCCAAGTGGCTTGAGAGGTGTGAGGAATGAGTAGAAGTGGTCTCCTTTTATAAGGGAGAGGAGGGGCTCTTTAGGAAAGAGTGAAAGTATTTCTTTATAATATAATTATATTCGGTTTATAATGGTCCAAAAATCATTGAGGTCGACGATAAGATGACTCATATTCTAAATAACATCAACCAATAAGAATTGGACAGGTTTTAGATAATATTTTAATCATTATAATATTATTTATTTCAATGATTTATTAATGAGGTAAACATTGCATCATTATTGTGTCATTAATAATTTAACTTATTTGATGTCTAAAAATTATAAATAAAATATCATCATGTAGGAAATCTTTTTAGCTTTCTAATGAATATTTATAATCGAAAATCCAACATGTATAACCCTATGTAAAAATTGTTCTTCTAAAAGATGTAAGCTTATGCCATTTTTATTTTTATTTTAACTTTATTAATATAATGTGTCCCTACCACATACAAGTGGCTCCAAGGGGTCCCCAAATTGACCCAAGGATGCCCATGGTCGGGTATGTGTCCACCAATAAGGTTAGGACACGTTTTAGGGTAATTTTGTATTATTATAATATTATTTTTTAACCCTTATTTACCGGATTTACCCTTTAACCATGGTAAATAAAATATTTACCACAGTAACTATTCAAAATGTCTAAAAATAAAAGTTACCTATTTACACAATTTGAACATCCTGATTCCAAATATGGAATTCATTTTCCTAAATTCAAAACACAGAAGTGGCAGAAATTAATTTAAAATTAATTCCCGCTGTCAAAACAAAAAGCGTGTTTTTAAGAGGTAATAACTATCAAAAGATTGACACTTGTTTATGTTCGGTTTAATTGTAAAATTATGTCCAATGACCAACATTATATTAAATGGTAAAAATATATTCTAAATATACTTTAAAACCACTAAAATTCATAATTTATCACTATTAATTATTTTGATTAAAAAAGTTGTTTTTAATTAAAATTTAGTAATTTTCACTATTCATCAAAATATAAAAGTTATCCGAAAAGTACCAAAATTTCACCCTAGGATAATTTCGATATTCCGAATCCAAAAATGAAGTCCATTTTGAAATATAAAATATATATGATTTCAAAAAGTAGGTATAACTATTCACAACGGCTAGTTTAATTAGTTGTGGTGTGTGTTAGAACTCGAGGTTGCGTACAACACACGCTATCGCATTATTCGAAGGGAAACGTACCGTGAAAGCTTGGGGTGTTACATTCTCCCCTCCTTCAAATAATTGCGTCCTCGCAATTTCTAGGGTATTACTCTATAAAAAGACTCGGGTGGTTCTTCATCATAAGTTCCTCGGGTTCCCACGTTGCCTCTTCCATCTTATGATTTCTCCACAAAACTTTTACCAGACGCGTCGTCCGGTTTCTCAGCACTTGTTCTCTCGTATCAAGAATCTTGATGGGCTCTTCGCAATAAGACAGATCGGGTTCCAGTTCTAAATCTTCATAGGTGAGTACATGCGTCGGATCAGGCATGTATTTCCTCAATAGAGATACGTGGAACACATCGTGAACTTTGGAGAGACTTGGCGGCATTGCCAATCGGTAAGCTACAGCCCCAATTCGTTCTAGAATTTCGAAAGGTCCGATGTACCTGGGACTCAATTTACCTTTCTTACCAAAACGTATGAATCCCTTCCACGGAGATACCTTCAGGAAAACATGATCACCGACTTGAAATTCCAAATCCTTCCTTCTATTATCGGCATAGCTCTTCTGCCTACTTTGAGCTGCTTTGATGTGATTTTGGATTACCTTCACCTTTTCCACCGTTTCCTCCACCAGTTCTGGGCCTACAAGTTTTCTTTCACCGATGTCATCCCAACAAGTTGGTGTACGACATCTCTTTCCATATAACGCTTCATATGGTGCCATCTGTATACTCGAATGGAAGCTATTGTTATAGGAAAATTCTACCAGAGGTAAATATTGATCCCACATACCCTGAAAGTCAAGTGAGAAAGATCTCAACATGTCTTCTAAGGTTTGAATAGTCCGTTCTGATTGTCCGTCTATCTGAGGGTGGTAAGCAGTGCTCAAATGAAGTTCAGTATCCAGGGATTTCTGAAGACTTTTCCAAAATCTTGAAGTAAAACGGGGGTCACGATCAGAAACAATCGATAGGGGTACTCCATGAAGTCTCACAACTTCATTAATATATAGTCTTGCTAGACGTTCCAGGGGTAGATCTTCTCTTATAGCAAGAAAATGTGCTGACTTGGTAAGACGATCAACAATCACCCATATTGCATCGTTCCTTCTAGGAGTCTTTGGTAGCCCCATGACAAAGTCCATCGTAATATTGTCCCATTTCCACTCCGGTATGGGAAGCGGTTGCATGACTCCTCCAGGCTGTTGCCTTCCAGCTTTCACTTGTTGAAAAACCATACATCTTGACACAAAATCAGCAATCTCCCTCTTCATGTTGTCCCACCAAAAATGTTCCTTCAAATCTCTATACATTTTGGTGCTCCCAGGGTGTATAGAGAAATTGGAACTATGAGCATCATCCTGCAATTCCCTTTTTAGATCAGGTATATTGGGAACACAAAGTCTCTTCCCGAATTTCAAAATTCCATCTTCATACACAAAGTCTCTCAATCTCCCATCATTCACAACTTTAATCTTCTTTTGGAATTCTTCATCATTGGTCTGAGAACTCTTAATGCTTTCTAGTAAATATGGTTTGGCAACCATTTGAAAAAGCATTGATGTTTCACCTTCCCTGGTTATTCCCATGTCCATCTTCACTAGATCCATGAAAATTGGATCCCTTTCAATTCTCATATTGTTCAAAACTCCATGGTCTTTTCTACTCAAAGCATCTGCCACCTTGTTTGCCTTCCCTGGGTGGTAGTGTATCGTACAATCATAATCCTTGAGTAATTCAAGCCATCTCCTTTGCCTCATGTTGAGTTCTTTTTGTGAGAAAATATACTTCATACTCTTGTGATCAGTATAAATCTCACATTTTTCACCATAGAGGTAGTGCCTCCATATCTTCAAAGCAAAGATCACTGCTGCTAACTCGAGATCATGAGTAGGATAGTTTTGTTCATGAATTTTCAACTGTCGTGATGCATAGGCAATAACTCTATCATTCTGCATAAGGACACAGCCAAGTCCTTTCTTCGATGCATCACTATAAATAACGAACCCATCATTCCCCGATGGTAGAGTCAATATAGGAGCATTGAATCTTCTTTTCAGTTCTTCAAAACATTCTTCACACTCTTTTGTCCAAACAAATTTAACCCCTTTTCGTGTGAGCTTCGTTAATGGGTTTGCCAATCGGGCAAAATTCTGGACGAAACGTCGATAATAACCTACCAAACCAATAAAACTACGTACCTCAGTTATACTCGTAGGAGCTGGCCATTCTTGGATTGCCTTGGTCTTAGAAGGATCAACAGAGATTCCATATTTAGAGACAATATGGCCAAGAAAAGAAATCTCCTGAAGCCATAATTCACACTTGCTAAACTTTCCATATAATTCATGCCTCCTCAGAGTCTTCAAGATAATGCGCAAGTGATTTTCATGATCTTCGTAGGTTTTGGAGTATACCAGAATATAATCAATAAATACCACCACAAATTCATCGAGATACTCCTTGAAAACTCTATTCATCAGATCCATGAATACAGAGGGTGCATTAGTCAATCCAAACGGCATTACAGTAAACTCGTAATGCCCGTACCTGGTTCGAAATGCTGTTTTCAGAATGTCTTCCTTCTTCACACACAACTGATGGTATCCAGATCGAAGGTCAATCTTTGAAAAGTATTGAGCTCCATGCAGTTGGTCAAATAAATCATCAATACGAGGTAGGGGATACTTGTTCTTTATTGTTATAGCATTGATCTCCCTGTAGTCGATACATAACCTCATAGATCCATCTTTCTTTTTAACAAAAAGAACAGGGGCTCCCCATGGAGAAACACTAGGGCGAATAAATCCCTTATTACTCAATTCCTCTAGTTGTTTCTTTAGTTCGACTAACTCTACAGTGGCCATTCTATAAGGGGTCTTCAATATAGGCCTTGATCCAGGAATCAAATCAATAGAAAACTCAACTTCTCGTTCTGGAGGATGTCCAGGTAAATCTTCCGGAAATACATCTACAAATTCTTTCACAACAGGTACATCCTCTATTTGAACATTCCTTTCCTCACCGATAGTTATTTCATTCTCTTCCTCCCCAATAATTGAATTAAGTTGAGCTACTGGGGGTGGATCTAAATAAGAATTAGGTGGTGACGATTCTGCTCTAAAAATAAGGTGCTCCTTATCATTATCATCAAGAATCGTAACCTATTTCTTCTTACAATAAATCTTCGCATCATAGTCCGAA
This sequence comes from Viscum album, assembly GCA_963277665.1. Lineage (NCBI taxonomy): Eukaryota > Viridiplantae > Streptophyta > Magnoliopsida > Santalales > Viscaceae > Viscum > Viscum album. The sequence goes on from OY728151.1 coordinate 1,975,364,927, forward strand.
AGCCAGTCCATACCGAGGATTATATCAAACTCAATCATAGGTATGACGATGAAATCAGCAGATAAAGAAAATTTATGTGCTCTAATGGGGACTGATTCACAAAACTTTGTTGCAATGATACTTCCCTTAGGAGTTTTAACTGACAACTCCCTTATTAAATCAAATTGGAAATATCTAATTTTCTTAGCAAACTGGGAAGATATGAAACAATGCGATGATCCAGAATCAAATAATGCATTTGCTAAACTTGAGGAAACCATTAAATTACCTGCCACCACGTCTTTCGGATCTTCTACCTCAGCAGTAGTGATAGCATAAGCCTGGCCTTGATCCCTTGGCCTTTTCTGAGGTAAGTTCTCCTGACGCTTAGGACATGCATTTGCATAATTCCCCATCTCCCTGCAATTATAGCACTGAACGTTGGTAGCTTCCTTCTTCCCCTTGCAATCATGAGCTTGGTGTCCTTTTTCACCACACTTGTAACAGACTCCCATTCCCTTCAAGCAAGTACCAGGATGTTTCTTCCCGCATTTACCATAAGATGGATATTCAACCTTTCCCTTCTTCCCCTTATTTCCATTCCCAGATTGATCAGAAGGTCTCTTCTTCTCTTGATTTTCTTTAAAGTCATAAGACTTAGAGAATTCCTTTTCGGTCTTGATAGCACATGAGACAATGTCTTCGTACGATGAAAAGGATTGTGAAACTAACGCTCGACAGAGAAATGGTTTTAACCCATCAAAGAAACGATCAATCTTACTTCTTGGGTTGCGAATATAATCTCCAGCATACCATGCTAACCTTGTAAAGTTAGCCTCATACTTTGTGACATTCTCATCCTCCTTTTGTCTCAGACTTAGAAATTGTCTTTCCATGTCTGCTCGATGGTCGCGAGGAAAGTATTTTTCTAAAAATAGATCTTTGAACTCCCTCCATTCCATATTTGATACTTCATCATCTTCCTTCATATTTTGAATCAATGACCACCATTGATCAGCATCTCCAGTGAGGCGGTAAACTGCCATGATAACTTGTTCCCTTTCACTGCTCCCCAAAGCCTGAAATATTTTCTCTAGGGAAAATATCCATTGCTCAGCTACTAAGGGATTTGTATTCCCATTGAACGTTGGTGGTTGTTGCCTCATGAATCGATCTAACATTGATCCTCCACGCTGCGGATCAGGGTTCTCCATACGGGTAAGGTTATTATTCATAACCTGAGTAAGTTGTCCCAGTATGGTGATTAGCTGATCAGCACCAGTTGCATCACCAGCCCCACTATAATTATCTTGAGCAGGAGGGAAATCCCTACATGGAGTGCGTGCATTGATACGGTTTCCATTTCTTCCACTAGGCGCCATTTCTAAACAATGGCATAAACTAGATCAGTTTATGAATCAAAATACATAATCCCATACTTATAAAACACTTAACATAAATTGAACTATTTATGGATATAATCCATAATCATAATAATGTTTTCTTTGAGGAAGTATATACTCATAATCCCTTCAAAATGATTTGTAAAGAAAATGAGAGTTATCCTAAGCATATCCCCCGGGAGTGTCGTAACCAAGAGTGCAGCAAGGCCCGTTGTCGTGCACCAGTTCCCGTTCGAGTCTAGCTCAAAGCGGTGTTTTCGGGTTTTACCCCTAGGTACACCTGTGCCAGAGCCGCCTCTACCTGCTCGTATCCAGACAGGGATGTATTGCTTGGAAAACTCACAAAATCTCTACAATACCAAAATTCTAGGAAGTTCTTCTATACTAATCCTCAAAGTTCATCTTAGGTCTACGTGCTCTAATCAGAGTTTATCTAAATCTAGCTTCCAAGGTTTGTACTAAACTTCCTCTGATACCAACTGTAACACCCCGACCCCAGTTGCCCAGAGTCGGTGCATTATTACATAACATTGGCATGATCACAAGAAAGATCAAATCTCGAAAGACCGATTGGTTTAGTAGCCTTGGAAAATGCCAGATATATTCATAAGTTTTACATTATATTATAAAATGAAAAACTACTACAACAACATAATGTCTCAATAGACCACACTATTATCCCCTCATAAAATCCCTGCAGGTCATTCATAATTTACTCCTTCACTTCCTGGGAAAAATAAAACATAGAAAAGGGGTGAGCTCAAATGCCCAGTAAGGATAAAAATATAGCGAAAACTTTCATAAATAAGAATAAACATTTAAGGCAATGTATAACTAAAACAAAAGCCTTTTAAATATGAACTTTCAACATGGTATGGCATAAATAAAATGAAATAATTCCATTTACTTATTCACATGGATATTCTACTAATCGAATAATCACATGCAAAAATCAATAACCACTTTCATAATGTTGGAATGCATAATGCCAGACTATCATAACCACATAGCCAAGGCCTCGTGCCAAGACTAAAAATAAGATTTTGTCAAGGCCTTGTGCCAAGACACTAGTTTGTCTCATGAGACCTACCAATGCATCGAGGAGCTATAGCGGGCTCCACCCGTCACTTATTAAGTCCAATGCATTCCCATGTGAAAAGGTTTAAACATAACATAAACATTCGTATTAAAACTAGCATACGAAATGTCAATAATTTCACCATAAACTATGAATGGTATAAAAATAGCACATCCACAGTCAAACATATCACAAAACCTTCAATACAATATAGAAGTTTTGTATCATAATAAATCAACTTCAAATAATCTTAAAATCCATCAAAGGATGTTGACATAGATGAAATCAAAATTCTTTTTAAAGAAGTATCTCCTTTTATTTTGAAATCATTTAAGATCCATATAAAATAAAACATTTTCTTTGAAAATATTCTTATAAGCTTGTATGGAAAGCTTCGACGATTTTATAACGGCGGAAAATAACCGCACCCGCCGTATAAGTTAAAAAAAACATTCTTACCTCAATTCTGTCGAAAAGGTTAAAAAGGACCTTGTTTTGAAAACGACGGAAAGATTCCTCTTATAAAAAGTCAAACAAGGGTATAAATGACTTTAACCCATATTCTTGTAAATAATAAAAATGTTTTGAAATACATTTTTAAGAAAACATGGATGTGGATGATAAAGAGATCCCAGTAGATTATTACATATAAACAACCTCGGATAATGAAGAGATTGTGAAATAACCCTTACCTTGTACTTTTCCTTTGTTGGGGTCGGTTAACCTCCTGTATAATGGTGAAATAATTGTTTATTAAATTATACAAGAATCATATACATTAATATGATATCATATATGATCTTTTAACATTGCTTTATTAATAATATCTTAGTATTATTGTCGTTTCAGGTGATAATCGATTCGTTCTTCTTAAATGTTTGGTTACGTAAGACATGTTTGTAATGGATAGATTAAATCTTATTCATAATCAGAATGATATTAACATTATTTTTAACCCTAAAATGAGAATAATACTTGAATGGATATGATGGAGAACGAATCTTATCGCGTTCGTGGAGACGGTAGTCCGTACGTACGCACGAACGCTACTTCCATTTAATTTTTATTTTAAAAGAATCAAATCCAAATGATACATAGGTATATTACTATTCCAGTATAATATAATATTTTATATATGTTACTTAAGTTCATTAACACCATCCTTTATACGTTCCATGTGTGGTATGAACGAGTCATATCATTTTAAGGGGGCGGTAGTCCGCACTTCCTCAAATGAAATTATCGTATGTATATACAACATGAAACGAATAATGGCATGAAATAAAATGGAATTACAGAAGCTTATATATAAAATATATATCATTAATATCATATTTAATTACAGTTCCATCATAATGGCCACCATGAGAGGCGGTAAGATGTATTTGAACAATCATCGTTTCGTGAGGCGTTAGTTTTCCATCCACAGAAACATTATGTTCATCATCCATTAGATGGAGTTGTGTGTATGTGTAGTTTGAATCCTTCTTATAACAACATCCTAGTATATTGAGGATACTGGTGTTGTTACAAAAGAAAGGAAATAAAAAGAGTTTGGGGGTTGGAGAAGCAAAATAAAGGAAAATAATTTAAGAGAAATCGTTACCTTTAATTTAGGTAACTCACTTTGGTTGGAACCAAAGGACTTCTTGAAATGATTTATGCCTAAGGGGAAGCTTCAAGGAGGAGGATAGGGATGTGGGGAGATTATTTGGGCAGAGTTTGGACGAGCCAAGTGGCTTGAGAGGTGTGAGGAATGAGTAGAAGTGGTCTCCTTTTATAAGGGAGAGGAGGGGCTCTTTAGGAAAGAGTGAAAGTATTTCTTTATAATATAATTATATTCGGTTTATAATGGTCCAAAAATCATTGAGGTCGAAGATAAGATGACTCATATTCTAAATAAAATCAACCAATAAGAATTGGACAGGTTTTAGATAATATTTTAATCATTATAATATTATTTATTTCAATGATTTATTAATGAGGTAAACATTGCATCATTATTGTGTCATTAATAATTTAACTTATTTGATGTCTAAAAATTATAAATAAAATATCATCATGTAGGAAATCTTTTTAGCTTTCTAATGAATATTTATAATCGAAAATCCAACATGTATAACCCTATGTAAAAATTGTTCTTCTAAAAGATGTAAGCTTATGCCATTTTTATTTTTATTTTAACTTTATTAATATAATGTGTCCCTACCACATACAAGTGGCTCCAAGGGGTCCCCAAATTGACCCAAGGATGAACATGGTCGGGTATGTGTCCACCAATAAGGTTAGGACACGTTTTAGGGTAATTTTGTATTATTATAATATTATTTTTTAACCCTTATTTACCGGATTTACCCTTTAACCATGGTAAATAAAATATTTACCACAGTAACTATTCAAAATGTCTAAAAATAAAAGTTACCTATTTACACAATTTGAACATCCTGATTCCAAATATGGAATCCATTTTCCTAAATTCAAAACACAGAAGTGGCAGAAATTAATTTAAAATTAATTCCCGCTGTCAAAACAAAAAGCGTGTTTTTAAGAGGTAATAACTATCAAAAGATTGACACTTGTTTATGTTCGGTTTAATTGTAAAATTATGTCCAATGACCAACATTATATTAAATGGTAAAAATATATTCTAAATATACTTTAAAACCACTAAAATTCATAATTTATCACTATTAATTATTTTGATTAAAAAAGTTGTTTTTAATTAAAATTTAGTAATTTTCACTATTCATCAAAATATAAAAGTTATCCGAAAAGTACCAAAATTTCACCCTAGGATAATTTCGATATTCCGAATCCAAAAATGAAGTCCATTTTGAAATATAAAATATATATGATTTCAAAAAGTAGGTATAACTATTCACAACGGCTAGTTTAATTAGTTGTGGTGTGTGTTAGAACTCGAGGTTGCGTACAACACACGCTATCGCATTATTCGAAGGGAAACGTACCGTGAAAGCTTGGGGTGTTACATAATTCAACCCCCTAACGAGTTTGTCGGATAGTGGTAACTTCATTCTTGGTAAGAATGCCTCTTTTGTCCTTATTTGTCTTAAATGATAGTATGTAGGGATCCGCAAAAAATATTCATCCTTAACATATTTGTCCCATATCCTTTTTCATGATCTGAAAGTATTCAAGTATATGGTTTATATTCTCCTTCCCTACGTTTGGATCAGACCTTCGTAGGAGTAATATCTATTCAGTTCTTCGATAATCTTGTTTGGAAATATCTTCTCCATATTCAAGTACCTCTTTCCATACAGCAAACTCTATACTTTGGAAGATTTGAATCTCCATAAACTTTCACTGGATTTTAGCACGAGGAAAGTAAATTTCTGAGAGTTCTTTTGCTTGACTATGCAGCACGTGCCCATAGGCGGCCTTGCATAAACAGTCTACATAACAGACTTGTTAGCCAAAAGATACTATTTTATTTAACTATGCAGCCAATTCCCTTAGGTGGCCCTGCATAATTCAACCCCCTAACAGGTTTGTTAAATAATGATAACTTCATTCATGGAAACTACTTCTTTTAATGCCTTTTAGCTCTTTTTCATATCATTCCTCATATTCAAATATTCTTAAGTCATAGATTACATATTTTCCCTCATACTTGAGTATGGTAATATGTTTTCAGATGAATTTTCAAGAAATTGAGTCAATTCTAATCCATTTCGGTCAAATCTATTTCGACCTTAAACATTAGCCTTTTTATATCCGATGTGCATGACTTTAAACTGCCCACAAAATACAAGGGAACTCTGAATAAAATTCAAGTTCCCATCTCACTAAACATACATTTTGTATGATTTAGGTAACATTGAGCAATTAAAAGGTTCAAAGTTTGTAGGGTTATTTACATTAATCCTAGTAAAAATCAAACTATGCTTACTAGGCCCATTGGCTTAGGTAAAATCTAAAGCATGTAGAAAAAGAGAATACAGGTACAAATGATTGAAGGTGAAAGTGTTCTTCATTGATGCACAAGAGTTAGAAGGACATCCACAAACTGGAGTCTCTTCTCTTTTTCAAGAATTACAAGAGGCTTTCAACATAAGTCTTCATTTGATTTACGGCATCCCAAGCTTCATCAGCAACCACTTGGAATTCATTCATTCAATTGGATACAATAAGAGATGCAGTGATACCAGCTCTTCTTGGAACAATTGTAAAAGGATGTTCTTGAGTGAGGTTTGAGAAAATTTTCTACTGATAAAACAGTGACTGTTTCTATCCAAGAGACTTGGAAGATGGATACATGGATTTGAGAATGGAGCATTGGAAGTAAAGATCCATTTGGAGAGTACTCTTTTCAGATATTTCTCTAATGCCATTTTTGTCTTCTCTCCACCAACTGGCAGCGGAAATCATTTCAGCCCATGGGTTTGCCATTTTCATATCTGTAATAAAATGACATTGAGGAAGAATTTGAAATTTCACACCATTTTTGTTGATCTTAATGCACAGCATAACTGAAATAGAGGAGTAGCAGTGCAGTTGCATTTCAGGTGTATAGTTCTTTGCATCTAGAACATTGACTCCTTGCAGATGACCATGACCATATAGAGGTAGGTAGATGATCTATGGGAAATTAATATGATATTTCTTCAAGTACTTAGCCAAATCTGGGAGAGTGATGTCGCAGATATCATAATAATCATGGCCAATTATGTTCATCATGTCATCAATCCACTTGCTATCCAGTTCATCAGCCGTTTTAATTCCCTTGGGAGCCATTGAATCTGCACAAAAGTTGAATAAACTAACTCTTAAATGGGTTTATTTTTCATAAAATTTGTGAAATAATTCGAGAAAATGGCTAAGGCATTAAGGCGCGCAAGTCTAAACTTGACGCGCAAGTGTTCATGTGCCGCACTAGTGTTTGACGTGCAAGTTTAAACCGTGCAAGTACAAATACCTATACAGCAGTGCGACAGCAAAGAAATATCAGAAAACAGAGCAACATGCGTGGCTAAGGTGACCTGCGTGGCGAGAGCTCTAAGGTTTGAAATCCAGAAATCCGGATGCTTTGTATGGAAGTGAGGACCTCTATTTATAGACACGGCTGGGACCCTGCGCGATCAAGGGATGTATCCCTGCGTGCTAGAGCCTGCGCTCCCAAATCTCACTTGTGTGCCGCCCTCTGCGCCATCAAGACTTGCGCGCCACCTTTCCTTTGGATGTCTTCTTTTTCCTCAGAGTCACATCCTCATTTATTTCGGATCCAACTCTAAGGGGGGAATTTTGTTGACGCTCCTTTTTCATCACAGAGTCCAAAGGAATGTAAAGGGAAATGACTTAGCACAAATTGATTCATCCTTTGAAGAAAATATCAAAAATCGACAAAGGGATGAACAAGGAGAACATTGCCCATATGTCGCACAAGTTCCCTCATAGTCGCGCAAGTCCACTTGCGCGACACATGATGGTCGCGCAAGTGACTTGCGCGACCTAAGTGATAACCGCCCGGGGTCTTCTCCAGCCTATAAATAGACCCTGTGGGGCCCCCATTCGAGGAGGATTTTTTCCAGAAACTCATATTTGAGCTCCTGGTGCCCTAGTCTCTTCTCAAAGCTTCTGAAACACTTTTAAGGTAATTTCTTACCTCGAACGGAAGATCTAAAGAGGGGGAGGAAGGACTAAGTGTTGAAACTCATCAACACTTGTGCTCCTGAGTGGCCAGCCCTTAAGGGAAAAGGCCACACTTGCGCTCCGCCTTACTCCTTCAATAGAACTTGCGCGCCCCTTTTCTGGAAGAACCTCAAGAGTATTCTAAAGGCTTTAATCAAGAGTCGCTCAAGTATTACCCTGCTGGTTAACCGTCGCGCAAGTAAACCATGTGTTGCGCAGGCATACCTGCACGACCAGGACTTGCACGCCCATGCAGTACCTGTGCGCTTGCGAGGACTTGCACACCCCTGCCTTTTTGGGTGTCCTTCTTGCCCATTTCACCCCTCTTAAGCCATTACACCTCTCCCATTCAAGATTCAATCTTCAAGACACTCTTCAAAGCCATTTATGGCATGATTTCTTGATTTTTGATTCCTTATCTAAAAGGAACTATGTAGAATATCTCTAAAAACCTAGTGATTTACATATCTTTATGTCACTAAAGATTGAGATTTCATTCATTCAACCTCATATTTTAAGATGATAGAACTCAATCGACATGGGTATCTTTCGAAACATACGCCCCGTGAAAGAAGGACAATACAACATTGATGTAAATACTCATAAATGAAAGAATATTACACAATGAGTAAAATAATGGTCAGTACATACACCACTCAAAGGAAATTGTGGCAAATGTAGCATAAATCTCACAGGAATAAAAGTGAGATGAAAAATCCCTTACGAAAACTCGGCAGCCTAACGGCGCCACTTAAAACTTCCAAAATGGATTGATGAGAGAGAATAGGGTCTCTCATCATATGAACATAAAAATTATAGTAAGAGTAATATAAAATAACATACCATTAACAAGAAAGATGATCTTTAAAAGGAATGACATAAAAGAGCGTACTTAAAAAGAAAGAGAGGAGTAGGATCCCTTACCTCGGGTCCGACTTGACTCGATCATTCTTTAACGTCCTGAATAATAAACTTGAGTTAATTTCAACTTTATTAATAACCATTTTCTAGTACATTATTCCTTTTATATCACTTATTGTCATGTTATAAACATTATGTAATCATTTAAGTTAATAATGTTTGTTTTGTCGATATTTGGTTCTTAAGTCGAAAGTGGACTTCTTACAATTACATGTTGTTCGTGTGGTCAAAGGTTCTTTATATCCAGAATGACATTCCTGATTTGGATAGCATATATATAATATATATCCAGAATATACATGTATTTATAATATTACATAATCATTTATAGGTAAGAAATGAAATGCACCGTTCATGGAGACGGTAAGCCGTACGTACGCATGAACGCTACTTTCATTTCTTTGTCATATTAATGGAATTAAAACTAAATGAGAGGTATGTATATTTTAATTCCAGAATTGTATTCATCATTTAGATGTATCATTCATCATATATATCCATTATATACATGTACTTATAATAGTACATTACATTTGGGGATAAGAAATGAAATGCACCGTTTATGGAGACGGTAAGCCGTACGTACGCATGAACGCTACTTTCATTTCTATATCATACTTTAATGGAAAGAAATAATAATTATATATAGGTATATTATAATTCCAGTATAAAATCATATACAATAACATTAAATCCATCCTTTATACGTCCCACGTATGGCATTAACGAATCACATCACTTTGAGGGGGCGGTAGTCCGCACTTCCTAAAATGAAGATATCGTGTATACCCATAATGGAAACAATAATGTTATGCCATAAATGAAAAATACAGAATATTAAGGAAAGAATAAACATATTATATATCATATATAAAAATAGTGGCATCATAATGGCCACCTTTGAAGGTGTTAAATGAGTATTGAACAATCATTGTTTCGGGAGGCAGAATTTCGCCATCCACGGAAACCGTATGTTCTTTAACCATTTGATGTAGTTGTGTGAGAGTGTAGCTCGAATAAATATTATAACAACATCCTAGTATATTGAAGATACTGGTTTTGTTACAAAAGAAGTAAATAAAAATAGTTTAGGGGGTTGGAGAAGCAAAATAAAACAAATGAACATGAGAGAATGAATTACCTTTAAAAGTGTAACTCCTTTTGATTTGAGCCTAAAGGCTTCCTTTGAAAGGATTCTTCCTAAAGGTAATCCTCTAGGATGAGGAGAGGGATGTGGAGAGAGTAAATGGGCAGGGGATGGCCGATCCAAAGGCTTGAGGAGTGTGTGAAATGAGGTAGAGGTGGGGGCCTTTTATAAGAGGAGAGGAGGGGTGCTTTTGGAAATCATGAAACTATTATTTTATTTTCAAAAGTGTTTAGAATTTATAAGGTACCACATTGATATATTTCGAAGATAAGATGATAAGGCTTCTAAATATTCCCATCCAATAGTTCTTGGACAAGTGTAGGTCTTAGATTTTATATTATCGTTTCATTTTATTTAAACTGTTCATTAATGAGGTCATCGTTGCATCATCATGATGTCATAATTAAATTAATTTATTTAATGTCTAAAAATTATAACAAAACTATCCTAATGTAGGAAATCTTTTTATCTTTCCAAAGAGTATTTATAGACAAAAATATGATTAGTATAACCCCTTCTAAAAATTTTTTTAGTAAAAAAATTTATGTTAGTGTCATTTTCACCTTTATTTAAAAAAAAGGCATTAAAGTCATTATCTCACCCAAGAGGCTCCATAGGGTCCCCTAAATCGACCCATGGGTTTTATTGGTCGGCCATGACTCATCCAATAGGGGTAGTACAAGTTTAATGGTGTTTTCATATTTTTATAATATCATTTTTACCTTAAATTACACTAATTACCTCTAATCGCGATTAATGAAAAAAAGTTATTATTCACCAAAAAATTATTTTCATCCCATTGAACCACATTTTACATACTAATGACAACCATGTATGTCGGATTTTCAAAATTCAAAACACATTAGTGGTAAACATTCATTTAACTGAAAAATCAGTTTGCTTGATTACCACTTAGTGGTTTCACTATTCATCAAAAATTGGAGTTTTTCAGAAAATTACCAAAAATTCACTCTAAGATATATTCGATATTCCAAATTCAAAAATGATGTTTATATTACCTAATTCAAAGAATATAAGTAGAATTAATTAATTTAATAATTAACTCCCACTGTCAAAACAAATAGCGTGTTTTTAAGAAACAATATATATCAAAAGATTGATATTTGTTTATGTCGAATTTCAAAGTGAAATTAATTCCAAAGTCCACCATTGAATCAAATGGTAAAAATATTTTATGGTTTCACTTTAAAACCAATTCAAAAGATAATCTAATCATATAAATAAATTATATTAAAAGAGGTTTTGAATTAAAACACAACATTTTTCTCTTATTCATAAAAAATGAACTTTATCGGAAGAATAACAAAAACATACACAAAGTAAATTTTGATGTCCCAATTATAAAGAAGGATTTTATTTGGTCCAAAATAATGTATAAGAGTGACCAAAACTATATTTAAAGAGGGTTCTCCATCAAAAGGTGATAAGTGAACCTTTAGTGAAAACTAGGGCATATACACCTAAAATTGAATTCTTTCCATATTTTAAGCCTTTATCTTTTATTGGATAAATGTAAAAACATTCAAAAACATATATAATCATATTTTAGTTATTTCTATCCATTCTCGCCAATACAACGGCTACATGTTAACTGTCATTTAAAATAATATTATTTTATTATTAGAGTGCAACGTAAGATTCCCAAGAAACTTGTTGTTGCGTGTTCGGTACGCCATCGAGCATAGCGTCCCCTTTAAAATCATATTAATATTTTATTCACAAATATGGATAAATATGAAAATGTCATATTCTTTATTTACCTGGGGTGTTACATCCTTCCCCCCTTTTGGGAATTGCCTCCTCGCAATTTTAAAATTGGGCTTGGAAACATCCTTGAAAGTCCCACATCGGAAGAAGATTCGGTAAAACAATCACTTTAAAATAAAGAAAGATAAGTACAAAGGTCACCTGAGTTAACCCATACTAGGATTCCAAGTATGAAAACATGGACATGGAGGAGAAAACATAGGGTCATGTTCTGATGAAGAGTGATAAAAAACATATTTAGGAGAAAGTTAACCATGAGAAAATCACAAACTTGTGATGGGTTAAACGGTATTCGATTCCCCAGTAGGAAAAGTTAATAGACAACATTTTTGTTTTAAGATACTTCTTATTGGGGAATTTATTCATAAGGAAACATAATCACTTATCATGTTGACTTTCAACTTTTATTAGATTCCTTACACAAACTCATATTTTCTCCAAAAGGCGAGTATTTAGGAAGACTTGTTCACATTAAGAGTACTATAATAAACTTTTAGAGAATAACCTAATCCAAAAAAGAGAACTATATACTTCCCATGTCTTTAGACTTTAACCAAAACCAAAACCAAAAAGGCTAGTACAAGACCAGATAATCCAGAAAAGGATAACCCTTTATAAAAAGAAAATCTATTCTTAACCTCCAAAATTTGTCCAACAAAACCCAAAGTTCAATGAGGACCATTAGATAAAAAAAATTTCCATAAAATTCTTCAAAGTAAACCAATCTAAGATTGAAACCCAAATATTTGAAGGATTTAGTCACATAGTCTTCCAAGTTAAATCGTAACATTTATCTCCAAACAACATCAGTTTCTCTTAAAGTCTCGTATTGAAAAGTAATTAACCTAATCACATATCCTCCATGATAGGTTAATCATTTTCATAAATAACCCAAAATCAACTTACTCTTAATTCATAAAATCATATAACTAGAAAGAATCAGTCAAACTAACCAGGGACTTCACGTAGTCCAGTGGTAGGCGATAAATACCAGTCGTATTTTGGTTGTGGGTTCGATTCCCGCAGCATTGTCCGACGCGACGGGTTGTCACACGGTCTGCATGTTGTCCTTTTTCCAAAACTATATAATTCTCAAAACATTTCCCAAAACGAGATAAAATCTTCAAAAATAAACATAACATATTTTAACCTCAAGTTTATCTCATGCCTTTCATTTTCCATTATAACATATAATAACCCATAATTACCTCAAAAGTAAGGATCATATAAACCCTAATGGTTACCTTTTTAATTATTACCTGAACTTCCACATCGATTGGTCATCTCGTACATGATGCATTATAGAACATACCAAGGTTCACGTGGTTGATAATGACTCCTTGATAGTTGGTTTAGAACAACCACGAGTTTCCTCATTGAATACCCCATTTCATCGAGTCTCTTAATCAGAGAACCACCACAGTTTCCTTCAAACCAATTGTCACTTTGGTGCCTGTGAGATCCAGCCATTCACTAAAAACAGAAATGTCAGTGTGAGTATATCAACAAAACCATCATGTACTAATGAGGAAGGTAAACACTAAGATATACTTACTCATTCACTTTATCTAAAACTAGGACTCTTTCTGAAATCCTAACCATTATGGTAATGTCACTTATGCTCAGAGAATACCCTAACCTCTAAAGTTATCTAAACCGACCTTTGATACCAACTATAAGGCCCCAGCATTAAACCTTACTTAATCTTGAGTTATTACAAGATTACACATTGAGGATCTTTTCAGGTTTAGAGTTTTAGAGAATTATATCATGAAACTTGCATTACATTCCACATTTAAACAAAGTGGTTACATAAAAGACAATATTCATTCTTCCCATCAACGGAAACATATTTAAAATAAAACACAGATTCTTTCTTGACACATCCTTGACACTATCATCACATCATGTACCTTTCCCTTGACCTATGAAAAACATTTCAAAAACTTGGGATGAGCATAAAAAGCTCAGTAAGGGTTATAAAAATATTGAAAGGAAACATGAGTTCATATATACATAAGAATGAAATCATACTTTACCCATAAAACATAGGCACTTTAACATACCTCATCAAACCATGAATAAATCAAAGAAATCATAAGACATAAAGGTAACTTGATGCATTCATAACATTCTTACGTAGGGAGTAACCCTCTTGGTTACGTTTTGGAATACCCATCACAGTATATTCCCTAAATCTCTTCGTAGAAACCTTAACGTTTCACTCCGTCGCGTTAACCAATGCATTGGAGAGCTATATCGGGCTCACCCGCCCTTAGTTTATCACGGAACCACCCGTCTTCATAATAATGCCCAAGAACCTCAACATAATCGTATCACATAAAACATGCATAAAGGAAACATAACATTTCCACCTTTCAATCACAAGATATCAATACAACACATTGATATAAAAACATTATGAAAACCATTTTCAATACCAAAATAAAAGAAAAGTAAAACATGGTATTTATTTTTCTTTTAAAAAAAGTATGGCTTGTAGAGGAAGCCGAAACTCAAATAATGGTCACGGCGGCGGAGAAGTCGTTGTCGCCGCATACGTACGACAAAAACATTCCCTTTTGTCATTTAGTAAAACGCTTCGTATAAAAAAGATTCCTTTGGATAAACGTAAAAGTCAAAGGGGTTTATACACCGTATAAAAGAAGGTTGTGTATAAAACAAAATATGCCTCAATGAAAGGAGATTGAGATGAAGTCCCTTACAAAGACGGTATCCTTGGTTTAAGGATAAATAAATTACATAATTATGTGTGACAAACAAATACACCAAATATAAGTGGATATTAAGTGTAAAATAATCAAAGGTCATTCACACATATTCAAAGGATGACATATTCAATAACTACATGTTGAACCTAAAGAAATTGAAATTGGGTTAAGAAGTTCCCTTGACAGCCTAACGGCGTCACATCAAAATGAGTTGATGAGAGATAAAAAAAAAGATATCTCATCACTTGGACATAAAATTTACATCAATAAGGATATATGAGAACATATCCCAACATAACAATATGTAAAATAAAAGACCCAACAAAAGAATTCTTTTAAAAAGAGGAGGGTGAAAGGTTCCCTTACCGACATGGGTATCTTTTGAAACATACGCCCCGTGAAAGAAGGACAATACAACATTGATGTAAATACTAATAAATGAAAGAATATTACACAATGAGTAAAATAATGGTCAGTACATACACCACTCAAAGGAAATTGTTGCAAATGTGGCATAAATCTCACAGGAATAAAAGTGAGATGAAAAATCCCTTACGAAAACTCGGCAGCCTAACGACGCCACTTAAAACTTCCAAAATGGATTGATGAGAGAGAATAGGGTCTCTCATCATATGAACATAAAAATTACAGTAAGAGTAATATAAAATAACATCCCATTAACAAGAAAGATTATCTTTAAAAGGAATTACATAAAAGAGCGTACTTAAAAAGAAAGAGAGGAGTAGGATCCCTTACCTCGGGTCCGACTTGACTCGATCATTATTTAACGTCCTGAATAATAAACTTGAGTTAATTTACACTTTATTAAGAACCTTTTTATAGTTCATTATTCCTTTTATATCACTTATTTTCATGTTATAAACATTATGTAATTATTTAAGTTAATAATGTTTGTTTTGTCGATATCTGGTTCTTAAGTCGAAAGTGGACTTCTTACAATTACATGTTGTTCGTGTGGTCAAAGGTTATTTATATCCAGAATGACATTCCTGATTTGGATATCATATATATCATATATATCCAGTATATACATGTATTTATAATATTACATAATCATTTAGAGGTAAGAAATGAAATGCACCGTTCATGGAGACGGTAAGCCGTACGTACGCATGAATGCTACTTTCATTTCTTTGTCATATTAATGGAATTAAAACTAAATGAGAGGTATGTATATTTTAATTCCAGAATTATATTCATCATTTAGATGTATCATTCATCATATATATACATTATATACATGTACTTATAATAGTACATTACATTTGGGGATAACAAATGAAATGCACCGTTCATGGAGACGGTAAGCCGTACGTACGCATGAACGCTACTTTCATTTCTATCTAATACTTTAATAGAAAGAAATAATAATGATATATAGGTATATTATAATTCCATCATAACATCATATATAATAACATTAAATCCATCCTTTATACGTCCCACGTATGGCATTAACGAATCACATCACTTTGAGGGGGCGGTAGTCCGCACTTCCTAAAATGAAGATATCGTGTATACCCATAATGGAAACAATAATGGTATTCCATAAATGAAAAATACAGAAGCTTAAGGAAAGAATAAAAATATTATATATCATATATAAAAATAGTGACATCATAATGGCCACCTTTGAAGGTGTTAAATGAGTATTGAACAATCATCATTTCGGGAGGCAGAATTTCACCATCCACGGAAACCGTATGTTCTTTAACCATTTGATGTAGTTGTGTGAGAGTGTAGCTCGAATAAATATTATAACAACATCCTAGTATATTTAAGATGCTGGTGTTGTTACAAAAGAAGTAAATAAAAAGAGTTTAGGGGGTTGGAGAAGCAAAATAAAACAAATGAACATGAGAGAATGAATTACCTTTAAAAGTGTAACTCCTTTTGATTTGAGCCTAAAGGCTTCCTTTGAAAGGATTATGCCCAAAGGGAATCCTCTAGGATGAGGAGAGGGATGTGGAGAGAGTAAATGGGTAGAGTATGGCCGAGCCAAAGGCTTGAGGAGTGTGTGAAATGAGGTAGAGGTGGGGGCCTTTTATAAGAGGAGAGGAGGGGCACTTTTGGAAATCATGAAACTATTATTTTATTTTCAAAAGTGTTTCGAATTTCTAAGGTCCCACATTGATATATTTCTAAGATAAGATGATAAGGCTTCGAAATATTCCCATCCAATAGTTTTTGGACAAGTGTAGGTCTTAGATTTTATATTATCGTTTCATTTTATTTAAACTGTTCATTAATGAGGTCATCGTTGCATCATCATGATGTCATAATTAAATTAATTTATTTAATGTCTAAAAATTATAAAAAAAATATCATGATGTAGGAAATCTTTTTATCTTTCCAAATAGTATTTATAGACAAAAATATGATTAGTATAACCCCTTCTAAAAATTGTTTTAGTAAAACAATTTATGTTAGTGTCATTTTCACCTTTATTTAAAAAAAGGCATTAAAGTCATTATCTCACCCAAGAGGCTCCATAGGGTCCCCTAAATCGACCCATGGGTTGTCTTGGTCGGCCATGACTCATCCAATAGGGGTAGGACAAGTTTCATGGTGTTTTCATATTTTTATAATATCATTTTTATCTTAAATTACACTAATTACCTCTAATCACGATTAACGAAAAAAAGTTACTATTCACCAAAAAATTATTTTCATCCCATTGAACCAAATTTTACATACTAATGACAACCATGTATGTCGGATTTTCAAAATTCAAAACACATTAGTGGTAAACATTCATTTAACTAAAAAATCAGTTTGCTTGATTACCACTTAGTGGTTTCACTATTCATCAAAAATTGGAGTTTTTCAGAAAATTACAAAAAATTCACTCTAAGCTATATTCGATATTCCGAATTCAAAAATGATGTTTATATTACCTAATTCAAATAATATAAGTAGAATTAATTAATTTAATAATTAACTCCCGCTGTCAAAACAAATAGCGTGTTTTTAAGAAACGATATATATCAAAAGATTGATATTTGTTTATGTCGAATTTCAAAGTGAAATTAATTCCAAAGTCCACCATTGAATCAAATGGTAAAAATATTTTATGGTTTCACTTTAAAACCAATTCAAAAGATAATCTAATCATATAAATAAATTAGATTAAAAGAGGTTTTGAATTAAAACACAACATTTTTCACTTATTCATTAAAAATGAACTTTATCGGAAGAATAAAAAAAACATACACAAAGTAAATTTTGATGTCCCAATTATAAAGAAGGATTTTATTTGGTCTAAAAGAATGTATAAGAGTGACCAAAACTATATTTAAAGAGGGTTTGCCATCAAAAGGTGATAAGTGAACCTTTAGTGAAAACTAGGGCATATACGCCTAAAATTGAATTCTTTCCGTATTTTAAGCTTTTATCTTTTATTGGATAAATGTAAAAACATTCAAAAACATATATAATCATATTTTAGTTATTTCTATCCATTCTCGCCAATACAACGGCTACATGTTAACTGCCATTTAAAATAATATTATTTTATTATTAGAGTGCAACGTAAGATTCCCAAGAAACTCGTTGTTGCGTGTTGGGTACGCCATCGAGCATAGCATCCCCTTTAAAGTCATATTAATATTTTATTCACAAATATGGATAAATATGAAAATTTCATATTCTTTATTTACCTGGGGTGTTACATAGCCCCTCCTTTGCCTCTCACTAGCATGCCTCTAGCTGAGCTGGCGCCTCCCATGGGCACACCTCCAGCCGACCCAGCGCCTCCCACCAGCGACCTCTAGCCACCCACGACCGGCGACCCTTCCTCCGGCCACACCACTCCCAGGAGAAACCCTCCCTACTCACACGCAATACGGCTGGTGCCTCTCCCCATCACTGCACCCTTGACTAGCAGGCGCGATGGAAAATTTTTTTAAATGAGTTTTTGATTTTAAATTATTTTACAAAAGGGTTAGCGTTTGCAATTTTTTAAAAATGGGTTTGGAGATGCGTCAACCTTGTTGACTCATCTGCGCTCGGCAAGATGAGTGAACGGGGTTGACGCATCTTATGTAAAGTTTCTAAAGGATGAGTGAACCTTGTTCACTCTTTCTACAGAATCTTTTTTTAATTAATAAATATTACTATATATGTATATATAATTAAATATTAAAATAATTATTAATAAAAAATCAATATTAATAAATACTAATTAAATATTGATTAAATATTAATTAAAAATTCATCAATATTAATAAAATAACAAGAAAATCTTAATTAAATATTTACTAATATTAAAAAAATTATAAAATACTAAAACACATTAAAAAATAATAATACCTATTTAATAAATATTCCTAAATATTCATAATACAAAGAAATATTAATAAATATAGATTAAATATTAAATAAATATTAATAAATACTAATGTATATAAAAAATGTAAATAAATATTAATAAATAATAATAAGTAATAATAAAATTCTAATAAATATTAATTAAATATCCACAAATATTTATAATTATTGACAATTATTAATAATTAATAATAAACACTAAAGAAATTAATAAATATTAGTATTTATTATAAAATCTTAATAAATATTCCAAAAATATTTATAAATATTAACTAATTTTTTATAAATATTATTAATATTAATAAACATTAATCAAATATTCACAAAAAATAATAAAAAATAATTAAATATCCATAAATAATAATTAATATTAATTAAATATCAATAAATTCCAATAAATATCAATAAATATAAATAAATATTATTTAAATATTCTTATATATAAATAAAATACTAACAAATATTAATAAATAGTATTAAAATAATTTTTAATATTTATAAATATTATAAATATTAATTAAAATATAATAAATGTAAATAAATATTAACAAATTTTAATAAATACTAATTAAATATAAATAGACAATAATTAAAAATTCATCAATATTAATAAAATATCAATTAAATATCCATTAAATATTTATTTATATTAAAAAATATTAATAAATGTTAAAAATATTAATAAACATTTAATAAATATTCAAAAAAATTCAAAACACAAATAAATATTAATAAATATATATTAAATATTAAATAAATATTAAAAAATACTAATGGATATAAACAAATGTAAATAAGTATTAATAAATATAAAAATGTAATAATAAAACATTACTAAATATTAATTAAATATTCACAAATATTTATAAATATTGAAAATTATTCATAAATATTCATAAATACTAAAAACATTAATAAATATTAGTATTTATTAGAAAAAGCTTAATAAATATTCAATAAATATTCATAATTATTAATTAAATTTTTATAAATATTAATAATATTCATAAATATTGACAAACTATATTAAATTTTAATTAAATATTCACAAATATTTATAAATATTGAAAATTAATAATAATTATTCATAAATACTAAACACATATTTATGAATATTAGTATTCATTAAAAAATCTTAATAAATATTAAATAAATATTCATAAATATTAATTAAATTTTAATAAATATTAACAAATTCTATTAAATATTAATAATACGAATAAATATTAACAAATTTTAATAAGTATTAATTAAATATTCATAAAAATAATTAAATATTAAAATTTATAAAAAATTATTGATATTTAGTTAGCATTTATTAATATTTATGAAAATTTAATTAATATTTACTAATATTGATTATTATTATTAATTTTTAATTTATATTTATTATATTTATAAATATTGAAAATTATTTCAATACTATTTATTAATATTTTTTAGTATTTTATTTATATATAAGAATATTTAATTAATATGTATTAATATTTATTTATATTTGTTGATATTTATTAGAATTTATTGATATTTAATTAATATTTATTAGTATTTATGAATATTAAATTATATTTTATTACTTTTTGTCAATATTCGATTAATGTTTATTAATATTATTAATATTTACAAAAATTTAATTAATATTTATAAATATTTATAGAATATTTATTAAGATTTTGTAATCAACAGTAATATTAATTAACATTTTTAGTATTTATGAATAATTATTAATAATTGCTAATATTTATAAATATTTGATAATATTTAATTAATATTTATTAGAATTTTATTTTTAATTATTGTTATTTATTAATATTTATTTACATTTTTTGAATCCATTATTATATATTAATATTTATTCAATATTTAATCTATATTTATTAATATTTATTTGTATTATGAATATTTTTTAAATGACTATTATCATTTTTTAATTTTTTTTAATACTTTTTTATTTTTTTTAATATTAATAAATATTTAATTAAGATTTTATTTTTATTTTATTAATATTGATGAATTTTTAATTAATATTTATTAATATTTAATTCGTATTTATTAATATTGAATTTTTTTATTAATATTTATTTTAATATTTAATTATGTATACATATATAGTAATATTTATTAATTAAAAAAATCTGTAGGAAGAGTGAACGGTCATCCTTTAGAAACTTTACACAAGATGCGTCAACCCTATTCACTCATCTTGCCGAGCACAGATGAGTCAATGGGGTTGACACATCTCCAAACCTATTTTTAAAAAAACTGCAAACCCTAACCCTTTTGTAAAAAAATTAAAAATCAAAAACCCATTTAAAAAAATTTCCTAGGCGCGATCCCTCTAGCACACACAGCTCTCCTCCAGCAACCCTTTTCGGCGCACTCCTCTCTGGCGACCTCATTCTCCTCTAATACCCGCTTGTTCCTTCTCCTCTCGGTTTGGGGTTCTACCATGGATAGGGTTTTTATTTGATGGTTAAATTCCTAAATTTTGAGTTCAAATTTCATGATTAGGGTTTGTTCTTAACCTCAAAGGTGTGTTTGCGGTGCGAACAAGGTTTCACACTGATTTTGGGAAGATCTTTGTCAATCGAGGTAGGACCCATTTTTCACATCTCCTTTAAAGATAATATTTCATTTATTGCATGATTTTTTCACCTCCTTTATTTATTAATTATTAATTTTTAATGCTTATAATAATTTTTTTGTAAGAATTAGGGTGGTCTTATGAGTAAATTTTGTTTTGCAAAATTATCTTGCTTGATTGATTGATTTAGTGTGTTCATCGATTCTTGTATATGGTGTAGAAATTTTTTATCATAAAATTAAACATGTGTTTGATTCTAAAGTGGTATTTTTATGTAAAATTGGATTTTTTTTTTTGTATAAATCCATGATGTGTCACTTTTCATTATTTTATTGATTGTGAAATTGTTTTGTTAAATTGTGTACAGACTGTAAATTTTGTTTTAATATGGCATTGGCGTGCATTTTTTTTAAAGATGGTTGGGTGTGTTCTTGATTTAAAAGCCTTGGGTTGTTATTTAAATTTTTTTTTATAAAGTGTTTTAATGGTTTATTAAATTATAAAAGTGGTGTGAAACATGTTTGGAGATTGTTTTGGGGGTGCAATATTTTAAAATAGATTTTGAATGTGTGGTGTGTTTTTGTTGGGTTTTTCACACTAAATGTTTTTATTTAAATGGCCTTGATGGATCTTAAAATGATTAGTGATTTATTTTGGTGTGGTTTGTTTTTTTTATAAACACGTTTGTGAAGTTCAAAATGGTGATTTAAGTCTTTAAATGGGTTTGTGCACATTAATTGCTTATTGGTGTGCCCTTTTGGCCCAGCTCATTTGACATTTGTAAAAGAGGGTTGGATTGTAAGTATTTTTAAAGTTCATTTGTCGCTTCTTTATGCTTTGTGTGTTTGTACTTGGATTTAAAAATGTGCTTGGGAAATTTTTGGTGGAATCTTGGTCTAAAGGCCCGTTTGGCCACGTTGTTATAAAAATGATGTTTGGTAATGTTTTGAAAATGGGTTTTAAGTGTTTTTGGTATATGGTTAAATGTTGTGAAGCTAAAGGCCCGTTTGTAATTTTTAAATAGCTATTTGGAAAACCTTTCTTGAGTTGGGTTTCTTGCCTAGTTAGTCGATCATGATTTGGGAGGGTCCTCAGTATGAGACTTCCCTCGTATGGTAATTATTTTAAGGCAATGTACTAACCTTGAGGTGGCTAGGGTGGTGTTGGATTGTGTGGTGTGTTTGGTTTCATATATATGTGTGGTTTTTTTTGAATTTCATGGCACACCCCCTTGAGAAACATAGCATGGGAACCTAGCATAGCAAAGAGGTTTGCTGAGAATGATTGTTTCACTAGTTAGATTGCACACTGTTAGTGGCCCATAGCAGGGGAATATTTTTATTATTATTTCTATGGAATTGGGCCCCTCGGTCAGGCCAGGTAGGGTGAAGATCGGGTGTTTGGGTGTTATGACGTTATCAGGTGGGGAATGCCTTCGGGATGAGTCACATGTATTAGTATGTTCTGGTTCTCCTCTGAGTTCCTAGGATTTTCCGTATTTTCCCATTATGAGTACTATTAGAGTCATTATCCTCGTTAAGTAGTATATTGTTCCTTGTAACTAGTTTTGGTTTTTGTTTGGAAAAAAAATTGTGAACGTGTGATTGGTTTAAAAAGTATTTCTAAGTAAATGTTTTGAAAGAGATATCTCAACTCCCCTTTTTCTCTCTTGTGCCTTTTTTTAAATTTTGAGGGCAATGGATTATGTATGTTTATTTTAAAATGAAAATTCTGGTAAACCCTATATTCATATTTGTAGTTTAAACATGTTAATCAATGTTTTCTCTATTTAAGGGATGTGCATTGGGAATAGATTAGTTGGGCCTACCTAATGATTTTTAATACTCACGCATATATCTTGTTTATTAATTTTAGCCTTGGTGCAAGTTTTAGTTTGGTTTGGATCACCTTGGGTGATGTTTGGTCATGGTATTGGAGAGTGACCCATAGGGTTATGTGGAGTCTTGGTAGTGGTCAGGTTAGTTGTATTATTTATCTTTCTTTCTTTTCCTAACGTCTTTTTATTTTGTGATGTTCTATTTATTTTTGCTTCTTATTTTATTTTCATTGGGAAAAATCATTCCCATTTTTACTCTGTTGATGCCCTGGCACTTGTCACCAGCCCGGGAGGATCGAGAATGTCTCTCTAGCCTTGCCACAGATCATCTTAGGTGACCGGTTCAGGGTCAACCCGGGTTAGTTTGTGACAAAATGGTATCAAATGAGGTCGACTCTTTAGTGGACCTTGGTATTCAGAGCTCCCATTGTTATTTTGGGATGTCAAGGTAGAAGGAGTAGGATTTTCAGGATTCGAGGTGTGGGAATGGGAAGGACGTCATGAACCCTTATTCATTTTGAACCTCAGATTTTTATGGGATGTATAGGTTTGTCAGTTTATTTTGGTTATTATGGGTTGTTTGGTATTGGGAAATGAAAAGGGAGTTGGGAAATTAGCCTCTGTGAGATCGTAGGACCTAGAAAGCCATGTGGATCCGGGTACATTTCCCTATAATTATCTCTGTGATAGTGTTGTGACTGGAATATGGCAGCTAACCATGTGTCTGAGTCACCCACCATCACTAGTTTCCTCCCATGTGGATCATTTGGGTTTTCCTTAATTCTAAAAAATGTTTTGAAAAGCTCTGTTTTGGAGTGGTGAAAATATAAATTTAAAATGGTGATGACATTGTTTTGGCCAATGGACCAATTCGGTTGGGTCCTTGGGTTATCCTTGTTGGATAGAGTTCCCTCATGAAGAATAAATGTATATTCAGAATGTGGTCATGAGTGACCTCCCTAGTGTAAAACACTCCATTTGACCAACCTAAGGAATTCATTTATGAGTTTTAGAAGTTAAATACACCACTTTGAAGGATTACCCATCTTATCTATGGAATAGTTAGTCGTTTGAGCTCTGTCTAGGATGCTTTCTTATTGATGTGATTCTCTCAGTTGTGGCTTTGTGTGGAACTAGAAGAAGGGGTTCTGGTAGGTATTAGTAGTTCCTAACTGTGAGGTAGTAGATGCTTCAATCGTCATAGCTCCAACCTTATGTCTCAAAGTGAAGCTGGCACGTAGTTAGGAATCCCAGGGGTTTAAAGAGTTTGGATAAGTTCATGACTTTACCGATTTGGTGAGGCAGTTTTAGTGTTTTTATTATGGTTTTTTGTCACTGTGAATTTCCTCTTATCACAAGGAGCGCGGTAGATTAACCCCTCATGCAGTGTCTACGGTTACACCTTTTTGGATGCGATTTTCCTATCAATGTTCTGGGTGGACCAACCAGGTGAATCGGGTGCGGTCTTGAATTTTTTTCATTCGTAGGTGAAGAGTGGTGGGTGGTTATTGTTCGTGGTTTCAATGGTCCAATCATTGGTCCCCTTCTCTCCCCTCCCTATGTGATGGGTGTTTTTTCTCTCTTTTGGAAGTTGTGAATCAGTTCTGTTCCCCTATATTCGATAGTGGGTAGTTTAAATGCTCTTGATGTGTCCTTAACTGGTGTCCTTCTTATATGGGGTAAGTCTTGGTGGAAGAGTTTTGTTTGGCCTATATGAGAAATGACTAGTTATGGTTCAGGTTGAATTTTTGTTTGGTTGTTCTTAGTTAGTCTCTAATGGTAGGGATACCCATCACGGGTCTCATTGAATTCAGTATTGGCCTGTTTCTTATGGTGGGGAGTTTGTTTGGGCCTTCCCGTGTCAGTATCAGTTTGGTGGTGGGTGGTCTCGTGTGGAACCACTTAATTCTAAGTTCTTCTTTGAGTAAAGGTTAGGAGGGGTGTGTCCCCAATGGTTTTTTGGAGTAAGGTTCTAAAGATATTCACTATATTTGGTTTGAATATGTTTGGTTGTTTTGGGTGAAGGGTTGAGTTCTGTTTGATGATGTTTTGGGCGTACATATTTTAAGGCTGGTCTAGGCATTGGGAAAGTTCTATGTTTTTTGGACCGATCAAATGGGGTGTTTAATATTTTGGGGGTGGGTGGCACTTAGTGGGAATTCCATCCCGATTTCCTGATTTATTCTTGTTAGTATTTCTCCCATTAGTGGTATTTTGTGATCTCTTCACCTATCACTATTTGGAAATCTCCTTGGACTGTAAGGGGGTATTGGTTTCGATTTTGGGGTTCAACCTTATTCTGGATTTCTAGGGGAGGAAATCTTTATGGTGGGGAGAATTTTCACACCTGAGCTTTAATTTTTCCTTGGTTCTGGCTCGGGTTGAGGTTCGGGTGAGTCCCTATTTTTTTATTTTTATCGAGAAAAATTAATGTTTTGGGTTTGGTGGTGTCTGGAACATGGGTAGGGCACAGTTGGGAGACCGTGTGACTATGCCCTGGCCACCACGCGCCCCACCTGATATTCATGATGAATTAAAAATTTAAATGAATAATGAAATATAGTTAAATAAAATGTTAAAATAAAATAAGAAGAGGTAAAATAAAATCAAAATCATTATTTCAATCACAATAATCATGATAATGTTATTACAGTTATTATTAAGAGTATTATTAAGTTATAATTATTATTATTATTATTAGGATTATTATTATTATCATCTTTAATAATTTTAGTATTATTATTATTATTGATAAAATTGTTATTATGTTTATCATTACAAAAATTATGAGCCGCGTGGGGTAACCATGTGGTTTCTTGAAACTTAAAGTAAATAAAAAAAATTTAAAGAAAAATAAATTGAGGAAAACGAGTGTTCTAACCATAATAATAATATTTTTATAGTTGCAGATGATAATATTATTACTATTCAAAGTGTTATTGTCCATTTTATTATTAAAAATCATTATTAATATTATAATTATTATTAAAAAATTATTATTATTAAAATTAAAACAAGTGTTATAATAATTTTAACATTATATTGTTGTTGTTGTTGTTGTTATTAATATTTAGGTCGGTGCGCGGACACCGCATGGTTAGTGGAAACTGTGCGGTCATCCCGAGTACTCGTGCGGTTGCAGTATTCAAGTCAATAAAATAAAATCAAGAAAATGAGAGTGTTTTAACAAGAATAATAAATTATTGTTGTTGCGGATAACAATACTATTATTATTAAAAATTTATTATTATTCTTATCATTAAAAATTATAATCATCATCATTATTATTAACATTATTGTTATCATAATAATCATTATTAGTATTTTATTATTATTATTATTAATGTTATAAGTATTATTATTATTATTTAATTATTTTAATTATTATGATGATTATATAGGTTTTTTAAGGTTTTAATAAAAAGAAAAAAAACAAATGCAAACCATAATCTCCCCACCATGCGCAGCCCCCCCCCCCCCTCTCCCCTCTCTCTCAGCATGGCGCACCTGCACTCATGCCGCTTGAGACCCCCCTTCTGCACCACCCCATGTGCATAGATCCTCCTCTGCCTCCCACTGGCGTGCCTCCAACTGAGCCGGTGCCTCCAATTGGTGCACCTCTAGCCAACCTGGCGCCTCCCACCGGTGACCTCCGGCCACCCGCGACCGACGACCCTACCTCCAGCCGCACCACTCCCAGGCGCAACCCTCCCTACTTGCGCACAACTTGTCCAACACCTCTCTCCATCGCTACACCCCTGACCAGCAGGAGCGATCCCTCCGGCACGCATAGCTCTTCTCTGGCAACCCTTGTCGGCACACTCCTCTCCAGCGACCTCATTCCCCTTCGGTACTCGCTTGTTCCTTCTCCTCTCAGTTTAGGGTTTTACTATGGATAGGGTTTTTATTTGAGGGTTATATTCCTAAATTTTGAGTTCAAATTTCATGATTGAGGTTTTTTCTTGAACCTCAAAGGCGAGGTTGTGGTTTGAACGAGGTTTCGCACCGGCTTCGGGAAGATCTTTGTCAATTGAGGTAGGACCCATTTTGCACATCTCCTTTAAAGATAAGATTTCATTGATTTTGTGAATTTTTCACCCCATTATTTTATTAATTAGTAATGTTTAATGCTTAGAATAATTTTTTGTGAGAATTAGGGTGGTCTTATGAGTAAATGTTGTTTTGCAAAATTATCTTGCTTGCCTGATTGATTTAGCATGTTCTTTGATTCTTGTATATGGTGCAAAAATGGTTTATCATAAAATTAAATGTGAATTTGATTCTAAAGTGGTATTTTTATGTAAAATTGGATGTTTTTGTGTATAAACCCATGATGTTCTTCTTCAAATTATTTGATTGATCATGAAATTGTTTTGTTAAATTGTGTACGGACTATAAATTTTTTTTTAATATGGAATTGGCGTGCATTTATTTTTTTTAAAGATGGTTGGGTGTGTTCTTGATTTAAAAGCCTTGGGGTGTTATTTAAAATTTGTTTTATAAAGTTTTTTAATGGTTTATTAAATTATAAAAGTGGTGTGAAACATGTTTGGAGAGTGTTTTGGGGTGTGCATGATTTTAAAATAGATTTTAAACGTGTGGTGTGTTTTTGTTGGGTTTTGCACACTAAGTGTTTTTCTTTAAATGGCCCAGTTGACTCTTTAAAATGATTAGTGATTTATTATGGTGTGGTTTTTTTTTTGTTTTTTTTATAAACACACTTGTGAAGTTCAAAGTGGTGATTTAAGTCTTTAAATGGGTTTTTTCACATTAAGTGCTTGTTGGCGTGCCCCTTTAGCCTGACCCATTTGATGTTTGTAAAAGAGGGTTGGATTGTAAGAAGTATTAAAGCTCGTTTGGAACTTTTGTATGCTTTGTGTGTTTTTACTTGGATTTAAAAATTCTCTTGGGAACTTTTTGGTGGAAGCTTGGTCTAAAGGCCCATTTGGCCACATTATTATAAAAAATTATGTTTGGTAATGTTTTGAAAATGGTTTTTATGTGTTTTTGGTATATGGTTAAATTTTGTGAAGCTAAAGGCATGTTTATCATTTTGAAATAGTTATTTGGAAAACCTCTCTTGAGTTGGGTCTTCTTCCTAGTTGGTTGATCATGAGTTGTGAGGGTCCTCAATATGGTACTTCCCTCATATGGTAATTATTTTAAGGAAGAGGACTAACCTTGAGGTGTTCGGGGTGGTTTCGTATTGTGTGGTGTGTTTGGTTGTATTTATATATGTGGCTTGTTGTTTGGATTTCATAGAACACCCCCTTGAGAAACATAGCATGGGAACCTAACATAGCAAATAGGTTTACTGAGAATGATTGTTTCACTAATTAGATTGTGCACTACTAGTGTCCCATAGTAGGGGAATATTTTTATTATTATTGCTATGGAATTGTGACCCTCGATCAGGCTAGGTAGGGCGATGATCAGGAGTTGGGGCGTTATGACGTCATCAGGTAGGGAATGCCTTCGGGATGAGTCACATGTATAAGTATATTTTGGTTCTCCTATGATTTCCTAGGATTTTTCATATTTTCCCATTATGAGTACTATTAGAGTTGTTTTCCTCTTTGCGTAGTATCTTATTCCTTATACCTAGTTTTGGTTTTTTTGGAAAAAAATTATGAATGTGTGATTGGTTTAAAAAGTATTTCTAAGTAAATGTTTTGAAAGAGAAATATCAACTGCCCTTTTTCTCTCTTGTGCCTTGTTTTAAATTTTGAGGGCAATGGATTATGTATGTTTGTTTTAAAATGAAAAGTGTGGTAAACCCTATATTCATACTTGTAGTTTAAACCTATTAATCAATGTTTTCTCTATTTAAGGGACATTCATTGGGAATAGATTAGTCGGGCCTACCTACTGAGTTTTAATACTCACGTATATATCATGTTTCTTGTTTTTATCCTTGGTGTAGGTTTCAGTTTGGTTCAGATATTCTTGGTCGACATTTGATCGCGATATCGGAGACTGGCCTATGGGGTTATGTGGAGTCTTGTTCGTGGTTAGGTTAGTTTTATTTTCGATCATTCTTTATTTTCCTATTGTCTTTTTTATTTTGTATTATTTTATTTATTTATGTTGTTTATTTTATTTTCATTGGGAGAAATTGTTCTCATTTTTACTCTGTTGATACCCTGGTGATTATTGCCAGCCTGAGAGGAATAGGAACACCTCTTGGTTCTTGCCACGGATTGGCTCGGGTGATCGTTTCATGGTCGACTCGGGTTGGTTCATGATAGGATTACACATCATGTAAACCCCTGATGTAGTGTAGTTTTAAAAGTTCTTTTTTAGTCGAACCTTCATTCATTCAACCATGGTTTCTTCTTTCTCTCATTTTAGGAAATCCCTAGTCATCCCTAGGAGTTATTAAATCCCTCTTCCTCCCTATTTTATCTTTTGGTCCTAGTGGTTGTTCGTTGGAAATATGTGTTTGATCTGTGGTAGGTTCTTATATCTTCTTGGTGGGTTTTCTTCCATTCTTATCTCGAGGATTCACTACGACAATGTTTTTTTGGTTTGGGTGTGTGTTGGGTTTCATTTTCATGGTCTTTTGTTGTGGTGTAGGTTGATATATGGTTTCTCATGGTGTGGTTGTGGTTTGTAGGTGTTCTTCTTTTCCATGCAGTGCATAGCAAGTTGAAAAGCTTCTTTGAGGTAGGGAATCCCTCATTTCTCTTTTTTGTGTATCATGCGGGAGGGGTTTACTTTTTTTTATCTATGGATTATGGTTGTTTCGTCTTAATCAAAGATAAGTAATTTGTTAAATTGAATTTAAAGTGATAAATAAGGTTTGATTCACATGCTTTTACATCTTTTATATTTTTGTGATATTATGAATTGTTCGGGCTCGATGCCCTGCTGAAAATTGTGGTCGTTGGGGGATTTGTTTCTATTGGATATATGTATTGTGACTATTGTGACTATTTTTATTGTTGTGATATCACCATAAATAGAAATTGGTAAATTTATTATACTTTTCTAATGAAATGGTTGCCCCAAGATTTTGGTTTGTGTGATAAAACCCCTAAAATAAAGTGGAATGTGATAAATGCCCCTTTTTATATCTATAAAAAATATTTTGATGTGTGTTAGTTCTTGTGGGATTTAAATGCATGGTTTCAATGGGGTGTGGGTAGATGTTTGGTTTGTTTGGCTATGCTTTTATGGTGGTGAGTAGTTGGTTTTTTTGGTTGTGCTTTTAGGGCAGTGAGGAGTTGGTTTGTTTGGTCATGCCATTGGTGTGGTGAGGAGTTGGTTTGTTGGTCTATGCTTTTGGGGTAGTGAGGAGGTGGTTTTTTAGCCATTATTTTGGGGAAGAGAGGTGGTGGTTTCTTTGTGCTATATTCCTGATTAGTGATGGAATAAATAAATAAATAAATAAATTTTTAATAATGTTCATAATGTCTTGGGTTGGTTTGGTTAATGGGATGAAGATGGTTAATAGATGAATACATGGTGAGTTTTGTGGTTAAACATGGTTGATGATAAATGATGAAATAAATGAGATGATTAAATGATTTTGGTTGGAAATGTGAAATGGGGTTTGTGTCTTGATGTGTGGTGTTATGCATTTAGAGGTGGCACCAAAAGTGGCGGTGTTTTGAGTTGGTTATTTTGATTGTGAACTCATAGGTTGGGATTGAGTGTTTGATATTATATATATATATATATATATACACTTGTATATTCTTCTGATTTCTATACACATCCCACCCACATTGAGCACTTTGTGAAGACACTCTCATAGTCACACGAGGGGTTTTTTTTTCCGACATATGGTGAGGAGTATGGGTGGCAGGGTACCTGCAATTTCCCACCCTCTCTTCCAGGTGAGGTAGGTCTTGCATTGGTTGTGATAGAAAGAGGTTCATTAGTGAATTATATGGTGGTTGTGATGGCCCATGTGTCTTAAAGTGAGATAGGACCATGCTTGTGGGGTGGTGGCCTATGTGTTTTTGAGTGGGATGAGATATGATTATGCTTGTGGGGTGGCTTCCGGTGGGGGTCATTCATGGTAGGAGGAAGGAACAAGGTTGATGTCCTACATGTTCACAATACTCTACTAATCTGTTTTTGGAAGTGGTTGTGTTGTGGCCTATGTGTTTTAGGGTGATATGTGACATGGTCTTTCTTATGGGGCAGCGATCCCAGGTGCCTGCGGGCGAGGTGTGTTGTGACCGTGTTTGTGGGATGGTGTGGTATACAGAAGAGATGGGAGTGATAGGACGCATAATATTGGGTGTGAGAGTGGAATACTGGTGGGAAAGTGGTTCAAGGTAACCTTATCAATGTGATCATGTTATATTATATTACTTGACTTTCATTATTTGGTGAGTGTTCCTTGGTGGGGTTGGGTTTGGTTAGTATACCTTTATAGTTTTTGTTTGGTTCTGGTATTTTCTCACTCGTGAATTAGTATTATTGTTTCACATGTGCATGAGAGAATTTGTTTTTTCTTACTGGTTATACTTGTATTATCACCTTATATATATATAACTATTTTCAAGTTTCTAGGAGGATTATGTGGATTGTTCTGGACATTACTAGTTCGGATCCTTGACATTTGTGTTGTTGTTTTAGCTTTACTTTTGGGTATTTACTTTGGAGACTTTTATTGTATCAGTTCTATTTATACATGCATTATGGGATGGTTTTTTTGGTTTTCTTATATATATTCCATGGATTTGATTGTGGTTGATTCATCTTATCTCTCAATCCTATTTATATGATAGAGGGTGATGCCTCCCATACATGATATTTTTATACCCTCGGTGCTAGTTGCCAACCTGGGGCCTACTAGAGGCAGGACTTGAGGGGATCATTATCTCTCTCCCTTCATTGAGGTATATTTTGAGGGAGGGGTCGTGATAGGTTGGAAACTATATCTCCCTTAAATTCATTGGGTAAATATTGAAATCTCATGAGATAAACAATATTGGAATGAGGAGTGAACCCAATTCAGTAAGGGAATCTATCCACTATGATAGTCTTGGGAGTGAACCTTAACTACTATGATGGTTTGGGTAGTGAACCCATTCCAATATTATAGTCTTGGAAACAATCCTTGAATTACTAAGGAAATTATTCTCTATGCTTATCTATATTCCATAAATCTATGCCTTAAACCAATGTTATGTTCGCATGGTTCATGTTCTTTGATTACATTATGATTCGTGTCTTATGAACTACTAATATTTATGCCATGAATCAAGTTTATAATCTATGATATTAAAGGTATGGTTTTAAAATGTTATTCTTAGGTTATCATTCCCTTATACTCATGATATGTTGATATATACCTTCCTTACCTTTACTGAGCATCTGAGCTCACCCTTTATTATGTTTAGTTTACCCAGGTTATGAAGAAAGTTATTATGTATTATATTTATAAGAAGGGTGATATTTATGAAGAACATATAAGTAGATGATGTAGATCACTTATAGACTAGTTTTTTATGTTTCTAAGTTTCCAAAGGCAATATACCTTTATGATCCTTTGGTGTGTGTTTGTGTAATGTAATAAATATTCATAAAAAATATGTAATATTCATGTATGGGAATTTTAGTTCTTTACAAGTGTTATGTTTAACCCTATATATTTTGGATGCTTTTCTCTATGGCATGGTGGTATAGTGTTGATGAATACTTGTGGATTGGAATAACTCTTGTATGGTGGGTGATCATGGTATAAATTTTGGCACAGGTGAGATGCCTAGTTTTTTAATAGGAACACCAAGGGTACTTATAGTGAGATGATTGACATGTCATAGATAATAGTAAGTGGTTTAAGCATGTGAATCTAGTTTTAAGGATACATGAATAATGGGATTGTGGGTCGAGTTGATGTGATCAGGTGGTATAGGATTACACACTTGTTATGTTTAGATGATATCAAGGTAGTGCCCAATGGATACATGCAACACTATTGAATTTTGCATCAATGATCAGTCGTGCACAGGATGATGATCATTGATTTGATGAGACATTGTGGGAATGGTTTCTTAGGAATTTTTATGAAATGATAAATATCCTTCCATGGTATAGGAGACATTATAAATAGATCAGGTGTATTGGAATTGTCAATCCAAGAGTTTATTATAGGTAAGTGATGCCTAGGATAAAATGAGTGTGGCTCGAAAGGAGTGACACATGTGTAATGTTGGAACCTTATGAGGTTGTGATCAAGAAGTGGTATTAAGGTGAGTCATAGTTTGGGGAGTACACCCCTAGAGGTTTGAGGTTATAACCCTCATTATGATTGGAATTTTTGAATCTTCCAAGGATGACATTTTCATGAGATAGGGATGGGAAGCAATTAATGTTTTATGTTAGTGATCATTTATAAGTAGGATATCCATGGATAGTTATTATGTATGGTAATGGGTGGATCATGTTCCATGGAGGTATGACCCTCAAGTTAGAAGGTTCATCAATATAATGAGACTGGTTGTTAAACAGTTGGGGTGGAACTTGGAAGCTATTGATAAGATGATTATAATTTATTTGGTCCCATTTTAAACACCACATTTGAGATTCAGATGAGATATGGGATGATTCAGTGCATTGTAATCATGATCAGGATAGTTCTAGTGTGATCTTAAAGTGATTCATGAGGTTATTCATGATTCATCACATGGTTCATGGGGTGAACCAGTGATTTTTGACATGTTTCAGGGGTGAAATAGTTTCATGACATGTTTTAGGGGGTGAAACAATTTAATGGCATGGTTCAAGGGGTGAACTGGTTTCGTCATGTGATTCAGGGGGTGAATCATGTATAGAAACATAGTGATACTACTTTTTCATGATATTGAATGTGTTTGGTTCGAGACTACATCGGGTATGTAATTTTTGGTATGGATGGGATATTTTGAGGCTTTTTAGGGACCTTTTGAGGAAAGGTTGGCATGTGTGGTCCCTATGAATGGGTAGTGTATACTCATCTAGTTTAGTTTTTAATTAGAGATAAGTGGTGGTAATAGATTTTGAATAGTGTTTTTATATGTATTTGGGTGTAGTGATATGGAAACTAAATTGAGTAGGTCATTGGACTAATTGATGATTCAATTCAATAAGCGATTCTAATAGTGGGGAGAACCGTGGATCAAAATCATCCATTATAATCTAAGGATTATGGTGGGGAATCCCATAATTTGGATGATGAGTTGTTTGAGACACCATGGTATCTTGTGATAGATGGGTGTCATAGATCATCATACTAGTGTTTCAGTGATAGTTGTGATTGGTGACTCAGTTTTTGATAAATGATGTGCCTTGTGCTTGGAGTTGTGCAAAAGAATATTGTTTGACATCCTAGAGTAGAAAGTGTAAAATTGAGCATATATTAGGGACCTGAATAGGTTGGTGTGTTGATTTAATTGTTAACTACACTTCTCAGGTTTGAGAAGTTTTGTGGTGGATAGATTGAAATACCTTGTGTCCAAATGGAATGTGAAATTCAAGAGGAATTTAAATTTTGAGTTGATATCTGGTTCATTTTGAGGATCATGACTCAGAATGAGGTTTTGAGAGTTTGGATGGCCCTAAGATATTTTTTGGATCGTATTAAATGCTTAGGTAGTGACCTGAGGGTTTGAGAAATCATCAGAGGAAGTATGGATGGTTAGGCTACTGTAATTATGCAACATCGGTACTTTCAGATCATGACCATGATGGTCAGACCATGATTTTTCAAGATATAGGGGTATTGATCATCTACCAAAGGTTCTTAGGATATGAACACTTTGGTCATGTCATGAAACCATTCTAGGGTGTTATTTTTAATTAAAGGGGGATCATCCCCCTTTCCTTTTTCTCGATGAAGAGCATGCATGGGGAGGGTCTAGGCCAGACCTCCCCCTCCCCCTTATTCAATCTGTTTGGGGTGATTTTGAGTGCAATCAGATGATGGTTTAGGGTAATATGTTTCTCTCCAATTCCTTTTTTATTCATTTCTTTGATACCCACTAAATTAAATCCAATTTTTTCTAGGTTTTAGGTGATAATTTCACCATAGAATGGTGAAATAATCTAGATTTATAGAACTTTCATGAAGCCTAGCAAGAGAACGTCCTCAGATGACGTCCACACACCATCATATGTCATTTTTATGAGTTATGTCACCATAGTGATTTTTCTAATATTTTATTTCTAAATTAAATTTCATTTATAATTTAATCATTATTTTTTGTTTGGGAATTTTATCGGGATGTTTTTGGGAGTGTGCTAAAGACCTTCAGTGGGTGTTTGGTAATAGATTCAGTGTGATGAGGTCAATTGTTGAGTCTTTTGACGATTATTCCAACTCACCTTAAATTGAAAATTAATTTTAAATTATTT
This sequence comes from Viscum album, assembly GCA_963277665.1. NCBI lineage: Eukaryota > Viridiplantae > Streptophyta > Magnoliopsida > Santalales > Viscaceae > Viscum > Viscum album. The sequence goes on from OY728151.1 coordinate 1,975,400,749, forward strand.
AAATTAATTAGAATTTTATTATAATAAATTATTGGATGTTTTGGATATGATTTAGGTAGGTTGACCTTTAAAATTAAAGGGATTGTTTGATTAAAATTAAATTCTTACAAATGGATTGGATAAGGTGCCAAGGCCATAAGGGACCATGGGAACGGGCTTGATTACCTCAACCACCACTGGATGAGGCCTGAATATTATATGTGTTCTATGAGAAATATAGAGTATTAGGGGTGTTAAATAAATTAATGAATGAAATGTAGTGTCCCTAGTGTTAGGTGACTTTAGAAACCTCCAAGTATAGGGTATGATGGATTGAGGTGGTTGGCCTAAGGATTGTCCATGTGAGAACCTTATGATGACTTGAAAAGGGCATGGGATTGAGGCCATCTCCCTTGTGAGACTTTCCTAGGGGACTAGTGAGGCCTTGATGACATTGTGATGGTGTTGGGGAATGATGTTACCTATGAGTGATGGGTGTTGAACTAAGAGATATGTTTTAGATGAGGGAACCCATGAAGGGTCTCCTTGTTTGATGAGACCTAGGGGACCCTGATGGGTTCCCCACTGAGACATTGACCACTGAGAGGGTTCATGGTAAATGGGTAGTGATGATTTTAGTTTTCACCTAAAAACCCAGATCAATAATGTGATCCTTTCATGGATGTAGTGACCATTTTAGGTTATTCCCTTGAGAGGCCAACCTTGTTATGTGAGATGGGCTAAAAAAATGGTCATTCTTGGTGAGATATTATGGGAAGAAGTATTTTCCTTCGTGAGGTATGAGATATATGGGATGCCTTGGATGATCTCCTTGGATCTAGCATCTATTCCTGATAATACTAGATCTCTTAGTATTGCCTACTAGGTTCAGTGATGATGCCTAATATGATTGATTCCCTATGGTCAACATCCTAGGAATTGACCTTCAAGTCTGCTACTATGGAACGTCTAGTATATTACATGGGGTTTGGTGATGATTCCATCTACCATTGATTACCTATATTAATCCTCCTATAAATCATCTTAGATCCTAATACTTTAGAACATTATTGGTGATACCCCTTAGGATCAATGATGAAGAATGATACCTTAGAACACCTTCGGGTGATTCCCCCTTAGGTTAAGTGATAATTCATTATGGATATTAGTGGTGTCCTAGGGATCAGCTTGGAGTATGATACTATGAAACACCCAGTATGATCTCTTAGGGATTGTCATATTCTCCTTATATCAATTGGTATGATCATGTGATGTGCATAGAGACACTCTGGCACTGAACAAAGAAGGTTTTGGTCGATCGGGGTTCCATGGTAGGACCCTAGGATCGATAGTGGTTATTTGTTTATGCTTCTGTGGTTTTCTTTATTTATTGATTATGATCATATAACCAGTATGCACTACATTTACTGGTTATGTGTGGGAATACGTTGGTTTTTTCCTACTAAGTTTTAATCACTCCCTATTCAGGAGTCCATAACACTTGGGTACCCCAGCAGCCCTCACTAATTGGAGGTTCAGGTTGGGAAAAGGATTAGGATAGCATGGTCAAGTAGGATAGCTTGGAAGAGATTGTATTTTTGGGTGATTTCAGACTCAGGGACATAGAATATTATCTTTTAAATTCATTTTATTCTTATTTTCAGTTTGTATATGTGGTCGGTATAGTGGGTGATCAGTCTTAGTGTATTACTGTATACTTCTGCATCATTTTATTATTGATGGTTGTATTTTATAGATTACACATACTCCAATTATTTAATATTACATATTATGTTTGGTGAGTGTTTTATTATTGTTCACTTTGATATGGGGGTATAGTCTCCCCACGGTACTACCCTAGACCTCTGCTACTATTCAGTAACCTCTAGCATGCAGGGAGACTTGCATGAGGTCATGTGTTGAATCGGGTTGGGGCACCAGTTGAGTAGCCTATGACCCTGGACATTACATGTTAGATGAGCTAGAATTGGTCTAATTTTTTATTCATTAAGGTATTTTATCCTATCACTCTGAAATGCATGATATAATGAAGAAATTTATCCTAAAATTGACGTTTTTTTATTTGATTTTGTGAGTGTTAAGAGGAGAAAGTAACAAATAGTTCAAAAATAGAGTTAGATATGGATTGATAATCTCATGTTTCTAATGGAAAAATTACCTATACCAGCGGTTTAAAACTATTGGTATAGGTCCCAAAACCGTTGGTATAGCCTATACCAATGGTTTGGGCAACCGTTGGGTGATTTGGCACGGGGATAGACTTATCCCAGCGGTTTAGGGAAAACTGTTGGGAAAGACCTATCCCAACGGTTTGCAAACCATTGGTATAAGTCTTTTACAATGGTTTTAAAACCATTTGGAGAAGTATTTACCAACGGTTTTCCCCAAACCATTGGGATAGGTATATCCCCATGCTAAATCACCCAACGGTTTCCCAAACCGTTGGTATACGTATATTTAAAAAAAGTTACAGTGGAGGTTTGAACCCACAACCTCTCGGTTATATATCAAAGACTTTACCACTATCCTACGATTACCTTTGTAAATATATTTGGATATATATATATATATATGTAATTTATATATTGATTTATTTGATGATATTCGACAAAAGAATTCATAAAAAATAAGGGTACTTATCCCAACGGTTCTCAAAACCGTTGGGATAGGCATTTACCAACGGTTTTGAGAACCATTGGGATAGGTACCCACCCTTTCCCAATAGTTTGTCCAAACCGTTGGGAAAAGTGGAATCAAAGTGGGTTTTTCCCAATGGTTTGGCCAAAACGTTGGGAAAAGAGGCCTCAAATGGGGCTTTTCCCAACGGTTTGGCCAAACTGTTGGGAAAAGTGTCCTTCAAGGGGGGTTTTCCCAATGGTTTGGCCAAACCATTGGGAAAGGGGACCTATACCAATGGTTTTTTCAAACCGTTGGTATAGATGCGTTGGTATAGGTCATATTTCCAGTAGTGTGTGGGAGACATTTCTATGAGACTAAATTATTTGTCCCTGCTTATGAACCATTATTAACATACCTAGTGTCTTTTATGTTATAGTAGGTTCCCTAAAACCAACTGAAATTGTGATTTTGATTAACATAATATAAATATTTATAATGTAATGATTTTTCTTCTATATATAATTAATGTAATAATTCCCTTGGAATATTTTTCATGTCAAAGGGTTGCAGTAGTTCCCCACTATAATGAGAACCAAAATATTTTATGATATAATTCTTAAATCAATGTTTCTTAATGGTCTATATACATAAATTTGATGGGACATATATGATATATGATTATCAGGTGTTGGGGAATCATAAAAATTGAGATACTTCTCATGATTTTCACACTTGGTGGTATCTAAGAAGGGAGATTATAAGGACATACCCTCCAATAATAATTCGATATATTTTTTTAGCATTAGATATTATTATCTATGAAAATTTGTATTGGTCCTTAGATCTGAGATCATTATTAATGTGTATTATGAATTGTGTACTTTGATATATGGATGAAAATTGTGATGACATATGCTCATGGAGACGTAACATACGTTAGGTTCATCATAAGTGATATGGAAGTAATTAAATGGTAAAGAAATATTTTGGACCTTATGAGATAATAGAGGAAGATATCTCTAGCCATTTGATTCAAATGGAACTATTAGAAAAAATCCATGGTCATGGTGGTTTACAGAATAGGTTCATTTTGGAAAGTCAAGGAGATAGATTGAGCATACAGGGTGATGACACAAGTATGCATCATGCTTGATGATATATCTATTGAAAAATGGATTATATTATATAGTATAATTTTTTTAAGGTTATTATAATTTTTATACTAACTTATTTCTCTATGGGTATCTTGATGTGTTTCAAGACACTGATCTTGAACTTTAGGTAAATTTCACCTATTTACACTAAGAAATGGGTATAAATGGCCACATACTAAGAGTATCTAGATTCTCATTAAATTGTATTAAATTTAATTTTGAGAATAAATTTATTCCCAACTAGAGGAGTAATATTTATTCAAGTAAAGTTGATCATAAAAATCCATTCATGAGATATCTGAGTTTAGAATATGTGAGTTGAATTTTATCTATTGTTTGTTTATTCATGAGATAATGAATATAATATTTATTCATTAAAAAATTTAATTAATATTTTAAAATAAATATTTATCCATGTTATGTGAATATTGAAATAAATATTTATTCTTAATTTATGTGGATATTATATTTTTTTATCAAAAATATATATATTTAACATTCAAGGTTTGATAAATTTTATAGGAGAATATGGATAGAGTTTAATGATCCAATAGAAATGATTTATTTAATATCATTTAAATAAACATTAATTGATTTATTTAAGAAAATATATGATACTAAACACATGTCATAGTATATAATCTAAAAAATATTATTTGTTAAATTAAATGTGTTAGGAACACACACGATGTCTTCTAAAATTATCTTAATCTCTAGAGATAATTCCCTAATTCTCCCCTCACTCGAGCACTTGAGACATGTCTTGGTTCTTGATCCATATCTAAAAACACCTCATTAATAATTTTTAACTCCCAAAATTCCAATTTGAATCCTAGTTCTTAAAACAACCTCTTCTTCGGAGTCAAAAAATCAGATTCCTCCTGAATTTCACAACCTGAAAAAATGTGAGTCTTTTCAATCAAAATGAAAATGCGGAAAGAGGAGTGACATAAAATTGATCAAGAATAATACCATAATTGAGGTAATTTTATACTTAAAATAGTTATAAATTAATTGTTCATAATCATATCTATGAAATTTTGGGGTGTTTTTGTCTAGTCTTCAAATTTATCCATTGATTTTAACAAAAAAACAAAAAATAAACCTCCACCCAATGCTCCTACTACATATCAAAACCTTTATTTTATACTTCTAAATATACTTATTATTCACATGATTTCTTAATGCGGATTATGCATTCACTTATTAGAATAAATATGTTAGTGTGTGGTGTGTATGGGGAAGCCAACTATGTCAATGAATACCAACCATATACACCATTGATTTCGCTTCGGTGTACATGTCACTACTACAGATCACACAGTATTCAGTGCAGAAATTTATCAGTGCTAAACAAAAAGTGCTAATAAAGGGGGAACTTTTATCAGCACTAGTAAAAACTACTGATAAAGGTAACCTTTATGAGTGTAATAAAAAGTATTGATAAAAGGGTAAGCCTTGTCAGCATTTTTTTCTTACACTGATAAGAGTCCTCCCTTTATCAATGCTTTTTATTTAGTACCGATAAATGTTACAAAGAATGATTTAATTTATATGTACATATTTATAGATTTTTAAATAATATTTATATTATAAAAAGTATATATATGTAAATATAATATATAATTTTTATTTATATAACTTTTAATAAAAAATGAATCTTATTTTCATTATTTTATATATATAAAATTATTAAATTTATATTAGTCAATAAAAATGTTTAATAGTATATTTATATAAATTAATTATAAAATGTGTATATAATTAATATAAATATGATACATTAATATTTTATTTAAATAATTATATAATATATAAATGAATATATTTATTTAAATATATGATTCATATTTTAATTTATATATTTATATTCATATTTATATTTATTCATTTTTACTATATATTCATTTTATATTTTTGAAATATATTCAATTTTGATAGGTATTTGTACATTTGTAAATATTTATACATTTAATTAAATGTTAAAATTTTTAATAACTATTGAAAATTTTAAAGGTTAATAATTGATTATATTTTATATTTATAATCAATACAGTGCATACATCAATAATTATCAATAATATTGTTATTTATTAATTCATTTTTATTCATTTTTTATGTGTTGTAATTCATGTAATTAATTTTATGAAATAAATTTTTTAAAATATGTTTGTAATTTATTTTATTTTATTTATCCATTTTTAATTTTATTTAATTAAATGTTTTTTCCATTTTTGATATTTATTGATTTTTAATATTTTTGGAATTTATTCCTTTTTAAAAAAAATTATATATTTATTTAATAAGTTTCAATATTTTCAATATTTTTATAATTTATATATTATTATTTATTCATTTTTATTTATTAAGTTTTAATATTTTTAATATGTTTGAAATTTATATAATTAATTCTAATAAGACCATCTCCAACCTACACTATTTTGATGTGAAATTAAACCCCAACATACATAACCCCCAGCACCATTTTGGTGTTTATGTAGTCAATTATGTTATTATATTATATTCATTTTTTAATATATGAAAAGTAAGTATTATTTAACTAATTTTTCATATTTTTTATGAAATCAATCAAATCACGTAATCATATTTATTTTAATTTATTCAATATTCTGAATATGTGTGTTTGTATTTAATTTAATTTAATTAAATTAAATTATTAATATTTTTTTATAGTCAATATAGTTCATTTTTAATAATTTTTTATTTATATAATTAATATCATATATTTATTCATTCTTATTCATTTTTTATGTGTTTTTATTTCACATAATTAATGTTATGAATTCACTTTTTTAAATATTTTTTTTAATTTATTCAATTTTATTTATTTATTTTTAATATTATTTTATTTAATATTATATATTCATTTGTAATATTTATTAATTTTTATTTTTTTTGGAATTAATTCATTTTTTTATATTTATTTATACACAATTATTTACTATATTTTAATACTCTTAATATGTTTTTTATTTATATGATTAATATTTATTAAATTTCATTTATTAAGTTGAGATATTTTTAAAATATTTGAAATGCATATAATTAGTTTATTTAAATACATTATTTAATATTATATTCATTTTTTACATTTTTACAATTAATGTAATTAATCTTACAAATTATACATATTTATTTACTGAGTTTTAATATTGTAAATATGTTTTTAATTTATATGATTAATATTCATTCAATTTTATTTATTTTGTTATAATATTTTAAAATGTTTGAAATATATATAATTTATTTATTTAAATTATTTTTTAATATTTTCTTTATTTTTTGTACGTGTTTTGAATTCATGTAATTTATATTATGAATTTCTTTCTTGTATACATGTTTACTATGTTTTAATATTTTCAATATGTATTCATCTTCATTTTAATATATATTCATTTTTATTTTTTTAATAATTCATATAATTAATAAAACTTATCCATTTTAAAATGTTTTTTAAGTCTATTCATTTTTAATTATTCAATTTCACTCATTTTTAACATTCATGCATTTAAGATCGTATCATTAATAATTTTAATTATTTTTTACTTTTTTTAATTAATTCATTTTTAATATATGTTCATTTAATATTTTTGTATTTTATTTTAAATGGTTTTTATCAGTGATTTCTAAAAATCACTGATAAAAATATATTTTATCAACGCTAATATAAAAAATGATGATAAAACCTATATTTATAAGCACTAAAATTTTAGCATTGATAAAGATAGGTTTTATCAATGCTTATTATTTTAGCAATGATAAAACCCTTCTCGTTCTTATAAATTCAACCCTAAGAGAACTCACTTATTTGTCTCATTCAATATCTCTCATTGAATTTGACATCTAACATCGCTCCCCCTCAAACTTCTTATATGAATCAACTCTCTCAAAACATAAAGGTTGTGATTCTATTTGTTTAATATGTGAAGTTTTATTATTTTCATGAATTGTGTAAGTAAAAAATCAGGGCACCCCAATTTCATTCGCCATCAAACACTTCCCATTCTATTTTTAGATTTCTAGATCAAGTAATACTGCAAATCTATTTTTTATATTTTTAAATATACCCACTTTTTTGGATAAGTGAGAACCCTAAAAGCTATAGGCACCAACCCTCAATTTATACATACACAAATTAAAACAAGATAAATTTCAAATTTCAGTACAATTGAGGATAGCTGGCACAACCGGACTACCAAGTGTGGATCTCAAAGATGAAAGGACGCACTCTTCAATATATCTACTCACTGTTCATCACCATTAGCTCATCACAACTCATCGGATGTATCTCCATTCATCATCACATGTTCATCACAACTCATTCGAAGCATCGCAGTTCATCACTGCCTAAGTTTTGTTTTATGGGCAGACCATTCGGTTTATTTTCCACTATGGAATGTTAAATCCTAACTAAATCAGTGATGATATCTCCCTCTTAAACCCTCAAAGCAGCATCGAACCTCGTCTGAAATATAATGTTTCCGCCGTTTAGCCCCTCTCTCTAAAAAAATAAACCCCAAACATTCTCCAACCCTTTTCTACAACCAAAATAAGTCAAAATAAATATAGTTTAATTGAATTTAAATAAAATTAATACATTGTAATCATAAGGAGTTTTACACATGGTACATTCCTAAATGTCACATAAAAATCAATAGTCACTGAAAAAGAATTCACATCAGTTAGACCTTTTTTTCTTGGTTTCATCATGTGACAAACATTTACAATTTTATGCACTTTTAAAATTGGAATCATGAACAGTATTCAAAACATCCATATCTGCTTCTGTCTTGTATAAACCTCACTCCTAGTTTCCACTCTGACATTTTTTCATATTTGATTCTCTCTTTTGGTTCCACTAAGGCTAAGTTTTGTTTTTAGGTGATCCCAAGTAGTTGGGATTATACTCCAGTCATTAGTTTGAGATGAGGGTTCCTACTAATCCCTCTGGGAAACTTCATCATCTTTTGTTGAAGTTGAACATTCCTTATAATCCCAATAATAATTTTCATTGTTGTTCTTTGAGGATTCATTCCAACATGTTAATTTTTTAAATTTGAATCATTCATCAAACCCCACTTAAATTCAAGAGTTTCTTCAAATTTTGGGTTCTCAAGACCAGGTTCTTGGGCCCTATCAATGTTTTCATCATCTGAAAAAAGATCAACTTTTACTCCTAAGAATCTTATCACTAAAACACCACCCGGTCTTCAACATACCAAGTGAGTAAATGAATAAACACAAAATCCTCTCTCTTCATGTACTCCCACCTAAAAAAGTTACAGAAACCATTCTTGATCTATTTGTTTTGAAATAGATTAAATTTTAATTAGATTATTTGTATCTTTATAGATATCATACACTCCCTTTAATGATTTACACAACTAAAAAACAATCTCAATACACATCATTCAACTCTTATTATCTTATAACAATGGATTCATGTAGCTTAGATGATTCTTTAAGAATGATCTTTTAGGATTCTAAGCTCATACATTCTGTATATTTATTTATTTTATTAAATATTAATATTACTAAATTAGATATGATGGATGTGAATCAAAAATGGATGGATTATAATCATATGAACAAATAGTATGAGGATGGGGTGAAAGTGGTCATCAAATTTTCAAAATATCATGCATATAACCCCTCTCAAATCTTTTTTCTATGTTTACACTATTTTTATTCAAGATTAATTATTATAGAGGAGTTGTAAGAACATTTGATCTATCACAGATTAAATCGAATATATAAATGTTGGAATAAACACAGGGAAAACTAAATGTAGCTAGTGATTGGGATAACACTAAATTTTATGGATCATATAATATTATTACAAGTGTGAACAATAATGAATATTGTATCATGTATATGATTATAGGTGTGAATGAGGATGGAGACCATATTGAGGGAATGACAATGATGATTTAAGATGGACTTCATGATTATCCAAAACTATTTCAAAAATTAACAAGTTGTGAAAATACACCATTTTATGACGATTGTACTAAATATACAACATTTTTAGCTATATTGAAGCTATATAATGAAAAATTTCACAATAGATGATGGAGTGACACCAGCTTTACTAAACTGTTTCCTCTCTTGAATGGTATGCTTCCTAAAGATAATTAGATTTATTTACAAACATATGACACCAAAAGAATGTTATATTAAATGGGTATGATCTCTAAAATAATTCTTTCATGTCCAAATGATTGTATATTGTTTCACAAGGACCATTAATCACTTATAAAATTCCCAAAGTGTGGTGTATATTGATAAAACAAAGTTGAATCAAGTACTTTGAAATTTGTATGTTTTTTTCTAATCATTACAAGGTTTAAGCTCCTATATGGAAGTCAGAATAATGTAAGGAAATTAACATGGAATTCACATATAAGAAATAAATATGGGGAACTTTGTCACCCAGCAAACTCTCCCTAGTGAAATAAAATTGATCACGAGTATCCTGAATTTAGAAACAAATTGAGAAACCTTCGTCTTGAGCTATCTATAGATGGATTGAATCTTTTTTTCAAATATACACTCACAGTACATTGAAGATTGTCTTGGTAAATTATAACTTACCACTGTGGTTATGCATGAAGTGAAAATACATTATGTTTTCTCTGCTTATATTATGATAAAAAAACAGGTAATTATATTGATGTTTATTTGTATCCATTGATATAATATTTTAAATTAATGTGGGATTTAGGTGTTATTGTGTATGGTGGTTACAAAAATGAATATTTCATATTGAGATTCATTTTGTATGGGATGATAAATTATTTTACTAATTATGTAAATTTTTTAGGATATATAATTAAAAGAACTAATGGGTGTTCCATTTGTGAACAAGTTATACACTCAGTCTGGTGGAAAAAATCATAGAAAATTGTGTTTCTAAGATATCACATATTTCTACCCTGATGACATAAATATCGATCTTGGATGACATCATTCAATGAGAGTTCATAAGATAGTACAAAACCATATCCACTAATGAGTTATCAACTATTTGAGAAAGTAAAAGATATGGACACTGATTTTGGAAAACCTTCTTTGAAAAATCTTACAAAAACCGATTAGAAAAAGACATAATTTGTTTTTCATTATTGTACTGGAGTTGTTTGTGAATAAATTATTTTCATGATGTCATGCATGTGGAAAAAATGTATGTGATAGTGTAATTGGGACATTACTAAATGAACCTGAAAAAAGGGGTGGAATTAAGGCTAGTTTGGACATGATTGGCATGAAGATATAAGAAGAGTTGGCATTAGTGAAGGGTGAAAGACAAACTTTTCTTCCTCCAGTTACTCACACTCTTTCTAAGAAAGAGAGATATTAGTTTTTCAACTTCCTAAATAATGTAAAGGTTCCAGAGGGGTATTCTTAAAATATAAATAATATCATGGAAATGATAGATTTAAATTAAAAGGTCCTAAAATAACATAAATGTCGTGTTTTTATGTGAGATCTAATATTTGTAGATTTACATTGCATTTTTCCTAAGAATATATGTCATACATTAACTAAGCTCTATTTATTTTTCAAATTTATATGCATTAAATTTATTGAACTTATGAAATTTCTAACTATGGAAAAGGATATTACTATAATATTATATGAATTGGAGATATTCTTCTCATATTATTTTTCACTTGGTTAGAGAGATTCAACTATGTGGTCATGTACATTATGGATGGATGTACCTCATTGAATGGTATATAAATATTTTGATAGGGTGTGTCAAAATTATAAGTCATCTAAAAAGTTGTATTTTATAATAATATATTATTGAGGAATCCATTGAATTCTGTACTGACTACCCATCTGATGTGGTAAGAATTGGTCTCCCAAAATCTCATAACGCCTAGAGACTTGTGGGTGAAGGAATTTCTAGAATATATGTTGTCACAATTTCTATTATAAAGGATTAGTCTCACCTTTACATTTTTCATAACATTTTAGAGGTTTCACCATACGTTGAAACCCAAAAACTAATTCTTAGGCATTTTAATCCATCAAGGGATGAAATCTGGATATCAAATACACATAATTAAAAGTTTATAGGATAGTTTTGAGACTATATTTTTAAGTATTCAACTACAAATAAAAATTCAATTTCAGAAAATCTTTGATGGATAGCCATAGGACCAAGTGTGCATGCATTATCTTATAATGGTTATGTAATTAATTGTTATAAATTATATAAAAAATAATATAATGAACACAGTATGATGAAAAATAGTGGAGTTACACTTGTTGTTGGAGTGAGGCGTGTATCTAGTACCAATGATAGAAATAAAATATATGAAAATATTTCATACTTTGGCATCATCGAACAAATATGGTAGTTGGATTATTTAACATTCCAAGTGTTGATTTTTCAATGCAAGTGTGTTGATTATAAGAGTGCAGTTAAAATCGATGAATTGGGATTTATGAAAGTGGATTTCAGAAAGGAAGAGTACAAATATGAACCATTTCTAATGGAATCAAAGGTATTATATGTATTTTATATTCAAAATCCTACAAACGAAAAGTGGTCAATTGTTTTATTATAAAAAAATCACTAAAGGTTCATATGTCAATTCAACTAAGGATGACCCTTTCATTGGGACATCACAATCATTTTTTGTTGGTCTCAATTTAGAATAGGTCTTATTTTTCAGAGATAACCATAATGAGAGGATTTGGATACTTGATAGAGGGTTCAAATCCCTTCAACCTTTAAAGAAAAGGGGGAGTTTAATAATCAGGTTGTATTTTTTTTAATATACATCTCATTACCTCATATCATTATATATTCACTACTAAATTTACGTAATCTAAATTAAATGTTCAACCATTTATATAGATAATGGATTCCACACTTGTTGATTCTCCTAATCTTGAGAAACAATAGTTTTCTCAACATGATGATGCTCCCAATGTAGTGGAACAAAAAAAAATTGCACATGTCGGTGCTACCAATCAGGAGGAACAACATATTGACAATGTTGAAGCTGAAGAGGTGGTGGAAGGTGGAAAACCTATGTCCAAGAAAAAATGGGAGTGTTGTAGAATGATGGTGTTAACAAAAATTATTAAGGTGAGAAGAAAAGGAATCAAATTCAAGGTTAGATGTAATGCACCTGGCCAACCTATTAACACCAACAAGTCTATTTTCATTACTTACATTGGGATCACCATTAGAATTCATGTTTGGGTTGATGTAGATACATGGAACAATGTTATACCGGTGCTTAAGGCACTAATCTAGAAAGATTTTAGGGTAACGTTATCATATGATTTCTTTATTTTACTCAAAAAAAATAATGAAATGTTGATTTGATCTTCATTATCCCTTACAAAGTGCATTTATACTAGATGACTTCCAAATGAATTTTTTATTAATGCTTGCTAGAAAGTCTCATAGAGGCTTTTAGATAATTCTTACAATGCACCATCTCAGGGATGTTGAAGGGAAAGTAAACCCACACCCACCACATATGTATGCACACATGATAAACCAAGAAATAATAAATTCATTTATTAGTCATTGTGAGGAGAAAAATTTTCAAGTACATTTTGATTGGTAATACAATTCTTGACAATACGTGTATAAATCACTTTGATTAATAATTTTTAATTTATGAAACAATAACTGAGTGTTGAAAATAAGTGTCGTGTAATAAAACCAATGTACCCCTACCATAAATAAAGGATGGGGGTATGCTTCACTTGAAAAAAAATGGAATGTATTTTAAATCTACGGTAATACTTTTATGTGGAATGAAACAACAACATAATTATATTACATTGTTTATATGTATATTAATGAATCAAAATCCAAATACACTTTCATCCAATGTCATATGATATGGAAGAAGTATCCTGTAAATAAAGAAGGGATACTAATAGATGAAAACACACCAAAATTATGGGAAATGTGTGTAAGTATGACATAATAAAAAAAATTATACTTTAAATTGGTATTACACAACAAAGATTACTTATTTTCCTATATTTCTTATTTGGTTTAGACATAGGATTCATCATTGGCTATACTTGATGAACAAATACTATCAGTGGCCTTGAAGTGGCCAGAACAATATGGTCATGTCAGAGGTATGGGTTTTGGGGTGTCACCCTAAACATATTTTAAGAAAAAAATGCACAGGGGGATAAAGATAAGAAAATGGATGAGATGAAGACACGAATAACTACTCTAGAAGAAAAACATAATTGGTAGTATGATATGTTATAGAATTTTATGGGAAGAAATCAAAGAGAATAAACAACAAAACAAAAACCACTACATGAAGACCCCCCCCCCCACCAGCTTTGAGGCTAATCATTCCCCTCAAAGGTCTATATTACCAGAGTTAGTTGATTTTTTCATAACTATTTATATGAAAAGTAAATCGGGAAGACACTGATATATTTCTTGTTCTGATATTATAAAAGGTGAACATGATTATTATTTATATATATCAGCACCCACCCATCACCTTGTTGTGAGGAGTACAATGTACAATATCCAAGGAGATATTATAAACAATAAAAAACTTCCAAATAGTCATGTGAGAGTGTTGATTCACATAGCTCATGAGCTGAGCACCGAGATACCCATTCTTCTTGATGATCTGGATATCCATATGGTCGAGCTTGTTATTGGAAATTTCATAACATGGTCATTTGATCTTGTAAAAATACATATTGATAAGGAGGTATTTCTTTCCAAATTATTTTTTATGAAAAAACTTTAATAATTCATGAAAAAAATGTTTGAATTGATAAATGTTATTACAAATAGAGAAAGGGAAGGGGTGAAATAGAAGGTTGATTCAAAAAAATCTAAAGGATAAAACAATCGATCGAAAATACCTTCATAAAGTACCTTTACCCCACAAGTTCAACTTCCAAATTTACTAATATTATAAGTTCATGTGGATTCAATGTTCAAAAATAGTGATTTTTCCATCATTGATTTTGAAGAAAAAATGTACAAAGTGAATATTATAGACTTTCTTGGTCTTGAAAATGTAGATGAAATCCTCAAGCATGAATTATTATGAGTATCAGTTGTAAATGTATACATGAGGTGTGTTTTCATAAATTTTTTTCCAATAGATGATCTATTATGTTAATTATAGCTAAATATTATTCATATTTTTTGTAGGTGTATATATCAGCGCTATTTGAAGGGAAAAACCTATGAAAAAAATTTGGGTTGATTAGTCCTCACGTCACTTCTACGCAAAAAAGCTCATTAAAAGAAGAGGAGTATTCAGTAACAGTGGAAAAACTAGTTGCAAGGTTTGAAAACAAACTTACAAACAACAGAGACTTCTTAATACCCATGATGTAGGGGTAAAACTCTACAATTTAATCATACCAAATATATTTTCATTCCTTTCATTACTTATTCCTTTTTGTTTTTTAGACAACATTGGTTGTTCGTTACAATAAATTTGGATACTCTAAAGATTTATTTTCTAGATTCAATGCATGGATACCCAAAAATTCGACCACATGTGATGACGTTTATCAATTTGTAATACACTACATACAACATTTTACAAATAAAAATAAAGTTATACATTTTATATTATGTTTTAATGGTAAATTTTATATGATATTGTGGTGTTTAAATATCATCAAAATCATGGAATGAGTATAGTCCATGAGCACAAGAAGCCTATCAACTTTTACAAGTGGATAATTATTAGGCTATATATAAAAATATTTCACTATAAAAACATATTACTTATTTTTCTTAATTTTTCTATAGTTTATATAATAAAAAAATAACAAATATTAAGGTTATTATATTTGAGATTTTATGAAGGATTTTATATTCCATTAATAAACTAGTATACCCAAAGAGGTATTTCTGATGATAATTTCAATTTCATTTAAAATATTTATTAATCCTTTGTTTATTTATATTTTTTCAGTACTACCAGGACTATCAATAGTCCTCATATTCAAAATAAGAAATTTAATGGTCCGGACCTCTCCGGACCATTCCTTTGTGAAAATATGGTGTTTGAGGTGTTTCGAGAGGTCAAGGTGACTTATCCCCAATACTTTTCCAATTTTTTTCCCTTTTTGTGAATAGTGGAATCGGTGACCCTCAGTGAATAGTTCCAACGGTAGACAGTTGTGAACATTGCATCGGTAACCTTCTGTGAACAATGCCAATGGTGAGGTCCAACGGTATCCTCTCTTTCCTTTTCCAAATTTCCAATTCTATAAATAGTTCCATCGGTGAACAGTTCTATCAGTAACCTCTAACGGTAACCTCTCTTTCATTTGCTAAATTTTGAGTTCTGTGAACAGTTCCATCGGTGAGCAGTTCTATCAGTAACCTATAATGGTAACCTCTCTCTCCTTATCCAAATTTTGAGTTATGTGAACAGTTCCATCAGTGAACAGTTTTATCGGTAACCTCTAACAGTAACCTCTCTTTCCTTTGCCAAATTTTGAGTTCTGTGAACAGTTCCATCGGTGAACAGTTCTATCGGTAACCTCTAACGGTAACCTCTCTTTACTTTTCCAATTTTCCAATTCTATGAACAGTTATACAGGTGAATAGTTCTATTGGTAAGCTCTAACGGTAATCTCTATTTCCTTTTCCAAATTTCCAATTCTATGAACAGTTCTATCGGTGAACAGTTCTATCGGTAACCTCTAACGGTAACCTCTACTTTCTTTTCCAAATTTCCAATTCTATGAACAGTTCTATCGTTAACCTCTATTTCCTTTTCCAAATTTCAAATTCTATGAATAGTTCTATCGGTGAACAGTTCTATCGGTAACCTCTAATGGTAACCTCTATTTCCTTTTCCAAATTTCCAATTCTATGAACAGTTCTATCGGTAACCTCTAACGGTAACCTCTATTTCCTTTGCCAAATTTTGAGTTCTATGAACAATGCTTCCAGAACGGTAGGTGTACAGTGTTTCCATAACGATTGGTGTATAGTGTTTCCAGAATGGTAGGTGTACAGTGTTTTCATAACGGTAGGTGTACAGTGTTTCCGTAACGGTAGGTGTACAGTGTTTCCAGAACAGTAGGTGTACAATGTTTCCATAAAGGTAGATGTATAGTGTTTCTATAATGGTAGGTGTATAGTGTTTCCAGAACGATAGGTGTACAGTGTTTTATCGGTGAGGTTTTAACAGTGAGGTTCATGAATAGTGTTTTTCTTTTGCCAAATTTTGAGTTTGTGAACAGTGTTTCCAACTTCCTACAGTTTCGCCCCTTTGACATTTCCTTTGAGGTAAAATGCATTTAAAGCCTTATTTTAAGGACTCTAAGGCCGATTCAAAGGCCATAACTCCTATATTAATTTATCCTAAGGCTCGGTATGTTTTTACTTGGTCAAACCGCATGGTTTAATGCGATCTGCTTTTAATGGGAAATCTGTTGTATCTTAAACTACCGCTCCATTAAACCTTATAAAGGGACAAGATATCTTCCTCCCTAATTATTCCTCTTTGTTCTCGACTATGAGATGCTAGAGCCTTTCATTCTATTCCATAGTAGTTTCATAATCAAACTTACTCCTAGGATTATTTCTGCTCTATTTTTTATGCAACCGAGCAGTATCGATCAATTTTTGATATAAGGTATGATATATCGTCATTCTTTTGGGTTCATCTCCTTCTGTTTCTCCTCACCCCTTTTATGTAATTTTACCCCCATGTTCCTAATGGTATTTTCTTGTGTGTTGACCGGTGTGGTGGTGTCTCTGCATCCTCAGGTGGATACAGTTGTCACGGGGGGGGGGGGAAGATCATAACCTGTTGTGTGGACCATTCTCATATAAAGAACGTCAAGAACTGTTTGAGGTAGGGGATTCATTGCTTCTCTTTTCTTTTATGTGCAACTGTATTGTTATCATGTTTTATTCCACTAGACCATAATGGAATTGACATAATAAATATTTGAACCGGGTAAATAAATTGATATCGGTCATATGTTATTTACTCTTGTTTTCTAGATAGTGTGATATCCATGCTTGCTTTGTTTAGCTATTCGTTCTTGATGGAAATTGGTAAAGAACGTAAACTGGAATTAATTGATAATTGTTGCCTATAGGCAAAGAGGCATGTAAATGAATCTGGTTCTTCTTGTTTTAATTTGATGTTAATCAAATTGGTGCAGTAAACATGTTTAATTATTTTTGATAACTTACTGATTAGGTTTCCCAAATTTGGAACCTACGAATAATAATCAGTTAACCCAAGATGGATTAAAGAATCAGTTGTTTGATAAAAGATAATTCCTTATAGGGTTTTGAGTTACCCTCTTGATTCTTAAAGGGCCAAGAGCCAAATTGTTAAGATGTTTGTTTTTCTGTTACTTGTGTTGTAATGTGAGCCTGGATGGCTGTTGTGATATGTGGGGGTATGGAGGCCTTTTGGTTGTGGCAGAAAATGACGCCTAGGGTGGCGAGATGCATTAGTTTATGCAAGTGGGTTTCGGGGAGGACACCAGGGATGATGGAATGGGATATATGCGATTATTGGACACTTGTTGTTTCTTTTTGGTTGATTATATGTTTTAATTTTCCCAACTGCCTAAGGTAGTTGGTCTTGCTTACCCTTCTTTTGAAAGAGGCGAAGACATGCGGGGTATGCCACGTGCTTTCCGTGTTTAGATTCTCAAGGGAGGATGGGTCTATACTCTTGCTATAGGTGGAAAAGACTCGGCGGGTAGTACATATACTCACCGTTTTGACCCCCCTTGTGTTTAGTAGCATAAAATGTTTTTCTAGAATGCCTGGGAATGTGGTAAAGTAATTATGTAATGAATAATTGAATAAATGGTGTTAACCCATGGGGTTGGAGTTTTTTGGAACATAATGATAAGGTTGTAATTTTAAAGGGACAGTGGACTTTGGGTGTGATGCTAATGAAATTTAATGTGGAATTGTCATTGGTTAATTAATGTTTAAAGAATTAATTAACATAGAGTGAAACTAATAAAAATGTAATGAAATAATGTATTAAATCTATTTAAATGGTTGTGTGCTTATAAGATACCTAGTCTTAGAAGTAGCAGCCCGGAGTCCGAGAGACGTTAGCTGCAATTGAGTCTAAGACTAGGTTATGCCCATAGTGTGGTTGTAAGCTATAATATATTATGTACTTTTTTGTTTCTATACGCTACTCCACCCTGTCAGTAAGGGAAACTGACACCCTGGGGATTCTGAGCCCTGGGGGGTGTTTTCCCCAACATTCTGGTGGGAGGATGGATGACTGACTACCGCTTTTGGCCCCACTCTCTTCTCTTGGTAGTTACTTGTGTTGGTAGGCACAATGGTTAGTTTTCCCCGTATATGTGTGTAGAGGGCTATAATGGATTGTGGTTATTCACACACGTATATTCTGGATATAGTATCCTATGGACTACTATAGGTGTAACATGTATAGGCTGTGATGGCTTGAGGATCCTTACTTGGTGTATGGGCTGTAATGGCTTGAGGTATAATACCTGACGTATGATACACATTATGAAAGCTATGGTGGCTCTCGAAAACTACCTGGTTACTTTCTTGCATGGACGTGGTGGTTTTGTTGCACGAGGTTCATATTGTGGTGTTTCACCCAGGTGTCTGCGAGCAAGCCTTTTTGGAGAGAGATTCTTAGGACGTACGACGTTGGGGCAAAGCGGCAAATCAGCGGGGAAGTAGTAGCAGGGTACCCTTGATATTCTTTATTATATGATATATTCTTGTATGTGTTACTTAGTGAGAGTGTCCATGGTAAGGTTGGGAACTTAGTATATCTATTTAGGTGATGAGTTAGTTTCACTTATTGTTCACTATGCTTTAGCATGCTTTTTTTACTTTTTCACGAGAGGCTTCGGGGAGGATCCTACTGAGTATACCGTTATACTCACCATATGTATATATAAATTGTTTTTCAGGTCACTTGGATCAAGTTGGAGTTCAATCTGGTTTCTACTAGCTTGGGGTTATAGGAGCTGTTTGGGCTTGTGCTTGCTGCTGTTTTTACTTTCTTTTGGGTATTTGCAGTTTTTTCCTTCCAATTGTAGTACTTTTTCATGACATTACATATGTGAACTTGGGTTTCTTTTATATTTTAGTTCTGAGTTGGAGTTGTTTGGTGTCTATCTTATCTCTCTCTTCTGCATGTGTTCTCTTAGAGGGTAATGTCTCCCATTTGTGTGTTTACTATACCCTCGGTGCTAGTCGCCACCGGGGCCTACTGGAGGCGGGACTTGGGGGTCATTATCTCCCTTCTCACATTGCCGGCCCAGGAGGGGTACACTTTGTGGGGAGGGGGTCTTGAAAAGAAATATATTTGTTTAAAAATTAATGGGAAGAATACATAGTGTTAGAATGAATACATACATTATAAAAAGGTGACTTCTTACAACTTATTTATTTAATTTTCTCGTCATTTTATCTATTATTTTTAAGTTAATTTCCTTATCATTTTTATCTGATAATTATTTTGCTAATTTTCACAGATATAGTGAAGAAATGACTTAATCAAGAATTGTTTTTTCTTATATGCATTTCATAATATCTTTTGGGAAGTCATACTTTACCTTCAACTTTCTGCAACAAGCTGGAAAAGAGAGAACATGTTCCTTTCAGATGGAAGAGGAAACCACATGTACTATAATCATGCACTCAATAAGGATGATTTGCTCATGATGATGCACCTTTTTTTATTCTTCAATGTATTCAACATTCCGAGTTATCAAACAGAAAAAATTCACTCGGGGAATGGTAACCATAGTTTGTCTTCAAGCATTTCTTATTTTGAATCATTGTGGCAATCTTGTTAGATAACCCAGAATTTCGAATGCATTATTAAATAAAAAATAAAAGTTATGACTTATAGAAATCAATCGCACCTCAATCTGATACATGGTGTGCTTGGTATCACTAAAAGTGTATGTTTTTAGTTTAAAATTGACATTTTAGTTCAAAACACACATTGCATACTCAAACCCATGCAAACCCATTCATATTGTTTTGATACTTTAAGAAAACGATTCATTATTCATTTGTGATGTGTAGTAATAAGGCGCACCTCAATTTGATACATGGTGTGCCCAATATGACTCGAAGTGTATGTTTTTAGTTTAAATTTGACACTTTATTTCAAAACACACGTCACATACTCAAAACTGAGAAAATGCATTCATATTGTTTTGATACTTTAGGACAATGATACATAAGTCATTTGTGACATATAGAAATTAGTCTCATCTCAATTAGATATACTGTGTGAACAGTATGACTTGAAATGTGTGTTTTCAGTTTAAAATTGACATTTTAGCTAAAAACATATGTCACTCACTGAAAACTGGCCAAACATGCTCAGATTTTCTTGATACTTTAGGACAATGATTCATAAGTCATTTGTGACGTGGGGAATTAGTTGCATATCAATTTGACACACGATGTGACCGGTATGACTCAAAGTGTGTGTTTTCAGTTTAAAAATTATATTTTTGTTAAAAATGTGTGTTACTCATTGAGAACTTAGCAAACACGCTTGGATTATCTTGATACTTTAAAAAAAGATCCTCAAATCATTTGTGATGTGTATAAATAAACCCCACATCAATATCACGCACTATGTGACCAGTATGACTTAAAATGTGTGTTTTTATTTAAAATTGACATTTTAGTTCAAAATACTCATCACATACTCAAAATTGAGAAAACACATTCCGAATTTTTTGATACTTTAGGACAACGATCCCTAAGTCATTTGTGACGTATAGAAATCAACCACACCTAAATTCAATACACGATGTGCCTAGTATGACTCGAAGTGTATGTTTTTAGTTTAAAATTGAAACTTTAGTTCAAAACACACATCACATACTTAAAACAAAGAAAACGCATTTAGATTGTTTTGATACTTTAGTACATCGATCCATAAGTCATTTGTGACATGTAGGAATCAGTTGTTGTCTCAATCTGATACATGGTATGATTAATATGACTTGAAATGTGTGTTTTTAGTTTAAAATTGACATTTTAATTAAAAACATGTGTCAGTCATTGGAAATCGAGAAAACACACTTAGTTTGACTTGATACTTTAAGAAAATGATCCATAGGTTATTTGTGACATGTAGAAATCAAGCGCATGTCAATCCAATACATGATGTGTCTGATATGACTCAAAGTACATGTTTTCAATTTAAAAATGTGTGTCACTCCCTAAAAGCCAAGAAAATGTGCTCAGAATGCCTTTATACTTTAGGAAAAAGATCCTTAAGTCATTTGTGATGTGTAGGAATCATGCTCATGTCAATCTCACACACAGTGTGACTGGTATCACTCAAAGAGTGTGTGTTTATTTTAAATTGGCATTTTAGTTCAAACACACACGACACATACTCAAAACTGAACAAACGCTTTCAGATTATTTTGATACTTCAGGACAATGATCTATAAGTCATTTGTGACGTGTATGAATCAACCACACCCCAATCTGATACAAGGTGTGACTAGTATGACTCGAAGTGTATATTTTTAGTTTAAAATTGATATTTTAGTTACAAACACACATGATATACTCAAAATCGAGAAAACATGTTTAGATTGTTTTGATATTTTAAGACAATGATTCATAAGTCATTTGTGATGTGTGAGAATTAATTATACCACAATTTGAGGCACGGTGTGCCCGGTATGACTCGAACTGCATGTTTTAGTTTAAAATTGACATTTTAATTAAAAACACATGTAACATACTCAAAACTGAGCAAACACGTTCAGATTTTTTTGGTACATTGGTACACTGATCCACAAGTCAATTGTGACGTGTAGGGATCACTCTCAACTCAATCTGATACACAGTGTACCCGGTATGACTCGAAATATATGTTTTTAGTTTAAAATTGACACTTTAATTCAAAACACACATCACGTGCTCAAAATCAAGTAAACCCATTCAGATTGTTTTGATACTTTAGTATAACAATTCATAAGTCATTTGTAACGTGTAAGAATCAACCGCACCTCAATCTGATACACATTGCGATCGGTATGACTCAAAATGTGTGGTTTCATTTTAAAAATTAAATTTTATTTGTGTATTGTTTTTTATTTATGTTTAATTTATTTCTTTATATTATTACTAACATAAGAATTGTTTTATTATATAGGTACACTCTTTTTCTTTGGTTGAGGTAGTTTGTTTAACAACTGATACCATAATCAAGCTCTTTTGAGAGAGAGTTGGGTGTTAAAAGCAACGAAACATTGATGTTTTTTAATATTTGTGATAAATTGTACTTACTAATGTAATTGTACAAACTAATGTTTGAAATGTCTATAATATAATTTTGTTTTCTTGTATCTGTGATGCAAATTTTATTTGAATTAACTTTTGTATTTGTTGTTCCAGTGCGTTGTAATTTTATCAGCACACTACAGTAGTATGACTTTTATCAGCGCTATAAGTAACTTAAAGGACCCGCTTTATCAGTGCTAATAAAGAGTTATTTTATCAGCGTTATTTTGAATGCGGATAAAAGGACCCCCATTTATCGATGCTTAAAACATCACTGTTTTTTTAGCACTGATAAAGAGCTTTTCTAGCACTGATAACTGAGTATTTGTACTCTGTATAATAATTCATATGAATATGGGCTTTTGGTTTCTAGTGTAATAGATTTTGAATGACCAAATAGATGTGGTCGAGCATTTAGGTGTGGCAAGTGTGTTGATGGGTTGACTTGGGAACAAAATATTTTATTTATTACATTTGTGGCATGTCGACTAATGATGTCGTAAAACAATGGTTTTTTTATGGATTAAAACAATGGTTTGTGGAATGATATAAATGAAGTTTTTTTTTTGAAATATTGGGTATATTCTATTTTAATCATTAAGACCTAAAACACACCTCAAAATCGAGCTTGTATCATTAATATATCTAGGTATAACTGCCAACGACACCTCATGCACACTATAAATAAACTACAATTAATTCGTTGACCCGAAGGCTTTACCCGCGACTACGCCCCAAACTCCATCCCTCTCGTACCACCCCAGTCGAGCGTAGGGGCAAGTGATTGTACCATTGATTAATTAAAGAATGAGTTACATATGTTTTAAAAATGAAAGTCTTTGAGTGCTTCAATAGATTTTGGGATTATAAATAATGTGCAACATGAAGAAGAATAAATTATGCTTATCACATGAGAAGTATCTTAGATTTTTGGGATTATAAATAATCTACATAATGGTTTATTTACACATTTGCGGTGGACAATTTAGGTGGGTGAGTTTTTTTTTAGTTTTATGGGGTAGAGTTTTTTTATATTGGGGAAATGGGTTTGTTCAGCGCCACTTCAAGTGGAGCTGAACAAAAAGTGGGCAAAGCGCCACTTGAAGTGGCCCTTTGACCCCACACCACCCCCAAACCCCACAGATATATATATATATATTTATATATATATAATAAATTTATTTATTATAATAAATATAAAAAAATACAATAAATACATAATTATATATTTTTATAATAAATACAAAAATTATAATAAATTTATTTATTTATAATAAATATTTATAATAAATATCCAATAAATATTAGTAAATACTATTATAATAAATGCACAATAAATGTATAATAAATGTATAATATATATTTATAATACATTTATATTTATAATACATAATTATTATAATTAAATATTATATTATTTATAATAATAAATATGTAATAAATGTATAATAAATATTATTATAATAAATATACATTTATAATATCTATTACAATAAATATTATTATAATAAATATTATAATAAATGTATAATAAATATTATAATAAATGTATAGTAAATGTATAATAAATATTTATAATACATTTATTATAAATGTATATTTATTATAATAAATATTATAATATTTAATAATAATAAATGTATATTTATATTTATATTTATAATAAATATTATAATATTTATTATAATAAATATACATTTATTTTATACATTTATTATAATAAATATGTATAATAAATGTATCATAAATATTATAATATGTTTATTTTTTAATTATAATATAATAAATGTAATATGTAATTATTTATCTTTATTATATAATTATCATATCAATAAATAATTATATACTATAATTATATAATTATAAATATACATTTATTTATTATAATAAATATGTAATTATTTATAAATGTAATATACATTTATTTATTATAATAAATATACATTTATTAGATATTTATTATAAATGTAATATACATTTATAAATGTAATTATTTATTATAATAAATATGTAATAAATATACATTTATATAAATGTAATATACATTTATTATAATAAATATGTAATTACTTATAAATGTAATATACATTTATTTATATAAATATACATTTATTATAAATGTAATATACATTTATTTATTATAATATATATGTAATTATTTATAAATGTAATATACATTTATTTATTATAATATTCATTAATAAATATACATTTATTAATATTCATTAATAATATTTATTAATAATATTTATTTATAAATATACATTTATAAATGTAATATACATTTATTTATATAAATATATATTTATTATAAATGTAATTATAAATATAAATTTATTTATTATAATAAATATACATTTATAAATGTAATTATAAATATACATTTATTTATTATAATAATTGTAATATGTAATTATTTATTTATTATAATAAATGTAATATGTAATTATACATTTATATTTATTATATTTATTATACATTTATATAATTATAAATATGCATTTATTATAATTAAAAAATAAATGTATCATATTACATTTATTATATTATATTACATATTACATTTATTTATAATATAATTATATAATTATAAATATAATAAATATAGATATGATAATTATATAATAAAGATAAATAATTACATATTACATTTATTATATTATAATTAAAAAATAAATGTATTATAATATTTATTATACATTTATTGTACGTATTTATTATAATAAATGTATAAAATAAATGTAGATTTATTATAATAAATAAATGTATATTTATTATAATAAATATTATAATATTCATTATAAATATAAATATAAATATACATTTATTATAATTAAATATTATAATATTTATTATAATAAATATAAATTTATAATAAATGTATTATAAATATTTATTATACATCTACTATACATTTATTATACATTTGTTATAATATTTATTATAATTATATTTATTATACATTTATTATAATAAATATTATAATAATATTTATTATAATAGATATTATAAATGTATATTTATTATAATAATATTTATTATACATTTATTAGTTATTTATTATTATAAATATTATAATATTTAATTATAATAAGTATTTATTATAAATATAAATGTATTTTAAATATTTATTATACATTTATTGTGCATTTATTATAATAGTATTTATTATACATTTATTAGATATTTATTATAATAAATATTATAATATTATAACATTATAATATTTATAATAAATGTATAAGAAATGTATAACAAATGTATATTTATTATAATAATATTATATTATTTGTTATAATATTTATTAAATGTTTATTATAAATAAATAAATTTATTATAATTTTTGTATTTATTATAAAAAATATAATTATGTATTTATAGTATTTATTGTATTTTTTTATATTTATTATAATAAATAAATTTATTATTTATATTATATATGTGTGTGTGGGGGGTTTGGGGGTGGTGTAAACAACCCTACCCCATAAAACTAAAAAAAAAGATCCCACCCACCTAAATTACCCCATTTGCGGTACTAGTTTATTTTTATTATTTTTTAAATAGCGATGGGTGGAAAATAGTCACAACATCAACCCGGCAAACCTCACGTTGCGTCACATGTGGTTTTGGTGGGCGTGGACAGACAGTTAAGGGCAAAGGGTATGATGGTAAAGTAACTGTGAATCGATGGATGGCATTCTGGATGTTTGACTGTGATCCGAGGGGCAAAATCGTCGCACACAGTACGAAATTGAAAGCCGGGGGTGAGCGTGAAAGTGAAATGCGTCCCTGACGACAGCACCGAGGTCTCCCTCCCCCATGATGCAGCAACCCTAACAATGGGTCTCTGATACTTCCGCCTTCAACGCCCACGCCGTAGATTCCGTTCCCGACGGGGAACGCTGCACATCCCGAGAACTGGCACAACATTTCCGCGTCGCATCCGTTGATTTTCCGTTCCCCGAGACGGTTTCCCATCGCTCCGCCGTTGATTCCGGTCGACGATCCACGGCGGGACTGCCGGAATGGCGCCGCGTCTCGTCTGTAAGACAGATACACGTTTTAACTTCCTACGCGTCGGTGCATGATCGAGCGTTGCTCTGTGCTTGGATGCAGATCGTTGCTTCATTTGGATCCTAAATGTTTACCATGCTGTCTCGTCCTCCAGTTTGCTATCGGTGCTTGGGAAAGCTGAAATGCAGTTGAGCTATCCAGACCAGAAGATCTGTTCAGTGCTTTTCGAGCATCCGCGGTAGCTCGAAAGATTTCGAAACCTGCATTTTGTTCCTCAGATTTGTGTTTTGATGAATTTATCGAGAATCGGTTGCCGTTCATGTGGAATTTCTGCGGGCTTAAGCACAGCCGAAACAACGGAAATTCCGTGAGGAGGCTCTCCCTGGGGGAATACAAGCGAGCGCTGTCCTGGTCCAAGTACCTGGTGTCATCGGGCGCGGAGATCAAAGGCGAAGGAGAAGATGAATGGAGCGCGGACATTTCACAGCTGTATATCGGGAGTAAATTTGCGTCGGGGCGCCACAGCCGGATCTACCGAGGGGAATATAAGCAGCGAGATGTGGCCATCAAGCTGATGAGCCAACCGGAAGAGGACGAAAGCCTGGCGAACTTGATCGAGAGGCACTTCACCTCAGAAGTTGCGGTGCTTTTTAGCTTGCAGCATCCCAACATCGTTCCTGTAAAATGAATTCCAAGTTTCTTTCTAGGGCTCCTCTTGGCATGCCAAGGAAGTTTCCGTTTCGCGTGACTCCTCTTTGTTTCTGGTTGATGCAGTTCGTCGGAGCATGCAAGAAGGCGCCTGTATTCTGCATCATCACCGAGTATATGGCCGGGGGCTCCCTGAGGAAATTCCTCCACCAGCAAGAACCGCACTCGGTTCCCCTCGATCTGGTTCTGAAACTGTCCCTTGGTATCACCCGTGGGATGCAGTATCTGCATTCAAACGGGGTGATCCACAGGGACCTGAAATCGGAGAATATACTGCTGGGGGAAGACATGTGCGTGAAGCTGGCGGATTTTGGTATCTCATGCTGGGAGTCGCAGTGCGGGAGCGCAAGGGGGCTCACCAGCACCTACCGCTGGATGGCACCGGAGATGATCCAGGGGAAGCGGCACAGCAGGAAGGTGGACGTGTACAGCTTCGGCATCGTCCTGTGGGAGCTCCTCACGGGGCGGGTGCCGTTCAGCGATATGACCCCTGAACAGGCGGCATTTGCGGTCTCCCACAAGGTAGTCTCGCCTGCTTCTTCTTTCTCCATTAGAGAATTGCGATTGACGATTTGATGATGATTCGGTGCAGAATGAGAGGCCGCCATTTCCATCCCAGTGTCCGGCTGCGCTGCGCGATCTCATCAACCGATGCTGGTCCAGGAATCCGGAGAAGAGGCCAGATTTTGATAAGATTGGCCGACTCCTCGCGAGGTACGCAGAATCTCTTGACCGGGATCCGGGGCTTCTGTTGAGTTGGAAGCCGTTGAACGGTCCGCACTTCAGGCGATGTTTGCCGAGGTGCGTCCGCGCAAGCCCAACCCCATGAGGTTCGGAGCTTTGAAACAGTTCTAATTAATCGTGTCGTTTTTTTTCTTTCAGAGTTGTCCTCAACATTATGTTCAACCTTTTTTATTTAAAAATATAACCTTTAAATTATTTAATTTTTGAAAATATTCCTGATTATTTCCCAAAAACCAAGCTTCTGTTGTATTTGATGAAAAGACCCTTTGCAATTATGTTTGGCTGAAGGGTTTTTTTTTGGAATTCATTCTTTGATTTTAGATTTTGTACGGTTTTCAAATTCATTCATGTATGATACTAATTTCTCAGGTAGGTTTATTTTTTGATCAGTCATTTTTATTTTTATTTTTATTCCTTTTTAGTGATTTTTAAGTTATTTACATTTGTAGATCAATTATTGGGTAAAAATTTTTAGTCCATATTTTGTTGATGCGGTTGTTTATTTTGAATTAATTTAATCATTGTTTTTTTTTTTTTTAGTTTTTGTATGTTTTATTTGAAAGATTATTGACATAATTGTTCAACATGAGATTGCAAAAAGATCTATGCCGTGGTGACCAAGAGGAATCCCGATCATCATTTTTTGGTGGTTTAAAAATGCTCATAAGACATCCAAATTTGAGTTTTTTTGTTAGGGTATCCATACTTTTTAACATTTCATCCTTGTTTAAAGGAGTATTCTTGTCCTTTTTTTAACGCGGAGACTCAATTTATTCTCACACCTTACACATGGATATTATGATATTTGAATTTTATCATTTTTCATATTGTATTGTTATTTATAATTAAATATATACACATATATACATATTTGTATATATTTACACATAAAATTTTAATTTTATAAATAAATATATAAACATATTTACATATGAAATATCTTTCAAAATATATATCTAAAAATAATAATATATATTTTATTTAAAAAAATGCATAAATATTTATACACCTATACAATGTATATATAATGCATGTCTATATTAACAAAATGATATATATTATCTATATACTCAAATATATATATAAATATAAATGTATGTATGTATGTATTTATTTATAAACACACATACAGAAAACATATTTATAAATATATTTAAAAATAATCATATAAATATATATTAGTATACAAATAAATATATGGTTTAAAAAATATAACTATATACATAAATAAATAGATATATCATAAAATATAGAACAAAACAACAGAGCAGTGGTACAGATGCAAACGCATGAGCGTGAGTATCAAACGAGCGCTGATAAAACAGTAGGATGGTGTGTAGCGCTGCCAAAAGTGGGGTGACCTCTATCACCTCTATTTACATCTTTTATTTATTAATTTTATCATTGTTAAAAAAAACACTGATGAAGACCTCTTGATAAAAGAGTGGGATGATGTGTCTAGCGCTATTAAAAGTGGGGTGACCTGTATCACTCCTATTTACAAATGTTTTTTTTTTTACTTTTATCAGCGCTGATAAATGTCTATTTTATTAGCGCTAAAAAACGATGTTAAAGGAACAATGGGGTGGGCACTTGGCACTTATAAGAGTGGGGTGGGCGCTTAGTGGTGATAAAAGTGAGGTGACATCTATCACCCCTATTTACATATTTTTTTGGACTATTATCAACTCTAAAAAAAGTTTTGATAAATGCCTCTTTTTCAGCGCTAAAAAAATGCGCTGTTAAAAGGTGACTTTTATCATCGTTTTTTTAGCGTTGGTAAAAGAGTGGGATGATGTGTCTAGCGCTGATAAAAGTGGGGTGACTTCTATCACTCCTATTTACAATTTTTTTTTACTTTTTTCAACGCTAAAAAAAGTGTTGATAAATGTCTCTTTTATTAGCACTAAAAAAATGTTGTTAAAGGGACAATGAGATGGGCGCCTAGCGGTGATAAGAGTGAGGGTGGACATGTAGCGCTGATAACAGTGGGGTGGCCTCTATCACTCCTATTTACAATTTTTTTTTGACTTTTATCAGCGCTAAAAAGTGTTCATAAAGACATCTTTTATCAGTGCTAAAAAAAGCGCTCTTAAAATGAGATTTTTATCAGCGTTTTTTTAGCACTGATAAATGATTATCTTTAACATCGATTTTTTTAACGCACATAAAAATGACCTTTATCATTGCTAAAAAAAATGCCTTCAGACGTAAAAAAATATATACGTAAAGTGGGGTGACCTCTATCACCCCTATTTACAATTTTTTTTGACTTTCAACGTCTTTTTTATAAATACCTCTTTTTTCAGTGCTAAAAAAAAGTGTTGTTAAAGAGACTTTTATCACCGTTTTTTTAGCGCTGATAAACGATCACCTTTAACATCACTTTTTTTTAACATTGATCAAAAGGACATTTATCAATATTTTTTTTAGCGGTGATAAAAGTGGGTGGCCTATATCACCCCTATTTATAGATTTTTTTGACTTTTAACGGTGCTTTTTTAGCACTGATAATGACCTATTTTATCAGTGCTAAGAAAAATGTTCTTAAATGGATACTTTTATGAGTGTTTTTTTAGCGTTAATAAAATACCACTTTTAAAAGCGTTTTTTAGTATCCATACTTTTATCAACATTTTTATTAGCTTTGATAAAAGAGGTATTTATCATCATTTTTTTAGTGGTAATAAAAATGACGCATTTTTAACGACGCTTGGATCAACATCGCTTTTTTAGCATCGATAAAAGCTTTTTCTAACGCTTTTAAAAGTCAGTTTTGTAGTAGCACGTGTCTTTTTTTATTTCTTTATATTATTGCAGAATTGATTTTAGATGAAACTCGTCAAAACTCTTTTATCAGCGTTGTTAAATGGAGACTTTTATCAACACTTTTTTTAGCGCTGATAAAAGGTCACATTTAACAACATTTTTTAGTGATGATAAAAGGGGCATTTATCAACGTTTTTTAGCACTGATAAAAGTGGGGTGTCCTCTATCACCCCTATTTATTGATTTTTTTTCTTTTAACATTATTTTTTAGTGATGATAAATGCCTCTTTTATCAGCGTTTTGTTAAATGGTGACTTTTATCAATGCTTCTTTTTAGTGGTGATAAAAGACAACCTTTAACAATATTTTTTTTAACGCTGATAAAAGTGACTTTTATCAACACTGATAAAAGTGATCCTCTTTTTAATGACGCTTAGATCAACAATGTTTTTTTAGCGCTGATAAAGGCTTTTTCTGATGCTTTTAAAAGTCAGTTTTGTAGTAGGGTGTGTCTTCATTTTTATTTCTTTATATTATTACAGAATTGATTTTAGAGGAAACTAGTCAAAATACTTCAATTTGTCATATTGATGTGGTAAATAAATTTAAATAAAAATAAGATGTTGACTTAACATATCATGTTACATATAGCTAATGTTTAGCAATTCATTGTATTCTTATTAAGATGATATATTTAACACATATTAGAAGTAAATCCCAAGTATTTTTTTTTCTTGGGGTTGAAAATGAATACGCTAGTGTTTTTTTCTCCAAAAAATATTTGGATGGATTTGATTTTTATTACCCAATGTTATTTCTTGATGGAACATTTTTGAAAGGGAGATTTAAATGGCATGTGTTGCTTATTGTTGTTAAGTATGGAAATCAATGTATTAGATATTTGTTTTCCCCCTTTGATAAGCGTGTTACATGTTCAAATATTTCTAGTAATTTTTTATGAACATAACATTTTTTCTATCATTAATTTTTAATTTTATTTATATTTGTTATTGTTTTTTAAAAATTTGTTATTGTTGTTTATAATATTTAATTTTAGATTTATTTATAAATTTAAAAGTTTCATATTAATCACACATCTCAAATTATGCTTTCATAACAAAATATGATTTTGTTTTAGTTAATTTATGTTTCTAGGATTTTACCTATTTTTTATTTTTTGTATCAGTTGAAACAACTCGATTTCTATATCCCTCACCCCTAAATTACATTTTTTCCCATTTTTTTCTATTATAACATGAACATTTTACTTTGTGGTTGTCAACGAATTGTAGTACTCTGGGACGCCCGGAGAGGGGAGGGGTGAATCAGAGTGTCAATTTTTTCTTTTAAAGTATCTGATATTGTTCCCACGTTGGTAGGAACATGTTAAACCTGTATGATGGATATGAACAACAATTAAACAATCACACACAAAGTGACCACACATCACTTTTACTTGGTTCACCACAAAGGGGTACGTCCAAGGAGCATAAACCGACAGTGTGTCGGTCGTACCAAAATCCAATAATCTCCAGTCGTTGTGGAGTACAAGAGTTCGAACACAGTCACTCTGTGCCAGACACACTGCCTTTGCAATAATTCAGGGATAGCTCACTACGTCTCTCGGAACACTTCTGTTGACTCCCCCTTACTCACTGTCATGGGAGAAGTCTTACTCAGTTTATTGACTTGAGGGTCTTTTCAACAAATTTGCATTGAAGTCTTTGTCTTAGTCCGACACGAGACACTACTTGCATCGAAGTCCTGAATTGATGCACTTGATGGCACTGATCACACAAACCGGATATTCAAAAACCTGTCGGAAGCATAACACCACACTTGCACGCAAAACCTTAACATTCACTTGGTCTTTTCAGACTAAAGGAACGCCTTGCGCGCAAGATTAATTCTCTGTAATTCTTTCGCGCACAAATCTTTCGCACATCAGAGTAACTGGATTTTTGTTGGAAAAATCTTAAGTCTTCCATGGGGGTAGCCGCCTATTTATAGGTCTCGATGACCCATCGCACAAGTTTCTGATTCCTCTTTGTCGATGCGCGCGAGATTCTTCTTGAGTGCGCGAAACCCCTTTTGACGTCGCATCAGGCACGTAAGATTCTTTTGCACAACACCATCTTTCGCGCATATTTAAGTCTTGCACGCACTTTTTGCCTTTGCCATATTTTGATGCACTTATCCCAAAACAAGCCTTGTGCGCAAGTTTCTAAACACCCTTCAATCTTGCGCGCAACTCCCTTGGCCAAAACACTTTTCTCCATATTTAAATCTTTGGACCAAAAAATTTGGCAAATACTGAGAAACAATGCCACCTTCAATACTGTTGCTCACCTGAACTGTATGATCCCTTTCCTAAAAAAATTCCTGAACTTCTAATGAGCATTGACAACAAACACAAACCATACTCCATTTCCAGCATAGAATGACCGTGGTTCCAACAATCTCCCCCTTTGGGTTTGTTGACAATCTCCAGATAAATTCAATAGAGCACCAGCCATTATCAAAACCTGATACGCAAGAATCAACTCAACCAACACTCTAAGTCTACGTGAGCAATGATCAGTGTAGAAAACAAGATGGGAAACATGAATTGGGTTCCCGTGTTTTGGAATTCTATCGTGTCACAAAAGCATTACATGTCCTGAATTTATCCCCCCCCCATTGGTAAGAAACCCAAAGACTAGTATTTGTTCATTATTCAGCTCAAAACACACTCCCCCTAGAGAGTATCTCCCCCATAAACCTGCATCACTTCAACAAACAGATTAAAAATAGTTAACATAACTGGGGAGAGGGGAAAAACATTGCCTCCTCATGCAATCAGAGGTGGATAAACACCGAGGTTCAACCGATGTTTCTCAAACACAACTACTGACAGTGGCTTGGTCATAATGTCAACCACTTGCTCATCGGTTCCCACATGGTCCATTCTGATCATGCCTTGTTCAACTTTTTCCTTGATGAAGTGATATCTGATTTCAATATGTTTCGTACGAGAATGCTGAACATGATTCTTCGTAAGATCAATTACACTCTTGTTATCATAGTAAATCACCATTGGTTGTTTCACCTCATCTCCTATGTGAGTCAGTTGCTGCTTCATCCAAAGTAACTGAGTGCACGCCTTGGTAGCAGAGATATATTCAGTTTCAATAGTACTAAGCGATGTACTTTCCTGTTTCTTGCTCAACCAGCCCATGCATTTCCTACCAATAAAGAATGCTCCACCACTTTTGGACTTTCTATCCACCACATCTCCAGCCCAGTCAACATCTGAAAAAGTAGATAATTCGTTATCTTTCCCTACAACAAAGAATAATCCATAATTGTGAGTACCTTGAATGTACCCCATGATTCCTTTAACTTCCTTCATATGTTCTTCCTTTGGATTACTTTGAAAGCGGGCCGCTAAACATGTTGCAAATACAATATCAGGCCATGTTGTAGTTAAGTACAGTAAGCTTCCGATGATTCTCCCGTACATGGTGGGATCCACAGATGTCCCATCCTTATACTTTTTGAGTTTTGTTCCAACCGCAATCAGAGTCTCCATTGGTTTGGAATCTTTCATATTAAATTTCTTCAAAATCTCTTTTTCATAATTTTCTTGAGAAATGAAAGTATAATCCTTCTTCTGAATCACTTGCAGCCCTAAGAAGTATGTGAGTTCCCCAATCATAGACATTTCAAATTCTGAATTCATGTGATTAACAAATTCTTCAACTGATCCATGCCTACTACCGCCAAAGATAATATCATCCACATAAACTAGCACCATGAACTGATCTTTCTGAGAATTCTTCACATAGAGATTGTGGTATACTCCTCTTTTGAATTCCAGTTTCTTGAGATAAGAATCCAGTCGGGAATACCAAGCTCGTGGTGGCTTCTTTAAACCATAGGGGGCCTTCTTTAGTTTGCAAACCATCGTTTCATCATTACCAAGAAGAAATCCCATTGGTTGTTCAATGCATACTTCTTCTTCGTGAACACCATTCAAGAATGTTTTCTTGACATCCATTTGATATACTTTATATCCTCTTTGGATTTCCATGGAAAGAAAAAGCCTGGTTGACTCCAGTCTAGCCATTGGAGCAAATGTTTCTTTAACATCGACACCTTCAATATGTGAATATCCTTTACATACCAGTCGTGCCTTGTTTCTAATAACACTTCCATACTCATCGAATTTGTTCTTGAAAATCCACTTTGTACCAAAAACATTGTGACCTTCAGGTCTCTTAACTAGGTCCCATGTTTGGTTATTGTCAATCTGATCCAACTCTTCATTCATGGATT
The DNA here is from genome assembly GCA_963277665.1 of Viscum album. Classification (NCBI taxonomy): domain Eukaryota; kingdom Viridiplantae; phylum Streptophyta; class Magnoliopsida; order Santalales; family Viscaceae; genus Viscum; species Viscum album. The sequence goes on from OY728151.1 coordinate 1,975,436,395, forward strand.
TAACCCATGATTCATCTTTTGCATCTTCTTCAAATGAGGATGGTTCCACAACTGAAAGGAATACAAATTGTGCATTACTCTTCATTCTCCTTATTTGTGTAGGTGCATTATGATCCCTGATAATGTTGGACTGATCAATCTCTGCTCTTCGATTTCTCCTTTGGGGTTCGATCAAATTCTCTCCAGCTATGGCTTCCTATTCTGAATCTTCTTCTGAGTCAACATCATAATGTGTCTCCTGAGAGTTTTGTACACCTTCCTCTACCTCTGTATTAACATTTGTTCCATGTTCACATTCTTCCTCATTTTCTATCACATCAGCATAAGAATTCCTTGAAGCATTCATGTTTTTATCTTCAATGATCTTAACATCACTGCTTTCCACAATTCTTCCCAAGCACTTATTGAAACACTTGTAGGCTTTGATGTTCATTGAGTATCCAAGAAATATTCCTTCGTCTGCATTGTCTCCATACTTCCTTTGATTTCCTTCTTTGTTTCGGATGAAACATTTTCTTCCAAAAACACAAAAATATTTCAAAGTGGGCTTCCTTTCATGCCACAATTCATATGGTGTTTTTGTTTCACCCATATATAGACCTATTAGATTTTGAATATACATTGGAACTTGAACTACCTCTTTCCAGTAATGTCGAGGAATACGACTCTCGATCAGCATAGTTCTGGCCATGTTGTTTACCTGTCGATTCCTATGCTCAACAACTCCATTTTTCTGTGAAGTTCTCATAGAAACCACCTCATGTTGTATCCCATGCTTCTCTAGGTAATTTTCAAATTCAATAGATGTGTATTCCCCTCCATTGTTAGACCAGAGGACTTTGATCCTCCGTCCAGTATCATTCTCAACAATTTGTTGATAGGTTTTCATGAAATCAAGCACTTGTCGCTTCCTGTGTATAATGATCACACATGCCATTCTACTGTAATCATCTATAAAAGGAACAAAGTACCTTTCTCTATGTGTTCCAACAACATTTATCGACCCACATATATCTGTATAAATGAGATCAAGGAGATTAGATGCTCTTTTCTTCTTTGAATGGTAGGAATTGTAGATCAGCTTCCCTCACATACAGGCATCACAGGTCTTTTCTCGTTCATGCTTCAGATTGGGGATATCCATGACTATCTTCAGTTTAGATATCTTTTCCATGTCCTGCTGATTGATGTTCCCCAATCTTTGATGCCACAAATTGTTTTCCTCTTTAACTGTTAGGTTGAAAATGTTATCTTTGCTGTCGACCTGATATAAGTTGTCATATGTTCTATAACCTTTCATGAGAGGATTCCTAAACTTTCCTCTTATAGTACAACCATTCTGATTGAATTTCACAATAAGACCTGAGTCACAGAGCTGACTCACACTCAGAAGATTATGACACAGGCCATCCACATAAAGGACTTCATTTTTCTTTATCTCTCCATTAGCTAGCTCAGTACTTCCACAACCTTTTATCTTCAAAGCACCATCGTTACCGAACCTCACTGTTCCATCGACCTTTTTCTTGACATCTGTTAATAGGTCTGCATTACCCATCATGTGGGACGAACATCCACTATCAAGAATCCAGGTGGTGTTATTCTTTTTAGCCTTGAGGGCTACTTCTGCAAGATTGGATTTTTCAATTTTCCTCTTTTGTTTCCATGAGTTATTGTGTTGAGTGTAGGACACTAATGGTCTTGCAACTCTCTCTTTTGCGTATATGGGTTCTTCATATTCAAGCTCTTCTTACAGAGGGGAAAACCTATTTGAAAGAGAAACTCAGTCTTGTTGATGAACATTGAAATTTCTATGACTTCGATATGAGGTGTTCATTTCACTCCCATGCCAACAATAAATAGCTTTATGGATAAAGTTAGAACAATGAAAACAATATCCATAGAAATTGTTTCTTCTAAAAGAATTAGGTTATGAATTTTTTTCTCCTTTGTTGAACCCCCATCTCTTCTCTATTCAAATAGCTCATTTCCTCTTCACAATAAGACATAGTATGACCCATATATCCACAGAACTGACACTTCATGAGAGGAAATGTCTTCTCACTTATATTTATCCTCATTCCTTCTTCCATGGGATAATAGTTTGACTGTCTGTTATTCCTAGAGTCTTGAGGATAGTCTTCTGTTTTTTTTCAGATTGAATTGGGGGTTTCTTTTTCAGCACTTCAGGTAACTTTTCCACACGACCCACTTTTATCTTTCCTTTGTTTTGGTCACCTTTATTTGCAGCATTTGATGATTCAGCCTCACAATTGATTCCACTATTTCCCATGTAAGTAGGTCTTTGATCATTCAAAATCTTTTCAACTCCATTAGAACCACGTTTTACTCTATCCAACAGCTCAACATCTGAGAACCTTCCAAATTGTATTTTCTTCCTTGATTCTTTTGAAATTGACTCACTCTCAAGTTTACTCCTAAGAGTAACAACTTCCTCTTCCAGACCCTCAGGAGTCTTGGACTTTTCTTCTAGTCTAGAGGTGACGTCATTGATGGCCTTTTCTTACTCTTCAATTCTCAGCTTCAGATCCACTAAATCATTAGTGCTTTCAAGGATTTTAGACTGTACTTTCACAAATTCTCCTAGTTGTTCAATTTCACCTTCAAGATAATCAACATATTCATACGATTCTTGTACAATTGATTTCCACTTATTGCAACTCTTAAATTTAATCTTAAGCTTACTAACAACATCCTTAAGTTGCAACTCAGGATTGACATTAGTTGTCAACTGATTATCTCCACTATTATCTTCTGATGATTCTGATTTTTCAATAGTGGCCATCATGGAAGCATGTTTTCCAGATTTAAATTCTGGTTCCTCTTCCTCATAGAAATCATTATACTCATTATTTTCTTCACACAAAAAACTCTTTTTTTGTAATTTATTTTGTAAATTTGAAGTTTCTCTTTTTGAAGAACCTTTTCTAAGGCTTCTCAATTTTTTCAACTTCGCTCTCTTCATCATTAAATTTCCTTGAGCACTGAGAGGCTATGTGCCCAAATTTACCACAACGAAAACATGCCAGAGGTATCTTGCCTTCAAATTTTCCTCTTTACTTTCTTGAATTTATTTCCAATGAGAGAAAGAATTTCTTTTTCCTCATCGTCCTCACCGCTACTATTTCCAGAAATTTTCAGCTTTTCCATAGCTTTGAATTCCATTTCCTTACTCACACGAGTCGTAACGTCTTCCGGTTTGACTCTCATTTCATATGCCACCAGGTTACTCAGCAGATCATCCAGAGAGATCTTGGAGAGACCTCTTTCCTTAAGTGATGACATCTTTTCATTGTAAAGGGGTGGAAGTATTCTCAAGATTTTCTTTACAATGTCAATGTCTTTGATTTCTTCACCTAGTCCTCAAATTTCTCCTACAACTTCAGTAATTCGATTGAAGGAGTTTGCATTCTCATTAGGGTGCATCTTCAAATCATCAAACCTATTGTGCAGTACTTAAAGTTTCACCTCCTTTACTTTGCTGTCTCCTTCATAGATATTTTCAAGTTTATCCCACATAGACTTTTCTGAGGTACAACTCACCACCTTTAGATAAATCTGATCTAAAAGATATGCGAAGAGAGCATTCTGCGCCTTAGCATCTGCATCAAGAATGTTCCTATCTGTCTTAGTCATAACCATCCATGTTGGATCAGTAACATGTATTCTTTGAACAAAAGCATAGAGGACTTCCATTCCAAGAGATCTTAAATGAGATCTCATTATGTTCTTCCAAATTTGAAAATTACTTCCAAATTTGAAAATTACTTCCATCGAAGAGGGGGACTCTGTAACGACCCAAAAATTCATTAATGAAAATTTATCTTTGTGTATTTAAATGTCTTCTTATGGTTATGTACAACATATGCCCTTATTTGGTTTTATGTTTTGGATTTTAAAATACCATTAAGAATTGTGACCATTTCTAATATAGTCGTTGAATAGTGATCACATGATTAGTATAAATATAGGGCTTTAACAAATCCAATTTACTCAGACCAAGGAAGCGATGACCTCATCCAGTAGACTTTCCCCATACGAAGCCCATTTGTCGGAGCTTGGAAAGGAGGTGACATCATTGGGCTTCTCTCCTGACCAAGCCCAATCTGAGCTTGAACACATTAAGCTTGAGCAGAACCAACTACGGGAGAAGTGGAATTTAATAGAGATTACCACCCGAGCAATGTTATCCGAACCACCCCAAGAGTCTGTCACCATCACACACCTTACCCTTCGGTCTTATATGGGTTTTATAAGGGGTTATGTAACAAGAACCTATCACTATGACTATGTACATTATTTTTGTATAAAGAATGTGCATTCATTTTATTATTGTTACTTTGTAAATAGTTTTTAAATCACAAATAGTATTTTTAATTAATATTCAACTAACAAATCTATTTTGATGAATTAATGGATATTTGAATTAAATAATATTTTAAGAAAATATTATTATTATTAAATTACTTTTTATTAAATATAAATGATCATATAATATTATGAATACAATTGTAATTTTTATTAAGGTTTGAAAGTTGTTTTTGTCAAAACCCATGAATTTTTGACAAATATCTGTTTTTATTTTAAAAGTAAAAATTCACATATTTAGAAAATTATTTAGATAAAATGAATATTATTTTTGGAATCAGGACGTCAAAATTATCCAACGGTGAATTTTTCACAATTTTATGTGATAGTCGAATTTTTGGGTAAAAATTAAATACCGTTTAAATATATAATGTGTTTTATGACATCATAATAACCTAATAGTGATGTAATAAAATACTATAAACATTATTTTTGGCCAATATATGTTTTACCATTAAAATAATGTGATTTTGGGTTTGTTTGATTTATTTTACAAATCTTTAATGGACCCTTCAAGGATTATAAAACATTTTGTGTTTTTAAATTGTTTTCCTTGAGAGCGTGACTCACCTCCACATAAGCAAACATATTATTTTAAGAAGTTCGGACATTGGCCTTATAAAATATTGTTTTCCACTCCCATTTGGAAAAAACCATGGGCAAAAACCATGGGTTGGTTTGTGGTTTTGATTAGTTTAATTTGAGGTGTCCCAAACCTAAATAATAAAGAATTCCCCCTTGTAATGACTCGCAAATTCTCATTGGCTTGAGAGTGAAACGAGTCATTACAAGGCCTTAAGAGACATCCCCAAGACGCCAAAGGCTGGCAATAAATGCTGAAGGGTTTCAAGTACAATTGGGAGACGATTTACCCTTTAAGAAAATAAACCCATCCATTAACCATTCACTATATGATGCATGAAACAAATGAAAGACCAATCAACAACTTCATTTATATTAAACCACATCAGAGTACACAACAGTGGAAGACCAAACCAAACATCAAGGTACATAGCGGAAGAACAACATGAGACTCTCAAAAGACACCATGACTCTGTGGTCCACAAGCTCCAAGCTCCACAGTATCTCCCAAACATCACCACGATCCATTAGTAATGAGATGCTTTACCTTTACCTGTGTCTCGCAATACAACATCTGCAAAAGCACCAAAGTGCCAAAGCAGGGGTGAGTATAAAACTCAGTAGGTTTTCCCCAATGACTTCCCTACTCACGCCACTAGTATAGAAGAGTTAACCACATTTATATAAAAAAAGTTTATATAAAACATTTTCACCAAAGAAGTTTATAACTAAATATAAACAAGTTTTACAAAACCATCCATTCTCAAAAGCATCAAAGTGAAATTTAAACCAGCTTTTCCAACACGTTATTTTTCCAGAAAAATAACCAAACAAATTTCCAAACCATAACACAAACATCCCGTTTTGGCATTCCCAACCATTTCACAAACCCATGAAATCAACCATGCATGCATCGTTATGACAGTTCCATACTCATGAGCGGTTTCTCTTCGATCTACCAAATCATCACAAGGTAATTACTTCCCATGTTCCATTACACCTTTGGAACCGAGCACAAGGTCATATTTCAACCAAGCCTCGTACATATAGTTACCACGTGCCATTAAACGTTTGGCACTGAGCACAAGGTCCTATTTCAACCAAGCCCCATACATGCAATATGAACACACACCACAGATTCCCAACAACCATGCCAAACCATCCTTTCAATAAAAAACCTTTTATTGAAAACCATTTTCCATTCAAACCAAGTGTGTTCAAACAGTTCAAACCATTTCAATAAAGCTGCCTTTTTATTGAAAACCAAATCCATCAAAACTATTTCAATAAAACACCCTTTTTATTGAAAACCCATTTCGCATCAAACCATTATAATATCATCAAATTCATAATTTAAAATCAACATTTTAAATTCAAATAGCCAAGTCACTTTGCACACAATTCACCAAGATTTCACAATTTCATCAAAACCATAAATCATCACTAAAGAAGATTTATTCCATGCTTTTCACAATCAATTCCATTCAAATAATAAATTTGAAACTAAGCCAACCAATTCTAACAAGAGGAGTTGAGAGTGAAGCCACCTACCTCAACAAAAAGACGAAACCAAGCAATGAATGAAGAACGCTCAAGAACACCAGGTCAAATCTCCAAAAACCCACCTTAGATCTCTTCTCCTAACACAACAAAAACTAAATATCATCATATTTGGCACCCACACACTTAGATATACCCATAACGGGCGTAGATATAAGAAACTGAGAGAAGACGAGAAGTAGATCTGAGTAGATCTAAGAAAACGATCAAGAACGAAGGAGAACGATCACATGCCTCAAGAATCCGGCTTCGATTCACCAAGAGAAGCCTTTAGATCGCCTTCGGAATGATGGAAGAACCATCTTTGACCTTAGGAGAACCAAAATCCCGAGTTAGGGATGATTAGGATCTTTAATGAGGAAATTAGAGGCAAAACGAGTTAGATCCACAATTTAAGGATCTAATTTTAAGTGACCGCACGGTTAGTCCGCACGGTTTGACAAACCGTTCGCTAACCATGCGTTAGCTAATGCCTCGTCCACACTTCTCGCATGGTTTGGCCGCATGGTTAGACAAACCGTGCGCTGACCGTGCGAAATCCACTGCCTCCAAGACCCACTGTGCATGGTTTGGCCGCACGGTTTAGACAAACCGTGAGCCTCCTATGTGACTTCCCCTTTGCCTCAAAACATCATTCCAAGTTCTCCTGACTCTCCCATTCAACACCCTTAACTTTAAAACCAGGAAAAGAATCAAGTAAGGGTTACATACCAAAAACCGGGGGTACTACATTCTCCCCACCATTGGTATTTCTGTCCTCGGAAAGTAGAAAACCTTCAGCCAGCTGAAAGAATTCGGGCCACTGCTCTCTCATTTCTTTCTCGCGTTCCCAAGTCTCTTCCTGAATCTAACCATGTTACCACAAAACCCGCACTAGAACAATTCTTTTTCCATGCAAGAATTTATCTTTCCTATCCACAATCCGCATCGGGATATGTACCAACGAAGCATCTGGATCTAGGTCAACGTGATCCCATCTGATCACATGGTTAGGATCGGGTTGATACTTCTTCAACTGAGATACATGGAACACATTGTGCACCGAACTGAACCGTGGTGGTAATGCCAACCAATATGCCACCTCTCCAACCCATTCCAGTATCTCAAAAGGGCCTATATATCGAGGAGATAATTTTCTCTGCTTCCCACAACGACGATGTCCAAGCCTTGGAGAGATTCTCAAAAAGACATGATCACCCACTATGAACGACAACGATCTTCTATGGTGAATTGCATAAGATTTCTGAAGACTCTGAGCAGTCTCCATCCTCTTTCTAACCAACTGAATCTTCTCCGTTGTTTCTTGGACAAGGATCAGCCTGACTAGTGAAGTTTCACCAGTTTCCACCCAGCATGGTGGATAGTGACAAGGACGCCCATACAATTCTTCAAACAGAGCCATGTGTATTGAGGCCTGATAACTGTTATTGTATGAGAACTCCACTAAGGGTATATGCTCCTCCCATGAGCCACCAAAATCCATTACACAAGCCCGCAACATGTCTTCCAACATCTGTATCGTCCTTTTGGATTGTCCATCCATCTGGGGATGATATGCCGTACTCATAGTCAACTGAGTCCCAAGGGCTTGTTGTAAGGATTTCCAAAAACGAGATGTGAAACTGAGATCTCTATTTGAGACTATAGACACTGGTACACCATGTCTCTTTACAACTTCCCAGAAATAGATTTTTGAAAGATCTTCCACCGTATGGGTTTCATGAATAGGGATGAAATGGGCCGACTTGGTTAGGTGATCCACTATCACCCAAATGACATCGTGTTTCTGGACCATTCTTGGAATACCTATAACAAAATACATTGCTATCTACTCCCATTACCACACTGGGATAGGTAAAGACTGCAACATACCAGCTGGTCTCTGATGCTCTGCTTTAACCTGCTGACAAGTTAAGCATCGCGAGATGAACTCGGCTACCTTCATTTTCATGCCGCTCCACTAAAACTACACCTTTAGCGCCTTATACATCTTATGTGTACCCGGATGTACAACCCATCTTGAATGGTGGTAAGAATTAAGGATTTGTTCGTGACAAACTATAGGTACAACCATCTGATCTATGAAACACAAAATTGAACCCGCTTCCAGTTTTCAGCCATCAATGGTCTCCCCACCATTGAGTTTTGAACTCATTATCAGACATCCCGCATCAGATGTTTGTGCCTCTTTGACCACTTTTACCAGACCAGGAACAAGCATAGTTGAAAAGAAAACCGCAACATCACCTCGGTTTTCACATTCCACATGCATGTCGGCTAAGACCGACATCAATTACCATTCGTCTGAAGCTTCCTTTTCCAACTGAGCATACGAATTCCTACTTAATGCATTGGCCACAAAATTTCCCTTACCCGGTGTATAAATTAAGTCAAAGTCGAACATTTGAAGATACTCCATCCATCTCCTCTGCCTCAGATTCAAATCTTGCTGTGAGAAAATGTGTTTCAAGATTTTGTGATCCGTAAACATAGTAAATTTCTCACCAAAGAGATAATGTCTCCATGTTTTCAAAGCATGGACGACTACATCCAACTCCAAATCTTGTGTTGGGTAATTTTTCTCATGCACCCTCAATCGCCTTGAGCTATAAGGAACCACATGGTCTCCTTGCATGAGAACACAACCCAACCCTGTTCCTGAAGCATCACAATACACCACATATCCTTGCCCTGATTCTGGAAAGATTAAGATAGGTGCTGATGTAAGGTTAACTTTCAACTCTTGAAAAGATCTCTGACATTCCTCAGTCCATTGAAATGAAATATTCTTCTTTTTCAATGCCTTTATAGGTGAAGCTATTCGTGAGAAGTCACGGACAAAGCGTCAGTAATAACTAGCTAGACCAAGAAAACTTCGTATTTCAAAGAAATTATTCGGCGGTTGCCAAGAAAGAACAACTTCTATCTTTTCTGGATCCACTAAAACACCTTTCTCAAAAACAACATGGCCCGGAAAGCATACCTATTGTATCCAAAAATCGCACTTTGATAATTTGGCATACAACTGATTGTCTTTCAAGATTTCCAACACTATCTCCAAGTGTTGCTCATGCTCGACCCTTGTTCTTGAATACACCAATATATCATCCAAAAACAGCACCACAAAAGAATCCAAATATCACTGAAATATTCGATTCATCAAATCCATGAAGACCGATGGTGCATTCGTAAGACCAAAAGTCATGACTATATATTCATAGTGTCCATATCTGCTTCTGAAAGCTATCTTTGGAATATCCTCCTTCTGAACTCGTAATTGGTGATATCATGATCGCAATTCAATCTTGGAGAACCACTGATCTCACATTAATTGATCGAACAGATCATCAATTCATGGAAGTGGATATCTATTCTTTATTGTAACTTGGTTAAGTTTACGATAATCAACACACAGCTGAAGAGTTCCATCTACTTTCTTTACAAACAAAACTGGTGCTACCCACGGAGACATGCTTGGCCAAATGAAACCCTTGCTTTCCAGCTCCTCTAACTGCACTTTCAATTCCTTTAACTCCATTGGTGCCATCCTATAATATAGAAGTGAGATAGGACTGGTCCCCAGAAGGAGATCTATCGTAAACTCCACTTCTCTTACAAGTGGTAATCCTGAGAAGTTTTCAGAAAAAACATTAGGAAATTGATCCACCATAGCTGGAAAACTATTTTCCTCACTCTCTTCCAATGATTCCAAAGTCAACACTGCCAATTGGTAAGATATCGTTCCCACCATTGGTTCCAACAAGCTCTTTGCACCTTTATTTACCATTCTCTCTCCTCTAAAGAGATGGTTGATGCCGTCCTCAGTTGTGAAACTAACCGTTCTCCTATAACAGTTAATGTGAGCCTTAAAAATTGTCAACCAATCCATACCCATGATTATATCATAGACATACATCTCCAACACAGATAAATACCATTTCAGCTCCACTCCATCAATAGTTATATCACAGGCTCTACAAATGAAGGCTTGACATTCTCTTTTACCAAGAGGAGTTTACAGTTTCAAGACAGAAGGCATCATTTCCAGTTTTAAACCTAGAAAATCAACAGCATGTGAAGCAATGAAGGAATGTGATGCACCAGTATCTAACAATACTTGCATGAGGGTAGAATTCAAAAGAATCGTACCTCTCACCGTAGATAGTCCAACCTGATCATCGACCATCATCTGCTCAGCTCCATACAATTGCTTCATTGCTGAACTGTTCTCCTTGTTGCCTTGTTGATATTGACCTGGTTGAGGAGTCATGGTATTTCGAGAATCACCATGGCTAGCTCTGTTATGCTGACAAGACTGATTCTACTATCCTCATCCTGTCGAACCATACGATGCTTGCGACACCTGTGAAGTGTCTCGAACACCCGACCGTGGAGCACTGTGACAATATCGCTGAAGATGCCCCATCATGTTGTAATTGTGGCATGCTCTCGGTGGTGCTGTACATTCTCGTTTCATGTTATCAGTCAAACCACATTGGAAGAACCCTACTTTTCTCTGGGGTCGTGGAGGAAGGTTTACTGACCCAGATGTCTGGTTCTGATTCGCACTCGTACCATAGAAATAATTGTACCTTTTCCGCTTGTCCCCAGTGGTTGAGTTCCCACCATTTCCCATGGGTATCATCATGCCTCCTACTATCAATCCTGAGATATCACGTTCAACAACTGTTGCTCTGTTCAACATCTCTGTATAATTTGTAATACAAAGCACCATAATCTTTGATCAAATCTCCTGCCTTAGCCACGATTCGAAGATACGTGCCTTCAAAGAAGAACTTGCTGCAACCTTTGGTGAAAAACGGACTAAATTCATGAACTTATCCGCATAATCTGTGACAGAGAGGCTCTCCTGTTTTAAGATAAATAAGTCCGTCGTTTTCTGGATCTTGAACGTGTGAGGATAGAATTGTTTGTTAAACAATTCTTCAAAATCCTCCCATGTAAGGCCTTCATACAATTTAGCCTGCACCGTTAAATCCCACCACTGACGTGCAAGATCCTCGATCATATACACCACCAGCTTTACTTTCATCTCCACTGGTGTGATGATGAAATCGAATATATGATTCATCATTCTTATCCACACCTCCGCCTTCTCGGGTTTAGCATCACCCCTAAAGTTCAGTGGATTCTGCTTCATGAACTGGACGGTATGATCCACATGTCATGGATCATTCCTCCGGTTCCCCGCATCCATAGCTTGAAAAGCTTGAAAAATACTCTGAACCAACTCTTGGTTCACACGTGGTTCAGGTGCAACCACATTCTCCACAGCTTCTTCGGGTTGGTTTTGACGACACCTACCGGGTGCCATTTTCTAAACCAACAACAAAATCCGTCAATCTCACTCTCTAGCAACTGTTGTCTTAGCATTTCAAATTATATCACATAAAATATGACAACATTGTTCTCAAAATTACCTTTTTCTATGTTCAACCATTTTTGAAAACGTTCAACATACTTTTTGAAAATCAATCCATTTTCAAAATACACCAAATACCCTATTTTCAAAAGTTTTCACTTGAAAACAATTTCTGTATTTTTCAAAAATTGGCACCATGCACAAAATCCTTACTCATTCCTCACAATGAGATATGCAGTCCTAGTGGGAAGTCATTTCTCTACAATGAATGTCATGCTCCTCTCATTGGCTAAACCCATGACAATGAGATTTCCTACATTCTATAAGTGTATCCAAAACACTTATGTACCCAACACCCTGGTAACTTGAAGTTCAACATAAACGGGTTAGCTACGTCCTTTTATGCTATACCTTTCAAGTTCTGACAATCCTACTCTTGTCTAATATTTTAACCCAAGGAATAGACAAGAAGGAATTTCAACTCCAAGACCAAGAACATCAATGACTACTTGTTTGGAAAGGACTGAACAAGCTGATAACATTTGTAATGACGCGCCAATTCTCATTGTCTTGAGAGTGCAGTGAGTCATTACTAGGCCTTAAGAGACATCTCCAAGACACCAAAGGCTGGCAATAAATTCTAAAGGGTTTCAAGTACAATTGGGGGACGATTTACCCTTTAAGAAAATAAACCCATCCATTAACCATTAACTATATGATGCATGAAAAAAATGAAAGACCAATCAAAAACATCATTTATATTAAACCACATCAGAGTACACAACAGCGGAAGACCAAACCAAACATCAAGGTACACAGTGGAAGAACAACATGAGACTCTCAAAATACACCACGACTCCATGGTGCACAAGCTCCAAGCTCCACAGCATCTCCCAAACATCACCACAAGCCATTAGTAATGAGATACTTTACCTTTACTCGTGTCTCGGAATACAACATATGCAAAAGCACCAAAGTGCCAAAGCATGGGTGAGTATAAAACTCAGTAGGTTTTTTCCAATGACTTCCCTACTCATGCCACTAGGATAGAAGATTTGGCCACATTTATATAAAAACAGTTTATATAAAACATTTTCACCAAAGCAGTTTATAACTAAATATAAACTAGTTTTCCAAAACCATCCATACTCAAAAGCATCAAAGTGAAATTTAAACCAGCTTTTCCAACACGTTATTTTTCTAGAAAAATAACCAAAAAAATTTCCAAACCATAACACAAACATCCCGTTTTGGCATTCCCAACCATTTCACAAACCCGTGAAATCAACCATGCATGCATCGTTATGACAGTTCCATACTCATGAGCGGTTTCTCATCGATCTATCAAACAAGGTAATTACTTCCCATGTTCCATTACACCTTTGGTACTGAGGACAAGGTCATATTTCAACCAAGCCTCGTACATATAGTTACCACGTGCCATTAAACGTTTGGAACCGATCACAAGGTCCTATTTCAACCAAGCCCCATACATGCAATATGAACACACACCACAGATTCCCAACAACCATGCCAAACCATTCTTTCAATAAAACACCTTTTATTGAAAACCATTTTCCATCCAAACCAAGTGTGTTTAAACAATTCAAACCATTTCAATAAAGCTGCCTTTTTATTGAAAACCAAATCCATCAAAACCATTTCAATAAAACACCCTTTTTATTGAAAACCCATTTCTCATCAAACCATTACAATATCAACAATTTCATAATTTAAAATCAACATTTTAAATTCAAATAGCCAAGTCACTTTGCACACAATTCACCAAGATTTCACAATTTCATCAAAACCACAAATCATCACTAAAGAATATTTATTCCATGCTTTTCACAATCAATTCCATTCAAATAACCAATTTGAAACTAAGCTAACCAATTATAACAAGAGGAGTAGAGAGTGAAGCCACCTACCTCAACAAAAAGGTGAAACCAAGCAACGGACGAAGAACGCTCAAGAACACCAGGTCAAATCTCCAAAAACCCACTTTAGATCTCTTCTCCTAACATAACCAAGACCAAATATCATCATATTTGGCATCCACACACTTAGATATACCCATAACGAGCATAGATCTAAGAAACTGAGAGAAGACGAGAAGTAGATCTGAGTAGATCTAAGAAAACGATCAAGAACGAAGGAGAATGATCACATACCTCAAGAATCCAGCTTTGATTCTCCAAGAGAAGCCTTCTGATCACCTCCGGAATGATGGAATAACCCTCTTTGACCTTAGGAGAACCAAAATCCTGAGTTAGGGCTGCTTAGGAGCTTTAATGAGGCAATTAGAGGTAAAATGAGTTAGATCCACAACTTAAGGATCTAATTTTAAGTGACCGCATAGTTAGTCCACACAGTTTGAAAAACCGTGCATTAACTGTGCGTTAGCTACTGCCTCGGCCACCCTTCTCGCACGGTTTGGACCCATGGTTAGACAAACCGTGCGCTGACCATGCGGAAGCCAATGCCTCCAAGACCCACTGCGCACGGTTTGGCCGCACGGTTTAGACAAACCGTGCGCCTCCAGTGCGACTTCCCATTTGCCTCAAAACATCATTCAAAGTTCTCCCAACTCTCCCATTCAACACCCTTAACTTTAAAACCATGAAAAGCATCAAGTAAGGGTTACATACCAGAAATTGGGGGTACTACACCCCTCTTTTCCTATATAAACCCACCCAAGATCGCACTTCCTCTTCACTCAAAGACTTTGGAGTTCATCCAACCCCTTCTATCCTCTCTCTAGAATCCTCCCAAGGTGCCCCAATCTCCCAATAATCCTCTCTCAAGCCTCTCCCAAGCTTTTTGGATTTCACTTCCAAGTAAGGGATTTCTTCCTTTCTCATTTTTGTCCAATTTTCTTTAAGCTGTTATGCCCTTTTTTTTCAATTAAAAATGTTTGGGTATGATTTATAACCTCCTCCATACTTCCCTATTTATGTTTGGATGATGGTAGACCCATTTCTATCTCATTAATTCCTCCCATGTACACCTATTACCATGTCGAAATTCCGTGAGAGATTTCTCTCTCCTCTTTTACTTCCAAGTAATTCTTTTGTATTATGCATCTAAATTCCATTACGTTTGTTGGGACATGTATCTATATGACCCCCTTACTATCCATTTCATGTACATATGACGAGACACCCATTTCTCTCTCATCAACCATTTTCATGAATCCTTATGTCACGTCGTTATGCTGCCAAAATTGCACCGCATTTTTCCAAGCCAAGATCATTATGTAGTGAATACCATACCCATGTATCTATCAAGGGTATTCACCTTTATTCACATATACATATTTAATGGTACTTTCATGTATTTATTCTACATTACTTAATCATGGAATAACTTATGATTTTGATTGATTCCATGTTATATGATTTATGTGCCACACTTATGCATGAAATGAAATGTTTAAGAAGGGTGCGCCCTGATAGCGCTCCAATGCATTGGGCAAAGATTAGTATCATGATACGTCAAGTTCAATGAGGGTTTAATCATGCTAATTCAAGTTCAATAAGTATTTACTCATGCTCCATGTGCAATGAGCCTTGGCTCATGCTAAAATCATGTTAAATGTTGTTTCCACATTTCCATGATATGATTATCATGATTTATCATGCATTTATGTTCATGTTTCTCTTGTGCTCCATTGATATGCCTATTATCTAACATGTATTGTATTACTCATGTTATTCCATGTTTATTTCCTTACTGGGATTTATATCTCACCCTTTTCTTATGCATGTCCTCAGGTTATCCCATGCAATGCTATGTACGAGGGAATATAGTGGTCATGTAAAAAAAGTTTTCAATAAAGATATTGTATTTCATGTTTTAAGTTGTTATTTAATGGTCTTAAGCCCCAAAGACACTAGAACTATAGATATTACATGTTTCATCAAGTGAAGAGTTTATGTAATAAATTGGTTTTAAGTGTGTAATAAAGAGCATGGTTGTTATAGTTGGTATCAGAGGATAAGTTTAGTTATTATTGGGATTAGGATTAGGAAACCCTAGTGAAGACTTAGAGACAAGAATAAGTATAATAAAAACATCCCTAAGTATTTGTGAGTATTGAGTAAGTGGTTTATCAAGAAAATATATCCCTGTTTGGATACGAGCAGGTAGAGGCGGCTCTGGCACAAATGTATCCTAGGGGTAAAACCCGAAAACACCGCTTTGGGATAGACTCAAATGGGAATTGGTGCATGACAATGGGCCTTGCTGCACTCTTGGTTACAACACTCCCGGGGGATATGCTTTGGTAAATTCACAAGATTAGTGTGAACCCTTATTAAGGGAATTGAAAAAATTCCCCTAAAAATATATGTTAGAAAGTAGATCATGAATAGCATAGATTGAAGCCTATGGATTCATAAGTTAAGGAAATAAAAGTTATTTATAAGTCATCAGTTTTGTCCTTAGATTAACCTTTATGTGTTACCACTAACTTTCCTTTTATTCCAGCTAATGGCTGGTAATAGGAGGACTCGGGCTAACAACTGATGTGGATATCAATGTGATGACTGTGCTAATGAGATGCCCAATCCAATGGGAGTGGGAATCCCAAAATTTTTCACTCTTCTCTATCAGTTAACTCAAGCTTTGAATAGAAACATAGGTCAATAGGAACATTCAACCCCCCCCCCCCCCCAAGAAATAACATGCCGCTATCTAGAGATTCATGAGACAAAGACCTCCTACTTTTAATGGATCATCTGATCCCTCAATCGTCAAAAAATGGATCAACTCCATTGAAAATATCTTCTCCATACTTCAATGTTCTGAGCAAGAGAAGGTTCTCTTTGCTTCTTATCATATGGAGGGTGAAGCTGATCAATGGTGGACATTGATCAAAAATAAAAATCCTGAGGAGGAGATCGAGGCATTGAAATGGAAGGATTTCTGGAACATGTTTTTCGATAAATATTTTCCACGCACCCTCCGACTTAAGATGGAAAGGGGCTTCCTTACCCTCAAACAAAAAGACGACGAATTTTTCGGAGCGTATGAGGCAAACTTCACAAGGCTTGCACGATACGCCTCTGGCTTTGTCGTTACCTCCGAATGCAAGGTTGACTGCTTCTTTGGTGGGCTGAAACCTAGCCTGTGGAAAGTGCTAGCGATCTGTGACTTCGACACCTATGAGGAAATTTTCCGAGTACCCTTAAGGTAAAAATAGATATTAGAGAATCTCAGGGGTATCATAGGGATAAAAAGTGTAAGGTGGACTTCAATTCTAGCAGTCTTATGGATAAATCCAACGATTCTAAGAAAATACAGCACCCCACTTGCCAAAGGTGTGGAAAGAAGCACCCCAGAAATTGCCTAAAGGGGATGAGGAAATGCTTTAGGTGTGGAAGAGAAGGGCACCTGGCTATTAAATGTCGGTAAGAAAAACCCGCGACTGCGATAGAGGAGAGGAGCACTCTGCTCGACCCTCAACACATTGTTTATTACTTCAACTGTAAAGAACTATAGCACTTTTCCAACCAGTTCCCTAAGCCAAGGGTTTTCAGAGGCAACCAACAACCTCCAAGGCATCAATTACGATCTTTTCCCATCACTACTACCGAAGTGAACCCCAAAAATGAAGTGGTGATAAGTACACTAGTTATTCATTCAAGAATAGCAAGCGTACTTTTTGATTCAGGTTCTACGCATTCTTTTATATCCTGAAAGTTTAGTAGAACAATCCCAACACCACCAAAAATCATGGAAGTAAATATGTCGGTGAGTACGAAAAAATGGGGCAATCATTGCATCCCATGAATATAACTCCTCCCCTGTCATAATTAGTGGATTGAACTTCCTGGCGAACCTAATCATACTCCCTCTGGTGGAATTTGATTCAATTCTTAGCATAGATTTACTTTCCTTATATAAATCCAATATAAGTTGCCGTGAGAGGGAAATCACTCTCTATGTGGAGAATCGACCCCCCGATTCTGTACAAGTGCAAGGAGGAAGATGAATCTTCTTTAGCTCCATCATCTCAAGCGTGGATATTACTACGCTATGAGCATGTGTATCTGGATCATATGATTGAGTCTAAGGAGGAAAACATCCTTGAAGACATGCCTATTGTGAGGGAATTCGCTGAAGTGTTTCCCGAGGAATTGCCTGGTATTTATCCTAGAAGAGATGTTGAATTATCAATTGATCTTATACCTGGGGAGTTGCCAATATCCAAGACTCTGTATAGAATGGATGTTGTGGATCTTGAGGAGCTGAAGAAACAACTACAGGAGAATATGGATAAAGGGTTTATACGCCCAAGTGCTTTACCATGGGGTGCACCAATCCTCTTCATCAAGAAGAAGGATGAGTCAATGCGCCTTTGCATCGATTATCGTGAGCATAACAAAATCATGATAAAGAACAAGTATCCTCTCCCACAAATTTATGACTTGTTTGATCAGCTGTGTGGAGCATAATACTTCTCCAAGGAGGATTTTCGGTCAGGATATTATCAAGTAAGGGTGAAGAAGGAAAATATCCCCAAGACTACTCTTCGTACAAGATACGGGCACTATGAATTCATGGTAATGCCTTTCGGACTCACTAATGCTCCAGAAATCTTCATGGACTTGATGAATAGAGTCTTTAGAGATTACCTCGACAAATTTGTGGTAGTCTTTATAGATGATATTCTAATATACTCCAAAACCAAGGTGGATCATGAGGTGAATCTAATAAATGTACTAGAGACCTTGTGAAAGGAGTAGCTATATGCAAAGTATATCAAGTGTGAGTTCTGGTTGAAAGAGGTCTCATTCTTAGGCCATATCATCACAAGAAATGGGATATCTGTGGATCCCTCCAAGACAGCTGCAATTGAGGGATGACCGAGGCCAACATCGGTAACATATACACATAGATTCTTGAGGTTACCTGGATATTATCGACGATTTGTGAGAAATTTCTCACGATTTTCCAACCCTCTTACCAAGCTAACTCGGAAGGGAGTAAATTTTTCTTGGAGTGATGAATGTGAAGAAAGCATTAAGGAGTTGAAAAGAAGGCTTATCACTGTGCCCGTGCTCACTTTACCCACAAGTGGAGAACTTTTTGTGGTATTCAGTGATGCTTCAAAGAAGGGCCTGAGATGTGTGTTGATGCAAAATGACAAAGTCATTGCCTTTGCTTCAAGGTAATTGAAAGTTCATGAGAAGAATTATCCAACACATGATTTGGAGTTGGCTGTAGTGATATTCGCTTTAAAAATTTGGTAGAATTATCTCTTTGGGGAGAAGTGTGAAATATATACATACCACAAAATCCTTAAGTATATATTCACACAGAAAGAGTTAAACATGTGCCAACAAATATGGTTAGAGCTGATCAAAGACTATGACTTCTCAATCCATTACCACCATGGGAATGTGAACAAGGTGGAAGATGCTCTAAGTAGAAAGGACTCAATGATTCTATCATTGATGAGAATTGAGAAGGATCCAATATTCTTAGATTTGATGAATATGTACATGGGAATCATAAATAAGGGAAAATCATCAATCCTTTCACAAATTGTTGCTCAACCATCTCTTTTGGAAAAGTTAAAGGATACTCAAAAGGATGATGTGGGAATTCAAAAGAAAGTGGAAGCTGTCAGAAAAGGGAAATCATCAGAGTTCAATGTTAATAAAGAAATAATTGTGAGATTTGGGAAAAAACTATGTGTTCCATCAAGTCTAGAGCTGAAGAAGGAACTTTCGGATGATGCACATAGTTCAAATTTCTCTATTCACCTAGGAAACACAAAGATGTATCGAGATCTCTGAGAGCACTATTGGTGGGATAATATGAAGAAAGAGATAACTGAGTATACATCAAAGTGCCTGGTGTGTCAGCAAGTGAAGACAGAGAGGAATAAGTCTAAGGGGATGATGCAACCATTGCCCATACCAGTATGGAAATGGGAGAATATCACCATGGACTTTGTCATTGGACTTCCCAAGACATCCAAATGCAAAAATGCAATCTGGGTTGTTGTGGATCGTTTTACAAAGTTTGCACACTTTATTTCAATTCAGGAGGATTTATCATTGGATCAAATAACACAAATATATATCAGGGAAGTGGTAAGGCTGTATGGAGTACCACTATCTATTGTATCCAATCGAGATCCAAGATTCACCTCTAAGTTTTGGAAGAGTCTTCAACATGATTTGGATACTGAACTGAACTTCAGTACGACCTATCATCCTGAAACTGATGGCCAATCTGAGTGAACTATTCATACACTGAAGGATATGTTAAGATCATGTTCTATGGACTTTAAAGGAGGGTGGGACCAACATCATCCACTGGTTGAATTCTCCTACAATAACAGTTTCCATTTGAGAATCAGAATGGCACCTTATGAAGACCTGTATGGGAAGAGGTGCAGAACAACGACATGATGAGATGGAGTCAGTGAGCGTAAGCTGCTAGGACCAAAAATGGTTGAAGAAATGGTGGAGAAGGTGAAAACCATTCAACATCATATCAAGGAAGCCCAAAGTTAGCAGAAGAGTTATGCTGATAACCATCGACGAGACCTTGAGTTTAAAGTTAGAGACATGGTATTCCTACAAATATCTCCATGGAAGGTCATGAGGTTTGGAAATAAAGGTAAGTTAAGTCCTAGGTACATCGTCCCCTTCAAGATTCTTGATCGTGTCGGGGTTGTGGCCTATCAACTAGCACTCCCACCTACCATGGCCAAAGTACATGATGTATTTCATGTATCCATCTTAAGGAAGTACATACCATACCCTTCACATGTACTCTCTTTAGAGGTAATACAATTAGAGGATGATCTTTCTTACAAGGAGCAACCAATGAAGATCTTATATTGTAGGGAAAAAGTCATATGAAATAAGACAATGCCCCTCGTGAAGGTGTTGTGGCGAAACCACAAGTTTGAAGAAGCAACATGGGAATCAGAGGAAGTGATGAAGCAGAGTTACTCTCATATTTTTTCATGTGGGAAAATGAAATTTTGAGGGTGAAATTTCTTAAGGGGGGAAGATTGTAACGACCCAAAAATTCATTAATGAAAATTTCTATTTGTCTATTTAAATGTCTTCTTATGGTTATATAAAACATATGAACTTATTTGGTTTTATGTTTTGGATTTTAAAACACCGTTAAGAATTTTGACCATTTCTAATATAGCCGTTGAATAGTGATCACATGATTAGTATAAATATAGGGCTTTAAAAAATCCAATTTACTCAGACAAAGGAAGCGATGACCTCATCCAGTAGAATTTCCCCGTATGAATCCCATTTGTTAGAGCTCAGAAAGGAGGTGACATCATTGGGCTTCACTCTTGACCAAGACCAAGCTGAGCTTGAACATGTTAAGCTTGAGCGAAACTGACTACGGTAGAAGTGGAAGTTAATAGAGATTACCACCCGAGCGATGTTATCCGAGCCACTCCAAGAGTCTGTCACCATCGCACACATTACCCTTCAGTCTTATGCAGGTGTTATAAGGGGTTATGTAACAATACCCTAGCACTATGACTATGTACATTATTTTTTTATAAAGAATGTGCATTCATTTTATTATTGTTACTTTGTAAATAGTTTTTAAAGCACAAATAGTATTTTTAGTTAATATTCAACTAAGAAATCTATTTTGATGAATTAATGGATTTTTGAATTAAATAATATTTTAATAAAATATTATTATTATTAAATTACTTTTTATTAAATATAAATGATCATATAATTTTATGAATGCAATTGTAATTTTTATTAAGGTTTGAAAGCTGTTTTTGTCAAAACACATGAATTTTCGATAAATGTCGGTTTTTATTTTAAAAGTAAAAATTCACATATTTAGAAAATTATTTAGATAAAATTAATTTTATTTTTGGAATTAGAATTTCAAAATTATCCAACGGTGAATTTTTCACAATTTTCTGGGACAGTCGAATTTTTGGGTAAAAATTAAATACAGTTTAAATATATAATGTGTTTTATGACATCATAATGACCCAATAGTGATGTAATAAAATACTATAAAAATTATTTTTGGCCAATATATGTTTTATTATTAAAATAACGTGATTTTGGGTTTTTTTGATTTATTTTACAAAGATTTAGTGGACCCTTCAAGGCTTATAAAACATTTTGTGTTTTTAAATTGTTTTCCTTAAGAGTGTGACTCACCTCCACATAAGAAAACCTATTATTTTAAGAAGTTCGGACATTGGACTTATAAAATATTGTTTTTAAATCTCCTTTGGAAGAAACCATGGTAAAAAACCATGGTCTAGTTTGTGGTTTTGATTATTTTAATGTGAGGTGTCCCAAACCTAAATAATAAAGAATTCCCTCTCCTTTCCTATATAAACCCACCCATGCTACCACTTCCTCTTCACTAAAAGCCTTTTGAGTTTGTCCAACCCCTGACCTCATCTTTATATAATCCTCCCAAGTTTACCCAATCTCCCAAGAAGCCTCTCTCAAGCCTCTCCCAAGCATTTGGGATCACACTTCCAAGTAAGGGATTTATTCCTTTATCATTTTTGTCCAATTTTCTTTAAGCTGTTATGACCTTTTGTTTTCAATTAAAAATGTTGGGGTATGATTTAAAAACTCCCCCATACTTACCTCTTTATTTTTAGATGATGTTATACCCCTTTCTCTCTCATTAATGCCGCCCATGTACACCCATTACCATGTCGAAATTCTATGATGGATTTCTCTCTCCTCTTTTACTTCCAAGTAATTCTTTTGTATTATGCATCTAAATTCCATTATGTTTGTTGGTACATGTATCTATATGACCCCATTACTGTCAATTTCATTTAAATATGATGAGACATCCATTTATATCTCATCAACCTTTTTCATGAATCCTTATGTCACGTCGTTATGTTGCTGAAATTGCATCGCATTTTTCCAAGCCAAGATCATTGTGTAGTGAATACCATACAAATGTCTCTATCAAGGGTATTCAACTTTATGAACATATAAATATTTAATGGTACTTTTATATATTTATTCCACATTAATTAATCATGGAATAACTTATGATGTTGATCGATTCCATGTTATATGATCCATGTGGCACACTTATGCATGAAATGAAATGTTTAAGAAGGGTGCGCCCTGATAGCGCTCCAATGCATTGGGTAAATATTAGTATCATGATATGTCAAGTGCAATTAGGTTTTACTCATGTTAATTCAAGTTCAATGAGGATTTACTCATGCTACATGTTTAATGAGCCATGGATCATGCTAAAATCAAGTTAAATGTTGTTTCCACATTTCCATGTTATGATTATCATGCTTTATCATGCCTTTATGTTCATGTTTCTCTTGTGATCCATTGATATGCCTATTGTCTAACATGTATTGTATTCCTCATGTTATTACATGTTTATTCCCTTACTATTCTTTATAGCTCACCCTTTTATTATGCATGTCCTCAGGTTATCTAATGTAATGCTAAGTACGAGGGAATGTAGTGGTCATGTAAAGGAAGTTTTCAATAAAGATGTTATATTTCATGTTTTAAGTTGTGATGTAATGATCCTAAGCCCCAAAGACACTAGACCTATTGATATTCCATGTTGTATCAAGTGAATATTTTATGTAATAAATCAGTTTTAAGTGTGTAATAAAGAGCAGGGTTGTTATAGACTCCCTTAACATGGGATGAATTCTCCATGATGGTAATGAACATATCTAACACAAGAAACCTCACTCTAATACCACTTGTAGAACCCCAAGATGCCCTGAGAGGGGAGGGGTGAATCGAGGTGTCAACTTTTTCTTTTAAAGTATCAGATCTTGTTCCCATGTTGGTAGGAATGTGTTAAAACTGTATAATGGATATGAACAACAATTAAACAATCATATGTAAAGAGACCACACAACACTTTTACTTGGTTCATCACAAAGGGATATGTCCAAGGAGCATAGACCAACATTGTGTTAGTCATACCAAAATCCACTAATATCTAGTCATTGTGGAGTACAAGAGTTCGGACACAGTCACTCTATGCTAGACACACTACCTTTAAAATAATTCAGGGATAGCTCACTGTGTCCCTCAGAACACTTATATTGACTCCCCCTTGCTCACTACCATGGGATAAGTCTTACTCAGTTTATTAACTTGAGGGTCTCTTCAACAGATTTTCATTGAAGTCTTTGTCTCAGTCCGACACGATACAGTGCTTGCATCACATTCTTGAATTGATGCACTTGAAGGAACTGATCACACAAACCAGAAATTCAAAAACCTGTCAGAAGAATAACACCACACCTGTGCACAATACCTTAACTTGTGTGTAAGATTTGGAAATTGTCGCGAAAGATTAATTTTGTGCAAACCCTACATTCCGTGCAACCCTTATCTTTTTCAAAACTACGTCGAAGGGTTCACCTGGTCTTTTCATACTAACATAACACCTTATGCTTAAGATTAATTCTCTATAATTATTTCACATGAAAATATTTCACGCATCAGAGTAACCAGATTTTCATTAGAAAAATATTAAGTCTTTCATGGCGATAGCTGCTTATTTATAGGCCTTGATGGCCCTGCAAGCAAGTTTTTGACATGTCTTTGTCAGTGCGCGCAAGATTATTCCTGAGTGCACAAAATCCTCTTTGACATCGCATTGGGTATGTAAGATTCTTCCGTGCAACACCATCTTTCACGCACATTTAAGTCTTGCGTGCACTTTTTTTCTTTTCCATATTTTGATGCATTGATCCCAAAACAGGCCTTCCATTCAAGTTTCTAAACACCCTTCAATCTTGCGCACAACTCCCTTTTCCCAAAACAATTTTCTCCATATTCAAATTTTTGGACCCAAAAATTTGGAAAACACTAAGAAACGATGCCACCTTCAATACTATTTCCCGCCTAAACTATATGATCCCTTTCCTGGAAAACTTCCTGAACTTCTAATGAGAATTGAAAACAAAGACAAACCATACTCCATTTCCATCATATAACAACCGTGGTTTCAACACGAATCACATTTACATATGATCTTAACATTGGTTTAGTCCAAAGTGTTCAGAATATAATTGTTAACCATTTTCATGCATTTTTTTTAACATTTAAAGGCAAATTTTTGTGATAAGTTATGGTTAAATTGTCAAATAACAAAAGTATTATTTTTAAATTCTAAGTGTACTTTCACTTTTACTTGGATGTTGTTTTAAATCGATAAATATGGTTAATGTGGGTTGTACAAAGGTTTAATTTTGTTTTTTATTTATGGATTTAGATCCTTAAAATTAGGAAAATTTATATTTTTTTTGGTGAGATGTTTAGAGATATGTAATCCAATGTAGCAAAATATTTTAATTCCCAAATTCAAAATTTTATGTATTTACCTATTCTAAGTTCACCTAATGCAATTTGGATTTTTCAATGAATCAAATATGTTCAAGGAAGGGTGAACATAATACATGTAACACTATTTTACATAATGTTCTGGAAAATAAATGACAATGTTTTGTTAATGAAGATAAAATATGGCATTGATTTTTGAAGTACATTCAAATCCAAGGATCATGGACATTATCCAAACCATTTCCTGAAGCCAAAGGTTGTTGATGATAACAGACAACAGCAACCTCCGAGATCAAGAGAGTAGGTAAGGACTTATTCCATTACAAATATTGATGTGAAACCTGGAAATCAAGGGGTGACAGGTATACAAGTTGTTCATTCAAGAACAATGAATGTACTATTTGATTCTGGTTATACACATTCTTTCATATCACACAACTTTTATAGAACTATTCAAACACTACCTCAAAACATGAAGGTTGAGTTATCCATAAAAACAAAAAATGGGACAATTATTGAATCTTATAGCATATAACTCCTCCCCAATCAGTATTTGTGGGCTAAATCTCCCCAGAAACCTTTCCATACTCCCTTCAGTGGAATTAAATGTTATACTGGACATGAATTGATTGTCCTTATATATATCCAACATCAATTATCATGAGAATGAAATATCCATATATATCCCAAACCATCCTTCAATTATATATAAGTGCAAGGAGGAGGATGAATCTCTTTTAGAAAATTCTTCTCAAGCATGAATATTATTGTCTTATGGGAAAACGTATCTAGATAAAATGATTGAGACAATAGAGAGGATCACTCTTGAAGACATTCCCACTATAAAGGAATATGTTGATATATTCCTTGAAGAGTTTCTTGGTCTTCCTACTTATTGTGAGGCTGAGTTCTTAATCAAACTTATACTCGGTGCTTTACCGTTATTGAACTGGAAGAACTAAAAAGAATATTTAAGAGAATTTGGATAAGTGATTTATATTCCCAAGTGATTTACCATGGGGTGAACCAATCCTCTTTGTCAAGAAGAAGGGCATGTCAATGCATCTCAACATTGATTATCATAAATTCAACATGATCATAATAATGAACAAGTATCTCCTTCCACAAATTAACGACTTGTTCGATCAGCTATGTGAATATGACAACCCTGATTTTATTACAAACTTAAACATGATTTATTACATAAAAATTCACTTGATAAAACAAGAAGATCGAGAGGTTTAGTGTTTTTGGGTATTATGATAATTACATAAAAACTTAAAACATTAAATACAACATCTTTATTGAAAAATTCCTTTACATGACCACTACATTCCCTCGTACTTAGCATTGCATGGGATAACCTAAGGACATGCATAAGAAAAGGATGAGCTATAAAGCCCAGTAAGGGAATACACATGGAATAAAATGAGGAGTAAAATACATATTATACATTAGGCACATCAATAGAGCACAAGAGAAACATGAACATAAAGGCATGATAAAGCATGATAATCATAACATGGAAATGTGGCAACAACACTTAACATGGAATTAGCATGAGCCAAGGCTCATTGCACATGGAGAATGAGTAAATCCTCATTGCACATAAAGAATGAGTAAAACCTATTTGAAATTAAATTAGCATGAGTCCACACTCATTTCACATGATGTATCATGATACTATACTTTACCCAATTCATTGGAGCGCTATAAGGGCGCACCCTTCTTAAACATTTCATTTCATGCACAAGTGTGCCACATGGATCATAAAACATGGATTCATAAAACACAACTATTTATTACACGATAAAGGAATGTAGAATTCATAAATTAAACATTATAATCAATAATTAAATGTGCATAAAGGTGAATACCCTTGATGGAGAAATGGGCATGGTATTCACTACACAATGACATTGGCTTAGAAAATCGGTGCGATTTCGGCAGCGTAACGGTGTGACATAAGAATTCATAAAAACAGTTGATGAGAGAGAAAGGGGTTACTCATCATATTTACATGTAATTTAAAGTAAGTAGGTAATATAGATACATGTACCAACAATTGTAATGGAATTTAGATTCATGATACAAAAGTATTGCTTGAGTGTAAATGAGGAGAGAGAAGTTCCTTTCAGAATTTCGACATAGTAACAGGTGTACATGGGAGGCATCTAATGAGAGAGAAAGGGGTATACAATAATTAAAACATAAAGAGGGCAGTATTAGGGAGGTGAAAAACCATACCCCAACATTCATAATTGAAATTAAATGGGCAAAACAACTTAAAGAAATTTGGACAAAAATGAGAAAGGAAGAAAAAACCCTTGCTTGGAAGTGTGCTTCCAAAGGATAGAGAGAGGCTTGTGAGAGGATTCTTGGGAGCTTGGGGAACCTTGGGAGGATTCTAGAGAGAGTAGGGCAGAGGTTGAATGAACTAAAAAGGATTTTAGTGAGGATTAAGTGGGATCTTGGGTGGGTTTATATAGGAAAGGTGAGGGAATTCTTTATTATTTAGGTTTGGGACCCCTTATATTAAATTAATCCAAACCACAAACCTTCCCATGGTTTTTGACCATGGTTTTTGGAAAAGGTAATAGGAAAATAATATTTTATAAGGCCAAAGTACGAAATTCTTAAAATAATAGGGTTTCCTATGTGGAGGTGAGTCACACTCCCATGGAAATTAATTTAAAAAGACAAGGTGTTGAATAAGTCTTGAGGGGTCCATTAATGCTTTGAAAAGTAAGTCAAAAAAACCCAAAATCAAATTATTTTAATGGTAAAACACATATTTTCTTAAAATAAAGATTATAGTATTTTATTACATCACCATTGGGTCATTATGATGTCATAAAACACATTATATATTTCAACGATATTTAATTTTTACCCAAAAATTTGACCGTCTCAGAAAATTATGAAAAATTCACCATTGGATAATTTCAACATCCTGATTATAGAAATAACATTTATTTTATCTAAATAATTTTCTAAATATGTTAATTTTCACTTTTAAAATAAAAACTGACATTTATCGAAAATTCACGGGTTTTGATAGAAATGGATTTCAATCCTTAATAAAAATTATAATTGCATTCATAAAATTATAAAATAATTTATATTTAATAAAAATTAATTTAATAATAATAATAATAATTTATTAAAATATTATTTAATTCAAAAATCCCTTAATTTAATAAAATATAATTCTTAATTAAATAATAATTAAAAACACTATTTGTACTTTAAAAACTATTTATAATGTATCAAAAATGACAAGGAGGTATATTCATTATTATATACAAAAATAATATACATGAACATAGTACTAGAGATTTGTTACATAACCCCTTAAGACAGCCGCATAAGACCTAAGGGTAAGGTGTTCTATGGTGACAAAATCTTGGGGTGGCTCGGATAACATCGCTCGAGTGGTAAATTCTATCAACTTCCACTTCTCCCGTAGACGGTCCCGTTTGAGCTTGACATGATGAAGCTCAAATTGGGATTGGTCAAGAGCGAAGCCCAAGGATGCCACCTCTTTTCCGAGCTCTGACAAATGGGCTTCGTATGGGGAAATTATACTGGATGAGGCCATCACTTCCTTTGTCTGAGTAAATTTGGATTTGTTAAAGCCCTCTATTTATACTAATCATGTGATCACTGTTCAACTACTATATTAGAAACGGTCAAAATTATTAACATAAAACCAAAGAAGTTGACATTTTATATAAACATAAAGAGACATTTAATTAGATCAATAGGGATTTCTATTAATGAAACTTTGGGTCGTTACAATATCCCCCCCTTAAGAAATATCGCCCTCAAAAATTTCCTTTTCCCACACTAAAATAGATGTGGGTAACTCAGCTTCATCATTTCCTCCAATTCCCAAGTCGCTTCTTCAAACTTGTGGTTTCTCCACAACACCTTGACGAGGGGCATTGTCTTATTTCGTAGAACTTTTTATCTACGATCTAAGATCTTCACTGGTTGCTCCTCATAAGAAAGATCATCTTCCAATTATACCACCTCATAAGAGAGTACATGTGAAGGGTCCGGTATGTACTTCCTTAAGAGGGATACATGAAAGACATCATGTACTTTGGCCATGGTAGGTGGAAGTGCTAGTCGATAGGCCACAACCCCAACACGATCAAGAATATCTAAGGGGCCGATGTACCTTGGAATTAACTTCCCTTTCTTTCCAAACCTCATGACCTTCTTCCATAGATATATGCATAGAAAAACCATATACCCAACTTTAAACTCAAGGTCTCATCGATGGTTATCTGCATAACTCTTATGTCGACTCTGAGCTGTCTTGATATGCTGCTGAATGGTTTTCACCTTCTCCACCATTTCTTCGACCATTTCTGGTCCAAGCTGCTTACATTCACCGACCTCATCCCAACATGCTAGTGTTCTGCACCTTTTCCCATACAGGGATTCATATGGTGCCATTTGGATTCTCGAGTGGAAACTGTTATTATAAGAGAACTCAACCAGAGGAAGATGTTGATCCCATCCTCTTTTAAAGTCCATTGATCATGATCTCAACATGTCCTCAAGTGTTTGGATAGTCTGGTCGGATTGGCCATCGGTTTGAGGATGATAAGCCATACTGAAGTTCAGTTCAGTATTCAGAGCATGTTGAAGACTCTTCCAAAAATTAGAGGTAAATCTTGGATCTCAGTCAGACACAATAGATAGTGGTACTCCATGCAACCTTACCACTTACCTGATATATATCCATGCCAGTTGATCCAATGAGAAATCCTCCCAAATATCAATGAAGTGTGCAGTCTTTATAAGATGATCCACAAAAAACCAGATTGCATTATTGCCTTTGGATGTCCTTAGAAGTCCGGTGACAAAGTCCATGGTGATGTTCTCCCATTTCCATTCTGGTATGAGCAATGGTTTCATCATACCCTTAGACTTCTGCCACTCTTCCTTCACTTGATGGCACACCAGGCACTTTGATGTATATTCAACAATCTCCTTCTTCATATTATCCCACCAAAAGTTTTCTCAGAGATCTCGATACATCTTTGTGCTCCCTGGGTGAATAGATAAATTTGAACTATGTGCATCATCCAAAAGTTCCTTCTTCAGCTCCGGACTTGATGGAACACATAGTCTTTTCCCAAACCGCACAATTCCTTCCTCATTAGCATTAAAATCCGAGGATTTCCCTTTTTTGATAGCTTCCACTTTTTCTTGAATTCCCACATCATCCTTTTGAGCATCTTTTAACCTTTCCAAAAGAGACGGTTGAGAAATCATTTGTGAAAGGATTGATGATGTTACCTTCTCTATGATTCCCATGTCCATCTTCATAAAGTATAAGAAGATTGGATCTTTATCAATTCTCATCATTGATAGAATCGCTGGATCCTTTCTAATTAGGGCATCTGCCACCTTGTTCGCTTTCCCAGGGTGGTAATGGATTGAACTGTCATAATCCTTGATGAGATCTATCAATATTCTATGGCTCATATTAATCTCTTTCTATGTGAATATATATTTAAGACTCTTGTGGTCAGTATATATCTCACATTTCTCTCCATAGAGATAATGATGCCAGATTTTCAAGGCAAAGATCACCACTGCCAACTCCAGATCATGCGTTGGATAGTTTCGCTCATGGATTTTCAACTGCCTTGAGGAATAGGATATCACTTTATCATTCTGCATCAGCACACAACCTAAGCCCTTCTTTTAAGCATCACTGAATACCACAAAAAGTTCCCCACTTGTGGGTAAAGTGAGCACGGGCATAGTGATAAGCCTCCTTTTGAACTCCTTGAATCTTTCTTCGCATTCATCACTCCAAGAAAACTTTACTCCCTTACGAGTTAGCTTGGTAAGAGGGTTGGACAATCGTGAGAAATTCCTCACAAATCGTCGATAATATCCAGCTAACCCCAAGAAGCTATGGATATCTGTTACCAATGTTGGCCTAGGCCATCCCTCAATTGCACCTATTTTGGAGGGATCCACAGATATCCCATTGCTTGTGATGATATGGCCCAAGAATGAGACCTCCTTCAACCAGAACTCACACTTGTTGTACTTTTCATAGAGCTTATCCTTGCGCAAAGTCTCTAGTACAGTTCTTAAATGCTCCTCATGATCCTCCTTGGTTTTGGATTATATTAGAATATAATCTATAAATACTACCAAAAATTTGTCGATGTAATCTCTAAAGACTCTATTAATTAATTCCATGAAGATTGCTGGAGCATTGGTGAGTCCGAAAGGCATTAATATGAATTCATAGTGCCCGTATCTTGTGCAAAAGCAGTCTTGGGGATATCTTCCTTCTTTACCCTTACTTGATAATATCTCGACCGCAAGTCCACCTTGGAGAAGTATTATGCTCCACGCAGCTAATCGAACAAGTCATCAATTCTTGGGAGAGGATACTTGTTCTTTATCATGATTTTGTTAAGTTCACGATAATCGATGCAAAGCCGCATTGACCCATCCTTCTTCTTGATGAAGAGGACTGGTGCACCCCATGGTGAAGCACTTGGGCATATAAACCCTTTATCCAGATTCTCCTATAGTTGTTTCTTCAGCTCTTCAAGCTCTACAACAACCATTTTATATGGAGTCTTGGATATTGGTAAAGCCCCGAGTATAAGTTCAATTGAGAATTCAACATCTCTTCTAGGAGGAAGACCAGACAGTTCCTCGGGAAACACTTCAGTGAATTCCCTCACAATAGGAATTTCTTCAAGGACGGTTTCTTCCTTGGACTCAATCATCTGAGCCAGATACACGTGCTCATAAGGTAGTAATATCCATGCTTGAGATGATGGAGCTAAAGGAGATTCATCTTCCTCCTTACAATTGTAAATAATCGGGGGTCGATTCTTCATATGGAGTGTGATTTCCCTCTCCTGACAATTTATGTTGGCTCTATATAAGGAAAACCAATCCATGCCAAGAATTGCATCAAATTCCACTAGAGGGAGTATGATAAGGTTCGTCGGGAAATTCAATCCACAGATTAAAGCAGGGGAGGAATTATATTCATGGGATGAAATGATTGCCCCATTTTCCGTACTCACCGACATCTTCACTTCCATGATTTGTGGTGGTGCTGGGATTTTTCTACTAAACTTTAGAGATATAAAAGAATGCATAGAACCTGAATCAAAAAGTACATTCTCTATTCTTGAATGAATAACTAGAATACCTGTCACCACTTCATTTTTGGGGTTCACTTCGGCATAAGTGATGGAAAAAGCTCTTCCTTTCTTCCTTGGAGGTTGTTGGTTGCCTCTGAAAACCCTTGGATTAGGGCACTGATTTGCAAAATGCCCCAGTTCTTTGCATTTGTAGCATTGAACAACGTGTTGAGGTTCTAATGGAGAATTCCTCTCCTCTATCGCAGCCTCGGGCCTTTCTTGTCGACAGTTAATAGCTAAGTTCCCTTCTCTTCCACACCTAAAGCATTTCTTCACCCCCTTGAGACAATTTCCAGGGTGCTTCTTTCTGCACTTTTGGAAAGTGGGGTGCTGGATCTTCTTAACGCCGTTGGATTTATCCATCGGAACACCAGCATTGAAGTCCACCCTACGCTTCTTATCCCCATGATACCCCAGTGATTCTCCGATCTTTATTTAGACCTTGAGGGAACATCGGAAAATTTCCTCATAGCTGTCGAAGTCACGGATCGCCAATGCTTTCCACAGGCTAGGCTTCATCCCACCAAAGAAGCGGTCAAATTTTCATTCGGGGGTAACAACAAAGACGGAAGCGTATCATGCAAGCCTTGTGAAGTTTTCCTCGTACGCTCCAATAGATTCTTCGTCTTTTTGCTTGAGGTAAAGGAAGTCCCTTTCCCTCTTAAGCAGGAGGGTGCGCAGAAAATATTTATCGAAAAACATCTTCCGGAAATCCTTCCATTCCAATGCCTCGATCTCCTCCTCAGGATTCATATTTTTTTATCAATGTCCACCATTGATCAGCTTCACCCTCCATATGATAAGCATCCAGGAGAACCTTCTCTTGTTCAGAACATTGAAGGATGGAGAAGATCTTTTCAATGGAGTTGATCCATTGTTCAGCGATCGTGGGATCAGATGATCCACTAAAAGTAGGAGGCCTTGGTCTCATGAAGCTCTCGATAGTAACTTGTTCTTTCTTAGGGGGGGTTGAAAGTTCCTCTTGACATGTGTTTCTATTCAAAACTTAAGTTAGATGAGAGAGAAGCGTGACAAAGTTCGAGATTCCCGCTCCCATTGGATTGGGCATCTCATTAGTACAGTCATCACACTGATCTTCAAAACGGTTGTTAGCCCGAGTCCTCATATTACCGGCCATTGGCTGGAATAAAAGGAAAGTTAGGGGTAACACATAAAGGGTAATCCAAAGAAAAAAGTTGATGACTTATAAATAAACTTTCATTTCCTTAACTCATGAGTCTATAGGCTTCAATCTAGGCTTTTCATGATCTACCTTCTAACATATATTCTTAGGGGATTTTTTTTAATTCCCTTAATAAGGGTTCATACTAAGCTTGTGAATTTATCAAAACATATCCCCCGGGAGTGTCGTAACCAAGAGTGAAGCAAGG
Source organism: Viscum album (assembly GCA_963277665.1). Classification (NCBI taxonomy): domain Eukaryota; kingdom Viridiplantae; phylum Streptophyta; class Magnoliopsida; order Santalales; family Viscaceae; genus Viscum; species Viscum album. The sequence goes on from OY728151.1 coordinate 1,975,470,248, forward strand.
CCCATTGTCGTGCACCAGTTCCCATTCGAGTCTAGCTCAAAGCGGTGTTTTTGGGTTTTACCCCTAGGATACATCTGTGCCAGAGCCGCCTCTACCTGCTCGTATCCAAACATGGATGTATTTGCTTGACAACCCACTTACTCAATACTCACCAAAACTTAGGGATGTTTTTATTATACTTAGTCTTGTCTCTAAGGCTTTACTAGGGTTTTCTAATCCTAATCTCAAAATTAACTAAACCTATCCTCTGATACCAACTATGACAACCTAGATTTTATTACAAACTTAAACATGATTTATTACATAAAACTTCACTTGATACAACAATAAGATCGAGAATTTTAGTGTCTTTGGGGCTTAGTATAATTACATAAAAACTTAAAATATTAAATACAACATCTTTATTGAAAACTTCCTTTACATGACCACTACATTCCCTCGTACTTAGCATTGCATGGGATAACCTGAGGACATGCATAAGAAAAGGGTGAGCTATAAATCCCATTAAGGGAATACACATGGAATAACATGAGGAGTAAAATACATGTTATACATTAGGCACATCAATAGAGCACAAGAGAAACATGAACATAAAGGCATGATAAAGCATGATAATCATAACATGGAAATGTGGCAACAACACTTAACATGGAATTAGCATGAGCCAAGGCTCATTGCACATGGAGCATGGGTAAATCCTTATTGCACATAAAGAACGAGTAAAATCTAGTTTAACTTGAATTATAATGAGTACACACTAATTTCACTTGACGTATCATGATACTATACTTTACCCAATGCATTGGAGCACTATAAGGGCACACCCTTCTTAAACATTTCATTTCATGCATAAGTGTGCCACATGGATCATAAAACATGGATTCATAAAACATAATAATTTATTCCATGATAAAGGAATGTGGAATTAATACATGAAACCTTATAATAAATAAGTAAATGTGTAGAAAGGTGAATACCCTTGATGGAGAAATGGGCATGGTATTCACTACACAATGGTATTGGCTTAGAAAATCGGTGCGATTTCGGCAGCGTAACGACGTGACATAAGAATTCATAAAAACGGTTGATGAGAGAGAAAGGGGTTCCTCATAATATTTACATGTAATGGACAGTAAGGAGGTCATATAGATACATGTCCCAAAATTTTTAATGGAATTTAGATTCATGATACAAAAGTATTTCTTGAATGTAAATGAGGAGAGAGAAGCTCCTTTCGGAATTTCGACATAGTAACGGGTGTACATGGGAGGCATATAATGAGAGAGAAAGGGGTATAACATCATTCAAACATAAAAAGTGCAGTATTAGGGAGGTTCAAAACCATACCCCAATATTCATAATTGAAATTAAATGGGAAAAACAACTCAAAGAAAATTGGACAAAAATGAGAAAGGAAGAAAAAACCCTTACTTGGAAGTGTGCTTCCAAAGGTTAGAGTGAGGCTTGTGAGAGGATTCTTGGGAGCTTGGGGCACCTTGGTAGGATTATAGAGAGAGTAGGGAATAGGTTTGATGAAATCCAAATGCTTTGAGTGAGGAGGAAGTGGGAGCTTGGGTGGGTTTATATAGGAAAGGTGAGGGAATTCTTTATTATTTAGGTTTGGGACCCCTTATATTAAATTAATCCAAACCACAAACCTTCCCATGGTTTTTGCCCATTGTTTCTGGAAAAGGGAAGAGGAAAATAATATTTTATAAGGACAAAGTCCGAACTTCTTAAAATAATAGGGTTTCTTATGTGGAGGTGAGTCACACTCCCATGGAAATTAATTTAAAAAGACAAGGTGTTTAATAAGTCTTGAGGGGTCCATTAATGATTTGAAAAGTAAGTAAAACAAACCCAAAATTACATTATTTTAATGTTAAAACACATATTGTCCGAAAATAAAGTTTATAGTATTTTATTACATCACTATTGGGTCATTATGATGTCATAAAACACATTATTTATTTAAACAGTATTTAATTTTTACCCAAAACTTTGACTGTCTCAGAAAATTATGAAAAATTTACCATTGGATAATTTAGACATCTTGATTCCAGAAATAACATTTATTTTATCTAAATAATTTTCTAAATATGTTAATTTTCACTTATAAAATAAAAACCGACATTTATAAAAAATTCACGGGTTTTGACAGAAATGGCTTTTAAACCTTAATAAAAATTATAATTGCATTCATAAAATTATAAGATCATTTATATTTAATAAAATAAATTTAATAATAATAATAATATTTTATTAAAATATTATTTAATTCAAAAATCCCTTAATTTAATAAAATATAATTCTTAATTAAATAATAACTAAAAACACTATTTGTACTTTAAAAACTATTTACAATGTATCAAAAATGATAAGGAGGTATATTCATTATTATATAAAAAAATAATATACATGAACATAGTAATAGATATTTGTTACATAACCCCTTAAGACAGCCGCATAAGACCTAAGGGTAAGGTGTGCGATGGTGACAAACTCTTGGGGTGGCTCGGATAACATCGCTCGAGTGGTAAATTCTATCAACTTCCACTTCTCCCATAGACGGTCCCGTTCGAGCTTGACATGATGAAGCTCAACTTGGGATTGGTCAAGAGCGAAGCCCAAGGATGCCACCTCTTTTCCGAGCTCCGACAAATGGGCTTCGTATGAGGCAATTCTACTGGATGAGGCCATCACTTCCTTTGTCTGAGTAAATTTGGATTTGTTAAAGCCCTATATTTATACTAATCATGTGATCACTGTTCAATGAATATATTAGCAATGGTAAAAATTCTTAACATAAAACCAAAGAAGTTTACATTTTATATAAACATAAAGAGACATTTAATTAGATCAAGAGGGATTTATATTTATGAAACTTTGGGTTGTTACAGTGAAGCCCAATACTTCTCTAAGGTGGATCTTCGATTAGGATATTACCAAGTAAAGGTGAAGGAGAATATTACCAAGACTTTTTTCCATACAAGGTACGGGCACTACGAGTTCATAGTGATATCATTCATACTCACTAATTCTTCAAAAATCTTCATGGACTTGATGAACATAGTCTTTAGAGATTACCGAGAAAAATTTGTGGTAGCATTTATAGATGATATTCTTATATAATCCAAAATCTAGGAGAAACATGAGGAACATTTAAATAATTTGATAATGAATTTGAGATGGAGAAGTTATATGTGAAATACTGTAGATGTGAGTTTTTGATAGAGCAAGTAACATTCTTAGGACATGTTATCACCAATGAAGGGACATATGTGGATCCATTGAAAACATAGGAAATTGAGGAATGACCATACCGACATCTATAACAAAGATCTGTAGTTTATTTGGATTAAATGGGTACTTTAGAAGATTTGTGAGAAGATTTTCATGATAGTAAAACCTACTAACCAAGATAACTTGGAAGGGTGTAAAATTTTTCTAGACTGATGAATGCAAAGAGAGATTCAAAGAGTTAAATAATAAGATAATCACTGCATCTGTACTCACACTACCCACTAGTGGTGAAGAATTTGTGATATATAGTGATTCACCCAAGAAAGTCTTGGGTTTTGTACTCATGTAAAATGTTAAAGTGATAGCTGATGCTTCTCGACAATTGAATATACACGAGAAGAACTATATGGTGTATGATTTGGAGTTGGATGTAGTGATATTCGAATTAAATATTTTACATCTTAACTCTATGAGGAGAAGTGTGATATATATATAGACCAAAAGAGACTTAAATATATATTTACAAAAAAATCTCAACATGAGCCAATGAAGGTGGTTAGAGATGATCAAGGATTATGACTTCTCATTCCATTACCATCCCAGAAAGGAAAATAAGGTGGCAAATTATTTGATTAGAAATGATCCTTCAACCTTATCCATGGTGAGGATTGATAGGGATCCAATATTCTTGGACATTCAAAGGATGGACATGAGAATCATAAAGTAAAAAACATCTTCCTACATTCCAAAAACAATTAATCAACCATCCATCCATGAGAAGATCAAAGAGGCCCAGAGAGATGATACATAACTACAAATAAAGGTAGAAAATATTTCGAAGTTAAACTTCAATAAAGATGGAATTATAAGGTTTGGAACCCGGATACATGTCTCGTCAAAAATAGAACCAACTAGGAAGATTTTGGATGATACACCTAGATCATCCTTCTCCATTCATCCAAGGAGTACTAAGATGTATAGAGACCTGAGGAAAAACTTATGGTGGGACAACATGAAGAGAGAGATTGTAAAGTTTTTTTCTCAATGCTTGATATATTGGAGTTGGTGCCCTAGAACTAACTTATTTTTTACTTTATAATTAACATGTATTCATTGAATGAATATTAATAAACTCTTTATCACATAATGATTGTTCTTCCGCATAACATTGCATGTGATAATGTCCCAAGAGTAGCTGTCACACTAAAATGTCATAGCAGTTCCCTGTTATGATGAGAACCTGAAAGTGCTACGAAACTATTCTTAGATATATGTTCTATAGCCGGATGATATCATTTGAGGGACACAAATGATACAGGATATCGAGGGTTGAGACTTATATGACTTTGAGACACCTTCTCATGGTGTACGCCCTTAGTGATATCTAGTAGGATATTATGAGAATGAGACCTGACAGTAGGAAATCCACATTTATAAGTGACATCATATGTTCTTATCTACAGATGTGTGTATTGGTCCTTAGAATTTAAGATTATTATTAATGGGTATTATGACTCGCGCACTTAGATGTATTGACGAAATCCATGACGACATATGTTCATGGTGTGGTAGGATATATTGGGTGCGTCATGAGTAATACTGCATTAATGAATAATGAGAGAACAGATTTGTCCCTTCTGTTCCATAACAGAAGTTGATATCTCAGGACCTTTCATGAAAATGATATATCCTAAATAAATCCATGTCCATGGTGTTCTATAGGGAAGTTCAATTTCTAGGAAGTCAAAGAATAAGAAATCAAGCATATGGGTTGATGACAGTTGCATGCAACCCGCTTGATTAGAGATATCGAGACAAATGGATTATATTACATGGTAAACATTCGTATGAGGTGATATATCGTTGAAACATTAACTTCTTTATCTATGGGTGATTTGATGTGTTGCTAGATGCTAACATTGAAATTTAGACTTCTCCTCCTAATGCCACTGAGAAAGAGGCCTAGATGGTCACACACTAAGTGTATCCAATATCTTAGTTAAATAATATATTATTTATTATTTAACAAGTTGAATAAAGATTATTCCTAGTTTTGGTTTAATAATTATTCATGGATGCCTAATCGTATTTATTTTGACACTAGTTATTTGAGAGAATAAAATATGGGTTGAATAATTAATAAATAAATATTTTCTATTTAGTGAATATAATACTTATATATTTATTGGAGAATAATGCAGTGATATTTATTTAATAAATAAATAATCATTATTCAAGGTTCAATAAATATAGAGGAGGATTGGAAGATTGATTTAAGGGTCCGGTGATAAATAATAATATTGAATATTATTTTTTAAATAATATTTAATTATAACTCGCAAGTTTAGCGCATGTCAGGAAATAATAATGTTGTTGTTATTATTTGACATATGGGTTTTTTCTAGTATTAAAAAAATAATTAAGGCACTTGTAAAAATAATTTATTATTACCCTAGTGAATTAAATGCATGGTTATATTATTCTCTTATTAGACAAGTTCTAGACAAGTGACGATTATGGTTGTGCACCAAAAATTGGAGAAAAGATCTCAAACCTAGAGAGTTCATCACTCTCCAATAACACTCTCAATAACGAGATAGATCCTCTACCAAATCAAGGAGAACTCTTTGGAAGTAGTTCTCAAAGAAATCTAAGGAGGACATCGTAAGCACAAGGATCTTCCATGATAACACTTGGAGACTCTTTCGACGATGTTTGGAGATATGTGGAATACGTGTGGATCACTACTAGAGGAGATCTACCCTTGATCTCTACAACACAATGAAGGTGTACTACAGATCTGGGTTGAACACATCAATGAAGAAAGAATCACCTTGGAGTTAATTATTTAATTTAATTAAATTAATTATAAACAAAATATGTTGATCCTCTCTCTTGGTTCTAGGTTTCTATTTATTTGTATAAATCCTTGATTCAATTCCATGGATACTGGTGTTCATCATCGTATTGACCCCGAATTGTTCATTGAATATGGAAAAAATTAAAGTTGGGCACCGTCCCTTTCGCACTTCTGCTGCACCTAGAACCTTCAAGTGGTATCAAATAAGACATATTATTGTTTATAATTATTTAAATAATTCATTGATGATTTATTATTTAAGAATTTAGTTTTTCAATTTTAGTTTAATCATTATTTAAATCTAAATTATGAGATGTATTTCTTCCTTCATCATTTCTCACAGATCTAAAAAAATGATCAATTTTATGAATAAAATAAAATTAAGAAACTCATACGGAGGTGCTAAGAATCCTGACATATAACACGAGACTACATTCCATGTAACTAGAATTACATACTGTGTAGTATTGATTAACACATCAAGATTTGGTTCGATAATAAATTTGAGATCTTGAATTAATTAGGCATTAATGACACCATTAATGACCTTTAATCCACGTGGTGTTGACTAGGATTAACTGGTTCATGGAAATTGTATTACACACCATGTGGCCCACTGGACACAATGTGTAGTCCCTTTGGGTCAGGGTCGAGTCGTGTATTCCATACAAAGCTTGCCCGACTAGTGATCGTATAATGTGGAGTCTACACCGCGCGTGGTCCACTAGACACACTGTGTACTCTAAAGATTTCCGAAGTACACCTCACATGCCATTTCCCCAGGTGTTTACTTTGAATAGATGGTGAGGAGGGTACACACCACGTACTTTTTCTAGATTATAAAAATTTATAATTTATTGTTATATTATGTAACCCTTGAGACAGGTACCTTTGTGTGGGTGTAAATATGGGACACAACATGTGATAGGTGTTTGATATATATATATATATATATGTTTAATTAACATCTGCGTAATGTTCAAATATTGTCACATCATGTATGATTTGTATTATAATTATAATTTTGTGTGTATGCTACATTTCACAAAGAATAATGTATATAAAAGTATAATACATGTTGGGTAGTTTTGGATGGGTATTCATCAGGTTAAATCCAAGGTACAAGTTATGTACATAATTAATTTTAAATGAATTTATTAATTTTTTTAAAATTATAATAGATGATAATCTCAAGGAAATTCAGAAAAAGGATTAAGATAAAAGGATTGATTAATTAAAGATAATAATTAATCAATTCAATCATGATTTATCTTAAATAAGAATGATTAAATAATTGAATGCTAGTTTTATTAAATACGTAAATTCATTGCATGTATGTGGATGATCAGGATCTAGACCAAACCTTTATATATGATTAGTTTCCCTTTTAATTTGTTATTAAATTAAATTATTGGCATGTGTGCCTTCTCTCCTCATTATTATGTAGGGCCTGCGTACCCATGATTTCTTTATGTAAACCCCTTTTACCCCTCACTCATGTGTGAGTAAAATCATATGTTAGATGGAGCTCCCAAGCTAGTGGAGGTAATTTAAGTTATAAGTTAAGGAAAAACCAATCCAAGAAGATACAAAGGTGGATAGGTGGAAATATGTAAACACAAACTTAATTGGTTCAAGATGTTTCTCTCCTAGGTCAGTAGTTATTTTATCAACCACTAGAAAAACTAACTATTAGAACAAGATCACGATCATACCCTTTATTTTTTTAGTTGCATGGTTTATTCATTATGGATGTATTGTCGCGATCACATAATTAATGAATTAAAAATGCATGCAATATGGAACTAAAATAAACTGGATTATGCATAAATATTATCTAATACATGGTTAATCACTTAAGATTATCCCAGTTAATATTAAAAAGCATGTGAAAAGATAATAAATAGAAATTTACACATAAAGGATAAAATCCATCAATAAAATATTAAGTTGGTACAACCTTCCATTACTTCGGTTAGAATCAAAACATAGTTCAAAGTGCTTGACTAGCCAAAGTTGGGGTGCTTTCAATTATTGGGGAATTCTAATTTGAGGTTTTGGCTTGACTTGACTTAGATTACATCAAGGGTTGACTTCCAAAGTTGGACTTGGTGTAACTGAAAGACAAAGGTTTAGGAAATCCAAAATTAAGGATTTCAGGATTGGGGAGTCCACTCAATGGATCAAGGAGTTGTGAGTTAATGCAGTTGGCATTTGGAATGCCTACCTAAAACCTTTGAAATTGATTGACCAACCAAAGTTGGGGTAATGCGAAGGACAATATGGATCCTTGTCGATAGAATGTCCAAGCAACAAGATATTCTAAAGCCAATGGCGAGGGCTATTGGGCTTCGATAAAATAGTGGGAGACTAAGGGATATTTATTTATTTATTTGTCTTAATTTTATCAGATAAAGTACTCAAACTCTATTCATATTATTTTTAGATATAACATTAAAAATGACTTCAAACATATCGTTGTGATCCATACTCGATAAGAAAAACCTTCTCACTGACACTAATTTTCATGAGTGAAAATGGTGCCTTCGGGTCATCTTTCTCCATGAAAAGAAACTATATGTGCTGGAAGAACCTTTACCAGTTGTATTTGGAAATGTGGAGAGTGATGAGGAACTCTCTATGTATGAAAAACATCTAAATGATTCTACAGATGTTTAGTGCCTTATGCTATCATCCATGACCAATGATATCTTGAATAAACATGAGGAAATGGATGTTTATAGCATGATGTCTCACCTTTGGGATCTCTATCAAGAGAAGGAGAGACAAGATAGGTATGAGATCTCCAATGCTTTTTTCACCACTAAGTTTGGAGAGTCTGCGCCAGTTGGCGCACATGCAGTCAAGCTTATTGGCTATATTGAGCATCTTGATATCTTAGGGATTAAATTTCCAGATGAGTTGCGTACAGATCTCATACTATCATCACTTCCCAAGACCTTATCTAGTTTCTTTGTGTGAATTATAATATGAGAAACAATGAGAAGATTCTATCATAACTTCTTAGTTTAATTCACCAAGTGTATAAGGACATGGGGCGTGAAAAAACCACAATACTTATAGTGAATAGGAAGAGTAAGGGAAAGAAAAAAGGGACTAAGACTTATAAACAGTCTAAAGACCCTGAGCACCATCCGACCAAGAAGAAGAAGATCCAAAGGAAAGGAAAAGAAAAGGAGGCAGTATGCTTTGCATGTGGAAAGTCAGGCCACTGGAAAAGGAAATGCACCTAGAGGCAAGGGGAAGCCAAAGGTGAATTTGTTATTGAGTGAAAATTTTCCATTTATGCACATTGGGTATTAGATATAGCTTATGGTTCTCATATCTGTATTCAAATGCATGAACCAAGTAGACTTAGAAAAATTTCCAGAGGAGAGGTGGATCTGCGAGTTGCCAATGGTGCGAGGCTGGATGCTCTTTCCATCGGTGATTACCACCTCACTTTACTAATGATAATTATCTTTGTTTTACATGGATGTTATTATGTACCTAGTGTTACCAAAAACATAATTTCTGTACCAAGTTTGGATACAAATGAGTTTATTTTCAAGTCCTAAAATAAAAGTTGTATCTTTTATAAAGATAACATATGTTATGGTATGACACATTTAAATAATGGTCTGTATGTAATAAATTTTGAAAACCATGTGTTGATAATTGATAACAAATCAATTTCACATGACTCATATAACACCCAATTGTGGAATCACCGTCTTGGTCATATAAACGAGAATCATTTGACAAATCTCTATTAAGATGATTATATATTTAGAATCTTCTGAGATAAAACCATTTGATATATGTCACACTTGTTTACAAGGGAAAATGACCAAACCGCTATTTGGTGGACAGGGTGAAAGGGTCATATAACTTATAGGATTGGTACACACTAATGTGTGTGGACCATTTCTAGTAAAAGCTAGAGGTGGATATTCTTACTTCATAACTTTTACTGATGACTTGAGTAGATATGGATATATTTACTTGATGAGGTATAAGTTTGAGTCCTTTGAGAAATTCAAGGAATTCAAGAATGAAGTAGTGAATAAGCTTGCTAAGAAGATAAATAATTTTTGATCAGATCGAGGTGGAGAACATCTTAACCAAGATTTCATCAACTTTCTGCAGGATTTTGGGATTCTATCTCAACTAACTCCACCTTATACACCACAGTGGAATGGTATTAGTGAAATGAGTAACCATACCTTATTAGAAATGGTAATGTTTATGATGAGTCATTTAGATCTTCCATTATCCTTTGGGGGATATGCATTACAAACTACGACAAAAACATCAAATTGAGAACCAACTAAGGTGGAAAATGGAATTATATTTGAGTTATGAAGTGGAAATAAACTCATTTTGTTGCATAAATGTGTATGGGGGTGCAAGGTGTTTGTTAAGGCTTTCTCAGGAAACAAACTAGCAACCCATAGCATGAGGTGTATCTTTATAGGGTATCCTAAGGAAACAAAGGGATAATACCTATACAACCCCTCAAACAAGAAAGTAACTGTCTCCAGAACAGCTGACTTTCTTGAGAGGGATAATATCCTCAAAAAATATAGTGGGAGAAATATTGACTTTGATGAAATTGATGCTCAAGATACACAGGATTTGGTACAAGAAAAATTTCCACAGGTCTCTGTGGAAGAAGTAGTTCCTAAAACACAAGTACTGCATAAGATTGTAAGAGAGGTAAGGGAACCAAAGAGATATGATTTTATTGTCACTGAGGATGGAGACTCATTATTGTGGGACAATGATGATCCTCTCTCATACAAGGAGGAAGTAGAGAGATCAGAAGATGCAAGATGACTAGAAGCTATGAATTCTGAGATGGATTCCATGTATCAAAACCAAGTTTGAGTTTTGGTCAATGTGATAGTGGATGTAAATCCCATTGGATGTAAATGGGTATTCAAGAGAAAACTGAACATGTAAGGTAAAGTAAGCACCTATAAAGAAAGGTTAGTGGATAAAGGGTTTAAACATCATCAAGGAATTGACTTCGATGAAACCTTTTCACCAGTTTCCATGTTTAAATCCATCAGAATTATATTTTCCATAGAAGCTTACTATAACTATGAAATTTGGAATATGGATGTCAAAACTGCATTCCTTAATGGGAACTTTCAGGAAGATGTCTATATGAAACAACCAGAATGGTTTGTGATGCCAGGTGATTCCAAAAGGATTTTCAGGTTGAAGAGATCCATTTATGGATTGAAGTAAGAATTTAGGTCATGGAAAATTCGATTTGATAAATCCATAAAATAATTTGGTTTCATTAAAAATGAATGTGATCCATGTGTTTACAAAAGGTTTAATGGGAATGAGGTTGTTATCCTAGTAGTATACGTTGATGAAATATTACTTATTGGAAATGAAATACCAGTCTTACAATCTGTTAAGGATGGGTTGAACAAGTGCTTTTCCATGAAATACTTAAGAGAAGAAACCTACATTCTAGGGATCAAGATCATTTGTGATAGATCCAAGAGGATGATTGGACTAATTCAAATTAAATATATTTACCAAATACTAAAGATATTTAGTATGGAACAATCCAAGAGTGGATTGGTTCCAGTGTCACTTGGATTATATCTTTCTAAGAAAATGTGTCCCTAGACACAACAAGAGAAAGATAGAATAAGAAAGATACCATACGCTTCAGTGATAAGATCTATCATGTATGCCATGTTATATACTAGACTTGATGTTCTCTATGCACTGAGAATGGTAGGAAGATATCAAGAAGATCCATGAGAACAACATTGGGCTGCTGTTACGACTATCCTTAAGTATCTGAGAAGAAATAAGGATATGTTCCTGGTGTATGGAGGAGATGATGAGCTTGTAATCAAAGGGTATGATGATTCTTTCTTCCAAATATATGAGAATGATCTAAAGTCACAATCAGGATATGTTTTCTATCTCAATGAAGGATCTATGAGATGGAAGAGTTCAAAGCAGCCAGTTGTCACTGATTCTATAGTGGAGTCTAAATATATAGAGGCTTTTGATGCAGACAAGGAATCCATTTGGATTTAGAAATTTTTCCAGGAGCTTGATGTGGTACCTAGCAGTAAAGACCTTATCACATTATATTGTGATAATACTACAATGGTGGATCTTGCAAAAGAGCCAAGGTCACATTAATGGAAAAAGAACATACTCTGTAAGTATCACCTCTTGATGTATTTTTATTAAAGGGGTGAAGTTGAAGTGAGCAGAGTATCCAACAAAAGAGAACATGGTGGACCCCTTGACTAAAGGCCTATCTCAGAAGAAGCATGAGTGTCATGTGAGAGCTAGCGGACTGAAGGTCTTTAGCAATTGGATCTAGTGCAAGTGGGAGTCTGTTAGAGTTGGTTCCCTATAACCAACTTATTTTGTAATTTATGATAAACATGTATTCATTGGATGGATATTAATAAACTCCTTATCACATCATGATTGTTCTTTTGCATAACATTTCATGTGATAATGTCCCAAGAGTAGCTGTTTCACTAAAAGGTCATAACAGTTCCCCTCTACGATGAGAACTTGGAAGTGCTATGAAACTATTCTTAGATATATGTTTTATAGCTGGATGATATCATTTGAGGGACACAAATGATACAGGCTATCATGGATGGAGACTCATAGGACTTTGAGACACCTTCTCATGATATATGCCCTTGGTGATATCCAGTAGGATATTATGAAAACGAGACCTGACAGTAGGAAATCCACATTTAGAAGTGTAATTGGATGTTCCTATCTGTAGACGTGTGTATTCATCCTTAGAATTTAAGATTATTATTCATGGTTATTATGACTCATGAACTTATATGTATTGGAAAAAACTGTGATGACATATTTTCACGGTGAGGTAGGATATGTTGGGTACATCATGAGTAATACTGCATTAATGAATAATGTGAGAAAGGATTTGTCCCTCCTATTCCATAACAGAATTTGATATCTCAGGCCCTTTTATGGAAATTATATAGCCTAAATAAATCCATTTCCATTTTGTTTTATTGGAAAGTTCAATTTCTGGGAAGTCAAAGAATGAAAAATAAAGCACATGGGTTGATGTCACTTAGATACAACCCACTTGATTAGAGATATCGAGACAAATGTATTATATTACATGATAATCATTCGTATGAGGTGACATGTCATTGCAGCATTGACTTATTTCTCTATGGTTTCCTTGGTGTGTTTCTAGATGCTAACATTGGACTTTAGGCTGCTCCGCCTAATACCACTAAAAAAGAGGCGTAGAAGGTCACACACTAAGTGTATCCAGTATCTCAGTTAAATAATATATTATTTATTATTTAACAAGTTGAATAAATATTATTCTCGGTTGTGTTTTAATAATTATTCATGGATTCCTGATCACATTTATTTCAACACTAGTTATTCGAGAGAATATAATGTGGGAGAAATAATTAATAAATATTTATTTTCTATTTTGTGAATATAATACTTATATATTTGTTGGAGAATAATGAAATGATATTTATTTAATAAATAAATAGTCATTATTCAAGGTTCAATAAATATGGCGGAGGATTGGAGGAACGAGTTAAGGGTCCGGTGAGAAATAATAATATTGAATATTATTTTATTAAATAATATTTAATTATAACTTACAAGTTAAGAACATGTTAGGTAATAATAATTTTGATATTATTATTTGACATAGGGTTTTCACTAGGATTAATAAAATAATTAAGGCACTTTTACAAATTATTTATTAATACCCTAGTTAATTAAATGCCTAGTTATATTATTATCTTTTTATCCAAGTGCTAGCTAAGTGATGATTATGGTTGTGCACAAAAAATTGGAGAAAATATATCAATCCTTGAGAGTTCATCCCTCTCCAAGAATGCTCTCAAGAACGAGAGAGATCCACCTCCACTAGATCAAGGAAAGTTCTTTGGAAGTAGTTCTCAATACAATCAAAGGCGGACATTGCAAGCATAAGGATCTGCCGTGATAGCACTCGAATACTCTTTTAGTGATGTCTGAAGATACGTGGAGCATGTGTGGATCACCGCTTGAGGAGAACTACCCTTGATCTCTATAATACAATTAAGGTGCACTGCAGATCTGTGGTTGAACACATCAATGAAGAAAGAATCACCTATCAGATAATTCTTTAATTTAATTAAATTAATTATAAATAAAATATTTTGATCCTCTATCTTGGTTCCAGGTTTCTATTTCTTTGTCTAAATCCTTGATTCAATTATGTGGATATTGGAATTCATATTTTTATTGATCCCGAATTGTTAATTGAATATGGAAAAAATTAAAGTTAGGCATAATCCCTTCCGCGCTTTTTCTGTGCCTGAAACCTACATGATATTCCAACAAGTTAAGGCTGAATGAAATAATTATAAGGGTATGATGCATCCATTACCCATACCTATATGGAAATAGGAAAACATCACCATGGATTTCATTGTAGGAATCCCCAGGATATATAAAGGCCATAATGGCATTTGGGTTGTAGTCAATCATGTTACAAAGTCATCACATTTCATTACCATTAAGGAGGATTTCTCTATTGAACAACTCAACAAGATATATATAAGAGAAGTAGTAATAATACATGGAGTACCACTCTCAATTCTATATGATCGAGATATGATGTTTACCTCGAGGCTTCAGAGAAGTCTTCAGTAAACTTTGGATATATAGTTGAATTTTTATAATATTTATCACCCACAGAAAGATAAACAGTCTGAGATAACTATTCAAACTTTGGAGGATATACTGAGATCATGTTCAATAGATTTAGAAGGATTTTGGGATCAACAACTTCCCCCAGTAGAGTTATCATATAAAAATAGTCTTCATTCTAGAATTCATATGGCACATTATGAGGCTCTATATAGGAAGTGGTGTAAGACTCCAACATGTTAGCATGAAGTTATAAATGTTGGAGTTTGTTCCCTAGAACTGAATTCTAAGTGTATTATGATTACTTGTATTCAAGTATTTGAATATTAATACAATTTCTTATCACAACATGACTTTCTTCTGTGTGACATAGTGTGTGATAATTTCCTAAGGGTACTTGTCACATTGAAACATCATAGAAGTTCCTTGCTATAATGAGAACCTAGAAGTGCCATGATAATATTATTAAATATAAGATCTATAGATATATGATATCCTTTATGGGACACAAATGATACATGATATAAGGGGTGTAGGCTCATAGGACTTTGAGACAATTTCTTATGGTGTAAGCCTTTAGTAATATTTAGTACAAGAGATTATGAGAACTTGACCCACCAATAAGAAATCCACATTTATATGTGTCATTGGATATTTCTATCTGCGTACTTGTATAATGATCCTTATACTTTAATATTATTATTAATACATGGAATGAGTCACATAATTTGATGTATTGATGAAAATCGTGACAATATATGTTCGTGATGAGGTAGGATATGTTGGGTACATCACGAGTGATGCTGTATTAATGAATAATGCAAGAAAGGATTTATCCCTTATATTTTTTTTAAATAAAGTTTATATCTCAACCCCATTTATGTTAATTGAACCTCCTTATTAATTCCATGACCATGGTGGATTTTTAGTAATTTTTTTTCCAAAAAATTCAAAGAAATATACATCAAGCACATAAGTTGATGGAACTATCACACAATCTGCCTGATTAGAGATATCAATGTAAAGATATTATATTATACAGTGTAAATTCATGGGAGATTACATATCATTGCAACAATAACTTCTTTCTTTATGGGAGCCTTGATGTGTTTCTAGATACTAGCCTTGGACTTTAAGCAGTGTGGCCTAATTCCACTGAGAAATGGGTCTTGAGGGGCACACACTAAGTGTATTCAGAACATCAATTAAATTTCATATAAATTTAACATGTTGGATAAATATTATTCCCATACATGGTTTAATAATTATACATGTTGGTTTGATCACAAATATTCAATCACCAGTTATTTGAGAAATTATATATGTGAGTTGAATATTTAATAAATATTTATTCACTAGGTAATTATTTATATGATTACATGAATATAAATATTTATTTATTCTGGTTTATTTAGAAGGCACCACAAATATTTATTTATTTAGTTATGTGAATATTTAATGATTATTTATTCACTAATTCGGTGAATATAATATTTATATATTTTTTGGATAATAATACAGTGGTAATTAATTAATTAATTAATTAGTCATTATTCAAGTTTTGATAAATATTAATGAGGATTGATGGACAAAGTTTAATGGTATGGTGAGAAATTTCATATGAAATATTATTTGAATAAATATTAATCTATTTGTTTAAGAAAAATAATATTTATTTTATCAGTGGGTTTAGTACATGTCAATCAAACAATAATAATTATTTTATTATTAGACACATGGTTCTCAAGAGATTAAGAAAATAATAAGGTCCCTTGTTTAATATGTTTATGTTATTTTATACATTCACCACCTGAGTTGGATAATCTTACCAATGCTCAAAGGTTTTTAGTTCCTGGTATTTTCCATAACATCCATGATGGTAGTGATACATATGGCTAGATACCCCCTCTCCCACGTTCTTCCTTCAGAAGTGTTTTGTTGGCCCATGTGTCTATGAGCAAGATGTGATGCGTGATATAGGTGTCTATGGGTGATATGTGATGTATTTTACTAGGTTTCTATGGGTGAGACGTGATATGGTGTTATGTGATATATTGTGGGGGTCATGAATTATAGGAGGAGGATATGTGGTTGATGTCATTCACATTCATGATAACCTACTGCTATGGTTCTGGTTATGATGTGGTGTGATGTGTGTTCCAGGTGTCTACGGGTGGGATATGATGTGATTTGGTATGTTTAGAAGGGATGAGAGAATATGATGTTTGACATTGGTGAGTGAGAGTGGAAATTCAACAATGAAGAGGCAGTGGGGAACCTTGATTTGTTATGATCTCAATGCTATATTATTATATTGGATATGTGATTTGGTGAGTGATCCATGGTGAGGCTGAGTTTGGTTAGATGGCCTGTATAGGTTCTTTTTGGTTCTATTGTTTATTCACTGACACATTAGCACACTCTTTTCACATGTTCACTTGAGGCGTTGGTTATGTCCCTACTGATTATTTCTATTATGATCACCCTACATATATAATTTTTTTTTCAGGTTTCCAGGAGTAATTTGGGGATCAATATGGCCATTACTAGCTGGGTTGGAGTTACTATTGAGTTGCTTCCATAGGCTTTTATTTTTAGTATTTAATTTGAAGACTTTTATATATATCCATTTTATTTATTCATGAATTGTAGGGTAGTTTTTGGTTTACATTTATATTTTATGATTGATTTTTTGGTGACTTTTTATCCTATATCTCAACCTTGTTTCATTTATAGAGGGTAATCCCTCCCATACTGTGAGATTTTTATACCCTCGGTGATAGTCGTCAACTCAGGGATTACTCGAGGCAGGACTCAAGGGTCATCATCTCTCCCCTTTCATTGTAGTATATTTGGTTAGAGGGGGTCATGAAAAATATAGTATCATAAATATAATTATATGCTAATATTATTATGGTACAACCATATTCCATCTCATTTCCATCCTATGAAAAGAAAAAAAAACTGCTCATGCATACATACGACTTACCATCTCCATGTAACGGTGTAATTTGTTTTTCATCACCACTTTACTAGGATGGTTATAAATATGTAATTAATGAATATATATGATATATATTACATTATAATTATTCTTTAATGGTCAATTATTCTTTACCTTTATTTCACTCGATCCATCGAAAAATGAAAACAACGTTCATGCGTACGTACAACCTACCGTCTCCATGAATGATGTAATTCATTTTCTATCTCTATATTTTATAGATGACTATAATTATCTGTATATTTAATATATATGATATTATATAGATTATATAGCCATAATAAAAGTACAATTTCTGGAATTACCGAATCAAAACATATATGAAAAACTATGGGATTATCACTCGGGATAGCGATTTTAACAAAAAGTTGTTAATAAATGGATGATAAAATATTATATATGGTATGATACATATGAGTATAGTTATTTAAGAAATTTATAATAAACCCATATTTATTAAGCAGTATTTTCATATACATTTTAAGGAATTCAACCATGAGGTAAGGGTTTCTCATCTCACTTTTAATTTCATGATATATATACATATTCACCACTTATTTATTTTACGTGGTGTATATACTATCCATTTGATATATTATATCATGAATATATTTGTATTAATGGTATTTAAAGTTTCATTTTATGTAATTTATTTCAAGGTACTTATGATTCAAAAGAAACTCAAATGGTAAGGGTTTATTTTACAATTTCATTATTATTTGGGTTTATTTATTTTTAATTATCAGTTGATGAATATTTTTCATCCATGTCCATATGTTCTAAAAATGATTTCAATTTTTTTAATATTCTTTAATTATTGTTTAAAGTTATTTTTAACCTTGTTTTACTTTTTACAAAATATTTTTAAATGAATATTCCCACCATTTTCTAAACAATGTACCTTTTGATTTTTCTTAAAAAATATGATAAGAATGTTTTTTTAACTTATGTGGAATGAACAGAATTTCCTACCATCATGAAACATCAATGATTTGAATATTTCCATACAATTTTATGTGGTTCTTTTAAAATAAAATTATTTCTTTATTACACACATAGTTTTTATATTTTTAAATTTATTTTCAAATTAAAAAGGGTATTTTACTATAGAAATAATCTAGTGACATCTTTAAATTATTTTCATTTATGTCATCATTATTTGTTGAATATTATATTGAGAATGTAATATAGTTATACCATTCATCATATTTTTTTTGATGGTTTATGATTATTTTGACTAATGAAATTATTGATATTCCATATGACTAGTTCTTATAATATAGATAGTTATTTATTTTGTTAAGGAATATTGATTTAGTCATATTATTTATTTATATAAGGAATTAATTAGACTTATTAAGTGATGATAAGGTCCCACTATATCCCCTTGTTGTATCGGTAGGTCTTATGAGATAAACTTGCTTGGGTTTTAGCTAAGGACTTACCCATTTTTTAGATTTTATGGATTAATGCCTTGATGGTATTATCATATGTCTTGGATGAGGCCTCAATGGTATGTTTCAGATGTCTAAAATTATGAATTACATCATTATGAAATTAGTTATTGATTTCCATGTGATTATTAGATTAGTTATAATATCTATGGATAAGTCTCAATATCATGTGATTATTTATATGGAATTATTTGTTCATCATTTATTCCCTCCATATTATTATTAATGCTCAAGTTATTGATTAAATGAAATGTGTTTTAAGTTATTTAACTTAAAATATTGGTTATTACTTATTTATTCATGATATATTCCACTATACACATACCCTAACTGAGCATTATATCTCACACCTTTCTTATGTTTCCTTTCTCTAGGATTCCAGGAAGTGTATTATGATTGATATGTAGGGATATGCTAAAGGGAATAATGGTGTACTCAAATAAAATACCATGTTTTATTTTATGTTTTCAATTATAATGTGAAATTAAAGTATGTACCTAGTTTACAAAGACTACTAAACTATTCATTCCTTTAGGATGAGATTCCTTATATCTAGTGACAATGAAATAAAGTAACAATCGACTCTAAACTACTGAAGTTAGGGTCTTTACAGTTGGAATTAGAGGAAGTTTTGTAGAAACCTTGGGAACTAGATTTAGGAAAACATATATTAGAGAACATAACACAATGATAGTTCTTGAGTATAAGTATATAATAACATCCTAAATTTTTGGTTAGATAAATATTATCTCATTTTTCCTAGAAATAAATCCCTGTCTGGATACTACAAGTGGAAGTGGTTCTGGAATAGATGTATCTATGGGTAATAAATCTAAAAAATGCATATCAAGTTTGAATTTATAATTACCTGGTACATGAAAATAGGCCTTATTGTTCACCTAGTTTGACACTCCTAGGGTATATGCTTTGGTTAATTCACATTTTCTTTAGGAACCATAATAAAGTATTGGAATAGATGTTGAACATGAATAACCTAGGTTAAAAATAAGGTGATATTTACTGAAAATATTTTTCCATGATTTATAAATCCTATAAATGATTCTTTATGACTATGTGTTTTCCCATTATGATTAGTGTTTATCACACTGTGATTTTTGGTTTTATTAAATCGATGGAACTGTAAGGAACTAGTTTAACCTTGAATGCGATAAACAATTTTTTTTATGAGAAACCATATGAGATGATTATTGGGGTGAAGGATATTATGATTATGCATAATAATTTATCATGATATATGATTAATAACTTGAACCTTAACCAACTTTTGGACTCACCAAAGAAGAGAGGGATTAAGTCCACTATGAACTTGAATAACGGATACCATAGAGGAAATAAGGATCAATTTCACTCATGTAGAAAATATGGAAAGATAATCCTAATAGAGTGTCTCAATGGAATATGAAAATATTTTATGTGTGGAAAATAAGGACACAAAACAATTAATTTATACAAAAAAATGAAAATTTTGGTCAACATAATGGATAAGAATAATGGTCTCCATAAGGTATTATCTAAAGTTGAATGTTTTAAATGTATAAAGTATAAAAATTATGTGAATAAATGTCCCATGGGGAAATATCATTAAGAAAATCAGTAAGGTTTCACAAGTAGTGGTTATATTTCTGATGATGAAGAGACTACAAATGAAATATGAAAGGAAGGAGGTATTAATTAATAAGATGATGAAACCTAGTTAATGATTTAATAATAAAGTGTAATTATTAATGTTCTTGTTTTTGGATTCAAGAATTTTGTTATAAGAGTATTTTATCAATGAAATTATGGTTATAAGAATTATGAAATGTATAAGGATTGTATAGTAGTAATATTTCTTTAAGTATTTGAGACCATATGTTTAGTGGTACTGATGACTAGGAAAACTGATTTAGTGGTAAGTTGATATTTTTGGAAAACACATGATTTAGGGAAGGTAACCATTAATATGTGCTATATTTTGTGGTAATAACGATAAAGAGATTTTTATGGAAAAATATTGGTGACCATGAAATTGGTTAGTGATTTGATGGTTTATGTTATCTTCAATGGAACTTATAACATGTTTGGATTTGAGGAATATATTTGACAACCTAATATTTTATTTTTGAAAGCATAAATATTTTCATTACAGTTTTATAGTGATAAAGGTATTCAAATATTTTTTATGTGACATTAAGAGATACATTATTTTTTTGGGGAATATAATTTAAGTTGATCTTGTAAATTTAGTAACCTTCCTTTTAAATTTTTTGACTTTGAATTTGGACATTAGTATTTTGGATGAGTCTTAAGGATGAATATTTATGGAATAGATTAAGTTGAACTTTGGGTGTTGTTGGATAAATTGTGTTAAAAATTTTGGTCTTAAAAAATATCTAGAGATAGGATGAATTACATGTAATTATTTTATTGAGATAATGATCCATTAAATTCCAATTTTAGTGATTTAGACATACAAATTCTTATTGGATATTCATTTCTTGGAGTAATTAATGAAGTGGGAATTGATAGAAGCACATCCAAAAGATGAAATTGTGCCTATGAAATAGAAATATATCAAGTCACTATATTTCCATATGTTCTTAGTCTAAATGGTAAAATAATTCTTCAACTATAGGAAAAGGATATTGCAACAAAAATGTTATCTTATTAAATTCATATTGTATGAATCAATAATCTTTTGACTTGTCATAAATTCATGCTTTTTTTGCTATTGAATTTATCTTGATTATTCAATTTATTTTTACCATTGAACTTTATAAACCTCCATAATTATTTGGGAATTTTTTTCCATGTCCATATCTTCACTTCCCACCTATGTTCTCCTACATAGAAACCTAGTTATGTAATTATTCTAGATGAGATTCATACTTCCCATTCTCTCTTATCAAGAGGATATTTTATTAACCCTAATCACAATGTGGGAATTAAATAAGGGTATTTTAAAAGATCAAACTATTGATTATTGAGATCAAGAATAAATTGTGAGGACACAATTTATTTAAGGGGGTAGAATATAACATCCCTATATTTTAAAAGAGAAACATCATATTCAGTAGCGTTATATATTACACAATACCATGCTCAAACGAGAATGTAACTCATTGATATTTCATGTTATGTTTCTTTTTAGATAAATTTAATCTATTTTATTGATTTTGGTGTATCAAACCTTGAGATTTTAAAATAACACTATGTTTGATAGCATATACAACACGCAACACCGAGCTTCAAAAAACTGTGAAATATTATTTAAATATGACTGTTATAAAATTTTCATTAAATTTAAAGGTGTTAATAGTTTTAACTTAATTATGAAATATATATAAAGTACCTACTCATTAAATTTTTTTGATTAATTATTATGAAATAATTACTCAATTTTCAATAAAGTTATTTTATGCTTTAGAAATATGTTTTCTTCAAAAATGATTTTTATTGAGCTAATTTTATAATAAAATTATGGAATGTATATAAATTTTATTTTATAAAAATAATAATTTTTTTGAAATCATCATATCAAAATTATATTAGAGTTAAATTTTTATATTTTTGGAAAAGATTTATTTTCTAGTGAATAGTGAAAAGTATCGATTTTTATTAGAAAATGTATTTTGGTTTCATCCATTTGAAGTGTTACATTTTATTTTAAAATGGTTTCAAAGAAAAATTAGTTATATTATTTTATTTATAATCCAATTAATTTCATTAGAATCAATTTCATGGTTTAATTTGGTATAGAAACATTTTTATACCTAAAAAGGGTATTTTTTGAAAAACTAATTTTCATTGTGTTTTTCCGGTTTAATTTGAAATTGAATTATACCACTTATGTGTTTTGAATTTTTAAAAATTGATTATATATTTTTATTCAGTAGTTATAAATTTATTAAATAGGTTCCTTTTATTTTTGATCAATATGAATAACAACATTAGTAATTTTGTTACCACGGTAAAGGGTAAATTGAGTAATTAAAGTTAAAAATAAAATGATAGGGATTATAAAATAATACTAAAACTTTTATTAATCTTATTTTATAATTATATTTAGTCCATAATAATAAAATATTCGGTTATATGTTATTTTATGTCTATTTGTATGAGATTATTACTTTTATAGTATTTTATTTCAAGAAAAATAAAATATGTCACTCTCTTGTTTTTAATAACTATAATATTTTTAATTTGGGATTTTATAGAGGATATATTTGAATAAAAATATTATTTTGAAATATAAAATATATATCTTCATCATGTTAATTTTTTTAAATTTTTAGTGAGGAAATAATTATGTTAAATTCTTACACATCGCTTACATAGTAATTATTCAATTAATGGAAAAATCAAATAAATTATATTTAAAATATTAAAATTAAAATAATTTGAGATAAATAATTTGATACAATAATTGTATTTATGACCATGAAATGTTAGTAATATAATATTTTTTTGAATTATAAGTGTTTTATTGATATTATTAATGTCAAAGTAATGAATAATACTAAAAATTGATAATATTGATATTTTATAATAAATAATATTTTATTAAATGATATAAAATTTATAAAAATATAATATTTATCCAAATTAATGGTAAATGGTTAAATAAATCTACCATTTTTAATTTATGTGTATTTTTTCATTTTATAGTAACATTATTGACCCTTAGAGAGTAGAAAATTTTAATAGTACGGTAATTGTCAAAAGGGTTAATGAGGGGTTAAAACTAAAAGATAAGGGTGAAAACATATCCAAAACTCATCCAAATTTTATTGGATGTAAATATTTATACTTATATTAACCTCATATTCTAATTATATCAATTTGGATCTATTTTTACATGATAAATAATTTATATTAATTTAATATTTTTTGAAATTCCAAGAATGCTCGTCCCCTCAATTATAAAAAGGCACCCCTTCCTTCACTTATTTACACCACTATGAGCCATCTATCTTGACAAAAACCTACCCATTACTTTTATCAATATACTTAAACAAGTTATTTAGATTATTAACCATAATAAATAGAAATCCTAGGTCCCTTAATAAGATATCTAAAGGGAGTCCATTGAAGAAGAGGTAATCATATTTATCGACTCTTTGAGGTTTATTTCTTTTTTTACCTCCCATTAATGTGTTGTAATGTTAGGTCCACAAGGCTGAATACCCTGAGAGGGGGGTGAATCAGGGTATGACTAATTTGAAATTAACGCCCGTTCTGATCTTGTTTCGCTGTTAAGAAAAACACTCTTCTCTCTATTTCCTGTTGTGCAATGTAAACAGAAAGTAAAGCATGCACAGGACACAACGATTTTTACTTGGTTCACCCGCACTGGGATACATCCAAGGAGCATACACTGACAATTTGTCGGTCGTACCAAATTACACTAAACTTCAATAGCTGTGGATTACAAGGTTCGGGTACAGTAACTCTATCCCAGGCTCACTGCCTTTACAAGATTTAGGGTCAGCTCACTGCTTTCCCAAGGGTCAGTCCCTATTTCTCTCTTTCTGGATCACTGCCGGTGGAGAGGATCACCTTCTTCCTCTTCCTTTGCTCACTGCGTCTGAAAGGATCCACTCACAGTTTATAGACCTGTATGTCTCTTCATTTGTATGAAGGAATGTATCTTCCTCTATAAGTAGATGCTCTGTTGAAGCCCAATTTTCACCCGTAGATGAATCTCTCTTCACACCGAAGGTATCGGGAAAACTTCCAGCTTCCAGGCAGCCCAAAAATCACTTCTGGAAATAAACCTTACTTGGCGCGCAATTCAATCTTGATGCGCAAGTATCGACGTGCAAGTCACAATGGGAGCGCAAGTCTTCCTCAACCACTTGCGTGACACAAGCTTCTGCAACTCCAAACCTGTGCGACTCACTTCCTTCCTCGCCTAAACCACCTCAGACGCACAACCAACACTTGACGCGCAACTTCCAAAACTGGCGCGCAAGTCCCACTTGCGTGACATACCACCACTCGCGCGACCACCACACCTGCATGGCGGGAGCTCTGAATCTTCAAAGTGTTGAACTCCGGTGAAGAATGAAGGGGGTGGTCCAGTATTTATAGGCATCTGGTAACCCCTGCGCGACGACGCGCAAGTATCTCCTCGGCGCGCAAGCCTCATCATGCAGGTCTCTTCCCCTACAAGTCACTTGCATGACCCACTTCCAAAATTGCGCGAACCTATTTCCTTTGCCATATTTTGATCTTCTGATCTTGAAAAAATCATAGGTGCCCAAGTTCTCAAGCTTCCAAGGCATCAGCGCGCAAGTCTCTCCACGGCGCGCAAGTCACCTGCGCGACACCACCAATACTTGCGTGACACTTATACCTTTGACATATTTTGATGATCTAATCTTGAAAAAAATATGGCGCACAAGTTTACAAGCCTTCATTTACACGGTGCACAAGTCCTTTTTCCAAAAACCACTTTTCTTCATTTGTCGATTTTCAGGTCAAAAAATTTGGCAAACACTGGAAAATGGCGCCACCTTGTATCTGTTCTTTTGTACCACCTCCAGATCATTCATTCCTTCTGTCGACGTTCTTGAATCAAACATGGATCATTGACCTATACTCTTGAACTCGACATTCCATCATGAAATCCCCTTTGTCAACAAATTTGTATGTCATGGTTTTCATTGTCACCAGTCACAACACATATGTTCACTTTGTCAACAAACACAATCACCTCAAAAATACTTCAATGATGCCTTGAGGGATTTTTGACCAACATGTAACCATACTAAAATAATAAATCTAGTATCATGAATATAATAAGATGTTATTATGTTTATTTTACAACCATATTACATTTCATTTTCATCCTATTAAAAGAGAAAACATCACTCGTGAGTATGCATGACTTACCGTTTCCACATAGCGATGTAATTCATTTTTCATAACCACTTTAATTGGATGGTTATAAATGTAGAAAAAATGAATATATATGATATATATGAAATAAAAATTATTATTTAAAGTTTAATTATTATTTATCTTTACTTTGTTCCATCAATTAAAAAATTAATACAACGTTCATGCGTACGTACGACCCACCGTCTCCATGAATGATGTAATTCATTTTTCTATATATATCTTTTATGGATGAATATAATTATATATATATATATATTTTATTTATATATGATATTTATACCATTAATAATATTATATAGATGATGTAACCATAATAAAAATACAAGGACTGAGACAACCGAATCAAAACATACATTAAAAATGATGCATTTATCACACAGAACAAGGATTTTAACAAAGAGTTCTTAAAAAATGGATGATAAAATATTATATATGGTATGAATCACATGAGTACAGTTATGTAAGAAATTTATAATAAATATATATTTATTACAGGAGTTCTGAACACATTTTAAGGAAGTCAAGCCTGAGGTAATGTTTTCTCGTCTCACTTTTCATGCCTGGACACCAAAACCGACGTCATAGGTCACGGTACATTTTTTTTCACCCCAGGATGTACCACCCACTTTGAGGCATGAAATTCTCACATTAGTTCCTCTTTAATACTCTTAGGCACAAAAACCTGATTTCTCACATAGATGATCTCATCCTCATCTATTATCCAGTCTGAAGGTGTATCCCCACCTTCAAAGATTTCCCTTAAGTCTAAACACTCTAGATCCTCGTACCGCCTTTCCTTGATCCGTATCAAGAGTGTAGACTCCACCACTACAGAAACCAGAGTCATCCTCTCCCGACACACCTGAACTACCACATGCATTTCACCAGCAAAGTCCTCATCTTCCACTCTGTGCTTGACTCATGTAACAACTGAGTCTGAGTTTTCCTTCTCAAGGCATCATCCAAACTATTCCCCTTTCCGGGTGCATATGATAGTTCAAAATCAAAGGACTGCATATACTCTACCCATCTTCATTGTTGAATATTCAAGTCACGCTGTGAAAAGATATACTTCAAGGTTTTTTGATTTGTAAAAACTATAAACTTTTCACCTAAGAGATATTGTCTCCAAAAATTAAGATCTTAAACCACTACTTCCAACTCGAGGTCATGTGTAGGGTAATTCTATTCATGTGGAATTAGTTGATGAGACCCATAAGAAACTAATCAACCCCCTTGAATCAACAAAACTCTGAGTCTAATCCCAGAAGAATTACAATACACCATGTACTCCTCACTGAAATTAGGTAAGATCAAAATTGGTGCCGATGTCAAGCACTTCTTCGACTCCAGGAAAGCATTCTCACATTCTTGTGTCCAATAAAACTTTATCCCTTTCCTTGTAAAACCTGAAAGTGGTGCTGTCAATCGGAAAAAGTCCTAGATGAACCTCTTGTAATATCCAGTTAATCCCAAAAAGCTTTGGATATCAAAAATATTCTTGGGATGCTCCTAAGAATCCACTACCTGAAATTTTTCTGGGTCCACTACCACACCTTCTTCTGAGATGATGTTCCCCAAAAAGAGTACCCGATCATTCCAAAAATGACATTTAGATATCTTGGCATATAACTTTTTATCTCTCAGTGTACCTAGGATGATGTCAAGATGTTGGGCATGATCATCATGAGTCTTAGAGTACACCAAGATGTCATCTACAAACACCAACACAAATTGATCTAAAAATAGATGAATGATCCGGTTCATCAAGGCCATGAATACTGCTAGAGCATTTTTCAACCCAAATGGAATTAAAAAAACTCATAAAGGCTATAACTTCTTTCAAAAGTAGTTCTTGGTATATCAAAAGTCCAAACTCTCACATGATGATACCCTGATCTTAGAACAATATTTAAGAACACACAAGCCCCTTCAACTAGTCAAATAGATCATTGATACGCGGAAGAGGATATCAATTATTCATAGTCATTTTATTAAACATCTAGTAATATACACACAAGCATAAACTCCCATCGGCCTTCTTTGCAAAAAAAAGGTGATCCCCAAGGTGTCGTACTTGGATAGATAAACCGTTTATCTTCCAACTCCTCCAATTGTGTTTTTATCTCCTAAAGCTCAGTCAGTGCCATTATTTAAGGTGGAATAGATACTGGCTTAACCCCCTACATGATATAAATAGTGAATTCCACATCTCTATCAAGTGGAAACCCTAAAAAGTCTTCAGGAAAGACATTCTGAAATAGCTCTACTACTGGTGGAAGGAAGTCTTGCCTACCACTCCCATCATCCAACAAAAGACTAGAAAATTGGGTTGTAAGATCTCCCAATTCCTAAGTAATTGTCCAAGCTCAGCTTGCATGGATATCCCATTATCCACGATGAACATAATGGTCACCCTAAGGAGATAAAAAGGTCACTCTCCTACGATAAAAATCTCTGTGGGCTCAGTATGCGACTAACCAGTCCATACCCATAATCAGGTCGATTCCCATTATATCAAGGACATAGATATACCAAATAAAACGATACTCTCCGATATCTAGTGAACATACCTTGCACAAATAGATATCCCTAGACCGTTTTCCCAATAGTGTATCGATATTCATCACCCCACTTATGGACTCCACCTCCAAGATCAATCCATTAAAAAGATTTGAAGATATAAAAGAATGAGAGGAACCAGTATCAAATAAGGCTATAGCTAAAGTAGAAGAAACTAGAATAGTACCTATCACTGTCTATGGACCAGCCTCGCTCTCCACATGTGTAAGCTGCACTGTATGTAACTGTCCTACCCCTCTTCCCTGTGGTGTCGTCTAGCTCCCTTGAGTAGAACCACTCTATTGATACAGGCGCGCATTCCCTGAAGCACCATGACCACTTCTTCTACTACCTATTCTAATATAACTCTAGATGCTAGTACTATATGGTGTAGAAGACCCCCTTCCCACACTTTGACTCTGAGAAACCTCTCCCTCAGCACCAGCTTGTCACTGATTCCTGTAGAACTTCTGTAGGTGCCCCATATTTCCCCAAAACTAAAACTCCACCGGTGGTTGAGGAAAATATGCATGATAGTGTCCCTTCCTACCTGACTAGTGGGAAAAGAACATGAGTAAGATCCAATGTAACTGTTCCTCCTAAATATCCACCTTGCTTTCCACTTTCCTGACTAAGGTTCTCATAATGGTGATTCCTACTCTCGGAAGGCATACTATATAATCATATAGTGAAAACTACCTATCCAGTATTGGAATCCTCCTTCAGGTTCCCCTATAAAATGATAGCCTGATTAACTACTTCTGAGAATTTCTTTAGCCTAAAGATATTTAATTGGGACTCAATTTCACACCTAGGTCCATCCTGAAATCATTTTTCCGAAGAATCATCATCTCCCGCGAAATCTAGAGAAAAACACTATAAATATATGAAACATTAAGCTTAATCCATTATGGGCATGCTTCCTTGAGTCATATGTATAAAATCTTAATACTTTTATTGCATCAACATCTTTGGATAGAAGGGTTCCAAGAACTTCTCCAGAAATTCCTTCCATAACATATCATATATCTATCCAGATCATACTTGAATGTCCCAAAAAGCATCGTGGAGGCATATATCGATGCTCTCTAGTAAAAGTAGGAGGGTGCTATAGCTGAAACTCCCTTGTCAACTCATACATTATTTTCAGAACCCACCCTAGGTCTCTCTCCATAAATTGCATGAAACTAGAAAAGTTCCCTCATAACTGCTCGCCTTCCTCCTTAGCTTGCACCAATGGTGCCTCAATTTCCCTATTTGGAAGTTCTTTCTAGGCCATAACCCTCGGTCTCTCCCTCAACAAGCATTGTGGAGGCATATCTTTACAAATACAAACACATGTCTTAGATCTCATAATGAAACCTTATAACATTTATGTAAGAAAAGAAACTAACAAAACAAGTTTAAAAATGTCCTTTCCCACTTTTTATCACTACACGGTCAACACCGAGGCCTTATTACTACCCTTAACCATCCTACTTCTAGGTTTTGGTTAACAAGGGTACACACATTCTCATTAATTAATTAAACTATTAATTAATCACATGATCTATAATTAATTAATTCAACAATTGATTAATTAATCATACCCATTTCATCAATAAAGTTTATCATTAGACACCCATTTATTCTCATTTTGCATCATTATTTCAATCAATCAATAAGGAAAAACAGTTCAAGTTCAACTACTTACCCATAACCTGTTTTCCCATGAGTTCCTAGAATGATACATGTCACAACAACCCTGAGTGCCTAAAATGATGCATGTAGACTCAAATATCATGCCTATTTAGGCCAAAAATCAAAATTAAACAACTTTCAAAACAAATATCACATCACACCCCAAGTTCATCACCCAAGGTGAAATAATATCCAACTGTAACAATAAAAATCAATCATAACAATCCCACCCTGAGTACTCAGATTTTCCCCATACATGGGCTTGCAACTCCCATGCATGAGCTCATTACCGAGCCTCGAATCTTCCTAGTCTCTGGTCTACCTTTCCCAAAATAGTAAGACAAAAGAAGAAAAAATAATTGAAAAATCCTCTGATACCACTTTGTGACTCCCCGACCCAGGATCCAATTAACAGTGCCCCAATCCAGTTGGCCACATGCCCTCAAGTGTGCCTCCCCATACGCCAGAGGCTTCCGACTAGCAGTGAGGCTTTGGTAAGTCAGTATTGGGGAGAATATACCCTCTTTTATTAGAATCAAAGCACCAATAGAAGAAAAAAAAAATAACCAAGTGTAGATGCGTATAAATAACCAGAATAATACCATATAATATGATAGTTAAACAAAAAAAATATAATACTCAACTGGAAGGTAAAACATTCCATGAAAATGCAAGTGTAAAGTGTCTACAATGCAACTAAAAGTAAAGACACAAAAACTACTAGAAGGTCCCAAACCATGTCCGGTTCCCTCACCCATTCTCTAATCCCAAATGGTAACCTATCCCAGGGCCTTTCCCTTATCCTATCCTACAACAAAAAAGTATGCTTGGGTTCTGATTAGGTTACCTGAATAGGGTGTGAGTATGACTTAGTAGGCCACCACCAATGGTGTCTAAAATAAGTCCAATCAAAAGATAGTGCATGCAATTCTATGAATCAATAAATACAATGCATAATTAAATAGGTATCACATTGTCATTTAATCTTTAATCATCACATTAGGCCCAGTTTCAATTCATGTTTCCCATTTGAATCATCATTCATTATTATTAATCATTTGGGTGTAGGTCATCATGCATAGTACCCCAAATCTCATTAAGTGCAGGTCTCTATGCCTATCACTCTATATCTCATTCAATGTAGGTCGTTATGCCTAGAACCCCATAATACCAAGCTTGGATAACTATTGGAGGGAACACCATGTCCAAGTCCCAACTTATAATCAGTCTAGAATGCCATGTCTAGCACCAAAAAATATCATCCATTTAATCATTCTTTAATTCAAAATAATTAGCCACATCATTCCATTACTAATCCAATGATTAGTTAAACATTTCAAAGGCCATTAGTTAACTCAACAATTAACTAAGCACATAACCCATTAACTAATTCATTAATTAATTAATCAATCAACACAATTCTCATTCCATAATTAATTCTTGACAATTAATTATCCATATCAAATCACAACTTTTCATAATTAATTCTCACAATTAATTTTCTTTGATCAACATCATGGCACATAATTAATTATCACAATTAATTGTCTTTCATAGCCAAACATAATTTTATAATTAATCCCCCAAATTAATTATCTTAACACAATAAATTCAATATCTACATTACAATATCTCAACCCATAACAAATCTCCAAAACCAATATCTATTTGGGAAACCCCATTCATTTGTTTAGTGGTTTAATTATCAATTAATCACCAAGGAAATCACAAGTTAATTCCACATTACTAATTACTTCAATTTAAGAAATCAATCATCAAGATAATATAGAAAATCATAAAGTCAAATACACATATTAAAATCACAACTATGGGAGTTCGATTTAGACTACCTACATCAGTTTATTGATGGATGTTAGCCCAATGGAAATCCCCAAAATCCAAGCGGCACAACATTGTCGATAAATCTTCAGATCTAAATCCCTAAACCAAAAATTAAGATCAAAGGCAACAAGGTCTTTCAAATATAGATCTAGATCTAGATCCAAAATCATATATCTAGATATCAACTCAAAGGTTTAGATCCATGTAAATGGTGGATATCTTCCATGAAAATATCAAGGAAAGATAGAGGAATGAATGAGAGAAGCAACAGGATGAAATACACTTACCGAGAAGAGAGAAGATCTTCAATCTGGGATTTCGATCTCGAAGAACGGTGTTCAGATCACCTTGGAATCCCTCCAAAAGGCTTTGGGAACACTTATAATTTTTCAATACCGATCCAAGGTTGAAATATAGAAGTATCAATGGGTTCAAGCAGTTTTAAAAAGTATTTTCAGATATTAAATTCTACGTGCATGATTTCCTAGGAAGAGGTGCATGATTAGGGAAAACCGTGTGCCAATCGTGCAGACCCCTCTGTCCAGTTTCACACACTTGTCATGGTTTGGTTTCATGGTTTGTCAAACCGTGCCCAAAATCGTGCAGACCACTCTATTGATATAGTTTATCCACATAGTTTTTCAAATTGTGCGTAAACCATTCATAGCCCATTGTCCTTTATTTTTCCTTAAAAGTTCACCCAAACACACCCCAAGCCACTAATCCAAAACAAAGGTACATAAAATCTTCAAAAAGTGCCTAAAAATGAACCCGATATGACTCCAGAAAAGTCCAGGATCTTACATAGACTGATAGGAATGAGACATGAGAGATTTTACCTAAACTGAAATATAATAATGTTATTGTAATATAATGGTTTTTCCAAAATAAGGTAAATGAAAAGGGCGAAGTGATAAAAAACAAGGTAATATTTGTTTGTAAAGGCCACTCTAAAGTTGAAGGAATTGATTTTTATGATACCTTTTCTCTAGTAGAAATACTTGAAACCATCAGAATATTTCTCTCTATTTATATAGAATGAATATATAATATATTTGTGATGGATGTCAAGTCATATTTTCTTAATGGATAGTTTGATAGATAAGTTTATATTAAGAAAAAATGTAGTTTTAAGCTTGGTCATAATAAAATTTATATGTGAAAGTTTAATAAATATTTGTATGGGTTAAATAAAGGACCAATAGGTTGATATTTTAATCTAAACACTTGCTTAGAGAAGTTAGATTTTAGGAAAGGAAGTGTTGATAGAAAAAAATACATAAAAAATCAAGTAGTTTCCATCATGTGATTGTTTATTTGGATGAAATCTTAATTATAGATAATAATAAAGAAACAAGTAAAAATTTTTCTTAGGAGATAAAGAATTTATTTGAAATGTCTATGATAAGAGAAATGAAATAATTTATTGGGTTAAAAATATCTCAAAATAAAAGGTATATCATTCTTTCTCAAGAAAATCATGCTAAGGATATATTGAAGAAATTTTTCATAGAATAATCAAATCTTATTTACCCACCCATTTTAGTGGATTTTTTTTTGGAAAAATATGGGTAAGAAAAATATGTTGATCCTAAAAAGTTTAGAATGTTTATTGGAAGTATTGTATATCTCATAGATGTAAGGAATGATTTAGTATATGATGTTACACTTTTTTCTAGGTATCAAAGTACCACTAAAGAATCTCATCTCATGGATGGAAAAATAATTCTTAGATATATAAATGGAACAATTTATTTTGGAATGAAATATTAAAAAATAGTAAATATTGATTTTTTAGCTACAAATATACTGATTGAGAAGGTTGTTTTGATGATAGAAGATCCATATCTAGTGGAATATTCTTTATGGAAAAAATACGTGTTACCTAGAACAAAAATAAACAAATTTTAGTGACTCTCATTAATACAAAAGTTGAGTATGTTTCTTCCACTCAAGTTGCAACATAGTCAGTATGGATGAAGATACAACTAGAATATTTTTAGGTTGATTTTAAATTGCCTCTTCTCTTGGGATGTGGCAATTAAAGTTCTATAAATCTCACTAAGAACCCTATGAAAAATTATCAATCTAAGATAGTTGATATTAAATTCTAGTTTATCAAAGAGAATGTGTAAATAAATGAACTAACTGGAGTTTATTCCTATAATGGAGAAAGTAGCTATTTTCTTCACTAAACCAGTATTTAAGGAGACATTTCATAAGCTAAGGTTGATCATGGTTGTACAACCTCACCCTATTTAAGGATAAGGTACATTACATCCATCCCCTATCTCATATTTTATTTTGATAGTATTGTATAATGGGGAGAAAATATGTAAGATAAATCTATTTATTGGTATGTGATTTACATTTCAAGAGAGAGATTATATTCTAGGAGAGTTTTTTAAATGTGGTAAGTTGTGATTTTATCATATGAACTATTTTTACAGTTTTTTAAGTGGTTGTAGGAAAAGTTTATTATAGGTTTCTATTATAAAGATGTAAGAATGAGAGAAGTTAATTTTTTTTCTTAATTACTAATTTTTTGATAAAATGATATTTTTTTTTCAATGATTCTTGTTTCTTATAAATATTTATCTCATGTAGTATTAGAATTATTATATAGTGATCCATTGATTGAGTTTTAATGCTTTAGTAATTTATGTTCTTTGGTTAAAAACAAAATCCAAAGGGGGATATTATTGAGAACAAGAGGTTTTGAGGTGTTTTTTATATTAAAAAAAACTAGTTGAGAAAAAAGAAGGTTTGCTTAAGTTTTTTATTTTATTTTCATAAATATGTCACTTGAAAATGTTTGAGCCTTTATTTTTAAGTTTTTATATGAGAATGTTCTATATAGAGTTGAAAGATGTGAATAGACCAAGTCTAACAGACTAAAGTGATCGGATGGAGTGTGACACAAAATTTTTATCCAATTATGTTCATAGAAATATCAAAAATAGATGTTCAATAAATCTCGATGATGCTTTTATAATATTCAAATTTTTAAGAATCATGTTTATATAAATATATTCATGATCCTAGTTAAATTTGGTTGAAGGAATAAGCTGGTGGAATTTGGTGAAACTATGGTTTCTGAACAAAGAGATATATTGTGGAAGTTGTGTCGGATTAATAGCTACATAAAGTCTACCATATGATATTGAAAAAATACCAACATGAAAAGTGGGAAAGTTGAGGTGAATGAGAAAAATATGATGTTTATTAGAAAAAGGATTTTGAAATATCATACAATGATTTCCTAACTATGTGATTGGTAAAAAGAAACATATGAAGATCATCAGACATAAAAATTATTGAGGAAGTTCCAAATGAAAGGAAGTTTGAATAAGAAATAAAAAAAGGGTTTCTAAGTAGAGGTAATAGACAAAGGTATTCAAATGAAGTCATCAGAAAAAAGGTTTCTGAAGAAATCCATCAGACAAAGGAAGCATAACCGATCTCCAAGGGTTCAATGAATAGATACAAATGAAAAAACATATGGGAACCCATCATAAAAAGGAATAGTATTGTAACGCCCCGACCCCAGCTACCCAGAGTCGGTGCATTAATTACATAACATTGGCATGATCACAAGAAAGATCAAATCCTGAAAGACCGATTGGTTTAGTAGCCTTGGAAACACTAGATATAATCATAAAGTTTTACATTACATTTCAAAGTGAAAAACTACTACAACAACAAAGTCTTCATATCCACACTATTAACCCCTCATAATATCCCTGCAAGTCATTCATAAATTACTTCTTCACTACCTGGGAAAAATAAAACATAGAAAAGGGGTGAGCTCAAATGCCCAGTAAGGATAACAATATAGCGGAACATTCAAAATAAGCATAAATATTTAAGGCAATGAATTACTAAAACAAAAGCCTTTTAAAATTGAACTTCAACATAGTATGGCAAAAGTAAAATGAAATAATGCCATTTACTTGTTCACATGGATATTCTACTAATCGAATAATCACATGCAATATCAATAACCACTTTCATAATGTTGGAATGCATAATGCCAGACTATCATAACCACATAGCCAAGGCCTCGTGCCAAGACTACAAATAAGATTTTTTCAAGGCCTTGTGCCAAGACACTAGTTTGTCTCATGAGACCTACCGATGCATCGAGGAGCTATAGCGGGCTCCACCCGTCACTTATTAAGTCCAATGCATTCCCATATGAAAAGGTTTAAACATAACATAAACATTCGTATTAAATCTAGCATACGAAAAGTCAATAATTTCACCATAAACTATGAATGGTATAAAAATAGGACATCCATAGTCAAACATATCACAAAACCTTCAATACAATATAGAAGTTTTGTATCATAATAAATCAACTTCAAATAATCTTAAAATCCATCAAAGGATGTTGACATAGATGAAATCAAAATTCTTTTTAAAGAAATATCTCCTTTTATTTTGAAATCATTTAAGATCCATATAAAATAAAACATTTTCTTTGAAAATATTCTTATAATCTTGTAAGGGAAGCTTTGAAGATTTTATAACGGCGGAAAATAGCCGCACCCACCGTATAAGTTAAAAAAACATTCTTACCTTAATTCTGTCGAAAAGGTTAAAAAGGACCTTGTTTTGAAAACGACGGAAAGATTCCTTTATAAACCTCTTATAAAAAGTCAAACAAGGGTATACATGACTTTAACCCATATTCTTGTAAATAGTAAAAATGTTTTGAAATACATTTCAAAGAAACATGGATGTGGATGATAAAGAGGTCCCAGTAGATTATTACGTATAATACAATCTCGGATAATGAAGACATTGTGAAATAACCCTTACCTTGTACTTTTCCTTGGTTGGGGTAGGTTAACCTCCTGTATAATGGTGAAATAGTTGTTATTAAATTATATAAGAATCATATATATTAATATGATATCATATATGATCTTTTAACATTGATTTGTTAATAATATCTTAGAATTATCGTCGTTTCGGGAGTTAACTTACTCATTTTCTTTTATATGTTTTGTTACATAAGCCATGGTTGTTGTATCTTATTCATATACAGAATGATATCTAGTCCTTAAACATCATTTTTAAATCATCAAATGATAATTATACTTGAATGGATACGATGGATAATGAATCTCATCGCGTTCGTGGAGACGGTAGTCCGTACGTACGCACGAGCGACAATATCATTCTTTTGATATTAAAATAATATATAAATGGATGGTATATCATATATACAGAATCATTAACATGTTATATTTATTATTTACATGAGTTACACATCATTATTATACCCATCCAAATAATATTATATTGAATAACAATTACACCACGACGTGGAGACGGTAATCCGTACGTACGCACGTATGGTGACATGTTATTCAAAGGGTGGATAGAATACTGAATATGATTGTACCATATTTATAATAACATCACAGTATATGTGAGATACTGGAGTTATTATTTTAGAATGGTAAGAACAAAGGAAGAAGAAGTGGAAGAAGAAATGAACTTGGAGAAGGGTGGTGAAATCATTACCTCTTCTTCGGGTTCTTCCTTTTGATTTGATCAAAAGGGCTCCTTAGGTTGGCTTTCTGATCAAACTAAGGCCTCTAGGTTGTAGTGAGGGATGTTGGGAGAGTATTTGGGCAGAGTTTGGCCGAGCCAAAAGGCTTTGAAGGTGTGAAGAAATGATAAGGAGGAGTGCCCTTTTATAAGAGGGGTGAGGGGCACCTTTGGAAAAGTTAGAAATATTAATTTATAATAAATTCATATTCGGTTTCTAAAGGCTCCAAAGTTTATTATTCAAAGGTTAAGGTGGGGATAGGTCGAAAACCACTCAACCAATAGAATTTAGACAGGTTTGGGTACTTATATTAACCTTATCTTTAAGTATTAACTCTAAGTTAATTAGTTTCACTTTTACAGTGTCTCTTTGTATTTTTATATAATATGGTTAATAAACTTACTATATACATCCAAGCGACCCCCAAGTGGTACATTAATGATGAACCTATCATGATATAAGTCTCTTGGCAGAACCTTAGATTTTTAGGAATTTAATATCAATTAATAATATAATATTTGTTTTAAGAACTCTTTTATGTCAATTTTGACACTATTCAATAGTTGATTTTTGTGAAACTCATAACAGATTGATTACTTCGAACAAAGTCAATTAAATCAATCCTAATATATCATATTATCCTAGAAAATTAGTTTAATTCATTAAAAGTTTCATATTATATTTATTTGGGTATTTATAATATCAATTTTTTTAATTTTTCACTATTATAGTAATTACTGCATCATCATTGTATCATATATAAAATAAATTATTTAATGTCTAAAAATTATAAATAAAATATCATTATGTAGGAAATCGTTTTATCTTTCTAATGAATATTTATAATCTAAAATCCAACATATATAACCCTATGTAACAATTGTTGTTCTAAAAGATATATGCTTGTGTCATTTTTGTATTTATTTTAACTAAATTAAAATAAAGTGTCATTATCACTTACAAGTGGATCCATGGGGTCCCAAAATAGACCCAAAGATTCCCATGGTCGACCATGTATCAACCATTAGGGTTAAGACACGTTTTAGGGTAATTTAGTATTATTATAATATTATTTTTTTAACCCTTATTTACCGGATTTACCCTTAACCATGGTAAATAAAATATTTACCGCAGTAATTTTTCAAAATGTCTAAAAATAAAAGTTACCTATTTACACAATTTGAACATCCTGATTCCAAATATGGAATCCATTTTCCTAAATTCAAAACACAGAAGTGGCAGAAATTAATTTAAAATTAATTCCCGCTGTCAAAACAAAAAGCGTGTTTTTAAGAGATAATAACTATCAAAAGATTGACACTTGTTTATGTTCGGTTTAATTGTAAAATTATGTCAAATGACAAACATTAAATTGAATGGTAAAAATATATTCTAAATATACTTTAAAACCACTCAAATTCATAATTTATCAATATTAATTATTTTGATTAAAAAAGTTGTTTTTAATTAAAATTTAGTAATTTTCACTATTCATCAAAATATAAAAGTTATCCGAAAAGTACCAAAATTTCACCCTAGGCTAATTTCGATATTCCGAATCCAAAAATGAAGTCCATTTTGAAATTATAAAATATATATGATTTCAAAAAGTAGGTATTACTATTCACAACGGCTAGTTTAATTAGTTGTGGTGTGTGTTAGAACTCGAGGTTGCGTACAACACACGCTATCGCATTATTCAAAGAGAAGCGTACCGTAGAAGCTTGGGGTGTTACATTCTCCCCTCCTTCAAATAATTGCATCCTCGCAATTTCTAGGGTATTACTGCATAAAAATACTCGGGTGGTTCTTCATCATAAGTTCCTCGGGTTCCCACGTTGCCTCTTCCATCTTATGGTTTCTCCACAAAACTTTTACCAGACGCGTCGTCCGGTTTCTCAGTACTTGTTCTCTTGTATCAGGAATCTTGACGGGCTCTTCACAATAAGACAGATCGGGTTCCAGTTCTAATTCCTCATAGGTGAGTACATGCGTTGGGTCAGGCATGTATTTTCTCAACAGAGATACGTGGAACACATCGTGAACTTTGGAGAGACTTGGCGGCATTGCCAATCGGTAAGCTACAGCCCCAATTCGTTCTAGAATTTCGAAAGGTCCGATGTACCTGGGACTCAATTTACCTTTCTTTCCAAAACGTATGACTCCCTTCCATGGAGATACCTTTAGGAAAACATGATCACCAACTTGAAATTCCAAATCCTTCCTTCGATTATCGGCATAGCTCTTCTGCCTACTTTGAGCTGCTTTGATGTGATTTTGGATTACTTTCACCTTTTCCACCGTTTCCTCCACCAGTTCTGGGCCTACAAGTTTTCTTTCACCAACGTCATCCCAACAGGTTGGTGTACGACATCTCTTTCCGTATAACGCTTCATATGGTGCCATATGAATACTCGAATGGAAGCTATTGTTATAGGAAAATTCTACCAGAGGTAAATATTGATCCCACATACCCTGAAAGTCAAGTGAGCAAGATCTCAACATGTCTTCTAAGGTTTGAATAGTCCGTTCTGATTGTCCATCTGTCTGAGGGTGGTAAGCAGTGCTCAAATGAAGTTCAGTATCCAGGGATTTCTGAAGACTTTTCCAAAATCTTGAAGTAAAACGAGGATCACGATCAGAAACAATCGATAGGGGTACTCCATGAAGTCTCACAACTTCATTAATGTATAGTCTTGCTAGACGTTCCAGGGGTAGATCTTCTCTTATAGCAAGAAAATGTGCTGACTTGGTAAGACGATCAACAATAACCCATATTGCATCGTTCCTTCTAGGAGTCTTTGGTAGCCCCATGACAAAGTCCATCGTAATATTGTCCCATTTCCACTCCGGTATGGGAAGAGGTTGCATGACTCCTCCAGGCTGTTTCCTTCCAGCTTTCACTTGTTGACAAACCATACATCTTGACACAAAATCAGCAATCTCCCTCTTCATGTTGTCCCACCAAAAATGTTCCCTCAAATCTCTATACATTTTGGTGCTCCCAGGGTGTATAGAGAAATTGGAACTATGAGCATCATCTAGCAATTCCCTTTTTAGATCAGGTAAATCGGGAACACAAAGTCTCTTCCCGAATTTCAAAATTCCATCTTCATACACAAAGTCTCTCAATCTCCCATCATTCACAGCTTTAATCTTCTTCTGAAATTCTTCATCATCGTTCTGAGAACTCTTAATCCTTTCTAGTAAAGATGGTTTGGCAACCATTTGAAAAAGCATTGATGTTTCACCTTCCCTGGTTATTCCCATGTCCATCTTCACTAGATCCATGAAAATTGGATCCCTTTCAATTCTCATCATGTTCAGAACTCCATGGTCTTTTCTGCTCAAAGCATCTGCTACTCTGTTTGCTTTCCCCGGGTGGTAGTGTATCGTACAATCATAATCCTTGAGTAATTCAAGCCATCTCCTTTGCCTCATGTTGAGTTATTTTTGTGAGAAAATATACTTCAAACTCTTGTGATCAGTATAAATCTCACATTTTTCACCATAGAGGTAGTGCCTCCATATCTTCAAAGCAAAGATCACAGCTGCTAACTCGAGATCATGAGTAGGATAGTTTTGTTCATGAATTTTCAACTGTCGTGATGCATAGGCAATAACTCTATCATTCTGCATAAGGACACAACCAAGTCCTTTCTTTGATGCATCACTATAAATAACGAACCCATCATTCCCCTATGGTAGAGTCAATATAGGAGCATTGACTAATCTTCTCTTCAGTTCTTCGAAACATTCTTCACACTCTTTTGTCCAAACAAATTTAACCCCTTTACGTGTGAGCTTCGTTAATGGGTTAGCCAATCGGGCAAAATTCTGGACGAAACGTCGATAATAACCTGCCAAGCCAATAAAACTACGTACCTCCGTTATACTCGTAGGTGCTGGCCATTCTTGTATTGCCTTGGTCTTAGAAGGATCAACAGAGATTCCATCTTTAGAGACAATATGGCCAAGAAAAGAAATCTCCTGAAGCCAGAATTCACACTTGCTAAACTTCCCATATAATTCATGCCTCCTCAGAGTCTTCAAGATAATGCGCAAGTGATTTTCATGATATTCGTAGGTTTTGGAGTATACCAAGATATCATCAATAAATACCACCACAAATTCATCGAGATACTCCTTGAAAACTCAATTCATCAGATCCATGAATACAGAGGGTGCATTAGTCAATCTAAACGGCATTACAGTAAACTCGTAATGCCCGTACCTGGTTCGAAATGCTGTCTTCGGAATGTCTTCCTTCTTCACACACAACTGATGGTATCCAGATCGAAGGTCAATCTTTGAAAAGTATTGAGCTCCATGCAGTTGGTCAAATAAATCATCAATACGAGGTAGGGGATACTTGTTCTTTATCGTTATAGCATTGATCTCCCTGTAGTCGATACATAACCTCATAGATCCATCTTTCTTTTTAACAAAAAGAACAGGGGCTCCCCATGGAGAAACACTAGGGCGAATAAATCCCTTATTACTCAGTTCCTCTAGTTGTTTCTTTAGTTCGACTAATTCTACAGTGGCCATTCTATAAGGGGTCTTCGATATAGGCCTTGATCCAGGAATCAAATCAATGGAAATCTCAACTTCTCGTTCTGGAGGATGTCCAGGTAAATCTTCTGGAAATACATCTACAAATTCTTTCACAACAGGTACATCCTCTATTTGAACATTCCTTTCCTCACCGACAGTTATTTCATTCTCTTCCTCCCCAATAATTGAATTAAGTTGAGCTACTGGGGGTGGATCTAAATAAGAATTAGGTGGTGATGATTCTTATCTAAAGATAAGGTGTTCCTTATCATTATCATCAAGAATCGTAACCTCTTTCTTCTTACAATAAATCTTCGCATCATAGTCCGAAAGCCAGTCCATACCGAGGATTATATCAAACTCAATCATAGGTATGACGATGAGATCAGCTGATAAAGAAAATTTATGTGCTCTAATGGGGACTGATTCACAAAACTTTGTTGCAATGATACTTCCCTTAGGAGTTTTAACTGACAACTCCCTTATTAAATCAAATTGGAAATATCTAATTTTCTCAGCAAACTGGGAAGATATGAAACAATGCGATGATCCAGAATCAAATAATGCATTTGCTAAACTTGAGGAAACCATTAAATTACCTGCCACCACGTCTTTCGGAGCTTCTACCTCAGCAGTAGTGATAGCATAAGCCTGGCCTTGATCCCTTGGCCTTTTCTGAGGTAAGTTCTCCTGACGCTTAGGGCATGCATTTTCATAATGCCCCATCTCCCTGCAATTGTAGCACTGAACGTTGGTAGCTTCCTTCTTCCCCTTGCAATCATGAGCTTGGTGGCCTTTTTCACCACACTTGTAACAGACTCCCATTCCCTTCAAGCAAGTACCAGGATGTTTCTTCCCGCATTTACCACAAGATGGATATTCAACCTTTCCCTTCTTCCCCTTATTTCCATTCCCAGATTGATCAGCAGGTCTCTTCTTCTCTTGCTTTTCTTTAAAGTCATAAGACTTAGAGAATTCATTTTCGGTCTTGATAGCACATGAGACAATGTCTTCGTACGATGAAAAGTATTGTGAGACTAACGCTCGACGGAGAAATGGTTTTAACCCATCAAAGAAACGATCAATCTTACTTATTGGGTTGCGAATATAATCTACAGCATACCTCGCTAACCTTGTAAAGTTAGCCTCATACTTTGTGACATTCTCAT
Source organism: Viscum album (assembly GCA_963277665.1). NCBI lineage: Eukaryota > Viridiplantae > Streptophyta > Magnoliopsida > Santalales > Viscaceae > Viscum > Viscum album. Next base: position 1,975,513,797 of record OY728151.1, read on the forward strand.
CCTCCTTTTGTCTCAGACTCAGAAATTGTCTTTCCATATCTGCTCGATGGTCGCGAGGAAAGTATTTTTCTAAAAACAGATCTTTGAACTCCCTCCATTCCATATTTGATACTTCATCATCTTCCTTCATGTTCTGAATCAATGACCACCATTGATCAGCATCTCCAGTGAGGCGGTAAACTGCCATGATAACTTTTTCCCTTTCACTTCTCCCCAAAGCCTGAAATATTTTCTCTAGGGAAAATATCCATTGCTCAGCTACTAAGGGATTTGTATTCCCATTGAACGTTGGTGGTTGTTGCCTCATGAATCGATCTAACATTGATCCTCCACGCTGCGGATCAGGGTGCTCCATACGGGTAAGGTTATTATTCATAACCTGAGTAAGTTGTCCCAGTATGGTGATTAGCTGATCAGCACCAGTTGCATCACCAGCCCCACTATAATTATCTTGAGCAGGAGGGCAATCCCTACATGGAGTGCGTGCATTGATACGGTTTCCATTTCTTCCACTAGGCGCCATTTCTAAACAATGGCATAAACTAGATCAGTTTATGAATCAAAATACATAATCCCATACTTATAAAACACTTAACATAAATTGAACTATTTATGGATATAATCCATAATCATAAGAATTTTTTTTCTTTGAGGATGTATATACTCATAATCCCTTAAAAATTATTTGTAAAGAAAATGAGAGTTATCCTAGGCATATCCCCCGGGAGTGTCGTAACCAAGAGTGCAGCAAGGCCCGTTGTCGTGCACCAGTTCCCGTTCGAGTCTAGCTCAAAGCGGTGTTTTCGGGTTTTACCCCTAGGTACATCTGTGCCAGAGCCGCCTCTACCTGCTCGTATCCAGACAGGGATGTATTGCTCGGAAAACTCACAAAATCTCTACAATACCAAAATTCTAGGAAGTTCTTCTATACTAATCCTCAAAGTTCATCTTAGGTCTACGTGCTCTAATCAGAGTTTATCTAAATCTAACTTCCAAGGTTTGTACTAAACTTCCTCTGATACCAACTGTAACGCCCCGACCCCAGCTACCCAGAGTCGGTGCATTAATTACATAACATTGGCATGATCACAAGAAAGATCAAATCCCGAAAGACCGATTGGTTTAGTAGCCTTGGAAACACTAGATATAATCATAAAGTTTTACATTACATTTCAAAGTGAAAAACTACTACAACAACAAAGTCTTCATATCCACACTATTAACCCCTCATAATATCCCTGCAAGTCATTCATAAATTACTTCTTCACTACCTGGGAAAAATAAAACATAGAAAAGGGGTGAGCTCAAATGCCCAGTAAGGATAACAATATAGCGGAACATTCAAAATAAGCATAAACATTTAAGGCAATGAATTACTAAAACAAAAGCCTTTTAAAATTGAACTTCAACATAGTATGGCAAAAGTAAAATGAAATAATGCCATTTACTTGTTCACATGGATATTCTACTAATCGAATAATCACATGCAATATCAATAACCACTTTCATAATGTTGGAATGCATAATGCCAGACTATCATAACCACATAGCCAAGGCCTCGTGCCAAGACTACAAATAAGATTTTGTCAAGGCCTTGTGCCAAGACACTAGTTTGTCTCATTAGACCTACCGATGCATCGAGGAGCTATAGCGGGCTCCACCCGTCACTTATTAAGTCCAATGCATTCCCATATGAAAAGGTTTAAACATAACATAAACATTCGTATTAAATCTAGCATACGAAAAGTCAATAATTTCACCATAAACTATGAATGGTATAAAAATAGCACATCCATAGTCAAACATATCACAAAACCTTCAATACAATATAGAAGTTTTGTATCATAATAAATCAACTTCAAATAATCTTAAAATCCATCAAAGGATGTTGACATAGATGAAATCAAAATTCTTTTTAAAGAAATATCTCCTTTTATTTTGAAATCATTTAAGATCCATATAAAATAAAACATTTTCTTTGAAAATATTCTTATAATCTTGTAAGGGAATCTTTGAAGATTTTATAACGGCGGAAAATAGCCGCACCCGCCGTATAAGTTAAAAAAACATTCTTACCTTAATTCTGTCGAAAAGGTTAAAAAGGACCTTGTTTTGAAAACGACGGAAAGATTCCTTTATAAACCTCTTATAAAAAGTCAAACAAGGGTATAAATGACTTTAACCCATATTCTTGTAAATAGTAAAAATGTTTTGAAATACATTTCAAAGAAACATGGATGTGGATGATAAAGAGGTCCCAGTAGATTATTACGTGTAATACAACCTCGGATAATGAAGAGATTGTGAAATAACCCTTACCTTGTACTTTTCCATGGTTGGGGTAGGTTAACCTCCTGTATAATGGTGAAATAGTTGTTATTAAATTATACAAGAATCATATATATTAATATGATATCATATATGATCTTTTAACATTGATTTGTTAATAATATCTTAGAATTATCGTCGTTTCGGGAGTTAACTTACTCATTTTCTTTTATATGTTTTGTTACATAAGCCATGGTTGTTGTATCTTATTCATATACAGAATGATATCTAGTCCTTAAACATCATTTTTAAATCATCAAATTATAATTATACTTGAATGGATACGATGGAGAATGAATCTCATCGCGTTCGTGGAGACGGTAGTCCGTACGTACGCACGAGCGACAATATCATTCTTTTGATATTAAAATAATATATAAATGGATGGTATATCATATATACAGAATCATTAACATGTTATATTTATTATTTACATGAGTTACACATCATTATTATACCCATCCAAATAATATTATATTGAATAACAATTACACCACGACGTGGAGACGGTAATCCGTACGTACGCACGTATGGTGACATGTTATTCAAAGGGTGGATAAAATACTGAATATGATTGTACCATATTTATAATAACATCACAGTATATGTGAGATACTGGATTTATTATTTTATAATGGTAAGAACAAAGGAAGAAGAAGTGGAAGAAGAAATGAACTTGGAGAAGGGTGGTGAAATCATTACCTCTTCTTCGGGTTCTTCCTTTTGATTTGATCAAAAGGGCTCCTTAGGTTGGCTTTCTGATCAAACTAAGGCCTCTAGGTTGTAGTTAGGTATTTTGGGAGAGTATTTGGGCAGAGTTTGGCCGAGCCAAAAGGCTTTGAAGGTGTGAAGAAATGAGAAGGAGGAGTGCCCTTTTATAAGAGGGGTGAGGGGCACCTTTGGAAAAGTTAGAAATATTAATTTATAATAAATTCATATTCGGTTTCTAAAGGCTCCAAAGTTAATTATTCAAAGGTTAAGGTGGGGATAGGTCGAAAACCACTCAACCAATATAATTTAGACAGGTTTGGGTACTTATATTAACCTTATCTTTAAGTATTAACTCTAAGTTAATTAGTTTCACTTTTACAATGTCTCTTTGTATTTTTATATAATATGGTAAATAAACTTACTATATACATCCAAGAGACCCCCAAGTGGTACATTAATGATGAACCTATAATGATATAAGTCTCTTGGCCGAACCTTATATTTTTAGGAATTTAATATCAATTAATAATATAATATTTGTTTTAAGAACTCTTTTATGTCAATTTTGACACTATTCAATAGTTGATTTTTGTGAAACTCATAACAGATTTATTACTTTGAACAAAGTCAATTAAATCAATCATAATATATCATATTATCCTAGAAAATTAGTTTAATTCATTAAAAGTTTCATATTATATTTATTTGGGTATTTATAATATCAATTGTTTTAATTTTTCACTATTATAGTAATTACTGCATCATCATTGTATCATATATAAAATAAATTATTTAATGTCTAAAAATTATAAATAAAATATCATTATGTAGGAAATCTTTTTATCTTTCTAATGAATATTTATAATCTAAAATCCAACATATATAACCCTATGTAACAATTTTTGTTCTAAAAGATATATGCTTGTGTCATTTTTGTATTTATTTTAACTAAATTAAAATAAAGTGTCATTATCACTTACAAGTGGATCCATGGGGTCCCAAAATAGACCCAAAGATTCCCATGGTCGACCATGTATCAACCAGTAGGGTTAAGACACGTTTTAGGGTAATTTAGTATTATTATAATATTATTTTTTTAACCCTTATTTACCGGATTTACCCTTAACCATGGTAAATAAAATATTTACCGCAGTAATTTTTCAAAATGTCTAAAAATAAAAGTTACCTATTTACACAATTTGAACATCCTGATTCCAAATATGGAATCCATTTTCCTAAATTCAAAACACAGAAGTGGCAGAAATTAATTTAAAATTAATTCCCGCTGTCAAAACAAAAAGCGTGTTTTTAAGAGATAATAACTATCAAAAGATTGACACTTGTTTATGTTCGGTTTAATTGTAAAATTATGTCCAATGACAAACATTAAATTGAATGGTAAAAATATATTCTAAATATACTTTAAAACCACTCAAATTCATAATTTATCAATATTAATTATTTTGATTAAAAAAGTTGTTTTTAATTAAAATTTAGTAATTTTCACTATTCATCAAAATATAAAAGTTATCCGAAAAGTACCAAAATTTCACCCTAGGCTAATTTCGATATTCCGAATCCAAAAATGAAGTCCATTTTGAAATTATAAAATATATATGATTTCAAAAAGTAGGTATTACTATTCACAACGGCTAGTTTAATTAGTTGTGGTGTGTGTTAGAACTCGAGGTTGCGTACAACACACGCTATCGCATTATTCAAAGAGAAGCGTACCGTAGAAGCTTGGGGTGTTACAAGTATTGTGAAATAATTCCAAGGGAAGATCAAACAGAGTCATCAAAAAAAGATGTTTTGGACAAAAAAATCATTGTAAAGGAACACTGGATGAAGCACCACTAGATGAATAGGTTCCTACAAAGTTGTATTAGATGAATCTTGTGAAACTTTAAAATGTTTTTAGAAGTCATTAAATGTGATGATGCTGAGCTGGATGTTCAATTCTTCAATAATCATGAAGTTAAGATCATGATTCTAGATAATATTTCAGGATATTTAAAGAGTTTTTTGGCACTTAGATTTAAGAAAATTTTTCTATGAATATTTAATGAATACTATCTTTTAAGAAGTTTGAAGGTGGTCAAACATGGAAATATTTGAGGGGAATATTTAAAGTTCCATTAGGAACTTTTAATTGGATGTTCACACTCCTCCCTTAATATTTTAAGAGGTGATGCCTATATAAAGGGGGAGAAGGTGTTATTTTTGAGATTTTTTGTTTTTGATTGAATTATAAAATAATTGAGGTCTTAAATGGAGATCTTGAGTGATCATGTGTCAAAGTATTATAAGTGGTAGCACTAGAAAAATTGGTACCTGACAGAGGGTTTGAAGTAGTTGGTATAAAAAAAGAGTGTGAATAAGCTATCGGATAAAGGATACCAGATAGAGCGATATCATACTATCATTTTGTATCAGAAAAATATAGCATCAGATAGTGACCTAACTGAGGGTACCAGATGGAATACCATAATAAAAATATTCCATCAGATGGAAAAGATCAAAAAGATAAGTTTTTAAAGAATTCATTGCTTGTTTATATGTAAGAAATTGAAGAAGAATAATAATAACTTTCAAGAATAGAAGTGAGGATACAGTTATCAACATATTGAAAATATACTTAAGACTATTGGTGAAGTTTTTTACTGTTGTTACAAAATATTTTTATATCATATTATCCGTGTGATGTGCACATGCACTATCAAAGGACTACAATGCCATGAAAGTGACGGATACACCATGCTTTCTGTAAACCAACAAAAGGATTATTTTCCAATGGTTGTGTGGTATTTTATTATTTTTAAACCATGCAAAGGACTATATACTCTTTATGAGTAGAGAACCTTGTAAATACCTATGTTCTTATGTTTTTTCCCAATATATCCAGTTCTCATAAACTAAAGTGGAGGGTTGTTTATTGGATAAGAATACTTAAAAAGAAAAGATAACTGATTCATCCCCTCCCCCTCTCTGTTATCACATAGGTCTTGTTTAGCCCATTTAGGGTGTGTGTGTATTTTTGGAACATGTGTGTGACCTATTTGTGGAAAATTAATTAAAATGAAAAATTCTTTTTGGTGAATGTTACTTATATTTTATTCTCTAGATTATTTGTTGTATTATGATTCTCTCTTATTTTATATAAAATTTGATCTAACTTGTTCTTTATCTAGTGGAGTGTGTGGGAATCTTCTAGTGGATTTCCTATTAGGTTTGTATACTCATCCCATGTATACGCACCTTGGTGTATATGAAATAAATATTTGATATGCTATAGATAAAGGGATATCTATCACCTTTCTTATTGAGTGTAGGGATGTTGTGGTCTATGGTGATAGATCATGGAGCTATATGGTAGTTGTATGGTAGACATTGGGGATAGTTCCATATTAGTGTTGTCCTAGAATAATGATGAAGACACAAGAGGGTGGGGGGTGGGCGTAAATTCTATCCTTTTTAAAAAAATTTATAAATTTAAAATCAACCACCTTGAGGATATAAGTGACACTATTCTACTTTCTTAAAATAGATCATGAAATGGAAAATAAAAGAAGAGGACACAATAATTTTTATAGTGGTTTATGGAACAAATATCCCATATTTCACTCCACTAACACTCTCTCTATGAGCTTGGTGAATTATAATAACCGATCCTTTTCTAAGGGATCTATATAGTTGAGTTAAAGTAACCATAACTTATTGTAATAGATTTTATAAGTATTTAAATAAGACTAACAATGGTCCTTGAAACACTCCACACCCAAGTGTTTAGAAACAAAGAAAAAATGGATTTTTTTTGAGAAATTCTATTTGAAAGCATTCAGATAAAGATGATGAAACTGATAGATAAAGAGGCCTATAAAGGAATAAATTAATAGATTCAAAGTACTATCCTCAAGAAGAATCTCTAAACTTTCCATAAAGAACAATCAGTTTAAATAGTAGCAATAAATAAAATATTTATAGTATTAGGATGAATAGTAGAAAACAAATTAATATAAACTTTATGTCTATGAAGTGTATTAATTAAAATATTTAATGAATTTAAGATGATTTATCATAGATAATAAGTAGTATTTTGATTAGATAAAAAATATCTTCTATAAATAAAAAGATCTGATGAAGTTTTAAAGATATAGATTCATATTTTTATTTATCTTTAGAGAAACAAATCCTTAACCAAAAAGATAAAAAAATCACCATATATATCCATTTTAGAATTAAATAATCAGCCTGATTTAATTATGGGAAAACAGATCCAAAAAAGTCCCCAAACAAACCATGATATGAAAGTGCATAACATTCTTGAAATTTGAATTAAAAAAGCCATGTAAAATCATATCTTCTCTTAGAAATCAGAATGAATTAATCCACTGTTGAAGAACCTTATAAATTCCATTTGAATTGATTTAATGATATATTTACTCTAGAGAAATCATAGTAGAAATATCAAAACACTTCAAAATTCAAATCCCATAGATGAATGGTTCAATGTGGGGTTGCTCCACATGAGGATGGCTTAAAAAGTATGGATGATTGCATACAGTTGATACCAAACATAGAGTCACATAACATGGATTATGATTATAATGTTAAGTTAATTAATTTAGGTACATACCAAACATTAGGTACTAAAATGAGAGGTTCCTTAATGAATGTTATGTTCCCAAAAACAATGTTGAACTTGAACATGGGGTTCCAAATGTATAGTTGGATAAAAATGTTAGATTACAACATCAATTTTTGAATAGTGACTCCAAACTCCTTCAAAACTTGTAGAATATATTTTTGAATAAACTTTCACCCAAATAAAAAGAGCATGAATAAAATTAATACTTCCTAAAATTCTAGGGGAGAAAATGATTATTCAATTAAATGTAAAACTAAAATCCACTCAAAGTAACTTTATTATTAAAACATATGAGGGTATTTGTGAGTATAGAAATCAATTTTTTTTTGGGATCAATATCTATATTCCCAATAATATCCTTTGTTTTTATGATCACAAAACCCATATAATTAAAGAAACATAAAACTAATAGGTTTTTAATTATCAAAATAATCATGAAAATTGGGATAAAGGATATTTTTAAAATATGTTCGTAAATTTTGTGTTTTTCCATATTTGTCCCAATTTTGTGAGATCAAAAAGAAAGTATAAAAATGGATTTTTTTTAATTTTTCATATAAATGTAAGGGACTATTATATAGGAAAAAAATAAGAGTATAATTTAAAATTGTACAATATTAGAAACAAAAAAAACACCCATAAAAGATAAAAATAATAATAATTTCATTTATAAATGAGTCTATATTAAAATAATAATCAAATAAAGAGAAAGAATATTAAGGTTTAGGATTTGAGAGAGGAGTGGTTTTAGGATTAGGTTCTTTAGAATAGGAAGAGGTAGAGATTATGGAATCACGAAGGGTGTTATACACATATATATGATCCACCATCAGATCTTTAAAATTATGGTTCAACGGAGTATCCAAATCTCTCAAAAAATTCCTTGAATCTTGACCCACCTTCAACACTTCAACAAGATTCACATTGAGAAATTTTTGAATAGTCTCTAAAGACTAAACATAATTTTCAATTTCAATTATTAGTCTGTTTAGAAAAAATCTGACTCTAGGTTCTGTAGAATCTAAAATTTCAACCAAATATTTCTAATTCTCCAAGAGTGTGTGAAAAGTCACATGATCACACTAAATATTATGAAACTTTTCATCCATAATAGTAAATAACACCTCTATTCTCTATAATAAATCTCTGTATACTTCTGCACCATAAGTAGAAGCTCTCCCTTGACATGAACTTGAAACACTTATAGATTCAAATTTATTTAATAAAAAATACTTAAAATCCCCTAAATATGAATTTGAAATAATTTATCCTTTTATATTCCCAAACTGGCTAGAAATATCCTTTTATAGAAACAAAATCTTTCCTAGATATTTAGGTATCCTTTAAACTTTGGAACTGCTTTTTAAGCGACTCGTAATTAATTTTTGAAATAGATCCACTTTTCAACTCTTCAAATGATTTTCTTAAAATTTCAAGATCTACTTGAAAATTGATAACCTCAACTTTTAACAAATCAAATCTTGAAAAAATGATTTCTACAAAATTTTAAGCATGCACTTCAAAACTAGATTCATCATCAGAATCCTAGGGAACTATTTCCACTCTTATAGAAGGTTTTCTAACTTCAACCAATTGAAGTAATTTAACTTCAAAACTTTAACCATAGGGATAATAAAACTATCCAAACACTTATATTCTTTCTCCAACATCTACATCAATATCCCTTTCCCAAGAATTATTATCACGCAATAGACTGGATGCCCTGGTACTACGATACCAAAGACATATCTAAAATGAAATTAATGGAATTCCAATTCTACATGGGTTGGTGACTAGAATGAACCATAATATAATAATAAATATTAAATTATTTTTCCACAAAATATTATAATATAAATGATACAAGTTGGTATGCTCAACACTCTAAAGGGGGAAGTACCAAAAATATATATAACTAAAACAATAACCAAAAAATACATCATCAAAAAAAAAAAATTCCAAGATAAAATCTAAAATATATACCATGTAATAGGTGGATCGCATCTCCATTAGTCACCTCCATCACTCTAGTTCCCAAGGATTAAGAACATTCACTACCTCTAAATTTCACTTTCCCTTTGCTTGGACCTAGCATAAGAAAATCTATAACTGCATTAATGTAAAGGTAGAGTGTGAGATAAACAACCTAGTAGGGTCTCACTAAGTGTTACATAATCAATTCCATAACAATTAATACAATTATTAAATTAATTTAAATAAACAAGAGACGACATGACATTTACATATTTTCAAAAAAACATGATTTCAATTCAAAATGGTAGTAGATATATAAAAACATCCTTAAATGAAAATTTTATATAAAACATTTTCATAAATAAGTTGGAATGAATGAAAAAATTATATAAATCAATGGTATGTAATCATCAAATAAAACATATCATAACACCATGTGATTAGAACTATATTACGTTAGTTTCTTGTAATAGTATCCTCACACTACTCATCAGTGATCTTGGCTCAATGTGTACACACATCACCTAATTTAGGCCATAATGACTCAAATCCCCATCTTGTAAAATCATTCCATAGTAAATTTATGTTAGTGTTTTCATTTTAAGTCTAGATCTAAGGGGTCAGATCCTAGAATGCTTGTCTTAATTATCTACTAACTACCTAGGATCCCATGTTCTTTAGTTATTCAATCATTCAATCATGAGAAAATAATTCATTTAAAATCAGTTAAAAATACAATTTTCCAAGTTTTAGTTTCCCACATTCCTTTCTAATTTAAAAACCAAATCATAAGTTCTCATCAATTCATTCTTTTTCAAATTATCTCTTAATTTATTCGATTTATCTCAAGGTTAAACCTCAAATAATTTCATCAAATCAATTTCCAAATCAATTCAACAATTATTCTAAAATCCACCCAATAATTTCAAAACCATTGAAATTAGTTTTTTTTCACAATTTCCATTCTCTTTTCAAAATAGATTATCAATCATCTCAAATATGGATTTTAAAATCATTTAAAAAATTCACATAAAATCAATCAAGAAAAACAGGGTTTCAATTTTTGGGACAAATCATATGGAACCACCTAACTTTAATAAATGATTAATAAAATACTTATAATGGGAAACACCAATGATTATTGAAGGTTAATGAGATTAGTAAGTAAATTTAGAGATCTAACACTGAATCGAGACATCCAGAAGGGAATAAATCACCTAAAAATCTCCTGGTAAGCCCCAGGGATGAGAGAAGAGTCCTATGATCCAAATGAAACATAATCAAGTGTTATGTACACAAAAACCCTTTGTGTATGAGTAATTAATGAAGTGAATACTCAATTCATGATGTGAATATCCCAAGTGGTATATCAACTTAAAAATGTATTTCCTCTTGTTAAAAATCTCGATCCCTACCATTTCACATCATGAAAAAAATTCACAAATTGTATATATTCACATCATAAAACATTTTCATTGCTTCTAATGAGTGAAAGATTTAAGTTAGGAATTACTTTCCCATTATGAATCTATCCTAGAAATAGTACATATTAAAAAAACTCAAAATATATCCAACTCAACCCAGAACCAAAAGAGAACCATTTTAACGCTTTGAAACATTTATAATTAGACTCCATTAATTAAAATAGACATATATCCTTGAAATTTTGGTTATTTTCATAACAAAATATCTCCATCCTCAAAATTATCTAAACACACCCAAATAATAGGGAATAAAAACAAGAGTCAATAAGTACTGAAAAGAAGGTAATGAGATGTTACAACCTCCCCAACATAAACACTTTTTGTCCCTAAAAAGCTTGTAAAGTAGATTCCATATCGAAGAGATAAGGCCATTTCACTCTCATCAGTGCCTCATGATCCCATCTCTCATGTGAATCAGAACCATACTACCATAGCACACATGAAACACAAAAATCAAAGGTATCATCTTCCCAGAAAGAACCTTTGTTTCAGAACAAAAAATCATGACAAGATGCTTAGTCATGGATAAATTAGGCTTAATATCAAGATCCTCCAAGATCAAAACATGATAAGGGATAGAAGAATACTTTCAGATCTGTAATACATGAAACACATTGTGGATCGAAGTTAATTATGGTGGAAGTTCTGAACATTAGGCCACTTTTCTTACTAAAAAATCTTAAAAGGATCCAAAAAAATTGGTTCAATATTTCCCTATTTTCCAAGATGTTGGTAAAACAACCAAGGTAGAACTCTCAAAAACACCTGGTCACCAACATAAAACTCCAATGGTCATAAAAAACAATCACCATAAGATTTATACCAGATATATTACTTCAAAATCCTCTGATGAATCCACTGAGTCTTCATTGTCATCTCTTGGACTAAACTCGGTCCTACCAAAGAACTTTCACCAATCTCTAACAAAAAAAATAGAGATCTAAAAATATATCCATAAAAGGCCTCAGAAGGATCCATTATGATAATAGAATAGTATCTATTGTTGTAGAAAAAATCAACCAGTCCCAAATGGTCATCCCAATCTCTATGGCCCCAGATAAATGTGTGTTCACCCCATCTTCCTCAGAATTGTTCTCCATCGGGTCCTTCCCTTATATCCTAGAGGAGACGCATGTAATGAGGTTCTATGGGATAGGTCTATACCCACTAAATATAATTTTATCTACTAGAGAGTTCGTAATAGAGTTCCTCCCACTGAAGAAAATTTTAGACGATGTGGTGTGAGCATGGATTCCAGATGCGTTTGTTGTAGGAGGAGCCAGGAGGAGACTTCGGTTCATATGTTCCTTGAGAGAGAATGGGCCCAAGTGGTTTGGAAAATTTTAGGTGATTTTACTGCAGTTTCCATTTCAACCATGGTGGAGGATCCTTTCATGTTCCGCTGGTTCCACGGCTCGGGCAAGGCAGGTCCGGAGAGAAAGGCACATACCCTCATGCTGCATGCATGATGTTGGCATCTATGGAAAGTGTAGAATAAGTACATCCATGATGGGGTGATTTTTTCCAGTCGAGTGATAATTTACAGAATCAAAGATTTGCTTTTTGACATGTCTAGGGCTCTCAACATTTGTAGGGAGGCCCCTAATCTGCAACGGCTTAACCATATCCCTCGTGACGTCCCTTCCACTGCTTTCAATATCACCAGTAAATGGGTAAGGTGGAATCCTCTTACTCAGGGGTTAAATATCAATACATATGGTTCATGAATTTCTAGAGTCATGAGTGTAGGGGGGCTTGTTCGCGACTATACTATCCCAGTCATCCTGACTTTCTCTATTCAGCTGGGGCATGGTACCTCACTTTTTGATGAAGCCAAGGCCATGCTTACAGGTCTTTCAATATGCCGACAAAGAGGATTGGATCTCATGGAAGCTTAAACTAACTCAATGGTGGTTCACAATTCTCTCTGAGGTCTTGGATATACTCCCTAGTCAATTGAATACATTTTCTATAAGTGTCATGGTCTTCTCAACACCTACACCAATGTGTCCCATACATGGCGGGAAGGTAATAACTTAGTAGACTACTTGTACTCACTTGACATTCCAGTATCAGAGAGCTTGTTTTTTCACAACTTCTAGAGTATGAAGCCAATAGGGATTAATATCCTAATAGGGGACTCTCTAGGTCTCTATCATTTTAGACCCCCGTAGTCTGTTTCCCCTTTCCCACACCTGTGGGCCTTGTACGATTTAATTTATTTTTTTGAATAAAAAAATATATTATGATGATGATGATATATATCATTCCATATGGCCATATTTTTATAGATGATATGCCATGCTCAAACATACCTAAGATTCCATGGCCTCCTAGAGGCCTTTCTAGAAGTGCAAAGTGAAATGGGGATCCCTATCAGAGACTAAATCATATGAAACTCCATTCAATCTGAAAATCTATTTCACTTATAGATATATAAAGTACTCAAATTTAGTTGTATCTCAAATGGGTATAAAGTAAAACGATTTGATCAGATGTTTGATCAAAAACCATATCTAATTCTTACCTTAAGGGGTACATGGTAACCCAACCACAAAGTTCATAGAATTATCATCCCAATTACAAGTCTGCACTGGAAGTGGCTGAAGAAAACCTGAAGGTATCTAATGCTCGGATTTGACCTATTGGTAAGTAAAACAATGAAAAACAAAGTCAGTGATGTCCCATCTTATTCTTGGCCACCAAAATTATCTCTATATATCATAGAACATCATTTTGGTTCCTGGGTGAATCACCCACTGGGAATTATATAAATACACCATTATAGGATTTATCGTAGGAAAAGGTACGAAAAAATGGTTCTATAAATATAGGATACCCTATGAAGATAAATTCCATTCACCGATAGTCTCCCCACCATAAAGAGATTCCCTAATTCCATGGAATTCATCGTCAAACTGCTGCTACTGATGAATCAACTTGATAATATAGGATCTCAACTGAAATATCATCAAAATAACATTAGACTCATTCTCCTAGACTCCAAAAAGCAACTAAGCAAAGAAATCCATTAGATTCCACTCTTATGATGATTCTTTCATGGTATGGGTTGGAAGTTTCCTTCTCAAGGAATTGGAAATGACGTTCCCCTATCCAGGGGTATAGGAAATATATAAATCAAAAGACTGTAGGTACTCCACCCAATGCATCTATAGGATATTCAAATATTTTTTAGATAATATATAAATCAAGATTTTTTTATAGGAAAATATGGTTAAACTTTCACCAAAATGGTTATGCTTCAAACTCTTAATAGTATGCATCACATCATGAGTTTAAGATCATGGTTTGGATAATTCTTCTTATGTGGCCTAAGTTTTCTAGAACCATAGGATACCATGTGATTACACTATAAAAGGATATAGCCCAACCCCAAACCTGATGTGTCAAAAAATACCTCATAGCCACACCTTCCCCTAGAAGATTCAACACCAACATATAAGTAAAAATACATTTTAAATAAATAAAATGACTCCTAAATTTTTCATCCCAAATGAACTTCACTCCTTTCCAAATGAGAGTCGTCATCAGAGAATCCAAATTTGAGAAATCTCTGATGAACCTGGGGAAATATCCTTCCAAACCAAAGAAGCTCTAAATCTTAAAATCATTACGCGATTTATACAATGTCATAAGAACTTGAACCTTCTCAGGATCAATTAAAATACCATGTTCTAAGACCACGTTTCGCAAAAAATTCACTTTCCAAATCTAGAAATATCATTTTTAAATATTCGGGTGCAACTAGTGATTTCTCAAGATCTTCAGAACTATTCTTAAATGACGCACATGATCCTCCTTAGTTTGAGAGTAAACTCAGATATTGTCCATATATACCACCAAGAATGAGTCAAGGTACTTATGAAATATCATGTTCATAAAATCCATAAAAATAGTGGGAAAATTAGTTAGAACAAATGGCATTAAAAGATACTCATAACAGCCATACCTATTTCTAAAGGTTGTTTTCTGAATGTTAGACTCTTTTATTATCAACTATTGATAACCAAATAAAAGATAAATCATTAATAACCACTTATACCCTTTAAATTGGTCAAACATACCATCAATATGTAGTAAAAAAGATGTTTTATTTACCATAACTTGATTGAGTTTTCAATAATCAACACATAGGTAAAGTGTTCAATCAACTTTATTTATAAAGAGAATTGGTGCCACCAAATGTGACACACTCGAGAATATGAAACCTTTCACCAGGAGATCATTTAAATAAGTCTTAAAATCTTTCAATTTCTCTATTTTAATAAGGTAATAATAAATAGAAACATGCTGAGTACTAGGTGTTAAATCAATATAAAACTAAACCTTTCTTACTAGTAGAAAACCAGATAATTCATAAGGATTAACATCGAGAAACTAGATAAAAAATTGAGGGATATCATCACTCAAATATTCTCAATCCAAGTCGAAAGAAAAAAATATTACCCTACCCAACTTTGGAATGAATGTATGGATCTACTCGACCTCAGATTACATTCTCCTTAAAAACCATAGCACACCCCATTAGGCGTAGAAAAGGAGACCCGACAAAGATAAAAATAAATTTGGGTCTTATGAGAAATTATATAATCCATCCCAAAAATGATTTCAAGAGGTTTAATGTTGAGAACTAAAAAATTATAAGTAATCTCAATCTTTGAAAGAGAGAAAACAAAAGCAGGTCACTGAAGACTCATCTCTCTCTTTGTTCTAAGGGGAATAGTAATATCCATCACATAAGAAAAAATATTTGTAGGAGTATTCATAAAACTCACAACACGAGTCGATATAAATGAGTGAGATACACTGGTTTTAAATAAATTAGTCACTAAATGTGGATCTATAGTGATGGTACCTCTCATAGTCACTTGACCGACATGAGATTTCTCTAGAGACTCTTCTATTGCATGGAGAAGCTTCATTCTAGATACATGTGGCTAGAACCACTTAGTTATTTAAGTATCCGATTTCACCAAAAAACTTTTTGGTGATGATGATACCATGAAACTTCATGGATCAAAAAAGAAATATAAGAAATTTGGTAGGTTTCCTAAGTGACCATAAGAAACATAGATCTTTGGTGCCTTAGTATAAAGCCATTTTAAATGCCTAAACTTGATACATAGAAAGGAAGTCCAAAGTCCATTATAGGAACTGTAGTAGATCTAGAAAATGTCTACTTTCTATAAACACCATGAGAATCATAATTATTTCTATTTCTTTAAAGTAACTTAAAGAACTACCACTAGGAGGAAAAGGAACTCCCATAAACCCTGACTTACCAGCTAGGTCAAGCTTAACCATCAACGCTCTATCCAATACATCAGCATATGAAGTGAGATTCATCAAGAAAACCTATGATAAAATATCAATTAAAAGACCCATATTGAACCTTCAATCCCTTATCTTCTCATTGGATAAATCCTTAGGTGAAAACTGAACAAGCTCTGCAAAACGGTTCACATACAGTGTCATGGTCTTGTCACCCTGGTACTCTGATACCCAATCTGAATCTGACACGGACCAAAGGGTGTTCCCAATCCCCATGGGTTGGATAATATCACCTGTAATTATATAATATTAATGATGGAATGATTTTCCGTAAAATAAAAGAAGTAAAATGATACAATTTTTCATGAACAACACTCCAAAGGTAGAAATTACCCATATAAAACAAGTAAAAATATACACAAATAGTATATCCTCAAAAAATACAATATATTCTAAGATAAAAGATCATACATATCCCATGTAACATGTGGATAAAATCCCCACCAACCACCTAAATCACTTCAAGTCCCAAGGATCAAGAACATCCACCACATCCAAGTAGCGCTTTCCCTTTTCTTGAACATGGAATAAGAAAATCTATAACTTCCCAAATGAAAATTAGGGTGTGAGATAAAGAGCCCAGTAGAGTGTCAACATGTTTTACCTAATCAATTCCATAAAAATTAAAACGATTATGATATCAATTGAAAAAAATATTGTAATGACTTTTACATATTTTAAACTAAACATGCTTTCAATTAAAAAAGATGGAAAATATATTAAAACAGGCTTAAATGAAAATTTTATATAAAAAATTTATACAAAGTAGTTGTCATGAATAAAACAGTTCTATAAATCTATGGAATGTAATCATTAAGTCAAACATATCATATAACCATGTAGTAATCCCTATAGTATGTTAGTTTCTAGTAATAGGATCCTAGCACTACTCATCAATGATCTTGGCTCAATGTGTGAACAAGTCCCATGACTCTAGCTGTTGGGACTAAACTCCCCATCAGGGAAAATCATTCCACATTGAGTTTATGTTAGTGTTTTCATAATAAATTCAGTAATAGGGGTTCAAATCCTAGAATTCATGTCATAATTACCTACTAACTAAACAAGATCAGATATCCTTTATCCAATTAATCAATCAATCATGAAAAAATAAATCATTTCAAATGATTTCAAAATAAAATTTCCTAAGTTTCAGTTTTCCACATTCCTTTCTCATTTCAAAACCAAATCATAGGTTTTCATAATTTCATGATTTTTAAAACAATCTTTTAATTTAATCCATTTATCACTAGGTTCATCCTAAAATTATTTCATAAAATTAATTTACAAATCAGGACATCAGTTTTTCTCAAATCCACCCATCAATTTCAATCCCATTGAAATTGGAGGTTTAAACAATTTCAATCATCTTTTCCAAATTGACCATCAATCATATAAAATATGGGTTTTTAAATTATTTAAAAATTTATTCCAAATAAACCAATAAAATTAGGGTTTCAATTGTTGGAAAAAATAATATGGAACCACCTACCTTTAATCAATGACCAATTAAAAACTTGCAATAAGAAACAGTAATGTTGAACGAAGCTGAAGGAGATCAACATGGAAGTTCTAAGATCTAACACCAAAATGAGATGTCTAGAAAGGAAAAAATCACCCAAAAGTCATATAGGGTCAAGAGAAGATTCCTACAGTCCTAGTTAAAAATAATCAGGTGTGCAGGGAACAAAAACCTACTAGGAATGAGGAATTCATGATGTAAATATCCTGAGTGGTGTATACGCCAAAAAAGGAATCAAATCAGGTTAAAAATACCAATCCCAACCATTTAATATCTTAAAAATATTCACGAGTTTTATATATTCATTTCATGAAAATATTTCATGGATTTTTTCAAGTGATTGATTAACATCGTGAATTACTTTTATATTATGAACTTTTCATGTAGAAAGTACACAAAATAAAAACTCTAAAAGCCTTCAAATAAACTCACACCCCAAAGTTCACCCTCTCAAACCTATGAAACATTCATAACTAGACTCCATTAATTTAAAAAAACTTATATCCCTTTTCATTAGGTCATTTTCCCCATCAAAATATGTCTATCCTCAAAAGGCCTGAAATACACCCATAATAGGGAATCAAAACAAGAGTCAAGAATTATATAAAAGAAGGTAATGAGATGTTAAAATTATAAAGTAAAGAAACTAATTTATCTTTGATCAACTTAGTAAAAGCACTAACTTGAACACTTACTGGTCCAATCAAATAAGATTTCTATATCCTTTGCACATCTAGAAAATGAGTAGCCTTCTCGACAGGTTATTCCTCACTATGAAAAAACCGATCTTCTATTTCTTCAGAAATAGTAACCAACTATATGAATTCTATAGAATCAGAATAAATAGTATTCTTAATTGGTGAAATTAACTCTATTATTTGAGGCCTCTGAACAAGAACAACATTACTGTCTGCCCTAACATAATGTTCTTGATATACTCCAGTAAAATGTAAAACTCCCCCAATTCCAGCAGAAATATTATCATCTTGAACTTTCCTCCTTATAAATCTTACATGAATATTAGAACCAAAAAAAGATGAATCTTCTAAACCTGTAACTTCTCTTCTAGCCACACACAGCCGAATGATAGCTCCTTCCACTCTAGATTCACCAATCTCCTCTACACCAAGCCTTGAAGATCTAACAAATTTAAAAGTTCTATTCTCCCCTTAGCATGAGAACTAAATAGTTTATCTATTTCTTCCCTAACCAGATATTAGCACCCATAATTGGTAATATTTCACTTTTTTGTAAAATATTTGAGAAGTGTGAAAAATTTTAGAAACATTTTTTAAGTAATTTCCATAAAGAACTTGGAAATAGAATACATGAAGGCTTGTGTTTGGTTTAAGGGGATATAAATTAGGCCCTTGTTTCACCCATATTATAATTTCATTCTAAGTAGTTTCACACTTCCATTTTCCAAAAAAATAACCATCCACTGACTAACCAAGCCATGGATCAACCATAGGAACATGTGGGACCAAGTCTAGCCATGACCAATGGAAGCTAGCTTCGGCCATCCAGTGGAACAGTAGAGGGAGAATAACACCTATAAAAAGGGAGTGGGCCCATGTATAGGGACCATGGTGCACAAGGAAAAATATGTGCATAGCATGGGCGAAAATACCATAGGGACGAAGGCCTGGGTAGAGGTGATACAGGTGGTACGAGTGCCAAAACCTGTTTTCGGCTCAACCGAACAATGTTTGGGAATTGGATTATATTCCGGTGGAAAGGTGATATGAGATTTCAATGTGGGATGGGATTTTTTTCATGGTACTCAAATCCTAACCATCCGATCATTCCTCCCACTGATCTCAGCAGTCTGATTTGATATCACGTATCGCGAACCCGAAGTAATTCGATCCTCTACTATGAAAATTAAAATTAGATCCCATGTCGCATGAGACCTCTATCTTCAACCTCTCACCCATATTCCACTCTCCCGAACCACTGGTTCGACTTCATGAGGCACAGCCGACACCTATTTATCATCACCTCAATATCTCCAATCCTTTGCTGACAACCAAGTGAGCCTGAGACAATTACCACGAGCCATTTCAAGACTCCATTGGATAACACCAGTGGCATACCGTGAGATCTCCCACCAGCACTCAAAGACATAACATGATCATCCTTTTATCATGTGATCGAAGTAAGGACAACTAATTAAGGCATCGTGAGAGGTTAACAACTACCATAGCTTCATCCTCCTCAATTATTTTTATTCAAATTAATTTGGATTTATCAGATAATGCGATGTCGCAGAAGAAGAACGGGGGAATTAGGATCATGAAAAAACCCCCACCACCTCAGTTGGTTCACACAAATTCCTCCCCATGGAAAGAAGAACCACACTCAGGCTGACGTCGCCTATAAATACCATAATCCCATCAAGAAAAATAGACACACAAGGGAAGAAGTGGGAGAAACAAAGAAGGAAAGCAGGGAAATAGGGTACACTTGTGACTATCCCCAAAGAACATCCTCAGGTGATTGTGAGAGCCTTCCACATGAACATTTTAAGATCAGGAGATCTCATGATAAAGTTAATTTTATGTGATTCCTGGTTATTATGAGGTATTCACATGATTATGCGATACCCATGAGGTTTGTGAATTCACTAAGCAGGATGTTTGGCCATGATTACAGTCCCAACTTTGATATCGTGTTTTTGAGAGACCCTTTGTCACTTGGTACTCGTAGATGACCCTAGAAATGACTACCTTTCCATAGTCAGAGAGTTCATTTCAAGACCACATGAAGGTTATGTGATTGTAGATGGGTTGTTGAGGTTCGGGAGGCCCTATCACATGGGAGTTCCTTGATCAGACTCCTTCTACCAGGTGATGTCCATGATGGTGTTCTAAAGTATACAATAATGGACATGCAAACCCTTAGTCATGAGGTGTTTCAAGTCCTTGTCTATGAAACCCAAACATCAGTATATTTTCATGAACCCTTAGTCCCACAATGATCAAACATAGCCTCAGAATCAATGTCTTCAGTGGGAAATGAATCACAATTCCCTGGTCAAGTAGAGGAAACACAGAGGACATGAACCCCATGAATGATGTTAGGCCAAGATTCCTCGACTAAGAGCCTTCATATGTGTATTTGGCACTAGTAGGCATCCCCAGTGCATGTCCACAGAGTCCCTCTCATGACCCCTTAGAGATCATGTGGTTTCATGGTGATAAATCAACCACTTTCTTGCACTACACAAGCTTTAATATGATCACCCCACTTTCCATGCACTCCTCTACATGAAATACCAACCATAACCCATGAATGATGTGGTTTTGATATGTATCCTCTATGCATAAGTACATAAATCATGGAGGTCATGAGGATCATTGGTGTTTGGGAATCACACGGTCTCATGAAGACACTCTCTAACATGGAGGATATCCAATGGGTATACCCTCAACTGTATGCATCACATATCCCTTCCCATGTTTGCAGTGTCATTAGAAAGCCCCTGGGAATGTTTGTAGAACCCCTGAAAAGACCCCTTTAGGGTCATGCGAATCACATAAATGATAGAGTTTCATGTGGATCCCTTATACAGATATTCCCTATCCTGTATATGGCCTCAACTGAGTGAATAATTCATGAGAATACCCTTACATGGCCATGAATCCATCTACCTAGGAAAATGATCATCCATATAGACTTAAGGCATGATCCCTTTGGACATGCACCCATGTCATTCAAACAAGCATGAGATCCCAAACATGTCTATGAGAACCCTTCATGTGAGTAGTTTAATGTCATGAAATTGTAATATTCTCTGTTGGTCTTATGATGTCCCTGGGCG
The DNA here is from genome assembly GCA_963277665.1 of Viscum album. Taxonomy (NCBI): domain Eukaryota; kingdom Viridiplantae; phylum Streptophyta; class Magnoliopsida; order Santalales; family Viscaceae; genus Viscum; species Viscum album. The sequence goes on from OY728151.1 coordinate 1,975,535,639, forward strand.
ACCTTGGATGAGTCATGTTGGTCATGTAGCAAGAAATGTAAAATTCAAGTTTATCTCAATAAAACTAATTGACATGTCTTCGTTATCATGAGACAATCTTAGGACAATTCATATCGATCATGTGAAAAATCTTGGAGTTGTCCGTCATGGTCATGGAAATATTTCCAAGACAATGTAATTTGATCATGAAAAAGAATTATTGATATGTGGGAATGATCATGTGATTTCCCATTGAAATGCTAGCACCGTCGTGAGATAGTCCCGAGATGATTCAAGTTGATCATACAACAGTGCATAGTTATGCCTACTTTGATCATGTAAAATATCCCAAACATGTCCTATTTTATTAGGTGAAGCATCCCAAACATTCCCTATTTGATTATGAGAATACATCCAAGACATGTCAATTAGTCAAGAAGAAACCCTTGGATGTTTCTACCTTGTTAGGCTGATGCCCCGACATGTCGAGAAAACAATCAAAACATATCCAACAGATATCCAAGACATGTCAGTAATATCCCTTATGGAATGTCAACTTAATCCGGTAGACTCATTTGGACCCATTCCATGTGGACCCAACCCAAAAACCTTTGGATACATCCTGCTTTTATAAGGGAAGTGCCCATGATAAGCTAGGGTTACACACTCACGCAACCCTAACAATGTCATGATCATCGAATAACCTTGTATGGTTTCCACCTCTATTTAATCTGTCATAAGATAATGAATGAGTGTGTTAAGGGGAAGTCTTAGTGAATAATCCCCAATCAAAGGGAAGACTTAGTGTGTAATCCCCAATCAAAGGGCATCCTTAGTGCGTAATCCCCAATCAAAGGGAATCCTTAGTGCATAATCCCTAATTACTGATGTAATATAATATGTCCACGATCATCAGGGCAGCCCCAATGCATAAGCCCCAACCAAAGGGAACCCCCAGTGCATATTCCCTAATAAAAGGGAATCCTCAGTGCATAAGCCATAATCAAAGGGTAGAATCAGTGCATAATACCCAATCAAAGGTAAACCTCAGTGAATTATCCCTAATTACCAACATAATATAATATGTCATTGATCATCAAGGAAACCCCAGTGCATAAGCCCCACCCAAAGGGCATCCATAATGGTATAATCCACTAACATCCCTAGAACCTTGAGGATAATGATAATTTCCTTGAGCATGATCATCCAACTTATACCATCGGTGGGTTAAAGGATAAATAAACTATAATAACTCTAATTACCACCATATTTAAAAGATGTAGGACACCTTACAAAGGCCCGATATCCAATGTGAATCCACTTTGGTGTAAGTCCCTTCATGTACCAAGTATTCTCGACTTAAGGGACTAAATTTTCCCTTAGGTATGACATTCTTCCTCATCCATCAGTATATGAGAAGTGGGGTTATACACGGGTATTATTTTAAATATAAGCCCCGATAATACCCTCAAGTACATCAAACCCATCAACAGGTTGGGGGAAAAATGAACTATAATAACTTTGATACCTACCATATTTGGGACATATAAGACTCCTTCTAGAGGCCTGGGATCCAATGGGAATCCAATTCGGTGTAATTAACTTCATGTTCCAAGTATTCTTGTCTTAGGGGAATAAATTATCCCATATTTCTGACATTCTTCCTCATCCATCAGTAGATGATAAGTGGGGTCATACATGAGCATTATTTTAAGTATAATCCCCAATCGTGCCCTTAAGTACCTCAAACCCATCAGCAGGTTGGGGGATGAACTAAACTATGATGAATCTGATTTCTATCATAAAATAGGATATGTAGGATTCCTTACTAAGAATCTATCTCCATACCATATCCTCTATGATATGGGTAATCATTTTCATCAAAGGGAAACTTTAATGTGTAATCCCTATATGAATATTCCCTCATGAAATGTGTCCAATCTACCACTATATCTTGTTTCTCACATTGATCATAGATCATGTGGGATTAGATACCAATGATGATTATATTAAAAGCATGTTGGGAATTCCCCTTTTGTGGGCCCATCATTGGGATGTAAGTCCGATCACATCTCATCTATGCTCAAAGGGCCATATTCTCAAAGAAGCAATACAGGGCAGTCTCATATGAATAAGTCCTGCCCAGGGAATCTATTGTCATATCTATCACAACACAGAAACCCATTATAAGAACTATTTAGACTCTGATTACTATCTCAAACAGGATATGTAGGATACCTCACCAAGGTCCAAGCTCGATATCTGTTTCCTTATTAGATGATGTTAAACTGCACAGATGGGTCTAGACACACAACCTTAAACTATTCCAAATTAACTATGTGAGTTTTGATTATTTTTTTCATGAGATACATATGACACCTAATAGAGGTTCAATCCCATATCTATAACACAAACTGCCTCCCTGGACGACAATGAACTCAAGAGTTCCCGAACATGGCCATAACCCAAAGCATCGTAACAAAATAATAGAGTGATAGAGAACCTGTGATGTGCATGAACTTAATCCTATTAATATATATTCACAATAAAGTTGTTGAAACGGGGCTAACCAGTCCCATATCAGGGTTTGGGAAGGATTTCATAAACATATCTTAAATCTATAATAGAGTCCCAAAATAGGAAAAAATTCTTCCCAAAAGGGTGTGATGATCCCAAACTCCCACCCTCTCAACCAATGTGTGTTACTAAGCATCGTTGGCCATGAAACACTAAAGGACCACCTACCTTTGGAAAGCAGGTCCCTACCTAGTTATGTATGGGGGAGCCATTGGGAGTTTCTAGGGAAAAATAAACAATTGGAAATCCTGATGCAAGTGATTGAACAAGGCCTTAAACCACCATAGTCAATAAAACCATCAGGTGAATCCCATATATATCGCATTTCCTGATGAAACAAAAATGGTGAACCTGACATGAATTCATTTAATTGTTTCTTGTATTTCCCTAGTAAAAAAGGATAGATTGTCTAATTCCCATCGGGCCATTTTATGCTGTGATTATTGCAGAACAAAACATTGAACCCAACATGTTTCTTTTAAACCACACTGAAACTAGTGTAAAAACAAGGGACTGCCTCTTTATCCTTTAACTATGAAAGTTTTTGATCAAACATGTACTCTTATATATTATGCTTCACTTATAAGGTGTCTTATTTTCTTATCTAGGACTTTTTATCATTCCTTGTAATTGAAATGAAATCATCTAATGTTCCAATAGATTCTGAGATCACTGGATGAGCTATTTTGGCCCTAGGGCCTCAACATATGTTTTCACCAACACACCCCTTATAGTGTTAGTTGGTGAATATCTTGGTCTAGGAATACTACATCAACAGCTCCATCCTAACTTTAGGATTTTCCCATGAAATCTTTCATAGGATGATTTCCCACCATCAGTCTTTCCCATGAAAGGTGAAAGGAGAAGAATTGGCCCTTGTTTCCATAATAAACCGTTTTGGGAGCCTATCCCTAGATAGAAACAATGTATACCTTTCCTCTCTCAAGGATGTGGATGAGGAAAGTAATCATGAAAATTCAATTACCCAGGAGCTACCTAGGAGGGCTCCCATCCCTTTCGGTCATCATCCTCGACACATGACCATAATTCCATAAGGAGCTACAGAGGAGGTTATTCCTACACCAACTTTCCAAGTTAGGCAAACCAATAGGAGAGAATGCTAGGGGTATCCAAATGATATAGATTAAGAGAAGGCTTATATACCTGCTACAACCAATCTATTTGAGGCCCACCAATGTATCCTGATAGTGACTCAGAATAAATCCCATATCATCACTATCCTAGAGCCTATGACTTCATCACAGCTAGACTTGGTGACTATGGAATCATAGGGAGCACCCCAACCCATAGACATGGGATAATATTTACTATATTTTACCATGGGAACATTTTCAACATGGGAACCAACCCCTCAAATGGTACCATGGGAACCAAACCCTCAAACGGTACCATGGGAACTGACCCCTCAAATGGAAATATGGGCACCGACCCCTCAAATGGTACCATGGGAACTGACCCCTCAAATAGTACAATGAGAACTGACCCCTCAAATGGTACAATGGGCACCAACCCTCCAAATGGTACACCAGACATCAAACTGCAAAATGAGATACTCTATAGATGAATAAAATTATCCCACATATGTATCAGTCGATATGATATCAATTGGGTTCGAAGACTCCTCATAATATCTGGATGATCACACTCCTAAAGTGTTCAATCATACCCTCCTGTAGTCATCCGATTCATAACATTTTGGCCTACCTTCTTCTATTTTCATAGGAAAAGAAAGGCCCAAAAGTGTTTTTCAGGAATCTACAAAAGGTGTTACTAACCATGTTGGTATTTCAGAGGGTAATGATAATGGAACATATAGACAATGGTAGCATTGGATTCAATATTTGGGGTTCACATCAAAGCTCCCATCACCATCCACTCACCCTACCACCTACAAAAGAGAGGGTGTTTTCATGGATCCTTCCAGCCAACCCCTTGAAGATGACAAAGAAAGTTATGTAGAATAATAGATCAATCAACTCCAATAAGAAAATATGTATCTATGAGATATAATTGTGGGAATAATCTTAAGATCACTACCTCAGGATGATGTACTAGTTCCTACCTATGGAATCCCATCTTGTAGTGATGTTCCTTAGCCCAAAGGGATGGGGGAATTTTTAAAATTTTCATCTCCTAATCAGGATAAATTCAAAAATTATTCCACATCATCCCATCCCATAGGACTAGGGTCATTTCCATATTTTCCACCTCCTCACTAGGGATATTCTAGAAACCATCTAATCTCAAATGTTGTCATAAAAACCTTTAGGAGAGTCAAGATATTTTAATCAATGGGAAAATACTGCTTTATCCAAGACCCCAAATGATTCATCACCAACCCTTGGACCAATAAATACCAAGACTCTGTACCCTGGGATTCAGGATTAAACATGCACCTGTGCCAATGGAGGTATAGATAACATGCAAGAGAAGCATCATGCTCACTCATCTCTTGAATATATATAAGGAAAATTGTATTATTTCCAAAAAAATCATGTTCCCATGTATTTAAAATATTCCATGGAAAATGGTTTGATAGATCTCCTAGAGATGAGAAAATCAAATGAGGCAGGTTTGATAGGACATGGCAATCATTTCCCCTACCATATACATCTCAGACACACCATAGAAGGTTGATTTTCCTTTAAATACTGGATTCAAGTGTAGATGAACATGGGGATATTGGAACCATCATCTAATCACTCTGAAATGGGTACACCAATTGTGCAATGAAGCATGATCCACCTACCTCCTAGGGATAAGAGACCGTCTTTCAATACGAGATCAAACAAAGACTATTATTTCTAAACAAATAATGTCCCTAGGTATTTCAAATATGCCATAGAAAATGGTTTGATAGAGCTCCTAGTGATGAGAAAGCCGAATTAGGGAGGGTTGACTAACCATGATGAGCATTTCCCTACCATCAACATCTTAGGCACACAATAGAGAGATGCTTTGTCTTCAAAGATTGGTTAGAGGAATAGGCATCTGCATGATTGATAGTGTGGAAAGATCCTGAAACTCATGAAATACTTATAAGAGTTATCCAAGATCTATCAAAAGAGATACTCTCCTGATAGGTTACTATCCATTGTCTTTACCACAAGATGTTAAACTACAAGACCATTTTTCTTACCACAAGATATTAAACTGCACGACCATTTTTCTTATCGCAAGATGTTAAAATGCACGTCCATCATCCTTAACTCAAGACATTAAAATATATGGCTATATTCTTTACTATAATATGTTAAACTGTATGGATATTGTCCTTACCAAAAGATGTTAAACTATATTTCTATCATCCTTACCATAAGACGTTAAACTATATGGCCATTGTCCTTACCGCAAGATGTTAAACTGCATGGCTATCATCCTTACCGTAAGATGTTAAATTTAATGGACTTTGTCCTTACCAAAAGACGTTAAACTGTATAGTCATCATCCTCACTTCAATATGTTAAATTTCATGGATCACATCCTTATATCATTATGTTAAAACTTCATAACATATGTTTTTACAACATGATGTTAAACTGCATGACAAATGTCCTTTCCGCATGACATTAAACTGAATGGGTTTTCTAAAACTACGTATTGATTGATTATAATTTAAATGATATATGCAGGGAAAACTTAATCCTATATATTGTTATATCCACCACATGATACAAAATTCTGTTTTCCTACTCTTAAATGCCTCTATATGGTGAGAGTAACCCTTTCGGTTCCTTGTTTCTCACACCGAGCATAGATCACGTGAGCTTAGTAATTTTAGTAAGGGTTTCCCCACACAAACAGGGAATAAAATATTGCGATAAGGTCATAATGGACATGAATGAAAGACTATAAAATGCATACCATGAGTCCTTACTGCATGATGTTAAACTACATAGTTTATGTCTCTTACATGACATAAAACTATACATTCCTTTGGACCTTTCCTGAGAGGACCACCATTGCTGGTGTTGGTATCATACCATACATACATTCTAGAACTACGTACAACTTGATTCTATTACTAATGAGATACATTGTGATTCTTGGATTATATATCCAAGCCCATCCACCTATATTCACATCCTTACCATAAGACGTTAAACTGGACAGTTGATGTACTTTCCGCACGATGTTAAATTGAACGATTTTTATAGAACTATTTATGACTTTATTCTCATCGTAATGAGATATTTAGGGATTCATATATCTTATATCCTAGAACAAACACCTATATTCACATCTTTATCGCAAGATGATAAATTGTATAAAGCAATTCCTATTCACCTGACATTAAACTGTGCAACATATTAATCTTCGAGAGACACTGTCAGCATCAGGTGGAAATTGCAGTTGCCAAAAGCACCACCGACATAGTACAATATCAATCCCAACTATAACACAAAATCACCAATACCCCTTAGTCTTTTGATAAGGGTGTTTCCTGATAGGTCACCTCCCTAAACACTTAGATCTGGGATTCAAGGACACCTTGTCAAAACAAAAAAGATGCAGACTGGAGAGAGCAGGATCATATCCCTGCTCGCTCGGAACAAGTATGTAGGAATATTCTTGCAGTAGGAATGGGGAGACACATATCATTACACCCATTCATGAAGTACATTGTAATATTATAATGGTACAAGGAGGATAAGAGTGGGCATATATCCCCACCTCAACCAAAGGAATCAACCAAAATATCCTGGAAGCTGAGAGCACACATGCATATATTTCTATACTTACCCTGTTGAAGTGCTAGTGATTTGTGATAACAACAGAGGATCTCTGACAGTATATTATGGTTAATATTTAGGGACAAAAATATATTCCTATCCCTATATATAGGGAAGCTCATCACTCCGATCATTGTGAACAAGTGGTTACTCTATAGAAAGTGAATATTCTTACTCCTGTTCGAGAGGATTATAAGAATATCCTAGTAAAGGAAGAGGTAGAGGACATGTCTCATATTCCCGTTCCAACCAGGGATTATCAAGTGAGAGTGGATCATGACTTGGGACATGCTTATATTCCTATCAAAAAAGTCTAACGGTATATTCAAAAGTCCCATGATCATGCTCATATCCCCATCCTAGATGGGGATCACCAAGTGATAGGGGAAAAACCTCAGTACAAGATCATATTCCTATCTAAGAAGTCTAAAAACATACTTTAAAGGCCCAAGATTGGGATTATATCCTAGTTTTGGATGGGGATAACTAAGAGATAATGGGACAAGACTTGGGACATGTTCGAATTACTATCAGTGAATCTACCTGGAACATTCCAGTATATCACGGAGGCCTGGAACATATTCCCACTTCCGCCAATGAATGACGACACCAACATCCTTATAAGGTAATACAGGAGGAGGCTCATATCCCTTATCCCATTCTGGAGGTCTATCAGCATATTTTAATAGGGAATTCATATTCAGATTGGGCTCATATTCCCACTCCAATCGGGACTCACCAAGTGAGATAAGCACATGCCTTGGGACAAGCACATACTTATATTGAAAAATACCATCGACATATTCTAAAAGATCAATATTGGGCTTATATCACCATTCTAGTCGAGGACCACCAAGTGAGAGCATCAGACGCCTTGGGACATACTCATACCCCTATTAGAGAAGCCTATTTTCATATTCCAACAGCTTCTTAGTAGTGGGTACATATTCCCGTATTACTATATGGTTATCAATGGATTCTAAAAACCATCATATAGTAGGCTCACATCCCTTCAAAATTTCAAAAGGAAGGTCATAATATTCCAACCATGATGCAGATTGATAACTATATTCCCAATCTACTTAATTCCAGTGTCCTTGAGGTTGTTTGAGACATGTTCCAAACACCAAAAGGGTCCATCAACTATTCCACTAAAGCAGAAGACATTCATTACCATGATATTCCTCCTTATGGTAGCGTGGAGATGGATCATAGGTATTGTACTCCTGACATCCTACATGGTCAACCTCCCCACAGTGATATCTCCCACAGACAAGGAAATCCTCCCCTTGCCTAGATACCTTCGTATAAAGAGGTTCTCAAAAATATAAAACACCTTAATATAGAGAGGTTCTAAAAAATATAAGGCACCTTGATATAGAAAGACACTCATAATACTAAGGTAAACCATATATAGTGCCCCACCAACCATCACCAGGACTTCACCATAGTTAGAAGGATACCTAGAGTGGCATCCTCTATGGTCTGACCTAGGTGAATACATATAGCTCTGATGAATAAGCGACTGACATAGAGATATGAAGAGTGATATCTAGAAGAAACCTCCTAAACATGCTCGGTCTAATTTCCATTTCGAATCAGGAGACCCCAAATAGGTCAAAAGGGAAATGAAAGAGTTCCTATTAACCACATTAAATTAAACTATATAGAGTAATTCCTAACCACATGATGTTAAATTGTATGTATTGCATCTTAACTGCATGAATTTAAATTGTACGAAGTTTGTATTAACCATAAGATGTTAAAATGTATGGAGTAAGTCCTAAACACATGATGTTAAACTGTATGAAGTACTTATTAACCACATGATGTTAAACTGTACATAGTGAGTCCTAACCACATGAAATTAAACTGTAAAGAGTTTATCTTAACCACATGATGTTAAAATGTAATAATTTCATCTTAACCACATGACATTAAACTATAAGAAGTTAGTTTTAACCACATGATATTAAAATATACAAAGTTCATCTTAATCACATGATGTTAAACTGTATGTAGTTCATCTTAAACACATGATGTTAAACTATATGGACTTTATCTTAACCACATGATGATAAAATGTAAGGATTTGGTCCTTACCACATGACATTAAACTTTCTGACAGTTATCCTTACTGTATGATGTAAAACTACATAGATCCATAGTCTTACCTCTTTTTCATGTAGGGTGACCCAATTTCCTTGTTGTATGAAATTAAACTACATGATATTAAAGAACTATGTATGGATTGATTCATTCCATTATAACATAAATAGTGACACCCAAACCTCTAAGTTTTGGGACCATCCACCTCATGCCTTTTCCTTCACATCGGGTGATCCATATCCTTACTTCAAGATGTTAAACTACACAAATAAAAGTCCTTTCTGCATGAAATTAAACTAAACAAGTGTTATAGAACTATTCACATCTTGATTATCATTTTCAATGAGATATGTAGGTACACCTTGATCTTATATCTTGGTCCAACCACCACATGATACAAAATTCCCCTGTCATTTACCAATTACCTCTGTATGGTGAGAGGATCCCTTGATATTACTTATTTCTCACACTAATAATAGCTCACGTGAGATTAGGAATTGTAGTAAGGGATTCCCCATACAAACAAGGCATGGAAGCATAATATGGGTCCATCAAGGTACTGAATGAAAGACCATAAAAGGCACACCATAAGTCCTTACTTCATGATGTTAAACTGCACAGTTCGTTTCCTTACCACATGAAATAAAACTACATGGTTATTCAAGAAATAAACTTGGATTGATTCTTTCAATCACATGATTTGTAGTGATGCATCGATCTCTAATCCTAGTCCTAGCTACAAAAATAAATTGAAATAATGACCACCTGTCCATATGGGCCCGACCTGCAGAGAGATAGTGTCTCATTCAGGAACTATGTATGACTTGATTCTTATCCTTACGAGATACATAGTGATGCCCAAACTTCAAAATCTGAGCCCAGTCACAACATATAAATATAAGAGTGCACTCTCTTTATGTATGAGTCATACCTACACATGGAACTCCCTTCAGAACTATGTGTGGCTTGATTCCCACCACCTTGGGGTATGTAGTGACACGCATGATTCCATTCATGGTCTTAACTAAAATATTACCATTTCACATCAGGGGACCCACATCCTTACTACATTATATTAAACTCCAGGACATTTTTATAATGATGTGTGTTTTGATTATCATTTTAATGAGATACATAATGATGTACAGACTTCCAAACTTAGGACCAAATGAAACATTTCCATTCTTTCACTTTAGTTCATCTTCATCCTCACCGCTTGATGTTAAACTGCAAGGAAAATGTCTTGGATGCATGACATTAAAACTGAACAACAAACACGTCCTTACCACATGATGTTAAACTACATGGGATCACATTCTTAATACATGACATTAAAATGCATGGAAGAAAGTACATCCCCACTACATGTTGTTAAAATATGCATTCCATCACCCATCATCATCCCTTATCAAAGGACAACAAGGGCCTTACCCTGGTAAAACAGAGTACGGGGTACTTCATACATCTTTTAAAATCACCTAAATTCATATACCACACATTATGTCTTGAGTACCTCAGGTTTCCAAAAAGCTTGCATAGCCCTTGGAAAATAAAATAGATCTCCCAGTTTGGCCATGCTATTGATACATAAGGGCTTAAAACCCACCAATTAGAGATATATTGTCCCTATATAAAGGAATTTATAATCCCTACGAGCCCGAATTCATCATGGTAGAACTTATAACTTGAGTGTGTTTTGGGTCATCCCAGGTATGATTTTACCATATCATTACTCATGACCTAAGAACCTTGATCTGTGATTTGCAAAATTTCTATCTCCCACTCAAAAGGATGTTGGAGTACTTTTAACCCTGGGTATCCTAATTGGGATCTTATGTAACATCCCCCATACCAAGTCCATGTATGTCATGACTTTAAATTACCCACACTTTGGTAAAATATGTACGACCTCAAACTCTATCCTATGATGGTCCAAATCACAAGAACTTAAACTACTATCAAAATAGACACAACACTTGTGTGGTTGAAAACCCACAGAGGGAGACCTAAGTAAAAGTCAAGTTTTTTCTCGCTAAACTCTTCATCTCTAGAGTTTAGGAAAAATTAAATTAACAAATAAATAAGACATAAATCTCATAGGGTCTACTTTATATCCCTAATAGAATCCAAGATATGCTTTATAGACCCCCTGGCCCAAGAAAAAGTTATATAAATGTTTTTTCACATCTAATCACAATGATAATATGTTCTCTAGGTGGTGACACACCTTTTAGGGTGATCTGAACCTTCTTCTATATTACATTCTCCATAAATCACACTTCATGATTTGAGAAATTTGGGTCATTGAAAACCCACCATATCCCTTAGAAAGGAAATAGATCTCTTGGTTCAAATATGATATTGATTTACAAGATCTTAGACCCACCAACCAATGACATCTTGTCCCAATATAATGGGATTTCCAATCCCTGTAGACCTGATGTCACTGAGGAAAAATTCAATACCTTAGTGTGATATGAACCTATCCCCATATGACTATCCCATATCATCATCATGACCTGGGCAATTTAGACCATGATTTACCATCCCCGTACCAAAATATCCAAGCAGATTTTGCATCCGCATCCTTACGTCACCGTGTTTTGTACATTTTATCAAAGAAATATTGAGACACTCCATTATCGAACATTTGATAGCACATAACTCATGATTTTAAACTACAAGGCATAGAGATCAAGCTTTAAAATCAATTTCTAAACTTCCACAGGGTGCCAGAACCCTTCCTGGATAGATTTCATTCCATACCCAACCTCATCATCTAGAACTTTGAGTCTTCATAAATATTTCATGACCCTAAAAAAGAAGTGGAGATCATATTTACTTGGACATGTTATTGATGTATAAGGTATTTTACTTACAAACTAAAGGAATATCCTCCTTGAAATAAAGGATATTCAATCCTTATGATCCCCAACAATGTCATGGTGGAACCTAGAATCTTAGAGTGTTGTGGGTCATACCCAGTATGATTTCTCCATCCCATTTTCATAGACTCAAAATTTTTGGTTTATGATTTAAATCAACCATATTTAAACTATCGAGGAGTGCCTAACAACCCTTGTATTTCACCCTCAACCCATATTAATTCTACAAATCTTCCATGACCTTTGTAAAAGAGTGGAGATTTTCTTTTCTTGGCCATACTATTGATTCATAAGGTATTTGAACCACTAACTAAAGGAATATAATCATTTAAAGAAAGGAACTACAATCCCCATGAGCCCTAAAAACAACACAATAGAACTTATCACCCTAGAGTGTTTTGAGTTATCCCTAGTCAACCTACCCAATATTCCCTACACATCAAAGGTCTGAGCTAAAATTCCATAAAATAAAACACATCAATGTTCTGAGCTGAAAGACCCTAAATTACAACATAAAAAAGGTACGATCTAAAAGACCCTAAACTACAACATAATAAAGGTCCGAGCTAAAAGACCTTAAACTAAAGCACAATAAAGGTCTAGCTTTCAAGACCTTAAAACAAGAAAATACAAAATACTCACCAGGATGAAAGCCTGATAAGGTAATCCTGGAAAAAATATGAGTCTCCTCTCACTGTACATGAACTTTGCATGACCCAAGAAATAGTTAGAATCTATAAAATATAAGAGGAAAAAAAACTTGTTAGGTCAAAAACCCATAAAAAGAATACCTGAGAAAAATCCAAGTCCATAACCACTAAGTTTTCCTCCATTTTAAGCTTAGTAAAAAGTTATATAAAACCAAATAAAAAGATAAAAATCTTGTGGGATTTCTATACGACCTTAACAAAAATAAAGTCATGATATCTAAGTCCCTTGACTTATGTAGAAGTTAGAGAATTCAGGAATGATTCCATGTCCAAATTTTCCTTGTAAAACAGACAATATCAAGACTATTGGAGAAGTTTCATCAATGAATAATTTCATGTTAGTGGGAATTCATGAAAATTTCTCAAAGAGTAACCTGTTGTAAGTCAAGAATTAAAATCTTGGAAATTGGAACTATTTAGTATTACAAACAAAGGATGTGTATCGTGTATGATTCGAGAAACACCTCCACTTGAACATGGATCTCTACCTAAGATTTAATCACAAAAATGTGATATCACTACAACAAAAAATGGCTTTAACAGTGCTTGAATCAACCTTTATCAGTGCTAGAAAAGTGCCGACTACCTTAGGATGTTCAAAAGTCCATCATTTTTATTAGTGATAAAATAGAGCCGATAAAGTGAATATTTATCGATGCAAATAAAAGCATTGATAAAAGACCCCATTTATCAGCAATGATAAATTAACCCTTTATCAGTGCTTTAAAAAGCACTGATAAATAGTGTCTTTTATCAGTTCTCTTAAAAGCATCGATAAAATTATGATTTATCAGTGATTTTATTTTCTCTGATAAAAGTATGATTTATCAACTTTTTTAATATGCTAATAAAGATAGAATTTATCTGCGCCTATATAAGCACCGATAAAGGTACCTTTTATTAGCACTTTTAAAAGCACTGATAAAGGTGAAAACTACAGTGTAATACTGCAGCACACTGCATCACTAGAAATAGGTGCAGTTTGCTACAAAAATACACTACATCAATAAAAACTAAAAAAATTACCAAAATTAGATACAAATATTGAATTTAAATGAAATGAATTTTCTTACGCAAATACAAGAAAAATAAAACACTATTATAGAGGATATTAGTTGGTTTTTTACTAAAATTAATGTAAATTTTGAATAAAAAGGTGCACTTGGAGTCATACCAGTCACACCATGAGTCGAATTGAGGTGTGTGTAATACCTTATAATTCCATGTATTTTTTTTGAAAAATAAAATGGGATTATTTCAAGACCAGGCTTTGAGACGACATGTAATTCTGAGGCCTGGAGTGGCTGGAATGTATTTTTGAACTATTTTTTGAGGTTCATTAAATAATCATGTGAGCGGGTTTTTATAACTTTTTAACCGGTTCTTGGATAAAAAATACGAGGACACCGTTGAACTCAGAGCATTGGGATTCACTTAGAAAGGGCCTATCATTGGACGGTGTGGGACAATAGTGGAAGTTAGTTTTTGGTCATAAATAAAATAATTAAGTAACAATTATTTTATTTTCAAATCCTTATTACTACTAAACGTTAAATCGGATTGGAAATCCGAGAGTACCATTGAGCTTGTGAGGGAATGTTTCCTTTAGGAAGATCTTAACCTTGATCAGTGTGGGTCGAGGGTTAAAGATAGTTTTTGGACTTTTTTTAAGAAAAAAATTAAAATAAAATAAAATTGATTATTTTATTTTTATTTTGAACTTTCGAAATTGTTGCAATGAAACAGTGTTGTAACTCAACAAAACCAAAACTCTGTTTCATAAATGAAAAAAATGTAATGGCACTACAATGCAATAGTAACAGAAAAGTATTTCCTCTTTTAATGTTTTAACCGTGGGGTGGGGGTGCATCTTGGACACATAGGGAGAAACAATCTGAATCTATGAAGGATATCCATTAATGAATAGTAAACGATGATCTCAAATGACTTGAGAACTCCCCCTCCTCTTTAAGAGATCCCTCCCTCAATGATGGATCTAGGACCTTCGTAGATGGATAACCTTTAGTGACAAATTCTTACTACGATCGAACTACAACAAGTTAGGGTGTATTATTATTGATACTTGTGTCCCCATTCTTTCTTTCTAAATAATGAATGCTGGTCAACCCAATAACAGGTTTATCCATGGGTCATTTGTTTTTGTAAGAGGGTTTTTTATCTCATAGATTTCACCAGGGTTATTTTTGGATATAAACTTAATCTCTTATTCCCATGTTTCAAAAAATATAATGTGGAGGAATCGGTCCGACACAAATAAGGTCCCGATTCCCCCATCTTTGGGCATTCTTGTGATCTTCGTGACTGTACCTTCAAATCAGTGTTAAGGAAACCTCAAGGTTGTAGTAGGGAAGACGATGACCTGAGAAGTCTGGGGGAGCAGACGGTTTGAGAAATGGATCACTGTAATAGACCTGGTGGTCCATGAAAGATACCGCCGGTGCACTGGGACTACGTGCTGAGGTGATGGTCGCGACTGGATGGGCCCGCGACGGTGTGGTAGGGGCCACCGACACGCAGGTCGGTGGCTGGTGGAGATGGACGCAAACACTCATCCACGTCGGAGGAGTGGCCCATGGCTGTGGGCCGTGGCGTGCTCTGGTACGCGGTCCAGCGGGGACCGCGTGCAAGATAGGGGCAGCCGAACTTAGTCGACCGTGTGGCAGCACAAACCGGACGCCTCCTAGCATTCAGGCTAGAGGAGAGCCAACCCACATAGAGGGATAAAAGGAGGTGGGCCCATGGCCCAACAGGCTGGTTTGGATCCGGATTGGGTCAGAACTGGGCCGGGTTGGCGGACTCGGGTCATGTTGGTGGAACCCGGGTTAGGTTGGTTCGACTAGGTCCGACCAAACCCAGACCCAACCAGCCCCTTTTCGAATAAATGGTCATAAATTTCAAACTGTACGCCTGATTGATGTTCCATTTGTAGCATTGGAACCCTCACAACGAGGCATTTCTTTTCTAATGATCTAAGGAGGCTTTCATTGAAGTTGAAATTTTATGAATGAATTGAGGAGTGTATTCTCTCAAAATCAAGTGAACTGTTTGTGGGAATACTACGATTGGATGAGGCCCGAAGACCGCTGATGAGTAGGTATAATTGACCATATAGGCCTAGATGATAAGAGGCCCTATGTAGACCAACTACAAGCAGATCTGTGTGAACTAGCTACAAGAATCTCTATGTGAACCAGCTATAAGCGTCCTTGTGTGGACCAGCTATAAACAACCCTGTGTGGATGAGATATGATAACCTAAGTGTGGAGCGGTTCTGTGTGGCCCAATAGACCAATGGTGGGGAGCGACTGTGTGTGACCCAACAGACCCACGATACTCATTAGGGATGAGTACCACAGTAATCCAAGGTGTTCAGTGTTACGACTGATATTATTTCTTTCCATACTTTAGATTATACCAGTGTGAGTTGAAATTACCTTGTGCATACCTTATTTTGTGGTCTTTAGCTTGTGTTTCAGGGTTCTTACTGATTATTGTGTTACTCACTCCTACACAGGCTCCTCCTACATGTGTCGTGTCTGGTGCAGATGATAGGTGCTTCGACAAAGACCTTGGTGGCCTGAGACCAGGTGGTGCCTAGTGAGATACGATAGACAGGACATACTTCTACAGTTTCTGGAATCCACTCCTTGCCTACCGTTTAGGTGGATTTCTCCTATAGATGAATTTTTTAGAGATCTTTTGTACTTTCTTATTTTCAGTTTGTCTTTTGTTTGGTTTTTATTCTATCCCATTTGACTTACAACTTGTACCTTTACTTATTGGTTGTTTTAGTGGAATGCATGTTTTCCTTCCCAGCTTTTTGAGATGTGGTTGTGTGTGTGCGTACATAAAGGTATTCAAGAAAATTCCTCCCACTCGTGAGATAATGCCTTTGGTGCTAGTCGCCAGCCCCTGGACTTTGGGAGGAGGGCGTGGGGTAGTCATGACATGGGCCCTAGGGAACATGTCATGACAAAGTGGTATCAAAGGAGGTCGGTTCTACCTTAAAGACCGAGAGTCTGTGGTTTTGTTTTAGGGCAACAGTGTTGAATATTTCGATTTTGAATTTCAGGTTTAGGGAGTCCAGTGTTGGTGTAGAGACCAATGTATCCATACACCAAGACCCTAAATTATGCTTTTTGACTCATTACATGAAACCACTAGTTACATACATCATATAGGAATTGAGTTTTTCCTCATGTTCTTATTGAATTAGAGTCATCTCACCAGGTATAATCTATTTACTATGGTATATCTTGATCTTTTTTATGATGCCTCCACACAGACAACCATCCAAGATTCCAATGCGTGACTGTAAGGATATCCCACCTTGAGATGAGGCATCAGTTCAGGGACCATTGCTAGATATGTCCTCACTGGGTGGTGTACCAGGGTTACCACCACCCGTTGATCAGCAGTTACTGTCAGTGCTATCAGTAGAGGATGCACACATGCTTAGTGTCTTACATGAGTTCTAGAGGTAGAGACCTCCTAGGTTCAAGGGTGAGACTGACCCCTAGGTGGTAGAGTATTGGCTCGAGGTGGTTACCTGAGTCTTACAACTAGTAAGTACACATCTCAACTAGATGGAGATCTTAGACACGAGATTTCTTTAGGGATTGAAAAGGTGATGGTGGATATTGATGATACATACACATGATGAGGTAAAACTCACATGGAAATACTTTTATCACCTCTTTAGGGAGGAGTTCTTCCTAGTTACGTTACGCTCTGTGTGCATACAGGAGCTACTGCACCTAAAATATGGTAGCATGATCGTAGTAGATTACTCAATGATATTCACCAAAGTTTATCACAACTCTACATACATGGTGCGAGACCCATTCTTTAGGGATAAATCCTTTTTGTAGGGATTGTGTCAGGAGATCAGGGCATCCATGGTGTCTCTCAGCATCCCTACTCAGGATGTGGTTCTGTAGTGAGCCGTACTTGTAGAGAGATTCCTGGAAGGGAAGGCGCCGATAGCTGGTGCCACCAGTAGACACCAGGTGGCAGAGTATTCAGTGTTGGGTAGCAGGTAGTAGGAGCGGGGACCCAAGAGGGTCAAGCCTTTCAGGGGATGACCCCAGGAATCAAGGTCGGTAGTGCGGGGCTCCTAGAGAAGAGGGTGTCAGTAGGGGGCCATGCTATTATTCTTATGCAGTGGGAAGGGACACATGGCTCGTGATTTCCCAAATCGCTGCATAGACGATGAGCAGACGGTCGAGGGACCTACAAGGTAGAGGTAGAGGTTCGAGCAAGGAGGTCTGTAGGGAAGTGGAAGCAGTAGAGGAGAAATCTGATAAGAAGGCGGTGGGTGAAGGTTTGAGGTGCTACAACCACCACCCCCAGGTGGTTCACCATGGGATCTAGGAGACGATGGATAGGGGCGGGCTTAGCTTCAAATGATGGAGGACCATGATCACGATACTACAGAGATTATTATAGGCTCCACCATAGCTATAATTCATATAGACACAGGTTCCAATCACTCTTTCCTAACTATGGAACTTTTTCGGAGCTCAGAGATTCCAGTGGAGTAGTTGGCTTGATCCTAATGATTAGAGACTCCTACGGGAGGGGATTCGACAATTAAACACTGGTGATGGTAGTGTGATCTTACCCTTGGAGTAGAGAGCTTTGGCTGAGATCTCCTTGTAGAAACACTGAGGCCTTACGACATCATTCTGGGTATGGACTGGTTATCCACATTCCAAGCTCATATTGACTATTTTAGGTGCAAAGTGCTGTGTATCCACGAAGTTGGAACCAGGTTCTACTTTACTGGTGAAAGGGGATGCTTACGATATAGGATGGACTTTCTCAAAGAAGGGTTCATCCAATAACTCACTAGTTGGATAAACTCACCCTTGGTAAAGTGGATGAGGAGATTCACCAGTTCCCTATAGCAGTTGATGAGTATGATAATGTATTCCCCTAGGATGTTCTAATATTACCTCCTCGCAGAGAGGTTGAATTCTGCATCAAACTGTACCCTAGGACGATACTGATATCTACACCTACATATCGATGTCTCCTGCAGAGCTTTGATAGCTGAGGGTGCATTTTGAGGACTTATAGAGGAATGGTTCATAAGGACCAGCGTTTCGCCATGGGAAACCCTAGTGTTGTTTTCCAAGAAGGCATATGAAATCTCGAGGCTATGCGTGGACTATTGGAACCAAATTTAGGTGACTATGAAGAATAAATATCCACTATCGAGGATTGATGATATTTTTGATCAGCTGAAGGGGGACGAGGTGGTTCTCAAAGATAGAACTCTGGTCTGGCTATCATCAGCTTTGGGTACGGGATGAGGATGCACCGAAGACAACATTTAGATGTTAGTATAGCCACTATGAGTTCCTGGTGATGCCTTTAGGCATGACCAACTCCCCAGCAGTGTTCGTGGGACTCATGAACATGATATTTTAGCCTTATATTGACCGGTTCTTCCTGGTCTTCATTAATGACATCTCAGTGTACTCAGTGTCAGAGGAGGAGCACGCAACACATCTTCAGATAGTCTTGGATACACTCCGAGATCACCAGCTTTATGGGAATCTCCCAAAGTTCCATTTCTGGATTCAGGAGGTCCACTTTCTAGGACACGTCATCTCAAAGGCTAGAGTTGTAGTGGATCTGGAAAATATAGAGGCAGTGCTTTCTTGAGAGCCACTTAGGAGCATGAATGAGGTGCAGAGATTCTTGGGGTTGGTTGGATACTACCATAGGTTTCTGAATGAATTTTACAGGGTAGAAGCACACTTATCTGATTTTTCACAGATGGGATATACCTTAGTGTGAACAAAGAAGTGCCAATAGAGTTTCCATGAGTTGAGGCAAAGATGGAAGAATTCCCCTATATTGCGGCCGCCAGAGGAAGGTGTTGGATATGTAATTTTATGCGATGAATTAGGGACTGAACTAGGATATGTACTGATGTAGGGGAAATAATTTATTTCCTATTGTTCACGATAGTTGAGAAAAAATGAGAATAACTACATGACCCCGAACCTTGAGCTAGTATCAGTCATCTTATCTCTAAAGATGTGGTGACACTACTTGATGGGTGAGTGGTTTACAGTCTACTCCGACCACAAAATTATTAGGTATATCTTCTCCGAGAATCAATTGAACTTGAGGCAATGGTGATGGATAGAGTTACTCTAGGAATATGAATTCGAGATAGTCTAAACTCCTAGGAAGGGGGACGTGGTGACAGAAACACTAAGTAAGAGATCTGAGTTGTAGTTGCTGAGTGAGGCATTAGAGAAGTTGGCTGAGATGCACATATCCTTCATGGATGATGATGGAACATCCTACCTTCAGTCGATGGTTGTCACTCCCCCACTCTTACAGTGATTTAGGGAGGCCCATCTTGGAGATGTCGACTGCAAGGCCCGACGTGATCAGTTTCCCAAAGGACAAGCTCCTGATGACTTTTCGATAGGTGGGGAGCATGTTATCCTTTTAAAATGGAGAATAGTAGTACCTGTGGAATTGTGAGAGGAGGTTTTGAGGGAGTTCCATACCTCCCCTTTGGCAGTACATCATGGAGTGGAAACGATGTACCAGGATCTCAGACGTTAGTAATGATGGACAGGGATGAAGAAAGCAGCGGTAGAGTTTGTTTCACGGTGCTTCACTTGTTAGATAGAGAAGGCTGAGCATCAGGTTCCAATAGGATTGACCTAGCCACTTGAGGTACCAGAGTGTAAGTGGGATGGTATCTTGATAGACTTTGTGATGGGATTACCATGCACATCTAGGGGCCACGATACTATCTGGGTGATCATTGACCAACTCACCAAGTCGTCTCACTTCCTACCCATTCAAGAGAAGATTTTAGTAGAGAGCTTGGGATGAATCTACGTGTAGGAGATATTTTGACTCCATGGAGTCCCATCTACGATAGTATTAGATCATGATACATACTTTACATCCTGATTGTGGAAGGGATTTTAAGAAGATTTTGGGAATCAACTTCACTTGAGTAAAACCTTTCACCCATGGACTAATGGTCAGATAGAGCAAACCATACAGACCTTGGATGACATGCTTTGTTCTTGTCTCCTTGATTTTGGTCATAGTTGGTAGGACCACCTACCACTGGTGGAGTTTGTATACAAAAACAACTACCACTCCACCATCGGTATGGAACCATTAGAGGCACTATACATATGACCATTCAGGTCACCATTATGCTAGACAGACCCAGGGGAGTCAGTACTCATAGGTCTAGAGATGGTATAGGCTACCACTGAGAAGGTGAAGGTCATCCGAGAGCGGATGAAGACTAAAAAGAGAAGAAATAAGTTCTATAATGATAGGAGATGGAGACACTTGGAGTTCAAGGAGGGGGACCACGTATTCCCACAAGTATCTCCTCGATGAGGGATACAAAGATATGGTCGGGGTGGGAAGTTATATCTTAGTTTCATTAGACCTTTCTTGATACTAAGTAGAGTGGGTGTGGTGGCATACCAGTTGGATCTACTGCCAAAATTAGAGAGGGTGCATGACATCTTCCATGTTTCCCAAATGAGGATATTCATGCATGAACCTTCTCACATCATCGACCATGGTGAGATATAGATTGGCGATGGGGTAAAATTTGTAGAGTACCCAGTAGAGATAGAGGATCGACATGAGAGGATTATTCATGGATGGTCAATTTATATGGTGTGTGTTCATTAGCAGTATGGGAATCTCCAGGAGAGCATGTGGGAGAGAGAGGCTCATATTTGTTCTCAGTAACCCCTTTTGTTTGATTATCATTAATTTTGGTTTATGAGGACTTAAATCCCTAAAAGGGGGGAGTAATGTAATACACCATAATTCCATGTAATTTTTTTAAAAAATTAAATGGAATTATTTCAAGACCAGGCTTTGAGATGTCACATAATTTCGAGCCCCGGAGTGACCGGAACATATTTTTGAACTATTTTTTTAGTTTCATTAAATAATCATGTGAACTGGTTTTTCTAACTTTTAAATTGGTTCCTGGACCAAAAATATGAGGATACTGTTGAACTCAGAGTATCAAGATTCTCCTAAAAAGGGCCCAATGTTGTCTAGCATGGGCCAACAACGGAATTTAGTTTTTGGCCATAAATAACATAATTAAGTAACAATTATTTTATTTTCAAATACTTATAACTCCTAAAATGTAACTTTGATTAGAAATATGAGAGTAACATTGAGATCATGAGGTAATGTTTCCCTTAGGCAGAGCTTAACCTCGACTAGCACAGGTTGAGGGTGAAAGATAGTTTTCAGACTTTTTTTAAGAAAAAAATTAAAATAAAATAAACTCGATTATTTTATTTTTATTTTTATCTTTTGAAATTTTAGTAGTAAAATGAAGTTGTAACACAATGAAACTAAAACGTTGTTTCATAAATGGAACAGTGTAACAACAATACAACACAATGATAATGGAAAAAGCATTTCCTCCTTTAATGTTTTAACTGGGGGGGGGGGCGTCTTGAACACATTGAGAGAAACACTCCGAATCTATGAAGGATCACCATTTTTGAACAACGAATGACAATCACCAACAACTTGAGCACTCCCCCTCCTCTTCAGAAGATCCCTCCCTAGACGATAGATTGAGGACATTCGTGGACGGATCAACTACAACGGCGGATTCTTCCTATGATCAAACTCTATCCGGGTAGGGTGTCTTGTTATTGATACTTTTTTCCCCATTATTTCTTTCTAAATAATGAATATGGGTTTACCCATGAACAAGATGATCCACAGGTCATTTTTTATTGCGGGAGGGTTGTTTTATCTTCGATATTTTATCAGGGTTATTTGTGGATAGAACCTTAATCTCATCTTCCCCTATTTCAAAAACTCTAATGTGAAGGAATTAGGTTGACATGAACAAGACCTCAATTCCTTTTTCTTTGGGTGTTATTGTGATCTTCGTGAATTCACCTCTAAATTTTAGGCATGGAAACCTCAACACCATAGAAGGGAAGACAAAGACTTGAGAAGTCCAGGGGAAAAGATGGTTCGAGAAACGGACCACCGGAATAGACCCAGTTTTCCTTGGAAGATACCAATGGGAACATCAGCCACAGGAGAGTGGAGTCACACCACGATGGCGCACCGAGGTGGAGGCCATGACTGGCTGGGGCCGTGGTGGTGTGGAAGGGGCTGCCGACACATAGGATGATGACTAGTGGAGACAAATGTGGCCACCCGACTGTGTCGGAGGAGCATCCCATGGCTGTGGAACACAACATGTACTGGAATGAGGTCCAGCAGGGACTGTGTGTGGGATAGGGGCAGCCGACCTCAACCGGCCGTGTGGCAGAACAATATAGAATTCTTATGGCATCCGGGCTGGAGGAGAGTCAACCCACATAGAGGGCTGAACCCACGGCCCAATGGGTCGGGTCTGATCCATACCAGGTTGGGTCGATAGACCCAGGTTAGGTTGGGGGACCCTGGGCCAGGTCGGGTTGGGTCGGTCCGACCGGTTCGGACCGGACCCGGACCTAACAGACCCATTTTCAGAAAAAACAATCATAAATTTCAAACCGTATGGCCAACTGATGATCCGTTTGTGGAGTTGGAACCTTTGCGATGAGGCTGTTCTTTTGGCATGCACTAAGGGGGATTTTATGGAAGTTGAAATTCGTAGAATTTCTTGAGGAGTGGATTCTCCCAGAATGAAGTGCACTACGTGTGGGTATCCTATGGTTGGATGAGACCTGAATACCGTTGATAAGCAGGTCTAAGTGACCCTACAGGCCTAGATGAAAAGCTTCCCCATGTGGATCAACTACAAGTGGCTCTGTGTGAACCAGACACAAGCGGTTCTGTGGAACCAGCTATAAGTGGCCCTTTGTGGACTAGCTATAAGTAGCCCTCTATGGACCGAATATGATGGACTAAGTGGGGAGCATCTCTATGTGACTCGGTAGATCCACAATGGGGAGCAGCTCTGTGTGACCCAGCAGACCCACATCACTCATTAGGGATAAGTACCTTAGTATTCCACGGTGTTTAGCATTATGACTGATAGTTTTCTTTCCGTACTTTAAATTATACCTACGTGAGCTGGCAATACTTTTTCTTTACCTTATTTTTTGGTCTTTCCCTTTTGTTTTAGGGTCCTTACTGAGTATTGTGTTACTCACCCCTAAATGGTCACTGCCCACACACATCATGTTTGGTAAAGATGACATGCGCTTTGATAGAGACCTTGGTGGACTGGGACCAGGTAGTGCCCAGTGAGATATGATAGGCATGACATATTTCTACAGTTTTTGGAAGCCACTCTTATCCAACCCTTCAGGTGGGGTTCTCCTGCAGATGAAGTTTTCAGAAATATTTTGTACTTTCCTATTTTAGGTTTGTCTTTTGTTGGGTTTGTATTCTGGACCATTTGACTTACAACTTGTACTTTTACTCAGTGGTTGTTTTAGTGGAATTCATATTTTACTTTCCAAATTTTTGGGATGTGGTTGTGTGTGCACGTGCGTACAGGTATTCAGGAAAATAGCTCCCACTCATGGGATAATGCCTTCAGTGATAGTAGACAGTCACTGTCCTTTGGGAGGTGGGCTTGGGGTAGTCACGGTTTGGGCCCTAGGGGATGGGTCGTGATAGTGTGGATAATTTTTACATGTCAGAAATGAATTATGGACCATTTTACTAAATTACCAAAAACAATTAGAATGTTTTTGCTTGGTTTTTAGTACGTTAGTTGTTTTTTTTATTAAAATTAATGCCAGTTTTGAATAAAAAGAAGAACTTGGAGTCATACCTATCACACCGTGCATCATATTAAGGTTCTTCTGATCCGTAAATGTCACAAATGATGTATGGATCGTTTTCCCAATGTACCAAACAATCCAAACGTATTTTCTTGGTTTTGATTATGTTATTTGTTATTTTCACTAAAATTAATGTCAATTTTGAATAAAACAGACACATTTAGATTCATACCGGTCACACCATGTGTCTTATTGAGGCATGAATAAATGATACACATCCTAAATTACTCATGGATCAATTTCATAACATTTCAAAACAATCAGAACATGTTTCCTCAGTTTTGAGTACACCATGTTTGTTTTTTATTAAAATGTAATTTTAAATTGGAAACACACACTTTGATCCATACAAGTGGAATCATGAGTGAGTTTGATATGAGACTAATTCATACATGTCACCAATGAATTGTGAATCATTTTTCAAAATTATCAAGACAATCCGAGCATGTTTTCTCATTTTTTAGTGGGTGACACTTTTTTATATTAAAATGTAAATTTTAAACTAATAACGGACATTTGGAGTCATACCAGTCTCACTGTTCATTGAATTGAGCTGTAGGTGATCTCTACACATCAAAAATTATGTATGTATCATTTTAATAAATTACTAAAAACAATCAAAATGCATTTTCTTAGTTTTGAACATGCCACATGTGTTTTTTACTAAAATGTCATTTTAAACTGGAAAGATGTACAATAGATCTTACCTTAAGAGAAAAGTGTTATGTGCACTTTTAAACTATTATTTTCAAACAAAATCATGGTATGATCTTTATTCTACTTCATTGCCCAAAAAGTTTATTGTTTCCAAGCCATCACTTCTTATCCTCCTCCATCTCGGTCTCCACCTTGGTCTTTTCCTCTACCTCCTACTCCAGGCCGATCTCCAACTCTGACTCTACCTCCACCTTCACCTCTACCTTCACCACTACCTGTTCATCCACCTCTACCTCCACCTATGACTCTATGATTTCCCAACAATTTTATTGTTTACAGTTCAACACTTCTAAACAAATTTATTTCCTCCATTACTCTTATCCATGAGAAAGATATCAAAAAAAATATATAAGCATTCTAACACTAATGATTCTCACCCCAAATATATTTATAAGGTTATAACTTGTACTAGATCACAAACATAGTAGGTAATCGCCTAAATTTGCTATCAGCATACATTCTGATAAAAAGTACGCTTCCCACTTATCTCTAAACGAATTGATTTATTCTTTTGAGTAACTCTTTTTTCAAAAATCTTGATAGTACTAATAAAACATAGACATACAAATTATTATGAAATATATTTAATGAAATTTTAATTAAATTTTTAAATTACCTATTGGGGGATACCTTTCTTTTAATGTTTTATGATTTCTCTCATAAATTTTAAAACATAATATCCACAATTGATTGCATTGTCTTATTTCAGACACTATATAAACATTGACCAAAATAAGTAAATTTTTTTGAGATGTTTTTATAGTTAAATATTTCTATATATAACTTAATTTGTTTCCATTTTTAGTAATCCATAGGCTTTATCTTTTCAAACAACGACTTCATTCCATGACCTAGCCTGTATTTAGATACCGCCCTATCATAACAAAATTCTCATTAAAACACAGATCAAACATATAATTCGAAGTTTATCTATAAAATATTGATTTTATTATATTACATATTCACAATACACATCATGTGTGGTCGGTTGGTTGGAAATTCATGCATTGAATCCAAAAAATAAATATTTGGGGTGTCTATGTTGACTGATATCAGAATCCAGTGATTCCTAAACAAATGAAAATAATTAATTAATAAAAAAATTAAAAATATATTTTATGTTATTAGATCAAATATTTTTACCCTTTAAGCATAGGGATAGAAAAGAGTTTATCGTCTGATGATTTTTTATTAAATGATTTGAGTAAATCATTTTTTTCTTGTTAATTTCTTCCTCATTAAAAGTAATTTCTAGCATAGAAGTGATATAGGGATTAATGAATCCAAATAATGCTTCACATGATACTCCATTTATATAGTTTTAATATAAATTCCTATAAAATATATGAATAGTTATTAACATTAGGCCAACGAGCCCGTACCCAAGTGGTAAGGGCTCATGCTTGGCATCCAAGAGACCCAGGTTCAAAACTGGGTGGAGGTGAATTTCTGGGTTATTGTAGCAGTACTGTAGTAGAACTATTGAAGGTACTGTAGCAGGCACTGTTCGGTACTGTAGCAGCCAGACTATTCACCTGATTTGGGCTTTCGGGCCACCGGTTTGGGCCTACTGGTCTCAGGGCCTTCGTGCCATCAAAGGCCTTCGGGCCACAGGGCCTTCGGGCCATTGAAGACCATGAAGTAGCCTAGTTCACATAGAGCATGCCCCATATGAGGATCAGAGCACTAGTAGCAGTCACTAGAAGCAGAGCTAACCGGATTGGAAGAATGAGAGGGTATGGAAACTGCCATCGGGACCAGGCACCGTGCAACTTAGTACGGGGCAATGCTAGCCGATCAGCAATGTAGGTGGGGAGATAAAGGAAATCAATGATGCAAAAGCTGGGGAGTGGTAGTTCTAGTGGGCTGGTCCTATGAGTCATGTATTGGGCACGGTATGCCTCTAGGCCTTCAGGTCATGTATTACGGGTCATGTCAGGCCTTGTTCCTTGGGCCTACGGGTCATGTACGGGTTCCCCTTCAACCCTTAAAAGGGGGATTATCTATAATAAAATAAAAAATAAGGCCTTCGGGCCATTCAGGCTAGTAACATTAATAAACATATTTATATCACTATTTGGATAAATGTATTATGAAAACGTACCTTATGTATGTATTCACAACTAAGACACCCATCCATTAATGCATGAGAATCCCATTTAGAGTCTCGAGACCAATTCCATCTATCAAGGAATATCCATATATTTCTTCTTCATATTCAATGTAAAACATAGTTTTATCATTAAATATGGTATTTGAATGAATTTTTAATGATAATAAATATTTCTCTAGAACTGGTAGGAGGAAGGTACTCTCGGAAGGTCATTTTTTTCATGGTCAACTCACTAGATTTCCTTGATTCGACCTTTCATTTCTCCATTTCTTTATCCATATGAAATATTATAACTCACTTTAAAAAATTTATCATAAACTATTAAATGTTTTTCATATGAAATTTTTTGTTAAATATATACCTCATGTATCTTTATAACATTAGACGACCATACTATGAAAGCTCCAATATCAGCGTCGATCGTTGTAATATCTGGACCATCAAGTGGAACATACAACTCAACAGTCAAATCATAAGCTACCTCAATACCTACTCTCATGCTATTTTTTTGGGATGGTTTGATTATGTAGATGGTCTCTGGGGATAGTATACACTGTATCCATTGCAACACGACGGTACCTAGGTGTTGATAGATAAAAACCACCTATAACTATACCCTGCATAATTTTAGTAATATAAAGTTATTGGAATTTGTTTGATTCACATTTAGAAGAAAGAGTAATGCAAAAATTGATTACCTTAGGTAAGGTATGTGGTGGGGGGGGGATGACTATCCTCGGAGCTAGTGGGATCATTTGGTTCATGTGTGGATCTTTACTCCACTGCCGGTTTACTTTGATCCTTTCTTATACATTGGTCTGCCAAACCAGACCACAAAATAATATCTTATGGTGAGTCTATTTGTGTTTTCATTCACCTCATTATATTATTTGTATCTTCATGTGGTTTTATATTCTTGAAATATGTTTGAGAAGAGAATACAAAACCTAATCCTCCAACATGGACATATTGTTCAGGCCGCTTCAATGCTACTGAAAGTCGCTTTTCTTCTGGTATGGCTATTGTCGATTCTTGTATCTAAACCATATAAAAAATATGAACATATTTATTTTTATGTAATATTTTTATAAATCACAATGAATTAAAATCATTTCATACTTACACATGCTTCCCATACTGATTTTGTGTTTTCATCCACTAATATAGCATCCTTATTTACACGATCCTCCCTCCACAGCACATGATGTGGGATGGAAGTGGCTTCAGATTTTGATTTATCAATATGCATATAAACAAAGTAACATATGTTATTTCATATCACATAATTAAAATTTTATTATTGATTTAAAATACATACCAATTTCTTCTCTAATGATCCATACCGCATCCTTCCTTTGTGATAGGGGTACACTGGTTTTGGTGCACGTTCTTTATTTTCAGAACTTTTTTTCAATTTCATAAATTAACAATTTTGAATCAAGTTGGGTAAAATAAATAATTTAAAATAATATATTATCAACCAAAATTCACATAGAATGATTTCTCTTTATGATGATTTTTAGAAGCAGTCTGTGTTTCCTTCTTTATAATGTGTTCATAACTAAGTGGTGGGTGGGGATTTATTTTCCCCTCAGCATCCCTAATATGTAACTTTGTTAGAAGTGTCCGGAAGCCTATATGGGATTTTCTAGTAGACATTATGACAAATTTCTTATAGAAATATTCTAAAATAAATAAAGTCTTTAAGGAATAATGAAATCCAAATCAATATTTCATTATATAATTTTTTAGTAATATAGAGAAAGTATATTTTAACATTATTGTTATATATTTCCAAAGTATTTAGTTCATTATATGTTGGAAAATTCACTATGAGTAAATATAAATTGACACATTCATCCTCATTGTGACCCCAAGATAACTAATGAATGTTGAATTTTTGGGGTTAGTAGGTTGGCTGTGTTGATTCCAACCAACCTCAAATTTTATACCCTAACTTCTTACCTTGATAATTTTATTCAAAATTGTGATGTTGCGTCATTCTGGTTTTTTTTCATTTTTTTAATCAACATGTTGTTGATCACCTAATAATTCTGTAGTTTCATCATCAACAGTCTGTTTTTGCTTGGGATTAGCAACATCATCATGTTTAAAAACATTTTCTACATCAGTAGTCAAACATTTAATTTGTCTTGAATAACAAAAATTCAATACACTTCATGCATAAAATTCCACAACTGCATTTATCTTGCATGAAAATTATTACCATCTTGAATAGAGATATAATACTTGAATAATAAAGTACAACTAACCTTCACTACATTTATTTAATCCATCCCCAGACACTTGATTTCCTTCCATCTCTGATGATGGATTTGAGGCTACTCATTACCTATTTCAAACGAGTCTTCCTCCCATCACTGTTTGGGAGGAATGTCATCAATGAAATTTGGAACCATAATGATGGGAGGAAGGCTAGTTTAAAAGAGGGAGTCCAATCAATCATCAAGAGATGTAAGACAATAAAGTGTATAAGGATTAAAGTGTTATAGGAACCTACACTAATGGAATCACTCAAAAAGTATCCTCAATTGAAGATGAATTGGAATAACTCCACTATAATGGTATTGAAGAAATGAATATTACCCCACCTACATTGGAAATAAATTATGTCTACTCAAGGATTCCTCACCTTGTAATTTTGGATATTTTTTTAATCCACCATTAGATCCCTCTAGTAATATACATCCCTTTAAAGGGTGAATTTTTAAACTTATACTTAGTATTGATCTAGAATTTTTTTACTCTTATAAATGAAATGAATCTATTTAATGAAATCCTAAGTTTATTATTATGATATATTATCATAAAATCTTAGAGGAACCATAGATACTTCTCTTCATTGAAAATTATACCACATAGCTTAAAGTAGATCAATAATTACCTCTAGAAATGTCCTGCTTTGCGATTGATAATGATATTATCGTTTGTAAAATATAATATTAGAGAGAGGTATCCCTACAACATATTATTCCATCCTTTGAGAAGATTACACTATCCTTAAATCACAGAAATATTCTTGAGGACCCTTGATCACTGAAGGAGTGATATCGTCTTAACCTAGTGATAAAAATTGATTAAATAAGAAGATAGGTTTGGCTATGGAATGAAACAAAGGGTTAATTACAATAGCGGGATCATATCCATTTATAGGTACTCTAAATTTAATAATGATTTTGTTTCCTCTAGAAATGGGGATCACCTCATTGATTTAAGGTTCAAACATTCCAAGCGGTTTCTAATAGGTTTGTTCGTAGAACCGGAAAACATCCAATGATTCCATATCCATTTGGACCTACTTTCCAAAGATAGGTGCTCATTAGTTCTGGACTGATGGGGCTTAGGAATTTTTATTGGTTGAGAGGATGGGAGGTCAGACTCATCAAACCTTTTTGGGGGGAATTATTGTCTACTCCGGGACTCTCTTTATAGATTTAAGTTATGTTCGTGAATCCTTATTACATTACCAAGTATGAAAATGATCTTTCCTTTAGATCTGACAATAAATAATTAGTATGTATGAGATTTAGAGAATCTTTTATATGTATTCTAGGTTCTTCATCGATAGAGAATCATCTGTATTTGTTAGAGATTCTTGGTAAATGGTATCCTTTGACACATTATATAGAAATCTCTTGGTTATTATGATAACCATACTGGTTTTAAAGCTACTCAGTGGGGCACTTGAAGTTTATTTTCATTCATAAGGACATGAATTATTTCATAGTTGGGATCGTACCTGCAGTTGGGCTACCTACGTATCCTTTGTTTTGGAAAAGGAATCAGAACCCACGTAGTTCAAGTAAAGAAGTATGAGGTTTTATGCATGATTGATGGCTCAAAGAAAGATTTCATAATTAATTTTACACTCTAAGCTCACGTGAGTCATACTCGGTGTGAGAAACAAGAGTTATTGGTAAAACCAGACAATTTTTCCATGAAAGATGAAATTATAAGAAATGAGTGGGGCTTATGTATGTATGACTGCCCAGATAGATGAAGATTAGGATTTACTTCAGAGAAGAAACCCGGGAACAAGGTCCATAAAGGTATATGTGCTTTATAGAGATTTGGATACTCTAACTTGGGGCTTATTCCTGAGAAGGATGCCTAAATTAGGATGGGAATTATGATTGGGTTTTACTCCTAAGAAGGAAGCCCAAGTCAAAAAGTAAATTAAGACTGGTTAATAGAAATTATGACTGGGGCTTAATCTTAAAGAAGGGGCCCAGGTAAAAGGGGATTATGACTGGGGCTTACTCTTGAAAAGGAAGCCCAGGTTAAGGAAATTTGGATTTTTGGGAACTCGGGGCTTACTACTAAGGAGGATTCCCATATTAAAAGAATTATGGTTGGGGCTTACTCCTGAGGAGGATGCCCAAAATTAAGGGAACTAAAAGACTGGGGCTTACTCCTGAAAAGGAGGCCCAGGTTAAGGGAATTTGAAGACTGGGGCTTACTCTTGAAAAGGAGGCCCAGGTTAAGGGACTTGGGAACTGGGGCTTACTCCTGAAAAGAAGGGCCAAG
Source organism: Viscum album (assembly GCA_963277665.1). Taxonomy (NCBI): domain Eukaryota; kingdom Viridiplantae; phylum Streptophyta; class Magnoliopsida; order Santalales; family Viscaceae; genus Viscum; species Viscum album. Next base: position 1,975,567,850 of record OY728151.1, read on the forward strand.
TTAAGGGACTTGGGAACTGGGGTTACTCCTAAGAAGGAGGCCCAGGTTAAGGGACTTGGGGCTTACTGCTAAGGAGGATGCCCATATTTGTAGACTTTGAGACTGGGGCTTACTCCTAAGAAGGAAGCACATGTTAAGAGAATTATGGTTGGGGCTTACTCCTAAGGAGGATGCCCAGATTTGGAAATTAGGATTGGGGCTTACTCCTAAGGAGGATGCCCAGGTTAGGGGACTTAGGGATTACTCCTAAGGAGGATTCCCATATTAAGAGAACTTGGACTGGGGCTTACTCCTGAAAAAGGGGGCCCAGGTTAAGGATTCTCTCATCTTAAAGGATGCGGTTGAATTAATGAAATGTATGACCTTAGTGACATGAAGATATGCAAATCACTAGTTTTTAAGATATGTTCCATAGAATTCCTTTCAGATAAGAAAGCCAACAAGTAAATCATGCCATGAATGGATTTGGAGAGAGTTTTCAAGGCTTAATCTTGAAGAGGATAGGTGGATAGGAATAAGAGAGGTGAAATAGACAGGAGGGGCACCCAAAAAGAAGGTGGCGTGCAAGTCCTATGTGGGCGCGCAAGTCCTGGTCGCGCAAGTATACTTGCGCGATAAAAGGGTACTTGCACAACAGTCAACCCTTAGGGTAATACTTGGGTGAGACTTGGCTCAAGCCCTTAATAATATCCCTAGAGGCTTCCAGAAGAGGGGTGCACAAGTTCTATTGAAGGGGTAAGGCGGCGTGCAAGTGTGGACATTTCCCTTAAGGGATGGCCACTTAGGCGCGCAAGTGTTGACGAGTTTCAACACTTTGGCCTTACTCCCCCTCTTTAGATCTTCTGTTCCAGGTAAGAAATTACCTTAGAAGTGTTCAGAAGCTTTGAGAAGAGACTAGGGCGCCGGGAGCTCAAATCTGAGTTTCTGGAATTTTTCATCCCTCAAATGGGGGGCCCACTGGGGGTATTTATAGGCTGGTGAAGACCCTGGGAGAAATTCAAAGATGGCGCGCAAGTCACCTGCTCGACCATTGGGCGGCGCGCAAGTATACTTGCACGACCTTGGTGGAACTTGCGCGACCCAAGTGCATTTGAATCTTTGTTCATGCCTTGGTCAATTTTTGATGTTTTTTCAAAGGATGAATCACTTTGGGTTCAAGGTATTTCCCTTTTCAATTCGTTAGACTCTGTGACGGAAATGAGCATCATGAAAAGTCCCCCCTCAGAGATGGATCCAAAAGAAATGAGGATGTAACTCTGAGGAAAGAAGAAAACCAAGGAAACTTCGGCGCACAAGTATTGAGCGCACAGATGGCGTCGCGCAGGTGTTGATCGCGCTGGATTTATAGTGCCCTGACTTTTAGGTGCGCAGGGTTGAGGCCTGGCCTATATATATGCAGCCATTCTCATGCAAAGTACCCAGATTTCAAATTTTCGAGCTCTCACCACGCAAGTTACCTTTGCCACGTAGGTTTCTCTGTTTTCCGCTGTTTCTTTGCTGTCGTGCTGCTGTAGAGGTATTTGGACTTGCGCGGTGATACTTGCGCGCCAAAAACTTGCGCAACACATCCATACTTGCGTGACACATCCATACTTGCGCGACACATCCATACTTTCACACCTTAATTCCTTAGCCATTTTTTTCTAATTTCTTCACAAATTTTATGAAAAATAAACCCATTTAAGAGTTAATTTATTCAACTTTTATTCAGATTCAATGGCTCTCAAGAGAATCAGAACGACTGATGAACTTGTTAGCAAGCGAGTTGATGATATGATGAGCATTATTGGACATGATTATTATACTATCTGCGACAACACTCTTCCAGATTTGGAAAAGTATCTTAATAAGTATCATCTTGAATTCCCATAGAGAATTTATATACCCTTGTATGGCTATGGTCATCTGCGAGAAGTCACCATTCCAGAGGCAAAGAACTACCTCCCAATTTCTTTGTTTTATAATTACACCAATTTTGCTTCAGCAAATATCTTAAGTGGAGGAGTATTTGTAAATGATGGAATAGTGGAGAAGGCCTACATAATGCATCATAGCCCATGTACCTCAGATCTGAAACCTCACAAGCTCGAGCTACAACCACATTGTTATCCTTCAATCTTTCGAAACTCTCAGATGGATCAATCCAAAGGCTGGAAGAAGAGTTGGGACTTTCGTCCTGGAGGAGGTGTGAAGCCAAATTGGATGTGGGAATATTGGGTGCGAAAAACTTGTGCAGAGTTTGTCGAGGATTTGAAAGTAGCTGCAATATATGAAGCCGTATGGGCTTGGCAAACATATGTTTATAGGAATGATGACTTTGTGCCGGAGATACTCATCCATTAGAGCCCAGAAACCAATTCTTTCCATCTGACTCGTGGAGAAGTAGGCATCAGTCTGTGGGATGTCCACAAGATCTCAGGGGCTCCAATTTTGGGTGATATGTATGATGAATTCATCCCCCCAAGGTGACTTGTAATGATTCGGAGAAGACCCTAGCTTTGTATTGGGAATTATTGAAAATATTTCACAAGCTCAAGAGTTCATAGACCTCCTTAACTCATTATAGAAAGGATATTAATCCAGAGGAGTGGATGAATATGTTTCTTACCAAGAAGCAGGAGAAGGAGCACAAGGAGAAGGGACCCAAGGAGAAGAGATCGAAGGGAAAGGGGGCCAAGGAGAAGGGACCCACTCGTCCTAACACCTGCCCCAAAACAGAGAAGAGGGGTGCTCCAGGAACATTCTGTCCGACCTTGGAAGCAGGAGAATTTGAGAAGTGGGGATACGAAGTGAATCATAGAATCCCAAAGAAGACTCGTATGGCGGGATTCTTGGCCTTGTGGCTCAGTGTTTATCTTTTTCCAGTCAGGGACTCGAAGGGAGGCGTCAGGCCAGGGACCTTCGTTATTGCGGCCAAGTTGGTTGAGGGGAAAATGGTTGGGTTGGCTACCCCCATTTTAGAAAAGATTCACAGAAGTTTACTCCATGTCTTCATGGGTAAGTATCCTTTAAGAATAGTGGGACCATTCCAAGTTTTATGGGGATGGATCGCCACTCACTTCAGGACGTATAATGTACAGAACAGAGTACAAATTCTCGGAAGTTCTTTCAGGCCATCAGTGCAAAAATTCTCTGTAATTTCTCTACTAGATCTCAATTCTTATGACATGAAGGTGAGGATGAGCATGTATAAGGAATTTAATTTCTTTCCTTATAGAAATCCACCGACCGAGCGATTTGTTGATGATGGAACAACCAGTCTGGAATTAAGGGCATACATGCTGGCCTGCAGAGATGGTGTGATGGTCACCAGGTTTGAAAGAGAGATTATATGCGAGGCCTATTCTCCATATAGATTTTCATTCCAATTCAAGTGTTTGCAGCAAAATGCTGTATCTCCCCCTGTGCATGTCAGGTTAGAGAAACATCTGATGGTTTCCCGACAACTATGGTTGCTGACATCTAGGGAGAAGACTGGGGCAGTGTTTGATCTACCAGTTGATAAAGCGTCAAATAACTTGACTACATGGTATTCCGAGAACTGGATAGAATCATACCCTAGAGGGGTGCTGAATCACCCGGTTTACCAGGTGGGGAAAAGGAAGAGAACTGTAGAGAAAGAAACCCTTCCTCAGGAAGGTGATGCTTCCCCAACTGAAGCTGATTCGCCGGATTCCTCATCTAGGACTGACTCACCAGATTCCCAAGATGGGGATGATGAGGAAAAACAAGCAGCAAAGCGGCCTTGTGCCCAATATAATCCTCCTGTCAGAATCAAAAGAACCACTCCATCAACTCCAAGTGAGTTACTTCATTGTGGAAATTTAATCACCATTACTTTATAGAGCAACAAGTCTTATTTTCTTATTCTCTATCTGTAGTTGCAGGAGCTGGGAAGAAGCTGAAGTCGAATATTATAGGACCTTCCTTGCAACCTTCTGGTACACATACTAAATATCTACGACCAGAGGCTGTCCAGACATGGTAGAGTTTATATTGCGGTACTGAAACTGCCTGGATATATTTGTGCGAGGGGCTACACCTCCCTGGAATAGGGAAACTTCCGGCTTCTATAGATATCGGTTACAAGGATAACCCTGATAAAGTGAGGGATTACATCAGAGAGCTGGAAATGCTCATATATTCCATTGAGGATTCCATTCCTATCACCAAGCGGGTGAAGGAAATGACAGATCGTGGTGCCACTGAGGGTGGTTCTGAAGATGAGGAGTGGCACGATTATGTAGCTCCTAAAGTTGTAAGTTTCTTTCCATATTTTCTTTGTAACTTGATTTCAGTCAAAGCTTTATTACTCAAGGAAATTATTTTCTTTATCCTGCAGCTTGCAAAGAAAGGAACGACTGAAGTTACTTCACCATAGTATATCCCTGGTGGTACTACCATCGGGGCTACTGCTGAATCTCCTTGCGAGTTGGGCGAGATATCTCCAGGCTAGAAATCCATGGATGAGGAGTTGGATATGGATTTACATTATCTAATTCAAGTGCCTGTAAAGGAGACTGCTGACACTCCCAAAAATCCAAAGAAGAAAAAGCATCGAAGGATGAAGTCCACAACTAAATGCTTCATCAGTAGTTGTAAGTCCTTCAGATAATCATGAGTCTTAACCCATTGAAAGATTGGTCATACTTTTTGGGATCATAGGTGCTTCTTAAATTTCCCCTCTTAGGGAGAGAATTGACCTTCCTCTAAGAACAACAGAGGGTGTTGGTGAACAATCACAAGTTCAGGCTAACTTGGCTGCTCCTGGAGAAGAGCCAACATCTGTTCCCAGTATCCCTCCTGTTTCTGTTGCAAGTAGAGAAGAGCCTACTTCTGGTAAGTTAACAATGCTTCATAAGATGTTGAATGAAACATCAACTAACTTCAATTCTGTGATACTTTAGGTTCAACCCCTGCATTAGAGCTTTTGGCGACCATTGCAACTAACGCCGCCACTTTATCTGAAGAAGCTGTCTAGGGTCAGAGACTGCAGGATGAAGGTCGTGAAGAAGACATATCAAATGATCCCACTGGTGAGATTAACCAGGATTATGAGATTACATAGGATGAAATGATGGGAATTGGTGTATATTTTGAAGATTTTTTAGATCATGTTAAATTACCATGTAATTTAGAAGATTATGGACATGAGTGTTATCCTTCATCCTATTAAAAAAATAACTTCTTATTACATATCTAATCATGATTGGTTGAAATGTGCAGTTCTACCTGAGTAAGCTGCTAAATTACCAATGCCTGAAGGGGGTACAGAAAACCCTACTATTGTAGAGACATTAGCCCAGGTGGAGCTGAACCCCATAGAGCTTCCTCAAACTCACCCTAAAAATCCTGTTGAAACTACAAAAGACAGGGAGGAGCCTTATCAAGTTACCGATCTACCGTTGGGTAAGGGATAACAATATTTTCGACTATACTTAATTTTCAAGACAACCAATTAACTTTTGTTATCCTTTCAAACTAACCAAATATTTCAATTGATTATGCAGGGCCATCAATTTCAGTGGCTAGATCTGAAGGTGAAGCCTCAGCCTCTTCCCCAACGGGAATCAAAAGTGAAGAAACACAGGTCAGGGGGGAAGGATCAGAATAGGGAACTTCCCTAAGTGCATTAATCCCGGATTATATTCCCCCCTATGATAGTGATGCTGAGTCAGGTCCAGAATTACAAAAGACGCTCCAATTTTCACGAAGCAAGGCATGACAGAACATATGGATGATCATATCCGAAGTGCCTTTAGAAGAGCTGTCGTCGAAGATCCCGTAACTGTCATCCATTTTTGTCATGCTGGGACTTGGCGGTTTTGGATATCAAAAGATCCATGCTGCGGTAAAACAAGTCATCTTAAGGAGGGAGCAGGAGAAAAAATACCGTCAAGATTTGACCCGGGTGAGGCTGTCATCCAATATCAGTGAATTTGAGGCTGTAGTATCCCGAGCTGAGGCTGATTTTTCTACCAAGATGAAGGAGATGAAGCATAAGATCAAAGAGAAAGTCATCCAACAAATGCACCTTCAGCAATAGTTAGATGCTGTTACTGGGGAACTTGAACAACTGAACAATTCACTGGAAGGAGCTCAAATGAATAGTATGAAATACATTACAAATGCCAAGAAAGCACTCCATAAAGCTGAAAAGAGTGAAGTTGGTCGAGTGCATGAGCTTCAAGTGGTTGCTGATGAAGCTCGGGATGCTGTAAATCAAGTAAAGATTTATGTTGATAACCTTTTGTAATTCTTGGAAAAATAGAAGAGATTCCAGTCTGTGGATGTCCTTCTAATTCTTGTGAATAAAATGGAAAAAACAATTTCATTTTCAATCATTTGTGCACACATTTTCCCGATACCCGCTTTAAATTTTTACCTAATCCAATGGGCCTAGTAAACATAGTTTGATTTTTTATAGGATTATTATAATAACCCTACAAACTTTGAATATTTTAATTTATCAATATTACCTAAATCATACGAAAATGTATGTTTAGTGAGCTGGGACTTGACTTTTATTCAGAGTTCCCTTGTCTTTTGTGGGTAGTTTAAAGTCATGCATGTCAGACGTAAAAAGGCTAATGTTTAAGGTCGAAATAGCTTTGACCGAATGGATTAAAATTGACTTAATTACTTGAAAACTTATCTGAAAACATATCACCACACTCAAGTATGACGAAAAAATATGTAAATGATGACTTAAGAAATTTTGAATTTGAGGAATGATATGAAAAATGGCTAAAAGGCATTAGAAGAAGTAGTTACCAAGAATGAAGTTACCACTATTTAACAAACCTGTTAGGGGGTTGAATTATGTATGGCCACCTAAGGGCATTAGCTACATAGTCAAATAATAGCATCTTTTGGCTGAAAAGTCTGTTACATAGATTGTTTATGCAAGGCCGCCTAAGGGAACATGCTGCATAGTCAGGAAAAAGAACTCTCAGAAATTTACTTTTCTACTACTAAAAAGCCAGTGGAAGTTTATGGGGATTCAAATTTTCTAAATCATAGAGTTTTATATATGGAGAGAGGTACTTGAATATGGAGAAGATATTTCCAAGAAAGATTGTCTAAGAACTAGATGAATGTCACTCCTACAAAGGTCTGACCCAAATGTAGGGAAGATAAATATAAACCATAGACTTGAATACTTTCAGATCATGAAAAAGAACATGGGACAAATATGTTAAGGATGGCTATTTTTTGCGGATCCTTACATATTGTTGATAAGACCAATAAGGAAAAAAGAGGTTTTCTTCCCAAGAATGATGTTACCATTATTTGACAAACCTGTTAGGGGGTTGAATTATGCAGGGCCACCTAAGGGCATTGACTGCATAGTCAAATGATAGTATCTTTTGGATGACAAGTCTTTTATGTAGACTGTTTATGCAAGGCCGCCTAAGGGAACGTGCTACATAGTCAGGAAAAAGAACTCTCATAAATTGGACATTTTGTGACCAGAAGTCAAGAAACGGGTTATGAAGATCTGGAAATATTTAAGGTTAGGATTATGACACATAAAATGGGAATTTGTTCAATGCATGTAGAGATACACAGACCAATGCTAACCATAATCATGTTGTCGTTGGGTCTTGAATTGAGATACCGTACTTCACTACTATCCCATAAGGATGAGAATCAAGCCATACGTAGTTCTTGAAATATAGTTTAACGTCATGCGGGACGAAAGTATGGAAAATCTCAGTTTAGGGTTATAGAAATCAGACCATTATAATGAATACACAGTGTGTGTTTTCATAGGGACTTTTTAGCTAAGGGACTGAAAGTAAAATTTGGGGTTAGGCCCAATGACTTGGGGCTGGATTCGAGGGATTCTAGAACGTTCCTACATATCCAATAAGGATGGGAATCAATTCGTATGTTTTTCTAGAAATACCCTCTGTACAGATTTGGTTTGTACAGGTGAAGGGTGAAGGGGACTTTAGTGAAATGATGGTTTGACCCAAGATAAAAGGTTCCGGTATTTCCATGTATGCACATAGTCTTTGGAATATAACATGATTGGAGATCAATGTAAATAATGATTCCCTCTCAGGTGAGGGTATCAAATAATGTTGTAGTTTATTTTCTTACTGGAAAAACGTGTTGTACAGTTTAATGTCATGTAGCAAGGACAAAGGTGAACCAATGTGAAGAGATTGGTTTTAGGCTTGAACCTCAGGAGGTTGCCTACGTACCCAGCCTAAAAGGAAAGGATCAAAGTCCGCATAGTTCAATTAAATAATGAATTAGTGATCAAGTTGTTCTTGGGGAAAATGACCTAAAAAATGGTGTTGGGACTTACGCATGGTTAGTGGCCCATAGAGAGTGTTATGGTTGAAGTTTACTCTAAGATCACGTGAGTCATACTCGGTGTGAGAAACAAGAGGTAGCAACAACCTTAACGATGCACAATTTAATGTCATGTAGGACATATGAAGGGACTATGCAGTTTAAAGTCTTGTCATGAGGACTATTGGTGCTGCACAGTTTAGTGTCGTATAGCAGGGAAAAAATACATTTTAATGTCATGTAGGACAAATATAGGGACATAGTTTAACGTCATATTGGACGAAAGGGAGACTGTGCAGTTTAATGTCATGCAGTAAGGACAAAAGAGGACACAATTTAACATCATGTTGGACGTATTAGAAACTTTTTCATAGTTTAATGTCATGTTGGACGATGGCACAGTTTAACTTCATATTGGACAATGGAGAGAACAGTTTAAGGTCATATTCATGGACTATAGATTATGTAGTTTAACGTCTTGCTGGACGTAAGGGACTTCTGTACAGTTTAGCATCATGTAGCTAGGACGTCACAGTTTAATGTCATGTTGGACGAAGTTGCAAATAGTTTAAGGTCATATGCTTGGACTATTGATGCTACAATTTAACGTCTTGCTGGATGATGGTATAGTTTAATGTCATGTTGGACGAAAAGGGATGATACAATTTAGTGTCATGTTGGAGGATAAGGATGCAAATAGTTTAAGGTCATATGCATGGACCATTGATGCTTCAGTTTAACGTCTTGCTGGACGATATGAAATGCCAATAGTTTAAGGTCATATGCATGGACCGTGGATGATTTATTTTGTGTTTATACAAAATACTTCTTAAAAAATCCGGAATTGGTTGGAGTAGTGATGAGTTCTCCATCCATTGAGATTATAGAATAATCTCCATTGGAGTAGACCTTATGTATTGAATAAGGTCCTTCCCATTTTGGCTCAAGCTTGGGAGGTTTATTTCCTAGTATCATTGGAGTTATGAGAACTAATACCAATTCTCCCTGCACAAATGAACGAAGATGAACTTTTTTGTTGAAAGCTCGTGCTATTCGATTCTGATAGACTTCCAAGTGGTGCAAAGTGCATAATATTTTCTCATCTAACTGTTCCAATTCATCCAATCACTTTTGAGATTGTTCATATATAGATGAATGATCAAAAATGGATACTTTGAGCGATGGTAATTGAACCTAAATGGGCAAGACTACTTCTGTTCCATATACCAATGAATATGGAATTGACCGCGTTGCAGTGCGGGTGGTAGTTCGATAAGCCCATAAAGCATGAAAAAGTTTATCAGGCCATGATTTCTTATCTTTATCCACCATATTTTGTATTATGTTTGAAAGATTCTTGTTGAAAGCTTCTATCTGGCCATTGGCCGCTGCATGATATTGAGAGGAATGATTGGATTTTGTGTTGTATTCTCAATACAACTTTCTCACCTCGGATGAACAAAAGTTGGTGCCATTTTCCATCAGTATGGTATGAGGGACACCAAATCTGGTAATGATGTTAGACTTGATGAAGATAAAAATAAATTTAGAACTAACTTCTTTGAGAGGTATTTCCTCTTCCCATTTGGAAAAGAAGTCAGTAGCAGTAAGAATATACTTCAACTTCTTGGATATAGCTGAAGGATAAGGTCCTACTACATCCATTCCCCATGTGGAAAATGGCCATGAGTATTTAGATGTATGAAGCAACTCTGGGGGCTGATGAATGAAGATGGAATGTACTTGGCAAGAATGACACTTCTTTGTGAAATCAACACAATCTTGTATCATTGAAGGCCAAAAATATCCAAGCCTTCGAATTTGATCAGATAGTCTGTGTCCAGACTGATGGGACCACAGACTCCTGCAAGTACTTATTTCATGACATCCATTGTATCTTCGCCATCAATGCATCTGAAGAGAATTCCATCAAAACCTATTTTGTAGATAATTTTTCCTAAGTGATCAGGGCTATCATAAAGAGTAAAATTGACCACAAGTCTTTGGACTTGTTCTTTCCCGGCTCTATCAGGTGGACGTGTTCCATTTTGAAGGTATTCCCTGATAGGTATCATCCATCCTATAGTATGACCATATGGTTCAGGAATGGGACTAATTTCATTGAGTTCCTCTGTTTTGGTTTGAACATAAGGTGAAATTGTAAGACGGTGGGAAATACTGATGGTTGTCTCATCCTGATTTGGATCTTCCAGAGCTGTAGCTATATTAGCCAGTGCATCAGCTTGGGCATTTTGTGATTGCGGGACATAAGAAAATGTCAGTTCTGAAGGAAATTCTGCCATTAACTCTATTACATAATCATACAAAGGGATTAATTCTTCTTTTCTGATTGCATAATTCCCATTGACTTATTTGATTTCCAAGTCTGAATCACCTTTCACCTTTAAGTGATTCACTTGTGCTTGAAGTGCCAACTCCAATCCTGTGATAAGAGCTTGGTATTATGATTCATTATTTGTACCGCCTCCCAACAATGAGAAGGAATAAGGTAGCACTGCCTTTTCCAGGGAAATGATTACAATTCCTTACCCAACTTTTTTGAATTTAGGATTTTCCATTTTTCTCCCTGTTGGACTTCTGGAAGCACCATCAATGTAAATTTCCCATGTTTGAAGACTATTGATTAGCCACTAAATGAGGCTAATATTCATTTGTAATATATATAATATTCATGTTATTTATTATTCATAAACACCATTTTAGTGCATTTTACACTTTGAACATCATTTCACATTATGATTGTAATACCTTCTTAAAATACACTATTATGTGGTACATTTTTTAACATCATTTAAAGTACCCAATGATTCATATGATTTTAAAGAATTTAATTATACATATTTTAATTTGATATTTTTTTAAATTTATCTACACTTAAATATGAACATTTTTGATTCAGGGATCAATGTATAATTCATGGAGGATGATGGAGATATTTGGAAATGAAAGGAAGCAATTCTATAGAAGGCAGATTGGACACTAGCCCACTGATGAGACTGTGGGGCCCAACATACAGGCCCAATGAATCCCAAATTTTTTTAGATGATAGAGTCAATGTTTAGAAACAAATAACTCTTCATTAGATTATGCTAATTCGTCCTCTATGGTGGTCATTAAGGCGGCCCAATTTAGAGATACAATTCTGGGCCAGATTCTGCGGCCCAGAAAAACAGCCCACTAATCTGATTATATCTACGAATATACAACTCCAAATGGGCCCAACCTTTACAGGAGGTTAGGAGACATCTGGGGATCCATTTTATTTTTCTATGGTCTACTCTTATTCGGCCATCTAGAAGGTCTAAAAAGCACGTCTGGTTGGTGGATGAAAGCTGGCTGCCACCTCGGGTCAAATGTGGAAAAGTCTAAGTTCCACAAGATTTCTACCACCCTAGGCCTACCATAATCAAGTGGGATGATTTTTACTATTGTAGGATCGACCCAAGGCTTCAAAAATTCCTATTTAAGGTAGTGGTGGTTGAGGAGTTGAAAATATTGGAGCTTGTTTTCATCTTAATGTTATGCTTCCAATTTCTCTTTGTAATGTTCTTCCTTCACATGTAAGTTGTTTTAATTAATCCTTGTTTCTTAATAAAAGTTCTTCTTATCTTATTATTCTGTTCTTATACTTATCACTTTGATACCTTTGGTTCAAGGTGTGAACTTGTTCATACCAAACCTTGTGAGATTATCACACAATGGTGGAGTGATTGTTATTTTAGTGCGTTTTTTTATTTCTCCATTTCCTCCCTCATGAGTCTACTTTCCGCTTCCATTGAAACCATAGAATCAATGGAGGGATAAAACACTTATGGGTTGATCCAAGGGAGTATAAAGGGGTTGGATTGGATGTTATTTATCACCTCATTAATGTATAATCACTTATTTAATTGAGATTTTTATTTTATGATTTTTAAACTCCATCGTCCTTGTTGAATTTAAGGCCACACACTTCAAGTGCTAATACGAACCTTTAACTTGAAGTTCTCAAAACTTTGATCCTTCAAGTGTATAAGTGATTAGTATTAAAGGGTGTAGGAATTAAACTAGTAAGTGATGATGTTGTTTTATCTCCTTAAATGAACCCATCTCAAATATAATAAATTGAAATCATTAAAAAGGAAATATGTCCAATCCACCCCGAGCGATAACCTAAGATCAACTCATTCTTTTAAATTAAATTTACTTAAATCTTTTAGTAATCCTTTAAACCCATCTAAAATCAACCCAAGTTGGCCACTTCATAGCCAAAAACAGTCCATAGAATGTGCGTGTCTATAGGTTACTTCTTAGGTCTCTGTGGATTTGACAACCCAAGCTAGACTACAAGGACCTTTCTACCTTCATATCTTGGGTAAATTTGAGCGACAATCAAATTTTGGCGCTATTTCCGGGGACCTAAGTAAGTTATCTTAGACACTATCATCCTTTTTTTTCATCCTACTTCTCTTTTCTCACCCCTCACTCCTATGGAAGTCAATTTTGAACAAGTCCAAACATGGGAAATGTATCCTTACTTTGATCACCCAACCCCATGTGTGATGTACAATGACCATCCTAATTTCTACACGTGGGATCATCAAAAACCTAATGAACCACATTGTTTTTTACTCCTATGATCCACAAAACATCCCAACATATAATGAGTTTCAATCCCCACAAAGCCAATCTGAACACCCTCCTGTGCAATTCCAACAACTTAATTATCCACCTGGAATTGACCATATTTCTCAACCCCTTTCCCATCATGATCCACAAACATTACTTGAAAAATTGTGTCAAAAAATAGAGATAATTAATTTTTAGGTTTCATCATTGATGTTAGAACTACAAAGAATTAAAACTTGTGAGGAACCCATCCCTACACAAACTATCCCTTCCATAACCTTATGCGAAGTGTCTAGTTTCCCACAAACCTCTCATGAATTTACTGAAGAGAAAACCTTTGGATTTGGGGAAGATGAAGAGGATCAAGGAATTATTGATGGGTGTTTGAATCAGGAGTAAATTGAATTTTTGGATTCAAAAGAGTAGAATTTGACACCATGGATTGAGTCTCTTAAGTATAACTCTATTGATGAATTTTCAAAAACACCAACCATTGAACCATTGAGAGAAATTGCAAACATTGAGTCCAAATCCATTCCTAAAACCGATATGTCTAATTTGGTGGATGAATATTATTTTACAAAGGAACCAATTCAGTTGAGAAATTTTGAAAATGAAATTGAGTTTAATTCAAAGTGCCAACCGATGTCTGAATTTCCTATCCAAACCGAGCTCAAAATTAGTATTCTTCCTTCCTTGCTCAAGTATCCCTTGATAGTGTATAACCATGAACTTTATGATGGAATTAATTCTTCTATTGAAACTAATAATGTAGGAATGATCATTGAAGTTTTAGGAAAGACTAGAGAAGCAACTAGATCCACTATTTCAGAAATTCATTGGATTTACCCACTCATTTTAGAAAATAGGATTGTGAATGAAACAAATTATAAACATAGAATCAATCCCAACCTAGTAGAATTGGTGAAACATGTGTTACTTAAAATATTTAAAGTTGGTATTGGGTAAGTTGGGGGGTTCAAGTCGAGCTAACGACCTTAAAAAAAGCGCTGCATGGGAGGCAACCCATGGTTTTCAAGTTTCCTATCATTTTGTTGTTTTAATAAAATTTATATTTTAATTAATCATTTTTATATTTTAAAAAAATAGACTGTTGACTTGTTCTTCTATTATGAGTATAGATGGGTATGAAAGGGGAGCACCATATTCATCCGTGTCACGTGGTGTGGTCCTTGAGTAATACCTTACCCAGAAATTTAAAAAGAAGACAATGTATCATCAGTTTATTTTATTTTATATATATACTTATATTTTACTTATATATATATATACTCTTTTGTTTTGTTTTTTTTGTTTTCCTTTTTCCACTAGGGAACTCTGCAAGTGACATGGATATCAAAGGACTAAATTGGAGCAGCAAGAATTTCAACTTCAACCACAAGGTGACTTCATTCCATGATACTAATTTTCAATTTCTTTTTTTAACTTTCATTCTCTATCTCTACACCCTTCTAAATTTTATTTTCTATAAACACTGGGGACAGTGTTATTTTAAGTTGGGGGGGGGGGGGAGATAAAACAAAAAATGATTTTGTGTCAAAAAAAATGATAAATGATTTGAAAAAAATGTGTAAATGGAAGGAAAAATTCCTTTAACTTTGAACATGGTAATACACATTGCACACTTTGAAATTGAATATCAAATAATTTAGCATGCCCTGATTCTGATTTTAATCCTTGTATAATTTCATGAGCATATATTTTGGAAAGTGTGGCTTTCCAATGTTATATTTCATTGTTTATATTTTCATCCAAATAAAAAAGATCACAATGCACGTCCTTTGGATAGTGGGGTATTAGTTTAAGTTCATGAGGTCCCCTAAATAAATAGCATAGGTTTGGTGATCATTTTAGTTTAATATGAGTATTCAAAAAAAAAAATTTGCGCATAGAGCAATGAAATGACCTAATGCGTGGCTTTCGGCACTTGGGGATCGTGACTCCATAGTTGTCTGGCACAGAGTTAGTAATTTTATCTCTATTTTTGGTAATTTGAATTTGTTTTTGACTGAGTTAACTCGAGATGATGCCCGAGTATGTGGGTTTCACTTGGTACCCTAAGGTCCTTGAGCCTGGGAGTCATCGGAAAAGTCACGCTACAGGGGTTAACTCTTTTGAGTGCAACTTCAATTACCATGGAAAAATTGCAAAAACAAAAAACAACAACAAAAAAAAAACAAAAAAAATTATACAAAAAAAAATGAACAATAATCTTAATATTGAAATTTGATTCAACCTAGCGCTTCCGTAATTCCCCTCTTGAATAAAGATGAACCCCCATATCTATTGTGATGCACAACACACTCTCTTACTTAATTGATATTGGATGAAATATGGCAATGAATTTGAACAAAGGAATGAGCTTGAGATTGTGATCTTCTTATGAAACTATCTTGTATTAAAATATTTTTATTGGTTTCATGATTGTTTCTTATAAGGTTTTTTGGTGATCATTGTGTATTAAAATGTTTTTGGAAAAGGGAATTCGAATTTCATATTGTTGAGATATATTTTGCTCGGGACTAGCAAAACTCAAGTTGGGGGGTGTGATTAGCCACTAAATGAGACTAATATTCATTGGTAATATATATAATATTCATGTTCTTTATTATTCATAAACACCATTTTAGTGCATTTTACACTTTGAACATCATTTCACATTATGATTGTAATACCTTCTTAAAATGCACTATTATGTGGTACATTTTTGAACATCATTTAAAGTACCCAATGATTCATCTTATTTTAAGGAATATAATTATACATATTTTAATTTTATATTTTTTTAAATTGATATAAACTTAAATATGAACATTTTTGATTTAGGGATCAATGAATAATTCATGGAGGATGATGGAGATATTTGGCAATGAAAGGAAGCAATTCTATAGAAGGCAAATTGGACACTAGCCCATTGATGATACTGTGGTGCCCAACATACAGGCCCAATGAATCCCAATTGTTTTGAGATGATAGAATAAATGTTGTGGAACAAATCACTATTCATGATAGTATGCTAATTCTGCCTCTATGGTGGTCATTAAGGCGGCCCAATTTAGAGATACAATTCTGGGCCAGATTCTGCGGCCCAGAAAAACATCCCACTAATCTGATCATATCTCCGAATATACAACTCCAAATGGGCCCAAAGTTTACAGGAGGTTAGGAGACATCTGGGGCTCCATTGTATTTTTCTATGGACCACTCTGATTCTACCATCTAGAAGGTCATAAAAGCGTGTCGGTTTGGTGGATGAAAGCTAGCTGCCACCTCGGGTCAAATGTGGAAAAGTCTAAGTTCCACAAGCTTTCCACCACCCTAGGCCTACCATAATCAAGTGGGATGCTTTGTACTGTTGGAGTCTCGACCCAAGGCTTAAAAAATTCCTATTTAAGGCAGTAGTGGTGGAGGAGTTGAAAATCTTGGAGCTTGTTTTCATCTTAATGTTATGCTTCCAATTTCTCTTTGTAATGTTCTTCCTTCACATGTAAGTTGTTTTAATTCATCCTTTTTTTTAATAAAAGTTCTTCTTCTCTTATTATTCTGTTCTTCTCCTTATCACTTTGATACCGTTGGTTCAAGGTGTGAACTTTTTCATACCAAACCTTGTGAGATTATCACACAATGGTGGAGTGATTGTTATTTTAGTGCGTTTTTTTACTTCTCCATTTCCTCCCTCATGAGTCTACTTTCCGATTCCATTGAAACCATAGAATAAATGGAGGGATAACCCACTTATGAGTTGATCCAAGGGAGTATCAAGGGGTTGTATTTGATGTTATTTATCACCTCATTAATGTATAATCACTTCTTTAATTGAGATTTTTATTTGATGATTTTTAAACTCCATCGTCCTTATTGAATTTAAGGCCACACACTTCAAGTGTTAATACGAACCTTTAACTTGAAGTGCTCAAAACTTTGATCCTTCAAGTGTACAGGTGATTAGTATTAAAGGGTGTAGGCATTAAACCAGTAAGTGATGGTGTTGTTTTATCTCCTTAAATGAACCCATCTCAAATATAAGAAATTGAAATCATTAAAAAGGAAATACATCCAATCCACGCCGAGCGATAAACTAGGATCAACTCATTCTTTTAAATTGAATTTACTTAAATCTTTTAGTAATCCTTTAAACCCATCTAAAATCAACCCAAGTTGGATACTTCATAGCCAAAAACTGTCCATAGAATGTGCGTGTCTATAGGTTACTTCTTAGGTCTCTGTGGATTCGAAAACCCAAGCTAGACTACAAGGACCGTTCTACCTTTATATATTGGGTAAATTTGAGCGACAATCAACTATATTGAATAAAGAATACTTCCTCATCAGGAAGTTCAATATCTGAAGATGTATCTTCTACTGAAGGATGTTTTGCAAGGAAATAAGCCAGATCTTGGCCCTTTATTTCCTTTTGAGACACATATTGAATATCAAATTGCTGCAAAATAACTGGCCACCTTGCCAGATGTCCTGTAAGCATTGGACGACTAAGGATGAATTTGAGAGGGTTATTGTGAGATACCAATTGGACCTCGTGATGTTGCAGATAATGGCTTTACTTTTAAACTGCAAAGATTAATTCTAGGCAGCACTTCTCAATATTTTAATACTGGGTTTCTGCTTCAAGCATAGTCCAACTAAGATAGTAAAGGCTGTTTTCATTCCTAGCATCATTCTTCTGATCAAGAAAGGCACCCAATGATCACTATAAAGTTGTCACATAGAGGATAAGTGGTCTTCCTTAAACAGGTGGCATTAACACCAGTGGACTCAAGAGATACTTCTTGAGAATATCGAATGATTCTTGACATTCTTCAGTACACTTGTAAGTGACTCCCTTCTTCATCAATTTAGTGTAGGGTAAACTTTTTCCTTTTAAATTGGCGATGAAACACCGAATATAGTCTAAGTGTCCTTGAATTCCTCTCAATTCCTTTAAATTTTGAGGAGGTGACATACCAAGGATTGACTTTTTCTTCCCAGGATCGACCTCGATACCAAGATGGCGTACAACGAAGCGGAGAAATTTTCCTGAGGTTACCCCAAAAGAACATTTTAAGGGGTTCATCTTCAAATTATATTGCCGAAGTTTGTGGAATATGATTTCCAAATCAGCAAAGTGATTAGAACATTTTTTTTATTTAACCACCAAATCATCCACATAACATTCAACAAACTTCACTAAAAAGGGTTTGAAGATACGATGCATGGCACACTGATATGTTGTGCCTGCATTCTTCAGGACAAAGGGAATTACCCGATAGAAAAACAAACCCTGAGGGGCTATGAAGGCTGTAGATTCTTCATCTTATGGATCCATTAAGATTTGATTATATCCAGAATATCCATCCATGAAGGAAAGTGCTTCATAGCCAGATGTTTCATCAATTAAGAGTTCTGTAATCGAAACTGGAAAATCATCCATAGGACAATGCCGATTAATATCTCTGAAATCAATGAAAACTCTAATTTTCCCATTATTCTTTTTCACTGGGACAATATTAGCCAATCATTTGGTATATTGAACTTCTATGAAGAAGTTATCTTTGATAAGCTTATCCACTTTAGCCTCAATTTTGGAAGCATAGGCTGGGTGTGTTCTTCTAGCGGCTTGTTTGAATCCTCGAAGTTCTTATGGAAAACCCAAGCGATGAGTGGAAACATCAGGATCAAGACCTGGAATCTATATATAGTTCCAAGAAAATATATCTCGATTTTTCTTTAAAAAGGAAATATACATCTATTTCTCTTCAAGAGTCATGGACGCACTAATTAAAGTGGGGCATGGATCTTCTTTTGTACCCAGATTTATTTCTCTGAGTTCATCCACAGTGGTAGAGATACCCTCTTCAAATGATGGAGGAGCATCCCTAAGATCTTCCTTTTCTTCTTCAACATGTGTTATTTCTTCTGTTTCTACTTTCATAGTGGATGAAGAAGCATAATTTCCATAATCAGAAGAAATGTTAAAATTTGAAAATCTTGAAGAAGAATCTTCCATTTCCGATCTAATTGATGGTGAAGGGTCTTCCTTGGGTAATATAGAGGAGATAATTAATTGAGAATCAACATCATCATTCACCTTTGAAATTCCTATAACTTCTTCTGGCCTGATTGGCGAAGTATAGACTTGCTGGATTTCAGCGGATGAAATGAAGACATCTCCATTTGAGCTTTCATCATTGCTTGGTGGATCACCAATTTCTCCCATGCTGTCTGGATTGATTTCCGTAATTGAAAATATGGAAGTTTCCATAATAGTATTTTGATTTGAGTCTATCCTATCAATTTGACTGATAGGCAATACATAATCTGTACTCACATGTGTAAATGGGTTTACTGGAATCTTTTCCAAACCATATGGAGCATTAAATTTGGTAATCTCCCTTTTTGTGGATTTCTCTTTTCCCTTCATGTGATATAATTATGCCTCAATGTATTGAGATTCACATGTCTTGAATGGGGACTTATCACCATATAATGTCCCAATTTGACCATCAAAACAGTATTTGAGACATTAATGGTATGATGAAGAGATATCCGCATGCTGATGTAGCCAAGGTCTACCAAGAAAGATGTTGAAGGCTAAGTCTTGATCAACAACCATGAAATATGAATTGGATAAAAGATCTCCAAAATGAGTTCTGAGTGTAATCTCACCCAGTGGTTCTTGTTCATTTTTATCATATCCTTGTAACATCAAAGTAAAAGGAGATAAATCAGATTCTTTGAGGCCCAATCGACGAAGTGTACGAACGGGGATGAGGTTGACTCCTGAACCATTATCAATGAAGACTCTTTAGACGTCTACACCATTGACCTTTCCAGATAAGTACAAAGGTCTAATATGTCCATGCACGACATCATCTTCATCTTCATCTGTGAAAGATATCACTGCATGGAATTCTGCAGGATTATTCTCAACATGGTAGGCTTCATCTGCAACAATTTCAGTTTCAAACTCCTGAGGACTTGATAAAGCCTCGATGAGTGCCTCCCGAAGATCCTTTGATAAATTCAAGGCATCCAGAATTGATAATTTGGCTGGTACTTGGTCCAAGTGTTTCAATACATTATACTTTAGATCCAAAGGTCTGCATTTCCCAACAGGAACATGTGGTTTCTCAGGTGCCTTAGAAGTTGATGCTTTGGAAGTTGATGCATTTTGTACCAGTATAGGAGTTGGTAAAACTCTTGGATTTGGAAGATTAGACCGATTATGTCTATTTACTTGCTGAGAGGAAGAAAGTGGAACCTCCAACCGATCTTCCAGAATGACTGTTCCAGAACTGAATCTGCCTTGTGTAGAAGAACTTGCTTGTTCTTGTTGAGCTCGTTGAAGGGCTCTTCCACGAGTTTCTGCTGCATACACAGTTCTAGCAGGGGTAGAATTGGAATAGTGGCCTCTGAAATATAAACTTCTTTCCCTATACCCTGAGCCTCTGGAACTTCCTCTGATTCCTTTGTTTGATACAGGGAATTCAGGCTCATCAAAATTGAAACTGCGACTGGCATATGGGCCTGTTAAGTGAATCATAATAACATAACCAAAAATCAACTCTTCGTCTGATGAATACTCTGCCTGATTAGCCAATTTAGGTTGTGCCATTTGGTGGGACGGTGCCCGTGGATTTGAATTAGATGACATAAAATCATCTAGAGTCAAAGACAACTTAGGATTTGACACGATTTCATCTTCTTCTGATTATTCCTCTTTCTTGGAATTATTCCACCCTTTTGTGGATTTTCCCTCTGATGAAGAGGGTTTTGATGTGGCCTTCATGGAAGAAGACACAACTGGCTCCTTCAATTACATTAGAAAAATGGCATGAGTTCGGTTGATCGTTTTTCTGACCATCCAATCATCATATTTTTACGCATTTTTTGTTCTTGACTTCTTGCCACTCGCCTTCTTCCTCTGGATCTATAGCAGTAACACATGCTACCTGATCTGAAGATCCTTTTAGTTTGACTTGTCCCAATTCGACCATTTTTTTCAGGAGGTCCTTGAAGAAAAAACAATCCTGAATAGGATTCCCCAACATCTGATGAAACGGGCAATAGTTGGGATGGTCTTCCTCTCCTTCCTTGTTTGGCCTCTTGGGCCTTGGCAATTGAACCAAATTATTTTCCAGAGCCAAAATGAAGTAACCATGAACTTGTTCATTTCGGAAAGAGTAAAATTTACTCTTCATATCCTCAAATTTCTTTCATCTTTGATCTCTTTGATAATCTTGAAGAAACGGCCTCTGTTGTTGACACTCAGGAGGTGGAGTCCTTCAAGAAGATAAAGGCCTTGAAGTAGAAGCAGGTACAGGTGCTTGTCTAAGTATAACTGTAGCAGTATCTGCTTTACCCATTCTCCTTCCTAAAGCTGATGGAATTACACGAGCTTTATCCTTAGTCTTTATAAGAGAATATTCAATCTGTTGAGCGATTGAAGTAAGGTCTCTAAACCCTCCTATGTATTTCACAGATATCAACGGTGTGCACAACTCATCACGCAAATTTGCCACACAGATTGGAAACAATTATTCTTGAGGGAGTGCTAAGATCAGGGAATAGGTTAATCCCTTCCAGTGAGCAATGAAATCTGAAACCCTTTCATTCTCCCTTTTCGTACAATTTATAAGATCAAAAACTATTGTCTTTGGAAAAGTTGAGCTCAATTAAATAAGGAATCGTTGGTGGAGATCCTCCCATCTGGTAATTGACCGGGATTGCAAGCTTGTGTACCAGACAAAGGTAGGACCTTGTAATGATTGTACAAAAAACATGAGCTTAACTGCTTCTTGTTGATGAGGGGTTCCCATCATAGAATCACAATGAGAAAAAAAATGTGTTAAGTGTTGCTCTGTGTATCCCGAACCATTAAATATTGGGAATGTGGTACTTGAAAAATTTGATGGGGGGGGAATTGCATCAACCCATTCAGGGTAAGATATCTTTTCTGGTTGAATTTGAGCGTGATTTCCCTCTATAACTTCCAACCGAGCTGTTAATGACTCAATAGTAGTTATTAACTTTTGAGAAACATCCGGTTGAGCTTGGACTTGAGTAGGTGCAATGACTGGAGCTTGGACAGATGTGGTGGCTGGTACTGCAACTGATGGTAGCACCACTGATTGTTGTTGCACATGAACTGTAGGATTAGACCTATGAGGGTGTACTGGTAGAGGAGGATATTCTTGATCCATCTCAGTAGCCACAACAAATTTCCTTGGCTGACTGACTCCAGCATGCTTAGGAGGAAGACTACCCTAAAGTAGTTCTGTATTCAACCTCCTCAAATCCTTCATTTCTTCCTTTTGTTTTGAAAATCTTTTCTCTAATGAGAGTGATTGTCCTTCTCCAAAGGAAGGGTATGTAACCTGATTCTTTCCTTTCCCATTATTAGATCCCTTTCGGAGAGGGGGAAGTGGGTTACTTGTAGTATTACCTAAATTCTAGGTAATTCTCTGATTTCGTGTATGCACACATTCTTCATTTGTGTTTGTGAACACAACCTCTTGAGCAGGAGCTTCCTCATCTGATCCCTCTGAGTGAGACTCATCTGAGGGATCAACAACAACGACATTGATGAAATTGATTGATGCATAACGCATTGCATCCCTTCTATCGGAATTTCTGTGATATTGTATTCTTCCATGTCCTTATTGAGACACTTCCTTTTTCTGATTTGATCCCTCAGGAACTTCTTGACTAACCATAATATAGAGGGAATCTCCTGATAATTTTTCTCTTCGTTCCTCTTGTGGCTTCTTCCCTAATTGAGAGAAGACTAACTTTCTCTGAGGGAGAGATTGAGGATTTGAAAAAGTCCCCAGTCCTGTGGACAGGGGCTATTCCTGCTCAACTCCTCGAATCCTATTTGTTGATTCTGAGGGTTGGGTTAAAAGAGTCCCCAGTCTGGCAAGCTGGGGTGGTTCTTGAGTTTCTATATCTGAGACTTTCTTGAAAGCTCTCATGATCTTGTGGAATTTAGTCCCGAAATTAGCTGGATGCATCAACTTGCATCCACTTTTATCACCCGCCTCAAAAGACCGTTGGATGATTTATGACACTTCTATCACTTGATGATGTGCTTGCTCCAAATGAGAGGACTGTTCAATATTCTCGTTTTCTTGATGCAGGAGTAATTCAACAACTTGTTCTCTATATGCTTGATTTTGAGAGGAACTAGTTGAGGCATGTTCTTGAGCGAGCCTTTGATTACAAACAAAGCCAATTGGCTGTGGCCGGCCATGGGCAATAACATTGCATGAGACCATTTTCGGTGGTCTTTGCTGACTGGAGAGTACAATGAAATGTAGTGCTCCATGAACACCACATCCCCTAATATGAATACCAGATGGGGCATTGGGAATTAACTGGCGTAATCTTCTTAGTGCGCCAATGCATGAACGCTGAAGGTCTCTCTGCTGCTTTTCAGCCTTCGGATATTGAGAAACTGAGAGAGATGAAAAATCAATTTGGCGTTGTAACCCTTCTATTATCTTGACATGATTTTCATATTCATCATAATATAATATTTTATTTTTCAACTGAAAAATATTTTTCCATATGTTGAGACGAATATCATGAATTCCATCTTCCGTCAACATCTCTAGAATGTCATATAGAGAATCAGCCAAAGGCCAAAACATAACTGGCACTTCACCTTTCGCCAGTTGTTTTCTCATATTCAGTACTTCCTCTTTATCATTAAATTAAGATTCTTCTACCTGATTAGACCAGATCTGGTGATTCCTTGCTGCTTCATCAGATTCAAAAAGATTTGTAGAGAATTCACTGATTAAACTAGAATATGAACGACCCAGGGGTGGTTTAGAGAATTACCTACACCCCAGGATATCTTCTGATTGAGTAAGTGTTTCACCTGATAGTGTTAAAGCATCAGACACGACTGGATTCACATTTTAAAGTGCCTCAAGATAAGAGGTCTTTCTTGTCACTACATTTTCCATTGGAGAATTTTCCAGGCAATGTGCATTATTACTGCAGAGAGGACATTCGTATATAAATTCATCATCATGGGGAGGACCACCATGGTGGGTTACAACAAAAGATGAAACATTTTGCTCCTTGATCTTCTAACCACACAGAGGGTTCTTGTGGCTCTCATCTGAAGATGAAACTTCAAGATCAACCGAATTGTCATGAATCAAGCCTTCATGAGGAAGTGTATGGTGCAGACCTTCAGAATTAATGTTCCCACTATTGGGAACTGAGAGAGTGGAATCTTGAGTTGCAATAGATAATTGTCTAAGTGCATCAATAACTCCAACATCGAGTAAGGCCTTATTACATATTGGCCCTTGATTTCATGACTGTGATGGGCGGGTCTTCTTCTTAGACGCCTTCTTACTCACTTTTGGAACCACTTGTTGACGAAAGTGATCATTATGGGAAGGTGTATGTGCTTGATCAGGAGAAATGATCATGTTAGGCTGATTATCTCCACTTAAATCAGGTGTATGTGCCTGACTTGGTTGTCCGTATGATATGGGGGAGTATGCCCCACAACCCTCTTGGACTGGAACAGAGGTGTGTGTCTGTTCCGGAGTGAACTGTTGATGTGTCACTCCACTGGTAGGGATAGATTTTCATTTCTTCCCCTGTGATGCTGCTGAAGCTGTTATAATATCTTGGCAGGAATCCTGAATATGAGCAGGGATTTTATTCTACTCCTTCACCATTGACAGAATGTTCTTGGTGAATTCAGCTGTCGGAATGGGTATATACATATATTCCGTGCTTGGAGTAGGTGTGTGTTCCTGCTCCTGTACTCCTTTTCCTATTAGTGAATTCTGATAGTACTCATGTGTGGGGGCAGAGAGTTGAGTCTGCCTCCTGTTTGTCGTCAGAGATTTCTGACTGACTTCTCCTAATGCTACCAAACGAGACTGTTGGTAGGATTGATCAATACTAGCAGGTGTATGTGCCTACTGATTGCACTCCGCTAAATGTGGTTGACGAACTTCCTTCAATACTGACAGATGATGCTGCTGGCAGGACTGATGAGTGTAAGAAGGTGTATGTACCTGTTTACCAGTTGTCAAAACATTGGGTTGGAGAGCTCCATCATATATAGTTAGACGAGCCTACCGACTAGCTGATGATTTATAAACAGGTGTATGTTCCTGTCTGTAGTACTCCGCTGGAATTGCCTGGTGGGATTGGTGTGCTTCTGCCAGACAAGTCTGCTGGACAACGGAATTAAAACGGACGGGTGTGTGTGACCGCTCGTTGCTTGCCACCAAGTTAGGTTGGTGGGATTCTCCGGAAACAGCAGAGATAAGAACCTACTCACTGTTAACCGGTTGTCGCCTCTGGTGGTTCGTCTTGCCTGATCGGGTTCGAGGAACCTGAGCCGAATGCTTGGAGACGACACCCTCATCATGTTGAGGGTGTACTGCCGCACGAGTCTAGCGGAGATTGTTGATGGGATCCCTCGAGAAGGACTCCTATTTCCTTGAATTAAGGCCCTGAGTGGCCTTCTCATTCACCTCATCAGAATATGGGAGGGAATGGTTGTTGTGTTCCAGGGATAATGACCCGAAACGGTTGGAGAAGGTGGTTAGCACCGCCTGCTTCTTGATCACTGGTCGTCACTGTCCGGACGACCAGGGTGAGTTATTGATTTGGAGGGCTTGTCTAGCGGCCTCCAGAGTCAGAATAGTACTATTTTGACGGTACTCCTTAACCAGTGCATTTGATACCCAGCGTTGAAGACGCTGAGTAGGTGACGTCATCCTCAGAGCGGATGATGATCTAGGAGGAGTAGCAGCAGATGAATTCACAACAGAGGTTTTCACAGCAGAGGCATTCACAAACGTGAACTTAAGAAAATCCATTCTTGTAATCCAGAAGATCTTGGAAAAGAGTACCTGTTTGATATAACAAACATAATCAAGATAAGTTCGGCTGCTACATATTTTGGATGAGCACATATGTTATTGATTGTTATGTTGGCCCTCTCATTGAGTTTTAAATAGGGGCCTAAAAAATAAGTAAACCATCATTTTAACTTGGTTAAGGATTCACGTCGGGTTCACCATTTTTTATTTCCTCTAGAAATGGGGATGACCTCATTGATTTAAGGTTCAAACATTCCAAGTGGTTTCTAATGGGTTTGTTCATAGAACCGGAAAACATCCAATGATTCCATATCCATTTGAACCTACTTTCCAAAGGTAGGTGATCATTAATTCTGGACTGATGAGGCTTAAGAATTTGCATTGGTTGATAGGATGGGAGGTCGGAATCATCACACCTTTTTGGGGGGAATTATTGTCTACTCCAGGACTTTCTTTATAGATTTAAGTTATGTTCGTGAATCCTTATTACATTACCAAGTATGGAAATGATCTTTCCTTTAGATCTGACAATCAATAATTAGTATGTATGAGATTTAGAGAATCTTTTATATGTATTCAAGGTTCTTCATAGATAGAGAATCATCTATATTTTTTAGAGATTCTTGGTCAATGGTATCCTTTGACACATTATATAGAAATCTAATTGTTATTATGATAACCATACTGGTTTTAAAGCCACTGAGTGGGGCACTTGAAGTTTATTGTCATTTAGAAGGACATGAATTATTTCATAGTTGGGATCATACCCACAGATGGGCTACCTACGTATCCTTTGTTTTGGAAAAGGAATTAGAACCCACATAGTTCGAGTAAAGAAGTATGAGGTTTTATGCATGATTGATGGATCAAAGAAAGATTTCATAATTACTTTTACACTCTAAGATCACGTGATTCATACTCAGTGTGAGAAACAAGTGGTATTGGTAAAACCAGACAATGTTTCCATGAAAGATGCAATTATAATAAATGAGTGGGGATTATTTATGTATGACTACCCAGATAGATGAAGATTAGGATTTACTTCAGGGAAGAAACCCGTGAACAAGGTCCATAAAGGTATATGTGATTTATGGAGATTTGGATACTCTAACTTGGGGATTATTTCTGAGGATGATGCCTAAATTAGGAGGGGACTTATGATTGGGTTTTACTCCTGAGAAGGAAGCCCAAGTCAAAAAGTAAATTAAGACTGGTTAAGAGAAATTATGACTGGGGATTATTCTTAAAGAAGGGGCCCAGGTAAAAGGGGATTATGACTGGGGATTACTCCTGAAAAGGAAGCCCAAGTTAAGGAAATTTGAATTTTTGGGAACTCGGGGCTTACTCCTAAGGAGGATACCTATATTAAAAGAATTATGGTTGGGGCTTACTCCTGAGAAGGATTCCCAAAATTAAGAGAACTTAAAGACTAGGGATTACTCCTAAAAAGGAGGCCCAGGTTAAGGGAATTTGAAGACTGGGGATTACTCCTAAAAAAGAGGCCCATGTTAAGGGACTTGGGAACTGGGGATTACTCCTGAAAAGGAGGCCCATGTTAAGGGACTTGGGAACTGGGGATTACTCCTAAGAAGGAGGCCCAGGTTAAGGGACTTGGGGCTTACTCCTAAGGAAGATGCCCATATTTGTAGACTTTGAGACTGGGGCTTACTCCTAAGAAGGAAGCCCAGGTTAAGAGAATTATGGTTGGGGATTAATCCTAAAGAGGATGCCCAGGTTAGGGGACTTGGGGCTTACTCATAAGGAGGATGCCCATATTAAGAGAACTTGGACTGGGGATTACTCCTAAAAAGGGGGCCCAGGTTAAGGATTCTCTCATCCTAAAGGATGAGGTTGAATGAATGAAATATCTAACCTTAGTGACATGAAGATATGTAAATCACTAGGTTTTAAGAGATGTTCCACAGAATTTATTTCAGATAAGGAAGCCAACAAGGAAATCATGCCATGAATGTCTTTGGAGAGAATTCTAAAGGCTTAATCTTAAAGTGGATAGGTGGATAGGCATAAGAGAGGTGAAATAAGTTGGAGGGGCACCCAAAAAAAAGTTGGTGCGCAAGTCCTGCATGGGTGCGCAAGTATACTTGCGCGATAGAAGGGTACTTGCGCAACAGTCAACCCTTAGGGTAATACTTGGGCGAGACTTGGCTCAATCCCTTAATAATACCCCTATAGGATTCTAGAAGAGGGGCGCGCAAGTTCTATTGAAGGGGTAAGGTGGCACAAAAGTTTGGCCATTTCCCTTAAGGGCTGGCCACTTAGGCATGCAAGTGTTGATGAGTTTCAACACTTAGGACTTCCCCTCTTTAGATCTTCCGTTCTAGACAAGAAATTACCTTAGAAGTGTTCAGAAGCTTTGAGAAGAGACTAGGGCACCGGGAGCTCAAATATGAGTTTCTAGAAATTTTTAGTCTCTCAAATGGGGGGCCCACCGGGGGTATTTATAGACTGGTGAAGACCCTGGGCGAAATTCAAATAGGATGCACGAGTCACCTTCATGACCATTGGGCGACGCAAAAGTATACTTGTGCGACCATGGTGGAACTTGCGTGACCCAAGTGCATTTGAATATTTGTTCATGCCTTTCTCAATTTTTGATGTTTCTTCAAAGGATACTTCACTTTAGGTTCAAGGTATTTCCATTTTCAATTCATTAGACTCTATGAGGGAAAGGAGCGTCAACAGATTTCCTTGATCATTGACCTCCATATCCTATAAACTGATAAATTCATCACATTGGAGTACTTCTTTCATTGAGTGTTTCAATAAATGTTTCAGTACATATATGATGATTCTTATGATTTATAATTAATGAGAAACCATTTGTTAGAAGTATCCAAATTCATTCATACAATATCATATATTTAATTCCCCACCAAAATCTATGTTGGTCATATATCATAGCCTTTGATAAAAGTATATATAAGCTTAAATTTCCATTTATGATTCAAGGATATCCTCAAATATGATATCTTTGTTTTGTACATTTTCGGAATGGATAACAAATTACACGACTTATAGGACATAATGATCCAAACCACCAAAATTATATTTTAATAAATTTTTGTTCTCTCTAGAGTTATTCACTATGTTAGATGGCTTTTCAAATTATTTTTTTATCTAATGAATTAATTAGCTCACTATTTTGATTAGTAAATCTATTAATAAATCAGATCTCACGGTTTTCTTGATCAACTATCCAACTATGGATAACTCACTTAATTTTGGGAAATACACTCTTTATATGTTTTTGTGTGTTTCAAAGTCCATTTACCAAATGATTTCTCAAATCTATCCAATCTAGGAATTTTTTTTAAAAACATTTGAGCATAATTTTCTCACCAATGAAATTCCCTCACTCTTTTTATCCCATGGTTAAAGTTTAATTATAATCTTGAATTAATTAATAAAACAAAAATCTCAAAACATGAATCACTAAAATAATTTTTGGAACATGACTAATTAATTCAATATTTTTTTGAATTAAATAAAAAATTATTCATCAAAATCATAAATCTAAATAACCCATTTCATGGTTTGACAATTTACAAGAATAACCAAAATCCAAAAAACATGTTTTAATGATTTTTACACTTACCTTGGTCCCTATATGTTCATCATCTAAAAATGAGGTCCAAAATGTGGTATCCCCGAATCCTTAAAAATCCTCATAACTAATCCTTTAAAATCTATAATATAGTATATAAGATGAATTCAATATGAGAAGCTACCTAGATTTTAGAACCCTATATTATTCAAATGAAGAGAAAACTGAGGGGGGATGAGGGGTATCCTTGTTAATGTTGAGAAGAGATTAAACCATCTATGTGTGTCTCTTGGGAGAAATGGGTTGGACACTCAAATTCATATGAAAAGAGAAAAATAATGAAATAGAACCACACTTTCTATTTCAGTATCAATGAGAAGAAATGTAGGGTTCATCATGTTTAAGAACAACGAAAAAAATGAAAAACACGGAACCCAAAACATCAGAAAATGATAGATAAAGAGTAGAAAATAACATACATTGGATTCTAACCTTGATTAATATGAGAGAACGTTGAAGAGTCGCACTGGTAGTAGAGGAGTTCCATGAAATCTTAAGAATCACGAGTGACTGAGTCATGGTTATAGTTTTTTTAAATAGACTAGGGAAACTTTTAACAGTGCTTTCTGAAAATCACTGAAAAAGATCCCTTTTATCAATGCTAAATTTATAAGAACCGATAAAATGAATATTTATCAGTGTTTTTTTAGCGCTGATAAATATCGAGATTTATTAGCGCTAAAAAACACTGATAAAGGTTTTATAATTATAATTATTTAAATAACTTTATTATAATTTTAAAATTATTTAAACAAGTTTATTTTAAATTTATAATTATTTAAATATGTATAATTATTTATTTGTAATTATATAAATACTTATTTAAAAAATAACAATTACTTATTTATAAAAATTATAAATATAGTAAATATATATTTATAGATATATTTATTTATAAATATTTATTCAAAAATATTTATTTACAAATATATTTTTAACATTATTAATGGATATATAATCTTAAATACATGCATTTTAAAAATGAGTGAAATTGAATAATTCAAAATGAGCAGAGTTTAAAAATATTGAAAAAATGGATAAGTTTTATTAATTAAATATAATTTATCAAAAAATATGGATATATATATATATATATATATATTTAAGTGGATGAATACATACTGAAAATACTAAAACATAGTAAATAAATAAATAAAAATAAATAATAGAAAATGATCAAATTCAAAAAAATAAAATAAAAAAAAACATTAAAAATGAATACCCTAATTGTAGTATTGAAAATAAATAAATAAAATTGACCGATTAGAAACATAATATATATTAAATTTATCTTTTTATTATGAAATTCTAAAATATACTAAAATTTGAATAAATTACATAAATATTAGGTGTATGTGTTTCTATATATTACGTAAATATATTTATGTGTGTGTTTTTGTATAGAAATGCATTAATATATATATATATATATATATATATATATATATATATTTACATGAAATAAATGGAACAAATGACATTTGATATAGGTTAAATTGAAAAATTAAACAACATTAAAAATTAATAAGACATTAATATGTTTTTAATTAAAATTATATATATATATTTTAAAAATTAATTTTACATATCTATATTTAATATATACTATTTATTAATATTTATAATCTATATATATGTATATTAAATTTATTCATTTTTATCAATCATTATTTAATTAATAAAATGTTTCACATTTTTCTTAATTTAATCATTTTATTTTTATTTGTTTGTTTTTTCATTTTATTCTGGACCTTTATTAGTGCTAATAAAATGCTGATAGAGGAAAAATTTCATCAACACTAAAATTAGACTGATAAAGGGAACCTTTTATCAGTGCTAAAATAAATCCCTGAAAAAAGTTTCCTTTATCAGTGCTAAAATAAAACAATGATAAAGGTTACCTTTTATCAGTGCTAAAAAAAGTGCTGATAAAAGGGTTCCCTTTATCAATGCTTTTTTTAACACTCATAAAGGGATTCCTTTATCAGTTATTATTTTAATGCTGATAAAGATGAACTTTATCGGCAAATTTTTCTAGCGTTGATAAATGCCAGCGCTGCTATAGGCATGTTTTGTAGTAGTGTATCCCCCTGCTATGTTTGAGTATATCTACATAAGTACATTAATTATAGATTTATTTATATATGAACCTATGTTCCCTATGAATTAGTTTGATATGTATAGTGTTATATTTCAGAACTATGTTAGGCATGATTCCCATCCTCATAGGATACATAGCGACATCCATGTGCATTACTTCAGATCTAGCCACAAGTTTCATTCCACCCAATCCCTACTCCATTATATAATTCATACACATTCCAATTTCAGGGTATCCTTTCCACAAGACAAATCCATTTCCTATATTGGGTTTAGCCAAGTACTCATGGTCAGAAACATCCTATGGATAATACTTCAAATTTCTTAGTGACATACTCGGGACAGATCTTATCAGTTATCTCAATATCAAAGATCATCAAATATTCAGATATGTGAAAAAGTGATCTAAATATACCTTAGAATCAGATTCTTTTCATCCTAAATGAATCTCATTCTAATGGGGGTATTTTATTAGAACCCATAATTGTGCATCTTTCACTTTTCTGTAGAATATTTGAGAAGTGTGAATACATTGAAAATAATTGTTGAAGTAATTTCCATAAAGAACATGGAAATGGAATTCATGAAGGCTTGTGTTTGGTTTAAGGGTATATACCTTAGGCCCTTATTTCACAATCTTGGAATTTCATTCAAAGTAGTTCCACATATACCTTTTTCAAAAAAATATCCATCCACTAGCCAGCCAAGCTAAGGCTCAACCATGGGAATATGTGGGACTTGGGATAACTACACATAATAGGAGCCAGTATGGGCCAGCTAGTGGAACGACATAAGGAGCATAGTTCCCACATGAAGTGATAAGACCCATGTATAGGGTCCATGGTGTGTGAGGCCGAAGTTGCACATAGTTTGGGCACAAAACCCATAGGGTTGAAGCCCGGGTGGAGGTGATGTAGGTGGTACGGGTGCCAAAATCCATTATCAGATTGAATGAAAAGTGGTCAGTAATTGGATTATATTCTGGAGGAAAGGTGATGTGGGAATTTTATTTGGGATGGTATTTTTCATGGTACTCAAATCCAAACCATCTTATCATGGATCCCATTAATCTTAGCAGTATGCTTCGATCTCACACATTGCAAAGCTGAAGTTATTCTATTTTGTGATGTTCAAATTGAAATTAGCTCCCACGTGGCGTGAGACCTCAATATTCAACCTATCAACCATCTTCCACTCTCCCATACCACTAGTTTGACATCATGAGTCATGACTGACACCCATTCATAATCACCAACATCTCTCCAATCCTTCACTGATAGTCGAGGGAGCCTGAGACAACCGACACGAGCCATCAAAACACTCCATTGAATAACACTAGTGGCATACCATGCAATCACCCACCAACTCTTGAGGCTATCAATTGATTATCCTTTTATCATGAAATCTAAGTGAGGACAACCAATAAAGAAGCCACGAGAGGTTTACGATCAGAATCTATTCTTACTTATCAACTATTTTCATTCAAATTAATTCAGATTTACCATATCATGTGACGTCATGGAAGAAAACCAATGGAATGAGGATCACGTGAAAGCCCTTGCCACATCAGTTGGTGCACATGGCATCCTCCCCCTAGAAAATAGCACCACCCTCAGGCCAACCTCTCTTATAAATACTATGCTCATGTAAAGAAAGATAGAAACAAAAGGGGAGAGGAGGGAGAAAAAGGGAAGGAAAGTGGAAGAATAGGGTGCACCAGTAAATGTCCCTATAGAACTTCCTCAAGTGATCGTGAGAGACTTCCAAATGATATTTTGAAGACTAGGAAATCACATGATGAACTAAACATCATGAAATTCCTGGTTATTATGTGGGGTTCATGTGATTTCATGATACCTGTGAGGTTCACGACTTCTCCAAGAAAGAATTTTGACTATGCTAATAGTCTTTCCTACGATCTCATGATTCTAGGTGCCTCTTTTTCTCCCAATATTCTTAGAAAATCCCAGACATGACCATATCACTATAGTTAGAGAGTTCATCACAAGACCCCATGGAGGCCATACGTTTGAGGATGGGTTGTTGAGGTTCAAGAAGCCATATCATGCGAGTGTTCCTTGATCAGAATCCTTTGATTAGGTGATGTCCATGATGGTGTCAGCAAGTATACAAAAATGGACATACATGTCCTCAGTCATGTAGTGTCGTAGGTAATTATCCATGAAACCCAAACATAAGTAGATGTTTGCGAACCCTGAGTCCTATGATGCTTGAACATAGCCTCAGAAGCAATGTTTTCAGTGATAAATGACTCACAAGTCCCTAATAATGTGTAAGAAATGCCATGTATATTAACCCCATGATTGATGGTGGGCCATAATTACTCGACTGAGAGTCTTAATATGTGTATGCGACACCAACATGAATCCCTAGTGAATGTTTAGAGAGTCCCTCACATGATCCTTTAGAGATCATACAGTTTTATGGTGATCATGAGACCATTTTAATATAGTATACGATCTTTAAGATGAGATCCCACATGACATGAACTCCTAGCCCTAAAATTCCCACCATCTCCTATGCACACTGTAGTTCTAATTTGAAGCCCCTATAAATAAGTAAAGAACTCATGGAGGTCATGAGGACCGAGGGTGTGTGGACATCACATGGTTTCATGAAGACACCAACAAACATGTAAGATAACCAATGGATAGACCCTATGTAACGTCCCAAACCCGGATGCCACCTGAAATGGTACCCCAAGGCTGGTTGGTCACAAGGCCTCAAGCGCATCTCCCCAAATTCCATAGGCTACTGAGTAGTAGTGAGGGCCTAGGCGAGTCAATGGGGAGATTATGCCCTCATTACCAGAGTATCACAGTGGACGTCAAAAAAATGAAATAGTATAAGTGAATAAATAAGCAGAAAACAACTGAAGATAAGGAAAAACAGGAATACATATCAATGATAGAAGTTTCTCATATAAAAAATGATGAAGAAGTTGCAAGTATCTTGAAAGTATCCAAATAGGTACATGGTAGTACAATATTGTACAAGCATCCCATAAAGACCAAAAGACCAAAAAGGTATCCTTGCACCACAAACCTCAGATTGGTCCTATGCTCCCCTACTCCAAATCCACAATAAACAACCTGTACTAGGGTGATTTCCCCTATCATCACCTACAACCATATAATTTGTTTGGGTCTCCAAGGAGGCCCAAACAGGGTGCGAGATAAACATCCCAGTAGTAAACCACCTAGGTCTATACAGTTCTAACAATAATTCTACAAAAGTTCTAGAATGTGTAAAAACCATTAGGTAAGTGTGTATGCCCATGGAATAAGTCTACTGCAGTAAGTAAAACCAAACAGACCTCAAGGCTACCTGCAAAAGAGAGTCAACTCCTAATAAGGCATCTACAACCAAGTGAACAAGTCACATGGGAATTCCATATATCTGTTGTATCCTGTAGCCCACAACCACACTGTATAGAGAAAACAAGTGTCCCACAGCCATGCCCTATAATGAGGTCAAATATCCCACGACTACGCTGTATAGTAAAGTGTAGACCGCAAGGGCATAATCTAAGGAATCAAAAGAACAAGTCATCCAAGTAATAATATCTAGACCACGGAGGGTTGGATCCATGGAGCTTTTCCAAGGAATCCCATCGATTCACATGGGCATCCCTGGTGTAAACTCGGTTAGGCACTGGTTAGCATCCTAGGAGCATGGAAATAGCAAGTCCTACGTGAGCCCAAGCAAGCCAAATCCACAGGGTAGCAAGGCCCGAGGCATCCCACGAAATCAAGACCCAAGGGTAAGAGTCAACCCAAGGAGTCCACTACCGCGTTCTAGATCCATGGAGAGCAGTCCAATTCATCTATCAAACCATTCATTAAAGCATTCAAGCATTCAATATTAACATTCATAAAAATGTGAGTATACACACTCACATCAACAAGCACAATCCATGAGTATACCCACTCATGAAAACCATTTATCAAAACCAGAATATGGGCCTACAATCCCATATAAACCATTAAATATCCCATTATCACTTTATATAGGTATACCCATCCATATTATCCATTTAACATGCCAAACTATCAAAATAGACAAGGCATAACATGATAATCATTAATCAAGGAGGCAGTAAATATCCTAAGAAAGCTACTCAAGCTATTAATGCATCTAAGGGATTCCTATAACTAGGAAAGAAAAAGCACACACCCCTTGGGTGGTTTAAACAGGAATAAACAAGCCATTTCCTTAAGGTGCACCCCTCGGGTGACCTTGAAATGAGAAACGGGTTCCAACACACCTAAATAGAACCTATGGTCAACCTCATTAGGTCCAACTAAAACTACTAAAAGAAAATCACTAAAAGATGAGACCTCATCAGAAAGTACTAAAGATGATGTAATGGAAGAACGCCCAAAAAATACCAAGAAAATCCAAAAGAAGGTATAGACCACCTACCACTCCTCGGTAATAGACATCTCATCCAGTATCGAGTTCTTATTCATCCTGGTTTGGAAGAAATATAAATAATGGATGAAGAACGGAATATTAGGGCATATAATCCTAAATCTAAATAGTACAACTATCATTCTAAAGAATTAATAATTATTAAAAAGGGATTGAGGATGTACCGTTGCGGATCCGATGAGACGATCGATGATCGAAATGAAGGTCAGATGGAAGAAATGGATCAAAGGCTATACTAGGCGCCTCAAAGGGGAGTTCCATGGGAGGGATGTGAAATGGAGGAAGAAAAACCAAATTGGGTTTAAAAATAAAATAAAAATTTTAATTTAATATTTTAAAAAAACCAACACAGCAGGGTCACACGGTTTACCCACACAGTTTCCCAAATCGTGCGCACCTCACTGCCTAAGAGGGGCACTTCACACAGTTACCCTGAATGGTTTGACTGACTATGCACAAACCATGCTAAAGTGATGTTCCAAAAAACCTTCACTTTTCAAACCTCTTGATCGATTTAGACTAACCATTCACAGGCTGTGTGCACACCGTACACTAGGGTTTTCCCAGCCCAAAAATTGGTTTCGGCCTCCAAACAATCCCCGAACACCTCCAAAACACCTATGATCAAGTTAATCATTCACATAAGGCCATAATATAGAATTTAACCCAAAATGAAAAGGAACATTACCTCATACAAAAACCTATGTTCTTACAATATTCCCCCCTTAAAGTAATTTTTCCCTGAATTTCTCTTTTAAGGGTGGTCAAGATTCATCTGAGAAAAAATCTAGCCACTGAGAACATACGTCGGATTCCCTCTCCCAAGTCTTGTCATTTATGTTGAGTCAATAAGGTTTCTTATGAATTTTACATTCCTTTATGTTTTGAAAATCACAAACAATATATCTCAAGGAAAATTTTATTTCCTCAAAGATTTATCTTAATAAGTAAATTTTCCTTCCCAAGGAAAATTTCTCCTTATCATTGTTTTTATTGTTAATGATTTAGTTTCTCTTATTATAACTCATTTTATTTCTAAAGTGTAAAAATAAATTTCATATCTAAAACCTCGGAATCCTATAAATACTTAGATATAGAGTCTTCTGTTTTCTGGTTCTAAATTTAGATTCTGAATTCTCTAAATTCAGATTCTGAATTCTCTGAAATTCATATTCCGAATTCTCAGAAATTGGGATTTTGAATTCTCTGAAATTCAGATTCCAAATTCTATGAAATTCAGATTCCAAATTCCCTGAATTCATATTCTTAATTCTCTAAAATTCAAATTCCAAATTCTCTGAAATTTAGATTCCGAAATCTCTCAAATTCAAATTCGGAATTCTCTGAAATTCACACTCCAAATTCTCTAAAATTCAGAATCCAAATTTCATAGAATTCAGGTTCTTAATTCTTTAGAATTCAGATTCTGAATTCCTTAGAATTCAGGTTCCAAATTTCTTATAATTTAGACTCCGAAGTCTATAGAATTCTGATTCCGAATTCATTGAAAAATAGAATCCATATATCCATGTAATATAGAATCTGAATGTTTATTTTCTTAGACTCCGAAATTTATTTTCCTGGACTCCAAAAAATGGATTTGGTTAAGCAACCATATTTTTCTTACCCTTGTTTTAGTTATGAAATGATGTTGTACATTCTGTTTCTAATTAACAGTTGTTTGAGTGACACGTGTACATGTCCCTCTGAGATTCAAGGAAAAGTATAACCGTTGGAGAAGGGAGCTGACTGTTAGGAAAATGATTATAAATATAAGCTCAATTGAATGAGCTCATTACTGACTTGATTACTCTATAAATTACATGTTGCTGAAGTTATTTCTAGAGAGTGAGAGACTCTCATGCTTTGTGCATACTGAACATCTTGTTCAGCTTTCTTCTTGTGATTCTGATTGTTGCTGTGTACAATCGAGGGATTCTGGGGATAAGAATACAGATGTGCCTACTACCTTAAAGTTCAAGGAATTCTTTGATAAGGAAGACAAAGGTGCTGACTACCTTGAAGTTTGAGGGCTTGTGTTGATAGCATGACAGACTCCAATATTCTTATTGAGGTCTTATCTTGGTGTGGGTAAGACAGAATTTTTTGAAAGTACAAATCAAGGGACCTTTATCCAAGGTTGTTGGATACCCTACTCTTTGGGTTAAAATATTTCATACTTGTCACTTGTTTTGTTTCAATTTTATTTTTTTCTGCATTTTGATTAATAAGGAAAGTATAACTATCTTATACTTTCTTATACTTGTATACTCTGATTTGTAAGATTCTATACACTTTAATGCAGAATATTTGTCCTTGTAAACTTTTCTTAAGTTTCAGTTCTAGAACCTTATTTCTGGAACCTAGAAAGTTTGTTGAACTAAGAGGTTATTTGAATTTACCTTGTTTAACTTTGTTAAACATAGAAAGTTTTATATCAACTTTAATAGTTCCAAAGGAATTTTTAAAGGATACAATTCACCCCTCTTGTATATTGAGTATTTACATTCATTATTTCGATCCTATAATTGGTATCAGAGGAGGTATTTGAAATATTTATATTCACATATAAGTTTTCTTGCTCAAGTTTTCATTGTTCTATATTTTCCTTGCTTGGGATTTTTATCCTTGTTTACAAACTTTTTCTATTAATAAGTTTCTGTGGAAAGATATTTTTCTTTTAGATAGTAGGAATGAATGTTGGTTTGAATGACAATATTGATCCTACTAGACCACCTATATTTTATGGGAATGATTATGAATATTGGAGAGATCATATGAAGACTTTTGTTATTAATACTAGAGTGGAAAACTTCTTTATGATTAATGGAGATTAAAAGATTCTTGATAAGGAAGTAAGAACTTTTACTAATCAAGAAAAGTCAGAATATCAACTAAACTACAAGGTACACAATACTCTTTTGTGTTCCATGACCAGGAATATATACAGTCAAATTTCTTCATGTGAAGCTGAAAATTGTATTCGTAAGAAATTGGAGCTTACTTATTTTGGTACATCCAAGGTTATAGAAACTAGAAGAGCCGTGCTTAGAGAAGAATATCATGGATTATTATTTCCTTTTAGAGAACTAGTATGCAAGGTACAAATTTTTTTTATGACTATTGTTAATAATTTACAATTCATGGGTGAAAAAGGTTTAGATGATGAGGCACTTTTGGACAAGATTATAGATATCATGCCTAATGAGTGGGAATCTAAGAGAACAACTATTGATGAGAATAGGAAAGTATCTCAGATTACTCTTAATGATATTTTTGGAAATCTTCTTCAATATGAGACAAGAATGAAAAGAGATGTTGATCTGAACAAAAATAATAATGACAATTAAAGCAAAGAATCCTGAAAGGGTTACAAGATCCAAGTCGAAGAAATTCACTATTTTATCTGAATCAAGTGAAAGTGAAAATTCTGAGAATGAACTAGATAATATTGCTTGAAATATGAATAAGATAGTTGGGAAGAAATAATTTCAGTATAGATTTAAGAAGAACGAAAGAAGAGACAAAAATGACTCTGAAGTCACTTGTTATGAATGCAAAAGAGGAGGGCATATAAGGCCATATTGTCCTACTATTAAGAAAAAGGATAGAAAGGAAAATCATTTTGAGAGGAATAGAAATAAGTACTATAAGATAAGAAAGTTTTTAAAGCTAATGAAACCTAGAGTGCCAATGGTGGAGACTCTTCTAATGAATCCTCAGAATATGAATCTTCTTTTCAGAAGAATCTTGGTTTAATAGCCAAGTTACCTATTGAAAATCCTTGTCTAATGGACAAGGTACAAAATGCTGAATCTATAACCAGTGAATCCTTTAATTCTAATTACAGTGATAATAAATATTATGAATCTTTGGATGAATAATCTTATTATGATAAAGATAATACTTTACCTACTAATGAAGAAGTGTTTAGGTTTTCTAAGATTCTTGAGAATGAAAATTCTAAAGTCAAGAAAAATCTTGATGAGGAAAATTCTATAATTTATATTATTACTAAAGAATTATCAGATATTTCTAAAGATCTTGATAAGAAAATTTATTATTTTCAAATTATTTCAAAAACTCTTGAGAAAGTTAATTCTGAGAAGGATAAACTTTCTAAGGATCTAGAAAAATTAATTTCTAAGAAAAGTATTTTAGATACTAACTCTAGTGCTAAAACTGACGTTTTTGAGGATAAAAACTTAGTTATTAAATTGAAGTCAGAAATATTTTCCTTGAGGAAGTGTTTGTCAAACTTTACCTTAGGTAAGGAAAACTTTGATAAGATGTATTCCAAAATTCAACCTTTAAGGAATAATTCTGGATTTGGTTATACTCTTTTATAACCGATTTATAGTAATAATTATTTTTTTCCTCAAAGTGACCCTTTTTTCACTAAGTGTCAGTGTGGTGGCATTTGGAAAAAAAATTTCCTTAAACAAACTCAGTCTTTAGGTTTTCATAAAGCTTATTTTTCTAAGAAAATGTGGATTTCTAAAATTTTGCTTTATGAAGTTTCCAGATCCAAGAAATTTTTGGTTCTGAATGTCTAACACTCTTATTTTCAGGAAAATAAAGATAGTACCAACATCAGTACATGGTATATGGATAGTGGATGTTCTCAGCACATGACTGGTAACAAAAACTTATTTGAAAAGATTATCGAGACGAAAGGCGGAAAAGTAACTTTCAGAGATAATTCTAAGGGAGAAATTATTGGTATAGGTAACATTGTTCTTCTTTGAAAACCTTTGATTTTAAACATTTTATTTATTAAGGGTATTAAGAACAACCTTATTAGCATAATCCAATCATGTGATGAATGTTACCTTGTGAATTTTAGGAATGATAAATGTTCAGTACACAATTCCAAGGAAGAGTTTATTATTTTTTCTCATAGGCAAGAGAATGTATACACACTAAACTAGAAGAATACTTAGAAGAAGGAGGTTAAGGATCTGAATGGAAAGCTTAATTCTATGGCCATGAATTGGAATAGGGAAAGGGATCTCATAATTGAGA
The DNA here is from genome assembly GCA_963277665.1 of Viscum album. Classification (NCBI taxonomy): domain Eukaryota; kingdom Viridiplantae; phylum Streptophyta; class Magnoliopsida; order Santalales; family Viscaceae; genus Viscum; species Viscum album. Next base: position 1,975,608,875 of record OY728151.1, read on the forward strand.
TTGAAGAGAAGCTTGTTAAGCAAAAGGAAGTGTTGAAAGATCAAGCATAATGTCTTAAGGCTCAGGAATAAAAAATTATATCCTTAGAGAAGAAAAGTGAAGAATAGGATTAGTTGATTAATCATGAAAAAGAGGATAACAAGGAGCTCAAGAAGCTAAAAACCATTGTGAAGAAGATGATTCCAAAGGAGAAATAAGGATAATTTCTTTCTATTCAGATATTTTGTTACATTTTTCTTTATACAAATTCTTTTATCATTAATGAAATGCCGGTTTTTATGTCTATATTTTGTTTGTGGTTGTTTAGTACTAATGTTTCAGGTACCAATTTTTTTCCATTCTCTTTATTCTTTTTGAAAATCACAAAGGGGTAGAAAGTAATGGTAAAATGAATACAAAGTAATGAAGATATTTATCTAAGTAAGCGGGAGTTCATCTAAGGGAAAGTTCTTATCAATGAATATTTCCATATGCAAGATAATGTAAAATATCATTAAAGAAATCAATAATATGATCCTTAGTGATTACAAAGCCTAAGGGGGAGTTAGTCATATTCACTTTGATCCATAATTAAAGGAAGATAAGTTTTTATTTCCAAGTCAATAAAATTTCTAAGTCCTTAGATTCTTTTACATAAGGATGTTTGTGCTTTTCAAAAAATGTAGAGATTGTGGAGTCAATAAGGTTTCCTTATGACTTTTCCATTCCTTTATGTTTTGAAAATCACAAACACTCTATCTCAAGGAAAATTTTATTTCCTCGAAGATTTATCTTAATAAGGAAATTTTCCTTCCTCAGGAAATTTTCTCCTTATCTTTGTTTTCATTATTCATGATTTAGTTTCTCTTATTCCAACTCATTTTATTTCTAAAGTGTAAAAATAGTTTTCATATCTAAAACCTCATAATCCTATAAATACTTAGATATAGAGTATTTTGTTTTCAGGTTCTGAATTTAGATTCTGAATTATCTAAATTCAGATTCCAAAATCTTTGAAATTCAGATTCTGAATTCTTTGAAATTCAGATTCCAAATTCTTTGAAATTCAAATTATGAATTCTATAAAATTCAGATTCCAAATTATCTAAATTATGATTCTAAATTCTCTGAAATTCAGATTCTGAAGTATTTGAAATTTAGATTTTGAATTCTCTGAAATTCTGATTCTGAATTCTATGAAATTCAGTTTTTGAATTCTCTGAATTCAGATTCCAAATTCTCTGAAATTTAGATTCGGAATTATCTGAAATTCAGACTCCGAATTTCATAGAATTAAGGTTTTGAATTCCTTATAATTCAGGTTCTGAATTCCTTAGAATTTAGGTTCTTAATTCCTTAGAATTAAGGTTCCAAATTCCTTATAATTCAGACTCCGAAGTATATAGAATTCTGATTCCGAATTCATTGAAAAATAGAATCTATATATCCATGTAATATAGACTCGGAATGTTTAATTTCTTAGATTCCGAAATTTATTTTCCTAGACTACGAAGAATGGATTTGGTTAAGCAACCATATTTTTCTTACCCTTTTTTTAGTTATGAAATGATGTTGTACATTATTTTTCTAATTAACCATTGTTTGAGTGACACATGTACATGTCCCTCCGAGATCCAAGGAAAAATATGACCCTTGGAGGAGGGATCCGACCGTTGGGAAAATGCCTATAATAGGAGCTCATTTGAATGATATCATTAATGACTCGATTACTCTAGATATTACATGCTACTGAAGTTATTTCTAGAGAGAGAGACTCTCATACTTTGTGCGTACTAAACATCTTGGTTCAACTTTCTTCATGTGATTTTGATTGTTGCTGTGTACAATCGAGGGCTTCCGGGGACAGGAAGACAGAGGTGCGGACTACCTTAATGTTCATGGACTTTCTTGATAAAGAAGAAAAAGGTGTCGACTACCTTGATGTTCGAGGGCTTGCGGGGATAGTAAGACAGATTTTGATATTCTTATTGAGGGCTTACCCTAGTGTGGGTAAGATAGACTTTATTGAATGTATAAATCAAGGGACCTTTATCCAAGGTTGTTGGATACCCTAATCTTTGGGTTTAAAGATTTCATACTTATTACTTGTATTGTTTCAAGTTTATTTTCCACTTAATTTTGATTAATAAGGAAAGTATAACTATATTATACTTTCTTGTACTTGTATACTTTGATTAGTAATATTCTATACGCTTTAAGGTAGAATCTTTGTCCTTGTAAACTTTTCTTAAGTTTCATTTCTAAAACCATATTTATGGAACCTAGAAAGTTTTTAGAACTAAGAGGTCTTGTAAAGTTACCTTGTTTAACTTTATTAAACATAGAAAGTTTTATGTCAACCTTAAAAGTTACAAAGTAATTTTTAAAGGATACAATTCACCACTCTTGTATATTGAGCATCTAAATTCATTATTTTGATCCTAAACTATAAGTGGCCATGCTTCCATAATACCCATACTAGAGTAACTGACCATCCTTAGAGAACCTTCGTGCTCCTGTCAACAACAACCTACACAACATCATTACCTTGAGGTGACGTCAGAAAACCCATTACGAAATCCATCGCAACATCATCCCATTTACACTCCAAAATTGGTAACTTATTAAAATCCCAGTTGGTCCCTGATGTTCCACCTTCACCTGCTGATAGGTGGAACACCTCATAACAAAACCAACTACCTCTCTCTTTATTCTCGGCCACCAGTACTAACATCACAATTCACTGTTCATCTTGGTGACCCCAGGATGCACTGCCCAAGCTAAAGCAGGAAACTCCCACATCATCTTATCACGTATATATACTAGAACCCAAACACATCCATGGATATGAAGGATCTCATCACCACCTACTGTCCAACCAAGAAGAGGGTCCTCACCTGCCACACCTTCCCATAGAACTAGGCCTTCTAAATCCGATAACTTCCTTATCCTAACTCTATCCAACAAGGTAGAGGTAACAACTAAGGATGAAAGAAAATTTTTCCCATATATATCATGAAACTCCATATAAATCTTAGAAAACAATGCCATAAGCTTCCACTCACTACTGGTCTATTGCACCGCCTATATATGAGTCCTCCTACTCAGTTCATAGGCCACTAAATTTCCCTTACCAAGCATGTAGGAAAGACTGATGTCAAAGGACTGTAGGTACTTCACCCACCTTCCCTGCCTAAAATTCAGATCACGCTGTGTAAATATATACTTAAGTCTTTTGTGGTCTATGTACACCACAAAATTCTCTCCCAGTAAATAGTGTATCCAACAGTGCAACACATGGACAACTGCAAATAGATTGAGATCATGCGTAGGGTAGTTACTCTCATGAGACCTTAACTATCAAGATCCGTACGCCATGAATTCATCTCCCTACATTAGTACTGACCCCAGCCCAATTCCTGAAGCATCACAGTACACCATGAAGCTCTTTCCCTACTCTGGCAGTATCTGGACTAGTGCTGATGTCAACCTCCCTTTCAGCTTCTGAAAGGCTATCTCACATAATTATGACCACAAAAACTTCACAGCCTTCTTAGTTAAGCACTTCAACTGCACTGAAAAGCATGATAAGTCCTTTATAAAATTCCTGTAGTAACCAATTAACCCCAGGAAACTCTATATGTAAAATATGTTCTTGGAAGGTTACCAGAAAACTACAGCTCTCACCTTCTCTGGGTCCACTGACACTCTTATCTCTGAGATAATGTGACCCAGGAAGTGAATCTGATCCATCCAAAAGTGGAACTTTATGATCTTAACATATAACCGATTATCTCTTAGTGTATTCAAAATTATTTCATGATGGTTGGCATGCTCGTGTCTATTGTGATTATACACCAATATATCATCCATGAAAACCACCGCAAAAGAATCCAAGTAAGGATAGAAAACTTATTTCATTAGCTCTATAAAAACTGCTAGCATGTTTGTGTGACTGAAAAACATAACCAGATACTTGTATAACCCAAACCTTCTACGAAAGGCTATACAAGGTTTGTCTGAAGGTTGAAAACGCACCTGTTGGTACCCTGACCTCAAGTAGATCTTCAAGAACACTTGAGCTCCTTAAATATGATCAAACATGTCATCTATCCATGGAAAATGATATTAAATTTTAACTATTATTTGGTTCAATTTCTGATAATCCATGCATATCCTAATATTTCCATCCACATTTTTCACAAAAAGGAGTGGAAAGCCCCATAGAGAAGTACTGGGTCTGATAAACCCCTTCACCTCAAAATCCTCTAGCTACCTCTTAATCTCCTACAAATCCATCATAACCATCCTGTAAGGAGGAATGGACACCGACACAACTCCTGACACTAGCTCGATGAAGATATCTACCTCTATCTCTGGAGGTAAACTAGAAAAGTCATCGGGAAAGACGTACCTGAAGCGCTCAACCACTAGAGGAAAGTCTGCCTGACCCACTCCCTGATCATCCAGAAACAAACTAGAAATCTGTGCTATCATCATGCCTACAACATGATGTTCGGATCTATCTCTACTCTCCTAGACATCCCATTCACCCTTGTGAATAAACACTGTAGCCTCTGGTGATGTAAAAGTCACCCTCCTATGATAGAAGTCAATGTACACTCAATAATCCATGAGCCATACCATTCTTAGAATGACGTCAAACCCTGTCATCTCGAGGACATATAAACACCAGAGGAAGTGGCACACACCGGCCTCAAGGGGACACTCCATACACTAGCGTACATCACCTGTTATAACTCCCAACAGTGTGTATAACATCAAAATTCCCTCATAAAGAAAAACCGCATGCCTAAGGCTTTTAACCAATCGTGCATAGATAAAACAGTGAGATGCATCTGTTTATAAAAGAGAAGATGTGATAGTAGAAGCTACTAAAATCATACCTATCACCATATATATTCCGGGATCTTGCTTCAGTTGGGTCTATTGCACTAAATAAGTCTAGCCTATACCATGGCCCTATGACCCTGCTTGGCTGCCCTGAGCTGATCTACCTTGTTGTCTCTGAGAACTCGGTGTTTGGATACCAATTCCATGACCACCACTACCATGGCCTGACTATCCTACACTGTTCTAGCTCCCATCCTAGCATGGAGATAAAAATCCTAATCCTGAACCCAACATCAGAGCTCACCCCTACCACTCATAGTTGGAGGGAAGGTCCTACAAAACTGCTGCATATGCCCCATCCTACTGCAAGTTCGGCACTCGACTAGGTCACGATCACACTGATTTTTAATTTGTCCTTTCCTACCACACTGATGGAAATATAACAAGATACCTTCACCCACAACCTAACCAACACTCACTCTACAGGAAGCCTCAAAACGACACTTCCTTCCTAAAGACGTAGATCCACTAGGGCGAGAAACAACACTACCCTGTTCTGTACCCCCAACTTAACTCAGGTTCCGCTCTATATTTAGCACCTAATTCACAATCACAATGATAGAAGGAAACCTGAACATGTTGACCTAAGATCTGATAGCATTTCTGAGACCTTCCTCAATGCATCTCTCCCTCAACATCTCATCAGTAAGATACATCGGTGAAAAATGCTACAGCTCTATAAAGCGTTCTGAGTATTCCCTAACCGTTATCGTGCCCTTTTTTAGATGTATAAACTCACTATCCCTATTTCTTGTAGAGTTTCAGGGTAAAAGTAGTCGTATAAGTGGGTTTGGAACTCATCCCAACCCATATTCTGCAGCCCATCGGCCTGGTTCGAAAGATCACACCAGCCCTTTGCCACTCCACATAGCATATAAGTCACGAGCTTGACCCTCCACTGCAGAGGCATCTTCAAATGCTCAAATTTTTTTAATGTGGTATCTATCCATAGCCCTGCATCTTGTGGTCCTTCATCCCTAGAAAACATAGGAGGATGTTGTTGCTAGAACACTCGTGTTAGCTTATCCATAGTCAAGGCTGGCTGCGGTGATCACAGAACTGGGCCTCAGCACCAGTGTCCAAAACAACCTTAGGTTCCATGACTGGAACTATAGAAGGATCAACTGGTAGCTTGTAGCCCACCGTCTCCGAAGCATGGTCATTTCCTCCCTCATAGCATACCAAAAGAGTTCATCGCAGTGGCATGTATCTATAATGCCAAACACATGCCTCAGGAAAGAACAACATCAAAGCACAAAGCTCAAAGCATAGGATAGGTCAAAACCCTCCTAGAAACTAAGTCAAACCCACAACCTACTCCTAAATCTAGGTCTATATAAGAACATCCAACAAACCACTAGAAACAAAGACTCTTTCCCACTCAAAAGTTGCGTCTTGGTCAAGTCTCTATTCACCAGTTTAAGTTTCCCTTTCCATTTCACATTTAGTTATTCAGAAAATTCCACCAAGGGTTTACCAATTTCTGAATCCATGAGGGCCCATAACACCTCATGAACCCAAAACTTGGCTCCAGTTAAAATCATACATGTAACAGGTTCATTAAACATTTACATTTAACTGGTGTGTCATTTCCCAATTCATAAGGGCCCATAATCCTTATGGATTCAAATATGACATTACACCTTTATTTACTACAACTAAAAAATGTAATAACAGGAACAAATATCATCCCAACAATAAAAAAAACATGCAATATCTAATGCATCCTAGATGGCATGACATAATGCATGGAATGTTATTCTAACAAGTGTTTATATGATTCATGAGATGGAATGTTATTCTAACAAGTGTTTATATGATTCATGAGATGGAACACCCTCATCTCATCGGGTTGCAACTGAAATAGAACCCACAATTATATCAATAGTAATAACAAAAATAATGTGTGTCACCCAATGGTGAAATCAAATCAACAGTAATAGTCAAAATCTGGAAAATCAGAACTCAATTTGAGGCAATTTGGATTTTCCCTATACGTGGGGTAGCTACTCCCGAGAATAGTTTATTACCAACTCTACATCCTTCCTATCCCTATCTAATGTTTCAAAATAGTAAGTAAAACTAGAAAAGAAAACCTGCTTTAATACCACTTTGTAATGTCCCAAACCCAGATCCCACCCAAAACAGTACCCCGAGCCCGGTTGGTCAGAAGGCCTCAAGCACATTTTCCAAAATGCCAGAGGCTGCCGAATAGAAGCGAGGGCCTAGGTGAGTCAGTGGGGAAACTATGCCCTCATTACCATAGTATCACATTGGAAGTAAAAAACATACAATATATGAAGCGAAAAAATAAGCAGAAAACAACTGAAGATAAGGAAAAATAGGAATACATATCAATAACAGAAGTGTCTCATATACACAATGGTGAAGATGGTACCAGCATCTAGAAAGAAGAAAAATAGTTACATGAAAATACAATACAGTACAAGCATCCCCAAAAGAATAAAAGACCAAAAAGGTATCGCGACATCATAAGACTCACCTTAGTCATATTCTCCCCTACTCCAAAGCCACAATCAACAACATGTACTAGGGCGCTTGCCCCTATCATCACCTGCAACCATATTATCTATTTGGGTCCCCAAGGAGGCCCATACAGGGTGTGATATAAACATCCCAGTAGACAACCACCGAGGTCTATACAGTTCTAACATCAATTCTATAAAAGTGCTAGCAAGTGTAAACAACCAGTAAGTGTGTATGCCCATGGCATAAGTCTACTATAGTAAGTAAAACCAAACAACCCTCAAGGATACCTACAAAAGAGACTCATCTCCTAACAAGGCAGCTATAACCAAGTAAAAAAGTCACATGGAAATTCCATATATCTGTCTGTATCCTGTAACCCACAACCATGCTGTATAGAGAAAACAAGTTCCCCATGGCCACGCCATATTGTGAGGTCAAATATCCCACGACCATGCCTTATAGTGAAGTGTAGACTACAAGGGCTAGATCCAAGGTGTTAGAAGACCAAGTTATCCAAGTAAAAATATCTTGACCATGGAGGGTTAGATCCAAGGTTCTTGTCCAAGGAATCCCATCAAGTCCCATGGGCATCCCTAGTGGAAACTTAGTTAGGCACTATTTGGGGTTCAAGGAGCATGGAAATAGAAAGTCCTACACAAGCCCAAGCAAGACGAATCCACATGGTAGCAAGGCCTAATGCATCCCACAGAATCAAGACCCAAGGGGAGGATTCAACCCAAGGAATCCACTACTACGTTCCAGATCCATGGAGAGCAGTATAAGGAATCTATTAAACCATTCATTCAAGCATTCAAGGATTCAAAATTAACATTCATAAAAATGTGATTATATCCACTCACATCAACAAGCACAATCCATGAGTATACCCACTCATGCAAAACATTTATCAAAACAAGCATATGGGACTACCCTCCCATAAAAACCATTAAAAATTCCATTATCATTTTATATTGGTATACCCTCCCATATTATCCATTTAACATGACAACATATCAAAATAGACAAGGTATAACATGATAATCATTAATCAAGGAAGTAGTTCATCTCCTAAGAAAGATACTCAAGCTATCAAGGCATCTAAGGGATTACTCTAACTAGGAAATCACAAGCACACACCCCTTGGGTGGTTTAATTAGGAATAAACAAGCTATTTCTTTAAGGTGAACCCCTTGGGTGGCCTTGAAATGACCAATGGGTGCCAAAACACCTAAACATAATCTATAGTCAACCTCACTAGGTCCAACTACAGCTAATAAAAGAAACTCACTAAAAAACTAGACCTTTCCAAAAAGTATGATGGGTGGTGTAATGGCCAAATGCCCGAAAAACTCCAAGAAAAGCCGAAAGAAGGTATAGAACACCTACCTCACCTCGGTAGTAGATAACCCGTCCAATATCAAGTCTTGATTTTTCATAGTTTGGAAGAAATATTAATAATGGATGAAGAATGGAATATTATGGCATATGAGCCTAAATCAAAATAGCACAACTGTCATTCCAAAGAATCAATAATGGCTAAAAAAGAATATAGGAATTACTGTTGCAGATCTGATGAGATGATCAGTGATCGAAACGGAGGTCAGACGGAAGAACTGGCTCAAATCCTATGATAGGCACTACAAAGGGGAGATACATGATAGGGCTGTGTGATGGAGGAAGAAAAACCAAATTGTGTTTTAAAATAAAATTTTATTTTTAATTTAAATTTTTAAAAAACCAACACAGTAGGGTCGTACGGTTTACCCACATGGTTTCCCGAACCGTGAAAAAACCGTGCACACATCATTTCATAGGAGGGGCACTTCACATGGTTACCCCACATAGTTTGAATAACTATTTGTAAACCATGAGAAAGATATCTTCTCAAAAACCTGCACTTTTCAGACCTCTCACACGGTTTAGACTAACCGTGTACAGGCCGTGCGCAAACCGTGCACCAGGTCATTTCTAGCCCAAAACTTGGTTCCGGCCTCCGAAAAAGCCATAGACACCTCCAAAACACCCATGATCAAGTTAAGAATTCACATAAGGCCATAAAAAGGAATTTAAAATGAAAATAAAAGGAACAATACCTTATAAAAAACTCTATTTCTTACACCCTCGACCGTATGCATCCCAGACCCCTTCCCATGTTTCCAGTGTCATTGGGAAGCCCCTGGGCAAGTGCGCCGAACCCCTAGTGATACCCCTTTAGGGTTATTCAAATCACATGAATGATAGATAATTATGAGGCTCCATCATGTGAATATTCCATAACCTTTATATGGCCTCAACCGAGTGAAGAATTCATTAGTAGACCCTTCAATGTCCATGCATCCCTCTTCCTAGGTAAATTATCATCCATATAGAATTAGGGCATGATCCCTTTAGACATTAATGAGAAACATTCAGATAAGTGTGAGATCCCAAACATCTTCACAAGAACCCACCATGTAAGTAGTTTAATGTCAGATGATCGTAAGATCCTCCATTGAACTTACAATGTCCCTGATTGACCTTGGACGAGTCATGTTAGTCTTGTGGAAATCCTTGGTCAATTAAAGTTGATATCACAAAAACTAATTGAAATGTATACATTATCACACAATAAGATTAGGAAAAGTAATATCGATCACGAGAAATACCTTGGAGTTTTCTATCTTGGTCATTAAAATATTTCCAAGATAATGCACGTTGATCTTGTGAAAGAATTATTGATATTTAGAAATGACCATGAAATTTTCCATTGAAATTTAGCCTTGTCATGTGATAGAGATGAGTCAATTTGATCACATCACAACACATAGTCATGTTTACTTTGATCATATGCAAGACCCTAGATATGTCTTCTTTGATTATGCGAAGCATCATAGAAATGCACTCTTTTATTATGCGAAGACATCAAAGAAATGTTAATTAATTTGGAATACACCCTTGGACGTGTCTTCCTTGTCAGAATAATTCACCAATATATCAAGATGAAAATCAAAACTTGTCCAAAATAGAGTCAATACATGTCAAGAAGATCCCTTATGGAATGTCAACTTCATTTGGTAGGCTCATTTGGACACATTCTAAGTAGACCCCAACCAAGAACCTTCGGTTGTATGCCCCTTTTATAAGGGAAGTTTCCCTGATGATCTAGGGTTACACACTCATGTGACCCTGCTAAGGTCATGATCTTATAAAAACCTTTTATGTTTACCACCTCTCTTTAATCCTTCATAAGATAAAGAATGAGTGTGTCATTGGGAAGCCTTAGTGTGTAAGCCCCAATCAAAGGGAAGCCTCAGTGCGTAATCCAAAATAAAGGGAAGCCTTAGTGCATAAACTCCAATCAAAGGTTATCCTCCATTTATAATCCCTGATTACTGACATAATATAATACGTCCTCGATCATTTCTAAAACCCCAATGCATAATCCCCGACCAAAGGGAATCCATCATGGTATAATACCCTAACATCCCTAGAACCTTGGGGATAATGATTATGTCCCAAATCATGATCATCAACCTTAGACCATTAGTGGGTTAAAGGATAAATGAACTATTATATCTTTGATTCCCATCATATTTGGGTCACGTAGGTTTCTTTCCAGAGTCCTGTGATCCAATGGGAATCCACTTTGGTGTAAATCCCTTCATGTAGAAAGTATTCCCGACTTAAGGTAACAAATTCTCCCATAGGTCTGATAATCTTCCTGATCCATCAACATATGATAAGTGGGGTCTAACATGGGAATTATTTTAAGTATAATCCCCAATCATTCCCTCAAGTACCTAAAATCCATCAATAGGTTGAGGGATGAAATTAACTATTATATGTTTTATTCACACCATATTCAGGATACGTAGGACACCTTCTAGAGGCCTGAGGTCCAATGGGAATCCACTTATATGTAATTCCATTCATGTAAAAAGTATTATCAAATTAGGGGATTAAATTCTCCCACAGGGATGACATTCTTCTTCATCAATCAGCATATGAAAAGTTGGGTTATACACATGAATTATTTTAAGTATAATCACTGATCATTCCCTCAAGTACCTCAAACCTATAAGTGGGTTGGGGGACGAACTGAACTACAATGACTCTGATTTCTATCATAAAATGGGATACATAGGATACCTTACTAAGGCTTGATATACATACCATATCCTCCATGTGGTGGGTAATCATTCCCTCTAAGGGATATTTAATGTGTAATCCTTATATAGATATTCCCTCATGCAATGTGTCCAATCTACCACTAACTTTTATTTCTCACACCGAGTATGGATCACGCGGTCTTAGAGGCCAACTATGATTGTATTAAAATCATTTTGAGAATTCCTCTTGTGTGGGCCAATCATTGGTATGTAAGTATAATTGCATCTCATCTCTACTCAAAGGGCCATATTCCCGAAGAAGTAATCCAGGGCAGTCTCATATGCATAAGTCCTACCCAGGGCCTCTATTTTCGTATCTCTCCTGAAACATACACATATTATACGAAATACATAGACTCTGATTCCTATCTCAAATAGGATACTTATGACGCCTCACCAAGTTCCAAACCTAATATTCACTTCCTTACCACATGATGTTAAACTCCACGGATGGGTCCAGTCTGATGATCTTAAACTATGCCAAAATAACTATGTGGGTTTTGATTCTTGTTTTCTATTATGCCTCATAGTGGTTCAATCCCATCTCCAAGACACCAACCACCTCCTTGAATGAAAAAAAACTCTAGAGTTCTCAAACATGTCCATAAACCAAAGCATTGTAACTAAATAACAGTGTGATAGAGAATATTTAATGTGAATTCCATTGTTCCTATCAATACATGTTTATAATCAAGCCATTGAAATAGGGGTAACCAGTCCCATTTTGGGGTCTAGAAATGATTTCATGAATACATCTTAAATCTATACGAGAGTCATAGAATAGGAAATAATTCCCCCCAAAAGGATGTGATGAGCCCGAACACCTATCCTTTAGACCAATGTGTGTTCCTAAGATTTGTTGGGCATGAAACCCCAAAGGACCACCTATATTTGGAAATCAAGTCTGTACCCAGTTACGGATGGGGGAACCGTTGTGAGTTTCTAGGGAAGAATAAACAAATAGAAAACCCGATGTGAACAATTGAAAAAGTCATTAAACCCCCATAGTTAATCAAATCATCGAGAAAACCCCATCCACACCTCATTTACTAATGAAATAATGGAATAAGATATCCCTTTATTACACTCAAAACTAAAATTAATTTCCTTAGAGTTACTATGGATAGAACATTACTGTGATGACATCTTAAACTAGTCCTGATGTCAAAAATATTCCTTCTCTTGTAAATAACAAGATATATCTGTCTATTATAAGGATAAAATGACATCCTAGAATATTTTTGGATGAAATGGTTCTTATAACTTCACATTCACTAACTCATATTAAAATTTATGTCACTAATAATGAGGAAGATGATATATATTTCCATAAAAATAACTTTATCAAACTCTACAATCTTTGGTAATAAAACTGCCTAAACGAACATGAAAGGAAACTTCTGTTCAGCTTATAAATACTTCATTAGAACCATTTCAACTTTATATGTTCCAAAAATAAAGGAAATAATTTCCTTATACTTGTGAACACCATCTATAATTTAACTAAGGTTGAAATTAAAATTTTCTTTATGATCACACTAGAAAAGTTAATCCATAACAACTATAGAAACCAAAAACTCCTTTTCATTTACTTATATAAGTGATGAATCCTTTATTATCAGCAAATATGAAATAGCTTTTCACATACAACTCTTTTACTTCCCTTTTGAATATGTATTCATAATTACCTCCATAAAACATGAATTCCATTCCTTGAAATATTCACTCTTTATTTAGCATAATATTTTTCTAAAACAACCATTCAATGTCAAAAACCTTACCCTATAACACCCACTGATCTGAACTAGAAATATTTTACTTCTTCCCACTACTAAGACTAAAATCATTAGTTTGCTTCATCTTTAATATCACAGGGAGAAGTAGAAGGATTAGGTTTTGTAAGTTCTAGGGTTCAAGATATTTAAAAACTTTGAGGAAATGAAAAGAAAAGGGTTTGAAGGTTTGAGAGAGAGAGATAAAATTAACTCTGATGGGTTTATTAAGTAGTTGGGTTTATAGTGATGATATTTCAATGTAATCATTTTGGATTTTAAAATTAAAAGACAAATTTGTAAATTGAAATAAAAAATTAAAATAAATTAACTGAACAACCAACAAAATAAATAATTATTTATAAACAATCGATTTAAAAGATAAATAAAACAAATTACAAATATAAATAGGGATCAGAAGATAAATTTTACTTAAAAATAAATAAAACTAACCTACATTAATAACATAAAAACTACCTATGGGAAGTGGTTTAGTAAAAATACCACCAATCTCATATTCATAATTAAAAAATTATATATAAATATCACCCTTTTGGACATGAACCCTTATAAAATGATGTCTAATATTAACATAATATGTTATAGAATGGATCATTGTATTTTTAAAAACATTTATAGCATTAGTATTATCATATAAAATAAGAACATGATCAAAATTAAGTCTAAATTCTAGAAGAATGTTTTTATTCAAAAAACTTGTTCACATCAACTAATAACATATATATATATATATTCCACATCAATAGTTGACAATGCATCTAAATGTAACTTATTAATAAACCTTGAGACAGGGGACATCCCTAAAAAGAGACAAATTCCTAAGGTGCTTTTTATATATATCATACAACCTCAAAAATAATATCTAAATATGAAATTAAATAAAAACAGTGGTTTTTGGATAAATAAAATTAAAATAAATAGTTCTTTTTTAATATCTCAAAATCCTTTTAACTGTAATTAAAAGAGACACTTTTATATTTGAATGAAATCCTACAAATAATCAAACAAAAAACATTATATGTGGTCTACTAGTAGTAAGATATAACAATATTAAAATCATACCTCTATATAGATTATTGTAAACTATTTTTCAAACATCAAGATTTATATTAATAAACATAGGAGTTGCATATGAATTACTTTTTTCAATGCCAAATTTTTTCAATAAATCAAAAAATTATTTAATTTAATTAAAAATATTTCCAAAATCCTTTTAAAATATTTTAAATCCAAGAAATAAATTTAATTCTCCCATCAAACTCATTTCAAAATATTTTTTTCATATGTTTTTAAATTTCATTACAAATACTTTGATTGGTAGAACAAAAAATAACATCATATACATAAATTTTAACTAATAAAGTATCAGATGAAGAAATTTTCTTAAAAATAGTATAATCATCTAGTCCAATAAAAAAACCATTTTATAAAATGAAAGTTTTCAACAATAAATACCCTGTATTTGGTAACCTAGATCTAGAGTCTACTTTATTACATTGGTACTAGATACAAGAAATCACATCATAAAGGGCCATATAGTTTAGTATTATTGTTAAACTAGATTCATACTTTGAAATAGTCACTACATTTTAAAAAATGAAATACAAAAACTGTTTTCATTAAGAATTCTATTGTTGAATTTATAATATCCCTACATATTAATCAAAAAACACTTCTTGGTGTTATGGGGAAAACAAAAAATAAGCAATGTGTGAGATCAAATGCTCAATAAGGGTATTATTACCAAAAAATGTATGATGAATAAATAATAATAATAAATTTGGAAAGGTAAATAACTAAAACAGATTCCATTTAAACAATAACTTGGGAATAATATGGTATTAATGAATAATGATCAAATAAATCCATATAAATAATCACATGATCTTGAAACTTATTTATGGATATTCTAACTAATTTAATAGTCACATGGACATCAATAACTAATATCATAATGAGGGAATGCATAATTCTGGAAATATTAAATATAATATCAATACCTTTCATATGATAGTTTAAAACTATGTGTAAAAAACCATTTAATTTGTCCAACTGATTTGTCTCATGAGACTTGTCGATGCATAAAGGGCTATCTATAACCAGGCCCCACCCAACACTTAATAAGTCCATTTCTATACACATATGAAAGTGGATAAACATTATTAATATAAACAATCCTATTAAAAAACTATCATTAGAAAATTTTATACTTACCCTAATCACATAAACATAATCATAAATCATCTAGAGTAATATGGTGAATGGTATTAAAATTTTACATCCTTAGTCAAACTGATCATAAACCATTCAAATAAAGAATAATAATGATATAAATACAAAATATACCTAGTGGATCATAATTACAATAAAGGTTTTATTTCATTGATCGATAGAAATACCATAAAAAGATCATTAAAACATTCTTGAGGAAAATAAACTTTTTATTTCGAAAACCACCTTTTTAAAACTAAAAGTTCACAATTTTTTTGGAAAAAAAATTATTTTAATGTAAATTTTGAAACATATAAAGTAATATTTAAAACATTGAGTGGTAATGACATCAAAAATTCTATTCATACCATACATGTTAAAACAATGATTCCTTTCACATTTTTATCAAAATACAAACATGCCTTGTTTGGAAAATAAAATGAATATTTCTTTCAAAATTTTCAATAAAAATTAAAACATGGTTAAAAATTTATTTAATAAATCATTTGGATAATTTTAAAAACATTTTTGAAAATATTTCTAGAAAAAATATATTTATAAGAAAAATCAATTTTGATAGAAAAGAGATATAATGTTTCCTTTATTAAAAAACTAATGAATCATTTTATGTACCAAAGTGAGAAAAAATGGTAATATTAATTTAAAATATCATTAATAACAATATTATATTAAATTATATTTGTTTTAATTTTGAAATACTAAATAATTCCCCCAATGGAGACTTAATCATAAACAATCTCGAATAATAATGAGATTGTGAAATAAAACCTTATCATTTTGGAAACTTCTGAATCGTAAGCCCCATAAAATAAATAACACAAAATTAAGCTTTAAATACCATTAATATAAAGATATTAATGATATTAGATATGTAATTTATATTATATACACCACACAAAATAAATAAGTGGTGAATATGACATATGTCTCACGGAAGTAAAAGTGAGACGAGAAACCCTTATTTTGGTTTGACATTATTTGTATGTGTAAAAAACTCCTATATATTAAATATATTTTTATTATAAATATATTACAGAAAAATAAAAATATATATCTTACCATATATTATTTACTTATATACTTTTAGGACCATTTTATAAACAACTATTCATCAAATCACTGTTTTGGGTGATAATTACTTCATTTTTCATGGATGTTTCAGTATGGTAATTTTAGCCATTTTACATTGATCATGGTTAAATAATATATATAATGAAAACATCATATAAATATATATATATATATATATATTTTCATTATATATTTATATATATTAATCTATAAAATTTAGAGATAGAAAATAGATTACACCGTTAATGGAGATGGTAGGCCGTGCGTACGCATGAACGTTGTTTCCATTTTTCTTGATGGATGGAATGAAATGAAGGTAAATAATATATAAAATTTTATATAGTAATTATTATTTATTAAAATATATCAAATATTAATTAAAATTATCCTTATTACCTTTCATGTAAATCTTTAGTGAAAAACGAGTCACATCGCTTCACGAGGCAATATTTCTCCGTACACACGAGCGTCGTTATCATATCCCCCATGGAATGGAAATTAAGATGTTATATGTAATATCATAATTAAATAGATAAAATTATGTTATAAATATCATATATATTCATTTAATCTGTTATTATTACAATCCAAGTAAAATGGAAATGGGAATAAACACGTCACTTCAGTTTGCGAGGCGGTAGTCCACCGTACACATGAGCAACGTTATTGTTTTCCAATAGGTTGGAAGGTAAGATGGAATATGTGATATTATAATTCAATAATTAAATTAATATCATAAATATATTATAAATATGTTAAATACATCATTATATCCAACCATGATAGACGATGATGGAAAATGAATTAATCAGTTCACGAGGAGGTAGTCCACCGTACACAGGATCAATGAATTCAGTTCCCATTTGATAGAATAGGAGATGAATGTAGGTTATTACATTAAAATAATAAAATATAAATATATTTTATATATTGGTGTTATTATATTATCATATTTTAATAACATTTTAAGGAGGTGGAGGTAGAAATAAAATGAAAATTCTTGTTTAAAAACATTACCTCTTATTTGGATAAGTTCTTTTGGTTTTCACCAAAATCCTTCTTATGTTGTCTTAATGATAAAAACAGTCCTCTATGTTTTTGGTAGTGGATTAAGGAAGTTAATTTTTAGGTATTTTCTAATCCAAATGGTTTTTATGTTTGAATAGGGGAGGATAGGAGGTGGCCTTTTATAAGTGGGGGAGAGGACACACATGGATTTTTTATAAGAATAAAGTGCACCGACATTTTTAAAATACAAAAAGAATAAAAATGGTAAATTATATAAAATTAAAGGTCATAAGTTCTAAATATCTCAATAAAATTCTAATTCGAAAATTTTTAGGTCATTTTTAACACTTATCATCTTAGTTTAATACCATGGTAAACCCGTTTTCACCTTACCACGATAATTAATTTTTTACTATTTTCAGTATTCATTATGGTCAAAAAATAAATTGAGATTATTATATAATATAAAATATTATAATTAAAAATATATAATCAATATTTCCAAATTCAATTCATATAATTTTCATAATTCAATTTAAAAATAAATGCACAGAAATATCGAAAAAATGGTTTTTCTAAAGAAAACATTTCAAAAATTTAAAAAGTATTAATATCATAATTCAATATAAAATTGATTCCAATGACATAAATTAGTTAAATTTTAATATAATTTAACTAATTTTACTTTTAAAAAAATTAATATATAATTTAAATTTTTAAATAATTAAAAAAAATGTAGTTTTCATTAAAGTCTTCATTTTACATTATTCATCAAAAAATTAACCTTTTCAGAGAATTATCAAAAATTCACAAAAATATAACTTTTAAATTTAGATTTTAAAAATGATATTTATTTTTTAAAATAAATTTGATTAAATTGGTAAACATGAATTTTAAATTATTTGGGAAAATCAGGACTAAACTGCATTTTATAAAAATATAGTTTTGTAGAAAACATTTATTTTTCTTACAAATTATTCTTATTTTATTTCTAATAAATAAATAACCATTAAATTTATTTTATACATATGAAAACCATATAATTTTCATAATTTATTCATTCTAATTTATTCTATCTAACTTAATGTCTAGGTAATATTGGTCTCGTTTAAATAATAATATTTTAATAGGTATCACCTTTTGTTTAAACCTAGTGTTTCCTACATCAAAATATATTAGAGAGTTGAAATTTATTTTAAATTAAATATATCATAATGTTTTAGGTCTTTAAATTATCTTATAAGCTTGGTGTTTTATGTCATATACACTATTGAACACAATGTTCCTCTTTTAAAATCTTGGGGTGTTATATTCTACCCCCTTAAGTAAAATGAATTCTCTCAATTTAATATTGATCCTAGAAATAAATGGTTTTAAATTTGAAAATAACTTTGTTGGAAACCTACATCAAAAAATGGTTAATAATAATTCCTCTTGATAAAAGAGAAAAGGAAGTATGAAGGTCATCTAGAATAACACATTACTAGGATTCCATATAGGAGAACATTAGTGGGAAATGAAAACATGGATATGGAAGAGAATAATAATTTTTAAGGATTAATAGAGAGTGATAGAGAACTATATCATGAGAAAGTTAACCACCAGAAAAACATAAATATTTGATGAGTTAAAAGACCATTTATTCAAAAAAAATAAAAGTACTAGGATAATATTTTTTATTTCAAGATCCTTTTCCTAGAGTTGAGTAATTAATTTACCATCTAGACTGAGAATGTAAAAAAATATACTTACATGATATATTTATATTTAATAGGAAAAAATTCATTCTTTAGTTGTGATTTGATAAATTCTTACTTTAACTCTTACCCTATGAAATGAATTTCCAATAGGAATTTTTATGCTTGAATCACTAAAATTAACATTTAACATATCATTAGATCAATAAAAGAATAAAAAGCCATTCCTCCTATATCTAGATATTATACAAAACAAATTTTTTTTGAACATGTTATCTAATAATACATAAAGTTTTACTTAATCCGTTCCTTAAATAGTTTACCTTAATACTCATCCAAAATCTGTCTAACCAAATTCATTGTCCAAAATCTAGAATGTTACTATATCATCATTATATTCCCAAAAAAAATATAAAGTGTATCTTAATTCCACATTAAAAATATTTTAATACCATGATCACCATAAAACCTTAATGAAAACATGCATGATTCCAAAAAAAATCTCATGTTGTCAAATATATTCCATAAATACAAACATGCAGTAAACTATAACAAAAATAATATAAATAATAAAATCAATAACCAATTTCATGGTAACTAATAATATAACATAAACATATTTTTATCATTATTATCTCAACATAGAGAACATATTAAGTGTTATATTACCTTAATCATATGTTTTCCAAAATGATAAACTTTCCACTAAATCACTTTTCTTGGTACCATTCAACATGTGTCTTTAAATCCTTATAAAAAAACCACTATAGTACAATATTTATAAATTCTAATAATATAATTTATAAAGTAATTCTATAACATAATTATTGATTCTAAACACATAAGCTCTTGAATCATTCCTCTTTGTGTGTATTAAAAGTATTATTCTAACCTTGATCCCTTATCCTATTTTGAGGTATATTACCTTTAAGTTAGGGGAATTTTTTTGTGTAGTGTCCCATATTTTTAAAGTTAAATCATTGAAAATAAGTTTCTCATTTATTTCCTTTACAATCATGAGAATGGTTTCGTTTCTCTCCACACTTGTATCAATCCCCCATTCCCTTCAAGAAAGTACTTGGGTGTTTCTTTACAGAATTATCACATGTAGGAAAATACTTCTTTCCCTTATTTCCATTATCAATTTTTTCTCTACCATCCCCATTTTCAATTTCTTCCCTTAAAATATATAAGACTTAAGGAATTATTTATCTATCTTGATACCACGTGATAATATGTCATTTTATGATGAGAAATTTTGGTTGATTAGTTCCCTTCAAAGAATTGGCTTAATACGATCAAAGAAATGATCAATATTTATTTATAGATTATGTAAATAGTCCATATAAATCCTTGATAACACTGTAAAATTTTTCTTAATAATTAGTAACATTTTTATCTTAATTTTTTCTTTAACTTCAGAATTGTCTCTCCATGTACACTCATTTCTCATGAAGAAAATAATTTTCCAATAAGAGTAACTTAAAATTATTCCATTCCATGATTACTATTTATTATTCATCCTTAGTGTTTTGAATCAATGGACACCATTTATCCACATCTCTTGAGAGATGATAAAATGCTATTAAAACCTTCTCCCTTTCATTTATTCCTAAAGAGAGAAATATCTTCTCTAATGAACTTGTCCATTTCTTAGAAATAAATGGATTTGTAGTCCCTTTTAATGATGGAGGTTATTGATTCATAAAATAGTCTAAAATCATTATAGTGCATGGAGGATCAATAGGCTTCTCAATATGTGAAAGGTTATTTCTCATAACCTAAGATAACTTCCCAATATATTTGTAATTTGATAAGTTCCAGCTGTAGTTCCATCTCCAGCTTCATTATCATTCCCAGGAGGGAAATCACTACATAGAGTATGTGCTTTGATAAAATTCCCATTCCTTCTACTAGGTTCCATTTCTAAATAATATCATACATTATATTAGTTTATAACATTATGAAACATAATGTATAATCTCAAAACTAGTGAAACACTTAACATAAATTGAAAAATTTATGCTTGTATAATCTCATAATAATAAAAATGGTTTCTTTGAGACATTTTTCAAATCCTAAAAATATTTTCAAATCCTTCATAATGTTTCATAAAAAATGTGAGTTGAAAAAAGTGTACCCCCTGGAGTGTCAAAAAAATTCAGAAGTAAGACCCATTGTTGTGTATTGGGTAACACTTGAGTCTTGCTTGACATGCTTTTTTTATGAGTTATTACCCCTAGGTACATATTTTTTAGAACCACATGCACCTATAATATCCTAATAGGGATGTATTATTATTAAAAACACATAATCTATGACTTACCAAATCTTTAGGATGTTATCCTATACTTAGAATTATCCAAAAAAAATCATAGGGTTATATTCCCTAATATATGTTTTATTAAATCTAGTTCCGAAGGATTCTACTAAAATTTCTCTGATACCAACTGTAAATACCCCAACTCTATTAACCCAGACCTAACATCTAATTTGTTATATAATCACTATATAAAAGCAATATAATCCTAGTGAAATGAATATTTTAGTAGTCTTGATAAATAATACACACGAATGAAAATAATCGTTACATTTTAAAACATTAAATACACCAAGTACATTCATTTATAATTTCATTGTTCCACTTAGAATATCCCTGCATATCAATCACAAAACAATTCTTGTTATCTTGGGTAAAATAAAACATAAGAAATGGGTGAGCTTAGATGCTTAATAAGGGTATGCATACAACAAAATATATTATGAATTAATAAGCATAATTAATATGTAAAGGTAAATAATTGAAACACATTACATTGAAATAATGACTTGATAATATAAATGATGATCAAGTAAATCCATATAAGTAATCCCATGAGTTTGAAACTTATCTCTGGATATTCCAACTAAATGAATAATCACATGTACATACATAACTAATCTCAAAATGAGGTAATTAATAATTCTAGACATATGAAACATACTAGGAAGTTATTTCACCAGATAGTTTAAAACTATGGGTAAAAACCCATTTAATTTGGCCAATAGATTTGTCTGATGATAATCATCGATGCGTCAATGGGCTATCTATGTAAGGAACCACCCTTAAAAAACTTATTCTAGTTTTTTTGAACTAGAATTTATATTTGAAGATATTTTTTGTTTATATTTTTATATAATTAAGACACACTCTTCCAAAGTAGACCCATACATCATGTGTGGACACTTTTACTCAATATACATTTTTTTTCATAAAACAATTATCTTTAAAATAAAACATGATTTATTATGCTTCTATATCTTCATAATTTTTTCCTTGATCTCATACTTGAACCAAATATTCCTTAAACCTTGTGATTTTTAATACTTAGTATGAGCACAAAAATCTCAGTAAGGGACATAAATAAAGAAAACCATTAGTATAGTGAAAACCCATAAAACATTTACTTAAAAACATAAATTTTTACCCTGAAAAAGGGATCATTATTTAAAAAATATCATTATCTTACCTTTTTAAAATCAAATTATTTCCATGAAAACTCATAAGAAAACATATAATACCTATAAATAGGTAACTTGGGTCATAATTATACTAAAATGGAATAACCATATGGTCGAATTCCATACATGTCACTTTTACAAATGGAATAACCATACAAAAAACTTCCAAACCCAATGAATTTTAGGTTATAATGTAACAACCCATCCTTAGTTTATCATAAAACCACCCATCCTTGGTTTATCATAGAACCACCCATCCTTGGTTTATCACATAACCACCCATCAAATTTCCAAGCACCATTATATAATATTAACACATAAATCTTGAGGTTTTCAAAATATTACTCTTAAAATTTCATTTTCTCTCATAAAAAAACATTTATAAAAATAATCAATCCATTTAAAAAAACCAATTTTAAACATTTATAAAAGATATTTTTGAATTAATGTGTTCCATACCACTTTGTAACTTTTTAAAGAAATTAAAAAATTTAACATTTTAAAACATTAATTTTCATATAAATAAATCCATAAATTAAATTTGTAAACATGGAAATAAATGATAAATATTTAGAATAATAAATAATTTAAACACTTAAAATGATGTTTTATTTAAAGTGTCTCTTACCGTGAGTCCGACTCGTCATGTACCTTTTTTATATTTCTCTTCTTCAGATAATCACCCTTGATTAACACCTTAACACCTCTAAAGAGGCTGTTCTACCTAGAATAAGGAATCTATAATTTGGTGATAGATTCTAGGAATATATTTGACTTATCCCGGATGATCCAAATATTTTTTGAGGTGTGAAGAAAAGAGAATAATGGGTGCACTTTTATAGAAGAGGGGAGGGGCACTCTTGGAATTCATCGAAGTATTCAATTAATATAAATTAATTCTCTAATAAAAATGGATAAAAACCGATTTATTTAAAATATATGATGATTTTGGGTTTAATCCCATTTATACAATTAAAATTAAATATGTTTTTACTATTTTTAGTCCTTATCTTTTTGTTTTAACCCTGATCAACTTTTTCTTTTATATCATGTAATTTACACTTTAAGGGTTAATATAATTACTATAACATGCCAAACAACCTATAAATGAGTCATTTATGAAATTTTAGGACTTATAAAAATTATTTTTACTAATAATTTGTTTTGAATTTTATATCATTTAATAAAATAATATTTTTTTAAAAATATCAATAATGTCAATTTTGACACTATTCATTACTTGATTTTTTAATAATATCATAAAAACATGATATATTAGAAAAAACTCTATTAAATAATCCCTAACATGTTAAATTTATCCAAAAAATTATTGTATGGCATTAATTATACCACATTATATTTATTTTAATATTTTTAATATCATTTATTTGATTCTTCCATTAATTAAACAATTGTTGTATCATCATTGTGTCACCATTTAAGGTAATTATTTTATCACTAAAAATTATAAATAAACTACCATGATATATGTAAAATATTTATAATTCTAAATAATATTTATAGTCAAACATATCCCATATATTACCCCATATTAAAAATATTTTACTTGATAAAAACAAGAGTGTGACAAAATTGTATTTTCTTTGAATAAAATAATATAAAAGTATTAAAGTCATAAAAGTTGCTTAAAAAGGTTATATTTGTTCCAAAGTATTCTTTTAGGTTAAAAAAATTATCCAATTAAATTTTTACAAATGTTTGGGTAATTTATAATATTGTTTTTACCCTAAATTACACGATTTACCCATAATCATGGTAATAAAAATAATTACTAAAGATACTATTCATTTTTTTCAAAATTTATGCTGATCATATTATATAATAAATATCAAAATGATTACAAATATTTATGTATATTTTTCGAAATTCCAAAACATATAATTGGACAAAATTAATTTAAAATTAATCCTGTTGATGGATCAAGAAAACTAGTTTTTAAAGTAAAAACGTTCAAAAGTTCACAATGTTTTTTATATCCAATTTCAATGTGGAATTGATTATAAGTACCTAAATTATATAAAATGATAAAAATTTTATTTAATTATACTATAAAACTAATTAAAACCCTAATTTAACTATATAAATAAATTTAATGAAAAAGCGGTTCAGAACAAATATTTTATATTATTCACTATTCATAAAAATATAAAAGTTCTTAGAAAAATACCAAAAATTTGACCAAAGTAAATTTTTAAACTAAAATTATAAAGAATTTATTTTTTAAAATATAATTTATAAAAGTGACAAAAAGTTATTTTAAAATTGGTTTTTCATCAAAAGGCGGGAAAAATGCTTTTTTTAAAATACTTCTTTTATGAATAAAATTGAATTTGTTCTTATGTCATATCTATAAAACATTTAATATAAATTTAAAACATTAAATTATATATATTTTATATATATTTAATTTATATTACACAAAAGGGTGATTTAATTATTTTATAAACACATTATGTGCACATTAAAATAGATTTTCATAAAAGAATTTCCTTTTATTTTAATAATGGTTTTACATTCATTTATAATTAATTGGTCCCAAAACAATTAATTATATATAAGCGCATAAACCATATTTTCATAATTTAGTTAAAACCAGTTATTAAATCCATTATAACATCTAGTTTATAATGATAACATTTAAATAATAATATTTAGTTTTTTTGTTTAAGATCGATGTGGTGTATCATGTACTCTTTCGAACATAGTGTTTCCTTTAAAAAACATAGGATGCTACAATATATAATCAATACACCACAATAACTTAATAATTAAAATGTATTATTCATATTAAAGGGGTGAAACTTAATCAATATAAACATTCATATAAAAAAACTAACATATAGAATGTTAATACTTTCCGTGATCAAATAGACTTAATCATAAACTATCTAGTGTAATATGGTGAATGGTAAATTTTTTTTACATACTTAGTCAAACTGATCATAAAAAATCCAAATAAATAATAAGGATTATATCAATAAAATATATATCTAGTGGTTTATATGAAAAATATAGGGTTTATTTCATTGATGAATAAAAATACTAAAAAACAATTATTAATATATTCTTGATGAAAATAAACTCCCCATTTTGAAAATAACCGTTTTAAAACTAAAAGTTATCAATTTTTTTGGAAATAATTAAAAATTACATTTTAAAATTATAAAGGTATCTTTAAAACATTGATTGGTCCCAATGGTGGGAAATTCTATTCATTTAGTATACGTTAAAATAGATTACTTTCACATTTTCTTTAAAATATGAACATGCCTTGTTTGGAAAATTACATGAATATTTCTTTTAAAAAATTGTGTAAAAATTAAAATATGATTAAAAATTTAGTTTATAATAATAATAAAAAATTTTAATTTTTTTATATAAAATATGCATTTGGAAGAAAATGAATTTTTGACCAAAAGCAGAAATAATGTTATCTTTTCTTAAAAAAACATTTCTCAATCATTTCAAGTACCAAAGCAAGAAAAAATGGTACTATTACTTTAAAATATAATTAATAACCATATTATATGAAAATATATTGGTTTTAATATAGTAATGATATATAATTTTCCCAGGGGAGACTTAAATATAAAAAATCTTGAATAATAATGAGATTGTGAAATAAACCCTTACCACTTTGGTAATTTATCAATCGTAAGGCCCATAATAGAAGTAACATAAAATGAAGCTTAAAATACCATGAATATAAATATATTCATGATATAACATTTTAAATGGGAAGTATATACACCACACAAAAGAAATAAGTGGTGAATATGATATATGTCTCACAAAAGTAAAAGTGATATGAGAAACCGCTACCTCAGGTTCAAATTCATTCATATGTGTCTAAAACTCCAGTATAATAAATATAGGTTTATTTTAATTCAATTATATAGACATAATAATATATATATAATACAGTATATGGTTTAATTGTATTCTTTTATCACTATTTTATTAACAATTCTTCATTAAATCACTATTTAAGGTGATAATTGATTCGTTTTTCTTCTATATTTTGGTTCAGTAATTTCAATCATTTTATTTTGATCATTGTTAAATAATATAAAAGATATTAAAAATGATATAAATATCATATTTATTCATTATATGTTTCTTTATATTAACCTATAAAATTTTAAGATAAAAAATAGATTATATCGTTTATCGAGATGGTAGGCTGTACATACACATGAACCCTATTTCTGGTTTTTTACAGATAGATAAAAATAAAGGTAAATAATATATCTACTTTTATAGATTAATATCTTATATATCAAATATATTAATTAAATTTATCTTTATTAACTTTCATGTAAATTGTAAGTGAAAAATGAGTCACATCGCTTCGTGGGGCGGTAGTCCACCGTACAAATGAGAAACATTATCGTATCACCTATGGAATAGAAAGTAAGAAGGTATATGTGATATAAAAATTATATAGTTATAATTATATTAAAAATATCATATATATTCATTTAATATATCCATATTTCCATCCAAGTAAAATGGAAATGGGAAAATAAATATCACATCAGTTCGCGAGGCAGTAGTCCGCCATACACACGAGCGGTGTTATTATTTTCCAATGGATTGAAAGGTAAGAAGGTAGATGTGATATTATAATTATATAATTATATTAATGTCATAAATATCATATAAAAATGTTAAATTAATCATTTTATTCAACTGTTAGAGGCAGTGATGATAACAAATTACATCGGTTTGCAAGATGGTAGTCCGTTGGACACACGATTAACGGTTTTGTTTCCCATTTGATAGAAAATGAGATAGATTTAGGTTATTACATTAACATAATAACATATTAGTAGATTTTAGATACTTGTGTTATTATATTAGCATATTTTTAGAATATTTTAAAGACTTGGAGGAAGAAATAAAATGAAAATGCTTGTTTAAAAACATTATTTCTTCTTCAGACAACATGTTTAGGTTTTCACCAAAAGACTTAGTAGGTTATATTTATTATAAAAAAGGAATATATAATGTTATTATAGGTTTAATGAATGTATTTTATTAGTTATTTTCTAGAAAAAATGGACTCGGAAGTCTTAATAGGGGAGTATAGGGGGTGACCTTTTGTAAGTGGGAGAGAAGACACACATTGAATTTATGAAAAGAATAAATCGTACCCACATTTTTTCACATGGAAAAAGTCTAAAAAATATAACATTATAAAAAATTAGTTTTAATAAGGTATAAATATGTCCATTAAATAGTATTTTTACAAGTTTATTTTTATTTTTAACCCCTATCTTATTAGTTTAAACCCCAATAAACCAGTTTTCACTTTAATTGTCATAATTAATTTTTTACTATTTTCAATATTCATTATGGTCACAAAATAAGTTGAACTTATTATATAATATAAATTATTATTATTATAAATATTAAATCTATTTTTCCAAATTCAATTCATTGAAGTGGAATAATTCAATTTAAAATTAAATCCGTAGATGTGTTGAAAAAATGGGTTTTCCAAAGAAAAGCATTCAAAAGTTTTAAAAGTTTCCATATCATAATTCAATATAAAATTTATTAATATTAATATAATTAGTTAAATTTTAATTTAATTTAACTAATTTTACTTTAAAACCAATTTAAAATATAATTTAACTTTGTAAATAATATAAATGAAATGGCAGTTTTCATTAAAAATCAGCATTTTCACTATTTATAAAATAATTAATCATTTAATAGAATTATCAGAAAATTGATGAAAGATAATTTTCAAATATATATTTTAAAAAATAAGTTTATTTTTTCAAATAAATTTTATAAAAGTGGTGAAAATTAATTTTCAATTATGTAAGCAAAGTGTGACTAAATCGCCTTTTAGAAAAATACTATTTTTTAATAAAACATTTGTTCTTATTTAAATGATTCTATTTTATTTATAATAAATAGTTAACCATTGAATTTATTTTATATATATTTAAATCATATATTTTTCATAATTTATTTAGTCCTATTAATACCCTCTAAATTAGTGGCTTATTTATACTGGTCTCATTTAAATAATAATAGTTTAATAGATTATCATGTTTCGTTTAAACACAACATCTCTTACATCACAAGCTCTAAAGGAGATTTAATTTATTTAAAAATAAATATATCATAAAGTCTGGGGGTGTTAAATTATTTTATAATCTGGGTTTTTAATGTTATATACACTATCTAACATGATGTTCCTCTTTTAAAATCCCAAGGTGTTACATTCTACCCCCTTAAATAAATTTCCTCCTTAAAATTTAATCTTGATCTTAGTAATCAAGGGTTTGAAATTTGTAAATACCTTTTTAGTAAACCCACATAATAAAAAGGGTTAATAAAACATCCTATTTATAAGAGATAAAGGTAATCATGGAGTTTATCCAAAATAACACATTACTAGGTTTCAAAGTAGGAGAACATTGGTTGGAATAAAAGAATGGATATGGAAGAGAATATTAACACACAAGGATTAATATAGAGTGATAGAGAACATTATTATGAGAAAGTTAAACATAAAAAAAATATAAATCTTTGATGAGTTGAAATACCATTGATTCTAAATAAATTAAATTACTAATATAATATTTTTGTTTCAAGATCTTTTTCATATAGTTGAGGAATTCCTTCAACATCTAGAATGAGAACATAAAAAATATACTTGCATGTTATAATTCTATTTCATATGAAAACTTTCATCATTTTTTATTCCTAGATAAATCCCTAATTCATCTCTTACTCCATAAAATGAATATACAATAGGTATTTTTATGCTTGAAGCACTAAAATTAACATTTAACATATCATTATATCAATAAAAGAATGAAAATTCATTCCTATAGTCTCTAGATATTATAAAAAAAGGTTATCACAAGTTATCCAATAACACCCAAAGTTCAACTTAATTCATTCCATAAAGAGTTAACCTTAAGACTCACCTAAAATATGTCTGAATAAATTCTTAGTCCAAAAATTTAGAACAAAAGTCACTAAATCAACATTATATTCCCTAGAAAATATAAAGTGGATCTTAATATAAAATTCGAAATATTTAAATACCTTCATAACCATGAAACATTAATTAAATAATGCATGCTTCCAAAAATAAAATATCAAGTTTTTGAATATATTCTATAAATCCAAACACACATTAAACTATAAAATATATAACATAAACCATCAAATCACTAACAAATTTCAATGTCACCAATATTATCCCATAAACATATCTTTATAATTATTATCTCAACATTGAGCACATATTAAGTTTTATCTTTCCTCAATGTGTGTTTTAAAAAAAATATCAAATTTCAATTGAATCAATTTTCTTACACTACAACAAAATAGGCTTTCAACGGTGCTAAAATTGGCCATTATTAGTGCTAGGGAAGCACTAACTACCATAACATGATTAAAATCCCTAGGCTCTTATCTGCTCTTGGAAAAAATTGATAAAGGTATACTTTATAAGTTTTTAAAAATCATTGATAAAGTGGTACTTTATTAGTGCTAAAAAGGTTCTGATAAATGGCGATTTTATTAGTGCTTTAGAAGCAGTGACAAAGGATTCATTAATCTGTGAATTTAGTTATGCTGATAAAATGGAATACTACAGTGTACTGTAAAAGAACACTACAACACTAGAAATAGTACTAGAAAGTAGGAAAATTAGGTACAAATATAGATTTTAAATGAAATAAAATTTACAAAATAAATATAAGAAACAAAACTATATTATAGACATTTAAAACATTGTTTTATATAATTACATAAGGAAGTACAAATTATCACATATATTAAAAAACATCAATATTCCTTTGTACTTTTCCCATGACCCCAACTCATGCAATTACCAAACAAAACACCCATGATCGAGCAAAATAATATAACTATATAAGAAAAAAATGATAAATAAATAAATAAATTAATAATATATGGAGTGATGAGAAAACAATATAAGCTTGTTTTCTTAGTTTTGGCGATGTGATGTGCATTTTAAACTAAAATGACACTTATATATTGAAAACATTCACATAGAGTCATATTGGTCAGAATATTCATTGGATTGAGGTTAGGATGATTCCTGCACATCCAAAATGACTTATGGATCATTTTAATAAAGTATCAAAATAATAATAAAAATTTTCTTGGTTTTGAGTACGTCACATGTCTTTTTTTACTAAAATGTCATTTTAAATTTGCAACACACACTTTGATTCATACCGGTCACATCATGTATTAGTTTGAAATTAGACTAATTCTTACACATAAAAAATTAATTATGAATCATTTTTGTAATTTATCAAGACAATTCGAGCATGTTTTCTTAGTTTTTAGTGAGTGACACTTTTTGAACTAAAATATAAATTTTAAACTGATAACAAACACTTTAAGTCATACCGGGAACATCGTGTATAAAATTGTGGTGAGGATTATTCCTAAAGGTCAAAAATTACTTATTAATAATTTCACTAAAGTATAAGAACAATTCAAATGAGTTTTATCTCTTTTGAGTATGTTAGTTTTATTTTTTACTAAAATTAATGTCAATTTTAAATAAAAAGACATATTTGGAGTCATACCAGTCACATCATGTGTCAGATTAAGGTGATTATGATTCCTACACGTCCAAAATAACATATGGATAATTTTATTAAAGTACCAAAACAATCCTAATGCGTGTTATTGGTCTTGAGTACATCACTTGTGTTTTTTTTACTAAAATGTCATTTTAAACTGAAAACATGAACTTTGCTTCATACCGGTCACATCATGTGTTAGTTTTACCTGATGCTTATTCCTACATATAAAAAATTAATTATGAATAATTTTATTAAATTATAAAGATAATATTAGTGTGTTTTCTCAATTTTCAATGAGTGGAATGTTTTTAACTAAATTATCAATTTTAAATTGATAATGGACACTTTGAGTCATACCGGGAATATCATATATCATATTGAGGTGAAGATTATTCCTACACATAAAAAATTACTTATGTATCATTTAAATAATGTATAAAAACAATACAAATGTTTTTGATAAGTTTTAAGTTTTCCAATTGTCTTTTGTAATAAAATTAATGTCAATTTTAAATTAAAAGACACACTTGGAGTCATAAAAGTCACACTATGCCTCAGATTTTGTTGAAGATGATTAATAAACTTCCTAAATGAATTATGGATTGTTTTCATAAAGTATAAAAACAATATTAATGTGTTTTCTCTACTTTGAGTATGTCACTTTTTTGTTTTTTACTAAAATATCATTTTAAATTGGAAAAATACACTTTGAGTCATACCATCCGTAACATGTGTTAGTTTTATGTGAGACTAATCCCTACATGTCAAAAATGAATTATATATAATTTTAATAAATTATTAAGAAAATATTACCCCATTTTCATGGGTTTCAGTGAGTGACCCTTTTTAAACTAAAATATCAGTTTTAAACTCATAATAGACACTTTGAGTCATATTGGGAGTATCATGTATCAGATTGAGGTTTGACTTATTACTAAACATAAAAAATGTCTTATAGGTAATTTTTATAAAGTATCAAAACATTAAAAATGATATTTCTTGTTTTTTAGTAGTTTAGTTGTCCTTTTTACTAAAAATAATGTTAATTTTAAATAAAATGACACACTTGGAGTTGTACCGATCACACTGTGTGTCAGATTGAGGTTTAGATGATTGTTAAACATCTAAAATGACTTGTGGATCATTTTTCCAAAGTAAAAAAATAATACAAATTTTTTTATTGGTTTTGAGTACGTCACTTTTATTTTTTACTAAAATGTCATTTTAAATTGGAAACTTTCACTTTGAATCATACTTATCTCATCGTGTGTTGGTTTGATGTGAGACTGATTCCTACACACCAAAAATGACTTATAAATCATTTCCCTAAATTATCAAGACAATATGAGTGCGTTTTATTTGTTTTTATTATGTCACTTGTCTTTTTGACTAAAATTAATATCAATTTTAAATAAAAAGACACAATTGGAGTCATACCAGGCACATCATGCATCATAATTAGGTGAAGATGATTAATACACATCAAAAATTACTTATGGATTGTTTTCCTAAATTGTCAAAATAATATTAATTCATTTTCTCATTTTTTTAGTATGTGATGTGTGTTTTAAACTAAAATGTAAATTATAAACTAAAAACATACAGTCCATGTCACAATGAGCACACTGTGTATCAGATTGACTTATCGATTATTGAGTGAGTAATATATCTTTTGATTTAATGTAATGTCTCATATTTTCCATGTATTTTTTGTTATTATATAGAGTTATTATGAGACCGGGCTTTGCAACGACGTTCAATTCTAAGGCCTGGAGTGCCCAGAATAAATTTTTGAAATAAATTAAACTTTTAAATAGCACGTGTGAGTAGTTTTTATGAAAATGTGGAATAAATTTTAAACAGGTGCCTAGATTAGAAATTTGATGGCACCATTTCCTTAAAAGTAGTGACTTTACCTTAGGTTAATCCAAACATCGGCCAGCACGGGTCGACATCAGAAATTAGTTTTTTGACATTTTAATGGAAATAAAATAAAATAGTAATTTATTTTATTTTAGAAATTTTCATAACACAGAGATGAATTATTTGGTTTTAATGACCAAGATCCTAGGGTTAGGCACAAAACCCTAGAAAATTTCCCTAGAATACTCTGTAACTTTGGAGAGGATCCACCCTGGAGAATTCACGATAAATGACGATGCGTGAATCATTACGCAGCGAGATCAAATCCCAACTGATGACTACTCTCCCTCTTCATCAATGATCGAGGTAGGGGTTATTGTTTTGATTTATTTTTTCCTTGTTCTTGGATGAAACAACGAACATGAATCAACCCATGAATAGGTTGTCCTGTGAATTGTTCATTCTTATGTATGTGTGTGTGTGGGGGGGGGGGGCTTTTATTGGGTGTATTTTGGGGAATTGATCCATGTTGATTTGATTTATTCTTAGTTCCTCCGTTTTATCCTTATAACGGGAGCAGATAGATGCCATGAAAAACAATGGTGTAGGTTCGTTCCTCAATTCATTATTTCGATTTCTTCTTCCCCATTTTGACCCCAAGTTCTTTGCGTTCTTCATGAGGTTATGAACAATGGATCTTTGTGCATCCATTTCAAAATAAAATTATCCCAAATCATAGATCTGGCATCGTGATGACCTAGCGTAGGTGCAAATATGACGATAGTGGATGAATCGACTTGGTTTGGGAGAAACCGTTCTTCATACGTATGATTGAAATGAATTTTTGGAGCTGATTGGACACCCAAAATTTATCGAATCAACATTGAAATGATGGGGTGACCTCAAATATTTATTTTCATGGTGATGGGATGGCTAGATAGAGAATATGATCTTAACATGAAGTGCCAGATAAAGAACTACGATTTCTGAAAAAATTCATAGAACACAATGTTTTCCCTAAAGAACATGCTATGTGGGGATAGCTCAATGGCAGCTAGGGTTTCCACATTGCAGAAGACAAAGAACACAACGCGTTTCCCAGAGGAAATGGCATGTGGACCCCTCTCAACAGTGGCTAGGGTTTCGGGTGACAAGAAGTAATGACACAACATGTGATAGTTGCCACATGGCATGTGGGTCCTTATGTGGGACTCATCGTGTATCTCGGGCGATACACATACACAGGGTGGAGTGCATGACATGTAATCAACCACATGGATAGACAATTCCTGTTACACAGGTTACTCCATATATCGGTACATGGGTTGACATACACGGTTTGAAGCCACGTACAGGCACATGGCCAACATACATGGAGCGACCCCCATATTGTAGGACACAAAAAGTCATGATCTTAAATTCCATGTACATCTCTTTCTACACGACATGCTCTTTGACACAGACCATTGTACACGGGTAGTACCCGGGGTCATAGGACATGATGTTTGACCTTTCTACACGCTGTTTACTTTTCTGTACATGGCTTGATCTCCTTGTTCACCATTTGTTGGACAAGTTTCATTTGGGTTAGTGACCCCTTTGCTCGTTCCCTTGAAGGTCAGGTATAATTTCCATCCATAAGAGTATGATCCCTTAAACATGACTGTTGACACTCTTTTCCGTCACATAGTCTAACGAATTGAAAAGGAAAATACCTTAAACCCAAAGTAATTCATCCTTTGAAGAAACATCAAAAATTTACAAAGTCATGAAAAAAGATTCAAATGCACTTGGGTCACGCAAGTTCCACAAAGGTCGCACAAGTATACTTGTGCGCCGCCCAATGGTCGCACAGGTGACTTGTGCACCCTCTTTGAAATTCGGCCAGGGTCTTCACCAGCCTATAAATACCCCCGGTGGGCCCCCCATTTCAAGGATGAAAAATTACAGAACCTCATATTTGAGCTCCCAACACCCTAGTCTCTTCTCAAAGCTTCCGAACATTTATAAGGTAATTTCATACCTAGAACAGAAGATCTAAAGAGAGGGAGTAAGGCCTAAGTGTTGAAACTCATCAACACTTGCGTGCCTAAGTGGCCAGCCCTTAAGGGAAATGGCCACACTTGCGCACCGCCTTACCCCTTCAACAGAACTTGCACGCCCCTCTTCTGGAAGCCTCTTGGGATAGTACTAAGGTATTGAGCCAAGTATCTCCCAAGTATTACCCTAAGGGTTGACTGTCGTGCAAGTACCCCTGTGTCACGCAAGTATACTTGCGTGACCATGACTTGCGCACCCATGCAGGACCTACACACCACCTCCTTTTTGGGTGCCCCTCCTACCTATTTCACCTATCTTATGCCTATCAACCTATCCTCTTCAAGATTAAGCCTTCATAACACTCTCCAAATCCATTTCATGGCATGATTTCCTTGTTGGATTTTTTATCTAAATGTAATTCTGTGGAACATCACTTAAAACCCAGTGTTTTACATATCTTTATGTCACTAAGGTCAGAGATTTCATTCATTCAACCTCATCCATTAAGATGATAGAATCCTTATCCTGGGCCTCCTTTTCAGAAGTAAGCCCCAGTCCAAGTTCTCTTAATTTGGGAATCCTCCTCAGTAGTAAGCCCCATGTCCCCTAAACTGGGCATCCTCTTTAGGAGTAAGCCCTAGTCATAATTTTCCAAATCTGGGTTTCCTTTTCAGGAGTAAGCCCCAATCTCAAAGTTCCCAAAAATCTGGGCATCCTCCTCAGGAGTAAGCCCCAACCATGGTTCTCTTAACCTGGGTTTCCTTTTTAGAATTAAGCCCCAGTCTCAAATATGGGCATCCTCCTTAGGAATAAGCCCCAAGTACCCTAACCTGGGTATCCTTTTCAGGAATAAGCCCCAATCATAATTCCCTTTAGCCTGGGCCTCTTCTTTAAGAATAAGCCCCGTTCATAATTTCTCTTAACCAGTCTTAATTTACTTTTTGACTTCGGCTTCCTTTTTAGGAGTAAAACCCAATCATAATTCCCTTCCTAATTTGGGAACCTTCCTCAAGAGTAAGCCCCAAGTTAGAGTATCCAAATCTCTATAAAGTACATATACCTTTATGGACCTTGTTCCTGGGTTTCTTCCCTGAAGTGAAACCCAATCTTCATCTATTTTTGGGAAGTCATACATACATAAGCCCCACATCATTTCTTATGATGGAACAATTGTCTGGTTTTACCAATACCTCTTGTTTCTCACACCGAGCATGACTCACGTGATCTTAGAGTGTAAAAGTAATTATGACAACTTTCTATGAGCCATCAATCATGAATAAACCCCATACTTCTTTACTTGAACTATGTGGGTTTTGATTCCTTTTTAAAAAAACAAAGGATATGTAGGTAGCCCATATGCGGGTACGATCCCAACTATGAAATAATTCATGTCCTTCTGAATGAAAATAAACTTCAAGTGCCCCGCTGAGTGGATTTAAAACCATTATGGTCATCATAATGACCAAGAGAATTTTATATAATGTATTAAAGGATACCATTGACTAAGAATATCTAAAAAAATGCAGATGATTCTCTATCGATGAAGAACCTAGAATACATATAAAAGATTCTCTAAATCACATACATATTAATCATTGATTGTCAGATCTAAAGAAAAGATCATTTTCATACTTGGTAATGTAATAAGGATTCACGAACATAACTTAAATCTATAAAGAGAGTCCCAAAGTAGACAATAATTCACCTCAAAAAAGTGTGATGAGTTCGACCTCCCATCCTTTCAACCAATGCAAATTCTTAAGTCTCATCAGTTCACAACTAATGAGCACCTACCTTTGGAAAGTAGGTCCAAATGGATATGGAATCATTGGATGTTTCCGATTATATGAACAAACCTGTTAGAAATTGCTTGGAATGTTTGAATATTAAATCAACGAGATCATCCCCAAATTTCAGAGGAAAAAAAATGGTGAACCCGACGTGAATCCTTAACCAAGTTAAAATGATGTTTTACTTATTTGTTAGGCCCCTATTTAAACTTAATGAGAGGGCCAACAAAACAATCAATAACATATGTGCTCATCCAAAAGGTGTAGTGGCCGAATTTATCTTGATTATGCTTGTTATATCAAAAAGGAACTCTTCTCCAAGATCTTATGCATTACAAGAATGGTGTTTCTTAAGTTCACTGCTCTGAATACTTCTGCTGTGAAAACCTCTACTGTGAATGCATCTGCTGCTACTCCTGCTAAATCGTCATCCACTCTGAGGACGACATCACCTACTCAGTGTCTTCAACGCCGGGTATCAAATGCACTGGTTAAGGAGTACCGTCAAAGTGGTACTATTCGAACTCTGGAGGCTGTTAGACAAGCCCTCCAAGTGAATAACTCACCCTGGTCATCCGGACAGCGACGACCAGCGATGAAGAAGCAAGCGGTGATAACTACCATCTCCAACCGTTTCAGATTGTTATCCCCGGAACGCAAGCACCATTCCCTCTCGTATTCTGGGGATGTGAATGAGAAGGTCCGTCAGGGACTTAACTCAAAGAGACAGGAGTCCTTCCCGAGGGCTCCCATCAACAATCGCCGCCAGACTCATGCGGCAGTGCACCCTCAACATGATGAGGGTGTCATCTCCAGGCGTTCGGCTCGGGTTCCTCGAACCCGAGCAGGCAAGACGAACCACCAGAGGCAGAAACCAGTTAACAATGAGCAGGTTCTTATCTCTGACATTTCTGGAGAAGTCCACTAACCTAACTTGGTGGCAAGCAATGATCGGGCATACACACCCATCTGTTTTAATTCCGCTGTCCAACAGACTCATCTGGAAGCAACACACCAATCCCGCCAGACAATTCCGGTGGAGTACTATAGACAAGAACATACACCTATTTATAAATCATCAACTAATCAGTAGGCTCATCTGACTACATATGATAGATCCCACCAACCCAATGTGTTGACAACTGGTAAACATGAACATACACCTTCTTACACTCATCAGTCCTTCCAGCAACCTCCTCTGTCAGTATTGAAGGAAGTTCATCAACCACATTCAGCGGATTGTAATAAGCAGGCACATACACCTGCTAGTATTGATCAAGCCTACCAACAGTCTCATTTGGTAGCATTCTGATAAGTCAGTCAAAAATCTCCGGCGACAAACAGGAAGCAGACTCAACTCTCTGCCCCCACACATGAGTACTGTCAGAATTCCCTAACAGGAAAAGGAGTATATGAGCAGGCACATACACCTAATCCAGGCACGGAATGGAGGTATATCCCTGTTCTGGCAGCTGAATTCCCCAATCATATTTTATCAATGGTGAAAGAGCAGAAGCAAATCCCTTATCATATTCTGGATGCCTTCTAGTATATTATAACAGCTTCAGCAGCATCTCAGGGAAAGCCACATAAATCTATCCCTACCAGTGGAGTGACACATCAACATCTCACTCCGGAATAGACACACACATTTGTTCTAGTCCAAGAGGGTTGTGGGGCGTACTTCCCTATATCATACAGACAACCAAGTCAGGCACATACACCTGATCTGAGTGGAGATAGTCATCCTAACCTGATCCTTTCTCCTGAGTAGGCACATAAACCTACCCATAATGACCACTTTCGTCAACAAGTGGTTCCTAAAGTGAGTAAGACGACATCTAAGAATAAGACCCGCCCAACATAGTCAAGAAATCAAGGGACAATCTATAATAAGGCCTTAATCGATGCTGGAGTTCTTGATGCACTCAGACAACTATCTGTTGCAACTCAAGATTCTACTCTCTCAGTTCCCAATAGTCAGGACATTAATTCCAAAGGTCTGCATCAAACACTTCCTCATTAAGGCTTGCTTCATGACAATTCGGTCAATCTTGAAGTTTCATCTCCAGATGAAAGCCACAAGAACCCTCTGTGTGGTCAGAAGACCGAGGAGAAAAATGTTTCATCTTTTTCTATAACCCACCATGGTGGTCCTCCCCATGATGATGAATTTAGCTGTGAAAGTCCTCTCCACAGTAGTAATGCGCATTTCCTAGAAAATGCTCCAATGGACAATGTAGTGATGAGAATGCCCTCTTATCTTGAGGCACTTGAAAATGTGAAGCCAGTCATGTTTGATGCTTTAACATTAGTAGGTGAAATACTTTCTCAACCAGAAGATAGCCCAGGGTGTAGGTCATTCTCTGAACCACCCCTAAGTCATGAATCTTCTAGTTTGATCAGTGATTTCTCTACCAATCTTGTTGAATCCAATGAAGAAACAAGGTAGCACCTGCTCTAGTATAATCAGGTAGAAGAATCTTCATCAAATGATAAAGAGGAAGTACTGAATATGAGAAAACAAATGGCAAAAGGTGAAGTGCCAGTTATGTTTTGGCCTTTGGATGATTCTCAGTATGACATTCCAGAGATGTTGAAGGAAGATGGAATTCATGATATTCATCTCAACATATGGAAAACTCTTTGTCAATTTAAAAAGAAAATATTATCTTATTATGAATATGAAAATCATGTCAAGATAATAGAAGGGTTACAATGCCAAATTGATTTGGAATCTCTCTCAGTTTTTCGATATCTGAAGGCTGAAAAACAGCAGAGATCCCTTCAGCGTTCATGCCTTGGTTCACTAAGAGGGTTGCGCTAGTTAATTTCCAATGCCTCATTTGGTATTCATATTAGGGGATGGGGCGTTCATGGAGCACTACATTTCACTGTGCTCTCCAGTCAGCAAAGCCCACCGAAAATGGTCTCATGCAATGTTATTGCCCATGGCCGGCCACAGTCAATGGGTTTTGTTTGTAATCAAAAGCTTGCCCAAGAACATTCCTCGACTAGTTCCTCTCAAAATCAAGCATACAGAGAACAAGTTGTTGAATTACTCCTACATCAAGAAAATGAGAATATTGAACAGGTATCTCATTTAGAGAAATCACATCATCAAGTGACAGAAGTGTCAGAATTCATCCAACGGTCTTTTGAGCCGAGTGATAAAAGTGGATGCAGGTTGATGCATCCAGCTAATTTCCGGAATAAATTTTTCAAGACCAGGAGAGATTTCGAGAAGGTATCAGATATAAAATTTCAAGAACCACCCCATCTTTCCAGACTGGGGACTCTTTTAACCCAACCCTCAGAATCAACAAATATGATTCGAGGAGTTGAGCAGGAACAAACCCAGTCCACCGGACTGGGGACTTTTTCAAATCCTCAATATCTCCCTCATAGAAATTCAGTCTTCTATCTATTAGGGAAGAAGCCTCAAGAGGAACGAAGATCCAAACTATTAAGAGATTCCCTCCAAATTACGTTTCGTCAAGAAGTTCCGGAGGGATCAAATCGACAAAAGGAAATGTCTCATCGGGGAGATGGAAAAAGAATTTATCTCATAAATGCCAATAAAAGAGATGAAATGCATTATGCATCAATCAATTTCATTAATGCCATTGTTTCTGATCCACCAGATGAGGTTCACTCACAGGGATCAGATGAAGAGGTTCCTTCTCAAGAATTTGTACGCACAGACACAAATGAAGAAGGTGTTCGTACACGAAATCAAAGGCTTACCCAGAATTTGGGTAATCCTTTAAGTAACCCACTTCCCCCTCTCCTAAAGGGATCCAAAAGGGGTAAAGGAAAGAATAAGGTTACATAACCTTCCTCTGGAGAAGGAAAACCACTCTCACTGGAGAAAATATTTTCACAACAAGAGGAGGAAATGAAGGAATTAAGGAGGTTGAATGCATAATTACTTCAAGGTAGTCTTCCTCCTAAGCATACTGGAGTCAGTCAACCAAGGGAATTTGTTGCGACTAATGAGATGAATCAAGAATATCCTCCTCTACCAGTACACCCTCAAAGGTCTAATCCTATGGGTCAAGTGCAATAACAATCGGTGGTGCTACCATCAGTTGCAGTACCAGTCACCACATATGTACCAGCTCCAGTCATTGCACCAGTTCAGTTCCAAGCCCAACCGGAAGTTTATAAAAAGCTAATAACTACTATTGAGTCATTAACAGCTCGGTTGGAATCTATGGAGGGAAAGTGGGCTCAAATTCAACCAGAAAATAGAGCTTACCCTGAGTGGGTTGATTAAATTCCTCCCCCATCAAATTTTTCAAGTACCACATTCCCAATATTTAATAGTTCGGGAGACCTAGATAAATACTTAACACATTTTGTTTCTTGTTGCGATCCTATTATGGGAACCCCTCAGAAACAAGAAGAAGTTAAGCTTAGGTGTTTTTTATAGTCATTACAAGGGCCTACCTTTGCCTGGTACACAAGATTGAAATCCTGGTCAATTACCGGATGAGAGGATCTCTGCCAAAGATTCCATCTTCAATTCAGTCAAACTTTTCCAAAGACAACAGTTTTTGATCTTAAAAATTGTAAGCAATGGGAGAATGAAAGGTTTTTAGTTTTCATTTCTCGCTGTAAGGGATTAACTTATTCCACGAGCTTAGCACTCCCTCAAGAGGAATTGTTGCCAATCTGTGTGGAAAATCTGTGTGATGAATTATGCACGCCGTTGATCCCTGTGAAATACATAGGAAGATTTCGAGACCTTACTTCAATTTCTTAACAAATTTAATATTCTCTTATGAAGACTAAGGATAAAGATCATGTAATTCCATCATCTCTAGGAAGGAGAATGGGTAAAGTAGATACTGCTACAGTTATGCTTAAACAAGCACCTGTACCTGCTTATACTTCAAAACCTTCATCTTCTTAAAGGGCTCCACCTCCTGAGCACCAACAACAGAGGCCGTTTCTTCAAGATGATCAAAGAGATCAAAGACGAAAACAATTTGAGGATTTAAAGAGAAAAATATACTCTTTCCTAAATGAAAAATTTCATGGTTACTTCATTTAGGCTCTGGAAAATAATTTGGTTCAATTTCCAAGGCCCAAGAGGCCAAACAAGGAAGGAGATAAAGACCGTCCCAACTATTTCTTGTTTCATCAGATGTTGGGGAATCCCATTCAGGAGTGTTTTGTCTTCAAAGACCTCCTACAAAAAATGGTTGACTTGGGGCAAGTCAAACTGAAAGGTTCTTCAGCTCAAGTAGCATGTGTTACTGCTACATATCCAGAGGAAGAAGGCGAGTGGCATGAAGTCAAGAACAA
This sequence comes from Viscum album, assembly GCA_963277665.1. Taxonomy (NCBI): domain Eukaryota; kingdom Viridiplantae; phylum Streptophyta; class Magnoliopsida; order Santalales; family Viscaceae; genus Viscum; species Viscum album. The sequence goes on from OY728151.1 coordinate 1,975,651,332, forward strand.
AAATGTGCAAAAATATGATGTTAGGATGGTCAAAAAAATGATCAACCAAACTCATGCCATTTTGTGAACGCAATTGAAGAATCCAATTGTGTCTTCTGCCATGAATTCCACAGAAAAACCCTCTTCATCAGAGGGAAAATCCTCAAAAGGGCGGCATATTTCCATGAAATAGGAACAATCAGAAGAAGATGAGTATGTGTCAAATCCCAAGTTGTCTTTGAATCTGGAAGATTTTATGTCATCTACTTCGAAGCAAAGGGCACCGCCCCACCAAACGGCACAACCTAAATAGGATAATCAGGCAGAGTCGTCATCAGATGAAGAGTTGATTTTCGGTTCTGTTAATATGATTCAATTAACAGATCTATATGCCAGTCGTAGTTTCAATTTTGATGAGCCCGAGTTCCCTGTAGAAAACAGAGGAATCATAGGAAGTTCTAGAGGCTCAGGATACAGAGGAAGACGTGGATCTTTCAGAGGCCACTATTCGAATTCTATGTCTTCTAGAACTGTGTATGCGGCAGAAACTCACGGTAGATCCCTTCAACGAGCTCAACAAGAACAAGAAAGTTCTTCCTCACAAGGCAGACTCAGTCCTGACACAATTATTCTGGAAGATCGGTTGAAGGTTCTATATTCTTCCTCTCAGCAAGTAAATAGACCTAATCAGTCTAATATTCCAAAGCCAGGAGTATTACCAACTCCTATCCTGGTACAAGATGCATCTACTTCCAAAGCATCAAATTCTAAGGCACCTGCGAAACTACAAGTTCCTGTTGGGAAACACAGACCTTTGGATCAAAATTATGATGTATTAAAGCACTTGTCCCAACTACTGGCCAAGTTATAAATTCTGGATGCTTTGAATTTATCGAAGGATCTTCGGGAGGCACTCATCTAGGCTTCGTCGAGTCCTCATGAGTTTGAAATTGAAATTTATGCAGCTGAAGTCTACCACGTAGAGAATAATCCTACAGAATTCCATGCAGTGATATCTTTCACAGATGAAGATGAAGATGATGTCATGAATGGATATATTAGACCTTTGTACTTATCTAGAAAGGTCAATGGTGTAGACGTCCGAAGATTTTTCATTAATAATGGTTTAGGAGTCAACCTCATACCCATTCATACACTTCGTCAATTGGGCCTCATAGAATATGATTTATCTCCTTCTACTTTGATGTTACAAGGATATGATAAAAATGAACAAGAACCATTGGGCGAGATTACACTCAGAACTCAGTTTGGAAATCTTGTATCCAATTCAGATTTCATGGTTGTTGATCAAGACTCAGCCTTCAACATCTTTCTTGGAATACCCTGGCTACATCAACATCCAGCTATCCCTTCATCATACCATCAATGTCTCAAATATTGTTTCAATGGTTAAATTGGGACATTTTATGGTGATAATTCCCCGTTCAAGACATGTGAATCTCAACACATTGAGGTGGAATTCTATCACATAAAGGGAAAAGAGAAATCCACAACAAGAGAGATTACCAAAGTTAATATTCCATATGGTTTGGAAAGGATTCCAGTAAACCCATTTACGCATGTGAGTATAGATTATGTATTTCCTATCAGTCAAATTGACAGGATAGACCCAAATCAAAATAATCTTATGGAAACTTCCATAATGTCAATTACGGCAATCAAGCCATACAACATGGGAGAAATTGGCGATTCACTAAGCAATGATGAAATCTCAAATGGGGATGTCTTCATTTCATCTGCTGAAATTCAACAAGTATATACTTCACCATTTATATCAAAAGAAGTTATAGAAATATCAGAGGTGAAAGATGATGTCGATTCTCAATCCATTATCTCCTCTATATTACCCAAGGAAGACCCTTCATCATCAATCAGGTCGGAAATGGAAGCTTCTTCTTCAAGATGTTCAAATTTTAACATCTCTTCTGATCATGGAAATTCTGTTTCTTCATATACTATGCAAGTAGATTCAGAAGAAATAACACATGTTGAAGAAGAAGAGGAAGATCTCAGGGATGCTCCTCCATCATTTGAAGAGGGTATCTCTACCATCGTGGATGAACTCAGAGAAATAAATATGGGTACAAAAGAAGATCCACGCCCCACTTTAATTAGTGCGGCTATGACTCTTGAAGAGAAAGAGATATATATTTCCTTTATAAAGAAAAATCAAGATATATTTTCTTGGAACTATACAGAGATTCCAGGGCTTGATCCTGATGTTTCCCCTCATTGTTTGGGTTTGCCAGAAGAACATCGGGGATTCAAAAAAGCCGATAGAAGAACAAACCCAACCTATGCTTCCCAAATTGAAGCTGAAGTGGATAATATCATCAAAGCTAACTTCATCAGAGAAGTTCAATATCCCAAATGGTTGGATAATATTTTCCTAGTGAAAAATAAGAATGGGAAAATTAGAGTTTTCATTGATTTTAGAGATCTTAATCTGCATTGTCCTAAAGATGATTTTCCAGTTCCGATTACAGAACTCTTGATTGATGAAACAGCTGGCTATGAAGTACTTTACTTCATGGATGGATATTCAGGATATAATCAAATCCGAATGGATCTAGAAGATGAGTAATCTACAGCCTTAAGATCCCCTCAGGGTGTGTTTTTCTATCGGGTAATGCCCTTTGGCCAGAAGAATGCAGGTGAAACATATCAGGGTGCCATGCATCATATCTTCAAACCCTTTTTAGGAAAGTTTGTTGAATGTTATGTGGACTATTTGGTGGTTAAATCCAAACAACTTTCTAATCACTTGGATGATTTAGAATTCATATTTCACAAACTTCGGCAACATAATTTAAAGATGAACCCCTTAAAATGTGCTTTTGGGGTAACCTCAAGAAAATTTCTCAGCTTCGTTGTATGCCATCATGGTATAGAGGTCGATCCTGAGAAGACAAAGTCAATCCTTGGTATGTCACCTCCTCAAAATTTAAAGGAATTAAGAGGACTTCAAGGAAACTTGTCCTATATTCGGCGTTTCATCTCCAATTTGGCAGGAAAAAGTTTACCCTTCACTAAATTGATGAATAAGAGAGTCACTTACCAGTGGACTGAAGAATGTCAAGAAGCATTCGATATTCTCAAGAAGTATCTCTTAAGTCTACCGGTGTTAATGCCACCTATTTAATGAAGACCACTTATCCTCTATGTGACATCTTTAGAGCGATCATTAGGTGCATTTCTTTCTCAAAAGAATGATACTGGGATTGAAAACAACCTCTACTATCTCAGTCAGACTATGCTTGAAGCAGAAACCCAATATTCAAGTATTGAGAAGTGCTGCCTAGCATTAATCTTTGCAGTTCAGAAGTTGAGACACTACCTGCAACATCAAGAGGTCCAATTGGTATCTCTCAATAACCCGCTCAAATTCATCCTTAGTCATCCAATGCTTACAGGACGTCTGGAAAGGTGGGCAGTTATTTTGCAGCAATTTGATATTCAGTATGTGTCTCAAAAGGCAATAAAGGGCCAAGCTCTGGCTGATTTCCTTACTGAACATACTTCAGTAGAAGATACACCTTTAGATATTGAACTTCCTGATGAGGAATTATTCTTTATTCAAGATAGTCTTCAAACATGGGAAATATACTTTGATGGTGCTTCCAGAAGTCCAACAGGAAGGAAAATAGAAAATCCTAAATTCAACAAATTTGGCTTAGGAATTGTACTCATTTCCCCAGAAATGGCAGTGCTACCTTATTCCTTCTCATTTTTTGGAGTTGGTACAAATAATGAAGAAGAGTACCAAGATCTCATCGCAGGCTTGGAGTTGGCACTTCAAGCACAAGTGAATCACTTAAAGGTGAAAGGTGATTCAGAACTGATAATCAAACAAGTCAATGGGGATTATGCAATCAGAAAATAAGAACTAATCCCTTTGTATGATTACATCAGATATTTAATGGTGGAATTTCCTACAGAACTGACATTTTCTTATGTCCTGAGATCACAAAATTCCAAAGTTGATTCACTAGCTAATATAGCCACAGCTCTAGAAGATCCAAATTGGGATGAGACAACCATCAGTATTGCCCACCGTCGTACAATTTCACCTTATGTTCAAGACAGAACAGAGGAAATCAATGAAATTAGTCCCATCTCTGAACCATATGGTCATACTACAGGATGGATGACACCTATTAGGGAATACCTTCAAAATGGAACACTTCCACCTGATAGAGCTTGGAAAGAACAATTCAGGAGACATGTGGTCAATTTCACTCTTTGTGATAGCCCAGATCACTTAGAGAAAGTTCTCTACAAAAGGGGTTTTGATGGAGTTATCTTTAGATGCATTGATGGTGAAGAGACAATGGCTATCATGAAATAAGTGCATGCAGGAGTCTGTGGTGCCCATCAGTCTGGACACAGACTATTTGATCAAATTCGAATTATTGAATATTTTTGGCCTTCAATGATACAAGATTGTGTTGATTTCACAAAGAAGTGTCATTCTTTACAAGTACATGCCAACTTCATTCATCTACCCCAGAGTTGCTTCATACAGTTAAAAACTCATGTCCATTTGCCACATGGGGAATGGATGTAGTAGGACCTTATCCTTAAACTACATCCAAGCAGTTTAAGTACATTCTTACTGCTACTGACTTCTTTTCTAAATGGGAAGGGGAAATACCTCTAAAAGAATTTAGTTATAAATGAATTGTTACCTTCATCAAGTCTAACATCATTACCAGATTTGGTGTCCCTCATACCATATTGACAGACAATGGCACCAACTTCTATTCATCCGAGGTGAGGAAGTTGTATCCAGAATACAAAATTAAATCCAATCATTCCTCTCAGTATCATGCAGCGAACAATGGACATATAGAATCTTTCAACAAGACTCTGTCAAATATACTGAAAAAGATGGTGGATAAATATAAGAAGTCATGGCCTGATAAACTCTTTAATTCTTTATGGGCTTATCGGACCACCACGCGTACTGCAATGCGGTCAACTCCATATTCCTTGGTATATGGAATAGAAGCAGTCTTACCAATTGAGGTTCAACTACCCTCACTCAGAGTAGCCATTTGTGATCAATCATCTACAGATGAACAATCTCAAAAGCTATTGGATGAATTGGAATGGTTAGATGAGAAAAGACTATGCACCCTACACAACTTGGAAGTCTATCAAAATCGAATAGCACGAGATTTCAACAAAAAAGTTCGTCTTCGTTCATTCGTTCAGGGAGAATTGGTATTAGTTCTCAGAACTCCAATGATACCAGGAAAGAAACCTCCCAAGATGGACCCGAAATAGGAAGGACCTTATTCAATACATAAGGTCTATTCCAATGGAGCTTATTATTTAATCTCAATGGATGGAGAAATCATCACTACTCCAACCAATGCCAGATTTCTGAAGAAGTATTTTGTATAAACACAAAATAAACAAATGGTCCATGCATACAACCTTCAACTATTGGCATTTCATATTGTCCAGCAAGACGTTAAACTACATCATTATTTACAGTCCATGCATATGACCTTAAACTATTGTCACTTACGTCCAACATGATGTTAAACTATGACGTCCTAACTACATGAATCTAAACTGTACAAAAGTACCTTACATCCAGCAAGACGTTAAACTGTATAACCAACGGTCCATGCATATGAACATAAACTATTGGCATCCCTTTCGTCCGACATGATGCCAAACTGTGAAAAGAATCCCTAATACGTCCAACATGACGTTAAACTGTGTCTCTATATGTGTCCTTACTGCATGACATTAAACTACACAGTCCCCCTTTCGTCCAACATGACGTTAAACTTGAATCTCCTAATTGTATTAGCTACAAGACACTAAAATATACAACACCCTTATTGTCCAACATGACGTTAAACTGTGTCCCTATATTTGTCCTACATGACGTTAAACTGTATTTTTTCCATGCTTCATGACAATAAACTGTGCAACACCAATAGTCCTCACTGCAAGACTTTAAACTGCATAGTCCCTTTATATGTCCTACATGATGTTAAACTGTGCATCATTAGGGTTGTTGCTACCTCTTGTTTCTCACACTGAGTATGACTCACGTGATCTTTGAGAAAACTTCAACCATAACACCCTCTCCGGGAAGCTAACCATGTGTAAGTCCCAACACCATTTGTTAGGTCGTTGTCCCCAAGAACAACTTGATCACTAATTCATTATTTAATTGAACTACGCGGACTTTTATCCTTTCCTTCTAGGCTGGTTACGTGGGAAACCTCCTATGGTTCAAGCCCAAAACCAATATCTTCACATTGGTTCACCTTTTTCCTTGCTACATGGCGTTAAACTGTACAACAATTTTGTCCTGTACAACAAAAAACTACAACATTCTTTGATACCCTCACTTGAGAGAGAATCATTATTTACATTGATCTCCGATCATGTTATATTTCAAAGACTACGTGCATACATGGCAATACCCGGACCTTTTATCTTGGGTCAAACCATCATTGTACTAAAGTCCCCTTTTCACCCTTCATATGTACAAACCAAATCTGTATAGAGGGTATTCCAAGAAATATGTACGTCTTGATTCCCATCCTTATGGGATACGTAGGAATGTTCGAGCATCCCTCGAATACAGCCCCAAGTCTTTGGGCCTAACCCCAAATTCCACTTTCAGTCCCCTGGCTGAAAAGTCCCTATGAAAACACACACAGTGTATTCATTATTATGGTTCGAGATCTATGACCCTAAACTAATATTTCTTATACTTCCGTCTCACACAATGTTAAACTGTATTTCAAGAACTTTGTATGTATTTATTCCCATCCTTATGTGATTTGTAGTGAAGTCCAACATTTCAATTCAGGACCCTTCCACAAAATGATTATGGTTAGAATTGATCTGTGTATCTCTACATAAATTAGACAATACCCATTTTTATGTGTCATAATCCTAAACTTGAATACATCCAGATATCCATAACACCTTTCTTGACTTCTAGTCATAAAATGTCCAAATTATGAGAATTCTTTTGCCTGAACATGCAGCACGTACCCTCAGGCGGCCTTGCATAAACAGTCTACATAACTGACATGTCAGCCAAAAGATGCTATTATTTGACTATGCAGCCAATTCCTTTAGGCGGCCCTGCATAATTCAACCCCCTAATGGGTTTTTAAAATAGTGGAGACTTTATTCTTGGGAAGAAAATCTCTTTTGTCCTTATTTGTCTTAATGAAAATATGTAGGGATCCACAAAAAAATATATAGCCATCCTTAATATATATTGTCTCATACTATTTTTCATTATATGAAAGTATTCAAGTCTATGGTTTATATTTCCCTTCCCTATGTTTGGGTCAGACCTTCGTAGGAGTGACATTCATCCAGTTCTTAGACAATCTTGTTTGGAAATATCTTTTCCATATTCAAGTACCTCTCTCCATACAACAAACTCTATGCTTTGGAAAATTTGAGTCTCCATAAACTTCCACTGTCTTTTAGCAGTAGAAAGGTAAATTTCTGAGAGTTCTTTTGCCTGACTATGCAGCACGTGCCCTTAGGTAGCCTTGCATAAACAGTATACATAACAGACTTGTCCACCAAAAGATACTATTATTTGACTATACAGCCAATTCCCTTAGTTGGCCCTACGTAATTCAACCCCCTAACGGGTTTGTTAAATAATAGTAACTTAATTCTTGGGAACTAATTCTTCTAAATGCCTTTTAGACCTTTTTTCATGTCATCCCTTAGATTCAAAATTTCTTAAGTCATAGTTTACAGATTTTCCCTCATACTTGAACATGGTAATATGTATTCAGATAAATTATCAAGGAATTGAGCCAATGTTAATCCAATTGGTCAAAGATATTTCGACCTTAAACATTATCCTTTTTATGTCTAACATGCATGAATTTAAACTGCCAATAACCACAAAGACCCCTGGTTTCTCTTTCTTCCTCAGAGTCAAATCCTCTTTTCTCTACAGATCCAACTCTGAGGGGGGACTTTTGTTGATGCTCCATTCCGTCACAGAGTCTAACGAATTGAAAAGGGAAATACGTTGAACCCAAAGTAATTCATCCTTTGAAGAAACATCAAAAATTGACAAAGGCATGAACAAAGATTCAAATGCACTTGGGTCGCACAAGTTCCACCAAGGTCGCGCAAGTATACTTGCACGCCGCCCAATGGTCGCGCAAGTGACTTGCGCACCCTCTTTGAAATTCGCCCAGGGTCTTCACCAGCCTATAAATACCACTGGTGGGACCCCCATTTTAAGGACAAAAAATTCCATAACCTCATATTTGAGCTCCCGGCACCCTAGTCTCTTTTCAAAGCTTCCGAAGATTTCTAAGGTAATTTATTACCTAGAACGGAAGATCTAAAGAGAGGGAGTAAGACCTAAGTGTTGAAACTCATCAACACTTGCGCGCCTAAGTGGCCAGCCCTTAAGGGAAATGGCCACACTTGCACGCCGCCTTACCCTTTCAACATAACTGGCGCCCCCCTCTTCTAGAAGCCTCTAGGGATAGTACTAAGGGCTTGTGCCAAGTCTCGCCCAAGTATTACCCTAAGGGTTGACTATCGCGCAAGTACCCCTGTGTTGTGCAAGAATACTTGCGCAACCATGACTTGCGTGCCCAGGCAGGACTTGTGCGCCACCTCCTTTTTGGGTTCCCCTCTTGCAAATTTCACCTCTCTTATGCATATCCACCTATCCTATTCAATATTAAGCCTTCATAACTCTCTCCAAATCCATTTCATGGCATGATTTCCTTGTTGGCTTCCTTATCTGAAATGAATTCTGTGGAAAATCTCTTAAAACCTAGTGATTTAAATATCTTTATGTCACTATGGTCAGAGATTTCATTCATTCAACCTTATCCTTTAATATGAGAGAATCCTTAACCTGGGCCTCCTTTTCAGGAGTAAGCCCCTGTCCAAGTTCTCTTAATTTGGGCATCCTCCTCAGGAGTAAGTCCCAAGTCCCCTAAACTAGGCATCCTCATTAGGAGTAAGCCCCAGTCATAATTTTCCAAATCAGGGTTTCCTTTTCAGGAGTAAGCCCCAATATCAAAGTTCCCAAAAATCTGGGCATCCTCCTCAGGAGTAATCCCCAACCATGGTTCTCTTAACCTGTGTTTCCTTTTTAGGAGTAATCCCTAGTCTCAAATATGGGCATCCTTCTTAGGAATAAGCCCCAAGTCCCCTAACCTGGGCATCCTTTTCAGGAATAATCCCCAGTCATAATTCCCTTTAACCTTGGCCTCTTATTTAAGAATAAGCCCCATTCATAATTTCTCTTAACCAGTCTTGATTTACTTTTTGACTTGGGCTTCCTTTTCAGGAGTAAAACCCAATCATAACTACCTTCCTAATTTGGGAACCTTCCTCAAGAGTAATCCCCAAGTTAGAGTATCCAAATCTCCATAAAGAACATATACCTTTATGGACCTTATTCCTGGGTTTCTTCCCTGAAGTAAAACCAAATATTCATCTATTTTTGGGTAGTCATACATAAATAAGACCCACATCATTTCTTATGATGGCACAATTTTCTGGTTTTACCAATACCTCTTGTTTCTCACACCGATCATGACTCACGTGAGCTTAGAGTGTAAAAGTAATTATAAGATCTTTCTTTGAGCCATCAATCATTAATAAACCCCATACTTCTTTACTCTAACTACGTGGGTTATAATTCCTTTTAAAAAAAAAAGGATACGTAGGTATCCCATCTGCGGGTATGATCCCAACTATGAAATAATTCATGTCCTTCTGAATGACAATAAACTTCATGTGCCCCGCTGAGTGGATTGAAAACCAGTATGGTCATCATAATGTCCAAGAGAATTTTATATAATGTATTAAAGGATACCTTTGACTAAGAATATCTAAACAAATACAGATTATTATCTATCAATGAGGAACCTCGAATACATATAAAAGATTCTCTAAATCTCATACATATTAATAATTGATTGTCAGATCTAAAGAAAAGCTCATTTTCATACTTGGTAATGTTATAAGGATTCACGAACATAACTTAAATCTATAAAGAGAGTCCCAAAGTATACAATAATTCCCCTAAAAAAGGTGTGATGAGTCCGAACTCCCATCCTTTCGACCAATGCAAATTCTTAAGTCTGATCAGTTCACAACTAATGAGCACCTACCTTTGGAAAGTAGGTCCAAATGGATATGGAATCATTGGATGTTTCCGATTCTATGAACAAACCCGTTAGAAATCACTTGGAATGTTTGAATCTTAAATCAATGAGATCATCCCCAAATTCCAAAGGAAACAATGAATTTCTAGATAGAGTCAGAATCCCTCCGAGAGGCCCAAATTGATATCCTATACCCATTATTTACCCTAGTTAGAGTCATGTATCGACGTGACCAATCCTACAGGACATCTATACTCTACTTATTAGGTGAATCCGGATGAGTCATGGTATACGCCAAGGCCCTAGAAGTGAACCAAATCCATGTATCATGATCTTTCCCCACTTAAGAGAGAGTTCTCTCAGAACGAGTGCATATATTCTCTCTTCAGATATATCAGTGCATCTATATCTATCATGATACTTCTCAAAGAATATACTCCTCATATAGAAGTCATCAGATCTATTTGAATCATGTAGTCAGTTCTCCCAGATGAGTGTTTCATGGAATCTTCGAACTGAATCCCTAATGTGGGTATGCGGTCGTTGTGACTTAACTCTAGACTATTGGTATGGGTTTCGAATATATCTTGATATGTTTCTCTTGTTATATGTTCTGTAGACATATACTTTGTAGAGCCGGGTATACCTTTACTTTGTGTATTTCTTTATGGTTTTCAGAGTCCTCTAATGAGTATTCTTATACTCACCCCTGCATGGGATTTGCCTTCACATATTGTGTCTTGTGTAGATGAGCGGCCTTTTAACGGAGTCCAGGGCCGACTAGGACCAGACCGATATTTTTGAGCTCCCCTATAGGTTGAGGTGTTCCTACATCTATGGGCAATAGTCCCAGTACATATTTCGTACTTACAGGTTGGAATTTGTAGTTTTCAAACTTTTTCCTTTTGGTGGGCTTATATTCTGGCCTAGTTTACTTTCCGTAGTTGACTTTATGTTGTACTCTATTTATTGGGTTAAGTTGTATGCATTAATTTTGTTCCTTATTGGTTTTTAAATTTTATCATTTATGGTCTTGGAGATATGTGCATGTGTACAGGTACTTAGGAAATGCCTCCCATGTTTGTGATATGCCTACTCAGTGCTAGTCACCGGCCCTTGGCCTATCAGAGGTGAGCTTGGGGAGTCACAATATGGGGACCAATAGGATGGGTTGTGATTTAGTGGTATCAGTGGTGGTTGTTTCTACCTTAGGAAAAAGATTCTGTTAGATTGGTTTTGGGGAAACATTGTTAAGGGTTTCGAGTTTAGTTTTCAGGCCAGGGACACCAGTGTTGGTGAGGGCGGCCGATGTATCCATAAACCAGGACTCTGATAAACTACTTTTGACTTGGTACATTAGAAAACTAGTTGTTGGAAAATAAAATAATAGTACATGCATCATATAAAAATGGGTTGTGTTTTCCATGTCATTTTTTCAGCTATCCAGATATACTCTTTGAACATGATACATCTAGTTTCCTTACAGGATGCCTCTGTGATGCATACTCTCCATGATTCAATAACTCAATCACAAGGATGACCCCCTCAGTTAAAAGGATTTGATTCAGGGACTAGTTCCCTAGGCATTACCTCCAGGTAGTGCACCTACTATACCACCACCAAATTAAGTAGCACTTGGTACCTGCAGTACCAGCAGACAAGGAGTGCAGGCTGAGCATGCTCCATAATTTTCAGAGGCCAAGACCCATCAGGTTATGAGGCGAGCCTAACCCTTAGGTATCTGAGGACTAGACTGAGGTAGTGACCAGAGTTTTCCATCTATTGAGGAAACCAGCAGACCATATGGTGATCCTGGGTGCGAGCCTTCTTCAGTGTTCAATGGGACGATGGTGAATTTTTACCATGCAGACTCATAACGAGGAGACTCTTTTTTTGTACGGAGTTCAAGTGACTCTTTAGGGATGAGTTCTCTCTAGTTACACAAAGAGGAGTGTGTATCTAGAATCTTTTTCAGCTCCATCATGGCAGTTTATCTGTGGACATCAAGGTTCACCAACCTCACCAAGTACTCGATAGATATGGTTATAGATCAATACTTCAGATCTCGGACCTTTGGGAGATGTATACAATGGTACATATGAGCTAGCATCATGCCTCTATGAATTTAAACTTATTCAGGAGTGCTCGAGAGAGATTTGGTGGTCGAGAGCTTCTTGGATGAGTAGAATCAGCCAGTGGAAGTTAGCAGCAGGCAGAAAAGTGTATAGACCTCGGTAGTAGGGAGCCGATATCAAGAATAGGGATCCAGACATGGGAGACGTCTTAGGAGGAACCAGGATAGGGGATCTATGGTCCATGGCTCTGAGGATGGATCGAATGAGCATAAGGAGAGGCGATGTTACTCGTGCGATGGTAGGGGACATCTCTCTAGATATTGACCAACCTGCTGAACTGCTAACAAGTTGGTGATGGAGGGACTTCTGAGGTAGAGGCAGAGAGTATAGAAGGAAAAACTACTGGGTGGAGGATGTGGAAGAAGAGTAGGGAGAGCTGCAAGTGGTGGAAGACGCTTTGACCTACTTCCACCACCACCCCTAGGAGGTCTGCACCAAGTTCAGGGAGCTAGGGGATATGGGTGGGGGCAACTACATGTGGTTAATGCGTATAACCCATGGAATCTAGGGATGATCTGAGGTATTATTTGTGTCTTTTATACCTTATCTACCACACTTATAGACACAAGTTCTAATTATTATATCCTCACCACTTGTTTTGTGTGAAACCTTGAGATTTCAGCGGATCTGTTAACTCGACCCTTACGTTTAGAGACACATACAGAAGGAGACTCGATGATCACACATATTTTCTGACAATGTGATCTTACCCTTGGAGGAAAGAGTTTTGGTTGGAACCTATTGGTGGAAGCGTTAAGGACATACGATGTCATTCTTGGTATGGATTGATTATCTTCGGTCCATGCCTATATTGACTACTTTAGGTGAAGAGTGAGGTGTTTTTGCAGTGATAGAATGAGGTTTTCTTTTGTGTGGAAAAAGGAAACCCATGCATCATAGAATGTGATCATGCATAGGAGGGAGAATCTGATCACTCATGAGTTGGATATCCTTACCCTCAGAGAAGTAGATGTTGTGAGATTTCAGTGCCCAATAATAGTGGAGGCGTATGAGGAATTCTTTCCAGAAGATGTTTCAGGATTACCTCCCCCCTATGAAATCGAATTCTGCATCGACTTACACCTCGAGAAGACACTGATATCCTCAACAAAGTATCAGATGTCTCATGAAGTGCTTCTTGAGATGAGGGTACAATTGGAGGATTTATAGAGGAAGGGATTTGTAAGACCAAGTGTTTCACCCTGGGTGGACCTAGTTTTGTTTTCCAAGAAGGCATATGGGATTTTGAGGTTGTGTGTGGATTAATGGTTCCTGAATCAGGTAATAGTGAAGAACAAGTATCCACTACTGAGGATCAACAACCTCTTCAATCAACAGAGGGGCATGGTGGTTCTCTAAGGTTTACCTTCAATTGGGTTACACCGGTTAAGTGTACGAGATGAGGATATACTTAAGATGACTTTCATATGACACTATGGTAACTATGAGTACTTGGTAATACCTTTCGGTGTGACAAACATCCCATAGTATTCATGGGACTTATGAATCAGATCTTTTAGCCATACTTAGACTGGTTCATTATGGTCTTCATTAATGACATCCGTGTGTACTCAACGTTAGAGGAGGAGCACACGAGACACCTGTAGATGGTTATAGACATGTTCTGATAACACCAACCTTATGGGAATATCTCAAAGTACCAGTTTTGGATACAGGAAGTCCACTTTCTAGGACATATTATTTCAGCAGATGGAGTAACAGTGGACCCAACCAAGGTCAAGGTAGTGTTAGTATGGGAGCCACCCGAAGTGTGATAGAGGTGAAGAGCTTCCTTGGGTTGGCAGGATAATACTTGATATTTATCCTTGATTTATCCTAAATATGTACACTAATTACATCCTTGACCCAAAAGGGGAATCCTTTAATATGGATGGAGAAGTGCCAACAAGCTTTCCAACTATTGAGGCAGATTTTTACAAGCACACTGATCTTGAGATATCTAAAAGAGGGTGTCAAGTACATAGTTTTATACAATGCATCAGGGACTGAGCTTGGTTGCTTCCTAATATAGAGAAAATTAGTCATTTCTTATGGTTCATGCCAGCTAAATCCACATGATTAGAAATACGCGACCCATGATCTTGAATTGGCAGTGGTATTCTTTGTGTTGAAGATGTGGCAACACTACCTTATGGGTGAACAATTTATCATATACTCTAACTACAAGATCCTCAAGTACATATTCTATCAAAATGATCTTCATTTTAGGTAGAGGTGATGGATGGAGTTGTTCCAGGATTATGACTTTCAAATAGTCTATACTTCTGAGAAGGGGAACATAGTATCTGATGCTCCTAGTCAAAGATTGAGTTCACATCTATTGAGAAAGGCATTGGAGCAGTTGGCCTCACTACAGTTATCCTTCTTGGATGGAGATGATACAACTTATCTCTAGTTGATGGTTGTTTCCCCTACAGTCTTGAAATGAGTTAGAAAGGAACAACTAGGGGATATAGACTATGAGAATTTACATGATTAGTTATCCACATAACAATCTCCTAATGGATATTCTCAAGGTGGGGAGAACATCGTTCTTTTTCAGATGACACACAGTTGTTCCAGTGGCATTGCGGGAGGAGGTCATGAGGAAGTTTCATATATCCCTCTTGGAAGTACATCCTGGAGTGTAAGAAATGTACCAGGACCTCCGATGTCAGTTCTTGTGGACAGGTATGAAGAAGGTAGTAGAAGAGTTATTTTCTCGATGCCTTACATTCTAGTAGGTGAAGGCTGAGCACTAGGTTCCAACGTTATTAACGCACCCCCTATAAGTGTCAGAGTGAAAGTGGGATCAAATATCAATGGAATTTATGACAGATTTACCACGAACATCTAGAGGACATGATTCCATCTAGGTGATCATTAACCGACTCACCATGTCGGCCCAATTCCTAGATATTAGGGAGCAGAGTTCCATAGAGATCTTGGAAAACCGCTAAATTTAAAAGATATTTCAGCTTCATGGCGTCCCTTTGATGATAGTCTCAGATAACGATGCTCATTTCACATCCTAGATGTGGAAGGGATTGTAGGACTCATTTGGGACTCATCTATTCTTGAGCACAACATTCCATCCCCCGAAATATGGTCAAATGGAGAGAACCATTCAAGTTATAGAGGATATGTTTCGGGCCTATATCTTGGACTTTGGTCAAAGTTGGGAGGACCACCTACCACCAGTGATGTTTGCATACAACAATAGCTACCACTCCACCATCGGTATGGAACTATTTGAGGATTTATATGGGTAAACCTACCAGTCACTACTTTGCTAGACCGACACCAGAGATTCAGTACTCATGGGTCTAAAGTTGGTGTGAGCTACCACTGAGAAGGTGCAGATCATCCAGGAGTGAATGAAGACTACACAGAGTCGGAAAATGTCTTATGATGACAGATGGAGGAGACCTCTAAAGTTCAAATATGGGGACCATTTCTTCCTTCGGGTCTTACCTCAACAAAGGTTGTAGAGATTTGGCAGGGGTGGAAAGTTGTCTCCAAGGTTCATCGGCCCTTTTCAGATACTGATCATAGTTGGTGAGGTGGCGTACTTCCTAGCTCTATTGTTGCAGTTTCACTGGGTATATGATGTCTTCCATGTGTCACAACTGAGGAGGTACCTGTATAACCCATCACATGTCATCGATTGGGTAGAGTTAGAAATAGAGGATGGAGTAACCTTTGTAGAGTACCCAGTAGAGATTGAGGATCGACAAGAGAGAATACTTCCTGGGCGAGTGATTCCCTTGGTGCATGTCTGTTGGCAGCATTGGAACCTTCAGGAGAGCACTTGGGAGCGAGGGGCTCAAATTCATGTGCAATACCCACATATGTTTTAGTAGCCTTTTGTTTTGGATTTTCGAAACGTAAATCCATAAGGTGAGAAGAATTTAATGTCTCATATTTTCCATGTATTATTTTTTTGATATTATATGGAATTATTACGAGACCAGTCTTTGTGATTGCGTGCGATTCCGAAGTCCGGAGTGCCCAAAATAAATGTTTGAAATAAATTAAAATTTTAAATAAGGCACAAGAGCAGTTTTACTGAAAAGGTGGAATAACATTTAAATAGGTTCCAGGATCAAAAATCTGAGGGCACAATTGCGTTTAGAGTAGAGACTTTACCTTAGGAAAGGCCTAACATCAACCGATGCAGGTCATAAAAAGATGTTAGTTTTTATAAATTTTAATGGAAATAAAATAAATTAGTAATTTATTTTGTTTTAAATGTTTACATAATGCGGTGATGCGTTATTTGTGTTTAATGAACAGGAGCCCAGGGTTAGGCTCATAGCCCTGGAAAATTTCCCTAGAATCCTCTAGAACTTTAGAGAAGATCCACCCCAGAGAATTATCGATGAATGACGACGAATGATGATACGTGGATCATTGTGCAGTGAGATCGAATCCTGACCAAAAACTGCTCTCCCTCTTCATCAATGATCAAGGCAGGGGTTGTTTTTTTGATTTCATTTTTCCCCATCTTGGATTAAACAATGAATGCGAGTCAACCCATGAATAGGTTGACCCGTGAATCGTTCGTTCTTGCAGGGGTGGGGTGGGGGGATTTTATCAGGTTTATTTTGGGGAATTGATCCATGTTGATTTGATTTATTATGATTTGGTCAGTTTGATTTTTCTAATTGGTGTGGATCAATGTCGTGATGAATAATGGTAGAGGTTTGTTCCTCAATTTTTTATTTGGATTTCTTCTCCTTGTTTTGGATCTGCGTTCTTCACGTTCTTCGTGGGGTTGTGAAAAATGGATCGTTGCACGTCCATTTCACAAGGCAACGATCCCAAATCATATATCCAGTATTGTGATGACCTAGGGGAGGTGTAATGATGATGGAGACGAATGAATTGACTCGGTTTAGGAGAAATAATTCTTCAACAGTTCTTCAAACGGATGACTGAAACACATTTTTGGAGCTGATTGGACACCCGAAACTTACTGAATCAGTATTTCCATGGTGGTGCGACCTTGAATATTGATTTTCATGGTGATTGGATGGCTATATTGAGAATCAGAGATTCACTCAAAGCACTGGACGAAGAACTTCAGTTTCTGAAAAATGTGAAGAACACGACGTGTTCTCCGAAGAACACGTCCTGTGGGCCGGGCTCAGTGGTGGATAGGGTTTCCATGTTGTAGAAGATGAAGACCATGATGTGTTTTCTGGAGGACATAGCATGTGGGACCTGCTCAGTGGAGGTTAGGGTTTTGGGTGATAGGAAGTGATGACACATCATGTGACAATTTTCACATGACGTGTGGGTCCTTAAGCAGTACTTTACATGTATCTTGGGAGATACATGAACATGGGGTGGAGTACGTAGCATGTACTCCACAACACAGCCGAACTAGGATGGTTATGCGAGTTACCCCATGTATCGGTACACGGTTTGAAGCCTTGTATGGGCACATGGACATCGTACATGGAGCAACCCCTAGATAGTATGACATGTCATTTCACTCTCTTACATGCCTTGTACATCTCTTTCGACATGACTTTCTCTTTGGAACATGCTGTTGTAAATGAGCAGTATCTAAGGTCATAGGACACGACGTGTGACCTTTCTACATGCTGTGTACTTTTATGTTCATGGATTAATCTCCTTGTACACCATTTCTTGGAAAATTTTCATATGTGTTAGTTCCCCCTTTGCTCATTCCCCTGAAGGTTAGGTATCATTTCCATCAACATGAGTATGATCCCTTTTGTAGAAATTTATGGATAGAGTTAGAATCCCTCCGAGATGCCTGGAGCGAGATCCTCTACCCATTATTTACCCTGCGTAGAGTCAAGTATCGATGTGACCAACCCTATAGAATGATGATCCTATACTTAGTAGGTTAATCTGTATGAGTCATGGTATACGCAAAGGCCCTAGAAGTGATCCTCATCCATGTATCGTGATCTTTCCCTACTCAGGAGCGAGTTCTCCCAGAATGAGTGCATATGTTCTCTCTTGAGATCTTTTAGTGAATTTATCTCTCTCATAACACTTCCCTATGAATGTACTCTTTGAAAGGATGTCATCAGATCTATCAGAATTGTGGAGTGAGTTCTCCCAGACGAGTGTTTCTTGGAATCTTCGAACTGAATCCCTAGCATGGGTATGCAATCGTTGTGACTTACCTCTAGACAACGAGTATGGGTTTCAAATATATCTAGATATATTTATATTGTTATATGTTCTATAGATATATAATATGCAGATATGATTGTATCTTTACTTTGTGTATTGTTTTGTGGGTTTTGGGGTCCTCTACTGATTATTGTTATACTCACCCTTGCAAAGTCTTTTCCCACATGCGTCGTGTCTTGTATAGATGAGTGGCCTTTTGATGGAGTCCAGGGTGGACCAGGACTGGATCGAGCTTTGAGAACTCCCATACAGGACGATGTGTTCCTACGGCTATGAGCAGTAGTCCCAATACCTATTTCATGCTTACATGTTGTACTTTGTATTTTGCAGACTCTTTCTTTTGGTGGGCTTGTATTCTGGCCCAATTTACTTTCTGCACTTTTATTTCCATTGTACTATGTTGGTTGGGTTTATTTTTATTCATTCATTTTTTTCCTTAGTGGTTTTTACATTTCAGAATTTGTGGGCTTAGAGATGTGTGCATGTGTATAGGTACTTAAGAAATTCCTCCCATGTTAGTGATATGCCTACTCGATGCTAGTCACTAGCCCCTGGCCTATTGGAGGCTGGATTGGGGAGTCACGATATAGTCCCTACTAGGATGGGTCATTACATTTAAACTATCTTCAAAAATCCATAAAAGATAGAACATTTTTTGTTCTGATGGAAGTGGAAAGCTCATGCAACCTCAAGCACTTCATGTTTCAGGAAACATGAGATTTCCTCTTCCATCAGAAAGGAACATGCTCTCTCTTTTATGACTTGTTGGATATAGTCGAAATCAAAATATGACATCCCAAAAAATATATGAAGAAAAATAAATAAATAAATGATAAAAATGATATTGAAATTAACTTAAAAATAGTAGATAAAATGATGAAATAATTAATTAAATAAGTATTATGAATTCACCATTTCATGATGGTTGTATGCATTCTCAACTCATTTCCTTATTTTCATTATCTCGGTTGCAACCTAGATGTCTAATATATCACAAGAATGAGAATATTTGAACAAACCACCCAACCTCAAAAAAAATAATTGTAACACCCCAAGCTTCTATGGTACGTTTCCCTTCGAATAATGCGATAGCGTGTGTTGTACGCAACCTTGAGTTCTAACACACACCACAACAAATTAAACTAGCCGTTGTGAATAGTAATACCTACTTTTTGAAATCATATATATTCTATATTTTAAAATGGACTTCATTTTTGGATTCGGAATATCAAAATTAGCCTAGGGTGAAATTTTGGTACATTTCGGATAACTTTCATATTTTGATGAATAGTGAAAATTACTAAATTTTAATTAAAAACAACTTTTTTAATCAAAATAATTAATAGTGATAAATTGTGAATTTGAGTGGTTTTAAAGTATATTTAGAATATATTTTTACCATTTAATATAATCTTGGTCATTGGACATAATTTTACAATTAAACCGAACATAAACAAGTGTCAATCTTTTGATAGTTATTATCTCTTAAAAACACGCTTTTTGTTTTGACAGCGGGAATTAATTTTAAATTAATTTCTGCCACTTCTGTGTTTTGAATTTAGAAAAATGGATTCCATATTTGGAATCAGGATGTTCAAATTGTGTAAATAGGTAACTTTTATTTTTAGACATTTTGAATAATTACTGCGGTAAATATTTTATTTACCATGGTTAAGGGTAAATCCGGTAAATAAGGGTTAAAAAAATAATATTATAATAATACTAAATTACCCTAAAACGTGTCTCAAACCTATTGGTTGATACATGGTCGACCATGGGCATCTTTGGGTCTATTTTGGGACCCCATGGATCCACTTGTAAGTGATAATGACACATTATATTAATAAAGTTAAAATAAAAATAAAAATGGCATAAGCTTACATCTTTTAGATGAACAATTTTTACATAGGATTATACATGTTGGATTTTCTATTATAAATATTCATTAGAAAGCTAAAAAGATTTCCTACACAATGATATTTTATTTATAATTTTTAGACATTAAATAATTTATTTTATTTATGACACAATGATGATGCAGTAATTACTAAAATAGTGAAAAATAAAAATAATTGATCTTATAAATACCCAAATAATTATAATATGAAACTTTTAATGAATTAAACTAATTTTCTATGATAATATGATATATTAGGATTGATATAATTGACTTTGTTCGAAGTAATCAATCTGTTAGGAGTTTCACAAAAATCAACTATTGAATAGTGTCAAAATTGACATAAAAGAGTTCTTAAAACAAATATTATATTATTAATTGATATTAAATTCCTAAAAATCTAAGGTTCGGCCAAGAGACTTATATTATAATAGGTTCCTCATTAATGGACCACTTGGGGGTCGCTTGGATGTATATAGTAAGTTTATTAACCATATTATATAAAAATACAAAGAGATATTGTAAAAGTGAAACTAATTAACTTAGAGTTAATACTTAAAGATAAGGTTAATATAAGTACCCAAACCTGTCTAAATTCTATTGGTTGAGTGGTTTTCGACCTATCCCCACCTTAACCTTTGAATAGTCAACTTTGGAGCCATTAGAAACCGAATATGAATTTATTATAAATTAATATTTCTAGCTTTTCCAAAGGTGCCCCTCACCCCTCTTATAAAAGGGCACTCCTCCTTCTCATTTCTTCACACCTCTCAAGCCTTTTGGTTCGGCTAAACTCTGCCCAAATACTCTCCCAACATCCCTCACTACAACCTAGAGGCCTTAGTTTGATCAGAAAGCCAACCTAAGGAGCCCTTTTGATCAAATCAAAAGGAAGAACCCGAAGAAGAGGTAATGATTTCACCACCCTTCTCCAAGTTCATTTCTTCTTCCACTTCTTCTTCCTTTGTTCTTACCATTCTAAAATAATAACTCCAGTATCTCACATATACTGTCATGTTATTATAAATATGGTACAATCATATTCAGTATTCTATCCACCCTTTGAATAACATGTCACCATACGTGCGTACGTACGGCTTACCGTCTCCACGTCGTGGTGTAATTGTTATTCAATATAATATTATTTGGATGGGTATAATAATGATGTGTAACTCATGTAAATAATAAATATAACATGCTAATGATTCTGTATATATGATATACCATCCATTTATATATTATTTTAATATCAAAAGGATGATATTGTCGCTCGTGCGTACGTACGGACTACTGTCTCCACGAACGCGATGAGATTCATTCTCCATCGTATCCATTCAAGTATAATTATCATTTGATGATTTAAAAATGATGTTTAAGGACTGGATATCATTCTGGATATGAATAAGATACAACAACCATGGCTTATGTAACAAAACATATAAAAGAAAATAAGTAAGTTAACTCCCGAAACGACGATAATTCTAAGATATTATTAACAAATCAATGTTAAAAGATCATATATGATATCATATTAATATATATGATTCTTGTATAATAACAACTATTTCACCATTATACAGGAGGTTAACCTACCCCAACCAAGGAAAAGTACAAGGTAAGGGTTATTTCACAATCTCTTCTTTATCCGAGGTTGTTTATACGTAATAATCTACTGGGATCTCGTTATCATCCACATCCATGTTTCTTCAAAATGTATTTCAAAACATTTTTACTATTTACAAGAATATGGGTTAAAGTCATTTATACCCTTGTTTGACTTTTTATAAGAGGTTTATAAAGGAATCTTTCCGTCGTTTTCAAAACAAGGTCCTTTTTAACCTTTTCGACAGAATTGAGGTAAGAATGTTTTTTTTAACTTATACGGCGGGTGCGGTTATTTTCCGCCGTTATAAAATCGTCGAAGCTTTCCATACAAGCTTATAAGAATATTTTCAAAGAAAATGTTTTATTTTATATGGATCTTAAATGATTTCAAAATAAAAGGAGATACTTCTTTAAAAAGAATTTTGATTTCATCTATGTCAACATCCTTTGATGGATTTTAAGATTATTTGAAGTTGATTTATTATGATACAAAACTTCTATATTGTATTGAAGGTTTTGTGATATGTTTGACTGTGGATATGCTATTTTTATACCATTCATAGTTTATGGTGAAATTATTGACATTTCGTATGCTAGTTTTAATACGAATGTTTATGTTATGTTTAAACCTTTTCATATGGGAATGCATTGGACTTAATAAGTGACGGGTGGAGCCCGCTATAGCTCCTCGATGCATCGGTAGGTCTCATGAGACAAACTAGTGTCTTGGCACAAGGCCTTGACAAAATCTTATTTGTAGTCTTGGCACGAGGCCTTGGCTATGTGGTTATGATAGTCTGGCATTATGCATTCCAACATTATGAAAGTGGTTATTGATATTGCATGTGATTATTCGATTAGTAGAATATCCATGTGAACAAGTAAATGGCATTATTTCATTTTACTTTTGCCATACTATGTTGAAGTTCAATTTTAAAAGGCTTTTGTTTTAGTAATTCATTGCCTTAAATGTTTATGCTTATTTTGAATGTTCCGCTATATTGTTATCCTTACTGGGCATTTGAGCTCACCCCTTTTCTATGTTTTATTTTTCCCAGGTAGTGAAGAAGTAAATTATGATTGACTTGCAGGGATATTATGAGGGGTTTATAGTGTGGACGTTGGAAACATTATGTTGTTGTAGTAATTTTTCATTTTATGATGTAATGTAAAACTTATGAATATATCTAGTGTTTCCAAGGCTACTAAACTAATCGGTCTTTCGGGATTTGATCTTTCTTGTGATCATGCCAATGTTATGTAATAATGCACCGACTCTGGGTAGCTGGGGTCGGGGCGTTACAGTTGGTATCAGAGGAAGTTTAGTACAAACCTTGGAAACAAGATTTAGATAAACTCTGATTAGAGCACGTAGACCTAAGATGAACTTTGAGGATTAGTATAGAAGAACTTCCTAGAATTTTGGTATTGTAGAGATTTTGTGAGTTTTCCGAGCAATACATCCCTGTCTGGATACGAGCAGGTAGAGGCGGCTCTGGCACAGATGTACCTAGGGGTAAAACCCGAAAACACCGGTTTGAGCTAGACTCGAACGGGAACTGGTGCACGACAACGGGCCTTGCTGCACTCATGGTTACGACACTCCCGGGGGATATGCTTAGGATAACTCTCACTATCTTTACAAATCATTATGAAGGGTTTATGAGTATATACTTCCTCAAAGAAAACATTTTTATGATTATGGATTATATCCATAAATAGTTCAATTTATGTTAAGTGTTTTATAAGTATGGGATTATGTATTTTGATTCATAAACTGATCTAGTTTATGCCATTGTTTAGAAATGGCGCCTAGTGGAAGAAATGGAAACCGTATCAATGCACGCACTCCATGTAGGGATTGCCCTCCTGCTCAAGATAATTATAGTGGGGCTGGTGATGCAACTGGTGCTGATCAACTAATCACCATACTGGGACAACT
Organism: Viscum album; assembly: GCA_963277665.1. Classification (NCBI taxonomy): domain Eukaryota; kingdom Viridiplantae; phylum Streptophyta; class Magnoliopsida; order Santalales; family Viscaceae; genus Viscum; species Viscum album. The sequence continues at coordinate 1,975,675,242 of OY728151.1, forward strand.
TACTCAGGTTATGAATAATAACCTTACCCGTATGGAGCACCCTGATCCGCAGCGTGGAGGATCAATGTTAGATCGATTCATGAGACAGAAACCACCAACGTTCAATGGGAATACAAATCCCTTAGTAGCTGAGCAATGGATATTTTCCCTAGAGAAAATATTTCAGGCTTTGGGGAGCAGTGAAAGGGAAAAAGTTATCATGGCAGTTTACCGCCTCACTGGAGATGCTGATCAATGGTGGTCATTGATTCAAAATACGAAGGAAGATGATGAAGTATCAAATATGGAATGGAGGGAGTTCAAAGATCTGTTTTTAGAAAAATACTTTCCTCGCGACCATCGAGCAGATATGGAAAGACAATTTCTGAGTCTGAGACAAAAGGAGGATGAGAATGTCACAAAGTATGAGGCTAACTTTACAAGGTTAGTGAGGTACGTTGGTGATTATATTCGCAACCCAAGAAGTAAGATTGATCGTTTCTTTGATGGGTTAAAACCATTTCTCCGTCGAGCATTAGTCTCACAATCCTTTTCATCGTACGAAGACATTGTCTCATTTGCTATCAAGACCGAAAAGGAATTCTCTAAGTCTTATGACTTTAAAGCAAAGCAAGAGAAGAAGAGACCTGCTGATCAATCTGGGAATGGAAATAAGGGGAAGAAAGGAAAGGTTGAATATCCATCTTGTGGTAAATGCGGGAAGAAACATCCTGGTACTTGCTTAAAGGGAATGGGAGTCTGTTACAAGTGTGGTGAAAAAGGCCACCAAGCTCATGATTGCAAGGGGAAGAAGGAAGCTACCAACGTTCAGTGCTACAATTGCAGGGAGATGGGGCATTATGCAAATGCATGTCCTAAGCGTCAGGATAACTTACCTCAGAAAAGGCCAAGGGATCAAGGCCAGGCTTATGCTATCACTACTGCTGAGGTAGAAGCTCCGAAAGATGTGGTGGCAGGTAATTTAATGGTTTCCTCAAGTTTAGCAAATGCATTATTTGATTCTGGATCATCGCATTGTTTCATATCTTCCCAGTTTGCTAAGAAAATTAGATATTTCCAATTTGATTTAATAAGGGAGTTGTCAGTTAAAACTCCTAAGGGAAGTATCGTTGCAACAAAGTTTTGTGAATCAGTCCCCATTAGAGCACATAAATTTTCTTTATCTGCTGACCTCATCGTCATACCTATGATTGAGTTTGATATAATCCTCGGTATGGACTGGCTTTCGGACTATGATGCGAAAATTTATTGTAAGAAGAAAGAGGTTACGATTCTTGATGATAATGATAAGGAGCACCTTATTTTTAGAGCAGAATCGTCACCACCTAATTCTTATTTAGATCCACCCCCAGTAGCTCAACTTAATTCAATTATTGGGGAGGAAGAGAATGAAATAACTATCGGTGAGGAAAGGAATGTTCAAATAGAGGATGTACCTGTTGTGAAAGAATTTGTAGATGTATTTCCGGAAGATTTACCTGGACATCCTCCAGAACGAGAAGTTGAGTTTTCCATTGATTTGATTCCTGGATCAAGGCCTATATCGAAGACCCCTTATAGAATGGCCACTGTAGAGTTAGTCGAACTAAAGAAACAACTAGAGGAATTGAGTAATAAGGGATTTATTCGCCCTAGTGTTTCTCCATGGGGAGCCCCTGTTCTTTTTGTTAAAAAGAAAGATGGATCTATGAGGTTATGTATCGACTACAGGGAGATCAATGCTATAACGATAAAGAACAAGTATCCCCTACCTCGTATTGATGATTTATTTGACCAACTGCATGGAGCTCAATACTTTTCAAAGATTGACCTTCGATCTGGATACCATCAGTTGTGTGTGAAGAAGGAAGACATTCCGAAAACAGCATTTCGAACCAGGTACGGGCATTACGAGTTTACTGTAATGCCGTTTGGATTGACTAATGCACCCTCTGTATTCATGGATCTGATGAATAGAGTCTTCAAGGAGTATCTCGATGAATTTGTGGTGGTATTTATTGATGATATCTTGGTATACTCCAAAACCTACGAAGATCATGAAAATCACTTGCGCATTATCTTGAAGACTCTGAGGAGGCATGAATTATATGGGAAGTTTAGCAAGTGTGAATTCTGGCTTCAGGAGATTTCTTTTCTTGGCCATATTGTCTCTAAAGATGGAATCTCTGTTGATCCTTCTAAGACCAAGGCAATCCAAGAATGGCCAGCACCTACGAGTATAACTGAGGTACGTAGTTTTATTGGTTTGGCAGGTTATTATCGACGTTTCGTCCAGAATTTTGCCCGATTGGCTAACCCATTAACGAAGCTCACATGTAAAGGGGTTGAATTTGTTTGGACAAAAGAGTGTGAAGAATGTTTCGAAGAACTGAAGAGAAGATTAGTCAATGCTCCTATATTGACTCTACCATCGGGGAATGATGGGTTTGTTATTTATAGTGATTCATCAAAGAAAGGACTTGGCTGTGTCCTTATGCAGAATGATAGAGTTATTGCTTATGCATCACGACAGTTGAAAATTCATGAACAAAACTATCCTACTCATGATCTCGAGTTAGCAGCAGTGATCTTTGCTTTGAAAATATGGAGGCACTACCTCTATGGTGAAAAATGTGAGATTTATACTGATCACAAGAGTTTGAAGTATATTTTCTCACAAAAAGAACTCAACATGAGGCAAAGGAGATGGCTTGAATTACTCAAGGATTATGATTGTACGATACACTACCACCCGGGGAAGGCAAACAAGGTGGCAGATGCCTTGAGTAGAAAAGACCATGGAGTTTTGAACAATATGAGAATTGAAAGGGATCCAATTTTCATGGATCTAGTGAAGATGGACATTGGAATAACCAGGGAAGGTGAAACATCAATGCTTTTTCAAATGGTTGCCAAACCATATTTACTAGAAAGGATTAAGAGTTCTCAGACCAATGATGAAGAATTTCAGAAGAAGATTAAAGCTGTGAATGATGGGAGATTGAGAGACTTTGTGTATGAAGATGGAATTTTGAAATTCGGGAAGAGACTTTGTGTTCCCGATTTACCTGATCTAAAAAGGGAATTGCTGGATGATGCTCATAGTTCCAATTTCTCTATACACCCTGGGAGCACCAAAATGTATAGAGATTTGAAGGAGCATTTTTGGTGGGACAACATGAAGAGGGAGATTGCTGATTTTGTGTCAAGATGTATGGTTTGTCAACAAGTGAAAGCTGGAAGGCAACAGCCTAGAGGAGTCATGCAACCTCTTCCCATACCGGAGTGGAAATGGGACAATATTACAATGGACTTTGTCATGGGGCTACCAAAGACTCCTAGAAGGAACGATGCAATATGGGTTATTGTTGATCGTCTTACCAAGTCAGCACATTTTCTTGCTATAAGAGAAGATCTACCCCTGGAACGTCTAGCAAGACTATACATTAATGAAGTTGTGAGACTTCATGGAGTACCCCTATCGATTGTTTCTGATCGTGATCCCCGTTTTACTTCAAGATTTTGGAAAAGTCTTCAGAAATCCCTGGATACTGAACTTCATTTGAGCACTACTTACCACCCTCAGACAGACGGACAATCAGAACGGACTATTCAGACCTTAGAAGACATGTTGAGATCTTGCTCACTTGATTTTCAGGGTATGTGGGATCAATATTTACCACTAGTAGAATTTTCCTATAACAATAGCTTCCATTGGAGTATTCAGATGGCACCATATGAAGCGTTATACGGAAAGAGATGTCGTACACCAACCTGTTGGGATGACGTTGGTGAAAGAAAACTTGTAGGCCCAGAACTGGTGGAGGAAACGGTGGAAAAGGTGAAGGTAATCCAAAATCACATCAAAGCAGCTCAAAGTAGGCAGAAGAGCGATGCCGATAATCGAAGGAAGGATTTGGAATTTCAAGTCGGTGATCATGTTTTCCTGAAGGTATCTCCGTGGAAGGGAGTCATACGTTTTGGTAAGAAAGGTAAATTGAGTCCCAGGTACATCGGACCTTTCGAAATTCTAGAACGAATTGGGGCTGTAGCTTACCGATTGGCAATGCCGCCAAGTCTCTCCAAAGTTCACGATGTGTTCCACGTATCTCTATTGAGGAAATACATGCCTGATCCGACGCATGTACTCACCTAGGAAGACTTAGAACTGGAACCCGATCTGTCTTATTGCGAAGAGCCCATCAAGATTCTTGATACGAGAGAACAAGTACTGAGAAACCGGACGACGCGTCTGGTAAAAGTTTTGTGGAGAAACCATAAGATGGAAGAGGCAACGTGGGAACCCGAGGAACTTATGATGAAGAACCACCCGAGTCTTTTTATGCAGTAATACCCTAGAAATTGCGAGGACGCAATTATTTGAAGGAGGGGAGAATGTAACACCCCAAGCTTCTATGGTACGTTTCCCTTCGAATAATGCGATAGCGTGTGTTGTACGCAACCTCGAGTTCTAACACACACCACAACTAATTAAACTAGCCGTTGTGAATAGTAATACCTACTTTTTGAAATCATATATATTCTATATTTTAAAATAGACTTCATTTTTGGATTCGGAATATCAAAATTAGCCTAGGGTGAAATTTTGGTACATTTCGGATAACTTTCATATTTTGATGAATAGTGAAAATTACTAAATTTTAATTAAAAACAACTTTTTTAATCAAAATAATTAATAGTGATAAATTGTGAATTTGAGTGGTTTTAAAGTATATTTAGAATATATTTTTACCATTTAATATAATCTTGGTCATTGGACATAATTTTACAATTAAACCGAACATAAACAAGTGTCAATCTTTTGATAGTTATTATCTCTTAAAAACACGCTTTTTGTTTTGACAGCGGGAAATAATTTTAAATTAATTTCTTCCACTTCTGTGTTTTGAATTTAGAAAAATGGATTCCATATTTGGAATCAGGATGTTCAAATTGTGTAAATAGGTAACTTTTATTTTTAGACATTTTGAATAATTACTGCGGTAAATATTTTATTTACCATGGTTAAGGGTAAATCCGGTAAATAAGGGTTAAAAAAAATAATATTATAATAATACTAAATTACCCTAAAACGTGTCTCAACCCTATTGGTTGATACATGGTCGACCATGGGCATCTTTGGGTCTATTTTGGGACCCCATGGATCCACTTGTAAGTGATAATGACACATTATATTAATAAAGTTAAAATAAAAATAAAAATGGCATAAGCTTACATCTTTTAGAAGAACAATTTTTACATAGGATTATACATGTTGGATTTTCGATTATAAATATTCATTAGAAAGATAAAAATATTTCCTACATAATTATATTTTATTTATAATTTTTAGACATTAAATAATTTATTTTATTTATGACACAATGATGATGCAGTAATTACTAAAATAGTGAAAAATAAAAATAATTGATCTTATAAATACCCAAATAATTATAATATGAAACTTTTAATGAATTAAACTAATTTTATATGATAATATGATATATTAGGATTTATTTAATTGACTTTTTTCGAAGTAATCAATCTGTTAGGAGTTTCACAAAAATCAACTATTGAATAGTGTCAAAATTGACATAAAAGAGTTCTTAAAACAAATATTATATTATTAATTGATATTAAAATCCTAAAAATCTAAGGTTCGGCCAAGAGACTTATATTATGATAGGTTCCTCATTAATGGACCACTTGGGGGTCGCTTGGATGTATATAGTAAGTTTATTAACCATATTATATAAAAATACAAAGAGATATTGTAAAAGTGAAACTAATTAACTTAGAGTTAATACTTAAAGATAAGGTTAATATAAGTACCCAAACCTGTCTAAATTCTATTGGTTGAGTGGTTTTAGACCTATCCCCACCTTAACCTTTGAATAGTCAACTTTGGAGCCATTAGAAACCGAATATGAATTTATTATAAATTAATATTTCTAGCTTTTCCAAAGGTGCCCCTCACCCCTCTTATAAAAGGGCACTCCTCCTTCTCATTTCTTCACACCTCTCAAGCCTTTTGGTTCGGCAAAACTCTGACCAAATACTCTCCCAACATCCCTCACTACAACCTAGAGGCCTTAGTTTGATCAGAAAGCCAACCTAAGGAGCCCTTTTGATCAAATCAAAAGGAAGAACCCGAAGAAGAGGTAATGATTTCACCACCCTTCTCCAAGTTCATTTCTTCTTCCACTTCTTCTTCCTTTGTTCTTACCATTCTAAAATAATAACTCCAGTATCTCACATATACTGTGATGTTATTATAAATATGGTACAATCATATTCAGTATTCTATCCACCCTTTGAATAACATGTCACCATACGTGCGTACGTACGGCTTACCGTCTCCACGTCGTGGTGTAATTGTTATTCAATATAATATTATTTGGATGGGTATAATAATGATGTGTAACTAATGTAAATAATAAATATAACATGTTAATGATTCTGTATATATGATATACCATCCATTTATATATTATTTTAATATCAAAAGGATGATATTGTCGCTCATGCGTACGTACGGACTACTGTCTCCACGAACGCGATGAGATTCATTCTCCATCGTATCCATTCAAGTATAATTATCATTTGATGATTTAAAAATGATGTTTAAGGACTGGATATCATTCTGGATATGAATAAGATACAACAACCATGGCTTATTTAACAAAACATATAAAAGAAAATAAGTAAGTTAACTCCCGAAACGACGATAATTCTAAGATATTATTAACAAATCAATGTTAAAAGATCATATATGATATCATATTAATATATATGATTCTTGTATAATAACAACTATTTCACCATTATACAGGAGGTTAACCTACCCCAACCAAGGAAAAGTACAAGGTAAGGGTTATTTCACAATCTCTTCTTTATCCGAGGTTGTTTATACGTAATAATCTACTGGGATCTCGTTATCATCCACATCCATGTTTCTTCAAAATGTATTTCAAAACATTTTTACTATTTACAAGAATATGGGTTAAAGTCATTTATACCCTTGTTTGACTTTTTATAAGAGGTTTATAAAGGAATCTTTCCGTCGTTTTCAAAACAAGGTCCTTTTTAACCTTTTCGACAGAATTGAGGTAAGAATGTTTTTTTTAACTTATACGGCGGGTGCGGTTATTTTCCACCGTTATAAAATCGTCGAAGCTTTCCATACAAGATTATAAGAATATTTTCAAAGAAAATGTTTTATTTTATATGGATCTTAAATGATTTCAAAATAAAAGGAGATACTTCTTTAAAAATAATTTTGATTTCATCTATGTCAACATCCTTTGATGGATTTTAAGATTATTTGAAGTTGATTTATTATGATACAAAACTTCTATATTGTATTGAAGGTTTTGTGATATGTTTGACTGTGGATATGCTATTTTTATACCATTCATAGTTTATGGTGAAATTATTGACATTTCGTATGCTAGTTTTAATACGAATGTTTATGTTATGTTTAAACCTTTTCATATGGGAATGCATTGGACTTAATAAGTGACGGGTGGAGCCCGCTATAGCTCCTCGATGCATCGGTAGGTCTCATGAGACAAACTAGTGTCTTGGCACAAGGCCTTGACAAAATCTTATTTGTAGTCTTGGAACGAGGCCTTGGCTATGTGGTTATGATAGTCTGGCATTATGCATTCCAACATTATGAAAGTGGTTATTGATATTGCATGTGATTATTCGATTAGTAGAATATCCATGTGAACAAGTAAATGGCATTATTTCATTTTACTTTTTCCATACTATGTTGAAGTTCAATTTTAAAAGGCTTTTGTTTTAGTAATTCATTGCCTTAAATGTTTATGCTTATTTTGAATGTTCCGCTATATTGTTATCCTTACTGGGAATTTGAGCTCACCCCTTTTCTATGTTTTATTTTTCCCAGGTAGTGAAGAAGTAAATTATGATTGACTTGCAGGGATATTATGAGGGGTTTATAGTGTGGACGTTGGAAACATTATGTTGTTGTAGTAATTTTTCATTTTATGATGTAATGTAAAACTTATGAATATATCTAGTGTTTCCAAGGCTACTAAACTAATCGGTCTTTCGGGATTTGATCTTTCTTGTGATCATGCCAATGTTATGTAATAATGCACCGACTCTGGGTAGCTGGGGTCGGGGCGTTACAATAATCCACCTATATAAGAAAAAAATTCTTATGTTATTAATACTAAAGAGAAATAAATTAAACATAAATATGAAATAATACATTACTTTTATGGACAATGATTTTACAATGAAAACATCAATATTGGAATGCCTATGTGAGAGAATATATTTTTGAAATATTTAGAAAGAACCAACCAACCATGTTTTATTTTAACTCACTAAATTTATTTTATAAAATATAGTTATAGGTGAATGTAGTTCTGATATTGGGGAATGTGTTTGATTAGTTTTTGAATATGTGATGTTTGTTTTGAACTAAAATCTAAATTATAAACTAAAAACATATAGTTCACGTCATACTGAGCACACCATGTATCGAATTGTGGTATGGATGATCAAGTATGTGATGTGTGTTTTTCTTTAAAATGTCTTCGCCAATCTAGAAAAGAAAGCAATGTTCTATTTGGATGGAAGAGGAAACCCCATTCTCCCTAAAATGACTCATTAAAAAAATACATATTCTATATTTTTTGGATTACTGTAGATGGTTGTAGAAGAAAATATGAATTCCCAAAGGATCTATTAAAAAAATAAATAATTATTATATAAAAACGATAAAGAAATTAACTTAAAAATAGTGATAAAATGGTAAAAAAATTAACTAAATAAGAAGTGGGAATTCACCTTTTCAAGATTATAGTAAAGGAGTGAATCATCCTTATAACAACCCAAATATTTATTTCACATTAATACATGATTTATTACATAATATTACACTTAATAAAACTCAGAATATCAATAATTATATTGTCTTTGGGAATTAGGTACATAGCATAACGTCTTGAACATGGGATATAAAAACATTATTGAAAACTTCCTTAACATGATTATAAAATTATATGGATTTTAAAAATGCATGGGATAACCTGGGGAAAAACATTATAAATGGATTAACTATAAATCCTAGTAAGGGAATAAACATGGAATAACATGAATATGATAATACATGTTAGACAATTGGAATATCAATAGAGCATAACCAGAGTAGGAATCACAAACATGACAATGAGACATGATATAACATTATAATAATAACATGGAAAATGTAGAAAAAATTGAAAACACTGAACCATAAACATAGGTCATGGCTAAATTGACCAAGAAATCATGCTGGAAAAAGTTCCATAAAGGAATTCGGTTTACTCCCTGTTCTAATGTGACATATCATGACACCAAAAATTTCCCAATTCATTAGAGTGCTATCTTGGTATGGTATTCAATACAATTTTTTTCCCACAAGATCCAGGTGAAATTTTGACAATATAACGATATCACTTAAAGGTTCATAAAATTTGGTTGATGATATAGACAGGGGTCTCTTGTCACATAGACATAAAATTGGAAGTAATAGGGGAATGGAAAATCATATTCCAACATTAGAAATTTGGAAATAGAAGTCATAAGGTAATGAAAAAACTTGAATAGATAAAATAATCCTAAATATATTTAAGCATGGTAATTAGTGTATATAAAGGATGATGTGAGGATTAATGATAGGTAAATGAGATCTCATAATTTATAAATTAAATGGACAATAAGGTTAATGTGGAAGAAAATTCAGTATGTTAATGGGTGTACATATAGGATCATTGGAGGCTTAATAATAGTTAAAGGGGTCACTTTGCATGTTTACATCAAAATTAAAGTATGTGGGATATATAAGAATATATCCCAATATGAAAAAAATATAAATTAATAAGCATAAAATAAAAGAAGTTCTTGAATAAAAAGGAGAGTGGAAGATCCCTTACAGAATTTTGGTATAGTAACAACTTTGGTAAGGGTCAAAATGAGAGAGGATAAATGATATTTCATTCATATAAAATCAATTTATTTAGTAAGGTAATTATTATAAATGATTTAAAATATAATAAATTGAAATTAAGAAGACTAATTTCAAAGAATGTTCACGATTTGAAAAGAGGAGATAAAGGTGAGGATCCCTTACTTGAGTGTGTGACTCCAAAAGACTGGGAGGGGATTCTTGAGAGCTTTGGGGTGCCTTGAGAGGACTCTAGAGAGTGGATGGTAGAGTATGTTAATTATCCAAGGAGTTTGAGTGATGATAAATTGGAGCTTTGTTTGGTTTATATAAGAAAAGAGGGAGATTTATTTATTATTTAGGTTTTGAACTCTACGTAATAAAATATCCAAAACCACAAACCATCCAATTTTTTTCAAATGGTTTCTTAAAAATTGGGGTTTTATCATTATTTTATATGTTTAAGGGCTTAAATTATTAAAATAATTCATTTTATTATATATAGGTGAGTCACACTCTTAAAGAAAGTATTTAAAACCTTAAAATATATTATAAGTTTTGTTGGAATAATAATGGCTTTAAAAAATAAATAAAATAAACTTAAAATCAAATTATTTTAATGGGAAAATATATATTTGGTCTTGGATCCCATTTATAGTAGTTATTACATCAATTTTGGGTCATTATGATGTCATAATACACAAAGTATATTTATATAGTATTTAATTTTTACGAAAAAATTATACTATCTCAGAAAATTATGAAAAGTTAATTATTGGATAATTTTAAAATTTTGATTCCAAAAATAATATTCATTTTATTTAAATAATTTTCTAAATATTTGATTTTTAACTTTTAAAATAAAAGTGACATTTATTAAGAAATGCTAGGTTTTTTTTGATAATAACAGTTTTCAAACACCCATAAAAAATTACATTTGACTTCATAAAAATTAAATGATCCTTTATATTTGATAGAAATTATTTAAAAATAATATTTGATTAAAATAATATTTATTTCAAAAATCCATTAATTCATAAATGGATTAATTTAATTTCAATATTGTCCAAAAATACAATTTGTACTTTATTGTATCCAAAATAAAAATCATTTCCAATTTAAAAATATTAGGAGGAAAATATATTCATTATTATATACAAAAAATGTACATATTAATATTTCTAGGTTCTTGATATATATTTCTTTAATACACCAACAAACTCCCTAACAGTAAGGTTCATGGTGGTGGGACTTTAATTGGGTGGTTAAGTGAACATGGTTTGGGATGTGATTTTGATGAGGTTGAACTTCTCCCATAAATGGTTTTGATCATGATTAAGTCATTGGATATTTTCTTGGGATTGGTCATGGGAAAATACCATAAATTCTATCTCCCTTGTAATATCTAATAAATTGGCTTCATAGGGTACGATCCTACTGTTGAGGTCATCACTTCCTTTGTCCGTGTCAATTAGATTGGTTAAAACCCTATATTTATACTAATCATATGATCACTATTAAATGACTATATTATCAATGTCAAATATACATATAAATATTTTAAATACAATCAGATATAATAAAATAAAAAAAGTTCTTGTGTTTTATATAACCATATTATATAATATGACATTTATTTAAATCAAAAGGGAAATTTTTATTTATAAAAGTTTGGGTCATCATATTATTCCAACCTTAAGAAATTTATTCTAGGAAATTTTATTTTCCCACACTAAAATAAGTGAGGGTGACTCTGTTTCATTACCTCCTCCAGTTCCCATGTTTATTATTTAAACTTTTGGTTTCTCTATAACACTTTGACAAGGTGCATTATCTTATTTCATAGAACATTTTTTCTATGATCTATGATCTTCCTCGGATGCTCTTCACAGGAGATATCATTCTCCAATGGTACCATAACTAGATTGAGTACATGTGAGGGTTCTGGTATGTACTTCCTCAGGAGGGTTACATGGAATACATCATGTACTCCGAGATAGGCTCGACATGAGTGCTAGTCGATAGGCTACCACTCCGATGTGATCAAGGATCTCAAAAGGGTCGATGTAACTTGGACTAAAATTTACCTTCTTTCTAAATATCTTCACTTTATTACATGGATATATGTGGAGGAATACCATATCTCTAGCATCAAACTCTAGGTCTCATCAATGATTGTCAGCATATCTCTTTTGTTAACTTTGAGCAGCCTTGATGTGTTACTAAATATTCTTAACCTTTTCCACTATTTACTCAACCATTTTAGGACCTAGAAGTTTATATTCTCCTACTTCATCCAAACATGTAGGCATTCTTCACCTCTTCCCTTAAAGGTCTTTATAGGTATCCATTTGGAAGCTTCATTGGAAACTATTATTGTATGAGAACTCGACCAGAGGAAGGTGTTGGTCCCATCCTCATTTCAAGTCAATTGAGTATGCTCTCAACATGTCCTAAAGTGTCTAAACATTACAATCTGATTGGAAATCATTTTTATGGTGACAATTCATGTTGATGTTCAACTCATTATTCAAGAATGTTGGAGAATCTTCCAAAACTAATAGTTGAATCTTAGATCTTGATCAGATACAATCGATAGTGGTACTCCATGCAGTCTTACCACTTCTGTTATGTATATCAGTGCAAGTTTATCAAGCAAGAAATATTATTTAATTTTGATAAAGTGAACTATATTTGTAATAAAATCTATAAAAAACCATATATCATTATTTAACTTAGATGTATTTGGATGAATGGTAAAAAATTACATGGTGATGTTCTCCCATTTCAATGTGGGTATGGGTAATGGTTTTATAATCCCCTTAGATATTTTATTTTCCTCTTTCAATTAATGGAATAAAAGAAATCTTGATGCATAATCCACAATTTCCTTATTCATATTGTCTCACCAATAGTATTCTAAGAGATCTTGATACATATTTGTGCTCCCTGGGTTGATATAGAAGGTTGATCTATATGCATTATCCAAAAACTCCTTCTTTATCCTAGGATTTGATGGTATACATAGTCTTGACATAAATCTCACAACCCCTTCTTCATTAACATTGAATTATGAGGATTTCCATTTTTTTTATAGTTTTTTACTTTCTTTGGAATTCCTAAATAATCCCTTTGAGAATATTTTAACTTCTACAGAAAGGATGGTTGAGAAATCATTTGCTAAAGGATCTATTATTTTCCATGCTTTATAATTCCCTTGTCCGTACTTTCAAAATATAAGAAGATAAGATCTCTCTTAATTATAATTAGTGGTATAATTACTGGATCCAATCTACTTATACCACCCACCACTTTATTAACTTTACCAAGATGCTAGTGGATTGAGCATTTGTATTTCTTGATTAGTTCTAACCGTATTCATTGAGGTATATTTAGCTCTTTCTATGTGAATATATACTTGATGATTTTGTGATCCGTATATATTTCAAACTTCTTCCCAAAGAGATAATTCCACGATATTTTCAAGGTTAAGATCACTATTTCTAACTCCAATTCATGCGTTTGGAAGTTTTGTTCATGAAATTTTTATTACCTTGAAGCCTAGGCTATGACCTTTTCATTCTGCATTAACACACAACCCACGACATTTTTCTAATAATAGTTGAATACTAAGAAAGGATCTCCACTTGTGGGTAGTGTCAGCACAGGTGTAGTGATAAGCATCCTTTTCAATTCCTTGAAGCTCTCTTAACATTCTTTATTCAAAGAAAACTTGAATCCCTTCCAAGTTAGCTTGGTTATAGGGTTTTAAAATAGTGATAAATTTCTCAAAAATTGATGATGGTACCCAACTAATCCAAAGAAACTATGGATATATGTCATAGATGTTGGAATTCAACATCCTTAAATTTCTTTCATCATTTAAGGCTCTACATATATCCTATTACTTGTGATGATATTCCCAAAGAAAGAGACTTTCTTCAACTTGAACTCACATTTTCTATACTTGGTGTAAAGATTATCCTTTTATAGTGTCTTTAGAACATAACCCTGATTCTTCTCATTTCATTTAGAGTATATTATAACATCATCTATAAAGACAAGCAAAAATTTGTCAATGTAATCTGTAAATAATTTATTCATCAAGTATATGAATATCTCTGGAGCATTAGTGGGTATGAATGGAATCACTATGAACTCATATCACCCATACCTTATAGGAAAAGGGGCCTTGGGGATATATTCATTATTCTCCCTTAATTGATAATATACCGACCGAAGATTCAACTTGGAGAAGCATTTTTATCCACACAATTGATCAAACAAGCCATAAATACTAGGCATAGGGTACCTTTTCTTTATCATGATCTTGTTGAGCTCATGATAATCAATTCAAAGGTACATTGGCCCATCCATATTCTTGACGAAGAGGACTAGTGCACCCCATTTTGAAGCACTTAGGTGTATGAAACCTTTATCCAGATTCTCCTGTAGTTGTTTCGTTAGCTCCACAAGTTACAAAATAGTCATTCTATACAGAGTCATGTGTAATGAAAACGCCCTAGGTATAAGCTCGATTAAAAATTCAACCTCTTATCTAGGGGAAGACCAAGAAATTCCTCAGGAAACATATTAGCATATTCCCATACAATAGGAATGTATTTGAGGATGGTTCTTTTTTAAGACTCAATAATATGATCTAGATATGATTTCTCATACAGAAATAATATCCATTATTGATATGATGGTGCTAAATATGATTCATCCTCCTCCTTGAACTTGTATAGAATTAGGGGTTGATTTTCAATATAGAAAGTGATTTCCTTCTCATGAAAATTTATGTTCGATCTATATGGGGAAATTCAATATATGCCCATAAGTGCATCAAATTGCACCAAAGTAAGTATGACAAGGTTCGCTGGGAAGTTAAGACCAAAAAATTTGAGAGGGAAGAATGTATACACGCAAGATGCAATAATTCCCCAATTTTCTATTTTCACTAATATATCCAGTTTTATACTCTCTAGTGTCATTTTAATAGTTCTACTAAACTTTCATGATATTAAGGAATGTTTATAACTAGAATCCAAAAGTAAATTTGGTATTATTGAATGAATAACTAGAATACCTATCACCACTTCATTTTTGGGATCCACCTCAGTGGTTGTGATAAAAAATATCACCATTTCCACCTTGGAGGTTGTTGGTTGTTTATGAAAAACCATTGATTAGGAATTTTGTTTGAAAAGTACATTGTTTATTTAAAGTAGAAGCAATGATAAATACTCTAAGGGTTGATTGGAGAATTCATTTCCTCCATAACATTAGTGGGTTTCTCTTACCGAAAATTTCTAGCTATTTGTCCTTCTTTCCTGCACCTAAATCATTTCTTCATTCCCCATGGTCAATTTCTAATGTGATTCTTCCCACATCTTTGACAAGAGGGATGTTGAAATTTCATGGCACCATTTAATTTTTCCATCAAACCACCAGAATTAAATTCCACTTTAAACTTCTTATCCCCGTGATAACCTTGAGATTCACCAATCTCTATTTCAACTTTTAGGGAACATTGGGAAATTTCCTCATAGCTATCAAAGTCATGGATCTCCAATAATTTTCATAGACAAGGTTTTATCCAAACATAGAAGTGATCAAACTTGAATTAGTGGGTAATGAAAAATCCAAAGGTGTATTGTGAAAGCCTTGTAATGTTTTCCTCATGAACCCCAGTAGATTCATCATATTTTTTACTTGAGGGAAAGGAAATCCATTTCCATTTTAAATTAAAGAGTTCAAAGAAAATATTTATCAAATTTTTTTTTCTGGAATTCCTTCCACTCCATAACTTCAATCTATTCCTAAGGATTCATATTATTGATCAAGGAACACCACTAATCAGATCCTCCCTCCCTATGATAAAAATCCGATAGAACCTTGTCTTGATCAGAACATTTAATGATGGAGAATATATTATCAATATAGTTGAATCATTGATCTACAGTTCATGGATTAGAGGATCCATTAAAAGTAGTATCCTTTGTCACATGAAGATATCGATTCATGATTTTTATCTCTCATGGGGGTTTGGGGGATCCTATTGATCTAGGTTTCTATTCATAACTGAATTCATCTAAAAGAGTATCTTCATAAAGTTTTCAATTTATACTCCCATCGTGTTGGTCATCTCATTGGGGAAGTCATCACATTACACATCACGTCAATTATTTACCCAATACTTCATATTTCCAGTCATTGGATGGAATAAAGGGAAAATTTGGGATGATTATTTTTAAAATATAAAACACATAAAGGGAAACACAATGAAATTAAAGGTATAACTTATAAATTAAATTTATGTCTATACCTTATGAATCTCTAGGATTTAATCTATTTTATCCATGATTTGTTTCCTAACATATATTCTTATGGGAATTTTTTTATTCCCTTAATAATGGTTCGTAACAAGATTATTAATTAAAAAAATCATATCCCCTATGAGTGTAAAAATAGGTGTGTAGTAAGGCCCGTTTTCGTGTATCAGGATACCTCGAGTCAGGCCCAGAACACCTTGTTGGGTTTGTTACTCCTAGGTACATCTATGCCAGAACTACACCCACTTGTAGTATCCAGGCATGGAATTATTTTCTTGATAAACCACTTACTCTATACTAACTAAAATTTAGGGATGTTTCCTTATAGTTAGTCTTATCCCTATGTATTTATCTAGAGTTTTCTAATCCTAATTCTAAAAATATCTAAACTTTTCCTTTGTTACCAACTATATCAACCCTGCTCTTTATTTCACATTAATACACGATTTAATACATAAGATTATAATTAATACAAACTAGAAGATCGAGAGGTATAGTTTCTAGGAATTAAGTACATACCATAACATATTTCACATGGGATAAAATAACATTATTAAAAATATCCTTAACATGCTTCTAAAATTCCATGGCTTTTAAAATTGCATGGGATAACCTGTGGACAAACATAAGAAAGAGGTGAGATATAAACCCAATAAGGGAATAAACACGACATAACATGAAGATAATACATGTTAGAAAATAGGAATTTCAATGGATCATAACAAGAATATGGATCATAAAAATGACAATGGGACATGATATAGCAAGATAATCATAATATGGGTAATGTGGAAACAACTTAAAACACTATATCATAAATATAGGTCAAGGATAACCCCTCCAAGACATCATAGTGAAAAAATTACCATAAATGAATCAGGTTAACTCCCTGTATAAATCAAAAGGATAGTATGTGGGATGTGGAATAACATATACCAACATGAACAAATGGAAATTAATATGCACAACATAAAATAAGTGCTTGAATAAAAAGGAGAGTGGAAGACCCCTTACAGAATTTCAGCGTAGTAACAACACAAGTAAGGGTCAAAATGAGAGAGTATAATTGATCCAACATTAATATAAAATAAATTGGATAATAATTTAATTATTATAAATCAATGAAAATATAACAAATTGAAATTAAGAATAAAAATTTCAAATAATGTTCCTGAATTGAAAGGATGAGAGGAAGGTGATGATCCCTTACTTGAGTGGGTAACTAAAAAAGCTTGGTAGGGGATTATTAAGAGCTTGGGGTTCCTTGGGAGGACTATAGAGAGTGTAGGTAAGATTATGGTTGTGCTCCAAGGAGTTTGAGTGAAGAGAAATGGGAGCTTGGGTGGGTTTATATAAGAAAAGAGGGGGATTTCTTTTTTATTTAGGTTTTGGACTCTACATAATAAAATATCCAAAACAAAAAACCAACCCATGGTTCTGACCATGGTTTCTACCAAATGGAAGTTGTTATCATTGTCTTATAAGTCTAAGGTCTGAAATTATTAAAATAATTCCCTTGCTTATGTGGAGGTGAGTCACACTCTTAAAGAAAGGATTTTAAAACCTTAAATTATATTATAAGTCTTGGAGGATTCATAATGGCTTTAAAAAATATAAAAAATAAAATTAAAATCACATTATTTTAAAGGAAAACATATATTTTGTATCATATACCATTTATATTAATTATTACATAACTTTTTTGGTTATTATGATGTCATTATAGACAAAGTATATTTATACGGTATTTGTTTTTTACATGAAAATTCAATTGTCTCAAAAAAATATGAAAAATTCATCATCTGATAATTTTGATGTTATTATTTAAAAAATAATATTCATTTTATATAAATAATTTTCTGAATATTTTAATTTTTACTTTAAAAAAATCTACATTTATTAAGAAATTCTGGGTTTTTTTGGATAATAACAGTTTTCTAACGCTTATAAAAAATTACATTTGACTCCATAAAAATTATGCGATCCTCTATATTTGATAAATATTATTTAAAAATAATATTTTATTAAAATATTTTTTATTTAAAAAATCAATTAATTCATAAATTGATTAATTGAATTTTAATATTGTCCAAAAATAAAATTTGTGCTTTATTGTATCCAAAATAAAAATCATTTACAATGTAATAATAATAGGATGAAATCATATTCATTATTATAGAAAAAAATGTACATATTCATATTACTACTTTCTTGATATATGTCACTTTAATTCACTAGAAAATTCCCTAAGAGTAAGTTGCGAAGTGGTGGGACTTTCATGGGGAAATTCAACGAACATGGATTGGGATGTCATCTCGATGAGGTTGAACTTATCCCATAAACAGTTTCTATCATGATTAAGTCATTGTATCTTGGCATGGTATTGGTCAGTGGAAAATATCAGAAATTATATCTCCATCATAAGATCCGATAAATGGGATTCATAGGATATTATTATACTGGTTGAGGTCATCACTTCCTTTTTATGTGTCAATTGGATTTTTTTAAACCCTAAATTTATACTACTCATGTGATCACTGTTCAATGACTATATTATCAATGGTAAAAATACTTAATGTCCATTTAAACCCAATTGGATATAATAAAATAAAAGCAGTTCATGTGTATTATATAACCATATTATATAATAATTAATTTAATTAAATCAAAAGGGAAAATTTTATTTATAATAGTTCTGGTCATTACAATCCTTGTTGACAAAGTCATTTTTTCATGATCTATGTGGAAATTTAAAAAATAATAATTAGATAAAGTGTGGGGCTCTTGGTTTTTTTTACATCAAATATATCCATAAAATATTTCAATGATGGGAAAAAAACCACCAAATAAAACCAACAACAAAAGGTACTTTGAGGCTTTGGGATTATCAAAGAGGGCTTCATAGGAGGACATTAAGAGAGATTTTTGATGAAAAGGCATAGAATAAACCAAATATGTTATGTTTTCTTTCTTCTATATATTAATATTTTTGTGTCTTTGTGTCTTCCTATTACTTAAATGTATTGAATGTGATTATTTCATATGGTCATGTTTGTTTAATCATATAAAAACTCGAACAACCCCATGGAGAAAAAAGTGTACGACCAAGATGTCGGGGGTGGTCTAGATAAAGAATTGGGTGACATCCCCTTGGATGGTGAGTTTGAGGATTGATAATTGAAATAATACGATTCCTCTTCTCTGAGAAAGAAATTAATAGTTCTTTGTTTCCCTATTCTGGCTGGCAATGAGGATTATGCACTTGAGGTTTCTCTAGAAGATTTATACAATGGGCCATCAAAAAATATTTCTGTCCATTGTTGCACAATATTCTTCAATTTCCTTTCTACACAAAATCTTACACAAAATTATTCTCCCTCAAAACCTTTTCACCCCTATAGTTTCAACAATTTTCACTTTCTTTAAAGTTCCCTCTACTACCTTTGCAGGAAGACCGACAATGCTTCCTCTTCTCAATCAGAGAGTAAATCTTCAGGTTGATTATTTTAGTTCTAGAACCCCTATAACTGGTTCATTTAGTGGAAGCATGTAGTTTTAATCCATTGTTTCCAAAACAATAAGCCAAATCAAGGAAAGAGATACACCAAAAAACTTTAGAG
This sequence comes from Viscum album, assembly GCA_963277665.1. Classification (NCBI taxonomy): domain Eukaryota; kingdom Viridiplantae; phylum Streptophyta; class Magnoliopsida; order Santalales; family Viscaceae; genus Viscum; species Viscum album. The sequence continues at coordinate 1,975,695,140 of OY728151.1, forward strand.
ATAAAAAAACAACATAAGAATCATATAAACCCTTTTTATTTGAAATTGATTGCACAGTGATGGATGGAAATAATTTTTCATACCCAATTGTACAGATCATCCAGAGAAAATTCAAGTGTATACTCCTCACCATCTGCTTAAATGGGTGAAAAATAAACTACTAATTTCTTTCTCAGAGAAGAGGAATCATATTGTTTCAATAAATAATACTCATACTCACCATCCAAGGGGTTTTCAACCAATGCTTCATCAAGAACATATCCGACATCTTGGTCATACACTTTTCACTTCATAGGATTGTTCAAAGTATCCTATGCTCAAATAAAATCGACCATCTGAAATTAAAGCATTCAATACATTTTTTTAATAGTTATACACAAATAAAAAGATAAAAAAATCCAAATCCACAAGAAACCAATTGGAAATCAATTATAATACCTTAAAAACCTTAAACAACAAGTATATTTAAATCCAATTAAACCCAAATAACAATTATAATTTTAGAGAAACCTATTTGAAACACCCAAGAACATGAATCAAATTAGGGAATAAATAAATCATAAATACACCTACCTAGAGATATCATAGATGATGAAAAACCTTTTGCAACAGCTAGTGGGAAAGAATCGATTGAACCATAGTGGAAAATGGTAATGAATAATGAGAGATAATGAACCGAAGAATTCAAAAATAAATGAAAATGGTGGAAACCATAACTCGCCTGACTATTGGAAAATATATTGTTAAAATCACCTTATATGGAACCAATACAATCCACAAATGAGTGAAGAGGAGGAGAAAATAATATTCCTTGGATTCAGGTTTTGACTCATCCGAGATAAAGTAGAGATACATTGTGTGAAAGACTTGATTGATTTGAGCCTTAGATTTGTTCAAGACTTGATTCATTCGAGCCTTAGATTCAAGCCTTGGATGCTTTTGAGAGTCGATTCTATCATTATTTCGAACTTAGATTTGAGGAGGAGGAGTGCCAGAAGTTGGTGGATTCTTTGAAAAGCTTGAGATATCATGAGTGAAATAGTCGCAGTTAGGGTTCTTAAAATAGATCAAGGAGGATTTTATCAGCGTTTCAAAAAATTCAAGGATAAATATACCTTTTATCAACACTAAATTAATAAGTTCTAATAAAAGTTATCTTTATTAGCGCTTTTTAGCACTGTTAAAAGTAATCTTTACCAGTGCTAATACTTTAGCACAAATAAATTATAAATAAAAAATTCTATAATTGTTTTTATATAATTATATATTTATTTATTATAATTTTATAATTATTTAAATATATAATTATTTATTTATAATTATATAAATACTTTTTTTTTATTTTTTGATTTATAATTATAAAAATATAATTCTATAGATACTGTAAATATACATTTATAAATATATTTATAGTTATTTATTTATAATTATAAATATATTTTTATCATTATATATAATTATATAATTATATATATTTAATAAATATATATAAATATAAATATATTATATATATTCATTATGTAAATTTATTTATTATAATTTTATAATAATAAATATATTTATATCATTATATATATTTATATAATTATTTATATATATATTTAATATATATATATATGAATATAAATATAAATTTAGTAAATATATTCATTATTTAAACAAATTTATTACAAATTTATTATTATTTATATTTGTATAATTAATTATTTATAATTATATTAATACTTTGTTTAAAAAAATTATATTTATTTATTTAAAATCATAAATAAATAAATTTATAAATATATTAAATATAAATTTATAAATATATTTATTTATAAATATTTATTTACTAATATATTTTTAACATTATTATGGAATATATAATCTTAAATGTGTGTATATGTTAAAACAAGTGAAATTGAATAATTAAAAATGAGTACACTTTAAATATATTAAAAAGAAGATAGTTTTATTTTTAAATATAAATTATTAAAAAATATGGATATATATTGAAATAAAGATGAATACCCATTAAAAATATTAAAACACATTAAACTAATATATATAAATAAATAATAGAAAATGATTAAATTCCAAAAAAATATAAAATATAAAATATTTAAAATATAATGACCCAAGCATGACATACATGAATATTACATCCTTTTAGATTAATATTCCTTACATTTTACAATAACTCGCCCAAAGACAGTAATAGTTTAGTACCTTTGGAAACTTGGAATACATTCTTCTAACTTGTGAAATATCTTCAACATCTCCCATAAAGATCTTCCACTTTAGTACCCCTACTTAAAAGCTTTCTTTATAACTTGAGGAATGGAAACATAAGAAAGGGTGAGATCAGATGCTCAATAAGGGTAAAAAAAAAAAACATGAACATAAGAATGTAAAAACCTAAACATAACTTTTGAAAATCATACCATGTATAACATGCATCAAAATTATGAGTCATGAAATAAATCTTTGTAATTATTAAGTCATAAATCATAAAGGAACATGATACATGAGAAAATAGAATTGGAATAAAACATGGAATTTTGGAAAACACATAAGCATAGAAAATAATTTCTATATTATCCAAATATCATTGCTAAGACCATCATAGTGGACAAAGTCAATTACTAAACCAGATTTACATGTCGTTCCAGACCTGCATTACTGAACCAGATTTACTTATCATTTCAGCCCTGTATTATTGAACTAGATTTACTTGATGTTCCAACCATGTATATTTCATGACATATAAATATTCACCCAATGAATTTTAGGGAGATATAGGTCCCACCCATCTCATAATGAAATCATTCTTACGTGTTCTATGATAACATAAATCATTCATCATAACCCAAGGAAAAAATGGGTTTCTTTAAACATTATTCCACCATTACATAATCCATGTATAAAAATATATTTCATAAATAGAATTCCAACATAAACACAATAAAATCATAGGAATAATAAGTATATTACACTTGAAATATAACCCTATTACATAATTCCATCTTAGATGGAAAATAATTTTGATATAACACATGAAATTAATTCTTGATGAAAAATCCTTTCTTCTTAAAAAATGTTTTATTTTCTCAAAATGCCATGAAATTTTATAAGAAACAAATTTATTTTAAAATAAACTTGAAATCATGTATATGAAGATTCATGGAAATAAGGCATTATGGAAACCTAAAAAATACATTCATTCCGTATAAGTTAAAAAAACATTCTCCTTGTACTTTTACTCGAAATGTCAAAAAGTACCTCGTATCAAGAATGAAAAAATATTCCTTTCATACCATTTAATAAAAATTAACCGATGGATAAAATTTACTCTAAAATTTTTTAGAATAATAAAAATAATATTTTGGAATACATAATTAGGAAACATGGACATGGATGATAAATATACCCAATAAATATTTACGTATAAACAATCTTAGATAATAATGAGATAGTGAAATTATCACTTTACTTAAGTCAGATATCCTTTGTGCATATCTTCACCTCCTCTATAATTATTTAAATTATGTCATTGAATTATTATAGAGTCATAGTAATCATATATAGTCATATAATCATCAGTTTGTTAGGAACATTATTACTCATCCATCAGGTTTTATCTTCTTTACTTTATTTCACATGTTTTGTCAGATAAGTTATTTTTCTTAGGTTATAAATATATCAATTACAGAATTATATTGGTATAATATATATCATATTTATTCATTCAGTTCATTTATATAATCATGCTTTAATTAATATCATGTATAATGAATCGTATAACATCATAGAGATGGTAGACCGTATGTACGCATGAGCGACGATATAATTCCCATAATTGTTGAATGGTATTGAAATGGATGGTGTATAATATTTATGAATCAATATCATGATATAATTGTAACACCCCAAGCTTCTATGGTACGTTTCCCTTCGAATAATGCGATAGCGTGTGTTGTACGCAACCTCGAGTTCTAACACACACCACAACTAATTAAACTAGCCGTTGTGAATAGTAATACCTACTTTTTGAAATCATATATATTCTATATTTTAAAATGGACTTCATTTTTGGATTCGGAATATCAAAATTAGCCTAGGGTGAAATTTTGGTACATTTCGGATAACTTTCATATTTTGATGAATAGTGAAAATTACTAAATTTTAATTAAAAACAACTTTTTTAATCAAAATAATTAATAGTGATAAATTGTGAATTTGAGTGGTTTTAAAGTATATTTAGAATATATTTTTACCATTTAATATAATCTTGGTCATTGGACATAATTTTACAATTAAACCGAACATAAACAAGTGTCAATCTTTTGATAGTTATTATCTCTTAAAAACACGCTTTTTGTTTTGACAGCGGGAATTAATTTTAAATTAATTTCTGCCACTTCTGTGTTTTGAATTTAGAAAAATGGATTCCATATTTGGAATCAGGATGTTCAAATTGTGTAAATAGGTAACTTTTATTTTTAGACATTTTGAATAATTACTGCGGTAAATATTTTATTTACCATGGTTAAGGGTAAATCCGGTAAATAAGGGTTAAAAAAAATAATATTATAATAATACTAAATTACCCTAAAACGTGTCTCAACCCTATTGGTTGATACATGGTCGACCATGGGCATATTTGGGTCTATTTTGGGACCCCATGGATCCACTTGTAAGTGATAATGACACATTATATTAATAAAGTTAAAATAAAAATAAAAATGGCATAAGCTTACATCTTTTAGAAGAACAATTTTTACATAGGATTATAAATGTTGGATTTTCGATTATAAATATTCATTAGAAAGCTAAAAAGATTTCCTACATAATGATATTTTATTTATAATTTTTAGACATTAAATAATTTATTTTATTTATGACACAATGATGATGCAGTAATTACTAAAATAGTGAAAAATAAAAATAATTGATCTTATAAATACCCAAATAATTATAATATGAAACTTTTAATGAATTAAACTAATTTTATATGATAATATAATATATTAGGATTGATTTAATTGACTTTGTTCGAAGTAATCAATCTGTTAGGAGTTTCACAAAAATCAACTATTGAATAGTGTCAAAATTGACATAAAAGAGTTCTTAAAACAAATATTATATTATTAATTGATATTAAATTCCTAAAAATCTAAGGTTCGGCCAAGAGACTTATATTATGATAGGTTCCTCATTAATGGACCACTTGGGGGTCTCTTGGATGTATATAGTAAGTTTATTAACCATATTATATAAAAATACAAAGAGATATTGTAAAAGTGAAACTAATTAACTTAGAGTTAATACTTAAAGATAAGGTTAATATAAGTACCCAAACCTGTCTAAATTCTATTGGTTGAGTGGTTTTAGACCTATCCCCACCTTAACCTTTGAATAGTCAACTTTGGAGCCATTAGAAACCGAATATGAATTTATTATAAATTAATATTTCTAGCTTTTCCAAAGGTGCCCCTCACCCCTCTTATAAAAGGGCACTCCTCCTTCTCATTTCTTCACACCTCTCAAGCCTTTTGGTTCGGCAAAACTCTGACCAAATACTCTCCCAACATCCCTCACTACAACCTAGAGGCCTTAGTTTGATCAGAAAGCCAACCTAAGGAGCCCTTTTGATCAAATCAAAAGGAAGAACCCGAAGAAGAGGTAATGATTTCACCACCCTTCTCCAAGTTCATTTCTTCTTCCACTTCTTCTTCCTTTGTTCTTACCATTCTAAAATAATAACTCCAGTATCTCACATATACTGTGATGTTATTATAAATATGGTACAATCATATTCAGTATTCTATCCACCCTTTGAATAACATGTCACCATACGTGCGTACGTACGGCTTACCGTCTCCACGTCGTGGTGTAATTGTTATTCAATATAATATTATTTGGATGGGTATAATAATGATGTGTAACTCATGTAAATAATAAATATAACATGTTAATGATTCTGTATATATGATATACCATCCATTTATATATTATTTTAATATCAAAAGGATGATATTGTCGCTCGTGCGTACGTACGGACTACCGTCTCCACGAACGCGATGAGATTCATTCTCCATCGTATCCATTCAAGTATAATTATCATTTGATGATTTAAAAATGATGTTTAAGGACTGGATATCATTCTGGATATGAATAAGATACAACAACCATGGCTTATGTAATAAAACATATAAAAGAAAATAAGTAAGTTAACTCCCGAAACGACGATAATTCTAAGATATTATTAACAAATCAATGTTAAAAGATCATATATGATATCATATTAATATATATGATTCTTGTATAATAACAACTATTTCACCATTATACAGGAGGTTAACCTACCCCAACCAAGGAAAAGTACAAGGTAAGGGTTATTTCACAATCTCTTCTTTATCCGAGGTTGTTTATACGTAATAATCTACTGGGATCTCGTTATCATCCACATCCATGTTTCTTCAAAATGTATTTCAAAACATTTTTACTATTTACAAGAATATGGGTTAAAGTCATTTATACCCTTGTTTGACTTTTTATAAGAGGTTTATAAAGGAATCTTTCCGTCGTTTTCAAAACAAGGTCCTTTTTAACCTTTTCGACAGAATTGAGGCAAGAATGTTTTTTTTAACTTATACGGCGGGTGCGGTTATTTTCCGCCGTTATAAAATCGTCGAAGCTTTCCATACAAGCTTATAAGAATATTTTCAAAGAAAATGTTTTATTTTATATGGATCTTAAATGATTTCAAAATAAAAGGAGATACTTCTTTAAAAAGAATTTTGATTTCATCTATGTCAACATCCTTTGATGGATTTTAAGATTATTTGAAGTTGATTTATTATGATACAAAACTTCTATATTGTATTGAAGGTTTTGTGATATGTTTGACTGTGGATATGCTATTTTTATACCATTCATAGTTTATGGTGAAATTATTGACATTTCGTATGCTAGTTTTAATACGAATGTTTATGTTATGTTTAAACCTTTTCATATGGGAATGCATTGGACTTAATAAGTGACGGGTGGAGCCCGCTATAGCTCCTCGATGCATCGGTAGGTCTCATGAGACAAACTAGTGTCTTGGCACAAGGCCTTGACAAAATCTTATTTGTAGTCTTGGCACGAGGCCTTGGCTATGTGGTTATGATAGTCTGGCATTATGCATTCCAACATTATGAAAGTGGTTATTGATATTGCATGTGATTATTCGATTAGTAGAATATCCATGTGAACAAGTAAATGGCATTATTTCATTTTACTTTTGCCATACTATGTTGAAGTTCAATTTTAAAAGGCTTTTGTTTTAGTAATTCATTGCCTTAAATGTTTATGCTTATTTTGAATGTTCCGCTATATTGTTATCCTTACTGGGCATTTGAGCTCACCCCTTTTCTATGTTTTATTTTTCCCAGGTAGTGAAGAAGTAAATTATGATTGACTTGCAGGGATATTATGAGGGGTTTATAGTGTGGACGTTGGAAACATTATGTTGTTGTAGTAATTTTTCATTTTATGATGTAATGTAAAACTTATGAATATATCTAGTGTTTCCAAGGCTACTAAACTAATCGGTCTTTCGGGATTTGATCTTTCTTGTGATCATGCCAATGTTATGTAATAATGCACCGAATCTGGGTAGCTGGGGTCGGGGCGTTACAGTTGGTATCAGAGGAAGTTTAGTACAAACCTTGGAAACTAGATTTAGATAAACTCTGATTAGAGCACGTAGACCTAAGATGAACTTTGAGGATTAGTATAGAAGAACTTCCTAGAATTTTGGTATTGTAGAGATTTTGTGAGTTTTCCGAGCAATACATCCCTGTCTGGATACGAGCAGGTAGAGGCGGCTCTGGCAAAGATGTACCTAGGGGTAAAACCCGAAAACACCGCTTTGAGCTAGACTCGAACGGGAACTGGTGCACGACAACGGGCCTTGCTGCACTCTTGGTTACGACACTACCGGGGGATATGCTTAGGATAACTCTCACTATCTTTACAAATCATTATGAAGGGTTTATGAGTATATACTTCCTCAAAGAAAACATTTTTATGATTATGGATTATATCCATAAATAGTTCAATTTATGTTAAGTGTTTTATAAGTATGGGATTATGTATTTTGATTCATAAACTGATCTAGTTTATGCCATTGTTTAGAAATGGCGCCTAGTGGAAGAAATGGAAACCGTATTAATGCACGCACTCCATGTAGGGATTGCCCTCCTGCTCAAGATAATTATAGTGGGGCTGGTGATGCAACTGGTGCTGATCAACTAATCACCATACTGGGACAACTTACTCAGGTTATGAATAATAACCTTAACCGTATGGAGCACCCTGATCCGCAGCGTGGAGGATCAATGTTGGATCGATTCATGAGACAGAAACCACCAACGTTCAATGGGAATACAAATCCCTTAGTAGCTGAGCCATGGATATTTTCCCTAGAGAAAATATTTCAGGCTTTGGGGAGCAGTGAAAGGGAAAAAGTTATCATGGCAGTTTACCGCCTCACTGGAGATGCTGATCAATGGTGGTCATTGATTCAAAATACGAAGGAAGATGATGAAGTATCAAATATGGAATGGAGGGAGTTCAAAGATCTGTTTTTAGAAAAATACTTTCCTCGCGACCATCGAGCAGATATGGAAAGACAATTTCTGAGTCTGAGACAAAAGGAGGATGAGAATGTCACAAAGTATGAGGCTAACTTTACAAGGTTAGCGAGGTACGCTGGTGATTATATTCGCAACCCAAGAAGTAAGATTGATCGTTTCTTTGATGGGTTAAAACCATTTCTCCGTCGAGCATTAGTCTCACAATCCTTTTCATCGTACGAAGACATTGTCTCATGTGCTATCAAGACCGAAAAGGAATTCTCTAAGTCTTATGACTTTAAAGCAAAGAAAGAGAAGAAGAGACCTGCTGATCAATCTGGGAATGGAAATAAGGGGAAGAAAGGAAAGGTTGAATATCCATCTTGTGGTAAATGCGGGAAGAAACATCCTGGTACTTGCTTAAAGGGAATGGGAGTCTGTTACAAGTGTGGTGAAAAAGGCCACCAAGCCCATGATTGCAAGGGGAAGAAGGAAGCTACCAACGTTCAGTGCTACAATTGCAGGGAGATGGGGCATTATGCAAATGCATGTCCTAAGCGTCAGGATAACTTACCTCAGAAAAGGCCAAGGGATCAAGGCCAGGCTTATGCTATCACTACTGCTGAGGTAGAAGCTCCGAAAGATGTGGTGGCAGGTAATTTAATGGTTTCCTCAAGTTTAGAAAATGCATTATTTGATTCTGGATCATCGCATTGTTTCATATCTTCCCAGTTTGCTAAGAAAATTAGATATTTCCAATTTGATTTAATAAGGGAGTTGTCAGTTAAAACTCCTAAGGGAAGAATCGTTGCAACAAAGTTTTGTGAATCGGTCCCCATTAGAGCACATAAATTTTCTTTATCTGCTGACCTCATCGTCATACCTATGATTGAGTTTGATATAATCCTCGGTATGGACTGGCTTTCGGACTATGATGCGAAAATTTATTGTAAGAAGAAAGAGGTTACGATTCTTGATGATAATGATAAGGAGCACCTTATTTTTAGAGCAGAATCGTCACCACCTAATTCTTATTTAGATCCACCCCCAGTAGCTCAACTTAATTCAATTATTGGGGAGGAAGAGAATGAAATAACTGTCGGTGAGGAAAGGAATGTTCAAATAGAGGATGTACCTGTTGTGAAAGAATTTGTAGATGTATTTCCGGAAGATTTACCTGGACATCCTCCAGAACGAGAAGTTGAGTTTTCCATTGATTTGATTCCTGGATCAAGGCCTATATCGAAGACCCCTTATAGAATGGCCACTGTAGAGTTAGTCGAACTAAAGAAACAACTAGAGGAATTGAGTAATAAGGGATTTATTCGCCCTAGTGTTTCTCCATGGGGAGCCCCTGTTCTTTTTGTTAAAAAGAAAGATGGATCTATGAGGTTATGTATCGACTACAGGGAGATCAATGCTATAACGATAAAGAACAAGTATCCCCTACCTCGTATTGATGATTTATTTGACCAACTGCATGGAGCTCAATACTTTTCAAAGATTGACCTTCGATCTGGATACCATCAGTTGTGTGTGAAGAAGGAAGACATTCCGAAAACAGCATTTCGAACCAGGTACGGGCATTACGAGTTTACTGTAATGCCGTTTGGATTGACTAATGCACCCTCTGTATTCATGGATCTGATGAATAGAGTCTTCAAGGAGTATCTCGATGAATTTGTGGTGGTATTTATTGATGATATCTTGGTATACTCCAAAACCTACGAAGATCATGAAAATCACTTGCGCATTATCTTGAAGACTCTGAGGAGGCATGAATTATATGGGAAGTTTAGCAAGTGTGAATTCTGGCTTCAGGAGATTTCTTTTCTTGGCCATATTGTCTCTAAAGATGGAATCTCTGTTGATCCTTCTAAGACCAAGGCAATCCAAGAATGGCCAGCACCTACGAGTATAACTGAGGTACGTAGTTTTATTGGTTTGGCAGGTTATTATCGACGTTTCGTCCAGAATTTTGCCCGATTGGCTAACCCATTAACGAAGCTCACACGTAAAGGGGTTAAATTTGTTTGGACAAAAGAGTGTGAAGAATGTTTCGAAGAACTGAAGAGAAGATTAGTCAATGCTCCTATATTGACTCTACCATCGGGGAATGATGGGTTCGTTATTTATAGTGATGCATCAAAGAAAGGACTTGGCTGTGTCCTTATGCAGAATGATAGAGTTATTGCTTATGCATCACAACAGTTGAAAATTCATGAACAAAACTATCCTACTCATGATCTCGAGTTAGCAGCAGTGATCTTTGCTTTGAAAATATGGAGGCACTACCTCTATGGTGAAAAATGTGAGATTTATACTGATCACAAGAGTTTGAAGTATATTTTCTCACAAAAAGAACTCAACATGAGGCAAAGGAGATGGCTTGAATTACTCAAGGATTATGATTGTACGATACACTACCACCCGGGGAAGGCAAACAAGGTGGCAGATGATTTGAGTAGAAAAGACCATGGAGTTTTGAACAATATGAGAATTGAAAGGGATCCAATTTTCATGGATCTAGTGAAGATGGACATTGGAATAACCAGGGAAGGTGAAACATCAATGCTTTTTCAAATGGTTTCCAAACCATCTTTACTAGAAAGGATTAAGAGTTCTTAGACCAATGATGAAGAATTTCAGAAGAAGATTAAAGCTGTGAATGATGGGAGATTGAGAGACTTTGTGTATGAAGATGGAATTTTGAAATTCGGGAAGAGACTTTGTGTTCCCGATTTACCTGATCTAAAAAGGGAATTGCTGGATGATGCTCATAGTTCCAATTTCTCTATACACCCTGGGAGCACCAAAATGTATAGAGATTTGAAGGAACATTTTTGGTGGGACAACATGAAGAGGGAGATTGCTGATTTTGTGTCAAGATGTATGGTTTGTCAACAAGTGAAAGCTGGAAGGCAACAGCCTGGAGGAGTCATGCAACCTCTTCCCATACCGGAGTGGAAATGGGACAATATTACAATGGACTTTGTCATGGGGCTACCAAAGACTCCTAGAAGGAACGATGCAATATGGGTTATTGTTGATCGTCTTACCAAGTCAGCACATTTTCTTGCTATAAGAGAAGATCTACCCCTGGAACGTCTAGCAAGACTATACATTAATGAAGTTGTGAGACTTCATGGAGTACCCCTATCGATTGTTTCTGATCGTGATCCCCGTTTTACTTCAAGATTTTGGAAAAGTCTTCAGAAATCCCTGGATACTGAACTTCATTTGAGCACTGCTTACCACCCTCAGACAGACGGACAATCAGAACGGACTATTCAGACCTTAGAAGACATGTTGAGATCTTGCTCACTTGATTTTCAGGGTATGTGGGATCAATATTTACCACTAGTAGAATTTTCCTATAACAATAGCTTCCATTCGAGTATTCAGATGGCACCATATGAAGCGTTATACGGAAAGAGATGTCGTACACCAACCTGTTGGGATGACGTTGGTGAAAGAAAACTTGTAGGCCCAGAACTGGTGGAGGAAACGGTGGAAAAGGTGAAGGTAATCCAAAATCACATCAAAGCAGCTCAAAGTAGGCAGAAGAGCTATGCCGATAATCGAAGGAAGGATTTGGAATTTCAAGTCGGTGATCATGTTTTCCTGAAGGTATCTCCGTGGAAGGGAGTCATACGTTTTGGTAAGAAAGGTAAATTGAGTCCCAGGTACATCGGACCTTTCGAAATTCTAGAACGAATTGGGGCTGTAGCTTACCGATTGGCAATGCCGCCAAGTCTCTCCAAAGTTCACGATGTGTTCCACGTATCTCTATTGAGGAAATACATGCCTGATCCGACGCATGTACTCACCTATGAAGACTTAGAACTGGAACCCGATCTGTCTTATTGCGAAGAGCCCATCAAGATTCTTGATACGAGAGAACAAGTACTGAGAAACCGGACGACGCGTCTGGTAAAAGTTTTGTGGAGAAACCATAAGATGGAAGAGGCAACGTGGGAACCCGAGGAACTTATGATGAAGAACCACCCGAGTCTTTTTATGCAGTAATACCCTAGAAATTGCGAGGACGCAATTATTTGAAGGAGGGGAGAATGTAACACCCCAAGCTTCTATGGTACGTTTCCCTTCGAATAATGCGATAGCGTGTGTTGTACGCAACCTCGAGTTCTAACACACACCACAACTAATTAAACTAGCCGTTGTGAATAGTAATACCTACTTTTTGAAATCATATATATTCTATATTTTAAAATGGACTTCATTTTGGGATTCGGAATATCAAAATTAGCCTAGGGTGAAATTTTGGTACATTTCGGATAACTTTCATATTTTGATGAATAGTGAAAATTACTAAATTTTAATTAAAAGCAACTTTTTTAATCAAAATAATTAATAGTGATAAATTGTGAATTTGAGTGGTTTTAAAGTATATTTAGAATATATTTTTACCATTTAATATAATCTTGGTCATTGGACATAATTTTACAATTAAACCGAACATAAACAAGTGTCAATCTTTTGATAGTTATTATCTCTTAAAAACACGCTTTTTGTTTTGACAGCGGGAATTAATTTTAAATTAATTTCTGCCACTTCTGTGTTTTGAATTTAGAAAAATGGATTCCATATTTGGAATCAGGATGTTCAAATTGTGTAAATAGGTAACTTTTATTTTTAGACATTTTGAATAATTACTGCGGTAAATATTTTATTTACCATGGTTAAGGGTAAATCCGGTAAATAAGGGTTAAAAATAATAATATTATAATAATACTAAATTACCCTAAAACGTGTCTCAACCCTATTGGTTGATACATGGTCGACCATGGGCATCTTTGGGTCTATTTTGGGACCCCATGGATCCACTTGTAAGTGATAATGACACATTATATTAATAAAGTTAAAATAAAAATAAAAATGGCATAAGCTTACATCTTTTAGAAGAACAATTTTTACATAGGATTATACATGTTGGATTTTCGATTATAAATATTCATTAGAAAGCTAAAAAGATTTCCTACATAATGATATTTTATTTATAATTTTTAGACATTAAATAATTTATTTTATTTATGACACAATGATGATGCAGTAATTACTAAAATAGTGAAAAATAAAAATAATTGATCTTATAAATACCCAAATAATTATAATATGAAACTTTTAATGAATTAAACTAATTTTCTATGATAATATGATATATTAGGATTGATTTAATTGACTTTTTTCGAAGTAATCAATCTGTTAGGAGTTTCACAAAAATCAACTATTGAATAGTGTCAAAATTGACATAAAAGAGTTCTTAAAACAAATATTATATTATTAATTAATATTAAATTCCTAAAAATCTAAGGTTCGGCCAAGAGACTTATATTATGATAGGTTCCTCATTAATGGACCACTTGGGGGTCTCTTGGATGTATATAGTAAGTTTATTAACCATATTATATAAAAATACAAAGAGATATTGTAAAAGTGAAACTAATTAACTTAGAGTTAATACTTAAAGATAAGGTTAATATAAGTACCCAAACCTGTCTAAATTCTATTGGTTGAGTGGTTTTAGACCTATCCCCACCTTAACCTTTGAATATTCAACTTTGGAGCCATTAGAAACCGAATATGAATTTATTATAAATTAATATTTCTAGCTTTTCCAAAGGTGCCCCTCACCCCTCTTATAAAAGGGCACTCCTCCTTCTCATTTCTTCACACCTCTCAAGCCTTTTGGTTCGGCGAAACTCTGCCCAAATACTCTCCCAAAATCCCTCACTACAACCTAGAGGCCTTAGTTTGATCAGAAAGCCAACCTAAGGAGCCCTTTTGATCAAATCAAAAGGAAGAACCCGAAGAAGAGGTAATGATTTCACCACCCTTCTCCAAGTTCATTTCTTCTTCCAATTCTTCTTCCTTTGTTCTTACCATTATAAAATAATAACTCCAGTATCTCACATATACTGTGATGTTATTATAAATATGGTACAATCATATTCAGTATTCTATCCACCCTTTGAATAACATGTCACCATACGTGCGTACGTACGGCTTACCGTCTCCACGTCGTGGTGTAATTGTTATTCAATATAATATTATTTGGATGGGTATAATAATGATGTGTAACTCATGTAAATAATAAATATAACATGTTAATGATTCTGTATATATGATATACCATCCATTTATATATTATTTTAATATCAAAAGGATGATATTGTCGCTCGTACGTACGTACGGACTACCGTCTCCACGAACGCGATGAGATTCATTCTCCATCGTATCCATTCAAGTATAATTATCATTTGATGATTTAAAAATGATGTTTAAGGACTGGATATCATTCTGGATATGAATAAGATACAACAACCATGGCTTATGTAACAAAACATATAAAAGAAAATCAGTAAGTTAACTCCCGAAACGACGATAATTCTAAGATATTATTAACAAATCAATGTTAAAAGATCATATATGATATCATATTAATATATATGATTCTTGTATAATAACAACTATTTCACCATTATACAGGAGGTTAACCTACCCCAACCAAGGAAAAGTACAAGGTAAGGGTTATTTCACAATCTCTTCTTTATCCGAGGTTGTTTATACGTAATAATCTACTGGGATCTCGTTATCATCCACATCCATGTTTCTTCAAAATGTATTTCAAAACATTTTTACTATTTACAAGAATATGGGTTAAAGTCATTTATACCCTTGTTTGACTTTTTATAAGAGGTTTATAAAGGAATCTTTCCGTCGTTTTCAAAACAAGGTCCTTTTTAACCTTTTCGACAGAATTGAGGCAAGAATGTTTTTTTTTAACTTATACGGCGGGTGCGGTTATTTTCCGCCGTTATAAAATCGTCGAAGCTTTCCATACAAGCTTATAAGAATATTTTCAAAGAAAATGTTTTATTTTATATGGATCTTAAATGATTTCAAAATAAAAGGAGATACTTCTTTAAAAAGAATTTTGATTTCATCTATGTCAACATCCTTTGATGGATTTTAAGATTATTTGAAGATGATTTATTATGATACAAAACTTCTATATTGTATTGAAGGTTTTGTGATATGTTTGACTGTGGATATGCTATTTTTATACCATTCATAGTTTATGGTGAAATTATTGACATTTCGTATGCTAGTTTTAATACGAATGTTTATGTTATGTTTAAACCTTTTCATATGGGAATGCATTGGACTTAATAAGTGACGGGTGGAGCCCGCTATAGCTCCTCGATGCATCGGTAGGTCTCATGAGACAAACTAGTGTCTTGGCACAAGGCCTTGACAAAATCTTATTTGTAGTCTTGGCACGAGGCCTTGGCTATGTGGTTATGATAGTCTGGCATTATGCATTCCAACATTATGAAAGTGGTTATTGATATTGCATGTGATTATTCGATTAGTAGAATATCCATGTGAACAAGTAAATGGCATTATTTAATTTTACTTTTGCCATACTATGTTGAAGTTCAATTTTAAAAGGCTTTTGTTTTAGTAATTCATTGCCTTAAATGTTTATGCTTATTTTGAATGTTCCGCTATATTGTTATCCTTACTGGGCATTTGAGCTCACCCCTTTTCTATGTTTTATTTTTCCCAGGTAGTGAAGAAGTAAATTATGATTGACTTGCAGGGATATTATGAGGGGTTTATAGTGTGGACGTTGGAAACATTATGTTGTTGTAGTAATTTTTCATTTTATGATGTAATGTAAAACTTATGAATATATCTAGTGTTTCCAAGGCTACTAAACTAATCGGTCTTTCGGGATTTGATCTTTCTTGTGATCATGCCAATGTTATGTAATAATGCACCGACTCTGGGTAGCTGGGGTCGGGGCGTTACAATAATAATCATATATAGTTATTATTTAAATCATTATACTCATCCAAGTAATGTGGTATTGAAAAATAGATTACACCACGGCGTGGAGTTGGTAAGACGTATGTACGCACGTGTGGTGATATTGTTTTTTTAGGATGCATAGAATGTGGAATATGGTTCTTATATAACCATAATAACATCTTAGAAAATAATTCATACTGGATTTATTACTTTAGTATGGAAAAAAACCCATGAAGAGGAAGTATAAGAAGAAATAATTTGAAAGAATCAGTAGAGGAGATTACCTCTTCTTCAGTGAGCTCCCTCCAGATATCCTCTTAAAGGCACTAGAGTTGATATTTTGAGAATAAAATCACCTCAATAATGTGACTAGGTAAGTTTATAAGGGAAATTAGTAGTGTATAATCATAATTTAAGGTTAAAAGTGAATTGAAGTTGTGAGGGAGGATGTGCCCTTTTATAATTGAGGTGAGGGGCATATTTGGTATCACAGAAAATATTCATTTATAATAAAATAAAAACCCATAAAAAACAACCAAAATTTAATATTTTAGAATATTAGATGATATAAGATTGTAATATAATAAAACAATAATTTTTTGACAAGTTTTTATATTAATTTAAACCACATTATCTTAATTAACCATTAGTTATTCTATTTTAATTTTAACTAAGGTAACAAATGTTTCAATATTAAAATAAGTTAACTCTTACTTATTTGATGTCAATTAAACCATAAATGAAATATTCATAAAATTTTAGACCATATAAAAATTATTTTATATTTTTAAGAATTTATTGTGATTTTTAAATAATTCAATAAAACATTATCTTGACGAACTACAAAAGTGTCAATTTTGAGAATATTCAATTATTGTATTTTTAAAAATATCAAGTTAGGATATTATCCTAAAAAATAATATTTTATTATATTCCTATAGGGTCAAGGTAATATATAAAATTAATTTAACATATTAATTATCTCAAATTATATTTATTTTAATATTTATAATATCATTTATTTAATATTTATCTTAATAAAATAATCACAACATTAGTTTTGTGTAATTATTTAATATAACTATTTTTTGAATAAAAATTAAAAATAAAATACTATAATGAATAAAAATAAACTATATTTTAGAATTATACTTTTATTGGAATATATCTTCTGGAAAATACGTCATTAAAAATATTATACTTTTTAAAACATTAATGTGACAAGTTTAATATCACTTTAGATAAAATAATATAAGTGTCAAAATATATCATATAAGGCTACAAATGGTCAATAAATAGAACCTTGGATGATTATGGTCGATATATACTCGACCAATAAGATTTGGTCAAGTGTTTGTGTCTTTTAATTCTTATTATCATTTTAATAAAAAATTTGTTTATTGATTTTTCATCAATTAAATAATTTCTGCCTCATCAACATATAAACCTTTTAGGTAATTATTTATTTCCTAAAAATTAAAAATAAATTACCACGATAAAGGAAAAAAATTATCTTTTAAATTATTATTTATAATAAAATTAATCTTCTATATAACTTCATATTAAAATGATTTAGTTATTAAAATTTGAGTAAGACATATTTAACTTTTATTTAAATAAAATATATTAAATGTCCTAATCTCATCCAAGTGGCTTCCAAAGGGTATCATTTCCACATAAGTTTGGTATATATCTAAAATAAATCATCCAATCACATTAGTAAAAGTTTTAAGGTAATTTTATAATATTATATTTACCATTAATTACCATATTTACCTTTTAAAATATTAATAAAAATTACTGAAGTTACTATTCATAATGCCTAAAAATAAAAAACTACTATTTATATAATTTAAAACTAATGATTACAAATATATAATCCATTTTTAAAAATTGAAAATATATAAGTTTCAATAATTAATTTAAAACTAATCCCGTTTTCAGAATGAAAAACTAGTTTTTAAAGTTAAAACATTGCAAAAGATGGAAATGTTTTTAAATTAAAATTCAATGTAAAATTAAAGACAATTATATAAATTATATTTACTGATAGAAATATAATCTATTTAAACTTTTAAATCTATTAAATAATATAATTTAACCATATAAGTTTTTTCGATGAGAAAAGTTGTTTCCAATTAAAATTTAGTGTATTTTTACTATTCATCAAACCTTGAAAGTTAATAGAAAAATACCAAAAATTAGTCCAAATTAAAATTTTATATCCCTATTCCAAATAATATGTTTATGTTATTATGTATAATACATAATACTGTCAAAAAACTTTATTTAAAATGGGTGCGCCATCAAAAGGCGACAAAACATAATTTTTTTAAAAATTACTTATTTTATCCGAAAAATTGAATTTTTCCTTATATCATCTCTAGAATACATATAAGATGAATTTTAAACATTATATTGAATATATTAAAAATATATTTCATTAATAGAATCCATCAAGAGTGATTTTATTATTTTATAAACTCATTTATTTTCATTTAAATAGTTTTTTATAAGAAAGTTAATACTGCTCATACCTGCCATTATAATGACTAGGTTTTAAGGTAACACAATAATATTTAGTTGTTCAACTATCCTTAGTCTAGCATGAAATGAATTATATCAAAATAACTTGAAATTGTGTGTAATTCAAGCCAATCCTAGCGTTACGTATACCGCAAGATAAGCCGGTGTTGCGTATTGTGCAAGCTTATCTTAGTGTAGCATACACCACAAGAGATCAAAGAAATTAAAAAAAATCTATCTCATAAAAATCTGAGGGTGTTACAAAAAATTAATAAATAATACTTAACTGCAATAATATTAAAAATAAATAAATAAAATTTATCGATTAATAACACAATATATTAAATGTATCATTTTATAACGAAATTCTAAAATGATTACTAAAATTTGAATAAATTAGATAAATATTATGTGTATGTGTTTCTATATAATATTTCTTTCATTGCATATATATTTCAATTTGTTTTGTACATAAAAATGAATTAATAATGCATATTTATGTGAAATCATGGTAACACATGTTTGATATATATTAAATTGAAAAAATAAAAGGACATTTAATTATGTCAATTACTTAATGCAATTAGTTAGTATTTTTAATTAATATTAATTTATAATTATAAACTACTAAATATATGAATAATTTAATGTAAGTGCATAAATATTTTGTATTATATAAATCATATTTTAGGAAATATTATATACATTGATATATATATATATAGAAATATGTATGAATATATTTCCTTAATAAATGTATTAATTAATAGTTATTTATAAAAACCATTAAAAATGAATAATTCATTAATATGTTTTTAATTATTACAATTTATTCATTTCCTATATTTATATTTAATATATATTATTTATAACTATTTATATTTAATATATATTATTTATTACTAGTTATAATTAATATATATATATATATTAAACTTATTCATTTTCATTAATAATTGTTCCATTAATAATTTTAAATTAATATTTTTTATTTTTTTTGTTCAATTATTAAAATTTATTTATTTTATATATCTATATTTAATATATACTATTTATTAATATTTATAATCTGTATATATATATTATATTTGTTTATTTTTATCAATAATTATTTAATGAATAAAATATTTATGATTTTTCTTAATTTACACACTTTAAATTTTTATTTGTTTAATAATTTCATTTTAATCATTTTACATATCGATATATTTAATATATAATATTTACTAATATTTATAATATATATATGTATATTAAATTTATTCATTTTTATCAACAATTATTTAATTAATAAAATTTTTAATATTAATTTTCATATAATAATTCTTAATTTTTAATAGTTTAATTATTTCATTTTATTCGGTATCTTTATCAATGTTTTTTAGTACTGATAAAGGATAAATTTTATCAGTAGTAAAAATAATGCCCTGATAAAGGTTACCTTTGATCACCACAAAAAATAAAGCACTGATAAAATGTATCCTTTATCAATAATAAATAAAATCACTGATAAACGTTATTCTTTATCAGCACTAAAAAAGCGCTAAAAAATGGTAACTTTTATCAGTGCTTTTTTATCATTGATAAAAAGTATCCTTTACCAACACTTTTTTTAGTGGTGATAAAGGTCACCTTTATCTGCAATTTTTTCCAGTGCTGATAAAGGCCAATGCCGTTAAAGGCATGTTTTTAGCACTGTTGGTACCATTCAACATGTGTCTTAAAATCCTTATAGAAAAACCATTACAGTATAATAATTATTCCATTTTATAATATTAATGATAAAATAATTCTATAACATAATTCTTGAATCCTAATACACAATATCTTTAATCATTCATCTTTGGATGTATTAATAGAAAAAGTAAGACCTTGATCCCTTATCCACTTATGAGGTATGTTCCCTTGATGCTTGTGGAATTAATTTGTTTAGTAATCCATCTAATTATAGTTGAATCATTGAATAATGGAATCTTCTTTATTTACCTTTAAATCATGAGAATGGTGGAATTTCTCTCCCCACTTGTAGCAAACTCTTATTCCCTTCAAACAAGCACAAGGGTGTTTCTTTCCATAATTATCACATGTAGGAAAATCCTCCATTCCATTCTTCCCCTTATTATTTTTTTCCTTTCTGTCCTCTTTTTATCTTTCTTTCCTTTTAATCCATAATACTTGGATAATTCCATCTCTATCTTGATACCACATGATACTTTGTCCTCGAATGATGAGAAAATTTGGTTTCAAATATTCGGATTAAGCTCATTAAATTAATGGTCAATATTTTTCTTTGGATTATGTACATAGTTCGTAGCATGCCCTTATAGCCTTTTAAAGTTTTCTTCATTCTTAGTAACATTTTCATATTCTTTTATGATAAAAATATTGAATTTTCTCTGCATATCTGATCGCGTTGTCGAGCACGTCAAATTAGATGTTTATTTTTAACTAGAATTTCTGCAGTATAGAAGTAACCCTAGGTCGTCTCTCGACAGAGCCTTAGATCATTAATTCTAAAATTTGGTTTTGATTATGAAGGTAAAAAGGGAAATGGGGTTTTATAATACTTGGGTTTGATGATTAAAGATGACAATAGAAAATAGAAGCTATAAAACAAAGTAGAGATTAACAGAATTAATTAAGCGTGATCAACCCGGGGTACTCTCATGATGTTTATCCTTCATTACTTCATGATATAGGGTTATGATCTTTTAATCCATGGTTTTAACACCTATAAATATAATTTTACTAAGTTTATACTAGGATAACTCCTAGGGTTCAGTCGAAAACACACAATGATTCACCGGACACCGTCGATGATTGGGTGAATTGTGTTTGACTTCATAACCAAAACTCACCAAGGCAACACACAAAAAACTCGATGCTCTGTCCAAGTTTGTATGTTATTTCTTTGTGATACCATGACATAAATTTACTTGGCCTTGACAGTGCTTGTGTGAGTTCTATTGACCAATATGAACCACACAAGCACCGCAATTGAAAGAGGGAAAAGAAAGTGGTGAATGGTGTGTGAAACATCACATGAATGGGTACCCCCAAACATGATCATATGAGTTGAGCATGACATAACAATACATTAATCAATAAAATAAGAATAGAGGATGATGAAAAACAACACAACAACCTGGAATTCAAAATATCATTCCAATATTACAAACATGAAGCTTGGGATTTACATCACGTTCCTCCCCGGGTGATCACAAGGGGTTTAGAAACCTATGGGAGAGGAGGAAGAGAATGATGTTGGGGTAGAACTTCCCATAGCCTCTATAACTACTGGGGATGTTGAGAAGACTCCTTGGGGACTCCAAAATGGCAGAACCTCGCCTCCTATCCTAACTTTCAAATGGGGAGCCCAAGGTGTCATTTTATAGGAAAATTGAAAGGTGGTTTTAGGCACACAGATTTATTCAATCCACTTGTAACACACTTTTCGGCCTTCATAAAGTCTTATCTCGCTTTGGAAAAAATAGAAAAGTTGTATCCCCACCTCTTGGATGTCTCCAAAGAATGTTTTGCACCATTTAGACAAATATATCTCGATATAGGGACAAAATACAGAGCGCCACTTTTGACATTGTGCATATTCGATGGCTTGGACAGATCAGTTCGGATGGGCCCCATATAAGCCGAATCATGATCGGGTTCCTTAATATGAAATGTAAACGATTAAATTTTGGACAGGCCCAAAAAATTTCATCCCATTTGGACTCACGGATTTCGCGTACTATTCAAAAAAGTGGACAGATGTCCATGGATCCATGCAATTTTGGCCCATTTTTCTTCCACTTCATCAAGGGCCCTCCAAATCACCTCCACCTACATTGAAATAATAAAAAAAAGTAACATTGACCATTATAATATAGATTAAAATTAATTAATTTATTCAAACATAAAGTGAAATTTATTATTATATTTTGAATATTCATTACAAAACTAGTTTAAAACAGCAGTGTAAGGGTGGAATAAAATAGTGAATCGTGGTACGATCACACCCCCACACCTAAACATTTGCACTCCTGGGAAAAGCCACATATCTGAATAAAATGATATATATATATATATATATATATATATATATTTCCAACATCATGAATATTTAACATTTGAGTAATTTTTAATTCACCAAAGTAATGTGATCAATGCACGAACCACACCAAGGAGTTCTTCCTAGTGAAAATAGAAAAAGATGTCTCATAAATCTTATCATAGTGAAATTCAAAAAGATTCATGATACCAAATTGAGAAAGGAATTCAAAATTCAACCATGAAACTAACTCTCCATGTGTGTGTGTGAAGACC
The DNA here is from genome assembly GCA_963277665.1 of Viscum album. Lineage (NCBI taxonomy): Eukaryota > Viridiplantae > Streptophyta > Magnoliopsida > Santalales > Viscaceae > Viscum > Viscum album. The sequence goes on from OY728151.1 coordinate 1,975,718,431, forward strand.
ATTCCATACTATTCTTTCCACTTGTTATCCAATAAATATAGGTTATTTTAACATTTTTCAGCTTAAATGATTTTTTCCACCGAACCTGCCCTATATCCTTTGCAATCATATTTCAAGACCCACCCACTTAAGCATTACCAGAAGTCAAACCATAAGCTCCTGACCTAGATATCCCCGTATGTTTCACATTTTATCACTCCCCTCATTTATTGAATTTTTTTTGAAGTTGAATTTGGAACAAATCTCACACTCATCTCTCAACCCTTGTTTGATATCCTCACGACACTAATTGCAATAGTTATAAAAAGATCAAAGGTTGAGGTGGAGTGGTTTTTGACCTGCCCAAGACACAATTTTTTTTTGAGGGCATAAAACAGTCGGACATTGGGTACACACGCATAGGTCAATCTGGTACAGTAATGAAATAGATCAGATAAGGAACGAACGTATGGAAATATCATTTAAAGCTGAAAATATTAACCCAACATATATTTAACTAATATTAAGTAATAAATAATCACACTTCGTGGTTAGATGAAAAAAATGGATATATTAGTGACACAGTTTTGCCAAAAACTACTTACACAAAGGGAATCAATAATCTCAAAGGTTTCACGTAGATACGACCATTTATATCATTGATAGAAAACCAATTCACAAAAGAAAATCACTCCCTGATGTTAAATTCATACAAATATTATTTCTGGCCTTCGTTATGGTATTTTTACTTTCCCCCCTTTATGGTCGCCAAATAATGGAACTTCGAAATTGTTGATGGGGAAATATGAAAATACAATAAAGAAGGCCAAAAAGAGAAAAAAATAATGAACATTCCTAAATAACCCAGGAATGTATCCACACCCCCACACCTAGAATGTGCAGTGTCCTCACTGAAATAATTGAGAATGTGAGAAGGAAGGATAAAACCTAGTGTGTTTTATTAGTATGATGCCTCGAGAATGTGGATTTTCTCCACCAGATTCTTCGGAAAATCCTCATAGAAGTGTTTAATTTGCTGTCCATTGACGGTAAGACTTCGTCCACTCTGCTCATGAAAAATCTGTATTACACCGAAAGAGTAAACTTTAGTAATAATATAAGGACTGAGCCATTAGGAACGAAGCTTACCTGAGTGTAGCTTAAGCCTGGAATTGTACATGAGGACCTTATCCCCAATATATAACTTCTGTTGGTGAATCATTCTATCATAAATAGCCTTTGTCTTCTCTTTATAGATCCGGGAGTTCTCATAGGCATCCCGTCAAATTTCTTCCAACTCTTGAATCTGCGGCTTTCATTGCTCACCTACATCTGAAAGGTTCATATTACATTGTTTAACAGCCCAATATGCATGGTGTTCTACCTCCACTGGGAGGTGAAAATCCTTTCCAAACACAATTCTATATGCTGACATTCCGATTGGGGTTTTAAAAGCATTACGGTACGCCCAAAGTGCATCATCCAAGCGCAAACTCCAATATTTCCTATTGGGTTGTACCATTTTCTCCAAGATTCGCTTAACTTCCTGATTTGAAATTTCCGCTTGTCCGTTAGTTTGGGGATGGTATGCAGTGGCGACTTTATGAACAACCCCATACTTAAGAAGCAAGTTTTTCATGTTACGATTGCAAAAATGTGAACCCTGATCACTAATGATGAATCTTGGTAGACCAAACCTACTGAAAATCTGGGACCTAACAGAATCAACAACAACTCGAGAGTCATCAGTCCTAGTAGCCTTTGATTCCACCCATTTGGAAACATAGTCAATAGCTAGTAAGATGTACACAAAGCCAAATGAATTTGGAAAAGGCCCCATGAAGTCAATGCCCCATGCATCAAAGATTTCACAGAATAACATGGGCTGTTGGGGTATTTAATCCCTCTTAGAGATATTCCATGTGAATTGACATCGAGAACATGATTTACAAAACCTATGGGAATCTCTATACAATGTTGGAAAATATAATCCTGAGTCAAGGACCTTTAGAGAAGTACATTCAGAGCCAAAGTGGCCCCCATAGGCCAAAGTGTGGTAGAAGGTCAAAACAGAGGTGAACTCATGGTTAGGGACACACCGGCGAACTACTTGGCCACTACAAATTCTCCACAAGTATGGGTCATCCTAAATGTACCAAAGATCATCATGCTTAAGTCTTTTGGATTGTGAAATGCTGAAATTAGTGGTGACCCTATATGTTGCTAGAAAATTCACAATGTCTGCATACCAGGGGGTAAGGTCCACAATATCACAAAGGTTCTAATGAGGGAAGAATTCTCTAATGGGTAGGGGTGAGTCGACATGATGGTCCAATGGTGGGTAAATCCTACTAATGTGGTCAGCTACCATATTCTCCACCCCCCTCTTATCTCTAATCTCAAGGTCAAAGTCTTGGAGGAGGATCATCCACTGTATGAGATGGGGTTTGGCTTCAGGTTTCTTTAAGAGAAATTGAAGGGAAGCATGGTCAGAAAACACAATCACTTTTGACCCAAGAAGATAAGAACGGAATTTTTCCAAGGAAAACACAATAGAAAGGAGTTCCTTTTCTGTGGTTGTGTAGTTTACCTGGGCAGGGTCAAGGGTACGTGAGGCATACACAATGACATGAGGGGACTTCTCAACCCTTTGTGATAAAACTGCCCCAACTGCAAAGTTAGAGGCATCACACATAAGTTCGAAGGGAAGATCCCACCTTGGTGGTTGGATGAAGGGAGGTGATGTGAGACTCATTTTTAGTGAATTTAAAGAATCCTCACAATTTTTATCAAAAAAAATTCAGAATCCTTTTGTAATAACCGAGATAAGGGAAGTGCGATCTTACTAAAGTCTTTAATGAATCGGCGGTAAAAACCAGCATGACCCAAGAAAGACCGCACCTCACGAACAAATTTTGGATATGGAAGGGATGGAATTAATTCAATTTTAGATTTATCAACCTGAATTCCCTTATTTGAAATGATATGACCAAGAACTATCCCCCTCTCAACCATGAAATGACATTTTTTATAATTTAAAACAAGATCTTTTTCAATGCAGCGGCGGAGGACAGAACCCAGGTGTTCTAAACAATCATCAAAAGAAGATCCATATACCGTTAAATCATCCATAAAGGCTTCCATACAACTCTCAAGGTACTCAGAAAAAATACTCAACATACATCGCTGAAAAGTACCAGGAGCATTACATAGAACGAATGGCATCCATCTGTATGAAAATGTGCCAAATGGACAGGTAAATGTTGTCTTTTCTTGATCCTAAAGGGCTATATGGATTTTGAAATAACCAAAATATCCATCAAGGAAACAATAATGGGACTTACCAGCCAATTGTTATAACAGTTGGTCAATGAAAGGTAATGGAAAGTGGTCCTTCTGCGCGACTTGATTCAGTCAATGGTAGTCAATACAGACTCGCCAACTGTTTTGCACAAGTGTTGGAACCAATTCATTCCTTTCATTTGACAAAACTGTTATTCCTATTTTTTAGGCACAATTTGCACTAGGCTAAACCATTTACTATCAGATATAGGATAAATGATCCCGACATCAAGTAATTTACTGACTTCCAATTTTACCACTTTAAGGAGAGTGGGATTCAACCAGTGTTGAGATTGTCTTACGGGTTTATCCTCATCATCCAAAAGTATATGGTGCATACAAATAGATGGGATAATCCCGGGAATATCATCCAATGTCCATCCTATTTCCTTTTTACACTCTCTCAAAAGTTTGAGCAGTTTCGATTCCTGTTGTGGAGAGAGGTTATTGGAAATAATGACGGGAAATTGGTCAATACCCTCAAGATATGCATATTTTAAATTTGAAGAAAGTTGTTTAAGTTCCAACACCGGTTGTTTTTGGATTGAGGGAGTGGATTTAGAGGGAGTGAGGTCCCTGAGACTATCTATCTTCTCATGTTTATTCTCAAATGAAAGAGAATCTATTTAAATGAGGTTTGGAGAATCATCGATAGTCATGGGTACCTCAGAATAAACACACTCATCAATTAAAGCAAAAAATTTACATTTTTCTGAAACCACACAACATTCAAAAGAAGAACCAAAACTCAAATCATCCATGGGTGAATAAGAGGAAAATAAATCAGAGGATGGTTTGAGGATAGAATTTTGTGTGTGATTGTCGTTAGAGAGAACTTCCATCAAATAGATAGGAAGAGTGGAGTTATCTTCAACGGGGTATTTCATAGACTCAAGGATGTTAAAACTTACCTTTTCTCCACCAAAATCCATGGACAACGTACCATTGTGAACGTTGATGATCATCTTTTCTGTTTTGAGGAATGGCCTCCCAATTATGAGAGGGGAATATACTTGGTTTTGAGTATCTTCCATCTCAAGAATGTAAAAATTAGTAGGGAAGATGAGATTCTCCACTCGTACAAGGACATCCTAAATCACTCCTGTTGGATGCGTTGTACTCCGATTGGAAAGTTTCATGACAATTCCGGTTGGTTGAAGCTCCCTAACCTGTAGATAAGTATACATAGAGTGAGGCATTACATTAATGTAAGCACCTAAATCTAGCATATCATTAGAAAATAAAGTCTCCCCTACGGTACACGGTATCGTGAATGTGACCGGATCCTTGCATTTGGTTGGTATTGCTGGTTGAATCAAGGCCGAGACATTGCTACCCAAGTTGACTCTCTCATTCCCCTTCAACCTTCGTCTATGGGTGAAAAGTTCTTTAAGAAATTTGGTATAACGTGGAATTTACTTGACTGCATCCAATAAATGAATATTAACTTGAACTTTTTTAAATGTATCCATTATCTCACTATCAATATCATTATAAATATTTTTCTTAGATTTAGAGAGTCTTTGTGGGAAAGTAATAGGAATGGATTGTTCATTTGAATCATCAATGATAATTTGATTGCACCTTTTATTTTGTTTTTCATTACATGGAATTTTTGAGGGTTGGGAAGGAGTGTTTTCAAGAGAGGGACATACCTGTTTCATCAAATCAGTAGAAGGAGAAGCTTCTTTACCACTAAGAAGTGTAATTTCACATACATTACCTTTGTCTTTTGGATTGGAAATGGGTTGAGATGGTAGTTTTCCAGACCCTTGCATCTTAAGCTCACTGATGGTGTTCGCCAATTGTCCCACTTGAGTTCGCAAATATTGAATTAATGATTGTGTGGTCTATTGGAACTGGAGGTTCTGGGTTTCCATTTTCTTCACCATATCCTTGAGGCTTGGTTCAGATTTGGGAGGAGGAGGATTGTTTTGAGATGATGATGGATAAGAAGGTTGCATACCTTGGCCTTGTTGATACCAATTCTGCCTGGGGTATCTTGAGTTTCCTCCTTGTCGGTTTTGGGGTGGTGCTTGACACCCTGTATTTGGATTTGTCCTGAATTGTTCTTGCTTGAATGGAGGTTCTTATTGGAATGGATGCCCTGGGAACAATGCTGCACAAGACTCAGATGAATCTTAAAGTTGTGGGCACTGGTCAGAAAAATGAGTGTTATCAGAAAAAATACCACAATGTAATGGAATAGAGGTAGAGTGTGAGTAACCTTGTGCCTGAGCTAATTGCCTTAGAAGGGTATCCATCTCATCAAGTTTATTATCTACCTTTTGTTCTAGGGCTGAAAGACTTTCCTCATGAACTCCTTGGGTTGGTGGAATTCCTCGTGCACCAAATTGTTGTGCATTTTGAGCCATGTTGGCTTTTAAGTCATGAGGAGCGGAAGGAGTTTTATCAACTAGGGCACCACCAGCCGCATCATCAATCATTCCACGGTCCATGGGAATGACTCCCTCATATAAGTATTTGATTAATATTTGTTCACTAATCTGGTGGTGGGGACAGCTTGAGAAAAGTCTCTTGAATCTCTCCCAGTATTCATAAAGGGTCTCTCCTTGTGATTGCCTAATTCCACAGATTTCTTTCCTAATTGATGCAGTTCGGAAGGTAGGGAAGAACTTATCTAAAAAGAGTCTTTTAAGGTCATTATATCCCCCAATCGTGGTAGGAAAATATTATATCCAATATTTGGCTACACCATCAAGGTAGAAAGGGAAGGCCCTAAACTTGATTAAGTCCTCAGACACATTTTGGGGTTTCATGGTGGAGCACACTATGTGAAATTCCTTAAGGTGTTTATCAGGGTCCTCACCGGGAAGACCATGGTATTTAGGAAGAATGTGGATGAGACCTTATTTAAGCTCAAAGTTGGCTACTTACTCGGGATATTGGATGTATGCAGGTTGGTACTCCACATCAGGGGTGGTCAGTTCTTTTAAAGTTCGATTATTTACAGCCATGTTTTCTTGGGTTTGACTCGGTTCAATTTTGGATTGGTTTAGGACCACTTGAGGTTCCACAAGGGGTTCCCCAATGTTACTTTATTTACCTTCTCTAGATTCATTGATTTGTGTGTGAAGTGACTTTTCAATTTCAGGATCAAATTTAAGTAGCGTTTCATTACCAACTCTTTTCATGCAATAATGATTTCCAATTTGATTGATTGATGTTTGTTGTATTTTTTTTTATTAGAGATGGATAAAAAAATTAATAAGGGTGAAATAAAAATATAATGTTATAATATAGAATTAGAGAGGGATATGGAGAAGAACAAGAAGAAGAGAGAGAGAGAGAGAGAGAGAGAGAGAGAGAGAGATAAAGAACACACCAAAAACAACCAAAATTAAAGACAAAACCCAAAACAAAAACAATAAAATGGGGGTGGGGTATTTAAAGGATTACTAATTAAGAAGTAAAATAACTAAATAAAAGGAAATAAAGAAAAAAATTATCTTTGATCCCTAACAACGGCGCCAAAATTTGATTGTGTTGTCGAGCACGTCAAATTAGATGTTTATTTTTAACTAGAATTTCTGCAGTATAGCAGCAACCCTAGGTCGCCTCTCGACGGATCCTTAGATCATTAATTATAAAATGTGGTTTTGATTATGAAGGTAAAAAGGGAAATGTGGTTTTATAATACTTGGGTTTGATGATTAAAGATGACAATAGAAAATAGAAGCTATAAAACAAAGTAGGGATTAACAGAATTAATTAAGCGTGATCAACCCGGGGTACTCTCATGATGTTTATCCTTCATCGCTTCATGATATAGGGTTATGATATTTTAATCCCTGGTTTGTAACACCTAGAAATATAATTTCACTAAGTTTATACTAGGATAACTCCAAGGGTTCAGTTGAAAACACAAAATGATTCACCGGACAACGCCGATGATTTGGTGAATTGTGTTTGACTTCATAACCAAAACTCACCAAGGAAACACATGAAAAACTCGATGCGCTGTCCAGGTTTGTATGATATATCTTTGTGATACCATGAAATAAATGTACATGGACTTGACAGTTCTTTTTTGAGTTCTATTGACCAATATGAATCACACAAGCACCGAAATTGAAAGGGGGAAAAGAAAGTGGTGAACGGTGTGTGAAGCATCACATAAATGGGTACCCCCAAACATGATCATATGAGTTAAGCATGACATAACAGTACATTAATCAATAAAATAAGAATATATGATGTTTAAAAACAACACAACAACCTGGAATTCAAAAGATCATTCAAATATTACAAACATGAAGCTTGAGATTTACATCACGTTCCTCCCCGGGTGATCACAAGGGGTTTAGAAAACCATGGGAGAGGAGGAAGAGAATGATGTTGGGGTAGAATTTCCCATAGCCTCCAGAACTTCTAGGGATGTTGATAAGATTCCTTGGGGGCTCCAAAATTGCATCACCTTTCCTCCTGGCCAAACTTGCAAATGGGGATCCCAAGGTTCCATTTTATAGGAAAATTGGAAGGTGGTTTTAGGCACACATATTTCTTCAATACATGTGTAACAAGAAGTTAGGCCTTAATAAAGTCTTATCTCGCTTTAGAGAAAATATAAAGGTTGTAGCCGCACATCTTGGATGTCTCCACCGAAAGTTTGGCCCCATTTGGACAAATATAGCTTGAGATATTGATAAAATACAGAACACCACTTTTGACTTTGTGCATATTCGCTGGCTTGGGAAGATCAGTTCGGATGGGCCCCATAGAATCCGAATCATGATTTTGTTCCTCAATATGAAATGTAACCTATTAAACTTTGGACCTCCACACAAAAGTTCAGCGCATTTGGATGCACTGATTTCGGGTACTATTCAAAACAGTGGACAGATGTCCATGGATCCATTCAATTTTGGCCCATTTTTCTTTCACTTCATCAAGAGCCCTCCAAATCACCTCCATCTACATTGAAATAATAAAGACAAGTAGCATTTCCCATTATAATATTGATTAAAATTAATTAATTGATTCAAACATAAAATGAAATTTATTATTATATTTTGAATATTTATTACAAAACTAGTTTAAAACAACAGTGTAAGGGTGAAATAAAACAGTGAATCATGGTACGATCACACCCCCACACCTAAACATTTTCACTCCTAGGAAAAGTCACATATCTGAATAAAATGATGCATATATATATATTTACAACATCAACAAGATTTAACATTTGAGGAATTTTTAATTCATAAAAGTAATGTGATCAATGCACGAACCACACCAAGGAGTTCTTCCTAGTGAAAATAGAAAAAGATGTCTCATAAATCTTATCATAGTGAAATTCAAAAAGATTCATGATACCAAATTGAGCAAGGAATTCAAAAGTCAACCATGAAACTAACTCTCCATGTGTGTATGTGAAAACCATTCCATGCTATTCTTTCTACTTGTTATCCAATAAATATAGGTTATTTTAACATTTTTCAGCTTAAATGATTTTGTCCACCGAACCTGCCCTATATCCTTTGCAATAATATTTCAAGACCCACTCACTTATGCATTACCAGAAGTCAAACCATAAGCTCCTGACCTAGACATCCCCATATGTTGCACATTTCATCACTCCCCTCATTTATTGAATTTTTTTTGAAGTTGCATTTGGAACAAATCTCACACTCATCTATCAACCCTTGTTTGATCTCCTCACGACACTAATTACAATAGTTAAAACAAGATCAAAGGTTGAAGTGGAGTGGTTTTTGACCTTCCCAAGACACAATAATTTTTTTTGAAGGCGTACAACAGCTGGACATTAGGTACACACGCATAGGTCAATCTGGTACAGTAATGAATCAGATCGGATAAGGAACGAATGTATGAAAATATCATTTAAACCTGAAAAATATTAACCCAACATATATTTACCTTATGTTAAGTAAGAAATAATTACACTTTGCGGTTTGGTGAAAAATAATGGAGATATTAGTGAGACCGTTTTCCCAAAAACTACTTACACAAAGGGAATCAATCATCTCAAAGGTTTCACATAGATACAACCATTTATATCATTGACAGAAAACCAATTCACAAAAGAAAATCATTCCCTAATGTTAAATTCATACAAATATTCTTTTTGGCCTTCGTTATGATATTTTTACTTTCCCCCCTTTATGGTCACCAAATAATGGAACTTCGAAATTGTTGATGGGGAAAAATGAAAATACCATAAAAAGGCCAAAAAGAGAAAAAAAAAGATGAAAATTCCTAACTAACCTAGGAATGTATCCACCCCCCCACACCTAGAATGTGCAGTGTCCTCACTGAAATAATTGAGAATGTGAGAAGGAAGGATAAAACCTAGTGTGTTTTATTGGTATGATGCATCGAGAATGTGGATTTCCTCCACCGGATTCTTTGGAAAATTCTCATAGAAGTGTTTAAGTCACTGCCCATTGACGGTAAGACTTATTCCACTCTACTATGCAAAATATGTATTGCACCGAAATGGTAAACATTAGTAACAGTATAAGGACCGAGCCATCGGGAATGAAGCCTACCTGGGTGTAGCTTAAGCCTGGAATTGTACATGAGGACCTTATCACCAATATATAAATTCCATTGGTGAATCATGCTATCATGAATAGCCTTTTTCTTCTCTTTATAGATCCGGGAGTTGTCATATGCATCACATCAAATTTCTTCCAACTCTTGAATCTGCGGCTTTCTTTGCTCACCTGCATCTGAAAGGTTCATATTACATTGTTTAATAGCCCAATATGCACGGTGTTCTACCTCCACTAGGAGGTGACAAGCCTTTCCAAACATAATTCTATATGGTGACATGCTGATTGGGGTTTTAAAAGCAGTACGGTATGCCCAAAGTGCATCATCCAGGTGCAAACTCCAATCTTTCCTATTGGGTTGTACCGTTTTCTCCAAGATTCGCTTAACTTCCCAATTTGAAATTTCCGCTTGTTTGTTAGTTTGGGTATGGTATGCAATGTAGACTTTATGAACAACCCCATACTTAAGAAGCAAGTTTTTCGTGTTACGATTGCAAAAATGTGAACCCTGATCACTAATGATGAATCTTGGTAGACCAAACCTACTGAAAATCTGAGACCTCACAAAATCGACAACAACTCAAGAGTCATCGGTCATAGTATCCTTTGATTCCACCCATTTAGAAACATATTCAACAGCTAGTAATATGTACACAAAGCCAAATGAATTTGGAAAAGGCCCCATGAAGTCAATGCCCCATGCATCGAAGATTTCACCGAATAACATGGTCTATTGGGGCATTTCATTCCTCTTAGAGATAATCCCTGTGAATTGACATCAAGTACATGATTTACAAAACCTATGAGCATATCTATACAATTTTGTCCAATATAATCCTGAGTCAAGGACATTTCGAGCAGTACATTGAGAGCCAAAGTGGCCCCCACAGGCCAAAGTGTGGCAGAAGGTCAAAACAGAGGTGAACTCATTGTTAGGGACACACCGATGAACTACTTGGTCACTAAAATTCTCCACAAGTATGGGTCATCCCAAATGTACCATTGATCATAATGCTTAAGTCTATGGGATTGTGAAATGATGAAATCAGTGGGGACCCTAGATGTTTCTAGAAAATTTACAATGTTTGCATACCAGAGGGTAAGGTCTACATCATCACAAAGGTTATCATGAGGGAATAATTCTCTAATGGGTAGGGGTGAGTCAACATGATGGTCCAATGGTGGGGAAATACTACTAATGTGGTCAGCTACCACATTATCCACCCCCCTCTTATCTCTAATCTCAAGGTCAAACTCTTGGAGGAGGAGCATCCACCATATGAGAGGGGGTTTGGCTTTAGGTTTCTTTAAGAGAAATCTAAGGGCAGCATGATCAGAAAACACAATCACTTTTGACCAAATAAGATAAGAACAAAATTTTTCCAAGGCAAACACAATAGAAAGGAGTTACTTTTCTGTGGTTGTGTAGTTTACCTGGGCATGGTCAAGGGTACGCGAGGCATATGCAATGACATGAGGGGACTTCTCAACCCTTTGTGATAAAACTGCCCCAACTACAAAGTTAGAGGCATCACACATAAGTTCGAAGGGTAGATCCCACCTATGTGGTTGGATGACAGGAGGTGATTTGAGACTCATTTTTAGTGAATTGAAAGAATAGTCAAAATTTTTATCAAAAAAAATTCAGAATCCTTTTGTAATAACCGAGATAAGGGAAGTGCGATATTACTAAAGTCTTTAATGAATCAGCGGTAAAAAACAGCATGACCCAAGAAATACCGAACCTCACGAACACATTTTGGATATGGAAGGGATGAAATTAATTCAATTTTAGATTTATAAACCTGAATTCCTTTATTTGAAATGATTTTCCCAAGAACTATCCCCTGCTCAACCATGAAATGACATTTTTCATAATTTAAAACAAGATCTTTTCAATTCAGCGGTGGAGGAAATAACCTAGGTGTTCCAAAAAATCATCAAAAGAAGATCCATATACCATGAAATCATCCATAAATACTTCCATACAACTCTTAAGGTACTCAGAAAAAATACTCAATATACATTGATGAAAAGTACCAGGAGCAATACATAGACCGAATGTCATCCTTCTGTATGAAAATGTGCCAAATGGATAGGTAAATGTTGTATTTTCTTGATCCTCAGGGGATATATGGATTTGTAAATAACCCGAATAGCCATCAGGGAAACAATAATGGGACTTACCATCCAATAATTCTAACATTTGGTCAATGAATGGTAATGGAAAGTGGTCCTTCTGCGTGGCTTGATTCAGTCTATGGTAGTCAATACAGACTCGCCAACTATTTTGCACACGTGTTGGAACCAATTCATTCCTTTCATTTGACACAACTGTTATTCCTATTTTTTTAGGCACAATTTTCACTAGTTTAAACCATTTACTATCAGATATAGGATAAATGATCCCTACAGCAAGTAATTTACTGACATCCAATTTTACAAATTCAAGGAGAGTGGGATTCAACTGGTTTTGAGATTGTATTATGGGTTTAGCCTCATCATCCAAAAGTATATGGTGCATACAAATAGATGGGCTAATCCCGGGAATATCAGCCAATGTCCATCCTATTTCCTTTTTACAGTCTCTCAAAAGTTTGAGCAGTTTAGATTCCTGTTGTGGAGAGAGGTTATTGGCAATAATGATGGGAAATTGGTCAATAGCCTCAAGATATGCATATTTTAAATTAGAAGGAAGTTGTTTAAGTTCCAACACTGGTTGGTTTTGGATTGAGGGAATGGATTTAGAGGGAGTGAGGTCCATGAAACTATCTATCTGCTCATGTTTATTCTCAAAGTAAAGAGAATCTATTGAAATGATATTTGCAGAATCATCGATAGTAATGGGTACCTCAGAATAAACACACTCATCAATTAAATCAAAAAATTTACATTTTTCTAAACCCACACAACATTCAAAATAAGAACCAAAACTGAAATCATCCATGGGTGAATAAGAGGAAAATAAATCAGAGGATGGGTTGAGGATAGAATTTTGTGTGTGTTTGTCATTAGAGAGAACTTCCATCGAATAGATAGGAAGAGTGGAGTGCTCTTCAACAGGGTGTTTCATAGCCTCAAGGATGTTAAAACTTACCTTTTCTCCACCAAACTCCATGAAAAATGTACCATTGTGAATGTTGATAATCGTCTTTGCTGTTTTGAGGAGTGGACTCCCAAGTATGAGAGGGGAATGTCCTTGGTTTCAGGTATCTTCCATCTCTAGAATGTAAAAATCAGCAGGGAAGATGAGATTATTTACTCGTACAAGGACATCCTCAATCACTCCTGTTGGATGCGTTGTACTCCGGTTGGATAGTTGCACGATAATTACAGTTGGTTGAAGCTCCCCAACCTGTACAGAAGTATACACAGAGTGAGGCATTAGATTAATGGAAGCACCTAAATCTAGCATAGCATCAGAAAATAAAGTCTCCCCTATGGTACACAGTATCGTGAATGTGCCTGAATCCTTGCATTTGGTTGGAATTGATGGTTGAATCAAGGCTGAGACATTCCTACCCAAGTTGACTCTGTCATTCCCCTTCAACCTTCGTCTATGGGTGGAAAGTTCTTTAAGAAATTTGGCATAACGGGGAATTTTCTTGACTGCATCCAATAAAGGAATATTAACTTGAACTTTTTTAAATGTATCCATTATCTCATTATAAATATCATTATCAAAATTTTTCTTAGATTTAGAGAGTCTTTGTGGGAAAGGAAGAGGAATGGATTGTTCATTTGAATCATCAACGATAATTTGATTGCCCTTTTTATCTTGTTTTCCATTACATGGAAATTTTGAGGTTTGGGAACGAGTGTTTTCAAGAGGGGGACATACCTGTTTCATCGAATCAGTAGAAGGAGAAGCTTATTTACCACTGTGAAGTATAATTTCACATACGTTACCTTTGTCCTTTGGATTGGAAATGGGTTGAGATGGTAGTTGTCTAGACCCTTGCATCTTAAGCTCACCGATGGTATTCTCCAATTGTCCCACTTGAGTTTGCAAATCTTGAATTACTGATTGCGTGGTTTGTTGGTACTGGAGGTTCTGGGTTTCCATTTTCTTCACCATATCCTCGAGTCTTGGTTCAGATTTGAGAGGAGGAGGATTATTTTGAGATGATGATGGATAAGAAGGTTGCATACCTTGGCCTTGTTGATACCAATTCTTCTTGGGGTAGCTTGAGTTTCCTCCATGTCGGTATCGGGGTTGTGCTTGCCACCCTGTATTTGGATTTGGCCCGAATTGTTCTGGCTTGAAGGGAGGTGCTTGTTGGAATGGATTCCCTAGGAAAAACGCTACACAAGACTTAGATGAATCTTGAAGTTGTGGGCACTGGTTAGAAAAATGAGTGTTATCAGAAAAAATACCACAATGTAATGGAATAGAGGTAGAGTGTGAGTTACCTTGTGCTTGAGCTAATTGACTTAGAAGGGTATGCATCTCATCAAGTTTAGTATCTACCTTTTGTTCTTGGGCTGAATGACTTACCTCATGATCTCCTCAGGTTGGTGCAATTGCTCGTGTACCAAATTGTTGTGCATTTTGAGCCATGTTGGCTATTAAGTCACGAGCGGCGGAAGGAGTTTTATCAACTAGGGAACCACCAGCCACATCATCAATCATTCCAAGATCCATGGGAATGAGTCCCTCATAGAAGTATTGTATTAATAGTTTTTCACTAATCTGGTGGTGGGGGAATCTTGAGCAAAGTCTCTTGAATCTCTCCCAGTATTCATGAAGGGTCTCCCCTTGTGATTGCCTAATTGCACAGATTTCTTTCATAATTAATGCAGTTCAGAAGGCAGGGAAGAACTTATCTAAAACGAGTCTTTTAAGGTCATTCTAGCCCCCAATATTGGTAGGTAAATAGTATATCCAATCTTTAGCTACACCATCAAGGGAGAAAGGGAAGGCCCTAAACTTGATTAAGTCCTCAGACACATTTTGGGGTTTCATGGTGGAGCACACTATGTGAAATTACTTAAGGTGTTTATGAGGGTCCTCACCGGGAAGACCATGGAATTTAGGAAGAAGGTGGATGAGATCTGATCTAAGCTCAAAGTTGGCTGCTTCCTCGGGATATTGGATGTACGCATGTTGGTACTCCACATCAGGGGTTGTAAGTTCTTTTAAAGTTCGATTATTTACAGCCATGTTTTCTTGGGTTTGAATCGGTTCAATTTTGGATTGGTTTAGGACCACTTGAGGTTCCACAAGGGGTTCCTCAATGTTAATTTATTGAACTTCTCTAGATTCCTTGATTTGTGTGTGAAGTGACTTTTCAATTTCAGGATCAAATTCAAGTAGTGTTTCTTTACCAGCTCTTGTCATGCAACAATGATGTCCAGTTTGATTGATTGATTGTTTGTTGTGTTGTCTTTTTGATTTGAGATGGATAAAAAAACTTAAGAAGTGTTAAAGAAGAATAAAATGTTATAATATATAATTAGAGAGGGAGATAGAGAAGAAGAGAGAGAGATATATATAAAGAGATAAAGAACACACCAAAAACAACCAAAAATAAAGACAAAACCCAAAACAAAAACAATAAAATGGGGGTGGGGTATTTAAAGGAGTAATAATTAAGAAGTAAAATAACTGAATGAAAGTAAATAAATAAAAAAAATGATCTTGGCTCCTCATCAACGACGCCAAAATTTGACCACGTTGTCGAGCGTGTCAAATTAGATGTTTATTTTTAACTAGAATTTCTGCAGTATAGCAACAACCCTAGGTCGTCTCTCGACGAAGCCTTAGATCATTAATTATAAAATGTGGTTTTGATTATGAAGGTGAAAAGTGAATTGGGGTTTTATAATACTTGGGTTTGATGATTAAATATGACAATAGAAAATAGAATCTATAAAACAAAGTAGAGATTAACAGAATTAGTTATGCGTGATCAACCTGGGGTACTCTCATGATGTTTATCCTTCATCGCTTCATGATATAGGGTTATGATATTTTAATCCCTGGTTTGAAACACCTATAACTAGAATTATACTGAGTTTATACTAGGATACCTCCTAGGGTTCAGTCGAAAACACACAATGATTCACCAGACACCGCCGATGATTGGGTGAATTGTGTTTGACTTCATAACCAAAACTCACCAAGGCAACACACGAAAAACTCAATGCGCTGTCCTGGTTTGAATGTAATTTCTTTTTGATACCATAACATAAATTTACATGGCCTTGACAGTGCTTGGGTGAGTTCTATTGACCAATATGAACCACACAAGCACCGCAATTGAAAGGGGGAAAAGAAAGTGGTGAACGGTGTGTGAAACATCACATGAATGGGTACCCCCAAATATGATCATATGAGTTGAGAATGACATACCATACATTAATCAATAAAATAATAATTTAGGATGACTAAATACAACACAAAAACCTGGAATTCAAAAGATTATTCAAATATTACAAACATGAAGCTTGAGATTTACATCACGTTCCTCCTCGGGTGATCACAAGGGGTTTAGAAACCCATGAGAGAGGAGGAAGAGAATGATGTTGGGGTAGAACTTCCCATATCCTACAGAACTTCTAGGGATGTTGGGAAGACTCCTTGGGGACTCCAAAATGGCAGAACCTTGCCTCCTGGCCTAACTTGCAAATGGGGAGCCCAAGGTTCCATTTTATAGGAAAATTGGAAGGTGGTTTTAGGCACACGGATTTCTTCAATCCATTTGTAACATGAGTTTCGGTCTTCAGAAAGTCTTATATCGCTTTGGAGAAAATAGAAAAGTTTTATATCCACCTCTTTTCTGTATCCAACGAAATTTTTGCAGCATTTTTACAAATACAGCTCGATATATTGATAAAATACAGAACACCACTTTTGACTTTGTGCATATTCGGTGTCTTGGACAGATCAGTTCCGATGAGCCCCGTAGAAGCCAAATCATGATTGCGTTCCTTAATATTAAATGTAACCTATTAAATTTTGGACCGGTCCACAAAATTTCAGGCTATTTGGATTCACGAATTTGTCCTACTATTCAAAACAGTGGACAGATGTCCATGGATCCATGCAATTTTGGCCCATTTTTCTTCCAATTCATCAAGGGCCCTCCAAATCACATCCACCTACATTGAAATAATAAAAACAAGTAACATTGACCATTATAATATTGATTAAAATTAATTAATTGATTCAAACATAATGTTAAATTTATTATTATATTTTGAATATTCATTAAAAAACTAGTTTAAAACAGCGGTGTAAGGGTGGAATAAAACATTGAATCGTGGTACGATCATTATCCACTTATTGTTAGCGAAGAAAATACTTTTCCAAGAATAGTTACTTAAAATAATTCAATTCCATGCTTTTTATTTCTTATTAATACTTATATTTTTGAATCAATGACCACCATTGATTCGAATATCCTAATATTTGATAAAATTCCATGAAAATATTCTCCCTTTCATTACATCCCAAAGAGAAAAATATATTATCTAAGAAAATTATCTATTTCTTAACTATAAATGGATTTTATTCCCATTGAATGATGTAGTTCACTAAGACATGAATTGGTATAACATTATTACACTCTGTGATGGATCAATATATTTTTCTATATGGGAAAGGTTAATGCTTATAACATGAGTAAACTACCCAAATATGGTCATAATTTGATCAGTTTCAGCGGTAGATCTTGCTCCAACTTCATTATCTTTCCCAGGAGGGAAATCTACACAAGGAGTATGCGCATTTATACAGTTCCCATTCCTTCTTCTATGTTCCATTTATAAATAATGGTATACACTAGATTAGATCATAACATTATGAAACATAATATATAATCCCAAAACTTGTGAAACACTTAAAATAAATTGAAAATTTTATACATGGACAATATCATAATCATAAACATGGTTTCTTTGGGAAACATTTAAAATCAGGAAAATATGTTCAAATCCTTCTTAATGGTTCATAAAGAAAATGTGAGTTAACCAGAGCAGATCCCCTGAGAGTATCAAACTAGGTGCATAGTAAGACCTATTTTTGTGTATCGAGTAATTCTTGAGTCAAGATTGATGTGACTTTTTCATAGTTATTACCCATAGTTAAATTTATGTCAAACCACATCCACTTGTAGTATCCAAAAAGGGATGTACTTCTAGGTAAAACACATAATCTTTACTTTACCAAAAATTTAGGATGTTATCCTATAATTATACTTATACTTAAAATAATTCATAGGGTTATATTACCTAATATATATTTTACTAAATCTAGTTACCAAGGTTTATACTAAAGTTTCTTTGATACCAACTATAAATACACCAACTCCAGTAACCCAGATCTATTTTATACTTTATTGTATAGTCATAATATATAAGCAATCACAACCTAAAGGTCCAAATAGTTTAGTAGTCTTATTAAACTAGAAACATACTTTCAGATCCTCATTACATTTTAAAATATAAAATATATAAAGTTTTTTCTTTGGTAATTCCATTGTTCACATTAGCATATCCTTGAATATCAATCACAAAACTTTTCTAGGTATCCTAGGGATAATAAAACCTAATAAAGGGGTGATCTTATATGATTAGTAAGGATATGAATGAAATGGAATATATCATTAATTAATAATCATAATCAATATGGAAAGGTAAATAATGGTATCACAATCTATTTAACCAATATCTTGAGCATAATATAGTAGGAATAAATGATGATTAAATTAAAAAATAAAAATGATCACTTAGGCTTGAAAATTATCCATGAATATTCTAACTAATAGAATAATTTCATAGACATAAATAAATAATCTCATAATTAGGGAACAAATATTTCTATACAACTGAAACATACTATGAAGACCTTTCAAAATACTTTTTAAAACTATGGGAAAACCTAATTTAATTTAGCCAACTAATTTGACTCCTGAGACCTGTTGATGCGTCAAGGTGATATCTATAACTGGGCCCCACCCGTAACATAATAACTAAAATTAATTCCTCATATTAAAGGATCTAAACATAATAATCATAAAAATAATTATTTAAAAACTAACATATGAAATTTAAATCTTACCCCAATCAAATAAATTTAACCATTAACCATCCAGAGTAATATGGAGAATGGTAATAAAATTGTACAACCTCAGCCAAAATGATCATAAAGAATCCAAATAAAGAATAAGTAATATATCAATACAATATATAACTATTGTATCAACATTTTAATAAAGACTTTATGTCATTGATGATTAAAAATACCATAAAAATATTATTGAAACATTATTGAGAAAAATAAAATTTCTATTTTGAAAATCACCCTTTCAAATATAAATGTTCACAAATTTTTTTCGAAATAATTTTATTTGAAAATAACCTTTTAAAATTATAAAGGAATCATTAGAAAATTTAGTAGTAATTGTGGTAGGAAATTTTTTCCATACCGTATAGGTTAAAACAAATATTTCTTTCACATTTTTGGTAAAATCAAAATAGGCCTTCTCTAGAAAAAAACATGATGATTTATTTCAAAAAATTTAGTAAGAATTAAAACATGCATAAAGATTTATTTAATAAATAATTTGGATAATGTTAAAAAAAATAAAAACATTTTTATAAAACATGCATTTGGAAGAAAATTTTTTTTGATCAAAAAGAGAAATAATATTGCATTTTATTTAAGAACATTTCTCAATCATTTTGAGTACCAAATTAAATAAGAAAAGGTATTATTACTTGAAAAGATCATGAATAACCCTATAATATGAAAATATATTGGTTTTAATATAGTAATATCAAATAATTCCCCCATGAGAGACTTAAGCATAAACAATCCCTAATAATGATGAGATTATGAAATAAACCCTTAAAAATTTGGTAACTTCTGAATCATAAGACCCATAAAATAAATAAAATCAAATTTCTATAAATATAAATAGATTCATTACATAAAATATCAAAGGTTTTTTATATGCACCACCCAAAATAAATAACTGGTGAATATGGAATTTGTCTCACGGAAGTAAAAGTGAGACGAGAAGCCCATACCCTAGGTTCGACTTACTTCATATATGTGTAAAAAACTAATTTATAAAAAATATATGTTTTTATAAATCTATTATATAACCATAATAAAAAATATCATACCACAATTATTTACTTATAATCTTTTATCATCCATTTAATATCAATTCTTCATTAAATAACTATTTCAGCGGATAATTGCTTCCCTTTTCATGTATGTTTTGGTTTGGTAATTTCATGCCTTTTACTTTGATAATGGTTAATTCATATACATAATGTTTACCATGATATAAATATAATATATAGTCAATATATATGTATTTATATTAACCCATGAAAGTTAGATATTGAGAATGGATTAGAACATTCATGGAGATGGTAGACTGTACGTACGCATGAATCCTGTTTCTGTTTTTTTGATGGATGGAATGAGAGGAAGATAAAAAATATATCACCTTTTATAGGTTCATTAATATGTATTATATATCACATATATTAATTAATTTTATACTTATTACCTTCCATTTTAATCATTATTTAAAAATGAGTGATATTGCTTTGCAAGGCAGCAGTTCGCCGCACACATGAGCGATGTTATCATATCCCCCATGGAATGAAAAGTAAAAAGTTATATGTTATATAATAATTCAATATGTATAATTATTTTATAAATATTATATATATATTAATTTAATCTATCCTTATTACCATCAAAGTAAATTTAAAATGGGAACACCACATCACATCGGTTCATGAGGTGGTTGTCCATTATACACACGAGCGATATTATTACTTTCCAAAGGGTTTTAAGGTAAGAATGTAGATGTGATATTATGATTATAAAATTATATTAATTTCATAAATATCATATAAATATGTTAAATCAAACATTATATCCAATAGTGAGAGGAAATGATGGAAAATGAATTATATTTATTCGTGAGGTGTTAGTACACCTGACACATAATGTAAAGTGTCATTTCCCATTTGATGGAAGAAGATATGGATATATGTTATTACATAAACATATTAAAATATAATTATATGGGAGATAATGGTGTTATTATATTATCATATTTTTATAATATTTAATGTATTTGGAGGAATAATTAAAATAAAAACACTTGTTTAAGAACATTACCTCTTTTTTAGACAACTTCTTTAGGTTTTCACAAAAATCATTCCTAGGTAAGATTTTTGATCAATACATGGCCTCTATGTTGTTGTAAGTAGATTAAGTATGTTATTTTTTAAGGTATTTCCAAAATAAAATGGATTTTTAATTGTGAATAGCAGAGGAGAGGGGTTGACCTTTTAAAAGTGGGGGGAGAGGACACACATGGAATTTTTGAAAAGAATAATGTGTACCCATGTTTTTGACATTCCTAAAGACCCCAAAATGGGTAATTATAGATCCGTAGAGGTTATAATGTTGAAATATGTCGATAAAACCTTATTTTTACATGTTTTATGTATTTTTAATCCTTATATTCTTAGTTTAACCCCCATAATCCTATTTTTACCTAAACCACAATTAATTTTTTTTTCAATATTTTCACTATTCATTATGGTGAAAACATTATTTTTAACTTATTATATAATATAAATTATTTATATTTCAAATGTTGTGTCATGACCCATCCTAGAGGGGCCCATGCCGTGACTACACCAAGCTTACCCTCCATAGGTCCAGGGCTGGTGACTAGCACCGAGTAGGCATATCACACAAATCGGAGGCATTATCCTAAAGTACCTATAAACATGCACACATATCTAAGCCACAAATGTATAAAATGTAAAAAAACTAAGTAGAAAATGCATGAAAACCTCTATAACCCACAACCATAGTACCACAATGAAAGTGATGGAAATTAAATAGGGCTAGAATATAGGACCACCAAAAAGTAAGTCTGTAAAAAAGTTCCTGAAACTCATCCACAAAAAACACTACCTGATCCAACCTGAAGGCAAGGTACTGGGGATACTGTCGAAGAAATATGAATACCATGATCTTTCTGATCTGAAAAATCTCTTTCTAGTCCTGTACCACCATGGATTCTATCAAAAGGTTGATCATCTATACAAGTCATGACATGTGCGAGCAAATCCCATGTTAGGGTGAGTATAAAAATACTCAGTAGGAAACCCTGAAATCTCAAAGAAAAACATAGAGTAAATGTACATTAATATCTTAACAGGTATATATCTATAATATATAACAAGAATATCCAGATATAATCAAACCATACTACACAATATAGGGAAATTCCTAACCACTTCATACCAACAAAAGGAATTTAGTTCAAAGATTCCACAAAGCACACAACCGAGATAACACACTCCTAAGTCTGATAGAATTGATGATGTCCTTATGAGAAGTACCATTAACCAGGAACCATCATGAGAGTGAGAGATACGATACACCAAAGGAGGATCACAACTAGGTCTATGGGGTGATACCAAAAACTCTATCTAGATTAACTCGCTAAGTAGAGTATCGAAACACGATTAAGTTGGTTACATAAATACCAAATACTCTACCTAGGGAATGAAGAAGGAATAGAGGATCCACTCTAGGACTCTCAAGGGATTCCAAAAACTCTATCTAGGAAGTCATGCTGAAGGAATCATACTCTTATTCATTGTAAATGATATCGATAAACCTTCAAATAATGATGAGGGGAATGAAACCTACCAAAACTCTTCCAAGATATGGTGGATGAGAGAATCAATCCATGTAGGAAACTAGGGTGGATAGTGAGTAGTGGTTACACCCACTATGTCCCTTAACCCTGTGTATAGCCCGTGTAAACGGCCTGTTTCACTGTAATAAGTTTTTGTTAAAACCCACCATTGGTCTCAAAAGGATGATATAAACATCAAGGTACCAATTCCATATAAGGCTCATTAATCAGACATAAGGTTTGAAATATATGGCCATTTTAGTAAAAAGGTCTGACCCGGGTCTGTTTCGGGTCCAACCTGACCCGCTGGTCGACCATAACCAACCCACTCCACATGGCTTGACACAGTCCGGCCCGACCCACTGGTCCACATAGCATGCCATGAATATCCTCATTTGGCCCACACACACATGGTTCATCTTGTTCGTTGCACGTGGCCCACCCCAGCCTCATGCCCCCTGGTCACCGCGGTGCCGCACCACATCCCATACGGTCATCCCACCATGTTCGTGTGCTCCACCTGCCCGCGACCTCACTGCCGCAACGGGATCCATTTCTATGGCCGATCCATGTTCCTCATCCATCGGCCTCCTCACTGACGGATCACCGTCTACCTTGTCATCAGCCTAGACCGCCCCCTGGAGCCACAATGCCGCTCACCTGGACCGACCAGAGCCACCACCTCGACCGCTGTCGTGCACCGCTGCTGGTGCCATTGTACGCCACCATCCTGGAAAAATTATACCTCAACTTCTCCGTCGCACCTATACTACATTTCCATGAGGTAAGATCTTAAAATTTGGATCATTAAGCCAATAATATAAGGCTCAATGATCATTCATTCACATCGCATGAAGAATGAAGAACACTCGAGAAAAAGGGTAATAAATCACCTAGAACAAACTCAAGGAACAAAACTTTACCATTGTTCTTTTTGATCTAAATTTGTTCCCATAAGATCGATCAATCAAAACTAAATAGTATATAATAATCATCTCCAAATAATTCTTGTAATCAAACTCATCCCGAAAGAACGATCAAACCATGGGTTAACCTATTCGTGGGTTGATCCCTGTTCATCATTGATTTTAAGAACATGGAAAGGATGAACTAAAATCACAATGCCCTACCTAGGAAAGGATTATTCACTGTAGAGGATTTATTGCCAATGGTGATATATCAAGAACGATCTCGATCCACCGTCCCATCATTATCCGTTCAAGAGGATTAATTCTACATGATTTAGAGTAATTACAAGGTTATAGTGATAAAGATGAATTCTTTGACAAGGTTTAATAAAAATAAAATGCATTGCTACGTCGCTGCGTAACGTTAAAATAAAATAAATCTTTAATTTAATTTATTTTTTAAAACATCAAAAAACTATCTTTCATTGTTGACCCGCACCAGTCGATGTTAGGCCTTTCCTATGGTAAAATCATTTCTTTGAACGCAATGGTACCCTCAGATTTCTAATTTGGGCATCCTTTTAGAAGTTATTACAATTTTTAGGAAAAATTTTCACACGTTCTGTTTAAAGTTTAATATTTTTCAAACATTTATTCCAGGCACACCGGGCCTTGGAATCAAATTCCGTCTTAGTGTCTGGTCTCTAAATAATTCCATATAATATTTAAAATAATATAAGAACAAATATGGGACATTACATTCTCCCCAAATTATGGATTTGTGTCCCTGAATAGACAAAAAAAAGGCTACACAAAAAGATGCGGTACTATACATGAATATGATCCTCTGACTCCCACATGCTCTTCTAGAAAATCTTGCACTACCACCAGTCATGCTTGAAGGGAATCTTTTTCTTGTAAAGGATCATCTCCTGCTGATCCTTGATCTCCATTAGGTACTCTTTAGAAGTCTCCCCATCCTCAATTTCCATTTCTCCCAAGTCGATGACGTGGAATGGGACATGCACTTACCTTATGAACTGCAACATGTGGAAGACATCATGTACCTAATGCTACTGTTGGGGTATAGCTAGGTGGTATTCCACCTCACCAACTATATACAATATCTAGAAATGGATGATGAACCTCAGAGATAATTTGATACCCCATCCAAATATCCACAACCCACATCAAGGTGAGACCGAAAGGAACACATGGTATCCCTCATTGAACTCCAAGGGTATCTGTCACTTATCGACATATGAATTCTTTCAGCTATACGTAGTCTTGATTCTCTCCTGGATGATCTATAACTTCTCATTAGTATCTCACAGCAACTCTGAGACCATGAGTGATGAATAATCACAGTTAGTACAACAAAGTGGTGAACTGTAGGGTCACCCGTACAGATCCTCGAATGGTGCCATACTAATGGTGTAGTGGTAGCTATTTTTGTATGAAAATTACACCAATGGTAGGTGTTACTCCCAAATACGATCGAAGTCTAAGATTTTGACCCACAACATGTTCTCCAGAACCTGAATGGTTCTCTTTGTATGGCCATCCATATGGGGATGAAATGACATGTTGAAGTGTAGTTTAGTCCAAAAGGCCTCCTACGATACCTTTCACAACCAGGATGTGAAATGAGTATCATGATCTGAAATAATAATTTATGGAACTCTGTAAAGCTGAAATATTTCCTATACATAGAGGCACCCAAAGATTTCCACTGAACTCTGCTCTCGGATAGGTAGGAAGTGGGTCGACTTGGTGAGTTGGTCTACGATCACCTAGATGTTATCATTTTCCCTGAATGTATATGGTAAAATAGTCATGAATTCCATTGATATTATAAGGCCCTAGCCTTAAAACTTACTTAATCTTGAGTTATTACAATATTACACATTGAGGATATTTTCAGGTTTAGAGATTTAGAGAATTAGATCATAAAACTTTAATTAAATTCCACATTTAAACAAAGTGGTTACATAAAAGATAGTATTCATTTTTTCCCATCAACGGAAACATATTTAAAATAAAACATGGATTCTTTCTTGAAACTTCCTTGACACTATCATCATATCATGTAACCTTCCCCTGACTTGTGAAAAACATTTCAAAAACTTGGGATGAGCATAAAAATCTTAGTAAGGGATATAAAAATATGGAAAGGAAACATGAGTACATGTATACATAAGAATGAAATCATACTTTACCCATAAAACATAAGAACTTTAACATACCTCATAAAATCATGAATAAATCATAGAAATCATAAGACATAAAGGTAACTTGAGGCATTCATAACATTCTTACGTAGGGAGTAACCCTCTTGGTTACGTTTGGAATACCCATCACAGTATATTCCCTAAATCTCTTCGTAGAAACCTTAACGTTTAACCCCTTCGCGTTACCCAATGCATTGGAGAGCTATATCGGGCTCACCCTCCCTTAGTTTATCACGGAACCACCCGTCTTCATAATAATGCCCAAGAACCATAACATAATCGTATCACATAAAACATGCATAAAGGAAACATAACATTTCCACTTTTCAATCACAAGATATCAATACAACACATTGATATAAAAACATTATGAAAAACATTTTCAATACCAAAATAAAAGAAAAGTAAAACATGGTATTTATTTTTCTTTAAAAAAAAGGTATGGCTTGTAGAGGAAGCCGAAACTCAAATAATGGTCACGACGGCAGAGAAGTCGTTGTCACCGCATACGTACGACAAAAACATTCCCTTTTATCGTTTAGTAAAATGCTTTGTATAAAAAATATTCCTTTTGGATAAACGTAAAAGTCAAAGGGGTTTATACACCATATAAAAGAAGGTTGTGTATAAAACAAAATATGCCTCAATGAAAGGAGCTTGAGACGAAGTCCCATACAATGACGGTATCCTTGGATTAAGGATAAATCAATTACATAATTATGCGTGACACACTAATACACCAAATATAAGTGGATATTAAGTGTAAAACAATCAGAGGTTATTCAAACATATTCATAGAACGACATATTCGAGGAGTACAATCTTATCCCAAAGAATCAAAATTTGGTTAAGAAGTTCCCTTGCAAAAATTTGACAACCTAACGACGTCACTACAAAATTCAGAAAATGAGTTGATGAGAGATAAAAAGGGTATCTCATCACTTGGAAATAAAATTTAAATCACTAAGGATATATAATAACATATCCCAACATAATGTTATGTGAATTAAAAGACATAACAAAAGAAGTCTTTTAAAAAGAGGATGGTGAAAGGTTCCCTTACCGACATGGGTATCTTTCGAAACATACACCCCGTGAAAGAAGGACAATAAAACATTGATGTAAATACTCATAAATGAAATTATATTACACAATGAGTAAAATAATGTTCATTAAATACACCACTCAAAGGAAATTGTGTCAAATGTAGCATAAATCTCACGGGAATAAAAGTGAGATGAAAAATCCCTTACGAAAACTCAGCAGCCTAACAGCGCCACTTAAAACTTCCAAAAATGGATTGATGAGATAAAATAGGGTCTCTCATAATATTAGAATAGAATTTACAGAAATATTAATATAAAATAAAATCCCCCATCATAACAAAGAGGAGCTTAAAAGAAGTGACATAAAAGAGAGTACTTAAAAAGAAAGAGAGAGGTTAGATCTCTTACGAAAATTCGGCAGCCTAACGGCGCCACTCAAAACTTCCAAAATGGATTGATGAGAGAGAATATGGTCTCTCATCATATGAACATAAAAATTACAGTAAGATTAATATAAAATAACATCCCAATAACAAGAAAGATGAGCTTAAAAGGAATGACATAAAAGAGTGTACTTAAAAAGAAAGAGAGGAGTAGGATCCCTTACCTCAGGTCCGACTTGACTCGATCGTTCTTTAACGTCCTGAATAATAAACGTGGGTTAATTTATATTTGCTTAAGAACCTTTTTCAAGTTCATTATTCCTTTTATATCACTTATTTCCATGTTATAAACATTATGTAATCATTTAAGTTAATAATGTTCGTTTTGTCGATATTTAGTTCTTAAGTCGAAAGTGGAATTCTTACAATTACATGTTGTTCATGTGGTCAAAGGTTAATTATATCCAGAATGATATTCATGATTTGAATATCATATATATCATATATATCCATAATATACATGTATTTATAATATTACATAATCATTTAGAGGTAATAAATGAGATGCACCGTTCATGGAGACGGTAAGCCGTACGTACGCATGAACGCTACTTTCATTTCTATGTCATATTAATGAAATTAAAACTAAATGAGAGGTATGTATATTTTAATTATAGAATTATATTCATCATTTATATGTAACATAAATCATATATAATAACTTTAAATACATCCTTTATACATCCCACATATGGCATTAACGAATCAAATCACTTTGAGGGGGCGATAGTCCGCACTTCCTAAAATTAAATTATTGTGTTTACCCACAATGGAAACCATAAAGGTATGCCACAAAAGAAAAAATACAGAATATTAAGTAAAACATAAACATATTATATATCATATATAAATATAGTGACATCTTAATGGCCACCTTTTAAGGTGTTATATGAGTGTTGAACAATCATCGTTTCGTGAGGCAGAAATTTTCCATCCACAAAAACAGTATGTTCTTTAACCATTTGATGTAGGTGTGTGTAAGTGTAGCTAGAATTATTCTTATAACAACATCCTAGTATATTTAAGATACTGGAGTTGGTACAAAATAAAGGAATAAAATGAGTTTAGGGGTTGGAGAAGCAAAATAAAACAAAAGAACACAAGTGAAGACATTACCTTAAAATCAGGTAACTCTTTTTTATTTGAGCTCAAAGGCTTCCTTGGGAAGACTTCTTCCCAATGTTAGGCTTCTAAGAGTAATAGAGGGATGTGGAGAGGAAAAATTATCTGGGTTTGGCCGAGCCAAATTCTTTGGAAGTGTGGGTATGGAGGTAGAGGTGGGGGCCTTTTATAAGAGGAGAAGAGGGGCACTCTTGGAAAGTAAAGAAATGATACTTTATTTGAAAATGAGTTTCAGATTTAAAATGTCCCACATTGATATAATTAGAGGATAAGGTGATAAGGTTTCGAAATACACAAATCCAATATGTTTTGGACATGTGTAGGTCATATATTTTACATTATCTTTTCATTTTATTTAAATCCTTTATTAATGAGGTAATCGCTGCATCATTATGATGCCAATAATAATTTTATTTATTTAATGTCTAAAAATTATAAAAAAAATATCATGATGTAGGAAATCTTTGTAGCTTTCCAATGACTATTTATAGTCAAATATATGACTTTTATAACCCCATGTAAAAATTGTTTTAGTAAAACAACTCATGTTTGTGTCATTTTTACTTTTACATTAAATAAAAAGTTATTTATGTCATTTCCCAACCAAAGTGGCTCCATGGGGTCCCCAAGTTGACCCATGGATTTTCTAGGTCGGCCATGACACATAAAATAAGGGTAGGACATGTGTCAAGCTCATCTCATATTATTAAAACATTATTTTTACCTTAAACTAGACTAATTATCTCTAATCGCGATTAAAAACTTAAAAGTTACTATTCACCAAAAAATTATTTTAATTCCATTGAACCACATTTTACTTCTTAATGACAAACATGTATGTAGGATTTTTGAAATTCAAAACACAGAGCTGGCAAAGTTTCATTTAAACAAAAAAGCAGTTTCTTTAACTACCACTTAGTGGTTTCACTATTCATCAAAAATTGATGTTTTTCAGAAAAATACAAAAAATTCACCCTAAGCCATATTTGATATTCCGAACTCAAAAATGATGTCTATTTTAGAAAATTCAAAACATATAAGTTTCATTAATTAATTTAATAATTAATTCCCGCTGTCAAAACAAATAGAGTGTTTTTAAGAAACAATATCTATTAAAAGATTGACACTAGTTTAAGTCCAATTTCAAATTGAAATTAATTACAATGACCATTATTGGATTAAATGGTAAAAATATATTCTAATTTTACTTTAAAAACAATTCAAAAGATAATCTAATCATATAAATAAATTAGATTAAAAAGAGGTTTTGAATTAAAATACAACATTTTTCACTATTCATAAAAAAAATGAACTTTATCAGAAAGATACCAAAAATTTACAAAAAGTAAATTTTGATGTCTCGATTATAAAGAAGAATTTTATTTTCTCAAATATAACACATAAAATTGTCAAAAAGTGGATTTAAAAGAGGTTCGCCATCAAAAGGCGATTAATCGACCTTCTAAAGATTATTAGAATGTTTACGCTTAAAATTGAATTCATTCACATTTTTAATCCTCTAAAATTTATTGTAAAAAGTAAAAATATTTGACAAACATATATAATTATTTTTTAGTTAGTTCTGTTCATTCCCTCCATTACAACGGCTAGGCGTTAACTACCATTTAAGATAATATTATTTTATTATTATAGTGCAACGTAAGATTTCAAAGAAACTCGTTGTTGCATATTGGGTAAGCCATCAAGCATAGCTTTCCCTTTAAATTAATATTAACATTTTATTCACAAATAGGGATAAATATAAT
Source organism: Viscum album (assembly GCA_963277665.1). Taxonomy (NCBI): domain Eukaryota; kingdom Viridiplantae; phylum Streptophyta; class Magnoliopsida; order Santalales; family Viscaceae; genus Viscum; species Viscum album. The sequence continues at coordinate 1,975,748,502 of OY728151.1, forward strand.
AATGTCATATTCTTTTTTTACCAGGGGTGTTACATCCTTCCCCCCTTTTGGGAATTGCGTCCTCGTAATTTTAAAATTGGGCTCAGAAACTTCATTGAAAGTCCCACATCAGAACAAGAGTCGGTAAAGCAATCACTTTAAAAGAAATAAAGAGGAGTACAGAGGTCACCCGAGTTAACCCATACTAGGATTACATGTAAGAAAATATGGACATGGAGGAAAAAAACAAAGTTTCATGTTCTAAGGGAGAGTGATAGTAAACATGTCTAGGAGAAAGTTAACCACAAGAAAATCACAAACTTGTGATGGGTTAAACAGTATTCGATTCCCTAGTAGGAAAAGTTAATAGACAACATTTTTGTGTTAAGTTTCTTTTTATTGAGGAATTTATTCATAAGGAAACATAATCACTTATCATGTTGACTTCCAACTTTTATTAGATTTCTTACAAAAACTCATATTTTCTCTAAAAGACGAGTATTTAGGAAGACTTGTTCACATTAAGAGTACTATAATCAACTTATAGAGAATCACCTAATCCATAAAAGAGAACTATATACTTCCCATGTCTTTATACTTTAACCAAAACCAAAACCAAAATGGTTATTACAAGATCAGATAATCCAGAAAAGGATAACCCTTTATAAAAATAAAATCTATTCTTAATCTCCAAAATTTGTCCAACAAAACCCAAAGTTCAACGAGGACCATTTGATAAACAATTTTTCCATAAAATTATTCAAAGTAAACCAAACTAAGATTGAAACCCAAATATTTGAAGGATTTAGTCACATAGTCTTCCAAGGTATAAATTAACTTTTATCTCCAAATAACATCAGTTTCTCTTAAATTCACATATTGAAAAGTAATTAACCTAATCACATATCCTCGATGATAGGTTAATCATTTCCATAGATAACCCAAAATAAACTTACTCTTGATTCCTAAAATCATCTAACTAAAAAGAATTAGTCAAACTAACCAGGGACTTCACGTAGTCTAGTGGTAGGCGATAAATACCAGTTGCACTTTGGTTGTGGGTTCGATTCCCGCAGCTTTGTCCAACGTGACGGGTTGTCACACGGTCTGCGTGTTGTCCTTTTTCCAAAACTATATAATTCTTAAAACATTCCCCAAAACGAGATAAAATCTTCAAAAATGATCATAACATATTTTAACATCAAGTTTATCTCATGCCTTTCATTTTCCATCATAACATATAATAACCCATAATTACCTCAAAAGTAAAGATCATATAAACTCTAATGGTTACCTTTATAATTATTATCTGAACTTCCACATCGATTGGTCATCTTGTACATGATGCATTATAAATCATACCAAGGTTCAAGTGGTTGATCATGACTTCTTGATAGTTGGTTTAGAACAACCACGAGTTTCCTCATTGAATCCCCCATTTTATCTAGTATCTTAATCAGAGAACCACCACATTTTCCTTCAAACCTGTTGTCTCTTTGGTGCCTGCTAGATCCATACATTTACTAAAAACAGAAATGTCAGTGAGAATATATCAACAAAACCATCATGTACTATTGAGGAAGGTAAACACTAAGATATACTTACTCATTCACTTTATCTAAAACTAGGACTCTTTCTGAAATCCTAACCATTATGGTAATGTCACTTGTGCTTAGAGAATACCCTAACCTCTAAAGTTATCTAAAACGACCTCTGATACCAAATATAAGGCCCCAACCTTAAACCTTACTTAATCTTGAGTTATTACAAGATTACACATTGAGGATCTTTTCAGGTTTAGAGATTTAGATAATTAGATCATAAAACTTGCATTACATTCCACATTTAAACAAAGTGGTTACATAAAAGATAGTATTCATTTTTTCCCATCAACGGAAACATATTTAAAATAAAACATGGATTCTTTCTTGACACTTCTTTGACACTATCATAATATCATGTACCCTTCCCTTGAACTGTGAAAAACATTTCAAAAACTTGGGATGAGCATAAAAAGCTCAGCAAGGGATACAAAAATATGGAAAGGAAACAAGAGTACATGTATACATAAGAATGAAATCATACTTTACCCATAAAACATAAGCAATTTAACATACCTCATAAAATCATGAATAAATCAAAGAAATCATAAGACATAAAGGTAACTTGAGGCATTCATAACATTCTTATGTAGGGAGTAACCCTCTTGGTTACATTTGGAATACCCATCACAGTATATTCCCTAAATATCTTCGGAGAAACCTTAACGTTTAACCCCTTCACATTACCCGATGCATTGGAGAGCTATATCGGGCTCACCCACCGTTAGTTTATCACGGAACCACCCATCTTCATAATAATGCCCAAGAACCATAATATAATCGTATCACATAAAACATGCATAAAGGAAACATAACATTTCCACTTTTCAATCACAAGATATCAATACAACACGTTGATATAAAAAAATTATGAAAACCATTTTCAATACCAAAATAAAAGAAAAGTAAAACATGATATTTATTTTTCTTTAAAAAAAAGGTATGGCTTGTAGAGGAAGCCGAAACTCAAATAATGGTCACGGTGGCAGAGAAGTCGTTGTCGCCACATATGTACGACAAAAACATTCCCTTTTGTCATTTAGTAAAACGCTTTGTATAAAAAATATTCCTTTCGGATAAATGTAAAAGTAAAATGGGTTTATACACCGTATAAAATAAGGTTGTGTATAAAACAAAATATGCCTCAATGAAAGAAGATTGAGACGAATTCCCATACCAAGACGGTATCCTTGGATTAAGGATAAATCAATTACATAATTATGTGTGACAAAATAATACACCAAATATAAGTGGATATTAAGTGTAAAAAAATCAGAGGTTATTCACACATATTCATAGAATGACATATTCAAGGAGTACAAGATTATCCCAAAGAATCAAAATTGGGTTAAGAAGTCCCCTTGCAAAAATTTGACAACCTAACGACATCACTACAAAATTCAGAAAATGAGTTGATGAGAGATAAAAAGGGTATCTCATCACTTGGAAATAAAATTTAAATCACTAAGGATATAGAAGAACATATCCCAACATAATGTTATGTAAATTAAAAGACATAACAAAAGAAGTCTTTTAAAAAGAGGAGGGTGAAATGTTCCCTTACTGACATGGGTATCTTTCGAAACATACTCCCCGTGAAAGAAGGATAGTACAAAATTGATGTAAATACTCATAAATGAAAGTATATTGCACAATGAGTAAAATAATGGTCAGTACATACACCACTCAAAGGAAATTGTGGCAAATGTAGCATAAATCTCACAGGAATAAAAGTGATATGAAAAATCCCTTATGAAAACTCGGCAGCCTAACGACGCCACTTAAAACTTCCAAAAATTGATTGATGAGATCAAATAGGGTCTCTCATCCTATTACAATAAAATGTACAGAAAGAGGAATATAAAATAACATCCCCCATCATAACAAAGATGAGATTAAAAGAAGTGACATAAAAGAGATTACTTAAAAATAAAGAGAGAGGTTAGATCTCTTACGATAATTCGACAGCCTAACGACGCCACTCAAAACTTCCAAAATGGATTCATGAGAGAGAATAGGGTCTCTCATCATATGAACATAAAAATTACAGTAATATTAATATAAAATAACATCCCAATCACAAGAAAGATGATATTAAAAGGAATGACATAAAAGAGTGTACTTAAAAATAAAGAGAGGAGTAGGATCCCTTACCTCGGGTTCGACTTGACTCAATCGTTCTTTAACGTCCTGAATAATAAAATTGAGTTAATTTATACTTGCTTAAGAAACTTTTTCAAGTTCATTATTCCTTTTATATCACTTATTTCCATGTTATAAACATTATGTAATCATTTAAGTTAATATTGTTTGTTTTGTCGATATTTGGTTCTTAAGTCGAAAGTGGACTTCTTACAATTACATGTTGTTCGTGTGGTCAAAGGTTCATTAAATCCAGAATGATATTCATGATTTGGATATAATATATTTCATATATATCCAGAATATAAATGTATTTATAATATTACATAATCATTTAGAGGTAAGAAATGAAATGCACCGATCATGGAGACGGTAAGCTGTACGTACGCATGAACACTACTTTAATTTCTATGTCATATTAATGGAATTAAAACTAAATGAGAGGTATTTATATTTTCATTCCAGAATTATATTCATAATTTATATGTAAAATAAATCATATATAATAACTTTAAATACATACTTTATACATCCCACATATGGCATTAACGAATCAAATCACTTTGAGGGGGCGGTAGTCCGCACTTCCTAAAATGAAATTATTGTGTTTACCCACAATGGAAACCATAAAGGTATGACAGAAAAGAAAAAATACAGAAGATTAAGTAAAACATAAACATATTATATATCATATATAAATATAGTGACATCTTAATGGCCACCTTTTAAGGTGTTATATGAGTGTTGAACAATCATCGTTTCGTGAGGCAGAAATTCTCCATCCACAGAAATAGTATATTCTTTAACCATTTGATGTAGGTGTGTGTAAGTGTAGCTCGAATTATTATTATAAGAACATCCTAGTATATTGAATATACTGTAGTTTTTACAAAAGAAATGAATAAAAAGATTTTAGGGGTTGGAGAAGCAAAAAAAAAAAGAACACAAGTGAAGACATTACCATAAAATCAGGCAACTCTTTTTGATTTGAGCTCAAAGGCTTCCTTGGGAAGACTTATGCCCAAAGTGAGGATTCTATGAGTAATAGAGGTATATTGAGAGGCACAATGAGCAGGGGTAGGCCGAACGAAATGCTTTGGAAGTGTGGGTAAGGAGGTAGAGCTGAGGGCCTTTTATAAGAGGAGAGGAGAGGCACTCTTGGAAACTAAAGAAATGATACTTCATTTGAAAATGAGTTTCAGATTTAAAAGGTCCCACATTGATATAATTCGAGGATAAGGTGATAAGGTTTCGAAATCCACCAATCCAATAGGTTTTGGACATGTGTAGGTCATATATTTTACATTATCTTTTCATTTTATTTAAATCCTTTATTAATGAGGTAATCGCTGCATCATTATGATGCCATAAATAATTTTATATATTTAATGTCTAAAAATTATAAAAAAAATATCATGATGTAGGAATTCGTTTTAGATTTCCAATGACTATTTATAGTTAAAAATATGACTTGTATAACCCCATGTAAAAATTGTTTTAGTAAAACAACTCATGTTTGTGTCATTTTTACTTTTACATTAAATAAAAAGTTATTTATGTCATTTCCCAACCAAAGTGGCTCCATGGGGTCCCCAAGTTGACCCATGAATTGTCTTGGTCGGACATGACACATCCAATAAGGGTAGGACATGTGTCAAGCTTATATCATATTATTAAAACATTATTTTTACCTTAAACTACACAAATTACCTCTAATCGCGATTAAAAACTTAAAAGTTACTATTCACCAAAAAATTATTTTAATTCCATTGAACCACAATTTACTTCTTAATGACAACAATGTATGTTGGATTTTTGAAATTCAAAACACAGAGATGAAAAAGTTTCATTTAAACAAAAAATCAGTTTCTTTAACTACCACTTAGTGGTTTCACTATTCATAAAAAATTGATGTTTTTCAGAAAAATACCAAAAATTCACCCTAATCCATATTTGATATTCTGAACTCAAAAATGATGTCTATTTTACAAAATTCAAAACATATAAGTTTCATTAATTAATTTAATAATTAATTCCCTCTGTCAATACAAATAGCGTGTTTTTAAGAAAGAATATCTATTAAAAGATTGACACTAGTTTAAGTCCAATTTCAAATTAAAATTAATTCCAATGACCATTATTTGATTAAATGGTAAAAATATATTATAATTTTACTTTAAAAACAATTCAAAAGATAATCTAATCATATAAATAAATTATATTAAAAAGAGGTTTTGAATTAAAATACAACATTTTTCACTATTCATAAAAAATGAACTTTATCAGAAAGATACCAAAAATTTACACAAAGTAAATTTTGATGTTTCGATTATAAAGAAGAATTTTATTTTGTCAAATATAACACATAAAATTGTCAAAAAGTGTATTTAAAAGAGGTTCTCCATCAAAAAACGGTTAATCGACCTTCAAAAGATTATTAGAATATTTACGCTTAAAATTGAATTCATTCACATTTTTAATCCTCTAACATTTATTGTAAAAAGTAAAAATATTTGACAAACATATATAATCATTTTTTAGTTAGTTCTGTTCATTCCCTCCATTACAACGGCTAGGCGTTAACTACCATTTAAGATAATATTATTTTATTATTATAGTGCAACGTAAGATTTCAAAGAAACTCATTGTTGCATATTGGGTAAGCCATCAAGCATAGCGTTCCCTTTAAATTAATATTAACATTTTATTCAAAAATAGGGATAAATATAATAATGTCATATTCTTTATTTACCTGGGGTGTTACAGATATCCCATCCCACATCCACTTTGGAACCTCAAGGTTTTGAGCCAAACCCACTGGAAATTGGACTTCAGCCTTCACTTGCTGACAGGTGAGGTACCGAGAAAAAAACTATGCAACTCCCTTATTCATTCCAGGCCACCAAAACTGATATCAGAGGTTCTGGTACATCTTCTCCACACCTGAATGCACTACTAAAGGGGATGTTTGAAAATCCTTTAAAACATCCTCCCACAATTCCACTGGTATAACTATGCCTCCTATAAAAATAATGATGTGCTCCCCACCTTTCGAATATCCTTAAGGAGCATTTCTTGTGGATAGATGAGCACATAGAGTCTCACAGTCAGTGTCCCCAAGTTTCACCTCCCTTACCCACTATAAGAGTGTAGGGGTAACAACCATCAACTAAAGGTAGGATCCCCTATATCCATCCATAAAGGATAACTGAAATGAGGCCAAATACATAGATACCTTATCCAACAACTGTGAACTCTATCTCATATTGAGAGATTCCTACACCATGTTTTCCTTCATAGGAGTATAGAAGATCTCAAAGTCATAATCCTTGAGGAACTCTAGAAACTTCCTTTATCTAAAGTTCAGATCCTTCTAATAGAAGATATACCAGATACTCTTGTGATCACAGTAGATGATAAACCACTCACCCATCAGGTACTGTCTCCACATCTTCAACGTGAAGACCACCTCTACAAACTCAAGATCATGGGTCGTGTGGTTATGTTAATGTGGTCTCAAATTACATGAAACATAGGCAATCACCATTTTCCTCTGCATCAGGATGTAACTAGGCCTGGTTCATGATGCATCACAAAACACTACGTACTCAACACCCTCCTATGATAGTCTCAAGATCGGGGAACTCCTCAAAATATGCCTCAACTACTGGAAAGACTGTTGGAACTTCACTATCTACATGAAAGGCTTCCCATTTTGTGTTAAAGATGTTATAGGTGCTAATATCCGGGAGAAATTAGGTATGAATCTTCGGTAGTAGCCATCCAACCCAAGGAAGATTCACACCTCCTTCATGCTCCTAGGTGGCTCCCATGCTAACACTGCCTCAAACTTGGTCGGGTCCACGGCCACTCCGTCTGATGAGATAACATGTCCTAGAAAGTGGTCTTCCTAAATCTATAACTAGAACTTTAAGAATTTACCATAAAGTTGGATGTCTTAGAACACGTCTAGAACTAACCTTAAGTGTCTCATGTGCTCCTCCACAAATTCTAAGTATATAAAGATATCATTGAGGAAGACCACCAGAAACCGGTATAAGTAGGACTGGAATATTCAGTTCACGAGTCCCATTAACACTGCTAGGGAATTCATGATGCTAAAGGGAATCAACAAGTACTCATAATTACTATAGAGGCATCTGAAATCCTTCTTTGGTATATCCTTGTCCTGTACACACAGATGGTGATAGCCTAATTGAAGGGAAACCTTTGAGAACCATCATGCCCCTCTCAACTGGTCGAAGAGGTCATCGATCCTTGGTAGTGGATTCTTGTTCTTAATTTTCACTTAGTTATGGCACCGGTAATCCCCAAACAACCTCAAGATTCCGTCTTCCTTTTTGAAAAATATTACTGGGGCCACCCAAGGTGAAACACTGGATCTCACGAAGCCCTTCCTCTGCAAATCCTCTAACCTCAACCTCAGATCATGAATCTATGTTGGAGCCATCCGATATGCTAGTGGGGATATTGATGCCGTCCTGGGGTGTAAGTCGATGTAGAAGTCGATCTCCTAGTGGGGAGGTAATCCTGTAACATCTTCTGGGAAGACTTCCTCATAGTTTACCACTACGGTTGGGAATTGGAAAATCATAATATCTTCTACACTGAGGGTCAGGACAGCTAACTGGTAAGTGATCAGATGTGCCCTCCTATGCATGAGTCCATCTTGTGCTGCTTGGGTTTCCTTTTCATCGAAAAAGAAAAACCTTGTTCCATCATTGCAGACACACCGCACCCTTCACCTAAAACAGTCAATCTAGGCATGGACCAAAGATAACCAATCCATACCAATAATGACATCGTAAGGGATTGACACTACCAACAAGAGGTTCTAACCCAAACTCTCGCTAACTAGGGAAAGGTCACATTGTTGAAATAGATGTATGATCATTATATCTCCTCCCGTAGGTGTATCCAAGCGCAAGGGTCGAGTCAACTGTTCTACCAGAATCTCAAGGTCTCGTAGAAGATATGTGGTATGGAAGGAATGACTAGAACCTATGTCTATCAGTATGGATTCTAGAGTATAAAAGTGATATATCATACCTCGAATCATCCCTAGATCCCTTGGGTCATAAGCTTCGATCGCATGCAGCTGTCCCTGCCCCTATCCTCCAGCTCCTTGAGCCTGGCACGGACCTCTGGGGGGTGTTGGTGGTAATAATTCAAAATTTCAAACACCTCCTATTTCTCTTCCACCTCCTCTAGAATATCCACCACCCTATATATCTTCCTTATCCCGCCACTACCTATGCCTCAGTGGTCCATCCACCATCTCCCTATCAGCAGAATAACCAGTTGGAAAATATCAAGGGAGATGCCCCTACCATCACATGAGTAGAACTGCCTCTCACTAGGATGAATGGATCCACCATGTGAACCCTGAACTGTAGATCCTCTATCCTAGGACATCCTCCTAAAATGTATCCCACATTAAAATCCATGAGGCTGAAGTTGTCTCCCTACTATCGAGATCTTTGCACCTGTATGTCCTTTATTGACTGTCACTGGCTGTCTCTGCTCATCCAGGAAGCTCTTGACTACAAAACCTGATCAAACACCCAACATAAGTTGGGATTCTAAGAGGATAATGCTTGATAATATCTCTCTATATAGACCTTGCTCAAATTTCCAAGCCTAAATGTACTGATCTCTGACCATATCCCTTAGGTACCTCGAAAGGTTAGTGAACCTTGATGAATAATCAGCTACTATAAAAATACCCTACAAGAGATTAACAAGCTCATGTATACACACATCTATTAGCATAACTAGTGAAAAATCCTCTCTAAATAGATTTTTGAAATCTGTATATGAGAGAGTCACCTAGTTGTGAGTCTAGGTATCCAAACTCCACCGTCACCCTGTTGAAGGATCATTTCCATGAACACCATCTGATCCAATGGTGTCCTAACTAGATAGAAAACTTGGGTCACTACCTCAAGCCAGTCCTTAGCTGCCCGAGGGTTGGACTAGCCTCGAAACATGAGGGGTCTCTATCTATTAATCTCATAGAGCATGCTCATCCTGTGCTCCTTGTTTGCTAGAATTGTTGGTACCACTGGTGACTCCATAGGTGGTGGTATAACTGGTGCACCACCTGAAAGTAACATATAAGAAATTGATCCCCATAATGAAGCCTCATAACTGAGGGGGTCATCCTCATGATAGAGATACTAAATCCTAGATGGTATGCATCATGGAGGCATCCTATAAGGAAACAAGATGTACCCCAGTCATTGAGTATATCTGTATTGCCGACTCTAGAAGGACATGAAAACCACAACCTATTCCTATATGATGCATGTACCATTATTCCCTGCAACTAGTGTTTTGATGTATTGAGTCGAAAAGCTAGTTATCAAAGTCCTGGTGTATGGACACATCGGCCTTCGCACCAACACTGGAGTCTCTGGCCTAAAATCTGAACTCAAAACACTTAACACTATTTCCCCAAAACAATGTCACAGACTCTCGGTCCTAAGGTAGAACCGACCAGCTTTGATACCACTATATCACGACCTGTCCTAGAGGGTCCTGTTTTGTGACTACCCCAATCCTATATCCAATAGGCCAGGTGTTGGTGACTAGCACTGAGTAGTCATATCACACAAATAGGAGGCATTATCTTAAATTACCTGTATGCACACACACATCTCCAAGACACAAATGCTGAAAATATAAAAACGCTAAGTAAACAATGCATGAAAACCACTATAACCCACCACCAGAGTACAAAAGTGAAAGTTCTAGAAAGTAAACATGTCTATAATATAAGCCCACTAAAAATAATGTCTATAAAAAAGTTCCAAAAAATCATCCGCATAAAACCCTACTTGATCCAACCTAAAGGAAAGGTACTGAGGATATTGTCTGAAGCTATAGGAACACCACAGTCTGTCTGATCTCACAAGGCTCCATCCAGTCCTAGTCCATCCTGGACTCTGTATAAACTTCACTCATCTACACAAGACATGACATGTGGGGGAAAAGCACGTGCATGGGTGAGTATAACAATACTCCCAAAACCACAAAGAAAAACACAAAGTAAAGGTACAATCATCTATACACAAGTATATATCTACAACATATGACTAGAATATCTAGATATACTTAAACTATACCACACAATATAGCTAAATTCATAACCACTACATATCAACACTAGAGATTCAGTTCGAAGATTCCCCGAAGCACACATCTGAGAGAACACACTCTTAATTCCAATAGAACTGATGATGTCCATTCCCGAAGTACCATTTATCGAGAACCATCATGAGAGAGAGATATACTGAATGATCTAAAGAGAGTTACGATATATCCAAGTTGGATCCTATCTAGGGCCATTGGCTGATACCAACAAATCTATCTAAATTAACTCACTAAGTATAGGATCGACGACTGATGAAGTTGGTTTCATAAATACTGAAGACTCTACCTAGGGAATGAAGAAGGAATAAAGGATCCACTCTCGACCTCTTAGGGGATTCCAGAAACTCTATATAGGAAGTCCTACTAAAGGGATCATACTCTTATGCATAAGAAATGATAACAAAAAACCTTCAGGGAATGATGAAGGGAAAAAACCCAACCGAAACTCATCCAAGATATGGTGGACGAGAGAATCAATCTGCCTAGGGAAGGAGGGTATATAGTGAGTAGTGGTCACACCCACCATTTCCCTTGACCCTAAGTACTGCTCGTGTAAATGGTTTATGTCATTGGAATAAGTCCATGTTAAAACCCACCATTGGTCTCAAAAGGACCGTATCAATGTTAGGCTCCCAACACCACATATGGACTTTCAATTATTCATATAATTAGAAAGAAAAGATTTTTTAGTGAAAAGGTCCAACCCAGATCCATTTTTGAATTTGACCACTCCCACAGGCTGACCCGAACCGGTCTAGTCGACCCGGCCCGACATGGTCCAACCTGCTGGGCCTAGTCTAGCCAGGCCCAATGGGCCTACAGGGTCACCTAGAGTAGTCAGACTCTCCTGTTTTGGCCCACACACATGCAGCCAGCTTGTTCGCCACACACAGACCACACTGGCTACATGCCCCCTTCCCCCCAAGTGACACACCACATTCGCGTGGACCCCATATGCTCCTCCTACCCACCGCCTCACCACCGTTGTGTGCTCCCCTTCCACAGCTGAGCCACATTCCACCTCCACCAACTGCCTCGCCATCTGCCTCGCCGTCAACCTGGACCAACCCCTAGATCTATACCACCACTTTCTTTGACCGACTAGAGTTTCCACTATGCACTACCGGCTGCACCTCCGTGCAGTACCGTCCCAGTCATATCGTGTCGTTCCTTCGCTGTCGCACCATTGCTGCATTTTCATGAGGCCAGATATTCAATTTCGGATTGTTGCACCAAGAATTGAAGGTGAAAAGATTGTTTATTCATATCCTATGAAGAATGAAGAACATGTAGGAAAAGGGAAAAAAATCAAATGGAACATAATCTAGGAAAAAACCTCAACCATTTTTTGTTTCGGTATCAATCCATTCCTGTAATAACGATCAATCAAAGCTAAATAGTATAATAATGATCATCCCCATATAATTGCCGTAATCAAACCCACCCCAGAATAACAATCGAACCGTGGGTCAACCTGTTTATGGATTGATCTGCATTCATCATTGATTCTAATAATGGGGAAAGGAAGAACAGAAATCAAAATTCCCTACCTAGGAAAGGATCATTCAATGTGGAGTATTTGTTGCTGATGGCAATCCATTAAGAATGATCTCCATACACCGTCCCATCATCTTCTTCTCAATAGGATTCTTTCTCCACAATTTAGAGGAATTCATGGGTTATGGTGATAACCTTGAATTCTATAACAAGGTTTAATAAAATGAAAATTCTTCACTGTGTAATGTTAAAATAAAATAAATCTTTAATTTATTTTATTCTTTAAAACTTCCAAAAACAATCTTTAACCGCAAACCCGCACCCACCGATGTTAGGCCTGGAATAGGGTAAAATCGCTTCTCTAAACATAATGGTGCCCTCATATTTCTAAATAGGACACTTATTTAGAAGTTATTCAACTTTTTTAGTGAAGATGATTGCATGTTCTATTTAAAGTTTAATATTTTTCAAACATTTATTCCAGGAACACCAGGCCTCATAATCGCACGCCATCTCAACACCTGGTCTCAAAATAATTCCATATAATATTTAAAATAATACATGAAAAAATCTAGGACATTACATTGGGAGTTAGCAATGGAAAATTAATTACATCGGTTCGTGAGGCGGTAGTCCACCGTACACATAATCAGCAACTTCATTTCCTATTTGATAAAAGAAGGTATGGATACAGGTTATTCCATAAAAATATTAAAATATAATTATATGGGAGACAATGGTGTCATTATATTATAATATTTTTATAAGATTTTAAGGATGTGGAGGAAGAAATAAAATAAAAATGATTGTTTAATAACATTACCACTTTTTCAGTCAACTTCTATAGGTTTATAGAAAAATCATTCCTAGGTAATATTTTTGATAAAAACAAGGCCTCCATGTTGTTTTAAGTGGATTAAGTATGTAATTATCTAAGGGATTTCCTGAACCAAATGGATTTGGAAGTGTGAATAGCATAGGAGAAGTGGTGACCTTATATAAGTGGGGGAGAGGATAAAAATGGATTTTTTGAAAAGAATAATGTGTACCCATGTTTTTGACATTCCTAAAGGCCCCAAAATGGGTATGCATGTGCATGTGCATGTGCATGTGCATAGGATGTGCATGCATGTATAAATAAAGTAAATAAAATAATACGAAATAAAGGCCCCAAAATGGGTAATTATAGAACCGTAGAGGTTATAAGGTTGAAATATGTCCATAATTTTTTTATAAGTTTTCTGTATTTTTAACCCTTATATTCTTAGTTTAACCCCCAGTAAGCCCATTTCCACCTTAACTGCAGTAATTATTATTTTTATTATTTTAACTATTCATTATGGTGAAAAATTAAGTTCAAATTATTATATAATATAAATTATTTTTATTACAAACATGGAATCCATTTTTTAAAATTCAATTAAAAAATTAGAAAAAATCAATTTAAAATTTAATCGGTAGAGGCCTTAAAAAATGATTTTTTCAAAGAAAAACAATCAAATGTCAAAAAAAATTTATATCAAAATTCAACATGAAATTGATTAAAATGACCGAAATTAGTTAAATTGTTATATAATTGAAATAATTTTACTTTTAAACCAATTTAAATATAATTTAACTTTGTAAATAATTTAAATAAAAAGGTAGTTTTCATTAAAAATCAGTGTTTTTCATTATTCATAAAAAATTAATCTTTTTAGAAAATTATCAAAAAATCACAAATGATAATTTTGAAATTTATATTTTAAAAAATGAACATTAATTTTTTAAATTCATTTTCTAGAAGTGGTAAAATATATTTTTATATTATTTGTGAAAAGCACAACTAAACCACCTTGTATAAAATTCTATTTTTCAGAGAATATTTCTTTTTCTTTCAAATGATTCTTATTTAATTTTATAATTGATATATAGTAATTGAATTTATTTTATAAATGTGTAAAAAATATAATTTTCATAATTTGTTCTGTATTATTTATACATACCAACTTAACAACTAGGTTATAATGGTCACATTTAAATAATTTTTTTAATATAGTATCGTGTTTCGTTTAAACTCAATATTGCGTGTATCACAATATATCATAAGGATTGTGTTTATTTTAAAAAATATATATCATAAAGTCTTAGGGTGTTACATTCTATTATAATCTCAGTTTTTTATGTTATATACCCTATCAGACATGATTTTCCTCTTTTAAAATCTCAGGGTGTTACATTAACCTCTCATACCAAGTCCTTGGTTCTTATTTAAGACTATAAAGAGATTTAGTAAGTTTAGAAAAACAATTTGTAAAATGTTGATTTTCAATACCTTGGGGGTATTCAAAATAAAAATATTTCATTAAATAACCATTTATAAAAGCTGATTTAATATCCATAAAGTACAATATGAAATTCATATAAGATGTATAAGTTAAAAGGATCATAATGGATTCTTTATTTGAAATAGGGAAATAAATTTCCTCATAATATATACCTTCCTCCTGATTGTAAACCTTAGAAACTAGCCTATATTTGTTCATCATAATCTCACCTTAATCATAATTATTATTCCTAAAAATCAATTTAGTACCTATTACAGGATTATCTAAGGTTCTATCAAGTAATTCATAAAATGTTTTTCTTTTAAATTTATTTAACTCCTCTTTCATAACCAGTATCCAAATTTCATCCTTTAAGGAATCATATCCATATTTAGGTTCAAATTGGGATAAAAATTCAAAGAACTCAATTAGGTTTCCAACATTTCTCATAGTCCTAACTGCATATTGATCTCCTATAATAGTCTTTGAAGGATGGTTCTACAAATTCCTCATTTGTGTAGGTACAAATATTTCTAGTTCTTGAATTTCATTTTTTTGAGAGTTGTATTGATCATGATAATTTTATAATTTTATTTCATAATTAATATTAAAATATACAAGTATAAAATTATTTAAAGAATAAATAACTTCATCTATTTGAATTTTATTATGATAAAAGGGATCACCCTCATAAAACTTTATATGAACCGATTCTTCAACTATAAATGAATTTTTATTAAACAATCTATAAGATGTATAAGTAGCTAAAATACCCTTGAAATATTTTTTCATTATATTTTGGATCAAACTTAACAAGTTTTTCCTTAGTATTCATGATATTCACCTTGTATCCAAAAACATTATAGTACTAAACTTTAGGTCTTCTATTATTCCATAACTCACATGGTACCATTTTTAAAAGAGTTCTAATTAAAACTCTATTCATAATATGAAATGATATATTAATAGATTATTCTAAAAAATAAGTAGGTAAGCTATACCCATTAAATATAGTTCTATCAATTTCTTTAATAGTTCTATTTATTATTTCAATAATTGCATTTTTGTTGAGGTGTTGTTGGAGTAGAAAAAATATGTTTAATACACAAATTAGAGAAGAAATAATTAAATTCTTGAATAAAAAATTTTACCGCCTTATCTGTTCTCAATTATTTTTTTAAAATCCTTTTAATTTTTAACTAACTTATAAAAACTCCTAAAAACTAAAAAAGATTCACTTTTAAATTTCAAAAATCAATCCCAAGTAAATATAAAAAAAATCATCAACTAAAATAAAGACAAAGAATATTCCAGCTAAGATTTCTACTCTAAAAGGTCGGAGAATATCAATGTGGATAATTTCTAAAGGTTTATATGTATCAAATTTATTGATTTATTTGAAATATTAATATGTTATTTTTCAAATTTTACATGCATCACAAATTCTTTTATCATTAAAATTAAGATAATAAAGATCATAGACTAACATGTTATTAAATAATTTTGATAGGTAAAAATTTTTAAAATGACCAAGACTTAAGTGCTATATCTAGGATTCACTTGTTTCAGTATTTTAATATTTCACATTTTTTCCACATAAGGAACTATGGTTAGAAGTATAAATTTTGTTTTTACAATATTCTTTAAACTTATGTAGTTTATTCTTAAATAAAGAACATCATAATTAGAGAAACAAATAGAAAATACAACATCATATAATTGCGAAATACTTATCAGATTATGGTTCAACCCTTGAACATAAATAAACTTGTCGATTAGGATAGATTTTGGATCTCTAACTTACCAAACTCTAATGGTATTTACTTTTGCATTATCACTAAAGGTAACCAAACCTATATAAAATTTAGATAGTGCATGAAGGTTAGAAAATTATCCACTTAGGTTCCTTTAATAACCACTATCTATATACAATATATAATTTATTTTCCTATGTATTTTAACCTAAAAAAAATAAAACAAGAATTTTTTTTGGGACCCAAATTCTTTTTGGGTCATATAGTGTCCGAAAGCAATGATCTGGGAAACTAGATCTATTTAATATTCACAGAAACTCTAGAAGTAACCTTAGATAAGTTTGTAGAAATATAATATTTCATTACACTACTCACTCACTCACAAATTACTTTTTATTTGATGATAAAATTTAGGTAGTTCTAATGTGGTGAAGCCCTTTAGAATCAATGATGAAAATTAAATTACAATAATTTGGAAGAGATCCTATTTCTAGAAAGATAATGAGAATATCCCTAGGTTCTCCCTTACTTGAAACCTTTAATGAAACAATAAAAACAAGTAATTTTATATATGATTTGATTTTTTTGAAATTGGTACAAAATAATTTCTTTATAGTTTAGGTTTTTCAATATTACTTTATATTCCATATATCTATTTCTTACACATATTTTTTCCACGAATTTTATTCAAACGTTATTCTCCTTTTTAATAACACTATAAAAACATAAATAATTCCACTTAATTTATAAAATATTTAATTCTTATATCATGATCAATGAAATTTTAATACTATTTGTTTAATTTTACCTTCAATTCTAAGTTCTTTTTAGCATAATACCTTTAACACTTAAGATAAAATTGTGAATATTCTTGATATATTTATGATTTTTGTTCAAGATTTTATATTTTTTTCTAACATGGAGAAATATTCAATTAATTTATCATTTTATAAGTTTTTAGATTCAGAATCAGAAATAGCAGACTAGTAGGATTGTACCTAATATTCTTGATCCATAATGTGCACGTTTTCATTCTGATTTGATTTCTCTTTCTCAGATTCAGAAATTGAAGAACTATTTGAATATTCATATTCACTCTAGGTAGCCTTCATGTAATCCTTCCCCTTTTATTCGTAATAATATTTCATCTGATGCTTTTTCCCTTCTTCTTTGTTTTTCATCTTTCCTTAAGTTGTGGGATATTAGGTTTGATATGACCCAAATACTTTCATTCATAACATTTAACTTATTTTAGAATACAACTAATTTCTTTTATAGTTATTAAATGGTTTCATAAACCCTTTCTTGTGATGAATCAAACCACTAGGTCCCAACGGACAGATGATAGGGTGAGTGTGACCACCCAAGGCTGCCCCCATAGTCTAAGGGCTTGCGACTATTGTAGAGTAGGCATATCCCACACATGGGTGGAATTATACGAAGTACATGAACACGCAAAAAAACACACACACACACATATCTACAAGTCCATACAATACTAAGACTTGATATAAAACAATTGATACCGATTCATGAATACATCTAAATCCAACCATCAGAGTAAGAAAATATTACTGAAATCGATAAAGGGTCCAAATATGATCCCACCAAAAATATAAATATAGTCCAAACTACTTAGAAGGAGGGTGAATACTATCAAAGGAAACATTGATAATAACCTGATATGCCTAAGAAAATACTAAGTTTCACCTACTATTAGTTCTCTTAGGACTTCGTCAAATAACCTATCATCTACATAAGGCAGGACATGTGCGGGAAGATCCCATGCATGGTTGAGTATAAAAATTCCAAGTAGGAAACCCCAAAATCAATAAGAATAAATAATCAATAGTAGTCTGACCATCAATAAAAAGGTATGACAATCAAGATATGATTCATAAAAATAAACAAATAAAAACCAATATATACTCACAATAGACCATCATCCTCAAAAGGTCTCAAAATAATACTTCCAACCATAGGATTCTTCTCAAGGCATCAAGGTAATGCTTATATAGTAAAGCTCATTCCGTGATCTATACTATCACTAATGACACTCTTCCAAGAGATATTTCTTGTCCATAATCACTAATATGTACACATCAGATCTCTAAAAATCACACTACCTAGATATGGGATCACACCATGGTCTGTTGAGGGACACTAAAAACCCTACAAGTTCAATCTACTTGATATGGGATCAATTCCTTATGCATAAAGGTCATACTGATACCATGAACCCCAACTAGGAAGGGCATGATATAGGATCCAACCCCAAGCTTCAAAAAGGGATAACACAAACTCTATCTGATACAAAACCTATAGAAGTGATAAAAATATTGTATTGAGGATGTAATTCCACATCATACCCTTGTATGGATGGACTAATGAATCTCACTCAACCAAAACCAGTCTATACTAAAGATATTAAGGGCTCTAAGAAATCTATGAGGAAGTACACATTATTTATAGATGGTACATTGTGTGTATTACTAATCCCGGACCTATCCATGTCTATGCTCGTTATTCTCTTCACTTTACTATGTACACCAGGATGTGGCTGTGCACCTCATCCCATGCATGTATACACCTATTTTTTCTAATTTAATGTTGTCATGCCCATGTATCTTATTGTGTCTGAGTATCGGTCCATGCCTGTGTACTCTACCTATTCCTGTGTGCCTATCTATGTCCATTCTTGTGGATCCTATAGGATATATGCAGATCCACTAACATAGGTTCATATATTGTGTGACACATTTTACATGGTGTGTGATACTTTTCTTCACACATAAACTCTTACACCATAGCCAGGGCCCCACATGGTGTTTCTTCTTCAAGGTACATTCCTTGTAAAATAGTATTTTCTAGAACCCATAGGGTTTTTCATGCATCGTCTAATTTTGTTTCCCTTGACACTGATTCTTCCTCTAATCACACCAAAAACTCAAGGATTAGGGTATTTTGAACTTGAACATCATCTTCATCCACAATCCAATCATCAAATATGATCATGAATCTTTCGCCATCACTCCTCATCATTACTGCTCACCAAAATAGGAAATAGGGATATTCGATCTTCTCCCATTCATACTTAGATCATCCAGAATCATCATTTCACCTTTATCATTCCCTCGATCCTGAACCATACCCACAATATTAATCCCCTGTGTTGAATAATGGTTTCACAATGATTTAATCCTAGGTATTTATTGAACCTCTATGAAAAGAAATTGAAGACGATGATCATATGAAGAAATGAGGGAGAAACAAAAAAAATCAAAAATGCGGAATGGACCTTTGACATTTTTGTGTTATCCTTGAACCATTTCCATTAGTATGATAAATGAAAAACCAAAAATCAATCTCATAAAAGAGTTTCCCCCCAATCCCTGGAAGAAAAAACCCAAATCCATAAGCATGATCTACTTGTTAATTACCCTATTAGTGGAGTTTGTAAATGTTTATCATGGGATAATAAACAAGGAATAAAAATTCATTAAACTAATATCCTACCTTGGGTAGGAATGATCACTAATGAAGAGTGAATATGCATCATCATCTTTGGTGACATTCTCAATTTTTTTTAGCAAGAAAAATCCTTGATCCATTTTCATCATTCTCTAAGTCTTCCTCAAATACACTCTATCAATTCTCAGGTTTATGTATCTCAACCATAAAATTATATATAAGTTATTATTTATTGAAGACATATACGCTAGTCATTTCAATAAAATAATCAATAAAATAATTTAATTTATTAAATTATTTCACCCATGATGGTTCCCAATCCTAACACCATACGTCAACCAAGATTATATCATTCCTAGGGAAAAACCCATACTACAAATTCAATGGAGGTCTTAGATTTCCCATATGTCTTCCCATTTATGATTTATTATAATTTTAAATAAAATTTTCCATGCATGATATTAATATATTTAATATTTTTATAATATAAATATTGAGCTCAATAGGGCTTAGAATCTCACTATGTCCCAATGCTAGGCTCATAAATTATTACATGATATATTCTAAATATTTTCATGGAAAAAAGTGATATGAAATTCTCCCCACCTTTATTTTTTCCCAAAAAGAGAAAAATACTACTAAAAAATATGTGGGTACTGAGCTCGCTTCTAGATCTCCCACTCCTAGGTTCTCTACTGAAGATTCCCATGATACCATCTGACACACACCAAGGGAATTTCTCACCCACATAGGATATTCTCCTACCAATCCTTGATCTCCACTAGGTACTTTGTAATGGTATCTCAGTCTATGCTGTCTAGCTCACCCTAGTCGATAACCTAAAACAAGGAGTTCACATACCTCCTCAGCTACGAAACCTAAAAGATTTCGTGTACACCAGTCAAAATGTACTGGTAGGGCTAATAAATATTCCACCTCACCGACCTTATGCAATATATATAAAGGGTTCATGAATCTATAATATAACTTTCCATACCATCCAAATCTCTACAATCCACATCAAGGTGAGACATTTAGAAACACATGGTATCCCTCATCGAACTACAAAGGCCTCCATCACCAGTTTATATAAGACTATTGAAGGATATATGTTGTTCTTATACAATCTTAGATGATCTACACCTTCTCTTTAATAGACCACACCAACTCTGGGCCCATGAGTGATGACTCTCTTGTAACAGTCCATCATAGTGTTGACCTGAAGGGTCACCTATTTGAATCCTCAAATGGAACCATACCGATGGTAGTATGGTAGCTGTTTTTTGAAAACACCACCAAGGGTAGGTGATCCTCGAAACCCTAGACTAATTTTAACATGGAATCCTACAACATTTCATCTAGAACATGAATGGTATGTTATATCTGGCTTTTACTCTAAGGGTGAAACACTATGATCAAACATAACTAAGTCCCATAGGCCTCCTACAATCCACTCCATAATTCTGACTTGAAGAGATAATACCAATCTGAAATGAGCATTGAGGTAAATCCATGGAGCCAAACTATCTTCTTCATGTAAATGAATCCATATATCTATACTGAAATTTTCTCTCAAATATCTAGGAAGTGGACTGACTTAGTGATTCAGTCATCAATCAACTATATGACATCATGTCATCTAAACAACCTTTGTGACCACATCAAAAAGTCCATATATATACCATCCCACTTTAATTCTGGAACCTCAATTGGTTACTCCAAACCTGCTGGAACTTTGTGCTTAGTCTTAACCTATTAAAAAGTGAGACATTAAGAGAAAAAATCTACCACACCCTTCTTCATACCTGGACACCAGAACTAATGTTGAAGGTCTTGGTACTTATTTTACACACATGGATATACCACCACAGGGATGTATAAAACTCTATTAGAACTTACTCACACAACATCCCTGGTACCATCGTCCATCCTCTAAAATGGATGATGTCCTCTCCACCTTCATAAAATTCAGTAGTAGAATGCCTAGTGGATATTTGAGAACATAATATCTCAAAGTTGGTATCTTTATGCTTAGTTTCCCTAACAGACTATATAAGTTGTGGGGTAAAAACATCAACTATAGATAAGCTTCACCATCCTCAGCTATAAGGGACTACTACAATGAGGCTAACTACTCTGACACCTCAACCAACAAATATGAGAAAGATCTCATATTTAGAGAATCTACCCATATGTTCCCCTTCCTAGGAGTATAGACTATGTCAAAGTTATAACCCTAGAGAAACTCAAGGCATCACCTCTATCTCAAGTTAAAATACTTATGATAGAAGATACACATGAGACACTTATGGTTAGAATATATGATAACTTGCTCACCCATATGGTAGTGTCACCACATATTCAAGGTGATGACTACCACTACCAACTCTAGATTATGGGTCATATAGTTCTTCTCATGTGGTCTCAACTTATGGGACCCATAAGTGATCAAAGTCTGTCTTTACATAAAAAAACCATGTTTGGTTCCTAAGTAATCATAAAACACTACATACTCAACACCCTCCTCCCGAAACCTCAAGATGAGATAACTCATCAACCTTTACTTAAACTCTTAAAAAACCTACTGTAACCTCTCCATATACACAAAGGATGCCCCTTTTGGGTAAAAGAAATCAAAGGTGTTGATATCCTTGAGAAATTGGGCATGAATATTTTGTAGCACCCTTACAACCCAAGGTAGCTTTACACCTCCACCATTATCCTGGGTAGAACCCAAGATAACACTACCTTAACCTTCTTTGATTCCACTACTAAACCATTAGTTTATATGACATGTACCAGAAAGTGGACCACATGAATCTATAACTGAAACTTTGAGAGATTCCCATAAAGATGGTTCTTTCGGAGTATATACAAGACTATCCTCAAGTATCTCATATAGTCCTCCTTGGATGCTAAGTAATCTAGTATATCATCAATAAAGACTAGTAAAAACTGCTCTAAGAATGGAAGAAAGATGCATTTTATGAGTCCTATGAACATCGTTGTGGAATTCTTCATCCCAAAGGGCATCACCAAGTACTCAAAGTGATGATAGCGACATCTGAATGTTGTCTTAACTATTTCATCATCCTGTAATCAAAGCTAGTTAGAGACTAATCCAAATTCGATCTTTGAGAACCATGGATCCCCTATAAACTAATAAAATAGTTCATTTATCCTTGGTAGTAGATACTTATTCATCATAGACACATGGTTTAGGCATTGCTAATCTACATAAAATCTCAAGATCCCATTTTCCTTCTTGTTTAACAACACTGGAACTACCCATAGGGAAACACTGGGTCTGAAAAATACCTTCCTCTACAAGTCCTCAAATTACACCCTTATCTCTCGATTCTCTATAGGAGACATCTGATTTTCTAGTGTAGATATCAGGTTAGTCTCATGGTGTAAGTCTTTACAGAAGTCTATCTCTTAGTGCAGAGGTAATCCTAGTATGACCTCATACTCCTCCACCACTATAGAAATCTAAAATACCATAGTACCCATTACTCAAAGAGGTATTTCTATTCAACTGGTGAGTAATCAGCTATATTCTCCTACCCATGAACTCATCTTTATTTTCCTGAGTTTCCTTCTCACCCACAAAGTAAAACCTCATTCCATCACCGTTGATTCACCATATATTTCATTTAAAGTAGTGAACAAGAGCATGAACTAGGAATATCTAGTCCATACCTAAGATAAAATTGTAATTCCTCATATCTTCTACAAAGATATCCCATATGAATTGGTCACTTCAAAGTGTCAGGAATCACTATTTGAGGAAGTGTGAAATCATTGAGTCACCTTCGATCAGAGTCTCTATGTGCAGTGGTAAATCCAAGGGATCCACCAGAATATCTAAGTATTGAACTAGATAAGGGGAAGAAAAGAGTGTCTCATAACTATGTCTATCAATAATATATATAAATTATAGAATACATAGATTATACCTCTAATAATCTCAGTAGCCTCGGAGTTGTAGGCCTCCAATGCCTATAATGTCTTCTCCCTTGACCACTAGTTCCCTTAAAATGGTGTGGACCACTTAAGGTGGGGGTGATAATAGTTCACACTGCATACCACCTCCTACTTCTCTCCCAACTCCTCTACCATTTCATTCACTTTAGGTACCTCTCCACTCCTTCCGCTATCTTGGTTTGGGCGATCCATCGATCGTCTCTCTGTCAGCGATGCGATAGGTCGAACTATCTCGATCAAGATGTCCCCGACCATCATAAGAGAAGAAAACCTCTCTCTAGGATGACTTGATACATCTTTATATCCTTGAACTATCGATCCTCTATCATTGTATCATCTCTTTATGTACCTTATATGGCTAGATCCCTTTGACTGCAGTCATCTATCAGCTTCTGAGGTCTTAGATCCTATGTGCCCACTACCAGCACCCACTGTCAGTGTATGCTCTTCTAGGAAGCTCTCCATTAATAAATACCACTAAAGAAATATATACTAGGTGGGAATGAAAAGATATATCACTCCATCCCTAATATTTCAATGCAATCCCCACTCGAAGTTTAGGGATCTGAAGAATGGATCTCAAACCATATCTAGTGAGTATCACAAAATTTCAGTGAACATCAATGTATACTATTCCATAGTCATACTTCCATATTATATCTATATAATATCCTAAATTTGTACTGATAATAATTTGGTTGGATAGAAATCATCCCAAAATAGATGCTCAAAACCTGACTAGGAGATAGTTTTCTCCTCATGTGATTGAGTCACGAGAATCTAAAATCGCCCAGTGGATCCATGAATAAGACTCATTATAAGGGCCAAAATTTGATCTATAGGTTTCCTCACAATTTAAAAAACATGCGTGACTATATCTATCCAATCCTCAACTAATTGGGGATTTATATTTCTCTAAAAATTGGGATCTCGCTGCCTTTAAAACTCATGGAGTGCGCTTATCCTGCAATCATCCTCGACTAGATCTATCGACATAATTTGTTTCTCAATGTGTGGTGGAATAACTAGAAAACCACCCAGAGGTACTACCTCATATATAAACCTAGTATTTAATCCTCATCACTTGTAGGATCATCGTTGGGATCATGCTGTGGAATCCTGGTTGGATGTCTTTGTAGAGACATCCGAAAATATTCAGATGCACCAAAATCAATGAGTATATCTTGGGAGATCACTTAAAAAGAAAATGGAAACCACAAACCATTCCTATATGATGCATGTAATAATGTTTATCATGAAACCAGTGTCTACATGTATTGATTTAACAAGTAAGGTTATAAAAGTTCTGCTGAATTGATACACCCACCACTGCACCCTTATTAGAGTCTCTATCCTAAAACCTATACTCAAAACACTTTAACACCATTTCTATAAATACCAAACTAAACTCATAGCTATAAAGTCTACAAACTATATTCATAAAGTATAATTTCACTCTAATACCACTCTTTTAGGACCTGACCCACTAGGGCCCACCTGGCCAGTGATAAGCCAAGTGTGACCACCCTAAGAACACATCTAATAGGCCAGGGACTGACAACTATCCCGAGTAAAAATATCCCGCATATGGGAGGAATTATCCTAAGTACCTACACACACACATAAACACAAACACACATAGACACACACACACACACACACATCTAGGCCCATACAATGGTGAAATGTAAAACATTACAATAGATATCAATTCATGCATACATCTAAATACCACCATCAGAGTATGAAAAGAGTAATGATAGCAACAAAGGGGACAAATAGAAGACCACCAAAAATAGAAATTGAGTCCATAATACTCAAAATGAGGGTAGTACTATCGAATGAAACCCAAATAAGAACCTAGGTCTGTCTAGAACAATACTAAGATCCTCCATCTCCTGATCCTCCCAAGACTCCATCAAATGCCCTTTCATCTATATAATACATGACAAGTTCAGGTAGAGATCAAACAAGGGTGAGTATAATAATACCCAATAGGACACCCTGAAATCACTAAACATAAAGAATCAAGAGTATTTAGCTCATTAATACATAGGTGTGTTAATAAAGATATGATACATAATGATAAATAGAGAAAAACATAGATATATTCATAACTAACAACCAATATCAAAAAGTATCAACCAATACTACCAATCATAGTATTCTACTTGAGGATTGAAGGTAATATTTATGTAAGAGATATCAATCAATGAGTCATGCTATCACCAATGAAACTCATCAAAGATTTCATGATCATATGTCCTCACAAAGATAAACTCATTGGATACCTAAAGACCACACAACCTAGATAGGAGATCACACCTAGGTCCACTAGAGAAGAATGGAAACCCTATTAGATCAATAAACTAGATAGGGTATTAATGACCTGTGCTAGGTGGTTGTGCTGATACCATGAACCCCAAATAGAAAGGATACGATATAGGATCCGACCCCAGGACTCACAGAGGGATACCACAAACTCTATCTAATTTAGAACTCATAGTGGGGATCACAATCCAATGTTATGGATGTAATGCTAAATTGTATCCTCATAGGGATGAACCAAGGAATCTCACTCAGATGAACCCAATCAATATAGATGAGTTGAAGGGCTATAAGTAATCTTTGAGGAAGTACAAAACCTATATCAAGGGAACATGACTTATACCTATGATCCTATATATACCCATTTTTTCCCATTTTCCACTACCTATTCCCATGTACACCTGACCATTCCCATGTACCTCTACCCATTCTTGTATATACCGATCGATGCCCATGTACTGTGTCCAAGCCTATGTACCTAAAAATTTCCAAGTACAAAGAAATTATAGGGCCCCAATAGGTGTGCCTTATTCTGGGTACACACTATGTAACAAAATTTTTTCCAGAACCCAAGGGTTCTTCACTCTTCATCCGATTCTGCTTCCATCGCTAGTGATTCCACTACTAAACTTTCCTAAAACTCAAGGATTAGGGTTTCCTAAGCATGTAATTCACCATTATCTATAATATAGCTATAAAATCCAACTAGGAATCTTCCACCATCGCTTCTCTTCATAACCTCATGAAAAAATGGGAAATGGGGATCTCCGATCCTTTCTTGTGCATCCTCTATTTATATCCCGTCATTGTGGAAGCTCAATCATTCCCTCGATTTCAAACCTCACCCACAATATCATTCCATTTCATTGAAGACTAGTCTCAAAATAGTACAATTTTGGGTATTCATTGAACCACCGACCAAAGAAATCGATGACGATGACTGTGAAAAGAAACATGGAATAAATGGAAAAATCACAGATGAGGAACGAACCTTAGACCTGTTTAGGTCCACATTGATCCAATTATATTAGTTATATAAATGAATAACCAACAATTAATCATGTATAAAAAATTTCCCCCAAATACTAGAATGAATAGTCCCAAACCCACAAGAATGATCGACCCATGAATCACCCTTTTAGTGGAGTTGATTCATGTTCATCATGGGATAATGAATGAGGAATAAAAATAAAATAAAATAAAATAAAACCTTGAGTTGGATCCATCACTGATGAATAATGAATCCATTTCATTATTGTTGGTGATATACTTAAATTACATTGAAGAAAATGATCCTCAATCAGCCCTCTTCATTCTCTAATCCTTTCTACAATGCTCTCTCTCTCAATTCATAAGATTTTTTGGCTAACCCTATGAACTGGCCATAATAGGGTTTTTATAGAAATTATATATTTTAGGTACTTTAAATAAATAATTAAATAAATATTTCAATTTATTTAATTATTTTCCCCACAATGACTCTCATTCCGAACACTATAAAATGACCATTATGATGTCCCGCCTAAGGTAAAAACCACATTTTAGACTCAAAGGTGGCCTCATATTTTCCATCTGAGTCCCCTTTCAAGAGTAATTTTACTTTTTTCGGAAAAATATGTGAGCATGATATTAATATATTTTATATATTTATAATATCAATATAGGGATCACTGGGCCTTGAAATCTCATTTTGTCTCAGTGACTAGATTTGAAAATATTAGAGAAAATATTATAAATATTTAAATGGAAAAACATTGATGTTACATTTCTTCCTTTTTACATCTTCTTGAATGTTTTTACTAACTGAGCATGATCTTAACCTGAATTTTAACAACTTGAATTATTCAATTATACGACGTACTCCTTTGAGTTCCTTTCAATATTGGGAATATAAACTTTGAGAGTTATATTTTCCTTTTTTATCATTCTGTGGTCCTCATACTCAACTTTTATCTCATCTTCATACACCATAAGAGTACTAATTAAGTAATTTATTTTTAAATATTTATATGTGTTTAGTCTCTAATTGTAGTTGAAAGTCCATTCCATCTAGCTTGTAAAAATCTAATAATATTAAATTCTTGATCAGGTTTAGGAATATGTGTTTTGGGAGAAACAACACCATTGATTATCTCATTTAAACTTCTATTCACTTGAGTAATAATTTCTCCTTTACACATTATAAAAGTAAAAAACTTCAATTTAGAAGTATTATTATTAAATTGGATAAAATTATCAGTTCTCTCATAGAAAAAAAACTATTGTTTTCCACATTTAAAATGTGGTGATACATTGATAGGAATCATTATATTTATTTTGTCCAAGTACACAAATGATAGAATCCATGTCTCTTGGATTTTGATCTTAGTAAACTTATTTTATAGCATCCCATTTATATGGTACATCCTTGGGAATTTCATATGGATTGATAGACTTCAAATAGACTTTCAAACCACAATTGTTGAAATATATGACCATTAGGGATTTTCAGTATCCATAAATTTCACCACTAAAATATAGATCTCAGATCGTAGACACTCATTCTTTAAGATCAACCATTGAAATTATTTTTAATTTATATATTTAACTAAATCTTGGTATATCTGTAATAAATATTTGATAGAGCATATATCTGATACCAATTACTGACCTAGAATGATGATAAAGGAATAAGAGGGGTGGCGGGGGGGATGAATTATTTCATTTTAAGAACACTTGATAGATTTAAAATCCTCCCCTATTTGAGCCAAGAAGTGACATTATTATCCTTTATTTAAATAGACTATATAGTGGAAAATAAAACAAGAGGACATAATATTTTTTTATAGTGGTTCAAGGAAAAAAGACACCCTTATCCACTCCACCAACACTCTCTCCATGAACTTGGAAAATTATACTTATAGGCCCTTTTCCAAGGGATATCAACATTTTAGTGAAATTAATTATAACTTGCTACAATAGATTTTACAAGGATTTAAACATGACTAAACAAATTTCTCAAAATACTCCACACATGAGTGCTAGAAACAACAAAAATTGTATTTGGTTGAAAAAATTCACTATAAATGAATTTATATATAGATGATGAAATTAATAGATAAAGATACATTCATAGGAATAAATGAATAACTTCAAAATACTCTCCTCAAGAAGAATATCCAATCTTGATAAAGAGAGTAATTAGTTATAGGGATAGTAGAGAATAAAATCTTCACAGTAGTAGGATGAATATACATTAGTAGATTAATATAACATGTGTGTTTCCAAAGCGTATTCCTAAAAATATTCAATGAATTACAGCAGAGTTATCATAGATAAGAAGCTAAATTTTCAACAACTAAATAAATATATTTTTTAAATAGAAATATCTGATGAAGTTTTAGAGAATTAGATTCATTTTTTTTGAAATTTATACAAATATATTATTAAATAGAAAAATAAAAATAACCTATAGATATATCCATTTGAAAATTAAATAATTATTCCAATTTAATTATGGTAAAAAATATCCATAAAATTATCTTAAAAACTATGATTTAGAAAAGCACAGTGTTCTTGAAATTTGAATTAAAATAACCCTGAAGAATCATTACTTCCCTTAGAAATCAGAACAAATTAACCCAATGTTAAAGATTATTTGGAATAGCCTTTTAAAATCTTTAAAAAGAGATTTAATCCCAGAAAATTATAGTATAATCACAGAATAATTTAAAATTATATTCCCACACATGAATAGTTTAATGTGGGATTTCTATGAGTGAGGATGTATTGAGAAGTATGGTTGAAATTATATATTTTATATTGAACATGGAGTCAAAAAACATAAAGTATAATGCCAACATGAGGTTATTTATATTAGGCACATACCAAATTTTAGGTACTCAAACATGTGGTTCCTTAATAAAATTAAGGTTACCAAACATAATATTCAACTGAAATGTGGGGTTCCAAATGTTGGGTTCCATAAAAACATTTGGTTACAACTTCACTTTATGAAAAATGATTCCAAAATCCTTCAGAACAACCAAAATACCCTAAAGAATAAACATTAACCCAAATAAAAAGGTCTTTACTAAAATAAATACTTCCATAATTCTAGAAGAAAATTATTATTCAATAAAATAAAAACCTAAAATACACAAAAAGTAACTTTATTATCAAAAAATGATGGTATGTTTGATCATAAAAATAAAATAAAAGCATGTTGTATAATCATCTTCATGGAAAACAATTAGGGACTTTTTATTTCATTTTGTGTATCTTTTATTACAATATATTTTGGATACATTATTTTATACTAAAACTATAATATTTATGTTTTCTTATATATTCTATATTTTATTCTTTTAGTGTATCAGAAATCATATTATGACTCTCTATTATCGCCTTCTTACAGGTTGATTTTTTAAGGGAAAATCACCCCCATGTTTTAATATATCCGTTGACATTTATTGTCAGCATTTGGTGCCCTAGGTATATCACCTAAAATTAGTGACATTTCATAACTTCCCAATCTAATGGGTTAGGCCAGGATATTACTTAGTCAACAATTAAACCTAGTAAAATGTACAATATTATAGTTGGAAAATAGACATGAAAAAAATAAAATAACTAGAATAGGAAAATCGGGATTATCTTGTTCTTATTGGACTATCAGAGTTACAAATGATATTCTAAAAAGGAAACAGAATATTAAAAATGTAATATTCATTTTAAAAAATAATAACATTAGACCTTGATAGAATTTGAAGTAATATATGGATGAATAAAATGGATGGTATTTATAGGTAGTAAAAAACCATTATGATCATTTTTAATTATGAATATTGGGAATTATGACTATTGGTATTGTATTCATTATAATGCGACTGTTATAATTAGAGTTATTAATTTCTATACAAAGGTCTTGGACACATAGTTAATAAAAAATATAGAACCATTTGTGTTCCCATGTATTTTACTCAGGCTATTTTCTAAATTGGAGTGGTTTTTAATATTTAATTAGTTTTAGAATTTAAATCCTTAACATAATATCATTCATTATATAGAAGTGATCCATATTCATAAGGAATTATTTTTAAAATCTTAAAATATTATTTTTGTTTTATAAGGTTATTTATAGGTTTAGAAAAAAACTATTATCTAATTAAAATAAATTATTTTCATGAGAACACTATTTTGGGTTGATCAAACCATTTATAGAATTTATTACATAACTTTTAGGTTATTATGGTTTCATAATACTTACAGTATATTCATACTCCATTTAGATTTTTCACCAAAAAATCATGTTGTCTCAGAAAATTATGAAAAATTAACAATCAGATAATTTTAACATGCCGATTTTAAAAATGATGTTTATTTTGTTTAAATAATTTTATAAATATGATAATTTTTATATTAAAATGAAAATACATATTTATTGAAAAATAATAGTTTTAATGACACAATCAACATTATGGACATTATAAAAATTACTAGGGACCTTATAAAATTATATTATCATTTATATTTAATTAGATTATGTTTTATAAATTTATTTCATGAAATTAAAATTTATTCTAAATTATTAAATTTATCATAAAATTTTATTTTAATTGAAATTATATACATTCCAAAAACAAAAATTATATTTTATTTGTATAAAAAAAATCTATTTATCATATTCATCTTATATTCGTGTGAATTTTATTAAATGAAATAATAATGAAAATGGTATTGTAGAAACCACTATTTAATTTCTAAAAAGAAAGTTACACCTTTATAATACCAAGGTCTAGACACATAACCCCTTATTACACTAACATATTTTTTAAGGGTAAGGTGTGTGATAGTGGTACATTAATGAGGTGGATAAACTAAAATTGATCTAGTAAATATCTCTACTAACTTGAAATTTTTCTGTAGGTAATTTCTATTGATCCAAATGTGTTAAAGATCTTCTCAAACTTGCTGAAGTTTGAATCCCATGAATGTTAACTATCTCCCAAGCTCTAATAAATGAGCTTAAAAAGGCATGATTCTACTAGTTGAGGCTATCATTTATCTCTTTTAATTAATTAGTTAACTTAATTACCCATAATATACTTTTATTATAATGATCAAATTATAAAGGATACATACCGTGAAATACCTATGTTGTTTTCTTCATAAGATCGAATGGATTATTCCTATTTTTTATTGATTTTAAGTAATTTACTCTCTATTTTAAGATTAAGAGTGAAGTGAAAATATTTATTGAAAAATATCTTCGTAAATACATCTCATTGCATGGATTCAATATCCTCATTGGTCTTTGTATTCTTGTTCAGTGTCCAAAATTGACCGAATTCTCCCTCTAGGTGATAAATTATCAGTATAACATTCTATTTCTTAGAGAATTTGATGACCTAAATTATCTTCTCAATATATTTGATCTATTGATCCCTGATTAGGATATTAGAATATCCACTAAAAGTTGGAGGCCTTTCTATAAAGAATTAATAAACTAAAATATTAAAATTATTATGGGAAGGAGGACATTGGACATGATTTATGTTATTACTCATAATATGAGTTATTTATTCTAGTACTTACATGATCTTCTGAAATTACACTCCCATTATTTTTGGAATTTCATTAGGTAAATAATCAAATTTACCATAGTATAGGTTGTTGAAATGATTTCTCCTATTTACCACCATTTCTAAAATAAAATAAAGTTTTAGAGGGGGATAAATGATTCAATAAGAATATAAAAAGGATAACTAGTTAAATTATAACAAATTAATCATATAAAATTACTTATGAATCTTTAGGTTTCAATCTAGTATATACATAGCTTATTTCCTATTCTGTTCTATAACCTAAAATTGTATTCAAATCCTTTATTATGGTTTTTAAATATCATATGAATTATCTAAATCATATCCCATGGAAGTGTCTATCCAGCTATGCAGTCTTAGTCCCACTCATCATGCACTGAGTGAGGATTGGGGAAATTATCAACTATCCTTCTTGAGGTGATTACCCCTAAGTGAATATGTGCCACAACTACATCAACTTTCCATAATATATAAATAGATTCTATTTATAGGAAACCACACACTCTACTACTTAAAAAAATTTAGGGATGTTTTTGTAATTCCCCAACCCTAGTTACCAAGAGTCGGTGTATTATTACATAAAATTGGCATGATCACAAGAGATCAAGTCTCAAAATAAAGATTAGTTTAGCAGCCTTGGAAGTACTAGATTCATACATAAGTTTTACATTACATTATGAAATGTAAAAATGAAAATATTGTTTCCCCTTTTGAACATACTCATATCCCTTAGCCTGTTACTATAGGTTAATCATAATATACTTATTCACATCCTGGGAAAAAGAAAACATAAGAAAGGGGTGAACTCAGATGCTCAGTATGGACAATAATATAGCAGAAAATATCATATATAAGAATAAACTTTTAATGTAATGTATAAGAGTAAAACAAAAGCCTTTTAAACTTAAAATTCAACATAGTATGGAAAAGAAAAATCAAATAATTCCATTTAATTATTCACATGGATATTCTAATAGTCTAATAATCACATGTAATATCAATAGCTAATTTCATAATAATGGAATGCATAATGCTGGACATCATAACCATATAGTCAATGCCTCATGCCAAGACTACAAATAAGATTTTTCAAGGCCTAGTGCCAAGACACTAGTTTGTCTCACGAGACCTACCAGTACATTGTGGAGCTATAGCGAGCTCCACAAATCATTTACTAAGTCCAATGCATTCCTCATATGAAAAGGATGAAACATAACATAAAAATTCATATTAAAACTAGCATATGAAATTTTAATACTTTAACCATAAACCATGAACTGTATAAAAATAACACATCCATAGTAAAACATATCACAAACCCTTCAATACAATATGGAAGATTGTATCATAATAAATCAACTTCAAATAAGTGTAAAATCTATCAAAGGATGTTGATGTAGATGAAATCAAAACTATTTGGGAGAAATATATCTTTCTATTTTTAAATCATTTAAATTTTATGTAATTATAAAAGAAACCATTTATTTAGAAAATAAACTTATAATCTTGTAAGGTAAGATTCTAAGGTGTTATAACGGTGGAAAATATCCACACCCTTTATATAAGTTAAAAAAGACATTCTTACCTAAATTTTCCAAAAATGTCATAAAGTACCTTGTTTGAAAAAACGATGGAAAGATTCCTTTCAATTTTTTTTATAAAAAGTAAAAAAGGGTATAAATTACTTTAACCCATATTCTAGGAAATTGTAAAAATATTTTTAAATACATTTTTAAGTAACACATATGTGGTTGATAAAGAAGTCCTAGTAGATACTTACATATAGACGACCTCATATAATAAAGAGATTGTAAAATTAACCCTTAACTTGTAATTTTACATGGTCAAGGGTAAGTTAAACTCCTGTAAAATATATAAATTATTGTTATTAAATTATAAAAGAACCACATACATAAATATTACATAATATATGATCTTATAATATTTCTTTGTTAATAATATTTAAGTAGTATCATTGTTTCGGGTGTTAACTGATTCGTTTTACTTTATATGTTTTGTTACGTAAGTCATGTTTGTTATGGATAGAATGCATTTGATTCATATAAATAATGATATTAAGTTCTTAAACATTATTTTTAATCATTAAATGAAAATTATTCTTGAATGATTACGATGGGGAATGAATCTCATCGCGTTCGTGGAGACAGTAATCCGTACGTACACACGAGTGACAATATTATTCTATTGATGGTGAAATATTATGTAATTGGATGGTATATCATATATAAAGAATAATTAACATGTTTTATTTAATATTTAAATCAATTATACTCATTATTATACCCATCCAAATAATGAAGTTTTGAATAAAAAACTACACCATGACGTGGAGATGGTAAGTCATACGCACACATGTATGTCGAATTTATCATTCATAGCATGGATAGAATAATAAATATGGTTGTACCATATTTATAATAACATCACATTAATTATAAGGTACTGGAGTTATTATTTTGGTATGGAAACAACAAATAAAGCGGAAGTGGAAGAAAAAAATAACTTTGAAAGAGGTGATGAAATTATTACCTCTTCTTTTGGTGCTTCCTTTTGATTTGATCAAAAGGGATCCCTAGTTTGAATTATAATCAAAGTAAGGCCTCTAGGTTTAAGTGAGGGTAGTTGGGAGGATATTTGAGTAGGTTTTGGATGAGACAAATGGCTTTGGTGGTGTGAAATTTAGAGAATGGGAAGTGCTCTTTTATAAGAGAGGTGAGGAGCACTTAAGGAAAATCTTGAAATGTTATTTTATTATAAAATCATTTTCGGTTTCTAATGGATCCAAAAAGATTTATTTAGAAGATAAGGTGGTTATGGGTCTGAAAACTCTCAACAAATAGGTTTTAGATAGGTTTATTTCACCATATTAACCTTATTGTTTAGATTTAACTCTTAGTTAAATAATTTAACTTTTAAAATGTATTCTTGTATTATTATAATAAATGTTTAATAACCATAATATAAAAATCCAATAGAACCCCAAGTGGTTAAATATTGACATATATAACCTTATCTAAGTACTTTTTCCTAACCTTAGATTTTTAGGAATATTATATCATTTAATATTGTAGTATTTGTTTCAAAAACTCATTTATTTCAATTTTGAGACTATTTAGTATTTTGTTTTTGTGAAAGTCATAAAAAATTTATCACTTCGAAAAAATTTATTTAATCAACTCTAACATGTAATATTAACCTATAAAATTAGTATAATTTATCAAAAGTCTCAATTTACATTTAATTGGATATTTATAATATAAATTATTTTAATCTTCATTTAATAAGATAATTACTGCATCATCATTGTGTCATAAATAAATTTAATTATTTAATGTATAAAAATTATTAAAAAAATAAAATAATGTAGGAAATATTTTTATATTTGTAATGAATATTTATAGTTGAATTTATCTTATGTATAACCCTATATTAAAAATGTTTTCGTTATTAAAATTTGAGTTTAACACTTTTAACTCCTGTTTAAATAAAATAATAATAATTGTCCTAATCCAATCCAAGTAGATCAAAGAGTATAATATTTTATTCCTAAGGTTTATTTTGGTTGAAATACACTTATATAATATAATTAGGACATGTATTAGGGTAATTATAATATAATTTTTACCTTTAATTACCACATTTACTTTTAACCGTGGTAAATAAAATTCAAAAGTTATTATTCACAAAAAATTAATTTTATATTATTGAACTACATTTTACTTACTGATTTCAACCGTGTTTCTTATATTTTTTAAATTCAAGTCAAATAATAAGTAGAATTACATTTTATACAAAATTTTAAATGTGCCTAGAAGGTTGGTAAAAGACATTAAAATGTAAAATAAATTTTTTTCATCTAATTTTATTATAAAATGACTCCAATGAATTACATTGAACTTATATAGGTATTATGTATGTATTTTTAACTAAAATAAATTTTAAAAAAATAAATAATTACTTAAATAAAATAGTAGGTTTTAAACAACAACGTAGTATTTTTCACTATTCATAAAAAATTGAACGTTTTAAAAAAAATCCCAAAAAATTCACTCTAAGATAATTTTGATATTCTGAATACAAAAATGAAGTCTATTTTGAAAAATAAAATTTATAAAATTTCAAAAAGTGGGTATTACTATTCATAATGACTAGTTTGATTGGTCGTGGTGTGATAGAACTTGAAGTTGTGTATAATGCAAGCTATTGTATTATTCAAATAGAAACATACCATGGATGTTTGGGGTGTTACATTATCCCCTCCTTCAAGTAATTTTGTCTTAGAAATTTCTAGAATACTACTGCATAAAAAGATTCGGGCGGTTCTTCATCATAAGTTCCTTAGGTTCCCATGTTGCCTATTCCATCTTTTGGTTTCTCCATAGAACTTTTAATAGGCGAGTCTTATGGTTTCTCTACACTTGTTCTCTAGTATCAAGAATCTTTAAATACTCTTTAAAATAAGACAGATTGTGTTCTAGTAATATTTCTTCATAGGTGAGTACATGTATTGGGTCAGACATTTATTTTCTCAACAGTGATATGTATAACACATCATTAACTTTGGAGATACTTGGAGGCATTCCCAAACGGTATGCTACAACTCTAATTTGTTCTAGAATTTCGAAACTTCCAATGTACCTGGGAATCAATTTACCCTTCTTACCAAATCGTACAACACCCTTCCATGGAGACACCTTCAAGAAAACATGATCTCCTACTTGAAATTCCAAATCCTTCATTCAGTTATCGGTATAGCTCTTTTGCCTACTTTGAGCTGCTTTAATGTCAGTTTGGATAATATTTTCCTTTTCCATTATTTCCTCAACAAGTTCTGAGACTACAAGTTTTCTTTCACCAACATCATTTCAACAAGTTGGTGTGTGACATCTCTTTCCATATAACGCTTCATATGATGCCATATGAATACTTGAATGGAATCTATTGTTATTAGAAAATTATACCAGGGGAAAATATTGATCCCACATACCTTGAAAGTCAAGTGAGAAAGATATCAACATGTATTATATGGTTTGAATAGTCCGTTCTGATTGTCCATTAGTTTGAGGGTGGTAGGCAGTACTCAAACGAAGTTCAGTATCTAGGGACTTCTGAAGACTTTTCCAGAATTTTGATGTAAAACAGGGATCACAATCAGAAACAATCAATAGGGGTACTCCATGAAGTATTACAACTTCATTAATATATAGTCTCGCTAAACGTTCAAGTGCTAAATATTCTCTAATAGTATGAAAATGTGCTGACTTGGTAAGATGATAAAAAATGAACCATATTGCATCATTCCTTCTATGAGTCTTTGGTAGCTCCATGAAAAAGTCCATTGTAATATCATTCCATTTCCACTCAGGTATAGGAAGAGGTTGGATGACTCCTCTAGGATATTGTCTTCCAACCTTAACCTGTTGAAAAACCATACATCTTGACACATAATCTACAATCTCCTTCTTCATGTTGTCCCACCAAAAATGTTCCTTCAAATATCTATACATCTTAGTGCTACCAGGGTGTATAGAGAAATTGGAGCTATGAGAATCATCCAACAATTACATTTTTAGATGAGGTATATTTGGAACACAAAGCCTCCTCCCAAATTTTATAATTACATCTTCATATACAAAGTTAATCAATCTTCCATCATTCACAACTTTAATTTTCTTTTGAAACTCTTCATCACCAGTCTGAGAACTTTTTATCCTTTATAGTAAAGATGGTTTGAGAACCATCTGAAAAAGTATTGATGTTTCACCTTCCATGATTATCACCATATCCATCTTTACTAGATCCATGAAAATAGGATACATTTCAACTCTCATCTTGTTCAAAACTCCAGGATCCTTTCTGCTCAAAGCATCTTCCACCTTATTTTCCTTCCCCGAGTGGTAGTGTATAGTGGAATCATCATACTTAAGTAGTTAAATCCATCAAATTTTCCTCATGTTGAGTTATTTCTCTGAGAAAATATAATTCAAACTCTTGTGATCAGTATATATCTCACATTTTTCACCATAGAGATAGTGTCTCTATATCTTCAAAAAAGATTATAGCTGCTAAATCAAGATCATGAGTAGGATAGTTTTGTTCATGAATTTTTATCTATCGTGATGCATAGGCAATAACTCTATCGTTCTGCATAAGTACACAACCAAGTCCTTTCTTTGAATCATTACTATAAATAACAAACCAATCATTCCCCAATGGTAGAGTCATGATAGAAGCATTGAATAATATTCACTTCAGTTATTCAAAACATTATTTACACTATTTTTTACAAACATATTTAACCCCTTTACGTGTGATCTTGGTTAATGGGTTAGCCAATCAGAAAAAAATCTTGGACGAAACGCCAATGATAACTTTCTAAACCAATAAAACTATATACCTTAGTTATACTTCTCGGTGTTTTCCATTCTTATATTTCTCTTGTATTAGAAGGATCAGTAGAGATTCCATCCTTAGAGATAATATATACAAGAAAATAAATCTCCTGAAGCAAGAATTCACACTCGCTGAACTTCCAATATAATTCATTTCTTCTAAGAGTCTTTAGAATAGTGCACAAGTGATTTTAATGATCTTCATAGATTTTGGAGTAAACCAAGATATCATCAATAAATATCACTAAAAAGTCATCAAGATATTCCTTGAAAACTTTATTCATTAGATCCATGAAAATAGAGGGTGCATTGGTCAGTCCAAAAGGCATTACTATATACTCGTAATGCCCATACCTGGTAAGAAATACTATCTTCAGAATGCCTTCCTTCTTCACACACAACTGATGACATCCAGATTGAAGGTAAATCTTTGAAAAATATTGCTCTTCATTAAGTTGATCGAATAAATCATCAATGCGAGGTAGGGGATACCTGTTCTTTATTGTGATAACATTGATCTCCCTATAGTCATTTCACAACCTCATAGATCCACATTTCCTCTTATAAAAAATAATAGGGGATCCCCATGGAGAAACACTAGGGAAAAATAAATCTTTTATTACTCAATTCCTCTAGTTATTTCTTTAGTTAGACTAATTCTATAGTGGCCATTATATAAGGGGTCTTCGATATGGGCCTTGAACAAGGAATTAAATCAATGGAAAACTCAATTTTTCATTCTGGAGGATGACTTGGTAAATCCTATGGAAACACATCAACATATTATTGTGCAATAGGTAAATCCTCTATTTAAACATTCCTTTACTCACCCATAGTTATTTCATTTTCATCATCCCCAATAATTGAATTTAGTAAATCTTCTGGGGGTGGATCTAGATAAGAATCAGATGGTGACATTTTTGTTCTAAATATAATTTACTCCTGATCATCATCAAAAATTGTAACCTCCTCCTTCTTATAATAAATTTTTACGTCATGGTCTGAAAGCCAATCCATACCGAGGATTATATAAAATTCAATCATAGGTATGATGATGAGATCAGTAGATAAAGCACATTTATATTCCCTAATGGGAACTAATTCAAAAAAATTTCTTGCAATGATACTTCCCTTAAGATTTTCGGCTGACAACTAACTTGTTAAATAAAATTGGAAATATATAATTTTATTAGCAAAATAGGAAGTAATAAAACAATGAGATGATCCCAAATCAAATAAAGCATTGGCTAAATTTGAGGAAACCATTAAATTACCTACCACCACATCATTTGGAGCTTCAACCTCAACACTTGTGATCACATAAGCTTCACCTTTCTCCTTTGGACTTTAATAAGGTAAGTTTCCTTGGAACTTAGGACATTCATTTGCATAATTCCCCATTTCTCTATAATGGTAGCATTCAATATTGATAGCCTCTTTCTTTCCCTTGTAATCATTATTTTGGTGGCCTTTTTCACCACAATTGTAATAGACTCCCATTCCCTTCAGGGAAGTACCGGTGTGTTTCTTCCCACATTTACTGTAGGATGAAAATTCAAATTCTCCATTCTTCCCCTTATTTCCATTTCTAGAGTGTTCAAAAGATTGATTCTTCTCTTTCTTTTCTTTAAAGTCGTAAGACTTAGATAATTACTTTTTTGTCTTGATAGCACATGAGACAATATCTTTGTATGATGAGAAGGATTGTGAGACTTATATTAAACTGATAAATGGTTTTAATCCATAAAATAAACGATAAATATTACTCTTTGGGTTACATATATAATCTACTGCATACCTTTCTAACCTTGTAAAGTTATCCTCATACTTTGCAACATTCTCATCCCCTTTTTACTTCAGACTCAGAAATTATCTTTCCATATCTACTTTATGGTCACGAGGAAATTATTTTTCTAATAAAATCCCTTTAAACTCCCTCCATTCCATATTTGATACTTTTTCATCCTCCTTTGTGTTTTGAATTAATGACCACCATTGATCTACATCTCCAATGAGGCGATAAACAACCATGACAACGTTTTCCCTTTCAATACTCCCCAAAGTATGAAATATTTTCTCTAAGGAATGTATCCATTGCTCAGCTTCAAATGGATTTTTAGTCCCACTGAATGTTGGTGGTGGTTTCCTCATGAAGTGGTCTAACATTGATCCTCCGCGTTGTGGATCAGGGTGCTCCATATGGGTAAGGTTATTATTCATAAGATGAGTGAATTGTCCCAGTATGGTTATAAGTTGTTCAGAACTGGTTACATCACCAGCACCACTATAATTATATTGAGTAGGAGGGTAATCCCTACATGGATTGCATGCGTTGATACAGTTTCCATTCTTTCCACTCGACACCATTTCTAAACAATGGAATACACTATATTAGTTTATGAATCACAATACATAATTTCAAACTAGTGAAATACCTAACATAAATTGAACATTTTATGCATATAATCCATAATCATAAAAAAATGTCTTCTTTGAGGGGGTATTTACTCATAAATCTTTAATAATGGTTTGTAAAGAAAATGTGAATTATCCTAAGCATATCCCCCATAGTGTCATAACCAAGAGTACAGCAAGACCCGTTGTCGTGTACCTAGATACCCCAGGTCAACCCCGAAACTCCTTGTCGGAGTTTTCAATCCTAAGTACATCTGTGCCAGATCTGCCTCTACCTTCTCTTATCCAGATAGGGATGTATTTATTGGAAAATTAAAAAAATCTCTACATTACCCAAATTCTAGGAAGTTCTATAATACTAATCCTCAAATCCTATCTTAGGGTAATGTTTTCTAATCAGAGTTTTTATAAATCTAGTTTCCAAGGTTTGTACTAACCTTCTATTGATACAAATTGTAATGCCATGACCCCAGTTACCCAGAGTCAGTGCATTATTACATAACATTGGCATAATCACAAGAGATCAAGTCTCAGAAGACTAATTAGATTAGTATCATTAGAAGTACTAGATACATACATAAGTTTTACATTACATTATGAAATAGAAAAACAACCACATTGTGCCCCCTTTTGAAAACAATCATATCCCTTATCCCATTCTTGCAGGTTAATAGTAATATACTTATTCACATCATGGGAAAAAGAAAGCATAAGAAAGGGGTGAGCTCAGATGCTCAGTAAGGATAACAATATAGAAAAAACTATCATAAATAAGAATAAACATTTAAGGAAATGTATAAGACTAAAACAAAATCCTTTTAAACTTAAAATTCAGCATAATATGGAAAATATAAATCAAATAATGACATTTACTTATTCACATAGATATTACACTAGTAGAATAATCATTTGTAATATCAATAGCTAATTTCATAATGATGGAATGAATAATGCTGGACATCATAACCACATAGTCAAGGCCTCGTTCCAAGACTACAAATAATATTTTTTCAAGGCCTTGTGCTAAGACACTATTTTGTCTCATGAGACCTACCGATGCATCAAGGAGCTATATAAGGTTCCACCCATCACTTACTAAGTCCCATGCGTTCCTCATATGAAAAGGTTGAAATATAACATAAACATTCATTTTAAAAGTAGCATATGAAATGTTAATAATTTATTCATAAACCAAGAATGGTATAAAAATAACGCATCCATAGTCAAAAATATCACAAAACCTTCAATACAATATAGAAGATTGTATCATAATAAATCAACTTCAAACAAGTGTAAAATCTATAAGGGAAGCTTCGAAGGTGTTATAATAGTGGAAAATAGCTGCACCCACCATATAAGTTAAAAAAAATATCTTACCT
Organism: Viscum album; assembly: GCA_963277665.1. NCBI lineage: Eukaryota > Viridiplantae > Streptophyta > Magnoliopsida > Santalales > Viscaceae > Viscum > Viscum album. The sequence goes on from OY728151.1 coordinate 1,975,791,534, forward strand.
TAATTTTATGAAGATGTCATAAAGTACCTTGTTTGGAAAATGATAGAAAGATTAATTTAATTTTTTTTATAAAAAGTAAAAAAAGTTCATAAATGACATTAACCAATATTCTAGGAAATAATAAAAATGTTTTTAAATACATTTTTAAGAAACATGGATGTGGATTATAAAGAAGTCCTAGTAGATAGTTACATATAAACAACATCAGATAATAAAGAGATTGTAAAATTACAACTTACCTTGTACTTTTTCTTGGTCGAGGGTACGTTAACCTCCTGTATAATAGTCAAATAATTTTTATTAAATTATAAATGAACCAAATACATAAATATTATATCATATATGATCTTTTAATATTTCTTTGTTAATAATATTTCAGTAGTATCATTGTTTCGGGTGTTAACTGATTAATTTTCCTTTATATGTTTTGTTACATAAGTCATGCTTGTTATGGATATGATGTATTTGATTCATATCCAAAATGATATTAATTTATTAAACATTATTTTTAATCATAAAATTAAAATTATTCATGAATGATTACGATGGGGAATGAATCTCATCGCGTTCGTGGAGACGGTAATCTGTACGTACGCACGAGCGATAATATCATTATATTGATGGTGAAATCATATGTAATTGGATGGTATATCATATAAAAATAATCATTAAAATTTTATATATTTTATTTACATAAATTATACTCATTATTATTCCCATTCAAATAATGAACTGTTGAATAAAAAACTACATGACACCGTGGAGACGGTAAGCCGTATGTACGCACGTATGGTGGCTTTGTCATTCATAGGATGGATAGAATATTGAATATGGTTTTACCATATTTATAATAAAATCATAGTAAGTATAAGCTACTGGATTTATTATTTTGGTATAGAAACAATAAAGAATGGGGAAGTGGAAGAAAAAAAGAACTTTGAAAGAGGTGATGAAATTATTACCTCTTCTTCAGGTGCTTTCTTTTGATTTGATCAAAAGGGATCCCTAGGTTGGATTATTATAAAATTAAGGCCTCTAGATTTAAGTGAGGGTAGTTGGTAGGATATTTGAGCAGGGTTTGGCTGAGAAATATGGCTTTGGTGGTGTGAAATTAAGAGAAGGGGAAGTGATCTTTTATAAGAGAGGTGAGGGGAACTTTAGGAAAAGCTTGAAATATTATTTTATTATAAAATAATTTTCGGTTTATAATGGATAAAAAAGATTTATTTAGAGGTTAAGGTGGAGATGGGTCTAAAACATCCCAAACAATAGGTTTTATACAAGTTTAGGTCACCATATTAACCATATCATTTAGATTTAACTCTTAGTTAAATAGTTTGACTTTTACCATGTATTAATGTATTATTATAATAAATGGTTAATAAACATACTATAAAAATCCAAGCGAACAAAAAGTGGTTCATTATTGACATATATAACATTATCTAAGTCCTTTGGCTGAACCTTATATTTTTAGGAATATTGTATCATTTAATAGTATAGTATTTGTTTCAAAAACTCATTTATGTCAATTTTGACACTATTTGGTATTTTGTTTTTGTGAAAGTCATAAAAACTTTATCACTTAAAAAAAAATTATTTAATAACCCCTAACACGTCATATTAACCTATAAAATTAGTGGATTGAATAAAAAGTCTCAATTTACATTTATTTGGATATTTATAATATCATTTTTTTAATCTTTTATTAATAAGATAATTACTGCATCATCATTGTGTCATAAATAAATTTAATTATTTAATGTCTAAAAATTATATATAAAATAAAATTATTTAGGAAATATTTTTATATTTCTAAATAATTTTTATAGTCGAATTTATCCTGTGTATAACCCTATATTAATTTTTTTTAGTTATTAAAATTTGAATTTTAACACTTTTAACTCTTCTTTAAATAAAATAATAATAAATGTCCTAATATAATCAAAGTGGATAAAAGAGGATCATATTTTATTCCTAAGGTTTATTTTTGTGGAAATACACTTATCCAATAGAATTAGGACATGTTTTAGGGTAATTATAATTTCATTTTTCCCTTTAATTACCCTATTTACTTCTAATCGTGGTGAATGAAATTCAAATGTTACTATTCACCAAAAATTATTTTCGTCTTTTTGAACCACATTTTACTTACTAATGTAAACTGTGTCTCTTGGATTTTTGAAATTCAATTCAAAGAAGTAGTAAAATTATATTTTATGCAAATTTGCAAATGTGTCTAGATGGTGGGTAAAAGACGTTAAAATGTTCAATAAAATTTTATACATCTAATTTTATTATAAAATGACTCCAATGAATTACATTGAACTTATATAAGAATTATGTATCTATTTTTTCCTGAAATAAATTTAAATAAAATTAATAATTATTAAAATTAAAAGTAGGTTTTAGACAATAACCCAGTGTTTTTCACTATTCATGAAAAATTAAAAGTTTTCAAAAAAATACCAAAAATTCACCCTAAACTAATTTTGATATTCCAAATCCAAAAAATGATGTCCATTTTGTAAAATAAAATTTATAAAATTTCAAAAATTGTGTATTACTATTCATAACAGCTAGTTTGATTGGTCGTGGTGTGCTAGAACTCGAAGTTGCGTACAATGCAAGCTATTATATTGTTCAAAGAGAAACGTACCGTGGACCTTGGGTTGTTACAGTTTTCATATAATTAGACTCATACCTATTGTTTTGACTATTTATTTATCTACCCTAATCCTTAAAAATAAAAATAACTTTCTCTAAGATCAATTACAACTACCCATATTTATAATAGATTACATTTCATGATTTTTAACATAATGATACAAATAATATAATCCCAGAAAATTTAGAGGCTTATTTTATTTAGAAAATTATATACATAAAACATTAACTTAAAATAAAATACAACATCATTATTTAAAACTCCATAATATATTCCTAATTTCCATTGTAATCTTAATACTACACTAGATAACCTGGGAAAAAACATAAGAAACTGGGTGAGATTTAATGATCAATAAGGGAATAATCAAATAACATAATTATTATTTATATCACATGTGAGTTAATGGTAATATCATTATAACATAAATATGTGAGAATTATATATACTCAAATAAAACTAGGGCATGAGAAAACATCATCCTAAAATCACAATATCATTTTAATGTGGTAACAATATAAAACATGACATCATAAGCATAATTCGAGAATGAGGCCCAAGATATTATAATATAGTTTACTTAGTCTAACCACCCACACACCATACATGGTGTCTCATGAGATAAAAACATTTTCTAATGCATTGGTGTGCTATCAGGGTGAACCATTCATATGTCTATCTTTAATTGTGCCACATTGATCATATAACATAGGAAAAAATTTCAGAATTTCGACCCCATGGGTAAGAAATATGGGTTTCATACATGGAGGTACCCAATAATTTAAGGATAATTATTTATAGTTAAATACCCTTGAATGAAAATATGGTTTTGGTATTCATAATGAAAGAGTAACGAAAGAAAAATCTAGGGAAAATTTTAGTAGTATAACAAGTGTACATAAAAGTTCATGGAAGTGATTAATGGGAGAGAGGGAACATATCTATTTAGTATGACATAATTTGGGTATTAATTCATAAAAATTATCATATAGAATCAAAATAATTTTGAAATCAAATGGATTATAGTAAAGGATGTCCTTGAACATAAAAGGGGATGGAGATAACCCTTACCTTGAGAGTTTTATTCTTAAAGATCGAGAAGAGATCCTTAGAACCTTATAAACTCTTTGAAGAAACTATAAATAGGTAAAATGAAATGAATTTAATGATTAAATTTTTTAGTGTGAATATTAATTTGATATTGGGTGGGTATTTATTGTAAAAGAGTGTGTATTATTTATTAATTTCCCAACATATGCCTTGGACACCTAGTTAATAAAAAATACCAAACCATCAGAATTTCCATGGGTTTTTGAAATGATATTGGAAAAGGAGGGGTGGTTTTTAATATTTTATTTAAAAAAAATCAAATCCTTAAAATAAAATCATTTATAATGTGGAAGTGAGTCATGTTTATAAATAATTGTTTTTAAAATTTTAAAATATACTTTAGGTTTTGGATGGTTATTTATAGGTTTAGAAAAATAATATGATCAAAATAAAATAAATTATTTTAATGAAAACAAATTTTTGGTTGAGTAAACCCTTTATATAATTTATTACACAACTTTTAGGTTATTAGGAAGTAAAAATACTTATCATATAATCACATTGGTTTTAATTTTTACCCAAAAATTCGTATATCTCACAAAATTATAAAAAATTAACCATTACATAATTTTGAAATCCTAATTTAAAAAATGGTATTTATTTTATTATAATTATTTTATAAATATTACAATATTAACTTTTAAATAAAAATCATTTTTATTGGAAAATAATAGTTTTTATAACATAATAAAATTTCTATCCCTTATAAAAATTCCTCAGGCCATTATAAAATAATATTATCATTTATATTTAAATAAAAGATGTTTTATAAGACTATTTATTGAAATTATATTTTATTTAAAATTATTTAATTTATCATAATTTTTTTTAACTTTTATATTTTCCAAAAAATATAATTAATTTTTCTTTTAATTAGAAAACACTTCAACATACTGATATTATATTCATGTGTATTTTATTAAATTAAATAATAATGAAAATGGGATTGAAAAAACCACCTTTTCAATTATAAAAATGTAATTATACCTTTATAATACTATGTTTTAGATATATAATCCGTTATTACATTAGAATATGACATAAGGTTAAGGTGTGTGATGACTGTACTTTCATGGAGTGGCTTAACTAATATCCATATAGCAGTGATCTCTACTAACTTAAAATTTTTTCATAAGAAATTTATCTCCAGCCTCACTTGTTAAATATCTGCCTTGGCTTAGTCAAGTTGAAACCCAAGAGATGCTATATCCCTCTTAAGCTATAATAAATTATCTTCATAAGGCATGATTCCACTAGTTGAGGCCATTTTTTCTCCCTTATGAATTAATTAGTTCTCTTAATTACCATTAATATACACTGATTCTAATAGTCACATTATAATGTATAAATTAACAATAGTCTTAATGTTCAACAATCATAATGATTTTATATTTTTATAAATAAATTTATTTTATTCATTCATTGATTACTTCAATTTCTATCAAGGTTTTATATTTTTCATTTTCAAAATTAATATTAAATTAATAATATTCTATTTTTATTTAATAGTGTTATTAGTTAGTGTTATAATACTTGGATATTGAGAAGATTTAAATTTTAATATTCTAGTTATTTTATTTTTTTTCTATTTATTTTATGACTTTAATATTGTTCATTTTAATGGGTTTAATTATTGACTAAATTAAATGTCTTAAATTAATGAAATAAAGTGTTATAACTGTGTTTTATACTGTACTAAATAACTAAAAATGACACACATACATATATAAGTTAAATTATATAAATAAATTTCTAGTAAGTCATATTCTTCCCCCCTTTGTATTTTTATCACTCAAAATTTCATTTAATACTCTAAAAAAGATGGTGGTACTTCTGTGTAATTGCTTATTTGGGTTCCCATGTTGCTTCTTAAAACTTATGATTCTACCAAAATACATATACTAAGTTTGAAATCATGTTTATCATAACGTTATCATTAAAATAAAAGATCTTAACTGGCTACCCCTCATATGAAATATCATTATCCAAATGGCACCGCCTCTAGATTTATTATATGGGAGGGATATGGTATGTACTTCCTCAAGAGGGGTACATAGAACACATTATGTACTTGAAAGTACATGTGGTAGTGATAGTTTATAGGTCACATTTCTAATGAGATCAAGAATCTAAAATTGGATCATGTATCTATGACTCAGATTTCCCTTCTAAGATGCCATAGGGACCGATGGACCACTGAAAGGGGAGGGTGAATACAAGGTCACTTAGATTTTTTATTAATTTATTTCCTTTTAAATTAAACCTACAAGACTTATTCAGTCTTGATCACCTATATTTTATGTCACAAAATCTCATTCATATAATGTAGTAAATATAGGAATAAGAACACAAGGATTTATTCGAGTTTTAGTACTAAAACCAACTCCTTGTATTGATTGGTTATGTGCCCAAATCAAGGATTCTACATTATAATTAATATCATTCAATTGAAATTGTAGGGTTATTCACACACTATAACTAGATCAAATTCATGTTGATATTTTCTAAACCAATTTCTTACTAGAAACTTTCCCATGTATCACAAGACTTATCTTTCTTGATTCCTACAGGGATTCTTTAATATTTTCACACTATATTCCCTGAGTTTCTTGGTGTTATTATTTCATACCATAATTCCCACATGTTTGATGGATTCATACCATGTATACATATTAATTTCTTTCCAAATACTTCTTAAAAGTTGATCTCTAATCAATGAAAGGATATGTTTTCATCCACATAATAAATATCTCTATTCTCACAAGAAGCATATTATAATTATAAAAAGTCTTTAAGAAAACTCAGTAACTTAGTCACTACTTACAGCTCATATTGATAGGTCTACTCAGAAATGGCTAACCTAGTTGTATCACTTATCAATATCCTGTGTTCTTTAGATCCAAATCCTTATACTACTTATTCAATCAAGGATTTCATTGTATATTATTTTTCTCACTACTCCAAATCTATAAAACTAATCTCAAAATTATGGATGACTTCTCCTCCTCCTCCTTCTTTTTCTTATTCTTCACTACAACAGGGAACAAATTACTCGTTTTATTCATTAAAAGATTTAGTTCTATCAAATTATCCTTGATAAAACATACACACAACAAGTAACACAAGAACATACAATACTAAAAAATTGGGTTTATCTAGTGCTAGGATTTATTAGTGCTAGCTAAAAGAACTGATAAATGCCCCCTTTATCAGTTCTAAAAAATGTACTGAAAATGTGGGGCCTTTATCATCCCTAAAAAATCAATGATTAAGGAGGGCCTTTATTAGCCCTAAGAAACCCTTATAACGGGGGGGGGGGGGGGGGGGGTCTTTTTTAGTGATAAAAAATACACTAATAAAGGGGGACCTTTATGAGTGCTAATAAGAAAGAATTGATAAAGGGGGTACTATATTAGTGCTAGTGAAAAAGTGATGATAGGGGGGGTTATTAGTGCTTTTTACTAGCACTAATAAAGGGCCCTTTTATCATTAATATTTTATAGAACTAATAAAGGGTATATTTCAGAAAATAAAATATATTTCATTAAAACAGTATATTAATATATTAGTATATTTATATTGATATAAATATTACTTTTTAAAATTTCATATAGATATGGATAAATACACATTTAGAATTAATATATATGATATTTAATGAAAGTGGATTATAAAATAATTAAAAAATACTATTAATGAATAATTTTATAAATATTATAGAGTAATAGTCATTTAATAAAAATTAGATGACATAAAAACTAAATAAGTTAATGAACTGTCTAATATGAGTTAAAAACATGACTTAAACTATAAAAAACCATAAATTTTAATCTTGGTGACTTTTTGGATCTACCACATAGAAAATTAGAGCCTGTAAAGAGATCTATGTCGTATTTATAAAAGGGGACCCTAGTCACTATTTTTTTAGTTTTAAAAAGTTCTATGAGGCCTCTAAAACTAAGTTTTTTGTTGGGATACCCTAGTTTTTCATATTTTATATAAATTAATATCATTTTTATAGAGTCTTATTGTCACTTTTTATTTATGATTAAATTTATTCCCATGGATTACATTAATATAGATACTACGGTTTTTAAGTTTTATCATATTTTATAATGTAATTTTATTTATAATTAAATATATGCATATTATTTTAAATTTACATATAATAAATCGATTGTGTAAATATATATTTACATAAAAGTGTATTTTTATATATATAAACAATATGAAAATAAATATTTAGTATTTATTTCATTTAAAATAAATAATTATTGATTTTATTTACATTATAAAAATGCATTAATATTTATATATATACCTATACAAGAAAATGTTTATATATAAACATGTGTTTGCCAATAATAAAATATATATTTATGTGTATATTCTAATATATGTAAATAGATAAATATATATGTAAATATTTGTGTGTGTATGTGAGAAATATAAATGCATACTTTTGTGTGTAAATATGTGTGTATGTGTTTGTGTGTATAGATTATATATAAATGTATTTTTATATAAATATATAATTATCATTAAATATAGTATATAAATGAATTTATAGTAAAACTATATAAATATATATACACATATATTCACATATATATCAGTTTATATATACATATCCGTGTGCAATTAAAAACAAATATATATTTATATTTATATTATAATATATGCAAATCAATTTTAATATATAATATATTAAAATAAATTATATATATATATATCATAAACATATGCAAACTCACACAAAGCACTAACTACGAAAGCATAGTTAAATCCTCATATTCATACGATGAAGTTATACACTATTTCCTTTGTCGTTTTACTACCTTAACTCAAATTCAATTGATGCATTTAAGTCTTATGACCAAGTCATACAATCTATATAAAAAACTTATATTTAGTATAAAATATTTAAATTAAACACATAAAGTCTTAAATTCATTGGGAAGTCATGTGTTCCAATAGGAAAAGAATTATTCTCACGACTTATCAATTTTCCAATTCCATCTCTAAAACTTCCGAACATCATGAAATGAATTTAGGGAATATTATAAGTGAATATAACCCTCCTCAACCTTTATCCATGTTTTTTACACACTAAAAACACTGATTAAATTATATAATATACTTCTTACTCCTCAGATGGGTTATCCTCTTTTAAGTAGCTTTGTTACCAGCTAGAAGTTGTCTAGAAAGATTTCTATAGGCAATAATAGCTTCCAGTCCACCTATTTAAGACATGTGTCTTACTTTAGTACTTTTCATATAATTTAATATTATATATTTCAATCAAATGATTTTCTAAGCTAATTCTCAAAGATATCCAAATAGATCATTATGTATAAGTTGGTCTTTTCTTAGTCATTTTCTTACATATGATACTCCCTTTATATTTTCAATGGAACCACACTCGATTATTCATTACCCATAGTGTATAGGAGTAATTTTTTTTATAAATTAGGTATATACTTTAATCCATCACCTATATCATTATATTTTCATCATGAAATTATTATTTCAACAATATCAAGTGAAAAAAAGCAATCATCAACCCAAGGGAAATTTAATCTCTCCTATTGGATTTGTTGTTAATTCCAAATATACCCCAACACTAAATTCTATTATACCCCCCTAATTAATAATGAATTAAAATGGAGTGAAAAATTTATCACCATAAATTTAAGGGTCAATTTCATCACCCAATAATTGTCAAGGTGGTTATTCAGGAGGAATTCTTTAACTTTCAACCTCTTTTCCCTAACCATGTATAATATCACTATAGATATGATACACCTTCAAATATGATACCACTTGAGGTTTAATGGAAGGTTCACCTCTAAAATAATCTCCCTTTTATGTTTGGAATCAAGTGTATTTTATCAACACATAACTTCTCCATATTATTTATATTCCCATTTGGAAAATCCAATTAATTTCTACTTGAGAGATGGATTTTAGAATGAATCACTACTCTACCGATGAAAGTGATTGTAAGAACTTATAACATCACAATATTTTCAGAATTGAACTTGGCATCACATTTATCTTAGAAATATTACATCAAAAAATTAAGACTAATTCTATGTGGGATAATGTTTTTTGAAAAGAATATGGAAAAGTTTATACAATAAGTATTTCCACTTTTTCACATGTGATATTAGTTTTTTCTCTCTCACTTTTTGGGGGAATCACATATTGATTTTCATGAAAATTTTAAAAATGATGATCACTTGAACAAATACATAAAAATATTCCAAGTTCCAGGTCTTCCATTATGGTTAGATAAACACTCCCTATTTATGAAAATAATAAATACGTGTTAAAAATGTAGGATAATGAAAATCATACATGATTATTTAATTTTCATCACATATATCCAGAATTATTGATTTAGGAAAAAATATAAGTTATATAGTATATTTATATAGAAAAAAAATATAAATTATATAGTTTATTAGCCTATATCAGTAGCTCAACCTAAAGATATGTTTTATATACAGCTTCACTTTCAATTCCCTTACATTCAATCACCTTCATATTGAACATGGAATAAGGTGGATCTTTAAAAAGCTCCTTAGCTTGAGTAAGAGGGTTACAATATATTTTCTAACCCATAACATTCAACTTATCTTTTATTTATGATTTAACCCTTAGAATTATCAGTATATTAACCTCTTGGAAGCATCGTATTTTTTATGTGTGTATACATTATTTTTAGAAACATATTTATATCTTGACGTTAATGGTGATTTCCATTTATTCTTTAATAGTTATTCTTATTTAGGCAGCTATGTCATACATATGACAACACTATGCCCTACCTTCTTGAACATTCCACACAACTTTTCATTATATTTAACTTTTTCCATTTTGGGAATACTATCTACTTATTCCAAATGAGTTTCAATAATCATGGAAATATTTATGTCTCCTTCTTTGATTGACTTCTCTCCTTGTTACAGATTACTTCTATTTACTTTAATAATCATGGATTACTTTAAAATTACCATGGTGTGTTGTATTTTCCTAAAATAAAAACACATTATTATGTATGATATTCAATTATTCATTAACATATTTTTAGGTGTAATAAATATATCCTTATTTAATTTCTTCTAAAGTATCAAATACCCTCTGCGATATTCTTTGACTTCTTTGGAGTTATTTTCTTTACCAAATAACATTTTTCCCGTGCTTCACATGTTTTAAAACCTGTTAGGGTTAATTATTTTTATCATTAAGTGGATTATATTTAGTATAATTTTACTAACATTAATAATATAAATTACCACCAATTTTTCACAAATCATAGAATTTTCAAAGATATCAAACATGTTCTTCGGAAATATTTTTTTCTTCATATGTGTTGTCTTCTTAAATGTAGCAGGTTATATCTCATATTTAGGTTTTCTCCCAATTTATTCAATACATCATGTAAATTTACCTACTATAATATTGTTCCAGTAATCAATGGATCTATTTCCAAACCTCCAATAGCACCAAAACCTTATGATTAACATTTTTCTTTTCATAAAAGATATAGGCTATCCTTCACAACATACTTATTATTTTTGGATCAAACCCTAAATATTATGAACTATTTTTGGGTATTAGTTTTTATAGTAAATACCCACTTACTTCCTTAACATTTTTTTAAAGTGAAAATATTTTTCACCTTTTATGTTTATACAAATTTTAAATTTTTTCCAACACTTCTTGAAATTATAGAATTAGTGCAATACACTTTATCTGCAATGTGGGTCCCCTTTTCCCATCATCTAGAGGTGGATATCCACATGATCTCAAGATAATTGATCCAAAATTGTGGGGATTATTTTATACATGAGTGTCTCTATAATGTTTTTTGGAAACACATTTTTTATTATATTTTTGGGAAGGTTTATATTTTTACTCTTTTATATTTTTCAACTTAAATTCAAAATCATGGAACTTATTGATGAGGAATTACTTATCATACTCCAAAGATCTCTTTCATAGTTCCTAATCTATATTGAGAAATTATTTCTCCAAAAACAAATTTTAAATTATTTATCAATTAAGGAAAATGATTCACCTTGACGTGTGGAGGATTCTTCCTTAACTTTTACATGTTTTGTGAGGGAGTTGAATCTTCCAATCTATTTTTCTAATAAATTATCTATAAAATCATTTTATTTTTCCTGTTTTGATTTTTTGTCAAATATTTACATGATAAAATTCATCATATTTGTAAAAACTTCAGTAGTTACCATGTTTAGATACTTTATAATATGTTTGGTAAAATCTTCAGGTGTTTTAAAGTCTCTATTTTCATCACATTTTCACAACTAGTATTTATATTTAATTTTTTTCTCTTTTTAATTTTTTTTGTAATATCTTAAAGTAACTTCCCATTTGTAATTTATTAGGTGTGGAGAAAAAATTATTGATATAAGTATCTTCTTTAATAATATTAAAACCACACTTCATTTAGATATTCTCAAAAGGAAATTGGATTTATATGATCAGAAAATTATCTATGTTCAATGGATCCTCATTTTAATTATTCTTGAAAACCAAATAACTTCATTTTCCACTTCAAGGAATAAATACAGTGGAACTATCCTTTCAATATTCCCCAAATAAATACATATCATGTATTCTATAAAAATAATGATGTTCTAAACTTGAAGGTGAAATACAATCATCATATTTTTTGTATGTTTTCTGAGTTAAATAATTATAGAAACTATAATTTTTATTATTATTTGATCATCCATTTATATTTATTAATATAAAATATTATTTTTTCTCGTTCTCAAATAACAAAACAATATAGGTGTTTTTGATTTTTATACCATGAAAAAACTATTCTTTTATAAGAACAAATTTTTTTATCTTTATCAGATTAAAAATATGGAATCTCTATTTTTCATCCATTAGAAATTAAAAATATTCCTAAGTATTGAAGTGTTACATTGGGGACTTCAATTACTTATGTTCTCCATGTCTTTTGATGAATAATATTGATATATAGTAGATGTATTATAATTAATACATTATATTTTTTTTTCATCAGACTGAAGTCCTATGTTCAGTACATCAAAGTTTTTCACTGAATAATTACAGTCAACATGAATTCAAATGATCATCATCAGAGTCATATAATGAAGTTATAAACTCATAAATTTATCATTTTCCCATATTACCTTGATTTCATATAATACAATTAAGTATTATGATCAATTTATAAAATCTGTCTCAAATACATATGTTCAGTGAAAAATCTTTACATTCAACATCCGAATTCTTACATTTTCTACGAAGCTATATGTTCTAGTTTGAAAATACTTATGATGAAGATTTATCCATTTTTCCAATTTCATTTCTAAATGTTATATACATCATTAAATTAATTTAGTGCCTCTTCAAAAATACTTTGACCCTTCTCAGCCTTCAACTAATTGTGTATAAACACTGATGTTAGTAGACAAAAAACATTGTACTCCTAATATGGGTTCTATAATTTAAGATAGATTCACCAACATGTAGAATTTATCCATATAAATATTCCTAGGTAGCAGTATCATCCACTCAAACTATTTAATACAAGGTTATTGCTTAAAAACTTGTATTATATTTAAAGATCAACTCCTTCAATTGACTGATGTTCTGGGGTACTACTCAGATATTTCTAGCCGTATCATTAAGAAACAACATGTATTTTATTATTCTATTTACAGTACATGGTACTCCCATTATAATTACAATCTAAGTACACTCCATTCCTTATTATCGATAGTGTATGGGTAGTGACTTCTTTATACTTTAGGTTGATACTTCAATACATCACCCAGATCACCACCTTTGTATCATGAAATTGACAGTGAAAAAAGATCAAGTGAAGAAAATAGAATCATAAACCGAAGGGCACTTTACCTTCTTACCAAACCTCTTGTAATTCTTACACAGTGATATAAAAAGGAACCCTTTATATCAAATCTCAAACTCTAGGTCTAATTGATGATTATTAGTGTATATTTTTGGTCAAATTTTTTCTGATTTTTTATAATAATGAACGATTTAATCCTTCTGTGTAATATCTTGGAAAAGATCATCTCCCATCATCTTTGTTTCTCAAACTTCATCCATACAGGGTATAGTCCTATACCTCTTCCCATATAGAGCATCATAAGGTTCTATTACAAAGATAGAATGAAAACAATTATTATATGAGACACTAATAGTGGAATATATTGATCATAATATCCTTAAGAATCCATTGAACATGATTTCATAATATACTCCATTGTTTGAATGGTTGTCTCATATTGGAAATCTGTATGAGGGTGATTAGTAGTACTATAGCTCAGTTCTGTTTCCAACTCTTGCTAAATAATTATACAGAACTTTGAGGAAAACTTGAGATCTAAATTAGATATAATGGACAGTGGTACTAAATGTAGCCTTACCACTTTTATTATGTATATCTTAGAGAGTTGTTCAAGAGATAAATCCTCATTGATTTTAATGAAATGTGATAACTTTTTAAGGTGATAAACTATAAACTAAATTGTTTTATGGTCATTATATTTATTAGCGAGTTCTATGATGAAATCCATAATGATATTTTTCCCATTCACAAACAGGTATGGGTAATGATTTCATCATAACCTTATACTCTATCATTAAATCTTAATTTTTTTTCATGTCAAGAATCAATATACAAAATCCACAATATCCCACTTCATGTTATCCCACTATAAGTTTTTCTTCATAACTCTACACATATTATAACTCTTTTGATGAATATAGAAAGATAAGCAATGCACATCATACAAAATCCCCCTCTTTAGTTATGGATTAAATGCGACACATATCTGGGTTACAAATATTATAATTCCTTCATTATAAAATTTTTTCTCCAAAAAATTCACTACCTTACTTTTTATTTCTATGTAATATCTATAGGCCTCTTTGATCTTCTCATTTATGGAGGTTTATGCTAATATTTTTCAAGGTATTATGAAATTACATCCTTTATGATTCCCATTCCAATCCTTTACATGTATAAAAATATTATACCCCTCTCAATACTCATCAAAGATAAGGTTACATGATCCTTTATACTCATAACATATTCCACCTCATTTACCTTCCCAGGAAGGTAATATATAGAATAGTTATAATCATTGATCAGATATAATAACCTTTATTTGTGCATGTTGTTCTATTTTTGTGTAAATATATATGTGAGGATCTCATGCCCGATATATATTTAACACTTAGCCTTAGAGAGGTAATGTTTCCATATCACTAATGTAATGATCCTTACAACCAACTCTGCATCATACATCATAGATCAATTTATTATTTTTCATGAATTCCCAACCCAAGAGTTTATTGGATTTATAACATTAAATAAAAAATACTTACCCAATTTTGGGTAGTGTGAGTATAATTGTAGTGATTAAACCCTCTTTAAACCTTTTAATCTCTCTTCATATTCTTTTTTCTAAAAAAACTTTATACCCTTTTAGGTTAACATGGTTATTGGGTTTGAAAATCATGAAAAGTTTCTCCTTAATTGTTGATACTTTCCAGCTAATCATAGGAAACTATAGATCTCCATTATGGATATTGTTTTGGGAAATTTTTAAATTTATTTTATTTTTAAGGATCCATATATTTTCCTACACTAGTGATTACATTTTCTAAGAATGTTACTTAATCTATCAAAAACTAATTTTTATCGTATTTCACATATAAATTATCCTTTCTCAAATTATTTAGAATAATATTGAAATTCACCTAATGTTCCTCATTTTTTTATGAAAATATAACAATATAATATATAAAGTCTATGATAAATTTTTTGAGGAAATCTCTAATGAATATATTCATCATGTCCATGAAGATTGTTGGAGCATTAGTGAGTTTGAATGGCCTCAATATAAACTCGTAGTACCGATAACTTATTTGAAAACAAGTCTTGGGAATATCCAAATTCTTTACCTTTACATGGTAATTTCCTTAACAGATATCCACCTTAGATAAGTAATGGGTGTTGGATGTGAACTAAAATGTACATGCATGAGATGCATATACACATATATAATATATGATTTTATATACAATGTACATTTAATTAGTGCATATAATTCATGAATAATAATACATATAATATATATGATATATATATATATATATATTACAGAATATGCATGATATAAATATTATAAATGATTTAGATTTGATGTAATAACCTATACAGCTTCTCCAAAATGGTTTCATTTTCATTCAAACCAATGGTTGGTTCATTGATATCTTTGAAATTATTTATTTAAATTAGTTCAATAAATAAATACCCAATGGATAGAAATGAATGAGATTCATTATGAAATAGGATCCTTGGGATTTGGATATAAAATGGAAAGATTTATCTTTTGTTCAAGGGTGTGTTGTGGATACTATTTATCTCGTTTGTTTTATGTAATAAAGATTATTAGTTTCATGCAAAAATTGTAAATTATCTTCTTCCTAAAAGGTTGTTCATAATTATAAATAGAGGCACAAACACCCCTATAAATTTCAAGTATCCTCTTGATACAATCAATGATCCGAGTGGATGGTTTTCTAACTTTGAGGCATTTTATGTTTTTCACTACTTCTTGTGATCTCCCTCAAACACTCTCTGTGCAAGGATGATGGAAGCTACTGATATTCACAATATTTAGGTGCTCAGTTTTATAATAATATTTTGATGATGATTTCTTGAAGATATATTTCTCTTGTTTTGGGTTGTATTCCATTTACAATGATCATTATATGATCAAAATAGACAAATTAGTTGTATCAAAAGAGGTTTCTTTAAGACTTAATTGTTCTTGAATGACTAGTTTTTGAGAAAATGATAAATTTAAATGAAGAATAGTAGTATCGTAAAATGTATATGGGTTACTAAAAATTAAGTGAGAAGTGTAATGGTAAATGTGATTTAACCTTATATGAAAAGTCTACATAAAAGTCATACCCTTATATAGAAAGTTTTCATAAATGTAACCTCTTTGTTATCTTTATATAAATGGGTTGTGTAAAGGTAGTACCCTTATGAAAGGTGTTTATGTAAAGGTCACCTAAACTTTACCCCTACATGTATATGTACTAAATACACCACATAAAGGTCCCTAATTTTTACCTCTACACATCATAAGAAAAACAGAGGTTTCCTTCACACAAGGAGTTATAGACAATTTATGTAAAGTAAATATCCTCAGTACTCTTATGAGGAATGATTAGTGTAAATGTAATCGTCATATTACCTTTATGTAGCATGGTATTTTTGAGCTGTGTATTAGTAAGTAGTGACTTACCTGTATTCTAGGGATTTCTTGATGACCTGCATATGGGTAGAAGGTTTTACCCTTACACAGGAGTCCCCTTATGTGTAAGGGTAAGTAAAAACATTGTTAATTTTTTTTTTAACATATTAAATGTTTTTATGGTTTATAAATTATTTATAAATAATTTTAAAATTAATTTTGGGAAAATTTATTTTATAGGTATTTAGTTAGTTATAAATTATTTAAAATTAATTAAATAAATGTTTATGAAAATTTTCCCCAAATATTAAAGGTTAATATTTTAAAATACCATTTTACAAAAGAAATGACATGCCTTATTATCTAGAAATAAAAGTTTTATTTATAAATCCTAATAGTTGATTTAAAAAGTACAAAATATTTTATATTTAGAATATATAAAATGTTTATATAATAAATATTGAATTTTAAAATGTTTATAGTTTATGAAATATAATATAAATTCCATATAAAATAATATATTAAGGAGTTCATATTGAAATGAATATAAAATGTTTTCTTTCTAAATTATAAAATGTTAATAATTAGTATTTATTTATGAGTACTTTATAAATGTATCATGTTTTTGGAAAATAAATAATTTTTTTATTTATTTGTTAAATTTATTTGATATTCATGTTTATTAATTTTTTTATGAAAGATGAATATTTTTTATTACAATTTATATGATAAATTACTTCAAGATAGAGCCAATCATGTCATTATAGGTTCGATATCATAAAATGTAGATTTAATCATCCTTGACATTGGTTTTATTTTGAAGTTATGAGCTTGAGAATAGTTTTTTGGCATAGTTTGTACGTATTTTGTGTTATAGTTTTCATGAATTGAATTATCTATTAAGTAAATTTTCTCTGAGTATGTAGAATTGGGGTTGAAACACTTAATTTCCAAGAGGATTATTCATTTCCTAGTAAAGTGAATGGGGTTGGATATCTATCGCTCTTGGCTTAGTCATGTAGAGTTTCTCAATAACATAAAACTCTATGCATGTACATTAGGAGTTCATATAAATTATGAATATGATTCATTTTCATATGTAGGATTTTTTGGCTTCTTTTTTTGGGTGAGTAACAAAAAAATTTTTGTTGTGTAAAAAGTTACAAATTAATGTGGTTTGAACACATTAATTTGGTGGCTGAATAGAGATTTCCAAAAATAAATCGTTAGAAGCATGAATACACAAAAGAATTAAAACATAAAAATATAAATAAAATAGGTGATATAATAGGTAGGAATTTAGTATTCATATGATATATATTAAATTAGTGAGACCTTCGAAGAAAACCCTTTAAATACTAACTATCAACTTCTTTCCAAAGTGGAACTTGTCCAGACCTTCACCATTAACCATGGTAATGTTGGGCTCAATATGATTACCCATACATTTTCTTTTAAAAGGAAATAATTATGTAAGGTATTATCAATATCAACATTGACATATCTTTATTTTCTTTATTCGGTTTATTCTTGGAATTTTCTTTGGGTTACAGTAGTTGTGATGCCCTAATTGTTAGGATACCAAATGAATATAGTTTAGTGAATTCAGGGTGCTATTTGAGTATGTGGTTATCCAATCAACTATATAAGAATCATAACTATTATAATTATTTTGATTACCTATATAAATAATCACATATTTCTTACATTATAACTGGTTTGAATCATGATGAAATATGTATCTTGGTTAACTAAATGGATAGGATGTGTGAGGTCATCATTTTAGTGGGATAACTTTCATTTAAACCCTTTAAAGAAAATATATAATACTCAATACTCAACTATTGATATGTATTTGTTCTATACTATAGAATACTTCACTCCAATCATATGTATATCATTTATTTATATGAACAATAAAATAATCAGATACTTTTATCTCAGAATGAGAAGTGTTCTCTAGGAGAAATAATCTGTGTACCTAAATATGAATGTTATAGAAATTAATTTTTATAACTCTAACTCTTTGTTATTAAGCATCGGGTGTGCATCCCAAATTTTCGATTAAAACATAGACTAAAATATATGAGGTAATTGATAAAGGGTAAAGTAGATATTTATTTTAGCAAAGGATTAAATGTTTTTTCCTTAGTGATTGACACCCGTGATCTAATTTTACTAAGTATATTGATCCTAGAATTGAAAATATGTTATTATGTTCCCACTATAATCTGAAATTTTATATCTATGTTTTTAAAAAAAAAATGGGATTTTCATTCTTTATTAAGAAAAAAGTTGTTATATATATAATAATTAATTTTTTATGGAATTATGAATATTATGAATAGTTTATATATTCTTATATAGATAATCATATTTATATAATTCTGAAAAATAAGGTCAAAGTTAATTCTTATCCCACATACCTTTGGAATTGTAACCTTGGAAATATATATTTTAAATGCATTAAATTAATCTATATAGATGGATTATTGGACTCATTCAATTATAAATAATTTAATACATGAGAATCTAATATGTTTGGACAAATGAAAAATTCACCCTTTGGGATAAAAGGTGAGAGAGCTAGCAGATTGATGGATATTATACATTGTTATTTATATAGACCAATGGGTAAAAAATAAAATGGTAGTTTTTTGTACTGTGTTTATCTTACCCATGACTTTAGTCGGTATAGGTATGTGTTTCTGATTAAATAAAAGTACGGAACAATTTAAAACTTCAAGTAGTTTAAAAAAAATAGTATAGAACCAATAGGGGGAAAGTAATAAAAAACTATGATCAAATCAGGGTGGTGAATACTTGAGCACAAAATTCTTTTCTCATCTATGAGATTTTTGAATTTTTTCAAAACTCACTCCTCCCAAAAAACCACAATGTAATGATGATATGAAATGAGAAATTATTTATTTTTAGGCATGATTTTATCAAGAAATAGTTAATGTGACCTTCTTATTTGATTTTGGGGTTATGCACTGGTGACTGATGCATCCTTACCAAAATATGTTCCATATAAAACAATTAGAAAGACACCATATGATAATTGGGAAGTAACACATGATTCAATGTGTTAGTGGGAGTAAAGTTGAATTTAAAGAATCTCAAGATCAAAAAAATAGGTTGTGTTCCTGATATGAAGGTTGAGCTAGTTCCATAAAGAGTTGTGGAAGAGAAATTGACTCAAGTTACACAATAACCCCCAAGGTATGTTATAATTCATTAGGAACCCAAGATATGTGGATTAATTATGGCATAATATGATTAAGTAGAATTCATATTTGATTACCCTTTTTCCTACCAACATTCAATTAAGAGTTCTGATGTTTAGAAATGGATAAAATTCATGGAATCTTATATGGACTCCATATACACTAACCAAGTTTAGAACATGGTGGATGCACCTCAAGGGAAGATACCCATAGGGTGAAAGTGGTTTTTATACAGTAAAAATAGTATGGATGGTATATTGTCTATCTAAAGTGAATTAATAGTAGAAAAGTGTTAGTAATAGGTTTATGGTATTGAATATTAAGAGACCTTTTCAACTATTGTGATGATAAAGACCATTCAAATTTTTCTAGCCAAAATAGTTTTTTATGATTATGAGATATATATGATAGATTTAAAAACCACATTCATCAGTGTAAATTTATCTGAGGATGTGTATATGATACAACCTGAGTTTTTGAAGTTCCAAGTGATACCTATATGGTTTTAAAATTGAAGCAGTCCATTTATGGACCAAATAAAGATTCTATTAATTGTAATATCCAATTTGATGATGCAAAGGGGTTGGTTTCATTGAGAACAAGAATAATTCATATTAATAAAAGAGGCTTGGTGGGAGTGTATTTGTGTTTATGGGACTATATATATAGGACATACTACTTTTTAGAAATGTCATACTAACAATCCACTCTATGAATATATTGGTGGGTAAATGTTTCTCAGTGAAAGACATGAGTAAATTGCCTTACATACTTGGAATGAGGATCAATAGAGATAAATATAAGTGGTTTATTATACTTACTCAAAACACATATATTAGAAAAGTGCTAAAGAGAAGTATCTTGGAGAGCTCTAAGAAGGGGTTTTTACCAGTGCTTCATGGAAAAAATAATAAGAAGATTCAGTATCCTTATAATGAGTTATAAATGATGAATATTATTCCTTATGAATCTTCTATAGGATATATTATATATTATAGGTAATTCAATTGACTTCATTCTCATATAATTTGAGAATAAAAATTAAATACCAATCTAATCCTGGTGAGAGTCATTGAATTTTTGTGAAAGAAATCCTTAACTACTTAAGAAGGACTAAGGAAATGTTCTTTTCCTTTGAAGAGATGATGAACTCTGTGTAAAGGGTTACAAATATTATAGTTTCCAATTTTATAAAGATGATATGAAATATCAATCTAGATTCATGTTTTCCATAAATGGTGGAGTGATTAGTTTGAAGAGTTACAAACAATACATCATAGTAGACTTGACAATAGTGGAGGAATACATCTCTATATTAGATTTTGTGAAGGATGTTGTTTGGATTAAAATTTTCAATTCTAAACATGGAGTGGTTCCAAGCATCAAGGAAAAAATCCAGATATATTATGGAAAAATGGTGTTGATTC
The DNA here is from genome assembly GCA_963277665.1 of Viscum album. Classification (NCBI taxonomy): domain Eukaryota; kingdom Viridiplantae; phylum Streptophyta; class Magnoliopsida; order Santalales; family Viscaceae; genus Viscum; species Viscum album. The sequence goes on from OY728151.1 coordinate 1,975,813,282, forward strand.
TTAGGTTAGAGAACTCTAGTCTCATCAAAGGAAGAAAATCATTTCAAAATACCATGTCATATGGGATATAATTGAGTTGGTTGAGATAATGATTAGATGGGTGGATACTTATGAGAATGTAGTAGATTCATTGAGGAATCCATCACTACAAAAATAACACAAGGTTCATGCAGAATCTCTAGTTGTAATATAGATGATTGATTCGTTATAATGGTTGTACTTGTATTATGTTGTTATAATAAAGTGAATATATAATTATCAATCATTTGTGTGCATTGAAATTAATTTTACATGAATGATTGAATGTGAATATCCCCTTAAGGTATGAATTTGTGTTATATCTAATCGATGATCATTACAGAGAATTATGGGATGTAATGAGATGATAAGGTTGAATTTAATAGATTATTGTAATCATTATAATGATTTGTATTTGAGTTATAAATAATTAATTCTTAATGAAATATTTAGAGACTTATTTCTTGGATTGTTATACTAAAATAAATCCCATATAATGTTATACATTCATTGATATACTTAGGGGTGTAAGCTTATTATCAATCCCTTTTTCTTGTGTTTGTGAGAAACCTAGCATTAGAACCTTCATACTTTAATAACCTACTTATGAAAGTATGAATGTAAATTTAGAAAATATAGTGTTTGTTGAGTATTTTTCTGATTATTTCATCCATTGGAGGACAACCAAGATGAGATATTTCCACTTCTATGATGAGTAAAGACTTATGGACCTTGATTGATTTAGACCGAATAAATTCATATAAATTCTGATTTGTTTAACATATAACGTATTCAAAATATTTAATAAGTGACATGTGATGTACTTATAAGATAAATTAATAAAATGTAATGTATTCATTTACATGGTCATTATTTTTTGGATAATTAAGAAAAGATGAGAGGAATATACTAGATTTATATGTTCCATGTCAAGTTGTTACTCGATGTCTGGAAAAAATGATTATATATATATATCCATATTATGTATTTGATATATCTTTTTGTGGAAATGTTCATATAGATATATGAGTATGTTTTATAGAGATCACACTAGACCCCTTAGTAGCTTTATTAGCACTTGGGATTTGTTATAGGGCACCTTTTTCTTACATATATGAAATTTGGTTTTTATAGTTGTTTTAAATATTTGTAATTCCCATAGGGTCACACAATTAGTCCCTAAGATAAGGATAAAATTTTAGACAATGTGTTTTTTCAAAATAAAGAGAGTTAATAGAAATTTTTTATCTAGAATATTTGGGACGAATTCATAGAGTTGTGAAATTTTTCATAAAGTCATTATGGGATTTTTAGTGCAAGTGGGAGATTGTTGGATGTGAAAAAATGTACATGACTGAGATACATGTACACATATATAATTTATGATATTATATATATATGTACAATTAATTAATTCATATCAACCATGAATAATAATAAATTTAATATATATTATATATATATATATATATTATATTGAATATGCATAAGATGCATATTCTTAATGAGTTTCATTTGATTCAATAGCCTCTACAACTTCTCCCAAATAGTTTCATTTTGATTTGAACCAAAGGTTAGTTTATTCATAACTTTGTATTTATTTATTTAAATGTCTTCAATGAATAAATACCAAATAGATATAAAAACATGAGATAAATTATAAAGCTGGAAACTCAGGCTTTGGCTATAAAATTGAATGAGTTATTTTTTGTTTGGGTGTGTTATGTGGATTATATTAATCTCATTCATTAAGAATAAATAAGATCATTAGTTACATAGAAACATAGTAGATTATCCTCTTCCCAAAATTACATCCATCATTATAAACAAAGGCCCTAACACCCCTTTAGATTTTGGGTATCCTCTTGATACGATCAAGGATCTGAGTGGATGGTGTACTTCATTAGTGGTAGGGTGATTTTGTTCACTTCACCTTATGTTATTCCTAAAAAACTCTTTTGAAGACGGAATATGGAAGATATTGTTGTTTGTGATATCTAGGTACTTTATATTGTGATAATATTTATACAAAAAATTTCATTAAGATAGGTTGCCTATTTTTTGGGTAGTCTTGCGCTGTAAATGATCATTAGACAATCATAATAAGCCAATCGTTGGGATCTATGTAACTGAATGAAAAAGACATCAATCCGTGGAATTGGATAATTTTTATTTATTAGGATATTTTTTTTCATGATAATCAGTGTTGAGACACATTGACCCATCCTTATTCTTAATGAAAATGACTAGTTCACCCCATTATGAATCACATGGGCATATAAATCCCTTATCTATATTCTATTATATTTTATTCTTTTGTTATTTTTTCTTAAATATTTGTTATTCAATATGGAGTCTTGGACATTGGAATAACTCTAGGTATAATTTCAATTGAAAAAACAACCTCACGATTTAGAGTAATTCTAGGAAAATCTCTAGAAAATACATCTATATATTCCCTTACAATAGGAATCTCTTTAAGAGTGATCCTATATTTTTTCTCAATAATTTGATCTAGATACTCTTTATCCTAATGTAATAATATCCACATATGAGAAAAAGTTTACAAATAAGATTCAGCCTCTTACTTTTACTTGTATAAAATTAGAGGATGGTTTGGAATACAAAAGGTTGTTTTGTTCTCATGATAATTAATGTTGGAACTATATAAGGTTAACTAATTTATTCCCAGTATAATATCAAATTCCACTAAAGGGAGTATAGAAATTTTTTCTAGGATATTTAGCCAAAAAATATTGACTCGTGAAGAGCGATATGCCTGATATTAAATAAATTTCCCATCCACTATTTCACTAATAACTCTTCCTTTATGTATTGATGTGGTGTTTAAATAGTTCTACTAAACATTCAGGATATGAAAGAATTTTTAAAACCAAAATCAAATGGTATGTTTTATATTCTTGAATGAATAACCAAAGTACATACCACCACTCCATTGTTAAGATCCACCCCAAAATTTGTGATTGTATAATTCCATCCATTCACTTTAGGCCTCAAAGGTTACTGTCATTAGTTATATTTGAAAACCCATGGATTTAGGAAATGGTTTTCCTAATGTCCATATTCCTTAAAATTGAAAATTTTAACCATAGACTAAGTATTGATGGAAAAATTATTTTATTTTACTAAATAAGTTCAATTTTTTTGTCTCCATTTATCATTTATTAGATTGATTCCTTACCTTTCAACACTTTAAGAATCTCCTTGTTCCCTTTAGGAAATTTCTAGGATGCTTCTTCCAACACATTTTGAAAGTGTGCAAATGGAATATCTTACCACCATGAGTATCATCTCATGATCTTACAATGTTAAAATAAATCATCCACTTATTATCTATAGTTACACATGACTATTGAGAGTAAAAACTCTACATTTTAACTTTATGGGAATAATAAACAATTTAATCAAGGATATTAAAGTCTAGAAATGCCAAATATATTCATATAATCCTCTTTATCCCAGTAAATAATAGTTAAAATTTAGTTTTGGGGTTGGTGAAAAAGGTAGCGGAATACTGTAAAATCCTCTTGAAGTTTTATTAACATGACCCAATAGATTTATTCTCATTTTTCTTGAGTTAGAGGAATCTAGTCTTTATTTTATGACTAAGAGTGTGGGAAAATATATTTGTTGAAAAATATCTTCTTGAATCCTTCTCATTATATGGATTCAATTTCCTCCTTGGGATTTGTATTCATGATCAATGAACACAACTAATCAAATTCCAATTATAGGAGATAAACAACCAATATCATTTTCTATTACTAATATCATTTGAGGGTAGAGAATATCTTATCAAAATATTTAATCCATTTCTATGCAATTAGGGGATCCAAAGATCCGTTAAAAGTTAGATCCCTTTGTTGAATAAAGTAATCTAATTAAATTTTATGTTTATTAAGATTATCATGGTGTTCTACATGATTTATGTTATTACTCATAAATTTAATTTTTTATTCCTATACAACCATGAAATTACTGACTCTAGCTCCCATAATATTAGGTATTTCATTAGGGAAATTATCACATTACTCATCACATATTTTATTGATACAATTTCCCCTATTTATTTCTATTTCCTAAAATAAAGGATTTTTTGGGATGAGGATACATGATTCAATAAGAATATAAAAAGGATAACTACTTAACATTGATGTAATTAAATATATACCCTAACTTATGTATTTAAAAGTTTCAATCTTGATAATCTATGGTATTTTTCCTATTTTGTTTATTTTATTGAAATCCTTCATAATGGTTTTTAAAGATCATTTTAATAATCTAAATCATATCCTTTAGGATTTTCTGGCTTGGTGGGAAGTCTTACACCCAATAATTCTTTAACAAGTGAATATCAATTCAATGATCAATTAACCCTTTTCGAGTTGATTACCCATAGGTGAATCTTAAACATAGTCACATCCACATATGATGATCTTGACTGGGATGTAATTTATAGGAATCCACATACTATATACCTTACTAATTTTTAACGATATCTTTCTATATTTAGACATATCCTAGGGTTTTCAGTATTGTTTTCTCAATACTAATCCCCAAAAAATAACTAAAACTTTATCTAATACTAACAATAACTACCCATATTTATAATCCATTTTACTTAATTATTTTTAAAATAATTCTCCATATAACAAAATTATGAAAAATTGAGTGGCCTACTATATTTGGAAATTTATATACATAAACCAATATCTTAAAATATAATAAAAAATTATTATTTTAAACTCTATAATGTGATCATATTATCTTTTGAACTCTAAATATTGCACAGGATGACCTGTCGACATAAATAAGAAATGGGGTCATCATGAAATCCTATTAAGGGAATAATAAAGTAATAGCATGATGATAAATATTAAATGTGAGTTAAGAGGAATATCATGATGAAATCAAGGGGTAAGATTCGTACATACTCATAAGGAAGCAGTGTATGTGAAACATCTTCACAAAATCATGGTATCATAAGAATGTGTAAAAAACATAAAACATGACATCATAAGAATAAAATGAGGATAACCACCAAGAATTCATAACATAGTGTGATTAGGCTAACCACCCATTCCCCATGTATGGTATCTCATGTGATGAAAAAATTTTCCAATGCATTGAAGTGTTATTAGGGTGTGCCATTCATATATCTAACTTTAAATGGGATACATAGATCATATAACATAAAAAAAATATTTCAACCCCATGAGGAAGGAAAGTGTGTTTCATACATGGAATTACTCAATCAATGAAGGGTAGTTATATCTGAGAAAATAAACTTAAATTAAAATATGGTTGGGTATTCACAATGAAAGAGTATGTAATGAAAAATTAATGGATAATTTCGGCAGCATAACATGTGTACATAAAAGTTCATAGAAGGGATTAGTGATAGAGAGGAATAATTTATCATTAGTAGGACATTATTTTGGGATTTTGGGATTGCTATAATCATATAGAATCATAATCATTTGGAAATTAAAATGATTATAACAAAGGATGTTCTTGAATAGAGAGGTATAGAGAGAACCCTTACCTTGAGAGGTTGCTTCTTAAAGCTCGTGAAAATAATATTGGAACCTTAGAAACTAATTAGAGAGTTTCTATAGAGAAAAAATGAGATGAAATTCATGATTAAATGAATTGGAGAGAATATTAATGAGTGAACGGACATATATTTATAGCGAAAGAGTGGGGTTTGTTTATTAATTTCCAAACATAGGAATTGAACTCCTAGTTAATAAAAAATACAAAACACTTTTCCTTACTATAGTTTTTGTGCATGAAATTCACCAAGGAGGAGTGGTTTTTAGTATCTTATTAGTTTGTGAAGCCAAATACTTAAAATAATATCATTCATGACGTGTAAGTGAGTCATGTTCAGAAATAATTTCTTTTAAAATATTAAAATATACTTTAAGGTTTTAGATGGTTCTTTATAGGTTTTTGGAAAAAAAATATTATCACCATAAAATACCTTATTTTAATTAAAAAACTATATTTTTTAATGAAAACAATTTTTATCATTTATTACATCACTTTTAGGTTATTATAATTCCATAATACATAATTTATATTCATACAATATAAAATGTTTACACAAAAATTTGGAAATCTTAGAAAATTATGAAAAATTCACTATTGTATAATTTCAACATGTTGATTTAAAAAATGATATTTCTTTTATCAATTATGTTCAATTTGAGTTTTTTAACTATTAAATAAAAAAATTTATTTATTGAAAAATAATTTCTTTTATGATATAATCAACTTTCCAATCCTTATAAAAATTACCCGAGAAATTATAAAATTATATTACCATTTATATTCAAATAAATAGTCTTTTATAAGACTATTTCCGGAAATTAACTTTTATTTAAAATTCATGAATTTATCGTAAATGTGTATTTGAATTTAAATTTTGTATTTTTTAAAAATACAATTATTTTTTCTTTGTATACAAAAATATATTTATCATATTCATGTTATATTCATGTGTATTTTACTAAATAAAATAATAATGAAAATGGGATTTAAGAAACCTCTGTTTCATTTCTAAAAAGTAAACTACACTTTTATCATACTAAGTTCAAGATACATAACCCTTTATTACACCGGTATATTCCCTTAGGGTATGGTGTCTTTGTCATGACCCAACGCAACGAGGGCCAGGACACAACTTCCCAAGCCCACCTCCAATAGGCCAGGGGCTGGCGACTAGTGCTGATTAGGAATATCACACATATTGGAGTTCTTTTACTAACATACTTTTACACACACACCCAAAAAAACCTCCATGAAATAGTGAATATATATAAAAAGATATAAACTAAAATAAATGTATACAAATATCCCAAACCAGAGTACAAAAAAAATACTAAATGCGTAATAAGGGAAAAAAGCACCCACCAAAAATTGTATAAGAATCCAACTTCCTCAGAAAGAGGGGATCACTATCAAATTTAACTTCTGGAAAGCTCATCGACACAAATCTGGTAAACACCTCAGTCGGTCTAGCTCACTAAGCTCCACCTACTTTAGGTCCTTCGGGGACTTCGTCAAAAGGCATGTGGTATGAAAAAGACACAACACATGGAGGAAAATCCCATGTAGGGGTGAGTATAATAATAATCAGTATGTATCTCCCCAAGACTTTAACATATTTAACTTTAGATATTTTTCAATATATACAACACCAATTTAGCATACGATGCACACAAAAATGAGTTTCTATGAAACAAATTTTTATTCATATATAATTATTTAAATGAGATAATTATAACATAACCATTAAATTTTTTTATCAGAATATTAATAAATATTTTTAAAATATTTTTCATTATTTTTTTATATAAATAAAACATATTGATAGTGAAAGAGAAGATTTTTTTGGTAATGTCATTTTATGTTAAAAATACTATTTTCTTGAATGAACTGGTTTTAATAATAAAATTAACTCCAGACACATTTAGAAGTTGAATTTGTTAATATAAATTTCATTTTTTAATTCAGGAAATCTAAATTATCCTAGGGTGAATTTTCGGGATTTTTCTGAGAAACACCATTTTTTAATGAATAGTGAAAAATACTGCATTGTAGTTAAAAACTGCCTTTTTGTCTAATTAATTATTAATGATAAATGATATTATAATTTTTTAAGGACAAATTAGATAAAAAAATATATCTATTAATTCAATTTATTCATTAGAATTAATTTCAAATTAAAATTGAATTTAAAATCATAATAACTTTTGAACTTTATCCTATTTAAACCACTGTTATTTAGTCCCGTTTGCGGGATTAGCACTAATGTTAATTTTTCCACTATTGTGAATTAAATTTCAAAAATCTAACATAAACCATTTTATTTAGTTTAATATTTAGAGTCTAATAATACCATTTTAATTTTTGACCAAAATTATTAGTGAAAGGGATTAAAATTAATCACAGTAGTTAAGGTCAAATTAAGCTTAATTTGGGATTAAACCTTACAATTAAGGGCCCAATTGACCTAGTAACTTTTCATACACCCATTGGATGTAAATATTTCAAACATAAACCTTCTATTATTGTGTTTTTTTGTTTTTTATGATTTTTTAGGTAATAACATGTGCACACATAACTTGTCTTTAAAAATTCCATCTGAGTTCATTTACTTCTCTATAAAAGGCCACCACCTCTACACATTTATCACACCTATAAAATCTATTAATTTTAGAAAATACCAGCCCAAAATATCTCCCAACATCCATCCCCATGACCTAGAATCCTCCTTTTGTTCATAAAGCCTCCCAAGGAAGCCTTTCAGTATACACCAAAAGAAGTTACCCGATTAAGAGGCAACACCTTCTCTCAAGCTCTCTAGTTTCATTTCCCTTATCTACTGTATATATTATTATTTATCTATTATTTCATAAAAAATATAGTATCCTCAATATAATTATATGTTTTTTAAGAGTTCTACCTACAGTTACACACACCTCCATCTAATGTCTAATGAATATACTGTTTCTGTGTATAGTGAACAGCTGCCTCACGAAACGATGATTATTCAACATTACCCTAACAACTTTCATAGTGGCCATTATGATAGAAAATCTATTTATATATAATATTTATGTCGTCTATAATGTCTTTATTCATTTGTATTTTTTTATAATATACCTTTATTCTTCCATCATGTGTAAATATGATAATTGAATTTGAGGAAGTGTGGACTACCACCCCTTCAAAGCGATAAGACTCGTTCATTCCATAAATGGAACTTATAAAGGTTTGTTATAACAAAACTATGAAACATATATAATAGAAATATTATTTTGGAAATTATAATATACATATGTATAATTTAGTTTTAATTATTCTAATATGATAAAGAAATGAAATTAGCATTCATATGTACGTACGACCTACCGTCTCCATGAACGGTGCACTTAATTTTTAATCCCAAAATATTATGGACTATTCTAAATACAGATGTAATGAATATATAAGATAATTTATTAATTTTTTACATTCTGTAGATAATGAAACCATGATATATTTAATAATAATGATAAATAACAAGTCAAAATGTACTTGAGAAAACCAAAAAATTAACACCTAAAATAGTTAAAATAATTAAACAGTGTTAACAGAAGGGTAATAAAATATTGTAAGAAGTTAATATATGGTATAATAATAATGAGTGTGATTTTTGTATTATTTATTAATGTATTTTAGACCACTATATAGGAGTTTAAAGACCATATAATAAGAGGAAGGTTAAGATAATGATTTTCATCTCACTTTTTAAATATGCGAGATAAATGTCATATTCACTGCTTACTTCTTTTGGGTGCCATAAATACTATTCATTTTGAAATATTATATCATGAATCCTCTTATTATAATGATATTATAAGATTAATTATATTTCATACCTTTCTGGTGATTATTATTTAAATATTTTAAAGTGGTATAAGACACTTTAGAATGTTTAAAGATTATTCTCCTCAAATATTCTTAATTTTACTTTCTTTTGTGATTGTCAACTTACCTTGAATAAATCACTCTATTGTATTTATTTTTCATTGTAAATTTAATTGAACATACATATTCTCATAAAATGGATACAAATATTTCCTAAACCACATACCATTATTCATATAGTGGTTATTTTGACAATTATTTGACTAATTGGGGAATTATTATTAAATCCTTATTTCTCATTAAATATGAATATTTGATAAGGCATATTAGTTATTTTTATTATTAAATATTATTAATTATTTTTAATGGAAATGATGGGTGGATCCTAGACTTTATATAGCTTCTCAATGCATCGATAGGTTCTCATGATACTGCTAAGTTAGCTAAATTAAACGGGTTTCTGTACATGTTTTAAACTATCTTATGAAAGGTATTGATAGTAATTGGTTTTCCAGTGACCGAGACATGACATCCAATAAGAAAGAAATTCCCTCATTTAGAATCATTTATTGTTTACCCATGAGATTTTACTTCGACGTATCTATGGATCTAGTTCATTATCAATTTATTGATTTATGGTATGTGTTTCGGTTTCTTCTTTGCCACATTATTTATGACTTATCTAGTTTTTTTATAGAAAGTGTGCTCAGTTATTTACCTTTACATATAGATTGATTCATTATTGATTTGGTTGTACTTACCCTTACAGAGAATTTTAGCTCACCCTTATTATGTTTTTCCCCAGGTTATGAATAAGAGAACTTTGAATATGCTTTTGAGGATGAATTTTATTTCTGTTTATTATGTAGTATGTTTTATTTTGTTTTCCCAATGCATTAAAGGTTTTATGTATGTAATCTAGCTATTAAATATTGATAAACTGAATGGTCCTTTGGGATTTTCTTCCTTTTAATAATGCCAATTTAATGTAATAATGCATTGGCTTCGAGATTTTGGGTTCGGGGCGTTATAGTTGGTATTAAAGAAAGTTTAGAAATAACCATGGAAACTAGATTTAGAAAAACTTATATTAGGGAGCCCAAACCTAAGATAGACATTGAGGATAAGTATATAAGAACATTCTTAAATTTATTTAAGGTAGAGATTATGTGGGTATTCCTGGAAATACATCCTTGGATGGATACTACAAGTGGATGTGGTTCTGGAATAGATGTACCGAGGAGAAAAAACTCTCACGTGGTGTCCTAGGTTTGACTCAGGGTAACCTAGTAAACGACAATGAGCCTTACTGGGAACCTGGATTGACACTCCCAGGTGATAATCTTAGGATAATCCACATTATCTTTACTTTTCATTGTGAAAGATTTAAGAGTAAGGATTATTACAAAGTAACCAAAGATTATTATTCCAAGATTTATGATGCATAAATTTATGTTATGTTCTATACCATGTTTAGAGTTATAGATAGTTCATAATTTTATGAGATAATCTAGTATATGTCATTGTCTATAAATGGCTCTTGGAAGGACGGATTATTTCAATAATCATGGAAAATGAATAGATTTATCTCATGAGGAAACCAATATAGCTAGTATTAGAATAGATAAAATCATGGAAATATTAGGGAAAGTTAATCAGGTTATGATAAAAAACCTTTTTCGAATGGAGTAACCTATTCCATAAAAGGAATGTCCTCTGCTGGATCATTTTATGCAATAAAATCCCCCATCTTTTAGTGGGACTACTAATCCAATTGTCTCTGAGCAATATATTAAGTCTCTTGAGAAGATATTTATGGAATTGGAATGCAATGAAAAGGAAAAGGTTACCATTATAGTCTTTTGTCTCCAACGTGATGTTGATTAGTAGTGGTCTCTGATCCAGAATACAAGGGAAGAAGAATAATTTAAACTCATGTGATTTAGGACCTTTAAGGAGACATTATTTGATAAATACTTCCCTCATGATAGAAAAATTTATATGAAGAGAAAGTTCCTTAGGTTAAAGAAAAAGCAAAAAGAAAGTGCAATGATTTTGATGCTACCTTCACATGGCTATCCGAGTCTGCTTTAGATTATATACACTGCACATAGTGCAATATTGATCACCTAATTGAAGGTCTTAAACCAAATATTCAAAAGGAACTAGTTTCTTAGAATTTTTCTTGATATGAAGAAAGAGTTTCATGTTCCATTAAGACAGAGAAATAATTTTATAGAATTAGTATATTCAAGGGAAACCAAGATAAGAAGAGGTCATATGAACACCATGATAAAGAGAATTCAAAGAATAAGAGTATGTTCAATAGATTCCTATCTTGTGAAAACTGTGGGGAAAAACACCTTGGGAAATATTTTAAGGGATTGAGAGTTTTCTATAAATGTGGAGATAAGTGTTACCAGGCTCATGAATGTATGGAGAAGAATTCAATCAATGATTTCTAGTGCTTTAATTTTATGAATATGGGACACAACGAGAATAACTGTCCCAAGAATCAGAGTAATCTACCATAGAGGAGGCCAATTGGAAATGGACAAGCCTATGTGATCACTACAACAATGGTAAAAGTACCAAATGACTTAGTGTCAGGTACATTAATCATATATTAAAATCTAGACAATGTGTTATTTCATTCTAGATCATCAAAATCTTTTATAACTACTCAATTTTCCAATAATATTATACACTTACCTTTTGATTAATAATGGAGTTTCGATAAAAAATCCTAAGGGAAGTATCATTGCAACTAATATGTGACAGTCAGTCCTAATTATGACACATAAATGTTCTTTATGTGCTGACCTTGTTATCATAACTATGAATTATTTTGATATTATCCTCGGTGTGGACTGACTCTCAAGATATGATGTAAAAAATTGTTACAAGAGGAAATAAAATACTATTTTTTGAGGATGATGTAGAATCCATCATATTTAGTGCATAAGATTCCTCACCTGATTTTTATTTAGATACACCCTCAGTAGCTTTACTAAATGAAATTATTGGAGAGGAAGAGAAAATAATGTCTAGTGATGAAGGAGGTAATCTCCAAATTGAATATGTACCTATTGTGTAGGAATACATTGATTTATTTCCTAAGGACTTACCTAGACATCTCCTAGAATGATTGGCTAAATTATCCATTGATTTAATTCCTGATGCGATGATAATATCGAAGAATCCATAAAGAATAGACACTGTGGAATTAGTAGATTTGAATAAACAAGTAGAGGATTAGGGTAATAAAGTATTTATTCTCCATTGTGTTTCACCTTGGGGTGACCCTGTCCTCTTTGTCAAAAAGAAATATGGATCCATGAGGTTGTGTATTCATTATAGGGAAATCAATTACGTTACAATAAATAACAATTATCATCTACCTCATATTAATGACTTGTTTGATCAACTTCACGAAGCCCAACATTTTTTAAAGATTGATCTTCGTTCTAGGTATCACCAATTATGAGTAAAGAAGGAAGACATTCCAAAGATAGCTTTTTGGACACGGTATGGACATTATGAGTTTATAGTAATTCCATTTGGGTTGTCTAATGCACCCTCTATTTTTATGGGCCTAATGAACATAGTATTCAAGGAATATCTTGACAATTTTTTTGTAGTACTCATTGATGATATTATGGTGTATTCTAAAACCTATGAGGATCACTTTAAGATTATCTCTAAGACTCATAGAAGAGAAGAGTTATATCGGAAATTTAGTAAACCTGATTTTTGGCTTCAATAAGTCTCTTTTCTTAGTTATATTTACTCCAAATAAGGATTATCTGTTGATCTCGAAAAGACAAAGGCAGTCAAATAATGGAATACAATAACAAATATAATCGAGGTATATAGTTTCATTGGTTTCAGAAGGACATTTTTTGGGATTCAATCAGAACTTTTCCCGATTAGCTAACCCATTAACCAAGGTTAGGTTTAAAGGTGTTAAGTTTGTATGGAAAAAGGAATGTGAAGAATTATTTGATGAGATAAAGGGAAGATTGGTTAATGAAAAAATTATGAATCTACCATATGGTAGTAATGGGTTTGTCAAATATTGCAATGCATTAAAGAAGGGACTCGATTACGTCTTAATGAAAATTGAAAAGTTATCGCATATACATCAAGGTAATTGAATACTCATGAATAGAACTACCTAACCCGTGATCTTTCATTAGTATTTGTAATCTTTTCTTTGAAAATATTGAGACATTACATCTATGGAGAAATATGTGAGATTTACATGGATCATAAAAGCTTTAAATACACCTTCTCACAGAAAGAGATCAACATGAGACAAAGGAGAAGACTTGACCTACTTAAGGATTATGATTTATCAATACACTACCACCCAAGAAAAGTAAATAAGGTGGAAGATGCATTTAGTAGGAAAGATCCTGGAGTTGTAACCCAAATGAGGATTGAGAAGGATCATATGTTCATGGATCTAGTGAAGACGGATATGAGAACTTCTAAGGAAGGGGAGACAATAATAATTTATCAAAGGATTGCAAAAAAAATATTTAATAGAGAGGATAAAGAATTATCAATCTGATTATGAGTACTTTGAAAAGAAAATTAATGGCATGAATGATCAGCAATTAGCAGAATTTGTTTGTGAAGTTGGTGTTCTAAAATTTGGGAAGAGGCTATCGGTTCCAAATTTACCTGAGCTAAAAAGGGAATTGTAGGATGATGCTCATAGATAAAATTTATCTATACACCCTGGGAGTACAAAGATGTATAGGGACTTGAGGGAACACTTTTGGTGGGATAACATGAAGTGTGAAATTGTTGACTATGTGTCCTGATGTCTAGTTTGTCAACAAGTGAAAGCTGTAAGACAATATACTAAAGAAGTTCTGAAACATATTCCTATCCCTCTGTGTAAATGTGATTAAATTACTATGGAATTTCTTACAAGACATCCAAAGACTCCTAGAAAGAATGATGCAATATGGGTCATTATTGATCACCTAACCAAGTATGAACATTTCATTACAATAAGAGAAGATATTCCTCTTGAGTTACTCGTAATGATATATATTAATGAAGTTGTAAGAATTCATGGTGCACCACTTTCAATTGTATTTGATTGAGACCCCCTCAATGTTCTGGAAGAGTCTTCAAAAGGAACTTGATATTGATCTTCATTTTAGCACTACCTACCATCCATAAACTAATGTAAAATCTGAAAGAACAATTCAAACAATGGATGAAATGTTGAGATCATGTTCAATAAATTTTCAAGGAATGTGGGATCAATACTTACCTTTTGTGGAGTTTTCCTATTATAATAATTTCCATTACAGTATAAAAATGGCACCTTATAAAGAATTATATTGAAAGAGGTTCCATTCCACAACTTTTTGGGATGAATTTTGTGAAATGAAACTCGTAGGCCCAAATTTTTTTGAAGAGACAACGATGAAGGTGAAGGATATTCAGGCTCATATAAAAACGACTCAAAGTAGGTATAAGATTTATGCTGATAATTAGAGGAAGGTGTTAAACCCTCTATGAAATGGTTATTTTAATAATCACAAATCACAAATCATTGTCATTTCTATTTATAAGTAAATTTAGTGAACTATTCATTATATTCTAAATGTGTTTATATATGTTTAATCATGTTTACATTTGTTTATCTATGATTATTTATGGTTTTTTATTGACCTAGAAGTGTTCTGGTCTGAACAGACACTTGGTGCGTATTTCATGTTTTTGAATCACCGTTAGTTATTTTCTTAAGTCACCGTTAGTTCGCACCGATGAAGAATGGTCACACCGATGAGAACGGTCGCACCGATGAAGAACAGTCACACTTATGAGAATGGTCGCACCGATGAAGAATGGTCTCACCAATGAAGAACGGTCACACCGATGAAGAACGGTTGCACTGATGATAACTACCGAAACCAATACTGATCAAATGAACTACCAAAACCGATGCTGATCAAATGACCTACCGAAACCGATGCTGATCAAATGACCTACCAAAACCGATGCTGATCAAATGACCTACTGAAACTGATGCTGATCAAATGACATGCCGAAACTGATGCTGATCAAATGACCAACCGAAACTGATGCTGATCAAATGACCTACCGAAACCGATGCTGATCAAATGACCTACCGAAATCGATGCTGATCAAATGACCTACTGAAACAGATGTATATTCAAGTGACTCACCGATCTCATGACTCACCAATAGTTATGAAAACTGTTTTAACTTTATACTAACCCTTTTTAATTCTAAAGGTCATATTTTCTTAGTTAAATGCACCTGATATTATTTAATGTTGGTTGTTTGTTGTCAGGAAACCATACCTCATACCTGTAAAAAGGTAATCATTATTTTTTCTATATCTCAAGGAATAAAAATGAAGATTTGCAGTAAAAAGTGTACGGAATGAAAAGAAATAAAACACACGAAAGAAGGTGCACGTGTATGAAGTCCTACGAAACATAAGAAGAACTTGAAGAACACCTGAAAAAATCTTAGAGCCTGAAGTATATCTTTTACCTAGAACAAACACAAAGATGAGTAGTTGTGCCTTAATAAAAATCATATGCACAAGTCTAAACAACTGTAGCTGAGAAGAACAATGATACTTTTTTTGAGTCATCCTCACTAAAAAGGACTTGACTTCCATCTACAACACCAAAACGAGTCAAGAGAATATCTGCAAATACACAGAGCTTTCTAAACTCTATTAGTTCATCTGTTGTATCCCTTTTCTTAATATTATGATCAGTGTGTGTGTACATTTGTCTATTATAGATACACATTGTCTCCTGAGCTGAACTGGAGGATATTAAATCCTTACACCAAACTTTCTACACATTCATGTATCCCACTGTGAGTTGTGGAAGAGGTCAAGTGTGACCTGGACAGCCTGAGAGCTATTGCTATTGTTTTTCCCATGTATAACTATGGTAGTGGTCCTAGGACCTGAACAGTCTCTGTACTATTGTTTTCCCCGATCCAGGGTGTGGATAAATTTATATAAATTTATTGAGAGGACTATGTCCCAGCTTGAGACTGAACCTCTTGGTTATATCTACTGTGCATATTAGATTAAGTTTAAAGTATATTATATATATTTTGTATTCCGCTGATAATTACTTTGAAATATAATTTTTTTTTAAATTTAATTTGATAGTTAATCTAGCAAGTGTTTGTAACTATTGTAAATCAGTAGGTTAGTTTCAAAAGCTAATTTAATCTTCTGATTAAATTAACTGTGATCTAATCAATATTTTGAGAACCTAATCGAACCCTTACATATTTAAAAATTCAATACAGTTTAACTTAGTTTTTAATTGGGGGATTTTAATAGAAATTTTTTAACAATTTTTTTTAATTGGAACTCAATTCACCCCCCTCTTGAGTATCCACTTCGACCAACATTTGGTATCAGAGGTTGTTATTTTTAAAGGTTTTCGAAACACTCTGTTTTTCAAATGTGATTTTTGTTGTATATCCAAGATCTTAAATTTCTTTTAGTTCTAAATTTTATCTCTTTGAATATATTTTCTAAAATATGATTATGGATAATAGACTAGAAGGTGCTACTAGCAACATACCACCTTTCTTCAATGGTGCAAATTATACCTAGTGGAAACTTAAAATGAAAATTCATTTAGAGAGTATGGGATTCGTCATCTGGACTGCTATAGAAACTCAATATAAGATTCCATACACTGAGAGAACTACTTGGGATGAACCTACTAAAACTGAATACAATAATAACTATAAAGCAATGAATGCCATGTATTATGCTTTAGGCGATGATGAATTTAATCACATATCTTCTTTTAAAACTACTTATGAAATTTGGGATACTTTGGGTGTTTCTCATGAAGGAACAACCAATGTTAAAGAAACGAGATTAAACACTTACACTATTAAATATGATAATTTTAAAATGAAGTTTGGTGAACCAATTTCTGACATGTATTTTAGGATCAATGAGATTGTCAACACTATGAGCTCACTTGGAAAAGATATTTCTGCAAAAGAACAGATCATGAGGATATTAAGATGTTTAACAAACAAATGGAGAGGCACATCTGTTTCAATTAGAGAATCATGTGATATTGGTTCTTTACCTGTTAAGGAATTAATTGGTAAGATTATGATGTTTGAAGAAGATATTAAAGGAAATATTGAAGAAGATGATGAAACAACGAAGAAGTTAGTAGCCTTCAAGACATCTACCCCAAAAGGAAAGGACAAGGTGAAAGTTCACATACCTACTGAAATCTCAACAAGTGAAAGTTCAGATTCTGACAGTGATGCCGAAATGGCTCAAATAGCTATGAGATTTAAGAAGTTCTTCTGGAAGAAGAAATTATTCAAAAAATCAAACTACAAAGGTAAATATGACAACAAAGGTCACTGAAAGAAAGATTGGAAGAAGTGTAATAAGAGTGATGAGATTGTCTGTTATGAGTGCAAAAGGAAAGGAAACATTAAGGATGACTGTCCAAATTTAAAGTTCAAAAATAAATATGACTACAAGGACAATAAGTAAAAGAAAGAAATGAAAGTAACTTGGAGTGCTTCAAAATACACTTCAAGTGATTCTGATTCTTCTAAGGATGAAGACTCTCACAAGTCTAACATGTGTTTTATGAGAAACACATCAGAGGTAACACTTGACACTCCTGCTTTAAATTTATATTATTCTAGAGTTGATTCTGATTCTGAATTTGAAAACATGTCTAGTAAAGAACTATTTGAATATTGTAATATGATAGAAGAAACCTGTAATGAATTGAAGGACAAGTATAAAACCTTGAAGAAACAGCATGATTTGACCAGCTCTGTTAAATCTTCCCATGATATAGAGAAAGAAAATAATGCTCAATTACTTAAGGAAAATACTGAACTGAAAATGTTTAATTAGAAACTGAGGAAGGACATAGAAAATTTCACAAATGGAAAAGACACACTTACATACATTTTAGGTAAACAAGTGGCCCCAAAATATACCACTAGTATAGGCTATCGACCTGGACAGAGACTGATTACTAAAACTAGATTTATTTCTAAATCTGGATAGAATGCTGCTAGTTCTAGTTCTTGAAATTCATATGCTTCGACTCGTTATTCACATTGCTATATATCAAATAAATTTTATCCTTGAAAATCTATCGATTTTGTATGTTATTTGAGACCCATGAGAAAAATATAGGTACCTAAGGCTTTGCTTGCTAACCTATCTAGACCCAAGAAACTCTAGGTACCAAAATCATTTTCTGTTTAAACCTGTTTTGTTGGAGACTTGCTTGAAGAGTTCCCATAAGATGGTATGGTACTTAGACAGTGGATGTTCAAGACACATGATAGGAGACTACTCATACTTTAAAAACTTAATCAAAGTTGATGGAGACCATGTCACCTTTAGTGATAATTCAAAAGGAAAGATCATCGGCCTAGGCCATATTGGTAACACTAATTCAGTTATAATTTCTAATGTTTTATTTGTTGATGGACTTAAGTATAATCTGTTAAGAATTTCTCTGTAGTGTGATGATGGTTTCAATGTTAAATTTGAAAATTATTCTTGTAATTTTTTTAATTCTCAAAATGTTTTAGTATTTTATGCCTTGAGAAATGAAAATGTTTATGCTGTTGATTTGAATTACTTGTCTAAAAAACATTACTTTCTTGAATGATTTTCATAAAGAGTCTTGGCTTTGGCACATAATATTAGGACATTGCAACATTTATTCACTTAGAAAATTGACTAAGAAGAACTTAGTTAGAGACCTACCCAAACTTGAATTCCCAACTAATAAAGTTTGTAATTCCTGTTAAAAGGGAAAGGAACATAAAGTTTCATTAAAATTAAATAAAGAAGTTTCAACTTCTTAACCTCTCGACTTGGTTCACATGGACCTGTTTGGACCTTCTAGAGTTTCTAGTTTAAATCAGAAGAACTATGTCCATGTCTTAGAAGATGAATTTTATAGATATACTTGGGTATACTTCTTTGCTCACAAAAGTGAATCTTTTTTTTACTTTATTAAACACTCCAAATCTGTAGAGAACCTTAGTGGACTTTAGATTATGACCCTGAGAAGTGATCATGGTTGTAAGTTTTAAAATCAGGAGTTTGAATCTTACTACTCACACAATGGATATAATCACAACTTTTATGCCCCTAGGACACCTCAGCAGAATGGTGTAGTAGAAATAAGAAATAGAACCCTTCAAGAAATTGCAAGAACTATGCTAAATGAATATGACCTACCTATTTATTTTTGGGATGAAGCTATAAATACAGCTTGTTATATTATCAATAGAGTCTTGATCAGACCTGTTTTTAAGAAGACCCCATATGAATTGTGGAATAATAGGAAACCTAAAGTTAGTTACTTCAGAGTTTTTGGTTGCAAAGTCTTTATTCTTAATACTAAGGATAATCTAGAAAAATTTGAATCCAAGAGTAATGAAGGAATATTTTTAGAATATTCAATTACTAGAAAAGCCTATAGATTCTTTAATAAGAGAACCAAGTGTGTGGAATAATCTGTTCACACCGAATTTGATGAAACTGATCCACATGAACCTAAACCTTCTCTATAAAATCTTGAAGAAGATTTGTCTGTTCTGGACATTAATGATAAAATCAATGAATCTGTTGTAAAGACTACTAGCTCTGGAAATGTTCCAGAACCTGATTCTGATGAATCCGAACCTAGATAAGAACATGAAATTTCATGTCCCATCTTTACTAGATCAACTAGGATTCTAAAGAATCATCCGTTAGATGCTGTTGTTGGTAATCTTGATAGAGGGACACATACTAGAGATTCTCTATGAAATCAGGTTGAACATCAAGTCTTTCTTTCACAGCTAGAACCTAAAAATATCAATGATGAAATCAATGATGAATTTTAGGTAATGGCTATGAAAGAAGAGTTAAATCAATTTCAAAGAAAAAAATTCTGAAAATTAGTAGAAATACCTAAGGACACTTTGACCATAGGCACTAAAAGGGTTTTTAGAAATAAAATTGATGAATCAGGAAATATAGTTAGAAACAAAGCTAGGATAGTTTCACAAGGTTACAATAAAGAAGAAGGAATAGACTACGAAGAAACATTTGCACCTGTAGCTAGATTTGAATCCATTAGGATCTTACATTCCTATGCTGCTCATCTGAATTTAAAGTTATATAAAATGGATGTCAAAAGTGCTTTTCAAAATGGTGTTATAATTGGAGATGTTTTTGTTGAACAACCACCTAGATTTACAAACCCCCATTTTCAAAATCATATTTTTAAGCTTTCTAAAGCTTTGTATTGTTTAAAACAGGCTCCAAGAGCTTGGTATGATAGACTTACAAATTTTATTATTTCTAAAGGTTTTATTAAAGGAATTATAGATCCCACTCTTTTTATTAAAAAAATTTCTGAAGATATTTTGATTTTACAAATCTATGTTAATGATAATATCTTTGGATCCTCTAAAAATTATTTATTTACTGACTTTTCAAAAATTATGCAAAATTAATTTGAAATGTGTTTAATGGGAGAATTCAATTATTTTCATGGTTTTCAAATTTTTCCAAAGAAATATGGTATTATTTTAAATCAAAGAAAATATACAAAGGATCATTTGAAATGTTTTGGTTTTGACAGTAATAAGGGAAGTGATACACCTATGAGTACCACCTGTAAGTTGGATAATGATTAAACTGGGAAATCAGTTGATCAAAACAATTATAGAGGTATGATTGGAAGCTTACTTTACCTTACTACTAGTCGACCAGATATCATGTTTAGTGTATGCATGTGTGAAAGATTTCAAGATAATCATAAAAAATCTCATTTACTTGCTGTTAAAAGGATTTTCAAATATCTTAAACATACTACCAATTTAGGTTTGTTTCATCCAAAAGGAAAATACTCTGACTTAATGAGTTATTCAGATGCTGACTTTGCCGGTTTCAAGTTAGATAGGAAGAGCACAACCGGAACATGTCATCTTTTGGGAAAATCCCTGGTATCTTGGTGGAAGAAAAAATAGAACTCTGTTGCATTGTCTACTGCTGAAGCAGAATACATTGCTGTTGGTAGTTGTTATGCACAGATTCTGTGGATGAAACACACCCTGTTGGACTATGGATATCAATTTTGACATGTGTTAATAAATTCTGATAACACTAGTGTAATTAACATCTCTAAGAATCCTGTTTCTCACTCTAGGACCAAACACATTGATGTCAGACATCACTTTTTGAGGGATAATTATCAAAAATGTGATATTTCTCTGGAATTTATTGACTCTGAACATCAATTAGCTGATATCTTCACTAAACCCTTGAGCTCAGAAAGGTTAAATTTTATTAAGCAGGAATTTGGTATGATCGATTAGTGAAACCAATTAGTGAGACCGATCAATGAGACCGATCAGTGAGACCGATCAGTGAGACCAATCAGTGAGACCGATCGGTGAGACCGATCAGTGAGACCAATCAGGGAAACCGATCAGTGAAACCGATATTTTTGCTACCATTTGTGTCTTGCAGTGTTTAACACTTTTATTGTTTATCAAAATGATGTTGTTTTACTTAATCAATATTATATTTAATATTGTAAACCTAAATGATAAATTTAATGACCCACTACTATTTCTTTTCCCAAGAACTATGACTTTCCATCTCCCGCAAAACCTTAATTTTTCTGAAACTTGAACTTCTTGAACCTATCAAAACATTTTAAATCCTTCAAATCCTTCAAACCTCTCAAACCTCTAAATGGAAAAGCAAAAGCGACAAAGCAAGGAATATGAAGGTTCATCTCCTGTGAAATGCACCTGAGGAGAATCGAGCAGCACGACTCAAAGGTCAATAAACCCGGAGTTGGAAACTCGGGTGGTTACAATTGAAAAGGAAGTAAGTTCTGAATGGGTGTTAACCAGTAAGTATTCTCTTTTAAAAGTTTTATAAATGCAAGGATGGAAAAAGTAGTTCTGTGATAATAACTGAGTCTACTACCCAAAGCTTTTGCATGAGTTTTATTTTGACTTAACTATTATATTGGATGAAGCAGAAGCTGCAAGACTATATTCAGTGGTCAAAGGGAAAAAGATATATTTTTCTTCAAAGAAATGGGATGAGTGTTTGGGAGTTCCTTTTAAAGGTAGATATGAAGACTATTCTGGTAATATTCCTCCTACCACTGAATATTTTTCATGTGAGCTTACTTTGGAGATGCTGACTGGAAATTATGAATCCATAAGAATAACAAATGATGAGTTAGATGGTTAAAGTAGAATTTTGTTTAACTTTATTCAGCACCAAATCTGTCCTAGAAAGGGTGATTTTTATGCTGTGAATTATCAGGATGTTTTTGTGTTGTTTTTATTGCTAAATGATGAGAAGATCAACTTGTGTATATGTTTTACTATCTATATTTCTGAGATGGTGAAGCCATCCCTGAAAGCTACAACCTTTTTCTACTCTAAGAAAATATAATATATGTTAATGTTTTTGGGCTGTGTTGAAGATGAATATGAGTGTATCTCATCCAGTAGTAGTTTTTGTATTAACAAGGATATCTGCAAAAGAAATAAAATCCACTGGAATCCAGGGAATGAGGAATGGGTTACTGATGAAGATAAGTTGTATGACTCCTTTAATCCTTCTTATCATCCTAAGAGACCAAAGGGGATGAGAGATACTGGTTTAAAACCTGACGAAGAAGTTTTTTATTCTAATGAGGAAGAGGAGACAAATGTTCCTAAGGAAACTGGAGATTCAAGTAAGAAAGGAATAGGGGAAGCTGAGGCTGATGATGATGTGGATACTGAAAAGGAACCTAAGTCACCTCCTGATGACATGAGTGATCCTGATACAGTATGTCCTAAGAAAATAAGAATGGAATTTTGACTAGCTAGTCTACCTCTCAAGTTACCAGAATCATAACCTCTTCTAGGTGATGAAGAATAAGTTGAAACTGAAGAATAAAATTCTGAGGAGTATGAATCTAGTATAAAATATAGTACTGAAGAAACTTTAGTGAATAATAATGGAAATGAAAATGGTGATGATGATGATGGGAATAATGATGATGGTGATGATGATGATGACAATACTGATGATGTAGATGATGATGATGCTGCTACTTGACTAGTAGATGGTCAAAATGTGATCCAAGATGATCCAAAACCACAACAAGTTGAATAAGAAGCTGTTCCTGAGGCTGAAAGAACAATTCAGACAGAGATTGATGTAGGTGAATAAATCTCACATGAAAATTCTTGAAAAGATGATTTTGTAAATCCCTAGTATACCTCTTGTAAAGCTGCATGGGAGGAACACCCAGGTTTTTCTGTTCTTGGATTGGATTATTCAGAGGAAGAAGAAGAAGGGGTGCACAAAGCAAGGGCAAGCCACTCAGTTAAGGCTAGACTAGTTGCTGAAAATGTGCACATGACAACAGAAAGACCTGGTCCTTCAGTTTCTCAATCAGATAAAGAAAAATTTAAAGATGTGTTTCTCCATACAGTTAGAGAGACAATGAAAGAGGAATTCTCTCATGCTCATACTCCTACTCCTGTGAACTTATATGAGGCTTATATAGATACTATAACTCAAAGATTAGTAAGTATTATCAAGACAGACCTGTGCAATATTGGTGAAATGATTGGCAGGCACATTACCTCTCTAAATCAAGCACTCAAGGATTCAGGCAATGAATTAGTTTCTCTGTCAGGAGAATTTAGATCAACAATCAGTGGTATGATGGAATTTCTAAGGAATTTGATAGATCATCTGAAGAAGTCGGACTTGAGAAAGTTGAAGGCTGAGATTACTCAGATTGTTGCTCAAGATATCTCCTCAAAAGTGGCCAAGATTACTGGCCATGAGATCAATGCTTTAAAATATGTTATAAAAGAAGAGTTAGCTACACTTGGATAGAGTTTGGATTTGGACTCATTGAAAAAGATGAAAGAAAATAGTGATCATATTCACAAGATAGTGAAACTTTATTCGGCTGATGCTACTCTAGCTCAGAAAGAGATCAATGCAAAGGTGGATCACTATTTTTCGAAAATCTATACCAAGCATGAGTTGAACCATCAGTTTAAAGTCTTGGATGACAATTTGAGGCTTCTTCCATTCACTCAATCCTTTACAGATTAGGTGCAATAGTTGAAAGATTTTACTCCTACTCTAGAGAGCTTCATGCAGAACAAAGATGATTTTGAGAAGGCCATGAAATTTGGTGGTGAAGTCATTCAAGATTTTATCAATCTGCACAAACCCTATCTTCATGTGCAAGATAAGGCAATTGTTTTTCCTATTGCTGAGTCTCTCAGTCCATCCAGTGTTGCTCCTGGGTAGTTATCAGTTTCCCAATATCTCTCTAATATTCGGCCAGTCATTCAGCAGCCTCATCCCGAACGATCTTCTACTCAACCGCAAGTGACTTTAGCACCCACTCTACTTCTAGCCCGAGCTGTCCTACCACCTCTCTCCATCCGGCCAGATCAACCTTCCACCAATCCACCCTCTGGCCCATCCATTCCTTTATCTGCCAATGGAAAATGTCCTCTGCATCCCAAGAAGTAGCCATGAATTTCATTTTTATAGGGTGTATTTTATGTGTTTCCATTTCTTGTACCTTTTTCAGTGGTTATTTGAATGGAATTTTATTATGTTTTCTCTCTCAGCTCTCTTTTTATTTTTTGATAATACCAAAGGGGGAGAATAGGAAAACAGGCATACAGTCAGACTATATGAAGTAAGGGGGAGAAATGATGACTGGTTAATTGATAACTACTTATATAACTGAATAAATAGATAAAATACCCTATATTTAGAGGAGAGCTCTCTGTAATCTGATTCTATGTTGAAATAATATCAATTTTTCTATAATCTGGTACATTTTCTGATGATCTGTTTATCTTTGGTTATATATTTTGTTTACATAGGTGGAGAATACTGAATGTTACGTCCTTTCCTCTCCTTATTTTATGCCATAGATTTGTGATTATAAAAAAGGGGGAGATTGTTGAACCCTCTATGAAATAGATATTTTAATAATCACAAATCATTGTTATTTTTGTTTATAAGTAAATTTATTAAACTATTCATTCTATTCTAAATGTCTTTATATATGTTTAATCATGTTTACATATGTTTATCTATGATTATTTATGGTTTTCTATTGACCTGGAAGTGTTCTGGTTTGAACAGATACTTGGTGCGTATTTCATAATTTTGACTCACCGTTAGTTATTTTCTTGAGTCACCATTAGTTTGCATTGATGAAGAAAGGTCACACTGATGAGAGCAGTCACACCAATGAAGAACAATCGTACCGATGACAACAGTTGCACCGATAAAGAACAGTCGCACCGATGAAGAACGGTTGCACCGATGAAGAACGGTCGCACCGATGAAGAACAGTTGCACCGATGAAGAATGGTCACATCGATGAAGGACGGTCGCACTGATGATAACTACTGAAACCGATGCTGATCAAATGAACTACCGAAACCAATGCTGATCAAATGAACCACCGAAACCGATGCTGATCAAATGACCTACTAAAACTTATGCTGATCAAATGAGCTACTGAAACCGATGTTGATCAAATGACCTACCGAAACCCATGCTGATCAAATGACCTACCGAAACCGATGCTGATCAAATGACCTATGGAAACCAATGCTGATCAAATGACCTATCGAAATCGATGCTGATCAAATGACCTACCGAAACTGATGCAGATTTAAGTGACTCACCTATCTCATGACTCACCTATAGTCATGAAAACTATTTCAACTTTCTACTAACCCTTTTTAATTCCAACGGTCATATTTTCTTAGTTAAATGCACCTTCTATTAATTAATGTTAGTAGTTGGATGTCAGGAAACCGTACCTCATACTTGTAAAAGGTAATCATTCTTTTTTACAGATCTCAAGGAATAAAAAGGAAGATCTTCAGTAAAAAGATTACAGATCGAAAAGAAATAAAAACACACGAAAGAAGGTGCACGTGTATGAAGTCCTACAGAAAATAAAAAGAACTTGAAGAACACCTGAAAAAATCTTAGAACCAGAATCATATCTTTTACCTAGAACATACACAAAGACGAGTAGTTGTTCCTTACTTAAAATCATATGCACAAGTCTAAACAGCTGTATCTGAGAAGACCAATGATAATATGTTTTCCGTCATCCTCACCAGAAAGGAATTTGACTTCCATCTACAACATCAAAACGAGTCCAGAACATATCTGCAAATACACAGAGCTTTCTAAACTCTATTATTTCCTATGTTGTATCCCTTATCTTAACATTCTGAGCAGTGTGTGTACATCTTTCTAATCTAGATACACATTGTCTCTTGAGCTAAACTGGAGGATATTAAATCCTCACACCAAACTTTCTACACCTTCCTGTATCCCACTATGAGTTGTGGAAGGGGTCAAGTGTGACCTGGACAGCCTGAGAGTTTTTGGTATTGTTTTTCCCATGTAGAACTGTGGTAGAGGTCCTAGGACCCGAATAGTCTCTGTACTATTTTTTTCCCCGATCCAGGGTGTGGATCAAATTTATATAAATTGTTTGAAAGGACTAAGTCTCGGCTTGAGACTGAACCTCTTGGTAATATATGCTGTGCATCTTAGATGAATTTTAAAGTATATTATATACATTTTTTATTCCGCTGTTAATTACTTTGAAATATAAAATTGTTTCAAAGTTACTTTGATAGTTAATCTATAAAGTGTTTGTAACTATTGTAAATCAGTAGGTTAGTTTCAAAACCAAATTTAATCTTCTAATTAAATTAACTAAGATATAATCAATCTTTTGAGAACCCAATAGAACCCTTACTGCTTTACAAATTCACTACAGTTTAACTTAGTTTTTAATTAGGGGATTTTAATAGAAATATTTTAACAGATTTTTTTTAATTTTAACTCAATTCACCCCCCTCTTGAGTATCCACTCTGACCAACAGAAGGATTTGGAGTTATTAGTGTGGGATCATGTTTTCTTGAAGGTATATCAATGCAAGGGTTCCATTAAATTTTTAAATAAAGGGAAACTCAGTACCAGGTACATTGGGCCCTTTAAAATTCTTAAAAGAGTTGGAATCATTGCTTATCGTTTATCTTTGCGGCCAAATCTCACAAGGGTTCATGATGTGTTCCATGTATCTCTTCTAAGGAAGCACATTCCAAACCCATCACATGTGCTCATATCTTATGGAATTTAGTTAGAATCGAAACTTTCATATTGTGAATAAACCATCTAGATTCCTGACACCAAAGATCAAGTATTGAGGAATCATATGACTCATTTGTTAAAAGTACTCTAGAGAAATAAAAAAATAGGGGAAGCAAATTGGGAACCAGAGGATTATATGAAAGATAAATACCCACATATTTTTAAAGGTAATAACCCTAAAATTTTGAGGATGAAATTTTTGTTGGAGGAAATTATTTATCTCCCCAAGAATTTAACATATTTACCTTTAGATATCTTTACAATATACGAAACACCGACTTGGCACATGATGCACTCAAAGCTGAGTTTCTATGAAACATATTTTTATACTTATATTATTAATTAAATGAGATAATTATAACCAAACCATTAAACTTAGTTATAGAAATATTAATAACTACTTTTAAAATATTTTTTGTAATTTTTTTATATAAATAAAACATATTGATAGTAAAAGATAAGATTTTTTGGAAAAGTCCTTTTATGTTAAAAATAATGTTCTCTTGAATGGGCCACTTTTAATAATAAAATTAATTTTAGATACATTTAGAAATATAATTTGATAAAATAAATATTATTTTTGAATTCAGGACATTGAAATTATCCTAGCGTGATTTTTTGGGATTTTTCTAAGGAACATCATTTTTGATGAATAGTGATAAAAACAAATTTTTAGTTAAAATCCACCTTTTTTCTAATTAATTATTAATTCTAAATGATATTATAATTTCATAGGGTCACATTAGATAAGTAATACATCTATTAATACAATTTAATTCATTATAATCACTTTCATATTAAAATTAAATATAAAATCATGACAAACTTTTGAACGTTTTTATACTAAAAACCTTGTTATTTTGTCTCATCTGCAGGATTAGAACTAATATTAATTTTTCCACTTCTTGAATTGAGTTTTAAAAATCTTACATAATAGATTGTATTCATTCTAATATTTAGAGTCAAATAAGATAAAGTTAATTTTTTGACCCAAATGATTAGTGGAAGTGATTAAAATTAATAATAGTAGTTAAGGAAAAATTAAGACTAATTAAGGACTAAACCTTAAAATTAAGGTTCCAAGTTACCTAGAAACTTTTACTACACCCATTTAATGTGCATAGTTCATCCATACACCTTCCATTATTGTGTTTGGTTGGTTTGATATGACTTTTGTTAGGTAAGAGCATGTGTACAACTAAATTGTCATTGAAAATTCCAAGTGAGTCCTTTTGAAAAGTCCATTCCCCCCCCACTACCTAGAATCCTCCCTTTTGGCCAGAGATCCTCCCATGTAAGCCTTTTGTTATACACCAAAATAAGTTACCTGCTTAAGAGGCAACACCTTCTCTCAATCTCTCTAGTTTCATTTCCCTTCTCCACTCCCAATACTATAATTATTGTATGATTTTATTGTAACTATAGCGTCATAAATATACTATGATTTTGTTATGTTGAGAGTTTGACCTACACTTACAAACACCTCCATCTAATGGGTAACAAACATACTGTTTCTATATACAACAAACTACTGCCTCATGAAATGATGATTATTCAACTTTCCCCTACCGCCTGTCATGGTGGCCATTATTATAGACACTATATTTATATATAAAATATATGTCATTTAAAATGTCTTTATGCCTCTATATTTTTCATTTATGCTATACCTTTATGCTTCCATCATGTGTAAGTACGATAATTTTATTTGAGGAATTGTGGACTATCACCCCCTCAAAGTGATATGACTCGTTCATTCCATACATGGAATGTATAAATGTTGATTATAACAAAACTGTGAAACATATGTAACATACATATGATGATGGAAATTTTAATATACATATGTATCATTTAGTTGTAATTATTCTAATACAATTAAGAAATGAAAGTAGCGTTTATGTGTACGTACTCCCTACCATCTCTATGAACGGTGCACTTCATTTTTAATCTCAAAATATTATGGAATATTATAAATATCCTTGTACAGAATATATAATATTTTTTAGTCATGGTTTACATTCTAGAGATGATTAAATCATGATATATTTAATAAGAATGACAAATAACATGTCAAAACGTACTTGAGAAAACTAGACAATTAACACATGAAATAGTTAAAATAATTAAAGTGTGATGACAAACAGGTAATAAAATATCGTAAGAAGTTATTATATGGTATTATAAACATGATTTTGGTTCTGTTATTACTTATTTACATATTTTAAAGCACTATAAAGGAGGTTAAAGACCAAACAACAAGAGGAAGGTTAAGGTAAGGATTTACATCTCACGTTTTAAATCTGTGATATTAATGTCATATTCACTACTTAATTATTTTGTGTTACATACCTACTAAACATTTGGATATATTATATCAAAATTACTCTTATTCTCCTGATATTATAAGATTCATCTAAAGTCATTCCTTTCTGATGACTAAGATTTAAATGTTTCAAAGTAGTATGGGACACTTCATAATTTTTAAAGATTATTCTCCTAAAACGTTCTTAATCTCACTTTCTTTTGTGACTGTTAACTTACCTTGAACCAATCACTCTATTGTAATCATTTTCATTGGAAATTTAATTGAATATCCATGTTCTCATAAAATGGATATTAATATTTCGTAAACGATATACCATTATTCATATATTGGTTACTTTGAAAATTATTTGATTAATTGGGGAATTATTGTTAAATTAGTATTTATCATTCAATATAGATATTTGATAAGGAATATTAGTTATTATTATAATTAAATATGAGGAATTATTTGGACTGGAAATGAAGGGTGGAGCCCGTAATTTTTATAGCTCCTCAATGCATCGGAAGGATATCATGGGACAAATAAGTTGTCCAAATTAATTGGGTTTCTATCCCTATTTCAAACTGTCTCATGAAAGGTCTTGACAAAAATAGGTTTTCATGTTCCTAAGACCGGACATCTGATTAGAACACAATTTCAATCATTTAGTATCAGTTATTTTTTATCCATGAGATTTTTCATCGATGAATCTATCGATATAGTTCATTCTGAATTTATTGATTTATGGTATGTGTTTCAGTTTCTTACTTTCCACATTATTTATGACTTATATAGTTATTTTTATAGAAATTGTGATCAATTTTTTACCTTTCCATATATATTGATTCATTATTTAATCCTTTGTACTTACCCTTACTAAGCATTTAAGTTCACCCTTATTATGTTTCTTTCCCCATGTTATGAAATAGAGAACTGTGAATAAGCTTTCGAGGATGGATTCTATTTCAGTTTATTGTGTAGCATGTTTTATTCTATTTTCCCAATGCATTTTGAGTGTTATGTATGTAATCTATCATTCCAATACTGATAAACTAAATGGTCCTTTAGTATTTTCTTCCTTGTAATAATTCCAATTCAATGTAATAATGCACTGGCTTCTGGATTCTGGGGTTAGGGTGTTACATAGTAAGTGCCCCAAAAACTCAAAAGAAAAAGAGAGAAATTGAAAGGAAATAGCTTACTTGATCTAGCCAAAAGAAACAAAATTGAGAGAGAAACTCCATATCTAACTATCCTCAACTATACATGACTAGTCATCTCAATCCACATGGTGTGTCAACCGAAAACATGAAAACACTAAAAGGACTCCCAAGAATCACCCTAATAAACTTATCTTAGATTCCAAGTCTGATGATGTTTTGAAATCATATCCCAAAACATAATTCTACTCAAGGATATAACTATATCAAAAAACTAGTAGAACACACTCCATGAGATCAACCATCCAAAATGGAACTCATCCTAGAGATACACTACATTGAGAATAACCTAAAAGGTAGATCTCAAGTGCCCAACACTATAGGTACTTCCAACACTAACCTATGCCCCACCGAAGGATGTAAGAGCCCAAGTAGAGAGGCCCACCCCTCACCACTGCTCAAATTTTAGGTATCACTACTCCAAACTATTCATAATGTTAATCTTCTATAGAGAGAGGGATTGGTGGGACCTTTACCTCACAACTACCCTGCAGTCGAGTGAGTATTAGATCTTAACTAACCCATGAACCCTCTATCGATATTGAATGAAGTGTCCTGCACCTCAATCCATTGAGGGAGCACTAATTCCTAACCAAGAATCGCATGTAACTAGTGGAAAGTCCCACTTTTCATAACTATACTCAACAAAGAAAGGATCACTAAACCCAATGGAGGACCTGTTAAACATTTCCACCTAGATATGGGAGGGTAATACCCCATAGGTGATGAACATCACCCCTATTATGATAGGGGAGTATAAATCTTTATCTAGAGGACCCACACCTTGGTATGATAGGGGAGTACCACTTTACCAACTCAATTACTATAGGGCACCTTCTCTATGAAACTATAGGGGTGTACCAACCTCTGGCTAGAGGAATTGATCATTGGTATGACATGGGTGTACCAGCTTTAATGAAACACAACACATATGGAAGACCTTCACCCTGGTACAATATAGGATTTATGACTCCAAGGATAGAGGACCTACACCCTAACATGATACGAGAGTACCCACTATATCTATTTGTCACTTGTAGAGGACCGACAGCCTGACACGACATGGGAGTACCAACTCCATAGATAGGTGACCCTTACCCTAGTCCAATTGGGGATTAAATACTGTATTTCTCCAACAATTATGGAGATCTCACACCCTAGCATGGTAGGGGAGAACTGTGTCTAACTATATTAAAGATACAACAAACCTATTCCCATGATGTGGGGAGTCCCATCTCTACCAAAGAAAAGAGGCAAGGTAAACTCACACCGTGAAGCCATAGGGGAGTATCTTGCCATCATATCTCTTTAAAGAGCACACTGATCTATAACATCAGTCAATCACTTCTGAAAGAAGTGTAACACTTATCATACCTCACATCACAACACCACTATGGGTAGGGGAACCAAAACTTGTTATAATAGTGGAGAACCACTGTACCAGACTAAACAGTATAGGGGGCCCATATCCTATAGTGAAAGGGAAGTGTATTGACCCCAACATCGTCTTGGTGATCTGCTCTAATCAGTACCCAAGGTTAAGAACCTCTACACAAGCATTTTTCTCATAACATTTCATATCATATCACGTTGGCCAAAAAGGAGGACACCATCACATTCTAGTTGGAAAACTTCTTAGGATAGGAAACTCACAATCTAGAATTTGAGTTCCAGATAAAGATGTATGAAATGATAATGATCTCAAGAAGAATCGATTGAAATAACACGAAATGCACTAGATCCCACACAACACATAGAATCACATGTGAACTTGGATGGGTCTCCTATTCATATAGCATGTCTTGACCATTTTGGGGCACATGGTTTGTACAAAACATAAATGGAATGTTCTGCCTCACTTGGGCCCCAGGCCACGTTCTTCTTCCACATGGCCTAGCCATCCATGTCCCTCACACATCGTGTTTTGCATACAACACAATGTGTTGAGGATAAATGAAAAATTGTCCATGTGGTTTTCCTATGCCTATATCCAACACCCCATGTCAATGTTATTTGGATATGTTACTATACATGGACATGTATTGTTACTTGGATACCCTGGCCATGTCCTATGGCTATACAACATGGGATCATTACACGACATGTAACTCCAATACATGGTATGCAGTCCCCCAAAGTCATATTCACTGAAAAGGAAGAGACACATGATGTTTCTCACTGAACTACATGTCATTTATATGGTAATTCCAGATGGTAATTACCTTGAAATTTTCCCAATTCACCCAGATTTCCCCCAAAACCTATAAATCACCCTAGGAGGGATCTCTAGCATTCTTAATAGGGCTCTAAAATCTTAAAATAAAGCAAAACGAATGGGATATAGACCAAAACCCAAAATTTTCTACATCATGGGATAAATATTTAATCTTAAGGTGTAGAAAAACACCAATATTGTGTTTCTTCTCTATCTAATGATGATCAACGTCAAGTATAGAGATTGTTAGCACTTCATTACTTCGATTCATCTTAGTTTTCATTGATCTTAAAAGGGGTAGAGGATGGTTGGATCTTCTTTCTTATGTCATGAACCCAAGTGGAAGGGGGATAGTAGATTTTTAGGTTAAATTATAAAATAAATGTTCATTTAATTAACAATTACACCACATGACATCCCACTAACTCACCTTTGACCGAATCCTAGACACTAATTATAATTATATCATGCCTAAGGAAAACATGACATTCTGAACTCAACTGAGGTATCAAAATTGGGATATGATACTCCACTCAAGAGTTATTTAATGTCCCAATAGAAACAATGAATGCATGAAGAAATATATTTAATATATTTAATATGACCATGCTGAGGCTCTATGGGCCCCGAAGTCCCACACCGACATAGTGCCTGACATTGAAAATATTCTTATAAATATTCCATAGTCATACAGGTCAAAAATGGAGTCCCATTTCTCCCAAAATTAAGGATTTTCATCCATGAAAAGTGAAATCCTATGTGAAATGGAAATAAATAATCTCTACATAAGAACTCCCATGCCTAAAAACTCACCAAGAGTTCCCATGCTGCTTCCAAGTAGGCACTCAGGAAAAACTCTAATGCTAAACCACACTCACATACAATTAGAACCAAGTAAACATAATGAAAAAAGTGGAAAATGTATCCACAACTATGATAGGTGTAAAGGTAAAAAATCAACACAGTCCATCTATAGTCACAAGGTCTAGAAGTACACCACCTCACTAATAAGATTTATATACCAATCTAACCTAGCAGTTCACATCCACCCTAATTAAATTGCACTATAAACTCCTTATGATCATTTCATTCAAGGTCGACACCAATAATGTGAGGATACCGATGAAAAAAACATGGATTCCTAAGTATAAAAACTATGTCTTACTAGGGCCTTCATCTATGAAAGTCTAACAATAAAACATCTCGCTAATATAGAAACATCACTACACCCAATAGTGTAATCCTGGATAGGTATGGATAGTAGGAAAACAATACAAACTATGGAAAAATTTTAGGGTCTAAATTTGTCACTATATAATGGTTATAAGAAAGGCTATTAATTTACTAGGTCTTCCAAGAAAAAAGGGTCAATTAGAAAACCCCACTAGCTATGCTAGGACTTGCTTTGACACACCACCACATAACCTCACTCTGAACTCACAAGTCTAAGGAACTCATCCACCACACCTCGAAACTATCATATTTTGGTGGAAATGACTCACCCAAAAGGTTTTGATCATGTCAAAAAAATGCATCTTGGTGGGAAAAGAATTCCATTTCCATGTGATTCCAAATCTATGACAAATCATTCCACATTATCCTCGAGCGTATCATATACAAAGATGAAAATAAGAACACAATGGTACTAATGAACAACAAAGGGATAAAAAATTTTTCACAATGGGGATTATCAGGACCGATATCGATAAACCACCAACACAACACCAGGACCCAGACACACAATTAAGAGAGACACATCCACCATACCTCAATACTATCTACTTTAGGTGGCACCGACTCACCTACACAGTTTTAATCACATCAGCAAAATTCTTCTTGCTGAGGTAAGGACCCCTCTTCCTCATGAATTCAAAGCTATGTAAAACTACAACAATAATAGGTTCTACCATCACCACACGTCACCACGGTTAAACCACAAGTAATAAGTTAAAAGAAAAGAGTATCTCAAAATAGTGTGAAACAAATACTACTCTAGAAAGTAGAAAGGACACAAAGCATACCTCTATTCATCCTTAGATATTCTGGGTCAAAGGACTCTATAACCTGCAACTATCCTTTCCCACACCACCTAATTCCTTGATTTTATAATGGACCACCTGGATGTGGTGGTGGAAACACCACAAACCCCCTTCCACAAACTTCTACTCTCATATATCCTCCACCACATCCACCACATTATAGAAATATCTACTCCAAACATTGGCTATACCAAGGTATCCTGTCATATAGATCCCTTCCAACAAAACAATGGGTTAGACAATCTCTAAAATGATGTCCCCAACCATCAAAAGCATAAAAACACCTCTCCTAAGGTTGACCTGATCCCTAGCTTGGCTCCTACACTATAGGACCACTTTCCTAAGTATGATCATGGGTATGCCTCCTGTACCATGATCCTATCATATGATATCTACCAAATACTATAGACACCTCATCATAATGACTAACATTGTGATCCACATCCACTTGTCCCTCTGACAGGAAGATCTCTATGACCAGAGCTCACTCCAGTACCCCCACATAAGAGGGAAGGCATATGGAGATGACACCTGATCGGAAGCCTCTGTTGAGGCCCTACTCAAAGGTCTGATCTCTGAATAATGAGTCTCGAAACATATCTAGGGAGTAACATGACAATTATATGAACCACTTTGAGTAATCCACCAAAGTCATTCTACCCTTATAAAGATGAAGAATATCCTAAATATGCATTAATCTCAACATGGATGGGTAAAAATATTCTATGAAGAGTCACCTGAAATCCCCCCAAGTGATCATCACTGTGTCTTGGGACTACTTCACTAGACTCCACCATCAATTGACCAAACCTTTTAGAAGGCTCTCCTCGTGGACCACCATCTGATCAGGGTGTTTCCTTACAAGGAGAAAAAAACGTGTGAATGCCTTGAGACATTCATCATCTCCTTAGGGGTCTGGATCACCCCATACCTCATAGAACACTACCTCTGGAACTTGGGTAGCATAATTAGACTATGTGCATCCTCAGCTTGAACTGCCATCACAACCAAATTCTCAATGGGTGGTGTCTCTATTGGAGGGCCACCTAGAGGTACCACCAAAGAACCACTACACCACACTGAAGCCTCATCATGCAGTAGATCATCATCAAAATCCATCCATAGAACCGCATCTGGATGTCATTATAATGTCATCCTATAATATAATTCAAGACACACCACATTCAAAGAGTATATCTAGGGGTATGACTCCATAAAAATATTGGAAAACAAAAATCCAGTCCTATATGATGCATGTAGAATTATTTACCAACATCCAATATCCTAATTTACTAAGTTGAGAAGTAGGTTATTGGATTCCTTGTGAATGGATACATCGGCCACCACAAAAACACTAGAACCATTGTCTTGAGAAATGAACTCAAAATACCCTAACACTATTCCTATATAAACTAATCCAAAATCATGACACTGTAGTGAAAAAGTGGAACAGTCTCTGTTACCTCTCTATCATGAACCTACCCAATGAGGAAAGGAATGAAATACCCCAATCCCACCTCCAATAGGCTAGGGTCTGGAAACACGTGTTGAGTAGGAATATCACATGGATGAGAGGTCTTTTCTTAAAATACCTTTACGCAAGAACCCACAAACACCTCCCTTAAACAGTGAAGAGATATAAAAAGCTGGAAACTAAAATGCATGAATATAACTATACCATACTAGAGTAAAATAGAAGTACTTGAAGCATAAAAATGAAAAAACACACACCCAAAAAAATTTAAAGTCTTTCAACATACTTAGAAGGTGGGGATCACTGTCAAATGAAACTACCAGAAAGCTCCTTAGCCCAACTATGGTAAACACCTTGGTCAATCTAGATCACTAAGATCCACCATACTAGGGTCCTCTGATGAATATTTCAAAAGTCCTATTATCTACACAAGACACAAAACATATGGGAAAAGGCCATTCATGGGTGAGTATATGAATACTCCATTGGTTCCCCACAAATTCAAAAGAAAAAGGGAGGAACATAAAGGAAATAGTCTACTTGACCAAAATAGTGGGAACCCAATCAATATAAAAAATACATATCAAACCATCATTGACAATACATAACTAGTTAGCTCAGTACACAAGTGAATTCAACCTATACACATGATAACAATGAAAGGAATCCCAAAAATCACCCAGATATAATCATCTAAGACTCCAATTCTAATGAGGTTCCAACCTCATATCCAACGACATGATTCTACTCAAATCTATAATGATAATAAAAAACCAGAAGAACACATTGCATGATCTCAACTATCCAAGATGGAACTCATTCGAGATATATTATTCATCAAGAATAACTGAGAAGGTCCAACTCTAGTGACCGACACTATTGGTCATACTAATGCTAACTTTCTCAATGCACAAGGCTGTAAGAACCCAAGTGGAGAGGCCTTCCACTCACCAATACTCATATTTTAGGGGAACTGGTCCAAAGA
This sequence comes from Viscum album, assembly GCA_963277665.1. Taxonomy (NCBI): domain Eukaryota; kingdom Viridiplantae; phylum Streptophyta; class Magnoliopsida; order Santalales; family Viscaceae; genus Viscum; species Viscum album. The sequence continues at coordinate 1,975,851,272 of OY728151.1, forward strand.
ATACACCACATGTATCTTCTCTAGAAAGAGAGAATGGTGGGACCTACACCTTTCCACTATCCTATAGTTGAGGGAGTACTAGATCCTAACTAAACCATGAAACCTGTGTTGCTCCTGTATGGGGTGGACCACACCTCAATTTTTCAAGGGATCACTAAATCCTAACCAGATATCACACCTAACTAGTGGAGGGGTCTGATCCTCAGAACAAATACTCAATATATGGGGGAGGATTAACTACAATAGAGGACCTTCTACCCATTTCTACTTGGATATGGTGGAGTAATAATCCATAGTTTAGGACCCACACCCTGGTATAATAGGGGAGTAACACTCTATGGATAGAGGACCCAAAACTTGGTATGATAGGGGAGTACCACTCTATTAGATCAATTAATATGGGGGGAACCACACCTTGAAAGATAGGGGAGTACCGACCCCAGGCTAGAGGAAATGGTCCCTCGTACGATAGGGGAGTACCAACTCTACCAGAGCACAAAACGTATGGAGGACCTGCACCCTGATGGGACTAGAGAGTTATGACTCCAAAGATAGAGGAACCAAACCCTAAAATTATAGTGGAGTACCCACTCTATCTAAACATCATGTTTTAAGGAACACACCCTGAAACGATATGGGAATACAAAATCCATAGATAGAGTACCCACAACCTACTCCAAAAGGGTAGTAACTACCATATCTTGACAATAAGTATGGAGGGCCTACAACATGGAATAATAGGGGATAACTGTCTCCAATGATAAAAATGATATGGAGACCTATTAGCATGACATATGAAGTCCCATATCTAACAAAGTAAATAGGTAAGGTAAAATCATGCCCTGATTCCATAGTGGAGTACCAATTCTAGAGTATCTCTTTATGAACCGCACCGATCTACAACATCGGTCAAGTACCACTGAATGGAGCATCATTCTTATCATACTTTGAATCATAACTCCTCCATGGGTAGGGGAACCACAATATGATACAATAGGGGATCAATGTTCAACCATACTAAAGAGTACATGGGGCCCATATCCTAAGGTGAAAGGGAACGATACTGAACCCGACATCAACCCAGTGATCCACCCTAATCACTACCCTAGGTTAAGCACCGCTACACAAGATTTATGCTCAAAATATGCCACATCTTATCTCATTTTATGAAATGGAGGCCACAATAATGTTCTATTAGGAAAAATTATTAGGATATGCTACTCAAAATCTAGAATCTAAGTTCCATATAAGCAGATATGTAAGTATAAAAATCTCAAGAAGATCCCAAAGAAAGTACACAGCGTGCAATAGAGCCCAAAAAATGTGTGGAATAACCCGTTCACCTGGTTGTGTCCACATTCACATGGCCTAGTTTGGTCATGTATGGGTACACGATGTGTATAGCTCGGACATGGTGTGTTCTGCCTCACCTGGCCCCTGGCCCTGTTCATTTTCCACACGTCTTGAACAGTCATATCCCTTACACACTATGCATCCCATACTACATGATGTGTTCTGGATAAACAACCAATTGGCCATGTGGTTTTACCATGACCATCTCTGAAACCCTATTTCTATGTTATTTGAACATGTAGTTCTACACAACAATGTACTGTTACATGACTACATTCACTATGTCCTTTAGACACATGACATGGTGTCACTAAATGATGTGTAACCCTGATACACTGCATGTAGTCCCAAAAATTCATATTCTATAGAGAAGAAGAGACACATGACATGTATCAATAGAGTATATGTCATGTAGATGGTAGTTATAGATGATAATTAACTTTAGATTCAAGAAATTCACCTCAATTTTCCCTGAAACCTACAAATCAACCTAGAAAGGATCTCTAGCATTTGTAATAGGGATCTAAACCTTAAAGAAAACATCAGAAATGGAATCATGAAAAAAATATAAAATTATCCTATATATAGGGAGAAATGTGGAATCTTCAGGTGTAGAATGACACCTAGATCATTCTGCTCCTTGATCTAATGATTATCTTTGTCAAGAACGAAGATCGTCATCACTTTGTCGGTTTGATTCAACTCAGTGTTCGTCCATCTCCAAAGGGGGAGAGGAGGTTTGGATCCTCCTATTTGTGTAGTTCATCGAAGGGGAAGGGGGAGGGTATATTTTTAGGTTAAATTATTGATTAAATTTTTATTTAATTAATAATTCTATCACATGAAACCCCAATAACATGCCTCCAGAAAAACCCCGATGCTAACTAAAATAATGTCGTGGTTAGGGAAAAACAACATTCTAAACTCAAATGCGGTCTTAGAATTCCAATATGAGAATAATATTATAATAGATTTCATGTTTCAAGAGAAATAATGTGTGTATGAAAAAAATATATTTAATATTTTTAATATCACCATGCTGAGGCCCTTTGGGCCCTGAAAGCCCATGCCAACATAATGCCTAGATTTAGAAATATTATTAGAAATATTCCAAATAATTACAAGTAAATACTAAGTGACTACAGTGTGATAAAGTTACTTTAATGGGATGAATTAGATAACATCAATCTAGTGGTGATATATACTAACTTGTACTTTTCACATAGATGATTCAATTTGAGCACCACTTGTTAATTCTTTACTTGGGCTTGGACTCAGAAAATTATGAAAAATTCACTGTTGGCTAATTTTGATTTGCAAATTTAAAAAATAATATTAATTTTATCAAAATATAATTTTAGATATAATAATTTATAATTCAAAATAAAATTCTTTATTTATTGAAAAATAATAGTTTTTATCACATAACCAAATTTATAGTCCATATAAAAATTACCCGAGATGTTATAAAATTATTTTATCATTTATATTTAAATAAATAGTGTTTTATATGACTATTTCATGAAAATATTTTTTATTTTAAATTATTAAATATACCATAAAATTGTGTTTTAATTAAAATTATATATTTTTAAAAAATAAAATTATGTTTTATTTTTATCCAAATATCTATTTACCATATTCATTTTATATTCTTGTGTATTTTATTGAATAAAATAATAATTAAAATGGGTTTGTAGAAACCATTATTTCATTTTAAAAATAAAATTACACCTTTATAATACTAAGGCCTATTTATGTAACCCCATATTAAATAGGAATACGCCCTATGGATGAGGTGTGAGATGGTGGTACTTTCATGGTGTAGCTCAGCGAACATCAATTTTGTGGTGATCTCTACTAATATGAACTTTTTTAGTAGGTGGTTCCACTCGAGGCTCACTTGTTGAAGATCTACTCAATCTTGGTCAAGTGAAAGCCCCAATGATTCTACCTCCCTCACAAGGTCTAATAATTAATCTTTATAAGCCTTGATTATACCAGTTGAGGCCACAATTAGTTGTCTTAATTACCCTTAATATAAAATTATTCTAACGATCATGTTATAATAGATACATTACTGATGGTTATAATACCCATTGATCATAATGGTTTTTTACTTCTTATAAATACCACCTATTTTATTCATTCATATATTACATTAATTTATATCAAGGTTCAATATTCCTAATTTTCAAAATGAATATTACATTACCGATGATCTATTTCATTTTTATAGTGTTTTCCATGAGTGTGATAATCCTAGGAGATTAAGATGATCTATATTTTCCCATTAAAGTTACTTTATTTTTATTTTTATTATCCCATTGTAATATTTTGAATTTTACTATGTTTGTTTTGTTAATAAATGTATTGTTTAAAATTAATAAAATAAAGTTTCATAATTGTGTTTTATACTATACTAATTTACTAAAATTATTACACATACATATATAAAAGGTAAATTCTATATATAAAATTTTAGGTCATTTCACTCTTCCCCCCATTAAATTTTTTACCCTCAAAATTTCATTTCGTTCCCTAAAATAGATGGCGGTATCTATATTTCATCACTTATTTGGGTTCCCATGTTGCCTCTTCATACTTATAGTCCCACCGTAAATATTTTACCTTGTGATTTTTGTTGGTTTACAGAACTTTATATCTACAATCCAAGATATTATATGAATGATAGCTGTATAAAAAATAATTATAAAATATAACCACCATAAGATTTTGTACATGAAAGTGATGTGTTATGTACTTCCCTAAGAGATATATGTGGAATAAATTGTGAATTAAGAAATGTTAGTTGGTAGTTATAGTTAATAGAACACATCTTCGATGTGATAAAGAATCTCAAAGGGTTCAATGCATCTTGGAATTAACTTTCTATTCTTAAGAAACCTCATGTATTTATTCCATGGTGATATATTAAGGAACACTTTATCTCCTACCTCAAACTATAGTTCTTATTGATGATTTTCAGAAAAAAAATTCTTCCAACTATGTGGTGATTTCCTATGATGTTTAATTATTTTAACCATCTATATCTTCTCTTAGACAGGATCAGGTCCTATCATATTACTTTATCCAACTTCATCCTAGTATGTTGGAATCCTATACATATTCCCATACAAAGCCTTGTAAGGTGACATGTTAATTCTATAATGTTTTTTGTTATTTGAGAACTCTACTAGGGGAAGGTGAAAATCCCAATATGCTTGGAGACCCATTGAATAATATCTTAATATATTCTGTAGAGTTTGAATGGTTCTCTCATGATAGCCATCTATCTGAGGATGATAGGAGGTAATAATACTGGACAATATATCAAATTATTTATGAATACTTCTCTTGAACCTCAAGGTAAACCTAATATCTTTATTAGACACAATGGTGAGTGGTACTCAATGTTCCCTGACCACTTCTCTTATGTATATCTTGGAAATTTGTTCAAGAGATAAATCCTCCTTTAGGGTAATTAAATTCAGTGACTTTTTCAGGCAATTAACTACAACCCAAATGGTGTTATGTCCTTTATATTTCCCAGGGAGTCCTATAATGAAATCCATGGTGATGTTGTCCCATTTACATATAGGTATGGGTAAAGGTATCATTATACCCATATACTTATATCATTTAACATTAAATTTTTCCATATAAACCATCAAGATATTAATTATACTATATCCCTATTCATTTTCCCACCATAAGTTTTTATTCATATATCTATACATCTTAGTGATCCCCATATGAGTAGAGAAAGAAGAGCTATGTTCATCATCCAAAATCTACATCTTTAGTTATGATTTTTATTGGACATATTTTTGTGTCTCAAACCTGATAATTCTATCTTTATCAAAGGTGAACTATGAAATATTCAGTACATTTATTTTCATCCATGTATCATCTCTCTAGGTCTCATTGATATTCTAACCGTTGAACAGTTGATGATTAATTTCTGAAATGTAGGATGGTGTTCCTTCCTTTGTGATTCCCACATCTATAAATTTAATTTGAAAGAATATTTTATCCCTTTAAATACTCCTAATGGATAAGGCAACAAGATCGTTTCTACTCCGATCATTTTCCGCCTTATTCACCTTCCTAAGATGGCAATGGATTGAACAATCATAATCCTTGATCTTCTTTAACTACCTTCATTGTCACATGTTGAGATACTTTTTATGAATATATTTTTAAGGATATTATGGTTCTTATAAATTTCTCACTTCTCCTCATAGTGGTAATTACACAAAATATTTAATGCGAAGATCACTATAGTCAACTCTATATCATGCACCCGATTGTTTTTCTTATGAGTCTTCAATTTTTGACTGTCATATACTATAAATTTATCATTTTGAATTATTAAACAACCCAATAATTTTTTGGATGAGTCATTATAGATCATATATCATTCTCCAATAGTGGGTTGTGTGAGTACAAGTGCAATGATCACCCACTTATTTAATTTTTTAATGCACTCTTTACATTTATCACTCTAGAAAATATTTACACCATTCTAAGTTATCTTGGTTGTTGGGTTAAAAAATCATGGAAAGTTTCTCACATATCAATTATAATACCAATATAATTAGAGGAAACTATGGATATTCATTATATATGTTGGTTTTATCTATTACCAAATTGTTTTTGTTTTCAAAGGATTGACTGTTACACATTTATTGGTGATAACATGTCATAAGAATGTTATATACTCCATAAAAAAAAATCATATTTACTATATTTCACATATGAATTATGCTTTATTAAAGTGTCTAGTGCAGTATTAAAATTATCCTAATGTTTATTATTATTTTTTAATAGATAAAAATATCATCTATAAATATTATGACAAAATTTTCAAGGAAATATTTAAAGAATCTATTGATAAAGTCTATGAAGATTTTTGGAGAAATAGTGACTCAGTACGGCATTACTATGGAAATATAGTCCCTGTACCTTGTACAGAATGTAGTAATAGGAATGTAAACCTTGTTCAACATTACATAGAAAAATATTAAAAGAATATACACATAAAGAATTAATAGGACCTGTATAATTGATCAAAAATTCATCAATCTATGCCGAGGGATACTTGTTCTTTATTGTGATCTTATTGAGTTAATGATAATCAATGAAGATATGCATTTATCCATCTTTATTCTTTACATAGTGGGCCGGTGCAGCCTATGGTGAATTACATGGGTGTATAAATCCCTTATCTAGATTCTATTTTTGACGATTCTTTACTTCTTATAGCTCAATAGTGGACATTCTATATAGAGTCTTGGATATTGGAAGGGATCCGAATATAAGTTCAATAGAGAAATCAATATCATGGTTAAGAGGAAGACTAGATGAATTTTTAAGGAATACATAATCATATTCTATTAAAATTGGCATTTATTTAAAAGTGATCCTATCCTTTGTCTTAATTAGTTGATATTGTTAAAATTATTCGTAGGGTAATAATATCCATGAATCAGAAGAAGTTTCAAAAGGAAAATTATCCCCCTCCTTGCAATTTTATAGAATCAAAAGATGATTTAGTATATTGCAGTTGATTTCCTTATCATGAAAATTGATGTTCACTCTATGTAGGGACAACCAATCCACAACCAGTATGATAAGGTAGGAGTTATATGATTTAGATAAAATTGTTTACCAACTTTCTATTTTCACCAATAACCCAACCTTCATGTTTTGAGAAGGTTTTTTCATAGTTATACTAAACATGAGTGATATGGAACAATGAGCAAAACCATAATCAAATAGTAAATTTTCTATTCTTGAGTAAATGAACAATGTAACTCTCACCACTTTATTATTTGAATCCAAATTTTAATTTGTGATAAAATAAGGCAATTCATGTTATATTGGCCTCAATGGTTGTTTTAATTGGTTATGACTGGAAACCCTTGGCTATGGGTAATGGTTTACATAATGTCCATGTTCCTTGTAGTTAAAATATGGGACCATGGGATTAGGATTGATTGGAACCATATTTTCATCAAAAAAACTAGAGAGATTTTTCATCTCCCTTTAGAATCCATTATCCTGATTCCACTACTTTCTACCCTTTAAGATTCTCCTCATTCCCTTGAGGAAATTTCCAGGATGCTTCTTCCCAAAGTTTTTATAAGTGGATGGTTGGACTCTGTTTCCCCCATGGGAATTATCTAATTATCTTTTAGAGTTAAAATCCATCCTCTTATAATTGTCTCTAGTTCTATGGGACTAATGAAAATTTTTCTATATCAACATTTAAAGGGAAAAATAGAAAATTTACTCATAACTATCAAGGTCTCGAATATCCAAATCTGGTCATAGGCTCAGCTTTATCCCAATAAATATGTAGTAAACATTCATTTCAGGGTTGATGAAAAATCTAGGGACATAACATGAAACCCTTATATTGATTTCATAATATAACCCTATGGATTTATCCTCCCTTTTCCAAACTATGAGGAATTACCTCTAAATTTTATGATGGATAGTGTGAGGAAAATATTTTTGGAAAATAATTTTCTTGAATCCATCCAATTCTATGGATTCAATATTCTCATTGGACTTTTTATTATTGGTTAGTTCCCACCACTAAACATCTTCTCCATCTAGGTGATAAATAGACTATATGACTTTCTCTAGATAAGATCATTTTGAGGAAAAAGAATGTATTCTCAATCGATTTTATACATTTCTTTACAGTTAGGGGATCAAAAGACCCAGTAAAAGATGGAGGCCTTTATCACATAAAGGACTCAAATTCATATTTATATTTCTTAGGATATGTAGGTAATTCTACCTGATCCATGTTATTTATCATAACTTGAATGAGTTGTGATGGAAATTCTATGATGTTCTTGACTCCTACTCGATTAATATTAGGAATTTAATTAGAGAAATCATCACATTTCCCATTATATATGTGTTCACAAGATTCCACATATTTACCACAATTTTATAAAATAAATAAAATTTTGGGATGAGGATACATGATTCAATAAGAATATAAAAATTAGAAACTACTTAATATATAAGGAATGACATATATACACTATCTTATGAATATATAAGCTTTAAGCCAGATTATCCATGATCTATTTCCTATTATGTACTCAGACATAACATTATATCTAAATACATAATAATGGGTTTTAAATATCATATGAATTATTAAAAGAATATTTCAAGGGAGTGTCTTTCTAGGGGTGTATTATTAGGCCCACTCATCATTTACAGAGTGAAGATTGACTGAATTCTCAACCATCCTTTTTCAGGGTGATTACGCCTAGGTGAACATATTTCATAGCCATATCCATTTTTAGTATCTTTTCAAATATTTATTTACTTTAAAAACGCATACTCTATACCTTACTGAAATTTGTGGATTTTTTCCTATATTTAGACTTATACCTAGGGGTTTAACTAATGTTTTATCAATCCTAATACCTAAAAATAACTATACCATTCTTTGATATGAACTATAATAACCCATATTTTTAATCAATTTTATTTCATTTTTTTAACACAAAGATACATAACATAAAATAATATAAAATCAAGAGGCCAAGTGACTTTGATAAATTAGATACATAAACCAACATCATTTTTAAAAAATTCATAATGTGATTTTAGTTTCCTTTGAACTCTTAATACTAAAATTGATAAACAAGGGATACAGATAATAACAAATGTGAGATTTAAATTACAAGGATATAATAATAAAATAATAACATGATGATAAATATTACATGTGAGTGAAGAGGTATATCATGATAATATAAAGAGGATAGAATCATATATACTCACATATAAGTAAGGAATGAGAAAACATCATTATAAAATCATGGAATCATATGAATGTGGAAACGAAATAAAAGAAGACATCATAAACATAAGTTCAGTTACAAAAATACATCCGAACATATCAAGCTTAAGATAACTATCCATTCTCCATAAGTGGTTTCTCATGTGTTGAAAACTATTATAGATGATATTTAATTATCGTGAGTAAAATTTTCTTTATAAAGAAACTATAACATAATGCACATATATTTATTCAATAATGTGATAAAAAATAAATGACATCATGATATTTAAAAAAAGATCATGTTAAATAATGTACAAGATAAGCCAAAACGAGCTTAAATGAACAACTAAATATTATTATTTAGATATGACTATTATAACCTTGCTATTAAATTGGTGGGTATGAATAGGAATAAATTATTTATGAAATAAATATAAAGGTAAAACCCAATATTAATTTATTTTTACGTGCTTCTAAAAGAATCACATATTTTTTTAGTAAATTCATTTTATTCTTTAAAAAATATTTTTTCTTCAAAAATATTTTTTTATTCCTTTGTTGAGTGAATATTTTAATTAATTGAATTTATAGAAAATATATGAGAGAAAAATAATTTTAATTTTAATTAATCATGTCAAAATTATTTTGAATTGAGATTTTAGAATTTTGTGAAAATATTGAGTTTTCAATGAATATTGAAAACTATATATTTTTATTGAAAACCATATTTTTTTTCAGTGTATTTACAAGATAAAATTAATTTTTTATTATTTTTAAATTTTAATTAGATCATTATGATTTAAAATAATACAATTATGTTTTTTTAAATGGATTTTATATTTTAATTTAGTGTAAATTAATTTTATATTTTAAAAGTGTGTTTTTCTGGAAAATTATTTTCCATTTCATTTTTTTAGTTTAATTTTAAATTAAATTATGAAAATTAAATGTGTTTAATTTTTAAATATTTATTCCATATTTTTAATTATTGGCTCCAAATTTATTAAATAATTCCCTTTTATTTTTGGTTAATATGGATAGAAACTTTAGTAATTCAGGTTACCACACCAAGGGGTAAATCATGTAATTTATGTTAAAAATAAAATGATAATAACCATATATTGACCCAAACACTTAGCTAAATATTATTTAGTAAGTTTATATTGAAAATAATCATCCATGGGTCTAATATTTGGCATTTGTATTCCAATTTTATAATATTATGACTTTTATAGTTATTTAATTAATGAAAATTTAAACATGTCACACTCTTAGTTTTAATAAGTGTAATATTTTTAATATGGTGTCATCTTTTGGATATGTTCTACTATAAATAGTGTTTTGAAATATAATAGATTTATATTCGTAGTGGTAATTTTTTTTAAATTGTAGTGAATAAATAATTATCTTAAATGCTTCCCCAACACTGATGTAGTAGTTATTTAATTAATTAAAAAATAAAATAAATGATATTATACATATTAAAATATATATAATTTCTGATAATTAATGTGATCAAATAATTTTATAGACAAATTTAAAATTTTAGAGACATAATAAAATAGTCAGATCAAACTATAAAGGTTATATTGATCTTATTAAAGTCAATGTAATGACTGTTTTTCAAAAAATTGATATTTATGAAATTTTATAATAAATTTTGTAATATTTAATGATATAAAATTAGTGAACATATAAAATTAATGATATGTTACTATTATATGGTCTAAAATATCCAAAATGGTCTATTTATGGTTTTTTTTATTTTATATTAACTATATTAACCCTGAAAGAGTGAAAATCCATGTTTTGATAGTAAGATATTAGGGGATCAAGTAGGGGTTAAAACTAAAAGATTACGATATAAATATAGTCATAAATTATCTATTTTTTATTTTAATAGTTTATTTTCACCCATAATAGTATTATATTCAAATTAAATCACTTTTTATACATTTTTAATTGAAAATTAATTTATATTAATTTAATATTTTTTGAAATTCCAACAGCGCCCCTCCCGTCTCTTATAAAAAGGAACCAATTATTCTTATTTATTCATTCTTAAAAACCGTATTTTTAACAATAACAAAAAACACCCTTCCTAGAATCTCTTAAATCTTTATATAGGTCCTGTTTTTGGAATAATACCAAAATTATTAGGCTTAAGGTGTTAAGAAAAGGATGTTTTCCAAATAAGAGGTATAGTTCTCAACTACATGTTTTAGTTTTGGTTATTCTTGAAACTCATTTAAATATTATTAAAACATGATAAAATAATAATAATGAAATCATCAATTTACTTATATGTTATTATGTTTTTGGCACGAACCATTTCCATATACTCTTCCATCAAATGGGAAAATAATCATCGTCTGTGTGTATGACGAACTACCGCCTCGTGAACAGATGTAATTCATTTTCCATCACCATATATTAAGACTATTTATAATAATTCAATTAATGTTTATATAGGATATTAATGACATATTTTATTTCTAAATTGATAATATATCACTTAAATTCTTACATTTCCATGATTATAAAAATTATAATGTCATTTGTGCATAAGTGTGGACTACCACCTCCATAAAGTGATGTGATTCGTTTTTCATCATGACATCACATGAATGATATATATAATTATACTTTATGAAATAATATATATATATATATATAGATTATGATAATTATGGAAAGATAATATAATATATAACATCTTTCTATAATGATCGTTGAAAAATGGAAACATTACTCTTGCGTACGTACGACCTACCATATCCATGATTGTAACCGAGATAATTTTTCATTAACATATTTAAATATTGGATTTATAAGTGTATTTAATGTATAAAAGTTATAATTATTTCATGAAAATTATTCTAGAGATGATGGAATGCGGAACTCTTTGACCATAATCAACCGACCAACATCATTTTGGACTTAAGTATTGAATATCATCAAAAAACCTGATATGAATTTAAATGATTAAGTTATGAACATGGTAGTAAGTGAAATAAAAGGAATAATGAACCTGAATAAGGTTATTGGGAATTTAAATAATTTAACTAATTTTATTATTCAGGAATATAAATAATGTACATGATGAGTGAGACTTAATGTAACAGAATTTCTTTTAAAAATTACTTTTTTTAATTTCCCATTAAAACTCTCCTTTTTATTCATATCCAAATGATTATTTTATAAAAAAACTTAAAATAATTTTTTTTAATTACTCTTATTTTATTTTTTAAATTCATTTTTAACCATATTTTAAATTTTATAAAATGGTTTTAAAGGAATCCTTTTTTATTTTCCATATGAGATACTTTGAAACTTTTTCAGAGAAAAATAGTAAATAATGTTTTTTTAACTTATATGATATGATAATATTTTTAAATAATAATGATTATTTAATAATTTTTGGATTTATTTAGAGTTTCAAAAGTTTATTTTCAAATAAAATATTTTCCTTGTTTGGAGAATTTTTAATGAGGTTGTCTCAATGGATGACAATGTTTAAAAGAAAAGGATTACCCTGGCATCATGATGCATGTGTTGCATGAGTCACACCACTAAATCTATCTAGAATTTATTTTTTCATAGTTATTGGGATAGTTTTCCTTATGAGTTTCTCATATGATGGTTGGGTATTCATGTGAAAGTGGGAGATGTTTAGAAGTTTATTACCATATGGTTTTAGGGGGCTGAGATGCGTCCACAAGAGGTGAAGATCAGAAGCTTGGTGTTCACTGGAGTCTGTTGGGTGATATGGGAAATGATAAATAAAGGTTATGAAGGAAACGCCACTTCCTATATTAGTATGAATATTAGGGTCCTATCATTGGTTTATGAGCTTGGTAATTCAGTTCATGGAGGGGAGACACTGGTTTCAATCAGAGGCACCATTTTTCAAGGCCCCAGTTCGTGCGGAAAAGCTTCCTAAGGAAGATGGGATAAAGTGGAAACCGACCAATTTTGGAAAAATTTTTAATTTAAATGGTTCCTTTATATATGGGATTATGGGTGGAGGAGGCATGAGAGAAGACACCAGAGGATTAGTTATGATCTTCTTCAGTTCTTACTTTGGTTCGGGCAACCCTATTCAGGTAGAGACTAAATCTATTCTCGTTGGACTCTTATTGTGAAGACTCAACAATATCAACATTGGGGAGGTTAAATTAGACTCAAAACTCTTGGTAATCATCATTTTTTACAATATTAATATCCCATGGAATTTATTATATTCAATCAGGTGGTGAAAACATATCATCAAGAATTGAATTGAGGTCTTTCATACTTGGTGGGAGGGGAATTTTGCTTTAGATAGTCTTTCTAGCAAAGGAAACTTGAATGGAAGCATGGTTATTTATTATACATTGGGTGAATTAACTCATTACTGTAATCTTGTTATCAGTGGAGATTCCTTGGGTCTTTATCATTTTAGATCTCCTTGATTTCTCCGGGTGGTTTCTATTGTCTATTTTCTATTTTATGGAATAAAAAGTTATTTTTGAGTGATATAGTTATTGGGAATTATTTATAATGAATTTTGGTCACATTATAAACCAATGAATGGTGGTTCCATGATAAACCAAGGATGGGTGGTAACGTTTTTAACCAATGATAAATGGTTTCATGATAAAACAAGGATGAGTGATCACATTATAACCTCTACTGCATTGGGTACTCTGGAGAAGAAAGTTGAACATTTGGTTATTACATATTTTAGATGGAGTTAACTGATTAGATATATCATATGAGATAATTATAATATACTATAATAGTTATTACAGTATCAACTATGTTGGTTAATTAGGAGTAGTTGTGATGGTTACACTAAGGTAATGATTAGAAGTTAATCAATAAAGTCTTCCATGAGTACCTTTGTGGTTACTCCAATGTTTATCCAAGTTTACAACATGTTTTATATATGTTTTATGGGTTTTTATAAGTTCAATTTGAGAAAAATATGTATTTTTTTCAAATAAAAATGATCAATTCCATAATCTTAAAGAATAATGCGATAAAGTTAAGTATATTTTGGATTTTATATGTTTTCCATTGGACTAATGATTTTATTTATTTTTGTGTTCCTTAGAGAAATATTTTTCTCATATCATGTTTTTAAAATGTTTTTCATAGGGTTTAAAGAAGAGTAGAGGAAACGATGAGGTCAATATGAAAACATAGAAGATTTATGAGGAATGGAATCCATGTTTTATTTTTAAAAATATTTATTTGGTGGAAAAATAGATATTAATTTTAGGTGTCCACATGTAATGTATGAGTTTACATTGGAATAGTTTTTCCCATTTCTCTAAAACTCTAAAATAGAAATATCCTTATAATTTTAAGAAAAGTTTAGTTAAGAAACAATAAAATATGTAATGATTAAGGATGGGTACTTACAGTTGTTATCAGAGGAGGGTTTATAAAAATCATTAGATTAGATTGTTTTAATGAGAGGTTATGTTAAGAGTGTTGGACACCACTAAATGTTTATAATGATAATCTTGATAATAAGTTCAATGCCTTAGAAACCCATTTTGAGGATTTAATTTATGAAATTTTAAGCTGAATAATGATTTTTTTGGAGACATTAATTTTTGAGCTAATTATGGATTATTACATCTTGAGATACAAAATGAAAGATATAATATAACCATTAAGGTTAAATTGTTTTTATAACGTTGAAAATATTAAGATTATTTTTGAATATATTTCACAATTTTCTGGAATTTTATAAGGATTATATTAATATTATTTTAGACAAATTACTACCCATAGGATGGGTGGAAACAAATCGTGTTCGGTAAGGCCATGTGAATTAAACCCACAACCGAAGGGTGGCAATGGTGTATCACCTAACAATATCCTATGTGATGTATCGGTTAGTATGAAATTATTTTTATTTATATAAAATATATTATGAATAAATGTTAAGTTGATTTGGAGAATATATTTTTTATTGAATAGATAACCCTGGGACTGGAAAAAGATTTGGTGAAAAAGTGACTAATGTTTTTTTTGGAATATATTCAATATTTTGAGAACCCTATATGATTAATGTAAATATAATACTATAGGATATTATTTGAGAAATAAATATTAAATTATATTTCGTAAGAATATATGATTTTATTGTGGATTTATTGTGATTTATGAGAATTATTAGAATATATTGGAGAATATGTGATTTCGGAAATTAAATTTTTGGTATGAGACACTAAGAGTGATTGATGTTATTTTGAGATAAATGTTAAAATTTATCATGGAAGACTATGTGATCAAATATATCAAATTTTTGTATTTTAATATTAGCCTAGAATATTTTTGAGTAATTTAAGTATTTTTATTTCATGAATGATATATGTTGAAATTTGGGTATTACTGTTGAATTTTTGATATTAAATAAAATTTTTCATCATATAAAGGTTTTTTATTCTTAGAGAATTATATTATCTTGTACTAAAAATTTTGGGTTTGGTTAATTACTAAATATAGGAGGAGTTGATTGTTTTTATTTTGTTGATTTTGTGAACCAAATAAGTTGATTAAAGTTATTTATACTTGAAACAATCATACACATCATTTGGAGAAAATGACGAGTTTGTGGTGGAAATTGATTATAGGATGAAATTATACTTGTCAAGTAAGTATATTACCTTATGTTTTTAGTACATATGGAAATGGATTTTTTCAACTCTAGGAAAAGGATCTTGAAACAAAAATGTTATCCATTTAACTTTCTTATCAACAAATCAAAGGCCTTTTAACCCATCAGAGATTTAGGATTTTGTGATTGTTAGCTTTCTAATTTCAATGTTCTATATCACTCTCTATCAATACTTTAGAGTAATTTTTACCTTTCATGACCATTTTTTCCTATATTGTAACATAGTACATGTTATCTCAGGTGACCTTCGTACTTTATTTTCTCTCTTATCATGTCAAAGTTTTATTAATCCTTTTTATAATGTGTGGTTTCAATAATGGTATTTTGAAAGGTCAAACTCTTATTACCAAGCTTGAGTTCAAAATTAAAAGGATGAACTTTATAAGGGGGTGGTGAATGTAACATACCTAGATTTTATAAGGAAACACTGTGTTCGATAACATATAAGATAATCCATATTGTGCTTAAACGAGTAACTAAATATTATTTTTTAAATACAGATGTCATAATATAGTCGTCAAATTGGTGGGTATAAATAATAATAACTGATTTATGAAATAAATATAAATTTCCATATAAATATGAATTTATTGGTATGCTTTTCTAAAATAATCACACAATTTTTTAGTAAAGTCATTTTATTCTTAAGAAAATATTTTTTCTTCACAAATGTGTTTTTAATCTTTTTATGAGCGAATTTTATAATTTTTAGAATTTATAGAAAATTTAATTGAAAATTTTAATTTCATTTTTAATTAATCACGTAAAAATTATTTTTAAATGAATTTTTGAGAATTTGGTGAAAATATCGATTATTCAATGAAAAGTAAAAAATGTGGATTTTTATTGAAAAATGTATTTTCTTATAGTGTATTTACAAGGTAAAATTATGATTTGGATGAGTTTTAAATTTTCGTTATATCATTTTTATTTAAAATAATCCAATTATTTCCTTTTAAATGGATTTTATTCTTTAATTTTGTATAATATGTTTATATTTTAAAAGAGAATTTTTCCAAACAACTATTTTTCTCTGCATTTTTAAGGTTTAATGTCATGTAAAACTCTAAAACTTCCGTGTTTTAAATTTTTAAAACTAGATTCCATATTTGGAATTAGTTTTTCAAAATTTAGTAAATATGTTACTTTTTTTTGTCAATATGAATAGTAACCTTAGTAATTTTGGTTATCACAGTAAGGGGTAAGTCAGGTAATTTAGGTTAAAAATAAATTGATAATAACCTTTGAATTACCCAAAAATCAACCTAAATATTATTTTATATGTTTATATAGTCCATAATAATCCAATGGTATAATGGATTACCTTTTGGGGACACTTTTATAATATTATTACCTTTATAGTATTTTATTTAATTAAAAGTCAAACTTGTAACACTCATGTTTTTAATAAGTGTAATGTCATTAATATGGGGTTATCGAGGGGATATTTTGAACAATAAATAGTCTATTGAAATATAATTGATTTATGCTCATCATGTTAATTTATTTTTAATTTTTAGAGGAGAAATAATTTCCTTAAATACTTTCACAATGATAATGCCGTAATTATTTAATTAATGGAAAAATAAAATAAATGATATTAAAAATGTTAAAATAAAAATAATTTGAGAGAATTAATGTGATGATTTTTAGATTAATTTTACATGCTATTGATAGAATAAAATATTATTTTTGAATAATAAGTGTTATCTTGATATTATTAACGTCAATGTAATGAGTTTTTCCAAAAATTGACATTATTGATATTTTATAATGAATATTGTTTTATTTAATGATATAAAATTATTAAAAATATAAAATTACTCTATATTATTCGTATAATGTTCAAAATATAAATCATGGTCCATTTATGGTTTATTTTATTTTATTATAAGTATATTAACCCTCAAAGTGTGAAAATCTATTTTGTCACACTAAGAGTTAGAAGGGTTAAATAATAGTTAACAAGAAATGATAAGGGTAGATAATAGTCAAAATTTATCTAATTTTCTTAATTATATAATATTGACCCATAATCATATTATATTCCAATTAACTCACTTTCTATCCATTTTTAATTGAGAATAAATTTATATTAATTTAATATTTTACGAAATACTAAGAGTTCCCCTCCCCTCCCTTATAAAAGGTCACCTATTATTCTCATTTCTACTCACTTAGAAACTCGTTTGGTTTGGAAAATACCTAACCTAATTATTGACTATAATCCCTCCCCACTTTATTGAGATTTTGGTTTAGGAATAATACAACACTTATCAGGCTTAGGGTGTTAAGAAAAGGAGGGTTTTTAAATAAGAGGTATAATTTTGAACTACATGTTTTAGTTTTGTTTCTACTTCCACATACTTAAAATATTATTAAACCATGATAAAATAATAAATAAACTATCATAGATATACTTATTTTTTATTATTTTTTTGAATGACCTATATCCATCTCATATACCATCAAATGGTAAAATAATTCACTGTTTGTGTGTACAACAGACTATCACCTAGCTAACAAATTTAATTATTTTTCAATCACCATCTATTAATACTGGTTATAATTATGTAATTATTGTTTATATATGATATTCATGACATATTTATCATTCCAAAAAGATGTATTTCACTTACATTCTTATCTTTCTATACACAGAAAAATGATAATTTCATTCATGCGTATGTGTAGACTACCTTCTCTATGACATGATGTGAATAGTTTGTAATAAAAAAATCATATGAATGATATATGTATGTATATTTAAGGAAATAATTTGACATATATGATATTATTATAATTATTTAAAGATAAAATAATATATACCTTCTATAAGGACCTGACCCTAGTTTCCCAGATCCAGTGCCTTATTTTATTACATTGGAAAATAAATAAGGAAGTTATATCCCAATGGAATGAATAGTTTAGTAGATTTGAAAAAACATATACATACATAAGGTCAATATTAAAACTTTTAAATAAATAAAACATAACAACCTCTTTGAATCAAACATAATATCCTAGATTATCCTTGAAATTCATTCATAACATACTTCTTTACAACCTAGGGAAAATTAAACATGTTAAAGGGATGATATCAGATTCTCATTAAGGGTAAATAATATAGTAGAAGGAAATATAAACACTAGGAATGGGGAATAACTAAAAATTCATGTCTTTAAAAATATACTTCATCATAATATGGAAGGAATAAAAACTAATTAAATAATGCCATAAAACCTTAATATGGGTATTATACTAGTAGAATAATCACATAGACTATCAATATATAGTTTCAAAATGGGGTAATTAATAATTATTTACATTATAAAATATACCATGAATGCCTCTTTCAAGACATCTGAAAATTATTAGCAACTCGACCAAAACCATATTTGAACATGGTAAAGGCCTTGACCAAGTCCATATCTGTTTTGTCCCATGAGACCCATCGATGCATCGAGGGACTATATAGGTACCCTATTATCACTTAATAAGCCAAATTAATTCCTCAGATTAATGGGGATAAACATAAACTACATATACATTCATAATGAAACTAACATATGAAATGTAAATAACTTTCCCCAAATATTAGACATATACAGAAACCATTTAGAGCAATATGGGGAATGATTTCAATATATCACATACATATTAAAACTAATAATAAAACATTAAATAAAATTTTATAGATTATATCTGAAAATATTAGTCCTAATTATACATAGGATACAACAAGAGTGTTGAAATACAAGAAAATACTCAAATAAAATCATTGAGTTATTATTGAGATAAATAATATTTTTCTTTTAAAGGAAGCGTTATTTTGAAAATATAATTATATAAACCCATAAGTAAGTCAATATAGTATTTTAATAATAAAATTTGTTATTTTATAAAAATTTGTTTCTAAAAATATATTATAGAGTGCCCTTGAAAATAGGTAAGAATTCGAGAAATTCCCTTGAAATCAGTCATGTATTTCAAGAAGAATTTTTGAAAGATCATTTTAGAACATGTATCTATCCATAAAATAAAGAAGTATTATAGTTGTTAAAAATATATAGAACATTCTAACATAATTTATTTTGAGTACATAATACTAAATAATAATTTAATTGGGATTAAGAAAGATAAAGAGTAACCTGGAAGAAAATGGAGGTTCGGGCAGAAACCCTTACCTTATGTCTGAATATTTTCCACACTTTATTATAAAGTATTAGAATAAGAAATTAGACATAATAATAAATTAATTCAGAACTTATTAGACATGTATTCTTTTTATAATTTTATTAAGCTCATTTATGGTTTTTTATGGGTTAAGAGATTCAATATCACCATTTCTGAGTGCTCATTTCAGTAGTTTTAATGATCAGTTTGTTTGTATGGAAGTTAATGTAAAATGATAATTTAATTAAATAATTGATGTTATATATTATTAATGATAATTTACAAGTTTAAATGGTTATATATGTCATTTGGTTACTTTTGATGAGGATGAATCATTAGATATAATTTTAATGATAAATGCTTGGATTGATTTGGTGGTTTTTTGATCACCAAGAACTCATTTTGTTCTATAAATTAATACCATGTGTAAAAAATTATTCTAAAAAATTACATGGGATTTATTACAGATATTATTATTTGGTTCAACCCTAAAAATGGTTTCATGACCAAAATTGAATACAATAATAGAATTTGAATACCCGTCGTCCTTGAATGTGATAAATTAAAACATCTCAGATGGTATTTCCATTTCAAGTATAAAAGGAGGAGAAATAAGTGATTATGATGAATTATTCAATTATAATAACAAAATTTTAGTGAATTTAAGGTATTGGATTTGTCATAAAATTTTGAGTAATGAATTTGAGGAAATAAAAAGAAATAAAGGAACTTGAAAGAAAATAAAATAAATGAAAAGGTGAATTTACCTCTTGAATTTATCTTTCCCGAGAGATTCTTTAGAGGAGATGATTTGGTATTTTTGAGATACCAAGTGATTATATATATGCGGTGGATCTTGGGAGGATATTTTATCAGGATTTATACAAGGAATAAGGCTTGATAAGAGTGAAGAGAAGAGGGAGTGTGGGGTGGGTTTTATAGTGTAGGAGAAAAAGGTTTTTACATTATTTTAATCATTATTTTATTAATTAGGGTCGAGACTATGAGTATTCCGGATTCTTGTGACTAAAAACAGTAATATGTGAATGTGAGTTCGAAAAAATGGTCATTAAATCATCCATGACTCAATCACGATGAAAAAATTCATTTATTTAGCATATTTTGTAAATTATCAAATTTCACAATTCACAAAAAAATCATGTATTTTAGAAAAATACCAAAAATTCACCCTAACCATTTTTAGATTTGTAAAACTCAATAATTACCTGTATTTTATCAAAATAATTTTCTAATTAAGAGAACTTTAAATTCTAAATAAAATCATTATTTACTTGAAAAATACGTATTTTAAATATAAAATTGATTTTATAATACTTTTGAAAATTAACTGAGGTGTCATAAAATTATCCTAAATTATTAGGGAAAAAATATTTATTGTAGAATACAATTTATGGAAATTAATTTTATTGAAATAAATTTATTAATTTAAAATTGTAATTAAATATTTATTACTCACAAAAAAAATCAATATTTAATTATTAATTTTTAAAGTTTTCACTCTCATTTATATGTTTCCTAGATTTTATTTATACTCAAATTGGCGAGGTTACTATTTTAAAGGGTACATTACTATTCATAAGGGTAAGTTACTATTCATAAGGGCAAGTTATTATTCACCAAAAATGTAAGTTGATCCTATTAGACTATAAATATTTTACTGATCGCAACTATGTATGTCTATTTTTCAAAATTCAAAACATAGAAGTGGAAAAATTATATCTAACAACCATGTTATAACTATATCCTATAAATATCAAAGTATTTTTTTCCATAGAATCAGTGTTGAATGCATTCTATAATAAATTTATTTGAAAAACCTTAGGGTGTTACATTCTTCCTCCTTTTCAAAAAATCCATCCTTAAAATTACCATGACTTTACCTCATAAAAATATTTGGGTAGGTCTTCATCATATGTTTCTGAGGATCCCACATTACCTTTTCAATTTTTTTGATTTTTCCAAATTACCTTCACTAGCCGAGTCATCCGATTCCTTAACACCTATTCTTTAGTGTCCTGAATATGGATAGGCTCTTTATAGTAAGATAAGTCAGGTTCTGACTCTATACATTCATAAGTGAGGACATGTGTTGGGTATCACATGTAATTTCTCAATAATGATACATGGAACACATTTTGTACCTTATAAAGTTTAGGAGGCATTTCCAAATAATAATCCATAGCTCCAATTATATACAAAATTTAAAAAGGGCCTATGTACCAGGGGATTAATTTCCCTTTCTTTCAAAATCTTATAACACCATTATATGGAGATAATTTCAAGAAAATGTGATCTCCCTTTTGAAATTCCAAATCCTTCCTCCGATTATCAACATATCTCTTTTTCCTAGTTTGAGCTGATTTGATATGGGTTTGAATAGTCTTTACCTTTTCTGTTGTTTCCTCCACAAGCTCAGGCCCCACAAGTTTCCTTTCACCAACTTCATCCCAACATGTTGGCATACCAAATCACTTTCCATACAATGCTCCATATGGTGCCCTTTGAATACCAAAATGGAAACTATTATTTTAGGAAAACTACACCAAAGGTAAATACTTATCCCATATACCTTTAAAGTCAAGAGAGCATGATCACAACATGTCTTATAATGTTTAGATCGTCCTTTCTGATTTCCCGTCATTTTGAGGGTGATAAGAAGTACTCAAACGAAGATCAGTGTCCAAATCATTCTAAAGAATTTTCCAGAATTTCAATGTAAATCCTGGATCATGATCAGAAATAATTGAGAGAGGTTCTCCATGAAGTCTCACAACTTCATTGATATAGAGTCACACAAGGCTCTCCAGTGGAAAATCCTCCCTTATAGCGAGGAAATGTGCATATTTCATAAGTCAATCAATAATTACTCATATTGCATCATTCTTTCCTTGAGTTTTGGGTAATCTAGTGAAAAAATATATGGTGATGTCATCCCATTTCCATGTAAAAATAGGTATAGCTTCTGTGAATCCACTAAGATATTTTCTTTTAGCTTTCACCTGTTGACATACTAGAAATCTTGATACATAATAGGTAATTTCTCCCTTCATGTCATCTGACTAGAAATGTTCCTTCAAATATCTATACATCTTAGTGCTACTTGGATGTATAGATAAATTCAAACAAAGGGAATCATCTAATAACTCCTTTTTAGCTTGGGTATAACTAAAACAAAAATCCTCTTCCCAAATTTCATCATTCTATTTTCATATATGAATTCTTGAAAATTCCCATTATTCAAAACATTAATTTTCTATTGAATATTCTCATTATCAAGCTGAGAACTGTTAATCCTTTCTAATAAAGATATTTTGGAAACCAATTGAAAAAGTTATGATGTTTCACCTTCTTTCAAAATTACCATGTCCATCCTTACAAGATCTATGGATATAGGATCCCTTTAAATCTAAATTTTTTTAAAACTGCATGATCTTTCATTCTCAATGCATCAACTACTTTATTTTCCTTTCCTAGGTGGTAGTGTATGGAACAATCATAATCCTTGAGGATCTCGAGCCATCACCTTTGCCTCATGTTGTGTTATTTTTGTGAAAATATGTATTTCAAGGTCCTATGATCAATATATATCTCACATCATTAACCATAGATATAATGTATCTATATCATCAGAGAAAATATTATAGCTACTAACTAAAGATCCTGAGTTGGATAGTTCTGTTCATGAATAATTAATTTCCTTGATGCAAAGAAAACAACTCTATCGTTATATATAATTACACAACTAAGTCCTTCTTTGGTGCATTACTATAGTTCACAAACCCATCTTTACCGATGGTAGAGTTAGGATTAGAGCATTCAATAAAATCTTCTTTAATTCTTTGAAACATTCCTCACATTATTTTTTCATATAAACTTAACCCCTTTACGAGTAAGCTTGGTTAACAGGTTGGAAAATCAGGTGAAGTTCTAAATGAAACACGTATAATAACTGACTAAACCAATAAAACTACATACATCGATTATGTTAGTTGGTGTAGGCCATTCCTGAACAGCCTTTGTCTTGAAAGGATCAATGAATATTCCATCCATAGATACAATATATCTAAGAAAAGAAACCTATTGAAGCCAAAATTCACACTTACTAAAATTACCATATAATTTATTTATTCTAAGAGTCTTCAGAATAATGCATAGAATATTTCCATGATCTTTTTATATTTTGGATTATACCAATATATCATTAATAAATACCAAAATAAAGTCATCAAGATATTCCTTGAAAACTCTATTCGTTAGATCCATGAAAAATGAGGGTGCATTAGTATGTCCAAATGGAATTACAATAAAATCATAATGTCTATACCTGGTTCTAAATTCTATCTTTGTAATATCTTCCTTCCTCACATGCAATTGATGATATCCAAATCGAAATTCAATCTTCGAAAAATATTGGGCTCTATGAAGTTGATCAAATAAATCATCATTCTGAGGTAGGGGGTACTTGTTCTTTATCGTAATAGCATTGATCTCCCTTGATTCAATGTACAACCTCATAGATCCATCCTTCTTCTTGATGAAAACAATATGGGCTCCCCATAGAGAAACACTAGGGAAAAAAATCCTTTATCACTCAATTACTCAAGTTGTTTATTTAGTTATTCTAACTCCACAGTGTCCATTCTATAAGAAGTATTTGAAATAAGTCTAGAACTAGGAATTAAATAAATAGAGAAATAAACTTATCACTCTCGAGGATGTGCAAGTAAATCCTCTGGAAACACATCAACATATTCTTACACAATAGGTATGTCCTCTATTTGAACATTCCTTTCCTCACCCATGGATATTGCATTCTCTTACTCCCAAATAATTGAATTAATATGAGCTACTAGGAGTGGATCTAGATGAGAATAATATGGTTAGGTTTTTTTCCTCTAAAGATAAAGGATTCTACATCGTTCTCAAAAATGGTAACTTCCTTCTTCTTGGAATAGACTTTTTATCATAATTTGAAATCCAATCCATAGAGAGGATTATATCAAAGTCGATCATGGGTATGATGATAAGGTTTGGAACTTAGGCAAATTTACATGTCATAATGGGGATTAATCAACACATCTTTGTTGTAATGATACTTCCCTTAGGGGTTTTGACAAAAAACACCTTTATTAAATCAAATTGGAAATATCTAATTTTCTTGGAAAATTGGGAAGAAATAAAACAATGCAATGATCCAGAATAAAATGAATCATTGGTTATGTTTGAGGAAATTATTAATGTATCTTCCACCACATCATTAGACACATAAATCTTAGCAGTTGTGAGAACATATGATTGGCCTTGCTCCCTTAGCCTTTTCTGAGGCCCCTTTCCTAGAATATTTTGAAAATTATTATCATAGTGCCTTATATTCAAACAATTATAGCATTTAACATTGATAGTTTCTTTGTTTCCCTTATAGTCATGATATTTTTGGACCTTTTATCTACATTTCTAGTAGACTCCTTTTCCTTTCACTACTAAAAAAAAGGGCATTAGTGACCTCCATTGGCGGTCGCTAAAGGCCTATAGCGGCCGCCAATGGCGGTCGCATCAGCCTCATTGCTGTGGGCCAATAGCGACCACCATTGGCGGTCGCTATAGGTGGCCAAAATGATGGCCATAAGGGACCGCCTGGCGGTCGCTATAGTGTGCAGGGCGGGGACCATTAGCGACCGCTTTTAGCGATTGCTACTGCTGCCCGGACAACAGCCTATAGCGACCGCCACTGGCGGTCGCTAACGCTGCCCGACAGCCAGTCTATAGCGACCGCCTTTGGCGGTCGCTAAGCTGGGGAAACTTTTTTTAAAAAAAAATTCATACCGAAATAAATAAATAAATAAATATATATTTGTTAAATAAAAAAAATATATATTTATATTAATGAAAATATTTATATATATAATATTAAATAAAATATTTTTCATTTTTTTAATGAAATGGATGAATTGTGTTTTTTTTCTTCATGGTGAAAAAATCAGAGATATAACAAGGTAACAATCATAACAAATGGAAAACAATTTCAAACAGCATAAACATGAAAATCATCATAAACGATAAACGTGCTTCAACGATCCGAGCAGGTCCATCTATTTCAATCTTCTGCTTCAAAACCTACAATAAGACAAAAAAACAAAACAAACGTAAATTGAGCATAATTATTCAGTTATTATATACGTATAATAAAATTAAATCTGACATCAAATCATTGTGATATAATAATTTAAAACCCCCAATTTAAGAAATGCTATCATTTCAGGTCATTCGGAGCACATTTGCTCCGAATTCGACCGTCTCACGCCGTTTTTGGTGTTTTATGACACCAGAAACGCGTTTCCGGTCACCGCAGTCAAACAACACCTCCGATTGACGTGCCGTCTACCCGAAAATTTCAAAAATCACACAACGGATGTTTTCGTATGGTTTCATGGAATTCTGAGGTCGTTCGGGTGGTTTTGACCCCCCCCCCCACGCGCCGTTTTAGCGCGAATGGAGCTGCTCAAAAAGACGCACTCGGCTGTACCGCGCGTACCGCACATCCGATGGGTGCTCCGTCTCCTACTACACGTCAAGAATAATATTCCTAATGTTTTCGTGTGGTTTCAGGTCATTGGGAGCACATTTTCTCCGAATTCGACCGTCTCACGCCGTTTTTGGTGTTTTATGACACCAGAAACGCGTTTCCCGTCACCGCGGTCAAACAAAACCTCCGATTGACGTGCCGTCTGCCCGAACATTTCAAAAATCAAACAATGTATGTTTTTGTACGGTTTCATGGAATTCCGAGGTCGTTCGGGTGGTTTTGACCCCCCCACGTGCCGTTTTAGCGCGCGCGGAGCTGCTGAAAACGACGCACTCGGCCGTACCGCCCGCACCGCATGTCCGATGGGCGCGCCATCTCCTCCTACACATCACGAATAATATTCCTAATGTTTTCGTGTGGTTTCAGGTCATTCGGAGCATGTTTTCTCCGAATTCGATCGTCTCACACCGTTTTTGGTGTTTTATGACACCTGGAACGTGTTTCTGGTCACCGTGGTCAAACGACACCTCCGATTGATGTGAGGTCTGCCCGAACATTTCAAAAATCACACAACGGCTGTTGTCGTACGGTTTCATGGCAGTCCGAGTTCATTCGGGTGGTTTTGACCCCCCACGCGCCGTTTTAGCCCGCGCGGAGCTGCTGAAAACGACGCACTCGGCCGTACTGCGCGCACCGCACGTCCGATGGGTGCGTCGTCTCCTCCTACACATCAAGAATAATATTGCTAATGTTTTCGTGTGGTCTCAGGTCATTCGGAGCACGTTTTCTCCGAATACGACCGTCTCACGCCATTTTTGGTGTTTTATGACACCGGAAACGCGTTTCTGGTCACTGCAGTCAAACGAAACCTCCGATTGACGTACCTTCTGCCCGACCATTTCAAAAATCACACAACGGTTGTTGTCGTACGGTTTCATGGCATTCCGAGGTGCTTCGGGTGGTTTTGACCCCCCCCCCCCACACGCCGTTTTAGCGCGCACGGAGCTGCGGAAAACGACGCACTCGGCCATACCGTGCGCACCGCACATTCAATGGGTGCGCCGTCTCCTCCAACACATCAACAATAATATTCCTAATGTTTTTGTGTGGTTTCAGGTCATTCGGAGCACGTTTTCTCCGAATTCGACCGTGTCACGCCGTTTTTGATGTTTTATGACACCAGAAACGCGTTTCCAGTCACCGCGGTCAAAAGAAACCTCCGATTGACGTGCCGTCTGCCCGAACATTTCACAAATCACACAACGGCTGTTTTTGTACGGTTTCACGGCATTCTGAGTTCGTTCGGGTGGTTTTGACCCCCCCACGCGGCGTTTTAGCGCGCGCAGAGCTGCTGAAAACGACGCACTCGGCCGTACCGCGTGCACCGCACGTCCGATAGGCGCGCCGTCTCCTCTTACACGTCAAGAATAATATTACTAATGTTTTTGTGTGGTTTCAGGTCATTCGGAGCACATTTGCTCTAAATTCGACCGTCTCACGCCATTTTCGGTGTTTTATGACACCAGAAACGCGTTTCCGGTCACCGCGGTCAAACGACACCTCCGATTGATGTGCCGTCTGCCCGAACATTTCACAAATCACACAACGGCTATTGTTGTACGGTTTCATGGCATTCTGAAGTCGTTCGGGTGGTTTTGACCCCCCCCCCATGCACCGTTTTAGCGCGCGCGGAGCTGCTGAAAACGACGCACTCGGCCGAACCGCGCGCACCGCACGTCCGATGGGTGCGCCATATCCTCCTACACGTCACCAATAATATTCCTAATGTTTTCTTGTGGTTTCAGGTCATTCGGAGCACATTTTCTCCAAATTCGACCGTCTCACGCCGTTTTTGGTGTTTTATGACACTGGAAATGCGTTTCCGGTCACCGTGGTCAAACGAAACCGCCGATTGACGTGGCGTTTACCCGAACATTTCAAAAATCACACAACGAATGTTGTCGTACGGTTTCATGGCATTCCGAGTTCGTTCGGGTGGTTTTGACCCCCCCACGCGCCGTTTTAGCGCGCGCGGAGCTGCTGAAAACGACGCACTCGGCCGTACCGCGCGCACCGCACGTCCGATGGGTGCGCAGTATCCTCCTAAATGTCACGAATAATATTCCTAATGTTTTTGTGTGGTTTCAGGTCATTCAGAGCACGTTTTCTCCGAATTCGACCGTCTCACGCCGTTTTTGGTGTTTTATGACACCGGAAACGCGTTTCTGGTCACCATAGTCAAACGACACCTCCGATTGATGTGCCGTCTGCCCGAACATTTCAAAAATCACACAACTGCTGTTGTTGTACGGTTTCATGGAATTCTGAGGTCGTTCGGGTGGTTTTGACCCTCCCACGCGCCGTTCTAGCGCGCGCGGAGCTGCTGAAAACGACGCACTCGGACGTACCGCGCGCACCGCACGTCCGATGGGCGTTCTGTCTCCTCCTACATGTCACCAATAATATTCCTAATGTTTTCGTGTGGTTTCAGGTCATTTGGAGCATGTTTGCTCCGAATTCAACCGTCTCACGCCGTTTTTGGTGTTTTATGACCCCAGAATCGCGTTTCCGGTCACCGCGGTCAAACGACGCATCTGATTAACATGTCATCTGCCTGACCATTTCAAAAATCACACAACGGCTGTTGTCGTATGGTTTCATGGCATTCCGAGTTCATTCGGGTGGTTTTGCCCCCCCACGCGCCCTTTTAGCGCGCGCGAAGCTGCTGAAAACGACGCACTCGGCCGTACTGCGCGCACCACATATTTGATGGATGTTCCGTCTCCTCCTACATGTCACGAATAATATTCCTAATGTTTTCGTGTGGTTTCAGGTCATTCGGAGCACGTTTGCTCCAAATTCGACCGTCTCACGCCGTTTTTGGTGTTTTATGACACCAGAAACGCGTTTCCGGTCACCGTGGTCAAACGAAACCTCCGATTGACGTGCCGTCTGCTCGACCATTTCAAAAATCACACAACGGCTGTTGTCTTACGGTTTCATGGCATTCTGAGGTCGTTCGGGTGGTTTTGACCCCCCACGCGCCGTTTTAGCGCGCACGGAGCTGCTGAAAACGACGCACTCGGCCGAACCACGTGCACCGCACGTCCGATGGGCGCGCGGTCTCCTCCTACATGTCACCAATAATATTACTAATGTTTTCGTGTGGTATCAGGTCATTCAGAGCACGTTTGCTCCGAATTCGACCGTCTCACGCCGTTTTTGGTGTTTTATGACAACAAAAACGCGTTTCCGGTCACCGCGGTTAAACGACACCTCCAATTGACGTGCAGTCTGCCCGACCATTTCAAAAATCACACAACTACTGTTTTCGTACGGTTTATGGTATTCCGAGGTCGTTCGGGTGGTTTTGACCCCCCCACGCGCCATTTTAGCGCGCACGGAGCTGCTGAAAACGACGCACTCGGTCGTACCGCGCGCACCGCACGTCCGATGGGCGCGCCATCTCCTCCTACATGTCACGAATAATATTCCTAATGTTTTCGTGTGGTTTCAGGTCATTCGGATCACATTTTCTCCGAATTCGACCGTCTCACGCCGTTTTTGGTGTTTTATGACACCGAAAACGCGTTTCCGGTCACCGCGGTCAAAAGAAACCTCCGATTGACGTTCCGTCTACCTGAGGATTTCACAAATCACACAATGGCTGTTTTCGTACGGTTTCATGGCATTCCGAGTTCGTTCGGGTGGTTTTGACCCCCCCATGCGCCTTTTTAGCACGCGCGGAGCAGCTGAAAACGACACACTCGGTCGTACCGCGCGCACCGCACGTCCGATAGGCGCGCCGTCCCCTCTTACACGTCACGAATATTATTTCTAATGTTTTTGTGTGGTTTCAAGTCATTCAAAGCACTTTTGCTCCAAATTCGACCGTCTCACGCCGTTTTTGGTGTTTTATGACACCGGAAACGCGTTTCCGGTCACCGCGGTCAAACGACACCTCCGATTGATGTGCCGTCTGCCCGACCATTTCACAATTCACACAACGGCTGTTGTCGTATGGTTTCATGGCATTCCGAGGTCGTTCGGGTGGTTTTGACCCCCCCACGCGCCGTTTTAGCGCGCACGGAGCTGCTGAAAACGACGCACTCGGTCGTACCGTGCGCACCGCACATTCAATGGGTGCGCCGTCTCCTCCAACACATCAAAAATAATATTCCTAATGTTTTCGTGTGGTTTCAGGTCATTCGGAGCACGTTTTCTCTGAATTCGACCGTCTCACGCCGTTTTTGGTATTTTATGACACCGAAAATGCGTTTCCGGTCACCGCGTTCAAACGACACCTCCGATTGATGTGCTGTCTGCCTGACCATTTCACAAATCACACAACGGATGTTGTCGTACGGTTTCATGGCATTCCGAGTTATTTCAGGTGGTTTTGACCCCCCCACGCGCCGTTTTAGCACGCGCAGAGCTGCTGAAAATGACGCACTCGGCCATACCGCGCGCACCGCACGTCCTATGGGCACGCCGTCTCCTCCTACACGTCACAAATAATATTCCTAATGTTTTCGTGTGGTTTTAGGTCATTCGGAACACGTTTTCTCCGAATTCGTCCGTCTCACGCCGTTTTTGGTGTTTTATGACACCAGAAACGCGTTTCCGGTCACCGCGGTCAAACGAAACCTCCGATTGACGTGCCGTATGACCGAACATTTCAAAAATCACACAACAGCTGTTATCGTACAGTTTCATGGCATTCCGAGTTCGTTCGGGTGGTTTTGACCCCCCCACGCGCCGTTTTAGCGCGTGCGGAGCTGCTGAAAACGACGCACTCGGCCGTACCGTGCGCACCGCACGTCAGATGGGCGCGCCGTCTCCTCATACACATCACGAATAATATTCCTAATGTTTTCATGTGGTTTTAGGTCATTCGGAGCACGTTTTCTCCGAATTCGACCGTCTCACGCCGTTTTTGGTGTTTTATGACACCGGAAACGCGTTTCCGGTCACCGCGGTGAAACGACACCTCCGATTGATGTGCCGTCTACCCGACCATTTCAAAAATCACAAAACGGCTGTTGTCGTACGGTTTCATGGCATTCCGAGTTCGTTCGGGTCGTTTTGACCCCCCCCACGCGTCGTTTTAGCGCGCGCGGAGCTGCTGAAAACGACACACTCGGCCGTACCGTGCGCACCGCACGTCCGATGGGCACTCCGTCTCCTCCTACATGTCATGAATAATATTACTAATGTTTTAGTGTGGTTTCAGGTCATTCGGAGCACGTTTTCTCCGAATTCGACCGTCTCATGCCGTTTTTGGTGTTTTATGACACCAGAAATATGTTTCTGGTCACCGCAGTCAAACGACACCTCCGATTGACGTGTTGTGTGCCCTAACATTTCAAAAATCACATATCGGCTGTTGCCGTATGGTTTCATGGCATTCTGAGGTTGTTCGGGTGGTTTTGACCCCCCCACCCGCCGTTTTAGCGCGCGCGGAGCTGCTGAAAACGACGCATTCGGCCGTACCGCGCGCACCGCACGTCCGATGGGCGCATCGTCTCCTCCTACACGTCAAGAATAATATTCCTAATGTTTGCGTATGGTTTCAGGTCATTCGGAGCACGTTTTCTCCGAATTCGACCGTCTCACGCCGTTTTTTGTGTTTTATGACACCGAAAACGCGTTTCCGGTCACCACGGTCAAATGACACCTCCGATTGACGTTCCGTCTGCCCGACCATTTCACAAATCACACAACGGTTGTTGTCGTACAGTTTCATGGAATTACGAGGTCGTTTCGGTGGTTTTGACCCCCCCACGCGCCGTTTTAGCGCGCGCGGAGATGCTGAAAATGACGCACTCGGCCGTACCGCACGCCCCGCACGTCCGATGGGCGCGCCGTCTCCTCCTACACGTCACCAATAATATTACAGTGTGCGGGGAGGGCTGTCCGGAGTGCGGGGAAGGGTGTCCAGGGTGCAGGAGGGCTGTCCGGAGTGCGGGAGGGCTGTCCGGGGTGTGGGAGGGCTGTCCGAGGTGCGTGGAGGGCTGTCCGGAGTGCGGGGAAGGCTGTTCGGGGTGCAGGAGGGCTGTCCGGCGTGCGGGGAGGGCTTTCCGGAGTGCGGGGAAGGCTGTCCGGGGTGCGAGAGGGCTGTCCGGGGTGCGGGAGGGCTGTCTGGAGTGCGGGAGGGCTGTCCGGGGTGCAGGGGGGGGGGGTGTCCGGGGTGCGGGAAGGACTGTACGGAGTGCGGGGGGCCTGTCAATATTCTCCCTTGATTTAAACATACTAGATAAAAAAATTTCAGTCACTATAAATGGTCTAGTAAACCTGTACTTATTCTTACTAGACATTAGCTTCCATATTGAAGAATGAAACAACACTTTGTCTCCGACTTGAATTTATCCCTCCTATTACAGTCTATTATGGATAGAGTTAGCATTCTCCTTACATTGTTGGGTTTATTATTGGGTTTTGGTCTTAGTTTATAAAACTTTATCATCTCTGGATTCATTTTTTTCAGTTTTCCCTAACTCCAGGTCAACGTTTTTGGAATACTAGATAGATTTATGATATAGCTAAAACCCAACATAAATATCAATAACAACTCTACCATTAAAAGAAGAAACACACCTCGTGAATATGATGCGTCATTCGTGTTCATCACTGACCTCCATCCGGTGGGCCGGGGGCCTACAACAAATAAATATTATGAATATTTTCATAGCAAAAATAATTTAAATTAAATAAATAAATATAGTATAAACCTGCGTCGTGTGATCCCCTGCACCATCACCTGAACGCACATATTCCCGCAGTGCTCTAACCTCAGCAGCCAATTGCGCATTTTCATCCTTAGAAGCCCGAAGCCATGCCTCGAAATCTGACAGCTGTTGTGTCATATGAGCAACAACAGGACCGACAACTGCAGCGCGTGACACTACAGAATGAGGTATCCCTATTTCATAGGTCAAACTATATCCATGTCCATCCCGACCAATGATGCGATGAAAGATCTCATCCCTTCGCATGGGAAGCTGTCGCTGGTCCTCTGGAAGATGTTCTAATTCAACTTCAAATTGAGTCTGTGAAATATTTAAATATATATACATATATTAATATAAAGATTTTATGTAGGTATTGGTAATGAGTACAAGCACTTAATATCAATGCTGCAGCCTCTGGATCATTGCGATCACGAGTCCTCATCCACACCGACATTTTATCAGTTGGTGCACCTTGCTCCCACAACTATATATGAATAGAATATAAAAACAAAACCGTATTAATTAAAAAAAATTAAAAATGAATAATAAATACCTCATATCGAATCTGAGACACGTGACGAGTCCCGAGCCTGTGAGGTGGTCCCTACAACGCTCGATTCTCAGAATGGCGTGTAGACAACTCCTACATTCAATTCATTCAAATATCAAACAAATCACACATTCTTGAAAATATATATACCAAAATAAATATACAAACCGCAACACCCTCAGTAGACCAATATGCAACTAAATCACGCCACTGAGCCGGGAGGACACCTCTCGGGACTTTTTCTAGAATGTCTAGGGCACCCACATTTGGTACCCAGTGGTCCCTCTTGACTTTGCCTTTATATTCTTTCCACATCTTACGACATTTTCTCATACACACTGGTCGAAACTCATCAGGACATACTTTCAAATTTTCCTATTAAAGAAAAAAATCACATATGTTATTGCTGATTATACATAGGGAATAAATTAAAATGGTCTTCTTACCTGAACCTCCCTCCAAAGACGATCTAATGTGTCCTGAGGGATAGAAGCCCAGTCACGCGTGGTCAATGGAAATCGATGTGGATCACGTATGATATGACCCAACTGACGAATAAATGTAGGGGAATTCCATCCCACGGGATGAAATACCTCATCAAATTAAACATCAAAAGTCGTGTTAGAATTCCATGCTAATATGCCTCGACAAGGGCCTCTCCTGCGAGAGGAAGAAGCAGTCGGGTCTGATCCTGTTGAAAATAATTTTATATACAAATTGACAAATGTTATAAATATATATATATATGTTTATTAATTACATAAAAAATAGAGACAATTACATTCCAATATACCTCGACCTTGAGACGTAGATGCCTCAGATGGATGATGTGGATCTTCTGCCTCTTCCCCTGACATGCCTGCAGTCATGGAAAACATTAGTAAGGGGACTATCCAAAGTGTCCAAATGATAAATTTGACTGTTTTTAAAAAAAATGAAACTTGTACAGTTGTTAATCAAACAAAAAGGGATTGAATAATTAGTTGGGAATGAATTTTAAAAAATCATAAAATTCACAAAACAGATATACAAATTATGTACAAAACCAATCAATTCATAGCCAAATTTCAAATTGAATTAATAAAAATTCAAGCAGCACATGAACCAAATGAAGAATACCTCAATAGAAAGATACAATGATAATAACATCAACATAACATGAGTTAAATCACCCTAAATATTTATAACTGAATAAACTTCAAAAAGTGAGGATTAAACTTACAAGGATTTATAAAATGCTTACATAATTTATGATATCTTAGGCTGAAAAGTGGGAAAACAATTATAACTTTCATTAAGCATGAAAATCGACCGTTTCTACTTCAACAACCACTCTTACCCAATAAATATCTTCTTCACGTTGAACTACGGTATGTTGATCAAGTTGTTGGGAAACAAAAGGAACAATATCGGGTTCATCTTGTTCAAATACAAACACTCCTCACCGAGAAATTTTGACAACAACTTGCCAACTTGGATTCGAAGGCAATGTAACGAAGAATACTTGTTCTGCTTGTGATGTCAAAATGAAAGGTTCATTATTAACTCATTCATTTCTGTATAACATATAGTTAAAATTCACCAATGAAAATTGATATTGATTGACTTTACATCCACACACTGGATCAACCCAATTACAATTTAAGAATATGTACTTCAACCCATGTGTGTATACAACTTCAATGATGTCTACCAATTGACCATAGTAATAACCAGAATCGACAAATGGACAGCTGATGCCACTATTTTGTGTTGCTCGTTTTGCGTCAACATCTTTAATGTGAAATCGAAAACCATTAGCATCTATAGATTTATAATGACGAGTCGTTATAGATGGACCCTCAGCCAGTTGGATAAATTCTTCAGCTAGCATGGGGTCCCCTAACTCCCTCAGCTTATGAACCTACATAATTCATAGAATTCAATAATGATATATGAAGAAAGAAATTAGTATAATACTTCACTGATAATGAAAATCAATTTATACATACATAATCCTTGAACCAATCATGAAATGACGCATAATGAGACTGTTGAATTTGCAACTCAGTCGCACGATACAGATCTTCTTTTATCTCATTAATGTGTTTTCTACAAATGATAACACAATGCTTAAATGATCAACTTATGTAAACAAAACATGTAAAAGTTAAACAATAAAAGTGATAAGATACTTACTGCATTAATGGTGCAACTGATGGAGTATTGAACAAGATATATCAATGCGCTTGTATCCACTCGATGTTTTCCATATCATATGTGGTTCCTTCTCCAACTAGACCATCCTGAATCCGAGATGGCTTATCTAATTTTGTTTCAACATCCGTAAGATATTCTGCACAAAAAGTAGTACACTCATCCATTAAATAACCATTGGATATTGATGCCTCCGGACGAGCTCTGTTTCGTACAAATCGTTTCAATGTACTCAAATACCACTCAATAAGATACATCCACATGAATTGCACTGGACCAGAAGACATTACTTCTTAAGTTAGGTGAACTTTAAAGTGGACCATAACATCGAAAAAATGAGGGGGGAAATAGTTTCTCAAAGTGACAAAGCGTAAGTACAATTCGGTCCTGTAAACTTTTTAAATCACTCATTGGTTGATTTCTTAAACAAAGCTGTCTAAAAAAAATACTCATCTCGATCAACGGCTGAACAACATTGGGGGATAAACAATCACAAATGGATATGGGAATCAACTGCTGAAGTAGTATGTGATTTTCATGACTTTTCAACCCTTGCAATGTCTTGATCGTCAGATTCACACACTTTGAAATATTAGAAGAGTAACCATCAGGCACCTTGAGCATCTTCAAAATGGAAAGAAATGTCTCTTTCTCCTTTGTAGTCATCGTATACTGTGCAACAGGCATATATGCCTTGTTTCCATCAGCTAACTGTAAATGCAACTGTTTCCTTAAACCCATTTCTTCCAAATCATGGCGTGCATTAACATGTTCCTTTGATTTCCCACTGACACCTAAAATGGTCCACAATATGTTATCAAAAACATTTTTTTCAATGTGCATGAAATCCAAATTATGCCTCAGCATGTTAGTTTTCCAATACGGAAGACTATAAAAAATACTTTTCTTTTTCCAATTGTGACTGCGCTGCCTACCCGCAGCTTGAATATTACGTACCAGAGGAGCCACCAAATCCTGAATTTCATATACCATGCATATGTTTTCTTCCTCAATCTGCGATAACATTTCGACTCCTGTCATGATCTTTGGTGCTGGGCTGAACTCTCTAGAACCATCAAATGCCACTCTGTCCTTTCTGAACCTGTGCTGAGGGGGGAGAAAATGTCTGTGAACTATGTATGCCCATTTTTTGGAATGCTTAAGCCATATAGATTTTTTACTTTTGTTGCAACAAGGGAAAGAAAATTCCCCTTTTGTACTCCAGCCTGATAAATTTGCATAAGCTGGGAAGTCATTGATTTTCCACAATAAAGCAGCCTGCAGTTTGAACATTTCATTCGTTTCATAGTCATAAGTCATCACACCATCGGCCCAAAATTCATTCAACTCATCAATCAATGGCTGAAGGTAAACATCAATCTTATCCCCCATACTTTTAGGTCCATCAATAAGAGTGGAAAGTAATATAAATTGTTTCTTCATACAAAGCCACAGATGAAGATTATACGGAACCAACACCACGGGCCATGTGCTATGAGTTGCACCAACCATAGTCTTGAATGGATTGAAACCATCTGCTGCCAATCCCAATCGGACATTACGAACATCTTTTGAAAAGTCGGGATGTCTCTTATCAAAATCCTTCCAAGCATGAGAGTCTGACGGGTGGGTTAACATATAACTTTCATAAACTCTTTCTGCATGACATCTCATTAAATTAGAAACTTTAGATGACATAAAAAATCTTTTCAACCTTGGTTTAAGGGGAAAGTAATGCATTTGATTTACGGAAATCAGTTTCCCCTGTATCACAATCTGACTTTGATGAGTCTGATTTCCCCTGTTCTCTTTCCACCTAGAAGCACCACAAACCGTACAAATATTCAAATGGGCAGTTTCCTTTCTAAACAACATACAGTTGTTTGCACATGCATCTATGGTCTCATATGTAAAACCTAAGTTCTCTGTCAGCTTACAAGCATGGTAATAAGACTCGGGAATATTAGCATCGACAGGAAGGACCTTTTTCAATAACACCAACAACATGTCGAATGATGTGTCTGACCAATGATTCAAAGTCTTCAAATGCAACAACTCTACGATAAACTACAATTTATTGAAAGAAGTGCACCCAGGATATAATTCTGTTTTTGCATCATCAATTGCTTCATAAAACCTCCTCGAATCACGATCTGCACCAGAGCGAAGATTTATCTCACCGGTCTCAAGATTATGGATGTCAATGCCTTCAGGATCCAACCCACGTACCATTTCAGTAAGCATTTCATGCATTGGATTATTCATCCTTGCATCAACATCCATATGAACTGTATCCGTATTTTCACAACGAACATATTATTCTCCTTGATGAGTCCAAATCTTATAATTTCTCAGAAATCCATTAATGAATAGGTGCTCCCTCACAGTATCTCGTGTGAATTGATATCTGTTAGCACATTTTCTACATGGAAAACTAATATAGTCACATTCAAATCCTCTAGTGAAGTCAAAAAACTGTATAATTCCCTTGAAATACTCTCTAGACGTTCGATTTGGAAGATCAATCCAACTCTTATCCATAATAAGATCCCTATAACAAACATTTACACAAAACTTATTACATTTTCATTTTTCATATCAAATATATTCAAAATAAATACTAATTAATTTTTTGTGAACCATTTATAAAATAATAATGTAAGTGAAAGCCCATGTTATACCTGATTGCACTACAAACCTGTAAGGGAGGGGAGCCGAAGGCAGTGCTGCGAGGGAGAGGAGAGGCAGCAGTGGGGAGCCAGAGCCGGATCTGGTGCGGAGAGGGAGGGGACGGTGAAGGAGGGGACGGGTGGCGGTAGTGCGGCGAGGGATGGGATGAAGACGAAGGGGACGGGGGTTGGCGGGGTGCGGGGGGGGGGGGGGGGGGTGGGGGTGTTTGGGATGTCGGGGGGGGGGGGGGGGGGGAGGGCCGAGGGCGGAGGTCGGAGGCCGGAGGGGCTGGGGGCCGAAGGCCAGAGGGTAGTCGGAGGGCTGCCCAAGGGCTGCCGGGCTGCCGGAGGCGGGTGGCGGGAGGCTCGAGTGCAGACGGAGGCCGCAGGGCGACCGTAAGGCGGAGGGCGGCCGGAGCCGGAGGGTGGAGGGTGGCCAGAGGAGGGTGGGGCCGGCGAAGGGGGGAGTGCAGCCGGAGGGCTGTCGGAGGGCGGCCAGGGCGGCCCTAGGGTAGAGAGAGACCGCAGGGTGGCCGCAAGGTGGAGGGCGGCTAGAGCCGGAGGGCGGAGGGCGGCCGGAGGAGGGCGAGGCCGGCAGAGGG
This sequence comes from Viscum album, assembly GCA_963277665.1. Classification (NCBI taxonomy): domain Eukaryota; kingdom Viridiplantae; phylum Streptophyta; class Magnoliopsida; order Santalales; family Viscaceae; genus Viscum; species Viscum album. Next base: position 1,975,890,591 of record OY728151.1, read on the forward strand.
CGGCCAAAGGGCAGCCAGAGGGCGGCCGGAGGCCGGAGGGCGAGGCCGGCAGAGGGCGGGGCCGGCGGAGGGCGGGGCCGGCGGAGGGCGGGGCCGGCGGAGGGCGGGGCCGGCGGAGGGCGGGGCCGGCGGAGGGCGGGGCCGGCGGAGGGCGGGGCCGGCGGAGGGCGGGGCCGGCGGAGGGCGGGGCCAGCGGAGGGCGGGGCCGGCGGAGGGCGGCCGGCCGGCGGGGCGACGGGGAGGGCGGGGCGACGGGGATGGCGCGACGACGGGGAGGGCGCGGCGACGGGGAGGGCACGACGATGGGGAGGGCGGGGGCGACGGGGAGGGCGGGGCCGACGGGGAGGGCGCGACGACGGGGAGGGCACAACGATAGGGAGGGTGCGACGACGGGGAGGGCGCGACGACGGGGAGGGGGGAAGGGTGGGGGAGAATTCACGAGGAGGGAGGGGGCGCTAAAGCCCCCCCTTTTTTAGGGAATGGTAGCGACCGCCATTGGCGGTCGCTATTGGTTAAGGGTGTGAAAACCCTATTTTTCCAGTAGAGTTTTAACAAGGCTCTGGTGTGTTTTCTTCCACAAGTATCACATGTTTGAAAACAACCCTTTTTATTCTTCCCTTTATCCATTAATTCCTAGATAACCCTATTATTCTATTTTTTTCCTTAAAGTCATAAGACCTAGAGAATTATTTCTATGTCTTGATATCACATGAGACTATATCTTCATATGATGATAAAATTTTAGTGAATAGTTCCCTTCAGAGTAATGGTTTCAAACCATCAAATAATCTATCAATCCTAATACTTGGATTACTTATGTAGTCCGCGATATGCCTTGCTAACCATGTGAAGTTAGATTTATAATTTGAAACATTCTAATCCTCTTTTTTCCTAATATTCTGAAATTTATTTTCCGTATCTTCCCTCTATTCATTAGGGAATTATTTTTCTAGGAAAATTTCCTTAAAATCCCTCAATTCCATTTCTTATATTTCTTTTTCCTCCTTTGTGTTTTTAATTAATGACCACCACTAATCCACATATCCCGATAGACAATAAAACTCCATGACGACCTTCTCTATTTTTTACATCCCAAAGCTAGATATATATTCTGTAAATAAAATTCCCAATGCTCTATAATGAATGGTTTGGTAGTTCCATTGAATAATTGAGGCTATTGTCATATAAAGAGGTCTTACATTTCTCATCCACATTGTGGGTTAGGATGATCCAAACAGGTAATGTTATTATTCATAACCTGATTCAGTTGTCCCAGTATAGTTATAAATGGATCAACACCAGTTGTAGCTCCATATCCAATATCATTATCTTGCATAAGAGGGAAATCCATACATAGGATACATGTATTCATGCAGTTTCCAATTCTCCCACTACGTTCCATTTCTAAATAATGGAATACACTGTATTAGGGTTTGAATCATAATATATAATCTCAACTTAGAAAAATACATAGCATAAATTGAAATCCTATCCATAGCTAATATCATAATCATGGTTTCTTTGAGGAAATACATTTAATTCCTCCATTATGGTTTGTAAATGAAATGTGAATTATCCTAAGCATATCACATGGGAGTGTCAAACTAGGTGCATAGTAAGGCCCATTCTCATGTACCAGGATACCCTAGGTCAAGCCCAATACTCCATGTTGGAGTTGCTAATACAAGGTATATCTGTTCTAGAACCACGTCCAGTTGTAGTTTCCATACATGGATTTATTTTCAAGAAATATTCACATAATCTATTCCTTACCAAAATTATAGTATTTTCTTGTATGTTTATCCTCAAATAATATCTTATGGTTTCATTCCCTAATCTACTTTTTTTAAATATAGTATCCATGTTTTTTACTAAACTTCCTCTAACACCAACTGTAATGACCCAAACCTAGTTACCCATATCCAAGGCCTTATTTTATTACATTAGAATATAAAAAATAATTTTTATCCCGAAGGAACAAATAGTTTATTAGTTTTTTTTAAAAATTATACATACATATGTTTTACATTAAAACCTTAAAGTAAATACAACATAACAACTTCTTTTTAATAACACATAATCTCATAGATTATCCTTTCAAGTCATTCATAATATATTTTTTCAAAACCTGTGGAAAATAAAACATGTGAAATTGGTGATCTTAGATGATCAATAAGGGTAAATAATACAGTGGAAGAAAATAAAAACACTAGGGATGATAAATAACTACAAATTCATGCCTTTAAAAATACACTTGAGCATAATTTGACAACAATAAAAAATGATTAAAAAAATCCATAAAACATAACCATGGATATTATACTAGTCAAATAATCACATGGAATATCAATATTTAGTTTCATAATGAAGTAATTCATGATTAAAAATATTCTAAAATATTTTTTCAAGGCCTTAGCCAAGATATCTAAAAATTATTATGGCCTCAGCCAAAACCATATCTGAAAATGGGCAAGGCCTCGACCAAGTCCATATCTATTTTGTCTCATGAGAGCTACCGATTCATCGAGGGGATATAATAGGCCCCAAAAATCACATAATAAGTGTAATTAATTTCTAATATGAATGGGTTTAAAAATAATCAATATATACATTCATAATGAAACTAACATATGAAATGTAAATAACTTTCCACAAACATTAGACATAAACACTAACCATTCCAAGAAATATGGTTAATGATTTTAAGAGAGAAAATCCATATTAAAAATAATCCTAAAACATTAAATAAAATATTTTAGATTATATCATTAAATATTAGTCCTAATTATACATAATATTCAACAAGAGTGTTGAAATAGACGAAATTACTCTTAATATAATCATCGAGTAATTCTTGAGAAAAATACTCTTTTACTTTGAAAAGTAGAGTTATTTTGGAAAATTCATTGTATCAAACCAGGATTGTAGAAAGATAGTATTTTCATAATAAAATGAGTGATTTTAGAAAAATAATAGTTTCTAAAAACAGATTATAGAGTGCCCTTGAAAATAGGTAAGAATTAGAAAAATTCCCTTGAAATCAGGCATGCATTTCGAGAAGAATTTTGGAAATATCCTTTTAAAACACGTATCTCTACATAAAATAAAGAATTATTCTGGTTGGTACACATATATATAACATTAAAACGGAATTTATGATGAGTAAATAAGAATAAATAATAATTTAATTGGGATTAATAAAGATAAAGAGTAACCTAAAAGAAAATGGAGGGTTGTGTAGAAAACCGTTACCTAATGAATGAATATGTTATTATCGTGAAATTAAGGTCCCAGATTATGAAATTAGACTTATTAGTAAATTAATTAAGAACCTATTAGACATATTTCTTATTTATTATAATTTTATAAAGCTCATTTATTATCATTTTCATGTTTTAAGAGATTCAATATCACCGTTAGTGAGTGCTCATTTCATTAGTTTTCATGATCGGTTCGTTTGTATGGAAGTTAATTTAAAACAAGAATTGAATTAAAAAAATTGATGTTATATGTTATTAATGTTCATACAGAAGGCTAAATGATCATATAATTTATTTGGTTACTTAGGGTGAGGATTAATCATTAGATATAATTTTAATGATAAACACTTGGATTAATTTGGTGGTTTTTCGATCAACATGAACTCGTTTTGTTCTACAAATTAATTCCATGTGTACAAAATGATTATAGAACATGAAATAGGATATATTAAATATATTATTATATGGTTAAAACAAAAAATAGTTTCATGAATTTAATTGAATATGGTAATAGAAGTTGAAAACCCATTGTCCTTGAAGGTGATAAATTAACACATCTTGGATGATATTTTCATTTCTAGTATAAATGGAGGGGAACAAAGAGATGATGATGAATTATTAAATTATCATAACAAAATTAAATTAAATTTATGTTACTATAGTTATCATAACATTTGGAGGAAATGAGGTGATGAAACAAAAAGAAAGAAAGGAACTTGGAAGAAACTAAAACAAATGATAAGGGGAATTTACCTCTTGAATTTATCTTCATTAAGAGCCTCTTTAGGAGAAAGGATTTGGTCTTTTGAAGATACCAAGGGATTTTGGATGTGGGGAGGATATTGGTAGAAGATTTTATCAGAATTAAGAGATGAAAAAAGGCTTGATATGAGTGAAGAGAAGAGAGAGTGGGGGTTGTTTTTATAGTGGAGAGGAGGGGTTTTCCATTATTTAAATCATTATTTTATTATTTTGGCTCCAGAAATTGAATAGTCTTGATTATTGTGACTCATAATAGTAATAAGTGAATATAATCTCTAAAAAAGGGTCATTTATATCATCCATTACTAAATCATGATGAAAAAATTCATTTATTTTTCATATTTCATAAATTATCGAATTTCACTATTCACAAAAATTCAAGTATTTTGGAAAAATCTAAAAAATTCACCCCAACAATTTTTTGATGTGTAGAATTAAAAAATGACCTCAATTTTACCAAAATAATTTTCTAAATAATTGAAATTTAATTTTTAAATAAAATCATTATTTACTTGAAAAACACATATTTTAAATTTAAAATTGATTTTATAATACTTTCAAAAATTAACGGAGGTCTCATAAAATTATACTAAATTCATAGGGAAAAAAAATATTTATTGAAGAATATAATTTTTAAAAATTAATTTTATTTTAAATTAATTTATTAATTAAAAATTTTAATTAAATATTTATTACTCAGAAAAATATCAATATTTAATTATTAATTTTTAAAATATTTACTTTCAATTATTTGGTACCTAGATTTTATTTGTACTCACATGGGTGAGGTAAATATTCCAAATAGTACATTACTATTTATAAGGATTATTTACTATCCATAAGGTTAAGTTACTATTCTTCAAAAAATATAAGTTGATCCTATCAGATTCTAAAAATCTTACTAGTCCCAACCGTGTATGTTAGTTTTTTGAAATTCAAAACATAGAAGAAGAAAAATTATATCTAACGGACAAGTTATAACTATCTCCCATAAATATTAAAGTTTTTGTTTCATATGGACTCAATTTTGATTTAATTATATAATAAATATATTTGTAAGACATTGGTGGTGTTACACCTTCTCCCTATAATGGTTATTGAAAAATGGAAATGTTACTCAGGCATACGTACGACCTATAATATTCATAACCGTAACATAATTTATTTTTCATAAACATATTTAATGTTTGGGTTTAGAAGTATAATTAATGTTTAAAATTTATAATTATTTTCTGAATATTATTTTGGATATTATAGAATGTTGATCTCTTTTACAATAATCAACCTACCAAATTCATTTTGTACTTGAGTACAAAATATCACAAAAAAACCTTATGTGGATTTAAATGATTAATTAATTAACATGGAAAAAAGTAATATAAAACGAATAATGAACTAGATAAAGGTTCTTAATAAAGTAAATAATTAAAATATGTTTATTATTCTGGAAGATAAAGAACATACATGATGAGCTAGACTTAAGGTAAGAGAATTTATTTTAAAAATTATATTTTTAAAGTTTCACTTAAAATCCTCATTTTCATCCTTATACAAATGATTGTTTTATAAAAATGATTTGAAGAAGGTTTTTTTATTGTTGTTATATTATTTTATAAATCTATTTTTACCTAAGTTTTAATTTTTAAAAAATTATTTTAAAGGAATATTTTTTTTTCTAAATGAGGTACTTTGTGGCTTTTCTGGGAAAAAAATATGGAAGGGATGTTTTTTTTAACTTATACATAATTATCATATTTTCTAACATTATGAGACATTAATTATTTTATGTTTCCTTTATAAGTATTTATATTTATTTTTAAGGATTTTATTTATTTTTATATGAATAGTTTTTCTAAAAATATGTGATTTAAAACTGAAAAGGTTATTTACCTTATGAATATTTTTATTATACTTGAATTCATGTTTTATGATTAAGATATTGTTCTTGGGAGTTTTTTTATGATGATGAGTGGTTAAATTATTAACCAATTATAGGTGGTTCTATGGTAAACCATGGATGGGTGGTCACATTATTAACCAATGAAAGGTGGTTCCATGATAGACCAAGGATGAGTGGTTACAATATAACGTCCAATGCATTGGGTACTATGGAGATGAAATTTGACTATATGGTTATTGAATATATGAGGCAAAGTTAACTAATTAGGTTTATCCTAAGAGATAATTGGAATATACTATGATGGTTATTAAAATATTAACTAAAATGGTTAATTATAAGTAACTATGATGGTTACTATAAGGTAAGGTTCAGAAGTTAACCTCGAAGGTCATCCTTGAGTAGTTGTGGAAGTTACTCCAATGATTCCCCAAGTTTACACCACGTTTTATCTATGTTTTCTATGGGTTTTAACAGTCTTATATGATAAAAATGTGTATGTTTTTCATATAGAATTGATTAATTACATAATCTCAAAGAATAATTTGATAAAGTTAAGTGTGTTATGTATTTTTCATGTTTTCAATAGAATAATGGTTTTATTTATTTTCATGAACCATACTAAGATTTTTGTTCTGATACCACATTTTTAAAAAACATTCACAAGTTTTAAAGAAGATTAGGGACAAAGTTGAGGTCAAGATGAATGTTTTATAGATTTATCTTTAAAATAAATTATGTTTTAATTTTAAAAAGTTATGTTTCATGGGAAAAAATGGATACTGAGTTTAATATTCAACTTTTAATGTATGGGTTTGCTTTGTAAGAGTTTTTTCTAATTCTCTAAAATTCTAAACCAAAATAATCATTGGAATTTTAAGAAAATTATAATTAAAATACTAGAATATATAATGGTTAAGGTGAGGTACTTACTGTAAATTAAAAGATTTTATAAATTTAATTTTATGAAATTAATTTCATTTTTGAATTCATCATGTCAAAATTATCATAGGGTGACTTTTTTATATTTTTCTGTAATAGTTGATTTTTATGGTGAATAATGAAAAACAAAAATTTTACTAATGCGATCACTTTTATGTAATTATAATGATATAATAATAACTTGAATGATTATTAATTTTTTTATAGAATAAATATATATTTAATAAGTAATATAATTTATACTAAAATATAATTTTCAACATAGAAATCTATGCTTAAAATTTTATAAATCTATGAAATGATTTTATTCAAATATATATATTTTTGGTTCTTCTCTCTTAATCATGTATTCAAAAAGTTACATTCTATTTTGGTATGGTTTTAAAGAAAAATAATTCTCATTTTAATTAAAATTATCTGATTAATTTTGTTTTAATTTTTATTTAACTTTAATTTTTTTCAAAAATCTTTTTTTTATTAAAATAAGAAATTTTCTAAAAATGGGTTTTATTGTGGTTTACCCACATATATTAAAAGTAAATTTTACCAATTATGGAAATTTAATATTGTAAAATGGATTCAATATTTTATATTATAATAATTAAATTTAGTAATAATTTTTTCTTTATTTTTGGTCATAATGAATAATAACCATGATACATATTTTTCACTTCAGTTAAGGGTAAAATGCGTTGAAAGGGTTAGAAATAAAGTGATACAACATCTTTATAACATAAAAAACTTGATTAAATCTCATTGGTTGGTTTTATTTCGACCTTAAACTTATAATATTTGAATATATGATAATATTTATCCACGTGACCATAGTACAACATATATTATTCATATATTTACAAATTTACAACCCACCACACTTATAATAGAGAACCCCTCTGCTATATTATCAACAGTTCATAATCCATTTATCTTGAAACATACCTAGTAAAATACCTTCCCATCATCCGTACCAAAATACTAGATGTATTGGTTTGAAAAACATACAATGTCAATAAGGATTAATGTATAATCCACTAGAGGTTAGTGAAAGAATAAGTATATGTTTTAATGTGCCTTTCAAGTTCCTTTATTCTCACGCCTCTTAAAAATGTTCAATAGCAATGTAAAAATACTTAAATAATTATATTAACTAAAAATATATGTTGTTATATTAATATTACATCCATTTTTTGTATCTTTTCCATCCTATGGAAAATGAAAATAACGCTCTTGCGTACATACAACCTAACATCTCCACGTAGTGGTGTAATTAATTTTTCATCACCACTTTACATGGATGGTTAAACATGTTGGTATAAATAATATAAATGACATTTTTTAAATAATTTTGATTCTATAAATATAATAGATCAGTTACCTTTTTACCCTTCCATCTGTTGGAGAATGATTATGTCGTTTATACGTAAGTGTGGACTACCATCTCTCTGAAGAGATGTGATTTGTTTTTATATTACCAATAAGAATGGTTTATTATAATATTTTATATACTTATATTCATGAAAATTCTACCATTTTGAGATTATGTAACCATTTCATATCACCTTTAGCCACAATTAATATACTGAAGTAATTTTTTAGAAATTCACCGAATAATCATAAGTGGTCGATGTAAACAAGACCTATTTAATGAATGTTTTAAAAACAATTAATAAATGAACTTAAAAATAAAATATTAATGAAAAAGGTTTTTAATAAAGTATTTAATAAATTTTTATTTTTTATTCAGGAGGACATAAAACATTCAGTGAAGTCGAAGTATTAGGTAAGGGTTTATTCTACAATCTCATTTTTGTTTGTGATTACTTATGTTGAAATTTACATTAAAGGAAATTATAATCCATTTATATTTTAAAATATATATATTTTATTATACTCTAGTTATATATAGAATTTAATTTTTTATATTTTAATTTTACTCTATTTTGTACTTAATATGATAAATAAAATATTTTTTAAAGAAAGATCGATCTTATTTCCTCTTCGGTCAATGAAAATTTTCTTATAAGTCTATGTTTCTTAAAATATTTTCAAGAATTTTCTTTTCTATGAAAAAATGATCATGTAAAGTTATTTTTAACCATATTTTACTTTCCTTTCAAAATTTTAAAAGGAATCTTATTGTCATTTTCTAAATGAGGTACTTTTAATTTCTTACAAAAAAGACTGAATGATATATTCATTTTAACAATTAACGAATGAATGGGTTTTCCAAAATTCATAAAAATTATTTGATTTGAAGATTAACATACAACTTTCCATGGTTATTTTCAAATAAAATCATTTTGTAAAAATTATAGAAATTTTTATTTAATTTTTTTTTCAAAATAAAAGGATATTTTTCTCAAGTTTTCAATTTAAGTCTTGAATGATCTTTTAAAGGAATTTTCATCTATTTTGACACTATTTTTTGATTCTAATACTTTACTAGAGATATACTATAATAATACCATCCACTTTATTTGTGTATATGAATTATGATGATTTGTTTTATTAATTGAGAGTTGAAAATATTTATATTTTTATGTTATTTCTTCAATAAGTATATTTATGTTGATTATGTATTGAATTATTATTCATTTATTTTATATTATGATAAAATTTGACTGAGTTAGTGATGGTCATGGATATTTATATCCCCTAAATGCATTGGTAGGTCTCATGATCCAAACTAGTTTGGGTATTAACAATACACCTTACCTATTTATGTATGATGTGTTGGAATCAAGACTTAATGGTAAGATTATGATGTCTAATATTATTCAATATATCATTATAAAATAGGTTTTAATTTTCCATGTTATTATTTTTGTTATTATGTCAACCATGGATATATTCCCATTTTTTGATATTAGTTATATAGAATATTTTACTATCGTTTATCTATACCATATTATTTAGTCTTTATTTATTCTATGTTATCTTATGTTGCATTATTTCCCTTACTAATCATTTGAGATCACCCTTTATTATTTCATCCTTTCACCATGATACTATGAGGGGATATATGAATTATTTTAGGGATATAATACAAAAAATAATAAAATTTTCACTATAAATTTTTTATTGTATTTTATATTTTCAAATGTAATGTGAGAATTATGTATGTATCTAGTTTCACAAGACTATTAAACTATTCGATCATTTAGGATGAAATATCCTATATTTTATTCTAGTGTATTAAGATAAAAATTTAATTTGGGTTACTAGATATGAGGTATTATATTTTATATCCAAGGAAGTTTAATATAGAACTTGGAAACTAGATTTAGGAAAACATAGATTTGATAACATAACCCTATGAAATATTCTAGGGATAACTGTAATTGTAGGATAAAATCATGAAATTTTGGTAATGTAGAGAATGTGTGTCTTCCTAGAACTCACATCCATTTCATGAAAATAGAGATTGAATGTGGCTATGGCACAAATTCACCTAGGGATAAATAACCTAAAATAGGTTCGTTCATTATCATCTCGATCTTCAATTGGTGCATAATGAGTTAGACTAGGACAACACACTCAGATAAACACTCCTTCAGGATATTCATTGGTTTATTTACATGATCTTAATGAACCATTGTGAAATATTTGAAGATATTTATATGTTTAAGATATCCCCAAATATACAATGCTTTTGTTTTTGAGATTAGATATATATAAATTCTCAATTTTTTATATGTTTCATTGGATTTAGAATTATACACTATGATTTAAAACTCATAATTATATGAACTAATTTAGTATATTCTATTTTTTAGAAATTACTCCTAGAAGAAGGAATAGAAATAGTATCAATAAAATAATCTATGTTGGGATTTCCCTCTCAGGAAAGATAATGTTGCTGGATATGGAGATGAAAAAATTATAACTATATTGGGGTAGAAGACTCAAGTTATGACCAATAAACATTCTCATATGCAGAATAATACTGATCCCCAACCCGGTGAAATAATATTAGAACACTTCATATAAAAGAGAACTCCATAATTCAATGGGACTACTAATCTATCAGTAACTGAGTAGTGGATCAAGTACCTTGAGAAGATATTTATAACTTTAATAAGTAGTGAAAGAGATAATGTTATCATAGTGGTCCATAATCTTAAGGGAGACATTGATCAATGGTATCCATTGACATATAACACTAAGTATTCCGAGGAAATAAATAGTTTTGAGTAGAATACTTTTAAGAAGGTTTTGTTTGAAAAATAATTTTCTACTGAGGAATGAGATAATATAGAGATAAAATTACTCAATATAAGGATATATTAGGGTGTGAATGTTGCTTAATATGAATATAAATTTACAAGTCTTGAAACTTATGCAATTAATTATGTGCATTATCTGATAAGTCGTATTAATCAATTATTTTATGGGATAAATACTATCTTTAAAAGGGAATTAGTATCTTAGATATTTTTGGTATATGTGGATACAATATCAAGTTCCTTAAAGATAGATAAATAATTTTATACATCGAATTTTTTCCAAGAAAAACAAGAAATGAAGTGGGTGACTAAGCACTCTAAAAAAATAAATACAACAAAAGGAAAGAAGGGAAGGGAGAAATTTCAAAATTTTAATAATTATGGAAAGAAACACCAGGGAATATGCTTGATGGAAATTGGTGTTTTCTTTAAGTTTGTTAGGAATGGATACCAGGATTATGATTTCAATGGAAATAAGTAATCCACTAATTTACAATGCTTAAACTATAAATATATAGGGAACTATTAGAATGAATTCCCTAAATTTCAAGGTATTTTTCCTCAAAAAAAAAATTGGAGTAAATAAAATCTTATGAAATCACTATAATAGAGGTTTAGTTCCTAACAATTTGATGGAAGGTATTTTGATTTTAAATTAAAATTTAGATAATTATTTTTGGATTCAATATCTTATTAAAATATTAAATATTCTATGTTTACTAAAAAAATTAAATATTTCCTTATCACATTAATAAGTGAGTTATCAATCAAGACTCATAATAGAATTCATATTGAAATAAAGGATATATTAGTTAGTCACCATTATTATGAATAGAAACACACTATTTAAAAATTAGTTATTATATATATAGTTTATTTTGATATAATCCTTGGTATGGATTGGATTTCAATTTATATTAGAAAAATTTCTTTCCAAGATAAGGAGATTATGATTTGTGAAGGGGATGTGGAATACATTATCTTTAGTGGAAAAACATTATCATCTAAGTTGTGTCTGGATTCAACTCTAGTATCTCTCCTGAATGAAATTTTATATAGAAGAAAATCAAACACAAATAATGAATGGTAAATGTATTGTTTTGATATAGGATGTGTATATTGTGAAGGAATATAGTAATTCTTTTCTTGAAGAACTAAATAGACATACAACCGATATTGAAGTTGTGTTTTCTATTAATATCATCCCTGATGAAAAAACATATCTAAAACTCCCTATGGAGTGGGCATAATAGAATTAGTAGACCTAAAGACAAAATTTATGGTGTTTTGTGATAAGGGATTTATATTCTATAGATTTTCAGTATATGTATCCCTTGTTCTTTTTGTTATTAATAAAGATAGTTCATGAGGTTATGCATCGATTACAGTGAAATCAGGTCTATTACTACAAAAAAAAAGTATCCCATGTCCAACATTTATGAAATTTTCGATAAAATTAAAGGAGTTCAATATTTTTCAAATGTTGATCTTCATTTTGGGTATAATCAACTATGTGTAAAGATGAATTATTTTCAAAATATGACATTTCAAACCAGGTTTTGACATTACAAATTTACAATAATTACATTTGGATTAGATATTCACCCTATATATTTATGGTTATGATGAAAATAACATTCAAGTATTATCTCAATAATTTTATTGTATTATTTATTTATGATATCTTGGTTTACTATAATAGATATTATGAGAATAAGAGCCATTTGTGAATCATTCTGGAGACTTTAAGAGAACAAGAGTTATATATACAATTTAAAAAATGTGAATTATGGATTTAGGATGTTTCTTTTATTGTCCACATTATATCTAAGAATGGAATATTAGTTGATCATTTAATGGTAAAGGAAGTTATAGAATTACTTATTTCAATGAATATAACAGAGGTATGTAGTTTCCATAGATTAACATGTTACTATTGACGATTTTTTCAAAATTTGACTTCATTGTCTAACTAATTAACCAAGTTTAGTGGTAAATTTGTTAAGTTATTGTTTTTTTAAGAATGTAAAGAATGTTTTAATGAATTATAGAGGAAATTTATAAAATAAATAATTTTACCATTAGGAAGGTACATATTTGTGATAGATAATAATGCATAAAAGAAGGGACTTGGATATTCCCTTATAAATAATGATATTGTTATTTCCTATGAATCATTGTAGTTAAAGATCCCTATGATTTTTTTTGATAAAACAAATTTTTATTGACTATTTTATTGATAATAAATTAAATAATTTCCAAAAATTGTGTTAAATATAATTATTTATGGAATATTTGAGATTATATCATTCATTTGAACATTTAATGAAAATTCTATTTTTTCCCTTTAAAAGTGCACTGTAGTATTTTGGAAATAAAATTTTCTATGTGACTTATTTAAACTTAAAATTTTGAAACTATGTTCTTGAATAAATATGATAAATATTTTACTCCATACATATGATCTAAACCATGAATTTTATTGGAGTAAATGATCCATTAACTCATAGATAGACTTGACTCAGCAAAATAGACACCACTTGACTATCTAGAACATATATTCTAAATACTAGCTTGTATTGAGTAAAATTTGGAATGTATACAGTGGAATGTATTAAAAATAAATCATCCTTATGGAAAGATAATTGTTTCATTAGTTTTGGTGGATAATTTGGTGGTGAAATTTGGCTTAATTGTTTTTCCAAATTTCACCATTCACACTTGAAACCTCTTATAAACTTATCCTCCACTCCAATTAATAAATATGTATTTTTATCATTTTGGTGGGTTAGGGACGTTCCTTAGAGGATTGAGATAATATGAGAAGTGGTTCCTTTCCATTTCAATTCACCATCAGAGGAGGGAAGCTTTCAAGCTAGGATCTCCTAAAAAATGCTCTTCTTTTCTCTTCTTTGTTGTAATGTTTTTTCTTGAAATAAAATAATTATTTCCTCTTCAATTTATTCTATTATTTTCAATTTAATTTTTATTTTATTCATTTTTTTATTCTATAAATCATGATTAAAAACCTTATTATCTTATACCCTTTCTAAAACATTGCACAATCAATTTATTTCTACAATGATTACATCACCCATGAAAGAGTAGTTTTTTTAGTAATCAATATACATCTTAACTTATTCATTTATTTATTTTGAATCAGTGGGATACTATAATTTTTTTAGTAGGATATATTAAATGAGTTTTTAATTTAAATGAAATTAAATAGGCAATTGAACAATTAATACAAAACTCAAGAGGTCGTGTAATCTATAAATTGTAAGAGCATTATCTTAATTAATAAAAAACCACATGAGATAAATATATAGTGTTAAAATATAAAACCTAAAATCCAATAATCCTCACTTATAGTTTGTATATGAGACATAATACACCACTAGCCACAAGTTATCCTTGGAATGAAAATCAAAGCCAGGTGGTATGATTGCATGTTCTAAATCTACCTAGGGTTTAAATTATTTCATCGTTGTGGTTGAGGTAAATTTTCATAGGGTTATGGGATTAAAAAATTAAGGGATAATAATTAAGTGGATTTTAGCTTGAATGATAATGATTAACAATTAAGTGAACAGTTATATTTATATTAATTATATGTTATAAAATATTTTCTTAAAGAAACTTCTCGTTTTATTTTATCAATATCATTTAAAAAAACACACAAAAAAATCTTCTTATAGCATACAAATTCAAGATTTTTAGAACGTAATCACCCCATCCATTTAAGTAGTGTTTTTATTTTATTTCTCAAATTATTTTAATATATTGTTTTAATTAGTTATTCCTTCATGATACAAACTTGTTCATCCACACTATAGAATGTAAAATACCCAGAAAGAACACGTCATTTGAAAGATCCCAAGAAAATGCCTTTAAAATTGGCACCGTTTCTAGGGATTTAACCTGGGTCACCCACATGAAATGTGGGAATACTCAACCCCATAATTTTAAGCAGTGTTTTTTATTTTATTTCTCAAATACCTTTAATAATTTATTTAAATTACTTCCTCCTTTAAGAAAATACCATGGTCATACACTCCACTAAACCTAAAAATCCTAAAAACCAAACATCATTTGAGAGAACCCATGAAATATTCATTCAAAGTGGAAGAATATTTGGGGAGGTAAGTAAAATTTTCAACCAATTTGTGGTATTTATTTTATTTTTTATTTAATTATATTTTTATATTCTTTATTTCTTCTTTCCCCTTTCTCAAATTTTCCTCTTCTTATTATTTTTTAGACCATCAACTCAAACATCTTAACTTTTTTATTATTGATCAATTTTCTTAATTTAATTTTTATTTTATTTATGATGGAAACTGATCTTAAGGATATCTTAGATCTTTAACATGATATTGAATTTAATCTTAGGGATTGAATCAGATAGTCTCAGTCCATGGGATGTTTCAAAATTCAACTAGTTAAAGAATTCCTCCATCATGAAAACAATAAAATTGGAAAAAATTATTAATAAGACCTAAAATAAGAACCAATGGCTGCAAAAAATAACAATGAACTTAATATAACCATTCAAAAATTGGATGCACATGACATTAACTTTCAAAAAAATTGTATTTCATACCCAAATCACGAATTGGAATTTGAACTGAAATCTTGGTTAATTCACATTATTCCATAACATGATGGATTTTATGATGAGGATCCAAAAAACATTTCAAAGAATTTAATGTGGGTTTATAAACCCTAAAACCATTAAATGTCTATTAAGATAAAATAAAACTAAGGCATTTCGATTCTTACTTGATAGAATTGAAAATATTGGATGTATTATTTACAACGTAAAGATGTAAAGTTTTGGAATGATTTGAAATTTATTTTCTTGGAGAAAATTTTTCTTGCATCAAGGAGCAATTCCATTTGAAAAGAGATATCATGAATCAAGAAATCCAAAGCGGAGTCAACGTACAATTATTGGGACTGATTCAAGAAGTTGGGTGCAAGATTCCTGCATCAAAAAATTAGTTTGAAACTACTCATCTAATACTTCTAATAAGAACTCATTCATATGGAGAGGAGTATGGTAGTTGCTACAGATGTAGGGGAATTGTTCAACAAAACCCCTATAGCTACACTTGTGTTGATCTAAAAGATGGAACAAAACTCCCTACAATTTGGTGATCGAGGCACACCAGATGTTAGAGGACTACATCAGCCAATTCCATTTTTTCATGAAAACAATTTAATTTATACCAATATGTAAGAATTTACTATTATTGTGTGGTAGATTTCATGGGATAAAAAGATATCCTAACCCCCCCTATGAGGTCTTATGTAATTTACACTAAAATAGACCACCAAACTATTGTTATTACCAACTAGAAGAGACAGAGGATTCAACTGATATATTCCCTAGGAGACCATATCATTAGAAAAAACAAACACATACCTAGAATATTTATAATTCATTTTCACCAACATAAAACCAATGATTTAAGGATCAATCTAAGATGATTTATAGCTCTGGACAAGAACAAAGGCCATGTTTTAAATAAAACTTACAGTAAGCTCCACCTTACCCAGAGAGTTTTCAACAATCCCAAAGGATATTTGAATCTCAAGAATCAAAAGGTCAATAAAAATGTAATTATAAAACAATGGTTTATTATAATAATAATAACCCTTTGAAACAAATTATTTTTAATAAATAGAATGAGTTAAAGAGTAAAGATTTAGAGTTGAGGGAGTCGAAGACTCAAAGGATCCAGATTGCCACCACCCTCCACGAAATGATATGCAAGAAATACATCAATATTTCTTCCCAAACTACTCTAAATAATTAGGGGAATGCCAGTAACAACACATTAAGAAGTGGGAAGAACAAAACTAATACATCTGCACCGATCATCCCATCTAGATTCACCTCAATGCCATAGAAGCCTCATTAAAGAACAACTGATGAGTAGCCCAAGCAGAAAGAAAAAGGTAAGAGAAATATTGATTATTTTCCTCCTAAACCCATTACCTTTCTAAATATCGTCATTCGAAGAAAAATATGACTAAATAGGTGATGAAAAAATAGATTTTTGACACATTCAAGTGCATTGAGATAAACAAACCCCTTATCGAGGCCATTAAGAAAATACCATGGTTTACAAATTCTAAAAATAATTTTATACTAATTGAAGAGGGATCAAAGGAAATGAGAGGATAAACATTATAAGGAATGTGTCATTACTCATTACACTAACTCAATAAATTTGAATATAGTGAAAGGATCTGGGGACATTCACCATCCCATGCACCATCGGGGAGTTACAATTTTTCGACGCTCTATGTAATTTGGGATCTTATATAAATATTATTCCTCACTCTGTATTATTTAATCTTATTGTTGTTAAGTTTAATATGATGATAGAAATGGTTTAGTTGGTGAATAGAGCTACATTATATCTAATGGGAGTCCAGTAGGATGTACTTTTTCTGGTAAGAGGCATGATATTTATAGCAGATTTCTATGTTCTTAACATAGAGGATGGTCAAGTAAATTATTGTTCTCCCATTTTCTAAAATATTACCTTCCTCAAAATTGAAAAAACTATCAGAAATTTCTATAAGGGGACCATTTCAATGGATTTTGGAGATGATGTTGTGGTATTTAATTATATGGACTCCATTAAATACCCCTCGTAGGACCATTCTGATTTTGTTATCTCCCATTTTTAAGTAGTAAGTAAAACCCCCATGGAATTTTATTATCCTATGATTAGGGAGATTATGAGAATAGGTTCTAGTTTTATGTCTAAGAGAACTTAAACACCTATTTCTAAGGAATAAACCTACGTTGTAATTGATTTTTATGTGGATTAATATTCTTATTTCGATCATGATCACTCAAATTATTACATGGTAGTTGACTACACTGAAGGATTTGATGAATTATTATCTGATTTTTATGATGTATATTTGGATATTGATGTTAATTTTGAAAACCACCTTCATTGGAACTCTAGACATTACCACCAAATCTCAAAGACTCATACTTGTTGAGTTGTGAGAGATTACCTATTATCATTGCAAAGCAATATGCCTTTTTAAAATGAAGAAAATATTTTTAATATCGTGTGGGAGAACATTAAGGAAATTAGGTAGAACTTGGATGATATATATGGTATTATACACTTAATTTTAATGTTTAGGATTCTTTTGTAGGATGGGTATACACCGGTTTGGAATCCATAAAGTGGACTTAATCTGACTATTCAGGAAGTTATTAAAAAAGAAGTTTAAAAATTGATCGAGGCATGTATCATTTATCTCATTTCAAATTCCCAGTGCATGAGTCCTATTTAGGCTGTTCGTAAGAAATGTGGTGTTACTATTATTATAAATTAGGGAGATGAATTAGTTCCAATGAGGGTAAAAAATAGTTGGCATGTTTGTATTGATAATAGGAAACTAAATCAATCCACTCACAAGGACTATTTAAACCTCCAATTTATCAATAAAATTATTTAAAGACTAGTTGGAAAAACACACTATTGTTTATTGGATGGTTTTCTGGATATTATGAGGTTCCTATAAATCAGGAGTATGAAGATAATATGACATTCACTAGTCAATTCAGGACATTTTCTTACCAGAGGATGACATTTAGACATTGCAATGCCCCAGGTGCCTTCTAGAGATTCATGGTGAGTATTTTGTTTAGATTTCATTGTGACTGTAATAGAGGTATTTATAGATGATTTTATAGTTTATTGTTCCTCATTTGATGAATGTATCTTTATTTTGGGAAAGTTGTTTAATCATTGTATTGATAAGAACCTGGTTTTAAACATTAAAAAATGTCATTTCATGGTAGAGAATGAAATTTTATTCGATTATGTAGTGTCAAAACATAGAATAGAGATTGATATATCTAAGGTAGATATTATTTAAACCATTGTATATCCTTCATGTGTGAGATATGTTTGATCTTTCTTAGGTAATGTAGGCATTTATCTATGCTTCATCATAGATTTCAGTAAGATCGATCTACCCTTATCAAGACCTCTTCAAAAAGATATTGACTTTATTTTTGATTATTCAGATAGGGTATCATTTTATGAGCTCAAGAAGAACCTAAATACTCTATTTATCATATATCCCCATGGTGAGACCTTCCATTTGAGTTGTTTTGCGATGCTTCAAATATTGCAGTTGGAGGTGTCCTATTATAGAGGGGGGAATGATATGCTGAAACCAAGGGTGTTATTTGCTATAAATCGGGCATGGTTTTCATTTCTAATAAATCATCATAGAGGAAGGTCATGTAGTATATAAAAGATTTGGGATATTGAATAAAAAAGGATTGTACAGTTCTATTTGACAAAAATATTGAAGGTTGTGTCATTTCCTAATGTTTTCTAGAATTTCGGGGTCCAAAATTTGGAAGTTTTTTTGCATCGTGAAAAGTGGATTTTGTTGAAGGCATTATAAAAATAAGGAAAAGGAATTTTTTTGGGAATAGTGGATATATGAGTTGTCTTTTTGAAGGATATATGAATTCTGATGGTGTGATCTATGATTTTGACAAGCATCACGAATGACAAATAATTGGAGATGTGCAATTGATAATGGTGATCTCCACGATTACAATAACTATAGAATCACAACAACACAAAGGTTTTTATGGAGAGAATCATGAAAACATCAAATACCAATGGTGCTTCAATAAATTAGGTTCACAGAGAAGATTTTTTCTATGGATTCATAAAATGCACTGGAGGCGGTGGAGCTTCATAAACGGCCGAGCCTATAAATAAGAGGACACCCCTCTTCACTTCTAACAAATTTTTCCTAGGAAAATCCAGAATTACTATTATTTAATGAAGCTAGGGGAGCTCCATGAAACTTATATTCCATGAAAGCTTGAGCATAGAAAAAAGACTTGTAGTTTCTTGAATAATGCCAATGATTTTATGAAAAGGGTGATTCATGGTGATAGGGTTTACTATATTGACTTTATGAGGTTCGTGATGGATTTTTGTTTCATGAAGGTAGAGGTGATTTGCAAAGGTAGTGTGTTCCATGAAGACATGGGTTCTTTGTGAAGGAGTGAGCTTCAAAAAGGAGCTTCATGAAAGGAAGTATTGAATATTGGTTTTAAGTGAACATGGCTCTAAAATAGCATCAACTCAGGTCAATGGTTCAATAAGTGTATCATGCTAATTAAGGGACAAAGACTTTAATGCCAAACCATTGAATCAACCTTCAAGTAGATAATCTGAGTTATAATTCTCAAAAAACAATGATCTAGGGGGATTCAAAAAAATATTTATGAGGGAAACAATGATCTATACCTGAATTCTTGTAAAGGAATTGTTCCTGGTACATAATGACTATATCAAAACTCTTATACTAAAAAACTAGTGATAATTAGTGGAATTTGGTTCGACCAAAAACCTGTCAGTGTATTCTCTTTAGAGAAGCACTTAGTGGTGAACCAAGTAAAATTTTGTATCATATCTTTGCATATGATTGTTTGTTTCCTAAAAATTCTCATCAAACAGGTTTAATAAGTTCCCACCAATGTGAGAACAAGATCCATTGGTTTAAAAGAAAAAATTTACACCCTAATTCACCCCTCCCTTCTAAGGGTGTTCCAGGGTTCTACAGGATATTCAAAAGTGCCTGTATATGATTTTAGGATATTAAAATTATCCCAATAAAACTAAAATACCATGAAAAAGGTGTTTCTTTCCATCATATTTTCTTTATATAAACTTTTTTTTTTTCATATTTATCAGGCTCTAAAGTTGTTGTTTTTTCTGACCATATGGATCCGAGGTACCTCTTAGAGGAGCTATATGTAAATCCCATTCTTATCTAATGGATTCTCATCCTTTAATAATTTGATATTGGGAAAAAGTATATGAAGGGTTAATAAAACTTGGTGGAAGAACACATGAGTAGGTATACTCACACACTAGAGGCTGATACTTGGAACCACGTCCCGCATTGGGACACTTTTCTCAATGATAAACTTTATGAACTCCAAAGCACACATCATTGGTACGATTATTTAGTTAATTACCTTATTTACTATGAAATTTCTATAAATTTAATGAAAAATTTACTCCATAATTTAATGTGGTAGTCTAGGTTTTATTTTTGGAATAGTCCCTACCTATGGTGCTTTTATAGTGATATAGTTATTAGGGGGTGTGTTACTGATCATGGGTTCGTGTCTGTTTTTTATTTACGCCATAAACTGTCATGTGGTGGAAACTTTGGACCCCAAAGGATAGATGGGAAATTATTAGACTACAAGTAATATTTTCCTATATTATTCCATGGTGTTCTTATGTTTTCTAAGTAAGGCTCATGTTGCCAACACAATGGAAACATTTAAAGGAGACACATGTTTCTCGGTTATATATTTTTAATGTGGAATTTATTTTATGACTCATTTTACAAGTTTATTTTTTTATATTTTGGTTTCTATTGATTATGTTAGAAAATTGGGGGAGGGAAAGGCCATTAGGACTGATGATTCTCATATTGTAGTTTATTTCATCAATGCATATATTTTTTGTTGGTTTTGAGTACCAAAGTCTACAATCCATGATCAGGGGACACACTTTTGAAATAAAAAATTTTCATACCTCCTTTGGATGTATAGGGTGACACAAAACAACAATACTATACATCCCCTAAACAAATTTCTATGATGAGGTTTCAAATGAGGAGTTAAAACTAATTTTGGAGAAAACTATATATCTAAATAGGAAGGATTTTAGAAAGCACTTGGATGATTCTCTTTGGGATATAGTATCACATAAAAGTATCCCATTGGTATGTCCCCATTTCATATTATTTTTGGTAAATCCTATCCTCTCCCCATGGAGGTTAAGCATATAGAATATTGGGCTATAAATAAATGCAAAATGGATTTGGTCAAAGATAGAATTCAATGGAAGCTAAAAAATAAAGATCTGGAGAAGATTCAATTGTCATCATTTGAGAACTCATGTCTCTACAAGTAAATATCAAAATAATCAAATGATATAATGACAAAAAAAGAGAGTTTCATATAGGTGATAAATACCTACTCTACAATTTAAGACTGAAGCTACACCCATAATTAAGGTTCAAGATGGTTAGGTCCTTATGTTGTATCTAATGTTTTTCTTATGGTGTAGTGTACATCACATATTGGGATAGGGGAAGGAGCTATACAGTCAATTAGTAACATTTTAAGAAATAAATTATGGGAATTCACACCCATGTAGTTGATTTCATCACACTACATGACCCCACCATCACTTGAGAATATCAGGCTATTCCGAATCCCATAACTTTTATATTATTTTCCCCATTTAAAATTATACTTTTCATGTGAATATATTATCTCATAGGTTCACATTTAGGAAATTTAAATATTTTAAGTGTGGGTTTGGAGAAAATATTTTGGAATAGATATTTAGGATTTCCATTTGTGTGTTTTGTGTGTGTTTTCTGTTATGTTTTTAGTAAAACATTCAAAAAAATTACAAAATCAAATAAAAAAAATCATATAACATACTAATTTACATATGGAACATATTGAAAATTCATGTTTTAAAAATTCATTTTTAGAATGGAAATCATGAGCATTATTTCATTCTCAAGGGTTGATTTTTCTAAAAATAGAAGTCAATGATGATATGAATGGTTGTGTCATTATAAAACCTTTTATATTTTAAAACCATTATTTTTGATATTTTTTCTTGGATAATCGTGTCATTGATTTCTCCACAAAAATTTTCACACAAAAATGACTTGTTATTTTTCTCCTACTCAATTGAATGTATATAAAATTTAGGAAAAGAAATTTATTTGATTTCAATGGTTGATCTGTAAATTCATTTCCCTTCAGATCAATTTCATTACTATATCGAATTGACCTATGCATGTGTACCTAATATCCAATAGTTGTATTTCTAAAAAAAATAAAACATATATATATATATATATATAATCTTAATAAATAGGGGAGTTATGAAATTTACATTACATGGGGATATCTAGGTTGGGATGTTAAGGTTTGAATTTTGGGAATGATTAAGTGAGTGGGTATTGAAATTTGATTTCAAAGGAATATAGAACATGTTTGGTGATTTGAAAAAGGTAATACGAATTATTTTACATGACTTGAATATACTGATTAAAGAGTGGATATATGAACTTGAAATGGTTAGCGTACACACATGTGGGGAATTAGTGGTATATTAGAACCTTGACTTATTTCTCAATAATTAGTGTTATTAATATCACTGGATTTTATTTTGAAAAAATTTAGGAGGCAATGACATAAAAAATTATTTATATTTAGTCTTTATTAAATAATTACTTTTCCTATATTTCCACTGTGGATTGAAGAAAATGAACATGCATATCTTGTTCCAATTTTTCTAGAATACACGATATGCAGTTTTTCCCAGGAGTACAAAAGGGTATGTGTGGGTGTACTGATGAAACACATTTTTATTTATTATTTAATTGATTATTAATTAAATAATTTACTAACATTGTTTTAAATGTTGTTATTTGTACAATATTTGGGAGTAGATTATTCATTTGAACATTTGATTAAAATTCTAGTTTTTCCCTTTTAAAGTACACTATTTTATTTTTGAAATAATTTTTTATGCGACTTTTTTAAACTTTAAATTTTGTAAATTCGTTCTTGAATCAATGGGATACATCTTTAATTATATTCATATGATATAAATCATGCTTTTTATTGGAGGAAATGGGTGATGAAGTAAAAATTTGATTAGAATATTTAGATTAGACATTAATTAATTATTTAGGCCATATATTCTATATAAGGGATTGTATTGGGCTCAAATTTGGAAATTATACTGAGGAAACAATTAAGAACAAATCATACTTCTATTAGTACAACTGGTTTACACATTTTGGTGGTCAATAAGGTGTCAAAATTTGGATTAAAATATTTGGACGAATTTTCCCATTGACACTTGAAACCTATTATAAACCTAACTTATCCTCCACTCTATAATTATGTATTTTTATCATTTTATTTGGTTAGGGACGTGGCTTATAGAATTTATAGTGGATTATTAGTGGTTCCTTTATATTTAAATTCACTATTATAGGAGGGAGGCTATCAATCTAGGATCTCCTCCAAAATTATCTTCCTTCCCTCTTCATTGTGGTAATGTTTTTGTTTTTTGTAATAAACTTATTATTTTCTCTAAAATTTATTATATTATTTTCAATTTACTTATTATTTTTTTAACTTCTTTTGGATGGAACTGATATGTAGAAACATTATTGGTTTATACCCTTTCTAAACCTTTTCAAATACAATTCTTTTCATCATTGAATACAACTCCCTTGGAAGAGTAGATTATTAGTAGTCTATCTATCTAATCACTTATTAATTAATTTATATTGAATTAATGAGATAATTTAATTAATTTAACATGATGTATTAATTTTTTTTAAATTAAATGAAACTAATAAATAAATGGAACAATTAATACAAAACTCATGAGGTCGAGTAATGTGTGAATTGTGAGAGAAAAATCTTAATCGATAAAATAAAGCCATACATGATAGATTTGTAGAGTTCAAAAAAAAATATAAACTCAATTCACCATCAATTCTATAATGTATGTGAGGCCTAATTAACCATTGAACATAAGCTATCCTTGGAATGAAAATCAAAGTCGGGTGCTATGATTGCATGTTTTGAAACAATCCTAGAGTTTGATTCATTTAATCATTGTGGTTGAGGTAAATTATCATATGTTCGGAGGTCAAAAAATTATTTTATCATAATGAAGTGTAATTTATTTTGAATGATAACGATTAATAATTACATTAATAGGTAGAGTTAGATTAATTACACCTAAAATATTTTCTTAAAAAATGTATTTTCATTGGATTTTATCAATTTTATTTCAAAACAAATACAATCTTTTTCCAACATACATATTCAAGATTTATAAATGTTATTAACCCCCATCCTTTTAAGTAGTGATTTAATTTTATTTCTAAAATACCTTTAATATTTTTTTAATTACCTCCTCCTTTGAGATACAAACTTCGTCAACCACTCTACTTTACAAGAAATATCAAAAAAGAACACATAATTTGAGAGCACCCACAACAGTGCCTTTGAATTATCCTTCCCATGATATTGAGTGAACAAACATATTATTTACATTGAATATATAGAGGAATAACCTTTATGGTGAAATATGTGAAATATATATGAATCAAAAAAATTTAAAATATATATTCACATAGAAAAAAATCAATATGGGGTACATGGTTAGAACTACCCAAGGATTATTATTTCTAAATACACTACCACCATAGGAAGGAAAATAATGTAGATGATGCATTAAGTAGGAAACATCATGTTTTTTTTACTAAAATGATGATTGAAAAAGATCCCATTTTCAGTGATTTAGTGAAGTTGGATATGGGAGTCATTAAGGATAGGGAAACATCACATCCATTGCAAATGACTACCAAACCGTCCTTATTAGAGAAAATAAGAAGTTTCTATATTGATGATAAGAATATTCAAAATAAAATGAAAACCATAAATAATAGTATATTGGATGTCTACATATTTGAAGATAATATATTGAAATTTGGAAAGAGGTTATGTGTTCTTACATGAATGAGCTAAAAATAGAATTGTTATATGAATGTCATATCTTAAATTTCTCTATACACCTTAGTAAGACTGAAATGTATAATGATTCAAAGGAAAATATTTAGTGGTATAACATGAAACAAAAAATTAAATACCATGTATCAAGGTTCTTGACTTATAAATAGGTAAAGTCTAAGATAAAACATCATAATGGAGTTGAGGTATCTCTACTTATTCCTGTGTTAAAATTGAATTATATTACTAAGTAATTCTCATTGGATTTATAAATACTCTAAAAAAGAATAATTTAATATGGTTTATTGTTGATTTCCTTACCAAGTATGCATATTTGATCACTATGAGTGAAGATATTACTTCTAATATCCTTGAAAACTATATATTAATGAAGTTATGAGAATTAATTGTGTACCTATTTTGTTTCTATCCAGTCTTGATGCACACTTTACATTGAAATTATAGAAGAGTCTTCAAAAGGATCTCAACACCGAGATACCTTTGAGTAACCCATAACCAAAGGAAGTATTAATAATATTAAGTTATAGATTATGTTTTATTGATTTTATCTATGTGGAATGGTGATATAAGGTTCGAAAAGAAAGGGTAACTAATTATTTAATATGCGAGACCCTTTTAAATTATTAAAATAATTGGAGATGTGGCTTATCATTTAGAATTTCAATGTAGCCTATCAAAAGTTTATGATGTGTTCCATATCTCATTATTAAAAAAGTATATTCCAAACCCAAAACCTGTTATTAAATATAAGGAAATATAATTAGAACTATATTTATCATAGTGTGAAGATACTATCTAGATTCTTGTAACTAGAGAACAAGTGTTGAGGAATCAAATGACATGAATGGTGAATGTACCTAGGAGAAATCATAATTTAGAATTGGATATATGGGAACATGAATAATTAATTCTAAATAACTACCCCAAATATGTTCATTATGTGACATTCTGGAAATTTGAAAGATGCCATTTTTGATGGAAAATAATGTAACACCTGATCTTCAATCATAGTAGGTAAACTTTTCTTTATAAAGATACTATAACATAATACAGAAGAATTTATTAAAGAAGGTGATAAAAATTTAAATTCCCAAATTCTATAAATTTAATTTATAAATTAATTTCATTTTTTCATTAGTAATGAAAAAATTAACTTAGTTATAATGTTTTTTATTTTTCTGAAATAATTTATTTTAAGGTGAATAGTGGAAATAACATTTTTAAAATATTTTAAATTTTATTAAATTATAATTATATTATAATAAATTGGATTTTTATGAAATATTTTATATAGAATAAATATATATCTACTATATAATATAATTCATATAAAAATATAATTTTGAACTTAAAATTCAATGCATAACATTTCCAAAATCTTTGTAATGTTTTTATTCAAATATTTTTTTTGGTTCTTATATCTTAATAAAGTATTCAAAAGGTTGCTTTTAGTTTTAGTTTAGTTTTAAAGAAAAATATGTATCATTTTATTTAACACAATTTAATTAATTCCATTGGATTTAATACTATACTTTATTTTGATGTAAAATCATTTTTATGCTTAAAACGATCATTTTTCTAAAAATAGTATTTGTTGAATTTTATAAAAATATATTAAAATTAATTTTCTATCAATTTTTGTAATTATAAAATGGATTGAAAATTTTGAATCATCATAATTATTAAAATGTAATGTGTTCAACTTAATTTTTTTTATAATGAATAGTCACCATGGTAAATATTTACCACTTCAGTTTTGGGTAAAATGAGTTATAAATAAACCAATAAAGATTCAAAATAAAAAAAACACTTGATTAAATATAATTTGATATATTTATTTTAACCTTAACCATATAATATTTTAATCTTTGATAATTTTGAATTACATTACTCGGGTAATACTTATATTATATACAAAATTTCAAAGTTTCTACAAGTTTTCCACCAACCTTACTTATAAAAGGGATCCTCGTATACTCTCTTGTCAACACTAATTGAGGAATTATTTTTCAACTAATAATAAGTAACATATCTTCAAGATATACATACCCACATCCTAAAGGTATTGGTTTCACCAAAAAGAACTTCAATAAGGCTTAAGGTGTAAGCCAAAGGATGTTACCAGAAGAAAAGGTATATCTTCTAATTGATATTTTCAAGTTACTTTCTTCTTAATCCTCCTTAAAATCATAAATAACCATAATAAAATAATTACACAAGTATATTCAACATAAAAATATTCTTTTATGTTAATGTTATATAATTTTCTGTCTCTCTTCCATCCTCTGTAAAATTAAAACATCCCTTGTGCGTACGTACGACCAAGAATATTCGCATAACAATGTAATTCCTTTTTCATTACCACTTTACTTGGATGGTTATAAATATGTAAATAATGAAAATATATATGATATTTATGACATAAATATGATTTTATAAATTTAATATATCATTTATCTTTTTACCCTTCCATCTATTGTATAATTATAACATCGTTCATGCATAAATGTGGACTATTATATCTATGAAGAGATGTGATTTGT
This sequence comes from Viscum album, assembly GCA_963277665.1. Classification (NCBI taxonomy): domain Eukaryota; kingdom Viridiplantae; phylum Streptophyta; class Magnoliopsida; order Santalales; family Viscaceae; genus Viscum; species Viscum album. The sequence goes on from OY728151.1 coordinate 1,975,918,901, forward strand.
TTTTATATTACCATAGTTAAAGGATTATTATAAAATTTTATATAGTTATATTCATGAAATTATTAAAATTATAGAAATTATAGAATCATTTCATAACATATTTAACCATGGTCAATATCCTGAAGTAATTTTGGAGAATTTTACCGAACAACCTTAATTGATCAACGTAAAAAAGAACTATTCAAGGGATGGATCCCAAGTGATTATAAAAAGACCATAACAAAAGAAATATAGATGAATTATTTTATTAAGAAAGTATTTAATAAACATCAATTGATTATTTAGTAGTATATAACATATCTTATAAAGTGGATGTATGAGGTAATGTTTTATTCTCTATTATGATTTTTATTCACGATTGTTTATGTTAAAATTTCCACTGGATGAAATTATAAGATATTTATCTTTTAAACTTCATATATTTTCTTCAAATATAGTTATCTATAGAGTTTTCAAATCTTTGTTTCATTTTCCTCTCTATTTCACTTAATAAGATCATGAAAATTTATTTTTAATAAAAACTATCCTTATTTAATCATTAGATGATGAATTTGTTTTCCATGTCTATGTTTCATAAACTGTTTCCCAGAATGTTTTTTTCTATGGTAAAATGATTATTTAAAGTCATTTTCAACAATATTTTTCTTTATTTGTAATGTTTTAAAATGAATATTCATTTCTTTTTTTCCGAATGAGTTACTTTTTTCTTTTTTCCAAAAGTTTAAAATAAATATTTGTTTTAACATTTACTAAATGAATAGTTTTAACACTATCATAACTATTATTTCATTTTAATATTCCATTATTTTTTACATGGTGATTACTAAAGAAAATAATTTTATCAATATTATGATTTTTTTTAAAATGTAATAAAAATAAATGGTTAATTTTATCATGTTTTTAAAGAAATGATCTAATGTTCTTTTAAAGTTATTTTCATCGAATTAAACATCCTGGGATGAATCTTATGATTTATAAGGGATATAATTTGTTGAAACCATAAAACTTATCTCTATAGATGTCTTATGATCATGTTATTTCATTTGTTCATTCAGGAAAATATTAACATTTCATTGGCTAGTTTTTTAATATGAATGTTTATATTAATTATTTATTGAATTTTTATTCATTTATTTCATATTATGAAAACATTGGATATAGTAAGTGATAGTCATGGCTAGTTATAGCCCCTATATACATTGGTAGGTCTCCTGAGACAAACTAGTTTAGGTATTTTGTGTTTTCTTTTCCTATTTATATATGATATGTTGGAACAAAAACTTGTGAACAAGATTATGATGTCTCGCGTTGTACATTATATACCTATGAAACTTGTTATTGTAATCCATGTGATTATTTATGTTGTTATGTTATCCATGAATATATTGAAATTTTATGATATTATTTATATGTAATATTTGATTATTGTTTCTTTTTTTCAATATTATTCATGATTTGTTTATGCTATGATATATTCTATAATAAGCTTTCCATTTATAAGAATACGTTCTCACATTTATTATGTGTTCCTTTACCAGGGATACCAAGAAGGTATCTATGAATGATTTCCATTATATACTAGAAGAAGTAATAATTTTCTCAGTTGAATTTTAAGTTGTATTTAATGCTTTAAAATTTAATGTGATAATCATGTATATATATAGTTTCCCAATACATAGAAAACATTTAATCCTTCAGGATGTGATATCCTATATCTTGTTCTAATGTAGTAAGATAACTACTGGATTTAGGTTACCATAATGAGGGTGTTAAAAAAACATTACCAAATGCATTAGAGTACTATTAGGGAACACCCTTCATATGTATATATTTAAACACACCACATCAATACAATATCATAATAAATTTTTTCATAATTTCATCCCCACAAGTATAGAATATGGGTTTCATACATAGATGTCCCCAATCATTGAAGGGTAGTAATATATAGGGGAATATTATAAGGACCCAGCCTTATTACATATATAATATTGTATTTATTCAAGAAAACAATTCCTTTTCAATTGAGGATATTTTCAAGTTTAGATCTGTAGAGAATTGGGACATAACACATTCATGACATTACACATTGTTACAGAGTTGATACCATAAAAATAGTTTCCATTTTTTTAAATACAAAACATTAAAACATTAAACATGATTCTTTGAAAATTATTCAACATTTACCGAAACTTACTTCTTTTTCTTAAACTTCCATTAACTTTTGAAAATCATTTAAAACATGGGATGAGTGCAAAAACTCAGTAAGAGATATAAAAATATGTGAAGAACACATTAGACCATGAATACTTGTAATGTATGAAATCATTTTCAAAATACATAATTATCACCTGTATATATATACATAATTTTTGAAACATGATATTTACACAATACATAATAACATAAGTATAAAAATAAAGGTATATTGGGGAATTACTTACATAATCTTGTAACCATCTCGGGTACCTTATAATTTGTAACCCTCACGGATACCTTTCTATTTGTGTAACCATCGCAGTTACACATGGAGTAACCATATGACCGACCTACAACTTACACATACCCAATGAATTGGAAGGAAATATAGGTACCACCCTTCATCATAAACAATTTCCAAGAACCAAAACACAATCATACAACATGAGTAATTACCTAAATACATTGCTTTGGAATTTCGTAATACCGAATTTAAAAATAGGATTTTAAAGGAAAAGCCCCTTACATAAATCATATAATTGATGTAAGACTTAATAGGGTGAATTTAATATGATTATAAACTGTAAATAAAAATAATTCAACATAATATAAACAAAAACCATCACTCAAACAATTTTAATAGCACATAAATAACGAAGTAGAAGGTTAACCCAAAGAATAGAAATCAGGTTAATAATTCCATTACCTCGGGATTGTCTTACTTAAAACTTGTTTAAACTTCCTGTATAATGGTCGAAAGAGTGTTATTAGTATTTCAAAGAAACATTTTCATTCTTATAACATATTATATGATCATTTCATAACATCATTTCACCATTTAATTGTTAGTATTTTTCTCCTTGCACTGTTTTTGGGTGAGTTCTTTACATGATTTCCAAGATTGGTTCATGATGGATGTTCTTGTCGATTAGAAGTGAAACTCAAGAATTGAAATGGATTGGTATTTACATATTTTAAGTACGATAAATTATAAAATTTATCATTTTGAATTCTTACACGAGGATGATTCATAAGTCAAAACATTAATGATGTTTGTTTAGATCATTTTAGTGGTTCTTTGATAATAACAACCTCATTTTGTCTTATAAATTAAAACCATGTGTACAAAATAATTCCAGAAATATGGATGAGACATAATACATATATTATAATCTTTTAAACCATAAAAATGGTATCATGACCAGACTTGAATGATTAAAGGAAAAATGAAATCACATCGTCAACGATGTCGGTAATTCGACACATCGTGGACAATGTTTTTAATTCCTTGAATAAGTGGGAGAGGAGAAGAATAATGATGATGAATTTTCCTTGAACCTAATAAAATCTAGAATATACATGATTTTTGAGCCTTCATTCCTCTTGGATAAGAGGCGGTGACGAAAGAAGAAGAAGGAATCTTGAAATAAAAGAAAACTTGAGAAATTTCTCACTAAAATTCGGCAACCTAATGACGTCTCTCAAAATTTCATAAAAATAGTTTGATGAGATAAAGGGGATATCTCATCACTCTTACATAATATGTACATTAAGGGAAGATATTTAATGAAATATACTAACATAATCCAAAGGTAAATGAAGATAATAACATAAAATTAAAGAAAAGAAAAAAAAATTAAAGAGGATGTTTACCTCTTGATCTCTTCTCCTTGAGATCCATCTAAAGGGATTTGGTTTTCATATTTTGGTGAGACCATCAACTCTAGGACGTGGGGAAGAGCCATGGACGGTGTATTGGGAAGAACTTAGGCATGGATAAATGCTTTAGAGGTGTGGGAAGAAGAGGGGAGTGAGGGTGGTATTTGTAGTGGAGGAGAGGGGGTATTTTTCATTATTTTAATCATTAATATAATTTTTTTGCCCAAGATTATGAATAGTCTTAGTCCATGTGACCTAAAATAGTAATAATTGAATGTGAGTTCGAACCAAGTGTTCTTCCATCACTTATGATGTCATAAATAATGTATTTTATTGATAATTTTATTATACGGTATTTTATCGTATTTCACTATTCATTGAAAAATCAAGAATTTCAGAAAAATCCATGAAATTTACCCTAACCATTTTTCAACATGTAGAATTCAAAAAAGAAGTCCATTTTTTGAAAATAATTTTTGTAATATTATTAATTTAATTTTTAAATAAAATCATACTTAATTCAAAAATTAACAAATCTTATTCTATAACTACTTCTATATCACGATGAAAAATTAACAAAGATGTTATTATATTAAAGCCTTGAGAAAATGAAATAATAATAAAATTTACTATTTATTTGGGTCATTTTACTATTCATATTACTATTCATAAGGTTATGTTACTATTCACAAAAAAACAAGTTGGTTTCATCGGACTCCAAATAACTTGCTAAACACAATTTTAGATGACAGTTTCTTGAAATTCAAAACATAGATGTGGAAAAATTATGTTTAAAGGATAGTTATAAATAACCACTTAAAACAAATTTCCATGCATTTATATTTATTTTTAGAAAAGATTGGGGTGTTAAATTATCCTCACCTTATGGAAATCACATCCTTGCAATTTTATTTACTTATTAAACATTTGACGAGACTTTTACCTCTTAGAATTTTTAGACTCCCATGCTGCTTCTTCAACCATGTGGTTTTCCACAAAACCTTTACCTGGTAGATTACCTTATTTTGCAATACCTAATCCCTTTGATCAAGAATATGAACTGGTTTCTATTCATTAGAATGGTTCTCGTCCAACTGAACTGCTTTTTGGCTAAAGACATGTGATTAATCTGGCCCATACTTTCTCAACATCGAAATATGAAAAACATTGTGTACCTGAGACAAACATGGAGGCAAAGCTACGCGGTATTCCATTGTTCCAACTTTCTCCAAGATTTCAAAAGGACCAATGAACCATGGACACAACTTCCCTTTCTTACTGAAATGCATCACACATTTCCAAGAAGAGATTTTAAGGAAAACATGGTCACCTACCTCAAAAGAGAAGTCTCTACTTCTATCATATGCATAACTTTTCTGCCTACTCTGAGCTGTCCTCATGTGCTTTTAGATCATACTCACCTTCTCAGTCACTTCTTCTACAAATTCTGGCCCCAAAAACTTCCTTTCACCGACTTAATCCCAAAACGCTGGAGTCTGATACCGCTTCCCATACAAATCCTCAAAAGGTGCCATCTGAATATTGGAATGAAAACTGTTATTATAAGAAAACTCAACTGAAGAAATATGTTGATCCCAACATCCCTAGTAGTCCATTGAACATGCTCGGAGCATATCCCCCAAAGTTTGAATCCTTCGTTCTGAATTCCCCTCTGATTGAGGATGAAAAGGTATACTAAAATTTAATTCTGTGCCCAATGACATCTGAATTCCCTTCCAAAAGTTAGAAGTGAACTTGGGATCCCAATCAGATACAATGGAAATAGGAACTCCATGTAACCTGACAATCTTCTTGAGGTACAGTCGAGAAATTTGACCCAAATACATTGTATATTGAATAGAAAAAATGTACAGATTTTGTCAACAGATCAACAATAACTCAAATTGCATTGTTACCTTGTGATATCTTAGGAATTCTCACCACAAAGCCCATGGATACATTCTTCTATTTCCACTATGGCACAGGTAAATGTTGATGCATCCCCTTCGATTACTTCCACTCTGCTTTAACCTGTTGACATGTCAAACATTTCCCGGTAAAATCAACAATATCTCTTTTCATTCCATCCCACCAATAATATTCCTAAATGTCTCTATACGTCTTAGTACTACCAAGATGAACCGAAAATGGAGAACTATAAGCTTCACACAATAAAACTTTTTTCAATTTAGAATCACTAGGAATGCACAAACATTTTCCAAACCGTAAAACACAATCTTTATCAAGGTTATATTCTGGAAACATACCATTTTTTAATAAATTTTACCGTTTTCTATAGCTCACGGTCTTCCTTCTATGCTCGCTTAATTTTGTCTGACAACGACGTCTGCACTAAAACCTAAAACAAAACAGAGTTATTTCCTACACCACCAACTTCTAATCCAAAATTCATCAAATCATTAATCAAGGGATCATGTTCCAAATATAGCATGGTTAATGATGCATGATGTTTCCGACTCAAGGTATCTTCTACTTTATTTTCTTTTCCAGGATGGTAATTGATCATGCAATCATAATCCTTTATCAGTTCAATCCATCTTCTCTGCCTCATGTTTAATTCCTTCTTAGTGAATATATACTTCATTCTTTTATGGTCAGTATATATTTGACATTTGGCTCCGTATAAATGATTCCTTTAATTTTTCAAATCAAAAAACCACAACTACTAATTACAAATCATGTGTGGGATAATTTATCTCATGAGGTTTAAGTTGTCTCGAAGCATAGGCAATTACCTGATCATTCTACATAAAAACACAACCATGTCCCTTCAAATATGCATCAATGTAGATGACAAACTCACCATTCCGGGAAGGTAAGGCCAAAACTAGAGCATTCACCAATATATTCATCAGTTCCTGAAAACAAACATCACATTCCTCTGTCCAAACAAATTTAACCCCTTTTGAGTTAACATAGTTATTGGGCTAGATAACAGAGCAATGTTCTGAAAAAAACATCGGTAATAACCTGCAAATCCAAGAAAACTATGAATCTATGTAACATTTGTGGGTCTTGGCCATTCATCAACCACCTTTGTTTTGGCAGGATCAACTATTATTCCATCCTTATTTACAATGTTCCCATGAAAATAAATCTATTGTAACCAAAAATCACACTTGATGAATTTTCCATACAGTTTCTTTTCTTTTAAGGTTTATAAAACAACCCTTAGATGTTTTTCATGCTCCTCTTTATTTTTCGAAAATACCAGAGTGTCATCAACAAATAAAACCAAAAACTTATCCAAGAACTCATGAAATACTCTATTCATAAGATTCATGAATACAATAGGTGCATTAGTTAACCCAAAGCGCATAACAAAAAATTCATAATGCCTATATCTAGTACGAAAGGCAGTTTTTGGGATGTCATCCTCCTTCACCTTCAGCTGATGGTATCCGGATCTCATGTAAATCTTGGAAAAGTACTGAGATCCCTAGAGTTTATCAAAAAAGTCATCGGTATGAGGCAAAGGGTACTTGTTTTTAATAGTGATGTTATTAAATTCTCTATAATCGACGAAAAGTCTCATGGAACCATATTTATTTTTAACAAACAAAACAAGAGCACCCCATTATGATGTGCTAGGATGAATGAAGCCTTTTTCAAGAAAATCCTGCAACCAACTTTTCAATTCAATAAGTTATATTTGAGCCATACGATATAACGGTTTTGAAATTGGGTTAGCATTAGGACCTAAGTCAATTGTGAATTCGACTTCCCGATCAGGTATGACACTGGGTAACTCATCAGGAAAAACATCAAGGTATTCATTTACCATTGGCACATCATTATTCTGAATTGTTCTTTTGTTTTCAACAATATGAGAAGATAACTTTCATTTCCATCTTTTAATAGTTTCTCAGCTTCCTGACATGTTATCAAGTGTATTGGTTCATTCTTGTATACAAACAGAAACTATTTCTGAAAAACTTATTCTTTAACTCTAAAATCAATATTTCCTTCATAAACAGACAACCAATCCATTCCCAGAATAACATAGAACTCAACTAAGGGTAAAACAACAAGGTTTACAGTTAAATTCCTTCCACAGATCGCAATAGAAATATTCTTATAATTCCATTTTTCTATAATATTTCACCCATGTGTTTTCACAACAAGTTCGAGTCTCATTTTTTTAGGTGATATTTCCAATTTACCAGAAAATATCTCAGAGATAAAGGAATGTGTAGACCACATATCAAACCAAACATCAGAAAAATCTGAGTGAAAAAACAAAGTACCTGATACAACTTCATTGGATGGCCTGACATCTGCTAACGTAGTTGCAAAGGATCTCACTACACCTTTATACTTGTAATCTGGCTTCATTGCATCATTCAGATCTCCCTTTTGGTAGGAATTTTCCTAGTGACCCATCTCACCACATTTAAAACACTTTTAGTTTTCTTATCAGGATTAGTCTTTGGATCATTTTCATAACAATCTCGGGCCATATGTCCAAAATTACCACATTTAAAACACTTCCTAGTTTTTCTATGACATTCTCCAGGGTGTTTCTGGCCACAATTTTCATAAACTAGAGACTTGGTTTTCTTACGATCATATTTATTTGGTTGATTCTTACCCATCACTTTCCATCTAGACCCCTTCTTCTCCTTATTTCCAAAATGCACATCATCATCAGAAAACTCTATCCTTACCCTCTCAACACATCAAACAAGTGTATCATAACTTTTGAATTCATAGGAGGCTGACACTCTTTGATACCTTGGGTTCAGTCTAGAGTAAAAGATGTTGATTTTGAAATCAAGATCCAGAATAAGATTTGGAGCATACCTCCCCAGTCAGGTGAAGTTTTCTTCATACACAGCCACTGAATCCTCCTCCTTTTTTACTTCAATTCAAGGAATTTCTTCTCCATCCTAAGTCACACCACCATAGGAAAATATTTTTCAAGGAAAATACTTTCAAATTCATCCCATTATAAGGCATCAAAATAATCTCTACCCCTAATATTCCTTACCTTTGACCACCACTGATCATCTTCCCCTTCAAAATGATAAATGGAAAGACTTACCTTTTGATTGTCTGAACATCCCATAACATCGAATATCTTTTCAAGGGATTTGATCCATCCTTCAACTGCTACTGGGTCAGAAGATCTATTGAAAGCAGGAGGGGTTTGTCTCATTAAATGTTCCACTACTGTCATGTTCTGTTTTAGTAACTCTATTTGTTCTCTTTCATGGATTCCACCCACTACTACAACATGGCCTTTTATCAGCGCTAAAAACCGACATTAACAGCACTAGAAAAGCGCTGTTAATGCCAGTGTAGATAAAGGGGGTGGGGGGTCCCTTTCATTAGCTCTTTTTTCAGCGCTGATAAAGGTAGCCTCTATGAGTGCTTTAAGGAGCGCTGATAAAGGGGGTCCTTTATCAGTTCTCTTTTAGCGATGTTAAAGGTGTCCTTTATCATCGCTCAAAAAAACGCTGATAAAGGCACCTTCCCCTACACCTGAAAAACTAAACCTGCACACCTACACAACTGCAAAAACTAGAATACCTACAAAAAATAGCACATGCACACCTGCACAAAATAGCACCCGCACAAAATACTTTGACAGACAATGGTATATAAATTTACTTAACATCATGAATACAAAAAAACACACTGCTATATACATTTCAAACATTGTTTTACATGGTTACAATTAAAGTTATTCAACAACAGTTATAAACATCCATGTTTCATCCTTTTATATCCGTGATCCACTCTCAAAAATTTTCGTCCACAGTATTTGTTGCTGAACAAAGCATCCGAACTCAAGGAAAAAATTCACCTATATAAGAAAAAAATATTATTTTAGTAATACAAAAATGAAATAAATTAAAACATTAATATGAAATAATACATTAATATGTAAATGTGAAACTAAAATATTAAATTTTAAACTCAAATGTTTTCATTCTGATAACAATTAAAGAGAATAATGTAAAATCAATATGTTTTTGGATGATTTATCTCATTTAATAAATACTGATTCTTTATCTAATGAAAAACATTACCGATAACACCGTGTGTCAGATTGAGGTGTGGTCAATTCGTATATGTCACAAATGACTAATGGATCATTGTCCTAAAGTATCAAAACAATCCGAACGTGTTTGCTCATTTTTTCATATGTCACTTGTGTTGTTTTCTAAAGTTTATGTCAATTTGAAACTGATATCAGAAACTTTTATTCATACCGGTCACACCATGCATCATATTGAGGTGCGGTCAATTTTTACATGTCAAAAATGACTCATAGATCATTTTCCTAAAGTATGAAAACAATCCGAACGCGTTTGCTCAGTTTTCCATATGTCACTTGTGATGTTTTCTAAAGTTTATGTCAATTTGAAACTGATATCAGACACTTTTTGCCATACCGGTCACACCGTGTGTCAGATTGTGGTGAGGTCGATTCTTACATGTCACAAATAACTCATGGATAATTTTACTAAATTATAAAAACAATCCGATCGTGTTTTCTTAGTATTCCTTATGTTAGTCGTGTTGTTTTCTAAAGTTTATGTCAATTTCAAACTGATATCAGACACTTTTAGCTATACCAGTCACATCATGTGTCAGATTGAGGTTAAGTCAATTCTTACACATCAAAAATGACTCATTGATTGTTTTCCTAAAGTATCAAAACAATCCGAACGTGTTTTCTCAGTATTCCGTATGTCACTTGTGTTGTTTTCTAAAGTTAATGTCAATTTCAAACTGATATCAGACACTTTTTGCCATGCTGGTCACACCGTGTGTCGGATTGAGGTGCAGTTGATTCTTACACGTCAAAAATGACTCATGGAATGTTTTCCTAATTTATCAAAACAATCCGAACACGTTTTCTCAGTTTTCCGTATGTCACTTGTGTTGTTTTCAAAAGTTTATGTCAATTTGAAACTGATATCAGACACTTTTAGCCATACCGGTCACACCGTACGTCGGATTGAGATGCGGTTGATTTTTACACATCAAAAATGACTGATGGATCATTTTACTAATGTATCAAAACAATACGAATGCGTTTTATCAGTTTTCCATATGTCACTTGTGTTGTTTTCTAAAGTTTATGTCAATTTGAAACTGATATCAGACACTTTTAGCTATACAGGTCACACCGTGCGTCGGGTTGAGGTGCGGTCAATTTGTACACATCAAAAATGACTCATGGATCATTTTCCTAAAGTATCAAAACAATACGAACGCGTTTTCTCAGTATTCCGTATGTAAGTAGTGTTGTTTTCTAAAGTTTAGGTCAATTTGAAAATGATATCAGACACTTTTTTCAATATCGGTCACACCGTGTGTCGAATTGGGGTGCGGTTGATTCGTACACGTCACAAATGACTCATGGATCATTTTACTAAAGTATAAAAACAATCTGAATGTGTTTTCTCAGTATTACATATGTCATTTGTGTTGTTTTCTAAAGTTAAAGTCAATTTCAAACTGATATCAGAAACTTTTAGCCATGATGGTCACACTATGCGTCAGATTGAGGTGCGGTCAATTCTTACACGTCACAAGTGACTCATGGATCGTTTTCCTGAAGTATCAAAATAGTACGAAAGAGTTTTCTTAGTTTTCTGTATGTCACTTGTCTTGTTTTCTAAAGTTTATGGCAATTTGAAACTGATATCAGACACTTTTTGCCATACCGGTCACACCGTGTTTCGGATTGAGGTTCAGTCAATTTGTACACATAAAAATGACTCATGGATCATTTTCCTAAAGTATCAAAACAATCCGAACGTTTTTTATTGGTTTTACGTATGTCACTTGTGTTGTTTTCTAAAGTTTATGTCAATTTGAAATTGATATAAGACACTTTTAGCCATACAGGTCACACCGTGCGTCAGATTGAGGTGCGGTCGATTTTTACACATCAAAAATTACTCATGGATCGTTTTTCTAAAGTATCAAAACAATCGAAACTAGTTTTCTCAGTATTACATATGTTAGTAGTGTTGTTTTCTAAAGTTTATGTCAATTTCAAACTGATATCAGACACTTTTAGCCATACCGATCACACCGTGCATCAGATTGAGGTGAGGTTGATTCTTACACGTCAAAAATGAATCAGGGATCGTTTTCCTAAAGTATCAAAATAACCCGAACGCGTTTGCTCAGTATTCCGTATTTCACTTGTGTTGTTTTCTAAAGTTAATGTCAATTTCAAACCGATATCAGACACTTTTTTCCATGATGGTCACACCGTGCATCAGATTGAGGTGCGGTTGATTCATACACATCACAAATGACACATGGATCGTTTTCCAAAAGTATCAAAACAATCCGAACAATTTTTCTAAACTCAGTTCAGAAATAGACTTTGTCCACTAAGATAGTCTTGGCAATGAGTCTTGACTAATAAGAAATGATTCTCTATGATTATGTGTGTATGCCACAAAGTTTCATGTTTTAAGTTTTGATTATTGTGATTACATTTCACTGCCATGATTTATCCCATGTTATGAAATTATGATTTCTTTTGCAGGTTAAGATTTCCAAAATGATATGTTATTATGAATATGATGTGATTGATTTTTGTTTTGTTTACCCTTACTGAGCATTTGAGATCACCCTTTTGTATGTTTTCTTTCCCCCAGGTCAGGAAGAAGGTTATTAAGTAAGATATGCCAAAAGGGACTATAGATATGATGAAATAAATGGGAGACAATGTAGATGCTTTATGAACCAGTTGTTTATGTATCCGAGTTTCTAAAGACACTATACATATACGGTCCTTTCGTGGTTTTGTTATATGTTGTAATAAGTATGCTTCAATTCTGATGTAATAACAATGTATGTAAAGTATGGGTCATTATAGTTGGTATCAGAGAAAAGGTATAGTCAACCTTTGGAAACTAGGATTTGAAAGCCTTAGTAAGAATCCTAAGGATATGTCTAAGCATAGAACACAATCCTAGAGTTTTTGAAATGACCATGAATAACCTTGGATAAGACCTTAAGTGTGAAATTTTATTCTTGATTGTGTGGTTTTTCTATTATAATTAGTGTTTCTCACACTATTCTTCTTGGTTTTAGTCAATGGTTGGAACCCGAAGGAACCGTGTTAATGCGGAATGCGACGGGCAATGAAATGATTGTCCCCCTGAGCAACCAAACGTTATGGGAGATGGAATGAAAAATCTTGTAGCCATGCTCACACAACTTTCTCAAGCTATGAATCATGCAGGACTTCCAAACGATCAAAGGAAGGAGCAACATTCTGTTGAATCCTTCATGAGGCAGCGTCCACCTTCTTTCAGTGGGTCTACTGATCCATTAGTTGCTGAACAATGGATTAGTACTACTAAAAAGATATTTTCAGTTCTTCAATGTTCTGAACATGATAAAGTCATCCTAGAAGTGTATCGTTTGGAAGGAGATGCTGATCAATGGTGGAATATTATTAAGAATACGAGGCAAAGGGATGAAATTGAGTCCATGGAATGGGATGAGTTCGAGAACTTATTTTTCAATAAGTACTTCCCTCGTATTCTCCGAAAAAAGATGGAGAAAGAGTTTCTTGAACTGAAGCAAAAGGATGATGAATCTGTTGGTACCTATGAAGTAAATTTTACAAGACTTGCAAGGTATGCTTCGAGTATTATTATCCAACCTGAGAGTGAGATCGATCGATTCTTTAGTGGCTTAAAACCAGGTCTTCGAAGGGCGTTAGCCATAAGGGAATTCAATAGCTACGAGGAAATCGTTCTATGTTCTCTCAAAGTCGAGATGGATATTGGAGTAACCCATCAGTCATATGGGTTTGATAAGAAGAGGAAAATGGAATTCAAAGGAAAATCTAAATAGCACACTGAAAATAAGATGAGCTTTCCCTTATGCTCAAAGTGTGGAAAGAAATATGGAGGGAGTTTTCTTAAAGGGACAAATAAATGTTTCAAATGTGGAAAGGAAGGTCATCGGGCATTTTAATGCCACAATGATGGGAAGAAGATGTCTAATGATGAAAACAAAGGAAGATACACACAGAATGAACCTACTACACTTCAATGTTTCAAGTGCAAGGAGATGGGGCATTATGCCAATAAATGCCCTAATCCAAGGGTTGTTGATGATGATCGACATCAAAAAAATCATAATGCTAAAGACAAAGGAAAGTCACATGCAATTTCTATCAGCGATGTGGAGTACGATAATGATGTGGCGAAAGGTACACATACCATCCACTCTAAAGTAGCAAATGTTTTATTTGATTCTGGATCCACCCACTATTTTATTTCTGATGATTTTTCTAAGGGTATCACCATATTACCTCAACAATTAGATGTTGAGTTAGCTGTGACAACACCTAATGGCACAACAGTCACATCAAAAGTTTATAATTCTTCCCCGATTGAAGTTTGTGGAAAAGTGCTTCCTGCAAATCTAGAAGTCCTTCCTATAGAGGAATTTGATGTGATTCTTGGCATGGATTGGCTTTCTTTATATGGATATCATATCAATTTCCAAAGAAGGGAAGTCACATTTCATATTCCAGATCAATCTATGATCGTCTATCGATGCAAGGATGAACATAACCTTCCATTGGAAATTTATTCCATCTTATGGGTCTTGATTCCACTAAATGGGGGTTATTTATCTCAAATGGTTGGTGAGAAACTCACAATTAAGAATATTCCCATTGTACGGGAGTTTGATGATGTCTTTCCATAGGAATTTCCGGGTCTTCCACCAAATCGTGAAGTTGAGTTTTCAATCGAACTCATACCGGGTGCTTTGCCTATTTCAAAGACACCTTATAGAATGGCCCCAATTGAGTTGTAGGAATTGAAGAAGAAACTCCAAGAGAATCTTGATAAGGGATTCATATTCCCTAGTGCGTTACCTTGGGGAGCACCTATTCTATTTGTTAAGAAGAAAGATGGATCAATGAGACTCTGCATTGATTATCGAGAACTGAACAAGATCACTATCAAGAACAAATATCCTCTCCCATGCATTGATGACTTATTTGACCAACTAAGCGGAGCTCATTACTTTTCCATGATTGATCTTCGTTCAGGGTATCATCAATTAAGGGTCAAAAGGGAGGATATACCAAAGACGACTTTCCGTACAAGGTATGGACACTATTAATTTATAGTGATGCCATTTGTTCTTACTAATTCCCCTGCTATCTTCATGGATCTAATGAATAGAGTCTTTAGAGACTACCTTGATCAATTTGTGGTAGTCTTTATAGATGATATTCTTTTCTATTCAAAGAGCAAGGAAGAACATGAAGATCACTTGAGAATTATATTAAAGACCCCGAGAAAGGATAAGCTTTATGCCAAATTTACCAAGTGTGAATTTTGGCTTCAAAAAGTTGCATTTTTGGGTCACATAATCTCAAAAGAGGGGATATCTGGGGATCCATCAAAAATAGAGGTTATCGAAAAATGGTCAAGACCAACAACAGTAACTGAGATCTGAAGTTTTCTTGGTTTGGATGGATATTATCGACGTTTTGTGAAAGATTTTTCAAGATTATCTAATCCACTCACCAGGTTGACTCGGAAAGGAGTTAAGTTTGTTTGGACGGAGGAATGTGAAGATAATTTCAAAGAGCTGAAAAGAAGGCTATACAGTGCACCTGTGCTCACACTTCCTTGTAGTGGAGAAAGGTTTGTGATCTACAGTGATGCATCCAAGAAGGGTTTGGGGTGTGTTCTTATGCAAAATGATATGGTGATAGCTTATGCCTCACGACGGTTGAAAATCCATGAGAAAAATTACCCAACACATGATTTGGAGTTAGCTGCGGTAATCTTTACATTAATGATTTGGAGGCATTACCTTTATTGTGAAAGGTGTGATATTTATACTGATCATAAAAGTTTAAAGTATATTTTCACACAAAAGGAGCTGAATATGCGTCAAAGAAGATGGTTGGAGCTGATTCAGGATTAAGACTGCTCAATTTATTACCACCCTGGGAAAGCAAACAAGGTGGCAGATGCATTACGTCGACAAGACTATGCCAGTTTATCCATGGTGAGGATCACAAAAGATCCAATATTTATGGATTTACAAAGGATGGATCTTGGAATTATAATGGAAGGGGGAAAATCGTATCTTTCTCAAATGAATGTTCAACCAACTATACATGTGAAGATTAAAGAGGCACAGAAAGAAGATGTAGATTTACAAAAGAAGGTGAGAAATGTTCTTGAATTCAACCTTGATTGTGATGGGATAATAAAGTTTAGGAATCAGGTTTGTATTCCTCCCATCCCCGAATTAAAGAAGGAGCTACTGGATGAGGCTCATAGTTCTTCATTCTCTATTCATCCTGGAAGCACGAAGATGTATAGGGACCTGAAAGAGTACTTCTGGTGGGATGACAAGAAAAGAGATGTTGCTGAATTTTTCTCTCGATGCTTGGTTTGTCAGCAAGTTAAAGCTGAGAGACAGAAGTCTAAGGGGATGTTACAACCATTACCCATACCCGAATGGAAATGGGAAAACATCACTATGGACTTTGTCATAGGACTTCCTAAAACATCCAAAGGCAATAATGCTATCTGAGTCATAGTTGATCGTCTTACAAATTCTGCACACTTCATTGCTATTAGAGAGGATTTATCTCTGGATCAGCTTGCCAGGATATATGTAAAGGAAGTGGTAAGATTGCATGGAGTACCAATTTCTATTATATCTGATCGGGATCCGAGATTTACCTCGAAGTTCTGGCGAAGTCTTCAGCATACTCTGGATACAGAGTTGAGTTTCATCACTACCTATCATCCTCAAACAGACGTTCAGCCTGAGAGAACAATTCAAACTCTAGAAGATATGTTGAGAGCTTGCTCCGTGGATTTCAAAGGTGGTTGAGATCAACACCTACCTTTGGTGGAATTTTCTTATAATAATAGCTTTCACTGCAGTATTCAGATGGCTCCTTATGAAACTCTCTATAGAAAGAAATGCAGGACTCCAACTTGCTGGGATGAAGTTGGGGAAAGAAAGCTATTAGGACCTCATCTCATTGATGAAATGGTAGAAAAGGTCTGATATATTCAACAACACATAAGAGCAGCTCAGAGTCGACAGAAAAGTTATGCCGACAACTGAAGAAAAGACCTAGAGTTTGAAGTGGGTGATAAAGTGTTCTTACTAATATCTCCCTGGAAGAGGGTCATGAGATTTGGAAAGAAGGGGAAGTTGAGCCCTAGATATATCGGTCCTTTCGAAACACTGGATCGTGTCGGGAAGGTAGATTACCGATTGGTGCTTCCACCGAATCTCTCTCAAGTACATGATGTGTTCCATGTATCTCTCCTGAGAAAGTACATACCCGATCCTTCACATGTACTCAGCTCAGAAGTTGTACCGCTGGGGAAAGATCTTTCTTATGAACAACAACCGATAGAGATTCTGGATCGTAGCGAAAAAGTCCTAAGAAACAAGACCACTCGCTTGGTGAAAGTTTTATGGAGGAACCACCAATTAGAAGAAGCTACATTGGAGCTTGAGGATATGATGAGGGAGAGGTATCCTCATCTGTTTGTTACAAAGTGACAAATTTAGAGGGAGAAATTCATTTTAAGGGGGGTAGAATGTAACACCCGAGACTTTTATGAGAAATATATTTTGTTTTTATAAATCATAAAAGGAATCTTTCACTATACACAACACTAGCTTGGCTTTCTTTACACGCAATCGTGACCTTCCTCGTTAACGTGTGTAGTATGCAATACCGAGTTCCACTAAACAACGATATATTATTATAATATTATAAACTAGCCATTATGAACAGTATTAACTGAATTTTAAATTTTACAACATTATTATTCATCTTACACATTTTCTAGAACATGGTAAGAGAACAAAATAATTTTTTTGGGTAAAATAAGTATTTATAAAAAAATGCAATTTTGCCGCCTTTTAATGGCGCACCCACATTAAATCTAGTTTTGACACATTTATAAGTTCAATTTGACAAAATAAAATTCTTCTTTTGAATCAGGATATAAAACTTTACTTTGGATAAATTTTTGATATTTTTCTGATAACTTTCATATTTTGATGAATAGTAAAAATACACTATTTTTTAATTAAAAACAAATTTTTTCATTGAGATAATTTATATGGTTAAATAATAATATTGAATGGTTTTAAAGTATATATAGAATATATTTTTACCATTTAATATAATGTATGTCTTTAGCATTAATTTCACATTAAATTCATAGGTAAAAACATTTCAATCTTTGGCAATGTTTTAACTTCTAAAACCCGTTTTCTTAACAACGGGATTTATTTTAAATTAATTACTGAAACTTATATATTTTGAATTTTGAAAAATGGATTCCATATTCAGAATCAGTGGGTCCAAATTATGTTAATAGGCCACTTTTTATTTTTGGGTATTATGAATAGTAACTACGGTAAATTTTCTTTACCATAGTTAAAGGTAAATCGGGTAATTAAGGGTAAATATAAGATTATAAAATTACCCTAACACCTGACAAAATCCTATTAGATGACTAACAGTCGACCCATATCACCTAAGGGTCGGATTAGATTCATTTAATAGACTTTTTTCCATGAAAATAATTTAATTATTATTAAAACCAATGAATATGACAACATGTCACTTTCTTAAATCTTATAAGTATAATAATTTTAATTTGGTGATAAACTTAATGAAACTTCGAACATGAATAGTCTCCAGAAAGCTAATACAATTATATACATCATAGGAATTTATTTATAATTTTTATGGATTAAATAATTATCATTAATAATGACACAATAGTGATGTTGAAATTATTTTATTAATTAAAATATCAAATAAATTGTATTAAAATTATTAAAATAAATATTATATGAACTATTTAATGTTCCAAACTAGTTTTATAGATACATATGACATTTTATGAATCTATTAAAGCTTTTAGTTCGAACATATCTTCTGTATATATTTTATTTAAATTCAAATAAATGAATAATGTCAAAATTGACACTATTATTATTTTATAAAAATAACATATTATAAAATTGTTTAAAAATCACAAAAATATTTAAAAATTATAAATTAAAATTTATATGGTCAAAAATGTCATAAAGTTTCAAATTATGAAAACTTCACAACACATATGTAATTATTTATAATAATTTAAAACTTAGAATATTATTACCACAAATAAAATTAATTGATAAATAAGGATAAATCAAGTTTATAATGTTTAAAATAAATTCCTAACATGTCTAAATTTTATAGGTTGATGATATTACAACCCTATCTCATCTAATCTTAGGATATGAGTAATTTTGGAAGTTTTTATGTGGGTTTGGGATTTAATATAATCTAATATTTCTTATATTTCCAAAGGTACCCCTCTCCTCCCTTATAAAAGGGAACCTCCTCCCTCTCTTCCTCACACCAATTTGAGCCTTCATGCTCGGCCAAACCCTGCCCATTTCACTTCCCCACTTCCTTAGAAACCTACTAGAGGTACTGGTATTATCAAAAGACCAACTCTAGTGCCTTAATAGAATGTTTAAAGGAGGCACTTCGAGAAAGAGGTAATACCTTCTACCGTTTTCTTCAAGTTCCATTCTTCTTCTACTACCTCTTCTTTAGTTGTTTCATTATGAGGTAATAATATCAGTATCACTTATATACTTATATGTTATTATAAATATTAAACAACCCTATTTCACCTCTTATCCATCCCACAGAAAATGAAATCACCGCGCGTGTGTACGTACGAAATACCGTATCCACGCCGTGGTGTAATCTATTTTCCACCACAACCTTACATGGATGGGTATAAGGGTTAAAGTAATGAATATATATGATTATTTTAAAGTGTTATTGATTATGAAATATTATACATACACTCCAATACAATTCCACGATCATGGGAACGATATCATCGCTCGCGCGTACGTACGGAATACCGTCTCCACGATGTGATGTGAATCATTCTACATGATCTTCATTGCATAATGATTATATAAATGAATTGAATGAATGAATATGATATATATTACACTAATACCATTCTGGAAATGAGGTATCTATAACCTAAAGAGAAGAATAAGAATTTATTCGACAAACACGCATAAAAACAAAAAGTAATAAACACCCGAATAACAAGTAGTAATGAAATATTACTAATAAGAAGCTAAGAATATGACCATATATGATATCATAAAAATAAGTATGATTCTAGAATAAGTCAATAACATTATTCAAATCATTATACAGGATGTTCGGACACATACGAAGCAAATTGGACCTAAGGTAAGGGAAAATATCACAATCTCATTTTTATCCGAGATTGTTTATACTTTGGTATTTACTGGGGTGTATTTTATCGTCCACATCCATGTTTCCTCAATATATTTCCATCCACCTACAATTGTTTAAATCCATTTTTACCCTTTTGTGAGTTTATTTTAAAATATATGAAAGGAATATTTTGTCGTTTTTCGTACGAGGTACTTTTTGACTTTTCCTCCAAAAGTACGAGAAGAATGTGTTTTTTTAACTTATCCGGAATGAATGGATTTTTAAAAAAATTTTCCAAGAAGATTACTTTACAAGTTTTCAAGTTTATTTTTTAAACAACTTCTTTTAGTTTAAAAATGTATGACATGTTAAAAAAGGAAAATGTTTTTGAAGTAGAAAGGATATTTTCCTCAAGAATGGAGTTCAAGTGTTTTATCAAAATTATTTTCCATCTAAGATAATATAGGGTTCTGTTTTTATCCCTATTATTACATTGATTTGATTATGTTGTGATGGAATTATTTTTATGAATTCCTTTATCTTATATGAATTTTTTGATGATGTCACGATGTTTAAGATTCCCATTTTTATTACATGGGTTATGCAATGATGTATGATTTATGATTTTGTGCCACACATAAGAATGGTATAATTATGAGATGGGTGGGACCTATATCTCCCTCCAATGCATTGGGTAAAGATTTTATATCTCATCAGATAGGCATGGCTGGAATGGTAGGTTATACCGGTTCAGTGAAACAGGACTGAAACGAGAAGTGAACTCGGTTCAAAAATGGACTTTGTCCACTAAGATAGTCTTGGAAATGAGTATTGACTAATAAGAAATGATTCTCTATGATTATGTGTGTATGCCACAAAGTTTCATGTTTTAAGTTATGATAATTGTGATTACATTTCACTGCCATGATTTATCCCATGTTATGAAATTATGATTTCTTTTGCAGGTTAAGATTTCCAAAATGTTATGTTCTTATGAATATGATGTGATTGATTTTTGTTTTGTTTACCCTTACCAAGAATTTGAGCTCACCCTTTTGTATGTTTTATTTCCCCCAGTCCAGGAAGAAGGTTATTAAGTAAGATATGCCAAAAGGGACTATAGATATGATGAAATAAATGGGAGAAAATGTTGATGCTTTATGAACCATTTGTTTAGGTTTCCCAGTTTCTAAAGACACTATAACTATACGGTCCTTTCGTAGTTTTGTTATATGTTGTAATAAGTATGCTTCAATTTTGATGTAATAACAATGTATGTAAAGTATGGGTCGTTATAGTTGGTATCAGAGGAAAGGTATAGTCAACCTTTGAAAACTAGGATTTGAAAGCCTTAGTAAGAATACTAAGGATATGTCTAAGCATAGAACACAATCTTAGTGTTTTAGAAATGACCATGAATAACCAAGGATAAGACCTTAAGTGTGAAATTTTATTCTTGATTGTGTGGTTTTCCTATTATAATTAGTGTTGCTGACACTATTCTTCTTGGTTTTAGTCAATGGATGGAACCCGAAGGAACCGTGTTAATGCGGAATGCGACGGGAAATGCAATGATTATCCCCCTGAGCAACCAAATGTTATGGGAGATGGAATGAAAAATCTTGTAGCCATGCTCACACAACTTTATCAATCTATGAATCATGCAGGACTTCCAAACGAGCAAAAGAAGGAGCAACATTCTGTTGAATCCTTCATGAGGCAGCGTCCACCTTCTTTCAGCAGGTCTACTGATCCATTAGTTCCTGAACAATGGATTTGTACTACTGAAAAGATATTTTCAGTTCTTCAATGTTCTGAACATGATAAAGTCATCCTAGCAGTGTATCGTTTGGAAGGAGATGCTGATCAATGGTGGAATCTTATTAAGAATACGAGGCAAAGGGATGAAATTGATTCCATGGAATGGGACGAGTTCAAGAACTTATTTTTCAATAAGTAATTCCCTTGTATTCTCCGAATAAAGATGGGGAAAGAGTTTCTTGAACTGAAGCAAAAGGATGATGAATCAATTGGTACCTATGAATCATATTTTACAAGACTTTCAAGGTACTCTTCTGGTATTATTATCCAACCTAAGAGTAAGATAGATCGATTCTTTAGTGGCTTAAAACCAAGTCTTCTAAGGGCGTTAGCCTTAAGGGACTTCAATAGCTACGAGGAAATTGTTCGATGTGCTCTCAAAGTCGAGATGGAGATTGGAGTAACCCATCAGTCATATGGGTTTGATAAGAAGAGGAAAATGGAATTCAATGGAAAATCTAAAGAGCACACTGAAAAGAATATGAGTTTTCCCTTATGCTCAAAGTGTGTAAAGAAACATGGAGGGAGTTGTCTTAAAGGGACAAATAAATGTTTAAAATGTGTAATGGAAGGTCATCGGGCATTTGAATGCCACACTGATGGGAAGAAGATGTCTAATGATGCAAACAAAGGAAGGGACACACATAATGAACCTACTACAATTCAATGTTTCAAGTGCAAGGAGATGGGGCATTATGCCAATAAATTCCCTAATCCAAGGGTTGTTGATGATGATAGACATCAGTAAAATCATAAGGCTAAAGACAAAGGAAAGTCACATGCAATTTCTATCAGCGATGTGGAGTACGATAACGATGTGGTGAAAGGTACACTTACAATCCACTCTAAAGTAGAAAATGTTTTATTTGATTCTGGATCAACCCACTCTTTTATTTCTGAAAATTTTTCTAAGGGTATCACCGTATTACCTCAACAATTAGATGTTGAGTTAGCTGTGACAAAACCTAATGGCACAACAGTCACATCAAAAGTTTATAAATCTTCCCCGATTGAAGTTTGTGGGAAAGTGCTTCCTACAAATCTAGAGATCCTTCCTATAGTGGAATTTGATGTGATTATTGGCATGGATTGGATTTCTTTATATGGAGATCATATAAATTTCCAAAGAAGGGAAGTCACATTTCATATTCTAGATCAATCTATGATCGTCTATCGATGCAAGGATGAACATAACCTTCCAGTGGAAATTTCTTCCATCTTACGGGTCTTGATTCCACTAAATGAGGGTTATTTATCTCAAATGGTTGGTGAGAAACTCACAATTAAGAATATTCCCACTATACGGGAGTTTGATGATGTCTTTCCAGAGGAATTGTCAGGTCTTCCACCAAATCGTGAAGTTGAGTTTTCAATAGAACTCGTACCGGGTGCTTTGCCTATTTCAAAGACACCTTATAGAATGGCCCCAATTGAGTTGCAGGAATTGAAGAAGCGACTCCAAGAAAATCTTGATAAAGGATTCATACGCCCTAGTGCGTCACCTTGGGGAGCACCTATTATATTTGTTAAGAAGAAAGATGGATCAATGAGACTCTGCATTGATTATCGAGAACTTAACAAGATCACTATCAAGAATAAATATCCTCTCCCACGCATTGATGACTTATTTTACCAACTACGCGGGGCTCAGTACTTTTCCAAGATTGATCTTCGTTCAGGGTATCATCAATTAAGGGTCAAAAGGGAGGATATACCAAAGACGGATTTTCCGTACAAGGTATGGACACTATGAATTTATAGTGATTCCATTTTCTCTTACTAATGCCCCTGCTGTCTTCATGGATCTGATGAATAGAGTCTTTAGAGACTACCTTGATCAATTTTTGGTAGTCTTTATAGACGACATTATTGTCTATTCAAAGAGCAAGGAAGAACATAAATATCACTTGAGAATTATATTGAAGACCCTGAGAAAGGATAATGTTTATTCCAAATTTACCATGTGTGAATTTTGGCATAAAAAGTTGCATTTTTGGGTCACATAATCTCAAAAGAGGGGATATTTGTGGATCCAGCAAAAACAGAGGTTATCGAAAGATGGTCAAGTCCAACAACAGTAACTGAGATCCGAAGTTTTCTTGGTTTGGATTGATATTATCGACGTTTTGTGAAATATTTTTCACGATTATCTAATCCACTCACTAGGTTGACTCGGAAAGGAGTTTAGTTTGTTTGGACAGAGGAATGTGAAGAGAATTTCAAGGAGCTGAAAAGAAGTTTATCCAGTGCACCTATTCTCACACTTCCTTGTAGTGGAGAAAGGTTTGTGATCTACAGTGATGCATCCAAGAAGGGTTTGGGGTGTGTTCTTATGAAAAATTATATGGTGATAGCTTATGCATCACGATAGTTGAAAATCCATGAGCAAAATTACCCAACACATGATTTGGAGTTAGCTGCGGTAATCTTTTCATTAAAGATTTGGAGGCATTACCTTTATGGTGAAAGGTGTGATATTTATACTGATCATAAAAGTTTAAAGTATATTTTCACACAAAAGGAGCTGAATATGCGTCAAAGAAGATAGTTGGAGTTGATTAAGGATTATGACTGCTCAATTCATTACCACCCTGGGAAAGCAGACAAGGTGGCAGATGCATTAAGTTGACAAGACTATGCCAGTTTATCCATGATGAGGATCACAAAAGATCCAATATTTATGGATTTACAAAGGATGGATCTTGGAATTATAATGGAAGGGGGAAAATCGTATCTTTCTCAAATGAATGTTCAACCATCTATACATGTGAAGATTAAAGGGGCATAGAAAGAAGATGTGGAGTTACAAAAGAAGGTGAGAAATGTTCCTGAATTCAACCTTGATTGTGATGGGATAATAAAGTTTAGGAATCGGGTTTGTGTTCCTCCCATCCCCGAATTAAAGAAGGAGCTGCTGGATGAGGCTCATAGTTCTTAATTCTCTATTCATCCTGGAAGCATGAAGATGTATAGGAACCTGAAAGAGTACTTCTGGTGGGATGGCATGAAAAGAGATGTTGCTGAATTTGTCTCTCGATGCTTGGTTTGTCAACAAGTTAAAGCTGAGAGACATAAGTCTAAGGGGATGTTACAACCATTACCCATACCCGAATGGAAATGGGAAAACATCACTATGGACTTTGTCATAGGACTTCCTAAAACATCCAAAGGCAATAATGCTCTCTGGGTCATAGTTGATCGTCTTACAAAGTCTGCACACTTCATTGCTATTAGAGAGGATTTCTCTCTGGGTCAGCTTTCCATGATATATGTAAAGGAAGTGGTAAGATTGCATGGAGTACCACTTTCTATAATATCTGACCGTGATCCGAGATTTACCTCGAAGTTCTGGCGAAGTCTTCAGCATACTCTGGATACAGAGTTGAGTTTTAGCACTGCTTATCATCCTCAGACAGACGGTCAATCTGAGAGAACAACTCAAACTCTAGAAGATATGTTGAGAGATTGCTCTATGGATTTCAAAGGTGGTTGGGATCAACACCTACCTTTGGTGGAATTTTCTTATAATAATAGCTTTCACTCTAGTATTCAGATGGCTCCTTATGAATCTCTCTATGGAAAGAAATGAAGGACTCCAACTTGCTGGGATGTAGTTGGGGAAAGAAAGCTGTTAGGACCTGATCTCATTGATGAAATGGCAGAAAAGGTCCGATCTATTCAACAACACATAAGAGCAGATCAGAGTCGACATAAAAGTTATGCCGACAACCGAAGAAAAGACCTAGAGTTTGAAGTGGATGATAAAGTGTTCTTATGAATATCTCCTTGGAAGAGGGTCATGAGATTTGGAAAGAAGGGGAAGTTGAGCCCTAGATATATCGGTCCTTTCGAAATACTGGATCGTGTCGGGAAGTTAGCTTACCGATTGGAGCTTCCACCGAATCTCTCTCAAGTACATGATGTGTTCCATGTATCTCTCCTGAGAAAGTACATACATGATCCTTCACATGTACTCAGCTAAGAAGTTGTACCGCTGGAGGAAGATCTTTCTTATGAAGAACATCCGATAGAGATTCTGGATCGAAGCGAAAAAGTCCTACGAAACAAGACCACTCACTTGGTGAAAGATTTATGGAGGAACCACAAATTAGAAGAAGCTACATGGGAGCTTGAGGATATGATGAGGGAGAGGTATCCTCATCTGTTTGTTACAAAGTGACGAATTTCGAGGGCAAAATTCATTTTAAGGGGGGTAGAATGTAACACCCGACACTTTAATGAGAAATGTTTTTTTGTTTTTATAAATAATAAAAGGAATCTTTCACTATACACAACACTAGCTTGGCTTGCTTTACACGCAATCACGACCTTCCTCGTTAGCGTGTGTAGTATGCAATACCGAGTTCCACTAAACAACGATATATTATTATAATATTATAAACTAGCCGTTATGAATAGTATTAACTGAATCTTAAATTTTACGACATTATTATTCATCTTACACATTTTCTAGAACATGGTAAGAGAACAAAATAATTTTTTTGGGTAAAATAAGTATTTATCAAAAAATGCAGTTTTGCCGCCTTTTGATGGTGCACCCACATTAAATCTAGTTTTTGACACATTTATAAGTTCAATTTGACAAAATAAAATTCTTATTTTGAATCAGGATATAAAAATTTACATTGGATAAATTTTTGATATTTTTCGGATAACTTTCATATTTTGATGAATAGAAAAAATACGCTAATTTTTAATTAAAAACAACTTTTTTCATTGAGATAATTTAAATGGTTAAATTATAATATTTAATGGTTTTAAAGTATAGATAGAATATATTTTTACCATTTAATATAATGTATGTCTTTATCATTAATTTCACATTAAATTCACAGGTAAAAACATTTCAATCTTTGGCAATGTTTTAACTTCTAAAACCCATTTTCTTAACAACGGGATTTATTTTAAATTAATTAATGCAACTTATATGTTTTGAATTTTTAAAAATGTATTCCATATTCAGAATCAGTGGGTCCAAATTATGTTAATAGGCCAATTTTTATTTTTGGGCATTATGAATAGTAACTACGGTAAATTTTATTTACCATAATTAAAGGTAAATCAGGTAATTAAGGGTAAATATAAGATTATAAAATTACCTTAAGACCTTCCAAAATCCTATTGGATGACTACAAGTCGACCCATATCACCTAAGGGTCGGATTAGATTCATTTAATAGACTTTTTTTCCATGAAAATAATTTAATTATTATTAAAACCAAAGAATGTGACAACATGTCATTTTATTAAATCTTATAAGTATAATAATTTTAATTTGGTGATAAACTTAATGAAACTTATAACATTAATAGTCTTCAGAAAGGTAATACAATTATCTACATCATAGGAATTTATTTAGAATTTTTAGGGATTAAATAATTATCATTAATAATGACACAATAGTGATGTTGAAATTATTTTATTAATTAAAATATCAAATAAATTGTATTAAAAATATTAAAATAAATATTATATGAACTATTTAATGTGCTACACTACTTTTCTAGATACATATGACATTTTATGAATCTATTAAAGCTTTTAGTTTGAACATATATTCTGTATATATTTTATTTAAATTCAAATTAATGAATAGTGTCAAAATTGACACTATTGTTATTTTATAAAAAAACATATTATAAAATTGTTTAAAAATCACAAAAATATTTAAAAATTATAAATTAAAATTTATGTGGTCGAAAATTTCATAAAGTGTTAAATTATGGAAAATTCACAACACATATGTAATTATTTATAATAATTTAAAATTTAGAATATTATTACCACAAATAAAATTAAATTGATAAATAAGGATAAATCAAGTTGATAATGTTTAAAATAAATTCCTAACATGTCTAAATTTTATTGGTTGATGATATTACAACCCTATATCATCTAAGATTCGGATATGAGTCATTTTGGAAGTTTTTAAGTGGGGTTGGGATTTAATATAAACTAATATTTCTTATATTTCCAAAGGTGCCCCTCTCCTCCCTTATAAAAGGGAACCTCCTCCCTCTCTCCCTCACACCAATTTGAGAATTCAAGCTTGGCCAACCCCTTCCCATTTCACTTCCACACTTCCTTATAAACCTACTAGAGGTACTGGTCTTATCAAAAGACCAACTCTAGTGCCTTAAGAGAAAGTTTAAAGGAGGCACTTCGAGAAAGAGGTAATACCTTCTACCGTTTTCTTCAAGTTCCATTCTTCTTATACTGCCTCTTATTTAGTTGTTTCATTATGAGGTAATAACATCAGTATCACTTATATACTAATATGTTATTATAAATATGAAACAACCCTATTTCACCTCTTATCCATCCTACGGAAAATGAAATCACCGCGCGTGCGTACGTACGGAATACCATATCCACACCATGTTGTAATCTATTTTCCCCCAACACCTTACTTGGATGTGTATAAGGGTGAAATTAATGAATATATATGATTATTTTAAAGTGTTATTGATTATGAAATAGTATACATACACTCCAATACAATTCCACGATCATGGTAACGATATCATCGCTCGTGCGTACGTACGGAATACCGTCTCTACGATGTGATGTGATTCGTTCTACATGATCTTCATTGGATAATGATTATATAAATGAATTGAATGAATTGAATGAATTAATATGATATATATTACACTAATACCATTCTGGAAATGAGGTATCTATAACCTAAAGAGAAGAATAAGAATTTATTCGACAAACACGCATAAAAAAAAGTAATAAACACCCGAATAACAAGTAGTAATGAAATATTACTAATAAGAAGCTAAGAATATGACCATATATGATATCATAAAATAATTATGATTCTGGAATAAGTGAATAACATTATTTAAATCATTATACAGGAGGTTCAGACACATACAAAGCAAATTGGACCTAAGGTAAGGGAAAATATCACAATCTCATTTTTATCCGAGATTGTTTATACTTTGGTATTTACTGGGGTGTATTTTATCATCCACATCCATGTTTCCTCAATATATTTCCATCCACCTACAATTTTTTTAATCCATTTTTACCCTTTTGTGAGTTTATTGTAAAAGATATGAAAGGAATCTTTTGTCATTTTTCATATGAGGTACTTTTTGACTTTTCCGACAAAAGTACGAGAAGAATGTGTTTTTTTAACTTATCCGACATGAATGAAATTTTAAAGCATTATTTCCAAGAAGCTTCCTTTACAATTTTTCAAGTTTATGTTTTAAACATATTCTTTTAGTTTAAAATTGTATGACATGTTAAAAAAGGAAAAAAAATTTGAAGTAGAAAGGATATTTTCCTCAAGAATGGAGTTCAAGTGTTTTATCAAAATTATTTTCCATATAAGATAATATAGGGTTATGTTTTTATCCCTATTATTACATTGATTTGATTATGTTGTGATGGAATTATTTTTATGAATTCCTTTATCGTATATGAATTTTTTGATGATGTCACGATGTTTAAGATTCCCATTTTTATTACATGGGTTATGCAATGATGTATGATTTATGATTTTGTGGCACACATAAGAATGGTATAATTATGAGATAGGTGGGACCTCTATCTCCCTCCAATGCATTGGGTAAAGATTTTATATCTCATGAGATAGACATGGCTGGAACGGTAGGTTATACCGGTTCAGTGAAACAGGACTGAAACGAGAAGTGAAATCGGTTTAGAAATGGACTTTGTCCACTAAGATAGTCTTGGAAATGAGTCTTGACTAATAAGAAATGATTCTCTATGATTATATGTGTATGCCACAAAGTTTCATGTTTTAAGTTATGATTATTGTGATTACATTTCACTGCCATGATTTATCCCATGTTATGAAATTATGATTTCTTTTGCAGGTTAAGACTTCCAAAATGTTATGTTCTTATGAATATGATGTGATTTATTTTTGTTTTGTTTACCCTTACTGAGAATTTGAGCTCACCCTTTTGTATTTTTTCTTTCCCCCAGGCCAGGAAGAAGGTTATTAAGTAAGATATGCCAAAATGGACTACAGATATGATGAAATAAATGGGAGACAATGTAGATGCTTTATGAACCAGTTGTTTATGTTTACTAGTTTCTAAAGACACTATACCTATACGGTCCTTTTGTGGTTTTGTTATATGTTGTAATAAGTATTCTTCAATTCTGATGTAATAACAAT
Organism: Viscum album; assembly: GCA_963277665.1. Classification (NCBI taxonomy): domain Eukaryota; kingdom Viridiplantae; phylum Streptophyta; class Magnoliopsida; order Santalales; family Viscaceae; genus Viscum; species Viscum album. The sequence goes on from OY728151.1 coordinate 1,975,949,064, forward strand.
GTATGTAAAGTATGGGTCGTTATAGTTGGTATCAGAGGAAAGGTATAGTCAACCTTTGGAAACTAGGATTTGAAAGCCTTAGTAAGAATCCTAAGGATATGTCTAAGCATAGAACACAATCTTAGTGTTTTTGAAATGACCATGAATAACCTAGGATAAGACATTAAGTGTGAAATTTTATTCTTGATTGTGTGGTTTTTCTATTATAATTAGTGTTGCTCACACTATTCTTCTTGGTTTTAGTCAATGGCTGGAACCCGAAGGAACCGTGTTAATGCGGAATGCGACGGGAAATGCAATGATTGTCCCCCTGAGCAACCAAACTCTATGGGAGATGGAATGAAAAATCTTATAGCCATGCTCACACAACTTTCTCAAGCTATGAATCATGCAGGACTTCCAAACGAACAAAGGAAGGAGAAACATTCTGTTGAATCCTTCATGAGGCAACGTCCACCTTCTTTCAGTGGGTCTACTGATCCATTAGTTGTTGAACAATGGATTAGTACTACTGAAAAGATATTTTCAGTTCTTCAATGTTATGAACATGATAAAGTCATCCTAGCAGTGTATCCTTTGGAAGGAGTTGCTGATCAATGGTGGAATCTTATTAAGTATACGAGGCAAAGGGATGAAATTGAGTACATGGAATGGGACGAGTTCAAGAACTTATTTTCCAATAAGTACTTCCCTCTTATTCTCCGAACAAAGATAGAGAAAGAGTTTCTTGAACTGAAGCAAAAGAATGATGAATCTGTTGGTACCTATGAAGAAAATATTACAATACATGCAAGGTACGCTTCTGGTATTATTATCCAACCTGAGAGTAAGATCGATCGATTCTTTAGTGGCTTAAAACCAAGTCTTCGAAGGGAGTTATCCATAAGGGACTTCAATAGCTATGAGGAAATCGTTCGATGTGTTCTCAAAGTCGAGATGGAGATTGGAGTAACCCATCAGTCATATGGGTTTGATAAGAAGAGGAAAGTGGAATTCAAAGTAAAATCTAAAGAGAACATTGAAAAGATGATGAGGTTTACCTTATGCTCAAAGTGTGGAAAGAAACATGGAGGGAGTTTTCTTAAAGGGATAAATAAATTTTTCAAATGTGGAAAGGAAGGTCATCGGGCATTTGAATGCCACAATGATGGAAAAATATGTCTAATGATGCAAACAAAGGAAGGGACACACGGAATGAACCTACTACACTTCAATGTTTCAAGTGCAAGGAGATGGGGCATTATGCCAATAAATTCCCTAATCCAAGGGTTGTTGATGATGATCGACATCAAAAAAATCATAAGTCTAAAGACAAAGGAATGTCACATGCAATTTCTATCAGCAATGTGGAGTACGATAACGATGTGGTGAAAGGTACACTTACTATCCACTCTAAAGTAGAAAATGTTTTATTTGATTCTGGATCCACCCACTCTTTTTATTTCTGAAGATTTTTCTAAGGGTATCACCATATTACCTCAACAATTAGATGTTGAGTTAGCTGTTCCAACACCTAATGGCACAATAGTCGCATCAAAAGTTTATAATTCTTCCCCGATTGAAGTTTGTGGGAAAGTGCTTCCTGCAAATCTAGAGATCCTTCTTGTAGTGGAATTTGATGTTATTCTTGGAAGGGATTGGATTTCTTTATATGGAGCTCATATCAATTGCCAAAGAAGGGAAGTCACATTTCATATTCCAGATCAATCTATGGTCGTCTATCGATGCAAGGATGAACATAACCTTCCAGTGGAAATTTCTTCCATCTTATGGGTCTTGTTCCACTAAATGAGGGTTATTTATCTCAAATGGTTGGTGAGAAACTCAAAATTAAGAATATTACCATTGTACAGGAGTTTGATGATGTCTTTCTAGAGGAATTGTTGGGTCTTCCACCAAATCGTGAAGTTGAGTTTTCAATAGAACTCGTACCAGGTGCTTTGCCTATTTCAAATACACCTTATAGAATGGCCCCAATTGAGTTGCAGGAATTGAAGAAGCAACTCCAAGAGAATCTTGATAAGGGATTCATACGCCCTAGTGCGTCACCTTGGGGAGCACCTATTATATTTGTTAAGAAGAAATATGGATCAATGAGACTCTGCATTGATTATCGAGAACTTAACAAGATCACTATCAAGAAAAAATATCCTCTCCCATGCATTAATGACTTATTTGACCAACTACGCGGAGCTCAGTACTTTTCCAAGATTGATCTTCGTTCAGGGTATCATCAATTAAGGGTCAAAAGGGAGGATATACCAAATACAGCTTTCCGTACAAGGTATGGAGACTATGAATTTATAGTGATGCCATTTGGTCTTACTAATGCCCCTACTATCTTTATGGATCTGATGAATAGATTCTTTAAAGACTACCTTGATCAATTTGTGGTAGTCTTTATAGAAGATATTCTTGTCTATTCAAAGAGCAAGGAAGAACATGAAGATCACTTGAGAATTATATTGAAGACCCTGACAAAGGAGAAGCTTTATGCCAAATTTACCAAGTGTGAATTTTGGCTTCAAAAATTTGCATTTTTGGGTCACATAATCTAAAAAGAGGGGATATCTGTGGATCCAGCAAAAACAGAGGTTATCGAAAGATGGTCAAGACCGACAACAGTAACTGAGATCCGAAGTTTTCTTGGTTTGGATGGATATTATCGACGTTTTGTGAAAGATTTTTCACGATTATCTAATCCACTCACCAGGTTGACTCGGAAAGGAGTTAAGTTTGTTTGGACGGAGGAATGTGAAGATAATTTCATGGAGCTGAAAAGAAGGTTATCCAGTGCACCTGTGCTCACACTTCCTTATAGTGGAGAAAGGTTTGTGATCTATAGTGATTAATCCAAGAAGGGTTTGGGGTGTGTTCTTATGCAAAATGATATGGTGATAGCTTATGCCTCACGACAGTTGAAAATCCATGAGCAAAATTACCCAACACATGATTTGGAGTTAGCTGCCATAATCATTTCATTAAAGATTTGGAGGCATTACCTTTATGGTGAAAGGTGTGATATTTATACTGATCATAAAAGTTTAATGTATATTTTCACACAAAAGGAGCTGAATATGTGTCAAAGAAGATGGTTGGAGCTGATTAAGGATTACGACTGCTCAATTCATTACCACCCTGGGAAAGAAAACAAGGTGGCAGATGCATTAAGTTGACAAGACTATGCCAGTTTATCCATGATGAGGATCACAAAAGATCCAATATTTATGGATTTACAAAGGATGGTTCTTGGAATTATAATGGAAGGGGGAAAATCGTATCTTTCTCAAATGAATGTTCAACCATCTATACTTGTGAATATTAAAGAGGCACAGAATGAAGATGTAGAGTTACAAAAGAAGGTGAGAAATGTTCCTAAATTCAACCTTTATTGTGATGGGATAATAAAGTTTTGGAATCAGGTTTTTGTTCCTCCCATCCCCGAATTAAAGAAGGAGCTGCTGGATGAGGCTCATAGTTCTTAATTCTCTATTCAACCTGGAAGCACGAAGATGTATAGGGACCTGAAAGAGTACTTATGGTGGGATGGAATGAAAAGAGATGTTGCTGAATTTGTCTCTCGATGCTTGGTTTGTCCGCAAGTTAAAGATGAGAGACATAAGTCTAAGGGGATGTTACAACCATTACCCATACCCGAATGGAAATGGGAAAACATCACTACGGACTTTGTCATAGGACTTCCTAAAACATCCAAAGGCAATAATGCTATCTGGGTCATAGTTGATCGTCTTACAAAGTCTGCACACTTCATTGCTATTAGAGAGGATTTCTCTCTGGATCAGCTTGACAGGATATATGTAAAGGAAGTGGTAAGATTTCATGGAGTACCACTTTCTATTATATCTGATCGGGATCCGAGATTTACCTCGAAGTTCTGGCGAAGTCTTCAGCATAATCTGGATTCATAGTTGAGTTTCAGCACTACTTATCATTCTCAGACAGACGGTCAGTCTGAGAGAACAATTCAAACTCTAGAAGATATGTTGAGAGCTTGCTCTATGGATTTCAAAGGTGGTTGAGATCAACACCTACCTTTGGTGGATTTTTCTTATAATAATATCTTTCACTCCATTATTCAGATGGCTCCTTATGAATCCCTCTATGGAAAGAAATGAAGGACTCCAACTTGCTGGGATGAAGATGGGGAAAGAAAGCTATTAGGACCTGATCTCATTCATGAAATGGCATAAAAGGTACGATCTATTCAACAAAACATAAGAGAAGCTCAGAGTCGACAGAAACGTTATGCCGAAAACCAAAGAAAAGACCTAGAGTTTGAAGTGGGTGATAAAGTGTTCTCAGGAATATCTCCCTGGAAGAGGGTCATGAGATTTGGAAAGAAGGGGAAGTTGAGCCCTAGATATATCGGTCCTTTCGAAATACTGGATCGTGTGGGGAAGGTAACTTACTGATTGGCGCTTCCACCGAATCTCTCTCAAGTACATTATGTGTTCCATGTATCTCTCCTGAGAAAGTACATACCTGATCCTTCACATGTACTCAGCTCAGAAGTTGTACCGCTGGAGCAAGATCTTTCTTATGAAGAACAGCCGATAGAGATTCTGGATCGTAGCGAAAAAGTCCTATGAAACAAGACCACTCGCTTGGGGAAAGTTTTATGGAGGAACCACCAATTAGAAGAAGCTACATGGGAGCTTGAGGATATGATGAGGGAGAGGTATCCTCATCTGTTTGTTACAAAGTGACGAATTTCGAGGGTGAAATTCATTTTAAGGGGGGTAGAATGTAAAACCCGAGAATTTTATGAGAAATATTTTTTTGTTTTTATAAATCATAAAAGGAATCTTTCACTATACACAACACTAGCTTGGCTTGCTTTACACACAATCGCGACCTTCCTCGTTAGCGTGTGTAGTACGCAATACCGAGTTCCACTAAACAACAATATATTATTATAATATTATAAACTTGCCGTTATGAATAATATTAACTGAATTTTAAATTTTGCAACATTATTATTCATCTTACACATTTTCTAGAACATTATAATAGAACAAAATAATATTTTTGGGTAAAATAAGTATTTATCAAAAAATGCAGTTTTGCCGCCTTTTGATGGCGCAGCCACATTAAATCTAGTTTTTGACACATTTATAAGTTCAATTTAACAAAATAAAATTCTTATTTTGAATCAGGATACAAAAATTTACTTTGGATAATTTTTTGATATTTTTCTGATAACTTTCATATTTTGATGAATAGTAAAAATACGCTAATTTTTAATTAAAAACAACTTTTTTCATTGAGATAATTTATATGGTTAAATTATAATATTGAATGGTTTTAAAGTATAGATATAATATATTTTTTCCATTTAATATAATGTATTTCTTTAGCATTAATTTCACATTAAATTCATAGGTAAAAACATTTCAATCTTTGGCAATGTTTTAACTTCTAAAACCCGTTTTCTTAACAACGAGATTTATTTTAAATTAATTACTGCAACTTATATGTTTTGAATTTTGAAAAATGGATTCCATATTCAGAATCAGTGGGTCCAAATTATGTTAATAGGCTACTTTTTATTTTTGGGCATTAGGAATAGTAACTACGGTATATTTTATTTACCATAGTTAAAGGTAAATCGGGTAATTAAGGGTAAATATAAGATTATAAAATTACCATAACACCTGCCAAAATCCTATTGGATGACTAAAAGTCTACCCATATCACCTAAGGGTAGGATTAGATTCATTTAATAGACTTTTTTCCATGAAAATAATTTAATTATTATTAAAACCAAAGAATGTGACAACATGTCACTTTCTTAACTCTTATAAGTATAATAATTTTAATGTGGTGATAAACTTAATGAAACTTAGAACATGAATAGTATACAGAAAGCTAATACAATTATCTACATCATAAGAATTTATTTAGAATTTTTAGGGATTAAATAATTATCATTAATAATGACACAATAGTGATGTTGAAATTATTTTATTAATTAAAATATCAAATAAATTGTATTTAAAATATTAAAATAAATATTATATGAACTATATAATGTTCTAAACTAATTTTATAGACACATATGACATTTTATTAATCTATTAAAGCTTTTAGTTTGAACATATCTTCTGTATATAGTTTATTTAAATTCGAATAAATGAATAGTGTCAAAATTGACACTATTGTTATTTTATAAAAATAACATATTATAAAATTGTTTAAAAATCACCAAAATATTTAGAAATTATAAATTAAACTTTATATGGTCGAAAATGTCATAAAGTGTCAAATTATGGAAAATTCACAACACATATGTAATTATTTATAATAATTTTAAATTTAGAATATTATTACCACACATAAAATTAAATTGATAAATAAGGATAAATCAAGTTTATAATGTTTAAAATAAATTCCTAACATGTCTAAATTTTATTGGTTGATGATATTACAACCCTATCTCATATAAGCTTCGGATATGAGTCATTTTGGAAGTTTTTAATTGGGGTTGGGATTTAATATAAACTAATATTTCTTATATTTCCAAAGGTGCCCCTCTCCTCCCTTATAAAAGGGCACCTCCTCCCTCTCTCCCTCACACCAATTTGAGCATTAAAGCTCGGCCAAACCATGCCCATTTCACTTCCCCACTTCCTTAGAAACCTACTAGAGGTACTTATCTTATCAAAATACCAACTCTAGTTCCTTAAGAGAAAGTTTAAAGGAGGCACTTCAAGAAAGAGGTAATACCTTCTACCGTTTTCTTCAAGTTCCATTCTTCTTCTACTACCTCTTATTTAGTTGTTTCATTATGAGGTAATAACATCAGTATCACTTATATACTGATATGTTATTATAAATATTAAAAAACTCTATTTCACCTCTTATCCATCCTATGGAAAACGAAATCACCGCGCGTGCGTACGTACGGAATACTGTATCCACGCCATGGTGTAATCTATTTTCCACCACCACCTTACTTGGATGGGTATAAGTGTGAAATTAATTAATATATATGATTATTTTAAATTGTTATTGATTATTAAATAGTATACATACAATCCAATACAATTCCACGATCATGGGAACGATATCATCGCTCGTGCGTACGTACAGAATACCGTCTCCACGATGTGATGTGATTCGTTCTACATGATCTTCATTGCATAATGATTATATAAATGAATTGAATGAATGAATATGATATATATTACCCTAATACCTTTCTTTAAATGAGGTATCTATAACCTAAAGAGAGGAATACGAATTTATTCGACAAACACACATAAAAACAAAAAGTAATAAACAGCCGAATAACAAGTAGTAATGAAATATTACTAATAAGAAGCTAAGAATATGACCATATATGATATCATAAAAATAAGTATGATTCTGGAATAAGTCAATAACATTATTTAAATCATTATACAGGAGGTTCAGACACATACGATGCAAATTGGACCTAAGGTATGTGAAAATATCACAATCTCATTTTTATCCGAGGTTGTTTATACTTTGGTATTGACTGGGTTGTATTTTATCGTCCACATCCATGTTTCCTCAATATATTTCCATCCACCTAAAATTTTTTAAATCCATTTTTACCCTTTGGTGAGTCTATTGTAAAAGATATTAAATGAATCTTTTGTTGTTTTTCATACAAGGTATTTTTTGACTTTTCCGACAAAAGGACGAGAAGAATGTGTTTTTTTAACTTATCTGGCATGAATGGATTTTTAAAACATTATTTCCAAGAAGCTTCCTTTACAAGTTTTCAAGTTTATTTTTAAACAACTTCTTTTAGTTTAAAATTGTATGCCATATTAAAAAAGGAAAATGTTTTTGAAGTAGAAAGGATATTTTACTCAAAAATGGAGTTCAAGTGTTTTATCAAAACTATTTTCCATCTAAGATAATATAGGGTTCTGTTTTTATCCCTATTATTACGTTGATTTGATTATTTTGTGATGGAATTATTTTTATGAATTCCTTTATCTTATATGAATAGTTTGATGATGTCACGATGTTTAAGATTCCCATTTTTATTACATGGGTTATGCAATGATGTATGATTTATGATTTTGTGACACACATAAGAATGGTATAATTATGAGATGGGTGGGACCTATATCTCCCTCCAATGCATTGGGTAATGATTTTATATCTCATGAGATAGAAATGGCTGGAATGGTAGGTTATACCTGTTCAGTGAAACAGGATTGAAACGAGAAGTGAACTCGGTTCAGAAATGGACTTTGTCCACTAAGATAGTCTTGGCAATGAGTCTTGACTAATAAAAAATGATTTTTTATGATTATGTGTGTATGACACAAAGTTTCATGTCTTAAGTTATGATGATTGTGATTAAATTTCACTTCCATGATTTATCCCATGTTATGAAATTATGATTTCTTTTGCAGGTTAAGATTTCCAAAATGTTATGTTCTTATGAATATGATGTGATTGATTTTTGTTTTTTTACCCTTACTGAGCATTTGAGCTCACCCTTTTATATGTTTTCTTTCCCCTAGGTCAGGAATAAGGTTATTAATTAAGATATGCCAAAAGGGACTATAGATATAATGAAATAAATGGGAGACAATGTAGATGCTTTATAAACCAGTTGTTTATGTTTCCCAGTTTCTAATGACACTATACCTATATGGTCCTTTCGTGGTTTTGTTATATGTTGTAATAAGTATGCTTCAATTCTGATGTAATAACATTGTATGTAAAGTATGGGTCATTATAATTATCTTAGTATATCAACTTCTAAAAAATCACATCATGAAAACATACATCATGTATACATTTATAACTGAGGCTCCTAGCTAGTTGTATGTGATGATTTCAGCAACATCATCATCACTAACAAAATCTAATGTTTCCTCTCTGTACATATCTTTTTTACAAAAAATTGTGTGACTCTAGCCGCCTATCATTTTCATATCCACATGATCTTGATATGATATTAAGTGTTGATACAGAATGGGCAGGGTGAACATGCTCTTAGTAGATCGTTTTGATCAGTTGGTTTATCCTTTTGAGCCGCTCTTTCATTTTAGCTCCTCCATTTTTTCCTTCTGTAATAACATTCATCAGTTTATCCATTTTCTAATTTAATGTTAAAGGTTATTCTTGAAAAATGAATTGGAAATGAATGCCTCTTGGTCGACATGTTTTTTTACAAGATTCGACGGCCATGCAACGAATGTTATAACAACTTTTCCCCCATATGAATGTTGTCATCGTCATTTGGCATGGGTATCTCGGCGCTCGACTGATGATATAGGTTAATCGACACTTTGACATGGCCGGTTGGAAGTGGTCTAAAGTGTAGCGTGTCATTCTGCATAGTGAACACCGTAGCCCTCGCTACAAGGCGATGGGTGGGAGTTGACAGATATAAATCACAATAATTTTCACCATGTAGAATATCATTACAAGAATGTTATCGGTGTCTATGTGATTAAAATTTCAAAAAAAATAATACTAGAACATTTATTACCTCGGTTAAGTCAGGTCTTTCAGGGGAATGGCTCACCTCAAAGCTGGTGGGGGGTGGGGCGGGATCTTCTCGCGTGGGTTGTTCTTGAGTTGTTTGTTCTGTTAGCCTCTCCTCCTTCAAAGTTTATATCATCTCTCCCTGACTTTGGAATTTTTATTCAAGGGTAGGTACTCTATCTCTCATTACTTTCAATTCTTTATTTTGTTCATCCTCCTGTTTTTTTTTCTGAAAATATTCCTGGGGTGTCACCCCAAAACCCACACCTCTGACGCGACCATACTGTTATGGCTGTTTCAAGGCTGCTGAAAGTATGTTTGCATCTGGTGCGGGTGTTGTTGATTCTTGTGACTATGTCAAATAGAAAATATGGAAAAATAAGTAATCATCGTTATGTAATAGTGATTTAAAGTAAAACAAGTTTATATTATGTCATACTTACACATATTTCCCACACTTTTTGTGTGTTTTCATCTACCAGTTTACCATCTTTATTAACATGAGCCTCCTTCCATAGCACATGGCATGGAATGGAAGTGTCTTGGGATTTGGATTCATCAATCTTCATATAAATAGAGAAACATGGTTACAATGTTGTTTTATGTCACAAAAAAGTATTATAGTACTTTAAAAATATGTACCAATTGTTTTTCAATTGAAGCATACCCCAACCATTCTTTACGGTAGGGGTACGCTGGTTTTTCTGCCCATTCTTTATGTTCAGCACTTAGTTACTATTCCATAAATAAAAAACTATCAATCAATGTGATCAATACAAGCAGCGTTAAACAACGTGTAACCAAAAACAATGTACCTGAAAAGTCTATTCTGCACGACGGTTGCAAAACGCATCCCACGCTCCTTGGGATATCAAGTGTGCATAAAGAGGAGGTGGGTGTGGCTTGATTTTACCATCACCATATTTTAGACGATGTTTCATTAAAATAGTGCAAAAGATTCTATGAACCCTTCCTGCCCGTCTTAATACATATTCTTTATGAAAAACATCTACTATAAATGCACTCTGCAAGAGATAATGAAGAGTTTGTCAATATTTCAGTATTTTATTTTATTTTATTTTAATAAATTAAATAAATGATATCGTTATGTTACCGTAATCTCTTCCCACATTAATTTTTTCAGCCCGCTGACAACATGGTGCCACGACTCTACATCAATCGGCACCCATTGCTGAGTGACGATTCCAATGTAGCTACTAAACATGGCTTTGTTGGGGTTTACATGTTGGCCTTGTTTATTCCATCCCACCTCATATTTGATGCCTTTTTATTTTGCCTTAAGGATTTTGGCTAAAACGGTCAAACTAAGGCGCACCTATTTTTTTGTGTCGCCGGGGTTTCATCGCCTACCATTTCCTCAGTTTCTCCATCATCATTATGTTTCTCCGAAGCACTAGCATCGACACTGGGACCAGCAGCAACAGGTTGAGAAACCTATTGTACCTCAGCAGTGGGACCAGCTGCAACAGGTTGAGAGACCTGTTGTACCTCAGTAGTGGGACCAGCTCCAACTGGTTGAGAGACCTGTTGTGTCTCGGGATTGGGTGCATCAGCAGGTGCATAAGTCATTATCTACAGAACTGGTTTAACATTTAATTTAGATCACATAAAAGTAGTAGCTAATGATAATAACATAACGTAACAAAATATATATTACAATAAAAAAATAACCTGATTATTGAACTCTCTTTTTTTCAAAGGCTGAAGGGATTTGAACCCTCTATCAAATATACACATCTCTTCATTGTGGTCTCCTATGAAATAAAAAACTTCGTCTACGTTGGGACCACTGTGAAATGATTGCGAAGTCCCAATGAAATGGTCATCTTCTGTTGAATTTTCATCTAACCCTTCAGCTGTTTTGGTCGATAACAGAATGATTGACCAGTTTCGGTTTGCGGGATCTAAAACATAAAATACTTTCACTGCCTGTGATGCCATTATAAATGGTTCATCTTTCTCCCCTTCCTTACTGAAATCAACTTTCACGAATCCCAAATCATCTATTTTAACAGCACTCCTATTATCAACCCACTTGCATTGAAATATCGGAACATGAAATTCCGTATAATATAACTCCCATATTTTTTTGATGATGCCAAAGTATGACATATTCACATAAATTGGATTTCTGTCCTTAGCACCAGAAACATGCATCGCTTCAACCACAAGTGTAACCCCACTATTCTGCATGGTACTGTATTCATCATGTTCATTAGTATAAAATGTATAACCATTAACTACATAAGTATTGTAAGATAATTCATACACACTTGGTCCTATGGCTAGCCATCGAAGTCATTCTGAAATTGACTCTGTATTTTCATCTAACTTCTTAAAAATATGACCTCGAAACAATCCTATAAACTGTCTATTATGTGTATCTGATATCCATTTTTCATCCCTAGATGGATTCAAATTCCTAATAATTTCTTTGTGGATTTCAACATATGGGTCAACGTTGAAACTGTTATTCAAAACATAAAGGTGGGCCTGCTCCTGATCTATAATATTGATTGTGACAACCTGTCTTACAGAAATTCCTTCACCCTCAAGCCGCCTAGTGTGACGAGATTTCGGTAGGCCAATGCTTTCCACACCAGACAAGTATTCTGTACAGAATTCAATGAATTCCTGAACAATATATCACTCTGCAATACAAACCTCTGGCCGACTTCGATTTTGACATACCCTTTACAAATCTTCATATACTGTTACATAGGGTACATCCATCTGTAATGTATACGACCACATAGTCGAATCTCTCTCACCAAGTGGACCATCAAATGAACCATCATATGAAAAAATTAATGCGGGAAGAACATTTATAATTCACATAATATGACGATAATTTCTCTTTCCATAGTTGGAAATTTCACCGGGTCTATAACTTTGCTGCATATAGCTTTGAAAAAGAAACACGGTTTCGTTAATGTATGATGGACATTCTTGGGCAAAATGCAATGTAAAGAAATTAGAATGAGATCTTTCATCAAAACAGGATAGTCATGTGATTTCAGACCGTTTAACTTCAAGTTTCTCACTGACACGAGGTTACTGATATTTGAAGAATACCCCTCTGGAACCTTTACATCATTCAAGAAGTTGAAAAACTGATATCTCTCATGTCTGGAAAGAGTGTAAGTAGCAGGAGGAAGAAATGTTCATTTTTCACCCTTCCCTGGTGCCAACTCTTCTCGTATTCCCATATTAACCATGTACAACCTAGCCTTAATTCCATATTTTGTTTTGCCAGATGTATTTAGCAATGTACCGATGACACTATCAAATACATTTTTTTCTACATGAAAAACATCAAGAAAATGTCTGACATACAGAAAATTCCAGTATTGTAATTCAAAAAAAAAACTGATCTCTTTTTCCAACTGATTTTCGTAAGGTTTTTCGAAGCTGGTTTACCAAAAGTAGTGTCTAAATTTTTAACTTTCTCAAACAATTGATCGCCTGTTAGTGGAGACAATGTTATACGTTCTTCTGAACTTCCATCGAATGATGTCGTCCAAGAACGGTACTTATGTCATCGAGGTAGAAATCTGCGATGTCATAGAAACATGGTTTTCAATGAATTTTTCAACCTAATTGATTGTGTACCTTGTTCGAAAATGGGACACCTTGAGTTCCTTTAATGCTATATCCTGAAAAATTTCCATAATAAGGGAAGTCATTTATCATCTCATACAACATGGCTCTCAAATTGAAATCTTCCTTTTTGTAATCATCATACAATGTAACACCTGAATCCCACAATAATTTCAAATCTTCGACCAATGGAGCTAAATAAACATCATTATCATTACCCGGTTGTATTGGTCTTGATATAAGAATAGATAACATGATGTATTTTTGTCTCATGCATAACCACGGTGGTAAGTTATAATTTATCAACATAACTGGCCATGTACTGTGACTATTTCTTTGAAAACCAAAAGTATTCACTCCATCTGTAGATAATACAATACAAAGGTTTCTTGACTCGTTTCCAAATTCAGGATACTCATGATCAATTCTCTTCCACTTAGGAGAGTCTTCCGGGTGACGTAATATCCCATCTTTAATTCTTGTATCTGCATGCCATGTTAATTTTTATGTAGTCTCCTGACTTCCATATAGGCGCCCAAACCTTGGAATGATTGGAAAGTACCATACAACTTTAGTAGGACTGGATTCTGCTTCATTGTATCGAGAAGAATCACACTTTAAGCATTCTTTAAGTGATTTTTGGTCCTTGCAAAATAGTATGCAGTCATTCGGGTAGACATGTATTTTTTCAGAGATCATACCCATCGAGCGTAGTATTCGTTTGGCATCATATGTTCTACTCGAGAGCTCATTGTCTTCCGGGAGCATGTCATTCATGACAGCAAGTAGTTTCGTAAAACTAGCTTCACTCTACCCATTGTCTGCTTTCAAATTATACAGCTTCAGTACGGCTGAAAATGCTGTAAATTTAGTTCAACCAGTATACAATGGCGTCTTTTCACAACGTTTTAACTTCTCAAACAATTTTGGGAAATCAAGAAGTTCATCTTCGACAGTCCTTGTGATTTTTTCAATACGATCTTCATCATCATTCACATCTGTAATCACATCCTTTATACGGTCATCTTCATTGTTCATGTTTGTAATCATATCAGATGATCCATAAAATGCAGTATCATCCCGACCACTACCTGCATTCGTTGTTTCCCCGTGTTTATTCCAACATGTATAACTATGATCAATTCCGTGACACATCAAGTGTTATACAAACTCTTCTGGACTAATTTGTTTCGAATAACAATAGCATAAACATAGACAAAGGATTTGAGAAGGGTCACATGCATGATCTTTTGCAAACATGATAAACTCTTTCATGCCATCTCCATACTCTTTTGTCAACCGATTGGCATTCATCCATTCTTTATTTATATTCATCCTATTTAAAATCCATAGGATGGGCATATAGGTTAGGGGAGAAATTATATGAGTATAATTTAGATAAAAAACTAGATACTTCAAAAATGGTGGGGGGCATGCTCATTAATAGAAAATCTTGGGTGGTTCTTGGGATTCATCCAATCTCTTCCTCTCTTCAATCCCACCAGATGAGGGGTGGTTCTTGGGAGTTTTTTATAATGCGTTAGCGAGGTCTTCCCTCATACTTCCTCCATTAATATTATCCCTTATTTTCCTATGACTTGTGATGATTTTAACTAGGATTTGTGTGATGATTTCACTATATCATCTTTAAATCAATTCATATGACGTAGATTTTGATTGTATTGGCTAGAGGTTATCCTCATATGATGAATGCACCATGTTTTGTGTGGTTTAGGTGGTGTTGTGTTTCCTAGTGAGTTTTTAAAATATTATTCCTAATTATATTAAGGTGAATAATTAATTATAAGTTTCTATAATTAATTATTTGGGAATTGTGCCGCGAGATTGGGTCTCAATCATTAGTACAAGATTAGATAAGGCATGTATAGTCATGGTTGAGGATGAGTTGATCTTGGTGAGGTGGTTACTCCATTTTTTGAGGTAGGTGGAACCTATAATAGAAAACCATGTTCCAATTTATGCATTATTGTGCATTCATGCATGAGTATATGTGTTCCAGTGAAAGGGATAGTAATCAAGAGAAACCAAGGTAAATAAATAGGGTGTTTTTGATCCACCAAGAGATAGAGTGAGGGTTCTATAGAATGTTTGTGATTTTGTGATCATACAGAGATTATATCTCCATGGAGTAGTTGTGTTTATGAGAGGATCGGTTTTGGAATGAGATTTGTATAGCGTAGTTAGGTTTTCTAATGCTATTTGAGTAGGTATTAGAGTCTTAGGCATAAAAAAGATGGAACATATAGTTTTATATCTCACGTATGATGAGGAACACCATCTTAAGGATATATAAGAGTCATGGTGTGATAATATGATGTGAGATATATAAATGGGGATAGATATAAACCAAATAGAGCACACAAAAAAACCATGAGGATCCATAATCATAGAACCTAAAGAATACATAAACATGATCCATATACAGCGTCAACTAAACAAAATAGAATCTAAAAACAGAGATAGAATAAATCAGAACCTGACCAGATATCCTCGTGACCTTTGGGTTGCCACTAAATATAAGACCAACTTACTTTAAAGAAACATAAAAAAGAAACACAAACCTAAAAATAACTTGGGTCTACTGATGCTGAGTGTCACAAGTAGGGTGTGAGCATAAAACAACTTAGTAGGTAAGCACCATAGAATCCATACATTACCTTTCCTGAAATAATAAAAAAACACTAGTTTTAAATACATTTATAAAATAGGATTTTATCATTTAAAGAACCAACACAAATTTTTTAGAAAATCCATTTTCAAAACAAATCACGAATTCCCTTTTTATGATAGATATCTAGTTTAAAAATGAATTCAAAATTCAATATAAGAATCCAAAAAAGGTGATCATAGAGCCATGATGAAATTAATTGAAACAATAAAAGTATAAAAATACTAGAAAAGTAGATAACAAAAGTGCATAAAAATAAAGAAGAACATATAGATAGGTAATCATTAGAATTACCTAAACATACCTAGAAGAAATCCCTAGACTTACTAGGTTCAGACTCACCTGCTGACATATGGTGTACCTCCATAGTAAACAACCAACATTGATGCCCCATTATAGTAGTATACCAGAGAATGAAGAGGCCATCACATGCACGGTATAAACCAATAACACACATATGACTCTATGCATGTCTTTCTCAAGCTCCAACACCAACTATGTGGAAAACCTCTCCACATAGGGAAAACCATAGTGGTTCCCATCACATATCAAGTCACACACAAGTTACAACTGGGCCTATACATCACATGAGTTTCAAAATCAATTTACCAAACACCACAAAATACCAATACATCTTTAAAATTTAAAAATCAAATTCCATTTTCAAAACCAAGGGGAAAACACCATGTAAGCTCTAAAGATTCCAAACGGGCCTTTATGCCATTTAGAAACCAAACCACACCTCAAGAAGCCAAACTTACCTAGATTTAGGGAACACATTTAAAAGTAAATTTGAAATTTGTGAACCAAGGATCCATTTTTGAAACATTGAGGCTTTATAAGAACCATTTTAAAGGAGGAGGGATAACAAAAATAAGGAGGAAGGGATAGAAATTGTTTCTAAATCCAGGGTTTAAAGTAAGCATCATTTTATAAAGGAATTATCATTTGTGTACCAATCCATATTTTCACCCTGTGCACATATGAATATGACTACATCCAATAGTTCAATTATGGAGGCCAATATAATACAAAAAATTGTAACTAAATAAACACAAGGGGAATTATAATTAACCACAAGGGTTCACACAATGAACCAAAGCATAAAAGGCACCAAAACCGACTCAAAAATATCAATTCACAAGTAAACCAATCATAAGTGGGGAGAGATAATCAAGATCAAACAAGTAAGCAACCACATATACATGTGTCACACAAACGAGCATCACACACACAAGAATCATGCAAAATATAATTAATATCAATATTAACAATAAATGAAAACATAATTAATTCATGAAAATTCAATTTTACTCACCTTAAGGAGGAGGACCCGGTGGCAGAGGAGAAGAAGGCATCAACAATGGAGGCACCAGAGGCAATAGAGGCATCGCGGAGGTAGCGCAGAGGCAGTGTAGAGGTAGCATGGAGGCAACGAAGGCAGTGGAGGTAGCTCGGAGGAAGCGGAGGAAGTGGAGGAGGAGAAGGAGGAGGAGGAGGAGGAGGAGGAGGAGGAGTAGAATGAGGAGGAGGAGGCTGCAGTGGAAGAGGAGGAGCAGGAGGAGTCGCGGTGGAGAGGATGCAGTGGAGTAGGAAGAGGAGGAGGAGGTGGAGGAGGCACTGGTGGAGGAGGAGGAGGAGCCTGTGGTGGGGGAGGAGGAGGGGGAGGAGCAGTGGTGGAGAGGAGGCCGTGGAACAGGAGGAGAAGGAAGAGGAGGAGCTGTGGAGGAGGAGGAGGAGGAGGAGAAGTAAGCGCCGGAGGAGGAGGAGGAGGGGGAAGCCGCGGTGGAGGAGGGGGAGAAAGAGGCAGTGGCGGCGGTAGAGGGGAGGCAGCGACACAGAGTAGGGCTTCCGCGAAAGCTGGACAGGGTGCGGGGAGGAGGAGGAGGACCCGGTGGATTTTATAAATCCTGGGTGGACCTTTATGAGCGATAGTAAAAAGCGTTGATAAAGGGGGTATTTATCAGCGCTAAAATGAAAAAGCACTGATAAAGAGTGACTTTATCAACACTTTTCATTTTAGTGCTGATAAAGACACCCTTTATCAGCGCTTTTGTAGCACTGATAAATACGTAGTTTATCAGTGCTAATAAAAGCACTGATAAATATATAAATTTAAGAATTTATTTATATTATTATATATTTATTTAAATCTAAATATACATATATATCTCTATTTATACTTATAAAATTATTTAAAGGGTATATTTATATATATAATTGAAAATATAATTAAATATATATTTATTTTTTAATTATAATTTAATTTTAATTATAAGTGTACATTTTTTATAACATATATATTATATGGGTAATATAATGAATTATAATCTATAAATGAACATTATTCAATATGAACATATATATACGCATGTATGATATATTTATTGACCCCAATTCATTGGAAAACACATATATATACGCATGTATGATATATTCATTGACCCTAATTCATTGGAAAACACACATATATTCAATAATTTTAATTATACATATATATTAAAAAGTATTATATATTTATAAATAAACAAATACATTAAATATAAAGAAATATAATAAATATATATATTAAATATAATTAATTAATAAATCTAATAAGTATAATGAATTAATAAATCTAATAAATATATAATGAATTAATAAATCTAATAAATCTTATAAATCTAATAAATATATATATTATTAATCTTATAATTATTTAATTACATATATATATAAATATTTATTTATAACATGTGTTTTTTATTTAATGTATACAATAAATATTATTAGTGCTAAGCAAAGCGCTGATAAATGTATCATTTATCAACGCCAAGAAAAGCGCTGATAAAGGGATATTTAAAGGGATGATAAATGTGCCCTTTATGAGCGCTTATTTTAGTGCTGATAAAGGGTACCTTTATCATCACTCTTTTTAGCGCTGATAAAGGCCTACCCCTTTGTCAGCGCTTTTCCATTAGAATTGATAAAGGCAGGCGCCTGCCTTCCCCAGTTTTGTGGTAGTGGCCACCATTTATTTTCTGCGTTAGCTGAGCCATTACTATCAGAATCTGCTCGGTTCCAATTCCTACCATTCTTGACTATAGATCCAGAAGGATGTCATTATGTCGGTGCCTATACTCTTAAACATCATTTTTCCTTCTACGGATAACCATTAGGAACAAACATATCTTAGATGAAGTTACATGGTAATATTTAAACGCTAAAACATTTAAAATTAATCATAGTGTAAAAATCATTTATGGTATTCTTTTAACACCATCCTAACCCCTAAAGTTATCTAAACCATCCTATGATACCAACTATAAGGAACTGGCCTTATTACCCACATAATCTTGAATTTGGTGAAGAAAAAAATTCCTTTTAAATTGAGGATCTTTTCAAGTTTAGAGATTTATAGAATTGGGACATAACACATTCATGACATTACACATTATTACAGAGTGGATACCATAAAAACAGTTTCCATTTTTTTAAAATATAAAACATTAAAACATAAAAAATGATTCTTTGACAATTATTCAACATTTAACATGGATTAATTATTTTTCCTACACATCCATTAACCTATGAAAATCATTTAAAACTTGGGATGAGCACAAAAACTCAGTATGGGATATAAAAATATGGGAATAAAAAATTAGTCCATGAATACTTGTAATGCATGAAATCATTTTCAAAATACATAAAAATCACCTGTATATATATACTTACTTTGTTAAGCATGAGATTTACACAATACATAATAATATAAGTAGAACCATAAATGTATATTATGACCTTACTTATATAACATTGTAACCCTCTCGACTACCTTATAATTTGTAACCCTCATGGCTACCTAAATATTTTTGTAAAAATCGCAATTACACTTGGAGTAACCATACAACTGACCTCCAACTTATAAAAACCCAATGAATTGGAGGGAAATATATGTCCCAACCTTAATCATAAACAATTCTCAAGAAACAAAACATAATCATACAACATGAATAATTCCATAAAAACATTGCTTTGGAATTTCGTAAAACCAAATTTAAAAAGAGGATTTTAAAGGAAAATCCCCTTACATAAATCATATAATTGAAGTGATACTTAATAGTGTGGATGGAATATGATTAAAAACTGTAAATACACATAATTAAACATAATATAAAAAAGACTCATCACACAAACAATTTTAATTGCACATAAATAATGAATTATAAGGTTAACCCAAGGAATGGAAATCAGGTTAAAACTTCTCTTACCTCGGGCTTGTCTTACTTAAAACTTGTTTAAAATTCCTGTATAATGGTTAAAAGAGTGATATTATTATTTTACAGAAAAATTTTCATGCTTATAACATTTTTTATGATCATTGCATAACCTCATTTCACACATTAATTTTTAGTATTTTGTTTTTTGCACTGTTTTTGAGTGAGTTCTTTACATGATTTCCAAGATTGGTTCATGATGGATGTTCTTGTCGATTGGAAGTGAAACTCCAGAATTGGAGTGGAGTTGTATTTAAATATTTCCAGTACCATAAATAATACCATTTATCATTTTGAATTCTTACATGAGGATGATTCATAAGTTAAAACATTAATGAAGTTCGTTTAGATCATTTTAGTGGTTCATTGATAATAATGACCGCATTTTGTTTTATAAATAAAAACCCTGTGTACAAAATAACTCTAGAACCATGGATGAGACATAATAGATATATTATAACCTGTTTCTACCATAAAAATTCATTCATGTATAGACTTGAAGTATTTAAAGAAAAATGAAATCACATCGTCAACGATGTCGGTAATTCGACACATCAGGGGAAATGTTTTTAATTACTTGAATAAGTGGGATATGTGAAGAATAATGATGATGAATTTTCCATGAACATGAGAACATATAGAATATACATTATTCTGGAGATTTCAGGAATCTTGAATAATAGGAGGTGAGGAAAGAAGAATAAGGAATCTTGAAATAAAATAAAACTTGAGAATTTTCTCACGACAATTCGGCAGCCTAACGACGTCTCTTAAAATTTCATAAAAATAGATTGATGAGAGAAAGGGGATATCTCATCACTATTACATAATATGGATAGTAAGGGGGGATATAGAATAAAATATCCCAACATAAGATCCTTCTTAAGGGATTTGGTTTTGGTCTTTTAGTGAGACCATCAGCTCTAGTACATGGGGAAGATCCTTTGGAGGAGTATTTGGTAGAACATAGGCATGGATCAATGCTTGAGAGGTGTGGGAAGAATAGGGGGGTGAGGGTGGTATTTATAGTGGAGGCGAGGGGGTATTTTTCATTATTTTAATCATTATTATAATATTTTTTCCCATGATTATGAATAGTCTTAGTTAATGTGACCTAAAATAGTAATAATGTCTTGTGAGTTCGAACCAAGTGGTCTTGCACCCCTTATAATGTCATAAATAGTTTATTTTACTGATAATTTGATTATACAGTATTTTATCGTATTTCACTATTTATTGAAAAATCAAGAATTTCATAAAAAACCCAAAAATTTACCCTAAACATTTTTCGAAAAGTAGAATTCAAAAAACAATTCCATTTTTTGAAAATAATTTACTAAATATTATTAATTTAGTTTTTAAATAAAATAATTCTTAATACAAAAATTAACAATTCTAATTCTATAACTACTTCTATATCATGATGAAAAATCTACCAAGACATTATTATCTTAAATCCTTACGAAAATAATATAATAATGAAATTTACTATTCATTAGGTTCATATTACTATTCAAATTACTATTCATAAGGGTATGTTACTATTCACAAAAAAAACAAGTTGGTATCATCGGGCTCCAAAAAACTTACTGAACACAATTTTAGATGACAGTTTCTTGAAATTTAAAACATAGAAGTTGAAAAATCATGTTTAAAGGCTAGTTATAAATGTCTACATAAAACAAAGTTCCATACATTTCTATTTATTTTTAGAAAAACTTGGGGTGTTACAATTACCCTTGACTAAACACTGGGATCAATATTCACAACACAAGAGTATTGTAACACCAAAGATTCAATTATTGTTAGTGAACATTATATTTTAATAAAAATATAATACAATTAACTTTATAAATTTATGTCATAAAAATTCTAATTTGATAGGATGAATATCAATTTTAAAATTACTAGGTCAAAATAAGCCTAGAATGAGTTTTTTTAAAAAATTCCTTAGAAACACGCTTCTATGAATAATTGAGAATATCGTATTTAACTATTCATAATTCTATTTATAAAGTTTTTTAATAATATGTATAAATAACAACATATTGACTATCAATTTGATAGTAATTAAGATAATATCATTTGGTGGTAAAAAGAGATATTTTTCAGAAAACTATTTTGAAATGCATAATGTATTTCAATTTTATTAATTAAATTAATATTTAATGATGATTTATTTATATTAAATTTATAGATTATATATATTTCTATATTAATTTAAATCCATAAAATCTTTATTACTAGTCATATACTTAATTTAATATCATCTTATGCTTTAAAAATGCATTTTATAAAAAAATGTTATTCGACACATTTTGTAGGTTCATTTTTATATTAAATTCTTCCAATTCTATGAATTTAATTTTATAATATTGATTAAATATTTTGATTCAGATTTTATATATTTTTTAATGAGTCCACATTATTTTTTGGTTATAATAAATATTAAAAATATAAAAAAATTCACCATGATTAAGGTTAAAACGGGTTTACCGAGGGGTTATCCTAAATAGATAAGGATTAAAATGACCTAAAAAATTTCTGAAACACTATTGGTTGGTTTCATTTAGAAATTTAACCTATAAAATTCAAATATGAGCTATTTTAGAGCCATTTTCTAATAATTCTACTTGATATTGTTTTAAATCTTTGAAAACTATCAAGGGTGGCTCTCACCTCAATTTTTAAAGGGTACCTCCTCCCCTCCCTTTGTTGTAGATAATACGAAATTTATCTCAACGAAAACTCTAAAAAAATATATATACAGTGTCCTTATCCATATTATAGAGTTTATATTCTTCCCAAGGTACTATCCTTATGGTTCTTAATAAGAGATCCAAGGGAAGGTTTTCTAAGAAAAAGAATTCATCTTACAGCTCTTTCTTTTTTCTTCTTCTTATTTTATCAATTTAAATTATATATTAATAATTATTAAATAATCAATAATAAATATACCAAATACATAGTAGTTATTATCTTATGTCATAATATTTATCTATCTTAGTCTCCATCAAATGGGAAACAAAACCATCACTCATGTGTGTGGTGGACTACTGCCTCACGAACCCATGTAATTAGTTTTCTACCATCAACTCACATGGATTGTAATAATAATGGAAATAATGAATATATATGATAATAGGGACATAATATTTATTCTTAAAAATTAATATATTATCTACTTTCTTAACCTTTCACCCATTAAGGAAGTGATAACATCGCTCATGCGTACTTACAACCTACCATTTCAACAAAGCAATGCGATTTATTTTCAATGTCCAAATTTCAATAATGGTTATAAAAATTTATATAATGAATAGATATGATATTTTTAAAATTATTATCATTTTATATATTATGGAACTATATCCTATTCATAATAATTGGAACTTACACGAAAAAACAGGCATGAGAAAACTAAGCAGTGAACACAAAAAACAATGGTAATAATAAATATTATTAGCATACAAGTGATAATATGTTATAAGAGGGTCATATATAATATTATAAATATGAATAAAGTTTATTTATAAATTTAAAAAATGTTTCATACCATTATATAATAGTTTAAGTAACATTAAACTAAAAGGAATTGTGAGGTAAGAGATTTCGTATCAATTTTCATTCCGTTGATTCATATTTGATACTATGCACCTATTTAATTTTAAATGGTGAATATATTACCACATTGATATATTTTACATGAATACCTATTTATTCATGGTTATTAATGTTTCAATTTTTGATTATTATTTCAATGGTTTACAATTTACGTTACCTAAGAGGTAATGATTTATTTAACAATATCATTTTTTAGGATTGCCTTAATTTTTGTAAAAGGAATATTATAATCCATCCTTCATAAAAACCATATATTTTACTATATTATTATTATTTATGGATATTACAAAATTTATTAAAAATATTACTATATTTTTCACTTTAATTAAGAAAATAAAATTTTAAAATAAAATCAGATTTTATTTTTTTAATCGGATATATTTTTCTTCCATGTCCATATTTTTCAAAATTGTTTTAACAAAGTAATTTTATTAATATAATTTTTTATTAGTGAAATTTTATGTTGTCAATTAATTTATAAAATGTATTAAAATATTACTTGTAATGTTTTCCTAATGAGTAATTTTTGATGTTCTTTACAAAAAAGTCAAAAAGAATGTTTTTAACATATACAATGTTAAAATGCTTACCCGCCATTATAACCATTTTATGATATTTAGCTTCTTATACATGTTTTTAATGGTTTTAAAATAAAAAACATCAATGAAATCTTATTTTAATATTTTAATTTCAATTTATTTATTTTTATAGATATGTTATTTTATTACAAAACCTATATTTCCGATGAACCTATGTTCTTCTCTTATCACTTATTAATTTTGCGGTTGTTATCTTTATATTGAAACATTAAATTTCTTATGATAATTGGTTATTAAATTTTAATTAAATATAGATATTAATTGTAACATGGATATGATTATTTAAGAAAATATATACCATTTTAACAAATAGTGTTTTACTATGAAATTTATTTGACTGATTGGGGAAAATCTTGATAAATGTTTTGATTGAGTTCAATGATAACCATCAATTATTATTTATACCAGTTACATATATGATTCCCATTTTTAGAAAGATATATTATGATTTAAAATTCATAATGTTTTAAACTAATTAATTATATTACATTTTTTATAAATAGCATATGGAAGAAATCAATGTTTCAATACTTACGGCTAATATAGAAATTTACCCAGTGAGGAAGCCAATAAAACTGGGGTTGGAGATGAGATGATCATTGCCATATTAGGGCAGATGACCCAGGTTATGACTATTAATATTTCATATATAGAGCAACATGATGTTCCAGGATATGATACACCTGTATTGTATCATTTCATTTGATATAATCTCCCATAATTTTGCGGAACTACTTTTCTAGTAGTACTGGAGGAAAGGATTAAGTCCCTTGAAAAGATATTTCTAGCATTGGGATGTGATGAAAGGGGAAAAGGTAATAATTTCATTATATTTTCTAAATGTAAATTCCATTCAGCTGTGGTTTTTGATACAAAATACTAGAGATGAAGAAGAAATAGAACACATGGAATGGAGAGATTTTAAAGTAACATTCTTTGACAAATAATTACCTCAGAAGCAATAACATAAATGAAGAGAAAGTTATCCAACTTAATTGAAAAGTAATAATAATTTGTTTTGGATCATGAGGATACATTTATAAGTATAGAAGTATATTCAATAAAATACATACATAATACTTAAATCAATATTGACCATTTATTTTTAAGGATTATGCAAAGTCTCTAAAGGGAAGTGGTTAATCCAAAATTTCATCATGTGATGAATTTTTTTTCTGAATCATCAAATATAAAATGAGTTTTATTGATAATATACATTCAATGAAACTAAATGGAAGAATAGATTGTCTAAATATTAAGAAAATTGGAATACATCAAAGAGGAATAAGAAGAAAATGAAACAATTATCATCATGGGAAAATTCTGAAAATAAACATCCTAGAAGATTCTTAAAGGGAATGCGAGTTTATTACAATTGTGGTGATAAGGGTAAAATGGATAATGAATGTAAGGGAATGAAATAGTATGTTTCTAACCTGTTAATCAATGATAATGTTGTTGAGTCCTGTGTTTTTTTGGACCAGATGGAATTTGACGGGAATTTGAAATTTTAGCGTTTACTAGATGGGATGTTTTTAAAACTGTGTTACAAAAAAAATACGAGAGTTGGAACTTTTCAATGTGATTTTTTGGCTTGGATAAAATAATGATAGGTTTCCCAAATTTCCTGTGGAGATTCAGGTGCACAGGAGATGGAAAAATAGGTTTTAAAGGGGTCTGCACAGGGCGTATGGTTTGTCCAAAACCATGCGGTCCCCAACAAAAAACCGTACAACCTTTTTTAGGGGGAAAATGTATTTCATGGGATGGAAAACCTTTACCAAACTGTGTACCAAGAAAATATGGCTAGTATAGAATGATAAGTAACTCAACATAATTCACCAGACGATTTGCACATGGCTAGGAAAACTGTGCAGAAAAAACTATATGGGGTGCTCCAGGTGCCCGGTGGAGGGTGTGCGGTTGGCACACAATTTGATAAATTGTGTTTATCAAACCATGTGAGGTGTATCTTTCTTCAAAAAATTAAATTAATTAAAATTAAAATAAATTAAAAAACCTTAAGATGGTCCTCCTCCCCCTCCTGAATCGCGACACCCGTTTGGGGGTCCCCTTGGCCGCACAACACACCCCCTATCTACCTCCTCATTTGTGCATCATTTTCCACCATTTTCTTTGGATTTATATTTTATCTTTTTATTTAAGATATTTGGTTACTTATACTATTT
Organism: Viscum album; assembly: GCA_963277665.1. Taxonomy (NCBI): domain Eukaryota; kingdom Viridiplantae; phylum Streptophyta; class Magnoliopsida; order Santalales; family Viscaceae; genus Viscum; species Viscum album. The sequence goes on from OY728151.1 coordinate 1,975,975,543, forward strand.
ATTTCTAGATAATTTTTTTGTACCAATCTCCCCTCTTGTTTGGAAAAAACCACAGGGTTAGGGTTAACCCCAATTTTTGTGTTTCTTCTGGTTCTAGGGCCTACGAAAGGATTATAACAACCTCTTCATGCATGTTATGAAATCCAAAACTAATGTTGAAGAATATTTGTTCAATTCATCTTGTATTCATCACTTTTAGGTGAGGTTTTCTCCAACTTCTTTTTATTTATCTTTTTCATTTGGGGTCTTTTTGTGAGTTTGAGTCTCTGGTTTTATTTGTCAAGTGGTCAGTGACTCCTTGAAGGCTTGCACTCATATATATTGGTATGTATATATATATATATATCATCCATGTATATATTACCTCATTGAGTGGGTAATATTTACATCGAATTAAGAGGTAAATATATATATATATATATAGGAATGTATGTGTGTGAAATTATGGAGTGATCTTTATCCTTGAAAATGTCAAGTGCCAAAGTGTTCATCTTGGATTGGTCTTACTCTTGAGGTAGAATACATTTAATTTCCATTTAATTTAAGAATGAATTATTTTCCTACATAATTATTCTTTTATAAATTTAATTTTGATTCTTCAGTGAAATATTAGTAATAATAAATTATTTCTTTGAGAAAAAAAGTCAGGTATAATAAAACCCCTCCAACAGAGGTGCATTGTCTTCAAAAAAAAGTATTGACTAGTTGTTAAATACATTATTGATTTAATGATTTGTAGTTTTCCCTTTTCTTTTTTGACATAGTGTCATTTAATTCAAGTTTAGTACATGACCACTAATGGAGTTAGAAAATATAGTTTTCCTTTATAAAAATTTATGAAACCATTGCATCTCGTGAGTGCCATCTTGTCCCTTTTCATTTGATTTTCCCTTGATTGAACCACCCAAGGGTTGTGTTACTATGATTTTCATGTTATAGGATAATTATTTATAACTAAATGGAATTGTTGTACTTAGTTAGGATATGTACTTACTCCTATTTATATTGACCACGTTGTTCTGACATGTCAAATTGGTAGTTATTTAAAGAAGAATTTGTAGTATAGGGAAGACCCTAGGTCATATCTCAAAGAGATTTGGTGGTTTTGTAGTGTGAATTTTAAATAAGAAGAACCAAAGCGGGGGTAGTTTGAAAATAGTTTTAAGAAAATGAATTTATTTAAGGAGTTTAATAGTTGATAAATAAAAGTGATATTTATGAATTATGTGATAAGGAGATCTCATAAAGTTAACTACAAATCATGGATAGTTCATTGTTCTAAAAATTTCACATGGTTTTCTTTAATTATTTTGTTTAGGGTTGTCAAGATCTTGATTCCCCTCTTGCCTCTCAAAACATTGCACAAAGTACCAACCCTTGACACAAAAATCATGGTGTCATGTTTTGGGGATCTAGAACAAATTAACGGCTAAAAAAACATACTAATATCTTTTTTATGTGTGAGAGAAAGATGATCCGTGTGTTTCCCAATTGAAAATACCCAAGTTTCCCACTTGAAATTTCAACCCAATCAGTGTTGAAATGAACGGCAGTTCACTTAGTTAAACCCAGGAAATGAATTCATATGATAAACATATCTAGATAAAACATAAGTTAAAAAATACACATATAAACTATACAAAACCAGTAGAGTATCTTGTGTCGGAACTCCCTCCCAAGTATGTGTAGCTCCCTCGAAATGATCGTCCACCGTTTAGATCACCATTTAGAGGAGGAGAAGGCTCAAGTGGAACTCCTTCATTTATGATCCCTCTATGATAATAGGGGCCTATAGAAATTATTGGATTATGGGAGGACTACTTTGGGTCTCCAAAATACCAGATCTTTGCCTCCTCGTTGAACTTACAAATGGGAAGACCAAGGTGCCGTTTTATAGAAAAATGGGAAGGTGGTTTTGAGCAAACAGTTTTATTAAAACCATTTGTCACATAGGTTTTGACCTCCAGAAATCCTTATTTATCTTTAAATAAAATAATAAATCTATATCCATACTGATTTTCTATCTCCACCAAATGTTTGGAATAATTTGGAAAATATATCCCGAGATATGGAAAGATTATAGTACACCACTTTTGATTTTGTGCAGATTTAGTGTCCGGGACAGATCAAGTCAATTGTTCCACCAGATGGACGAATGTGTCTCAGGTTCCTTCAGATGAAATGCATCCCCATGAATTTTGGACAAGACCACAAAATATCAGCCTATTTGGAGACACGGTTCAGGAGCAGTGCGCGGATGATTCCACTGATGTGCATGGATATTGGGCAGTTGGCCCCATTTTTCTTGGACATCTTCTTGGTTCATCGAAATCACCTCCTCCTACAATGGAATCATAAAAAAAGTAACATTTCCATTTTTAACATTGATAAACACAAAATAAATAATTTAATCATAGAATTCAATTTGTTATAATTTTTATAATTTTCAATATAAATTTTTTTTAGCACAGTGGTGTAAGGTTGAAAATGAAACAGTGAATCATGGTGCAATCACACCCCCACACCGAAAAATTTTCACTCCTTGGAAAATCCATAATTCCAAAAATTATGCATGTAGATATTTATAACTTCATAAATATTTACCATTCAATTAAAATTTAATTCCTGATAGAAATGTGATCAAATAAAAAATCACACGGGAAAGTTATTCTCAATGATCATTGAAAAAGACATCTCAAAAACTATATCCAAATGAAATTCCAAGAGATGCATGATGCTAATCAAATAAAATAATTCAAAATTTAATCATGTCACTAATTCTCTACATGTGTGCATGAAAACAATTTCATGCTATTATTTCCACTTTTTATCAAGTAAATATAAGTTAATTTAATAATTGTCTACTTACAAGATCATTTACACTAAACTTTCCCCACATCATTGGCAATCAAATTTCAAGAACCACTCACTTAAGCATTCCCAGAAGTGAAACCATAAGCTCCCGACCTAGATATCCCCATATGTTGTACATCTCTTCACCAGCCTCATTTATAAATTTTTCAAAAGTTGAACGTGGAAAAAATCTCACACTCTTCTCCCAAACCTTGTTTGATCTCCTCACGACACTAATAGAAATTGTTATAACAAGATTAAAGGCCAAGGAATGGTGGTTTTTGACCTACCCAATATACAACCCCATTTGTTTGAGGGCGTACAACAGTCAAATAACAAGTACACATGCATAACTCAATCGGGTACAATAATAAAATAGATCAAATAAGGAAAAAATGTATGGAAAATGATTTTGGAATGTAGAGAAAAATCAACCTAACATATATTTACATTTTATTAAGTATAAATTTTCACACTTCATGGTGGGGTGAAAAGTTATTTGGAGAAATTAAGTGACATGATTTTAACTTAAACAATTATCAAAAAAGGGAACCATTATTCTCAAAGGTTTCAAAATGATACAACCATATATATCATCGAGAAAGAACTAAATTTTAAAATAAAGTCACACCATAGTGTTGAATTTTGAATGAAATGCACATTGCATCAGATTTTTTTTGAATGCTAAAACAACATGAAAAATGGAAGTTCCACATGAATTTTCTACAACTTTCATTATTAAATGAGCATAATTTTTCATGAAAAAGTGGGCATAAAAAAAGTAATATTCTGGTACAAAGGTGAGTTGGAGGGAATGGGGGAAGAGTAAAAATACAATTCAGTAAGCTAAAAAGAGAAAAAGAATAAATATGATGAAAATTATTCCTAACCAACCTAGGAATAAACCCATACTCCACACCTAAAGTGTGTAGTGTCCTCATTGTAATAAAAGAGAATATGCCCAGGAAGGATAAAACCTAGTAAGATTCATTCATAGAATACTTCTTAAACTTGGAGTTCCTCCATTGGGGACTATGGAATTGATTCATGGAAGTGCTTCAGCCTCTGCCCATTCACAGTAAAGGTCTGCTTGGTTTCATTATTTTGAACCTTGACAACACCAAATGGAGAGACATTAGTAACAGTGTATGGTCCAAACTAGTGGGAACAGAGATTGCCTAGATGCAACTTTAAACTTTCATTGTAAAGGAGGAACCTCTACCCAATGTGGAACTGACGATGAAGGATGAGACAGTCGTGGGCCACCCTGGTTCGCTAATTATAAATCCTTGATTTCTTATATGCATCTTTTCTTATTTCCCCCATCACCCAAAACTACAATTTCCATTGAGAACCTACTCCAAAAAAATTAGAATTACATTGTTTGATAGCCCAATAGGCCCGCTGAAAAATCTCAACAGGGAGGTGACAAATCTTTCCAAAAACAAGCTTATAAGGTGACATTCCAATTGGATTTTTAAAAGTAGTACGGTAAGCCCATAATGAATCATCAAGTATAAGACTCCAATCCTTTATATTGGGTTGAACTGTTTTTTCAACAATTTTTTGTACTTCTCTATTTGATACATCAACTTGACCCTTAGTCTATGGGTGATAAGTAGTAGACACTAGATTCCCGACCCCATATCGACACAATAGAGAATGCATTGTTCGGTTGTAGAAATGAGAACCCCAGTCACTGATGATGTACCAATGTAACCCAATCCTACAAAAAATTTGGGTTCTAAAAAATTCCACAACTGCCTTAGAGTTATCAGCTCTCTTATCTCGTGCCTCTACCCATTTTGAAATATAATCCACTTCCAATAGTATTTTACAGGTTACAAAATGAATTGGGGGAATGGTCCCATAAATTCAATTCCCCAAACATCATAAATGTCAGGGAAGAGAAAGGGTTTTTGTGGAATCTCTTTTCTTTTAGAGATATTCACCATTATTTGACAGTGAGGAAAACATTTACCGAAGTCATGGGCATCCCAAAACAATGTGGGCCAAAAGAGACCAACATCAAGGACCATGCAAGCAGTCCATTGGGGACCAAAGTGGCCCCTACAAGCAAGAGTGTCACAGAATCGAAGGACGGACTGAAACTTGCTATCAGGAACAAAACGCTTAAGGGATTGATCACCATAGGTATGGAAAAGGTAAGGGTCATCCCAAATGTACTAATTGAAATCATGTTTTATACAATTAGACTGGTTGTTGATTAAAGCAGTATGAGTGAAAGTTGCTACCAAATAGTTTACAATTTCAGTATACCAAGGGATAAAATCTTTCACTCGGTAAAATTGCTCATCAGGAAACATAGCATTAATAGGAATACAGGGGGATGAGTCAATGTTTGAGGATGGGGGAATATTTATGATATGGTCAGCCACCATAATATCTTCTCCTTTTTATCTCTAATTTCTAAATTTAATTCTTGAAGGAGGAGCATCCAATGAATGAGACGTGTTTTGGATTCCAGTTTCGTAAGGAGATACTGGATGGCTGCATGATCTGAGAACACATTGACTTTGGACCCCCAAAGGCATGACCTAAATTTTTCCAAGGAAAACACAATGGCAAGGAATTATTTTTCAGTTGTGGTGTAGTTTTCTTGGGAAGGGTCCAAATTACGTGAGGCATAGGTAATGACATGTGGAGCTCGATCGAACCTTTGTGACAAGATGGCCAGACTGCATAGTTAGAGGCATCACACAAGAGATCAAATGGTAAATCTGTCTGAGGTGGTTGGATTACTAAGGGTGAGGTAAGACTCCATTTTAACTTATTTGAAGCTTACTCACACTCATTATCAAAAACAATTTCCTTTTCTTTTTTGAGTAATCGAGGGAGGGGTAGTGTAATTTTGCTGAATTCACGAATGAAACGATGGTAAAATCCAACATGACCTAGGAATGACCACACATCACATACATTTTTCGGGAATGGTATGGAATAAATGACATACACTTTTGATTTATCTACTTGGATACCATCCCCATAAATAACATGTCCCAAAACAATACCTTGTATCCCTATGAAATGGAATTTCTCATAATTTAATACAAGATTCTTTTCAATGTAGCAAAGTAGGAATGAAATAATTATAATTAAGAATTCATCAAGAGAGGATCAATAAATTGTGAAATCAGCCATGAAAACATCCATGCAATCCTCTAGGTAATCCGAAAATAATACTAGCCATACATCGCTAAAAAGTACCCAGAGCATTATACAGATGAAATGGAATCCTCATATATGAAAATGTGCCAAAGGGACAAGTGAAGGTAGTCTTTTCTTGGTCCTCAAGGGAAATATGGATATGAAAGTATCCATAATACCCATCTAGAAAACAGTAGTGAGACTTACCAGCTGGCCTCTCTATCATTTGATCAATTAATGGAAAAGGGAAATGGTCCTTCCTAGTGTATTGGTTTAGTCTGATATAGTCTATGAATACACTACAACTATTCCTCACATGAATTGGAGCCAATTCACTGTTTTCATTTTTTATTATTGTAAGGGATATGTTTTAGGAACTACTTGAACAAGAATAACCCATTGGCTGTTAGAGATAAGACAAATGATTCTAGTAGCCAATATTTTTGTTACTTCATTTTTGAGAAATTCAAATAGGTTAGGGTTTAGTTGACGTTGTTCCTGCCTCAATGGTTTAGCCTCATCATTTAACAAAATATGATGTGTACAAATTGATGGGATAATACCAGGAATGTCAGCATGTTTCCATACCAATGCTTTTTTATACTCCCTCAAAAGTTTAAGCAGTCACAATTCATGCTCATGAGGGACTTAACTAGCAATGATGATGAGCAACATGTTTCCATTATCAAGATATAAATATTTTAAATCTTGAGGCAGTTTCGTTTTTTCCAATTCAGGTGGATTTTGAATTGATGGGAGTGTGTGTGAAAGTGAGAGGTCACTAATCTCATCTAACTTCTCAATGGTATCATCCTCAGATGAGGAATGATCTTTAAAAGATTAGTAGTATCATCATTGGTCAGTGGATCCTCAGTGTTAATGAAATAGTAAATTAATAAACATGCATGATTATTTTCTAGACCACTACAACAATCAATACATGATTCACTACCAAGAAATCCAATCAAGGATGAAAACTTAGAAAGGGGATCGGGGGAATGAAAAGAAGTATTTTTGGAAGAAGGGAGTACATCAATTGAATTTACTAAGAGAGAGAAATGTTCTTCTGAGGGGTGCTTCATGGAATCAAGGATGCTGAAATGGACTATGTCACCACTAAATTCCATAGATAATGTACCATTATGGACATTAATTATGGTTTTGGTGGGTTTCAAGAAAGGTCTCCCCAACATAATTGTTGTGTGTCTATTCATCCTATCACCTTCCATTTTTAGCACATAAAAATCAGCAGGAAAAATTAAAATTTTCACCCTAACATGAAAATCCTCTAACACACCATAAGGGTGTGCTGTACTACGATTTTCTAGATGAACGACTATTACTATGGGATTTAGTTCACAGACCTTCAAAGAAGAGTAAACGGAGTGAGACATTACATTAATAGAGCCACCCAAATCACGCATAGCATTAGAAAAAGAATACTCCCATATGGTGCATGAAATCAAGAATGTTCCAGGATCATTGAATTTGGTGGGTAGTGAATTCTCTATCAATTTTGGGACATTCCCCCCCCCCCCCCAAGATCACCTTCTAATCACCTCATAGTATCCTTTGGTATGTACACATATCCTTTAGAAACTTGGAATATCATGTAATTTATTTCACAGTATTAATCCAGGGAATGTTTACCAGCACTTTTTTGAATGTATCCAAAATGTCCTTAACACGTTCAGTTTTCTTTTGTTTTCTAGGTTGGGTGGCCCTTTATGAAAATGGAAGAGGGATTGTTGGGATATGTGACTAATAAATAGACACACTTTTTCCTTTGGAAGGGCTTCTCTCAAGAATTTTTTTTTCAATATTTGGAACATTGTTAAAGGTTGGTATGGAGGTTTACTCAGTATGGGATGACTCTAATGGAGTATTAATTTGACCTTCTTGTTGTATTCCACTCCTACCGGTGATGGAACTAGTATTTACTTTGTCTATAGGGTTGAATGATGGTTGATATTTTAGTTTACCTTACTCGTGACATTGAATTTCCCTTATCGAGTTAGGAAGTTGGCCTACTTGGGTTTTGGGGTCTTGTATGGATGCTTGTGTGGTTTTTTGGAATTGGATATTGTTGGCACCCATTTGTTTCATCATATCTTCTAAGATATGCTCGGGTTTTTGAGGGATTTGTTGGTAAGTCCTTTGGGGGTGTTTTTAGATTTCTGGGTGGTGGTGGTGGATGACTACTCTGACCCTATTAGTTCTATTGTTGTTGATGTTGGTTTGAATTCTCCCTTTAATATAGGCTTGGTTTTATTTCCACCCAGGGTTGGATGGATAGTAAGGTTCTTTCCTAAAGTGTTGGTTATAGGGGCATCGTGGAAAGATTTCCTCACGACTCTCAGAAGTTTCCCTGAATTTAAGACAATGGTTGGATTAGTGGGTTTCAGAAGAACATATACCAAAATGGATGAGAGGAGGATATTGAGATTTCCCTTAGGAAAGAGGAAGTTTTTGAAGAAGGGTAATTACCTCTTTGAACTTTGTTTCCACCATCTTCTCGAATTCGGTAGACTGCAACTCATGGACATTTTTAATGGGTACATTGGACCTTATACCAAATTGTTGAGTGTTATGTTCCATGTTCTCAATTAGGTTTATTAAAGCATTTGGGGTCTTATCTACCAGTGCACCACCTTCAGCAGCATAAATCATGTTTCAATCAATAGGAATTAAAACTTCATAAAAATTTTGAAATAAAAGTTGATCACTTATTTGGTGCTGTGGGAAACTTGAACATAACATTTGAAAGTGTTCCCAATATTCATGTAATGTTTCCCCTTGTGACTGGCTTATACTACAAATTTCTTTCCTTATAGTTCTAGTTCAAGAGGTTGGGAAATATTTTTCAAGAAAAAGGCGTTTCATGTCTTCCCATCCCCTTATTGGTGAATTAGCATAGTAAATCCAATATTTTGCAGTATCTTCTAATGAGAAAGGAAATTCTCCAATATTTACTTGTTATTCATCCACATTAGCATGTTTTAAAGTAGAACACATAGTATGAAATTTGTTAAGATGCTTGTGCATATCTTCTCTAGGAATTCCATAGAATCTTGGTAATAAATGAATCAAACCAGATTTTAGTTCAAAGTTGGGTGCCTCGCCTTGAATTTGAATATAGGTGGTCTGAATATCAACATCCAGTGAGTTTATTTATTTTAGTGTTATGTTGTTTTCAACCATGTTATACATGTTTATTTTTGTTTTGATGTTGGTTCCAGAAGAAGAAGATTAAGGATCTATAAGATTGTTGTTGTCTTATGTGTCCTCCTTCAAAGGGTTCTCTTGTCTATGTTAGGGTCGCTGACGTAAGATCCTCTCTAGTTCGGGTTCAAAAGGAGGTAAAATTTCTCGGATTAGAACGCTTTATGAACCAAAACTACACCACAAATAGATCAGAATGCAGATAGGTAAAAGACCCACCAAAATAGATAAGTATTCAAAAAATTTAAAAAAATCTTATAAAAAAGACACACTAAAAACCAAAGCACTCCCCAGAAATGGCGACAAAATTTTTCCACATTGTCATGACATGTCAAATTGATAGTTATTTAAATAATATTTTATAGTATTGGGCAGACCCTAGGTCATCTCTCAAGGAGCGTTTTTGGTTTTATAGTGTGAATTTTTAATAAAAAGAACAAAAGAGGGGGTAGTTTGAAAAAAGTTTTAAGAAAATTAGTTGACTTAAAGATTTTAATAGTCGATAAATAAAAGTGGCATTTTATAATTATGAGATAAGGAGATCACTTCATGTTCAATACACATCTTGGAGAGTTCATTGTTCTAAAAATTTCACATGGTTTTGTTTGATTATTTGGTTTAGGGTTGTCAAGATCTTAATTCCCCTCTTGCCTCTCAAAAAGTTGCACCAAGTACCGACCCTTGACACAAAAATCATGTTTTTGAGGTTTGGAATTCAGGAAAAGATCAATGGATAACAAAAAATACTAATATCTTTTGTATGTGTGAGAGAAAGAGGATCCTTGTGTTCCCCAATCGGAATAACCCTGGTTTCCTGTAACGAAACAAAGTATTTCAATGGAAATTCCCTTATAAAAAACATGTCATAAAATCACATGAAAACACAACATAATGAACTAATAAGTGCTAAGTTACCTTTAAAAATATGTTTGTCACTTATGTGTTCGGAATTTCAAAAATCCGACATACACAGTTGTGTTCAAGATGATATTTGGGGTCCAATAAGAAAAACTTAATTTTTTGGGGAATAGTAACCTACCCTTATGAATAGTAGTAATACCCTTATGAATAGTATAGTGTCCAAATAAGAGTAACTGTACCCATGAATAATTAAATAAAATTTAGGCATATTAGGAAGTGACAATTTGACCATAGTAAACGTTTTGGTATTTCTGTAAGTTATAAATAAATAATTATAGTTAATTAATTAATTTAAAATAAAATGTATTTTATTAAAATGTGTTCATAAATTATGAAATCTATGTCTCCTAGTTTTTATATAATTTTATAAGACCCTACATAATTTTTGAAAGCATTATAAAATCAGTTTTAATTTTAAAAATTGTATTTTTCAAGTAAATTATTATTTTAAATAAATATTAAATTAATCATATTTAGAAAATTATTTTTGATAAATGTAATTCATTTTCGAATTCTACAGGTCGAGAAATTGTTAGGGGGAAATTTTGGGATTTTTCTGAAATACTTCAATTTTCGGGTGAATAGTAAAAATACAGTTTTCCACATAATCGGTGTATCGTAAATTTCATCATTAATGATGTAATGATGAAATAAAAATTCTAGAACATTAGGTTCTGCCAAATTATATTAAAATTCATAAATGGTTCCTTAAAATACAATAAACACAATTTTCAAACCTAAAAAGAACTTTCCAAAGACGAAAGTCAAAAGGTGATTTCTTAAAGTGTCCGTTTCTCTTTCTTTCACATTCCTTTTAATAAATTAATGAATAACAATTATAAAGATTATTTAAAGCCTAAAAATAATTATACTATATTAATATATCATTTATTATGTCAAAAAAATACTATTACAAGTCTAACTTTTGATATATTATTTTATTTAATATTTTATTCTAAAACCCCTCCCTCCTCATTTATAAATAACGCCTCCCCCTCCCCTTTCCAATACACAACTCTAAAGCTTCAATAATTGTCTCTAATCTTCCCAATAATATTCCCTATCCCCTCCCCCACGTCCAAAAGCTTCTGGTCTCATCAAAAGACCAAAATTAGGCCCCTTAAGGAGGATCTCAAGAGGAGGATTCAAGAGGTAATTTTTTTTCATCTTTCCTTTAATTCCCTTTCAATTTCAAGTACTTTTATTATTCTCTCCCAACCTATATTTTTCCAAATGGTATGGTAAATCTAGTATCATACATATAATGTAATATTATGATACTAATGAGATATTATAACATCCATCCCACTTCTCCTCTTCCTTTTATTTTATAAAAGAAAACGTTGTTCGTAAGGTGTTAATCTATCACCTTCAAGAAATACATGTTTTCTTTTTCCATTTCTACCTACAGATCTGGTCATGAAACCATTTTTATGGTTTAAAAAAATATTATATATTTATTATGTCCTATTTTGAGTTCTTTAAATAACTTATGTACATATTACTAGATGAGTAAACAAAACAAGTTCATTGTGGTCGAAAAACCGCCCAAATTAACCCAAACGATCATCATTAAATTCCTATCTGATGATTCATCCACATGGTAAAAAATGTAATTCATATTAATCTCATTTTAACTTATGGAATATCATTAATAACATGTAATATATTTTCTCGATGTTTACCCATGTTCTACAAAAACTTCAATGCATGAATACATGTGAAACTCGTAAGAAAACCATAAAAATGAGCATTCCCAAACAATGTTTTTAAAATCTATAACTCATAAAAGGCACATAAAATAACATAATGAAACCAAAATAACCCCTATTAATTTATAAAAGGTTCTGTAATTTGAAATTAATGAATATAATGTCATTATACGGGACATTAAAGTGAAGGAAGCGTTCAGATACAAGGTAAGTGGAAATTCTCGAACCCAACTTTCATCCTTCAGGTTCTCCCTCTTTCACTAAAAATTTTGTATGGTCACAACTTAAAAATAAATTGGTCATCATTATCTTAAATTTTATGGGATATACATGTGTTCTACTAATGTTTATGTCAAACAAAATGTTTTCCAAAATAACTCTTCTTTTAAGAACTCACCTTTTACCTTCATTAAAGTTTGATGGTTCTTGTATCAAGTATGTTGTTCCCTATTTCTTTTGGGAACCCAAAGTTTATGATGTAGGAACCCAGGACACCCTAAGAGGGGAGGGGTGAATCAGGGTGTCAAATTTTTCTTCTTAAAGTTGTGGATCTTGTTCCCACGCTGGTAGGAACTACTTAAACCTGTTTGATGGATATGATCAGCAATGAAACATTCACATGCAAAGAGATAACACATCAATTTTACATGGTTCACCACTAAGGGCTACATCCAAGGAGCATATGCTGAAAATTTTCCAGTTGTACAAAATTCCACTAATCTTCACTAGTTGTGGATTAAAATGGTTCGGGCACAGTCACTCTGTCCCAGGCTCACTGCCTTTACAAAGGTTCAGGGATAGATCACTGCTTCCCTCGGGTCACTCCCGTTGACTCCCCCTAGCTCACTGCCCTTGGTGAAGTCACACTCAGTTTATAGACATAAAGGTCTCTTCAATAGATTTGAATTGAAGTCTTTGTCTCCTATTCAGCATGAGACGATGCTTGCATTAGAGTACTGAGTTGATTCTCTTTTGTATTCAATCTTCTTCTTTAGTGTAATAACTGAATGCACTGTATCTTCTTATTCTCTTCCTTTGATTCCAAATAACAAAACCTGAGTGTTTTGAAATAATTCCCTATTTCTGTGTAGATCTACATTTATTTTCATGAACCGTTCTTCTTCTCTTTGCAAAACACAATGATGGTGTTAAACACCAGTCATGTGTGTGCGGAACCACTTCTCTTCAAAGAACCAAATTGTATATTTTTCTTCCGTCTTTGTAAATGAATACATCATCTGTTGCACCAAAGGTATCGGGAAATCTTATGGCTTTTGTGCGGCTCCACAAAGACGGGCAAACTCCAACAACACCTGGCGCTCTTCTCCAAGCCTGGTGCGCAAGTCCCAATATGGCGCGCAAGTCCTCGGCGCACAGGTCTAAATTGGCATGCAGTTATCACCAAACCACCTGCACGACACTGCCTTACTCAACTTCTAACCTGCACGACTCACTTCCTTTCTCACCCAAACCTCCTTAGGCACGCAGCCAACAACCGGCGCACAACTTCAAACACTAGTGCGCAAGTCAACCTGCGCGACCACACACTACTTGCACGACTTCCACACCTATGCGACGAGAGATATGATTTTTATAAGTGTTGAAATCCGTTACAAATGAGGAGGGGGTCCTCTATTTATAGGAAAATTGGACCCCCTGCGCGGTGGCGCGCAAGTCTTCCCTCGGCGCGCAGGTTCCAGCACGCAGCTAATCCTCCCAAGCGTCTGTCGCGCTACTCAATTTGCACAACCACACCAATACTTACATGACCTTATTTCCTTTGCCATATTTTGAAGTTATGATCTTCAAAAAAATAGGCGCGCACGTTTCCAAACCTCCTAGGCATCGCCGTGCAAGTCCTCTCCCGGCGCGCAAGTCACTTGCGCGACCAACCCAATACTTGTGCGACCCTTATCCCTTTGCCATTTATTGATGTTATGATCTTGAAAAACATATGGAGTGCAAGTTTAATATCCTTAAAATACATGGCGCCACCTTGTATCTATTCTTTTTTACCGCCTCCAGATCATCCATTCCTTTGTCGATGTTCTTGAATCAAACATGGATCGTTAACCATAGCCCTTGACCTTGACATGCCACCATGGAATCTCCTTTTTTCAAAAAAAATTTCTGTCATTTGTTTGCTTTGTCAACAAGAACAATCACCTCAAAAACAATTATTCTTGGTGATTTGAATCCTTCAGCAAATCTTCTACTTTCATCACAAACTCCACTATCATGATATGTATCCTTAAGATTTAGCATCATCATCTTCTGAGACAATGTGATGTCCATGGCCATCTTAGAATTCCAATCTCTTGCACACCGTCTTCTTCTTCAACTGTCATAATCTACTTCATGCAAAACATATGATTCAATTATTCAAGAAGACTCTTTCATGGTTCTCATGCAATCAGGAGGAATTACATGGTATTCATCATAACACCATTCTTCTTTAATCATCCTCATATGGATTATACCTCAAATTATTCATTTTTGTAAAAAATGTGTCACCTTTGACACATGTTCTTTGAACTTAAGATCAGTACAAAAATCGTCTGAATTTACATTCTTCCATTTCATTGGAGTACTTATTGATCTTATTCATTTTGATCTTCATTGAAATCTATTGACAACAAATACAATCATATACACAAAGTGGTCCCAACATATGAATGTGTTCTTATGAGATGAAACCAATTCCTTTCCATGGGTTAGTTATTTTCATTATTGATATATGTTCTATGTGGCATGCATGTTAATGATAATGTTGTAATGTGACGGGAGCGCCAAGAATTATGTAGCGCAATATGAATGTTTAAATGTGACAGGTGCGCCTGGAATTATACATCCTTATAATGAATTGGGAAAATTGATTAATCTCATTAGTAAATGTTAAATGATGTGTGAACATGATTCTAGCTTTGTTCACAAGCATGTGTGGTAGTGAACCACTAAGAGATGATGTTTCATTTTTATGCATTGCCACATTTCGAGTCCCTTATTAAGACTTACTCTCATGATTCTTTTCCTATGTTATGATTATGCTCACCCCATGCTATATTGTTCTTATATATCCTCTTACTGGTCTTCTAGATCACCCCTTTTGATGTATATCCCCAGTTTCACACCCGAAATTTTAAATTAATATTATTTTATTATTTTATCAGACTTAGAAGAATTTTGTCGTACTGCGGGCCAAGCCTGTTTGAAATTTTTTCATTTTTTTGATGAATGAATGATTTTCCCTTGACAGCATCCGGTGCATGGGAAGGGCATGTTAAAAGCCGCACGACTTTGCTTGGGTCACCGTGCGGCCTTCCAAATTTACAAGACAAATAAATAAAATGAGTTTTAATGAGTTACTTTAATAATTATAATAATGGTGATTATTGTTATTATTATTCTGGTTAATAATATTATTATCATCCTATTTATTATAATTATTTTAAAGTTGTTATGAATAATAATAATATTATTATTAAAGTTCATTAAAATTCTTATTGTGTTCATTATTATTTGTTAATATTTTATTTATTTTATATTCTTTTCTTTTATTTTTTTTATTTTTTTATTTCTTTTATTATTATTATTATTATTATTTCATTTTTTCTCTCAAACCCTAACTCCCCCTCACCCTTACTCTCTCACGCTACCCCCACCTTCCTTCTGCTCACGCTACCCCCTCCCCCACCTTCCTCCTCCTCACGCTACCCCCCACCGACAATGGCCCTATGGCGTGCCCTTCAGCATGATAACCCTTCAGCCCGCTCCCACATCCTCAGAGGGACCTCCCTCATCACGGAGGCATCTCACATGGCCTCCTTACTCCTTCTCACCACTCGGAACCGCACCTCCCTTCCTTTTCGGCCGAGATTTCCAGCACGACACACCTCTGGTGGCCCACTCCCATGCTCAGTTGGCCATCTACACTATTCCAGCAGGTTTATTTTTCTTCAATTGTTTTCTTCTTCCAATTGGTAGATTTTCAGTTTGGGTTTTATATTTTATTTGGTCCATTTTTTGATTTATTTCTTCGATACCTTGTTTTCAGGTTTTGCAGTAGACCCCCTGCGGTGCGATTGTCATGCGGAGGGAGTTTCGCCCCGAATTTTTGAGGTTTCCTTTATCGAGGTAGGTGATTTAATCTATAAATATTGTTTGATGAAGTATTTTTCTGGATTAATTTATTTGGAAAGTTCTTTTATTATTTTGGGTGGTGCGAAATGTGTTCTTTGAATATTTTGACATGCACGTGTGATGGAATTGAGTCTTCTTTTAGAATTGGTTATGTTTTTCATATGGGTCTTTTTGTGGGAATTCTTGGAAACGTTCAATTAATTATTCTACGTGTGAAAATTATGTTTCAGAAATAATTTAATATGAGGTTGTGTTAGAAATCGATTTTTATTTCAAATAAATTGATTATCGTCATGCATAACATATAGTAGTGTTTCTTGAAAAGAGTATCAGGCCTTGTTTTGGAGAGTGCGAAATGTTTTCTAAAGAAATTAAGGTGCATGTGTATTAAAAATGTGGTTTGAAGGAAAAATGTGTTATTTTGTCTTATTGAACTTTTGTGATTTTTAATTTAAAATTTTAAATAGTTTGAGTAACGGAAAACAAGTTTTGGTATGGTTGTGTTGTGAATTCGGTTTTAATGTGGCGTTTTTATGTGAGATCAAGTGCGTTTTTGGTGTAAACTCTCTGGTGCTAATTTTTAAGTGTTTCATAAATTATTTTATTGATTTATTAAATTGTATGTGTAGTGCGTTGGGCCTTGCTTCGATGGTTTTGGGCCGCGAGTTTCGAGGGATCCTACAAGTACATGCATAGGGAAAGGCATATATATATATATATGCCCTCTTTGTACATATTCCCTCATGGCGTGGGGAATATGTGCAATGTAGCTAGGGGTGTGTATATATATATGTATAAATACATGTGCGTGTATGCGCCAACTGTCAATTTGAGTGGTCGTCGACAAATAGTGATAATTTTGAGGTAGGTATCCTATGATTATGCCTTTAATTGAAATTCATAATTACTTTCTTTTTTAAAAATATGTTTTACAATTATGGAACATGAACATTCTATGAAAATTGGTTTTGGTTGCTAGAAATGATTGCACCTTTACTTTGAAAATTGAAAAGTATTTTTAATGCTATCGGTCTTAAGTGACTTTTGTTGAAAATCGATTTCCAAAGTGGTTTTGAATTGGTAATGAGTAGTTCCAAAAGTGTTTCGCCTTTCAGCCGGTTAGTTATAAAATGGGTTCCCTTTATATAATTAATCCTGTTTATCCTTTTATGAATGCTTCATGAAAGAGAAAAACTTCTCTTGACGCACGCCCCCTATGGTTTTAGAAAAATTATTATTTATGTTGAATGTGTTATTAAGGGCCTAATTTGATGCTTATGCATCATGTGATGTGAATAAGGGGGAATGCACTTAAAGATGGAGAGCAGTGGTTAGTGGTTTAATGGGGTTTAGATAAAGAATGTTTGATGTACTTATTTGTTTTATTGATAAAGAAAACTCACCACCACCTGAAATAGAGCATAATGGTAAACCTGGGTATCTAGGTGGGTGACCAGGACTAGTACGCTAGATGAAATGGCAGGGGTTCATCCTAGTTTGTCTAGTAGGATTGACGCAACAACACTAACTAAACATATGAATTTTTGAGGGTCATGGTTTTCTAAGCCATGTCTTCTGAGGGTCATGGTCTTCTAAGCCACATTTTCTAAGGGTCGTGGTCTTCTAAGCCACGTTTCACCGAGGTACGAGGTCTCTAGTTTTCCACTTTTTATAGCTACCTATAGGGATTACCCATGGTGCTCATTTGCGACATGATGCATGTGATGTAACTTTCTTTTCAGTTGTTTCATACTTGATGTCTTGTTTGTGAAAGCCATATTTTAATCCAAACTGGTTTCTTTTCATTTTGAAACGTTAATGCATGATTGAAACCTATTTTGAAAATGTAGTGGGAGTGAAATGCTTTAATTGAAAATGAAAACTCATTACTTTAATTTTAAAAGAAGGAAAAAAATTATTTTATTATATCTTATTTTCAAACTGGCATAATTGGATTTCTTAATAAGGGTAGGGGCATAGGACGTGGTTATATTTTGGCATTCCTACTGAGCATCTCAGTGCTCATGCCTACTTTACTTTTTAGTTGCAGGTTTCAGCCTGGGATTGATTTGGGAGGGAGTGTGGTTTACGTCCCGCGGTGACTCATGGGGTCTCCTGAGGTATGTCATGTCGCTTATTTAATTCCTTTTTCCACTACCAAGTTGTTTGGTTTATTTCCCTTTATTTATCTGCTTTTTTTAGGTTATGTTTATTCATCATTGTTATGGGCCAAAATCATTCCCAACTGGTTTATTTTGATGCCCGACACTAGTTGGAATCCCGTGGGGATCAATAATGCCCTTCAGGCCATGTCGTGGACCGGCTCAGGTGACCGGTTTAGGGTCAATCTGACTTGGTTTGTGACAAAATGGTAACAGAGTTGTTACCCAGCCTTAAGTGCAGTACACTACATGGGTTGAGATGTAGGACCCGCAATGAGGTTTTTGTGGTCTAAGGGGGGGTGGGGGGGTGAATGTAACACCCCCAAATGATAAAGGGTTAAATGAATAAATGATATGACTCATGTCAAAAAGCTGCTTTTTTTTGAGAGCATATCTGATTATAACTCCACAGTTAAGCATGCTTGGCCTAGAGTAGTAATCAGGAGGGGTGTATTTCTGGGAATCTCCCTAGGGTGTGTGTGAGTGAGGAAAAAACACACTAAAAGAACATGTTTTGGCCTGTAGGGAGAGTCATTATTCTGATAAGTGACCCTAGTGAGTAATAGATTGTGTTGTTTTGGGAGGGAAACCAAGGTATTACAGGAGACCCATGGGGTCGGGTGACAAGGTTTATGGACCATGGAGGTGGGTTGTGACAAAATGGTATCAGAGCGGCCCTTGTTATTTAGGGTGTCAAGTAGCCTGGTGATTAGGTGTGTCGGGACTCGAGAGGTAGGTGCAGGAAGGATGTCATGAACCCTTGCTCGTCTCGAGACTTGAGTTTCCAGGGGTAGTCCGGGATTTGAATTTTCTTCTTTGTATTGGTCTGTGTGGATGAGGGATGACAAAGGAAGTGAGCCAATGTTATGCAGTGGGCTTGCATGGAGTAGTGACCCATGTACAACCCGAGTGCACGGTTCCAGATGCTTACTGTGGTTATTGGTCACTCGGAGCATGGTCTGCTAAGCCATGTTACCGGGTTGTCATATCCACTAGTTCCTTATTTTTAGAAATTTTGTTGTAAGTTATGTTTGACCTTCATTTTGGTTGGTGTGAGTTGATCTCAAAAACGAAAATGGATTTTCTAGGGGTAGTCGGGGATTTGAATTTTCTTCTTTGTCTTGGTCTGTGTGGAAGAGGGATAACAAAGGAAGTGAGCCAGTGTTACACGGTGGGCTTGCATGGATTAGCGACCCATGTACAACCTGAGTGCACAGTTCAAGACGCTTTCTATGGTTAATTCTTGCTCGTAGCATGGTCTGCTAAGCCATGTTACTGGGTTGGCATAGCCACTGGTTCCTTGTTTTTGAAAATTTTGATGTGAGTTATGTTTGACCTTCATTTTGGTTGGTGTGAGTAGATCTCCAAAATGAAAATGGATTTTTGTGAAGGTGTTTTCAAATGGGAATTTGGTGTTAGAGTGGGAAAATGGTTTTTGAAATGGAAAATGTTTTGGAATTTGGAAATGTATTTCTTTAATGATAAGTGACTTTTTCAATAGGTTGGGAATTTGTGCTTCATGATGAATTATCTATTTTGAAAATGAGAAGTGCCTTGAATTGACCCTTGGTATTTCTATGAGGGATCACATATATAGAGATGCACATGTGGCACGGGGATAATTTGTGGTATGTGTGGATGGGTGCATGAGCAAGAACAATGGTATATGTGTATGTGAGACTTCATGGGATACCAATTGGGGGTACTTAAGTTGTTTTGTTTTCTGAAATATTGTTTTCAAAAATGTAATTTAAATGTTTTTAAAGGTGAGAAATTGTTTAGTGTTCTATTTTAGTGTTTGGTATCCTTTCTCGTGGGTTCTTGGTTTTGACATACTGAATTGTGGTTGGAATATTGATTTGAGTTTGAGATTTAGTTTGTGATTGAGGGGTTGAATTTTAATTTATGATGAATTTGGATTTGGATTTGTGCATCTTGTTTTTGAGTATGCTACCCAAAAAAGTCCCAGAGGTTTCTAGTGAGTCTATTTTAGTTGTTGGTTCTACCCAGACTCTTAGAGGAATGGTGGAATTAAATTCTTTTCGGTTGTTGTCTGTATTTTGTACTGATCGTGATCTATTGAAAGTAACCGAATGGCTTGGTGAAATCGTTGGTGTTTTAGGTTATTGGAAACTCCTAAAGCTATGTGAGGCCATGCTGGTTTGAGTTCATTTGAGGGTTTAACTTTTGATTGGTGTGGGAGGAAATTCCGACATCATTGCATGATGGGACGTCTTGGAAGGTGTTTAGGACCACTCTCATTTGATGGGTTATATCTGAGGAAGTGAAGGTGAGGGAAGAGGTAAAGATCATGATTGTATAGCAAGGAAAACAGATAGTGAAGCCCTACGTTGGGAATCTCAAGGAGTTGGTTCCCTTTCCTCTATAGGTATCGTCACAGAATCAGTTGAAGTTTCTCTTGTGTGGGGTGTTCGTCCAGGGTTAGAGGACCGATTATTTTTGGTGTTTTGGAAGGTTCCCCATCCGGTGAGGAGAGAAAATCGAAGGAACTAGTCTCATATAGGTCTTCTTGTCAATTCCATCTTCCATTAGCCGGGCCACTCTCTCGTTCGCTTCTGGTGTGGCCGGCTTGGGTACATTAAGTCATCTTGTCATCATCCTTCGAAGTCTTGTCATAGGTGTGGACGTTTGGGAATCTTACAAAGGTTACACTAGATGCAATGTCAGAAAGATTCTTGAATGGAGGTTGTTAGCTCCTGACTGCAGGGCAACAAATGCTTCAAGACATCAGAGCTCCAGCCATAGGTCTCGGAGTGAATCCTTTCACTCAGTCAGGAATTATTGGGTGTGGGGAGCCTTGGTCTAACTTTTGTCTTTAGGGATAAAATAGGGATGGTTTGAATCCCTATGCTATAGCTTTTTCATCATTGAAGGTTTTGTTTTACTGTAAGAGGCGCAAAGGTCTCTTTTTCTCGTTATGGTCTTTGTTCATCGAATACCCCACCTTGATTGTAAAAAGGCATAATGATATTGTTTTCTTGTAATTCCAGTAGTTGTGCCTCCTCAAATATGAGCTTTGGAGTTGTCTCTTTATGGATGTGAGTCTCAAGATGATTATCTCTCTCGTGTGGCTATATCCATTTGTGACAAATTCTTATTTTAGGAGGTGCTCATTTTGGAGACACATGCGTCTTGGGAAATAATGAATATGAGTTTTGTCCGAACTTGGTTTCAGGTCTTTCATCGATGATCCCATGTGGCGGGGGTCTAGTTAATGCAGAGAGTTCATGGGTTGGTTTGTGCTGGGTTTCTCGTATTGTTCTATGCTAATTGGCTTAAGCTGGTCAGTTCTTAAATGGTGGGGAGACCCACTATGAATCTTGTCACTCCTTCTTTGAGGTTTGGTCTGTGTGGTGGTTCCCTCTTGGATCATGTTAGCAGTTCCAGAGTTATCTAATGCTAAGATTCTGAATGTTGGTTGTGCTAGTCGGGTTCTTGTGGTTGGGAGAACCCTCCTCATTTTCTGATGGCTCTTATGTTTTCAGTTTCCCTCAGAGTTGGTCGGGTGTGACTGATGGAATGAAAATTCACAACAAGTTCGTGTTTTTGTGGGTCTTGTTCCATTTCAAACTCATGTTTTATTCCTCGTTTGGTTGGGCTAATTTCTGGGGGCAGAAAGTATTTGTGGAGGGGAGAAATTTGACACCTGAACATTTAAATTAATATTATTTTATTATTTTAACAGACTTCAAAACTTTCTATCATGGTGCGAGCCAAGCCTACTTGAAATTTTTTCATTTTTTTATGAATGAATGCTTTTCCGTTGATAGCATCCAGTGCATGGGCATGGCATGTTCAAAGCTGCATGACTTTGCTCGGGTCACCATGCGGCCTGCCTCATGTACAAGACAAATAAATAAAATGAGTTTTAATGAGTTAGTTTAATAATTGTAATAATGGTGATTATTTTTATTATTATTATGGTTAATAATATTATTATTACCAAGTTTATTATAATTATTATTAAGTTGTTATGAACAATATTATTATTATTATTAGAGTTCGTTAAAATTCTTATTATGTTCATTATTATTTTTTGATATTTTACTTATTTTATATTCTTTTCTGTTTTTTTAATTTTTTTCTATTTTATTTATTATTATTATTATTATTATTATTTTATTTTTTTCTCTCAAACCCTAACTCCCCCTCACCCTTACTCACTCGCGCTACCCCCCCCACCTTCCTCCCGCTCGCGCTACCCCCCTCCCCCACCTTCCACTCACTCGCGCTACCCCCCCACCGGTGATGGCCCTACGACGTTCCCTCAAGGCGTGGCGGCCCTTCATCTGGCTCCCACTTCCTCGGACAGACCTCCCTCATCATGGAGACATCTTCGTGTTGCCCACCTTGCTGCTTCGCACCACTCAGAACCACGCCTCCCTTTCTTTCCGGCCAGGATATCCGGCGCGACACACATCTGGTGGCCCACTCCCTTGCTCAGTTGGCCATCTACACCATTACCACAGGTTTGTTTTTCTTTGATTGTTTTCTTCTTCGAATTGGTAGATTTTTTGGTTTGGGTTTCAAATTTTATTTGGTCCATTTTTTGTGTGATTTCTTAGATACCTTGTTTTTTGGGTTTGTAGTAGACCCCTTGCAGTGAAATTGTCATGCGGCGGGAGTTTCACATCAAATTTTTGAGGTTTCCTTTATCTAGGTAGGTGATTTCATCTATAAATATTATTTGATGAAGGATTTTTATGGACTAATTTATTTATCATGTTCTTTAATTATTTTGGGTGGTGCGAAATGTGTCCTGTGAATATTTTGACATGCATGTGTGATGGAATTGAGTCTTCTATTAGAATTGGTTATGTTTTTCATATGGGTCATGCTGTGGGAATTCTGGGAAATGTTCAATTATTTATTTTATGTGTGAAAAGTATGTTTCGATAATAATTTAATATGTGGTTGTGTCAGAAATGGATTTTTCTTTCAAATAAATTGATTTGTGTCATGCATATCATATTGTAGTGTTTCTTGAAAAGAGTATCAGGACTAGTTTTGGAGAGTGAGAAATGTTTTCAAAAGAAATTAAGGTGAAGGTGTATTAAAAATGTGATTTGGAGGAAAAATGTGTTATTTTGGCTTGTTGAACTTGTGCACTTTTGAATTTAAAATTTTAAATAGTTTGAGTAACAGAAAACATGTTTTGGTATGGTTGTATTGTGCGTTCAGTTTTAAAGTGGCGTTTTTATGTGAGATCAAGTGATTTTTTGTGCAAACTCTCTTGTCACCATTGGGCCTTGCTTCAATGGTTTTGGGCCGTGGGTTTCGAGGGATCCTATATGTACACACATAGGGTAAGGCATATATATATATATGCCCTCTTTGTACATATTCCCCCATGGTGTGGGGAATACGTGCAATGAAACTTGGGGTGTGTATATATATATGTATAAATGCATATGCGTGTATGCGCCAAGTATCGGTTCGAGTGGTAGTCGACAAATAGTGACAATTTTGAGGTAGGTCCCCTATGCCTATGCCTTTAGTTGAAATTCATAATTGCTTGCTTGTTTAAAAATATGTTTTTCATTTATGCAACATGCACATTCTATGAAAATTGGTTTCGGTTTCTAGAAATGATTGTGCCTTTGCTTTGAAAATTGAAATGTATTTTTAATGCTATCGTTCTTAAGTGACTTTTCTTGAAAATCGATTTCCAAAGTGGTTTTGAATTGGTAATAAGTAGTTCAAAATGTGTGTGGACTTTCAGCCGGTTAGTTATAAAAATTGTTCCCTTTATGTAATTAAGCCCATTTGGCATTTTAATAATGCTTCATGAAATATAAAAACCTCTCTTGAGGCACGTCACCTTTGGTTTTAGAAAAATGATTTTTAAGTTGAATGTGTTATTAAGGGCCTAATTTGATGCTTATGCATTGTGTGACGCGAAGAAGGGGGAATGCGCTTAAAGAGGGAGAGCAGTGGTGAGTGTTGGAATGGGTTTTAGATAAAGAAAGTGTTATGTACTTATATTTTTTCTTGATAAAGAAAACTATCAACCACCTAAAATAGAGAACAATGGGAAACCTGAGTATCTAGGTGGGTGACTAGGACTAGTACGCTAGATGACACGGCATGGGTTTGTCCCGGTTTTTCTACTAGGATTGACGCAAAAACACTAACTAAACATATGAATTTATGAGGGCCGTGGTCTTCTTAAGACACATTTTCTGAGTTTGGTGGTCTTCTAAGCCACGCTTTCTGAGGGTCGTGGTCTTCTAAGCCACGTTTCATCAAGGTACGAGGTCTCTAGGTTCCCACTTATTCTAGCTACCTATAGGGATTACCCATGGTGCTCATTTGTGACATGCTGCTTGTGATGTAACTTTCTTTTCAGTTGTTTCATACTTGATGTCTTGTTTGTGAAAGCCATATTTTAATCCAAACTAGTTTCTTTTCATTTTGAAATGTTAATGCATGCTTGAAACCTATTTTGAAAATGCAGTGGGAGTGAAATTCTTTACTTGAAAATGAAAACACATTACTTTAATTTGAAAAGAAGGAAAAACATTATTTTATTATATATTATTTTCAAACTAACATAATTGGATTCATTAATAAAGGCAGGGGCATAGGATGTGGTAATATTTTGGCATTCCTACTGAGCATCTCGGGATCATGCCTACTTTACTTTTCAGTTGAAAGTTTCATCCTTGGATTGATTTTGGGAACGAGTGTGGTTTACGTCCCACGATGACCCATGGGGTCACATAAGGTATGTCACGACGCTTCTTTAATTCCTTTTTCCGCTGCCAAGTTGTTTGGTTTATTTCCCTTTATTTATCTTCTTGTTTAGTTTAGGTTTATTCATCTTCGTTATGGGCCAAAATAATTTCCAACTGGTTTATTTTGATTCCCGACACTAGTTGCCAGCCCGTGGGGATCAGGAATGCCCTTTGGGACATGTCGCGGACTGGATCGGGTGACCGGTTTAGGGTCTATCTGAATTGGTTTGTGACACTCAGGTGGCTACATGTTCTAAGGATAGGTCAAGTTCCAATAAGAGGCTAGAGAAAAAGAAATGAAAAAAAAGTTTATGCTCAATTTTGTAATTGTTATGTATGGTCCTAGTTTTCCCAAGACACTAAACCGTTGGATCATCTATGTGTAATACAATTATGTTTTTTATCTTTAAAATGATTTTATAGTAATGTATTAAAATGTTTGGTCTCTATAGTTGGTATCAGAGGGAAGGTTTTGTTAATCTGGGAATTATGATTAATGAACCCTAGAGAAAAAAACTAGCATGAATCTAAGTACAAATATGCACACAAGAATATTTACATAGGGATACCATATGTTATGGTTTGTTTAAATGAATAATTTATTCATGACTTGTTGACTTATGTTTTGTTCTAACATTTTCTATTTTAGAAAATGGTGGGAACTAGGAGAAACCAGGACAACAACTCGTGCAAGGGCCAATGCAATGATTGCCCGAACAACATCCCAATAATTTGGGAGGTGGAGTTCAACACATCATGGATATGCTTACCTAATTATCTCAGGTTGTGAACAATAACCATAATAATGGGGAACATCTTACTTCACCAAAGAGAGATCAACTGGCTATCAAATTTTTTATGAGGCGAAGACCACTGACGTTTAGTGGATTTTCCGATCCACTAGTTGCGGAATAGTGGGTCAACTCCATGGAGAAGATCTTTTCTGTTCTGAGACAGAGAAGGTAAAACTAGTCGTTTATCATCTAGATGAAGAGGTCGATCAATGGTGGGATTTGATTAAGAACACCAAGCCAAGGGAAAAAAGTGAAGAGATAGAATAGTAAGACTTTAATATCATGTTTCTTAATAAGTATTTCCCATGAACTCATCGTACAAAGATGGAGAGAGAATTCATAGAGCTCAAGAAAAAAGAAGGAGAATATGTCACAACCTACGAAGAAAATTTCACAAGGCTTTCACGGTATGATTATGGTTTTTTATCAATAATGATAGCAAAATTGATAAATTATTTAGTGGATTAAAACCACACCTTCGAAAGGATATTTTAATTCGAGACTTTTGGAGTTATGAAGAAGTTGTTCGGTGTGCAATCAAAGTGGATACATAGTTTGGAGAATGGTCCCATGGATATAGTGATATGAAACGAAAGATGGAGTTTCAAGCCGTTGGATCTAATGACAAAGGTGGGAAGAAAAATCAACAACCCACATGCCAAAAATATGGGAAGTTGCACCATTAGAACAGCCTCAATGGGATGGGGAAATTCTTCAAGTGCGGTAAAGAAGGACACCTTGCTCAAGAGTGTTAGAAAGACATAAGAAGGAAGAAGAATGTGGTAGAATAAAGGATAGAACCATTCAGGGTTCAATGCTACAACTGTAGGGAGCTAGGGAACTATGCAAGCCAATGCATTAAACCTCGAGTTCTCGAGGGTAATCAGTGTTAGCATCCACCAAATCCAAAAGAACAAGGGATGGATTATGCCATCACTACTAAGAAAGTGGAGAAAGATAATGAAGTCGTACAAGGTACACTTATTATTCAATAAAGAAAGGAAAAAGAATTATTTTATTCTAGTTCTATGCATTCCTTTATATCTTGAAAGTTTTCTAGAACTATAGAATCAAAACCTCAAAACCTTGAAGTAGATATATCTGTAAAAACACCACGTAGTGCAATCATTGCAACCCTAGTGTTTGACTCTTCTCCTCTTGGTGTATGTGGGAAGATTCTTCCATTGAATCTCATAATACATCCCTTGGTAGAATTTGACACTATAATGGTAATGGATTGGATCTCGTTATATAGATCACATATCAAATGTCGGGAAAAGTAAATATGTTTTCATATTCCAAACCATCCCATGCTCCTCTAAAAATTCAAGGAAGATCATGAATCTCCATTGAAAAATACTTCCATGTTGTGGGTGTTGATTCCCTATGAAGAAGCATACCTCACCCAAATGGTTGAGTCAAAGGAAGGTGCCAACCATGCTGAAATTCCCATCGTGAGGGAATATGGTGATGTATATCCCGAAGAGTTACCCAAAATTCCCCCAGATCGTGTGGTAGATTTCTCAATAGAACTCATACTTGAAGCTACTCCTATCGCAATGTGACCCTATATGATGGATCCTATCGAATTGGAGAAGTTAAAGAAACAATTAAAAAAGCATTTGGAAAAAGGATCCATACGGCCTAGTTTATCAGCTTGGTGTGCGCCAGTGCTCTTTGTGAAAAAGAAGGATAGAACAATGTGGCTCTGTTTCGACTATCAGGAACTCAACAAGATCACCATAAAGAACAAGTATCCTCTTCCAAGGATTTAAGACTTGTTAGATTAGTTAAGAGGAGATAAATACTTCTCAAAGGTGGATCTTCATTCTGGATATCATCAGCTAAAAGTGAAGAAAAAGGATATTCAGAAGACTGCCTTCCATAAAAGGTATGGGCACTATGAGTTTCTAGTGATGCCCTTCGGACATATTAATTCCCCTGAAATCATCATGTATTTGATGAATAGAGTCTTTAAAAATTACCTCAACAAATTTTTTGTAGTGTTTATCGATGATATTATCATCTACTCCAAGAGTAAGGAGGAACATGAAGAACATCTAAGACTTGTGCTAGCGATATTGAGAAATGATAAGTTGTACGCCAAGTTCAGAAAGTGTGACTTTTGGATGAAGCAAGTCACATTCTTGGGACATGTGATCACAAGTGAGGGAAATTCTGTGGATCCTTAAGAAACAAAGGCAATTATGGAATGGCCCAGGCCCTCTAGTGTCACCGAAATCCATAGTTTTCTTGGATTAGCTGGGAACTATTGACGTTTTGTGAGAAACTTCTCACGATGTCCAACCCGCTAACTAAGTTAACAAGGAAAGGGGTAAAGTATGTCTCAATAGAAGAATGTGAGGGAAGATTCAAGGAGCTAAAGATAAGGATGATCACTGCACCTGTACTCACACTACCGAAAAGTGGAGAAAGTTTTGTGATATACAATGATGATTCAAAGAAAGGCTTGGGTTTCGTACTCATGAAAAATGATAATGTGATTGCCTATGCATCAAAACAGTTGAAGATCCATGAGCAGAACTACCCGATGCATGATCTAGAGCTGGCAGCCGTGATTTTTGCCTTGAAAATCTGGCGGCCCTACCTTTATGGTGAAAAGTATGATATATACACCGACCGCAAGAGCCTAAAGTATATATTCACACAAAAGGATATCAAAATGTGTCAAAGGAGATGGTTAGAGCTAATCAAGGATTACGATTTCTCTATTCATTACCATCCTGGAAAGGTGAACAAGGTAGAAAATGCTCTAAGCAGAAAAGAACCTGCTACTCTATCCATGTTGTGGATTGAGAAATACCCTATCTTCTTGGATATGAAAAGCATGGATTTAGAAATCATAAGGGTAGAGGATACATCCTACCTTGCCCAAATGATTGTGAAAACATCTATCCAAGGGAATATTAAAGAACCACGAAGGGTTGATGTGGAGATACAAAAGAGGGTGAATGCAGTAAAGGATGGGAAGATGCATGAGTTCCATATCGATGATGATGGCGTGATTTGGTTTGGAACACATCTTTGGTTGCCTTCATCACCCGGGATAAAGAATAATATATTGTACAATGCACCTATCTCATCATTCTCTATCCATCCTAGTAGTACCAAGATGTACCGTGATCCTCGAGGACACTTCTGGTGGGATAACAAGGAGATTGTAGAATATATATCCATGTTCTTGGTATGTCAGCAAGTTAAATAAGAGCAATAAAAGTCCAAAGGGTTAATACATCCATTGCCTATACCCATGTGGAAATGGGAAAATGTTACTATGTACTATGTCACAGGTCTCCCGAAGACATCAAAGGTCAATAATGTGATATGGGTTGTGGTTTATCAACTCACCAAGATTTACCATTTTATCACTATTCGGGAAGATCTATCCCTTGAAAAAATTTCAAAGATATATGTGAAGGAAGTGGTGAAAATTCATGGTGTTCCACTCTCAATTTTCTCAGACTGTGATCCAAGGTTCACATCTAAATTCTGGAGGATCCTCCAACATTCTTTGGGTTTTGAATTAAATTTCAGCACAACCTATCACCCCCAAACCGATGGCCAATTTGAAAGGACTATTCAGACGCCTGAAGATATGCTAAGAGCCTTCTCACTAGAATTCAAAGGGGATGGGATCAACATCTCCCATTGGTTGAGTTCTCATACAACAATAGCTTATAATCAAGTATTTAGATGGCTCTATATGAATCTCTATATGGAAAACGATGTAGAACTCCAACCTATTGGGATGAAGTTAGAGAATGAAAGCTACCTGGACCCGATCTTGTGGAAGAGATGAGAGAGAATGTTCAAGTCATCTAGAAACACATAAAAGCTACTCAAAGTTAGCAAAAGAGAAATACTGACAACCATTGAAGGGATTTGGAGTTTGATGTTGGAGATAAAGTCTTCTTTCAAATATCACCATGGAAGAGAGTCATGCGATTTGGGAAGAAAGGAAAGTTACGCCCATGGTACATTGGCCCCTTTGAAATCCTTGACCATATAGGATCCATGACCTATCAGATTTCACATCCACTGAATATGGCTCAAGGTCTTGATTTTTTTCATGTATCACTCCTGAGGAAGTACATACCCGATCCGTCACATGTACTAAACTCATAGGTGGTACAGCTGGAAGACGTTCTCTTTTATGAGGAGAAGCCAGTAGAGATTCTAGACCAGTGAGATAAGGTTCTACGCAACAAGATAACCCACATTGTTAAAGTGTTGTTGGGTAACCATAAGTTTGAAGAATCTACTTGGGAACCAGAGGAGGTGATGAAGGAGAAGTACCCTCACCTGTTTGTGTAATGTGAAATTTTGAGTGTGAAATTTCATAATCGGGGAAGAATGTAACAACCGAAAGTATTTAAATGGAAATTACCTTCTTAAAAACATGCCATTAAATCACATGAAAACATAACATAATGAACTAGTAAGTGCTAAGTGACCTTTAAACATATGTTTTTGACTTCTGTGTTTGGAATTTCAAAAATCTGACATACACAGTTCTGTTCAAGATGATTTTTGGGGTCTAATAAGAAAAAAATAATTTTTAGTGAATAGTAACCTACCCTTATGAATAGTAGTAAGACCCTTATGAATTTTACAATTTCCAAATAAGTGTAACCTTACCATGAATAATTAAATAAAATTTAGGCATCTTTGAAAGTGAAAATTTAACCATAGTAAACATTTTGGTATTTCTGTAAGTTATAAATAAATAATTATAATTAATTAATTAATTTAAAAGAAAATTTATTTTCATAAAATGTGTTCATAAATTAGAAAATCTATTTCTCTTAGTTTTTATATAATTTTATAAGACCCTACGTAATTTTTGAAAGCATTATAAAATTAGTTTTAATTTTAAAAACTGTATTTTTCAAGTAAATAATGATTTTAATTAAATATTAAAATAATAATAAGTAGAAAATTATTTTTGAAAATTGGACTCCATTTTTGGATTCTACATGTCGAAAAATGGTTAGGGTGAAATTTTTGGATTTTTCTGAAATACTTCAATTTTCAGGTGAATAGTAAAAATACAGTTTTTCGCATAATCGATGTATCCTAAATTGCATCATTAATGATGTAATGATGACATAAACATTCTAGAAAATTATTTTCTGCCAAATTATATTGAATTCCATAAATGGTTACTTAAAATATAATAAACTCAATTTTCCAAGCTAAAAAGAACTTTCCAAAGCCTAAAGTCAAAAGGCGATTTCTTAAAGTGCCATTTTTTCTTTCTTTCACTTTCCTTTTAATAAATTATTGAATTATAATTATAAAGATTATTTAAAGCCTAAAAATAATTATATTATATTAATATATAATTTAGTATGTCAAAAAACTACTATTACACATCTAACGTTTGATATATTATTTTATTTAATATTTTATTCTAAAAACACCTCCCTCCTCGTGTATAAATAAACCCTCTCCCTCCCCTTGACAAACCACACCTCTCAAGCTTCAATAATTGTCTAAAATACCCCCTAGAATCTTACCTATCCCCTCCCACACGTCTAAGAGCTTCTGGTATCATCAAAAGGCCAAGCATAGGCCCCTTAAGGAGGATCTCAAGAGGAGGATTCAAGAGGTAATTTCTCTTCAACTTTCCTTTAATTCCCTTTCATTTTCAAGTCCTTTTCTTATTTTATCCCAACCTATCATTTTCCAAATGGTATGATAAGTCCATTATAATACATGTACTGTAATTTTATGATACTAATGGGATATTATACCATCCAACCCTCTTATCCTCTTCCTTTTATTTTATAAAAGAAAACGTTGTTCATAAGGTGTTAATCTATCACCTTCAATAACGACATGTTTTCTTTATCCATTTCTACCTACTGATCTGGTCATGAAACCATTTTTATGGTAGAAAAAGAATCTTATATATTTATTATGTCAGATTTTAAGTTTTGTAATTAACTTATGTACATATTACTATATGAGTAAACAAAAAAAGTTCGTTGTGGTCGAAAAAACGACCAAATTAACCCAAACGATCATCCTTAAATTCCTATCTAATGATTCATCCACATTGTAAAAAATGTAATTCATATTAAGATCACTTTAACTTATGTAATATCATTAATAAAATGTAATATATGTTCTGTATGTTTTCCCATTTTCTACACAAACATCAATTCATGAATACATGTGAAACTCTCAAGAAAACCATAAAAACGAACATTACCGAAAAATGGTTTTAAACTATATAACTCATAATAAGGCCCATAAAATAAAATAATGAAACAAAAATGACCCCTATTAATGTATAAAATGTTATTTAATTTTTAATTAATTAATATAATGTCATTATACCGGGCATTAAAGTGACAGAAGCGTTCAGATACAAGGTAAGGGTAAATTCTCGAACCTAACTTTCATCCTTCGGGTTCTCCCTCTTCCACACCAAATGTTGTATGGTCAATCCTTAAAAATAATTTTTTCATTATTATATTACCTTTTATAGGATATAAATGTTTTCTACTAAAGTTTATGTCAAACAATATATTTTTCAAAAGAACTCTTCTTTTAAGAATACACCTTTTACATCTCATTAAAGGTTGATGGTTCTTGTATCAAGTATGTTGTTACCTCTTTCATTTGGGAACCCAAATATTATGAATGTGTTATAAGGAGATTAAAACAATTCAATTATATGGGTTATTTATTTTCATAATTGATATATGTTCTATGTGTAATGCATGTTAATGATAATGCAGTGATGTGACGGGTGCACCTAGAATTATATAGCGCAATATAAATGTTTGAATGTTACGGGTGCAACCAGAATTATAAAGTGCTAAAATTCATTGGGTAAAGTGAATAATCTCATTATTAAATGTTAAATTATGTGTGAACAATATTCTAGCTTTGTTCACAAGCATGTGCGGTAGTTAACCACTAAGACATGATGTTTCATTTTTATGCATTTCCACTTTTCAAGTCCCTTATTAATGCTTTCTCTCATGATTCTTTTCCTATGTTATGAATATGATCACCCCATGCTATATTGTTCTTATATATCCTCTTATTGGGATTATTCCTCACCCATTTTGATATATATCCTAAGGTGGATACGTTTAATAAGGAGAGGTAAAGTGCCAATAAGATGCTTGAGAAGAAGAAATGAAAAAAAACTTCATGCTCAATGTTGTAATTGTTATGTGTGGTCCTAGTTTTCCCAAGACACTAAACCATTGGATCCTATATGTGTAATACTATTTTGTTTTTTATCTTTAAAATGATGTAATATTAATGTAAGAAAAGGTTGGGTCGTTATATCTCCCACTTGAAATTTCAACCCAATTGGTATTGAAATGAAAAGTGGTTCACTTAATTAAACCCATGAACTGAATTCAAAGGAGAAACATGTATAGATAAAACATAAGTGAAATAATTAAAACAAAAATTATACAAAATCTATATAGTATCATGTGCCAAAACTCCCTCCCAAGTATGTGTAGCTCCCTTGAAATGATCGTCCACGATTTAGCTCGCCATCAAGAGGAGGGGAAGGCTCGGGTGGAACTCCTTCTTCATTGTTGATCCCCCTATGATGATAAGGGCCTCCAGAACTTCTTGGATCAAAATAAAACTCCTTTGGGTCTCAAAAATACCAGAGCACTACCTCCTAGTCGGACTTACAAATGGGGATCCCAAGGTGCCATTTTATAGTAAAATGGGAACGTGGTTTTGACCACACATATTTATTAAAACCACTTGTCACATGGGTTTTGACCTCCATAAAACCTTCTATTTCTTTTTAGAATAAATTAGTTGTATTACCACCTCATTTATATCTCCACCTAATGGTTAGAACAATTTGGACAACTAGAGCTTGAGATATGGATAGATCCCAACACACCACTTTTGAATTCGTGCAGATTCTGTGTGCTGGATAGATCATGTATGTTGGTCCACCAGATGGCCAAATTAGTATTGGGTTTATTCAGATGAAATGTGCCCCCATGAATATTAGACCAACCCAAAAATGTTCATCCAATTTAGATGCATGGATCTGGAGTAGTGTGTGGATGAGTCCACTGGTGTGCTTGGATCTTGTGCAGTTTGGCCCATTTTTCCTGGACATAATCATGGGTCCTCCAAATCACCTCCCCCTGCAATGGAATCATCAAAACAAGTAACATTGCACTTTTTAATAGTGATAAAGAAAAAATAAATGGTCAAACATGGAATGATTTTTTTTATATTTTTCAATATAAAACATGTTTAGCACAGTGGTGTAAGGGTAAAAATGAAACCGTGAATCGCAGTGCGATCACACCCCCACACCTAAACATTTTCACTCTTGGGAAAAGTAATAATTCCAAAAATTAAGCATGTTGATATTTAAAACATTATAAATATTTAACATTTAATAAAAATTTAATTTCTAAAAAAATATGATCAAAGAAAAAATCACACTGAGGAGTTATTCTCAACGATCATTGAAAAAAACCTCTCAAAAATTGTATCCAAATGAAATTCCAAGAGATGCATGAAACTAATCAAAGAAAATAATTAAAAAGTTAATCATGTCACTAAATGTCCATGTGTGTGTGTGACGACCATTTCATGCTATTCATTCCACTTTTTATCAAGAAAATATAAGTTATTTTAATAAATGTCTTCTTAAAAGATCCTTTCCACCGAACTTCCCCCACATTCTTTGAATTCAAATTTCAAGACTCAACCACTTAAGAATTCCCAGAAGTCAAACAATAAGGTCCCAACCTAGATATCCCCATATGTTGTACATTTCCTCACCACCCTAATTTATTAATTTTTCAAAAGATGCACTTGGGAAAAATCTCACACTCTTCTCCCAACTAATGTTTGATCTCCTCACGACACTAATTGAAATAGTTATAAAAAGATCAAAGGTTGAGGAAGGGTGGTTTTGACCTGACCAATATACAACCCATT
The DNA here is from genome assembly GCA_963277665.1 of Viscum album. Lineage (NCBI taxonomy): Eukaryota > Viridiplantae > Streptophyta > Magnoliopsida > Santalales > Viscaceae > Viscum > Viscum album. The sequence continues at coordinate 1,976,010,249 of OY728151.1, forward strand.
TTTTGGAGGGCGTACAACAGTCAGATAATAGGTACACACGCATAGGTCAATATGGTACAGTAATAAAATATATCAGATAAGGAACAAATGTATGGAAAATTATTTTGGAATGTAGAGAAAAATCAACCTAACTTATATTTACCTTTTATTAGGTAGAAAATTTCACAATTAATTGTTGGGTGCAATGTTTTTTGGAGAAATTGAGTGACACGATTTTCCCTTAAACTACTCCAAAAAAAGGGAACCATTATTCTTAGAGGTTTAAAAATGATAAAACTATTTATATCATATAAAAGGAACTAAATTTCAAAATAAAGTGACACCACATTATTGAATTTTTGGTGAAATGCACAGTGCATCAGAATTTTTTTTTGGAAATCTTAAACGACTTGAAATATGAAAATTCCACATGCATTTTCAATAACATTAATGATTTAACGATCATAATTTTACATGATTAAGTGATCACAAAAAGAAAGTAATATTCTGGCATAGAGGTGAGTGGGAGGGATTGTGGGAAAAGTGACAATACAATTCAGCAAGATAAAAAGAGAAAAAGAAGAAAGATGATGAAAATTCTTCCTAAATAACCCTAAAATATACCCTTATCCCCACACCTAAAATGTCAGTGTCCTTATTGTAATAAAATAGAATGTGGTAAGGAAGGATAAAACCTAGTAAGTGTCATTCATAAACATCTTCTTAAACTCGGAGTTCCCTCATCAGGGACTCTAGAATGGATTCATGGAAGTTCTTCAGCCGCTTCCCATTCACAGTGAAGGTTTGGTTGGTTTCTTTATTTTGAACATGGAAAACACCAAATGGAGAGATGTTATTAATAGTGTATGGTACAAACCAGTGGGAACAAAGCTTACCTATATGAAAATTCAACCTTGCATTGTAAAGGAGGACCTTCTGCCCAATGTGGAACTGACGATGAAGGATGAGATGATCGTGGGATGCCTTGGTTAGCTCCTTGTAAATCATAGAGTTCTCATATGGATATCTTCTCATTTACTATATCTCCTGAATCTGAAATTTAATTTGAGCACTTGCTCCAGAATGATAAGAATTTCATTATTTGATAGCCTAGTAGGCCCAGTTCTCAATCGCAATAGGGAAGGGAGAACTCTTCCCAAAAACAAGCCCATAAGGTGACATTCCAATTGGGGTTTTAAAAGCAGTATGGTAAGCCCATAATGAATCATCAAGTCTAAGACTCCAATCCTTCCTATTTGGTTGAATTGTTTTTTAAATAAGTGGTTTTACTTCTCTACTTAATACCTTGTCTTGGCCATTAGCCTGTGGTTGATAAGTAGTAGACACTCGATGCCCGAACCCATACCTACACAAATGATATTGCATTGTTTGGTTTCAGAAATGATAACCCTGGTCACTGATGATGAACAGAGGTAAGCGAAACATGAAGAAAATTTAGGTTCTCAAAAACTCCACAACTGCCTAGGAGTCATCAGTCCTTGTATCTCATGCCTCTAACCATTTGTAACATAATCCACTGCCAATAGAATTTACTAGTTACTAAATCAATTGGGTTATGGTCCCATAAATTCAATGCCCCAAACATCTAAAATCTCATGGAAGATCAAGGTTTTTGTGGAATCTAATTTCTTTTAGAGACATTCCTTATTCTTTGACAGTGAGGAAAAGATTAACAGAAGTCATGGGCATATCGAAGCAATGTGGTCCAAAAGAGACCAAAATCGAGGACCTTGCGAGTAGTCCGTTGGTGACCAAAGTGGCCCCACAAGAAAAAGTGTGGAAGAACAGAAGTACGGACTAAAACATTATATCAGGAACATAATGCATGAGGACTTGATCACTACAGGTGAACTAAAGGTAGGGGTTATACCAAATGTACCAACATGACTCATGTTTTAGATGGTGAGCCTGGTTTTTGTTGAAATCAGTAGGAATAAATTTTGATACCAAATAATTTACAATTTCAGCATATCAAGGGATTTCATCTGGCAATTGGTACAATTTCTCCTTAGGAGACATATCATTAATAGGAATACAAGGTGGAAAATTCAATTTCTGAGGATGGGGGAATCCTATTGATATGGCCAACCACTAAAATATCTACTCATTTTTTATCTCCAATCTCTAAATTGAATTCCAAAAGGAGGAGAATCCAACAAATGAGATGTGGATTGGCTTCCAGTTTCTTAAGGAGATAAAAGAGGGATGAATAGTTTGAGAACACATTGACTTTGGAGCCCAAAAGGTATGAACTGTATTTGTCCAAGGAAAACATACTGGTAAAGAATTCTTATTCAGTCGTGGTGTAGTTTTCTTGGGAAGGGTCCAAAGTACATGAGGCATAGGCAATGACATGTGGAGCTCACTTGACCCTTTGTGATAAGACTACACAACTGCATAGTTAGGTGCGTCACACGTGATCTCATATGTTAAATCCCACTGGGGTGGTTGGATTACCAGGGGTGACACGAGACTCCATTTTAACTTATTAAAATATTCCTCATATTCAATATCAAAAACAAATTCCTTTTCTTTTTGGAGTAACTTGGAGAGGGGGAGTGAAGTTTTTCTGAAGTCGTGAATGAAAAAATGGTAAAATCCAGCATGACCTTGGAAAGACAGCACATCACGTACAGTTTTAGGGAATCGTAAGGAATAAATAACATCCCCTTATGATTTATCTACTTGGATACCATCCCCAGAAATTACATGTCCAAAAACTATACCTTGTCACACCATGAAATGACATTTCTCATAATTTAACTCATGATTATTTTCAATTCATTGATGTAGGACTAAACCAAGACTACTTGAACATTCATCAAAAGAGGATCCATAAATAGTGAAATCATCAATGAAAAATTCCATGCAACTCTCTATGTAATCTGAAAAAATACTAACCATACATCGCTGGAAAGTACCCAGAGTATTTCACAGACCAAATGGCATCCTCCTATATGCAAATGTGCCAAAGGGACAAGTGAAGGTAGTCTTTTCCTGGTCCTCGGGGGAATTATGGATCTAAAACTATCCCTAATTCCCATCAAAGAAACAGTAGTGGGACATACCCGCTAGTCTCTCTAGAATTTGATCAATGAATAGAAAAGGGAAATGGTCCTTACTAGTGTATTTGTTTAGTCTTTGATAGTCTATGCAGACACTCCAACTATTTTGGACACGAGTTAGAACCAATTCACTATTTTCATTTTTGATTACTATAAGGCCAGTTTTTTTGGAACTAATTGAATGGGATTGACCCATTGGCTGTCAGAGATGAGGTAAATGATTCCAATAGCGAATAATTTTGTTACATAATTTTTCACAACTTCTTAGAGGTTTGGGTTCAGTCGACGTTGGGCCTGCCACACTGGTTTAGCCTCATCATTAAACAAAATATGATGTGTAAAAATTGATGGACTAATACCAGGAATGTCAAAAAGTGTCCCTCCCAAATCTTATTTATTCTCCCTCAAAATTTCAAGCAATCACAATTCATGATCAAGGGGGAGTGAATTGGAAATGATGATGGAGAAAGTATTTCCATTCTCAAGATATGAATATTTTAAATCTTGAGGTAGTTTTTTTAGTTCCAATTCAGGTGGATATAGAACTTATGGGAGTCTGTGTGAAAGTGAGAGGTTACTAATCTCATCTAACTACTAAATGGTATCATCCTTAGACAAGGAATGATCTTTTACAAGCTTGACAGTATTATGGATGGTTAGTGGATCCACAGTGTTCAAGAAATAATCAATTAATAAACATGCATGTTGCTTTTCTAGACCACTACAATAATCAATGCATGATTCATTACTAAGAAATTTAGTCAAGGATGAAAACTCAGAAAGAGGATCGGGGGAGTGAAAAGAAGTATTTTCATATAAAGTGAGTACATCAATTGAATTTACTGAGAGAGAAGAATTCTCTTCTAAGGGGTGCCTCAAGGCATCAAGGATGTTGAAATGGACTTTGTCGCCACCAAATTTTATAGATAATATACCATTATGGACATTAATTGTGGTTTTGGTGGTTTTCATGAATGGTATTCCAAATATAATTGGGTTGTGTCCATTCATCTTACCATTTTCTATTTTTACAACATAAAAATCATCAGGAAAAATTAAAATTTTCACCCTCACAAGAAGACCATCTAACACACCATAGGGTGTGCTGTACTCCAATTTTATAGTTGAACAAATATTTCGGTGAGCTTCAGTTCACTAACCTACAAAGAAGAGTAAATGGAGTGAGGAATTACATTAATGGAGGCCCCGAAATCTAACATAGCATTAGAAAAAGAATACTCCGCTATGGTGCATGAAATCTAGATTGTTCCAGGATAATTGAGTTTGGTGGGTAGTGAAGGCTCTATCAATGCTGAGGAATTTCTCCCCAAGATCACCTTCTCTTCACCTGGTAGTTTCCTTCTGTGTGTACACATATCCTTTAGAAACATGGCTTATCATTGATTTTTTTTCACAACATCAATCTAGGAAATGTTTACCTACACTTTTTTTAAAGTCTCCAAAATTTCCTTATAGATTTCAATTTCCTTTTGTTTTCTAGGTTGGGTGGCCCTTTGAGGAAATGGAAGAGGGATTGTTGGGCCAGGTGACTCATCAATAGACACACTCTTTCCTTGGGAAGGGATTCTCTCAGAACATGGTTTTTCAATATTTAGAACATTTTTAATGGTTGGGATGGAGGTTTCCTCAGGAGGGGATGAATCGAATAGAAGATTAATTTGACCTTCTAGGTGTTTTCCACTCCTAAGTGTTATGGGACTAACATTTCCTTTATCTCTATGGTTGAAAAATGGTTGAGATGGTAGTTTACCTGACCCATGACTTTGAATCCCCCCCGGAGTTAACTAGTTGGCCTAAATGGGTCCTGAGGTCTTGTATGGATGCCTGAGTGGTTTGTTGGAATTGGATACTGTTGGCAGCCATTTATTTCATCATATCTTCTAGGCTAGGCTCAGGTTTTGGAGGGGTTTGTTGGAACAGTCTTTGGGGTGGTTGGGGATTTTTGGGTGGTGGTGGTGGATGACTACTCTAACCCTATTGGTTTCATTGTAGTTGAGGTTGGTTTGAATACCCCATTTCCTATAGGCTATGTTTTCATTGCACCCTAGGTTGGATGGATAGTATGGTTCTTTCCAAGAGGGTTTGTTATAGGGGTAGCCTGGAAAGATTGCCTCACAACTCTCAGAAGATTCCCTTAATTGAGTTCATTGGTTGGATTAGTGGGTGTCATAAGAACATATATCATAATGTATGAGAGGAGGAGATTGGGATTTCACTTGGGAAAGAGAGAGTTTTCAAATAAGGTCACTTACCTCTTCGAACTTTGTTACCACCTTCTTCTCAAATTCGGTAGATTGCAACTCATGGACACCTCAGATGGGTACACTAGACCTTGTACCAAACTATTGAGTTTTATGTGCCTTGTTCTGAATTAGGGTTTTTGCAGCAATTGGGGTCTTATCTACCTATGCACCACCTTAAGTAACATCAATCATGTTTCTATCAAATGGAATTAAACATTCATAAAAATATTGAATTAAATGTTGATCACTTATTTGGTGGTGTGGGAAACTTATATATAACCTTTTAAAGCGTTCCCAATATTTTTCTAATGTTTCCCATTTTGACTACATTATGACAAAAATTTCTTTCCTTATAGTTTCAGTTCGAGAGGCTATGAAATATTTTTCAATAAAAAGGCGTTTCATGTCTGCCCAACATTTTATTGGAGAATTAACATTGTAAAACCAATCTTTTGTAGTATCCTTTAATTAGAAAGGAAATTCTCTAACATTGGTAGGTTTTAAAGTAGAACACATGATATGAAATTCTTTAAGATTCTTGTGTTGATCAAATCTAGTAAGTCCATGGAATCTTGGTAATAAATTAATTAAACCAGATTTTAGTTCAATGTTGGGTGCCTCGCCTTGAACTTCAATATTGGTGGGCTGGATATCAACATCAGGTGAGGTTAGTTATTTTAGTGTTATATTGTTTTCATCCATTTTATGTAGGTGTATTTATGTTTTGATATTAGTTCCAGAAGAAGAAGATGAAGGATCAAGAAGAGTTTTGTTTTCTTGTGTTTCATCCTTCAAAGGGTTCTCTTGTCAGTCTCGAGGTTGCTGAATTAAGATCCTCTTCGGTTCGGGTTCGAAAGGAGGTAAATATCCCCGATTAGAATGCGTCATGCATCATACCTACAGAAAAAATAGATTGGAATAAAAAAATATTAGTAGAGTTATAATATAAAACAAATAAATATTCACAACATTTACAAAAATATTATAAAAAACTCACACTAAAAACCATAGCGCTCCCCGGAAATGGTGCCAAAATTTGACTGTGTTTTTGTGAAACATAAAATTGATAGTTATTTAAAGAAGATTTTCTAGTATAGTCCATACTTTAGTTCATATATCAAGGTGCGTTGGTGGTTTTATTGTGTGGATGTTTAATAAGAAGAACAAAAGAGGGTGTAGTTTGAAAACAATTTTAAGAAAATGAATTGATTTAAAGAGTTTAATAGTTGATAAATAAAAGTGGTGTTTTAGAATTATGAGATAAGAAGATAACTTCAAGTTCAATACACATCTTGGATAGTTCATTTTTCTGAAAATTTCACTTGGTTTTGTTTAGTTATTTGGTTTAGGGTTGTTAAGATCTTTATTCCCCTATTGCCTCTCAAAACATTGCACACAGTACCAACCCTTGACACAACAATCATGTTGTCAAGGTTTGGAATACAAGAAGAAATTAATGTCTACCAAAAAAATACTAATATATTTTGTATGTGTGAGAGAAAGAGGATCCTTGTGTTGACTTGTTGGAACAACCCATGTTTCACACTTGAAATTTCAACCCAATCAGTGTTGAAATGAAATGTGGTTCACCTAATTAAAACCAAAAAATGAATTCATAGGAGTAGCTTGTTTAGGTAAAACATAAGTGAAATAATCCAGAAACAAATTATACTAAAACAATAGAGTATCAAGTGCCAAAAGTCCCTCCCAAGTATGTGTAGCTCCCTAGAAATGATCATCCACTGTTTAGCTCACCATCGAGAGGAGGAAAAGGCTTGGGTGGAAATCCTTCTTCATTGCTGGTCCCCTTATGATGATAGGGGCCTCAAAAACATCTTATATGAGGAGAGGAATCATTTGGGTCTCCAAAATACCAGATATTTTCCTCCTGGTTGAACTTTCAAATGGGGAACCCATGGTGACATTTTATAGGAAAATGGGATGGTGGTTTTGAGCACACAGATTTCTTAAAACAACTTGTCACATGATTTTCAACCTCCAGACAGCCTTATCTCGCCTTTGAGAAAATAAAAAAGTTGTAGTCCCACCTCATTTATGTCTACACTGAATGTTTTGTACAATTTTGACAACAATATCCTTAGATATGGATAGATCACAACACACCACTTTTGACTTCATGCAGATTTGGTGTACAAGACAGATCGGGTCAGTTGGGCCCCCAAATGGATGAATGAGACTTGGGTTACTTCATATGAAATGTATCCCCATGAATTTTTGACAAAAACACAAACTTTCCACCCATTTGGATTCATGTTACATGAGAAGTGTGCGGATGAGTCCACTATTTTGCATGGATCTTGCGCAGTTTGGCCCATTTTTGTAGACATCATCATGGGTCCTCCAAATCACCTCCCCCTTCAATGGAATCATCAAAACAAGTAACATTTCCATTTTTAACAGTGATAAACACAAAATAAATTATTCAAACATGGAATGAAATGTGTTATTATTTTTATAATTTCTAATATAAAACAAGTTTTGCATAGTGGTGTAATGTTGAAAATGAAACTGTGTATCATGGTGCGATCACACCCCCACACCTAAACATTTACACTCCTAAGAAAACATGGAATGAAATGTGTTATTATTTTTATAATTTCTAATAAAAAACAAGTTTTTCATAGTGGTGTAATGGTGAAAATGAAACTGTGTATCGTGGTGTGATCACACCCCCACACCTAAACATTTACACTCCAAAGCAAAGTCATAATTACAAAAATTATGCATGTAAATATTTCCAAGTTCATAAAGATTTAACATTCAATGATAATTTAATTCCTGATAGAAATGTGATCAAAGAAAAAATCACACCGAGGAGTTATTCTCTATGATCATTGAAAAATATGTCTCAAAAATTATATCCAAATGAAATTCCAAGAGATGCATGATACCAATCAAATAAAATAATACAAAAGTTAATCATGTCACTAATTATCCATGTGTGTGTGTGACTACCATTTCATGCTATTCTTTCCACTTTTTATCGAGTAAATATAAGTTATTTTAATAATTTTCTACTTACAAGATGCTTTCCACCGAACTTTCCTCACATAATTTGCATTAAAATTTCAAGACCCACTCACATAAGAATTCCTAGAAGTCAAACCATAAGCTCCCAACCTAGATATCCCCATATGTTGTACATTTCTTCACTCTCCACATTTATTAATTTTTTAAGAGTTTCACTTGGAACAAATCTCACACTCTTCCCCAACCCATTATTGATCTCCTCAGGACACTAATTGTAATAGTTATAACAAGATCAAAGGTTGAGGAAGGGTGTTTTTTGACCTGACCAATATAAAACCCATTTTTTTAGGGCGTACAATAGTCAGATAATTGGTACATACACATAGGTTAATCTGGTACATTTATAAAATAGATCATATAAGGAACAAATGGATGAAAAATTAATTTGGAATGTAGGCAAAAAAAATAACCTAAATTACATTTAGCTTTTATTAAGTAGAAATTTTCACACTTCATGGTTGGGTGTAAAGTTGTTTGGAGAAATTAAGTTACACAATTTTCCCTTAAACTATTCACAAAAAGGGAACCATTATTCTCAAAGGATTCAAAATGAAAAAATCGTTTATATCATCGAGAAAGAACTAAATTTCCAATGAAACTCACACCATATTATTGAATTTTTTTTGAAATGCACATTGAATCAGATTTTTTTAAATGCTAAAAGAACACGAAGTATGGAAATTCCACATGAATTTTCAATAAGATTCATGATCAAATGGGAATCATTTTCCATGATAATGTGGGCATAAAAGAGTAATATTCCGGCACCAAGGTGAGTGGGAGGGAAAGTGGGAAAAGTGACAATACAATTTAGTAAGCTAAAAAGAGAAAAAGAAAAAAGATTCTGAATCTTCTTCCTATATAACCCAAGAGTATACCCATCTCCTACACCTAAAATGTTCAGTGTCCTCACTTTAATAAACGAGAACGTGGTTAGAAAGTATAAAACATAGTAAGTGTCATTCATAGACTGCTTCTTGAACTTGGAGTTACTCCATCAGGGTCTCTATAATGGATTCATGGAAGTGCTTTATCCACTGCCCATTCACAATGAAGGTTTTCTTGGTTTGTTTATTTTGAACCAAAAAAACCCCAAATGGAGAGATTTTGGTAATATTGTATGGTCCAAACCAATGGGAATGGAGCTTACCTGGATGAAAATTCACCCTTGCATTGTAAAGGAGGATATTCTTCCCAATTTGGAACTAACAATGAAGGATGAGATGATCATGGGCCTCCTTGGATTACTTATTATAAATCCTAGAGTTCTCAAATGCATCTCTTCTCATTTACTCCATCTCCTGAATATGTAATTTCCTTTGAGAACCCACTCTAGAAAAATCATAATTTCATTATTTCGTATCCTATTAGGCCCAGTGCTCAATCTCAATAGGGTGGTGGAAACTCTTTATAAAAACAAGCCTATAAGGTGACATTCCAATTGGGGTTTTAAATGTAGTATGGTAAGCCCATAATAAATAATCAAGTCTTAGACTCAAATCCTTTTTATTGGGTTGAACCATTTTTCAAGAATTTGTTTTACTTCTCTATTTGATACCTCATCTTGACCATTAGTCTGTGGGTGATAAGTAGTAGACAATTGAAGCCTGACCCTATACCGACAAAAAAGAGAGTGCATTGTTCAGTTGTAGAAATGTGAACTCTGGTCACTGATGATTAACCTAGGTAAGAAAAACCTACAAAAAATTTGGGTCCTCAAAAATTCCACAACTTCCATTGAATAATTAGTCCTTGTAGCTCGTGCCTCTTCCAATTTGGAAACATAATCCACTTCCAATAGAATGTACAGTTTACCAAATGAATTGGGTAATGGTCCTATAATTTTAATACCCCAATCATTGAAAATGTCATGAATGAGCAAGGTTTTTTGTGGAATCTCATTTATTCTAAAGATATTCACCATTCTTCGACAGTAATGAAAATATTTAGAGAAGTCATGGGTATCCTGAAATAATGTGGGCCAAAATAGATGAGAATCGAGGACCTTGCGAGCAGTCTGGTGGGTGCTAAAGTGGCCCCGCAAGCAAGAGTGTGGAAGAACCTAAGGAAGGACTAAAACTCTCTATCAGGAACACAAGGCCTAAGGACTTGATCAGTATAGGTGGGCCAAAGGTAGGGGTCATACCAAATGTACCAACGAGACTCGTGGTTTAGATGGTCGGCCTGGTTTTGTTTAAATTAGTAGGAATGGAAGTTTCTACCAAATAATTTATAATTTTAGCGTACCAAGGGATAACATGTTGCACTCGGTATAATTGCTCATAAGGAAACATATCATTAATAGGAATAAAGGGGGATGAGTCAATGTCTGAGGATCGGGGAATTCTACTGATATGGTCAGCCACCACATTATTTACACCTTTTTAATATCTAATTTCTAAATTGAATTCCTGAAGAAGGAGCACCCAGCGAATGAGACATGGGTTGACTTCTGGTTTCTTAAGGAGATACCAAATGGTTGCATGGTCCGAGAACATAGTGAATTTGGAACCCGAAAGGTATGACCTGAATTTTTCCAAGTCAAACACAATGACAAGGAATTTGTTTTTAGTTGTGGTGTAGTTTTCTTGGGCAGGGTCCAAAGTACGTAAGGAATATGCAATTACATGTGGAGATCAATCAAACCTTTGCGACAAGACTACCCCAACTACATAGTTAGAAGCATCACACATGAACTCAAATGGTAAATCACACCATGGTTTTTGGATTACCAGGGGTGACATGAGACTCCATATCAACTTATTATAAGATTTCTCACATTCATTATCAAAGACAAATTTCTATTTTTGGAGTAACCAGGATAGGGGGAGTGCAATTTAGTTAAATTTAGGAATGAAATGAAGGTAAAATTAAGCATGACCTAGGAAAGACCACACATCTCGTACATTTTTAAGGAAATGTTATGGAATAAATGACATCCAATTTTGATTTATCTACGTGGATACTATCCCTAGAAATTACATGTCCCAAAAATATACCTTATCGCACCATGAAATGGAATTTCTCATCATTTAATACAAGATTATTTTCATTGCAGTGACCTAGGACTGAACCAAGACTACATAAAAATTCATCAAAAGAGGATCCAGAAATAGTGAAATCATCAATGAAAAAATCCTTGCAATTCTCTAGGTAATATGAAAAAATACTAACCATACATCACAGGAAAGTACCTGGAGCATTTCACAAACCAAATGGCATCCTCCTATATAAAAATGTTCCAAAGGGACAAGTGAATTTAGTCTTTTCCTAGTCCTTGGGGGAACTATGGATCTGAAAGTATCCAAAATACCCATCAAAGAAACCGTAGTGGGACTTACACACTATCCTCTCTAGCATTTGGTCAATGAATGGTAAAGGGAAATGGTCCTTCCTTGTGTATTGGGTTAGTCCGAGATAGTCTATGTAAACATGCCATCTATTCTACACACAAGTTAGAACCAATTCATTGTTTTCATTTTTTATTACTGTAAGGCCTGTTTTTTAGGAACTACTTGAATGGGACTGACCCATTGGGTGTCAGAGATGGGTTAAATGATTCCAACAACCAATAATTTTGTTACTTCATTTTTCAAAGCTTCAAAGAGGTTTGGGTTTAGTCGACGTTGTTCCTGCCTCAATGGTTTAGCCTCATCATTTAACAAAATATGATGTGTACAAATTGATGGGATAATACTAGGAATGTCAGAAAGTGTACATACCAAAGCTTGATTATACTCCCTCAAAATATCAAGTAGTTGCAATTCATGCTCATTAGGGTGTGAACTAGAAATGATGATGGACAAGTTGTTTCCATCCTCATGATATGAATATTTTAAATCTAGAGGCAGTTGTTTTATTTCCAATTTAGGTGGATTTTGAATTGATGGGAGTGTGTGAGAAAGTAAGAGGTCACTAATCTCATCTAACTGCTCAATGGTATCATCCTCAAACGAGGAATTAGATTTTGAAAGCTTATCAGTATCTTCGATGGTCAGTGGATCCTCAATTTTCAAGAAATCGTCAATTAATAAATATGCACGACACTTTTATAGACTACTAAAACAATCAATGCATGATTCATTACCAATAAATTCAATAAAGTATGAAAACTTAGAAAGGGGATTGAGGGAATGAAAAGAAGTATTTTCAGATGAAGGGAGTACATCAATTGACTTTAATGAGAGTGTGGAATGTTCTTCAGAGGGGTGCATCATGGATTTAAGGATGTTGAAATAGACTATTTCACCACCAAATTCTGTAGATAATGTACCATTATGAACATTAATTATGGTTTTTGCAGTTTTCAGGAAAGGCCTCTTTAATATAATTAGGGCGTGCCCATTCATCATATAATCTCCATTTTTAGCACATAAAAATTAGCAGAAAAAATTAAAATTTTCACCCTCACAAGAACATCCTCTAACACACCAGAATGATGTGTTGTACTCTGATTTTCTAGATGAATGACTATTCTAGTGGGTTTTATAACACTGAACTACAAAGAAGAGTAAATGGAGGGAGGCATTACATTAATAGAGGTGTCCAAATCTAGAATAGCATTAAAAAAATAATACTCCCTTATGGCGCATGGAAACGAGAATATTCCAAGATCATTGAATTTGTTGGGTAGTGAAGGCTCTATCAATGTTGAGATATCTTTCCCCAAGATCACCTTATCTTCACCTCGTAGCCGCCTTTAGTGTGTACAAATATTCTCTAGAAACATGGCATATCGTGGAATTTTTTTCACAACATCAGTCAAGTGAATGTTTACCTAATTTTTTTTGAAAGTCTCCAAAATTCCCTTATCGATTTCAGTTTACTTTTGTTTTCTAGGTTGGGTGGCCTGTTGATGAAATATAAGAGGGATTTTTTTGGCAAGGTGACTCATCAATAAACACACTCTTTCCTTTGGAAGGTATTCTCACAATAAATGGGTTTTTAACATTTGGAACATTTCTTGTGGTTGAGATGGAGGTTTCCTCAGGATTGGATGACTCTTATGGATGATTTATTTGACCTTATAGTTGTTTTCCACTCCTAACGGCGTTGTTAATAACATTTAACTTATCTCGAGGGTTGACTAATGGTTTATATGGTAGTTTACATGACCTGTGACTTTGAATTTCCCCCCTCGAGTTAGCTAGTTAGCCTAATTGGGTTTTGAGGTCTTGTATGGATTCCTGAATGGTTTTTGGAATTGTGTATTGTTGGTATCCATTTGTTTCATCATATCTTCTAGGCTAGGATTGGATTATGGAGGGGCTTGTGGGAAAATCCTTTAGGGTGGTTGGAGATTTTTGGGTGGTGGTGGGGGATGAATACTCTAACCCTTTTGGTTATATTGTTGTTGAGGTTGGATTGAATACCCACCTTTCTTATAGGCTCTTCTTTCATTCCACCCATGGTTGGATGGATAGTAAGGTTCTTGCCTAAAGGGTTGGTTATAGGGGTGGCCTGGAAATATTTCCTCACAACTCTTAGAAGTTTCCCTCAATTTAGGAAATTGGTCGGTGTAGTGGGTGTTAGACGAATATATACCACAGTGGATGGGAGGAGGAGATTGGGATTTCCCTTGGGAAATAGAAATTTGTCGAATAAGGGTACTTACCTCTTTGAACTTTGTTTCCACCTTCTTCTTGATTTCGGTAGATTGTAACTCATGGACACCTAGAATGGGTACACTGGACCTTGTACCAAACTATTTAGTGTTATGTTACATGTTCTCAATTAGGTTTCTTTCTGAAATTGGGGTATTATTTACTAGTTCTCCACATGTAGCAGCATCAATCATGGTTCAATCAATATGAATTAAACCATCATAAAAACATTGAATTAAACGTTGACCACTTATTTGGGGATGTGGGCAACATGAACATAACCTTTTAAAGAGTTCCCAATATTCATGTAATGTTTTCCCTTGTGACCTCCTTATACCACCAATTTCTTTCCTTATAGTTACAGTTTGAGAGGCTGGGAAATAGTTTTCGAGAAAAAGGCTTTTCATGTCTGCCCAACCTCTTATTATTGAATTAACATAGTAAATCCAATACTTTGCATTATCTTATAATGAGAAAATAAATTCCATAAGATTTTCTAGTTCTCAATCCACATTAGTAGGTTTTAATGTAGAAAACAAAGTATTAAATTCTTCAAGTTGCTTGTGTAGAGCTTCTCCAATAATTCCATGGATTCTTGTTAATAAATCAATAAAAACCTTATTTTAGTTCAAAGTTGGGTTCCTCTCATTGAATTTGAATATAGGTGGGCTGGATATCAACATCAGGTGAGGTTAGTTGTTTTAGTGTTCTATTGTTTTCAGCCATGTTATACAAGTTTATTTGAATTTTTAGGTTTGTTCCAGAAGAATAAGAGGAAGGATAAAGAAGAGTGTTGTTGTCTTGTGTGTCCTCCTTCAAAGGGTTCTCTTGTCCGTCTTAGGGTCGCTGTCATAAGATCCTCTCAGGTTCAGGTTCAAAAGAAGGTAAATCTCTTGGATTAGAACGCATCATGCACAGAACCTATACAACAAATAGATCAGAATAAAAAAAGATAAGTAGAGGTATAATATAAAACATATAAATATTCACAGAATTTACAAAAATTTTATAAAAAACACACACTAAAAACCAAAGTGATCCCCAGAAATGAAACCAAAATTTGGTCATGTTTTCATGACATTTAAAATTTATAGTTATTTAATAAATATTTTTTAGTATAGGTCAGACCCTATATCGTCTCTCAATGAGAGTTGGTGGTTTTATAGTGTGAATTTTTAATAAGAATAACTAAAGAGGGGGTATTTTGAAAATAGTTTTAAGAAAATGAATTGATTCAAAGACTTTAATAGTTGATAAATAAAAGTGGTGTTTCAGAATTAGGAGATAAGGAGATCACTTCAATTTCACTACACATATTGGATAGTTCATTGTTTTGAAAATATCATATGGTTTTGGTTAATTCTCTGGTTTAGGGTTGTCATGATCTGGATTCCCCTCTTGCCTCTCAAAACGTTGCACAAAGTACCAACCCTTGACACAACAATTGTGTTGTCAAGGTTTGGACTTCAAGAAAAAATCAATGGATACCAAAACACACTATTATCTTTTTTATGTGTGAGAGAAAGAGGATCCTTGTGTTTCCCAATCAGAACAACCCATGTTTACCACTTGAAATTTTAACCCAATCGGTGTCGAAATGAAAAGTGGTTCACCTAATTAAACCCAGGAAATGAATTCAGAGGAGAAACATGTTTAGATAAAACATAAGTGAAATAATAAAAACAAAAAGTATACAAAACTGGTAGAGTATAAAGTTCCAAAACACCCTCCCAACTATGTGTATCTCCCTCAAAATGATCGTCCATTATTTAGCTCACCATCGAGAGGAGGAGAAGGCTAGGGTGGAAATCTTTATTCATTTATAATAACCCTATGATTATAGGGGCATCCCAAACTTCTTGGATGATGAGAGGACTCCTTTGGGTCGTCAAAATACAAGAGCTCTACCTCCTGGTCTAACTTAAAAATGGAGATCCCGAATTTCCATTTTATAGAAAAATGGGAAGGTCATTTTGAGAACACAGATTTCTTAAAACCACTTTTCACATGGGTTTCGATCTCCTGAGAGCCTTATCTCATTTTGGAAAAAATTAACAAGATTTTTAACCACCTTGTTTCTGTCTGAACCGAATATTTGGAACAATTTGGACAACTAGATCCCGAGGTACGGACAGATCACAACACATCACTTTAGAATTATTATAGTTTCAGTGTGATGGACAGATCGGGTCGTTTGGGCCACCAGATGACCGAATGAGTCTTGGGTTCCTTCAGATGAAATGTAGCCCAATAAAATTTGGACCATAATATAAAGTCCAACACATTTGGATGCATGATTTAGGAAAAGTGCGCAAATGAGTCCACCAGTGTGCTTGGATCTTGCACAATTTGGCCCATTTTACTTGGACATCATCATGAGTCCTCCAAATCACCGTCACCTACAATGGAATCATCCAAATAGGTAACATTTCCCTTTTTAACAATGATTAAAAAATAAATGATTCACACATGGAATGAAATTTCCAATTATTTTTATAATTTTCAATATAAAACAAGTTTACCACAATGGTGTAAGGGTGAAAATGAAATAGTGAATCACTGTGAAATAAATGGTTTAGTAATTTTATTTCCTTGGGCATCATTACTTTCATTTTATAATTATCTATGCACCTACACAAAACCTTAATTTATATTTCACCAAATGGATTGGTGTAAACACTGTGGGTGTTGGCCTACTAAGAATTTATCTCACACCTTGACCAAGTACCACTGGTTTCTGAGTAGAACTTCTTGTGTGTAGGTCCATAGACCTCTGATTATATTTTTTGGTTGTACCTAGGAGTTAGGATAATAAGATCAATATGAGGCTCAAGATTCTTATGGATCTAGTTTTTTGGGTTTTATTTTCTTTTTTTGTATTTTACAACTTGTACCTTGTATTAACACTTGACATTACATGCATCCATATATGGAACTGATATTGTCCATTTTACCATTATTTTGTTGTTATAGTATTCTTCTAATGTTATCTTTATCCATTTATTACTCCTTACAAAACAATTTTTTTTCGTTTTAATATTATGATATCAAATCTTGAATCTTATCTGGAGGGTATAGTCTCCCCACTGTACCATCAATAGACCCTCACTTCTAGGCAGAAACCTCTAGCATACAGAGTGGCACACTTAAGGCCATTTGAACCACTGATTTGACCACCATTTTAGTGGTGAGTTGGATTGGGAAATTAAAAAAGTAATGGTGAATTATTCAAACTGATGTCCCATGTGTAAATTGAACATAATTTAGAAGAGGATACGGGGAGAAGACATAGATTTTGTGATCACTATAGCCAAGGTAATTTAATAAATATGTGGTTCCTAGTACTTTAATCATATATTCAAATGTATTGCATGAATTATTTAATTCTCAATCTTCTCACTCTTTTATTTATTTTATATTTTCCAAGAAAATTTTATATTTTCCAAGAAAATTTTATATTTTCTGAGAACCTTAAGAATGGGGTTTTGAATCAAAACTCCTTGTAAATATCAACCTAACAAGGATGTGTCAGGACATTCCCATCATGTCACACAAATGTGCTCAATTTTATGAATTTATTATTACAACAAAGGTTTACTTTGATATAATCCTTGGCATGGGTTGGATTTTAAAATATAATGCCAAAATTTATTGCAAAGGGAATGAAGTTACGATTCGTGGTGCAGATGTTGAATTCCTTATCTATAGTGGTAAGACTTCATCATTTGAGTCATGTCCATCTCTATCCATGTATATCTTTTGAATGAGATTCCTAGGGAAGAATAGTAGGTAAAACCTACAAATGTAAATGTTAATCTTAAAATTGAGGATGTACCTATTTTATAAGAATACATTGTTATATTTCATTAGGAATTACCTAGACATCCACCAGAGCCTGAAGTTGAGTTTTCTGTTGATTTAATCCTTGATGGAAGACCTATATGAAATACTACTTATGGAATCACCACAGTAAAATTAATGTAGTTGGGGAAAAAATGGATTATTTAAAAAAAAAGTATTTATATGATCATTATGGTAAACATTGGGGAGCCCATATTTTTTTAGTAATACAAAATATGGATATATATGGTTGTGTATTGATTATAGGTAAATAATTTCTATTATAATAAAAAAATTATCCTCTTCCTCACATTAATGAATTATTATGTCAACTTCAAGAAGATTTATATTTATCAATGAATGACCTTCATTCTAGGTATTATTAATTCTAAGTAAATAATAATGATATTATAAATAAAAAATTTTGAATGAGGTATAGACATTAGGAGTTTTCAATAATTCCATTTGGATTGAATAATCCACCCTCTATATTTATGGACATATAAAAAATAGTATTCATGGAATATCTTGATTACTTTCTCTCATATTTATTGATGATATCTTGGTGTATTATATAATATATTAGGACTATGATAATTATATTCAAATAATTATTGTGACTCTTAAAAGGAAAGTGTTATAGGTTAAATTAAAAAGTCTGAATTCTGGATTCAGAAAAATTATTTTCTTAGGAATATTGTCTTAAAATATGGAATCTGAATTGAACCTGTAAAAACAAAGGAAGTAATATAATGGCCAAAACAAAAAAATGTAACTAAGGTAAAAAGTTTCGTTGGTTTGGATGGTTACTATTGGAAATTTCTTCAAAATTTTTCCTGATTGGATAATCTATTAACTAAGATTACATGTAAAGGGGTTAAGTTCTCATGGAAAAAGTATTGTGAATAATGTTTTGATGAATTGAATAGGAGATTGGAAAAGTTTCTAATTTTGAATCTACCTTCAGGAAATTATGGATTTATGATATATAAAACTAAATCATAGAAGTGACATGGTTGTGTCCTTATGAATAATGATAACGTTATTTACTATGTATCAAAGTAGTGAAAGACTCATGAATAGAACTCTCCAAATCATGATCTTGAGTTGGAAGCCATAGTATTTGTTTTGAATATACGAATTCATTATCTCTATAGTGAAATATTTGACATATACACTCTCTATAAGATCATAAAATACATATTTCCATATAAATATCTCAACATGAGGAAAAGACAATGGCCTAAACTACTCAAGGATTATGATTTCCTAATACACTACCACCTAGGGAAGACAAATAATTACTATATGCATGGAGAATGAAATATCTTGTAGTCCTAACTAAAATTAGCATTTGAAGGTATATTGAATTCATTTATTTAGAAAGGATGGATAAAATAATTCTCAAGTAAGGGGAAACATCATTCCTTTTTCAAATGATTGTGAAACCATCCTTATTCGAAAAGAAAAGAAGTTCTCAACCTGATGATGAAAAGTTTCTAAATAATTTTAATGCTATGAATGATGGGATATTATTAGAATTCATACATGAAGATGGAATTATAAAATTGGAAAAGTGTCTATGTATTACATTTATAACTAAGATAAAATTGTAATTATTAGACGATTTTCATATATCAATATTACCTAGTCATTATGGTAGCCCTAATTTATATGGGGATTTGAAGGAACATTTTCAGTGCGATAATAAGAATCAGGAAATTATAGATCATGTATCAAGAAGCTTGGTTTTTGAAAAAGATAAGACTGAGAGAAAGCATCCTATAGGATTCATGCTACTTATACCGATTCCTATATGAAAATGGGAGAACACTAATATAGACTTTTTCTATGTATTACCGAATACACCCACATATAATAATTCCATATAGATTATTTTTGATCAACTAATCAATTTTGAAAATTTCTTTGAAATAATAGAAGATTAACCACTTGATCATATTGTACCGATATATATTAATTAATCATTAATATTTCATGGAACATCACTTCCAATTATGTCTCATCATGATCCACAATTTACATATAATTTTTTAAATGTTTCTAGAATGATCTTGATACTGAGATTCCTTTGAGAACCACATACCATCCTCAGATTTATAGATAATCTAAATGGACTATTGAAACATTAAAAACCATTTTGACATAGTGATTAGTTTAATTTCATTGTATATGGGATTAATATTTACCATTAGTAGAATTTTACAATAAAAATAGTTCCCATTAAAGTATTCAAATGGTGCTGTATGAAGCCTTACATGAAAATAGATTTCATACTCTAACTTTTTTGTGATGACAATGTTGAAAGGGAGATTATAGGTATATAACTTGTTGAGGATACAATAATAAAGGTAATGATTATTTGGAATCCTATTAAAGTATCTCAACGTTGGAAAAAGTTTTATAATAATAACTAGATGAGTGATTTCGAATTTCTGTTGGGAGATCATGTTTTATTTAAAGTCTTTCCATAGAAGTGAATTTTAAGGTTCAGTAAGAAGTGAAAAAAATGAGCCGTAGGTACATTATATCCATTTAAATTTTAGATGGAAATAGAAGAGTGGATTATCAACTAGAAATGATAGAAAATCTCTCTAACGTACATGATGTGTTCCCTATATCATTGATAAGGAAGTACATTCCAGACCCAATGCATGTTCTTACCTGTGAAGAAATAGAATTTGAAGACGATCTATCTTACTGTGAATAACCTAGATAGATTCTTGACACTATAGAGAAAGTGTTAAAGAATTAAATGTATTGAATGGTAAAATAACTTTATAGAGATCGTAAAATTGAGGAAGAAACCTGAGAACCATATAATATTATAAAAAAGAACAACCCACATTTTTTTGAAAGAAATATCAATAAAAACTTTGAGGGATTTTTTTGGAGGGAAGAATTTAATGATCAATATTAAATTTTAGTAAGAGTGAATTATAATTTAATTAACTTTTAATATAATGCACATTTTAATATTTTTTGGCATAAAAATTATAATTTGATTGGATAAATATTGATTTAAAACTTACCACGTTAAAATAAACATATAATGAGTTTTTTGAAATTTTCAATCAGAAATAAGCTTATATGATAATTGAAAATGTATTATTTAGAATTTAAAACATTTATTTATAATAATGTGTTATAAAATTTATTATTTACCATGTATTGAATATAAAGTTGATATAAATAATGGTTATATCATTTGGAGGTAAAAGGGGTACTTTTCAAAAACAAATTAAATGCATTATGTATTTCACTTCTACTTAAATAAAATAATTATTAATAGTTAATGATTCAAATGAAATATATTTATTATATATCTAAAAATATAAATTTATGTCCATATAATGATTATTTGTAGTCAAATAGTTAATTTCAGATCATCTTATACTTAAAAAGTGTATTTTTTTAAAAAACCAATTTTTCGACAAGTTTTGTGTGTTTATTTTTATATTAAATTATGAAAATTTAGTTAATTTAATTCTATAAATTGGAATCCATATTTTGAATCATCGTGTCTAAATTTGGTAATGCGACACTTTCTTTTTTGGTAATAATGAATAGTAAAAACAATAAAAATTTATCACCACTGTTAAGGTTAAAAATGATTATTGGGTAGTTAATCTCACAAGATAAGGGTTAAAATGACATAAAAACTTATTGAAACCCAATTTGTTGGTTTTATTTTGACCTTAACCTTATACACTATAAATAGTTTCCATTTTAAGCCCTTTTCCAAGAAAGTTACCTGACATTCTTTTAAAACTTTGAAAAATTACAAGTGTGGCAGTTACACTAATAATTCCAATATAATAACAATAATATATAACATATAATGAAGTTTTATTATTTTTATGGAATAATAATTATCCATATAATTTTACATTAAATGGTAAAATAACCATCACTCATGTGTACGGAGGACTACCGCCTCGTGAACTGATGTAATTTTTTCCAACACCGACTCACATAGATTGGAATAATGATGGAAATAAAACATTTATATGATAATTATGACACAATATTGATTCTACAATATATATATATCAACCACTTCCTTATAATTTCATCCCTTAAGGAAATGATAACTTCACCCATGAGAACGTAAGACATACCGTCTTTACAAGGAGATGTAGTTCATTTTCCATGTCAAAATTTAAAGAATGATTATAAAAATATATAATAAATAATTTGGATATTATTAAAATTGATATAATTATGAGTATTAGGAAACTATATAATAAGTATAATAACTGGAACTTTCACGATAAAACATTCATGATAAAACAAAGCAGTTAATTCCTGAAATAGTTTTCATTATGAAATATTATTGGTGTACAGGTGATGAGACATTATAAGAGGATCATATATGATGTTATAAATATTAATATAGTTTCTAATGAGTTAATATCAAATCTAAAACCATTATATAAGAGGTTAAATCATGTTAAACTAATGGGAAGTGAGAGGTAAGCACTTTCCTCTCAATTCCCAATACATTATGTCATATTTGATATTATGCACCTATTTACATTTATATTGTATATATAATGCCCCTTTTATATATTTAACATGAATAACCATTAATTCATTATTATAATTTTTTTATTTTATTTTTATTCTTAGAAGGGGTTTCAATTTGAATGTTACCAATGATATGCCGATTTCTTTTATAATCTCAATTGTTTTTGGTATTGACTTAAGTTTAGTTGGAAGAATCTTATAATCCATCCTTTAAAAAATCCATTTATTCTCTTATCCTTAGTATATTTAAGGAGTGTACATATTTTCTCCCAAATCTTCTTCTCTTTGTAATGTGAATGATGAAAATAATTTTTTAATATAAAATGGTTTTTATTTCTCTTCTAATGAGATATATTATTCTTCTATATCGATATTTTTCAAAACTATTTTAAGAAAGTCGTTTTTATTTCTCAAATGATTTATTTAGGAAATTATAAATTATAATATAATTTTTAAAAGGTTTTAGAGGAATATTTATAAGGTTTTTCAAAAGGTTCATTTTCAACTTTATTTACAAGAAGTATAAAAGAATGTTTTTAACATATAGAGTGTTAATGGAATTCCCCACCACGGTATACATTTTAAAATATTTAGATTCTAAAAAAAGTTTTAAATTATTTTAGATATAAAATTATTTAATTTTTTTTATTTTTATATATCACTTCCACATTTTTATTTTTATAAAGGATATTATTTTATTACTAAACCTATATTTATTATAAATCGATGGTCATCTATGATATATCTTATTAATATTTTGGTTGTTAACATTCCATTGAAACATCAACTTTTTATAGATAAATAGAGATTAAACTTCACTTAAATATCCATAGTATTGTTATCATGGTTATTTTTATTTCTTAAACTATATAAAATTTTTACATATGGATTTTACTATTAAATTTATCTGATTGATTGTGGGAAATATTTATAAATTTGTATTCTTTACTCAATTCAGATATTTATCTATAAGAAACATTATTTAAGAATTTAATTGATCATTAATTATATGAGGAATGAATTGGACATGTATTGATGGGTGGATGCCAATTATATGTGGTCCCTCAACGCTTCTACATGCCTCATGAGACAAATCAGTTGGACAAATTAGATTGGTTTCTAATATATACCCAACTATCAATTAAACTGTTCTGGAACAGGGATTTGATGTTATGGATTTCATGATGTTTAAGATCATGAAATACAATATTAAAAATTTACTTCATTGAGAATTCAATTATTACTTTCCATGAGATTGTTTCATTAATATTATCCATGGACTCATTTCATACTCATGTTGTTGATTAAATAGCATGTGTTTTCAGTGATTTTCCTTCCATATTGATTATTCATTATTTACTCATGATATATAGTACTACATGTAAACGTTACTTATAATTTCTAATAACCCATATTTTTTCCAGTCACCGTGATATGAATTAGAATTATTTAAATGATTTTAAGGATGAAAATGTTTTCTATTAATACATATTATGTTTTATTTCCAATGTAAAAAATGGGAGTCATGTATGTATCTAGTTCTTCAAGACTACTAAACTGATCAATCATTTGGAATTATATATCTTTTATATATTTCAATATAATAAATTATAAATAGATATTGTGTTACTAGATTTGTGGTTGTTAAATGTATAGAATGCTAAATCAGTGCCTATTTTTAGTAGATTAATTGGTGTACATAAAAGTCAATAGATGGGATTAATTTGATAAAGGGATAATGTATAATTAGTAGGAAGTTATTTGTGTAGTAATTGATTAATCTGATAATATATAATAATAATAACTTGAAAATTAAAAGTATTATAACAAAGGAAGTGGTTGTATATAAAAGAGGAGAGAGAGAACCCATACCTTTAGAGGATTCTTCTTAAAGCTTGAGAATAGATCCTTAGAACCGTAGAAAATCATTTGAGAGACACTAGAGATATAAATTGAGAGGAGAATTATTTTATAAATAATTGGGATTATTATTAACTGGATAATGTGTGGGTATTTATAGGAAAAGATATGGGATTGTTTTTTAATATCTAGTGTTATGCCTTAAACACCTAGTTAAGAAAATAAAATAAAAAACCATTGCACATACCATGGGTTTTCCCAAGGTAGAGTTCTATTTAATATTTTATTAATTTAAGGTACGTAATCATAAAGTTAATATGATTCATGATATGGAAGTGAGTATTTTTCATAAATAATTGCTTTTAAAAACATAAAATATCCTTTAGATTTTACAAATTTGTTTATTGGTTTGGAAAAGTAATATTATCATACTAAGATAAAATATTTTAATAAAAAAAAAATTTTGTTCTATACAAAACTTTATAAAATTTATTACTTTTATTTTTTGTTATTATGATGTCATAATAATTACCGTATATTTAAATCATATTTATTTTTTCCAAAAATTTGGATTTATTAAAAAATAATTAAAAATTCACCATTGTATAATTCCAAAATATTTAATCCAAAAAATGATATTTATTTTATTATTATTTTTTCTAAATATTATAATTTTAATTTTTAAATAAATATGCTTATTTTCTGAAATATAATAATTTTAATAACATAATCGACATTAGGTCCCTTATAAAAATTATATGGGAAATTATAAAATTATATTATCCATTTTTATTTTATAAAATAGTGTTTTATAAGACAATTTCATGAATGCAAATTTTATTTTAAATTCTTGAATTTGTTATAAATGTGTAATTTAATTTAAATTATAAATCTTCCAAAAAAATTATGTTTTCTTTGTATCCAAAAATATAATTATCATATTCATCTTATATTCTTGTGTTTTTATTAAATTAAATAGTATTAAAAATGGGATTCAATAATCCAATATTTCATTTTAAAGGAATATAAAACATTTATAATTCTAATGTATAGATGCATGACCCATTTTTACACTGACATACACCCCAAGGGTAAGTTGTGTGTTGGTGGTACTTTCATGGGATAATCTTTCTAACATCGATCTAGTGGTAATCAATGTTAACTTAAAATTTTTCTATAGGGGTATCTACCTTAGCCTCACTTGTTTTTATCTTCTTGTAATTAGTAAAGTGTGATCCCCATCGACACTACCACCCTCCGAAGCACTGATAAATTAGTTTGGTATAGTATAGTTCTACTATTTGAGGCCATTATTTACCACTTATGCATAAATTAGTTCAGCTAATTACCCTTAATATACACTTATTCTAGTTATCACATTATAACTCCTACATTACCAATGGTTATAATTCCCAACGGTCATAATTACCAATAGTCTCAATCATTTTCTACTTTCTATAAATATCACCTATTTTTCATTCATTTATTAATTCAATTTCTACAAAGTTTTAATATTATTAATTTTCATAATGAATATAAATTACTAACATTATATTTTCTTTTTATAGTGTTTTTTATTAGTGAGAAAATCCCAGAGGATCGATATGATCCAAATTTTCCTATTACATTTATTTTATTTAAATTTTTGATAATTTTTATGTAACAATATTTTTCATTGTACAGGGTTAAATTATTATCTAAATGTAGTGTTTTTAATTAATTGAATAAAGTGTTATCATTGTGTTTTATAAAATACTACATTACTAAATATGTTGCACAGATACAAATACATATATATAGGAGATATTCTATATATAAATTATTGTGTTGTTGCACCATACTCACTAGGGATCCCTCACCAAGTAACTCATATAAGTAAGAAACTCTATATCAAAGAATATACTTATAATAATGACACCATGCATCCAATTTCCCAGTAAACCAATTTCCCTCACCCCAACATTTTGCATCTTAGTTCTCCCATCCCCTCTAAAATTCATCATACCCATCTAGGATACTATATGATAACCATTTAATTATATCATATTTGATCCTATATAGCCCATCAGAAACACAACAAACTACATTTTTAACTGAGTAGTGAGTACAAAATCAACTAAAAACCATGTATCATGAATTTAACCTAAATCCACTACATCCCATGCAGGTAAACATGTAGTTACTACATTCACAACATCCATAAAACATGTATATGCTATAACCTCAATATGATACAACCTACACAATAATATATGTTAAAAATGAGATCCATCACATCCCTTGTAATCATACCCTATACCTTTTATCCAATATATCCTTAATATGCCTACATACAATGCAACTTCTATAAGAGAGAGAGAGGGTGGGATAAAAGAGTAGTTAACAATCCATATCATTGATGTCCTAGATGTTATAAGAAACACCATTAACCCAAGTACAACATGCACGTAAACTACTCTAAAGACTTAGTTGGTGAAGCATATAAAATCATAAAACATAAGGAATATATTTCACACATCCAAACAAAGGGTAGTTACCAATAATTATACTGTACCTATAGCTTTCATTCCACATGAAAACCTAGTTACCACCACTATAGTCTAGAAATCTAGATCTCAAATAAGAAGATAAGCATAATGTTTTAGAGTAAAAAAAATTAGTTAGTAATTAGATTTTACCATTCAATAATTAAAATCACCATCAATTCTAGTTTAATCATTTTAAACCATCAAAATACTTGGAAAATATGAGTTGAAAATTAAAATTTCATGATTTCCATTCCATAACCTTATCATTATATCCAAACTAATCCAAGGTTACTTTAATTTAATCATGAACAACATAAACACCAAATAACATGAGTTATTTATCATTAATTCATAATACCAAGTCACAAAAAAAACTGGGAATTCATCCAACTAGGAAGTCTACCTAGACCATGACATGGATCGAAGGGAATTCACTATCCCCACGAGATGGAAACCAATTCTTGGGAATCAAAAATACACTATTGGTAATGATTTCTCCTAATATAATAAACTATAAAAAACTCAAAATAAAAATCATACCATGATTAATATCCCTACCCAAAAGAGATACAAAAATCTCATGTTAAACATTTTACAAATATTACCGAGAATAAAAAAATAACAAAACAGGAGGGGAACCAACTAGACTAAAACCCAAAACCTCCATTCAATGAGAGGGCCATAGCCCCCAAGTCACATCTAAAAAAACCTGCTAGAGAGGATTACTATCTACCAGACCCACCATCACCACCACATAACATATTTCCTAAACCTGGGTCAACCATAATAAATTCTACACACACCCAAGGGTGTATGTAGGGTGTGAGAGAAATCCTAGCACGAATCTACCCAAAAGAAACATTCCATTCTATGATATTAGAGTACAAATCACCATACATATTGTAAGAATGAACTTAGAATCATTTTTAATAAGAAAATTTAATGAATTTTTTTTTCAAATTAGCATGGTTTGAAAATTAACACAAGAGTAAGGTCCACCATATTTCAATGGTACAAATAATATCAAAAGAGCTCCATGGGTAATCCATAACGGTACTAGAACTAGTTAGAGCCTAGTAGCCTCATATCTTGGTGAAACACAGTATAGAAACCATAACCCATTGCATCCTCATGCACAATCCACTAAAGAGGAATCCATCCAAAGTTCTAGGGGCCTCCAACTATCATAATAATTTAGTTAGTGTTGTAGTATCAATCCAACTTGTAGAAACTGGGACATAGCCCTCACTATAAAACTAGGGTACTAGCCCTCGTTTTCCCACCAAGATACCTATAAGTCCCTTTATGCTTAATTTCTATTCCACATGTCACACAGATCACCAATTTCACATAAACACACCAATAAATATGATTTCAAATAAAAACTACCATTTTTCACAGGAAAACCTCTTTCTAATTCATGTGCACACAAAAATATATTTGGAAACACACTTCTCCCCACTTACACAATTTATAGAACAAAATTATGTAGAACAAAATGAAAGAACACATGAAACAAAATCAATTTCTTTTAGAAACCCATATTTTAAGCCATACACACATCAAAACCTTTATAAAATACAATTTTAACCACAAAAATAGTCCATATAACACATTTAAGAAACCAAGAAAGAATAAAAAATCCTCTAACAATAATAAAATAAGGAATAACCAACATCAATCTTGGAAACTTCCAGAATCTAGTGAAAAAAGATAACCTCACCATTAGATGACCCTGTAAATTCTAGATCAAAGCATAAAAACCAATATTTTACCCCAAAAATAAATATTTAACCCTTATTTTGTCAATCAATTACCTGAATAATAATAACTCAAAGAGGGAGGAAGAAGAACCCTATAAGAAGGAAGAAATCAAGAGAAAGAGGGATTACTTAATGATTCTTTGAAGACCCCACACAAAATACACCCAAAAAATGAAGTTCAAGGGGTTAAATAGAGAGAGTAGGATGCAACTAGGGCTGAAAATCTAGAGTGGTTCGAATTAGGGGTGGTTTGGGATTAAAATTTCAGGAGGGTAGAAAGGTAATTCACCATCTATAATGACATGGATAGGCCATACGATTAGCCCGCACAGTTTTCTAGGCCACACAACAACTATGTGTCCCACTCTATATAACATGAGTGAGGTTGAAATGTTTCTTAGGGGTGGGTGCATGATAATATGGGAATCCATACGGCCTGGATAATTCCACTATCTAAGGCACACAATTTCTCATGGTTTGGCGCACAATCTAACCATGTGTCAACCATGGGCCACCTGTTGTAGGGTAAAAAAATCCATTTTTCTCAAATAACTCTTGGAAAAACCAAGGGATAAACAGAAGTTCAAAAATAAATAAAATAATACCTCAAAATAAAAATCATGTATATGACAAATATCCCCTCCATGAAAACCTTCCACCCTAAGAAATTCATTATAGAGTCTGATGAGAGAAAAAAAGGATACATCTCTTAAAATCATGAATTATGCTCCCATGCCTCATTCTCAACATTACCATACTAGAAAATAACTTGAACCAGTAGTATAGACTTCCCTAAAAGAACTTTATCTTGGGAATCCAGAATCCGCACTGGCCCCTCAAACATAGAAAAATCTAGATCCAACTCCAACTCTTCCCAATTCAACACATGAGATTGATCCAGATTGCAATTTTTTAGTTGTGAGACATGGAACTCATAATTAATTGATGTCAATTGGGAAGGAAATTCTTGTTGGTATTCCACCTTAACTAGTCTGTCAATAATCTAAAATGTTTTGAAATATCTCGGCATCATCTTACCTTAATAACCCAAATGATAGTGACCCAAGAGAGGTTCCATCTATAGAAACATCCAGTCACCCATAGTGATTTCAAAATCTTACCACCTTTGATAGGCATAAATATTATGAAAGATCTGCATTTCCAAAAAATTCTTCCTAGTAAACTTGATTTTATCAGATGTCTATTGTGCGTGAGTCATCCCCAACAATGAGGTCTCACCAACCTCATTATAGAACAAGGTTGACGAGAATGACCAACCATAATGTGCCTCAAAGGGTTATATTTTTATCAAGGATTTGTTACTATTATTATAGGAAAATTACAACAATCACAAATGGCTATCCCATGAACCTCTGAAATCCAACACACATGACCAGAGTATGTCCTTCAATATCTGATTTTCTTGCTCATTTTGGCCATCTGTTTGAGTATGCTATGACATATTTAGCATGATCTATGATCCCATCACCTGCTGAATGCCTTCCCAAAAAATGAGGTAAAACATGGGTCCTTATATGAAAGTATTGACGATGGAACACCATGTATCCTCACTATTTATTGAATATACAATCAGACCAATTCATTGACCTTATCTAAATACTTTAACATAATAAAATGGGTTGACATTGTCTAAAGGTCAATCACTACCCTTATGTCTTCCCCAGGGTGTATGAGATAATCCAATAATAAAATCCACAATGATCTCTCCCCACTTCAAGGTAGGAATGTGTAATGGATGAAAAAAATCAATAGGATCTATGATAATCTTCTTTAACCTACAGAAACCTATAATACCTAGACATGAAGTCAGTTATGTCCTATCTCAGACCCAACCACCAGAACTAATGAAAAACATCATAAAAAATCTTGTAAGTACCATGATTAATGAACTAATGAGACTAGTGGCTATCTAGAATTACCACCTTCTCTAATAAAAACCGAACCATGAAGTTAAACGTGAAACACATTACTACCTCATGGGATAATGAGCACTCACTTGGAACCTCCCTTATATTTTTAAATTTTATAGAATAATAGAACAACTCATCCCTCGGCTTCCCTCATAGAATAAACATCAAAAGGGAAGGTTTCATCTGCACACTAGATGAAAATCAACCTCTTATATTCCTCTTAGTCTTTAGATGCATATAGGAAAAGAGACACATCAAATCCCACTCATCACTGGACCTTTCAATGCTTGCACTGACACTCTTCATCATAAGGCATCTGTAACCACAATAACATTTTTCTGGGGTATAGAAAATATCAAAATCAAACCCTATAAGGTATTCAACCCAACCACACTACCCTCAAGTTCAAATCATTTTGGGTTAAAATGTAGGATAAACTCTTATAATCCAAGTAGACCAAAAAATTCTCCGCAAATAGATAATGATGCCACATATTAAAGGAATATATCACATCTACTATCTCCATGTCATGGGTTGGTAAATTATTTTCATGTTTTTGAAGTCGGGGAGAATCATACACCACCACACGGTCATCTTGCATCATCACACACCTAAGACACATACCTAAGGCATCACAATATACTACCTATCCCTTTCCTGATTCGGTAAAATTAAAAAAGGGGAAATGGTCAACCACTACTTAAGATCATAAAATGATGTCTCACATTCTAGGTTCAGTTCACAATTTTTCCCTTCTGGGTGAGTATCGTCATGACTGAGGAAAGTTGTGAGAAATCTCATACAAACTGCCTATAATATACTACTATTCCCAAAAATCTTCAAATATAAAAAACCTTACTAAGGTATTCCCATGATATCATTTCTCTAATCTTCTAGGGGTCCACCGAAACCCATATCTCCATGAATAAATGATATAGGAACTAAAATTTCATAGTCAATATAGTTTTATAACAATGAGCGGGAGGGGGAGGATCAATGATATCTTTTTCTTTTATGTTTCCTTACATATTGAACACCATTCTACTACTATTAAATATTTCTCTCTATACTGAAAAAAATTCAAGCACACATCCGTTGGAACAAAAGAATTTATAAGATTCACTAATCAAAATGAGTAACTACATCCTTGGTATGGTTTGAAATCAATACAATACAACACAATATACTATAAAACAATACTTTTGTGTGGAATACACTGAGTAGGAGATACCCTTATACTTGTGTTTCACTATGACCAATAAAACAATCCATGTGCATCAAGTAGCAAGAAATGAATAATTTTTTTTATAAAATACATTTTACAGTGATTCTTGATCAACTTTAACAAATATGAACTTTAAAAAATTTTACTGAATTTATTATCAAGAAGATGTCAAGAAATTCTTGGACTTCATAATAAAACTCAGTCCGATTTCCCAGTCTAATTCCCAAATCTGATTGATCAATATAGATCATATATATCTGGAATAATATAGTTGATAATTATGAACCACTTTTATCTGATTTTGTAAATCCAAATATGATGATCCAGCTGAATATGATGACCAGATAAATATAAAAATCATCTAAATAAAAAAATCAGATGAATGAATTCATGTCTCTTATCCTTTATTCTTCTATCTAGAAGAAATTCTTCAAGAAAAATGATCTAGATATCTCTTCTACCTATCACATGTTCTCTCTCTACTGCACATCCATCAGAAAGTAAAAAATACCTTTTACTTTTATTGGAGACCTGAAAGTGGTTTGGGTGGGATTCGGAAAAATTTTCCCACTCAATTTAATTTCTTGAATCTACATGAACCCATGAATTTCGTAATAATTTAAGAATTTTTCAATGCTTATAAAATATTCTAAAACCTTATGAAATCATCAGAATAATTTTGATCACTTATGAATTCTTTAATAAACTCTTTATGGATTCTAATCCTTCATTAGGATTTTCCAATACGATTGTGTCATTCTAATGAAGGAATTTGGTCACTTCATTTTTCTTGAACCACTTGAAAAGTTATCAGAACTGATGATATTTCATTACATTGCTATGAACTGAATGACAAAAAATGGACATATTCTTTGAGCTTCAAGATCCCTCTTCAAAATACTTTTTCATTTCCTTCTAGCCCTTCAAGAAATATTCAAGACCTAATAAAAATCAATTTCGATTATGATTCTAATTTTCATTATGATCTTCTACATTATGATGAAGAAAAATGTAAAAAATAGATACCTCTTATTATTTTCCCTTGACCCACTTTTGAAAGAAAAAAAACAATTCCTAGTGATGAAAAAGTTTGAATACATTGTTGATTTAACTCTGACATTATTTTTGTATTGGCCCTAACAAATTCACCTTATTTTTGTTATCATTGGTCCCAAAAACTCCAAATGAAAACAAATCTTCCTTTGATGATTATGATTGTATACCAAATATGATGTATCAGTATTAATATCTTCATCTTTAGTAACTTCTTTATTTTATGAATACAATACCAATGAACTTTTATCCCATAAATTATTTATCTTTTTGGATTATGTAACTCCTTGATTCCATTCTCTGAAGATTTAAATATTTTGGATTTTTTTCAAACTGAAAACCAAAACCTTCATTTTTTATAATTACTATCAACCTTCTTATCCTTTGAATAATTTTTCATCTTGTAAAATCATTACAATGATCTTGAGGCAAAAAATCTCCCACTTCAAAAAATTTATTCTTCTTTAAATTTCAGAAACAATCACGTCTTTATTCATGAATTTGAATACATTGAATATCAGCTATATCATTGTCTGATTTATAATGGAAGGTATTCTACCTTCCATTCCTTAAACAAAATTTTTCTTTCCTACTCATCTAGAATATAATTTTCCTAAATACGATTGAAAAAACCTTTTCTCCACCTCTCTATAAAAAATATTACATAAAAAGTATTATAGAATACTTATGACTTTTTTGTATTAGGAATCCGAAAATCATCATCATATTTAATAGAATATACAGGAAGAATGTGATTTTTTTCTCAATACGATATTCTCTTGTTCTGTATCTGATGTGAGTTTAATGAACATTTTATCCCAGAAATGTTTTTCTCAATATCATGAACTTTCTTAAACATTTTGTGAATGATTTTCTGAATAATATGGTTAGTCTGATTTTCACTAAAAGCAACGTGAGTTTATTTTTACTTCTTAAACTTACTTGACAACAAAAGAAAGTACCTAAATATGATTATCATCCTTATTAGCACGGTCCTAAAAATATCCCCCTTTGGATTTTTTTTCAAACAATAATTCATAAATCATTGAACTTTTTAACCTCAATATATGTATTACTTATCAAAAATTATAAGATTATATGAGCTTAACTAACTATAGGAAATAAGAATTATTGATAGAAAATATGTTCTATCCATATGTAGTGATCATGAAAACATTCATTAGATTTTGTTCCCTAGATTGTCTCTACATATTCAATATATTAAATACAAAAAATTTGATTCCTAAAACCATGCCAACAAATAGTTAGAAAAGTTCACACACTAAAATTTCTGAATTCATAGCTTACCCACAACTATCACTTTTTACATGCTTTTGTAAGGACAGATATATGAAAAAAATTCCCCACCTTGAAAAAACTATCCAAAGATAATATGAGAGGGGAAATAAACATACCTCAACCTTGATGAGAAAGTGGTTGGACGATTGTATTCAACCTCAATTCAAAAAAATATTCCTTTAGTAAATTTTTATGAAAATGTCAACAACTTATTTTGATGTGGGAACATACTCCAGATTCAATTCAGTCTTCTCCACATTCTTTTGATGAAATTGTTTTTGATATGAATATGTTTTGACTGATAATGTTGCACTGGATTATTATTGAGGTTTATTTCACTTTGATTATCACAACCCAATAGAAATGGTAACTTCACTTCAATAAGTAAATCTTATAATTGAGTCTTCATCCACATAAGTTGAGAAGCAGATTGAGTGGACACAACATAATCAGATTCATCCATACTAAGCATTACTAAATTTTGTTTTTTTGTATTCCAAATAAGACAAATGTTCCCCATAACGAAAACATTATTAGATGTGGATATTATATCATCAATATTTCCTAACCAATCATAATTTGAATATCCAAATAAATATATACTTTCTAAGATATCATGCCTGACCCCAATATTTTTGGCACCTTTGATATTTCTGAGAATTATTTTTCTATAAAGTAAAAGGGATTATTTAGGAGAACTATGAAATCTTACACATAAGTTAATAGCATAAACTATATTGGGTCTTAAGGAAGTCAAATATAAAAATCTTCCAATCATCTTTTGAATGTTTTTATGATCAACTCCCTTTCCTTCTCCATCATTACTCAATTTGGTTCCCCTTGATATCAATGTGGAAACTACTTTGAAATTTTATATTCTGAACTTTTTAAGAAGTTTATTAGCATAATTTTCTTGATAAAGGAAAAGGTGTATATTCTTTTGTAGGATTTGTAAGCCAAGAAATTATTTCACTAAACCCAGCCCAGATATCTCAAAAAATATTTTTATTTCTTCAATAAATCTTTCACAATTTCATTAATCATTTGTAGAAAAGATAATTTCATCCACATAAAAAATTACGATGAGGGGAAACTATTGAATACCCTTTATGTAATTATTTTTATCTACCCTTCCTTTCTTGAAAATCATATTCCTTAAGAAATTATCCAATTTGGAATACCAGGATCTGGGAGCTTGTTTTATCTTATACCAGTCATTCATTATCTTACACACAAAACATTCATCCTTCCTAAAAAAATCCACATGGTTCTTTACTGTAAACTTACACATCAATATCCACATTAAAAAAAATACAAACTTCATATACATTTTATTTGTTTTGTAATTTCATTGTGAAATAACAACAAGAATGATTCTAATTGTTTCTAACATTGTTGTAAAGAACTAGTTTAATAAATTTCAACACCTTCAATTTTTAAGCAACCTTTTCGCACCAATCTTGTTTTGTTCCTTATAACTTTAGCTTATTCATTTAGCTTATTCCAAAAGCCCAATTTATACAAATAATATTTTTGTTATTGGGATTGGGTATGAGTTCTAAAGTATCATTATATTCTATCTAATTCTACTCTTCATTCATGGAAAAAACCATTCCAGATGCCCAAAAGCTTCATTTACATCATTCAACTCAGCTTTAGAATAAAAACAAGTACATGAAATTGTTCTTATTGTTTGATCCCTTTTATATTGATCACTAATAATATTTTGATCTGCTCTTTGCCTCCTTAATCTGGGATGTGATATTTGACTTTTTTCCTCCTCACTTGAAATAGATTAGTATGATTCTTCTTCTTATGTAGGATTACCACCATTAGTTTCCTTATCATAATTGTTAACAAAATTTTTATTATTCTACTCCTCTTCCATATCAGCATGAGAATATTTATCTTTCATACAATTTTTAACAAATTTATATTCTGAAAAATCTGAAACCATTATTGTTTCTTGGTTGAAACACCTATATCCTCTTTCTTCTAGAGCATAAAAAAATCAATCTTCACCAGTCTAGTCAAATTTTCCAATATTTCCACCTTTCTTCATTATGATGCATGGACTTATAAAAACACTTAAGGGTTTCAAACTTAATGTTTTTCCCTAAAAAATTTCATATGGAGTCATATATGAAATTTTTCAATAAAAAATTCATTTTGGATATACATAAC
The DNA here is from genome assembly GCA_963277665.1 of Viscum album. Lineage (NCBI taxonomy): Eukaryota > Viridiplantae > Streptophyta > Magnoliopsida > Santalales > Viscaceae > Viscum > Viscum album. Next base: position 1,976,046,466 of record OY728151.1, read on the forward strand.
AATACTCATGGATTGCCTATAATAGTAATCAGAAAGACCATATTCAAGTAATATAGTTATCCCATTTACATCAGACTTAGCTTCTTTCTTTCAGAAACCCTGTTTTGTTGAGCAGTATATAGTGAACTAAACTCATTCCAAATTACATGCTTCTCAAGATAATAATAATTTTATTTATTCTTATAATCACTACCATTATTAGTTATTAACTTCTTCATAGAATACGAACATTTCTTCTCATCTTTCCTCTTGAAAGTTTTTAATTTTTTAGAGCACCTGAATTATGTTTCATATACAAAACACAAGTAATGTGAGAAAATTCATCAATGAAAGTGATGCTATACTTATCTAATTTTTTGATTGTTTTATCATTAGAACAAATATACCAGACTAAATAAGTTCTTGGGGTCTTTTTGAATAAATTTCAACTTTCTTATGCATATAATTTGTAATCTTTCCTTTATGAAAAATAGTACAACATCAATATCTTATTATAGATATATTAGAAACATTTCGAACACTATCTCACTTTGATAACTTGATTATATTTCTCTAACAAATGTGTCCCATCCTTTTATGCCAAAAATTATTATCTTCTAGTATACCTAAGAAATAAGAGTTTTGTATTTAACCAACTTGGAACAAGTTTCCTTTTGAACATTAACCATTTATATCCATCTTTACATATTTCACTCTTTTTAAAAAAACCCATATTTTCTAAAGATAACTTTATCACCATTATCAAGATGTTTTGAAACACCCAAAAGGTTATCTTTCAGCCAATCAACATATAATGTTTTCTTATATTTCATATTTTCTTTTCCAATGATGGCTCATCCAAACCATTTTATACTCAATGATTCATCATTTCCAAATTTCACCATTCCTTTTTTGAATTATTTCAAATTCTTCGTAAAATTTAAGTCCCCTATCATATGGAAAAAACAACCACTATCAAGAATGTAATTTCATTCTATATTTATAGATTTCAAAGAGGTTTCAATAACAAGATCCATTTCTATTCCATTTTCTTAATTCATCTACAGCTTTTGAGAATTATTAAGAAATGTTTTTTATATTGATAAAAAAAAGATATCCCTTAGGAAGATGTCCAATTTTTTACGTATTTCATAAATGGTTTCTAGGGGTTGGAACTTATTTTCCACTTTTACACCAACCATATCAGGTTTTCTCAGAACTTCCTTCTCAGAATTATTCTTTTTAAAGAATTTAATCCCCCTAAAAACATTCCTTCCATAACCCTTGGAATAATAGAAAAATTGTTGGTTGATCCAACACATGTTTTCTATATGTATGAATCCAAAATAACACTATAATTACCCATAAAAATAAAATTTTCCTCAAAACAATCCATACAGACCAGACTTGTGGACTAGTTTCTCATCAACCTTATTTTATTTCTCATGAGAACGTTATTGATGACCAACCATTCTATTCTCAATAAAATCCTTCTTCTTGAACATATTTTTTTTGTTTTATAAAAACATGAAGTATTATAAACTATTTCATATTCATAATAATTATAAAATTTTTCAGGCTCAAAACTTTAAGAAACTTATGACTTTACAAATTTATTGGTCTCGCCCACATACATTACATCCCTTGATTTATCAAGCATTCTTTCAACTCTCTTTTCTATTGATTTTATAATTGAGTTTCTTCTTGCTCAGAAAAATTTATTTAGAACTCTCAATTATTCAATAAAATAATAAAAGTATTTTCAATATTTTCAATATATTTTTTGGATTTTGATTCACTATCTTCTTTTTCATCACCTTTGGATAAGAAAATGCTTCATTTGGATTTGAATAATTTTTTGTCCTTCCATTCTGAAAAATACTTAGCCTGATCACACTATTTATTACATGTCCTTATCTAACTTATATCATATTCTTCACCATCCTCTTGTTTATTTCTTTGTGTAAAATTTACAAAAAAGTTTCCAACAAATCCAAATTCTAATAATTATAAAGGGATTTTACCTTTGTATTTAGCTATACCTATATTCACATTTTTAGAAAACAGGGATAAAAATTCAATAGGACTTTTACATATGCAATTTTTAGAATCAGATTCACCAATATCTTATTTAATAATAATCTTATTTGACTTATATTTTTTAGTATCCTTTAAATACATTTCTATATCAACTTTTATTTTTTCCATTCATAGCTTTCTCACATCTCATTTAATAAGTGATGAGAGTGTTATGGAAATCATCCAAAGATAATTTTTCAATATATATATTCCAATAAAGATAATTTATCATAAAACTTGTCAGGATGGATTCTTAATATCATTTAAATAACTACATATTCTTACAACTTTTCCCCAAGACATATGATAGTGCTGACAATGTCATTCACCCTAGTAAAGAAGTCACCGACAGATTTGTGATCACCCATATTGAGATCTTCATACTTTAACCTCCAAATTTGTAATATTTCCTTATTCACATTTTTATTGATTTTTTATATGTTTTGTCAACTTATCCCATATACCTTTGGATAAGGAAACAATCTTTATCCTCAAAAATACACTTTTAGAAAGCAATGAAAGAAAATAATTCTTATCTCTTCAATCATTATAAATATTTATATTGTTAATAAATCTAAGAGGAACCTTATCACTAATAGGAGGAAATCCATATATTGTAGCTTTAAGAACAAAAAATCCAAGAGACATAAGATAAGTAAAAATTATTTGTGTCCCTATATGATAATTCTTATAATCAAAGACCAGAAAACCTTTACTCTTGACACAATTTAGATTCTCCATCGAATTCTCTAAATAAAATCACTAAATAATAAAGCAAGGGAACCTTCCAATCTGATACCAATTGAAATTTCCCAGTTAATATAGTTGTATCACTAAGAGGGTGTGGGGGTGAATCAACAATATATTTTTATTTGATGTTTCTTTACTTATGAAACAACCTTCACCTCTGGTTAAATATTTCTTTCCCCTATGAAAAAAAATTCAAACACACAACCAAAGGAACATAATAATTTATAAGGTTCACTACTCAACAAGATAATCTTTTTCCTTGGTCTGGTTTGGAAAAAATACAATACCACACAATGAACATGAAAACAATACCTCTAAGTGTGATACAATGAGTTGGATATATCCGTACACTCATGTAGAACTATGACCAATACTAAAGTGCATGTGCTTCAAATAGAATATAATTATGAAATAATTTGTTTAAGAAACATGTTATGGTGCTTCTTGATCAACTTTAATAAATATGATCTTCTAAAAAAATTCCTCACTTTCTTATGTAGAATATGGTAAGAACTTCTTCAACATTGTAATAAAACTTATTTTGATTTCCCTATCAGGTTCCCAAGTCTGATTTCACAAAATGGAAAATGTATATCTCTATTATAATATTGTTTTGATAATTAGGAACCACTTATATTTGATTTTGGAAATTCTATTCTGATGATACAACCCAATATAATGACCAGTTGAATACAATGATCATCTGAATACAATAATCAGATGAATGCAATATTATCTATTATTCTCTCTTCTTCTATCCATCAAAACTTCTTCAAGAAAAATAATCTAGAAACCTCTTCTCCCTAGAAATTCAAACCTTCTATATCTACAATACATCCTCTATAAATTATAATGTACATTATCCTTTTAAATATGACCCAAATGTGGTTCGAGCGGGATTCTGAAAAATTTTCATGCGCAAGAAAATTTCTTAATTCTATATGATCCCATAAATTTCAGATGAATTTATGACATTATCAAAGCATATCAAATATTCTTGAACCTTCTCAAATCTTCTAGAAAATTCCTCTCACTTTTGAATTATTTAATAATCTCTAATCCAATTTCAATTCTTTATTAAAATTTCCCAAAATGATTAATTCATCACAATGAAGGCTTTTAGTCACATCGCACTACTAGAAACTAAGGTTATAAAAATTGTTTTAAACCGTTGGTATTGAGAAGAAAACCATGTGCATATCTTATACCAACATTTTGAATAAACATTGGGTGATAAGGCATGGGAATAGAACTTTACCAACGGTTATTCCTTAACCATTTGCATAGACCACTGGTAAATCATCTATAGAAACAGTTTAATGATAACCATTGGGATAAACATATACCAACGGTTTGTAATAGTTGGTGTAGAGCTTAAGCATTCAAACTATACCAACGGTTCTTAAAATATTGGTATAAACATCTAGCAAGGGTTTTCATAATAGTTTACTAAAAACCATTTATGTAAATGACCCTTCAACCCATACCAATGGTTTATAAACTATTTTTAAAGAGTTGCTGCAAAACTCCACATAGTAGACCCCTTCTATTTTACCCGGAAAAGGTTTAGATTCAACACAACAAACAATACCAGCTCAAAAATTCCATAGAACAGAAAATAATATAAAACACCACACTAAAAACAGTAAAATACCATACACATAATTTATTGAAAATAGTACAATAGCATACAAAAAGAACAAAGACATAATAAATATAATTCCCTAGCAATGGAATACACAAAACTAAACTATTTTATATACAGAAAGCACACAATACACAGAATTCACACATAATTCCACTATTTTCCACTATCTTCTATTTCCCAAAGAATACAAAGAATTCCACTATTTTCCAAATAATGCATAGAATTCCCACATAGTTTCTCCCTTCCTTTTCACAAAGGATGGACATATCTAAAATATTAAAATTTCATACAAAGAATTTAAAAGGATAATACCACAGTTTAAAAGGAAAAAAATTTCCTTGATTTAACTAAGGATGAGTTTTAGTGGGAGATCATAATTCCAAGTACCTCAAATATTTCTAGAATATTTGATTTTGGATACCTTCTAGTTATGATTATATCATTGATTTTTGTTGTAATTGATATCTCTCATGTAACAAAGACACCACCATAGTTTCATGGGTACTTTTATGAAATATATTTATAATGTTCCCTATAAATATCACAATATATTGATAGATTTTCAATAATTTAATAGGATGTATATTAGATTATGGTTTTATATGGTCAATTTACATGGATGTATTCAGATGAGTTCCATAGATGAAACAATATGTTAGATCTTTCTTCCTGATATTTGAGGGGGAATTCATTCAGAGGGATCTTGAATGATTGGATGGAAACATGAAAAAAAAACTATGTGGATACTATGGATGGGTGGTGGTCACATATTTGGTTGTGGTACTTTAGTGTGATCATGAGAATATAAATTGAGTGGGGTATTATTAGACTTGCATTCAATAAAAATTATCAAGTTATATAATTTATGGTTCTAATTTAGAGTTATTTTCATAGACAAATGTCGAATCTTTGTATGTCTATTCAACATATGAAACCCTTGGGAGATCATAGAAGATGATAAAACACCAAAAACATGGACTTATAATTTTAAGGAGATTAACCTAGTTTAATAGATATATAATCATCATTTTAATAGATATTCAATTGTAGGAATCATGTGTTATGTTCGAGTATGTATGCTAAACTGTGTTATCAACAGGTGGTGTGTTTAGTAGAAAGATATGGAAAAGTTCAATATGAATGATTCAAACAAGAAGGATGAATTTGGTGGGTGGATAAAAGTGGAGTATAAGTGTTTGAATTATGAAAAGGAAATTTTTATACATGTAATGTTGGATTTAGTAATGATATAGATAATTAATTGAGGGTTTTGGTAGGGGAAGATTCCAGTATTAGTACCAATATCCAGAGTAGATGAAGGAATTTAGGAGGTTCATGAAATTTAAAATTTCAATAATCTATATACATACAATCCTTTTATAAAAATACTATCTCATGACATGATATAATTTTTAGATTTGATGACACCCAACAGAAATCATAAAGACATGTAAGAGTAACAAAAAAGAAAGATGTTATATAGAGTTAATATAATCATTTTGAGGTGTCATTTTTGAGATACTAAATGTTTGACATGAGGATATTTCCGGGCTACCTTTTTTATTCTACGAATATTTCATTGGATAAACCGGTTAGAAGACATCACCCTCTCGAATCTAGTGAAATCCAAGGGTAAAACATGTTTAATTTCCAATCATAATATATCGATTTATTGAGTAATGTTTTTTCATAATTAATTTATGTTTTTTTATAAATTATATCTATGTTGTTATTGTATCATATTTTTTTACAGTTGATGGGATAGTGTTTTTCTAAAAAACAACTTGTGCGGGTTATGATTTTTTTCTTTGGTTTTCTTATTATTACAGACATATTGGTATAGCTATTAGGTTTAAAACATGACAAATATTTATTTATTTATGTTCTGGACAATTATTTAGTCTATTTTGGTTTTTTTATATTTTAAATGGCTATGTGGATATATTTATATAAATAGTGCATTTGTGATAGATGAATATGATTTTTTGGAAGTGGTCTGGACTGTGTATCATCATCATCCCCTTTGTATAGTAGCGCACCAGTCTCAAAATTGAATAGAACTCAGTTCATATAGGTGAATCATCTCATCTTCCCAATAATCATTTCCACCTTATCTTCTTGAATTTTCCTACTCCATGTGTAAATAAAAAATATCTATTGTTACTAAGAACATTCAATGGATGGTCTAGTGTTTCTTTCCCAGAGTGTGAGGTGTCATCTGCTACAGTTTGGGAAGTCATATATTTGATATGAAAACATGTACTTATTTTTGAACATTGATACACGTTTGGTAACATAAATTAGTATCTATTTTGGAATGTAGTCACATTTTTACAAGATCTATAATATTTAAGTTGGTAATAGTGAATCCAGTTCTTCATTTTTTTCTCCCATGTTTATTCTTCTTGTTTTCATATTACAAAGTCCTTAGGTATCTATTTCATGTAGTTTTTCTCCCTTGTTAATTCTTCTTATTTGGTGAATTATTGGTAACACACTGTTTATTTCTTATTATGAATGTATAGTAAGAACATTTTGGGCCAAAAAAATGGTGTTTGTCTAAATTTAAAGAAGAATAATTTATCCCATTAATTAAACTATGGTTCTGTTATGATATGTATCCTACAAAGGAAGATGGTCAGTGGATTCGACCCTACGACCGGTGTGCCACACCCCAACCCTCCGACCAACGCCCCACACCGCAACTCCTATATTTCATAGGACTAAAATTGAGCAGGAGGAAGTGTCATTTCTTAAAACCAATTTTTTTTATTTCAATTAGTTTTTTTTCGAAAAATATCATCAAGTTACTATATACATAATACACCTCCATTGGGTACCTAACATTATAGTTGGGAGAACCCCTCCATTAGACCCTCATTGTGTTCCTAGTTAACCAATAACTATTTTATTTTTCACTCCACACATGACATAGGTCTAATATTTTCCTATACTTCTAGGTAACGTTTCTAATAACTTTGATATTATAAACACAACTCCAAATAAATCATTAAGTACCAAAATTATTGATAAAAAAGAACAAACCTATCTTAAAATCAATCGAAATGAAAAAGGTAAAATAAAATCTAGGTAGAACATATTAATTAGTAAGAACATACCAATTTGATGTGGAATAATAAACAATGATCTTAAAAAATTATGGATCACAGGTTGATAGGATGAGTTCACAAAGAAGAGGGAACCTGTCATTTAGATAAAATAAAAATAGAAAACAATATTTTCTTTAAATAAATCCAATTGAAAAAGGAAAAAATGGAGGGAGAATATAAAAATCACTTACAAAATACAATATTTATGTGGAATAACATAAAATCATTTGTTGGTAAGAAGGGTTCACACACTCAGAAGAATGAGAGCTCTTATTTAGGGCACAATGAGGGTGGATCAGGATCTTGATATCTGTGGTATTCTATCCCAAAAGTTTTAAAAAACTGTTGGGAACTTTGATTCATTAATATTCCAATGGTTTTATAAAACTACTCGGTAAATATTCCCTATCCCTATGGTTTCTAAAAACTATTGGGAAAGTGGGGATAAGAATTATATATCTCGACAGTTCTAGAAAAACCATTGGGAAAAGTGTGGGTAGGCATTACATATTCCAACAGTTTTGAAAACCATGGGGAATATACTCTCTAAAAACTCTGATGACAATGGTTTTCAGCAAACCGTTGGTATAGGTACCCTGTCCCAACAGTTTATCTAAACCATTGGGATATGGGCATTGGTATAGGAGGTATTTCTAGTAGTGTCAGCTTTCTTGACCCACTTTCCAAAAAATCAGAACTAAAGATATTTCCTTATGTTTCTATTCAGAAAACAATGAAAAAAAATTAAAATATTCTTTGAGCTTCAATATCCCTCTTAGAAATAATTTTTTATTTCCTTTAAACTTTTTAATCAAGATTACAGACATATGAAAACTAAAGTCCGATTCCAATTCTGATTTTCATTATGATCTGCCTCATTACGATGAAGCAAAATGTAAAAAAATAGATACTTTTTCTTCTTTTCTCACGAACCACATTGGAAAGGAAACCAAATATTCATAGTTATGAAAATTTTGAAAACATTATTCATTGAACTCTGACTATATTTTTTTATTAGTCCAAGAATCGTTAACATATTTTTTTTATCATTGGACCAAATAAATCTAAATGAATAAAAATATGCCTTTGATGATAATAATGGTATACCTAATATGATGGATTAGTATTATCCAATTCGACTTAAGTAACTTCTTTCTTTTAGAATATGATAAAAATAAACTTTTAGAACATATATTATTTCTCTTTTTTGATTATGAAACTCATCAACTCCTTTCTTAAAATATTTAAATATTTTGGATTTTGGTTTAACTAAAAACTAGAACCTTTGGTGTTTCCCATTACAATCAACCTTCTCATACTTTGAACAATTATTTTTCTGGTAAACTTATTTAAATGATCTTAATATGGAAAATATTGAGATTCAAAAAACATTTTCTTATTAAAAAATTTAGTAATCATAATGACATCCTTCATGAATTTGAATATGTTGAATATTATCTTTATCATTATCTAATGTATAATAGAAATTATTGTACTATCACATTCCTCCCACAACATCTTTCATTCCAACTCATCCAGAAATGAATTGGCCTGAATATAATTGACAACATGTTTTATACACATTTCTTTAATCAAGATTGCATTATATGTTTTACATAATTCATCTTACTTTTTTCAATTACAAATCAGAAAAGCATCATCAGATTTAATATCCAATCCATGAAAAAGACAATTTTATTTCAAAATACGATCTTATCTTATTCCATTCCCAATGTGAGTTTGATGAACATTTTCTTCAACAAATCATATTCTCAATACAATGTAATTTGTTTAGCATTTTGATTGCGATTTTTTTGAATATGATGGTTAGTAAAATTTTCCCCAAAAATAAAGTGAAGTGATTTTCCGTTCATAAAATTCCCTGAAAAAAAGGCAATAAATGAATAAGATTTTCATCTTTATTAGTTTGTTCATAAAAATCCCACCCTTAGGATTTTATTGTCAACCAATGATTCATAAATCACTAGACATTATAAACTCAAGCCATGAAATATATATCCAGTATTCTAATCCCACATGAGATAAAATCATTATAGGAAATACGAAATATTGACAACAAAGTATGCTATCCCAAATCATTGATCCTGAAGATATTCCTCAGCTTTTCTTCCCCAAATTTCTTCCGCGGATTTTCTTCCTCCTCTTTTTTCCATTTCTTCAATACCTGAATGATAATTTTTTTCCTAAAACCACTCAAAAAAATAGTTTGAATAGTTCACAAACTTATATTTCAGAATTCACAGCTTACCCATAACCTCCCCTTTTTACATTATTCCATAAGGATAGATCTATGAACCAAATCACACCAATTACAACACTATCCAAAGTTAAGATGAGAGAGGGGAAAACACATACCTCAACCTTGATGAGAAAGATGCTGGATTCCAATGTTCAACCTCAATTTAGAAAATATCTTTATTCAGAAAATGTTTTAAGAAAATATCAGCAACATATTTTATTGTAGGAACATACTCCAACTTCAATTAATTCCTCTCCACATTCTATTTAATGAAATTTTATTATATATCAATATTTTCTGAATGAGAATGTTTCATTAGATTATTGATGAGTTTTATTGAACTTTGATTATCACAACCCAAGAGTAATGGTAACATTACATCAATATGTAAATCTTCTAATTGATACTTTGTCTACATAATTTGGGTAACAGATTGAGAAGAAACAACATACTTAGTTTCTTCCATACTAATAGTTAATAAATTCTATTTCTTTGTATTCCAACTAACACAAATATTCCCTAGAAATAAAATCCACCAGATGTTGACTGTATATCATAAAAATTTCGTGACCAATCAGCATATGAATACCCAAAAAAGAAATACTATTTGAGTTTTCACACCTAATTCTGAAATTTTTTGCTCCTTTAATATATATGAGAAGTATTTTATTCCATGAAGTTAATGGGATTATTTTGGAGAAACATGAAATCCTTCACATAAGGTAAAAAAATAAACAAATATGGGTCTTGAGGTAGTAAAATATAACAAACCTCCAAAAAACATTGAAAACACTTTTTGATCAACTTACTTTCCTTTTTCATCGTTAATAAACATGGTTCCCACTGGTATTGGTGTGGAAATTGCTATATAATTTTCTATATTGATCTTTTTAAGAAGTTCCTTATCATACTTTTCTCGAGAAAGGGAAATGCATTTATTCTTTTGTAGGATTTATAAAGCAAGAAAGTACTTCACTTCACCCAACATGGACAATACAAATTTTATTTCTTTTATCCAAGAATTATTTCTTGATTTCTTTCATCATTCCAATAAAATAGAATTTCCTCAACATAAACAGTTATGACGGGGTAAAACTATACAATTTACTTTATGTAAATATTTATATCAACTCTTCCTTTCTTGAAACCCATCTTCCTTAAGAAAGTATCCAATTTGGATTCTTATGATCTCAGAGATTATTTTATCCTATATATGAATTTTCAGATTACACACATAAGTTTTATGTTTCCCAAAAATAAACACAAAAGGTTTTACAATGTAAACTTCTCCATCACGATCCGTATTAAAAAATGTGGACTTCAAATGCATTTGAAAGTTTTTGTAATATCATTGTGCAATAATATAAAGAAAGATCATGATTGTTTCTAGACTTACCATTACGGAAACGGTTTCATAAAAATCAATAATTTCAATTTGTGAGTAAACATTACACACTAATATTACATTGTTCCTTATCACTTCACCATATTCATTTAGCTTAATCTCGAAATCCCACTTTGTACCAATAACATATTTTTATTTTTCCTAGGTAAAAGTTCCCATGTATCATTCATTTCTATATAATCCATCTCTTCATTCATGGCATGAACCCATTGCTAATGATCAAATGGTTCATTTACATCATTTGTATATACTTTTTAATACTAATAAGTATTTGAAATTGATCTTCTTATTTGAACCCATTGATCTTGATCATGAATAATGTTTGGAACCTCAACCTGTTTCCTCAATCTAGGATGGGATTTTTTAGTTTCTTCCTAATCACTTTAAAAAAAAAGTCCAACTATTCTTCATGCATAAGATTACCACCATTAGTACCCTTTTTATAATTTTCAACAAAAAATTAGTTATACTACTTAGCTTCCTCATCATCCTAAATCTATTTATCCATTCTATCCTTTTCAATAACATTCAGATCAACCAAATAAAAAATTCTTCCTATTTATTTTTCTGAAACACATGTATCCTCTTCCATTCAAATCATAACTGAGAAAAATTACATCTTAACCTCTCTAATAAAAGTTTCTCTGATTTCAACCTTTCTTTTTATGATGCATAGACTTCCAAAAACACTTTAGTGTTTCAAACTTGAAGTTTTTCTATAAAAAATTTCATATGGAGTCACATCTGAACTTGGACTTTAAAAAAATTGGTTTTTGATAAACACAATATTACTCTAGGATTTCCTCCAATATTAATGATAAATACCATATTTAAGTAACATATTTCTCCCCATTTCCACTAAAGTTCTATTTTTATTTTCATTAACCCCATCTTGTTGAGGAGTATGTTATGAACTAAACTCATTCCAAATTCCATGAATTTTAAGATAACATTCAAATCATTCATTCTTATACTCACCACTATTATCTGTTCTTATGTTCTTCATATAATACCCACATTCTTTCTCAGATTTCCTCCTAAAAAATTAAAATATTTTTATACCATATGACTTATGTTTAATATAAATAAAAAAAGTAATACGAGTGAATTCATCAGTGAAAGTGATAATGTAAACATATATATTTTTTATATTTTTCCCATTATCCTACATATATCAGAATGAATATGTTTCATGGGTAATTTTGAAGAGATGTCATCTTTATTATGCACATAATTTGTAATCTTTTCTTTCTGAAAAATAGTGAAACACAAATATCTTCTTATTGACAGATAAGGAATATTTCGGACACTATCCCTCTTTGATAACTTGACCATGTTTCTCTAACACATCTGTCCCATCCTTTTATGTCATAATTTATATTCTTCCACCATTTCAAAGTTACATGATTTTTTTATTTCAAAAACTTGTAACAATTTTCCTTTTGTACATTGGCCCATTTTAATTATTTTTCCATGTTACTAAATTTTTACAACAAACCCATATTATCTAAAGATAAATTTGTTTCCCTCACCAAATTTTTTTAAATGATCAGTAGGTTGTATTTTCTCCCATCAACATATATCACTTTCTTTGATTTCATCTATTAGTTCCAAATGATGGCTAACCCAACACCTTTGATTCTCAGTGATTCATTATTTACAAAAGTCACCATTATGCCTTTAAATAATTTCAAATTATTCAAAAAAATTACCTATTCAATCATATGATATGAACACCCAATATCTAGAATCCAAGGTTGTTCCCCTTTTATGTCTTTCAAAGTGGTTTCAACAATATGGTCCTTTTATATCCCCTTTTCTTTCTTCAACTCCAGCTTCTAAGAATTGTTATAAATTTTTTTTGTGCTCGTAATAAAACAAGATAACCCTCATTAAGATATCTGGGTTGTTAACATCTTTCACGATTTTTTTATAGTTGTTGGAACTTATTTTCAACTTTCACACTCACCTTCCCATGTTTCTTAAGAACTTCCGTCTTAGAATACTTATTTTGAGAGGATTGAATCCCACTAAAACCTTTCCTTACATATCCTAGGGAATAATAGTAATGTTATTGGATAAACCAACACTTATTTTCCTTATGTATGAATCCACCAAAATACCATTACTATCCATAAAAATAATATTTCCCTTGAAACATCCATACTGAACAAAGATATGGAAAGGTTTCTTAGAAGCATTATTTTTTTCTTATCAAAATAGTATTAAAACCAAACATTCTATTCCCAATGAGATCATTCTTATATAGAATAGTTTTATTTTCAGATTTATCTAAACTAAAATTATTATAAAATATTTATTATTCCTAATTTTGAGAAACTTTTTTGGACTTAGAACTTTTAGAGACATAGGAATTTAAGAATTGTTTGGTCTTGGTCGCATACATAACTTTCTCAACGTTATACTTTTCATATACATTTCTATATTTATTCTCATCCATTAAAGGTGAGTTTTGTTGATCCTTATTAGGTTTATCCATACCATATCTTTCATTAACTTTTGAGATAGATTTTTTTAATACTTGTACCACTATCTACAACTTTATAATGTTTTTGTTGTAGAAGTTCTAACTCTTCTTATTTTTACATCATCTTGACTTATAGATATTCATTAATATTATTTCCTTTCTCAAGATAATTATTAAAATTATCAATTTCATTCACTAGTAGAATTTCTCATCAAGAAAACCTTCTTGATTGTTTGATAAGGAATTTTCATTTATCAAGTTCATTTTTTTCTTCTCAACACTTCTAATCTTTAAACATCATTATTTCAACTATTCTTTGAGATGATACTCTAAACAAGTTTCTTCTTCTCCATAAATGCTATATCCAAACTATTCTTTATTCACAATTTCAATAAAATTATTTTCAAAATTTCCTGTATTATTTTTGTATTCAGATTCACTATTTTCCACTTCATCATCTTTAGAGAAGAAACTTATTCTTTTGGATTTGAATAATTTTTTATCTTTCCCTCTTGAAAAAGACTTATCCTTATTACCTAATTTATTCCCTGATTTTCTCTAATTTATATCATCTTCTTCAACATCCTCTTCTTTATTTATTTATGGAAAATTAGCCAAAAAGTTTCCAACAACTCCATATTCAATGAATTGTAAAGGAAATTTTACTTTATATTTAAATGTAACTCTTTTCACATTTTTGGAAAAAAGGTTAAAAATTAATTAGTATTTTTTACATACCTCATTTTTAGAATCTAAGTCACTAGTTTCTTATTTAATATGAATCTTTTTAGAGTTCTCTTAATCGGTATCCTTGAAATCTATTTATCTGTCACATTTTGTTTTTATTTTCATAGCTTTTTCCCTTCTCATTTAAAAAGTGATGAGAGTTATATACAAATCATCTAGAGATAATTTTTTAGAATTTCTATCTTCCGATAAAGATACTTTAACATAAAAAATTTCGGGTAGGATTCTGAAGATATTTTAAAAAACTATTTAATATTATAACTTTTCACCAAGACATCTGATAGTGACGAAAATTCCATTTAACCTGCTAAAGAATTCAACAAAAGATTCATATTCACCCATCATGAGATATTTATACTTCAGCCTCCAAATTTGAAACTTTTCCTTCTTCACTTTTGTGTTGCCTTAGAATATGTTTATTAACTTATCACATATACCTTTGGCTGTGGAAACACCCTTTACCCTCCAAAACTCACTTTCATAAAGTGATGAAAGAAAAGAATTCTTAGCTCTTCCATCATTCTAGAGATTCTCCATTTCAACAGATATAAGAGGAATTTTATTATTAATATGAGTAAAAACGTCTTTTTTAGCTTCAAGAATATTATATCTAAGATAAATAAGATAAGGAAACATTATCTCTCTTTAGATATGATAATTATTACCATCTAAGACCTGAATACCTTTACTATTGACATTTTTCATATTATCCATCATATTTTTTTCAAAACATCAGCAAAGGATAAATGTAACGAATCTTCTACTCTGATACCAATTGAAATTATCCAGTCAATATAGTTGTATCACTAAGAAGGTGAAGGGATTAATCAGTGATATCTTTTATTTTGTGTTTCCTTTCTTGTGAAACAATTATAACCTCCTGTTGTAGATTTCTTTCCTTGTTGAAAACAATTAAAACACACATATATAAGAACAAAATAACATACAAGGTTCATTAGTCAAATATAGTATTTATGGATTTGGTATGTTTTGGAAATGATACAATACCACACAATCTGCTATAAAAAATCATTTTATGTGAATAAAAAAAGCAGGATATACCCTTACACTCATGTAGAACTATGACCAATACTGCAGTGCATGTTTTTCAAGTAGCATGAAATGATGAAATGATATTTTTTCAACAAACATGTTATTTTGTTTCTTGATAAACATTCAAAAATATGATATTTCAAAACAATTCTTCACTTTCTTACCTAGAAGTTGGTAAGAAATTCTTGGACTTTGTAATAAAACTCAATGTTATTTTCCAGTCTGAATCTCATGTCTAATTACACAATATAGAAAATATATATGTATGTAAGAATATAGATGAGATAATTATAAACCACTTATATCTAATTCTGAAAATCCCAGTATGATGATCAATCCCAATACAATGGCCAATTGAATATTATGACTGGCAGAATACAATAATTAACTGAATACTATCTTGTCTCTTCTCTTTTATTCTTATGTCTAGCATGACTTATTCAATAAAAATAATCTTTAAACCTCTTCTCCCTAGAAATTTTAGAACTTTAATCTCTACTTTACATCCATCAGAAAGAAACAAAGTATATTCACCTTTTATAGGTGACCCAAAATTGGTTTGTCCGTGATTGTGAAAAAGATTCCCACTCAACTAAATTACATGAATCTACATGATCTCATGAATTTTAGATGAATTTGTTAATTCATCAATGCTTCAAAAATATTCTCTAACATTCTATATTCTTCAATGTACTTCATATCAATTCTTACTTCATTAAAAAATTATTCTCTAATTCTGATTCTTCATATCAGTTTTCAAATAAGATTGTATCATTACGATAAAGGCATTTGGTCAAGTCAGTTTTCTTGAACCATTTCCAAAAAAAATTAGAACTGAAGACATTTCATTACAATTCTCTACACAAAATGATGAATTTTTTTCTTTGTGCTTCAATATCCTTATTGAAAATACATTTGTATTTCCTAAAAATATTCAATAAATATTACAGATGTAAAAAAATCAACTCTGATTCTAAAATTTATTATCATTATGATCTACCTCATTATGATGAAGACAAATGTAATACAATAGATACTTATTAATCTATTCTCTTAAACCACTTTGGAAATATAACCAACAATTCATGGTGATGAAAATGGTAATCTACAATATTTATTGATATATGATTTTTTTGTATTATCCCTAACAAATTGAGCTTATTTTCGTTTTCAATTTTCCAAAAAACTCACAACAATTTTTTTTTCATTTGATAATTACGATGGTACAATGAATCTGATTGATTTTAATTATATAGTTTGATTTCAAGAACTTATTTATTTTATGAATATGATAAATTTAAAATTTTATCACTTAAATTGTTTCTCTTTTCTAATTACAAAACTATTCAACTCCTTTCAATAAAGATTTAAATATTTTGGCATTTGGTCTGACTAAAAACCATCACCTTTTATTTTTCTCATTGTGATAAACCTTCTCAGACTTCAAACAATTCTTTAATATATAAAATCATTAAAATGATCTTGAGACCATAAATCTTTAGCTTCAACCAATTTATTCTTCTTCAAACTTTCAGTAATTGTTGTGACCCCCATCATGATTTGAATACATTAAAGACCAGTATTATCATCATCCAACTTTTAATAAAAAGTAATATAACTTCCCATTTATCCCATAACATCATTTTTTCCTACTCAGACAAAATAAAACTGGACTAAATAAACTTTACATAACCTTTTCTCCCACTTCCTTTCATCAAGCTTGCATCATAAGTTTTACAAAATACTTCAGACTTTTGTGAGTTAAAAATTGGAAAAGTATCATCATTTTTTTATCAGATCCATGCAGAGTCCAATTTTCATTCTCAATATGATATTCTATTATTATAAAACTAATGTGAGTTTGATGAAACTTTGCTTCTAGAAGAAATATTCTCAATACTATGGACTTTCTTATGCATCACGAGTTCAATTTTTTTGAATATGAAGGTTATTTTGATTTTCACCAAAAACAAAGTGATTTTTTTTCATTCTTAAAAATACTGAAAAAAGAAATACCTAAATACGATTATAATCCTTATCATCTTGGTCATAATATAAACTTTACCCCTCTAAATTAGAAGTTTCACTTAGAAAACTTCTAATAGAGGTGACTGTCTTGAAGGGTGACTATAAAAATCATCAAATGCCGCTCATTCTCTTTTTCTGTCCCCAAATAGATCATAAGGTCATCCATGAATACCATCAATAAGGAGTCATGGTAATGATGAAACCCTCCATTCATGAGCACCATAAATACTTATATATAATTCATTGTCACAAAATAATGTACCAAATTCTCAAAGTGGTCATATCTACTTTCAAAGGATGTTTTCATTAAATCCTCCTTTATGAATTTGACCTAGTGATTCATGAAAAAAAGAAATATTGGGAAGCCAAATCACCCAATTATGTTGATAGAAAATGTCATAAATATAAGGATAATGGTATTTATTCTTGATCGTTAACTTATTTAAATTTTGGTAATTGATACAAAGCTAGAGAGATCCATTGACCTTCTTTGAAAAAAAGATTGGGGTAACCCAAGGTTAGATGCTCGGTTATAAAAATAATTTTGATTCCAAATCATCTAGCTATATCTTTAATTCCCTCAACTCAGTCTAGGTCATACAGTATGAGGGAAGAAATATTAGTTGTGTTCCCAACAAAAACTAGATGGAAAAACCCACACCCCACACTAGAGGAAACCCTGATAAGTCATCTAGAAATTCTTTTGGGAACTCATCCACCATAGGTGGTAATTGTACTCTCATAGAATCTATCATCGTCCTCCAACATGGGTAATGAGAGCTAAAAATAAAGACTACCAAACTACTAGAGTGGTGTTCCATTATAACCCATCTGAGGATCCCACTCACCTTGAAAAACCTAGTTACTTCCATCAGGTCCTAAGAAAATCATCATCCATTGATAACAATCCATTTGCATTCAGAAACACACCATGCAATCAATACTGTGGATCACACCATATCAGTCAATCTCCAAAACCAAGAAGTACCATTTTAGATTGATTCTTGACAAAGTGAGTGCCTAAAATGAACACTTGAAACCCTACTTTTTCTTCTTACTAAGCATAATCATAAGTTACATCGCATATGACATCAACTCAGTCGACAATTTCAGAAAATCCTTGAGACAAGAATATATGAAATAAATAGAGGGACTAATATAAAATATAGGAACAAATACAAATGATGCAACATGAACTGAAACTTGAATTGTGGTAGGTCCTGAATCCGATTCCAATGGCTCTTGATCCACAATATGAATATGCCTTATCTTTTCATATGACTGAAAATGGCCAATAACCCAAAACTATGGCTTATGAGGAGCCTTCCCTAAAATGGATCTAGTGATACCTCTATGACCATAAAACTGAAAACTAGCTGTCCGGGATGGCTCTGACTCAGTTGACATTACCCTAATTGAGGAAGAATCTACACCACCATGGTATGGGCATGTGTCTATAGAAAACCACAACAATTTCCCCACATGACCACATCAATGGACTGGTCTTAGTAGAGATGGTCAAGATGACCACACATGTTCCTCCTTTCCTTACTAATGACAGAAGATCAACCCAGCATCTGAAGCCATAGATTAAGATAGTCAGGAAGGACAACCTGAACTACCACCTTCCTTATTATCATGCTCATCCCACTTCCTCTTTTTCTTAGATGAAGTGTCACTTCCAAGGCCCACTGCTGAAACATATCTAGAAAAAATATACTTTCCAGCATAATCTATCTCCACCATCAAAGTAAGATCAACCACCTCTACATAAGTCTTCAACTTGAACAAGAATATTTGAGATTCGGTATCCTACAACAACCCCTTTTTAAAAATTTGATCCTTTATCTACTATTTGGAAACTACCTTGAGTATGAACCCAACCAACTCTAAAAATATCTTAACAAACTCCATCATAGTCTGAACCCTAGTAATGTTCGAAAAACTATCTAGTTTTAGAGAAGGAAATAGTCTCTGGGAAATACTTCTCATTGAATACAACATTGAAGTCCTTCCAAATCATCTTCTCATGCATCCTTGATTAAACCACTAAGTCCCACAACCACCTAATGGGGCCTTCCAACAAGGAAAAAAAATTAAATTTTAGATTTACTACCTCATGGGTGTTAAGAAATATGAACATCCTCTCAATATTGTCAAGAAAATCTTCTACTTCCAAGGTGTATATTCTACCCATGGAGGGTTGAGGCTTATTATTAAATAACTCCTAAGACATATCCTTTCAATGACCTGGTTCAGATTCCAAAACATGGGTAGGTCTAGATCCTGCTCCCTGACCTAGTTCAGAGATATCCTAAACCACAACTTCCACTAGTCTCTGATCAATTAGTGAGGGAGAACACCCACCAGACTCTTCCAATGGATTCATAAGAAGTATTTATTGAGTCATCTTGATACATAAAGAAAAAAACCTAAATAAAATACATCAATACTGTATTATGAATTTTTTTTGCAAAAAAAAAATATATACAAAACACTTCCCAAAAAAAACCATAACAAACTCAACAATAATCTGAAACACTTCACCCTCACCTAATTTCCATGCACATTCTACATCCTACATATCTCACCTAGAAGAGAATTGAAACTAAATCCCAACATCCCATGGAGAATCAATGCCCATTATGAGGAGTATTGGAAAAAGACCCCACTCACAACTGAAACGTTAAGCCCTAAAAATCCTAACTCTAGTCTATCTAGACTCTTCCCAAATATCATGATCCAAAGAGAGGAAAAACCTACCTTTGAAACCATTTTGTAATGAACCAAGCCAGGATTTTATCCAACCTAGAACCTTATCTAGACCTCTAAATGTCCCAAAAGGTGTTACGAGTCCCCATGGGCAGGAAACTAGTTCTTATGTATCAATAATACACTTTTGGGAAACATTTCACCCAAGATAAGTAACTATAAAAAAAATAGAAATGAAAATAACACCCACATTAATATCCATAACCAAAATAGATACAAAAATCCCAAATTAAACATTTTTTAAAATTTAACCCAGAAACAAAATACCAAAATGGGAGGGGAACAAACTAGATCAGAACCCAAAACCTCAATGAAATGTGAGGGACATCACCAACATGCCACCTCTACAAAACACCAATAAGAGTGGATCACTAGAAACCTAACACACCATCACCACCACAAAACATCTTACCATAAACTAGATCAAATATAATAAAGTATACATAGACCCAAGGGTGTATATAGGGTGCGAATAAAATCCCTTTAGGATTCCACCCAAAATAAAGATTCCATTCCATAGAATTAGAATACAAATAACCATGAATGTTTTAAGAAATAACTTGGGAGTGTTTTCCAAAAAACATTTGAAGGAAAAAAATTTCAAAGAATCATGGTTTTCAAATTTACATAAGAGTAAGTTCAACTATATTCCAATGATATATACGATATCACAAGGTCCCCATGGGTAATCCCTAATAGTAAAATCACTAGTGAGACTCTAGGAACCTTATATCTTAGTGAAACAAGGTATGAAAACCATAACCCACAACATCGTCAGGCACGATCTACTAGATAGAAATCCATCCAAAGTTCCCGTGGTCTCCAAAAATCATCAAAATTTAGTTAGTGTTGTAGCACCAATCCATATAGAAGAAATCAGGCCTCAAAGTTGCTGATCCAACTAGTGTAATAGTCTTAGTCCTCCTACCTAGATATGTAGGATTCCCTTTGTGCACAATTTCAATTCTACCTGTCACATAGATCTCCACTTCTGCACACACACACACACACACACACCCCAAGAAATATGATTTCCCATGGATACCGCCATTTTTCATAAGAAAACATCTTTCAAATACATACACGCAAAAAATCAATTTGGAAACCCGCTTCTCACCACATTAAAAATTTATTGAACAAAATTAATAAGAACAACAAGAAATCACACATGGAACATAGTCAATTTCGTTTAAAAAACAATATTAATAGCCATATGCAGTATAAAAACGTTATAAAACACATTTCTCTCCACAAAAAAATCCTATATAACATATTTTGGAAACCAAGAAAGCCTACCAAAATCATATAATAATTATATAACAAAGAATATCCTTCCTAAATCATGGAAACTTCTAGAATCTAATGGAAAACCAAAACTGCACCACAGGAGGACCCTATAAATGAAATATCAAACCATAAACACCAATATTTTACCCAAAAACTCAAAATTCTACCCTTATTAGGTAAATAAATTCCTTGAATAAGTAGAAGTAAAAGAGGGAGGCCAAGTAACACTATAAGAAGGAAGAAATCAAGAGAATGATGGATTAATTGATGATTGTTTGATGACTCCACAACAAATAAACCCACAAATTGAAGTTTAATGAGACCAATAGGGATAATAAGAGGTTCATCAGGATCAAAATACCTAGTGGTTGTAGTTATAGGTTGTTTGGGGTTAAATTCTAGGGAGTTAGAAAGGCAATTCAACCTTTTTAATGACATGGACAAGCCACACAATTAGGCCTCACTGTTTTCCAAACCGTTCAAAAATCATACATCACAATCTGTCCAAGAGGAATGAGGATGAAAATTTTCCTATGGGAGGGTGCATTCCCATGTGGGAAGCCATACAACCTAGACATTTATACTATCCAAGGAACATTATTTCTATTGGTATGTCACACTATTTCCCCTAAATGTGTGGGAACCATGAACCACAGGCTATAGGGTTTAATGAAATCATTTTCCCCCAACAACCCTTAGGAAAACCAAGGGATAAATACATGAAAAAAATAAATAAAACAACTCATTGAAATAAAAAACATGGATATGAAAAATATCCCCACCAGGAATAATTTCAACACTCGGAAAGTATTCCCAGAGTTTGATCAAAGAAAAAAAATGGATACTTCTCCTCAACTCAAGAATTCCTCTCCCATGTCTCATGATCATCATTACCATACCACTAAAGATATCAAACCAGTAGTATGGAATTACCCTGAATCACATTCTCTTGGGAATATAAATTCCGTTCTGTCTAGAAAAACAAAGAAAAATCAGGATCTAACTCAAAATCTTCCTAATTCAGCACATGAGAAGGACTCAAATGATATGTTTTCATTTTTGGGGCTTGTAACACGTCGGGAATTGATGTCAATTTAGATGGAAATTATAGATGATATTCCACAATTACAATTCTCTCGGTAATCTAAAACTGTCTGATATACTTCAGTGTCATCTTCCCTTACTTACCCAAAATTTAGTGTCCCATGTGAGGTTCCCATCTCATAAACACCCGATCACCAACAAGGAATTCCAAATCTTAGCACCTTTGATAGGAATAAGTCTTATGAAAGATCTGTGGTATTAAAAAATTATACCTTTCTTACTAGAATTTATCATATGTATCTTGCATGATACTTATCCCGGACAATGAGGTCTCACCCACCTCTTCCAAACATATGGGTGACTAGAATGACCAACCTAAAAGTGCCCCAAAGGGTTATATTTTTATCGAGGATTGCTAACTATTTTTATAGTAAAATTAAACCAATCCCAAATGGAAATCCGATGAGCCTCCAAAATTCAACACAGATGCCCAAACTATGTCTTCCAATATATGATTTTCTTGCTCCGTTTGACCATATGTTTGACTGTGGTATGTCATACTCAACTTGATCTTCGATCCCATAACATTCTTAAGGGATTCAAAAAAACTAGGATGTAAAATGGGAATCCCTGTCTGACATGATTTCCAACAACACACCATGTATCCTCACTATTTCTTGAACATACAATCATTCCAATTAAACCACCATAGATGAATCCTTGATCAGAATAAAATGGTATTACTTATTCTGACAGTCAATCACTACCCATATGGTTTCCCTCCCCCCGATGTGTACAAGGTGATACAATAATAAAATCCAGTGCGATCTCGTCACACTTCATGGTAGGAATGGGTAATAGATGAATAAAACCGGAGGGTCCATAATGATTTTCTTTAATCAATATACATTCATAAAACCTGGAAATTATGTCATCTTTGTCCCACCTCATAACTGACCACGGGATATAATGAATCACATCATAAAACATCTCGGTGGTAGCAGAATGAATAGACCACTAAGGCTGATGTCTATCCTACATCACCACCTTCCACTATGAAAATAAACTGATAAAGCCATCCTTGAAACTCAAAAATACCTCAGGGGACAATGGAAACTCCTTACGAACCGTCACACCATTTAGGAATTGCATAGAATGATAGAAACACTCCTCAATAGGATTATCACACTAAATAAAATCTAGAAGGGAAGGTGTTAGATTCAGAATGTCCAATAGTGCACCTCCACTATGCTCTTTGTATCTAGATACATATGAATAAAATCCCATCAAATAGCACTCATTACTATAATTTTTACTACTTTCTCTGACCCTTTTATTCTCAATGAATCTTCAACCACATTACCTTTTCATAGGGTATAGAAAATATAATAATCAAACCCCTAAAAGTATTAATCCCAAAAACACTATCTCATGTTGAAATCCTTGTGGGAGAAAATATATGATAAACTCTTATGATCTGATTAGAATGAAAACTTCCCCCCAAAGAGATAATGGTGCAATTTATTCAGGGTATGCATCACATGCACTAGATCGTTGTCATGGGTTGGTTAATTATTTTCATGTGGTAGAAGTTCATGACAACCATACACCACCACATGGTCATCCCGCATTAACACACACCCAAAAACCCATACCAATGGCATCACAATAGACCACATATCCCTCTCTGGATCTCGTAAAACTAAAAATATGGGAAGATGTCAACCACTACTTAAGCTGCTCAGTGGAGGCCTGACATTTTAGGATCTATTAAAATTTTACCCCCTTCTGGGTGAGTGCTCTCATGGTGAGGAATGCTGAGAGAAATCCCATAAAAACTTCCTCTAATACCCTTCCAGGCCAAAAAATACTATGATATAAAAAATATTCCTTTGTTATTCCCATGAAATCACTACACTGATCATCTTGAGATGCATTGAAACCCTTGATTCCCAAATCACATGACTCATAAACTGAAATTTCCTTATCAATATAGTTTTATCACTTAGAGTGGGAGGGGGTGAATCATTGATATTATTTTCTTTTATGTTTCATTTCTTATGAAACTGTATTTAACTCCTATTAAATATTTCATTCACTATTGAAAAAAAATCAAACAAACATCCATAAGAACACAAGAATTTACAGTTTTCACAACTAAATAAGAGTAGCTAAATCATTGGTAGGGTTTGGAAACAATCCAATACCACACAATCCACTACAAGACAATTCTTTTGTGTAGAATACAATGAGTATGATATACCCTTGCAATTGTGTAGCACCATGACTAATAAAATAGTGTAGGTGCTTCAAGTAGCATGAAATCATGAAATAATATTTTTGTAAAAAACATGTTACATTGGTTATTGATGAAATTTCACAAATATTATCTTTCAAAAAATTTATTCACATTCTTACCCATATGATAGAAATAACTTACAGAACATTGTAATAAAAATATGTTCCATTACAAAGTCCAATTTATCAAAATGGAAAATATATTTGATAGTTAGAATATAGTTGATACAATTATGAACTACTTATATATGATTCTGGAAATCTCCACCCGATTATCCGTAACAATATGATAACCAGCTAAATATGATGATCAACAAAATGCGATAATCAGATTAACATAATATCATCTCTTCTCTTTTATTCGAATGTATAACATTACTTCTTTATAAAAAATGATCCTGAAACCTCTTATCCCTTGAAATTTGAAGCTTCTCTCTCTACATACTTCCTTCAGAAAGTACAAAGTACATTCGACTGTTATAAGTGACCCACAAGAGGGTTGGGTGGGATTATAAAAATATTTCCCAATAAACTATATTTCCCAAATATACATGATCCCATGAATTTTAGATGAATTTATGACATTATAAATGATTTTAAAATATTCTTGAACCTTTTTGAATATTTAAAAACTTTATCTCACTTATAAATTATTTAACAAACACTAGTCCTATTCTAATTCTTCATTCCTATTTTCTAATATAATTGCATCATTATGATGAATGAATTTAGTTAATTAGGATTTCTTTACCCACTAGAAAAAATTATAACTAAATCTATTTCATTACATTTCTCTACACCAGATGATGAAAACGAAAATGATCATGTTCTTTGAACTTCAAGATCCCTCTTGAACATAATTTTTTATTTCATTCAAAATATTGAAGCAAGATTATAGAATTATAAAAAATAAAGTCGAATTCTAATTATAATTCTCATTTTGATATTCCTCATTATAATGAATACAAATGTAAAACAATAGATACTATTTCTTATTTTATATTCACTCACTTTGGATAGAAAAAAAACAATTCATGTTGATGAAAAAGGTTGACTACATTTTTGATTGAACTCTAACTTTATTTTCTTATTGGCAATAAATAATTGAACTTATTTTCTTTATCATTATTCCCAATAAATCCTAATGAAAATAAATTTTACCTTGATGATTATGATGGTATACCGAATCTGATGGATCGATAGTAGCGTCCTTGACTTTAGTAACTTTTCTCTTTTCTAAATATGATACAAATAAAAGTTTAGAACTTAAATTATTTCTCTTTGATGATTACAAAACTCATCGAATCATTTATATGAACATTTAAATCTTTGGGATCTTTGTCTGACTGAAAATCAGCTCCTTCATTTTTTCTGATTACGATCAGTGATATCAACCTTTGAAAACTTCTGTATCCAGTAAACTCATTATAATTATCTTGAGACCATAAATCTTCAACTTCAAAAACCTTCCTCTTCTTCAAATCATTATAAAGTATCATGAATTTAATGATGACTTTGAATACATTGAAGATTAGCTATAAATTGTTTTGACTTATAAAGGAAATTATTGTACCTTCCCACCCCTCCAATAAAATCGTTGTTTCATACTCAGCTAGAATATAATTTTCCTAAATAGAATTGACACCACATTATGTCTCCTATTCTTTCAACAAGATTTCATAAAATGTTTTACAGAATACTTATATCTGTTTTGAATTACAAATCAATAAATAATCATCAAATTTGATATCAGATCCCTGTAGAATATGATTTTATTTCTTAATACAATGTTCTCATATTATGAACCCGATGCGAGCCTGATGAACCTTTTATTACTAAAAAAATATTATCAATATGATGGAATTTGTTAAGCATTGTGATTATGATTTTCTGAATATGATGGATAGTACATGTTTCACCAAAAACAATGTGTGGTGACATTTCCTTCTTAACCACCCTTGAGAAATAATAATAATAACTGAATATGATTGTCATTATTATCAGCTTGGTCCTAACAATATCCGCGATTGGATCTTGTTTTCAACCAATGATTCATAAATAACTGAACATTATAACATTAATAAAGGTATTAGTTATCAACTATTATAATATTATATGAGATTAACTCATTATAAGAATTAATAATTATAGAGAGTAAAGCCATGCTGTCCAAAAGTAGTGATCATGAAAATATTCCACAACTTTTCTTCCTCATTTTTCTTCCTCAGTTTGTCTCGAGTTCTTCAATACCTAAAATACATTTTTTTGGAAACCACTCCAAAATATAGTTATTATAGTTCACACACTTAAATTTCTAAATTCACATCATACCCACAACCCCCCTTTACATACTTCCATAAGGACAGATTTATGAATAATTACCCCCCCTTAAAAACACTATCAAAAGGTAAGATTATAGAGGATAAAAATCTCATAAAACAACCTTGATGAGAAAGAGGATGGAAGCCCATGTTCAGCCTCAATTTAGAAAAATCTTCCTTCAGTATAGTTTTTTTGAAAATTTCAGTAACTTGTTCTGCTGTAAGAGCACACTCTAACATAAATTCATTCTTCTCTACATGCTCTTTAATGAAATGATATTTGATTTCAATATGTTTTTAACAAGAATATTTCACTTGATTCTTGGTGAGGTTGATTTCACATTTATTATCACAATCCAAGAGTAAGGGTTAAATCAAATAAAAAATTAAATATTCTAACTGAGTCTTATTGATAATTTATTTAGTGTTGTAGCATTCATGCAACTCAAAGGAATTGGCCCCCATCCCCTCCAATCGAAGTAGCATACTAGTCAGAGTCTTCCCACCTAGATACCTAGGATTCCCCTTGTACTCAGTTTCCATTAATCATGTCACTTAGATAACCACTTTCATATACACATACCTAACAATATGATTTCAAAGGAAAACACCCATTTTTCATAAGGAAGCCTCTTTAAAATCAAAATGCACACAAAATGCATTTCAAAAAACACTTCACATAACTTTAAAATTTATAGAACATGATTAAGAAGAAAAATAAGATATCCCACAAGGAACACAAACAATTTCTTTTAGAAAACCATATTTTATGACATATGCAAATGAAAACCAATATAAAACAAATTTAAAACCACACAAATAATCCACAGAACACATTTAACAAACCATAAAAGCATACCAAAATCATCTAATAATTCTAAAACTTGGAATCACATATAATAAGCATTCAAAATTATGGAATCTAGTGGAAAACCACAACTACACCACAAGAGGTCCCTTTAAGGGAAACATCAATGCATAAAAACAAATATTTTACACAAAAACTCAATATTGAACCCTTATTAGGTCAAAAATCCAGTGAAGAAGAATTTCTCAATCAGGGAGGAAGAAGAACCCTAGAATAAGGAAGAATTATAAAGAAAGAGGGATTACTTGATGATTCTTTGAAGGAAGAACACCAAATCCACCCAAAAATTAATTTTAAAGGAGGAAAAGAGCGAGAGGAGGAGGCACCTTGGAATGAAAATCCTAATTGGTTTGTGTTAGGAGTGGATTGAGTTTAAAATCAAGGGAGGGTAGAAAGGAAATTCTCCATTTTTAATGACTTGGTAAGGACGCACAATTTTCCAACATGGTTTTCCAAACTGTGAGGCAACTATGTGTCCCTTGCTATCCAAGAGAAATTAGGATGTAGTGTTTCTTGGTAGAGGGAGTACACCTATTTGGAAATTTGTGTGGCTAGGATAGTTCTACTATCCAAGGAAAATAGTTTCTTTTAGACTAGAACACAGTTTCCTTTAATCGTGCACCGACTGTTCACCACCTCTTGTTGGGTTTGGAAACTCAAATATTCTCCGAAAACTCTATGAAAAACCAAGGGATAAACACAAGACCAAAAATAAAAAAATTAATACCCAAAAATAAAAATCATGGATGTGACTTCCTATATTCTTGGAAATAATAGGATGAAACCAAACCCTTATCAAGGAAGTATAAATCTTGAAGGAATAATCTAACTGCATCAAGAAGAAATGTAAGACAAAAGTTACCCAATAAACAAAATAGCCAACATGAAAAAAAAGGAAATATGGGAATTCCAATATCATAAATTTTAAACACCAATCAACCTTTTACACCACTATAATGATCCATACATGAAATCCTACCTTTCAACCTATACCATCCAATTATTCCCACTATCATCAACACCAAACCACTTCCATAACCTAGGAAAACCGGACCATCCCCTTCCAAATATCCCAAACCTCCCATGGTTCACACATAAAACACCATAAGGTCTCTACCATCGTATGTCATATATATAACTTTCATACATATTTTTAAAAAAAATTTCTTGGTAAACTAAGGCTATCACACCAAGGAAAACTATCCAAGAAAGAAAATCTATGATCATAATAGTAGAAAAAACATTAATTTTAGAAATGATAATTACAAATTACCTTATTGAATTTAGATTTTTTTATGAAAATGTTTTGGAAACAAGAAAACATAAATATATTATTTATCAAAGAATAAGGATCATCCATAATAATACTTCAAGGAAAAACTTCATTCTTAGAAGATTTCATGGAAGAATGTTAATTAAATTCACATGCCTCATATATTATTCACTTAATCTTGCCAAATTTACATGGTTTAACAAATTTTAATATCATAAATCATTAAAAGGATAAAAAATAATAACAATAAACCAATTTTAAATTTTCTAGAAAATATCAAGAGGAATTCACCAACTATAGCAAAAACCATACACGATCAAAACACCCTTATGATTCTATAACTTCTAGTCAATTATATTCATTAAGATAATTCTCAACTATGTAACCATTGAAGATAAATTATACTAATTACAAATATATATAATAATAATTAGAAGTTTGAGAATCCTCTATATTGATATAAAGGTTTTAGGAATCATCAAACAAGAATAGTAGAAAAAGGAATCAACTACCACCAAACTCAAAGGAAACAACCCTAAAACCTAACCATAACAAAAACCACCATTAGTTAAAGCAGAAATATCAACCCCCAAAAACTAAATATCAGAAAAGTGAACATTTATAATGAAATAGAATAAGAAAAAAAGTGGACAATTGGAGATAAGAGTACCTAGATTAAATAGAGTTTGATCCCACGAATTAGGCGGTTTAAACTCTCAAGAGAGGTGGTAAAAGTGTATTAAGACTGACTGGTGTTGTCTAATAATCAAATAGAGAATATAAAATAAAAACTAAGTGAGGCTTGAACACCAATTTATAATGATCTAAATATATATCCACTATGGAATGGTTTCTTCATCTGTGACCAAGGTTTATTAAGTTAATCGGATATCATATTATTCAGGTATTTGAATTGACCAAATGCCTAGAATATCATCCTCTTTGAAAAAATATTTTAAGAAGTTTTTAATGGGACCCTAAAATTTACCATAGTATAGGGGATGTTTTTTTAACTCATATATGAGTACCATGGATTATCACTATGACATAGTGGAAAATTCCTACCCATTTATTCTCATTATTCTCTATAACACAATGTGGTGTGCCCCTGATCTCTATTATTATTCCCCCATGCTCTTCATGACTTCACCTCAACTTACCAGCATTCCCACCAACATAGGAAATTTTATAGTAAATATTTACTATAGAAAAACTCACTAATCCCCACACCCACTAAAATGACCACCCTTTGGCGTTGTTCTCCACACACTAAAAGGGGAATAACTACCAGAACTACCTTGATAACACAAACTCCACCACACTTATGGACCCCCTATAAGTTTGTCATAAGGAAAATCATCATGAACCACACTAATTAGAGTGTTTTTTCACTCCATGGGTTCACCAAACTTTAAAAACATCATTCATTAGGCTCTAAAATACAAAACAAGACTCCCCAAGACCACCGCCCTGCCTACCACTATGGGATGGTGAACCTATAAAGGGTAAAATATACTCTTCCATCCTATAAAACCTCAAAAGTCCCTCTGAACACATCCCATAATAAAAAATGGATGAATATTATAAATAAAGGAAAATAAATATCTATTACAAAATGAAAAAATAATCTTATAAACTTTTTACCTGATCTGGTATTTGATCCTCTTCGACTTAATGAGATGTAAATGGATTATTTTATAAATATATAACCAAATATTCCACATTTAATGCTGAAAAAAGTAATGTATAACAAACAATGTTTTTATAAGTTTATAACCCTTCTAAATAACCTACTCATTACTCTAATCCAGATGATTGTGTGAAATACCCTATAATAATAAATTTTCTATTGACTCTAAGTGGGTTATCCTTATATCATACCGAAACAATGTTCACCATATTACCTATGTTAGTATTCCCTATATAATTAATGTGAATAGGTATTTATATTTCATCCCATAGTATTCAGTCTATCGAATGGTCTTAAAAATTCATTCAACCTTTTAATGTAAATATACACTAAGTAGTGGATATTACTACATCAAACCTATCTATTCATCTTCTTCAAATGAAAGTTAATGATTGCTTTTAAATGTTTAATCATAATAACATGAAACCCAATATGTATTTTTTTTGAAAGTGTACTTTGTTTTCTAATTACAATAAAGGGGGATAATGTTGAGTGGATCCTTGAACTACTTTAAATTCCAATAATTACAATGTATTACATTTCATTTAATTTTAAATTATTAATACTATGAATTGTGAATTAATTAAATTATTCTTCACTGTTATTATATCATTTTATCCATTGCTTAAAAGAATTATAAATGAAGTTATGACTAATAATAAGATGAAAAATAAAGATATTATAAGAAATGAATAAAATTATATGATCATGATTAAGCATACTTTAATTAATGCACAATTTAATTTTTTAATAATTTAAAAGGAAATAAACATAATAATTTTTAATTATTAGAATATAAAGTGGTTCAAGAAGACACTTATCATTATCCCCCTTTTTTGAAAATTAAAAAACCAAGTATAATTTGAGAAACATATCCCAATTTTTCAAATTATTAAAAACATATGGTTTTAATTAAAAAATATCTCTTTAAAATTATGTATGAAACATTATTAAACATTAATATGTCAAAAAATATATCAAGATAAACAAATATAACAGATCCAATATAAATACACCCACTATTAAAACTTATAATTAAATGGATTGGGAATATTTGTTTAAAAGACTATTTAAGAAAATGTAATGAGAATATTTTACAAAAAATGATTTTACAAAAAATAATGTTTTAAATAGTAATTTAACATCATATAAGGTATTAAAATAGTTATATAATGTAAAAATATATACCAAAATTATAAAATAGTAATCTGAAAAAAGATTCCAAATTTTAGAGATTTCATGTTAATCTGAAAATTTCAACATATAAATACATTAAAACTCATCTAAAACTAATGAAAACAAGAAAATATTAATATCTCAACATGAAAATATAAAGTTTAATATTTTAAAATAGATTAAATTCTAAAGGCTTAGTAAATATAGTTGGAAGTTAATGTTCTCTATGGATAGAATCAAATAAATCCTCCCCCTTATTCAAATGCTATCTTATAAAATAAAATATATCATCAATAGGATTTATTCTAGAATGTTGTAATGGATTTTTAAAAATTTATATTGTTGAAGTATTATAAAAATACATATGTAATTAATCAAGATAAATACCAAAATTAGATATTGTTTTCTGAATCCATAAACTTTTAGCATAAAAACTAAGAGTAGAAATATACTTAGATTCGGTAGTATATAGAATAATATGTCACTTTTTCTTATTAAATAATGAAATTAAACTCTTTCTTTGAAAATGAGACATAACTGATATAATTTTGAAGTGCATATTTTTTAATGAAATTTTCCATATCATCTTTCACTTTTTATTCAATTTTTGTTATTAAAATAATGTATTTTTTTTAATAATTATAAATTCTTGTATTTTCCATTTTAAATTATTTAAAATTTATTTTTATGTTGAAATTATGGTTTTAGTGTTAAATTTAGTATTTCTGAATAGTAAAATTAATTTATTGATTCTATTTTAATCATTTTTTGTTATTATTTTTTGTTTATATACCAACTGTTCATTGTTTTCATTATATTTTTCTTTCATTTTTTATATAATATATTTTTTTCTTTCTTATATTTTTATTACTTTTGGATTTATTCATCAATATATTTAATTTATTATATTTATTTGTAAATAAATAAATTACAAATTTATTTTTAATCTTTAAATAATTAAATTAATATAAACTATTTATTTTTTCCCATAATATATAGTAATATTTAATTTAATTTAATTATTTTATTTTATTAATTATATTAATTTTTTTATTAGTTAATTAATTTAAGTAAAAATACATGAAATAGTTATTTTAAAATAATTTATATGTTAAATTTTTTTAATATGTATTAATTATTTATTGAATATTTTGTAATTAAAATTATTTTGTTTTTTACAATGTTTAAAAGTGAATTAGACTTTTGAATTCATTTGTTTTTATTATTAATTTATTATTTTCTTGTTTTATTTTATTCATGTGCTACCTCACCCACTGCAAGACTCATCCACCAAGGAAAAACTACGAACGGTGAGTCCCAACCTACCGCTAGCTACTCAACCAACATTGGAAACTCAAACGGGGGCTCAAAATTTACCCATTAGTGCCTCCTCTCCCACTCCTCAACCCACCATTTTAATTTTTCTCCATCCCAGCATTGTCCCTTTACCAATATTGAATTTCCCCCAAATGTCATTCACCCCTCCACAAATGGTGACTCAACCAAGTCACCACCAACCGCAACCTTCCGTTCCTCCCAACCCACAATTAGCCCCATTTTATTACATTTTTAGCCAAACCGTGCCTATTTCAACACCAAGCCATCCAAAAAAAATCCATGACAGACTCAAATCCCGCCACCACCAAAATCAATCTCAATCAAAGAGTAAGAAATATATTGAAAAACCATTTTGAACACATCCAAACACCCACCTAACCAGATCTAACCTACCATTGAATAATCCCAAATCACACTTCCCTCTGCGTTTGAGGAATCCACTATGGATTTGAACAACTACATATATCACCTAAGTGAGCATTTGATGAAAAATCAAACACTACTACTGCCTCTAAAGGAACATACCAAGCCATTGCAAATCAATCGCCCAAAATATATTTCTTTGTAGTGTGAGAGAGAAGATGAGTTGAGTAGACCCCATTGAAAATGAAAGATGAAACCACTAGTTCTCACCACTGTAGACCCACTGTGCACTGCCATCCCTATCCTTTCCCCTCATGACACCACCTAATCTACCCCTTCTCCTTTTCCTCTAGAAATCCCATGTTCCCCCTTATACCCCACTCGACACCCCCTCCCCCCCTTTTCTTTTCATCTTTTTCTATTATTTTACATAATGTTTTATATAATGACATAAAATAATAATTTATAATAATAATAATAATAATAATATAATAATAATAATAATAAATATTCTTATATATTTATAATATTGACTACTTATATTTACTTCTATAAGAATTATGTAATCCATCTTTAATAGTAAATTTTAAATATAATAGTTGTAATATATAATAGTAATAAGAAATTTTTCTTATAAATATATATATTAGATATATGATAATATTTTTATAGATTAATAATAATTATTTCTATTTTTAATTTTTATATATGTATATAGATAGTTTTATTTAGTATCTTTTTTATGAATTGATGTATTATGTTTTTTTATCTCTCTATTTTCTTGCAAGATCAGGTGGTCATGAGAAAATGGATTAGGGTAACTATATTAAAAATTAAAGGAGATGTGTGGGTCCTTACGAGTATTTATCTACTTTTAATGGTCCTTCACTCTAGGTTGGTGATTAACATGTTAAAGTGCACCATAAGGAGTCTGCTGCCTGATAGTTAGAGTTATCAATTTTTTTTTTCTGTTTTTTTTTCTTTTCTAAATAAGAGGAGGTGATCCTACTCTCTGGTTTTGTAATCCTGAAGACGATAATATCTCAATTCGTGGAGATGCGAATTACCTCTTTTTTTTACTTTAATTTATTTCTTTGTTTATCCTATTTTGGTTTATCTCTGTAAATTTTATCCTTTCTATTTATGTTTTGTAAATACTCTTATGTGTGTTGTTTTGTTTTTTAGTTTGTTTATCATCTCCCATTTATGTTTAGGGATATAGAATCTCTTGAAATGGAGACCTCATTCATGGGGATAGATTCTTGTAGTGAAACATGATGAGACCTTAAGATCCGAGCATCATTGTGCTCATTATTTGTTCTTTAAATTATTGGATTATAACTATGAATTTAGGTGAGCAAGAGAAAACCTATTCATAGGAGGAGTTTTCTACTATATTGCCTCATTTTTTTCCACTAACTCACTCATTTTTTAACAGAT
The DNA here is from genome assembly GCA_963277665.1 of Viscum album. Taxonomy (NCBI): domain Eukaryota; kingdom Viridiplantae; phylum Streptophyta; class Magnoliopsida; order Santalales; family Viscaceae; genus Viscum; species Viscum album. The sequence continues at coordinate 1,976,081,883 of OY728151.1, forward strand.
TAATTGATATGGGTTGTGCGATTTGAAAATATCACAAGGATCATTCTATCGAGTGGGAATACCTAGTTGGGATGACTCTGTTGAGTGATTCAGTTTGATGTTTGGAGGAATGCTCGAGTATTAAAGAAATTATATGTTCGATTGTTAAATGTTTAGGTGATATAGGTGTGTGAAATTAGACATTGGTCATAAATTGAGTGAAATGAATGTTTTTAATTCAATTATTAAGTTGATCTAAGATAGGGTGTTGAGGGTGGATCCACCTGGATCTTGCCCTGTTATTTCCCACATCCTTATTTTGTGTTTTACATCCTTTCCTTGTTCATTTCAATTTTGTACATTTTATTTTATGTTTATTCAATTTCATCACTATTTATTCACCCTCACTAAGTTTTTCAACACTGTTTCTTTTTTTTATTTTATGGCTTAAAAATATAAAAAGAAATAAATATTTTGAAAAATACCACTTGGGCTCTCGATACTGTTTCCTTGAGATTGACCTAATGTTTTTACACTATAATATATCTTGGGTTGTATAAATTTATCTTTGTCCATCCTCATGAATAGGATTCCATTAACCATTTATGATAATTTTATATCCTTCAAAATCATTTTCAAAATATGATATTAAATAAAAAACAAATATATTTAGTATAAAACCAACCAGAGTTATTAGTTACTTCAAAATATATAATTATTGTTTTCACTATTTTAAGATTATTCTCTTTAGGATCTTCTTAACACATTGATCATAAACAAACAATAAACATTTTTTCAGGTCTATATGTAATTTAATATGTCAATCTACTTATCATATCTATATAAAATTCAAGATCAGTAGATTTACGAGATATATCAACATCTCATTTATAAATAGTACTATAAATTTTTTGATAGATTTAAAAGAATCAAGACCAAAAAATTTAACTAAATATTTAGTATAAATGTCTTGATTGATAAAAATCCAATATCTTCTTTGAGAAACCTTATTTTTAATAAATAAATTAAATTATCCCATTAAGATCATATAAAAATCAGATAACATCAAATTAGAAAAACCTTTATAAAAAAATTCACTAGAGTAACCAACACATATCATCAATACAAAATTAAACAATTAAAATATAATTCAAAATTATTTTAATAAAATGTATTGGATGAAAATTAACTTTCATGAAACCATTACTAAATAAAAATAAATAATTCATCTCAAAACAAGAATAAAGTGTTTTTTTGTGACCATATGTAGAATTAGATAAGTTACAAACACAATGAGAAAATTTTTCATTTTCAGAACTAGGAGTTTGAGAAACATAAACGTTTTCAGTTATAAAAAAATTTTTAAAACAAATTTTAATATCAATTTTATAAAAATTAATACCATGAAAAATAACAAAATATAACAAAATTACAATAGCCTTTAACCAGGAAATACGTGAAAATTAATCTTTAAAGACTATACCTTTTTTTTGATTTTATCCTTAAAAAATAAGTCAAAATTTATTTTTTACAATTTTCCTTGATTAATTGAGGTTTTTTATAAAGATCTATTTAGCTATGAATACTATTTTATTCACAAGAAATTTAAATAAATACCAAAAAATATTTCTAACAAACTAATTAGGCCTATCTTGTAAAGGCATAAACCAGTTAGCATCTTCTAAATAATCAACAACATTATTAGAACATGGTTAGAAAAAAATCAAGACTTTTACAAAAAATTAAAATACAATTTATAATTTTAATATGAGGATCAATATTACGATTTTTTTTCAATAAGATGATCACTATGAATCTTCCATGATCTTAGACCAAGTAGAGAAGGAGTATTCTCCCCTTCAGTTGATTCATCCATATCCTAAGGTTTTCCAGCAATAAAATTAATATATCCAAATTCATCAAAAAATATATTAGAATAAAAATTTAATTTTACATTATTTTCATTAAACATATCATGATTTTTTTTCAATAACCATAGTTCTTTTATTATTAACAATATAAGATTTACTATTATTAGAATAACTAAAAAACCTTCATCTCTTTCAGGATCAATTTTATATAAATTATCCGTTTAACTTAAAATAAAAACGTTGTAACCAAACAAATAAAAGACAAACAATTTTATGATTTTTATCTTTACGAAATTAAAAATATGTTTTGTTAATAAAATTCCTAATTAGAATTATTTTTAAAATATAATCAATAGAGAAAATAGTTCAAACCTAAAAATATATTGGAAAATAAAACACACATAACATAGTTATTGTTATTTTAATAGGAGTTCTATATTTCTATTCAATTACACCGTTTTGTTGTGGGGTTTTAGGAGCAGAGAATTTATGAGAATGTCCATTATTTTAACAAATTTTTCCAAAATATAAATTATGAAATTGAACTCCTTTATCAATATTTATAGAAACAATCATGAAACATTTTTAATTTTTAACTAGATTAAAAAAGCAATAGATCTGAATAAAGTATCATTTTTTGAGTCGATAAAGAAAACCATGTAAATATAATATAATAATCAACTACTAAAGTATATTAATTTCCTAAAAAGAACCTAAATTTGAGTAGTAGAAAATAGAATATGATGTAATTATATTATTGATAAGTATAAAGGAGAATTTATGTTGTTTCCCTTTCATGCAATCATTAAAAACATAATGATGTTCCTTCTTCAGAGTTGGAAACTATATTACATTCTCATATCTAGATATTCTATGTGAATTTATAAAATTAACATGTATTAATTTTCATTTCCATATAATTTTATCACTCTACAAAAAATTTAAACACTTAACATCTTTAATAGTTAGTTCCAAAAAATTACTAGTATTAATATTTTCCTTCTGATTAGCATATAATTATAAATTACAATCCTTGAAAACTATAAAATTATCATTTTGAAATGTAACTACCATTACATCATTAAATAATTGATATATACTAATTAAATTATATTTTAAAACTTTAATATATGAAACTTTACAAATAAAATTTCAATTAATAAAACCAACTTCACCAAAACCTTTTACTTTTCATTTGGTATTATCTCTAAAATTAACAATACCTCCATAAAATGTGTTGTAACTAGTAAATTTTGACGAGTCTGTATTAGTATTCCTAGAGCATCCATAATCTATATACTATATATTGTTTTTAATTTATCAAATTTATATTTCATACAAAAATAATTTTTTTGAAAATATTTGCACCCAACATACTTTTGGTTCTATTGGATTAGTGATACAATTTTTAGGTTCCCATACGAAATCTAAACAACTATTATATAATAAAATATATAGAATAGATTAAAAATTATGTGTTTTTGGAAATCCCAATTACTTTTTGAATCTAAGATTACAATCATTTGTATAGAGAACATTAATACCACACTGAAAACATATAACAATATAAGTAAAACCATTTTTTATTTTATCAATTTTTTTTGATATATTATAAGTAATATGAGTTTTTATCCAATACCATCATTATTTATATTTATTTTATTTAGATAAATTATTTTAATATACTTTTCGTGATCTTGAATAAAAAAGAATTTTTTTTAGATATTCAATTGACTTTTTCAAAATTTCATTAAAATATTTAATTAATTCCAAATCATTAAATAATTTAGAATAAGAAGTAGTATTCATTAATTTTTCATTCTCTTGTAAAAGAACGTAATTGTATGAAATGAGTTCCTTAATATTTTCTTTAATATTATAATATAAATTAGAATATCTGAAATCATATTTTTTCAAATATTTTAATTTATTCATTTGAATTAGAAACAGTCAGATTTTATAAATCGTAGTCAGAATTATAATATCTAGAACAAATATCTGAATCGTTAACCTCATTCAATAAATCCATGAAGAAAGTTTTTGAAAATTATTTTTTATTTTAAGACTCTCTAGTATAATCTAAGTCTTTTATAAAACTCCAAATGGTTATTAATTAATTTTATTTTTCCTTTTTCTTCTATTTTTCCCTTATTATTTATTTTTTGGTATTCAGAATTTATATTCCCCTTATTTCGAAACTCAAAACAAGTAACATTAGAAGAATTGTAATTACTATTATATTTCTTATCTCCCTTTTATTTTTTACTTTATTGGGTTTTTTATAAATTTTTTTCTTGAATCCGTTAATTTTTATTAACTTTTAAACTAAATTAACAATATAATACACATCTTAATTTTCAAAATCATTTAGATCAGAATCAGCTGATTTATTAGAAACAAAATATTTAGATTTGAACATTATACATTTTTTTGTCTCCTCTTCAACTATTTTATTTAGTTTTAGTTCATACTGAATCATTGATATAATCGATTCATCAAGAGTGTATTCTTTGAAATTAATTATTCATCAATAGAGTCCTTATTTTTGTAACATTTATTAAGTGGTGCTCATAAGACTAGTTCAAAAAGCACGAGGTTATTTAATGAATCTATAATTGAATTCATTCCATTCAAAATTGTTGTAAATAATTAGAAAATTTTGTTCATAGTTTCATATTCGGCCATCTAATTGTCTTTTTATTTAGATCAAATCATTATATTCTTGATTCAAATCAATTTTTCTTGATCCTAGGTGAGTAACTTATAGAACCTTCCAAATATCATGAGTTTTCTTACAATTATAAATATTACTAAACACAATTTTGTTATTATAAAAGTATAAAATATTATCAAATTTGTAATTTAAAACATATCTAGAATCATCATTTCCTATAGTTGTATGTGGGTTAGTTTCTGGAAATGTGTATAATTTTTCCAAGATAGACCATTATATTATGATAAACTGTTTGAGGTGTGCCGCTATTCTAGATATACAATACACATAATAATTTCCATCAAATTGAGGGGGATTATGAGGAATCCATGTATAGAATGTATTAAATATTTCAATCTTAAATATATTGTCTTTATACTATGTTTTCATGGAATATTTTATAATTATAAAATAAAATTTACACGCTCTAAAGAAGTACTGGATAAATAATGAAAGGAAAAAAAAATAACACAAATTCTTCCATAAATTCACTAGAATTGTTAATGGAAATAATTCACATGGAAAATATTTGGATAACCCTGTACATGAAGATAAATACCAAATAGTTGAGATATAAATAAGGTTTCCATTAATGAAATAATGAACTTAAAAGAGTACACTCTTGATGAATTGATTGGAATAATGCTTCAGTATGAACAAGAACTGAAGAGCATTACCAAATAGGAGAACCAAAAAATGAAAAGGTGTAAAATTTAAATCAAAAATTTTTTCTCCTGATGAATCTTATGATTTTGACCAATAGGATAGTGAAAAATATTATATAGATCAGATTGTTATTGGAGTTTAAAAATGAATAAAAAATAAAGGATTCAAGAACCGATTTAAAAGAAGCCCTAAATACAAGGGAGATAATGAAGGTAATACTAATTATAATTATTCATATGTTACATGTAATTTGTTAATAATGAAAGGGAATATTAAGCATGAAAATCATAAAAAATGGAATATAGGAAAGTAAAAGAATAATCACAAAAGGAAATGAATGACAAGTTTAATTTTGATTTATTTAGATAAATAAGTCTTTTTGGACCTTAAAATATTATTTAGATATGTTTTGTACTAGTAATATTCCAGAAATAAACTATAAACCATTTATCAAATTCATAACCTAGGTAGATGATTAGAAGTTCTAGTATCCAATTTATAAACCACATATCCAACTTTCCAAAATAGGTTACAATTTGTATTTTTATATTATCTTGAGATAAATAACTCTAAATTTTGTGATTTATTTGTTAAAATGGTAATAATATTATATAAATTTAATTATAATTCATAAAATTATGAATTTTTATATATCATTTATGAAATTAAATTTGAAGTTATTGTATTTTTTCAGTATGATTTATGCTATATTTCAGAACGGTTTTGCAACTATTTTTCCATCATAACATGAGTTATAGAGATCACATTTAGGTGATTATTTATTATTTTGAAATATAATTAAATTTTTTAAATATAATTTAATATTAATCAATTATAATTATACCTTTATCAAGGGATGTTTTAGATCTGATATTTGAGATTTTAATCTAGTAATAGATTTCATAATTTCAGATACATTAGAAAATTGCCTATGTGATGAATTCACTTATAGGAATCATTTATAAAAATAACTTACTTGAATACATTTTGTCTATTTTAATAAATTCAAATCACACTTATTTATAAAGAATCACTTATGTGAAATTCACCTCTGTGAATTTGGAATTGTTGTTAAGTGAAATCCTATAGGAAATTATACCCTGTTTTACATTTTTTTATATATCAATTTTATCTCAGTTTAATTCTTCTATTTAAATTTTTATAATGAATTTAAAAATTCATATTAACTATTTTCTAACTTATTATATGTGTGTACCACTATTTGATTCTTGTTTTTATGAAGATAAAATTGTGTTTTTTCATGTATGTAACTTATACCTTGAAACTCCAAAATTCATTTTTATTATTTATACTTTTTTCATCAATTTTATTATTTATAAGTTAATATTAGATGATATTAAACTAATTTAAACTTTTTCTAATATCTTTAATATAGTTTTATTAGGTTTTTAATTTCTCTGCATGTTAGTCGCTCATTTTGAATGAATTGTTTTTGAATTTTATATTTAATATTCAGATGTTATTTTTTCATGGTTTCTTCTGTTGACATATTATTCTTTTGAATATTTAAAGTATTTAATAGATGGTTTAAAACTGGTTTTAGTATATATTTATTATTTTAAATTTTTATCATTAGTTGATTAATGATTATGAAATGATAATATCTCTTTATCTCTTCCAAATAATCAAGTATTATTTAGTTTTAATTTTAAATTGTCTAACGAATGCTCGACTATGTTTTTTTATTTTTAAATAGAATTGATATTTTCTAATATAAAAATGTAAAAAAGTGATATAATTTTGATATGGTAAATATTTGACAAGAGATTTCATATTTCATGTGATACTATACCATATAAAAGTGGTGTCAACATTTTGATTATTCCAAACATTCTCACTACAATTGGGTGATCACTCCAGGGATGAAGAAAAAATTCTAAAACTTGTTCTAATACCATGAAGATACAACCAAGATGATAAAACACTCAAGTACCAGTACCCATGTTTTATTCTTCTTCCATCTATTTTGTTCTGGTTTCTTGAATCTGTTACACTTACTCCCATATTTTTCATACATTCAAATTATCTTTCAACTTTTATATATAAAATAACTTTCTATCTTTGGGTTGTGACTCCACAATTATAAGGATAATATCGTTACTGTTATAAATCCCATTGTGTAAAGTTAATATTGTAATTGGGTTATGACTCCACATAAAAAATTTATGTTTTTGGTTATTATTTCACTGGAAAATGTACTTTGTAATAGATTTATGAACCCACATCAAAAATAAAATTAGTGAACACTATATATTTTTGTTCAGTAGATATGTACAAGAGTAGACTATGTCTATTTTGTATCGAAATACTATAAAAAACCCCCTGTGTTATTTCTTTTATTCCAAAACTAATTATCTTTAACAACTAAATTTCATAATTAATTTATAAAATTAATTTATTTCATTAAAAAATTTAATATTTTCTATTCACCCCTCAAGACCATCATGCATTACCCTTCTGGACCTACCGAGTTTCAGAACAAAGTTCCCATATATTTATCAGACTCTACTGATATGATTTTTTTAAGTGAAGATAAAATGATACTTATTTATAGTAGTTTTTATAATATTTTGTATTCAAATAAACCCTTCAAATTTATTCCTCTTTGTTTTCTCTATATTTCTTTTTCAATAGTGGGTATCTTAGGAACTAGTCTATGTACGAACTCAACCTTTTACTTATATGATATCATGAATTTTCTTCTTATGCATAATAGTTTTATATTATACTTATTTTCATATATGGATTATTTGGTTCCCACAAGAGGTTCTCTTATTTTATTCATATTTATATTCTCTTTATCAATATTTGTTTTTATTTTTCATTTTTTAGGATGGATTATCTTTTTTCTACACTATAGATGATTACACAATGATTCTTCAAGAATATTACCTCTCTTTTTTAAACTTTTTATATAATTTTATCATAGACTATATTTTATATATTTGTTATGTAAAATATCCACAAAATCAGTTTGGTGATCCTCCAATCCATTAATTAAAAAAATTATGTGGGTGTATTGACAAGTCCTTACATGAATCATTTCAAAAAATTCCTTCTTCTATTTAGTTCTCATTTTTTATTATCATATAAATAAATATTATATATATTTTTATAATACCCTCAATTATATTAGAATTAATATATCCCAAAAAAATTCTATATATAAAACAATATCCATGGATATTGGAATATATAATTTAGTAACATGTTGCATCATGACACTTTCCTCAAAACCGGAGTGATTATAAAACATCACAAAAATTTCAACTTCATTCACTCACTTAATATCAAATATATATTATCATTTTCACAAGGAATAAGAAATGGTTTTTTGGTATTCAATTAATTAAAAATATTAAAATAATCACCAATTTTAGTTATATAAACACTTATGTTTTTGATAAAAAATATAAATATTTTTAATTTTCACATGTTGAAATATATTATTAATGAAACAATGATATCCTCAATCTAATCCACCTTAAAATACTTCATATAATAGATTGAATAACATAATATAAAGTAATCAAGATATTTTAATCAAGAAAGAAAAAACTATGTATCATATGATATAAAATTCTAGAGAATATTTATTCTTGTTTTTTTATTATACATCATCATCAAATTTCCACTAAGTACTGAACTTGAAAAATATATAAACTCTCTGAAGTATCTTGAGAACCTTGGCACGTATTTATAGTTTTCTTTTAACTATATAGTTTTAATTAGGGTTGATTTGCCTCTATTAAGTCGCATATTATAATAGTTCAATGTTTTAAAGTATAAAATAAATCTTATTTCCTTCATAGATTACTTGACATGAAACACTGAGTTTAAATAAACCATGATATACTAATTTTATTTAATGAGTTTATTATTCCCTAAATACTGTAATGGATGGTATGAATATGAATAAATAGATTAAGAGAAATATATCATCAACACATTTATAAAATGATTCATTAGTTATCAATTTGTTAGAAATGAAAATAAAACTAAAAGAGATAATTTTCAAAAAAACGATTTTTATTCGCGCAATGTGTTTTTATCTTAATAAATTTAATTAATCACTATTGATGAATTATTTTGATTAAATTTATATATTATATATTGAATATTTTTTTAACATTTATATAATTCTTTTATTAGGCATGTGAAAAGAATAAATCCATTTTTTCTTAAATACACATTTTCTTAAAAAGTTTTTTTCTTTTGGTTTATACATTTATATTCTAATTGATTTCTGCCACTTATATAAGATTAATATTGAAAAATAAATACCATATTTTGAATCATGAGGTTCATTTTTGTAAAATTGGAAACTTTTATTTTTTTTGGTTATTATGAATATTAACCATGGTAAACATTTATCACCCCAGTAATGGTAAAATTTGTAAAACTAGGTCAAAAACATCATATATGTTCTCAAAAATAAACTTAACACGAGAATTTATCCTATTTAATGGGTGGAGTTCATTCATATACAACTATTGCTTTAATATTTGGCCACTTGTTGAATTTTTAATTTTATTATGCACTTTATATTAATTTAAGGAATAAATAAATACAAAAGGTCACTATCATGAATTTAATATCTAAAAATTTTATAAATAAGTATAAAAAGAGGATTAGTTTTGTTGTAGTTGTTTGTTTGAAATATAAATTTATTTTTTTTTCATGAAATTTAATTCTATTTTTTGATAGAATAATTATACTAAATGATTATAGAGTGCCGATCTAGTATGTATTCAACTAATGGAAAAATAAAATAAATGATTACAAATATAATAATAGTAATAAAATTTAGGTGAATTAATGTGACACATAAATTTTTTATATAAATAATTATTATATACTTGTGAATGGTTTATATTCAAATTCATTTTCTATCATATTTTCTTTAAATTTAAATTAAATAAATACAATAAAAATGATATTGATGATATTTTTTCATAAATAATATTAAATAAAATTATTTAAAAACAATATAAATCATGAAATAGTATAAATAGGATAAGAAATGATTTAAAATTTCATTACTTTTTCATTCATGAGGCAATAATTACCTTATAAGTAAAATTATATCACTTTAATATTATGAATTCATTACCATTGTTAAGATTAAAATTGTTTAGTCAAGTGTTGAAACTAAATTATAATGTTTAAAATGACACCAAAACCAATATAAATTTTATTATATGATGATATTTAAACGTCAGAGTCATTTATTTTTATATATTTTCATTTTAAAGTAGTTTTCTTAACAATTACATGGTTATATTTTAATCTTTTTTAGTAATTCTATGTGTGTCCTTTCCCTTCCTTATAAAAGGAAAACCCTTATATATTTTCATTACACCAATTTGAACAATATAAATAGACCAAAACATACCTAATTTTATTCTCAACATAATTGTTCACATTATATTGGTGATTGTTTTCCCAAAATACCAACACTAGGGTTGTTAAAAGGATATTTAAAGGAGTACTTTTAAATAAGAGGTAATCGCCTTCAACGCTCATTTTATTTTTAATTAATATTTTATCTCCTATAAATATAATGTATTTATCATAAAATAATAACGAAAATATCCTAAATATAATTCATAATTTTAATTATTATTATTAAATCACCACTTTCCAACCTCTTTTTCATCAAATGAAAAATGATAATGTCGCTCGTGCATACATGTGGACAACCACCTCCAAGAAGAGAGGTGAATAATTTTTTTGTTTCTAATTTAAATGGATGGAAAAAGTATTTATTTAATAAAAAAACATGATATATATTATTTAATAATTATTCTTAATTGTTTATTTTTTTTACTATTTTTCATTCCCTCTTACATAATGTGAAAACAACCGTCCTGCGTACGTACAACCTACTATCTCAACGAGCGGTGTAATTCATTTTTCTATCTCTAAATTTTAATGATGATTATAAATATTTATATACTGAAAATATATTATATTTATATAATAATTACATTTTCTTAGATTATTTAATCATGATCAATGTGTAAGGAACAAAACTACCAAACCAAAACATAGATGAAAACTGAAACAATTATCACCTGAATTACTGATTTTATTAATGAATTATAAATAAATTTTTGATAAAATATTACAAGTAAATAATATAAGTAATATATATATATTAACATGGTTTTGAAAAATATTTATAATAATAATATAATTATTATATTATAGTATTGAACATATATAAAGGATGTTAGACCCAATGTAAGGGTTTATTTCACAATTTTATCATTATTGAAGACTATTTATGTTTATGTATCCATTGGGGGAATTATATGATATTTATATATTAAAAATAGTATGTTTCCTTATTCTATATTTATTTATTAAAATGAAAATAATTTGTATTCATTTTACAATTTTTTTTCTCAAGAAACCAAAATAATATTTTTAGGGAAGACCAATTTTTTTACTTAGTCTGGAATAATTTTCTTACACGTACATATTTTCATTAAACTATTTTTAATAATAATCAATTATTTATTAAATTAGTTTTTTACTATTTTTTAATTTATTTTAAAAGAATTAAAAGATATATGCTTTTTATTTTTGGATCAAGGTATGTTTTACTGATGGTTTGAAAGGATTATTTGTTTTAAAATACATGAGACGAAGGAAATTTACCACTATGATGACTGACCAATGATTTTAATATTCTTTTAAAATTTTGAAATGTTACTTTTAATGAAAATTATTTCCTTAATATTTGAGAAATTTTATTTTTTTAAATTAGTTTTTTTAATTGAAAAGGATATTTTACTTAATAAATTATCTAGTGATATTTTTAAATTATTTTCAACTATATAAACACCATTTGTTTAATATTATGCTTTATAGAGGATATAATATAATGATACCATCAACCATATTTCTATGAATAGTTTATGATATGTTTTTCTAGGCAAATTATTGACTTTATGTATCCGAGTTCTTATAATATAGACAATGTCTGATCTCTAAGGAAAGTTAATAAATTTTATTTATTTATTGATATGATGAATTAATTGGAATTATAATGTGATGGTTGTGACTTGGAATTAAAGAACCTTGTGATGCTTTTATTGGTCTCATGATAAAAAAATTGTTGGGTATTTTTCTAATGCCTTACCTATTTTGGTAAAAGTCTGGTCACAAGGCCCAAAAAGTACGCTTAATAGGTTCGATATCATATATTACATAATTATATAATCAATTAATAATATCCATGGGTATGTTTAATGTTCATGTGATTATTTATATAGAATTTATTGGTCATCATTTATTACTTCATCATTTTCCATTGTTAATTATCTTCCATTTTATACATACCCTTTTTGAGAATCTGAGCTCACCTATTTATTATGTATCTTTTTCACATGATTATAAGAAGTTTATTATGAATGATATCGAGGGATATGTAAGAGGGAATAATAGTTTTTTCAAAAAAAATACTATGTTATGATTTCTATTTTTAAAAGTATAGTTAGATATATTTATGTATTTTGTTTTCCAATACTACGAAACCACTTAGTACTTAAGGATGAAATCACTTGTATCTAGTTCTAATGATATAAATTTACCACCAGCTCTTGGTTAATATGATTGGGGTATTTATATATACCCTATGAACTCCAAGTAGGATTCATGAATTTTTTAAATTCTCAGATTTCTTCTTAGATTCACATAAAGTTTATGTTTCCACAAAACATTATGAATCCCTATGAGAACCTGAATCAATATATGATGAACTCTATGTAAAGGGTTAACTCAACAATGTGGAATTCTAAAAGGGTATATACAATCTTTTTAAATGAAGAGGGTTCATAACTTTATCAACTTTTAGGCTTCTCCTTATTACATAACCTTACAAATATATATATATATATACTCAAATTAGTCTGAAAAAAGACTAAAAGATCTAAGAACACTATAAATTAGACTGTAGGATTCACGAAATAATCATTTTTAGACAAAAAAATAATTTATAGAATTATTTTCAGAATCTTAGGCTCACTTTATATCAACTAAAGGTCTATATAAACTTGTCAAATCGCCTCATAAAATCTCTAATTTTTTCTATGACTTATCATAACAATTCAAAATAACATTTTCTATTTTCCAAGTAAGTTTATATCTTTTAACAAGTCAAGTTAGAGTATTTCCAGTATCTTCAATACCTTATCATTACAGTATCACTTTTTCTTTCATAAAACTCAATCTAAGTTTATTTTATCATTAAATCTTGTGTATTGTAGTGTATGAAATCTATGAATGGTTTCTCCACAATCTACCTAGATTTTATCTGACACCTTAACATATTTCAATATTTTTAGTTATAACCATTCAAGATAATTAACAACCAGCTCAAAGGAAAAATTCTTTAAATTCCATTGTATTATGTTATAAATAGTGCATCATTCATCCAATTAATAATTTTCATTAACCCAAATAGAAAAAACCCATCAATCATGATATTTTATAGCTTCTATTATGTATTCATACAACTAGGTATTAAATTCTAGAGACTCTCGTATCTTCTTTACATTAATTCATGGGAAACATATTAAGCTTCATTGGGTAAAGTCATCAACCATCTTCTCTAAGTGATACATATTTTTATGATAATTGAAATAAAGTATCTTTAAAAAAATACAACCAACAAAAAACTTTTGTAACATTAATTCCCCCATTTGTGTTTTTTTCAATACTAATAATTTATTTATTTTTGATTAATATTAATATTTACTTAGTTGTCCACTTTTACTCACCCAGATATTGAAAAAATATAAATGGGAAAGGTGTTCTCACAGTTATTGACACCATGAGTTTAAGGGAATGTATTGAAAGATAAAATTTTTCTCTCCCTTAACTCTTATGATTTTCAAATGAAACATATTCTCCACTTATAATATCTACCTTTATTTTTTATTTAAATTATTGAGAGAATCAATAAATCTCCTAAAAAGGAATTGTGATACCATATTTTTCTTACAAATATACCATCAACCAGACAACTCTAAATATTCTTGGAAAAAACCGGTAAAGAAAATAAGTGTGATCAATTTAGACAACAAATTTGTCTATATTAAAACCATTATGTGGTACAAACTCTGACATTAATTAGGGTTTGATCAAATTGGATTCCATAATGTTCTGTAAACCTACATCCATATTTAACAAACACATAGAACCCTTCACATGAAAATTTATTTTTCTCCCAAATTTTACATTATAGTATCTCCCCATTGATAAAACTATTAAAAATAGAAAGACATGTCCATATTTTTAAACTTTATCTATATTATTATTCATATATAATTGATCTAGATACATGATAAAGAAATATTTTGTCACATGATAAGGAAAGACACTTCCATTTTTTGTCAAGGAATATTTTCACGTGTATTTAAATTGCTCCTCTTTTTTTTTCAGTCATGTCATGTGCTTTGAAGCTATATGTCCAACCAATTTTTACCTTCTAAAATACCTTATTATCCTCTAACTTATTGTTTTGGAAAACATTTCATTGAATTCATATTATTAATTTGGCGTGTTGGATACTAAACTAATTATGCTATCACTCTCTTGGATTAATTCACTTTTATGTTCTGGATTAATTCAATTTTTTTGATATTCATGGACATATTATTGTGGTAAATGATCTAGAATTTCCCATAAAAGAAGAAATATATTCAATTGGGTTTGGAATATATATTATATTTCTTATTTGACCTATTGGATGAGTTCTTTTCAATAGTATTATTTTTTTTTCACCCAAGGAGACTGGTATTCTTTCCTTACCCGATTACGTTTTAATTTATAGACCAATCTTCAAATATGCATAAGAATTTGGTTGGATTGAAATATAATATCATTCATTATATTATTTAACCCTATTGTTTAAAAATTCATTGAAATATTGAAGTGATTCAAATATGTTATTTGTAGGTAGATTTTTCTTCTTCAATGAAATCCACTTTTTTCTAACATGTATTATTGTAACTTCATCTTGGATCCCATTATATTTAGGCCTTATATTATTTTAATATGTTTAAAACATTATGAAAACACTCTATAGGCTAATATCCAAACCTGAAAAAATACTATCAGTGGCTTACAAACATTATTATTTTTTATTTTATAATGTTTGGACCAGAATATGTAGCTTTATATTTTTGGGAAGAAAAAACAATATATTAAGATTAACTTGAGGAAATACTTTTTATAAAATTTTTAAATTTCATCCATGATGATTTTTTAGGTTTATCAGTATTTTTATTCAACTAATTTTTTTAGATTTATACATTAGTCTAACACTATTAATTTAATTTTTTTATTGAAAAAATATATATTAGAGAAATGAGATCTAATATTCAATGATCATAAAGGCGATTAACCACAAGATGATTCCATGAAATTTTTTCCACAAATTTTAGTTTTTTTATTTGAAAGATCCTTTTTAAAAACACTTGTGGAAACACTTTTTTTCTATCTTGATGTTAAAATTCTTCGTGTGTGTTATTCCATTTTCTAAAATTCATATCCAACTACATAAATTTTATTTTTTGTATGTACTTATAGTATTCAAATGAATTTAACCTTTAGTTAAAATATATCTTTATCATATAGTTTTCCATCAATCATTATAATTTCCCCAATAAATATTTTTTCAAGCTTGTTAACCCTCTTTGATTTAATTTCTAGTTAAACATATTTTAGATTAATTGGTAAATTATGTAATTTTTCAAACACATAGACCATTTCTGTAAGAAAATACTTAACTAAAACATTTTAACAAAAATATATTTCTAATTGTTTATAAATAAAAGAAAATAATTTATTTATAATTGAGATAGATATTTTCATTAGATTAAACCAATTTCATGAGATCGGTACATCATCTCACCTTCTTGTCCAATGAATATTCCATTTCATCATATTTCAAGCCTATATGTGACCTTTTATCATTTAGTACATTAACATGTGAAAATGTGTGAGTGGAAACCTCAATTGGAACCTTATTTAATTAATTCTTGAATTCAAAATATAAATCAGTTAGTGTTTTATTGAATACCACTTTACCATATCTTGAGCATAATTCATTTGACAAATCAACATCAAAAGATTTAAATAGAGAATTTAAAAATATGATTACCTACAGGTAGTGGTGAATCAAATTTTCATATTATTTTTTACATTGCTTAATTCCTTCTCTTTATTTTTCATATTTAGTTTTGTCTTGGATGAAACCTCAATTCTTGTAGTTATACGAAATGGAAAAATTTCTCTCTCCATATGAGTGTATAAGATCAAGAGATTTCTGTATTAAGGTATGTCTTTTTTTATGTTTCAGTTGAGTCCCTTGAAAGGGATCAGGGGCGTTCTGTGGGTTTTGGACACAAAAGAGTAGGAAAAATGAGCTTTCTGGGCATGTTTCATGATTTATAAACAATTAGTGAAAATCATATAGAGTATACCAGGAAACCATACAAGTTGGGTGATTTTTGGATAGTGGCTTGCACACAGTTCCCACATAGTTTAAAAAACTGTGTTTCTAAACTGTGTGAGGGGGTGATTTTGAGGAACTAGCTTGCACACAAATTGTAAAACTATATGGCCCGTTAAAGTTGTAAAATTTATAAAAATACAATGACTGGATTTTTATGCTCCACCCGAGATTCACTACCATTCCACCCCTTTCCTAGGGCTGAACCATGGCTCCCAAACTATCGAAGAGATCAATCTCCTTTATTTCTAGGCCATTTGATACACTTTTGGTTGTGGATCGAAGCTATGAGTAAGCCTAATACTCTTCTCACTTACCTTATATGGATTAAGGTATGTATTTTAGGAAATCTTCTTATGAATCCCAAAACCACACTTTTCATGATGGAATCTTGGATAAGGCTTCAAAGGGGGTTTGGATCGGGACCTGAGGTAATTTTTGGTAGTGATTTCATCATTGTATTCGAGGTAGTTGGTCAATAAGTTATATCTCAAAGTTTTATTATATATTTTTGCATGTGTGTTGAGCTATTGATATCCTTTTTTGGTGCATTTTTACCCTTGAGTACGAATCAGTATAATGGTTGGATAAATAATTATTTAAACCCATTTCGATCCCTGTATGATGCATTTAAGATGATTAGAACAATACAAGGCCACCCAAGGGGTGCACTGGCATTCCTGAACCAAGAATGTTTTGAGGTTAGGTTTAGAATTGATGTGTGATAATGTAGAGCCAATGAAAAATTCATGAATATGGTTGGTGTAGTGGAAATTTAATATTGATATTTGGGCCTAGATTTTTTAGATCCACATAAGGGTTATTGTTAATACATGAAAATGGGTCATTGGGGTCTATTGATATTGTGTCGAATGGTTTTTGGATTATGTTGAAATGCTAAAAGGGTTGTTATATATGAAATAGTAAACATGTTTGATTGAAAATGGCTAGTGAATAAGAAGATCGTATAAATGGGGTCACATAAGGTAGTTGATTAATATGATGAATGGGTAAATACATGGGAATTATAGGGTTTACCAAATTGGTTAAATGTAATAAAGTGGGTTTTCTATGTGATATAAGAATTGTGCTAGAAATTCATAAATGGGAAAAGTGGATTCTAAATGATAAATGAGATAAACTGGATTATATATGGTAAATGATGAATATTTTCTAGTGAATGAGAGTTGTGAATACACTTGGTGGGTTTACGCATGAGAATGGGGATTGGGATAGGTGAATATATAATGAAAATGGGGAAAAGTGTGGATGGGTTATGGTATACTGGTAATTACCTAGTTGATGATTATGGAATGATATTCCTATTTGTATTGGTTGTGTTTAGTTCTGATAGGGTCATGTGTGATGAATGGTTTTGGGAGGTTGAAGTGATGCACCAATCCCTGGTGCATATTGGCTCTTAGGAAAGGACTGATGGACATGAACCCATAGGTATGGACTTGGAATTCCATATTGAGTTTGGGATGGTTGGACATGGTGTTCCTTGTCCCTATTAGATTCATGGATTGATGCTCCACGTTTGATGACTAATGACCTTTTGCTTGGGATGGTAGAACATGGTGTGCCCGATCCTAGTTGGACACCTAGACTAAGGCTCCTTATGTGTCGACTGGTGACCATTTTGAATTATAGTTAAGATATCAGATGGATGCTTTATTCCCCAAAGGTTTTATTTGATGAACTAATTAGACCGACTCTCTATGATAGGTGTGATTTATTTTTAAGAAATGTGATTCCCTAGGTATATTGGGAACATGACTTATCCCCTTATACACAATGATTGATTTCCATAGACCCATTCTAAAATGACATGTACACCTAACCCAGGAAGCACATGATGAGATGGTATTAAATAATGAAGAGTGTATAAATGATGAAAATGATAGTAAAGATAGAAATGTTTTAATTGTACATCATCAATTAATGTACATGAGTTATTCTTTTGTTTATCTTTTCATTTTATTTTTACTTTCATGAACTATCTATTGAGACTAGATATTTTTTTGACACTGTTGGTGGTGGCCTACTGAGTTTTACTCACACCCTTCTCAGGTCACCGTTGAGTACCTTACTTCATTATTGTAGATTCAGAAAATGGTAATGACCCTGTTATAAGGATTTGAGCTAGGATTGGGATATTCATGGATGAGTATCTGAACTTGTAGTCCTGACCATTTTAAGGATTATTCCATTTGTTCTTATTTTTGGGTTTTTTCACTTATCACTACATTATGACATGACATTTTTACTGTTGGTTATAGTTTTACCCTATTTGAGAGGTAGTTGTTTATGCATTTTCATTTTTTATCCTATGTTGTTTTGGAGTTTTTATTTATTTTCTATTATTTCTTACTCTATTAAAGAGGGTATTGTCTACCCACATTACTTTTAAACACTCCCTACTAGTCAGAAACATTTAGTATACGGGCAGGCGCATTTGAGGTCATGTGACAAGCTGAACCGGGGCACATGTTTTGTGGATCTTGGGTTGGGGATGTTATATAGGGTCTTCTAATTAATATTAAAATACCCATTATATATATTGTAATAAAAACACTGGGGAAATAATAATTTTATCTAGTCAGAGGGACCTTTTCTCTAATACTAAATTTAAATCCTAGTGAATTGGTGTAGATAGTTGGGGGGGGGGGGGGTGAATTCAGTGTGGATAAATATGTTATCAAATTCAAAATTAATTTTGTAATTTTTTACCCAATTTACTATTTGAATCTATGACACCTGTTAGTATATATATGGTTCTTTTTATCTATACCTAATCACATACACCTCATGAAATTTTTGAAATAAAGTGAAACACTATGTTTATTTAGTAGTTTCAAACTCTAATGGGAAACATACTACTTGATGTTATTAGGATGCTTGAATTAAAAATTATATGTTAATAGTTTTTTCATTAAGTACATGTTCCGATTCTAGGAATTATCCTTGAACCATGTTCACTAAAATATACAAGAGAGACTTCCCTTAATTAAATAAGTGACATGGTTTTTATACTATATCCCATAGTCTCTTGTATTCTGAATGGTCTCAAAACTTCTTTCCCATATTTGAAGTATATCTCCACTCATCAATGAATGAAAATTCATCAAAATGTATTGATCCATTTCCTCAAATCACTATTTATTACTAATTTTAAATCATCAATAATAATAACAAGTAACTAGATCTATATTTAATATCGTAGTTCCTTGATCATTCTCAGAATCTAGTTATAGGAATTTCTTAACTAAAAATCTAAGGATATTGAATTAAATTAGTAATTCTAATAATTATAATGATCATTGATTTTTTTTTCAGTTCTTATTATTCTTATTCATCTCTATCAAACTTCTATATTAGTGCGTATTATAGGAAGTAATCTGTACACCAGTTTCTTCTTCTTCTTCTTCTCTATAATAGGAACTGTTCTTATTACTTATCATATAATTAACATATCATTATTTTTTTGAGATAATATATTTCCCTAATTATAGGTTTTATTTTTTTCTAAATTTTCTCATTCCTCTATCTTAAAATCCATTTAGTTTTGTTGCAATAACATAGAATCATTTTTTTCTTCATTAATGTTTTTTACAAGGTGATTTTTCAATAACATTATCTCTCTCTTATTTTTATTTTTTTATATTATCAGATCAAAATCTGTATTTTCTACATGATTATAGAAAATATCCACCAAACTAGATGAGTGATCCACCTCATATTTTCTTTATGGATTCATATGGGTCTATCCCTATATCCTTTTATGTAGTATTCTAAAAAATAACTTTCTTTTATTTATTTTTTATTTTTTCTTATGTAGTGAATAAATGATAAAAATATTTTAGAAGAAGGATAAAAATTCTTACTCTTAATACATTCCCAAAATCTCCATAGATTAAACAATTTCCACTTCTATATTAAAATGTGCAACAATGACATTTCAATGTATAATTTATTTAGAAAATGAGTGCTTCTAAAACACCATATAAATTTATAATCCAATCACTACTGTATCTAAGCTCAAAATTATCATATTTATAAATAATTAAAAATGAGTTTGTGATATTTAATTCATTAATAAAAACATAATAATTATCACTTTGAGTTCTAAAAACTCTTATACTTTTCATCACTAGTATATATTTTCAAGTATCCACATTTAAAATTGTCATATTAATGGAACAATTATCTCCTCAATATCAGCTACCTTAATCTTATTAAAATAATATATTGAATCATTTTCTGAAAATTCATTAGGATTCCTTAATCTTGAAAGAAAAATTTAAGCATCATATGATATAAATATCCCTATAATTTAAATTCTCTAATCTTTGAGGTTTTCCATTTTGTAGAATTATCAAATTCTCACTATGTGTTGAAATTTAGAAAAATATAAACTCTATAAAGTCTCTTAAGAACCTTTGACTCCCTAAAAAGTGTTATTTTAACTCAATATCTTTCTGTAGGTTTTATTAAATAATAAAAACGCGCATATACCATAAGAACACCAATGTGTGTTTCATGAATTTTCCAAATTATTTGACTTTTACTTAGATTCACCTAAAGTATACATTACCTATATACTCGATGAGGTTTTTAAGGAACTATACACAATTTATTTTTAACTCAATGAAAATGATGAACTCATTGAAATTGAACATTGTGAAGCTACAAGAACTCCGTGGAAACACATAAGGGTTTAGACTTTGTAAAAATTCGGGATTCTGATTAGTGATGAACTCTATAAAGATATTAGAACTCAATTTTGTCCTTATCAACAATATAAACACTATGAAACTTATGAAGTAGAACATAGGGTTTGAGACCTATTTATTTTTCATTCCTAACCATAATTTAGGGAAATGTTTTTATATTCTATTGCTCAATTAAAATCAACTCAATCCCTTTAAAACTATTCAAATCACTGCATAAAATCTTTAAATATTTCAAGGAATAATCAAAATAATTCAAAATATATTTATATATTTTCCAAGTTAATTTTATATATTTATATAGTCAAGTTATATTATTTCAATTAACTCCACTTATTTCTCAGTATCGCTTCACTTTAACTTTCATAAACCTCCATGAATGTCTATTTCATCACAAATTATAACAGCCTTCAATCTATGTATTCCAAGGATGGTTTCTCTATAATTAAAACAACTTTTCTCTAACACCTTAAACCTATTTTAATATTTTTAATTATAGTTATATATTTTGTTTAACAGCCAGTTTTGTTGATTTATTCTTAAAAATCTATTGAAAAATATTTTAGATAGTGTAACATTCATCCAATTATATGTTTTCATTAATCCATGAAAAAAATTTCAAGAATCATCACAATTGATATATTTTATCATAAATTTATCCATGGAGGTTTTCATGGACAAAATCCACTCATTATTCTATACCCAAATGTGTGTAAAAAATCATTAATTTCTTGGGTTGGTGTCTTAGTCCATCACCCATATTCTCCAAGACATTCATATAAACCTGATAATTTCCATAAATGAATATTGACAAATAAGAAAAACAATAAAAAACCTTTGACATGTCACAAATAATTATATTTCATTTAAAAAATATTCAAGAAATATGATCTAAAAAAAATAAGATTCAATATTCCATTCCACCCTACTAACCCTATTGTTTCCTAGTCATCGATGCTACTATTAACTTGAGTTCAATTTTTTATCATAGGATTATAACCTAGTCAGGTTATTGTGAGTTGAAATGATCCCTCTCATTATCATATAACAAAGATAAAAAATGATTGTTTTCATAAAAGAATCAATTTTACACAACATAAACTTGAGGCCTTATGGTTTTACTAAGTCTTAATATACCTGTTGAGGAAACACACTCATATGTCTCACATAATAAAGTATGAATTTATGTTATAGTCAACTTGATAAACATAAATAGTAATATGTCTCCATTTTAATTACATATAAGGGAAATATAGGATATGTGAGTAGTCCATGAAATCAACATACTACAAATAATGCTTAATTTTGGGGACTTAAGTGTGACACTAACATAAAAAAGGAAAATCATTTGCATAAGGTTTGGTAACAAGGTTTTTAGAATATATATGTACCAATATATACAATACATACTCTATTATAAAACATTATTTAAAATTAATTTAATTTTTTACATGTAAATAATAAACTTATACCATTCATTTATAACTATAAAAAAATCATTCCTAATTATTTATTTTAGAAAACTTAGTGGTAGGTATGTTTCAAGAATATCCTAAAAATTCACTTAGATAATGTTTTTATGGAAATGAATAAAATTCATTAAATAATCCACAAGATCCTTCTTGTATAAGAAAAAGGGGATTCCCTATGAAGAGACATGATTTCACTATTACATTCTGAAATCACGCCATAAAAATGAAATATAATCCAATAATGGGAGCTATTATCCTCATAAATCCTAACAATAAAAGAAAAAACTATAAACCCCATGATATAAAATAAACAAACCAATCCCACAATTCACGAAATGACATAAATAAATTAAAAACTCCAAAAAAAATTCTGTGAGGCAACTCACAAAGATTAAATTCCATGAAAATATGCTAACACGAATAACCAATATAATCCAATAAGGTCTATATCATTCACCAGTATCATCCTAAATATCAAACAAAGATATATCTAGAAAACAGTGAGTATGAAAGTATACTCAATAGGATCCTTTGCAAAAAGTCACAAAAAATAGTGGAAGAAACATACTAATTCCTCATTGAATAAACAAAAAAACCAACTCATTACATAATCAGGTCAACTTGTTTTCCAAACCTCATTAGGGATCAATTAGACAATGATTCCTAAATGTTTGGAAATATAATTGAAAATTAAATATATATAATAAGGTAACTTGTATCTAACTCCCCACTGACCTAGTCACCCCCACCTCCCAACAATATACATTTTGTGCCACAATCCCTCTAATAGCCATATATCCACATAATCTCAAAGAATCAATACCACAACCCGTGTCACCACATATATTTTTACTATAAGTAAAAAATGATATGATAGAATAAACATGGAACATATTAACCTTTTCCTCTCCCCTATCCATTTATTCCCCCCACTATGAACTCATATTATATGCATAAAAACCATAATAAATTATAACCCATACTCCATTACTTTGAGACATTTCAAACCATAATACAATGGGAAGACATATTTGGGAAGGAGAAGTTGTCATCCACCCATATCATATTTAACCTACATGATGGGAAAACATCAAAACCCAAAATTACATATGGGAGTTAGTCACATTCACCAACTTGTGTGGAGATACATAAGAAATGAATGAATATTTAATGAATTTATGACAACACACATACACAATCTAAGGCTTTTATACCTATTACAATAATAAAAAGGCTAGTATCACACTAACCATAAATCAATAATTCTCCCATTACTAACCAATTACAACACTATGCCACAACAACAAAAAGCATCTCTAACCCATTTAAAAATCCATAATTACTTCAAAATTTTAAACTTTCAACTACTATATATACTTCATAAATATTAAAATTTCCTATTAAATTTTTTGATCCACTTATTTTGCAACTGTTGTGATTTCATATTTGCACAAAACTTCATCATTATTAATTCATTTACCAAATTAATTCATATTGACTATAACAAACACATAACCATTAAATTATATCATTATTTAAATTTAAATGACCATTTTTAGTTATTTTTGTTTAACAAATAATTTAATTGTTCTATCATATCATTTCATATGATCACAACTAATCATTGTTAGTTATTTTAATCTATTACTATTCCATAATTCTTGGTTTCCAATACACAACCACTTTTACTTATAAACAATAATTTAATGACCACTAGTCCCCTCACCACACCACCACCACCATCACATCATAATAGCAACAACCACTATATCTTAGGCCCACTTCCACAATATTATCCCCATCACTATCTAAAATTAACAATGTCATCCACCACAAGAATAAAAATCCACAGAAGATCTATTCTGATCACAATAATGGGATAATTAAAATAAAAAATACAACAAAAATTAACATAAAAAATTTAAGTTTATCTATGATAAACATCAATTTAACACATTAAGTCACACTATAATTATATTAAGAAAATTCAAGCATAACAACATCAATTAACAATTATATATTTAAACAACTTATTTATATTATGATATAATTTTTATTATCCAACTATGAAAATTTTAAAATAATAAACATGAGAAATGATATCATACAATGAAGCAAAAAAAAAGTTAACATATAAACAATATCATGGAGAACATAAATCACCTAAAAATCACATCCCCTATTCAAATTTAATTTAATTGTGGTTCGTTTTCTTTTTTTCCAATTTGATCACTTTACCCAATGATAACAATGTCATTATAATTAAATATTCAAATATGAAAATAAAAAAAAGTTTAAGGTTCCATACCTTAGATGAATCTTCTATGAAGAGATGTAATAATGAAAGGAAAAATGATGACCACATCACCAAGGGTTCTTAATATATCTCTAAACAACCAATATAAAACAACCCTCAATAAATGCTCAATCAATAACTATCAAAACTCAAACCACAACCTCTGATATATCCCTATAAGAAGTAATAAAGAATAATAACTAAGATAAAATGAAGAGATTGTTTTATGAAATTTGTTATTGATAATGACACAAGAAGGGGTGTGAGAGCCTACACTTCAAATAGATTATATATTTGGTCTTAAATAATAAACTCTAATAGTTAACATTAATTATCTAGGATCATCCAATAAAATATGTCATTGTCTATTTGGATATTTCTATCTTGGTTTTTAAGACCAAAAAAATAATTTGTTTGAAGTGTAGGCTCTCACACCACTTATTAGTATTAGTTAGAAGAGTAATTTATCATAAAAATTAAACTATCCAATATATATATTCTATGGGATGATATCAGATAGCACTTGTTGTTATGGGGAAATAGATAGTATTCATAAATATTAATAATCTCATACCACTAATTATTCTAATTATGAAGTCACCGGTATATATAGCTACTAGTACATTCAAAGAGCTACCGATGGAAGGTCCTTCTACACAAAATCCTCCATACACGTCTACCAATAGAAGGCTACTAAATATTGACCAAATAGTCAAACTCTATACTCTAAATACTATTTATCTATTAAGATAATAGTTACATATGATTTTCTAATGCAGTTAATGTTATTTAATGAGATCTATTGCCATGTCACCGAACCGTACCTTGTACCCATGCAAAAAGTAATCATTCCCATTTGCTGGAGCTGAAAGTTATAAAAGGGAAGATAATGATCTAGCTAAAAGGAGTTATTGTTGTAATGAGATTAACAAGGATCATGTAACGAGCATGCAGTAAGAAGCAAGAAGAAAACACGAAGAGTACATACAAGCTTTATACTAAAAAATGAGCTGCACACTGAAAGACATCCATACTCCAAGAACACTGGACATACACGAAGAAACTTATTCTAGAGGAGAATACAAGCTGCATATTGAGTAAATAACTAAAACAAACCCCTCACGCACTCAATATGACAAGATGAACCTATAACCAAAGAAGAAAACAACACTCTATTTTCTGAACAGAAACCAGAGAAGGACTCAGAAGCTTTTCTGAAAAATCAAACGAGTCCAGAGGTGCACTTCCAATCACTAAAACTTTTTTAAACTCTTTATCACTTACTTTATTGATTCTTTCATTTACATTTCGAGTAGTGTGTGTACCCTGTTTACTTTATACACACACTATTTCTTGATACAAACTATAATATTCTTAAATCCTAACTCAAACTCCATAACTCTTTGTTTCCCACTGTGGATAGTGTTAGAGGTCGAATAAGACCTGGACAACTATGAGTTGTTGTTTGTTTTACAATGTAGAACTGTGGTAGAGGTCTTTGTACCTGGACAGCGTGTTCACTGTTATTTACCCCCGATCTAGGGTGTGGACCAATTTATATAAATTGTTTGATAGGACTAAGTCTCGGCTTGAGACTAAACCTCTTGGTTACATCTGCTGTGCACTTTAGTTTGAGTCATAAGTATACTATATATATATTTTATATTTCGCTGCTATTACATTGAAATACAAAAATATTTTAAATCTACTTTGATAGTTAAACTATAAAGTGTTTATACTTATTGTAAACCAGTAAGTTAGTTTCAAAAGATAATTTAATCTTCAGATTAAGTTAACTGATACCTAATAAATATTTGAGAAATTGATTGATCATTTACACTTTGTATAGATTCACTACAGTATAACTTTGTTTTTAAAAAGGGGGATATTAAGATAAATATTTTTAACAGAAATTTTAATTGGAACTCAATTCACCCCCCTCTTGGGTATCCACTCCAACCAACATTTGGTATCAGAGGGTTATTTATTAATACATATTTTCAAAACATTCTGTTTTTCAACTGTGATTTTAGTTTCATCTTTAAAGATCTTAAATTTCTATTAGTTATAAATTTTATTTCTTTAAAACTACTTTCAAAAAGCTAGTTATGGACAATAGACTAGAGGGTGATACTACTAACCGACCACATTTCATCAATAGTACCAATTATGCCCAGTGGAAACTAAAAATGAAAATACATTTAGAATGTATGGGTTTTGATATATGGACTACTATAGAGTCACAATATAGAATTCCAAAAACTGGAAGAACAAATTGGGCTGAACCTACAAAGACTGCTTACAATAAAAATTGTATAGATATGAATTCCTTGTATTATTCTCTAGAAGATGAAGAGTTTAATAGAATTTATTCTTGCAAAGCTGCTTATTGGTTTCATATAATTTACAGAATCAATAGATTTCATATGAATTACTAGTTGAAGCATACGAATTTTCAGAACTGAAATAAGAGTTGTTTTTTCAGATTTAGAGATAAATCTCGTTTTAGTAAACCGTCTCTGTCCATGTTGGTATCCCAAACCAGTAGTGTATTTAGGTGCAACTTGTTTGCCTAACATTTGAGTAAGTGTATCTTTTACCTTGTGTGAACTTTTCTATGTCCTTTCTATGATTCTCATTAGACATTTTTAGTTCTGTATTTTCCTTTAACAATTGATAATTCGTTTATTTTTCTATATCAAAGGCAGATTTAACATTGACAATGAGAGCATGTCGTTTCTTTAGTGACTTATATTTGTCCTTAAGTTCATTACATGTTTCTTCCAGCGTATTGCAATATTAAGATAATTTTGCCTTATACATATCTTCAGAATCAGAATTAGATTCTACTTCATCTCCAGAATAATAGGAATTTAAAACAGGACTATCTAAGGTTACCTCAGATGTGTTGGTCATGAAACACATGTTGGAACGATTCTTTTCAGAATCAGAAATTTCAGATTCACTTGTGCTGTCTTCTGAAGAACTCCAAGTATCTTTCATAGCTTTCATGTAATTACTGTCCTTATAATCATGTTTCTTTTTGAATTTTAATTTTGGACTGTCATCCTTTATGTGTCCTTTCCTCTTGCACTCATTGCAAACTATATCATCTTTCTTAACAGATTTCTTCCAATCCTTCTTCTAGTGACCCTTGTTGTCATACATTCTTTTGTAATTTGATTTTTGAAAGAATTTTTTTTCCTATAAAACATATTGAATCTAATGGATATTAGAGCTATCTCACCATCACTATCAGAGTTTAATCTTAACTTGTTGAACTTTCAGTAGGTGCATGAATTTTCTTCTTGTCTTTGCTGTTTGAAGAAGTAGACTTGAATTCCACGAATTTTCTCTTGGGTTCATCATATTCTTATTTTTTTACTTTATGTTCCTCCTCATACATCATTAATTTACAAATAACCTCTTTTACATGAAGAGCTCCAATTTCACATGATTCTCTGATTGAAACAGAAGTGCCCCTCAATCGATCTGGTAGACATCTCAAGATTCTCATGATTTGTTCCTTTGTAGGAACAACCTTTCCAAGTGATCTCATAGTATTGAAAATATCATTGAACCTGAGATACATGTAAGAAATAGGTTCATCAGTCTTCATTTTAATATTGTCATATTTAATATTATAAGTATTTAATCTCATTTATTTAACATTAGTTGTTCCTTCATGAGAAACACCCAAAGTATCCCATATTTCATTAGCAGTTTTGCAAGAAGAAATTCTATTAAACTCTTCATCTCCTAGAGCACAATACAAGGCATTAATTTCTTTATAATTATTATTGAAAGTAATCTTTGTAGGTTCATCCCAAGTTGTTCATTCAGTTTCCGGAATTTTATATTGTGACTCTATAGCAGTCCATATATCAAAACCCATACTTTCTAAATGTATTTTCATTTTATGTTTCCACTGGGAATAATTTGTACCATTGGCGAAAGGTGGATGGTTAGTAGAAGAACCCTCTAGTATATTGTCTATAACTAGATTTAAGAAAATATTTTTAAAGAGATAAAATTTAGAACTAACAGAAATTTATGATCTTTAAAGGTGAAACTAAAATTACAGTTGAAAAACAGAATCTTTTAGAAAAATTTATTAATAAACAACCCTCTGATACCAAATGTTGGTCGGAGTGGATACTCAAGAGGGGGGTGAATTGAGTTCCAATTAAAATTTCCGTTAAAAATATTTCTCTTAAAATCCACCTACTTAAAAACAATGTTAAACTATAGGGAATCTATACAGAGTGTAAATGATCAATCAGTTTCTCAAATATTGATTATGTCTTAGTTAACATAATCTGAAGATTAAATTAACTTTTGAAACTAACTTACTAGTTTACAATAAGTATAAACACATGCTAATTTAACTATCAAAGTAGATGTAAAATAGTTTTGTATTTCAAAGTTATAGCATCGGAATATAAAATATATATATACTATACTTATGACTAAAACTAAAGTGCACAATAGATGTAACCAAGAGGTTCGGTCTCAAGACGAGACTTAGTCCTCTTAAACAATTTATATAAATTGATCCACACCCTAGATTGGGGGTAAATAACAGTGAACACACTATCCAGGTACAAAGACCTCTACAACAGTTCTACGTGGGAAAACAAAGAATAGCACACAGCTGTCCAGGTCTTACTTGACCTCTACCACTATCCATAGTGGGAAACAAAGAGTTATGGAGTTTGAGTGAGGATTTAAGAATCCTCCAGTTTGGATCAAGAGATAGTGTGTGAATAAAGTAAACATGGCACACACACTTCTCTAAATGTAAATTAAAGAATCACTAAGGTAAGTTAGAAAGAGTTTAGAAACGTTTTAGTGATTGGTAGTGTAGCTTTGGACTCGTTTGATTTGTCAGAAAAGCATCCGAGTCCTTCTCTGGTTTCTGTTCAGAAAACATAGTTTCATTTTCTTCTTTGGTTCTAGGTTCATCTTGTCAGATTGAGTGCATGAGGTGTTTTTTGTAGTTATTCACTCAAGATGTAGCTTATGTTCTCCTCTAGAATAAGTTTCTTTGTGTATGTTCAGTGTTCTTGGAGTATGGATGTCTTTCGGTGTGAAGCTCGTTTTTCAGTATAAAGCATGTATGTACTCTTCATGTTTTCTTCTTGATGCTTAATTCTTGCTCGATACATGCTCCTTATTCATCTCATTACAAAGACAACTCCTTTCAGCTATGTCTTTATCATCCCTTTTATAGCTTTCCACTCCGGCAAATGGGAATGACTAATTTTTTCATGGGTACTAGGTACGGTTCCCTGACATGGCAACAGAGATCATTAAATAACATTAACTTCATTAAAAACATCAAATGTAACCGTTCACTTAATAAATAAATAGTAATGAGAGTATAGAGTTTGACTGGTCAGTCAATTATTAGTATCCTTCTATTGGTAGACGTGTACAGTGGATTTTGTGTACCAGGACCTTCCATCGGTAGCTCTTTGAATGTACTAGTCACTCTATATACCGGCGACTTCTTTCCATCAGTAGCTCTTGATCCATCGGTAGCTCTTGGTGACTATGTACTTGTATCAGCAGCTCGGGTTATCGGTAGCTCCGGTTATCGGTGACTATGTACTTGTATCGATAGCTCTGGTTATCAATAGCTCCTTGCATCGGTTGCTGTTTGCACTTGTATCAATAGACTTACTCTATCGATAGACTTGCTTACCAGTGGACTTATGCATATCGGTAGCTCGGCACATATCAGTAATATGCTTATCAGTGATCTTAGCTTATTGGTCTCTGTCTCTCGGTAGACTAAGTCTATCGGTAGACTAAGTACCGATAGCTCTATATCAGTAGCTATACGTAGACTAGTGACTTAATACTTGTCTGTTTTATGCAGAACATATCCGAATGGGTTGGAATTACTTCAGAACTCATATAAATATAGCATAAACAATGATTAACATATTTCAAGGATTATTTGAATTTTATTATCATCTTGATAATAGAATATCATATATTGAGAGAATTATAATATAGATAAACATTAATTGGGATTATCAAAGTATATGAAATCATAATTGGGATTATCAAAACAGGTGAGGTCAACAATAAGAAATAAATAAATTAAAGAGAAGGGAATAAAATATTTTTACAGCAGTTGGAGACAATGATGAACATCCCCTAGTACACTCCAAAAACCCCAATACACGCTTCTTGATTCCATTTAGATCTATTTTCAAGGGATACCATAACTGAGTGAAAGTAGTTGACACTTAATACCCATCTTTTTATGGGCTTTCCAATCATTTAACTAGGGACCTCAAAACAAATTACAAGTAGTATTAATTTTTTTATCATCACTTAAGTAAAAGAATCCAACACTTAGAAGAAATATATGATATATAGAAATATAAAGAAGCTTCAATGTATAATTGTTTCCAACTTCTCACAAGTGACAATAGAGTTTTTTTCTAGAGAATAAATTAATCTTCATAGTCCACCTCTTGGAAAAAATTGAAAAGATCTTCAAAGAATGCACAAAAATAAAAATAGAAAATATTTAAGGTAGGATATGCTTCCATATTTCTATTTATTTTATTCTTATTTCATTAATTCAATATTAAAGAGTAAAAAATAGTAATATAATCTTTTAATAGACAATTAAATTTAGTTATCTTTTATTTTTTGCAGTGTGAATATTTATATTAATGTATGTTGTTATAAATTAAATATATATTCCAGTATACATATATATATATAATAGAAAAAAGTATATCTATTTAAGACTTTCTATCTCTTTGATAATTCACTAATAAATAAATAAAAATTATCCATATAATTTCTCTACAAAAATTATAGATGAAGTATACATTCCTCTGAGATAAATTCTAAATACTCACCAGGGAAAAAATTTAAAAAAAATGGATAAAATATTTAAATATCCACAATCATTTTATAATATTTACTATAATTATTTTTAAAAATATAAATAACAATCTATATTTAATAATTTGACTAATTCTTGAAATAACCTAACATAACATGCCTTCCAAAATTCTGATTTTTGAATTTTAATTTTAAAAACCCTTTCTCAAATTTATCATCATATAAAATCCATATATCCGAAAAAATATAGCTTCTAATATATAATAGTCACTCTGTATTCTATGTAACTTTTAATAAATTTGATTACTCGTATAAAAATTAAATATTTTTTTTATTTTATTGCATCAAATTGTCATTATCTTAATTTAGAATATTTCAATAATCCAATTATGATAACATAACATCCCTATATTTGGTGTTTTTCATGTCATGCTGAAAATATTTCTGCAAAAATTTTACCTATAATTATTACACTCTCAAAAACCATGTTATTTAGTGTTAAAACATTCCTAGATAAATAATAGTACGCTTTATCATAAATCTATTTTATATATTCAGATTTTTCTTTCTTTAAATCATAAATTCTATAAAACTAAAAATGTGTTTTACTTGAGGAATATTATATTAAAATTAAATTGAAAAACACTTTTTGTGGTCTTCATGTGGTAATTTTTGATAGACCATAATCATAAAAAACACACAATAATGATTGTGTTGAGTTTCGTGTGATTTTTAGCTGATGAATCTGAAATATCATAGGCTAAATCCCAAACACAAAAACATGGAAAAAAGTAATAATTTGGAATCCATGTAATAAGTAAGAGTAGTTGGAGAACCCCAAACCCATGCTTCAATACTAGATGCAAAAAATATATCATTAAACACTATATTTAATAAAAATTGGGTAGAACTAATTGTTATTTTAAAACATTTATATCAATTAAAATTTACATGTCACAAATAATCACACAATCCTAGAAATGTAATGTTTTAGGATCTTTGAGGACTACATATATAGGAAACTCATTTTACAACACCATATTTCCCAATAATAGAGCCATAATTAACTCCCTTATAAGATTTTCATAAGTTATACTCAACTACATAACCCTGGGTGATATTAGAAACTAAGTAAGAGAAAACTCATTAATATTTTATCATGTGACAGATCATAAGAATGAGAGAAAAAATGGGCGGGGAATAAATATCTTATTAAAAATAACAAGGAACAAAAATAGTTATTTCTAAGATATGATAGAAATAAATTTAAACTAAAAAGATAAAATATATACCATGAAATAAGTTTGTTGAAACATGAGATAATAAACATGATCACCATAGCATAACAATAGGAATTATGATATGGAATGTCATGGAAATGAAGTATTATAGTAAACTGTAGAACTAACATAGGAACAAAAGTCATAAAATAATGGAGTGGGGATCAATCATCATTTATCATAACATGGTGGAGAATAAATCCCAAAAAATTATTATAGTGGATAAGACATGACTACTTGATTCCAATAAACAAAGCAGAGCATCCATCACCACATGATTCCAATAAACATAATGGAGTAGGCATCACTAACTTATTCCTGTAAACATTTTTGTGTAATCATCACTTCTTGATTCCCATATAATTTTGGATTAGGAATCACTTCATGATTTCCTTAATATATTAGGGAAGACATTATTTCTATATTTTGATAACATAGTGGGGAAAACACCACTTCCTGATACCCATAGTAGATTGAACATTAATTCTAGATTCCCATAATTATCACATCAGATGTAAATATTTAACCAATGCAATGGATATATATAGAATCACATTTATAACATAATAATCATATATATGTATATATAACAATAGAATTTGAAAACATTAAAAATTAAAACATCACTCAATTGATCCCTGTAAAAGAATTGAGTTTCTTGATAAATTTCTTGGAACATTACATAATACATATAGAAAAATAATTTTGATGGTGGGTTAAAAATATCCCCTGGGTAACAGAAGGATAAATAATTTTTTTACATTAAATTTTTTTGTATGATCTTTTGATAAATCACATGAAAAATAAGAGGGAATACAACTTTTTTATAAGGCTTGAAAACACTTTAAATATGTTTTCTTAAAAATAAAAAACATGAGACTGATAAAATATTAAAAAATCACTATTCAAAACAACAAATAGGATTTTCATCAAAAAATATATATAAGAGACCAATGATTTCAAAAAATTTCTTTGAGAACATATAAAAATTATATAAAAATCCTTTCATAGAACAAATACCTTTAAAATACCTTTCAAAATTAATAGTTTACTTTAAAAATATAACTGTTAATTTTAGAAAAAATATAAAAAATTATTTTATTCTCAAAATTATATAGTTAAAATCATTTGGGGAACCATTTTAAAACATCTAAATGAAGAAAAATATATTTATTCGAAAGGATGAGGATTATTATTAGTAATGTCATACTAATATTGGGATGAAATTAATCTATAGGGTGATTTGAACCAAAAAATGTATTTTTAATAAAATATAAAGATAAATTTCAACATAAAATATTAAGATCAATGAAACCAATAACGGATGAAATGAGTTAAATAATAGTTTTTATAACCCAAAGAAATGATATTTGAGTTAACAAAATAACTTATGGATTTAGTAACACTGACATAAAAACTCTTGAAAGGGTTCTGATGATGGATATTTTAATACCTAATATTTAATTAATAATTACAATATAATAAATCCTTCTCCAATATATATAAACTCCTAAAAA
The DNA here is from genome assembly GCA_963277665.1 of Viscum album. Lineage (NCBI taxonomy): Eukaryota > Viridiplantae > Streptophyta > Magnoliopsida > Santalales > Viscaceae > Viscum > Viscum album. The sequence continues at coordinate 1,976,116,831 of OY728151.1, forward strand.
GAAATTAATGTTAAAGATGAAAAACATATCAATGATGCAAAATTGAGGTGAAACAGTTCCTTAAAACAATGGTATCCTTGGATTCAAAATCCATTTAAAGAAAGAACGTGGTATAAATTTTTAAACCACATTAATTATATGAATAGGTTAAAAGACATCCATTATGTATTAATCACACCATATCAAATATTTTATCATGAAAAACATAAAATATGTATCAAAAATTAAATATGAGACAAATAACCACTTGCCTTAAATCCACTGAGTAGAATGTGATCAAACCTCCTATAAAATTAAAAAATATCTTAATCAATAATACAAGTGGATCATTATAATATATTACCTTTTTTGAACATAATTTATAGATGTTTAAAAAAATATTTTATCCGGTTATTTTTCATTTTCATCATCTAATGTAAGGATTTGTTTATAGTTTATTGCTTAAAACATTCATGATGATGAGGTTGTTTATTACTCACTAGATCAAAGTTAATTGTTACTATATTATACAATATTCAATAATAAATTTTAAATTATTATTTATGTCTAATATAATGTGGTTAAATACATGAATATAGTTCGTGAAGAAGAAAATTTCAATGAACTTGTTTCAACATGTTTAATGATCAAAATGTGGTATATTAATCAATATATTAAATATAAATAAGAAATTTATAGAGTCACAAATTCATATTAAATATGTTATTTTTACATGATATTACAATTATATGACATTCCTTAGTCATTTATGATATAAACCTTATAACATCCTTTATGTTGGCGGGAAAACTAACTCAAACAAGAGTATTTTAATGATTTAATAAGCATGTAAATTCCTTTATATAAAGTTAATATTACTTTAAAAAGGTTGAAAATTTCATAAATAATATTTAAAGTCATTAAATTAATTATTATAAATAAACATATAGAGTGGTGATGAAAAATGAAATTCACCATTCGTGGAGGTAGTAGTCTGAATGTATGCCCGATGAACGATTCTAATTTTCATTGAATGAGAGGGAATGAATGTATATGATAAATTATAATTTTAGAATTATAGTTTTTATGTATTATACATATTTATTCATGAAATACATTCTTATTATGAGTGATTAAAGGTGGTTATTAAAAACGAACCACATCACTTTGTGAAGTTGGTAGTCTATATATAGAGATGATCAATTTTGTTTTGCTTTATATGGTTGATTGAAATGATTGAATAATGGTTTCACCATTAACATAATAAAATAAAATAAAATAAATAATTATTATTATCTAATTATATAATGGTGGCTATAAAAAGTCTTTAAGAGTAATATTAAGAAGAAAATACTAAGGATTAAGAAATACTCAATTGAGAACTTGGGATTTCTCTTGGAAATATCCTTGGAATATTGGTATTAGGATAACTAATTGAAAACAAATGATCCTAAAATTGAGTGATGATTATTGGATGGAAAAAATTATTAGGTTTTAGTTTTAGTTTTGATGGTATGGTTTTATCATGAGGTGGTTGAGGTGATCCCCTTTCATAAATGAAGAGAAGGGTGATTTTGTAAGTAACTAATACATTACAATAATAGTATGTCACTATTCATGGATTAAAGGATCCAAAAAATAAGATAATGTATTTTTGGATGTTATAGGGTTAGGAAATCCTCTAACAACAATTTTCATACTTGTTTCAAATATTTTACCAGTTAATTTTTACATTTTACCATTTTCTTTTATTAACTAGGTAAATAGTTATTTCCACAGTAATTTATAGTTAATTAATTATATTAGGTTATCCTTAAATTTTGTTGTTGTTATAAAACCCAATTCATGATCCATATAATCAAATAAAATTTCTAAATAAGATAGACACTAATTTTAAATTAAGACATTTAATGTATAGAAAAAGAGTTTTTAGAAAAATATTATTTTAAACATTAAGTGTTATTAATCTTATTCAGTACTGATTACCATTTTATTGAGTGATAATATATTTTGATAAATGTTTAAAAATAATTTTAATTTCAATATACAAAATATATCAATTTAATTTATTATATAAAATTTATACATCATTAATAAACCAATTATTCTAAAATTATTCTTTCATGATTATCATGGTCATTAATTTTAATCCTAGTGATCTAAATTTTATGCCGAAATATGAAAGTAACATTATTACATAATATAAATATTTTTTTCATAAAATATGAAATCAATTTTATTTTATTTTACTTATACATGTAATGAGAACTATTTTTAATATAAGAAAATATAAACCATTTTATTAAAATTAAATAATAATTATGTTTCCAAAATAATAAACATGAGTTTTATAAATTCAATATTGTATTTTTTTAATTATTTATTTTAATTTACAGAAATATATTTTTTAAAAAATATCTTCCAAAACATTTAATTTACTCCTTTATTTTGGTGTTAACATAATATTGATGGTTTTAACAATATGATTATTTTAACTATACATCTAAATATCAATTACTTTATAAAGATTTAAAACATTCATCATAAAGTATTATTGAAATGATGAATAAAAATGAAGTCATTTTTTTTAAAATTCAAATTCTAAAATTTTAAAATTGATCTTTTAATAAAATAATATAATATATAAAGGAAACTGCTTTTATTGAAAAATTCTCTTATAAAACATTAAGTTCCCCTTATCTTATTTTATACACATTTATAATTGAATAAAATATTTTTATTAAATAGTGGTTTTATTATTATTAAATATTCATGACAATATTAATTGAATATGTCATCGTTTTTTTGAAATTCATTATTTTATGTGAAACAAGCCATGGAATATAGTATCAATTTATAGAAAAATACATTCCAAAATATTTTGGTGTCACACTCCCCCTATAAATAAATTTTATCATTGGAATTTTAATTTATCTTCAACTAATGAAAATATCCAAGGGTATCTAAAATTTATACATGAATAAGGGTATAATTTCAAGATTCATATCAATATAAAAATTTAGGAAAAATATATTTTCAATAGAATATGTTTATTTATAACATTATTTTTTTCTATAACCTTTTGATCCAAAATTCTCTCATTATTTGGTGTCAAGGTGCACATTGTATAATTTTATTTAAAAGTGTGTTCATAATCATCCTTTCATTTATAGAGTACTATAAGTTGATATATAATTTGATTTCTGTATTCCATATATATTTTCCTTTAGTTAGAGAGATCAGATCCATTTCTGAAATCACATAAATTCATCTAAATGAATGTTAATAAGTTTTTCATTAGGCATGTTCTCAAAAACAACAACCAGGGATACAATACAACATGAAGTTTCACTCGATAATAAAATCATGAAGATGTTGATTTAATGGACGGAAAAAACTTCTCAGATACACTAGTCTAGAGTCTACAAAGTCATCCAAAAATATAGAGTAGAGGATAAGTGTCCCTTAATTATCACGATCCCCTCCAGTAGTTGATATTTCATAGTATTTCTGTTATTACATTTGTTTAATAGGTTTTTGATACCTTTAATCGTTGTTAAACCTTTTATTGGGGAAATAACTTATGTAATTCCCAAACTCCCTATACTTGAATAATTTATTTTTTAATGGTGTTATAGTTTAGAATCTAATACAGTTTATTGTAAAGGCCAACCTATTCATCTATCTTCAAAAATATTAAGCTCGATAGCCAATCCTTCCATAATAGAAACATTTCCTTATACATTTGATACATCCCCCTGTGTGTTTCTTCCCATATTTGTAATGTGAAAGAAGTTGAATATTCTTTCCTTCATCATCTTCCTTACCCAAAATTCCATGGGACCCCATACTTCCCATTTTTGGAGTGTTTGTGAACTCAATTATGTTAAATATTTAAATCATAACTCAATGTATATTTTTTAGCATAATACAAAAATTTATCACTCCAAAAACTTTCCCAATATGTTTCTGATTTCTAAATCTCCACATTGTGTATGGCAGCCTTCATTAAACTGAATCCTTCATGATTTTCCATTACTAAAACCAAAACATGTTAACATGAGTTATGGAAATTTAACACCATAAGAGTACTATTGTAGCACAATTACATGTCAAATTCAACCTAAAAATGTATAACTCTTTGAAATTATTACATTATCTTTTAGTTCAGCCTAAATCACTCTTGAGTTTAGTCCAAGTTTATTTAGTTAGTGTTATCTCATATTCCTTAACCTAATTTCTCGACATAATAAATCCTTCTTCAGGAATTTGAAGTAGATTCTGATTTTCCAAATCATATCCCATGGGAGTATCTATCATGTTATGTAGTATTAGGCTTACCCATCATGTACTATAATAAATATTGAGTCAATTAACAACTATCCTTTTCTAGGGTGAATACTCATAGGTGAAACTTTTACAAAACCACACATGTGTGATTGTATCAATATGGGGATTCAATTTCAATACTGAAAATACGACCTTTATCAGCGCTAGAAAAGGGCATTAACAATGCTAGAAAATTGCTATTAATCGAGGTGATGATAAAGGGGTCCCTTTTATCAGTGATCCCAAAAGCGCTGATAAAGGCCCCTTTTATAAGCGTTAAAAAAAGAGATGATAAAATGGGACTTTTATATATACTAAAAAAGCACTAATAAATGTGTCCTTTATCGTATATCTTTTTATCACTTTTAAAGGCCCCCTTTTATCAGCACTTTTAAAAACTACAGATAAAAGTTAAAAAAAAATATTTTCTACATATTGGGGGAGGGGATTCAACAACACTTGAAGCCCCTCTTCAACAGCGCCTAACTCCCACCATAGCATGAACTCCCCAGCCAACCCACCGACCTTTAATAGCACCCCAACCCCTTTAACAATGCTAGGCATTATTCCCAACCTATGGTGTGACCTGGCTCCCCCAAGATTTGAACTTAGGGCCTTTTCCTTGCACTCATAAGCCTTTACCACTCCACCATATTGCTTTTATCTTCATTTATTAATATATATAGGTATATTTACTCGTATATTTATATATTTATATATATTAATATTAATATATATATATATTGAGTTATATTTATATATATATATGTTTATTAATATGTATCCCTATATTAATATATTTATACATCCATATATTAATATAAATATATACTTATATTTGTATATTAATATATTTATTCATATATTGATATAATTTTATAAGATTAGTTTTGAATGCATTTATTAAATATGATTTTTATGTGTGTTTATAAATAAATAAATACATATTTACCACACACACACACATATTATTTATATCTGTATGTATAATTGTAAATATTTATACATATTTACATGTTTTATATATTAATATGCATATACATATGTTTATCATATAATGATCATATATACCAGTTTTTCAATACAGACACACACTAATATATATATACATGTACACATTATATAGGTATATAAATATTGATATATTTGTATTTTAAATAAATTGTATATTGGGTCTTATTTATATAATTATTATATATTTGGAAATATATTTTACATGTAAATATGATTTATTAATTATTTATAAATTTTTTTTTACCGGTGAATATATAAAAAATATGTATATATTGTTATATATTTGATTATAAATAAAAATACATTATGAAAAAATGATAAAATTTAAAATCCATAATAGGATTATGAATGTAATACATTTAAATAAATTCATTCCCCACTAAAAAGGGCAGAAATTCCCCCTTAAACGGGGCCGAAATTCCATCTAATGTTAAAATATTTGGGTATCTAGATTAAAAAATCAGTTTAGAGGACTTCTGGGCCTTTTTTGACATAAAAAAATGTCACAGAAGGTTCACTTTAGTCACTAGAACATTGATCTCATCACATGATTCAATTTGATATATTGTAGAGTGCAAACAGACTCCCAAATCAAAAGTTATGGACATTTGATGTTTGAGTAACATTTTCATCCAATTTTAGATCATTTATTAATTTTTTTGATTTTATGTGTCATTAAACTGTTATTAAATGATTATTAGTCAATGATAATTAGAAAATTATTAATTAATAATATTTTTTAAAATATTTCAAATCCATTTTCACTAAATTTATTATATATTAATTGAAAAAGTATATTTACACTTATATAAAACATATTTGAAAAATATATATTATATTTATGTCAATAAAAATATACTTATATATCAATATATTATTTATCTTGTATTTTTTTTGAAATATAATCTTTATCAATGCTAGGAAAAATCCTCGATAAATCCCCCCTTTTATCAGAGTTACTAGAAAAGCGATGATAAATTGGGCCCCTTTAACAGCATTAAAAAAGCACTGATAAATGGGGTGCCTTTATCCGCAATAACAAAAGTGTTGATAAAGGTTCACTTTTAATAGAGTTTTTTTGAGCACTGATAAGGACACCCCCTTTAACAGTGCTGATAAAAGGTCACTTTTAACAGCTCTTTTTTAGCACTGATAAAGCCACCCCCTTTATTTGCACTTTTTTAGCACTGTTAAAGGATGACACTGTTGAAACCCAATTTTGGGGTAGTGTTTATAGATAAACCACATAATCACTTATTCACTAAAACATTGTGATGTTATTATATAATTAGAATTATTCCTTATAATTATAATTATGAGTTACACTAAATTTATCTAATCAAAATCCCCAAAAATAACTATATTAATACCTATAAATAACTAAACCCTTAATTGACCTGAAATATAACATCCTAGAACCACATTCTCAGGTTTCTTTCCAAAGAAACATTCATTAAAAATTATCTTTGATATAATGGAGTTGAAATTATCTTTTTTTTATAATATTTCCATAAGTTAAACTTTACTTCTATCAAATAATCACATAATCCCCAAAACATAATTTTTTAGTGTCTCTGGGGACTAGCAACAAAAGAAACAAATTTTACAACACTTGTTAATATTTATACATAATTGAACAATACTTGAATCCATTATATAATTCTGATAAGTTATACTAATTTTCACAATATGGGGAATGTTATATAAGAAAGGGGTGTGCTAAAAATATCAGTAAGGGAAATCTCATAAATATATCAACAAGTTTTAGATCATAATCATGATAGAAAATATGAGTAAGGGAAATATATCTTAATAAAAACAATATGAAATAATAATAGTTTTCTATAAGACATGATGATATGAAATGAAATATCAAAATTTAAAACATATACCATGGAATAAAAGTTTCGAAATACGAGACAATAAACAATATCCATGGAAAATAATCATTTTCTTAATGATATGAAATGTTAGGTAAATGAATTATATTTGTAAAATATAACACTAATATAGGCATAAAAATAATAAAATAGTGGATTGTGAGTTACTATCCATTTATTATAACATGGTGGAGAATAAATCACTACCAGATTCCTATAGTGGTTCAAGAATCACTACCCAATTTTCGCAAACATAGTGGATAATCCATAATTACTTGATTAACATAAAAATAATAAAGAATTCGTTAGTACCACTTGATTATTATAAGAATTGTGGAGTATGAATTATATCATGATTCCCATAATATTGTGGAAGATGACTCACTTTTCGATTCCTAAAACATAGTGGATTATACTTTACATCCTAATTCCCATACCGTAATGGAGCATACATCAGTTCCCGATCCCCATAGTGGAGCAAGAATTATTAATAATTTCCTATAATTATCTCATAATATATAAATCCTTAATTAATTCACTGAAGTGTGATATAAGACACAACCTATTAAATAATAATCATCCATACGTATACTTACCTATATAATATAAAAACATCGTTATTTCAAACATACCTAAATTAACCAATGGAAAAGAGGTGGGTTTCTTGAAAATATCTTCTAAAAAATTCTACAATATATCTAGGGAAAGATTTTGGTTGGTTGATTAAAAATATCCCTAGTGTAAAATAAGGAGAATTAAGGTTGTTTTATATGTATATAAATATTTTTTAAGGTCCTCAGATAAATCCCATAAAAAATATGAGGTAATAACCCTTTTTTGAAATTCTTGAAAACTTTATGAAAATTTAATTTCTAAAATGAAATACTCAATATTTATAAAAAAATTAAAAATACACATTCAAAACCAAAATAGGTTTCTTAGAAAATAATTTTATAATAGAGATATTATTTCTAAATCTTTCTTTGAGAAAATTTAAAAATACTTGAAACATCCTTTCTTAAAACAGAATACTTTAAAATACCATTTTAAATTAAGAATTAATTTTTAAAATAAAAATTTTAATTTTACAAAATGTAATGAAATTTCTATTTATTTTAAAAATCAGAAAGTGCTAAATTCATTTATAAAACCATTTGTTAACCTGGAAATAAATGAAAAGAGATTTATTAGGATAAATGAAAATTATTATTAATAATGTTATACATTTACGGGAAATTAATTAATAGAGGAAGATGTTTCGAATCAAAATTTTAATTTTCCCTAGTTGGAATAGGAAATTTAAATATAAAGTATTAGTTTATAAAAATCCAACCATATATTAAATATGTTCTAGAAGAGTTGTTATAACTCAATGAAAGGATATTTTAGTTTTTAAAATACATTATGTATTTAGTAACACAGAAAATAAAACTCATAGAAAAGGGATATCACAGTGGATTTTAAATCCACCAGATTGCATGATTCTTCTGATAAAATTAATCCATGGACAATATATATACACCACAAAATGAAATAAGTGGTCAATACACTTCATATCTCAGTAAATGAAAATTGATATTTAAAAAACCCTACAACTATTGTATCCTTTGAATGAAGATCCATTTAAATAAAGAACATTATATGGATATTTAAACCCGATTAATTACATAAATATTGTAAAATAAATCTATTAATAATTAATCACAATATTTTCAGGATTTTATGTTGCACAATATGAAATATTTCTCTAGAAACTAAATTTTAGAAAAATAACACATCACCATAAATCCCACTTAGTATAAAATGATATAACCTCATGTATAATGAACATAACTATCTTAATCCCTTATTATATATCCTTATTAAAATATATTACCCTTTAGATGAATCATTTTTAACCATTAATCAAAAATATGTCACCTGGTAATAGTTTATTTTTATCATCTGAGATTATAATTTTCTTGATTATTTGGTGCATATAAGTTTTGAAGTAATGGTGTAGATTCTATCATATTTTATTGATGTTAATAATTAATATATTATTTAATATATAATAATAATTTTTTCAATAATTCCTTAATTTCCTTTTCATTAGGTGAAATACTTGAATATGGTTCTTGAAAAACGAAATTATGATAAACTTGTTACAACATGTTTAACAATAAAAATTTGGTATATTAATAAGTATATTTAATATTAATAATTCATTTATAATTTTTTTTTCAAACATATAATGTAAATTATTTTTACTTGATATCAAAAATATATTCAAATACTTAACCATTCATTATATAAACATTATAAAATTATCCGTGTTGGTAGTAAAATCGACCCAAACACGAGTGTGTTATAAAAATTTAATGACTATGGAAATTTTTTTAATGTAATGTTAATATAACATTTATAGAAGATTAAAAATGTAACATATATCATTAAAATTAATTTTTATGACCATCCTTGTAGGGTTTTGATGACTAATTAAATTCATAATTTGTGGATGACGTAGTCCACACATACACATGGTTAACAATACCATTTCTAATCAAAGGAGATGAAATGAAAGTATATAATAAAAAATAATTTCATAATTATAATTGTGAAATATTTAAGTTATTATTTCATCAAATATATAATTGTTACCATCAAAAAAATATTGTGATGAAAAAACCCCATCGCTTCTTGAAAGTGGGTTTCTCCACGTACGGATGATTGATGTTGTTATTTTTTTCATAGATTATAGAAAGGATTGAATAATGGTTGATACATTATCATAATAGCATTAAAGTTAATTAATTATACTAATTTAAATATATTAGGGTGGGTATAATTTTTTTATATATAATATCAACAATAAAAGACTAAAGAGTAATAAATTCTAATGTTAAGAATTTTAGATTTCTATTGGTAATATCCTTAGAACTGGAGGCTTTAGGCTAACGAATTAAGAATAGAATCTTATGAACACTATATATTCTTATATTATAATAAAAATATCATAATTTTTGGATTAATTTCAATGGTATATTTGTATTATGAGGTGGTGGAAGTTGTCACCTTCCATTATCAAATAAAAATGTAAGTTTGGAAGTAACAATTACATTCAAATAATTATATGTCACTATTAAAGGATACAAGGAGGCAAAATGTTTTAGAAAGTGGAGTGTGTGGTGATATGAGGTTCATAATCCCTATAAAACGTATTTTAAAACATGTTTTAACCATTTTTTAATAATTTTAAAACCATGTTTTAAAATTTCACTATTTGGGTATTTACCTTGGTAAATTATTGTTAACAATTAATTTATATTTTCTTAAAGATATAATGTAAAAATATAAAAAAATTATTTTGTAATCCTAAATATAAGGTTGATATATTTTCATTAATTTTATTAATAATAGAAAATTATTTTTAAATTATAAAATTTAATATATAGAAAAATTGTTATATAGATAATGTTATTTTCTGCAATAAGTGTACTGAATATTATTTAGCGTGGAAAAAAGATGAATGGAAGATAATATATTTTTATATATGTGTGAAAATAATATTAATGTATTCATATAAAATAGATACATTTAATTTATATGATAAAAATTTAACAACATTAAAAAACATTCCTTTGAAAATAATCCTTTCACTATTATCGTAATTACTAACGTTAATCTTAGTAAACATACTTTTGTTCCTAATAATGAAGTTTTACATATTACATAATATGTACATATTTATTCAAAATAAAAAATAATTTTTTTGTTAGTTTCCACAAGTGATATATGCAAAAAAAAAAATTAGAGTAACATAATACTTAAGTTTCAAAAATGTTAAACATAAGTTATATTAATTAAAAATGATATTTTAAATGATTTATATTACATTACAAATGAATATTTTACATTAAAAAGGTTTTATGGAAGTTTAAATTCACTTCTTTATTATTATAATTTCATAAATGTAATGGTATTAGAAAAATTAGTATTTTTCCATTATTCACCTTGAAATCAATTATTTTAGAAAAATAAAAATAAAAATTCAAAGATATATTGTATTTATGAATCAAAAAATGATGTTAATTTTTTAAAATTAAAATTATAACATTTATAAATATATCTTCTAAATAAATGTATAATATATAAAATAAAACTACTTATATTGAAAAAACACCATATAAAACTTTACGTTTTCTTAATAATATTTTTTTTATTAATTTATACATGATTACAATATTTTTATTTATTAAATATTTTTTTATAATTAAATTTCATTAATATTATTCTTCCAATTATTAGTGTAATGTTTTATTTTAATATTTAATGAGGGAAAAAATATCAAAAAATGTATCAATTTTGATAAAAATATATTCCGAAATCTTAGGGGTGCTACAGTAGTCACTTCTTGATAATTTTCAACTCTTATATTGTTTAAGAGTAAATTATTTCCCAAATATTGACATATAAAACCAAAATCTAGAATATATACAATTAAAATCGTTTAATGTATAAAATTAAATTCATTAAGTGTAGTTGTGTTCCAAAACATTGATGAAAACCAATATGTTAAATTTTAGATTTAGACATGTACATAGAAAATTCCATCCCAAATAAAAAGCGAGAGATTAATAAAATTTCAGAATAATTATAATAAATATTAAATAATAAAAACTATTAAGAGTGGGTAAATAATAAATAATGAGTTTATGAATAATAATATTAAATACAGTAAAAATAAATAATAATAAATTATATTGTTTATAAAAAAAGTTATAGGGATAAAGTAATTATCAAAATATAAATAAAACTATATAATCTCACTTAATATAGAGTAGAAGAGATGAAAAAAGGTAATTTATATTGAAAGAGAACATTCCATGAAAATTAATGACCTTTGATCCTCAAATAATCATCTATGATACAACCAAATGTGAGATAATATTTGATAAGTATTCTAAACAAGTTGAGAAAAATGAAGAGAGGAGAGATAACACACCAAATTTATAAGAAAAGATGAGGGATACCCTTAAACATGGTAGTGACTCCCAAAATAGACGTTTCAACTTATATCATAGGGATATTTGAGATTCAAGACCATGAAAAAAAACGTTAACTCCCTTTAACCCCTGAAATATTTCACTATAGGAAAACAGCATGGACTCCCACAATTGAGGGATGTATTGTAAAATGGATGTGTAATTATCAAACATGATGTTCATCTATGGATGATCACAATGGATCCTTTCAACTATCATCCATTCCAATAGAATCCCAAAGATATATTAATATAAAACTCCAGTGAACTTGACCTAGATGCTAAAGGTAATTTGAAAGTATATTTTCACATTATCCCATTTCTTACATAATTCCTTCCAAAATCTCCCCATATATCATCTTCCAAAATGAAATATAAAATTTTGAAATTGTAATTTCACCCCCAAAATCACATAAGACACAAACATGACTTACCATCACACCATGAACATCCAATAAAATAAGGATTTTTTCTCTAAAAATCCCTAAACTCAACTTCTAACTCCCAAACTTGTTTCAATCCCCAATCAAAAACCACAACTACCCTAATATAAAAAGTGTAAGACTAAATAAGGTTTGAGAATAAACATTTTCAAAGGTTGTAACTCATGAAATATTTATTAATATGTTTCATTTAATCAATCAAATATTTTATAATTTTTTCAGACCTTTTTGAGGCCTATATAAATAGGTTCATAATTCTATAATTATGTGTGATATATGTGGTGCATTAGACTATGATTCATCCACCGTAATACCTTTACATGAAGAACTCTCAATTTTCCTGTCTCCCACTCTCTGTATTTAGTCAAAGTTAATAATATACTGTGATTAATAAGGGATCCTGCCCCAATGTTGGTATATTCTTATAGATTATGGACACCCGAAAGGGAAGGATTATATTAGACTTTTCTTAGTGACATCTATCAAGATTATGTGGAGAGGGTATACAATAATAGAAGATTAGAGAAAAAATATACTTTTTTTCATTTATTTTATAACATAAAATATAAATTGATATGTAATGTCCATAATGTTTTCTATATAAAGCCTTCAAATATATCTATTAATATTTTCAAGACTAGGTGCTGAGATGAAATTTCATTACAAGGCCCGGTGAGCCTAGAATTAATGTTTGAAACATATTAAATATGTTAACTACACGAGTACACAATTTTCCTAAAAAAGTGGAATATATCCAAAAAAGGGACTTAGATAAAAAATCCATGGTCACCATTGAGTTCAGAATGTGGGCTTTACCCTAAGTGAAACATAACCTTGGACCATGTGAGATGTTCATGTTGAGCACAATCATGGGTGGATTAGTAAATAAAATAAAAAATTATTTATTTTAATAAAATAATTTATTTTTCCTAATCATTTCCTATAAATATGTTTTTATTTGAAAATACCAATTTGAGCCACATAACCCTAGATATTTAAGATATATCATTGTAGGATTGTTCTCAGACAAACAACAACCATATAATGGATTATCGATTAGTATGTTGTGGAATTTGAAAATGTATCCAATGAAAATGATATAGATTCATTCTCACAATTTATTGATCCAAATTGAGGTAAATTTTTTTTTATGTGTATGCATCCCAAATTCAATTTTTTACTTCGAAGAAAGTGATTTAATAGTCTAATGAACTCATTCATGGATCGGGTGCATTACAGGTACATGATATATTTATCCGGGATATGGCGATTTCTAGTTTTGGTAATTTATATCTCTTAGTTCATCATTCTAACATAAAAAAATTAAGGCCTATAAAACTAAAATATGAGGTTCATTCATTATGTTTTTGTTTTGTCATTTTATTCCCCCATCCTCTGCATGTTCATTGTGAGAATATATTTTGGCCTTTGGTTCGATGAATACCTAGTATTTGAATATTGAATAATAATTCTCCAGTGAAAAGAATAAATACAATGGGTATGGATGAGATCGAGGCTACAATTTCATGATAAGACGAAGAAAGGTGATCCTCTAGCTCAATTTTGGGATACCTTTTCTTTATTTTTTCCACATTTGATGACATTGTGGATCAACAGTTGATTAATGGGTAGAACTAGTAATGTGATGAACTAGATCTGGTTTCCATAAAAAACAGCACCCAAACTGGCCCGTGGCAAGTCCTGAAGAGAATTCATGATCCCCATGGTCTGGAAAAAGTTCTCGGTTATCATAAACTGAAAATTGGGAATGATTTACCTAAGTTTATAAACATTAAACAACAAACAAATTCAATATGAAAAATCTGGATTTTTTGAATCAAACCAAATTTTTTGAAAAACGAAAATTGAATTAAATAGTTTAAAATAATTATAATGGACTAAAAAAATATAGAAACCCACAATGGATATCCCATGAAACATCCTCATGGAATGAGGCACCACCCTCAAACCATCTCCACAAGACAATACCATGAAGGAACTACTAGAATCCCAAACCAATGGGACTAAAAAGTGGACCCAAACCTATGATAGGAATAACTATATATACTTACACCCAATGGTGTAAGTAGAGTGTTAGCCAAATCCCAGTAGGATACAACCACTAAGATATTCCATGTGATAAACATTTAGATATGAAAAGTATGAAAGTTTTTCAAAACATTAATTGCTAGCTACAATTTCTAAAAGATGCACCATTAAATAAAAGCAGTTTTTAAGTGGGATATTTTAAAGAATAATCACTTTTGAAAGAAATGGAAAAACTACTAAATTTTTCCATCCAATCATACTGTATGTCCATGGTAAGGAAAAATAATATAATGACAGTAAGGAATAGAAAATAACCCCTTGGCACTAGCTCGTTGTGGGTCCCAGGTACCTCATATCTCGGTAAAAGCAATCATCATAACATCCATTCTCATGCATGAGCCACTAGTAGAAAACATACTCATAAACTATTGGCCACCCGTCATCATCATCATAGTTTAGTTAGTTTTGTAAGCATCAATCTTGATACGTGAAACTCAGGCCAAACCCCACATGATCACTAGCATACTTGTACACGTCCACCCACCTAGATAAATGATTTTTCCTCTTATGCTAAAATAAGTTTAACAAGACAAAAAAAATATTTTGAACATGAAAATAACACTTCCACATCCCTAATTAACCAAATATCCCCCTTGTATATCACAAAAGTCACATCATCCCACTTTTTATTCAAACTGGTTTTGAAATCCAAGTCACACCAAAATAGCCCACAACACATTTTTCATATCTTTCACAATTCAACAAATCATTTAACAATTTTATAAAATCTATCCCAAAATGCTACACATTACTTAAAAGCCCACTCACATGTTACATAATTCTATTTTCATAAACAAAGTCCAATTTTCACATCACTCTCACATAAAATATCCCAAAAACATGTTTCACACCCACATAAAAATTTCATAAATCACCACGACAAATTACAAAACATTACCAAAACATTTGACATAAAACCTGACCACTATTTTGTTCAAAAAATATTTTTAGGTACATAGTACCACCAGAACAGTACATAGTCATCCTTTACACACTTTATGTATCTCATTAAATCATATACAATTTTTATAAAAACAACCCAAGGGGTATAACTATTTTTTTCCCGAAAAACCCATTTCCAAATCATCTTTAAAATCCAGAATTACACCAATCACAATCTAGAAAATATTTTACATTTCTTAAGATATTTATTTATCCAGTATCATGTATTATAAAATCACCCCAAATAATACCACAAAAGATGCACATGAAAAACACACATTTTCATAAAACACTTTCAAGAGGCATTATATGGTTTCACATATAAAACCCATTAAAACCCCTCTTTAAAACCCAAAAGCACACCAAGACCCACCAAAGAAGAATTGGAATACCAAAAAACATTTACTAAACCCCTTGCATATATTGGAGAATAAAAAAAATAATACCACTAGAGTTTCACATAGAAATACACCCAATTTAAATAAAAATGAAACTATAGAATTAAATGCATAACAAAATAAAAAAAAGTATTCATACCAAACATAACTTATAAGGAATATGAAAAATCAGTAAAACAAGAAAACTAACTCATCAAGAAATGGTTACAAAAAGAATCACCTACCTTTTGTGTCAAAACCCTTGAATCTGGGTGCGAAACCTCAACCAAAAATCCGCCGCACCACAATGGAGATAAATCCGGCCCTATAAAAACAATTTCACAACAAATACAACAAATCAAACCCTAGGTTCCAAACCTAACATCTAGACATTTTACAACTTCATGAAAGAGGGTGGAAACCCTATGGAAAATGGAAGAAACCAAGAAGGAATCACTTACCTTGAGAAATCTTGAAGAAATCACCCAAAATACACCAATGGTTGAATCTAAAAGCAACCAAAACCAATATTCAAGCTCGAATGAGGATGAATAGGTTATGTGGGGACTGAAATGGGGGAGAAAGAGTGAAAATATAACGGTTTATGAAAGAATCAAATTACTTTATCAAATATGGATGATTTGAGAAACCCTATGAAGTTTCCTATTATCCGTGATAGAAATGAGCTCTAAAGCGGATAAATAGATAATTAGGGTGAGCCTTGGGATTTTGGATTTGGGTGGGTGGTGGAACCACCAAAAAAAGTAAAATATGAATGAGATATTTTAAAACTAAAAAATATAATTTAAAATATAAAATTGGATTATAGGCTAGTCCAAAACCATAATAAAAAACCCAACTCCATCATTATTATGGATTCCTCATTGGTCAAAATTGATATAGTGGTTTTAATATACCAGCAGATGCCAATTGGGAAGTTTAATTTCTATAAAATTTGGAAAAATCAAATATTTATAAAGGAAACAAAATTTATTTTCAAATCATGAAATGGGTTCACAGTTTGGCCCAAATTTTGAAAACTGACAATTTCCACCAAAATGCATGGGAAACCCCAAAATCAAAGTAAAAATAGAAATTGTATGAAAAGTAACTTTAAAATAAGTCATGGATGTGACAAGTAATGGTTT
Source organism: Viscum album (assembly GCA_963277665.1). Taxonomy (NCBI): domain Eukaryota; kingdom Viridiplantae; phylum Streptophyta; class Magnoliopsida; order Santalales; family Viscaceae; genus Viscum; species Viscum album. Next base: position 1,976,134,075 of record OY728151.1, read on the forward strand.
TCGGTGAGCAAGGGATAGTGCCCCTTACCTATAATATCGGTTTGTATCTCGAGGGATACATGGACACAACCACATTCTAGAACATGAACATGCCATGGGTACATGGCTAGGGCCATGTACTCAGAAACAGATAAGTACATGAGCATGACCATGTTTACATGAACATCGAAACAAGAACATTCCATAATAAATGGTTAGAACCAGTGATAAATATACACTCCATTTACTTATAGCACACTCCATGTACTCCTTCAATGATTTATTGGACCCATTGTTCCCTTCAGCAAAGAAAAGTTTCATTAGGGTGAGTTCTCTTGATCCTTTCCCTATGGTTTTAGTATGTAAGAACATCCTATACATAGGATTGTTATCCCCTATGAGTAAATTCAGTCAAGGATAGATTTTGTGGAATCCCCAATGATACCCAATGAAAGATACTATATATTCATTAGCCAAAGGTGGATTTCTCAAAATCTTCATTACCAATATTACATGGGCATAGATACCCACATAGAGAATTAATCTAGTTTGAGTTGTTTGTATACCCCATGGCCCTGGGTGTGATACCCATATGTGTATCATTCTCTTATGTCTTCTTTCAAATAATTTTTATGGTGAGACCCAATGAGAATGAAATTTTTAAGGGATGCTATCAGTTCCACCATACCGATGGAGTGTGTTATCTCAGAAGAGTGTTATATGGAACCTTCGAATAAAAATACTACGATGGGAATATAGTTGTGAACTTACCTTGAGACTGTATAGTAGTGGACATGAAAAAGGTTGATGTAATTTTGTCTTGGTATCCTCTAAAGAGTGTGATGAGGGTGTGGATCTTCCTTGGGTTGATATGTTACTATCAGGGATTCATACCCAATTTCTATAACATATCATCCCATTTGACATATTTTACCATGAATGGGAAACATTTAATATAGAAGAGATGGTACCTACAAACTTTTTAGGGATGAGTTTGAGATTGATGAGTGCTCCCATATTGATATTTCCATAGGAGGGTGTCGAGTATGTAGTGTTCTGTGATGCATAAGAGCCCAGAATAGGTTGTGTTCTGATGACAAGGAAGGCGGTGATTACATATAGTTCATGTCATTTGAGACCACATGAGTAGAACTACGTGACCTGAAATATTAAGCTAGTTGAGAAGTATTCACACGAAGGTGTGGTGAGACTACCTTATGGGTGGGTGATTAATCTTCTATTTTGAAAACAAGAGTCTTAAGTGTATCTTCTCTTTGAAGGATCTTGACTTGATAGAGTGGTGATGGATAGAGTTCCTAAAATAATATTAATTTGGGATCGTATATACTCTTGGGATGGGGAGCGTGGTAGAATGTTCTCTCAGTAGGATATCTTATTATTAGTTGTTTATTAAGGAATTAGATAATTGGGCCTCGTTATAGTCGTCATTAGTGGATGGGGATAGTCAATCCTACCTCCATTCTAGGGTTGTTCCCCCCAACTTATATATATGATGTTAGGGGTTCTCATCATGGATATATCAACTGTGAAACCCTATAAACACAAATATCCATGAGACATTTTCTTGATGGATTTTATGAAGTTGGTGAGCATGTAATCCTTCTCATAGGAAACATGATTTTACTAGAGATGTTGCAAGAGGAGTTTTTGAGGGAGATTCATATATATCCATTAGATGTACATATTGTTTTGATGAATATGTACATGGACCTATGATGTTAGTTTTGGTGGCTAGGGATGAAGAAGTAAGTTACAAAGTTTATCTTTCAATTCCTTACTCATCAGAAAGTGATGTCTATGCACCATGTTCTAGAAATTTTATGTCAACCCCTGGAGGTTCCAGAATATATGTGAGATGGTATATCTATGGATTTTGTAATGTTTATTCCACAAATTTCATGTGGATATGATGGAATCTGGGTTATCATAGCCTAGATTACTAAGTTAGACCACTTCTAAGACATCTGAGAGTAGAGTTTAGTTGGGAGCATGGGATTCCATTACATGTATGAGATAGTACCACTCCATGGAGGTCTATCATTGATTATTTATGACCATGATGCTCACTTAAAATCTTGGTAATGGAACGGATTGCATGAATCCTATGGGACTTAGTTTCATTGGAGAAGGAATTTTTACCCCCTGGACGGTGACTAGATTGAGTGTACCATTTAGGTCCTAGAGGAAATGTTATAGGATTTCAAGACAAATGTTTTCTATGGTTTAAAGGTTAAACTACCATTGGTGTAGTTTTTCTATAAAAACCAATACCATTACACCATCTGTACGAACCCATTTGAGGCCCTGTACGGGAGACCATGTAGGTTAACACTATACTAGACAAAACTAGGGGAGTCAGCACTTATGAGCCCATAGATGGTGTGATCCATGTTTGAGAAGTGAAAAAACATCCAAGTGTGGATGCGGTCATAACATAGTCATAAAATGTCTTATAAGGAATGACGATGAAGGCCTTTGGGGTTTGAGAATGCATATCATGTAATTCTATGGATCTCAACTCGAAAAGGGTCGTGAATATTTACACGGGGTAATAATTTATCTCTAATATTTATTGGACCATTACAGATACAATATAGATTTGAGGATGTGGCATATCACTTGGCTCTAACCCTGATGTTTGAATTATTAGAATATATCATCTATGTTTCATTTCTGAGGAGGTATGTGCATGGACCATCACATGTTATCTACTGGGGAGAGCAAGAAATTGAAGATGGAGCTAATTTTTTTGATTACATAGAAAAAATTTAGGAATCATGAGATAATATCCTTCTTGCTAAATCAATTCCCTTAGTGCATGTCCAGTTGTATCATAGGAATCATTTGGAGAGTACCGAGGAGCGGGAGACCTATATGAATTTTTAAAACCCACATCTATTTGGGTAGCCTTTTGTTTTTATTTTTGAGACATAATGTCCTATGGTTGGTAGAATGTAACATCTATTTTTCAATGTAAATCCTTTGAATACGTCTAGTAATATTTTTCAGACATGGTGTTGAGACGATGTGCAATTCTGAGGCATGGTGAGATAAAAATTTAAGTTTCAAAAATTATAAATATATTAATTGCATGAGTATCCAATTTTCATGAAAAAGTGTAATTAATCCAAAATGTGACTCAGATAAAAAATCTATGCACAATTTTGATTTTGAGATTTTGGGTTTTACACTAGGCATGAAATAACCATGGAGCATATCAAATGTTTGGGTTGAGCGCAGTCATGGGTGGATTAATAAATAAATAAAATAATGTATTTATTTTATTAAAGTAATTATTGTGACTAAAAAAATTTCATATAAATACACTAATATAGGAAAATACCAAATTGATCCACATAACTATGGAGATTTGAGAGAGTTCATTAGAAGAGTTTTCTCAGAAAAACAACAAAAAGATCATGGATCATCGATCAGTGTACCGCGAAATTTGAGGATATTAGCCACGAAAATGATGCGTATTCATTCTCCACCAAAGATTGATAAAAATCAAGGTAATACATTTTTTTATGTGAATTAATCACCCATTTAATTATTTATATGAATAACATGAATCAATCAACTAATAAATTTATTCACAAATCGATTGTACTGATGATACAGGTTATATTTATCTGGGATTAGGTATTTCTATTATTGAATATTTATATCTCTACATTTTTCATTCTAAAAGAAAAAAATTGAGTTTAATAAAAATATTGGCTAAGGTTAATTCATTAGGTTCGTATTCTTTGAATTTATTCCCCTATTCTTTTCTTGTTCATCACACCACTTACTTTAGCCCAATGATTGATGAATACCAAGTAATTAATTAATATACGACTATTCTTCAATGAAATGAATCAATTCCACGGGTACCTATGTAATCTATGTTACAATTGAGTTTCATTATGACAAAGGATGATTGATTAGTCAGATTTAGGGATACCTGTTCTTTACGATTTCAGCATGCGATAGTGGTATGACTTGACGTATGATTTTTGAGTAGATTGTGGAATGGTTTCCAATAAAGAGGTGATGTTGAGTTATTGACGGACTAGATCAGTGATCTCTAGGGAAGATCGACAGTGTAACCGAAGGAAACAATGGAATGAGAGTATGTAGAGGTGGAACTATGAGTTTCTATAAATCCCATGGTATACAGAGTGTAATCCATAATTAACTCCATGTGGGGCCCTGGATATAGCGCTTTGGTTTCTATGGAGAAGAGATGCATCACATGACATGAAACATGTGTCAAAAGTATTGTGACCCTCACCTAGGGGTTCAACATTTATTTTGGGGGACACATGGATACAAACATGGTCTGGTACATGGTTAGTACATGGGAACATAGAAAGATCCATTTACATAGACATGTCCAATAAATGGACACAATCCGGTGTATACAAAAATATACATGGGAATAGGATTTGATACATGAGTAGACCTAGGGAAAAATAAACATGTCTTGTACATATAGTACACACCATATACTCCTTCAAGGATGGCCTGGTGCCCTTGTTCCCATCATCCCAAAAATATTTTTTAGAGTGTGTTCCCTTGATCCAATCCCTGAGGGTTTGGTATGGAATCATATCCTCTCCATTGGATGGTGATATCCTTTGAGGGACTTTAGTCATATATAGAGTAGTTGGAATCCCTCAATGTGGTCCAAAGATAGATCCTTTATCATCAACAACCCTATGTGTGATTCTTGGAATCCTCTTAACCAACACTACATGGGCCTCGATCCCCTACATGGCGAGTTAATATAGATTTTGATGTTGGTACACCTCATGGAAGTGGCTGTGATCAACATATATGTATTGATATCTTCATATTTCTTGAACATAATTCTTATGGAGATACCCTATAAGAACAAAATCTCTTATGGATGCCATTAATGCTGTCTGACTCATGGATTGTGTTCTATTAGAAGAGAGTTATATGGAAGCTTCAATATGGAATCCTTGTCTTTCAATATAGTTGTGACTTTACCTAGATATTGTGTGTCTACTATGAGTATTTGAGGATGTTAGTTTTTAGTATGATGTCAAAATATCCATATGATGAGATAAAATATGTTCTTGATGCCACATGATTAGTGATTTTGGGGTGTCTTAGTGGGTATTTGTTATACTCACCTTAGCATGGGATATTCCCACATGTATCATATATTATGTAGATTAATGGAAATTTGAAGGGGTTATTAATGGACCATGAAAAGATGAGGTTATGATTTGGGATAGATAGTATATGGTTCATACTAGAAGTAGATTTAACTATAGTCCCTTATTTCTATCAGGATGTAATTATTTATAGTGTTTGGTGTGCTGGTATTTGGCTCTTATCACATTCTAGTGTTTTCTTAAACATTAATTATGGGATCAAGATGTGTTTATGAATTGGGAATCATTTTAATTTTACATTTTATCATTTTATGGGATTGAATATACGTGTATTTTTACTTTTACCTTATGTTAAGGCCTCACATGTGAGTGTTATTCCTTCTCGGCACTGCTCTCCAAACCCAAAACTATTGGAGTCTGGATTGGGGTAGTCAAACACAGCTTATAATCTTCTAGACATGCCTTTGTGGTCAGGTCATGACATGGTAGATCATTTACAAATTGGACTTTTTGATCATTTTAAACTATATTTATTCATGTTTTTTCACTTCCAAAACCCTTTAGTGCCATGATACATACTTCCACGTCAATTGGATAATCATTTTTGATAGATGGATGAAAAATTATTTTTTCCTGAAACACATCATGATTTTTGAAAACTATTTTTGGGTTTTATTTATTTTCATAACTATGATATATTTTTATATGGAAATGAGAATTTTTTTACAAATTTTATAAAACCACAACATTGTTTTTAAAAATGTGCATATAAAGGTTTCCAGAAAATATATCTTTGTATAAAGGATAATATTACATCATGGTTTACAGGTTAAACAACCATGTTTACTAATAAAATTTGTTTTTGAAAAATCCAATGATATATCTAGTTAAAATAATATCACTTTTTCTAAAGAATAACTAATGAAGAACTTATTCTATAAAACATCACTCAAAATAATTATGTCTTTACCCTTAGGAAATGTTGTCATGTGGGTTAAACCAAGATATGATTTTTTGTGAATACAATCATGGTTTTAGTATTTTGAACAAAAAAATGTTTTTTTGTTCAAATTCTCAATGAATTTTTCCAGTGTGGGCCATAATTTTAATTTTAATGGTTAATCAATTTATAATGTGTCTATAAAATAAAAAAAGGTGTCATATAAAAGAGTTTATATTAATTTATGAAATGTTAATTATTAATATTATGAATTTTTCATATTATATAGATTTATTTTGGGAATTTATTTTAAACATGGAAAATAGAGTTTGGCATATGTTTTTTAATGTTAAAATAAAATATAAAATATTTATATGATTATAAAAGTTTTTATAGAATCATATATTTTTAATGATATGGCAGAGATGGATTTGTTCTCTCCGAACGAGTACTCTTGTTATGGGGAGAACTTTAATAGTTTCTCAAGGTATTTCTTTTGGTTTATATGTAATTTATTATTCTATGTCCACATTTATGTTCATTACGTTTACTACGACTCTATCTTGGTTCTCCATTTCCACTTATTCCACTTTCAAATATTACCATTAATTTTTATATTAATGAAATATTTTCTTTGTTTCAGTCTTGATTATTATTACTTTTTATTTTCCTTTCATCTTGTAATATCTTCATATTTAATCACATTTACATCCCCATTTTGGTGTTGATTCTATACTATTTTCCCTATAGTCATTACATTGATGGGTTAACAATCTGGATTTCAAACCCTTGCTTTTGGTTCTTCTTTGGTGTTTGAGTGTATACAGATCCTAGCCATGAGTGGAATTTTTGGTTTTAGGTTGACCTAGGTCCCTTATTTATTGATATCCCTTGGTTTTTGTGGTGGTAATTCCAACCTAATGTGTCATTTCATAATTTTTTTTATCACTCATGTTTTGAACATATTAAGAACTCTTTTCTATTTTTGTGATGATAGTAGAAGAGGTGAAATTCAAAAGATGATTTATTATCAGTGGGAGTTGGAGATGAATTTGATATTCTGGTTTATAAGTATCATCCCCATTTTTTCTTTTACTTGAAATTTTATCAGTTGAAGTACAATGTATCACTATACCTTTTTAGATTTCCTTGAATTCAACAGTGATTTTAGGTATTGTGATTCCCTAGGCTAGAAAGATCGTTGTGGGGGGGGGGGGGGGGGGGGGTTAATCAGTGGTCTTCTTTTATGAATGCATATTATTGAACTCAACCAGATAGTCTTATTAGGGTACCAATTAATTCTATATATTCACACTACAACACCTCATATGTGGTATATATAATGCGATAGAAATAAAAAAGGATTTACAAGGATCAGTGTAAAAGAAATATCCTTTTTTATGATTGGTTATTCTCCCCAATCATGGATTATGTACTATCTAAACATGTTTTGTAAACCACATACATTCCTTATTAAATCAAAATAGAGTCACACTGTGATCTGGATCCTAACTCACATTGGAGAGTCATGCATCTTCACACTTCCCAACAAAAATTTGTGATCAAAAGTTAAAAGGAAATTTATATTCTACAAGTTACTTAGAAACCTATTAGAAAAATTATCATCCCCTAAAAATAGGACAGATTAATAGGTCTTCATGTGTAAACATTCAGGTTTTTACATCTAGGTATTATAAATAACATGAATGTATAACTTTATTAGCTTTAAATATCATCAAACAATCTAGTTATCCTAATAAATTTTTAAAAATCATGCACAATAATTATAATTCTTTATCAATTAATCTTGGATTGAAACTCCTTATTTCCTATTTGATATAGTGAATAATTACTCTCTTGACACTTCATAATTGTCACATTAAAAAAATACAAGTTATCTCTCAATTACTCTACAACCTCCTTGCTATATTTTTTCACTCTTATTTTATTCTTTATTATTAATATTTAATTTCATGTACCATGTGATGATTGTTCCATGTAATTGTCCTAAAATTCTAGTCATTTATAATCTTTTTAATTAGATATCATATATACATACAATATATCCTATATATTCAGATAAAATTAACCCATTGTGTCATTTGATTAACAACATCCTCTTCTCCTCCACAAATCTAATAGTTTTATTCTTTATTCGAATCTCTATGAACCCCAATATTTATTTCTTTAGGAAATAATAAAATATCAGATTTTATCTATTCCCTGAAATCTATAGATTTAACTTATTCCACATCATTATTAATGCTTGTTATATGGATCTAAAATTTCTTCTTATAGCATGGAACTCCTCTCATAAGGATCATATTAACTTTATCTGTTACTTATAAAAAAATAAAAAATAATTTTTATATTTATTTATCCACTAATATTGACACAAGAAGCATCACCTAAATTTTATTTCTTCAGAAAATTCATTTTGGAATTCCAAAAAAGAATCCGTTTTACATGAATCTCAATTATGGATCCCCTTATGTTATGATCCCCTTACATTGATGATTCTTATATAGACCCCCTTATGTAGATCACACTATTGAAGATTATTTTATATATTTACTCTAGCTGTAGATCATATTATGTGGGTATCTTCATGTAAAAATCCATTTATGTGATGAATCATTTTTGGAATCCCATTACATAGTTCTATATATTCTAGATTCACTTATGTGGGTATTCACAATTGTTCTCATCCACACATGTGGATTTAAACTTTTTTATATTCTATAATTTCATCTCTAAATCAAAATAGAGTCTCCACAAGCCACCTTCATCCATATCTAACCTTCTAAAAACCTTCTCAAACACTACAAAAATAAACTCATAATCATCTCAACTCTTTCTAGAGATTATTTAAAAAATTATAAAATATTTACATTTCTCCCATGAATTATCATTTTTAATAGATTTTTTTTTCAATAATGACATCTAACACAAACTCTTCAATCCTATATTTGGATATATTCATCAAATATATGTTCAAAAAAATTATATATAGTGTCTTCAAAAAATAATTTATCATTATCATTGAAGAATAGTAAATCGATTGTCATAAGGTCCGTACTTATTTAAATTAAATCTTTACAAGATATAATTTATTTAAGAAACTTCGAAACCGATTATAATATACAGGGAAACACCTCCATATCATATAAAAAATTCATCAACACACTTTTTATATCTTTCTCAATACCATAATACCTTATTGTAAAAAATACAATTCAATATAATGGGCTTAACAACCCCACCCCCTTTATTTTTTTTCAATACCACCACACAAATTTTTTTATGTCAATATGTGTGTTTATTTTTTCCACATTATTGAGAGGAAATAGAAAGGGAATATAGTGTATGTAATCTCACCTCATCTTGTTTTCCATTTAAAATTATCAAATTCTTCTCTATTGTTTCAAATCTAAATTATACCATTGTTCCACATTAGTGAAGGATCATACCAAATGGTTAGACGTATTTAATATCCTTTATTTTATATCATATAAGTATATAGAGTATAACCTAGTGTGTAAAACTAAATATATACAAAAATATTTTTCAATTATGTCCATAATCATAATTATCATGCGATGATGTTATCAGAAGTCATTATAGGGGATACTAAATAATATGTTTATCATGAAAAATATTTAACCACACACATATCAAAAATCCCATCAAAATAGTTTATGTTTATGTCATAAAACTCAATACTTTTATCATGTTCATCAACCAGCACCACCTTTATAAATATGTTGGATATAATCATAGTAAATTTTGTTTTGTGTTTTATTAACATACCTATTCTTCCATTTATATAATACTATTATGAATTTACATGTTTTTTAAAATATAATAATATGAAATATTCTCCTCATGTGATATATCCCTCAAGGTTTTACAACATCCTCTTTATCATGGGAATTTATAAAATTCATTAGGGATCGTCTCTATGATATAAGGTGTGCATAAAACTCATTATACTCCCCGAATTACATAGAGGCTTGTTCAAAATAAACTAAATAAAAGAGAATAAGGGGAGGAATATTGATTCATTAGTAAAATAAATATGGTTGGGAGTTTCTCCTTTACCAAGGATTCTCTTTTCCTCTGATATCAACATGTGAAGTTCTCTTCATCTTGTTAACTGACATAATAGGATGTACATTTTTCTTCTTACCATAAATTGATTCTTTATTTGGATTTTTATTATCTACCTTATTTATAAATGAAACCAATTTTTCTTATACATTCATTGAAATTTTCATCAATTCCTTTTGGACTCAAAGGATAGTTATAAAATTCTTCATTCCACGACCAACTTTTTCACATCTCTTACAAAAATGTTCTTGAATATTTTTATCACAACATATTGTATGATTCTAGTAATATTTCCTATATACATGTGTAACCACTTTTTAAACTTTTTTTACAAGAAATTATTTTTATATTCTCTATTTTTTATATAATTCCATCTAATCATACAATAATTATTTATATACCTTCTTTATGTGCTCAAATTTCGTTAGTTTCCCACATGCTATCATAGAATTGTCAATATTAAATCACTTTTATTTTGTAATTTCTTCCCAATTACACCACTGGTAACTTATCCAAGGAGTATATTAATTCACTACATAGATTTATGGTATTACTTTATACCTCTTAAACTTACTTCCATAGAAATCAGAATCTATTTTGGGTGGATAGATTTGATTTAGTTCTGGTTACAAATGGTTTGTTCTAAAAATCAGTTTTCATATTCTCACCAAATATCCTAATTGGATCTGGAATATTTACTATATATGAAATATTAAATCAATAATAATATTTTTTGTGTTTATTCCTTCTACAAGACAAAAAAAACCCTTAAAATTTAAATCTTTATAACTAACTCCAGATCTATCCAGAATAATGTTCCTATTATCCTTTTACAAATTCAGCCTTTATTTTCCTAGGTTTTAGTCATTTCATTAAAGTATTACTCTACACCATTATTTTATAAGGGATACTATCACTTTATTTATTTGTCCAAAAAAATTTATCCGTACTTTTTTCACCCATTCTTTTATTAATATGTATTTTATTTTAAAAAATACTAGATACAGATTTTGCTTTCCGGATGGAACAACTCATTTCACTGGATTGTTATGATTCACATCTAAATTCAATATCCTTTTAGAAGTATTCTGTGATATTCTTCCACTCTATTTTTCTTACAATAAAAATAGACTATATCTTAGAATACATGACTTCATTGAGAGTTAATTTTTAGTTAAGATCAGTTATAGTCTTTTCTTTTCCCATCAACCTTATTTTTTTTAATTTTATCAACACATAAAACTTATTTCTTATCAGAATAATATTAGTTAATATATATCCTTATTTTATCACCATTATATTTTCTTTCTTGAGATGTGTAATCCACTAATGACAATCTTCCAAATATCCTTTCATTTACCACCCTAGCTCTGTACTTTATTAATCGTAATCACTACTGGAGGTTTCAAAAACATTATCAACATGAACCAAAAAGTGGAAAACATTATCTAATGAACTGAATGAGTTACCTTGTTCCTTAATTTTTTATTATTTTACATTTACTACCATTAAAATACTTCTTATTTCACCTTCCATTTTTTTAATTTTGATAATTATCATCTGAATAATTCATTTTGAAACTCCTCAATATTCTTCCATATAAAGTCATAAGAAAGTGAAATTATATTATTGTTTTATCATTGAGGTGATTTCTTATTTTTTTCATTCTAATATACCTTAGTGAACCTTTTTGAGATAATGCATTTTTTTGTTAAATTCTTATTCATCACCAACATGAAAATTACTTTAATATTCAACATCTTATTCTTTTACTTTTCCTTATATCATGGAGTCAAAAATAAATCTCATATTTTTATTTATTCTTGGAATCTAGAGCCTTTCTCATCTCATAATTAATGAGTGTATTAAGTGACCAAGGTATAATTATGTCTTATCTATCTTATAGATGGGATAACTTTATATCAAACTGACCTTGTAAAATTTCTATTAATTTTTTTAATAATGGTGGTATTATCCAACATCTCACCAAACCCGTAGATTTTATAGAAAATATCATTAACCCTTGTAAATAAGTCTTTAATGATCTCATAAACATCCACATTTATTCCTTAAAATATTCCCCTATATACCTGGAATTTTTCTTCCTTATCTTTGATATTTATATCATATCATCTCTTCAGTTTATCCCAAATATACATAGTAGTTTTAGGCCCCATTACCTTTATGTATACTTTTATAAAAGGAGAATCATGACAATTTATTTTATTTCCTATAAACCTTAAAATATATATTATTAGATAATGTCATTATAAATTCTTCAACAAAGTGTAGAAAAGAAATTATTGTAGAACCTATCACATAGTGGGAAATAAATTAGAGGTATGGATACATCATATTCCTCAAAACATGGTAGTTAATTCCCTAGAAAATTCATAGTTTTTTTTATTGTTATAAAGTAAATTCTCAGTTCAGTAATAGGGAACCTATATTTTTCTATAATGACACTTGTGATTCACTATTCCAGATAGACAACTTAGTAGGGGGGGGGGTCATGAATTATAGGTATTATTTTTTAAATTATAAATTTTGGACACAATATAATTGGATTTTTATATCCTCAATTCACTATATATATTCTCACAACCACATTTAGATTAAATTAGATATAAATAGAGATAAAAACACAAGGATTTACATAGTTTCAGGGAAAATTCCACTCATTATTATGATTGGTTTTTCCCAAATCAAAAATTCTATATTATCATTAAAAATTTATACAATAGAATACCTTTTCAGTTTACTCAACTTATATTCAAACTATATTCTAGCTGTTATAAAACATAAGAGAGTCTTACACTATCACATTGATGAACTTGAATTTATGATCCAAAGTAAAAAAGATCTATTTATGCTCCTAGTTGATTATACACCTCTTAAAAAATGACATTCCAATACAAAATGTTTGATCAATAGCTGTATATATGTACATTGTCAATTTTATATGTCCATGAATTCTTTATAAAAAAAACATACTACCTACTTATCATTATATATCATCAAATGATTTGGTTTTCGTTATCACTTTGAAATACTTGGTTACAATAGGTTCCCTTAATATTCAATGACTCATGGCATTGAAATATTTCTCATCTCTTCAATATAGTAAAGTATTAGGTTCTTAATAATTTATACTTCTAAAATTTAGTATTTATGAATTCACACTCAGTTACTCTATATCTTCTTCACTCTATTTATTTCTCCACCTACTTCTTCTTCATTCTTCATATTTTTCCCAGGTACCAAGTGATCATCAGTATATTTAATTCTCCAAAGAATTATGTGTTTTTAAAAGATTAAAAAAAGATATCATATTATCATAAAATATCATTTTAGACTAAAAGAAAATTAAGTCTTTTCAATATTAAAATAAATACATGATCCTCTCCACTATTAATCTTGTAACTTTATTCTTCATTAGAATCTCCATGTTTTTTGAAATTTATTTCTTCAAGAAATATTAAATTATGACACCTTATTTATTCCATTAAATAATTAGCTTTAATTTATACTATGTTAACTTGAATAAATAGTAATTGTGACATTGAAATTAAACACAAAATGTGGAAATACACTTATAATGATTACCATAGATTGATCATTTATATTAGAAAGAATCTTAATAAATTATGATATTTATTTTTCCATTAATATCGGAACATGTACCACTACCTAGATTTTATTTATTTATAAAATTTATTCCAGATGAAATCCTTTATTTAGATCTTATTCATGGATCCCCTTATATGATGATCCAATTATATTGATGTTTTTTATGTGAATCTACTTACATGAATCACTTTTTGGTGGATCACATTACATTTCCACTCCATTTTGGGATCCCCTTATATGGTTATCTTCATATGAAATTCCCCTAAAATGATGAAACATTTTTAGAATAAATTTATATTACTCTATATTTGACTTATTATTTTATGTGAGGATTCTCATATGTGGTCATCCCCATACATGGATAGAAAAGTTTCCATTTTTCAATAATTTATTCCCTAAATCAAACAAGAGTCTCCACAAGGCACCTTAAACCATCTGTTACCTTTTCAAAAGATTATACGTCAATTATAAATGATCTCATGATAAAATAATATCATTCTAGTAATTATCTAAATAATTCCAACAATTTTATATTTTTTCCATGAAAATTAACTTTAATTATCTATTTCTTTATCAAACATGAAATCCAATGCTAATACATAAATGCTACATTTGGATATCTTCCTCCAACATTTATTCCAAACTGTTCTTGATAGTGTCTCATAAAGAAAAAATTTCACAAGCTTTAAAGAATTTTGAATCAATCAATAAAATTTCAATGTTTCTTTTTCTTAAATCTATCCATGTAATAATTTCTAGCTACAACATAAAAACTATTAATAGTAAGCATGGAGTCATCTTTATCACGTCTAAAAACTCATTAACACCTATTAATGTATTATTCCATACTATGATTCCTTATTGAAAAATAAATAAATTTAATCCAGTAATAACAATAGGTTTGGTTTTTCATTATTTTTGTAATTTTGGTATGTTTTCGCATTCCGGGATATTTGATATATCGCTGAAGGAAATTAGTTGTGGTTAATTCTTCGATATTTGTTTTAGGTCATCGATTGACGTATGTAAAGGTAATATTAAATATGTTTTGGAGCCTGGGATGTTTTGTGGAGAAATTTAGATAAACTAAATGCATTTTTAGACTTACATTGGAAAAATTCATGGGCATTAAGGCCACAAAGATTGGTCATGTAGCTCATGTGAACTTGTCATTGTGTTTTTCTTGGGCGAGTTATATAATTATTAATACCATGTTGGTGGGTCGTTCAACAATTTAAAAACCCTCCCAAAATTCCATTTAAAATAATATTTTAATTATTTAAATCACATACTTCTTCTATAACATGGGTATCATGATCCTAGGGTAATTATTGGGATATCCATAGTGATTAATTCCCTATGAATCTCATTTTTTTGGATCTCAGTTTGTTTTTTATAGAACTTAGATAAGTCCCTCTAGATATTACCCTCTCCCCTCCTTATCTATTTCTCTTTTTGGTAACCCTAACAAGATAGATTTTGGGATATTTTTGTGGAAAAACATTGGATTAATTTATCTATTTCAGTTTTAGGTATTTTATTAGAATATGGGGTTCTCATTTTGGAGTTTCATGGAACAATTTTTCAGTATTGTAAAGTTTGAGTTAAGTATATTTTCCTATATGCTGGTCTATGATGAAATATATTGGATTTTGTGTGATGGTTTGTTTAAATTATTTTAAATAATTTAAATAATTTATTGTTAATTATATATTGGTATCAGAAGTCTAGAGTTTTGAAGTGCATGTTATTGGGGTAAAAAAGAAGTGATGACTTTCTAGGTGCATGAGTATTTTTTGGAAAAGGGGTATTGGGATGAAATTTTATTCAATAATAAAATGGTGGAATTATATTACTAGTATTATATTTTAATGGTTAATTAATTATTTATTTTGTTTTAGTTTATTCTTGTTGAGGGATTATGCATGAGTCCTGGAAACTCCCACCTGGGTGTGGGGACCTTGCTGAAAATGCTATGGTGATGTGTTGAAAACTCCCACTTTTGATTAGGGACCCTATTGAAAATAATAAGGTGAGGTTTGGGTGTAGCTACTCCCTTCATGAGTATGTGATACAAAATATTACAAGGATAAAAAATATATGGGTCACCCTTTGGTTAGTTTTTGGACACATGTGTGTGAGTTGGATTTTTAGGAAAAATGGACATTGTTTGATAGGATTGTGATATTCAGGAAATATAATTGATGTTTTTTGTTTTTTTATCACTCATGAATTAGGTGTTTCAGAGTTACTCATATGATCCACGTTTTAATTTCTTTTTTATATATCATAAAATATCATGGGTTGGGGAATATTTTATAAACACTCATTTAAACATGATAGATTTTCACATAAACGGGGTGCATGGGAAGATTTGTTGAAATCCTACTAGGTATAGTACTCAACCCTATTTTCACACTCAATTGGTTTTTTATATTTTATATAAAATGATATAGTTAATGTAAGTTCATCATATATTACTTGGGATAGTCCGTGGATATGGAATTGGTAGATAAAATAGAAGAGGAGTTCTCATTGTCAGGATAAATCCTAATGTTTTTTAGGAAGCCATGGTGGAGCTGGTGGATCTCTATTTTTGGTGGGTTTTATTATGTGTATTTATTTCACATTTCATAGGGTTTTATTACACACATATATTTTATTTGGATGTTAAATACTTTTTTTAGTAAAATATTTTATCATTATGTATATGATCCTGGTTCGGTACTATTCCACTATATTGTAATTTGCTACAAGTTCGGAATGTAAATGTTATAGGAAAATCATTCCAAAATTTTAGTAAATATTTATAGATAAAGATATTTTGGATTTTTAGGCTATATTATACCCCAAAAATATTCTGTAAACTCTCAACATTCATTTGCAGCCTTCGGTGATCCTATGGATGCACATAAGGACTAATTATACTCTGACAAGATCCAGGTGAGGATTAGGGTTGGAATGATGGACAAGGATATTAAATTGGTCTTTGATATTATGTATAATGGGAATTATTTCATAATAAATGGATTTTAATTATAGCAATGATCTATCCCTCAGTATTGGTGATGTTATTGTGGATTTGAGTTATTTTTTAGTGACTTCTATTTTGATTGTGAGGCATGAGAGATTTTTTTAAAAATTATTTTTGTATAGATGGGGTTGAGTTGATTGGTACTAATTATGTTCTAAAATATTTTTTCTTAATAGAAGATGGTGGGGTTTAGGGTCCATATCAAAAAGTATAAAGGTTTTCCCATCTGGAGGTACCATGTGGGGTCCTCAGATACTACCTCACAAAGAAGTACCACTCCTTTTACTTAATGATTGACCAGGCCTATGCCTTCCAATGTTTCTTATTTTCTATCTCATAGAGTGGTTTGACCATTCAATGTTTTACAAATATTCATCAAATTTTTATAAGTATTCATATTTTTTATTATTTCTTATTCTAAAATACCCTTAATAATATCATGTTCACCTTTTCCCCCTAAAAAATAACTTTATAAAAATAAAAAATAATGGATGATAATAATATGCATAAATTTATAGTATTTTAAATATGAATGATTTTATATTAAATTCTATGTAAATTAAAAATATAAAATGTTTTCTGTTTAAATAACTATGAAATGGTTTTGTTTATTTATTTTATGGAATGTGTATAAATCTTGGATAGATTATAGTATTTATAATTTTTATTTATAAAATAATATTATTTTATTAACCGATTTCTATATTTTTGAAATGCCTATTTATTAAATTTATTCATCAATTTGTTTTTCATGAATTTAAAATGTTGAAAAACATGAAGAGGTGATATGAACACCAATTTTTAGGTCTTAGATCAATAATTTTCCTTAGAGTTTTAATGCATGACTTTAGGTGTTAAGGTCATATGTTCTTTTTTTTTGTTTTTTTGATTATGTATAAGTTTTCATGTAAATTGAATAAATTTGATTTAATTATTATGAAGGTTATATTATCTTACTCTCTTGCGGTTATATCCCATTCACACCCTTGAATCTATACTCTTTTATGGGAGAGCTGATGTCTTTTGTAAGGTTCTTAAATGTAGTGGGGTTCAAATTAATGAATGAAATTCATAATTCCTTCATTATATTCTCAGAGAGATGCTTCATATACTATTAGATGAATCACATAATATTTTTTATGGGTGTATATGGGATAGGTACTAATCTTTTTATAAGAAATTTCTGGTATGGTGATAGTTTAGGGATGACATAATGAGAGGTTTATGGGTATATGTTCATAAGGATATTATTTTAATGTCATTAAGGGATATATGATATTACTTTAGAGATTTATTCTTACTTGTGTTTAATTTATTAATAATTATATGGTTTGGAGATTTGATGGTCATAAAACCCATTTTTTCTAAATATGAATCTTTTATCCATATATCAGTTTAAGATTTAGGATGATTTCTAACATCCATGGGTGATTATTTTTTCAGGTTATAACCATTGGAAATTGTTTATGTTTTTTAGTTTTTTGAGTTTTATGGTGTTTTATGTTTTTTCATCTTATATGAGTGGGTGGTTTCTTGATTTGATGAAGTGTATTTTTTATACTTTTATTCATGAGAAATTTCTCATAAATATTATAGCAATATTTCCAGTTTTGGATAAGGAATAATTATTTTGGGCCTACTTATTAATATTTGTGATACCAAATTGGGATGTGTTCATGAAGATAGTTCTTTAATTTTTTTTCATATTATATGGTAGTCATAATCTTGATTTTTTTCCTTTTAATTGATATTTTTTGTGGCTTTCATACTATTAATGGAACTTTCTTCAACCTTTTATTATGATGGAGTTTTTCAATAGAACTAGTGATGTGTTGTAGTATTGGAGATCTTGAATTCCTTGTATGGTTTATTTTAGAGTGATGTTTCTTGATGTGGTTACTATTGAGGTGATAAACAAATATCACATGTCTCAAGGAAACAACCAAGGTTTGGTGCCAAATCCGTTTATCATTTTTTTATTTTTCTTGATTTTGGGATAAATTTGTCCATATTTGATTGTGTGTATTTCCTTTGGGATATGTATTTGAATGGATGGGAATAAAAGGATGGCCATTTTATATTTTAGAATCATTTTACGGAGTTTTTATTCCTTTTAATATGGGGTTAAATGTAGGTTTATATTTGGTTATTTTTTTGGTTGGTGTTTTCTATTTGGGGCCTATGAGGTTTGTTCATGGACCATTTTTATTTTTCATGGAACATTAATTTTTTTTTTCAGATGGAATAAATATTTTTAAATTTTTTACAAATAATAATCTTGTTATATTCTACCATGAATATTATTTTTTGGGTTATAATGTTAAAATTAAAGGTCATTTATGATTTATAATTAATTGGTTTTATGATTGTATGAGATTTGAGATCTCTGATGAGTATTGATTATTGTATATTGGGATTTATAGTTATAATTTTCACATGTATAGTGACATAAGCTCTATCGAGAAACTTAGGGTTGGATACTTGTTGAACCATGCCTTCACTTGTGGGATTTTTTGGATATGTATGATTCTGAGCCTTTATCTTATTCATGAGAATCATTTGTATATGTGTGAATATAATTGGATTTGATTTTTTGGTAAGTAATATAACTTCTAAATTTTATAAACAGGTGTTTATTAATATATTAATTTTTTGTAATGTATAATGATCTTGAAAAATTCACTAGTAGAATAATTACAAAAATAGAATACATGAGATAACAAAGTGAGAATAAATGTCATTTTAAAAATATTGAGTGTTAGATTCCATCAAAATGAAAAACATGAGAATACCTTGATCGCTCAACTGTGTATTATTTTCCAAAGTAGTGTTTTCAAATATTATTATGTTATAGAAAGAAATTTATGACTTACCTTAATTAAATTAGGATCCAATATGTAGAATAACATTTCAGTTATAGTTAACTAGGAAACCATAAAAGTTAGTATACCAGAGGAATTGAGTTGAGTTTATCTATATGATGAATTTGGAAAAAAATTTGTTCACTCAATTATCCTAGATTCAAATGCGATATATTCAACATGATATCATACCTAGATGAATGTGTGATAAGAGAAATTTCAAATAAAACTCAATTATTTAGTGAAATATTAATATTATATCACTAATGGATATGAAAAACTATTAAAATGGTACATCATTTTTTTGGGATAAAATTTAATAAAGATTCATTTTAAATGACTGTAAAATATTATTCTCATTTGATAAAATATTTTTTTATAAATAGAATGAAATCATCATCAGTAAAATTAATTTTTGAGATAAATTATAGAGGAAGATAATATTAAGTGAATAAAATTTCTATTCATGTATAAAAAATTCATAATCATTTATCGAGATACAAGGGACATTTAATATTTTAGAAAAAACCCTTACAAAGCATCTATCTTGTGAAACTATTTAATATTATACCTATATGATTTTGAAAAACATTTAATGGATCTTGTTGATCTTTCTATTATTCTTTTCTTATAGGATTCTATGTTTAAAATATAACAGGCTTTTTTTCTTTAAAGATGATGGATAAACTAAGAATGATTTGATGATATTCAGTTAGGAATGAGAGTAATAGGCTTTCAAAGAAAAAATTTGGATTAAAAAATGACTTAAGAAACCTGAATCTATATTCATGTACTCAATATGATTGTAAATATCGAGCATCTAGCGTATTCATTAGGGTTTTAATTAGATTTAGAATCAATTTCATAATCACTACCTGAAAATTTCTACTAGTACATTGTAAACTAAAAAATAAATGTGTTTAATAATATTTTACCTGATATCATTAATAATTTGAGGATAACAGAGTTTTACATAGGAGGTATAGGTTCTAGTGTTGTCTGGAAAATATAAAAATGCAATGTTTTAATAAAAAATAAGAATATTCAAGGGTTTAATAGTCATCCTAGGTCATCGAAACATAATGGAGTAGTTAGGATAGTTTGGTAGTGCTTATAATTTGGGGAACATGTTCACTGAATGAGGAATTTTTTAGAATACCTCAATGGTTCTAAGAATCACAATAGATAGTCAAAACAAGGTACTGATTTTATAAATTAAAATTATTAAATTTTTAAGGGTATACGATACCAAATATATATTTAAAATTTATCATTAGGATGTCCAAAAGATAAATATTGAATTATGATTGATGGTTAAAGTTTTTTGTATGAATTTAAGTGATGAATAATAGGGTAGATACATCAAGGTGGTGGATGTAATGGATTACCTAAATTCTCAGATAGTTCTAATTAAAATATGTACATTTTAATTTTATTGTTACTCTTTTGTGATAAAACAAATTATATATAAAAATTATTATTAAGAAAAATATAAAATTAAGTATTTAGTAAATTTTTTAATGATTCATCATATTCTATTACATGATTAAATAGAAGATAAGGATAATTTTTTTATCTAAGATTGATGATTTTATCAATGATATTTATCAAAATATGATGGAAAGGGTTCCCACCACTCTATAATGGAATACATTGTAGAATAAAATATTATTTTTATCATATTTCTCTAAATATAACATATATCATATAATTTAATATTATTAATAATTTATTTTTTATATATTTTCAAAAGGAAAATATGTGTTATTTACTAACACACAAATATTTATGTTTTAAAATTATATTTTGGAGAAAATATAGTTATTAAGAGTCTAGTGGGTGTATTCATGAACACAGATAAGTTCAGAGTGAAATAAGAAAAAATTATACTGGTTTATTTCAATTTAAAAGTCATCTTATATCCATAATTTTTTTGGTTTATATTGGTAATGAATGATATTAATGTAAAGAGTTATTATTTTTCCTGATTATCTCAAACTAAATTTACATTGAGTGTCATTAAATATATCCTTAGCATGCCCGGGGTGATTTTTTTACTGATTACCTATACATTAGGTTGAAATTATACTTGAATTAAGAAGGTTCATACATTGATATATTTCTATACAAAGATATGGTATATGAGATACACTTTTTTATTCAAGTGAGGGAAATGTGATGTTATTTTATATTTGAGTTTGGGCCATGTGATGTGCTTATCTATTTGGATGAATGACATGTGGTATATTTATCTATCTTGTCAAATTATACATGAAGAATCAAGAATGTATGAGTTGAATATATGGGATGGAAATACGCCATGTCTCATAGAAATTTGATTTATAGGTTAAAATGAAAATATTTTTATCTATATTTATATATGATATAGATGGAAAAAATATTTTTGGACCTATATTATTTTGATATATATCATGTTAGATCCCTTTAGCTCAAGTCACATTTATTATTTTCTAGAAGACACTATTTTCATATATTTATATATGAGAGAATTCATAATTGTTGTCAATGATAAAAATTACCTTGGGGTTACACTTTTGGTTTCTTGAGTTATGAAACTATTTTATTATGAAGTGTTTAAAAACATTTATAGATGACCCAAAAGTGTTTTATTGGATATTGAAATTTTTTTCTGAATGTATCCATAAGAATTATTATATATTATTTAAAATTTGGTGAAAATAAATGATATAAACTTCTAAAAGGACTTTTTAATATACCCAAAATGTATTTCAGATATATTTTTATAAGTTTTTACATATAATGTGACACATATTGAAAGTTTACTAAGTCGGTGAGGATTTAGTGCAAGAGAGAGATTGATAAAAATATGTACTAAATATAAACAATGACATGGTGATACAAAAAAATTCATTTTTTAAGTTAGTTTAAACCATGAAATGGTGAAGGTAAGTACACTATGGTTATAGAAATATCAGTTCATGAATTATATGAGAATTCACATTTTGTATATTTCTTCCACTTAAGATATCATGTTCGGTTTAATCATGATTTGATGATAATTACTGGATTTTGAAAATCCAAATAAATTATTTTACTTTTAAAATATTGATCACAATGATGTGGAAAGAGTTTACATGTCTGTGAATCATGAAAAATTTATGTAATAGTTTTTTTCAAAAGACTAAACATTTGAGAAACACTTGAGATATTTTGGAGGCCTATGCAAAAAAGATCAAAATATGTAAATTTTTTGTGATTTTTGTGGGATATTAGAATTGTATTCAATCAATATAATTTAAATTTGAAAAATATACCTATCTCTAAAAAATATTATATTATATCATGATGATGAGATATCCATTCACAATATTTGTGAGTTTTATAAAACCTACAGATACCTTAAGGGGGTGGATTCTACTTGAAAAATTTCAGTGATCTAAATCAGTCATATATATAGAAAATTTCATAAATTTTTTTCAGGTTATTCGTTTATTTTATTCAATATAATATGAATTTATGGTTCATCAGAATATTAGGTTCAGGTTGTCATTTTCCGATGTTCTTGTAAAAAACTTATCCCATAAAAAACCCTTCAATTGTATACTAGTTTTTTAATTAATTAGTATTTTATTTCAATTTCTAATGGAATTATTTCAGAATTTAAATTTTAATATAATGGGAGAGTTTTTTGAAAACATTTGTTTTATATTAGATACATAATATTCTATATATAATATAGAAATAACATTTTTTATAATTATAATTGTACTTGTGTTAAAAATATCTGGTGATTTTTTAATGACCTGGATAAGAGGAAGGGGTTTGTGTTTGGACAAATAAATATTCATGTAAGATAATATATTTTAATTAATGATGAATTTAGGTATATGTTTGAAGATCTAATATATCTATTCTAGTTTTATTAATAATTTATTGAAGTGTGAAATTTTTTGAAAAAAAGTTTGGAGAATTATGGAGAAGTGAGGGTTTGTACATAATAATGATTTTGAAGATGTGTAATTGAAATGTTTGAAATCAACTAGTTATGTTATATTATTGTAATTTTCCAATTGAATGTATATAATTTCATAATAGTTTCAATTCGTTATTTATTTCTTAAATTCAAACATGAATTGAATATTTTTGATCGACCAAAATTTATATCACGGGACATATAATTGGTTTCATGATTAAAAAATATGTATAAATTAGAATTAAATATCCACTTATCCATATATGGTTGATTTTGACTTTTCAAATCTCAGGTATATTATAATTGGTGCTATATAATAATGAATAATTTATTACAAAATGTTAATAAGTTAAATTTAGAGATGACCTTTAACAAAATTTTCATTTATTTAAATCATGTAATACTTAAAATTATTCTTGATTAATTTCTATTGAATATTTAAATAGAGAGACTAATAGATATTTCAAGATATTCTTGACTAATATTATTGAAATATTTAATAGAAATACATTTTTCCATATTGAATTTTATAAATATTTTATATTTTAGAAACAATTCAAAAAGATAATCTAGATTCATTTTAGGGACATAATTTTAATAATTATAGTGATATTCAAATAGGATGGATAAAGTGATAGTGATTTTACCTAAATAGATCATCATATGTCATTTCCATCGTTCATATTTCTCACCATTGAAATATGGTGCACGAACCTTTTAAATTACTTCTTTGAGATTTTCCATTGATGTTCATATAAATATTTAACTCTGGTTTGTTAGAACTAAAGAGAATCTGTTGATCCCAAACACTAATACCAACTGTTATGTCAGAAAGTGTATGATGAAGACACAGGGGGGGGGGGTGAATATTGCCCTTTTAAAAATTTCTCAATTCTGAAACTTAATTGTAAGAGATGATAGAGCTATGTTTATGTTATGAAATAATAGGCAGAGGATAAAGGAAATGAAAGAGAACATAATGGTTTATAGTGGTTCGGGGAACAGAGATCCCCTAGTCCACTCCCCCAATAACCCTCTCTACAGGTTTGGGGAATTTCACTAGTCAGGTCCTCCTTTTATAAGACCGATTCACAATTTAGTGTAAGAAGTTTTCAACCTTACAAACAAGGGTAAAAACAAATCCTTATGGTTCTTTTACAGGGAACCAAAATATCCACATGTTAGCATCAGAAGTTTATACTCCCTAATGACTGAAACCGAGCAGCCGATACTCAAAATAATCAATAGAGATTGAGTTTATAAAATAGTTTAAACTTCATAGTTGCAGAAAAAAGAAACTGACATAAGATGGATATTCGACTTCAGAAGAATAACAATCCTTGAAATATATCTTAAGAGATCTGGTTGTACAAAATAACTTTGATTTTAAGAACAACAAAAAAAAAGAGCATCATGCTTCTAGTATTGAAGATGTATAATTCTAAAATGCAGTCCTATTTTATGAGATGCTCAATTTCTGTAGCACTGTAAATTAACTTGAACAAGAAAACTCAAAGAATAATAATTATCAACACAGTTGAGAGAGATAGATCCCAAAAAAACTAAAATAAAATAGATATATACATATATATATATATATATAATGATATATCTTGTAGTAGGATTTCAGAATCTCAAAAGGTGCTTGATAAATCAAGAGAAATCAAATTAAAAAATACATCTCAGAGTTGTCATAAATTTATTTAACAATAGGATATAAAATCTATGCTATAAAAGGATATTTAAATCATTTATGATGATCTTTGAATCAGTTGAAATTGATCTTTAAGTCGTCCTGATATTCTACAACAACTTTTACAGAAGACTCCGATAAAGTCCTAAATTCCAATCTCCAGTGTTGAAAAGTCAAACATAAGGTTCCTTCACATAATGATAAAATACCATATGTAGGGTTCAACCATGTAGCGTAGGGTTGATGATCCATACGTTTATCTGTTTCAACATTAAATTATTAGCTTAACATTGATTATAAATACGTTCAATTTTCTCAAACATATCGGTTACAATGAAAGGTTGATTAACAATTTAAGGTTGATGATCTATACATTTGATTCTCAAACGTAGGGTTACATACTTACATTGGTTTCTTTAACCATACTTTTCCTTTTCACAAATGTAAGGATCCGTTCAAATGTAATGTTCTTTAACCATAAATTTGTTTTAATTTATGGTTGATTAACCAAATGTGTTGATCCTTTATAATAAGCATTAATACAGATGCCGTGTATGGTTCTTACGTTACGTTCTTCAATATAGGAAAGGGATAGTGATTACATAAAATGAAAAATAGTGAACAATATTTCTAGAATACATATAAGAGTGTTCTAGGCACTTTAAAAAATATTCATTACAAATAAATACTAGTATATTAATCCAAAATAAGAATTATAAAGAATATAAACTTTCTAAAATACACATAAAATAATATCAATAGTAAAACAAACAAGGTTATTTGTGAGAATCAAAATCATTAATATTTATAGAGTATTATTGAGAAAATACATGCCCAAAAATCTCCCCACTTTTTGATGATTAAAAAACCCATAACATAAAATTTTAAATGTAGTATCATAATTTAGAATTTTTTAAACATAGAGTAAAATAAATTCGATTTGGGAAAATTATTTTGATAAAAAGAAATGTTTTTTTATCTAAATTTCTCCCCAAATATTTCAAAATTGAAAAGCAATGTTCTGTTTATCCAAATTTATCCCCGTTTTGGGAGATCAAAAATAATTTAGAGAAAAAGATTAAAACAAATTTAATATTGAACAGATTAATAAGTGTATGGTATAATAAACCGATAAAGATAATAAAGAACGGATGTTTGACTATTAGAAAAAAATAAATGAATATAAAAATAATGTTCAGAAAATAGAAATAAAGACAATTTCATTGATTATAAAATTTATGAATACAATAAAAATGTGACCAAGAAACAGAATAGTCACTGTTAGAATGATGATAAAAGGTTGTTTAGGGATTGGTTTCTAACAAGATAGAAAATGTTTAGGGATTGGATAGGTTGGAATTCTAAATGGATTAAAGAATCTCCTTAAACTCATCCATCTGCAGTTGCAACTTCTTCATAAGACTATCACCCAACTTCATTATTAGAAGTCTGAAATCATGATAAACATGAAAATCCTCCACAATATTGTCCTTAAAAAAGTCATGTTTGTTTTTTTCATGCTACATTAAATGTTCTAACTTTTTTGTAAACTAGTTAAGAAGCAATCTGATACTTGGTTATCCTTGAGTCAACTAATTAACAAGAAATTTTTTATTGTCGAACAAAAATCCTGGAGGACAACTATTGCCTTGAAGGTATTGAAGAAAAGCACTCATTTCTACTATAATAGATGTAATGGCCTAAAATATTCTAATCAAATCTAGGTAGGTGGTATAAGTAGAAGTATATGTACTAGTCTAATTTACTGAACTTTTCACTAATTCCAACTTATTTCCCAAGTAAAACTTCAAATTTAAAAATTCTATATTGGAAAAAACATCAGATATGATTCTACAAATCACATTTAACATGTCTCTATTTAAGGAATCAAAATCCCTTCTCAAAATAGAATTCTCATTATCTTCATGAACATTTTTCTTTTGAATTTCAATATCCTGCCGTAGAGTGGAATTCTCTTCCTAAGGCATGTTAAACTTAATTACGATTTATTCAACTTGATGAGACAATGAATTAGATTATCCTTCTTCTGTATTCTATTTTTTATCAACAACATTAGTCAAATGATTATCCTCGAATCTCTTCACAGATTTTCAGATGAATAAGATTGATTATCAATCATTTCAGTCTGTCCTCCCGAAACATGACATGGCTATTCGACAGTTTGATTCATAACCACATATGTAACTTCAGTTACTGATTTATGTAAATTTTTTTCTTATTGATGAACTTCTTTTTGAAGAAATTATTATTGAATATTAACCTTCTTTGGAATGTTCACTTTTACTTGATCACTGATCAGAGGTAAAACAAAATACTCTCTATCTAGACTATTAATTTGTATTTCTTCTTCCAGAATTGGTTCGTCCAAATGAACGAAACATGGTTCTTATCCAAAATCCAACACCTATTTTACAACCTATTGAACATCTCTATTTCTAGGTTTCATAACCAATCTCTCCTGACTTTGTTCTTCCTTAACTTCACCTTGTTTAGTATTTAATCAAATTCTTCTCTTATATGGTTGAGAAAATGAATCAGTTCGTGATTCAGCAACACCCTCCTTTCGAATAACTCCTTACCCTCCCTGAGAAAAATCTCTAGAGCCCTATTCTTCTTCATCAACAACTGGTGAAATATTTCCATTCACTGTACTCTAGAAAAATCTTAATTTCCACAGAGATCCAAAATTTAGAACATTTCTATGTTGAAACATGTGCCTCAAATTTACTAATCGAATCATATCCCTTTTTAAAATAATTATAGAGATTATCTGTCCGTAAGGATAAAAATTCATCCTAGTATCTGGTTGATAGTAGTATTGAAAATATTAATACATATACCACAAAATATTCTGCTTAATGTCACTTAGAAATAAAAAAATGGTTTACGTATCAGGGTACAATATTTTCTCCATCTTTTTCATCCTTGGAACAATACCAGTTTTAATGAAATTAACCAAGATCAGATGATCTGCCTTTAGATACTTAACTAACATTTTCTAAATGTGCATCGAGTTAATCAGAAAATAATTAATGTCTTGGGAAGAGTGATTCTTGTCTCCAATCAACCTAATATCTATGTTAAAAACTCCTTCAAGAGGCCAGTCTATGATTTGAAAATCTTTAGTTGAAAAAATCTAAAAATACTTATCTTTAATACTAGATAACATCATATCCTTAGAATCACCAAAATATGAACCGCACACTATTATAAAAATAGTTCAGTTCTGCCTCATAATGAAATTCAAAACTAATGTCCTTAAAATAAGTCTCCAGCCCTTGAAATGTTAATGCCTGTTTCAGGAGCATATTCGTCTGATATAACCAATCAAAATTAACCACTTTTCCATGAAGTATTTTTCTACATGTAACATGTTATTTCTATAGATCCCTTGTGTTCCCTTCTTCGACTCACTTGGTTATTTTCATTTAAAAAAATATGAAAGTTTGAGGTCTTCGGCTTCACGGGTTTGGTAGGAAAAATGAGGGTTCTAGGATAGATGAATCAGTTTTGGTAAACTAAGAGTATGGAAAAATAAGTGTTTTGAACATGTGAAATATATCCTCATTTACCGTGTCATAAAGTAATTAGTACAAAATTTTTACTGATTATGTGGAATAAATCAATTTAACATTAAAAAAAATAAAAAAAATATAGTAAGATAAAAATATGAAAGACAAATTAGATTTATAGTAATAAAAAATATATAAAAGAAAAGAAAAGAAAATAAAATAAAATAAAATAAATTATTTTTAGATTAAACAAACCTATATCCCACTTAATAAAATCAAAAAATACTATGGGAATTTGTATAGTGAGAATATTAGCTAATTGATATATAGTGTTAACAAATTTTAAATATATATCCTTTTTAAGCACATGATCTCTTTGAGAAGAATGTCAGATAATAATATGCTTAATTCTTAAATGACTTATTAGATTTTTTGAAAAACAATTAGCACTTTTATTATCACATAAGATATTTGTATAAAAAAAATTAAGTTTAAAATCCATCAGTGTGTTTTTCATCCACAACACATGTGCATAACAAATTTCTACAAATACATATTATTTTTAGGTTGTTGATAAGGCAATGGATTATTGCTTCATACTTGAACAAGATACTAAATATTTTCCTAAAAAGTGAAAGGTTCCTGAGGTTCTTTTTTCTATATAATATAAAACCTTCAGAATTTTCATCTAAATAATATATTAAATTTAAATTAGTATTTTTTTGAAGAAGAATATATTGAAAAAAATTTCCTTTTAAATATCTAAAAATTCTTTTGACAACAAGATGTGATTCTTTAGAATTTGTTTGTAATCTGGCACAAAAACATACTAAAAATATAATATTAGGTCTTCTAGCAGAAAGATATAATAAACTACCTATTATACCTCTATAAAACATATTGTCCACTAGTTTTATAGAATCATCCAAATCAAGTTTTATATTAGTACACATGGGAGTTGAATATGTCTTGTTGTTCTCAAGACCAAATCTTTTCAATAAATCAGTAATATATTTTATTTTTTTAATAAAATTTTATAATTTTTTGATAAATTCGAAGTCCTAAAAAGAAATTTAATTTTCCCATAATGATCATCTAAAATTATTTTTTCATGAGTTCTAAAAAATAATTATAATATTTTTCATTTGTTGATCCAAAAATAACATCATCAATATAGATTTGAACTAATAATAAATCAGAACAAACTGTTTTTTAAAAAGGGTTGGATCTACCAAACCAACAATAAAACAATTTTTCTAGATAAAAAACTTAATCTTTCATACCATGATCTGGGTGTTTTCTTAAGGCCATATAGAGATTTTGTACATTTAAAAACAAAATTTGGTTTTTGAGAATTTTCCAAACTAAGAGGATGTTCAACATAAACTCCCCCCTTAAATAACCATTTAAAAAGGTATATTTGACATCAATTTGATATAATTTAAAATTCATATGTGATGAATAAGCTAAAATGATTCTAATTTATTCTAATATAGATACAGGGGAAAATGTTTCATTATAATATATACCTTTTCTTGATTATATCTTTTGGCCACTAAACAAGTTTTGTTTCTAGTTATAATCCCAAGATCATCGTGTTCATTTCTAAAGAACCATTTTGTAACTATAACAGGATAATTTGATGGTCTATAAACTAATTCCCAAACATTATTTCTTTTAAAATTTTTCAATTCTTCTTTCATTTATAACATCCAACTCTAATATTCTATGGATTCTTCAAAATATTTTGGTTCATGTTGTTGTACAAAATCATAGAATTCAACTGGGTTTATTGTATTTCTTCTAGTCCTTATTCTTATATCTATGACTCCTACAATAGTTTATAAAAGATGATTATTTAGGGTTCTATACTATCTAGGATGAACACTTTTATGTTCATTAGTGTAATGTTATTCTAAAATGGACTGAATTTTATTTTCAAAACCATTTTTCATGTTTTCAAGTCTCACGTTGAAAAAAGAGTCAGAAAATTAACCCATTTGACCTTTCTATTTATTAAATGGCTTGGTTTCATCAAAATTAACATGAATTGATTCTTCAAAAATACTTGAATTTTTATTAAATACACTATAAGATTAATAAGTTTCATAAAATCTTAATAATATTCTTTCATTAGGTTTTGGATTGAACATACCAGGATTATCTTTGGTGTTCATGATAAATACCTTGCATCCAAAAACATCAATCTACTTTACCTGAATATTTTTTTATTCAAAATTTCATAAAGTGTCTTTTTTAAAATAGGCCAAATTAAAACTTTATTTTATATATAATAGTATGTTATTATGACTTCTACACATATATAGGTGGGAATAAAATATTCAATTAACATATTTTTATCCATTTTAGGAATAATTCTATTTCTTCTTTCAATAATTCCATTTTTTGAGGTGTTCTTGGTGCAGAAAAGGGGTGTTTAATACCAATTTTTGATAAAAAATAATTTAATTATTGATTTTAAAACTCTATACCCTGATAACTTCTTAATGAAATTATTTTAAAACATTTTTTATTTTGAAAACTTTTTCATTAATTTTAAAAAATAGTTAAATATTTATTTTTGAGTTTTAGAAAATAGAACCAGGTAAATCTAGAATAATAATAAAAAGAACATATACATATAATTATCCATCCAAAATTTCTACTCTAGATGGTACAAACAGATCAATGTGGATATGTTCTAGGGGATTTGATGTAGAAGTTTTGTTAACAAATTTTATGGATAAAATGGGTTGCTTTCCAATCAGGCAGGCATAATAGAATCTATCACTCTCAAACTTGAGACTATGTAAATATGAAACTAATTGTTTCTTCGATAATATATGTATAACATAAATATTGAAATGAATAAGTCATCCATTCCAAATCAAAGATTCATTTATATTAGTAGTTAAACCACTCACTTTCTGTTTACACAATGAATTTAAGTCCAAGGTGTAGAAATTATCTATTCCAGGTGCTCTAAATTTAAGAAAATGATCTTTAACTACAGAACATGAATTGTTAGAAAAATTAACAATCTATCCATCATCATAGAGTTGAGAGATACTTATCAGGTTATACTTAAATCCTTGTTCATACAATACTTTATTAATTGAGACAAACTTTGGATCTCGAACTATTTCGAGTCCAATTATTTTCCCTTTGGTATAGTCACCAAAGGTGACTAGACCTCTATCAATCTATGTCAATTTATTGAATTTTAATGGATTTACATTAATGTGTCTTGAGCATCCACTATCTATATACCATATATCTTTTTCATTTTTTTGAAGTATTACCTATAAAGATAATTTTAAAACATTAGTTTTGGTACACATATATTTTTGGGTTTAGTAGTGTTAGCTAACAAGGATTTAGAAATCCAAATATTCATTACTATTCCATGACTTATGAAATTTACTTCAGAAAAAACTTTTTTAATAAAATATCTTTTCATCCCACTTATATGAGGATTTATCAAATAATAATTTTTGTTATATGTCCTTATGTTTCACAAAAATGTAATATAGCAGATTTTGTATTGGAAACAAAATAATTATTATATAGTTTGGATTTTTCACCTTTACTGACAATACCAAATCTTTAATTTTTAATTACATTCCTAACAAGAATATTATTTAGTATATTTTAATCTTTTTTAAAAACAAGAGCATATTTTTTTTAGTTTCAAATTCATCCTCTATTGTCTTAATCTAAATTTCATGATTAGTACAATTAGTGGGAGTTGAGTTATATTTTTCAACTAAATATTGATGTTGTTTAAGTAAATTATACCTTTCCCCTAAAATTGAATTTTTAATATTATTTAAAGATTTGTGTTTCTTTAATATGGGGTCAAATATTTCTTCCAACATAGTACAGTAGGCATGCAATTTTTTATTTGAGTAACTAAAATCAGAATCAGATGAAAATTAGGGTTATACCTTATCTTCTTCCACCATAAAGCACATATTGGATTTCATATTAGATTCTTCCTTATATGAATTAGATATTTATGAGTTGTTTTAGTCTTTAGAAACACTCCATGTATCCTTGATATCTCTTTTTCCTTTTTTTCATAGTCATAATTTTTTTGAAACTTCTTTTTTTCCTTTCTCTTTTCACTTTTTAATTGAGGGCAGTCAAGTCGTGTAGGACCAAATTTTTTGAATTCATAGAATCTAACATTTCTTGACTCTTTTTATCATTTTTATGGGTTTTATGAATCCTCTCTTATTCTTATAAAAAAGCTATACTTTCTTTCTAGTTGAGAGAGCTCGATTTTAGAATCAGATGAGTCTGAACTACATTTTTTCTAACTTATTGTTTCATTTTTCTATTCTTATTTTGAGATGTATCCTTTAAAGATGTTTATCCTTTTTCACAAGTACATTATGATATTAAAAAAATCATTCATTTCAAATTTATATGTAATTAGAGTTCCAATCAATTCTCTTATTTACGGATTCATGATAGGTGTTCATTGATGAATTGCTACTGAAATTCCATTCCACTGATTAGGTAGTACTCTCAATATATTAATTGGATTATTATCTGGTTTAATAGGTTCACCTAAGTCGATAATGTTTTTGATAATTTTTTTGATCCTTCCAATAATTTGTGTGATGATTTCTCCATCAACAATTTTGAATGTATTGAATTTCAATTTCGTTGTTTCATACCTCATCTGTCTTACATTGTCCATACCTTCATAAGCAACTACAATTGTCTACCACGTTTCATAAGTTGTAGGGAATTGTGAGACATTGTTTAATTTATCTATTCCAAGAACATATATTTAAGCATTCATAGCTTTAGAATTCATGTCATTGTCAGCCTCTATTGATGGAGTTCCAGATTTGGAGTTTTAAGGGATTTTTAAGGAGTAACGATCTTTGAGTATACAATAAAACCATGATTTTTAAAATATATTATCATATGTTATTTCTATCATCCATAGTTCTAACCAATTAAATATAGAGCGCGAACCATTTAAATTCCTTCTTTGAGATTCTCCATTGATCTTAATCTAACTCATTAACTCTGGTTTGTTAGAAAAAAATAAAATCTGTTGATCCCAACCTCTAATTCCAAATGATAGGTCAAAAAGTATATGATGAAGACACAAGAGGGGGGGGGGCTAATTGTGTCCTTTTAAAATTTTCTCTATTCTGGAACTTAATAGTAAGAGATGATATAGAGGTGTTTCGATTATGAAAGGATAAGTAGCAGATAAATCAATTAAATAGAACACGATAGTTTAAAGTTGTTCGGGGAACTAAGATCCCGTAGTCCGCTCCACCAATAACCCTCTTTGTTGGTTTGGTGAATTTCACTAGTTGGGTCTGCTTTTTATAAGACTAATTCAAAACTTAGTGAAGGAAGTTGTCACCCATACAAACAAGGATAAAAAAAGTTCCTTATAATTCTTTTACAGGGAATCAAAATATCCAAATATTAGAAGAAGAAGTTGACACTCCACCATAAATGACACCGAGAAGCCGATACTCAAAATAATCAATAGAGATTTAGTTGATAAAATACTTTAAACTTCATCATTGTAGTAACATGAAACTTATAGAATATGGATATTCGACTTTAGAATTATAGTAATCTTTGAAATATATTTGATGAAATCTGGTTGCAGAAAATATCTTTGATTTTAATAAAAACAACAAAAACAGCGCATCATGCTTCCAGGATTGAACATGTATATTTCCAAAATGTTGTCTTAATTTATGAGATGCTTGATTCCAGTAGCATTGTAAATTAATTTTCATACGAAAACTTGAATAATACAAATTATCAACACAGCTGAGAGATAGAGATCCCAAAACAATGGACATAGATATATATATATATATATATAACGATATATCTTGTAGTAAGATTCCATATTCTAAAAATATTCTAATAAATAAAGAGAAATCAAATTAAAAAATACAGCTCAGAGTCGTCATAACGTTTATTAAGAATAAGAGAGAAAATATATACTTTAAATGGATCTTTAAATCATTTATGATGAGATTTGAGTCATTTGAAATTAATCTTTAAATTGCACGGATATTTGGAAAATACTGTTATAGAAGACTCTGATAAAGTTGCAAATTCAAATGTCTAATGTTGAAAAGTCACACATAAGGTTCCTTCCCAAAAAGAAAAAAATACCAAATGTAGTGTTCAACTACCTAGTGTAGGGTTGATGATACATATGTTCATCTTTTATATCATAAAATTATTAACGTAACATTGATTATATATATGTTTAATTTTAGAAAACATATGTTTGAAAATGTAAGGTTGATTACCAATGTAAGGTTGATGATCCATACGTTTTCTTCTCAAACGATGGGTTCCCTACTTATGTAGGGTTCTTTAACCATACTTTTCCTTTTCACAAATGTAAGGCTCCATTCATTCATAATGTTTTTAACCATAAGTTTCATTCAAGATAAGGTTGATTAACAGTACGTTATGATCCGTTACGATAAGAATTAATAAAAAAGCAGGGTATGTTCTATATGTTACATTATTCATTATAGGAAGTGAATAATGATTAAAAAAATGACAAACAATGAAGAATGTTTCCTGAATACATTTGAGAGTGTTTCAAACATAAAAAAATATTTCTTATGAATAAATACTTGAATATTAATCCAAAATAAGTATTATAATGAAAATAAACTTCCTAAAATACATTTAAAATAAGACCATTAGTAAAATAAACAAGAGTATTTGTGAACATCAAAATCAATAATATTTATAGATTATTGTTGAGAAAATACATTCTGAACTTCCCCAAGGCCTATATAAAAGGATAAATCCCTGAGAATTGTGTGTTTTCATTTTTGAAATCTCTATTGATTACTCTAAAATAGATGATCTATTCTCCTTCTTTCTTTATATCATGTGGAACTAAATTAACACTGTTAAAAAGAAAATTCTACACAATAATTGGTTGAATCGTCAACATATTGACACCCTAAGAGAAAGGATTATTTTTATTGCTTCAAGGTGATCTTCATCAAGTGTGGGATTAAGGAAAAGTGAATTGGATATCAATAAATTATTGTATGTTCATTATTTATATTATGTGAGGTTTGGTTTTAAATAATGGATTATTTTGGTTTATGATTTCCTATATCATACGCTACATGAATACCTATTATTCAATCCTATAAAACATAGAAGTTGTATTAGAGTAATTTCATCCATGAATTAATTCATGAAATGATGTTTAAAATAATGAATATTGGATATTATATTTAATATATCAACATGAGAAATAGTTTTTTGAACTATATCATATTATACTATATGGTATATCCTAAAATATGGAAGAATCACAGTATAAAATATATGATATCATATATTATTGTATAAAAAAATTCATTTAGTTTTAGCCTATCTAAATGTATGATATGTGATATATTACTAGATGAATTATGAAATTTATTTTCTACCACTTCATAAAACTGTGTAGTCATAATGTATACTAATGATGATTAAAACTATTCATAGTGTCCAAAATAGATCACAATATCCTCAATATAATACAAGTATTCCTAGATGCTATGATATGTAATGTTTGATGGGTTTATCTAGGGCGATCGTATACCTATCATAAACCAGGATGTACTATTTTTTACTATATTATAGATTCTGAATCACAGTGTATATCATAGAATATTATTTATAACACCAAGATAATATATCCCAAGTCATTATATATGAATCATAAAATGTGATATAAGTGTTTCAATATAAAAAATTATGACATAAAGTAAATAAAAAGTAAGATATAAAGGATATTTTTTATTTTTTATTTTAAATCATGAACGATTTTAGATAATTTTTCAATTATTTAAAAATTATAGAAACAATTTTTTTTCTGATATTTATAAAATTTATAAATTGTTTATAAATAAATAAATTATATTTTTTTATAATTAATTATTAATATTTTTGAAACATTTAATAAAAAATTATTTTTAACATTAATTATCAATATTAGATAAGTTTAATGTATATATAATGAATTATTATTTTTATATAAAAGGGTTATATAGAAACTATGAGGTAATTTATATAGTTCTTGTAAATTAAATAATAATTCTAAATATAAAATATCATACATTACGGTATTAATTGTTTATAATTATTGATTTAGAATTTTTATATTAAAGGACTTTCATGAGAATTTTTTAGATCTATATCAAATGGTGTTTTGATAATGGATATGATCAATGTTTAAGTAATTTTAAATATGAAATATTTTTTTATGTAAAATATTTACTGATTGTATGAATTGATCATATGAGATATATGATGATTATATTTCAATTAAATATCACATATTTATATAAATTATATGTATAATGATAATTTAAAGTAATTAATATTAAATTATTTAGTTTAATTATTATAAACTACTATAAATTATCATACATGCATTTGTGGAGTCTTGTACTAGGATTAATAATTGATTTAGTTTCTTCTACCTAAACATTGGATTTTTCATGGGTTATGAGCTTGAACTTAGAGGATAATTATACTTTATATATATTAGGTGTTATAATTATGATGGAATTTATTTCTATCTTAAGCACTAAACCGTGGGTAGTGGGACATTAGGTCAGACTACTCACTAGCCTAGGCGGTTAGGATCTATCTATAAAATTAGTTGTTGTGATGATATCGAAATATTATTACTCTTATAGGGATTATAGATTTCTTGTGAATCTAAGAATTTACCTGAATGGGTTTCATGTACCATATTCATGTGTTTCATTTTTATATTTGTATGTGTAGTTGATTTTTAGTTTGGTTTAGTAACACATGATTTGAGTTTTGTAAAGAGTTACACATTAATACTTTATGTGAACAAATATTTTCCTTTTTAATATGTTTTTAAATTTTATTTAACTCCAAAAATAATATAGAACTTATGGAATTGATAAATTTTTGATACTTTTGTTGAATATGGACTTAAATTTTACATGGCTTGTATTTATGTTTTCAATCAATTTATTCAATTATAGAATTATTTTGAAAAACATATATATATTTTGGAATGATTTTTAATTTATTGTTAATTATCATAATTATGTGTTTTGAATATTTAAATTTTAACTGAGAATTTAACGTATAACACTTCTTTGATTTTTGGTGTTTTTTTATTTTTATATGGAAATAAGAGTTGCATATGATTAAAGAATACTTTGAATTGGAAGTGAATCATAGAACTCTCTAAACAAACCATGAATTACTGAATCAATGGTTGCATATTATTAATGGAAATTTATAAATCAGATAACATTTATTTAAATGGGTAATTATCAGTATGGTATTAAATCATTCGAACCCTCATGTGATCTTATTTATGAACCACATACAAAAGATTAAAGGGCCACAGAGTGAGATTATCCATCCATGGAAGATCTTGTTTCTTATTTAAAAAACTAGTGAAAAAATCATTTTAAGTGAACTTGGAAGCCCCTAAATCATTTAATATGAACTATCCCACTGCAAAAGTCATGTAAGATTCACCATCCTCTATGTCAGAATAAATATGACACCCATGAAAAGCTCTCATAAAAATTAAGTGTGTACCCCACTAGCCCCATTAGGTAAAACAAAATCTCAGGTATGGATGATTAACCAGAATATAAACATATTTTATGTGAGATAAAAGTGAATCCCATGAGCTCCTATCATACCCTCTAGTATACTGATCCCCCCTCACATATGATTCAACGCAAATCCATTATCATATTGGATTATAATAAATTTTCACAATGTATCTTAGGTTTTGACTAATTCCATGATATATAAATATTCTTTTTTACCCAAATATGGGACGAAACATGTTAATTTACACATATAATATATCTAAAATCAATATAATCAATGTTCTTCGATGATCACAGATGAATTTTGAGACATGAGGAATATTCTGGATTGCACACTCCAAGATGAACCCCTACCCTTAGCCAATCCAAATAGAAGCTGATCCAATGAGGAATAATAGGAGATCATAGAAATATAAATTAACTAAAATAAAAACATTGAACTACACTTCCTTATTATTAAATTAGTCACTACCATTTTTAATAATTCCACACTTTTACTTTAAACCTTGCTCACATTGGAATACGATTTATTGTTATTTTGATTTTATTTTAATTTTTTTCTTTCTATTATTCATTATTTTTATATTCTTCCCCCTAAATTTTTTTTTTCAATAAATCATTTTAATGTACTAATGATCTCTTTCTTGATGATTATGAAGAGCTAACTCAAAGTGGATGTCCATGAAAAAATCTGAGGGATGTTCCAATTTTTTTTGTTTTAATCCTAATTTTCTCCCAAATTCCTGTGTGGTAGTGAAGATAAAGAGTGGTGGTTGTGATCCTTACTACATTTTTCATCAACATTGCTATGCTATTTACCTATTTAAACTTCGCAAATTCCCAATAATTGATTAAATCACTATAAAAGTGGTGGTGAGTGAATTTAGAATTTTAATGGTAGGCACTCTCAACCTAGTGGGTTGTGTTGGTTCACTTTCTCAATTGGAAAGTGTTTGTTCCCACTCAATTTGGGGGATAAGTGATGTGATTACGTTCTTCAAAATCCTTTAGTATACTCATAACATCATACTTAATAAATAGTGTGAAGTGAGTGGGTGAATGATTTTTATACCGATTATGGAATTTGGAGGTTTTAAAAAATAAAAAAATAATGATGTGAATCATTGGAATTCCCTTAATAATTATCCATTGTTCCTGCTAACTTCTTGTGTAGTTTTTTAACTTCATGTAATAAAAAGCTCTAAAAATTCCCTTATAATTTTTTATTTCAATAAAAAATATTATAACATCTAAAAACAATTAATAAGTTCTTTGAACAATGAATGTTTTGGTAGGATATTCATGAGATGACCTTGGTACGATTCGCCACCTATATTCCAGGAGTTAGAAATATTTGTTTCTTAAAAGGCCTATAACAAACTTAAATTACTTAGAAGAATTATTTGAGAGCCATATGAGTGCTTAATTTTTTTTCAAACTCAGTAAATACATTATTATTTTATTTGTCTTATTTATTTTTTGTTATTACCTTTTCTTTATTTTCATTGATTTTACTTTGTTTTTTTGAATTCAAATAATAGGTTGTGAAAAATTAATTATCCCATTTAGATAATAATGTATTCTCAATCTTATTCATTATTATAAAAGTATGATGATTTTTTTTAGTAAAATGATTAATTAATAACAACATTAATCACTAATAATTCTATCCACAAGTGCATTTAGAGAAGGATCAAACAGAATTAAATATGGATGATCTAAGGATCTGGTTAAATTGTTCACTTAAAATATTAAAAATCACACGGGTTAGGATGTAGAAGAGGATTAGGATAATTAAGAAGAACCTTTCACAACTACATCTGGGGAGATATAAGAACAAATTAACCCTCTTCTCTTTTCATTTGTTGAAGTGAAAGAGGATCTCAATGAAAAATTATAAGAGGATGAATACCTCCTTAAAAATCTAAAAATTAACCTAAAAGAGTAAATTTAAAATTAATAGTGGATAATATATGATATAAATAATGGATAAAGTTTAATTTTTAATTTATTTTCTTCTGAATTACTAGACACATAATGGAAAATTGACTACACTAACTAATAAATTACATAGCCACCAGATCATTAGTGTATCATAGAGAGTGAAGCTATAGAATAATGTTAAACTCTATAAGAGGTGTTAATTTTCAATAAAAGGATTATAAATTATGTTAAGGAAACTAATTTATATATTAATGGGTTCTTATATATAGAGTAAAATATAAAAGCCAAACTAAGTAAGGGAGTTAAAATTTTATAGGATTATATTTATTTTGATTTATCGATGATGAAATCACATTTTACTCTCCCTGTTCTTGATTTATAGATCTGGAAAAGCTATACATAACCTTGTAAGGTGGTGAGTCTCATAATGAGGTCACCATTTAAGGTAGGTTAGTACTGGATATTCATGATTACGATTTATTAGTGTCTATACAAGATAAATTAGAGTTACTGACCAATAATATTATGGGGGGTCATGAATATTTAAATGCATAATATTTTAAATTTTCAAAGGGAATTTCTTTATAATTTACCATATGAATAAAATGTATATTTGGTAACCATACATCCAGCACAAGGATTTGTTGAAGGTGATTCCATAGAAGAGTAGGTGGTTAGGTTTGAGTAGAAGTTGGAGGATCTATTAGAGTGGTACGTAGGAATATATGAGAACAATGATACCTAATTTCTTAAAGCTATTTTATTACACCAATAAATAGATATATAAAATTCTCTGTATTCTAAAATAAAGGTTTTCATATCTGTTTATACTACTCCTCTAGATGATAATGAATAATATTCCCAATATCTTATTCCCCCACACCCACTGTACTCCAAGATCCTCTCAGGGAAAGGGGTGGACAGGTAACAAAAAAAACATTGGTTCTAACTCAGGTTTTAGGGCATAAATAATATTGAACCAAAGTGATGTGGTGGTATCTACCACACAAGATCAAATTTTCAGTAGACTAAGGATAATCTATGGGATTATTTGGAAATTTAATGTATAAAATTTGGTATCTATTTTATGTTTTTACCAAATATCTCTCTCCTCATCCCTTATCTTTTATTTTATTTTTAGTTATGAGGATTCACTTTTAACAAGTAAATTATTTGTTTTTGTAAATTTATGTTATCCAAAAGCTAGATATAAGCATCTGGAACTCATTGAAAATCATTAGAACCTAATAAATGGCCACTCACACCCTATCTTTTCTATCTATAGAGCACCTTAATAGAACACAAGGAGCTTAACTCAATGATTACCTTAATAAATAACCATGTCATATTTTTTCCTTTTTATTTTTCAATCATAGATTATATTAGGT
This sequence comes from Viscum album, assembly GCA_963277665.1. Lineage (NCBI taxonomy): Eukaryota > Viridiplantae > Streptophyta > Magnoliopsida > Santalales > Viscaceae > Viscum > Viscum album. The sequence continues at coordinate 1,976,175,927 of OY728151.1, forward strand.
GTATTCTAATATAAATAAATGGTTAATATTAGATAAGTGTTTTTTTGGGTGGGGGAGTTTATTTAAACATGTTAAAAAATTAATATGAATTATGTTATTGTTATTGATTTTTGGAGTGGTCTTTTTTTGGAAATATTATATGTAAATATTGTTCTTTCTTGTGAAAAAACTTTTTGATTTTAAGGAATTCAATAACAATGAATTTGTTGATTTAGGAGATTATTGATGTTATTTTACACTATATTAATGGAATTATACTCTTCTAAAGACACTATAAATGATATCCCATTCAATGAACTGAATATCACATATTTTATATCCTCAAAAGTATACATATTCTAAAACAATTTTGATATATTCTTTATTACAATTCCTTTCTTGAGAGTCTCAAGCATTATTATCGAACTAGAACATCCCTTTGTTATTGTATGAACCTGTAGGATTCTAGTGTTATATACATTATTGATCCTATTTTTAATTGAAAAATCCCCATTTAGACTCTATTTTTTTAGTCACCCAAAAATTTGAACACCTTAAGCCTTAGAATCCATGAAATACCTATTAGGTAATCAACATTATATGTCATTTTTATCCCTTTATACCCATCTATTTTTAGGTTTCATGTTATACTATCAATTGAGTTTGGAGGATAGGTTATGTTCTTGGTATCTATTTGGGAAAGTAAACTACATTTTGGGATAAGTGTGAGGTTTCTTACATTAGTTTTTTGGGAGGGGATTATAGATGGTATTAATCACTATTTTATATGATTCCATATTTTTAACAAAGTATAAAATGATTTTAATTAAATGAAAGTAAAAAATTATATATTGTAAAAAGAATAATAGGTAAAAATAACAAAAAAATGGAGATAGATGATCATTTTTCACAACTATTCATGATTTTGTTGTAAAATATTATGTATAACAATGGAAAAGGGGGTTGGGAGTCTTTAATTATGTGGAGATGGGTTTATTTTTCTTCAATGATTACAGTATATGGAAGTTAACATGAAATTTGATTAAGTGATTAAAATTTCCTATTCCACCTCAATTATTTTTAATATTTAGTTTTTCCAGTCACTAACCACAAAATACCCAATAATGTAACGCCCCGACCCCAGTTACCCAGAGTCGGTGCATTATTTTAATACATTGGCATGATTACAAGGAATCATGTCCCGAAGGACCGATCAGTTTAGCAGTCTTGGAAAAATAGATCACGTACATGAATGTTACATTTTCACTTTAAGATGTACAAACCAACATAAATAATCTTTATGAACGCCATTATTCTATTAGCTTAACCCTTCATATCAATCACATTACACTTCTTGGAATCCTAGGAAAAATAAAACATAGAAAGGGGTGTGCTCAAATGCTCAGTAAGGGTAAGCAATACAGCGGAAACATTCGAAAATAATCATAAACATTTAAGGAAATGTATAAAACTAAAACAAAAGCCTTTTAAACAAGAACTTCAGCATAATATGGAAGAAATAAAATAAAATAATGTCATTTACTTATTCACATGGATATTCTACTAATCGAATAATCACATGCAATATCAGTAACCACTTTCATAATGATGGAATGCATGATGCCGAACTTTAATTTCTGTGTCAAGGCCTCATGCCAAGGCCTAAGGGATAACTGTATCCAGAACCCAAACCGGAGAGCCTCTATAACCGGAATCCATCCCGGAGTGCCTCTAATAACCAGACACTAACTCGGAGTTCCTCTAATAACTGGACACCTAGCCGGAGTGCCTCTAATAACTGGACACCAACTCGTAAGGCTTACTTTTACCGGTCCCCAACCCGGAACATACTAGTCCAACACATTCATCATAAAAATAGGACGAAATATAATACAAACATTCGTATTAAAACTAGCATAAGAAATTCCAAAACATTAATCAAAAACCATTAATGTCATAAAGATAACTCATCCATAGTCAAACATATAACAAAACCTTAAATAAAATATGGAAGATTTGTATCATAATAAATTAACTTCAAACAAGTGTAAAATTTATCAAAGGATGTTGACATAGATGAAATCAAAACTATTTGAGAGAAATATCTCTTTTTTTGAAATCATTTTAAAGTCACATAATTATAGAGAAAACATTTATTTTGAAAATATCTTTATAAGCATGTGAAAGAAGCTTAAAAAGTGTAATAACGGCGGAGAATAACCACACCCGCCGTATAGGTTAAAAAGACATTCTTACCTTAATTTTTTCAAAAAGGATAAAAAGTAACTTGCTTTGAAAATGTTGGAAACATTCCTTTAAAAACATATAAAGTAAAATAAGGGTATAAATGAAATTAACCCATTTTCTATTAAATAGTAAAAATGTTTTGAAAGACATTTTTAAGAAACATGGATGTGGATGATAAAGAGGTCCCAGAAGATAATTACGTATAAACAACCTCAGATAATGAAGATATTGTGAAATAAACCCTTACCAATTTGGTAAGTTACGAAACATACAACCCATGAAAGAGGTATCATACAATGAATATGTAAATAAAAATAAATTGAAATTTATTACACAAAGAATATAATTATGGTCAGTACATACACCACACAAAAGGTAATGGTGGCAATATGACATGAATCTCAGGGGAATAAGGAGTGAGATGAAAACCCCTTACCTTGCACTTTCCTTTAGTCGAGGGTACGTTCAACCTCCTGTAAGAAGATCGTAGTATGTTATTAAATTATACCAGAACCATATTAATATTTATGATGTCATACATTATTCATTTATGACTTTATATTACCCATTTAGTAATAATTTCCAAGTTAAGTTAACATTTCGGGTAATAATCACTTTCTTTGTCGTACGTGTTTTAACTTTTCACTCTTGGTTGTGTCACTTAGATCATGATTTCAATACTTACATAATTTAAAACATGATAAATATATCATATATATTTAGAATATAAATATGTATAATAGAAATATATATGAAATGTAAAACACCATTTATGGAGACGGTAGTCCGTACGTACGCATAAACGCTATTTCTGTTTTCATATAGTATTCAACGGAAGTAAGTGAATAAGATATATGTAAGTAAATAAATCCTTATATATATATATATATCTCTAGTATAATTATTATGTCATATATTACATAATTATTAGTAATATATATTTTTATAATCGTCGATGAATGGTGAACTTGGAAATGAATCTTATGGCGTCGTGGAGATGGTAATCCGTACGTACGCACAAGCGAAAAAATCATTCTTTTGATATTAAAATAATATATAATTTGATGGTATATCATATATAAAGAATCATTATAATGTTATATTTATTATTTACATTAATTAAAAATCATTATTATACCCATCCGAATAATAATATACTGAATAACAATTACACCACGACGTGGAGACGGTAAGCCGTACGTACGCACGTATGGTGACATGTCATTCAAAGGATGGATAGAATACTGAATATGGTTGTACCATATTTATAATAATATTATAGTATATAGGAGATACTGGATTCATTATTTTAGAATGGTAATAACAACGAAATAAGAAGTGGAAGAAGAAAGGAACTTGAAAAAAGGTGGTGAAATCATTACCTCTTCTTCAGGTTCTTCCTTTTGATTTGATCAAAAGGGATCCATAGGATGTATTTCTGACTAAAATAATGCCTCTAGGATTAAGTGAGGGAAGTTGAGAGAGTATTTGGGTAGGGGTTGGCCGAACCAAAAGGCTTTGAAGGTGTGAATTAATGAGAAGGGGGAGTGCCCTTTTATAAGAGGGGTGAGTGGAACCTTTGGAAAAGTTAGAAATATTATTTTATAATAAATTAATATTAGGTTTATAATGGAACAAAAGTGGATTATTTAAAGATTAAGGTGGGGATGGGTCGAAAACCCCTCAACCAATATAATTTAGATAGGTTTGGGTTTCTATATTAACCTTATCATTAAGTATTAACTCTTAGTTAATTAGTTTCACTTTTACAATGTCTCTTTGTATTTTTATATTATATGGTTATTAAACATACTATATACATTCCAGAGACCCCAAAGTGGTATTTTAATGATACACCTATCATGCTATAAGTCTCTTGGACAAACCTTAGATTTTTAGTAATTTAATATCAATTAATAATATAATATATTTTTAAAAACTCTTTTATGTCAATTTTGACACTATTCAATAATTTATTTTTGTAAAAATCATTACAGAATTATTACTTCAAAAAATGATAATGAAATAATTCCTAACATTTAATATTAACCTAAAAAATTAGTGTAATTCATAAAAAGTCTCAAATTATATTTATTTGGGTATCCCCAATATCAATCATTTTAGTTTTTCCATATTATGGTAATTACTGCATCACCATTGTGTCATAAATAAATTATATTATTTAATGTTTAAATATTATAAATAAAATACCATTATGTAGTAAATTTTTATATCTTTCTAATAAATACTTATAGTCTAAAATCCAACATATATAACCCTATGTTAAATTTTTTTTTTAAAATATATGCTTGTGTCATTTTTGTATTCATTTAAACTTAATTAAAATAAAGTGTCCCTATCACTTACAAGTTGCACCATGGGGTCCCAAAATCGACCCAAAGATGCCAATGGTCGGACATGTATCAACCAATAAGTTTAGGACACGTTTTAGGGTAATTTTTTATTATTATAATATTATTTGTTAACCCTTATTTACCGGATTTACCCTTTAACCATGGTAAATAAAATATTTACCAAAGTAATTATTCAAAATGTCTAAAAAAAAAGTTACCTATTTACAAAATTTTAAAATCATGATTACAAATGTGGAATCCATTTTTCCAAATTCAAAACACAGAAGTGGTAGAAATTAATTTAAAATTAATTCCCGCTGTCAAAACAAAAAGAATGTTTTTAAGATATAATAACTATCAAAAGATTGATACTTGTTTATGTTCGGTTTAATTGTGAAATTATGTCCAATTAACAAAATTTTATTAAATGGTAAAAATATATTCTAAATATAGTTTAAACCACTCAAATTCATAATTTATCACTATTAATTATTTTGATTAAAAAAGTTGTTTTTAACTAAAATTTAGTAATTTTCACTATTCATCGAAATATTAAAGTTATCCAAAATTACCAAAATTTCACCTTAGGCTAAATTCGATACTCCGAATCCCAAAATTAAGTCCATTTTGAGAGATAAAATTTCTAAAATTTTAAAAAGTAGGTATTACTATTCATAATGGCTACTTTGATTGGTCGTGGTGTGTGTTAAAACTCGAAGTTGCGTACAACACACGCTACTGTATTATTCAAAGAGAAGCGTATTGTGGAAGCTCGGGGTGTTACAAATAAATTCTCTATTGAGTTTCACATTTTTCTATTCCAGTAGAGATCTTAGGATCTTGGAAGTCATATGGTATATATCTTAAAATTTTATAATGATCAAAACTAAATTTCATATATTCTTTGAAAATGGGGGAAGTATTGGAGGTGAGTAAATCCATTAGTGTGTGGGAGAGATTTTAAGGTTAAAATAATGGGTTTGATAAAGTGGGGAATGAGATGGAATTGTAGTTTATGTATAATAATTACAATAATGAATTATTTTATTTATTTTATCTATTTTAATATGAGTTTTTGAAACCTATATTTATGATTTGTTTTTGAATTATTTACATTTTTTAGGAGTGAAATGGTTTCATTGTGGGGTGAGTTATGTGAAATAATATATTTTTATCATATTTTCAATGTTAATTAACACCAAAATTAATATAAAACCTTGATATTTAAATCTTTTTTTTGATACTTTGAATTAATCTGGAATTAAATGTTTTATGGATTCAATTTATTTTTTTCAATCTATGTATTTATTTTTTGTATTATTTGGAAGTCAGTAATTTTATTTTGGTGTGATTTAGAATTTAATTTTAAATTTATTAATGTGAGGTTTTGATAGTTTATTTTTTTGAATTAAATTCCCATACCTAATTTTATTTTAGGAGTTCGTAAAGTTTATTTGGGTAAATATCAACAGTGTGTGATTAAAAGAATCTTCTAAATGGTTTGGTAGTAATAAACTAGCGATAGTATCTGTGTATGAATCAATTAATTGATATATATGATTAAAGGAAAAGGGGAACTCCCATTTAATTCACACCCAAGATACTTAGACATGAAATATTTAATCTTCATATCCAGTTCATGATATTAAGTTTGTGCTATATGTTAATAATTAAATGGTTTATCCATGATATTAGTTGTCTATGACACAAATAATGTTGGATTCAATAGATGAATGAAAACCTCTTGTTAGGTGAACTTGGATTAATCTATATTGAATTATATAAACATACATACTACAAAACATCTATAAAATTAACCATCCCCCATTTAACAGAAAATTCCACACCCTTTCATGCTCATGTAAGAATCTGTTGAGTAATTTGTTACTCATGTTAGGTGAACCAAGAGATCATGTATGAATTACTCACCCACATTCGTACCCCTGAAAGATGAGATCATAGTGAATACCATGCATTCCATGTATAATGACCCATCCTTTACATACATTGTTATTACATCATAATTGAAGAATACTTATTACAACATATAAAAAAACCATGAAAGGACCGTATATGTATAGTGTATTTAGAAACTGGGAAACATAAACAAATGGTTCATAAATCATTTACATTGTATCCCATTATTTCATCATATCTAGAGTCCATTTTTGGCATATTATACATAATACCCTTCTTCTAGACCTGGGAAAAAACATACAAAAGGGTGAGCTCAAATTCTCAGTAAGGGGTAAACAAAGGAAATATCAATCATATCATATCCATAAGAACAAAACATTTTGAAAATCTTAACCTGCAAAAGCGATCATAATATCATGACATGGGATGAATCATAGTAGTGAAATGTAATCCCAAATAATCATAACTTAAAACATTATCTTTTGTGGAATACACACATAATCCTAGAAAATAATTTCATATTAGTCAAGGCTCATTTCCAAGACCATCATAGCGGACGAAGTCCATTAATGAACCGAGTTAACTCCTCGTTCCAGTCCTGTATCACTGAACCGGATTAACTTGCCATTATAGCCATGTCTATATCATGAGATATAAATCTTTACCCAATTAATTTTAGGTAGATATAGGTCCCACCCATCTCATAATGAAACCATTATTATGTGTTCCAGAAAATCATAAATCATATATCATAGCATAACCCATGTAATAAAAATGGGATTCTTAAACATCATTCCATCATAACAAAATACAAATAAGATAAAAGTACATCATAAAATTAATTCCATCATAAGATAATCAAATCAATGTAAATATAGGGATAGAAATAGAACCCTATATTATCTTGGATGGAAAATAATTTTGATAAAACACTTGAACTCCATTCTTGAGGAAAATATCCTTTCTACTTCAAATTTTTTTTTCCATTCTTAACATGTCATACAATTTTAAACTAAAAGAATTTGATTAAAAATAAACTTGAAAACATGTAAAGGAAGATTCCTGGTAATAATGTTCCATGAAATCATAAAAATCCATTCATTCCGTATAAGTTCAAAAAACATTCTTCTCGTACTTTGGCCAGAAAAGTCAGAATGTATCTCGTACTAAAAACGACAAAAGATTACATTCATATCTTTTACTAAAAACTCACCAAAGGGTAAAATTGGATTTAGAAAATTGTAGGAGGATAGAAATAATATTACATATTTATGAAATATGGATGTGGATGATAAATATTCCCCGATAAATTTTGAATTATAAAAAATCTCGGATAAAAATGAGATTGTGAGATTTTCCCTTACCTTAGGTCCGATATACTTTGTACGTGTCCGAAAATCCTGTATAATTATTTAAAAAATTTCATTGACTTATTCTATAATAATAATCATGATATCATATAAGGTCATATTCTTATCTTCTTATTAGTAATATTTCATTGCTACTTGTTATTCGGGTGTTTATTGCTTTATGTTCTTATGTGTGTTTTGTCGAATAAATTCTTATTAATCTTTTTAATATATAGACACATCATTTCCATAATTGTATTAGTGTAATATATATCATATTTACTAATTCAATTCATCTATATAATCATTTTTCAATGAAGATCATGTAGAACGAGTCGGTTCACATCGTGGAGACGGTAGGCCGTACGTACGCACGAGCGATGATATAGTTCCCATGATTGTGGAATTGTATTGAAGTGTATGTATACTATTTCAGAATCAATATAAATTTAATATAAGAATAAATAGTTATTATTTACATCATTATACCCATCAAAGTAAGGTTTTGGTGGAAAACAGATTACACCATGGCGTGGAGACAGTATTCCGTACGTACGCACGCGCGGTGATTTCATTTTCCATAGGATGGATAGAAGGTGAAATAGGATTTTTTAGTATTTATAATAACATATAAGTATATTAGTGATAATTATGTTATTACTTAATAATTAAAAAACTAAAGAAGAGGAAGTAGAAGAAGAAATAAATTTCAATGAATCGGTAACGGATATTACCTCTTCTTCGACACACCTCTTTGAAACCTCCTCTTAAGGCACTAAAATTTTTCTTTGAAGAATACCAGGACTTCTAGTATATTTATAGGGAATTTTAGAAGGGAAATTTTAAGGGGTTGGCCTATCTTGAAGGCTATAAATTGTGTAAAGAGGAGAGGTAGGAGGTTCCCTTTTTTAAGGGAGGAGAGGGGCACCTTTGGAATTATAAGAAATATTAATTTATAATAAATTCAAACCCCACATAAAAACCTCAAAAAATGACTCAAATACTAATTATAGATGAATTAGGGTTGTAATATCATCAACCAATAAAATTTAGACATGTTGGGAATTTATTTTAAACATTATCAACATGATTTATCCTTATATAATCTATTTATTTTTATTTGTGGTAATAAAATTCTAAATTCTAAATCATTATAAATAATTACTTATATGTTGTGAATTGTCCATAATTGTATACTTTATTACATTTTAGACCATATAAATTTCAATTTATAATTTTTAAATATTTTTGTTATTTTCAAACAATTTTATAAGTTGTAATTTTTATAAAATAACAATAGTGTCAATTTTTACACTATTCATTTATTTGAATTTAAATAAAATATACACAGAAGATATGTTTGAACTAAATAATTTAATAGATTAATAACATGTCATATTTATCTATAAAATTAGTGGATCACATAAAATAGTTCATATAATATTTATTTTAATACTTTTAAAATCATTTATTTCATAATTCAATCAGTAAAATAATTTTCACATCACTATTGTGTCATAATTAATGATAATTATTTAATCGCTAAAATTATAAATAAATTCACGTGATGTAGATAATTTTATTAGATTTATTTAGACTATTCATGTTAGATGTTTTATGAAGTTTCTCACTAAATTAAAATTAATATACTTATAAGATTTAAGAGAGTGACATGTTGTCACTTTCTTTGGTTTTAATAATAATTAAATTATTTTAATGGTCCAAAGTATATAAAATGAATTTATTCCGACCCTAAGGTGATAATGGTATAATTTTAGTCATACAATAAAATTTTGGAAATTTTTAGGGAAATTTTATAATATTATATTTACCCTTAATTACCAGATTTATCATTAACTATAGTAAATAAAACTTACCGCAGTTACTATTCATAATATCAAAAAAAAAGTAACCTATTAAAATAATTTGGACCCACTTAATCAAAATATGGAATCAATTTTTCAGAAGTAAAAACACATAAGTTTCAGTAATTAATTTAAAATTAATCTCCTTGTTAAGAAAATGAGTTTTAAAAGTTAAAACATTGCCAAAGATTGAAATATTTTTACTTATGAATTCCATGTAAAATTAATGGTAAAATGGTAAAAATATATTCTATTTATACTTTAAAACCATTAAATATTATAATTTAACCATATAAATTATTGCGATGAAGAAAAGTTGTTTTTAATTAAAATATAGCGTGTTTTTACTATTCATTAAAATATGAAAGTTATCAGAATAATATGAAACATTTATCCAAAGTAAATTTTTATATCCCAATTCCAAATAAGAATTTTATTTTGTCAAATTGAACTTATAAACATGTCAAAAACTAGATTTAAGGTTGTTGCGCCATCAAAAGGCGGCAAAACTGCATTTTTTGAAAAATACTTATTTTACCCAAAATATTTATTTTGTTCTCATACCATGTTCTAGAAAATATATAAGATGAATAATAATAATATAAAATTCAAAATTTAGTTAATAATATTCATAAATTCTAGTCCATAATAATATTATAACAATATATCATTGTTTAGTGAAACCCAGTATTGCGTACTACATACGCTATCGAGGAAGGTCGCCATTAGGTGTAACACAAGCCAAGCTAGTGTTGTGTACAGTGAAAGATTCCATTGATGTTGCATATAACATAATACATAAAAAAATATACTTCTTATAAAATATCAGGGTGTTACATTCTACCCCCATTAAAATGAAATTCACCCTCGAAATTCGTCACTTCGTAACAAACAGATGAGGATACCTCTCCCTCATCATATCCTCAAGCTCCCATGTAGCTTCTTATAATTTGTGGTTCCTCCATAAAAAATTCACCAAGGGAGTGGTCTTGTTCCATAGAACTTTTTCGCTATGATCTAGAATCTATATCGGCTGTTCTTCATAAGAAAGATCTTGCTCCAGCAGTACAACTTCTGAGCTTAGTACATGTGAAGGATCAGGTATGTACTTTCTAAGGAGAGATACATGGAACACATCCTGAAATTGAGAGAGATTTGGTGGATTCACCAATTGGTAATCTACCTTCCCAACACGATCCAGTATTTCGAATGGACTCTTATACGTAGGGCTCAACTTTCCCTTCTTTCCAAATTTCATTACTCTCTTCCAAATAGATACTAGTAAGAACACTTTATCACCCACTTCAAACTCTATGTCTTTTCTTCGGTTGTCGGCATAACTTTTTTGTTAACTCTAAGTTGCTATTATGTGTTGTTGAATAGATCTGACCTTTTCTGCCATCCCATCAACAAGATCAGGTCCTAATAGTTTTCTTTCCCCAAATTCATCCTAGAAAGTTGGAGTTCATCATTTATTTCCATAGAGAGCTTCATAAGGAGCCAATGAATACTAGAGTGAAGGCTATTATGATAATAAAATTCCACCAAAGGTAGGTGTTGATCCCAACCACCTTTGAAATCCATAGATCAAGATCATAACATATCTTCTAGAGTTTGAATTGTTCTCTCAGACTGACAGTCTGTCTAAGGATGATAGGTAGTGCTGAAACTCAACTCTTTACCTAAAGTATGATGAAGACTTTTCCAGAACTTCGAGGTAAACCATGGATCCCGATCAGATATAATGGAAAGTGGTACTCCATTCAATCATACAACTTCCATCACATATATCCTGGCAAGCTGATCTAGAGAGAAATCGTATCTAATAGTAATGAAGTGTGAAGACTTCATAATTTGATCAACTATAACCTAGATATCATTATTTCCTTTGGATGTTTTAGGAAGTCCAGTGACAAAGTCCATTGTGATGTTTTCCCATTTCCATTCTGGTATGGGTAATGGTTGTAACATCCCTTTAGACTTCTGTCTCTCAGTATTAAATTGCTGACAAACCAAGCATCGAGAGATATAGTGAGAAACATCTCTTTTCATTCCATCCCACCATAATTACTCTTTTAGGTCCCTATACATCTTTGTGCTTCTAGGATGAATAGAGAATGAAGAACTATGAGCCTCATCCAGTAGCTTCTTTTTTAATTCTGGGATGGGAGGAACACAAACCTGATTCCTGATCCTTATTATCTCTTCACAATCAAGGTTCAATTCAGGAACATTTCTCACCTTATTTTGTAACTCTACATCTTCTTTTTGTGCCTCGTTAATCTTCACATGCATAGATGGTTGAACATTCATTTGAGAAAGATAAGATTTTCCCCTTAGAATATAATTCCAAGATCCATCATTTGTAAATCCATTAATATTGGATCTTTTATGATCCTCATCATGGATAAGAAAGCATGGTCGTGTCGACTTAATACATCCAAAACCTTGTTTGCTTTCTTAGGGTGATAATGAATTGAGCAGTCGTAATCCTCAATCAGCTCCAACCATCTTTTTTGGCGCATATTCAGCACCTTTTGTGTGAAAATATACTTCAAACTTTTATGATCATTATAAATATCACACCTTTCACCATAAAGATAATGCCTCCAAATCTGTAATGCAAAGATTACCGCTGCTAAATCCAAATCACGAGTTGGGTAATTTTGCTCATGGATTTTCAACTATCGTGAAGAATAAGCTATCACCATATCGTTTTTCATGAGAACACACCCCAATCCCTTCTTGGATGCATCACTATATATCACAAAACTTTCTCCACTACAAGGCAGCGTGAAAATAGGTGCACTAGATATCCTTCTTTTCAACTCCTTGAAATTCTCTTCACACTCCTCCATCCAAACGAACTTAACTCCTTTTCAAGTGAACATGGTGATTTGATTAGATAATCATGAAACATCTTTCACAAAACATCAATAATATCCAGCCAAAACAAGAAAAATTCAGATCTCAGTTACTGTTGTCGGTCTCGACCATCTTTCGATAACCTCTGTCTTTGTTGGATCCACAGATATCCCCTCTTTTGAGATTATGTGACCCAAAAATGTAACTTTTTGAAGACAAAATTCACACTTGGTAAATTTTTCATAAATCTTCTCCTTTCTTAGGATCTTTAATAAAATTCTCAATTGATCTTCATGTTCTTCCTTGCACTTCGAATAGACAAGAATATCATCTATAAAGACTACCACAAACTGATCAAGATAGTCTCTAAAGACTATATTAATTAGATCCATGAAGATAACATGGGAATTAGTAAGACCAAATGGAATCAATATAAATTACTAGTGTCCTTACCTTGTACGAAAATTTGTCTTTGGTATATCCTCTTTTTTGACCTTTAATTGATGATACCCTGAATGAAGATCAATCTTGGAAAAGTATTGAGCTCTAAATAGTTGGTCAAATACGTCATCAATGCGTGGGAGAGGATATTTGTTCTTTATAGTGGTCTTGTTATGTTCTGGATAATCAATGTAAAGTCTCATTGATCCATCTTTCTTCTTAACAAACAAAACATGTTCTCTCCAAGGTGACACACTATGGTGTATGAATCCTTTATCGAGATTCTCTTGGAGTTGCTTCTTTAATTCATGCAACTAAATTGGGGCCATTCTATAAAGTTTCTTTGAAATGGGCATAGAACCCGGTATGAGTTCTATTGAAAACTCAAATTCACGATTTGGTGGAAGACCTGCCAATTCATCTGGAAAGACATCATAAAACTCCCGTACAATGGGTGTATTCTTAATCATGAGTTTCTCTCCAACCATTTGAGATAAATAACATTCTTTTACTAGAATCAAGAACCATAAGATGGAAGAAATTTCCACTGGAAGGTTATGTTCTTCCTTGCATCAATAGACAATCATAGATTGATCTGGAATATGAAATGTGACTTCCCTTTTTTGGAAATTGATATGAGGTCCATATAAAGAAAGCCAATCCATGCCAAGATTCACATCAAATTCCCCTATAGGAAGGATCACAAGAATTGCAGGAAGAAATTTCCCACAAACTTCAATCAGAGAAGAATTGTAAACTCTTGAAGCGACCATTGTGACATTAGGTGTTGTCACAGCTAACTCAACATCTAATTGTTGAGGTAATATGGCGATACCCTTATAAAATTCTTCAGAAATAAAAGAGTGGGTGGATCCAGAATCAAATAAAACATTTTCTTCATTAGAGTGGATGGTTAGTGTACCTTTCATCACTTTTTTATTATACACCACAACGCCGATATTAATTGAATGTGACATTCCTTTTTCTTTTTCCTTAAGAGTTTTTTTAAAGTCGATCATTATCAACAACCCTTGGATTTGGTCATTGATTGGCATAATTCCCCATCTCCTTGAACTTGAAACATTGAATTGTTGGAGGTGAATTCTGTATATCCCTTTCTTTGTTCGCATCATTAGACATCTTATTCCCATTATTTCGACATTAAACCGCCCGATGACCTTATTTTCCACACTTAAAACATTTACTTATCCCATTAAGACAATTCCCTCCGTGTTTCTTTCCACAATTTGAACATAAGGGAAACTCATCTTCTTTTTAGTGTGTTCTTTAGATTTCCATTTTAATTGCATTTTCCTCTGCTTATCAAACCCATATGACTGATGGCTTACTCCAATCTCCATCTCAACATTGAGAGCACATCAAACAATTTCCTCATAGCTATTGAAGTCCCTTATGGATAACGCCCTTCGAAGACTTGGTTTTAAGCCACTAAGGAATCGATCGATTTTACTCTCAGGTTGGACAATAATTCTGGAAGCATACCTTGCAAGTCTTGTAAAATTTTCTTCGTAGGTACCAACAGTTTCATCAACCTTTTGCATCAGTTCAAGAAGCACCTTCTCTATCTTTGTTCGAATAATATGAGGGAAGTACTTATTGAAAAATAAGTTCTTGAACTCGTCCCATTCCATGGACACAATTTCATCTCTTTTCCTCGTATTCTTGATAAGATTCCACCATTGATCAACATCACCTTCCAAACGATACACTACTAAGATGAATTTTTCATGTTCAGAGCATTGTAGAACTGAAAATATCTTTTCAGTGGTAATAATCCATTGTTCATCCACTAATGGGTTAGAAGACTCCCTGAATGAAGGTGGACACTACCTCATGAAGTTTTTAACAGAATGTTTCTTCTTCCTTTGATCGTTTGGAAGTCCTTCATGGTTCATATATTGAGAATGTTTTCTGATCATGGCAACAAGATTTTTCATTCCAGCTCCCATAACGTTTGGTTGCTCAGGGGGGAAATCATTGCATTTCCCGTCACATTCAGCATTAACACCGTTCTTTCATGTTCCATCCATTGACTAAAACCAATATGCATAGTGTGAGAAACACTAATAATAATAGGAAAATCACATAATCAAGAATAAAATTTTACACTTAAGGTATTATCATAGGTTATTCATGGCCATTTCTAAAACACTAATATTTTTTCTTATGCTTAGACATATCCTTATGGTTCTTACTATGGCTTCCACATCATAGTTTCCAAAGTTTGACTATACCTTTCCTCTAATACCGACTATAACTGTATGGAATTAATTCCAGTGGACTGTAATTGATACCTATCAGGGCACTCCATGGAAGGATACACCCCCTGGGTAGGACACACCACCATCCCCAATGGCAACCATTTCCTCATGAAGCCCTTGGGTAGAGAGCCATGCTTCTTCCAACTCTCACATGTGAGAGTTCCCAAGGATAAGATTCATTCCCACCTCCTTTGCCTCTGATAGCAACTATAATGACCCATACTTTACATATATTGTTATTACATCAGAATTGAAGCATACTTATTACAAACATATAACAAAACCATGAAATGACCGTATAGGTATAGGGTCTCTGGAAACTGGGAAACATAAACAACTGGTTCATAAATCATCTTCATTGTCTCCTGTTTATTTCATCATATCTAGAGTCCCTTTTGGAATATTATACTTAATACCCTTCTTCCAGACCTGGGGAAAAGAAATCATACAAAAGGGTGAGCTCAAATTCTCAGTAAGGGGTAAACAAAGGAAATATCAATAATATCATATCCATAAGAACATAACATTTTGAAAATCTTAACCTGCTAAAGAGATCATAATATCATGATATGGGATGAATTATAGTAGTAAAAAGTAATCACAAATAATCATGAAATAAAACATGAAACATTGTTTCATACACCCATAATCATAGAAAATCTTTTCATATTAGTCAAGTATCATTTCCAAGACCATCATAGCGGACAAAGTCCATTACTGAACCAAGTTCACTCCTCGTTCCAGTCCTGTATCACTAAACCGAATTAAATTGTCATTCCAGCCATGTCTATCTAATGAGATATAAATCTTTACCCAATGAATTGGAGGTACATATTGGTCCCACCCATTTCATAATGAAACCATTCTTATGTGTCCCACAAAATCATAAATCATTTATCATAGCATAACCCATGTAATAAAAATGGGATTCTTAAACATCATGCCATCATAACATATTCCATATAAGATAAAATTACATAATAAAATTAATTCCATCATAACATAATCAAATCAATTTAAAAATAAGGATATAAATAGAACCCTATATTATCTTGGATGGAAAATAATTTTGATTAAACACTTGAACTCTATTCATTAAGAAAATATCCTTTCTACTTCAAAAACATTTTTTCCTTTCTTAACATGTCATATAATTTTAAACTAAAATAAGTTGATTAAAAATAAAATTGAAAAGTTGTAAAGGAAGATTCATTGAAATAATGTTCCATGAAATCATAAAAATCCATTCATGTCATATAAGTTAAAAAAACATTCTTCTCGTACTTTGGCCGGAAAAGTCAAAATGTTTCTCCTACTAAAAATGAAAAAAGTTTCCATTCATATCTTTTACAAAAAACTCACCAAAGGGTAAAATTGGATTTAAACAATTTGAGAAGGATAAAAATAATATTACATATTTATGAAACATGGATGTGGATGATAAATATTCCCCAATAAATTATGAAGTATAAACAATATCGGATAAAAATGAAATTGCGAGATTTTCCCTTAACATAGGTCCGATATACTTTGTACGTGTCCAAACCTCCTGTATAATGATTTAAATAATTTCATTGACTTATTCCTGAATCATACTCATGATATCATATATGGTAATATTCTTAGCTTCTTATTAGTAATATTTCATTGCTACTTGTTATTCGGGTGTTTATTGCTTTATGTTCTTATGCGTGTTTTGTAGAATAAATTATTATTCTTCTTTTTAGGTTATAGATACCTCATTTCCATAATAGTATTAGTGTAATATATATCATATTTACTCATTAAATTCATTTATATAATCATTATTCAATGATGATCATGTAGAACGAGTCGCATCACATCGTGGAGACAGTAGGCCGTACGTACGCACGAGCAATGATATCATTCCCATGATCGGGAAATTGTATTGAAGTGTATGTATACAATTTCAGAATCAATATCAATTTACAATAATCATATATAGTTATTAATTACACCATTATACCCATCCAAGTAAGGTGGTGGTGGAAAACAGATTACACCACGGAGTGGAGACGGAATTCCGTACGTACACACGCGTGATGATTTCATTTTCCGTAGGATGGATAGAAGGTGAAATAGGGTTGATCCATATTTATAATAACATATCAGTATATGAGTGATACTTATTTTATTATTTCATAATTAAACAACTAAATAAGAGTAAGTAGAAGAAGAAACGAATTTGAAAGAATCGGTAACAGATAATACCTCTTCTTCGACATGCCTCTTTGAAACCTCCTCTTAGGGTGCTAAACATTGACTTTGAAGAAGACCAAGACCCCTAGTATATTTATAGGGATGTTTATAAGGGAAATGGGCAGGGTTTGGAAGATATTGAAGGCTCTAAATTGTGTAAATAGGAGAGGGAAGAGGTTCCCTTTTATAAGGGAGTAGAGGTGCACCTTTGTTATAATAAGAAATATTAATTTATAATAAATTCCAACCCCACTTAAAAACCTCCAAAAATGACTAAAATACTAATATTAGATGATATAGGGTTGTAATATAATCAAAAAGAAAAATTTAGACAATTTGGGAATTTATTTTAAACATTTTCAACATGATTTATCATTATATATTCTATTTAATTTTATTTGTGGTAATAAAATTCTAAATTTGAAATCATTATAAATAATTAATTATATGTTGTGAATTGTCTATAATTGTATAATTTATTAAATGTTATACAATATAATTTTAAATTTATAATTTTTAAATATTTATGTGATTTTTAAACAATTTTATAATATGTAATTTTTATAAAATAACAATAGTGTCAATTTTGACACTATTCATTTATTTGAATTTAAATAAAATATACTAAGAAGATATGTTCGAAATAAAAGAATTAATATATTCATAACATTTCATATTTATCTAGAAAACTAGTGGAGAACATTAAATAGTTCATATAATATTTATTTTAATACTTTTAAAATCATTTATTTGATAATTCAATCAATAAAATAATTTCAACATCACTATTATGTCATAATTAATGATAATTATTTAATCACTAAAAATTATAAATAAATTAAAATGATGTAGATAATGTAATTATCTTTCTGGATACTATTCATGTTTGACGTTTCATGATGTTTATCACTAAATTAAAATTATTATAATTATAAGATTTAAGAGAGTGACATGTTGTCACTTTCTTTCGTTTTTATAATAATTAAATTATTTTAGTGTTAAAAAGTCCATAAAATGAATTTATTCCGACCATTATGTGATAATGGTCAACTTTTAGTCATCCAATTAAATTTTGGAAAGTGTTAGGGTAATTTTATAATCTTATATTATCCTTAATTACCCGATTTACCTTTAAATGTAGTAAATAAAAATTACCATAGTTACTATTCATAATATCAAAAAAAATTAAAGTAACCTATTAACATAATTTGGACCTAATGAATCCAAATATGGAATATATTTTTCAAAATTCAAAACCAATAAGTTACAGAAATTAATTTAAAATTAATCCCCTTGTTAAGGAAACAGGTTTTAAAAGTTAAAACATTGCCAAAGATTGAAATGTTTTTAACTATGAATTCAATGTAATATTAATGGTAATGAAATAAATTATATTAAATGGCAAAAATATATTGTATTTATACTTTAAAACCATTAAATATTATAATTTAACCATATAAATTATTGTGATTAAAAAAGTTGTTTTTAATTAAAATATACCGTGTTTTTACTATTCATTAAAATAGGCAAGTTATTAGAATAATATGAAAAATTTATTGAAAGTAAATTTTTATATCCTGATTCCAAATATAAATTTTATTTTTTCAAATTGAACTTATAAACATGTCAAAAACTATATTTCAAGTTGGTGCGCCATCAAAATGCGGTAAAACTGCATTTTTTTGAAAAATACTTATTTTACCCAAAAAAATTATTTTGTTCTCATACCATGTTCTAGAAAATATTTAAGATGAATAATAATTTTATAAAATTCAAAATATAGTTAATAATATTCATAACGGCTAGTCCATAATAATATTATAACAATATATCTTTTTTTAGTGAAACCCAGTATTGAGTACTACATACGCTATCAAGGAAGGTCGCGATTGCGTGTAACACAAGCCAAGCTAGTGTTGTGTGCAGTGAAATATTCCTTTGATGTTGCGTATAACATAAGACATAAAAAAAATATACTTCTCATAAAATATCAGGGTGTCACACCATTCATCCCTAAAGACATACCTATTCCCAATCATGTTCTATTCAACTTGAATTTATTTCCATATAGGATTAAACTACATTTACCTTAATTAGGTTGGGGATCAATTGGTTTTATGAAATATAAATATTTTTTCCTTTCCAAATTTGGAAAGTACTAGGTGACCTACCACTTGGTCTCTATCCAGGAATTAGAGTAATACAAATACATAGATGATCAATGAATAATTTTTAGTAAAGGGGTATCTTATAGAGTGTCCAAACCTAGAGTAATCTCTACCCAGGGATGATCCATGTAAAAGAATATCTAGATAAGAAGAATAGAAGATCACAATAGTCTGAATTCATATATATAATTATGAAATTACTTTAATACCAATAAATTGAATTACCATCCCCTATTAATATAAATTCCATTCCCAGACCCTTGATATATCTCATATAAAAACATATTTGTAATAATTATTTTAATTTTAATTAAGTTTTTTTTGTTCAATGTTTTTGAGTGTTCTTCCCCTCCACATTTTATTAGTGTTCCAAAAAATCACTATGATGTACCCATTACCTCTTGATTCCTAATTATGAAGAGATAACCAACCATGGTTGGTCCAAGGGGGAATCATAGAGATATTCATGAATTTTTATACTTAATTCATTATTTATCTCTTTAATTATAATGCAGTCATTATATATCAATAATGCTCTTTATTAAACATTAATTCTAGATTTATTAAATAAAATTACAAATAATACAACCTATAAGATCTATAATTATATTTTATTTTGGATTTATGTACATTACATATAATCTTAAAATAAGGACTACACCATATTTATTAAAAACCTCCTTAACATGGTCATTATATTCCATCGTACTTAAAAATATAAGGGATAACCTATAGACATAAATAACAAAGGTGTGAGATATAAATCCCAATAAGGGAATAAAAATTTCATAACATGATTATAATAATACATATTATAAAATATGCATAAAAATAAGCCATAAAAGGACTAGGAATCATAAACATGAACAATGATACTTGATATATCATGATAAACATAAAATGAACATGGGAAATGTGAAAACAACTTAAAACACTGCATCATAATCAAATGTCAAGGATAACTTCGAATAAATAATGATCGAATAGTCCCATACATTATTTTTTTAATCTATGCTCCAAAATGATGTATTGTGAGGCTAAACATTACCTAATTCATTTGCCATCATTTTGAGGGTGATAATTCATGATGACGAGACTTTCATTGGAGGGTTTAACATAAATTTTTTGGGCCATGATCTCGATGAGCTTGAACTTATCTTGTAAACAGTTTTATTCATGATTATGTTATTGGATCTCATATTGGGCATGGTCAAGGGAAAATGAAAATGATTATATCTCCCTAAAAATCTCCGATAAATGGAATTGAAATGGTTTGATCCCACTGGTTGTGGCCATCACTTCCTTTGAATCTGTCAATTGTATTTGTTAAAACCATATATTTATAATAATTATATGATTACTGTTAAATGACTATATTATCAATGTAAATTATTCTTAATGTACTTTTAAATTTGAGAGGATATAACAAAACCAAATAAGTTAATGTGTTTTCTATAACCATAAAACATAAAAAGACATTTAATTTAAATCACAATGGGAATTTTATTTATAAATGTTTGGTTCCTTACAATCTTATCCCTTCAGAAATTTCACCCTCAAAATTTTATTTACTGACAGTAAAATAGATTAGGGTAATCCTATTTCAACAACTCCTTTGGTTCCCACATCACTTCTTAAAACTTTTGGTTCCTCCATAGTAATTTGGCTAGAAGAATTGTCTTATTTCATAGAACATTGTATCTATGATCTACGATCTTCAAAGTATTCTTTTCATATGAGAGATCATTATCCAATGGTACCAAAAATAAATTGAGTACATGTGAGGGGTTTGTAATGTACTTCCTCTGGAGGGATACCTAGAATACATCATGTACTTGAGATAGGTTTGGTGGGGGTGCTAGTCTATAAGAAACCACTTCAATGTGATAAAGGATCTCAAAGGGGGCATTGTGTCATGGGATAATATTTACCATATTCCCAAATTTCATAACTTTATTTCATGGAGTTATGAACTGGAATACCATGTTTCTAACATCAAACTCAAGGTCTCATCAATGTTTGTTAGCATAGCTCTTCTTTCGACTCTAAGAAGAATTGG
This sequence comes from Viscum album, assembly GCA_963277665.1. NCBI lineage: Eukaryota > Viridiplantae > Streptophyta > Magnoliopsida > Santalales > Viscaceae > Viscum > Viscum album. Next base: position 1,976,197,673 of record OY728151.1, read on the forward strand.
GGAGCCACTAATTGGTCTTAACCTTTCCACCATTTACTTGACTATTTCAATACCTATCATTTCCCCCCTACATCATCATTGTATGAAGGTTTTCTACACCTCTTCCCATAAATGTATTCATAGAGAGCCATTCGGATTCTACATTAGAGATAATTATCATATGTGAACTCGACTAGAGGATGATATTGATCCCATACTCCTTTGAAGTCAAGTAATAATTCTCCCAACATGTCCTCAAGTGTCTAAATAATACACTCCTATTTTCCATCATTTTGAGGGTGATAATTCATGATGAAGTTCAACTCAGTATTTAATGTGTGTTGGAGACTATTCTAAAACATAGTATTCAATCTTCGATCTCGGTCAAATAGTATCGATAACGGTATTCTATATAGACTGTCCACTTCTCCAAGGCATATCCTTGAATGTTGATCAAGTGAGAAGTCCTCTCAAATTAAACTAAAGTAAGTAGTATTCATAAGAATATCTAGCATAACCCAGACAACATTATTTCCTCTTGATGTCTTTGGAAGACCTGAGACAAATTCCACAGTGATGTTTTCCCATTTCATATTGGTATGGGTAATAGTCGAATCATCCCCATGTATTTTTTCATTTTCTCTTTCACTAAATGACATACAAGACATATTGATGAATAATCAATGATTTTATTTTTCATATTGTCCCACCAATACAGCTCTCATAGATCTCGAATAATCTTTATGCTTTTAAGATGGATAGAGAAGGTCGAACTATGTACATCATCCAACAACTCCTTAAAAATAGGATTTGATAGTATACATTGTGTTCACCCGAATAATACCAATCCTTTTTCATTAATATCTAATTTTAAGATTTCCCTTATCTTATAGTTTCAACTTTCTTCTTAATACCCACATTATCCATTTGAGCATCATTTATCTTCTCTAAAAGGGATGCTTGAGCAATTACTTATAAAAGGAATTGTGAATTTTCTTGATTTTTGATTCCCATGTTCTTCATTTACAAATATAAGAATATTTGATCCCTATCAATTATCATCAATGATAGAATTTATAGAATCCCATCTTTTTATTACATAACTTTATACATAATTTTAAAAACATTGGATCTTTTAAAGTTTAGTGTCATAGAAATACGGTACATAAAAGATGAAAATATGAAAAAAAAAATTCTTCTAATATACTTCATAGGATTCACCATAAGTCCATATTATGTTCAATTACTACATCTCAGAACCAGGGGACATAAATCGATGGGGAGGGTGGGAATAAGTGTAAAGACCCAAAAATTCCATTATTTTTTATGTATATGTGAATTTTACGAGTCCACGAAAATTGACGGCACGTGATTCCGAGGCCCGGTGTACCTGGAATGAAATTATGAACTTTTTCTGGGTACATTCTGTACATGTGCGAGCCGGTTTTTGTAACTTTTGAACCGGTGCTCGGAATTGATATCTGAGGGCACCGTTGAACTCATAATGTCGGTATTCGCTTAAAGATACCTTCACCTCAATCGTAGTGGGTTTAGAGTGAAAGATATATTTTTTTTGTTCTTTTTGTGATAGAATAAGATAAAATAAAAATTTCTAACATTTTTATTTCTGAAACCCCCCATGATGGGAAATGGTGGTGGGGACCACCCGAGCCTAAAAATCCCGCGTGAATGTTACAAAGGTGGGGACCACCAGATTTAAAACATCCCAATTTTAAATTAATGCTGGGGACCACCCTAACCCTCTTAAGGGGGGAGAAACCACTCAAATCCCCATTAATTCTTTTCCTCTATTCATTTGAGACAATTAAATTGATACAATTAAATATTACAACACCCCATTTAATTGTTAGAGACAACCAACAATTAATGAAATGTGTCACCATTTTTTAATTGTGCCAAGAATATTAATCTAATGAATTTAAATTAATAAGATGGCTATTCTTCATTTTTTTGAGATTGGGGAAACTATTGGCAAAGGGAGAATCTTTGGATAATTGTGGAGAAACTCGTCCTCCAATTAAGAACACTCTCACCAATGTGGAACGTCTTCAACTACGATGAACCAACGAACGAGCCCAGGATTGAAGGTGTGTGGCGGGCGCGACGAATGTTGACATATTTGAATTATTTCTCGTGTCAACATCAACGAACCTTCAAGGTAGTGTGGTTGTTTGAATTTATTCCACTACCCGTTCATGATAAATATGATTTAGTAGTTACATCGAATCATCTCTACTGTTGTACCTAAGAAATAATTGGTGTGAGCTGAGTCATTAAATTTGTGGTATTCTTTTTTGTGGCATAACTGTGTGGTAGTTACCTTCGTGGTGTTCCTGCCATTGTGGAATAGTTGATCTTTGGGATTTTGAGGTGGACTCTATGTTTCCTCATGATTGAGATGGGTATACTTGATAACTTAGGTATATGTATGGGAATATACCTAATTTGGGTTGTCAGTTGATTTCATGCTTTTTGGATTATCCTTTGTGGATTTTATGAGACCTTGAGGGTCTTAGGGTCCATAATAAGTATCGTTATACTCACACCTCCACACGGTATGCCCACTCCTTGTTGTGTTTGGTGCAGTTGATGGATAACACAGACTGAGGGTGAGAATACCAGGACTGGAGGTAGCTCAGAGGTGGACCTTAGATGAGGTGTACCATACAGACGACCGTTTCAAGAACTGTACCTACCCTTCAGGTATGATACTTGGCAGGTGATCACAGGAGCTGTTACAGTTTACATTTACTTTTAGTTTCTTTTACTTTCCAATTGGGCTTGTATTCTGGACCCTTTGGTTTCTGTACTCACTTGGTTTACTATTTAGTTTACTTGAGTTCATATCTTGTTGTGTGTTTGGTTGCGTGGGTTTACATGTTATAAAGGAAATTCCTTCCCAATTTTAGGGAATATGCCTTCAGTGCTAGTCACCATCCCCTTGCCTATGTAAGGTGGGATTGGGGTAGTCACGTCACGAGCCCCAGGGGATGGGTCGTGGAAAATTGGTATCAGAGGAGTCGGTTCTACTATAGAACATAGGAATCCAATCTTTCTTTTTAACGGAAATAGTGTTAAGTGTAGTGAGTGTGGTTATCAGTTTAGGTAATCCAATGTTGGTGCAGCGACTGCCGTATCCATACACCAGGACCCTCACTTCTGATTTCTGTCTCAGTGCACGAAAACCCTTATTGCGTGTGTGTTTTCAAGAGTTTTCTTTGTGATCTCTTTGAGTTAGCTCTCCAGGTATAACTTATTGACCGTGACACACCTGTTTCTTTTAAGGATGCCTCCGATCAGACTTCTAGGTAGGGTTCCAGATATAGTATGCACTGCTAGCCCACTGAGCAACGAAGCCTCGGTGCAGGGCCTTCTTCCAGTAGAGGCACCAGCAGTACCATTACCCATTTGGCCATTGATTCCACCAGCCCCAACAACAGAGGGTGCACTCCACGTGAGTGCGTTGCACGAGTTCCAATTCCAGAGGCCACCCAAGTTCAGGGGAGATACGGACCCACATGAGGATGAGGATTGGATGGATGCTATAGTGAGAGTCTTCTGACTATTAGGGACACCTGCTGATCTCATGGTGATCCTTTCCACCAGCCTTCTACCGGAAGAAGAATTAAAATGGTGGAGCTTGATGCTCTATGTTCATGAAGAGGTGACACATATCTGGGTAGACTTAGAGAGCCTATTTCAATCAAATTTTGTCTTAGTGACTCTTTGTGAAGTGCGCATACATGAGCTACTTCATCTGCAGTAGGGCAACATGACTGTGGGTCAGTACACAATGAGGTTCACTAACCTATCACGCTACTCCACTAATATGGTGAGGGACCCATTCTTCAGGGCCCAGAACCTCGAGTAGGGACTCAGGTGAGAGATCAGAGCTTCGATGATTTCTCTTAGAATCCTGATGCAGGAGGGGGTGTTAGAGTGATCCCTCTTGGTGTAGAGTTTCCTTTCTGATCAGTCACCAACATCGAGACCCACCACCGGATGTCACGTAGCAGAGTCTTTTGAAGGTGGGAGTAGAAAAATGTCACATATTTCCAAAAGGACCAGACCTATAGGTGGACGACCACAGGATTTAGGATCAGTTGTGCGGGGCAACTGAGGTAGATCCAGTCATGCCAGGATTGGGCAGTGTTACGCATGTGGCAGGATGGGTCACATGGCTCGTGACTATCCGACCAGCCATACGGATGATAAGCAGACGGTCGAAGGACCTCCTAGGTAGAGACAGAGTTTCGATCGAGGTTTTCTGTAGGGAGAAGGAGGACATGGCAGAGGGGCAGGCCGTGATGCTGGCGGTGGGAGAAGATTCAAGATGTTACTGCCACCACCACCAGGTGGTCCACCCAGACATCATGGAACAGGAGGATAAGGTAGAGCTCAGCTCCAGGTAGCTGAGGCCTACGATCCTGGCACTCCGGAGATGATACGAGGTAAGATCTAGGTCTACTCCACCTTAGCTTCAGTACTTATAGACACAGATTAGAGTTATTCTATTATTTCCACTGCCCTCGTTCGGAGCTCGGAGATTCCTACAGAGTCGTTGGGTTGATCCTTACGGATAGAGACTCCTATAGGAGCAGATATGATGATTACGAACTGGTTCCGACAGTGCGGGCTTACTCTAGGAGGTGAGAGCTTTGGCTGGGATCTCCTAGTAGGGCCGTCAAGGCCTTATGATGTCATCTTGGGTATGAAATGGTTATCTATATTCCATGTTAAGATTGACTGTATTAGGGACAATGTGCAGTGTGTCTGCATTTATTGGACCAAGTTTACCATCACCAGAGAGAAGTGATCCTTTATAGTATAAGAAGAACTTACCCGGAAGAGATTGAAACCGATCACTCATCATTTGGCTAGCCTTACCCTCAGAGTAGTTGATGTGGAGAGTCTGAGTTATCTTGTAGTGGTAGACCAGTACGGGGATGTCTTCCCTGATGGTGTTCCAGGTCTACCTCCTCATAGAGAGGTGGACTTTCACATTGAATTTTACCCCAGGATAACACTAATATCTAAACCATTGTGTCGTATGGATCTCGTGGAGCTTCATGAGCTACGGGTAGAGCTGGATGACTTACAGGGGAAAGGGTTAATCGGCCTTGGGTTTCGCCTTGGGTTTCGCCTTGGGCAGCACCGATTTTGTTCGTCAAGAAGGTGGATGGGAGCTTGAGACTTTGTGTTGACTATCAGCGCCTAAACCAGGTGTCCGTGAAGAACATGTACCCACATACAAGGATTTATGACCACTTTGATCAGCTGAAGGGAGCATGGTGGTTCTCGAAGTATGACCTCAGATCAGGCTATCTCCAGCTCAGAGTACAAGATGACGTTGTGCCGAAGATGGCTTTCAGATGTCGGTACAACCATTACGAGTTCTTGGTTATTCCATTCGGTGTAACCAATGGTCTAGAAATGTTTATGGGACTCATGAACATGATATTTCATCCATACCTTGATCGTTTTGCAGTAGTCTTCATCAACAACATTTTGATCTACTCAACTATTGGGAAGGAGCATGCCTATCAACTGCAGATAGTTCTGGACACAGTCCAGGAGCACCAACATTATGGAAATCTTTGGAAGTGCCTGTTCTGGATCTGAGAGGTTCACTTTTTGGGACATGTAATATCAGAGGTTGGAGTTATAGTAGTTCCGGTGAATATTGAGGCGGTACTTGCTTGGGAGCCACCTAGAAGTATGACGGAGGTACGGAGTTTCATAGGTTTGGTTGGATACTACTAGAGGTTTTTTTCAATATTTCTCAAGAGTTGCAGAACCTCTATCATCATTGATGAATATGGGGCAACCCTTCATTTGGTCGTAGAGATTCCAACAGTGTTTTCAGGAGCTAAGGAATTTGCTGACTAGTGCACCCATATTGGGGCTACCAGAGGAGGGTGTAGGGTATGTATTCTATTGATACACATCAGGGACCAGACTGAGATGTGTCCTGATGCAGGAGCGAGAAGTGATTGCATATGGTTCTCAATAGTTGAGACAACATGAGAAAAAAATACACTACCCATGACATGGATTTAGCAGCAGTGGTCTTTGACTTGAAGATGTGGTGACATTACTTGATGTGCGAGCGTTTTACAGTCTACTATGATCACAAGAGTGTCAGGTATATCTTCTATTAGAAGGACCTGAACATGAGACAACGATGTTTTCTTGAGTACCTCCAAAACTATGACTTCGAGATAGTCTATACTCCTGGGAAGGGGAATGTTGTAGCAGATGCACTCATCAGGAGGTCTGGTATACAACTTCTAGGTGAGGCGACGGAGCAGCTAGCCACTTTGTAGATATCCTTTGGGGATCGAGATGGAGCTATTTTTCTTCAGCCTCTTACAGCCACTCCCCCACTTCTTCAGCAAGTCAGGGACGCACAACGTGGGGACACTGACAGTGAGACTCGACTTTTTCAGATATCGATAAGTCATGCACCTGATGGATTTTATGAAGGTTGGGAGCACATCATCCTCTTTAGAGGACGTACCATAGTACCAGTGTCACTTAGGGAGGATGTGTTGAGATAGTTCCACACATCCCCTCTAGCGGTACATCCAGAAGTGGCGAAGATGTACTAATATCATCGATGAAAACACTGGTGGCCGTGAATGAATAAGGTAGTTGTAGAGTTTGTCTCTCGGTGCCTCACTAGTTATCATATGATGGAAGATCATCAGGTACCAGCAGGCCTGGTTCAGCCTTTAGAAGTCTCATATTAGAAGTGTGATTGGATATCCATGGAATTTGGGATAGTACTTCCATGTACATCCAGGGGTCATGACTCGATTTCGGTGATCATCAACAAACTCACCATGTCAGGCCCCTTCCTACCGATCAGAGAGTAGGGTTTAGTAGAGATCTTGGGACACCTCTATGTGCGGGAGATTGTGCGGCTACATGGAATACCCTCGACGATTGTCTCTGATCATGATGCAAATTTTACATCCCGGCTATGGAATGGGTTGAAGGAGGATTTCAGGAGACAGATGGCCAGACTGAGTGGACCATTCAGACCCTCGAGGACATGTGGCGTGTTTACGTCCTCGACTTCAGTCGCAGCTGGGAGGATCACTTGACTTTGGTGAAGTTTTCATACAACAATAGCTATCACTCCATCAATGAAATAGAACCATTTATGGTTTTGTACCGGCGACCTTGTAGATCACCTTTGTGATGTACTGACCCAAGGGAGTCAGCACTAGTGGGACCAGAGAACGTACAAGCTACAACAGAGAAAGTGTAGATCATCCCGGAGCGGATGAAGACTGCATAGATGTAATGACCTGCTCATTCTCACTGGCTTCAGAGTACAACAAGTCATTACTTGTCCTTAAGCGACATCCTCAAGACACCAAAGGCTGGAAATAAATGCCGAAGGGTTTCAAATACAAGTTTGGGGTGATTTACCCTTTAAGAAAATAAACCCATCAATTAACCATTCACTATATGATGCATGAACAAATGATAGAGCAAAAAAATACCTCATTTATATTAAACCAAATTAGAGTACACAACATCAGAATAACAAACCAAACATCAAGGTACACAACGAAAGAACAACATTAGACTCTAAAAAGACACCATGACTCCATGATCCACAAGCTCCAAGCTCCACAACATCTCCCAAACATCACCACCAGCCATAAGTAATGAGATTATTTACTTTTACCTGTGTCTTGGAATACAACATCTACAAAAGCACCAAACTTCCAAAGTAGGGGTGAGTATAAAACTCAGTAGGTTTTCCCCAATGACTTCCGTACTCACGCCACTAGGATAGAAAATTTAGCCACATTTATATAAAAATAGTTTATATAAAACATTTTCACCAAAGCAGTTTATAACTAAATATAAACAAGTTTTCCAAAACCATCCATGCTCAAAATCATCAAAGTGCAATTTAAACCAGCTTTTCCAACATGTTATTTTTCCAGAAAAATAACCAAACATATTTCCATACCATTTCAAAAACATCCTATTTTGGCATTCCCAACCATTTCACAAACATGTGAAATCAACCATGCATGCATCGTTATGACAGTTCCATACTTATGAGCGGTTTCTCCTTGATCTACCAAGTCATCACAAGGTAATTAATTCCCATGTGACATTACACCTTTGGAACTAATAACAAGGTCATATTTCAACCAAGCCTCGTACATATAGTTACCACGTGCCATTAAACGTTTGGCACCGAGCATAAGGTCCTGTTTCATCCAAGCCCTGTACATGCAATATGATCACACACCACACATTCCCAAACACCATGCTAAACCATCCTTTTAAAAAAACACCTTTTATTGAAAACCATTTTCCATCTAAACCATGTGTGTTCAAACAATTCAAACTATTTCAATAAAGATGCCTTTTTATTGAAAACCAAATCCATCAAAACCATTTCAATAAAACACCCTTTTTATTGAAAACCCATTTATCATCAAACCGTTTACAATTTCATGAATTTCATAATTTAAAATCAACAATTTAAATTCAAATAGCCAAGTCACTTTGCACACAATTGACCCTGATTTCACAATTTCATCAAAAACATAAATAATCACTAAAGAAGATTTATTCCATGATTTTCACAATCAATTCCATTCAAATAACCAATATGAAACTAAGATAACCAATTCTAATAAGAGGAGTCGAGAGTGAAGCCACCTACCTCAACAAAAAGGCGAAACGAAGAAATGGACGAAGAACACTCAAGAACACCGGGTCAAATCTCCAAAAAGCCACCTTTTATCTCTTCTCCTAACACAACCAAGACCAAATATCATCATATTTGGATTCCACACACTTAGATCTACCCATAACGGGCATAGATATAAGAAACTATGAGAAGATGAGAAGTAGATCTGAGTAGAACTGAGAATCAAACAAGAATGATCACATACCTCAAGAATCCGGATTTGATTCACCAAGAGAAGCCTTCAGATCGCCTCCAGAGCGATGGGAGAACCTTCCATGACCTTGGGAGAACCCAAAATCCCGAGTATGGGCCACTTAGAAGCTTAAAAAAGGCATTTAGAGGCGAAACCATGTTAGATCCACAATTTAAGGATCTTATTTAAGTGCCCGCACGGTAAGTCCGCACGGTTTAAAAAACCCTGCACTAACCGTGCTTTAGCTACTGCCTTAGCCACCCTTTTCGCATGGTTTGGCCACACGGTTAGTCAAACCGTGTGCTGAACATGCGGAAGACACTACCTACAAGACCCACTGTGCATGGTTTGGCCGCACAGTTTAGACAAACCGTGCGCCTCTCGTGCGACTTCCCCTTTACCTCAAAACATCATTCCAAGTTCTCCCGACTCTCCTATTCAACACCCTTAAATTTAAAACCAAGAAAAAGAATCAAGTAAGGGTTACATACCAGAAACCAGGGGTACTACATTTTCCCCACCATTGGCCTTTTCGTCCCCGGAAATTAGAAGACCATAGCTTACCGGAAAGAGTTCTGGCCACTGCTATTTCATTTCTTTCTCGCACTCCAAGGTATCTTCCTGAATCTGACCATGTTGCCACAACACCTGCACTAGACCGATGATTTTTCCATGCAATAATTTATCCTTCCTATCCACAATCGACACCGAGATATGTACCAATGAAGCATCCGACTCTAGGTCAACGTGGTCCCATATGATCACATGGTTAGGATCAGGTTGATACTTCTTTAACTAAGATACATGGAACACATTGTGCACCGAACTAAACCGTGGTGGTAATGAAAAAAAATATGCCACCTCTCCAACCCGTTCTAGTATCTCAAAAGGGCCTATATACCGAGGAGATAAATTGTTCTTCTTCCCAAAACGTCGATGTCCATGCCTTGGAGAGATTATCAAAAAGACCTGATCACCCACTATGAACAACAACGGTCTTCGACGGTGATCTGCATAAGATTTCTGATGACTCTGAGCCTTCTCCATCTTCTTTCTAATCCACTGAATCTTCTCCATTGTTTCAGGGACAAGGATCAGCCCGAATAGTGATGTTTCACCAGTTTCCACCCAAAATAGTGGAGAAAGACAAGGATGCCCATACAATGATTCAAACAATGCCATTTGTATCGAGGCTAGATAACTGTTATTGTATGTGAACTCATCCAAGGGTATATTATCCTCCCATGAGCCACAGAAATCCATTACACAAGCCTGCAACATGTCATCCAACATCTTTATCGTCCTTTGGGATTGTCCATCCGTCTGGGGAAGAAATGTCGTACTCATAGTCAACTGAGTCCCAAGGGCTTGTTGTAAGGATTTCCAGAAATGATATGTGAACCTCAGATCTCTATCTAAGACTATTGACACTGGTACACCATGTCTCTTTACCACTTCCTGGATATATATTTTTGAAAGATCTTCCACCGTATGGGTTTCACGAATAGGGATGAAATGGGCCGACTTGGTTAGGCGGTCCACTATCACCCAAATGGCATCGTGTTTCCGGACCATTCTTGTAAGTCCTGTGACAAAATCCATTTCTATCTGCTCCCATTTCCACACTGGGATAGGTGAGGACTGTAACATACCATCTATTCTCTGATGCTCTGCTTTAACCTGCTGACAAGTTAAGCATCGCGAGACGAACTTGGAAAACTTCCTTTTCATGCCGCTCCACCAAAACTGAGCCTTTAGAATATTATACATCTTGTGTGTACCCAGATGTACAACCCATATTGAATGGTTGTAAGCATTAAGGTCTTGTTTCTGACATACTATAGGTACAACCATCTGATCTCTGAAACACAAAACTGAACCCAATTCCAGTTTCTAGCCATAAATGGTCTCCCAACCATAAAGTATGAAGTCATTACTGGACATTCCACATCAGATGTTGGTGCCTCTTTGACCACTTTTACCAGATCAGGAACAACCATAGCTGAAATGAAAACCGCAACATCACCTCAGTTTTCACATTCCACATGCATGTCGGCTAAGACCGACATCAACTACCACTCATCTTAAGCTTCTTTCTCCAAATGAAAAAATGAATTTCTGCTTAATTCATTGGCCAACGAATTCTACTTAACTAGTGTATACATCAAGTCAATGTTGAACATTTGAAGATACTCCATCCATATCCTCTGCCTCAGATTCAAATCTCGCTGTGAGAAAATGTGTTTCAAGATTTTGTGATCCGTAAACACAGAAAATTTCTCACCAAAGAGATAATGATTCCAAGTATTCAAGGCATGGAAAACTGAAGCTAATTTCAAATAGTGTGTTTGATAATTCTTCTCATGCACCCTTAACTACCATGAAATATAAGAAACAAAATTTTCTCCTTGAATGAGAACACATCCCAACCTTATTCCTGAAGCATCACAATACACCACATACCCTTGTCCTGATTCAGGCAAGATCAGGATGAGTGCAGATGTAAGGAGAAGTTTAAACATTTGAAAAGATCTCTGGCATTCCTCAGTCCATTGAAATACACTATTTTTCTTTGTCAATGCTGTCATAGGAGAAGCTATTCATGAGAAGTCACGCACAAAGCATCGGTAATAACCATCTAGACTAAGAAAACATCGTATTTCAAAGACATTTTTCGGTGGTTTCCAATAAATAACAGCTTCAATATTTTCTAGATCCTTGGAAACACCTTTATCAGAAACAACATGGCCAAGAAATCATACGTCTTGTATCAAAAAATCACACTTTGATAATTTCGAATACAACTGATGGTCCCTCAAGATTTCCAACACTATCACTAAGTGTTTCTCATGCTCAGCCCTTCTTCTTGAAAAAACCAATTTTTCATACACAAAACCTCAACAAAAGTATCCATATAAGACTGAAATATCTGATTCGTCAAATCCATGAAGACTAATAGTGCATTCGTAAGACCAAAAGGAATGACGACATATTCGTAGGGGCCATATCTGCTTCTGAAGGTTGTCTTCGGAATATCCTCCTTCCAAACTCGCAACTGGGGATATACTGACCACATGTCAATCTTGGAGAACCAATGAGCTCTACTTAATTGATCGGACAGATCATCAATTCATGGAAGTGGATATCTATTCTTTACCGTAACTTGGTTAAGTTTACGATAATCCATAAATATCCTCAATGTTCCATCTACTTTACTTAAAAAAACCATTGCTACCCACAGAGACACGCTTGGCCGAATAAAACCATTGCTTTCCATTTTATCCAAATGAACATTCAATTCCTTTAACTCTATTGGTGCCATCCAATAATAAGGATGTGAGATTGGACTGGTCCCTGGGAGGAGATCAATCGTAAACTGCACTTCTATCACAAGTGGTAACCCTAAGAAGTTTTCATAAAAAACATCAGGAAATTGATCCACGACTACTGGAAAACTGTTATTCGTGATCTCTTCCATCTATTCCAAGTTTAACGCAACCAACTGGTAAGATATCATTGCCACTACTATTTCCAACAAGCCCGTTGCACCTGCCTTCCCCACTTTTTCTTCTCTAAAGAGATGCTCGATGCCATTCTCAGTCACAAAACTGACTGTTCTTCTATAACAGTCGATGTGAGCCCTGAAATCTATCAACCAATACATACCCAGGATTATATCATAGACATCGATCTCCATCATAGAGAAATCCCATTTCAGCTCAGCTCCATCAATAGTTATAGAACATGCTCTACACACGAAGGCTCTACATTCTCCTTCACTGAGAGGAGTTTGATGTTTTATCACAGAAGGCATCATTTAATGTTTTAAACATAGAAAATCAATATCACGTGATGCGATGAAGGAATACGATGCACCAGTATGAAATAACACTTTTATAAGGGTAGAATTCAAAAAGATTGTACCTCTCACCATAGATGGTCCAACCTGATCATCCACAATCACATGTTCCTCTCTATACAATTGCTTTGTTGCTGTACTTTTCTCCTTATTTCCTTGTTGAGATTTACCTGCTTGAGGAGTCATGGTATTCCTGGAATCACCATAGCTAGCTCTATTCTGCCGGTGAGGCTGATTTTGCTGTCCTCGCCCTGTCGAAGCATAAGATGCTTTCAACACCGGGGAAGTGTCACGAACACCCAACCGTGGAGCACTGTGAAAATATCGTTGAAGATGTCCTATCTTGTTGAAATTGAGGCATGCTCTTGGTGATGTTGTACATTCTCGTTTCATGTGATCAATCGCGCCACAATGAAATAACCTAACTTTCATCATGTGTCGTGGAGGAAGATTCACCGATCCAACTATCTGATTCTGATTTGCACTCCCACCTTGGAAGTTGGTGTCCCTCCTCCGCTTGTTCCCATCATCAGAGTTCCCACCTGTTACCATGGGTATCATCATACTTCATCCTCCCACAGTTCCTGAGATGTTTCTTTTAGCTACTTTTCCTCTATTTACCATCTCCGTATAATCCGTAATACAGAGCAAAGCTATCTTCGAACGAATCTCCTGTCGCAAACCTGATTCAAAGATGCGTGCTCTCAATGACGCACTTGCAGCAACTTCTGGTGCAAAGCTCACTAAATTCAGGAGTTGAGCCGCATACTCCATGATAGAGATATTCTCCTGATTTAGGCTGAAAAAGTCAGTTGTCCTCTGGATCTTGAACGCGTGAGGATAGAATTGTTTATTAAACAATTCCTCCAATTCCTCCCAGCCCAGGCCTTGATCCACGTTAGCCTCTACCGCCAGCTACCACCACTGTCGTGAAAGATACTCCAGTATATAGGTCACCGACTTTACTTTTAGTTTTTCTGGGTTTCCGATGAAGTTGATGATATGAGTCATCCTACTCAGCCACACCTCCGCCCTTTTTGGTTCAGAATCACCCCAAAATATGGGTGGGTTCTGCTTCTAGAACTGGACAAAATGGTCTACATGCCTTGAATAATCCCTCTGATTCACCATGTCCACAACCTCAAACTCTTGAACTATACTTTGTAGTATCTTCTAGTTTACCTGTGGCTCACATGAGACCACATTCTCTGCAGCCTCTTCCGTTTGGTCTCTACGACGCCTAACGGGTGCCATCTTCTGTATAAACAACGCACACCATTAGTATCACTTACTAGAAACTTAAGTCTTAGCGTTTCAATATCTCTTAGATCACTATCACAACACTGTTCTCAAAACAACATTTTTCCATGTTCAACCATTTATGAAAACATCCAACAAACTTTTTAAAAATCAACCGATTTTTAAAATACACCTTATACCCATATTTCAAAGTCTTTCAGTTGAAAACAATTTCTGCATTTTTCAAAAATTGGGAACTTACACCAAATCCTTACTCATTCCTCACAATGAGGTATGCAATCCTAGTGGGAAGTCATTCCTCTAAAATCCATGTTCTGTTCATCTCATTGGCTTAACCCATGACAATGAGATTTCCAACACTCTAGAAGTGTATCCAAAACACTTATGTACCCAACACTCTGGTAACTTGAAGTTCATCACAAATAGGTTAGCAACGTCCTTTTATGCTATACATTTCATGTTCTGACAATCATACTCCATTCTAAGATGACCACCCAAGGAATAGACAAGAAGGAATTTCAACTCCAAGACTAGGAACATCGATGACAACTTGTTAGGAAATGACTGAACAAGATGATACCATTTGTAATGAACTTCTCATTCTCATTGGATTGAGAGTAAAACGAGTCATTAGTTGGCCTTAACCGACATCCCCAAGACACCAAAGGATGACAATAAATTCCAAAGGGTTTCAAATACAAGTGGGGGACGATTTAACCTTTAAGAAAATAAACCCATCCATTAACCATTCACTATATGATGCATGAAAAAAATGAAAGACCAAACAACAACTTCATTTATATTAAACCACATCAGAGTACACAACTGCAGAAGACCAAACCAAACATCAAGGTACACAGCAGAAGAACAACATGAGATTCTCAAAAGACACCACGACTCCGTGGTCCACAAGCTTCAAGGTCCACAGCATCTCCCAAAAATCCCCCCAATCCATTAGTTTTGAGATGCTTTACTTTTAACTATGTCTCAGAATACAACATCTACAAAAGCACCAAAGTTCCAAAGCAGGGGTGAGTATAAAACTCAGTAGGTTTTCCCCAATGACTCCCCTACTCACGCCACTAGGATAGATGAGTTAGCCACATTTATATAAAAACGGTTTATAGAAATTTTTTTCACCAAAGAAGTTTATATCTAAATATAAACAATTCATCCAAAACCATCCATGCTCAAAAGCATCCAAGTGAAATTTACACCAGATTTTCCAACACGTTAATCTTCCTGAAAAATAACAAACAAATTTCAAACCATTTCACAAACATCCTATTTTGGCATTCCCAACCATTTCACAAACCCGTGAAATCTACCATGCATGCATCGTTATGACAGTTCCATACTCATGAGTGATTTCTTGTCGATCTACCAAGTCGTCACAAGGTAATTACATTCCATGTGCCATTACACCATTGGAACCGAGCACAAGGTCATATTTCAACCAAACCTCGTACATATAGATACCACGTGCCATTAAAAGTTTGGCACCGAGCACAAGTTCTTATTTCAACCAAGACCGGTACGTGAAACATGAAGACACACCACACATTCCCAAAAACCATGCCAAACCATCCTTTCAATAAAACAACTTTTATTGAAAACCATTTTCCATTCAAACCAAGTGAGTTCAAAAAATTCTAACCATTTCAATAATGATGCATTTTTATTGAAACCAAATCCATCAAAACTATTTCAATAAAACACCCATTTTATTAAAAAACCATTTCTCATCAAACCATTTACAATTTGAGCAATTTCATATATTAAAATCAACATTTTAAATTCAAATAGCTAGGTCACTTTGTACACAATTGACCAAGATCTCACAATTTCATCAAAACGATAAATCATCACTAAAGAAGATTTATTCCATGATTTTCACAATAACTTTCATTCAAATAACCAATTTGAAACTAATCCAACCAATTCTAACAAGAGGAGTCTAGAGTAAATCCACTTACCTCAACAAAAAGGTGAAACCAAGTAATGGACGAAGAACGCTCAAGAAGAACATGTCAAATCTCCAAAAACCCACCTTAGATCTCTTCGCCTAACAAAACCAAGAACATATATCATCAAATTTGGAATCCACACACTTCGATATACCCATAACAGGCGTAGATCTAAGAAACAGAGAGAATACGAGAATTAGATCTGAGTAGATCTGAGAATCAAACAAGAACGATCACATACCTCAAGAATCCGGCTTCAATTCTCCAAGAGAAGCCGTCAGAATGCCTCCGGAATGATGGGAGAACCTCCCTTGACCTTGGGAGAACCAAAATCCCGAGTTAGGGACACTTAGAAGATTATACGAGGAATTTAGAGGCGAAAACTTGTTAGATCCACAATTTAAGGATCTAATTTAAGTGCCTGCACGATTAGTCTACACGGTTTGACAGACCATGTGCTAACTGTGCGTTAGCTACTACCTCTGCCACCCTTCTCGCTTGGTTTGGACACACAGTTAGACAAACCGTGCACCGACCATGCGGAAGCCACTGCCTCCAAGACCCACTGCGCACGATTTGGCCGCTCTGTTTATAAAAATCGTGCTCCTCCTGTGTGACGTTCCCTTTACCTCAAAACATCATTTCAAGTTCTCCTAACTCTCTCATTCAACACCCTTAACTTTAAGGCCATGAAAAGAATCAATTAAGGGTTATATACCAGAAACTGGGGGTACTACAATAGAGCAGGCAGAAGTCCTAAGCCGATAAGAGATGGAGCCCTCTAGAGTTCGAGGATGGTGACCGCGTCTTTCTACAGGTCTCACCCCAACAAGGTTTGCAGAGATTTGTCCTAGGTATAAAGTTATATTTGAGGATCATTGGGCCCTCCCATGTCCTCAACAGAGTTGGCGAGGTGGATTACCGCTTAGCTCTTCCACCTCAGTTGCACTGGGTGGATGTCGTCTTCCACGTATCCCATATGAGGAGATACATGCATGACCCTTCTCACATCATCAACCACGGTGAGCTAGACGTCGAAGATGGGGTGACTTTTACAGATGTTCCAGTAGAGATTGAGAATCGATAGGAATAGGTCCTTCGTGGGCGGTTGATACCTCTGGTGCACATTCGCTGGTAGCACGAGATCCTCCAGGAGTGCACATGGGAGCGGTAGGCTCATATTCGTGCTCAGTACCCCCACTTTTTCCCTTAGTTTGAGTTGTGGCTTACATGGATGCAAAGACTTGAGGTGGAGAGAATGTAAAGACCCAAAAATTCCATAAATTATTTTTAAGTATATAGGAATTTTAAGAGTCCACAAAAACTGATGGCCCATGATTCTGAGGCCTGGTTTGCCCGAAATGAATTTCGGAACTTTTTTCAGGTATGTTTAGTAAACGTGCGAGAAGGTTTTTGTAACTCTTTAACCGGTGCATGGAATTGAAATCTAAGGGAACCGTTGAAATCGCAGTGCCCATATTCGCTTAAGGAGATGACCACCTCAACCGTAGTGGGTAGAGAGTGAAATATATTTATTTTTTTCTTTTCCTGATAGAATAAAATAAAATAGAAATGTCTAACATTTTTATTTCTGAAACTCCTCAACATGGGTTATGGTGGTGGGGACCACCCAATCCTAAAACATCATTGTGAATTTTATAAAGGTGGGGACCACCCAATTTAAAACCACCCAATTTGAAATTAATGGCAAGGACCACCCGAACCGTATTAATGGGGGATAAACCAATCAACTCCCCATAAATTCTTTTCCTCAATTAATTTGAGCCAATTAAATTGATACCATTAAGTATGCCAACACCCCATTTAATTGATAGAGCCAACCAACAATTAATGAAATGTGTCATAATTTTTTTTTAATTGGGAAAACATTATTAATCTATAGAATTTAAATTAATAAGTTGGTTATTCCTCATTTTAGTGAGATGCGGGAAACTGTTAGAAAAGGGATATGATTTGGAGAATAGTGGAGAAACTCATCCTCCAATTAAGAAGGCTCTCGCCAAAAAGGAACATCTTCAACTATGACAAACCGATGAACGAGCCTGGGATCAGAGGTGTGTGGCGGGCATGACGAACATCGACATATTTGAATTTTTTATCTCGCCAACATCAATGAACATTCAAAGTAGGGTGGTTGTTTAAATTTATACCGCTACCCCTTCTTGATAATTCATCATAAAATCAAAAAGAGATTATATCTTCTTTCTGCTGCTCTAACGCGGAGAGTGCATTCCAAAAAAACATGGACTGAACTCTTTAAAAATCATGTATTTAATTGTTGTGTTCTTCTTGAGGGAGGAGGACATCAAACAACCTCGGTGGGACACGAGAACTGGAGCCGGAACCAACACCGGTTGCGATGAAGGCTGCAACGCAACAATACTATCCGCGGCCTCCACTGCAATGCGGCCGCACGCCGTCCATGACCACTGTCGCCCGCGGCCTCCACTGCCTAGCCACCACTGCACCGCCCACCGCCTCGCCTCCCAGCGGCCTTCTGCGACCCCAACGGCCTCACTGCCTCATGGACCTCTGTTTCCCCCACGTCTTCACCGCTCTTTTTCCCTCTGTGGCTCCTACGACCTCACCATCCCACAACCTCGTGGCCCCCGCAACCTCATCGCCCCTACGGCCTCTGCGCCGCCCTCATGGCCACACGCCTCTATATGGACCCCACGCCACCCAGTGCGGGCTGGACCAGACCCAGCGCAGACCAGGCTGGACCCAGCGGGATGAGTCGACCAAAATTGGGATGAGTCAGCCCAGGCCGAGTCGGTCGGACTGGGTCGGGCCGGACCGAGACTTGCTACGAGCTTTTTGCTGTATCAGCCATAACTTTGGCACCCGGCGTCCCTTTGACAAACCGTAAATGGCGCTGTAAACCTTGGAGAGAGAAGTTACCTTTGGTATAAAATAATTGTAATTTCGATAAAGTTGGTATATGGTCAGGTTGGATCGATCACGAATCCAATTGGGCCCTCGGGACTAAATGTTTAATAACTTACAGAACGTGCGTCCGAGTGATGCAACGTTTGTTGCGTTGAGACCCATATGATGTGGAAGTACTTTGGGTTTCTACTTCGTGGATGTTGGATTATCGACCAGTGGAATAAGGAGAAGACCCTCATGGAGATGAGTAAGCTTAGTGTGGGAACCCAGTAGCTGGTTGTGACGTGAAGAATGAATAATGATCCTGTGTGGGTCAACATCGAGCGATCCTGTGTGGGTCAGCACCTAGAGATCCTATGTGGGTCAGCACCAACCGATCCTGTGTGGGTTAGAACCGAGAGATCCTGATTGGGTCAACACCTAGTGATCCTATGTGGGTTAGCACCGAGCGATCCTGTGTGGTTCAACACCTAGAGATCTACTGTGGGTCACCACTGAGCGATCCTATGTGGGTCAGCACCGAGTGATCCTTTGTGGGTCAGCACCGAGCGATCCTGTGTGGGTTAGCATCGAGCAATCCTGTGTGGGTGAGAACCTAGAGATACTATGTGGGTCTGACGATGCACTTGCAATATACTATGATCTTTTGTGGGTCTGCCTCTTAACAGAGTAAGATGATTCATTAGTTACATCTAATCATCTCTACTACTTTACATAAGAAATACCTGGTGGGAGCTGAGTCAGTACCTTTGTGGTATTCTTTTGTGTGGCATACCCATGTGGTACTTACCTTCGTGGTATTCCTCCCATTGTGGAACAGTTGTGCTTTGGGATTTTGAGTTAGACTATGTGTTTCATCATGATTGAGATGGCTATACTTGATAACTTTGGAATATGTATTGGCATATACCTAAGTTGTGTTTTTAGTTGATTTCATTATTTTTGGTTTATACTTTGTGGATTTTGTGAGACCTTGAGGGACTCGGGGTCCCTACTGAGTATCGTTATACTCACCCCTACATGGGCTATGCCCGCTACTCATTGTGTTTGGTGCAGATGACGGACAATGCTGACTGAGGACGAGAGTAACAGGACTGGATCTAGCTCGGAGGTGGACCTTAGATGAGGTGTACCACAGAGACGACCGTTAAAGAGCTATACCTACCCTTTAAGTAGGATCCTTGGTAGGTGGTCATAAGAGCTGTTCCAGTTTACTTGTACTTTCAGTTTCTTGTACTTTCCATTTGGGCCTATATTCTGGCCCCTTTTTCTTTATGTACTCACTTAGTTTACTATTCAGTTTAGTTGAGTTCGTAACTTGTTGTTTGCTTGGTTGCATGTGTTTACAGGTTATAAAGGCAATGCGTTCCCAATTTTATGGAATACACTTTCAGTGCTAGTCACCGGCCCCTATCCTATAGAAGGCGGATTTGGGGTAGTCATGGTACAGGCTCCGGGGGACGGGTCGTGACAATATGGTCCAGTAAGGGAATGGAAGGTAAATGTTTTCATGTGATTTGGAGGAATATGAATAAGAAAATGTAGAATATAATTATGAAAAGATAAAGAAAATATGATTCATATCATATATTAAAAATCCTATAACATAATTTAGAAATGTAGCTATAAAATATATTTTATACATTCATAATAATATCACCAAGGTTTGTCACAGAGGTGTCATAAAAATTTCCAAGGTTATTCACCTAGGTATCATAAAACATTCCATATATAGAGATTAAATTATTTACCAAATAAATTGGAGTACTATCAGGGTGAAGCCTTTTTATTTTTTAATTAATTTGATCTAGATAAATCATAATAAAAAATTTCATAAATAACCTAAAAATAATAAGAGAAACAAGTTTAATATAAAATTCATGGAGTTTTAAGAAGTAGTTCTTAAAAAAAGATCTTTATGTCATTATTAACCCATGAACAAAGAATATTTGTTTAATGTACGTAAATATAAGAGTAAAATACATCGTTTTTAAATATATATTAATAAACATATAAAATAAATATATTTGGTTATTTAAAAAATAAAATAAGTTATTATCAAGAGAAAAAGAGTGAAATTTGAGATGAAAATTCTGTAGCATAACAGGTAAGGAACATGGTTTTAAAAAACATTAAAAAGAGGGATAAAAAGAGTATAAAATTAATAAAATACTATTAATATAGTAAATGGAGATAATAGAATTTTTAAAAGAACATATTATGGAAATTTTAAAGAAAAACCACATAAAGATAAACTTGGAAGGAAAAGAGATGTTGAGATTTCCATCACCTTGAAGGGTGACTCCCAGAACATGAAGATTGAGAAATGTGGGGCTTGAGAATGAATAGGGTGGTAAAACTATCATATATTCAGATATGATGAATTGGGAATGAAATAAAATGGAGAAATGGATGGGTAGTTATAGTAAAAGGGGAGGATTTGTTTATTAATTTCCTTGGACACTGAGGTAGTGGTAAATTTAAAACCAGGGGCTTTCCCATGGTATTTTCCCATGGAATTGGACACTAGGGACTCCTATTTTGATAATTTAATCCAAAATAGTAGAATTTTTTTATTAATTATTACATCATTGTGATGTCACTAAACATATTAGAAAACTCAAAACTGTATTTTTACTATTAACCAAAAAACAAAATATTTTAGAAAATTATCATAAATTCACTCTAACCTAATTTCAATGTTATTATTTCAAAAATGAAGTTCATTTTATCATAATAATTTAATAAGTATTATAAATTTTACACTTAAATATAAAAATCATTATTTATTAAAAATAAAAACAGAAAGATTACGCATAGTAAAATGTATGACACTTGAAATAATGAAATTATATTATCATTTAAATTTAAATAAGAGTGTTTTAATCATACTATTTCATTAATATAAAAATTATTAATAATACCTTAGTTTATTATAATAATTATATATTTTTAGAAAAGTATGATTCTCTCTGAAAAATCAATTTATCAAGTTCCTCATATTTTTAATAAAAACTAAAATAAAAACTTAATTGAGGGAACACAAATTTTATTTATACAAAATGGATTATATATTAGGTAAAGAATTTCTTGAAACATAACCCCTTATAATGGCTACATTCTACCTTAGGGTGAGGTGTGCTATGGTGATAGACTCATGGAGTATCTTGGGTAACATTTCCCAAGTGGTAATCTATACTAACTTGAACTTATCCTATATGATATTTCGTTCAAGATTAAGATGTTGAAACTTAGCTTGGGATCGGTTAAGTGAAAATCCCAATGATGCTACCTCGTCCCCAAACTCAGAAAAATGGTATTCATTTTTATAGACTCTATTTTTTGAGTCCATTGTTTCTCATTTTTGTATTAAATAACCATTATCATTTCTCCTTACAACATACTTATGACATTAAAAATATTATTAAGAGAATTGTTTCCAATGTTCATAATTGACCAATAGTGATATAATGGTCTAAACCTGATTATCACATTTCATCTATACTCACTTCATTGTTAAAGAGGTATCATTTTTTTGAGTATAATATAACACACATTTTGAGAAAAAAAAATATACATTCAAAAATTTTGTGTTGTTACATTCTTCCCGCATTAAGAAATTTAATCCTTGAAATATCATATTGCTCCCTCTATTGACAAAAGAAGTGGGTGCTTCTGCATCATTATTTTCGCTGGTTCTCATGTAGCTTATTCATATATGTGTTTCCTCTATAACACTTTGACAAGGTGGGTAGTCTTGTTTCGTAGAGCCTTGTCTGTAGGGTTCAAGATCTAACCTGACTACTCCTCATAAGAGAGGCCATGTTCTAGTCGTACCACCTCCAGATTCAGTACATGTGAAGGGTATAGTTTCTACTTCATCAAGAGAGATGTAGAAAACTTCATGATCACGATCATGATTTTTTTGGAAGTTCTAGTCGATAGGACACTTATCATATGAAATAAAGGATTTCTATGGGACCAATATACCAAGGGGAGAGCTTCCCATTCGTCCAGAACCACATGACTCTAATCTGAGGTGAAATTCAATGGAATAATTTATTTCCAACATCAAAATAAAAGTCCATTTGACAGTTGAAATTATAGTTCTTCTTCCAACTGTGATATGACTTTATGTGTTGTTAGATGGTATAATCCTTTTCTGTAATATCTTTCAAAGAATCAGTTCGAATATGCTTTCTCTCACTAGCTTCATAAAAAATGTAGGATTTCTACATCGCTCCCCATATAGATCTTCATAGGGTTCCATTTGAATACTAAAATGGAAGATGTAATTGTATGATAACTAAACTAATTGGGGATCTTGATCCCATACACATTTAAATTCCATTGATCAAGTTCTCAACAAGTACTCAAGTGTTTAAATAGTCCTTTTATATTGGATATCAATTTGAGGGTGATTGGATACACTAAAATTCAATTCAGCATTCATAGCATGTTGAATAATTCTATAGAATTTTGATGTGAATTTTGTATTATGATTAAAATTATAGAAATTGGCTCTCCATGTAGCATAAACAATTCCTTTACATAAATCATGATGATTTGGTCAAGAGATAACTCTTCTGGAATAGAGATAAAATGGGTATTCTTTGTGAGATGGTCCACTATATCCTTAGTCGCATTATTTCATTTGGATGATTTCTAGAGAGCATGGGAAAATTCCATAGTGATATTATCCCAATTTAATTTTGGTATGGGTAGTTGTATTCATACCCCTTTAGGAAGAAATCTTTGTGCTTTTACTTGTTGACACACAAAGCACCTTATAGTGTTGTTAGCCATCTCCCTTTTAATGGTATCCCACAAATAAGGATCACGAAGGCCACTATACATTTTCTTAATTCCAATATATATAGAGAAAGTAGAGCTATGTTCTTGAACCATCAAATAATTATTTATTTATAGAATATATATAACACATATCATTAAATGAAATTTTAGGACACCTTCTTCCTCTATATTGAACTCAAGAAAATTCCCATTATTCACAACCTCTAACTTATTCTGTAAAAAAGGATCTTAGCTTTGATATTAATTGATCATCCCTAGTATTGGTGATTGAGAAACCATTTGGGAGAGGGTTGATGAATTACCTTTGCTTATGATTCTCAGGTCATATTTTACTAGTCTTTTGATCAAAGGATATATTTGAATAATCATCATTTCAATCACGAAAATGTCTTTCTACTTACTGCATCAGCAACTTTGTTTTCTATTCTAGGGTGATAATGAATTGAAAAATATAAGGATAATTAGTCAAGATTAAGGCCATAAAAACACTCATAATACCTATATGTTGATCGAAAAGCAGTCTTTTGTATATGTTTTTTCTTTACCCTCAATTGAAGATAACCATATTCAAGATCAATCTTGGACAATAATTGAGCCCCATGAAGTTGGTCAAATAAATTATCAATCCTTGGATGCAGGTACAAGTTATTCACTATGATCCCATTATTTTATATATAATAAATGCTTACCCACATTGATCCATACTTCTTCTTCTTCACAAAGAGAACATGTTCTCCCCAAGGAGACACACTGTACTGCCCTGACCCCAGTTACACAGAGTCTGTGCATTTTTTTAATACATTGGAATGATTACAAAGAATCAAGTATCGAAGGACCAATTAGTTTATTAGTCTTGGAAAATAGAATACATACATGAATGGAAAATTACAGTTTATAACATACAACAGAACATAAATAATCCTTTATGAATGCCATTATTCCCTTAGCATAACCTCTCATATCAATTACAATACACTTCTCATAATCCTTTAAAAAATGAAAAATAGAAAGGGGTGAGCTCAGATGATCATTAAGGGTAACAATATAGCAGAATATTTCATAAATAAGAATAAAAATTTAAGGCAATGTATAAGACTAAAACAAAAGCCTTTTAAACATAAACATCAGCATATATGGCAAAGATAAAATAAAATAATTCCATTTACTTATTCACAAGTATAATCTACTGGTCGAATAATCACATGCAATATAAATATCCACTTTCATAATGATGGAATGCATAATGTCAGACTTCCTAACCACATAGTCAAAGACTTGTGCCAATACTACAGATAAGATATTGTCAAGGCCTTGTGACAAGATAGTAGTTTGTCTCATTAGACCTACTGATGCATCAAGGAGCTATAGCGGGCTCCACCTATCACCTACTAAGTCTAATTCATTCCTTATATGAAATGGTTTAAATATAACATAAACATTCTTATTAAAACTAGAATAAAAAATGTCAATAAATTATCCATAAACCATGAATGGTATAAAAATAACACATCCACAGTCAAATATATCGCAAAAAATTCAATATAATATGGAAGATTTTTATTATAAATAAGTCAACTTCAAAAAGGTTTAAAATCCATCAAAGAATGTTGACATAGATAAAATCCAAACATTTTGAAAAAAATATATATTTCTATTTTGAAATCATTTATACGTCATTTAATTATAGAAGAAAACATTTATTTTGAAAATATTATTATCAGCTTGTGTGGGAAGATTCGATGATGTTATAACGGCATAAAGTAGTCACACCCGCCGTTTACGTTAAAAAAAGACATTCTTACCTTGATTTTGTCAAAAAGCTTATAAAGTACCTTATTTGAAAAATGACAGAATGGTTCATTTCAGAACATATAAGGTCAAATAAGGGTATTAATGACTTTAACCCATTTTTTATTAAAAATATTTTGAATTTTTTTTAAGATGACACATATGTGGATGATAAAGAGCTCCGAGTAGATACTTACGTAAAAACAACATCGGATAATAAAGAGATTGTGAAAATAACCCTTACCTTGTACTTTCTATTGGTCTAGGGTAGGTTAACCTGTATAGTGGTGAAATAATTGTTATTAATTTATACAATAACCATATAAATTAATATGATATCATATATGATCTTCTAATATTTCTTTGTTAATTATATTTCAGAAGTATCATCGTTCCACGTGTAAACTAAGTTGTTTTACTTTATGTGCTTGGTTACATAAGCCATGTTTGTTATGTATAGGATGTATTTTATTCATATACTGAATGATATTATGTTCATAAAAATTATTTTCAACCATAAAATGAAAATTATTCTTGAATGATTACGATGGAAAATGAATTTCATCATGTTCGTGGAGACGGTAATCCCGACATATGCACGAGCGAAAATATCATTCCTTTGATAATAAAATCAAATATAATATGATGTTATATCATATATAATGAATCATTATCAAGTTATATTTGTTATTTAAATCATTTATATTCACTATTATACCCGTACAAATGATGAAGTGTTTGAATAACAAACTACATCATGGCATGGAGACGGTAATCCGTATGTACACACATACGGTGACTTTGTCATTTATAGGACGGATAGAATAATGAATATGGCTGTACAATATTTATAATAACATCAAATAATATATAATATATTGGAGTTATTATTTTAGAATGAAAATAGCAATGAAAGAGGATGTGGAAGAAGAATAGAACTTGAAAGAGGTGATGAAATATTTACATCTTCACCGAGTTCTTCCTTTTGATTTGATCAAAAGGGCTCTTTAGGTTGGCTCTATGAATAATGTAAATCCTCTAGGATGAAGGGAGGATATTTTAGATGATATTTGGGCTAGTTTGTTTCGAGAAAAATGGTTTTTAAGGTGTGAATTTGTGAGAAGGGGAGGTTCCCTTTTATAAGATAGGTGAGGGTCACTTTAGGAAAAGCTTGAAATATTATTTTATAATAAAATCATTTTATATTTATAATGGATCCAAAACGAATTATTTAATGTATAAAGTTGGGATGGGTCGAAAAAAACTTATGCAATAGTTCTTAGACAGGTTTAGGTCACCTTATTGAACTTATCTTTTAGATTTAACTCTTAGTTTAATAGTTTGACATTTACCATGTCTCTTTGTATTCTTATATTATATGGTTAATAAACATACTATAAAATTCCGATAAAACCCCAAGTGGTTCATTAATTTCAAGCATATTATTATATAAGTCTTTTGGCTGGACCTTAGGTTTTAGGACTATTATATCAATTAATAATATAATATTTGTTTTACAAACTCAATTATATCAATTTTGACACTATTTAGTAAATTATTTTTAATAAAGGCATAAAAACTTTATTAATTCTAAATAAATTAATATATTCAATACTAACATGTCATATTAACTTATAAAATTATTTTAATTCTACAAAAGTCTCAAATTTCATTTATTTGATATTTATAATATCAATTATTTTAATATTTCATTATTAAGGAAATTACTGCTTCATCATTGTGTCATAAATAAATTATATATTTAATGTCTAAAAATAATAAATAAAATATAATTATGTAGGAAATTATTTCATATTTATAATGAATATTTATATTTGAATTAATATAATGTATAACCCTATATTAAATTTTTTTTAGTTATTAAACATTGAATTTAACTCTTTAAATTTTTCCTTAAATAAAATAATAATAAATTTCCTAATCTAATCCATGTGGACCTAAAATGTAATATTTTATTTATATGGTTGTTGTTGGCCAAATTAAACTTATACAATAGAATTAAGACTTGTGTTAGTGTAATTATAATATTATTTTTACCCTTAATTACCATATTTACCATTTACCATGGTAAATAAAAGTAAAAAGTAACTATTCACAAAAAATTATTTTCATCTTATTAAACCAAATTTTACTTATTGATATTAACCATGTCTTTTGTATTTTTGAAATTTAACTCACAGAAGCCGTAAAATTATGTTTTATACAAATTTGGAAATGCTTCTTAGAGGTGGGCAAAAGACAGTAAATAGTTTGATAAAATTTTATACATCTAAACTTAATATAAAATGACTCCAATGAATTGAGTTGAGCATATATATGTTTTATGTATCTATTTTTACCAAAAATAAATTAAAATAAAATAACTAATTATTTAAATAAAAAGTCGGTCTTAACCAATAACGCAGTGTTTTTTCACTATTCATAAAAAATTGAAAGTTTTTAAAAAAATAACAAAATTTACCCTAAGACAATTTTGATATTACAAATTAAAAAATGACGTCTATTTTACCAAATTAAATATATATGAGTTGGATTTATTAATTTAAAAATAATTCATGTTGTCAAAACCTAAAAGAGGGTTTTTAAAAAGTAAAAACTATCAATATATTGACATGTGTTTATGTCAAATTTAAATGTGAAATTACTTATAATGACCTACATTGTATTAAATGATAAAAATATAATCTAATTATTCTTCTAAACCATTCAAATGCATAATTTATCAGTATAAATTATTTCTTTTAAAAACGAGTTTTCAATTAAAATGTAGTATTTTTCACTATTCATAAAAATAGTATAGTTATCAGAAATGTACCAAAAATTTATCCAAACTAAATTTTTATGTCCCAATTCTAAATAAGAATTTAATTTCATTAAATTGAATATATAAAAGTGTCAAATATTGGTTTTAAAAAAGGGTTCTCCATTAAAAGGTGGTAAAATTGCATTTTTTTTGAAAAATACTTATTTTATCCGAAAAAAATGAATTTGTTCTTATATTATTTATAAGTAACACATAATATGGATGTTTAAATTATATAGATTATATATGATTCAAAATTCAGTTAATTATATTCATAACCACTTTTTGAATGGTTAGTTTAATATGTTGTGGTGTGCTCGAACTCGGTGTTACATGAAGCGCAAGCTACTGAATTATTTTAATGAGATAACATACTATGAAATATTGGGGTGTTACATTGTTTAATCCTTCAATAAATTGAGTCCTATAAAATTAAAATTGTTCTTCGAAAATAAATGGTTAAAAATAGAAAAATACCTTTGTGGAAAACCCATATCAGAAATTGGGTTAATAAGATTTAGTCTTAATAAGATGGAAAGGGAAATAAAAAATTCACCACCAAATTATGATCTTGATTAGAAGGACATTGGTGGAAATTAAGGAAAAATAATTGGAGGAAAAATGTAAATATTAATAGGGAGTAATTGAGGTCATCTTTCACAAGCAGGTGTAAAATTGATGCCTCAAATCCATCAATCTAAGATGATGTAAAATATCATTGGTTTAAAAAAACATATGGTATTAGGATAACACATTTTTGGTTTTAAGATCCCTTCCCTAAATATTAGTAATGAATTTATATATAGAATGAGAGGAATATATATATATATACTTGACATGTAGAGTTTTATCCTTAAACTAATTCTACCACAAACTCATCTTTCACTCCAAAGGTAATATAATTCAAAAATATTATATTTATCCTAATCATATAGGGTTAAAAAAAAGAATTTATATTCATTTGAAAAAGTATTTAAAAAAATACATTATACAAATCAGGACATCATGTAGGCCCATGGTAGGTGATGCACCCTTTTCACCCTTCAATTGTGAGTTCATGTCTCGCGGCCTTGCCGGACACGAAGGGTTGTCGCCCAACCTCCAGGTTTTCCTTTTTATGAAAATCCAAAAATAATTTCCAGAAATGAGTTATTCTTAACAATAGTATCCAATATCAAACATAATCTATTCCAACCTTTAGAATTATCCAAAATACTTCTGTCCAAACTCATAGTCCAAAATTTATAAGGACGGTAAACACAATGAAGATCCTCTTTTCCACATAATAACATGTGAATACATTCATCAATTATTCTTTTAAAACACAGTAACACCCTGAATTATCATATAACCGTATCAGTAACATTCATGCTCCCTTATTCCTTGTAAGAAACTAGATATACTACTTATATCCAAAAATGTTGTAAAAACCAACAATGGTGGAATATAAAAATCATTAATCTATTTCATGGTATTAAAAAATGTAAAATATAATTTATCCAAATCAATCATATCTTATTCCAAAATCAATACATCGGTATTAGAACTATATAATGGTTTATCTTTCTCTCATCCACAAGTTTTCCAAAACATTTAACCTGCTATTGAGTCACTTTTCTTGGTTCCACGGAATCTCATGTCCTTAATGAAATAGTACTGTAGTATAATCCTTATATAATTTAAAATTATTATAACATGTACATCATTAATACAGTACTCAAATGACACAATACATTAACTACATAAGAACTCTAATTATTCCTCT
This sequence comes from Viscum album, assembly GCA_963277665.1. Lineage (NCBI taxonomy): Eukaryota > Viridiplantae > Streptophyta > Magnoliopsida > Santalales > Viscaceae > Viscum > Viscum album. Next base: position 1,976,227,782 of record OY728151.1, read on the forward strand.
TCATCTTCAGAAGTATCACAACTTTATAATTATCTAATAACAACATTTGGGGTATACTATGATGATTTGGACATTGATTCGCGTAGTGTTCAAACTCCTTGAAGATGAAGCATTGTACATTTGAATCCTTTTTTTAACCTTGCAATCATGTAATTGGTTTCGTTTTTCTCCACACTTATAACAAACTCTCATTCCCTTCAATAATTTACCAAGGTTATTCTTTCGAAAGTTACCACATATGGGAAAATCCTTCTTTCCCCTCTTCACGTTATCCATATTTCTCTCTTCCACCCTTTTCTTCTCTTACATCCTTTCAATGCTATAGGACTCAGAAAATTATTTACTTATCTTATTAAGACATGATACTATTTATTCATATGATGAGAATATATGGGAGACTATTTCTCTTTTAAATGTCAGCTTAATATCATTAAATAAATGATCCTTCTTAATCTTTCGATCATTCATATTGCTAGAATTCTCATCCCTTCTACTAGGTTCCATTTCTAGAAAATGGGAAATACTAGGTTAGTTTATGAATTGCAATGCATAATTCCAAACTTGTAAAATACAAAACATAAATTCAAATGATTATGCATATAATATACAATCATTAAATATTTTCATTGAGGAAGTATTTACTCCAAAATCCTTCATAATGGCTTGTAATAAAAATGTGAATGATCCTAAGAATATCCCATGACAGTGTCGTAACCAAGATTAAAGCATGGCCCATTCTTGGGAACCAGTTCCCCTTCGAGTTTAGCTCAATGCGGTGTTTTCGGGTTTTACCCTCAGTTACATCTGTGTCAGATCCACCTATACCGTCTCGTATCCAGACATGGATGTATTTATTAGAAAACTAATGAAATCAATAGAATACCAAAATTCTAGGAAGTTATTCTATACTAATCTTCAAAGTCTCTCTTAGGGTAATGTTATCTCATTAGAGTTTTTCTAAATCCAACTTCCAAGGTTGGTAGTAAACTTCTTCTAATACCATCTGCAATGCCCCGACCCCAGTTACCCAGAGTCGGTACAACTGAACATAAATAATCCATTATAAATTCCATTATTCCCTCAGCATAACCCTGCATATCAATCTCAATACACTTTTTGGAATCCTGGAAAAAATAAAACATAGAAAGGGGTGAGCTCAGATGCTCAGTATGGATAAACATATAGGAGAATCTTTTATAAATAAGCATAAACATTTAAGGAAATGTATAAGACTAAAACAAAAGCCTTTTAAACTTAAAATTCAGCATAATATGGAAAATATAAAATCAAATAATGCCATTTAATTATTCACAAGGATATTCTACTAGTCGTATAATCACATGAAATATCAATAGCCACTTTCATAATAATGGAATACATAATGCCAGACTTCATAACCACATAGTCAAGGCCTTGTGCCATGAATACAAATAATATTTTTTCAAGACCTTTTTCCAATACACTATTTTGTCTCATGAGACCTACCTATGCATCGAGGAGCAACAGTGGGCTCCACCCATCACTTACTTAGTCTAATGCATTTCACATATGAAAAGGTTTAAACACAACATAAACAATCGTATTAAAATTGGAATAAGAAATGTCAATACTTTATCCATAAACCATGAATGGTATAACAATAACACATCCACCATCAAATATAGCTCAAAGAATTCATTAATTTATGGAAGATTTGCATCATAAATAAATCAACTTCAAAGAGGTTTAAAATCCATCAAAGAATGTAGACATAGATGAAATCAAAACTTTTTGAGAGAAATATCTCTATCTATTTTGAAATCATATAGAAGTCATGTAATTATAAAAAACATTTATTTTGAAAATATTCTTATAATATTGTAAGGGACGCTTTGACGATGTTATAAGGGCAGATAATAGCTTCAACCTCCATATAAGTTAAAAAAAGTCATTCTTACCTTAATTTTGTGGAAAAGGTTATCAAGTAAGTTGTTTGGAAAATGACAGAAAGATTCCTTTCAGAGCATATAAGATCAAATAAGGGTATAAATGACTTTAAACCATTGTCTAGTAAATTTTTTTTGAAATACATTTTTAAGAAAACACAGATGTGGATGATAAAGAGGTCTGAGTAGATACTTACATAAAAACAACCTCAGATAATAAAGTGATTGTGAAAATAACCCTTACATTGGACTTTTATTTGGTCAAGGGAAGGTTAAACTCATGTATAATGGTGAAATAATTGGTATTAAATTATAAAAGAACCATATAATTTAATATTATATCATATATGATCTTCTAATATTGCTTTGTTAATGTTATTTCAGTAGTATCATCGTTTTAGGTGTTAAGTAATTAGTTTTCCTTTATATGCTTGGTTATGTAATCCATGTTAGTTATGGATAGGATGTATTTGATTTATATAGATAATGATATTATGTTCATAAACATTACTTTTAATCATAAAATGAAAGTTATTCTTGTATGATTATGATGGAGAATGAATCTCATCACGTTCATGGAGATGGTAATCTGGACATACGGATGGGTGAAAATATCATTCTTTAGATATTAAAATCATATATAATTTGATGTGATTTCATATATACAGAATCATTATCATGTTATATGTTAGGTCCATTAGGTTAGATACCCTGAGAGGGGGGGGGGTGAATCAAGGTATGAAAGATTAAAACAACTACCCCTATTGATCTTGTCTCGCTGTTAAGCAAGACTTTGTTCTCACTCTTTCATACAGCACAATATAAAAAAAACTAAAGCATGCATAGGAAATAATGATTTTTACTAGTTTCACCCTCACTGGGATATGTCCAAGGAGCATACACTGGCGATGTGCCGATGTACCAAATCCACTAAAATCACACTACTGTTTACAAAGTTTGGGATATATCACATCTTATCCTAGGCTCACTGCCTTTAAAATGTATTGAGTCAACTAACTACTTTCCCAAGGGTCACTCCCTGTTTCTCTCTCTGGATCACTACTAGTGGAGAGGATGACCTTTTTCCTCTTTGTTTTCTCACTGATCTGTAAAGGATCCACAAATAGTTTATAGACCTGTATGTCTCTACATTATCACAAATGAATACATCCTCTGTTGTATGTAGATGCTCTGTTGATGTCCAACTTTCACCTGTTGATGAATCACACTTTGTACCGAAGGTTTCGGGAAATCTTCCAGCTTTCACGCAGCCCTGAATCACTTTCGTTCATCAACCATACATGGCGCCCTACTCCAAGCCAGAGTGTAATTCTCAGAATGCAAGTTAAAACTGGCACACAAGTTCACCTCAACCACTAGCTCGACAATGGCTTCTATAATTCCAAACATGCGCGACTCACACCCTTTTACGCCCAAACCAATATTGGCACGCAACCATCAACTCTCGCAATTCTTAAAAACCTAGCACACAAGTGTCACTAAACCACTATTGCGACACCCCCTTCTTCAACTCAAAACATGGGAGACTCCCTTCCTTTCTCTCCCAAACCACTCTGGACACACAACAATCAACTGGCGCACAACTTCTACTTGTGCGACCACACCACCAGATGAGTGACCTGCACACCTGTGCGATGAGAGATTTGATTTTATCTAAGTGTTGAACTCACACTGAATGTGGAGCGGTCGACCTCTATTTGTAGGCATTTGGACACCCTAGGAGACTATGCAAAAGTCTCCTCTTAGCGCGCAAGTTCAGCCACCCTAGTCTCTACCGTGCTAGTCACTTGCATGACCAAACTACCAATTGCGTGACCAAACCCAAAACATGAGGGCCCCTTCATTCCTTTTCCATATTCTGATGTTCTGATATTTAAAAATATATGGCGCACAAGTTTCCAAGCCTCCAAGATATCGGCACGCAAGTCCCTTTGACAAAAACACTTTTCTCCAGATCGACCATTCCTTTGTCGAAGTTCTTGAATCAATCATGGATCATTATCAAAATCCCTTAAACTCGACATACCACCATGAAATCCCCTTTTTCAACAAATTTGTATGTCATGGTTTGCTTTGTCAACAAACACAACACATAGGCCTACATTGTCAACAAACACAATAACCTCAAAAACGCTTCAATGATACCTTGAGGGATTTTTTCCCAACCTTATATTTGTTATTAATACCTTTTATACTCATTATTATACCCATCCAAATGATGAAGTGTTTGAATAACAAACTACACCCCGACGTGGAGAGAGTAATCCGTACGTTCGCTCGTATAGTGGCTTTTTCATTTATAGGATGGGTTGAAAAATGAATATGGTTGTACCATTTATATAATAACATCACAATATATATAAGATACTGGAGTTATTATTTTATAATGGAAACAAAAAAGAAACAAGAAGTGGAAGAATAAAATAACTTGAAAGAGGTGATGAAATATTTACCTCTTCTTCAGGTTCTTCCTTTTAATTTCACCAAAAGGGATCCTTAAGTTGTCTTTATGACTAAAAGAAGGCCACTAAGATTAAGGGAGGATAGTTTAGAGGATATTTGGGTAGGGGTTTTCCAAGGAAAATTGATTTCAATATATGAATTTGAGAGAAGGTGAGGTGACCTTTTATAAGACAGGTTAGGGTCATTTTAGGAAAAGCTTGACATATTTTTTAATAATAAAATCATTTTTGGTTTTAAAGGGCTCGAAAAGAATTATTTAAAGGATAACGTGGATATGGGTCGAAAAAAACTAAATAAATATGTTTTAGACAACTTTTGGTCACATTATTATCCTTATCTTTTATATTTAACTCTTAGTTTAATAGTTTGACATATTCCATGTCTCTTTGTATTTTTATATTATATGGTTATTAAAATTACTATAAAATGAAAATAAAACCCCATATTGTTTATTAATGTCATATATATCATTATTTATGTTTTTTGGACGATACTTATATTTTTATGACTATTATATCAATTAATAATATAATATTTGTTTTGAATAATAAATTACGTCAATTTTGACACTATTTAGTAAATGATTTTTGATAAAGTACTAAAAACTTTATTACCTATAAATAAATTGATAATTTCAATAGTAACATGTCATATTAACCTAGAAATTTTTTTAATTCACCAAAAGTCTCAAATTACAATTATATGGACATTTATAATATCAATTATTTTAATATATCATTATTAATGTAATTACAGTGTCATCATTATGTCATGAATAAATTAAATTATTTAATTTAAAAAAATTATAAATAAAATATAATTATGTAGAAAATTATTTTAGATTTATAATGAATATTTATAGTTGAATTTATATTATGTATAACCCTATATTAAAAATGGTTTAGTTATTAAACATTGAATTTAACTCTTTTAACTCTTCTTTAAATAAAATATTAATAAATGTCCTAATCTAATCCAAGTGTACCTAGAAGATAATTTTTTTTCCTAATGTTGTTTTTGGTGTAATTAAACGTATACAATAGAATTAGTACATATGTTTGGGTAATTATAATATCATTTTTAACCTTAATTACCCTATTTAGTTTTTACCGTGGTAAATAAAAGTAAAAAGTTACAATTCACAAAAAATTATTTTTCATCATATTGAACCAAATTTTACTTACTGATTTTAATCGTTTTTCTCCAAATTTTGAAATTCAACTCACAAAAGCTGTAAAATTAAGTTCTATACAAATTTGCAAATGCACTTAAGAGGTGGGTAAAAGACAGTAAGTAGTTTGATAAAATTTTATATATCTAAAAATATTATCAAATGACTCCAATGAATTAATTTTAACATATATTTGTATTATGTATCTATTTTGAACTAAAATAAATTAATATAAAATTAATAATTTTTTTAGAAAAATGTTGGTTTTAACCAATAACACATTGTTTTTTTCACTATTCATAAAAAATTGACAGTTTTTATAAAAATACCAAATATCTACCCTAAGCTAATTTTGATATTCCAAATTAAAAAATGAAGTCTATTTTACCAAATTCAAAACATAGAAGTTTAATTTAATAATTTAATATTAATTCTCGTTGTCAAAGCCAAAAGGTGGGTTTTTAAAAAGTAAAAACTATCAAAAGATTGGCATGTGTTTATGTCAAATTGAAATGTGAAATTACTTATAATGAATTAATTGTATTGAATGATAAAAATATAATCTAATTATACTTCCAAACCATTGAAATTCATAATTTATCACTACAAATTATATCTATTAAAAAAGTTTTTTTCAATTAAAATGTAGTATTTTTCACTATTCATCAAAATATTAAAGTCATCATAAATGTACCAAAAATTTATCCAACTAGATTTTTATGTCCCTCATCTAAAGAAGAATTTAATTTCATTAAATTTAATATATAAAAGTGTCAAATATTGGTTTTAAAAAAGGGTTCTCCATTAAAAGGCAATAAAATTGTATTTTTTTTTGAAAAATACATATTTTGTCTGAAAAAATGAATTTTTTATTATATTACGTCTATGAAACAAATAATATTTATGTTAAATTTATATAGAGTATATAGATTCAAAATATAGTTAATACTATTCATAACCACCTTTTGAACGGTTAGTTTAGTAAGTTGTGGTGCACTCAAACTCGGTGTTTCATGTAGAACAAGCTATTTAATTACTTTAATGAGATAAGGTACTATGAAATATTGGGGTGTTAGACACACTTGTTCAGATAAAAACCTTTTCCAAAATATCTTAGAGTTTTTTCGTTAATTCCCCCAGCTGCACATTTTGCATTTTATACAGGGTCTTTGGAATAGTATTGGATATAGTCATGAGTTCAATGGATAACTCTACCTATCTTTCTGGGGGAGTTTTAGGTTACTAGTTAAGAAATACATCAATATATTCCTAATCAGGGGGGTTATTATCTATTAATATACCTTAATTTCATTCATCAACCTCGCTAATTATCTCTTTAAATAAGTCTATGGGAGATTCTTCTAGAAAAATCTCAGGTCGTGGTATCTATCTTTTGAAAACAAATGTAGGTTGTCTATTAAAGGCTACTGAGATTTCCTTGATTCTTTAGTTTGTATTATCATTATACTTTGAGAGCCAGTCCATCCGTAGTATAATGTGAAATTCCAGCATGGGAATGACTACTCGATTTGATAAGATATTATGACCACCAAAGTAAATACCAGAGTTTCTATATACTACTGATTCTTCGATAATTCCTCAAAGAGTATTGAATGATAGTTTTACTTCTACAAGTTTAGAAATTGATTTTTTATTCTTGGTAAAAATTGAGGGAAAAAAGCAATGCATACAACTAAAATCAGAAAATGTACTTGTAGCTTTGAGGGAACAATAAGAGTAACTTCCAACACATCATTGTGAGCTTCAACTTAATCCACAGTGACAGAAATAGAATGAAATTAATACCTTAGCCTACGCTAAGGATGATAGTAATTCCCCTCCATTATCTTCATATTTGGGAAGTGATTAGAAAATTTCCTATTTTTTACACACATGAATCATTAGACCTCAAGTAGGGCCTGGAAAATCTTCCTTTGGTCGTTAGTGTTTAGAAATTTAGGTTTCACATCACTATGAAAGTACCAAGAAATATGATCTTATCTTCAACACCTATAACATTTTATATCAAGGAAATAAGTTAACCGAATGATTCTTCCCACATTATTTGAATGTGGAAGGTTTCACTTTCTTTCATACTCTTCCTTGATCGAGGATCCTCCACATGTTTGGATCTAAAGATCTGTTTTCTTTATTCAATATATGGGACCACTACGTATCTCCAAACTCCAAATCATTTATTATAGAACTCCTCATGAGCTCATCATAGCTATTATTTTCTCGATTGGAATGATTCTTACATAGATGGGTTCATAGTCCACTAAACAATCTATCGACCTTTCCATTAATATCCTTTACATTACTAGAGGCGTAATAGGAAAGTGTTGTGAATTTAATCTCATAGCTTCCCACTTATTCATTTTCTTTCTACTTTATATCTGGGAATTCATTCTTTATTTTTATTTGCATTGAATGGGGGAAATATTTTTTTAAAAAAGTTCCCATGATCTCTTCCCTCTCCATAATATCAATATACACTATTGGATATATGTTTTTAAATAGTTTCCACAACTGATCAACATCTCCTTATAAGTGATATACATATTGAATGAATTTCTCTTATTCTAAACTAAATAGTAAAAAAATATATTCTCTATAGATATTATTCATTATTCAACAATCAACGGGTCAGTAGATCCACTAGAAGAATGTGGTCATTGATTTCTAAAGCAATCAGTGGAAAATTGTTCCCTTCAAGGTTAATTGTATCTCTCAACTTGATTCAAGTTATTGTTCACAACTCACATTAGTTGATTCATCATTCTCAAGAATTTTCCAATTCTGGATTCCATTGAAAGGCCATCGACACCTGGACTACTGCGCTAACCATTTACACGGTTTCTCCTCTACCCCGCCATTTTATAAAATAAGAAAACCTTAGTGAGAAATGTTTTTAATTTAATAATTCAATAAATATAAATTAATTTCTTGTCTTTAAAAAACATTATCAAATATGTTATTCTTTAAGAACCATTACATTTTCTATATATCTTTCATAATGGTTTGTAAAAAGCTTGTGATGAACCAAAATATCCACAAGGAGTGTTGAACCAATAGTACTTAAAGTCCTTTTTTTATATAATAGTTCTTATTTGAGTCTATATTTTTTTAAGGTATTACCCCTAGAAACATATGATATGGATCCACATCAATGTTTTCATATCCATTTAGGTCTTTATTTGTTTGGAAACCAATTAAATAATATTTCACCAAAATAATTGGATTTTTTCTTATATTGTAACTTTTCCCTAGGGTTATTCCTAATGATTTTAAATATTTATTTATATAAATCTCTAACTTTACTTTGATACAAACTATGAAGTCATTCCTTTTTTATATAAATTTTTTCATTAAATTGAAAAAAACAAAGGATTTTTTAATGTTTGGTTTCTTGAAAAAATTTATAAAATAAATGAAAACATGAAAATATTATTCTAATCCACTTGAAAGGATTCATAATAGGTTCATAATTTTTTTCAATTACTACATATCATAACTAAGATACATACATAAAAGTAAAGGATGTTCATAAGTCCTAGTAAGGAAATGTAAGCGAAACAACTTGCATGTGATCCTGAGGAAATTCAATAAGAACATGAAGAATATAATTATTCCATGATAAAGAGAGAACATGGCATATCAAAAATTTAAAAGAACATGAATTATAACATTTAAATGTGGACATAACATTTATTTTATACATTCAGAAGTATATCACCATGTTTATCACTGAGGTGTCATAATAATTAACATGGGTATTCACCAAGGTATCATAAAACATGTCATCTATAGAGATTAAATTATTTCCAAATTCATTAGAGTAGTATCAGGGTGAACCCTTCATATGCACCAATTATTTTTTTCCACATATATCGTAATAAAAAATTTCATAAATAACATATGGAGAATAAAATAAATTGGTTTCATATAATATTCCTGGAATCTTAAAAAGATGTACATAAAAAAAAGATCTTTATGTTTTGTCACACATGTTTTACTCATCCATCCTTAATCTAATTCTATTTTTAAGGGGCTATAGATATCCAATTCCTTATGAATATATTCCCCAAAAATGAGACTTCCTTTAACCAAAACTCACATTTTATGCACATGGAATAAAACTTCACCTTTTGTAAGGTCTTTAGCATAGTTCTCAGATGCTCCTCATGTTCCTCAATAAATTTTGAGTATATTTGAATATAATCTATAAATACTACCAAAAATTAGTCTAGGTAATCACTAAAGACTCTATTCTTGAAACCCGTGATGTTTTTAGATCATTAGTGAGTTCTAATGGAATTAATATGTTCTCATAGTGCCCATTCCTTCTATAAATAGTAGTCTTGGGGATATACTCCTCCTTCACCATCACATGGTAATATCCTGACCAAAAACCAACCTTAGAGAAGTATTCCTCTTCATGTATCTAACCAAAAAAGTTATCAATATATGAAATAAGATACTTTTTCTTTATCATGATCTTTTGATCTCACGTTAATCAATTCAATGGTGCATCAATCCATCGTTATTTTTGTTGAAGAGAACTGGTGCACCCCAAGGTGAAGCACTTAGAAATATGAACCCTTTTTCCATATTCTCGAAATAGTTTTTCATCATCTCCTCAAGTTCCACAAAAACCATTCAATACAGATTAAAGTATAATGGTGTTTTCCTCGGTATAAGATTTATTTAAAATTCAACCTCTCAACTAGGTGGATGATTTGGAAATTTCTTTGGAAACAGATCAGTATATTCCCTCATAATGGGAAAATCTATAAGGTTGACCTTTTCTTTATAATAAATAATTTGTTATAGATACATTTGGTTGTAGGGAAATAATACCCATACTTGAGATGTTGGTACTAAATGAGATTCATCCAACTAATTGAACATGAACAAAATCAGTGGTTGATTCATGATATAGAGAGTAATTTCCTTTTTATAGAAATTTATGTTGGTTCTATACAGGTAAATAAAATCCATACCCAAAATTGCATCAAACTCAAAAAAAGGGAGAATGAATTTGTTCCTTGGGAAGTTCATCCCATAATGTTTTATAGGGGAGGAGTTATATACTTGAGATGTGATAAATTCCCCATTTCCATTTTTACTGATAGCACTACTTCCATGATTTGAGGTGGTGTTTGTATAATTATACTAAACTTTAAGGATATTTTGGAATTCATAGAGCTCGAGTCAAAAAGTAAATTTTATATTATTGAATGAATATATGGCATACCTGGCGCCACTTTTTTGTTGGGATCTACCTCAGGGGTTCTGATTGAAAAATCTAACCATTGTTTCCATGGAGGTTTTTGGTTGTCTATGAAAACCCTTGTCTTAATGCACTGGTTTTAAAAATGTACTTGTTCCATGAAGTTTAAGAAATGAACAATGAAATGAGTTTTGACTAGAGAATTTTTTCCTCCATCGCATTGGTGGGTTTCTACTATCTATAATACCTAGTTTGGGGCCCTTCCTTCTAACGACTAATGAATTTCTCTATCCCCATTAGGAATATTTTATGGTTCTTCTTTTTGATCCTTTGAAAATTTGGATGTTTAAATTTCTTTGTATTAATATATTTATCCATTAGACATTCAAAACTAAAATCTATTTCCCACTTCATATCCCCTTCATATTCTGGAGATTCGCCAATCACCATTTTGAATTTCTGGGAACATCAGATAATTTCATCATAGATGTCAATGTATCATATTTCTAGGAATTTTCATAGATCATGTTTTATCATAAAAAATAATAGATCAACATTGAATTTGGGGGTAAAAACCAAGCTGAAGGTGTATCATGCAAGTATTGCGAGGCTTTGACAGCATTCCCTAATAAATTCATCACATTTTTTCTTGAGGGAAAAAATCCCTTCACATATTAATTCAACGAGTGTGAGGAAAATATTTATTGATTTTTTTAGAATTCCTTCCCAACCATCACTTTGATCTCTTACTCTAGATTCACATTCTTGATCAATGTCAACCACTTGTCATCTTCTCCATCCATACAACAAATAGTTAGTTGAAAATTCAATTTCTCATAAAATTGAAGTATGGAGAATATCTTCTCAATAGATTTTATCAATTGTTCCATGACTAATGGATCAGATGATCTATTTAAGGTTGTATGATTTTTTCACATAAAGCCCTCAATTGAAGCTTGTTGTTTCTTAGGGGGATTTGGGAACACCCCTTGATCAAGTATTCCTTTTAGAACCTGATTTAGTTGAGGGAGTATTAGTATAATGTTTTTAATTCCAACTCTCATCAGGTTGGGCATCTCGTTGGGGAAGTCATCACATTGCCCTTCACATTGATTGATTACCTGATTCCTATTATTTAGGGAAATAGAATAGAAAAAAGAAAATTATGTATTAGTATTTTTATAATATTAGAAACATGAAGGGGACTCAAATGAAATTAAATATATAACTTATAAATTACTTTTATTTATTTTTACTTTTTAATTTCTAGGATGCAATCGTTTTTATCCCTCATATAGTTCCTAACAAAAATTATCACTGGTATTTTTTTATTCTAATAATAATGGTTTATAAATAGATTATGAAATTACCAAATCATATATATCGAGTGTGTCAAACCAGATGTGAAGTAGAGCCCATTTTTGGGAACCGGTTCTCATTCGAATCTAAATCAACGTGCTGTTTTTAGGGTTTACCTCTATGTACATCTATTCTAGATACAAATTCACTTTTTGTACCTATACATGGATAGATTTGATTGATAAATCAATTACTCTATAATTAAATAAAACTTTAGGGTTGTTTTCTTATACATAGTATTATGCTTAAGTATTTATTTGAAGTAATTCTAATCCTAGTCCAAAAATAAAAAATTCCTCTGATACCAACTATAATAACCCTACCCTTTTTGACACATTAATTATTAATTTATTAAAAAATATTATAGATAATATAGCCCAATATATCAATAATTATAGTTTATTTGGGAATTAATTACATTAAATTACTACTTAAAATAATAAACACATCATATTTATTGAAATACACCTTTTGATCTTCATAATATTGCTTCATTCAAAAAAATGCATGGGATAACATGGGACATACATAAGAAAAAGGTGATATATAAAGCCTTGTAAGGGATTAAAAATGTAATAACATGAAGAGAAAAATACATGTTAGTACATAGAAATATCAATGGTGTATAAAAGTAATAGGTATCATAAATATGAATATTGATTCATGATATAACCTGGTAATCATAATGCCAACATGGTAAATGTGGAAACAATGTAAAACACTTCATCCTAAAAATATGTCAAGACTAATTGACAAGACCTCAGAATTGAAGAAAAATGATAATGGAATTAGGTTTACCACCTATCCCAAAATGATTTATCATGTGACAAAACATTATACACTGCATTGTAGTGCTACAAAATTCTGGGTTCACCCATCACATTCATTTCATTCTCATGCTTTAGTGTTCCATATTGATCATACAACATGGTTTCATTCATCATCATATTTTATTAAATGATAATGGATTGTGAAATATAAACATGTAAGACCCTAATTAAATAATTGTAAGTGTATAAAGGTGGACACACATGATAAAAAATGGGTATTGTATTTACTAAACAATTGTTTTTTCATGGAAAATCACTATGAAATTTCGGCAGCATAACAACTTCTCTTGATGATTAATAAAATGGGTTGATGACAGATAAAGTGGTCTCTCATCATTAGAAAATAAAACGGGATGTAATAAGGAAATGTAAAAAAATATCCCAAATTTAGTAATTGGAAATAGAAGGCATGCTATAATGAAGAAACATAAATAAAAAAGAGAAGTAAAGGATCCCTTAGTAAATTTTGGTATGGTAACATGTGTATATAATAGATAATCGGAGCTATTAATGTGAGTGAATAGGGTATATCATAATTTAGAAATAAATTACATTGTGCAGGGTATGTGGAAGAATATATCCTAGCATAATCAAACTTAAATTAAGATGCATAACATAAAAGGGATTCTTAAATAAAAAGGAGAGCAGAGAAATCCATTGCCTTGAGAACGTGACTCCAAATTCTTGGGAGGGGATTCCTGAGAGTTTGGGGGAACCATTTGAGGACTATAGGGAGTTTAGGAAAGATTATGTATGTGCTCAAATGATTTCGAGTGAAGATAAATGGGGGATTCTTTGTGTTAATAAGGGAAATGAGTGGGGAACTCTTTATTATTTCTTAAAATTAGGGGCTCAAATATATATAATAAAATAACTAAAACCCAAAACCTTACCATGGTTTTCTAATGGTTTCTTCTATAGAAGGATGTTTTTAATTATTTTATAAGTCTAATGGATGGAATTAAAAAAATAACACCCTTTCGTATGTGTAGGTGAGCCAGACTCTTATAGAATTGATATTAAAACCATAAAATATATGAATTGTATTGTAGGATTCATAATGCCTTTATAAAATTAATAAAATAAACATATAATCACATTATTTAAAAGGTAAAATGTATATTTGGTCATGGATAACATTTATAGTATTAATTACATCAGTTTTAGTTCATTTTGATGTAACAACTCACACGACATAGTTTTACGGTATTTAATTTTTATGCCAAAATTTGACCTTCTCATAAAAATAAGGAAAATTATCCATCAGATAATTTCAATATTATGATCCAAATAAAGTATTAATTTTTTAAAATAATTTTATAAATATTTTAATTTTCCCATTTAAAATAAAAAACAACATTTATTGATAAATTCTTGGTTTTTGACAATAATTTTTTTCGACCCATTATAAAAATTATATTTCACATCATAAAAAATCATATGATCATTTCTGTGTAATTAAAATTATTCAATATTTTTCTAATATATTATTTATTTAAAAAATTCATTAATTAATTAAAAAAAATTCTTAATTCAAATTGAATAGAAATTAAAAATACAATTTTTTGTGTTTTGGTCTAAAAACTCAGAATCATTTATAAACTAAAAGTAAGAATAAAATATGAACATTGTTCAATTGAAAAGAAAATATAAATATTTATATTAATATGGTATTGATATATATCCCTTTTATAAACTCCCAAATTCCCTATGGGTATAATGGACAACGATGAGACTTTCATGTGGTGGTTCAATGTATATTGTTTGGGCCATGATCTCGATGAACTAGAACTTCTCCCATAAATGGATTTGCTTATGCTTATGTTATTAGATATCATCTTGATCGTGGTTATGGTAAAAATAAAAGAGATGTTATCTCCCTAAGATTCTTAGATAAATGGGAATCAAAGGAAAAAATTTAACTAGTTAAGACCGTCCCTTCCTTTGTCCGAGTCAATTGAATTTGTTAAAACCCTAAATTTATAGTAATAATATGATAACTTTTTTAATACTATATTATTAATATTAATTATTATTACTAGACTTTTAAATATTATATAAAATAATAAAACCAAAGAAGTGAATGTGTTTTCCATAACCATAATACACAATAAGACATTAAATATAAATCATAAGGGGAATTTTATTTATAAATGTCGGTGTCTTTACATGTGAAGGTAGAGAATTAATTTGAAGATCAAAACTATATTTTCTATCAAAATTGATGCAAATTTTCAATGTATAAATATAAGACCCTAGCCTTAAACATTACTTAATATTGAGTTACTTCAAGAATACATGTTGAGGATCTTTTTAGGTTTAGAGTTTTAGAGAATTAGATCATAAAACATGCATTATATTCCACATTTAAACAAAGTGGTTACATAAAAGATAATATTCATTTTTCCCATCAAAAGAAACATATTTAAAATAAAACATGGATTCTTTCTTGACACTTCCTTGACACTATCATCATATCATGTACCTTTCCCTTGACCTGTGAAAAACATTTCAAAAACATGGGATGAGCATAAAAAGCTTAGTAAGGGATGTAAAAATATGGAAAGGAAACATGAGTACATATATACATAATAATGAAATCATACTTCACCCATAAAACATGAGCTCTTTAACATACTTCATAAAATCAAGAATAAATCATAGAAATCATAAGACATAAAGTTAACTTGAGGCATTCATAACATTCTTACGTAGGGAGTAACCCTCTTCGTTACGTTTGGAATACCCATCATAGTATATTCCCTAAATCTCTTTGGAGAAACCTTAACGTTTAACCCCTTCACATTACCCAATGCATTGGACAACTATATCGGGCTCACCCACCCTTAGTTTATCACGGAACCACCCATCTTCATAATAATGCCCAAGAACCATAACATAATCGTATCACATAAAAACGAGTATAAAGGAAACAAAACATTACCACTGTTCAATCACAAGATATCAACACAACACATTGATATAAAAAAATTTTTAAAACCATTTTCAATACCAAAATAAAATAAAATTAAAACATGGTATTTATTTTTCATTAAAAAAAGGTATGGCTTATAGAGGAAGCTGAAACTCAAATAATGGTCACGGTGGTGAAGAAGTCGTTGTCGCCACATACGTACGACAAAAACATTCCCTTTTGTTGTTTAGTAAAACGATTCGTATAAAAAAGGATTCTTTTGGATAAACATAAAAGTCAAAGGGGTTTATACACCGTATAAAAGAAGGTTTTGTATAAAACAAAAATATGCCTCAATGAAAGGAGATTGAGACGAAGTCCCACACCTCGGGTCCAACTTGACTCGATCGTTCTTTAATGTCCTAAATAATAAACTTGAGTAAATTTATACTTTCTTAAGAACCTTTTTCACGTTCAATATTCCTTTTATATCACTTATTACCATGTCATGAACACTATGTAATTATTTAAGTCAATAACGGTCGTTTTAACGATCATTGGTACTTGAGTCAAAAATATTCTCTTTATAATTACAAGTTGTTCATGTATCCATTATATCCAGGGTTATACTCATGATGTATATATCATATATATAATATATATCCAGTATATACATGCATTTATAATATTACATAACGTTTAGAGGTAAGAAATGAAATGTACCGTTCATGGAGAGGGTAAGCCGTACGTACGCATGAACGCTACTTTCATTTCTATTTCGTATTTTATGGAATGGAATCATAATGATATAAAGGTATATTATAATTCCATTATAATATCATATATAAAATCATTAATTACATCCTTTATACGTCCCACATATGGAATTAATGAATCAAATCACTTTGAGGGGGCGGTAGTCCGCACTTCCTAAAATGAAGATATCGCGTTTACCCATAATGGAAACCATAAAGGTATGCCATAAATGAAAAATACAGAAGCTTAAGTAAAATATAAACATATAATATATCATATATAAATATAGTGTCATATTAATGGCCATCTTTGAAGGTGTTAAAATAATATTGAACAATCATCGTTTCGTGAGGCAGAAATTCGCCATCCACAGAAACAGTATGTTCATTAACAATTAGATGTAGGTGTGTGTAAGTGTAGCTCAAATAATTCTTATAAAAAAAATCCTAGTATATGGAATATACTGGTGTTGTTACAAAATAAATGAAGAAAAAGAGTTTAGGGGGTTGGAGAAGCAAAATAAAACATAAGAACACAAGAGAAGACACTACCTTTAAATCGGGTAACTCTTTTTGATTTGAGATCCAAGGATTCCTTGGGAAGTCTTCTGCCCAAAGTGAGGCTTCTAAGAGTAAGAGAGGGATGTGGAGAGAGAAAATGATCAGGGTTTGGCCGAGCCAAAGGCTTGAGAGGTGTGGGTAAGGAGGTAGAGGTGGGGGCCTTTTATAAGAGGAGAGGAGGGGCACTCTTGGAAAGTTAAGAAAAGATACTTTGTTATAAAATGATTTTCGGATAAAAAAGGTCCCACAATTATAAATTTAGAGGATAAAGTGATAAGGGTTCGAAATCCACCCATCCAATAGGTTTTTGACAAGTGTAGGTCTTATATTTTACATTATATTTTCATTTTATTTAAATCCATAAATAATGAGGTAATCACTGCATCATCATGGTGTCATAAATAATTTAATTTATTTAGTGTCTAAAAATTATAAAAAATTATCATGATGTAGGAAATATTTTTATATTTCTAATGAATATTTATAGTCAAAAATATGACTTGTATAACCCCATTTAAAAGTTATTTTAGTAAAACAACTCATGTTTGTGACATTTTTACTTTAACATTAAATAAAAGGCATTAATGTCTTTATCATACCCAAGTGGCTGAATGGGGTCCCAAAAATAGACCCATGGGTTTTCGTGGTCGGCCATGACACATCCAATAAGGGTAGGACATGTGTATGGGTCATTTCATATTATTAAAACATTATTTTTACCTTAAAGTACACTAATTACCTCTAATCGCGATTAATAAACTTAAAAGTTACTATTCACCAAAAAATTATTTTGATCCCATTGAACCAAATTTTACTTCTTAATGAAAACCATGTATGTGAGATTTTTGAAATTCAAAACAGTGAGGTGGTAAAATTTCATTTAAACAAAAAATTAGTTTTTAAGTACCACTTAGTGGTTTCACTATTCATCAAAAATTGATGTTTTTCAGAAAAATACCACAAATTCACCCTATGATATATTTGATTTTATGAATTCAAAAAAGATGTCTATTTTAAAAAATTCAAAACATATAAGTTACATTAATTAATTTAATAATTAATTCCCGCTGTCAGAGCAAATAGCGTGTTTTTATGAAACAATAAGTATCAAAAGATTGACACTAGTTTAAGTCCAATTTCAAAGTGAAATTAATTCCAACGACCAATATTGCATTAAATGGTAAAAATATATTCTAAATGAACTTTAAAACCAATTAAAAAGATAATCTAATAATATAAATAAATTAGATTAAAAATAGGTTTTGAATTAAAATACATCATTTTTCACTATTCATTAAAAAAATGCACTTTATCGGAAAAATACCAAAAATTTACCCAAAGTAAATTTCAATTTACCAATAATAAAGAATAAGTTTATTTCGACAGATAGAGCTTATAAATTTTTCAAAAGTTTGATTTAAAAATGGTTTTCCATCAAAAGGCAGTAAAATAATATTTTAAAAATATTAGTGTATTCCATGCTTAAGATTGGATTTATTCTCATTTTAAGCCTCTAAAAAACTATCTAATTCATTAATAGACATAGATAAAAAAATATCAATTATTCATTACTTACTTGGGTTGTTACATCCTTCCCACCATTAGAAAATTGCGTCCTCGCAATTTATTTACTTATCGAATAAATGGGGGTATTTAGCCCTCATTTCATTTTCAGAATCCCATGTTGCCTCTTCAGTCATGTGGTTTTTCCACAAAAACATTACCTAATGAATCACCTTATTCCATAACACTTTCTCCCTATGGTCAAGAATCTGTACCGGTTGTTCCTCATAAGATAGGTTCTCTTCCAGCTGAACTACCTCTGGACTCAAAACATGAGATGGATCTGGCATATACTTTCTCAACATCGAAACATGAAAAACGTTGGGTACCTGAGATAAACTTGGAGTTAAATCCACTCGGTAAGAAAAATGATCCAACTCTCTCTAGAATTTCATATGGTCCAATGAACCTTGGACTCAGATTTCCTTTCTTACCAAATCGTCTTTCCTTTCTTACCAAATCGTATCACACTTTTCCATGGTGAGACTTTGAGAAAAACATGACCACCTACCTCCAAAGATAGATCCTTCCTCCAGTTATCCGCATAAATCTTATGCCTGCTCTGAGCTGTTCTCATGTGTTTCTGTATCCGCTGAACTTTTTTTCCAACTCTTCTACAAATTATGGTCCCATCAGCTTCCTTTCACCCACTTCATCCCAGAAAGCTGGAGTTCGACACCGCTTACCATATAACGCCTCAAATGGTTCCATATGCATACTAGAATAAAAACTGTTATTATATGAAAACTCAACCAAAGAAAGATGTTGGTAACAAATTACCTGATAATCCATCGAACAAGCACATAGCATATCTTCCAAAGTCTGAATTGTTCGTTCTGATTTCCCATCTGATTGAGGATGAAAAGATGTACTAAAATTTAATTCAGTACCCAACGACTTCTGAAGGCCTTTCCAAAAGTTAGAAGTGAACCTGGGATCACGATCAGATACAATGGAGAGAGGAACTCCATGTAACCTAACTATCTCATTAAGATACAAATGGGAAAGTTGATCTAGGGAAAAAGTATCCCGTATAGCAAGGAAATGAGCAGATTTAGTCAAGCGATCAACAATAACCCAGATTGCCTTATTACCTCGAGGTGTCTTCGGCAATCCCACAACGAAGTCCATGGATATATTTTCTCATTTCCATTCTGGTACTGGTAAATGCTGAAACATCCCTTTCGGTAACAGCCACTCTGATTTAACCTGTTGACAAGTCAAACACTTCACAGTAAAATCAGCAATATCTCTTTTCATTCCATCCGACCAGTAATACTCCCGCAGATCTCTGTACATCTTAGTACTGCCAGGATGAACTGAAAATGGAGAACTATGAGATTCACATAACAACTCTCTCTTAAACTGTGAATCACATGGCACACACAATCTCTTCCCAAATCTCAAAACACAATCATTATCAATGTTGAGTTCAGGCAACTTACCCTTCTGAACCAGCTCTACCTTTCTCTGAAACTCACTGTCTTGCTTCTGTTCTTGCTTGATTCTGTCTGATAGAGAATATTTTAATGATACCTAAAAAACAGAAGGATATCCTACACCAAAAACTTCTATGCCAATGTTTATAAAATCCTTAACAAAGGGATCATGTTCCAAACACAACATTGTTAATGAAGCATTACTTTTTTGACTCAAAGCATCAACCACTTTATTTGCTTTTCCCGGATGGTAATGAATTTTACAATCATAATCCTTGATTAGTTCTAGCCATCTCCTCTGTCTCACGTTCAATTCTTTCTGAGTGAATATATACTTTAAACTTTTGTGATCGGTATATATTTCACACTTTACTCCATACAAATGATACTTCCAAATTTTTAAAGTGAAAACAACAGAAGCTAATTCCAAATCATGTGTAGGGTAATTTACCTCATGAGTTTACAACTGACATGAAGCATAAGCAATTACCTGATCATTCTGCATTAGGAAGAAACCAAGTCCTTTAAATGAAGGATCACTGTAGATAACAAACTCCCCACTCCTGGAAGGTAGTGCCAAAACTGGATCATTCACCAATCTTCTTTTCAACTCCTGATACTACATAATTCGATGGCCCAACATCTGCTGAATTATTTGCAAAGGATTTCACCACCCCTTTCTACTTGTAGTCTAACTGCTTCCCATCACTCGAGCTCTTTGTTGGACACTCGTTTTCATAGTGACCCATCTCACTGCACTTAAAACATTTCACTAAATGTAAATCAAATTTGGCCTTACCTTCACCCCGATATATTTCAGTGCAATCATGAGCCTTATATCCCATCTTACCACATTAGTAGCACTTTCCAGAATTCAGAAGACATTCCACAGCATTCCTTTTACCACATTTATCACTAATTGGAAACTTGGTTTTCTTACAGTCAGACCTTTTTGAAGAATTATTTCCTTTCTCCTGCCACCTCGGTCTCTTCTTCTACTGGTTATTATAGAACACTTGATTATCAGCAAACTCCATTTCCACATTCTCAGCACATCGAACAATCTTTTCATAACTCTTGAACTCACGAGAAGATAATTCCCTTCAATATTTTGGCTTTAATCCTGAGTAAAAACGATTGATTTTACTATCAATGTCTCGGATAAAATTTGGAGCATACCTTGCCAATCGAGTGAACCTTTCTTCATAGGCAGCCACTGAGTTTTCCTCTTTCCTCAACTCCAAGAATTGATTTTCCATACTAAGTTGAACAACCTTAGGAAAATACATCTCATGAAACATACCTTTGAATTCATCCCAGTCGAGAGCATCAATCTCATCAGCGTCCCTGATATTTTTAACCATCGAACACCACTGATCTTCTTTACCCTCCAAATGGTAAATATCAAGACTAACCTTTTGATTGTATGAACACCTGATGACTTCAAAAATCTTCTCCAGTGCTTTAATCCACCCTTCAGCTAGCACAGGGTCATATGATCCTCTGCGTGATGGGGGATGTTGCCTCATGAAATGTTCCACCACTGACATGTTCCTCTACAGTTGATCTGGCTGATCTCATGCATGGATACCACCACCATTTATCTCTTGAGTCAACTGCGCCATTACTTCAAAAAACTGTTCAGTTCTAATTCCGACCATCTCAGGATGCTGATTTGGAAGGTTATTTTCTTATGTATGGCTTCCTAGAACTGCTTCCTTATTTCCTCTATGGAAAACCATTCTGAACAAACATGTCTTAGATGAAGAAACATGGTAATCTTAAAATGATATATCATTTCAATTTGACCATAAAAAAATATTTTTGAATAACCATTTAATAGAATTCTAACACCTAAAGTTATCTAAACCGACCTCTGATACCAATTATAAGGCCCCAGCCTTAAACATTACTTAATCTTGAGTTACTTCAAGAATACCCGTTGAGGATCTTTTTAGGTTTAGAGTTTTAGAGAATTAGATCATAAAACATGCATTACATTCCACATTTAAACAAAGTGGTTACATAAAAGATAGTATTCATTTTTCCCATCAACAGAAACATATTTGAAATAAAACATGGATTCTTTCTTGACACTTCCTTGACACTATCATCATATCATGTACCTTTCCCTTGACCTGTGAAAAACATTTCAAAAACATGAGATGAGCATAAAAAGCTCAGTAAGGGATAAAAAAATATGGAAAGGAAACATGAGCACATATATACATAAGAATGAAATCATACTTCACCCATAAAATATGAGCGCTTTAACATACCTCATCAAATCATGAATAAATCATAGAAATCATAAGACATAAAGGTAACTTGAGGCATTCATAACATTCTTACGTAGGGAGTAACCCTCTTGGTTACGTTTAGAATACCCATCACAGTATATTCCCTAAATATATTGAAATAAACCTTAAAGTTTAACCCCTCTGCATTACCCAATGCATTGGAGAGATATATTGGGCTCACCCTCCCTTATTTTATCACAGAACCACCCGTCTTCATAATAATTCCCAAGAACCATAACATAATCTTATCACATAAAAACATACATAAGGGAAACATAACATTTCCACTTTTCAATCACAAGATATCAATACAACACATTGATATAAAAACATTATGAAAACCATTTTCAATATGAAAATAAAAGAAAAGTAAAACCTGGTATTTATTTTTCATTAAAAAAAGGTATGGCTTGTAGAGGAAGCCGAAACTCAAATAATGGTCACTACGGCGGAGAAGTCGTTGTCACCGCATACGTACAAAAACAAAATTCCCTTTTGTTGTTTAGTAAAATGCTTCCTATAAAAAATATTCCTCTTGGATAAACATAAATGTCAAAGGGGTTTATACACTGTATAAAAGAAGGTTGTGTATAAAACAAAAATATGCCTCAATGAAAGGAGATTGAGACAAAGTCCCATACCTTGGGGCCGACTTGACTCGATCGTTCTTTAATGTCCTCAATAACAAACTTGAGTTAATTTATACTTTCTTAAAAACCTTTTTCAAGGTCATTATTTATTTTATATCACTTATTACCATTTCATGAACACTATGTAATTATTTAAGTTAATAACGGTCGTTTAACGATCATTGGTACTTGAGTCAAAAATATGCTCTTTATAATTACTTGTTGTTCATGTATCCATTATATCCAGAGTTATAGTAATGATTTATATATCATATATATCATATATATCCAGTATATACATGCATTTATAATATTACATAACGTTTAGAGGTAAGAAATGAAATGTACCGTTCATGGAGACGGTAAGCCGTCCGTACGCATTAACGCTAATTTCATTTCTATTTCATATTTTATGGAATGTAATCGTAATGATATAAAGTTATATTATAATTCCATTATAATATCATATATAAAATCATTAATTAAATCCTTTATACATCACACATATGGCATTAACGAATCAAATCACTTTGAGGGGGCGGTAGTCCACACTTCCTAAAATGAAGATATCACGTTTACCCATAATGGAAACCATAAAGGTATGCCATAAATGAAAAATACAGAAGCTTAAGTAAAACATAAACATATTATATATCATATATAAATATAGTGTCATCTTAATGGCCACCTTTTAAGGTGTTAAAATAATATTGAACAATCATCGTTTCGTGAGGCAGAAATTCGCCATCCACGGAAACAGTATGTTCTTTAACCATTAGATGTAGGTGTGTGTAAGTGTAGCTTGAATACTTCTTATAAAAACATCCTAGTATATGGAAGATACTAGTTTTGTTACAAAAGAAATCAATAAAAAGAGTTTAGGGGGTTGAAGAAGCAAAATAAAACATAAGAACAGAAGAGAACACAGTACAATTAAATCGGGTAGCTCTTTTTTATTTGAGCTCAAAGGCTTCCTTGGGAAGGCTTCTTCCCAAAGTGAGGCTTCAAGGGGTAATAGAGGAATGTGTAGGGAGAAAATTAATGGGGTTTGGCCAAGCCAAAGGCTTGAGAGGTGTGGGTAAGGAGGCAGAGGCGGCGACCTTTTATAAGAGGTGAGGAGGGGCACTCTTGGAAAGATAAGAAAAGATACTTTGTTATAAAATTATTTTCGGATAAAAAAGATCCAAAAATTATAAATTTAGAGGATAAGGTGATAAGGGTTCTAAATACACCCATAAAATAGGTTTTTGTACAAGTGTAGGTCTTAGATTTTACATTATATTTTCATTTTATTTAAATCGTTAAATAATGAGGTAATCACTGCATCATCATGGTGTCATAAATAATTTTATTTATATAGTGTCTAAAAATTATAAAAAAAATATCATGATGTATAAAATCTGTTTATATTTATATTGAATATTTATAGTCAAAAATATGACTTGTATAACCCCATTTACAAATTGTTTTAGTAAAACAACTCATGTTTGTGACATTTTTACTTTAACATTAAATAAAAGGCATTAATGTCTTTATCTTACCCAAGTGGCTCCATGGGGTCCCAAAATCGGCCCATGGGTTGTCTTGGTCGGACATGACACATCCAATAAGGGTAGGACATGTGTATAGGTCATTTCATATTATTAAAACATTATTTTTACCTTAAACTACACTAATTACCTCTAATCGCGAATAATAAACTTAAAAGTTACTATTCACCAAAAAATTATTTTAATCCCATTGAACCACTTTTTACTTATTAATGAAAACCATGTATGTCGGATTTTTGAAATTCAAAACAGAGAGGTTGTAAAATTTCATTTAAACAAAAAATCAGTTTTTAAGTACCACTTAGTGGTTTCACTATTCATCAAAAATTGAAGTTTTTCAGAAAAATACCAAAACTTCTCCCTAAGCTATGTTTGATTTTATGAATTCAAAAATAATGTCTATTTAACAAAATTAAAAACATATAAGTTACATTAATTAATTTAATAACTAATTCCCGTTGTCAGAGCTAATAGCATGTTTTTATGAAACAATAAGTATCAAACGATTGACACTAGTTTAAGTCCAATTTCAAAGTGAAATTAATTCCAACGACCACTATTGGATTAAATGGAAAAAATATATTCTAATTGAACTTTAAAACCAATTCAAAAGATAATCTAATCATATAAATAAATTATATTAAAAAGTGGTTTTGAATTAAAATACAACATTTTTCACTATTCATTTAAAAAAAGAACTTTATCGGAAAAATACCAAAAATTCACCCAAAGTAAATTTCAATGTGCCAATCATAAAGAATAAGATTATTTCGACAAATAGAGATTATAAAATCGTCAAAAGATTGATTTAAAAATGGTTTGCCATCAAAAGGCAGTAAAACAATCTTTTAAAAATATTAGTGTATTCCATGATTAAGATTGGGTTTATTCTCATTTTAAGCCTCTAAAACACTATCTAATTCATTAATATACATAGATAAAAAAATATATATTATTCATTACTTACTTGGGATGTTACAATAAACATTAAATATTATCAAAAATTGATTCACTCAACAAACATGCATAGTTGATAGAATCAAGATGTTTAACATCATGTGATCACTTCCATATGGGTTGATTATGTTAACTTTCTTAATTGAGGAGTGTTATTTCACATTAAAAAGGTGGATAAGTGAGTTACCTATGTTTAATAGGATCCTTTTGTATAATCATGATATTATACTTAATAAAAATTACACGGTGAGTGGCTGAATGGTATTGATCAGACTTATTGAATTGAGTGGTTTAGATCAAAAAATGGTGATAGGACTCATTGGAATTCATCTAAGGGCAACATATTCTTCTTTCTATCTTATTGTGTGATTTTTTAATTTGATTAAAAATCATAATATCAATAACCCTAGAGATATAAATGTAATTTTAATATTTCAATCATAAATATTACAATTTTAAAAAAGGCTCATAAGTTCATTGGAAAATGATTACTTAGGATATCTCTTCATGAGAAAACCCTTTTTAGATTCCTTAGATGCACTCGAAGAGTTATAAATATTTTTGGCTTGCAGGGATTAAGAAAATATTCTATGAATATTCTTTGAGAATATTTCTTTGTATCGATGAAATAAGGATTCAATAATAAATTGTTATAAAAATTCATTCATGTAAAGGGGAAACATTCGATAAAATGATGAAATTGTTAAAGCCATTTTAAAAATACTATGGTTAAATTATTTCCAAAGTGAACTCATTTCAATACCTCAATAATTCACCTATGAATGTTTTTATAAAACAATGCTTCCATGTATTATCTTTTATAAGTAATAGTGGAAATGGATAACCTAAAGTGTTTGGTGACCGATTCCTAAGATGATATTTAGGATACACATATATGGAAAACCAAAATAATTAGGACAATATAGGAATAAAATTTAGATAATCCATTGCATATATTGAGAATATTTGAATATACAACTATCAAAGAGTCATATATAAGAGGACTACTTCTGGATATACTCCAAAATGAGAGGTGGGTGAACCAATGAAAATTTGTAATCAATTTGAACTTTCTATCCATTTACCTATTAGACTTTTTCAAATATTTATTCTCATATTTTATTTTCCATAACATATTATATTATATGAAAGTTAGAAAAATATGACACATGATATTTTTATAAGGTTCACCACTGAAAAAGAGTAGCTAGTCCATGATGTGCATGGTGATAAATAGTAAAAATATTCTCCACTATAAAGAGATGACTACATATAGTGATTGTTATGGAAAATAATCCTTAGAATAAGTGTGTTTCCCTATATTTTAAGAGGGGGTATAAGAAAACTATCATGAATCCCTAGAATGGAAATCATCTCTTGTAAATTAAAAATCCTGACTGGTAATTTATACTTCTTATATAAATAGTTTCCATCTTTTTCAGTTACTTTTTTAACACTTAGAATGTATTCCACCTATTGATACTTCTGTTGGATTCCATAGTGCTTATTTTTTACTATTCCTCTATCAATGTAACCTAATTTTTTTTGAAAAATAAACTCTCCTTAATTTTCAAAAAAGGAAAACGGATGATTAAATTTCCTCCATAATTCCTTCATTTAGAGATTGTCCTTTCAAAATTTACTTTTTATCTTGTCTGTCTGATGGATGTTTGTTTTTTTATAGTTCATTTGACCCCTTATTCTTCACCCTATTCATATAATACTAATAAATATTAATAATATGTCTAGTATCAATTTATCTTGTGGCCTTCATAAGTTACTTCTACGTCTTATACTCATTTTTTCGATCGATTTTTCCTTTCTTAGTTTAGAGATTGTATTATTCATCCAGTGTTTTTACTCCATTCATTAACCCTACTACATCTTAAACTTCTTCATCTACTACTTAATATAGAATAATAATTTCTTTCAATATTTTTTTCAACACTTTCTTATACACTTTACTTATTTATAAATATGCACATCCTCAATTACTCTTATAACAAACACCTCAAGAAAAAATAACCACTCATTTATGTGGGTCACCTTTATATACAGATATCTTATCTTCAATATTAGGGAAAGGTTGACACTCAAATTTGAACTTCTTGATTCTAAATTTGAATATCCCACTAATAACTTTCTTCATTTGACAACCTTAAAACATATAAGAACAATGGATTCATATAATCTTCTTAAGAAACATCCTTATATATCCTCATCAATTATCTTCTTGAAATTTCATAAAATCTCAATAAAATAAAAAACATCTTTCATTATTATCAAAATATTGAATGTCCAACATAACATTTCTACAATTATTGACTTCATGAAAAACATTATAAAGTTCTTCAGAACATTTTTCCAGTACAAATTCATAAAACATATTATTTTTAGTGAAACTTCATATAGAGTTCCTTCAAAACGTTATAGGAACATCTTAGAAACAATACTAAATAATTTTATTCAATCTGAAAAACTTCATTATCTGATGAATGTATATGGTATTTCCATGAAAGTCTTTCCAAAATACTTTCACAAGGATATTTATATGTCTAATGGGTTATCATATGTTTTTTAGTTTTTCTCTCTCTGATGTAACCTCAAATATTTTATTTTCTCTTATGATCTAATGAATTCCTAGAACTCCATTATATGAATTTTTAATACTTAGCCCAATGTACTTGGAATAGTTTTTATGATGAAATCACTCAAACACTACTTGTTTGATACTAAAAACCCCTTCCTATTCATTCTAAAACATATATATGATACCACTACATTGAAAAGTTCTTCTAATGGATTTCTTCAAAAAATTCTCTATCATTTCTTTGTAAACATGTTATTATGGATACTTTAATTTGACTAACACCATTTTGAAACCAATGTTTGATGAATTCACAAGTACTACATGTTAGGTGATATTCATAATGATTCTTTGAATATCACTTCCTTGAAATAATTATTTTAGATATATTTTACTTAAAAACCTACATTCGACTAGAATTGTAGAGTATTCTCTGTCTGATGACATGGAAACTTGTGTATGATCATTCAAACATATTTTCGTTTTTTGATCATCACATGCTAACTCTGTATGATGATATTTTTAGGAAAACATTTTTCTATTACTATGAAATATTATGTATAATATTATTTTTAATTTAATTGGTTAAACATTTATTTTGTCATGTCATATGGTCATATTACTCAATTCACATCAATCCACTATTATTTAAATATTTCTTTACTGGTCTCTAAAACATTCCTTTGTTCTATTATACTTTACATCATGGTCCATCTTGTGGAATATGTCAGATTAATTTGTAAATTTTCATCGACTGAACACCATAATGAAGACTTTATAATAGTAAATACATTGGAAACTCTCTTTGATGTAATAATTCATAAACATTCATTAAATTTCTTTGGTTTGATTGACTTCATATAATCATATTGGTAGAGTGACATATATATTCAGTGCCTATGATCTCAGTTTTCTTTTTTGTCATCACATAATTGTCCATCTATCGAGCTTTATATACTCTATATCATAAAAATATTCTCAGAAAATTTTAAAGGTATCACCTTAATTAATACTCATAATCCTTATAGTGTTTTTAAAAATCATGCTTGTGTAATCATCAACACATATTTTCACCATTAGTATTTTCTCATCAATTTTACTATGTAAAATTAAAGTCCTAAAAAACCTTTTCCATTTCAGATAATCAATAATATCCCTATCCAATAAAGTAAATAACAATATTTATATATTTACTAAGATAATAATACATGATCAGTTCCTATATTCTTCATCTATTCATCTAAGTAACTTCTACTTTGTTACAAAACATGGATACTTCAGCTGAACTTGAATAATTCAACGGAGCATTACATTATTTTGTTCACTATAACTTCCTAAACATATTGAAATCAATGATACATTTTTATTTTATTGAATACTATTGATAAAAAATTAAATACATTGTTAATAAATTCAAATCACAAAAAATGGCCACTTAAATCTCCCCCTGTGTATTTCCCAAAAATACCAATATTAATCTCCATTTTTTCTCAAAAGTCATTTCATTTCAAACTTTCTCTCCCTAAATTATAAGAAATATAGAGTTACAAGGAAAATTGTATTAGTTAATTCTTAATCAATATTCCATATATAATGTCACTCTACATGTATATGATCCATGCTCGGTGTAAAAACAAAGAGGATTTTATTTTGATAATAATGCTTCTATTTTTTAACGGATCTTGTAACCTTATGGAATGAGAACTCATAAACATGTATAAAAGAGAGATACCATTTTATTATATGATGATGATACTAATTGAGATATTAATGACTTTTAAGATAGATCAACCCAAAACTACTGCACTCACTTCAACAGACAAATTAAAAATATTCGATCACAACTAACACGATTTGCGGCATTATATAAATTTTATATTTAAAATGTTCTTATCTAATAAAATAAAATAAATTCAAACACCATGTATTAATTTTTTTATACTGAGTAGAAAATGATGATATCTTAAGAATAATATACGTTTTTAAATAAATTACTTCCAATACATTTTAAAATAATAAGACTTGTAATTATTCTGGTATCAACTTTATTATACCCCATCTATCTCCCAGTCAAGGATAATTTTTTAATATCATTATAATGAATACTATTTTCAGTAAATATTATTTATATGAAGTATTTTTTGAGAAATCCCAAAATTATATTTTTCTTATGTGGATATCCAGAATTTTAAAATTTTCACATCTTCCCCAAGGATGATCTTTTTCAATGTATTCCATTGGAATTCAAAATATATGATCAAATCAAGATGTGATTTTATTTAAATTTAATATCTTATGTTGATAGTAACCACTTTAATTTCATCAAGGATTATCCCATAATATATTTTCCATTAAACCATCCTAGGAAACTCTTTAGTATGGAAATATACTTAATGAATGATATATATGGTTGAAATCCATTTAATTATCTTAGGTTCTCCTCCGGCCATCATGATTCACCTTCAATTCACAATTTTGAAAGATAAAATAAAAAAATAATGGTTAAGGGAATATAGTGGTTCTTACATGATTTATTAATGTGAAAAAAAGTTTGATATCTTTTTCTCAATCATGTTTACATATTTTTCTATCTTCGTTGATATATATATGAAATTTAGTTTTGATTTATCTTGGGGAAGCATTGATATTTTCCCATTTTTTGTATATTGTGTGGATAAATTTTCATCTTAATTTCCTTCATAGAAGATTCATTTTTAATAATTATAAATATTTATTGATGTTTTAGTGGAATGGTCAAAAAATATTTTTCACTATGACCAGTTTTATTACATTTCTTATAGAATTATTCTTTAACACAAGAATTTTCTTTTGCTAAAAAACACTCATTTACATATTCTTAATGATGTGGAATATTTTATTTTCCATTATAATTAACCTTTTCCTATGCATTTTCTTTTTTCCTCCTTCATACCAAATATTATAGATAAGTGACTAAAATATCATTAGGGACATTAGAAGTAAGTTTGGGACGAACACGTGGATTCTTCTAAGGTCTTTTCTTATTATTAGTTAATTTAGATGATTAAATTTTCATTAATTTCGTAGATTTGGAATCTAATACCATTTCACCTTTCCTACATGAAATAGTTTTGGAATAATTTTTTTACAACATTTTTCTTCTTATTTACAAAGGATGATTATTTTTTCTTAAGAAATTTATACAGTCTCGTTTTATTATAATCCTTTAATACATGTCATGGTGATCATGTTCCAAAATTTTGACCACTATTGTTCTGTATATCATTTCTATTTTCATGTTTTATAATTACATTTCAAGTATATATATTTTTCATAACCGGTGGATGTTTCTTCTTGATCTTTAGATTTATACCCCTTAACTTTGGCTTCTTTTATGATTTTTCATTTAGTGTATTAAACCAAAAATAAAATGCACAATGCCCAAATATATGAAAATACAAACAATAACCCATAAACCATGATCTTCTTATTTATTTTGTTTAATGTTTTTGGGTTTTATATATAACTGTTTGGGCTCTTCAAGGGTAACCAACTTACATAATATTTTTCAATTATACCCTAGTCATGGTGTTAAGATTTTTATGACATTTATTTAACAATATAGGTAAAAAATTTGTTTTCCAAAATTTACTATTCATGAAACAATATTTATAAACATTATTAAAATATGTTTTGAATGATTCTTCTTCCATTACAATTTATTTTGATAGATCATTAAATGAATTCATAATATTTTCTTCATGTGTTGGAGGACTTTTAACATTATAATCCTATAATGAGAAGTATTTAGCGGCAACAACCATCTAATTATTTTGTAAATACATAATATTTTTTCTCAAGATTAAAAAAAATGACTTCCAATTATTAACATTTCATATTGATGGTTTTTTGCAAATCATAAATCATAATAAAATTCCCTACAAAATCCTTCTTCATTATTTATTATTCCAGTTAATGTAACATATATTTTATTTTAACAAAGATTTTAGTTACATGATATTCATGGATTTTACTTCAAATTATAATTTGTCAACCTGAATGCTATTTTTGAATTTTCTTCAAATTCATTGTTATATTCTTCTAGTGTCTTCATGAATCCAAATTTATATTAAAATTCTATGAGCCATTTTTATTATAATTTTTATTTACTTATTTAACGACCAACCTTTCTTTATTTAATGTATCCAAATTGTTTTTAGATATTAATACATTCTAGAACATTTTATTTCAAATAATTCCCTATGTTATGTACTTCTTATTTTTCCTGTTAGGTGATCTCTTCCTACATACATTGAAAGAATTCACAAATTAGAGAGAATATTTATTTGGAAATATTAATAAAGATATATTTGAATCAAAGAACTAATATATATTGAGTATTTGTTTATAAATCTTAGTCACCACTTATGAGACAATATTCTTCTTGGTGAAAGTTTTTATTATAATTTTCACATACCCCATGATCATTTGAGGTAGAAATGTTTTTATTTTCCTTGTCAGTAATTAAAACCTCTCTATATTTACTTTCTATGATATATATATATATGTATGTATATTTTTTGTAAGTAATAGAAAATATGATACTTCCTATTCATTATGTTTGAGGGATATCTTCTTCATATTTCATTTCTGTTTCTTCCTCTTATTCATCATAGTATTGGTAGAAATAGAACTCTGATAAGATATAACTTATGTTTCACCTAAACTAAACATCATTGTTGGTACAACAAAGATACTTAAATATTAAAAAGAAGTTAAATTAAACGTATAGTATGCAATAGAAGATAACAAACCCTATGATTCCAATTAATAGGACCACTTTGTGATATTATCAGAACTAGGGAGGGTGAATCAATGTTGTGAACTTTATAGGAATTTTAAATTTTTATCCATCCACCTCTTAGACCTTTTAGGATATTGAGTCTCGTATTATATTTTCATTAATATATAAAATTATATGAAAGAAAAAAAATATGGATCATGATATTTTTACTAGGTTAACTACTCAACAAGAGTATCTAGTCCTTTCCATGTAAGTATATGACTAGTATATGGGGTTTAGACTACAATTAGATACCTCTTTAGATCGCATTGGATAGAAAATATTCCTTATCCTATGTGTGGTTCCCTAAACTTTTGGATGGGGAAAATAAATCAATCATGAATCCCTGGATTGGTGTTGAAATCAGCCATCTTGTAGATCATAGATGGTTCTTTATAATTATTATATAGACTGTATCCAACTACTTTAGTTACATTGTTATACATAGATTATATTCCATTAGTTCACACATATATTGGATGTCACTCTATTTATTTTTCATTTTTCTATCTCAATGTTACCTATATAGTAATGAGAAATAAAATTTCTTTCATTTTCGAATAATTAAACCGAAACCTTCCATTTCTTCATAAAAAATTATCACTTTTTATCCCTATACCTATTAAATCTATTTGGATCTTAATTAACATATTCTAGTTTCTTTATTGTATGAAATTATATGAAATCATGTAAAATATGGAACATGATATTTTTAAAATGTTCACTACTTAATATGAGTATCTTTTCCTTTCCATGTAAGGTAATAAAAAATAAAAAAAAATTCAATATAATGATATTGTTATTTTGAATGTGTTTAATAGAAAACAATCCATAGTCTATATTTGGATAACTACACTTTAGGAGGGGTATAAGAAAATAATCCTGAATCCATGGACTGGTGATAACCTTTTCCATCTTTTATCTCATAGATGGTAATTAATAATAACGTTTTTGACTATATCTTACATATTTAGTAACATTGTAAACCTATAAAGTCTCCCACCCATTGATGATTTTGTTGGCTGTCAGAATATTGATTTATACTTTTTCTTATATCAATGTTAGGTGAAAAAATACAAGAAAGTAACTCACTTTCTTATCCAAAACAACAAACCGAAATATTCCGTTCATCCACTTCTTCGTTAATCTAGAACATATACATTTGACCTTTTTATCATATCATGTACGTCTGATGAATGCTAATATAGTTATAATCACTATTATTCCATTTCCTTCACCCTGTTTATCTGATACTAATCGATATGAAATCTCTGTCTAGTATCACTTCCTCTAGATCTGTTCAACCTTTAATTATGCGTCTGGTACTCCATCTTATGATCACATTTTATTTTCATAAATTGGGTCTTAAATACTTTTTCAAGTTATTCCATGACGTCTGTTACCACCTACTCCATCTGAAATATCATTGCCTAAAAATTTGACTTGACAAAGAAGTTATCTTTAGTTTTTTAGTCATTAATTTCATACAATTAATTACTTATTCTACAATTCACACTACTGAAAAAACTCATGTAAACACACCTCGAGAAACAATAACCTCATGTTACACTATATCCCATATACATATTTATAGTATCTCGATAATCATAGTGAAAAGATAACACTCATTATTTAACATCATGCTTTCAAATTTGAATGTCCCACTGATATCATTATTTATTGGACCACATTAAAACTTCCTAAAATATAAGAGTCAACTAATTTTCATAGGATACATCCTTTTATAGTTGTGTTAATTATATTCTTCATATTTTTTAAAATTTAACTAGAATCACAATCTTATATCATGATTATAGAAATGTTAAATTTGCAACATAGTATCTACATAGTTAATGGATTAATGAAAACATAGTAATGTTATTTGAACCATTCAATTGATAAAAATTAATTGAAATTATTTTTTTAACATCACAAGGTATTCGTATACAACTTTTTAGGAACACCTCATAAGACTTTCAAAAATATTTTCTTTTATTCAATAACTTCTTTTTATAATAAATATTTTCAATATTTCCTTGAATGTCTCTCTAGAGTACTTTAAAATGTCTCATCCTATATAAAATGGGTTGTTAAATGATTTATAATTTTCCTACAGTTGATTAGCCGTCATATATATATCATAGTCCTACTATCTAATGACTTTATAGAACTATGTTATATGACTATACAATTCTTCTCCTGATGTGTTCATAAAATGTTTTCTGATTACACTTCCGGACGACTTATTGTTTTATATAGAAAAAACCCTTTTATTCATTCAAAAACATCTATATTATGCCACTACTAGGAAATTTATACCTGATGGAGTTCCTTGGAAACATATACTGCTATTATAATAATATCTTTATCATGGAAACATTATTTTGATGTATATCACTCAGAAAAATTATTCTATTTACTTCACAAGAGCTCATCCTTTAGTGATCATTATATTTTTACCTTGAATATCACTTCCTTAAAAACGTTTCTATTATATAGAATTTATGTAGAATTTTTTTTTCAAATGGAATTTTAATGTCTTCTCTACACAATGGATTTTCTAGGAGAACACCATCTGATCATCAAAATTATTTTTTGGTGTAATTTGAAATGTAATTAGCAAAACATTTATTTACACCTATTTTATAACCCCATCCATCTATTCATATTAGTCCATTTTCTCTGTGAACATTAATTTAGTGTTCTCCCAAACATTACTCTCTCTAATTTTAATTTACACATTAGTTCATTTAATGGATTATGTTAGTTAAATTTTGAAAGTGTCATCCAATTTAAATTTTAACGGTTAATTATACATTCCATCTAATGATAAAATTGTGAAACCTTAATCATATTATGTTGGTATGATCGACTCTATCCAATCACCTTGTTATGTTGACCTCTGCCTTTAGTGCCTTTTGTCTCATTTTTCTTATCTCACTCATCACATATGTCTCAGTATTTTTGGATCTACCTTCATAGTCCATTATAATATGTTAGAAAACTTCTTAAATAAACTACCTGATGAAAATTCATAAGCTTTCTAATAATGTTGACAAACAGGGTTCTCCAATAATCAAGAACATGTTTGGGACCTTTGAATCAAATAATCCATCATCATATGTAAACTATAATACTTCAATGAAATGTTTCCTTTAAAATAATTAATAATATACATCTCCACTAAATCTTATTAATTAATTTATTTATTTTATTAAGATAATAAAACTTGTTCACTCACTTTCTTCATCATCCATTCATCTAGGCTACACCAAAATCATTTCTAAGCATTGATAATTCCGATAAACATAGATACATAAATTTAAATTTCCATAAACTTCTTATTTATAACATATTCAATAATGTAACATCCATAAAAACTTTCTATTTCATTGATAACCATTGAAAACCAATAAAATCCATTGAAAATGAATAAAAATCACACTGAATGTGGGATATTGAATATATTATATGTTTTGCATGATGGCTTATATAAATTGCTAAGTGATGAGAGACAATCCAAATTGAATGAATTATATAGTGAAATATTTATTTTATCTAACCAGTGAATATAATTTAATTATATGCTGTCATCAATTTAGTGAGAGTACATTTAACAAAATTCTTTATTAGATGAATATAAAAACCTGATATTCATCTGATAAAATATTCTATTTTACTTAAAATGGATTTATCATAATTATACAATATTTTTATTTCAATCCTTGAAAATAAGAAGCATAATGGAATTATATTTTTACCTTTTTAAATAAACTTTTGATTTATTCTCAAGAAAGGAAGAAAATAATATATTCTATAGAAACACTTTATTGAGTATCCAAATATTGAAAGATTACCAAAAGTGATTCTATAGATCCTTATGAAATCCATAATGAGATTAACATGTGGTTTCAAAGGAATTATTTCAATACAATACGACTAAATAAAAATTTTTCTCTATTAACTTAATAAATATGATTGGGAATTTTCAATGAAATTCAAATAAAATAGGTCTCTTTTATATCGTTATATGGTTATCTAATTCATTATAAAAATCAATGTAGGAAATTTTCTAAAAATATAATTGAATTTAATAAAACTTCACCTGATATACTCAATGTGTTGAGGACACGGAATGTGATTTCAAAGTTATGGTACTATATTGATAGTGCACAAGGGTAAAGTTTTATGTCGAAATGAAAAGATTGTACAGTCCAATAGCCAGCCTCAGTCATTGAAACCAAAAATATGTGTCAGGAAATATTATAAATGTTTCTATATGATGTCAAAATATTAAAAACACTTGGGAATTTATGAAACGTCAGGGGGATTTCATGTTAGTTATTATTATTAATGAAATTAGTTCTGCAATTTTTAAGGGTATGTGACACTAAGTGTATATTTAATAATTGTTTTAATTCTATAATAGTTCAAAATCAAGGAAACAATTGATGAATATTTTAGTTTTCCTTTAACTAAAAAATCATATGGATGAAAAATAATGGAGTCAGATAAAATGTAATATCTCAAGATTAAATTGGTCTATTTAAATGATGTGTATTTTATTATTATTTTATCTTATATGATATGATAATTTTTATAAAACAATATAATTTATGAAAAATATGACACAATTTTATAGATACACATGGTTTCGAATTTCTTAGTTCTATATCATGGTTTAAAAAGATGTTAAGAATAATTTTGTTGCTGTTTATTAAAAAAGTGTTTTCCATTTTTATTTTTTAAAATATAAGGAATACGAATACACCACCTAAATGTGATTTATTGTACTGAAAAAAAATATTCTTTGTAGTGTATTTCTCCATACACATAGAATACCATATATGATAATGTTATTAATAGTTTATTTTTAAATTTTACCACTATAGGAAATAACTTTTAATTCTTAACAAAAAAATAATTTTTTGTATCTTAACAAGATATTTTGAAGAAAATATAGATTCTAAGAGGTTAATGGGAGTATGTTTTGACATAATGGAGATTAAAGTCTATTAAATAAAAGATTATAACTATAAAATTCAATGTGATAATAAATTTATATCTTAAAATATGTTTGGATATGTTTGCAAGTAAATATAATAATTTAATGAGTTGAATTTTGTAAAAAAATGATCTCAATGAAATTTTAAAATGGAAATGTTCCAAAAAATGTGATACTATTATTAAAAAGAGTTCTACGTAGATGAAGATTTTTATCATCACCACAATGTTGGATGTTGTAATGGAAATAGCTTTTAATACTTGTTTAATGATTTGATTATAAGGAATATGATTCATAGTCTCACAATTATTCAAAATATATTTATTTAAACATTTTAATCATTAATGTGTTTTGGTGGTATTTCTTATAATATAGTCACACGATGTTATGGAATTATTTTTCTAGATTTGTAATTAGATAGAAAAACCATTAATTGAAGTAATTATAAGTATTCTCTAGAAGCATACACTATAAGATACGATTAGATGTGTTCTTATGTACATATTTGTAAATATATTAAAGTTTTTAAAAATATTTAATGTATCATTTCATTGAAAAGGAAGTTTATACTTTATTATATTTTTATATTGGTAATATATAACCATAAATTTAAATAATAATTAATCTTGAAATTTTGGACTTTAATTTATCCTAAGCTTATTTTATGGAGTATTTTATGTTATGATAAAATTTAATGATTATTGTGAGTTGGATTTCATATTGATATATGAAATATATTCATGAGATAGAAAACAAGTTTTGTGTGTTGGAAGACCCTCCATGTAACGACCCAAACATTAATTAATGGAAATCCCTCTTGATCTAATTAAATGTTTCTTTATGTAAAAATTTTATATAACATTTCAACTACATTTGTTTTATATTATGAATTGTGACTATTGCTAATATATCTATTGAATAGTGATCACATGATTAGTATAAATACAGGGCTTTAATGAATCCAATTTACTCAGAAAAAGGAAGCAATGACCTCATCAAGTAGACATTCCACATATGAAGCCCATTTGTAGGAACTCATAAAAGAGCTGGAATCATTGGGCTTCGCTCTTGGCCAAGACCAAGATGAGCTTATACAAGTTAAGCTCGAGAAGGACCGCCTATTAGAGAAGTGGAAGTTGATAGAGATTACCACCTGAGCAATGTCATCCGAGCCACCCCAATAGTCTATCGCCATCACACACCTTACTCTTCAGTTTTATGTGGGGGTAATAAGGGGTTATGTAACAAGACCTTAGCACTATGGTTATGTACATTATATTTGTATATAATAATGAATATATTTTCCTGTTATTTTTTTACCTTGTAAATAGTTTTTAAAGCACAAATAGTGTTTTTAGTTAATATTCAACTAAGAAATCAATTTTGATGAATTAATTGATTTATGAATTAAATAATATTTTAATAAAATATTATTATAATTATTATGTTAATTTTTATTAAATATAAATGATCGTATAATTTTATTAATGAAATTTTAATTTTTATTAAGGTTTGAAAGCCATTTTTATCAAAACCCATGAATTTTCGATAAATGTCAGTTTTTATTTTAAAAGTGAAAATTAATATATATAGAATTTTTTTAAGATAAAATGAATATTATATCTGGAATCAAGACTTAGAAATTATCCAACGGTGCATTTTTCATAATTTTCTGAGACCGTCAAATTTTTGGGTAAAAATTAAATACCGTTTAAAAATATAATGTGTTTTATGATATCATATTGACCCAATGGTGATGTAATAAAATACTATAATCTTTAAGTTTGGACTATATATGTTTTACCATTAAAATAATGTGATTTTGGGTTTTTTTGACTTATTTTAGAAATCATTAATGGACCCTTCAAGGCTTATTAAACATCTTGTCTTTTTAAATTGTTATCCTTGGGAGTGTGACTCACCTCCACATAAGAAACCCCATTATTTTAAGATGTTCGGACTTTGGCCTTATAAAATATTTTTTTCCACTTCCCTTTTCGAAAAAACATGGGCAAAAACCATGGGATGGTTTGTGGTTTGGAATAGTTTAATTTAAGGTGTCCCAAACCTAAATAATAAAGAATTCCCTCACATTTCTTATATAAACCCACCCAAGATCCCACTTTCTCATCACTAAAATACTTTGGAGTTCATCCAAACTCTGACCTACTCTCCATAAAATCCTCCCAAGTTGCCCCTATCTCCCAAGAAGCCTCTATCAAGCCTCTCTCAAGCCTTTGGAAGCACACTTCCAAGTAAGGGTTTTTTCTTCCTTTCTCATTTTTGTCCAATTTTCTTTAAGTTGTTATGCCCTTTTAATTTCAATTATAAATTTTGGGGGTATGGTTTCTCACCTCCCTCATACTACCCTATTTATGTTTGAATGATGGGATACCTCTTTCACTCTTTTTAAAAGCCTCCCATGTACACCCGTTACTATGTCGAAATTCCTAAAGGAATTTCCCTCTCCTCATTTACATTCAAGAAATTATTTTGTATCATTAATCTAAATTCCATTACAATTGTTGGGATATGTATATATATTAACCCCTTACTATCCATGTCATTTAAATTTTATGAGACACCCCTTTCTTTCTCATAAACCATTTTTATGAATTCTTACATCATGCCGTTACGAGGCGAAATTGCACCGATTTTCCAATCCAATGTCATTGTGTAGTGAATACCATGCCCATTTCTCATTAAAAGGGTATTAACCTTTATGAACATTTACTTATTGATTATAATGTTTCATGTATGAATTACACATTACTTTATCGTGGAATAAATGATGATTTTATATGAATCCATGTTATATGATCCATGTGGCACACTTATGCATGAAATGAAATTTTTAAGAAGGGTTTTTCCTTATAGCGCTCCAATGCATTGGGTAAAGTATAGTATCATGATACGTCATGTGAAATGGGTTTTTACTCATTATAATTCAAGTGCAATGAGGTTTTACTCGTGCTTCATGTGCAATGAGGATTTACTCATGCTCCATGTGCAATTAGCCTTGGCTCATGCTAATTCCATGTAAAGTGTTATTGCCACATTTCCATGTTATGATTATCATGATTTATCATGACTTTATGTTTACGATCCTCTTGTACTCTATTGATATTCCTATTGTCTAACATGTATTGTATTCCTCATGTTATTCCATTATTATTACCTTATTGGGTTTTATAGCTCACCCTTTTCTTATGCATGTCCTTAGGTTATCCCATGCAATGACAAGTACGAGGGAATGTAGTGGTCATGTAAAGGAAGTTTTCAATATTGATGTTGTATTTCATGTTTTAAGTTGTTATGTAATGTTACTAAGCCCCAAATACACTAGACCTCCCTATTTTCAATGTTGTATCAAGTGAAGGTTTTATGTAATATATCAGGTTTTAAGTTTGTAATAAAAGATCCGGGCTGTCATACTCCATGTATACAATTGAGAGTTTAATAGACTACGCATTTGGTATGTTAGGGATGTGTGTTTCATATTTAATACACAAAAAATAGATTTGAAAATATACCCAACATTATAGACTTTATATGTTGAAAAAAAATATTATGATAACCTTGATGATGAGCTAGTCAGGGGTGGAAGGGTATTTTTATAATAATTTCATTATTTGAGTATGATCATGATGATATTTTTCCTCTTGCATGAGCAGTATGATATTAGGGACCATGATTGAGATAGACTAAAATAGTTCATATATGATCCTATGTAATTGTCATGTGATGTTATTATCTATTGGGTTATGTCCATATTATGTTCTCATCCATCATGGTGAACGAAATGTGATTTGTTCATTCATCTAACCAATATATACATGGAGAATATTGACATATGAGTAGATATATGGGATTGAAAAACTCAATATCCCATGGTTACCTCATGTCTTTGGCCAAGGTATTATATTATTATTTATACTTTTATTTTAAACAACTAGTGGACATAGGTATAGAGATACATGTTTTTAACGGTGTTCAAACAAAATTCCTTCATAGATTGAGTATCATAGATGCTTTCCTATAAGATATTATTTTCTTACGAAGGTACCTAGTAGGATTGGTTTCCTCCAATGAGAATTTGGAAGGGCGGTGATGTTATTAATATTTTAATGACTTATTATATTCCTCTTTTACCAATTTTGTACGAAATGTTCATAATTTTTCTGAAATATTAATGTTTTAATACTAATTATAATTTTTGATCATTTTTAGATAGTCCAATTGAGTAAAATTACTATTTTATTAATAAATCTCCTACTAAGGATCCAAATTGTGTTGTTATTGTTTTTTAGGATTCATAATTCAATATAAAACATTTCATTAGAAGGGATCGTGGTCCAATTCTACCATCTGAAGGATCACATGGACCACACAAAATGGCCCAAAGAATTTGTAAAAAAACTGGACCAGCCATGATGATTGAGTTTCTAGTCTATATCCCAAATCCCAAATTTTATTAAACTCTACCATATGTTCTTTATTAACCAAAATAATCAAGGATAAAAATTTCTGGGCCTAACTCCAATAACAAGGGGCCCAAATAATGTTTTGAAGTGTAGCCCACCATTCTGGCCAGGAATTAAAATCCGGACACTATTCACGACATATCGCATGCTTTAATCATCCAATTGAGCTGAGATTTTGCATTGTGAAATATTAGATATAGGTGGAAGACTTTGTTGAAGAAATAATTCGGCCTTGAAGGCATATTCATATTCAAAAACCCTTTCACATTTTGGACTTCAAAAATATTGGATTTAAATGGACAGATTAGATTTGATTAATCAACCACCCATAACATTGGATCCATATGTAAAAATGACTCCAAATTTTGAGATAGGTAGGGAAAATTTATTATATAAAACTTTGAAGAAAGAGATATCTCGATATTCTGCTGTCGGAATAGCCAACATGGCGATGCAACTAGAGGGACAGATTAAGAATCAAATCAGTCCACTTCCTTGGGCAATAAATGCATCCCCCTACTCTCCTTCAAAGGGGATGGCATTTCAGAAAAGTGGAGCATCAATTGGAATGAGAAAAGCCTTTCCAAAGGCTTGGGAGGACCTTCCATACTCATTTTTTCACATGATATACCATTACTCCTCTCTTTGATTCTCTTCACTTTTGTGTTGTTCTTCGTTTGTAATCTTGTAAGTTTGTGTTTTGTAATTCGGTTTTAATCCATGTTTCTTCTTAAATACCTCTTATTCTCATCCACATTATTTAGATTAATATTAATTTTCTTAAAATAGTTTAAATACATTTGAATCCCCTTCCCTTCTTTTTGTTCCTCATTTAATCGAAAGTCTATTATTTAAATTCTCATCATTGTTCGTGTGTGTGTGTGTTCGATGCACGACTCATTTCTTATCCCATTATTTTTATTCTATTTTTAATTTATCATCATAATAATTATAACGAGATTATTAAAAACCCACATTTATTAGTAAATATCTCATTAGGGTGAGTCAAAATTTAGGGATGTTATGTGATTGAGAGTATTTGCTCGATGAGTATTCGTTAATTTAACATTGTGTATGTTGGACTTAACATGTCATGGATTAATGACATATTTAGTTTAACATGTGGTTTCCATAGATTATTGGAACTATAAATACACTACCATTAACAAGTAATGGAAATTATTGTAACCCTATGTTATGTTAAGGCTTGGATTAAAGCCTTAACACTTAGGAATTCCAATCAACGTTATCTTGTGAAGTGGGTGTTAATTTAAATGCAATATAAAGAAATGATCAATGATATCAAAATCTTAACTCCCTAATGATGAACACACCCAAATATTTATCAATTTTTTAAATCAATTATAGTCTATTTTGAGAAGGAGATATCTTGAGATTTGACTATCTGAATAGACAACATGGAAATGCAAGTGGGGGACATATTTGGAATGAAAACAGTCCACTTCCTTGGGCAATAAATGCATCCCTCTCCTCTCCTTCAGAGGGGTTGGAATTTTAGAAGAGAGGAGAATAAATTGGAACTACCAACTCCTTTACAAAGTCTTGGGAGGACCTTCCATACTCATGTTTTCACTTGATATACCCTTCCTCCTCTCTTTGCTTCCTTTCACTTTTGTGTTGTTATTCGTTTGTAATCGTGTATGTTTGTGTTTTGTTATTCTGTTTTAATGCATGTTTATTCTTCAAAATCTCTTATTCTCATCCCCCTTTTATAGATTAATATTAAGGTTTTTAAAATAGTTTAAATATGGTTGAATCCACTTCCCTTATTTTTCTTTCTCATTCAATTTAATGTCCATTTTTTAATTCTCATCATTGTTCGTGTGTGTGTGTGTGTGTTCGACGCACCACTCTTTTCTTATCCCTTTATTTTTCTTCTATTCTTAATTTATCATCATAATCATTATATCCAGATTATTATACACCCAAATTTCTGAGTAAATCTCTAATTTGGGTGAGTCAAGATTTAGGGATGTTAAGTGATTGAGAGTATTTTCTCTATGAGTATTCGTTAATATAACATTGTGTATACTGGACTTAACATGTCACGGATTAATGACATATTTTGTTTAACATGTGGTTTCGATGGATTATTGGAACCATAAATACACCACCATAAACATGTTATGGTAATTATTATAACCCTAAGTTATGATAAGGCTTGGATTAAAGCCTTAACACT
The DNA here is from genome assembly GCA_963277665.1 of Viscum album. Classification (NCBI taxonomy): domain Eukaryota; kingdom Viridiplantae; phylum Streptophyta; class Magnoliopsida; order Santalales; family Viscaceae; genus Viscum; species Viscum album. The sequence goes on from OY728151.1 coordinate 1,976,272,553, forward strand.
TAGGAATTCCAATCAACGTTATCTTGTGAAGTGGGTGTTAATTTAAATGCAATATAAAGAAAATCTCAAGGATATCAAAATCATAACTCCCTAATGATGAACTCACCCCAATATTTATTAATTTTTTAAATCAATTATACTCAATCAATAATTTCAGTTAATCTCTGCAAACAAACCCCCTAATCAAAATACAATCAACTTAAAACAATCGACTATTTAAAAACGTATCATCACCGAGGATTCGACCCGAGTGATGCTATACACATTAGCAGAGCATTGGAACTTTGACCGGTCGATAGGAGACAATCATCCATGCATTTCATATGGCGCCATTCCTGGGGATGGTGCTTTATGTAGTCATTAGTTTCTAGTTATTTAAAAAAACCCAAAAAAACAATGTTTTATAAAGAATTGAAGAAAACACAATGAAAAACTCGCCTTCCTCCTAAATATCATAAACAGAAAACACAAAAAGAAAAACTTGTCTTCCTTTTTCTTGTAACATCTTTCTGAATGCCTCATATCCTCCCAAATAATCCCTTAGATTTTTTTACCCTGAAATTTAGAGAACACTTCGCCAACTTAGGACGAACATAAGAGATAATCAAATAATTCAAGAACCAGTCCTTGTCCAACCAATTGAATTAGATATGGCCAATCTCAGGCAACAAACACTTAAAGTACTTCCTACCCATGATATGAATTACCAACCTCTTGGTATTCAATATACAAAAATAGAGGCTGACTTTGAACTCAAATCGAGTTTGATTCATCTTATCCATCATTTCCACGGGCTAGCCAGTGAGGATCCACATCTTCACCTTAAAGAGTTCCAAGTGCTGTGATCTACCATGAAACCTCAAGGGGTTTCTGAGGAACAAATCAAAATCCGAGCATTCCCTTTCCCCCTAGATGACACTGCTAATTCATGGCTCTACTACCTTCCTCCTTGTTCCATAACTACATGGAATGACATGAGGTGACTCCTCTTAGAGAAATTCCTTCCTTCTTCTTGTACTACTTCTATCTGAAAGGAAATAAGTGGTATCCATATGTTCCCAAGTGAATCAATCCATGAATACTGGGAGAGGTTAAAAAAACTTGTTTCAACCTATCCACATCACCAAATATTTGATCAAATCTGGATCCAATACATCTTTGAGGGGTTATTGGCTATAGAGAGAACTCTCATTGATGTCACAAGTGGCGGTGCTCTTGATGATAAAACATATGCAGTTGCAAGAGATCTCATAAGTAACATGGCTGAAAACACACAAAAATTCCATACTCGAGCACATGCTCAACTCAAACAAGCCCAAGATAATCAATCAATTGAGCCGAACAAGATGACCGAGTGGATGTGTGAACTTATAGGTCTTATGAGACAACTAGTTGTGGCTACCAAGTTCCCAACCTCATCTTCTCCGCAATCAATGTTTCTTGGACCTGTCAAAAACTGTGGAATCTACAACTCTTCATCTCATCTTACTAACACATGTCCACAACTTCAAGAGGATAAATCTAATTCATCTACACCAATGGAGATCAATGCATCATATAATCAGCGTAACATCAACCCTCAACTATCAGGTCATTTTGTCAGAAACTTGAACCAACCTCACTCAGAGACCTTCTATTCTTCCTATAACCAAGGCCTTAGTTATGGTAATGCCATATTTCATCCCCCTCAATTCACTCCTCAAAACCCAAACCATTATCAATATAGTAAAGGTGTTGGTAACTTACAACAACCTTATCCTTTTATTCCTAAACCTCAAAGGAACAATCCTCCTCCTGGATTCCATTATCCCAGTGAGCCTTCCACATTCCAAAACCAATACAATTGCTTTCCCAAGAACCAAAATCTAGGTAATCACAATCCAGGGCAAGCCTTTTCTTCCAAGAAACTAGGGTAAAGTGCAGTGGAATATCTTTCATCCTTCACCCGTTCCAGCCACAAGAACATTGAAACCCAAATCGGTCAACTCTCATCCCACCTTAGTCAGCAGAAACCATCCAATTAATCCCAACTTCTAGCTCAACCATTACCCAACCCCAAGGGTAATGTAAGTGAAATTACACTTATATAGGGAAAGAAAATTGTTATACCTCAAGATAAGTCATATAAACCACCTTTAAATGTAGACCTAGAAAATTAAAAGAAAATGAAACTTGAAAAGGAACCTGAAACGATTTCCTCACCTCATTCTATTCCACAAAGGAACCCAATTCCTTTTCCTCAAGCCGTTTCTAATCCAAAGAAGTCCTTTAAACCCGATCCTGAAATGCTCGAAATGTTTAGACGTGTTGAAGTAAACATTCCACTCTTAGATTCCATAAAAAATTCGTATGTATACCATGTTTCTCAAGTAGTTGTGTACCCACAATAGGAAACATAGGAGCTTAGAAAATGTTTCAACCCAAGAGTCCATACCCATTAAGTGAAAAGATCCATGGAACATTATGGTTCCATTCCAAATTGGAAGTTCCAACTTTGATGATGCACTCATAGACCTAGGAGCCTCAATTAATTTCATGCCCAAATCCATATTCTCCAACCTTGGTCTAGGTCCCTTACATCCAATGCATGTTTTCATTCAATTGGAGAATCGAAGCATAGCCAGTACAGAGGGAATAATTGAGGATGTCCATGTCTGAGTCAATGATCTTATCAACCCTGCAGATTTCTATGTCCTTGACATGGAAGGTGAGATGAAATATTCTTGGTCTCCCCTAATTATAGGAAGAACAATACTCATGACTGTGAGAGACAAGATTGATGTTCATTTAGGCATCTTATCCATGGAATTCGGTGACCAGCTGGTCAAGTTCATCATTTTCCAATCCATGCGATACCCATCTGAGGATCACTCTGCATTCTCAATCCATGCTTCTAAAGAAACTTCTAAGAGTCAATCTAACCCCAATCCACCATGTTCGTCATGTTCTTATGAAAAAGGATCTTGTGAAATCTGCAGCATGATTAACCAAGTCATAAATGTTGAATTTGATGTGGACCTCTCATTAATAGAATCCATCAATCTAAATGAACTTGAAAACTCTCTTGAATCCCAGATCAACTCTGATATCTACTACTCCACCTTGTATAGTATTAAGAAGAATGAATCTGAAGCAACTGAAGTCCCTTCCTCCATTCCAGGGTTTTCTAACCCACAAATGATAGATGAGACTGATCTAAAACCTCTACCTGAACACCTAAAATATGCATTCCTTTTCCATGATCACTCTTATCCTGTCATTATCTCTTCTTCACTTACGAAAACTGAGGAGTCCAAACTTAATCAAGTGTTAGAGGAAAAAAAGGCCTTAGGGTGGACCATAGTTAACATAATAGGAGTCAACCCTTCCCTTTTCAAGAATTACATCCATCTTGAGGAGTCATCCAAAACAATTAGACAACCACAAAGAATACTCAATCCAATCATACTTGAGGTAGTTATGGAAAATATCAAAGATCTTCTTCAAGCTGGTATTATCTACCCAATTTATGATAGTGAATGGGTTAGTCCAATTCAAGTTGTACCTAAGAAGGGTCGAATAACTATTGTCACAAATGAACATAGAGAGGTAGTCACAACTCATGTGAAGAACAAATGGCGTCTATTCATCGATTATAAGAAATTGAATGTTGAAAAAATAATAGATCACCACCCTCTTAGATTCCTTGATCAAATGATGGAATGATTAGCCAGAAAGTCACACTATTTCTTTCTAGATGGATACACTGGCTACTACCATTTCCCAATCACACCTCAGGACCAAGAAAATAAAAATTTTACATTCCTCTTTGGAACATATACATATAGAATAATGCCTTTTGGCCTTTGCAATGCTCCTGCAACATTCCAGAGGTGTATGATGAGTATCCATTCCGAATTCATTGAACACTGCATGGAATTCTTCATGGATGACTTCACCATTTAGGGTGAGTCATTTGAATCTTGTTTGAATTCACTCTCTCTAGTCCTCCAAAAGTGTGTCAAGTGAATCCTTGTGTTAAATTTTGAAAAATGTCACTTCATGGTTTCAAATGGGATTGTTCTAGGGAACATAGTTTCAAAAGATGGTATTGAAGTCGATCCTCCCAAAATTGAAGTGATCCAATCACTTATTCAACCCAATTATGTTAAAAACGTCCGTTAATTTATCTGTAATGCCAGTTTCTATCAAAGATTAATCCATAACTTCAGTAGGATTTCCCTCCCACTCACTCAGTTTCTCCAAAATGATGTCACTTTCCATTTCGATGAGGTTTTCAAGATAGCCTTTGTTGAACTCAAAAATTATCTAGCATCTTCCACAGTAATCCAACCCCCAGATTGGTCCTTACCATTTGAGATGATGTGTGATGCTTCTGATAGAGCTGTTGGGGCTGTTCTTGGTCAAAGAAGAGAAAAGATTCCTCATGTCATCTATTATGCCTCAAAAACATTGGGTGAAACTCAATATCACTGCAGTGTCACTAAAAATGAACTTTTAACAGTGGTTTTTTTGCCATAGATAAATTCCAACCCTATCTCTTAGGTGCCAAAATCATCATCTTCACAGACCATTCTGCTCTAAAGTTCTTACTAAAGAAATGTGATTCCAAACTCAGGCTAATAATATGGATCCTAATGCTCCAAGAGTTTGACCTTGAAATCAAAGATAGACCAGAAAAAGAAAACCATGTGGATGATCACTTGAGTAGACTTTCTAATTATTCTCATTCTAAAATCATCGATCCTAAATTCCTCACTGAGCACCTTACGTCTCCCACTCCAAAAATATCATGCTATGCCCCAAATGTAAATTTCTTGGTTTCTGGTGTTTTTCTTGAAATGTTTTAAAAAGAACAAAAAATGATGTTGAAAAGTGATTCAAAATACTATTTTTGGGAAGAAACTAAACTTTGGAAAACTGGGGATCACATAGTAATAAGGAGTTGTGTCGATAAAAATTAACATTCTTCCATATTAGAATTCTGTCACTCAATTCCCGGAGCTGGCCACTTTGGACCACAAAGGACCTCCCAAAAGGTCCTAGACTCTGGATTCTTCTAGCCTTCACTCTTCAAGGACTCACATGAGTTCTGTCAATAAAGTCCCACTTTCAAAAAGTTTGGAACAATTCCCATGAGAAATTAAATACCTCAAAAGCCTTTAATTTTCTGTGAGATCTTCGATGTTTGGGGTATCGATTTCATGGGACCATTTCGCCATTCCAATGGACTCTCATACATCCTTCTTGCGGTTGATTATGTTTCTAGGTGGTTCGATGCTAAACCGACTAGAAAGAATGATTCAAATACTATTAGTGATTTCCAAAAGACACACATCTTCCACCGTTTTGGCACACCACGTGCCTTGATAAGTGACTTAGTAACCCATTTTTGTAATAGAACCATGGAAACTCTTTTGACAAAGAATGGTGTTATACATAAAACATCAAATGAATATCAACCCCATACAAATGGAATGTCTGAACTTTCTATTAGATAAGAGAAAAGAGTTCTTGAGAGAATTGTAAATCCCACCAGAAAAGACTGGAATGAAAGACTTGGTGAAGCACTTTGGGATTATCGAACTACCTATAAAACACCCATTGGGATGTCTCATTTTAGGATAGTTTTGATAAATCATGTCATCTACCAGTTGAAATACAACATAAGTCTTTTTGGGCTATGAAAACCTGAAATTTTGATTGTGAAAAATCTGGTGAAGAAATATTGTTGCAATTAGCTGAACTGGAGGAGCTTCTACTTGAATCCAATGAGAATTCCAATATGTACAAAGAAAAGGCTAAGGTTCTCCATGATAAACACATCCTGATAATGGTATTTCATGAAGGTGAAAAGGTAATACTCATCAATTCTTGATTTCAGTTTCACGTAGGTACGCTTAATTCTTATTGGGAAGGTCCTTTTATTGTTACTAATGTTTACCCATTTGGTGCAGTGCAAGTCCAAGACCCCTATTACAAAAGGACATTCATGATTAATGGACAAAAGTTAAAGAATCACCATTAGAGGATTCAAAATCCTAGATCAACATCAACTTCCACTAGATCCCCAACTTCTCTAGTCGACCTACCACTAGATGGGGATGGAAACCCACCAAATCCATACCAGGGGAACCTCTTTCCCTTAAACTCTCTCTATCTCTTCCTTTCTCTCACACTTTCTTCTTTTATATCTATTTTATTTTTACCACTTTCTTCATTAAACCCTTTATTTTTATCTTTCTCTTTTGTGTGGGTGTTTATTTTAAAGAACACTAAAAAAACTAAAAAAGTAAAAAAATATGTAAAAAAACCAAAAGAGTTACACATACTCACCTTAAATTTTCAAATTTTCTCCAAACATTTTGGGGAGTCAAAAGACATGGTTTCGTCATCAAAATTGTCTATTTTCATCATGAAATTGGATAAATAATTTTGTGTCAAAATTAATACATTTTGAAAGCTTAGTTATTTATTTTAAAAATACATTTCCCCAACCGTGAGAACCAACATTGGATATCATGCCAGATATACCTATGGATATCTTTTCAAAATGTGTGTTTTCACACCCATTTGTGAGTATTTAGTTTTTGGACCTTCAAGCTTAATTTCCTACTTTAGTGTGCATTAATTTGATAGAGGTATTTTTTGTACCACATCAGAAACACAATAGCCAAATAGCCTCCCATTTCCCTTAAATTAATCCCCATTTTGAAAGCTCCTTCGAGCTTATGAAAAAATTTTCTCTGATAGAAACATTACAAGCCCAATACATTTTCCCCACCAATATCAACATGGATTTTCATTGCATAATTTTTTGAAATTTAAGTGTGGGGGTGGGATGAATTTCGTTATGGGTACCCTTTGTTGGTTTCAATGTGTTATTATATGCTTGATGGAAAGCTTCCATTTCAGTGTGGGGGAGAGGTTTCCATTCATTGTGTTTTGGAAAATGTAATGTACTTTCATTTATGTAATTTTCTAAATGTTATTTACAAGTGTTCAAAAAAAATCAAACAAAATAAATAAAAAATAAAAATATAAAATATAAAAAATCAAAATAAAATAAAATAAATTGGGTTGTTTCTTGGGTAGATCTAAAATCACTCTTACTCAAACTTTTATCTTATTATAACTAATACAATTAGTGTCGTGAGGAGATCAATCATGGGTTGGGATATGAGTGTGAGATCTTTTCCAAGATCAACTTTCGAAAAAAAAAGAAAAAAAATGAAAAAAATAATACTTGTATTATTTACTCATGTCATTGAAAGAAGTTTTCTGGTTTGTAAATATTTCATCTTCTCATCCCGCTAAAATTTTCTTCCTCTATTGTTTCTTTCTTCACACAATCATTCCCTTGGAAAATATGCGTTTTCATTTCCTTCCATGCTTTATTTCAAAAAATATATTCATTTCTTTTTCTATGTTGGTGTTTTACCCCTCTTATTCTCTCTCTTGGACATTATATTCCTACCTTCCCATAGCTGTAGAAAAACCCCTTAAAAATTCCTCTTTATTATTGGGAACTTTGGATAGGTATTGGATGTGGAGATCTCTTTCAAACTCTAAGATTTTCACTTTTGGTTGGTGAAAGAGTGAACCTCCACAAATGAATTTTATCATATTAAGAGGTGTGAGTTTTGAGTGTACACATTTTCCATTTCTAAATTTGAGCAGGAAAAATGAATTAGTTTTGGAACATTGTTTCTGTAACAACTTGTGGTGGAATTCAAAATGTATTAGTGAAATAGTCTAAACCTCCCCTTATTGGAGAAAAGAAAATTTTAATATCTGTTGGTGAGTGAAAATGATTTTGTTATGTTTTTATATTTATTTCCCATGAAAACATGAACAAGAATAAGTATGGGGGAATTTTATATTATTAATATTTTCATGACTTATTATAAACCCCCTTTACTAATTTTATATGAAATGTGCATAATTTGGGTGAAATATTAATGTTTTAATACTAAGTACAATTTTTGAGCATTTTTATAAGTAGTCCAATTGCATTAGTTTACTATTTTATTTATAACACTCGCTATAATAATCCAAATTGTTTTGTTCTTGTTTTTTTGGATTTGTAATTCAATATTAAACATTTCATTAGAAGGGATCATGGGCGAATTCTTCCATTTTAAGGATCACATGGACCACACAAGATGACCCAAATAATTTTTGATGAAACTGGAACATCCATGATGATTGAGTTACTGGTCTAAATCCCGAATCCCAAATTTTATAAAAGACTACCATATGTTCTTGATTATCAAAAAGAATCATGGATAAAAATTTCATGGCCCAACTCCAAGAACATTAGGGCCAAATGAAGCTTTAAAGTATAGCGCACCATTCTAGATGGGAATTAAAATATAGACACTATTAATGACATATCTCATGATGTAATCATCACATTGAGATGAGATTTTGCAGAATGAAAGAGGAGATATATGAGGAAGACATTGTTGAAGAAATAATTCGTATTTTAAGGAATATTTATATTCAAAAACCCTTCCAAATTTTGGACATTAAAAATATTGGATTGAAATAGACATATTAAATTAGTTTAATCAGCTGACCATAACATTGGCTCCATAGGTCCAAATGACTGCAAATATTGAGAGAGGTCGGAAAAATTTATTATATACAACTTTGAAGAAGGATATATCTCTATATTCAGCTGTACGATTAGTAAACAGGGTGATACAAGTGGAGGGACATATTGGGAATGAAAATAGTCCACTTCCTTGGGCAATAAATGCATCCCCCTCCTCTACTTCAAAGGGGTTGGCATTTCAGAATAGAGAAGCATCAATTGGCACGACCAAAGAATTTACAAAGGCTTGGGAGGACCTTACATACTAATGTTTAAACTTGAGATACCCTTCCTCCTCTCTTTTCATCCTTTCACTTTTGGGTTGTTCTTCGTTTATAATCTTGTATGTTTGTGTTTAGTAATTCTATTTTAATGAAAGTTTCTTCTTCAATATCTCCTATTCCCATAAAACATCAGTAGATTAATATTAATGTTCATAAAATAGTTTAAATTATATTGAATACCCTAGCCTTCTTTTTCTTCTTCATTCAATCAAAAGTATTTTTTTAATTCTCATCGTTGTTCGTGTGTGTGTGTTCGTCGCACCACTCTTTTATTATCCCTTTATTTTTCTTCTATTATTAATTTATCGTCATAATAATTATAAACAGATTATTAAACACTCAAATGGATGAGTAAATCTCTCATTGGGGTGTGTCAAAATTTAGGGATGTTAAGTGATTGAGAGTATTTTCTCGATGAGTATTCGTTAATTTAACATTGTGAATGTTGGAATTAACATGTCATGGATTAATGACATAGTTTGTTTAACATGTGGTTTCCATGGATTATTGGAACCATGAATACATTACCATAAACAAGTAATGGTAATTATTATAACCCTATGTTAAGTTAAGGCTTGGATTAAAGCCTTAACAATTTGGAATTCTTATCAACGTTATCTTGTGAAGTGGGTGTTAATTTAAATTCAATATAAAGCAAACCTCAAGGATATCACAAGATTAACTCCCTAATGATGAACTCACCCCAATATTTATCAATTTGTTAAATCAATTATAATAAATCAATAATTTCAATTAATCTCTAGAAACAAACCCCCCTAATCAAAATAAAATCAACCAAAAACAATTGACTATTAAAAAAGTATCATCACCGAGGATTCGACTCGAGTGCTGCTATACACATTGGCAGAGAATCAGAACTTTGACCGGTCAATAGGAGACAATTGTCCATGAGTTTTAGGGGTGTTAATCTGTTGGGTAAGGCTTGTAATTTTTTTTCAATAATAATAAGCCTCTGCGACTTGTTAGTGTCTAATCCATTAAAAAGAAAAACATCTCATCCTCACAAGATTATGCAGGAAATAAAAAGACAAGGAAGAGATAATTTTTACATATTTTATATCCAATGTGATATCCAACTCCTTTCCCATGCGGGTTACCCTCCCCAACCAATAATTATCTTAAATATAATACACATGAGTTTCAATTACAAGCATTAATAATGTATCAAACCACACAAGTTAGGAGTCACAATCGAAAATATAGTGTTACACTGTAGTAAAAACAAGATAAAAAAGATGAATAGCATCACCAAATAAACTAGGTTTCTTTTGAAATAATATGTAATGATGTTATTCCAAGAGCCTCCATAATAATCAAGACAAAGTCACCCACCATGCTAACTTTAATTATAGTGCATCAATATTCTCATACTCAAATAAAGTCTCCTAAAACAATTAGATTCATTATATTATGAATGATGAAAGTACAAACATATATCTAAAATCTTATTCTTTTTAATTTTTCTCAAATTAGAATAGCTAATCACAATTATCCCCCAATTATTCTAAAAAACATCATCACTATTTGGAATTATTTAATCTTGATAAAATATATTCTATTCAAAATTCATGAATACATGGAATTCAATTATCACATGATATTTATATTTATATCCAAATACTAGACACCTCATTTAAATTCACAATTATATTAGGACTTATTATTTACCATGATATTAAACTACATTAATATTCAGCATCTAAAAACACAAATCTATTTAAAACTCTGCTAAAATATCTTAAAAACCTAATTATTTAAAAAAAATCCTATATTTTCATGTGCAAGGCCTAAAAAATATCTTCTATGTAGAACTTTCATTCTCTAAGAATCATATTTTGATAACATATCCCTGTCAATGAGGATAAAATACCTTATGTGGTTATTAAATTTCTATGTGAATCCCATGAATAGATGTATGGATTACTTTAGAAACGTCATAGAAAATGGAGAGAGTCAATTCCATATCTGAATAACTTTGATAATTTAAGGACAATATTTTCATACATAGTGGAATTATTCCTTTTGGTTTAATTTATATGACTAAAAAGCTACATGAATAATTTTGTCTATATTTTTTCATTTTATTCCATTATTATAGAAGGTATGTGATACTATCCAAAATGTCTATGTAACATATTTAGCAACATGATTCATAAACTTGAAAGATTTTGATAAGTGATTCTATAAAAAAACTGATGTATAATATTTTTCTATGTGATTCAACTACATGAAAAACATGGATACAAGGATATCCTATGTAATGAAACCAATTAGTGAATCTAGAATATTATATATTTTCCTAAAACTCACTCATAACCTCTTTAACTAATGTCCCACCAACCTCAAAAACACATTCTATCATCATGAAACTATATCTCATGATATATAATAACAAAAACTAGATCATGAACCATGATAATTCTTTTTGACACCAAAAATATTATTTTTAAAAAATAATGCAACTGGAACATAGAAACAACAATTATATATTTATTCATCTGGAAACAAACCTACAAATCCATAGGCTTATTCAATATACCCCTTTGGATTTTTGGACAATGATACAAAAACCCATGACCTACCATGCCTCAACAAATGAATTATAAAATCCCTATAAATAAAAAAATATATATAATGACACCACATTACAAGATAAGGATGTTTTTTGAGAGATTTCCATCCCTCAGATACCAGCATGTTTGAGTTGAGTAATTTAGATGAATCTGTTTATAAAAATCCACTTACAACATGAAAAACCCATTCAATAAGAACATATATCACCCTTTTGAAACACAATATAAATGACCATGTGGGTGGGGGTGGTGTAAAGGAATAAAATAATCAAGTCTTCAAATAATTATAAACATGAAATTTCATTATTATCTCAAAACATATCTCATAAGGAATAAATTTTGTTACAATATCTATAAGATTCATATTTTCTCAAAAAGATAAATGATTAAATTTCCATAAATACACATCCACACTTCTAAAATTATATTTAATTTTGATATGTTTATACCAATAGCATTGAGTTGTGTTTTATAAAATATCAATAATTGTTCTGTCAAAAATATCTTCAATAATCTATAAATATCAATCTACAAATTATTTAGTAGAAATTGCATCCATAAATCCTATTTAATTTTGTAAGTATCCATGACATGCATTGATTCAATCGTAATTAGGATCACTAAACTCTATTCTTTCTATTACAACTAACACAACCATTGCCAACAAAGAACACTTCACCTAACATGGATCAACTATATGCACAGTTACCTACCCAATATATACCAGTGTAACCTAGAAATTCAAGATCCTCCTTGAATATATAGATAAATCCATTATTAATAATTCCTTTAACATACCTCAACATTGTTATTAAAATTTAAGCATGTGTGACTCATTCGGTTCTCTTTATACCTATCACATGGAGTCACCACATATACCACATCACATCTAGATGTTGTGAGATAAAAAAGGCTACCAATAATACATCTATATTTCTTGTTAACAACCATTATGACTTTTTCATATTTTATGAAACTTTTTCCCTATGATATAGATGTAGAAATAACTTTTCAATCTACCATTCCAAATAATTTTAATATTTAATTGGTAAAAGTTTCCTGCGAAATAAATACATAGTCAAAATTATTCTCAATTTTTAACCCCAAAAAACTATTTAGTTCCAACAAAATTGACTTCTTAAGTTAATTTACCATATTTATATTCAATTTCCCATAAAATAATTTATTATTATTGGAAAAATTATCTCATCCAAGTATAGAATTTCTATCAATGTGTCATATACATCCATCTACTAGAACAATTTGATATCAATAATGCGTGTAGAAAAATCCATTTTTATCAAAAAATATTCCAGTTTTGAATATATAGAACATGGATATTGTCTTAATACTTACATTTTCTCTTCAATATATAGACCATTTTTCCATCATTGTCAAGAATTAAACTGTATAGTTTTTCAATAATGACTATTCATCGAGGTCACCATTCTGGAACACAAACTTTACATGCATTTGATATACCCTGTAATGATTATAAGATTACACAAACAAGAGAATTATTATTGTCTCATGTACAAACACCCGATAAAAGATTTCCACAATTTCCATGTATTCTATTTGAAAATATAATTTCCAAAAAAGTCAATCCTTGTTCTATGAGACTTCAACTTTCTCCTTAATTTGGTTTCAGAAAATCCCTTTCTTACAAATCAAATTTTTAGTTTTTGTCCTTGGAACAATTTACAATGTATTGTTTTTCAAAATATTATTAATTTATTAATTCAAAAATTTCACCCATTAGTCAAGTTAAATAGAATATCCACAATTCTAGGCTCAACCTATGATACAATGGCGGTATAGTTCTCCACTGTTACCCTTCTGTTAGTATGAACATGTGTATTGTGATTCGTAAATATACTATCAGTATCTACATGTTTATTTAACCTATGAAACTAATTTATATCACCGAAACACTATCTTCATCACCATGGGAACATTTTTAATTAACATTAATAGTTTTTGGTATAATTTTAGTAAATTTTAAAATATTTTCTAGAGATTGGCTTTCCATTTTCTGTAAGTGACTCAAAATATACATGAAACTGCTGACTTTTTGTACACATATTTTCTGAAAATATCAAATAAAAATACTAAAACAATGTATTCAATATCTTCTTATATCTTTTATATATATTTCCATTATATAAATATCCTATAAAGACTTTATCATTAACCTTTTCTTCTATATTACCCAACCTAATTCCATTGATTTTAATATGAGAAGGGCTCCCAAGGATCATGGAATATTTCACTATAGGGTTTTTTGGTTCCAAATAATTGTGAAACATTATTCTCAACCGACATTATTCTACCCATTTACACAATTCTACCATAATTACTCTTAGAAAAAAAATTATATTATGGTATATATTTTGATCTACAAATATGTCTAATTCAAAATTTTCAAAGATAAATTTCAAACACATCACATTTTTATTCTTTTAAATTATTAGATATCATTTTTTGATACAAAAACCATGATCTTTTCAAATTGTCTTATATAAATTTTTAATGTCTGAACATCTTTAGACTTTTTATTGATGAATGTAACATTCATCATATAAGTGAATTAATCAAAGACAGTAATTAAATAAGCATTACCTCCTATAGTGCATTTTCTCATGGGACCATAAGGATCTATTTGGACTAATTCCAATGGTATTGTTGATATAATATACAAATTCTTTTGAGTCTTATCTGTTATCTTTCCGGTAATGGCATAGACCTATCTATTTGAATCCTTTTCAACAATCTGGTGTCTGAGGTGTTCTGGGATGTCAAGGTTACTTATTCCCTTCAATTTTCAAAATTTACAATTTGGTGAATAGTTCCTATAGTAGCCTTGTGAACATTTCCAACAGTAGTCCCCTATGAACAGTTCCAACAGTAGCCTTTAGTGAAAAGTTCAACGATAACCTTATATGAATTGTGCCATCAGTAACCTTATATGAACAGCGCAACGATGACCTTATGTGAACTGTGTCATCAGTAACCTTATTTTAACAGTGCAATGGTAACCATATGTGAACAGTGTTATCGGTAGCCTTATGTGAACAGTGCAATAGTGAGGTTCCAACGGTGACCTATTTCCTTTTCCAAATTTTGAGTTCATGAATAGTTTTTCCAGAATGGTGAGGTTCCATCTACGACCACTTTCCTTTTTAAAATTTTGAGTTCATGAATAGTGTTTCTAGAACGGTGGGGTATAAAGTGTTTCCCGAATAGTAGGGTGTACAGTGTTTGCAGAATGTTATGGTGTATAATGTTTCTAGAATGGTAGGGTGTACAGTGTTCCAGAATAGTAGGGTGTATAGTATTTCTAGAATGGTAAGGTTTCAACCGCAACATCTATTTCCTTGGACGAATTTCGAGTTCATGGACAGTGTTTCCAGCTACCTACAATTTCGCCCCTTTGACATTTCCATTGACATAAAATGTATTTAAATCTTTATTTTAAGGACTCTAAGGCTGATTCAAAGGCTATAAGTCCTATATTAATTTTTTCCCTAAGGCTCTGGATGCTTTTATTTTGTCAAACCGTGTTGTTTAACGTGATTGGATTTTAAGGGAAAATCCAGCATATTATAAAACACGAGTCCGTTAAATCTTCTAAAGGGACGATATATCTTCCCCCCCAGATCGTCCTCCATGTTCTTGGGTGTGAGATGCTTGAACATTCCTTTATTTACCATAGGATTATGAAGTTAAAAATTTTCTCCTTGGATTGGTTCCCCTCTGTTTTTGTGCAACCAAGCAGTATCAATCTATCTCTGATATAAGGTATGTTCTGTGATCATTCTTTTGGGTTCATCCCTTTCTGTTTTTCCCCACACATTTATGGATTTATATCTCTATGTTCCTAATGGACTTTTATTGGGTGTTGACTGGTGTGGTGGTGTCTCAGCATCCTCCGGTGGATACAGTTTTCACGAGGGGAGGAGAACGTAACTTTTTGTGTGGATCATTTTCATATAAATAACATCAAGAACTATTTGAGTTAGGGGATTTCTTGCTTCTCTTTTCATTTACATGCAACTGTAGAGTATGCATGTTTTATCCCATTGGGTCACAATAGAATTGACATATTAAATAATTGAACCATATAAATAAATTGATATCCAACATATGTTATTGCCTTTTTTTCTTGATAGTGTGATATCTTTGATTTAATTATTTATAATTTATTTTTTGACGAAAATTGGTAAATAATGTAAATCCCTAATTAATTGAAAATTGATTGGATAAATATAATGATGCATATGAATGAATCTGATAGTTGTTGTTGTAATTTGATGTTAATCAAATTGATGCAGAAAGCATGTTTAATTATTTTTGATTGCTTACTGGTATGGTTTCCCAAATTTGGAACCTATAAATAATAGATCAGTTAATCCAAGATGGATTAAGGAACTAGTTCTTTGATTAATGTTGATTCCTTTTAGGGATCTGGGTTACCCTCTTGCTTGTTTAAGGGCTAAGATCCGAATTTATATGATGTTTGTTTTCCGACTGCTTGTGTTGTGATGTGAGCCTGGATGGCTGTTGTGATATGTGGGGGCAGGGAGGCCTGCTGGTTGTGGTGGAAATTGACTCCTAGAGTGGTGAGATGCATCAGTTTATGCATGTGGGTGTCGAGGAGGAGACTAGGGATGATGAAATTGGTTGGATGCGAATGTTTGGATTCTTTCAAATTCTTAGTGGTTTTTTATCTTCTTTAATTTCTCCAATGATCAATACAACTGGACCTTGTTACCCTTCTTTCCAAAGGGTTGAATATACGTGGGGTATTCCAAGTGCTTTCCCTGTTTAGAGTCTCAAGGGAGGATTTTTCTACACTCTTGATATAGGCGATAAAGACTCAACAGGTAGATCATCTACTCACCATGTTGAGACCCCTTGTGTTTAGTTACATAGAATGTTTTCTAGAATTCCTGGGAATATGGGAAATTAAAGCAGTAAATATGTAGTTGAATAAACAATGTTAACCCATAGGGTTGGAGCTTTCTTGGATGCAATACTGAGGTTATAATTTTAAAGGGGCAGTGGACTTTGGGTGTGATTCTAATGAAATTTAATGTGGAATTGTTAAATTTTAATTAATTTTTAAAGAATAATTTAATGTAAAGTGGAATTTATTAAAAGGGAATGAAGTAATGTAATAAATATATTTAAATGTTTTTGTAATTATAGGTTACCTAGTCATAGAAGTGTTAGTTAGGAGTCCGAGAGACATTAGCTATAGTTGATTCTAAGACTAGGTTATTCCCATAGTGCGGTTGTGATCTATATTATAATTTACAATTTTTGTGTTTCTTTATTTTACTCCACCCCATAAGTTAGGGAAACTGAAACCCTCATAATTATTTTCCCTAGGGGTGGGGGGTGGGGGGTGTTTTCCCAAGAATTCCAGTGGGTGGATGGATGACTGACTACACCCTTTAGCCCCACTCCCTTCTCTTGGAAGTTACATTTGCTGGTAGGCACAATGGTTAGTTTCCCCATATATGTGTAGAGGGATATAATGGCGTGGGGATATTCAAACACTTACCATCTGGATATTGTTTCCCATGGACAACTATAGGTATAACATGTATATGTTGTGATGGCTTGAGGATTCTTATTCGGTGTATGGGATGTAAAGGCTTGATGTATAATACCCGACGTTTGATACACGTTATGAGAGCTGTGTTGGATCCCAGAAACTACCAGGTTACATTGATTACATGGACGTGGTTGTTTTTTTTGCACAAGGTGCATGTTGTGGTGTTTCTCCAAGGTGTCATTGGGAAAACCCTTTTTGAGAGAGATGCTTAGGACGTGTGACATTGGGGAAAAGTGGAAAACCAGTGGGGACATTGTAGCATGATTACCTTCATATTTTTTTTTTTATATTAAATACTCTTGTCTGAATTATTGGTGAGAGTAGCCATGGTGAGGCTGGGAACTTAGTATACCTATTTAGGTGATAAGTTATTTTCACTTGTTGTTCAAAGTGCTTTAGCATGATTTCATTAATTTTTCACGAGCGTCTTCAGGGAGGATCCTACTAAGTATACTATTATACTCACCATATGTCCATATAATCTATTTTTCCGGTCACCTGGAGTAGGTTGGCGATCAGGCTGGTTTCTACGAGATTGGGGTTTTAGAAATTGTTTGGGCTTTGTAGTTGCTGTTGTTTTTACATTCTTTTGGGTACTTGAAGCTTTCCCCTTTCATTTGTAGTATTTTTTCCTGACATTACAAATGTGTACATGGGATTTCATTTATATTACTGTCTGAGTTGGAGTTGGTTGATGTCTATCTTATTTATCTCTTATGCATGTGTTATTTTAGAGGGCAATGCCTCCCATTTGTTTATTTACTATACCCTCGGTGCTAGTCGCTAACACGTGGAATAATGGTTGCAGGACTCGAGGGTCATCATCTCCCTTCTCACATTACCGACCCAAGAGCGGTACACTTTTTGGAGAGGGGGTCACGACAGAGTGGTATCAGAGGTCAGGCTGAGATATAGGATGGAGTTTGGTGTTAGGAATAGGTGAGGTTGCATGGGTTTGTAGGGAAGCAGTGTCAGTAATTTTTACCAAGTGATGAAAACAGTGGAGACCGAATGAGACAAAGGCGTTTAGGGCCCCCCTATGATATGATGTACAGACCTTTATGTTTACAATGGATATACTACACAAGGTGATACTAGTTGCAGGGTGGAGACCTAAGAAAGGATCATGCATCATTCTTCATTGTTCCTGTGTTTGAATGGGAAGACCTTGGCATAGGTTAACCTAAATGAATAAAAGAAAAAAATTAATTAATTAATGATGGGTCTACCATATTCGAGGTTTAGGAGCTCTAACTTTTTTTTCTTTTACAGATTTGGCTCCAGGTCAAAGTCCTTATCACAACCGCATAGAAGATGTCTAGAAGGTTGTGCCAGTAGATCGCCGCAGGGTAGAGGTTGTTGACGATGACACTTGGAGGAGGACACTCTGAGAGTTTAAGCGCCAGAATCCACAAAAGTACCCAACCTCTGTTTCAGATGCAATCATGGAAGAATGGTTGGAGGAGGTCAAGATAAGATTTAGTTCGATCCATTCTCAGAAGGAGCAATGGGTATCCTTGGTTGTGACGATGTTGCATGGAGTTGTGAGGCAGTGGTGGTTCTTGTTCCTCAGGGATCATGAGGAGTCAACGATCTCATGGGAGGAGTTCTGAGACACGTTTAGAGAAGATTTTATTTCTTAGACCACAAAGTCTTCTAGTCTCCAGGAGCTTCTTAACATTTGACAAGGGAGATCTAGTGTCAGAGAGTTTGGAATCCATTTCAGGAACCTTTTATGATATGCTTTGGACCTGTTGCCAGATAAGAAGGCTAGGGAAAGGCATTTCAAGAAGGCCTTGCATCCAGATATCCAGTTCCAGGTTTCCCCATTTATGATGAAGACATATCTTGATGTGTTGGTGATGGAAGAGGTCATCGAGAGGACATTGGCCAGAACCAGATCATCACGAGAGGGGAGTCTTCATGACTCCTCACAATGCAGAGCTGTGGTATGGGGTTCCCGATTTTCCGAGTAGAAGAGTTTCTTTTAGGATGAGGGAAGGTCATATCAGTCAACATCTCATTTATCTAAGGGTAGAAGATCTCAGGCCTATTCAAAGGGATCAAGTACTTGTTTTTCTTGTGGTGGTCGAGGTCATCAGTAGCAAGAGTTCCCGAACTTTTAGAGTAGTCATCATGCACTAGGTGTTTCTCTCAAAGTTCCTTCATTGAAGTAGTACCAGCTGAGGCAAAAACAGTAGGTTGCACCAACTTTAGGTCAGAAGAGGTTGGATGGGGCGTGCAGAGGAAAACCTTGTGATGCTCTCTGTCTACAGAGAGATGAGTGCGACTGTGGTGGGGGTCGTCATCCGGGTCAGAGAGGTTGTGGAGGTGGTCATTGTCAGCTTCATGCTTTAGCATTTCCCAATCAAGGCAAGAGAGACGTCATTCGAGGTACCCTTTGCTTATTTTATAAAATGGTGTATTCCTTGTCTGATTCAAGAGTGACACACTCCTTCATATCACCCTCCCTCGTCTATGCTTTGGGACTTGAGTTAGAGAGGCTTCTAGTGCCCTTTGTGTAGACAATGCCAGTTGGAGGCCGATCTGACTTGTTTGAAGTATGTAGAGACTGTGAGCTAGTGTTGGGACAACATCTCCCTTTGGGAGATTTTTGATGTTTACGAATACAACCATATAAAGTCATCATCGACATGGATTGGTTCTATTAGGTGGAGGCTATCGTGGATTGCTTTAGGAGGTAGGTTGTGTTCTTCGATGAAGATGGAGAGCCAGTGGTGTTCGTTTGTGAGCGGCACCCTCAGATGGGTCAAAGGAATCTTTCATATTTATCATCCATGATGGATGATCTGATTCTGAATTCTTTATAGGTACAACAGTTGGAATTTCCTAGGGTCGTTGAAGAGTACCGTGATGTCTTTCTAGAAGAGGTTGTAGCATTACCCTCTCGACGAGAGATCAGGTTTGGGATCGAACTACAACCAGGAGGGTCTCTTATCTCCCAATCTACATATAAGATGGCCCCTTATGATTCACAGAAGATACGTATATAGCTTTATGGTATGTTATAGTGTCATTTTGTTCAGATGAGTGTATCACCATGGCGTTCTCCGATTTTGTTTGTGAATAAGGATAACGATAGTTTTCAGTTGTGTGTCGATTATCGCCACTCAAATAAAGTGACAGTGAAGAATCTTTATCCTCTTCCATGGAATGATGATTTATTTAATCAAATGATGGGTGCAAGTTGGTTCTCAAAGATATATTTGTAGTCATGATATCATCAGATGCCTGTAAAGGATGAGGATATCCCGAAGACTACTTTCCATTGACATCATGGACATTACGAGTTCATTGTAATGCCGTTCGGTGTGACGAATGCTTCAGTTGTGTTTGTGGGATTGATGAATGCTGTGTTCCTTGAGTTCCTGAAGAAATTAGTGGTGGTTTTCATCAACGACATACTTTTTTACTCCACGTCTGAGGAGGAGAATGTAGAGCATCTACACACTATTTTCGGAGTTCATCTTCAACTTCAGCTCTTTGGAAAGTATTAGAAGTGTGAGTTTTGGGCTCGAGAAGTCCTTTTCATGGGTCATTTTGTGTCCCAGTAGGGAGTAGATGTGGATCCATTGAATATCTAAGAATTTTTCTCTTGGGAATCCCCCAAGACAGTGTCATAGGTGTGATGTTTCCTTGGTCTTGCAGGATACTACAGGAGGTTCCTTGCCAATTTTTCTCAAGTTGCAACTACTCTAATATCTTTGACCAGGAAGGATCAGGTGTTCCAATGGACTGATTAGTGTCAGGCAGAATTAAAGCATCTAAAGGAGAAGTTAGTAAGTGCTCTAGTTCTTTGTCTTCATCAAGAGGGAGTTCAGTTTGATTTTTTCTACGATGCTTCGCATCTGGGGTTAGGCTGTGTTATGAGGCATCATTGATCAATTGTTTCTTATGGGTCTTGACAGTTTCATCCCCATGAACATGAATATTCCACCCATGATTTTGAGTTGTCATCTGTGGTGTTTTCTCTGATGTTGTGGAGATATTACCTCATTGGTGAGCGTTTTTTTGGTTTTCACCAATCATAAGAGCCTGAGGTATGTTTTCTCCCAGTTTGACTTAAACTTGCAACAACATCAGTGTATGAAGTTCTTATAGGAATATGAATTCACAATATCATATAAACCTGGAAAGGGGAATGTTGTAGCTGATGCGATGGGAAGAAATCCACGTGGTGATGTAGTGCATGAATCTGGTGATTCATGGAGATTAATGGAAGAACTATTAGCATTAGATCTTGATAATGGAGAATTTGGGGGTAGAGGTTTTATTTTTCAGATGTCGGTGCAATCATCTTTGGTGATGTAGGTGGAAGATTCCTAGTTGGGTGATCTTGAGGTTGAGGTCTGTGGAGACCGAATTGTTTGTGGAGAGGCCCCTAATGGTTGGTCTGAGGATGAACACCACCGAGTGTTTTTATCATGGAAGGATTTTTGTTCCTTTAGAGATGTATGATACGGCTCTCAAAGAGTTCCATAGTTCACCTTTAGCGGTGCATCCTAATGTGATGAAGATGTATCGAGACTTGAGGAGCCAGTTTTGGTGGCCTAGGGTGAAGCATGTTGTTGTGGAGTTTGTGTCTCAATGTTTATTCTGCCAGAAGGTGAATACTGAAAAAAGTGTTACTGGTGTTCTGCTCCAACCATTAGAAGTTCCTCAGTGGAAGTGGGAGGGCATCTCAGTGGACTTTGTTACAGTTTTACCTCGATCTTTGGGAGGACATGATGCTATTTGTGTGGAAGTAGATCGTTTGACAAAATCGACCGACTTTATAACAATCAAAGAGTAGAGATCAGTGGATGTTTAGTCTAGGCATTATCTAGAGTAGGTGGTGAGACATCATGGAGTCCTGAGGATGATCATTTCTGATCGAGATCCTCATTTTATCTCTAGTGTGTGGAGAGGTCTCAAATATGCTTTCGGTTCTTAGCTATACCATAACACTTCTTTTTCATCCACAGATGGATGGTCAGACAGATCAGACTATCCAGACTCTTGAAGACATGTTACCCTCTTGTGCTCTGGATTTTAGAGGTTCATGGATGAGGCACTTACCCTTGGTGGAGTTCTCTTATAACAATAGTTTTCAATCCACCATCAGTATGGAACCATTTGAAGCCTTGTATGTCTAAGCTTTCCATTCTCCGTTATGATGGACTGGGGTTAGAGAGTCAGCAATTCTCGAACTGAAACTAGTGCAAAATATGACAGAGATGGTTCTGGTGATTTGTGAGAGGAAGAAGAGAGCATATGATAATCAAAAATCATTTGACCATCAAAGGAGGAGACCCATAGATTTTGATGTTGGGGATTATGTGTTTTTGAAGGTGACTCCCCGCCATGGGCAGTGAAGGTTTGTTCATGGGAGTAATATTTCTCCTCAATTTGCTGGGACTTTCGAGGTGTTAGCTCATGTTGGAGCAATGGTGTATTGACCAACACTTCCCCCATAGATGAGCCAGATACACAATGTTTTCAATGTATCACAGTTCCATCGTTATCTTCATGATGACTCACATGTCATTGATTAGGTAGAGATTGATGTTGATGATGATGTGACCTTCAAAGAACGGCCTATGGAGATCCAAGATTGGAAAGAGAAGGCATTTTGTGGGCATTATATCCCCTTTTTCCATGTATTGTGGCGACACAGTGGCGTTGAAGAGAGTACCTAGGAACGTGGGTCACAGATACGTTCCCAGTACCCCTGAGTTGTTTGATTTTTACCTCTTTTTCAAGTTAAAAAAAGAGAGATATTCTCTTTCATGCTGTAGTCCTTTCATATTTATGATATTGCTTTCCCTGGTTTCTTATTGTGGCTTTCTCTATTTTGAGAGGTATCTCAATGGGTGGTTCTTTAGACCTATTTTTGGTTTCCTTTTAAGTGGGTTTTGAATTCTCGAGGACAAGAATGTTTTGAGAGGTATCTGATGTAATCTCCCAGACCTCTCTTGTCTATTTCTTTACAAAAATCTGGTGTTTAAGGTGTTCCGGGAGTTCATGGTGACTTATCCCCATCACATTTCAAAATTTCCAATTCCATGAACAGTTCCATCTATAGCCTTGTGAATAGTTTCTATGGTAGACTGCTGTGAACAGTTCCAATGGTAGCCTTAGTTGATCAGTGCAACGGTAACCTTATGTAAATAGTGTCATCGATAACCTTATGTGAACAGTGCAATGGTGACCTTATGTGAATAGTGTCATCGGTAACCTTATGTGAATAGTGCTACAGTGACCTTATTTGAATAGTGTCATTGACAGCCATATGTGAACAATGAAATGGTGAGGTTCCAATGGTGAGGTTCCAACAGTGACCACTTTCCTTTTCCAAAATTTGAGTTCATGAACAATGTTTCCAGAACGGTGAGGTTCCAACAGTGAAATCTTTCCTTTACCAAATTTTGAGTTCATGAACAGTGTTTCTAGAACGATTGGGAGAATAGTGTTTCCAGAACGGTAGGGTGTACAAGGTTTCCAGAATAGTAGGGTGTATAGTGTTTCTAGAACTATAGGGTGTACAATGTTTCTAGAAAGGTAGGGTGTATTGTGTTTCCATAACTGTGAGGTTCCTACCACAACCTCTGTTTCCTTTTCCAAATTTCACGTTCATGAACAGTGTTTCCAACTTCCTACATTTTTTCCCCTTTGGCATTTCCTTTGATGTAAAATGCATTTAAAGACTCGTTTTAATGACTCCAAGGCTGATTCAATGCCCATAACTCCTATATGAAATTTTCCCTATGGTTTGGGATGATTTAACTTGGTCAAACCACATGGTTTAATGCGATCGAATTTTAATGGAAAATCTAGTGTATCTTAAACCACTTCTCCATTAAATCTTCTAACGGGATAATATTGCTTCCCCCTAGTTCTTCCTCCATGTTCTCAGTTGTGAGATGCTCAAAGATTAAATTCCTCTCCATAGGAATGGTGCGAAAAACATTTTCTCCTTGGATTGGTTCCCCTCTATTTTTGGTGCTACAAAGAAGTATCAATTGATCTCTAATATAAGGTATGTTTATCATAATTCTTTTGGGTTCATCTCCTTTTGTTTCCCCCTTTCCCTTTTATGGAATGCTATCTCCATGTTCCAAATGGACTTCTCTTGGGAGTTGACTGGTGTGGTGGTGTCTCCGCATCCTCAGGTGGATATGGTTGTCACGGGGGAGGATATCGTAACCCATTGTGTGTCTCCTTCTCATATAAATAACATCAAGAACTATTTGAGTTAGGGGTTTTTTTATTCTCTTTTCTTTTATGCGAATATATAGAGTAAGCATGTTTTATCCTACTCGGTCATAACTAAATTGATATATTTATTATTTGAACTTGATAAATAAATTGATATTCATCGTATGTTATTGCCTCTTGTTTTGAAATATAGTGTGATATATATGGTTTCTTTGTTTATCTTTTTGTTCTTGGTGGAAATTGGTAATGAACGTAATGTCAGAATCGCACATGAACCTCAGCCCAGCTGGTGAGGTCTCTCTAAGTGCATCCATGAGACCCAGGTTCAAAACCATGTGGAGGCATAATTTCAGGGGTACTATGGAAGAAACTGTAGCAATTACTGCTCGGTACTGTAGCAGCCGGAACTATTCACCTTGGGCCACCTGTTTGGGCTTGGAGACCTTAAGGCCTTCGGTCTACCCGAGGCCTTCGGGTCAGTAAGGCTTTCAGTTCACCTCAAGGCCCTCCGGGCCACCTGATTTGTAGTTGCACAATCATATTCTACAAGGAACCACTCTAGAAGAAGAAAAAGAGCAGGGCACATCCACCAGAGCAGGGATAAACTGACTTTGGAAGAATGAGAGGGTATGGAATTTGCCATCGGTGCCGTTCCTGTTCACCCTTTCACATGGACATGCTAGCCGAACAGTCATGTAATGGTGGAGAGCTGATCATAATGCAGATGATGGGGAGGATCAATTCCAATTAGTCATAGTCTGTATGATTTCTTTAAGGCCTACGGATCATGTAATGTCTCCAAGCCTATGGGCAATGTAATTCTTAAAAAAAGCCTATGGGCCTTGTAAGGGTTCCCCCCTCATCCCTTGAAAGGGAGGTTATCATAAAATCAATAAAAAAGAAGGCCTCTAGGTCATTCAGTCAGTCAACATAATATCATAATTAAATGATATTTTTTTGCTAATAATAAAGAGGCCTATAAATGAATCTGATGGTTGTTGATGTAATTTAATGTTAATCAAATTCATGTAGTAAGCATGTTTAAATATTTTTAATAGCTTACTGGTTAGGTTTCCTGAATTTGGAACCTATGAATAATCAATCGTTTAATCCCTAATGGATTAAAAAATTCGTTGTTTGATAAAAGTCAATTCCTTTTAGGGTTCCGAGTTAGCCTCTTGCTTATTTAAGGACCTGGATCCCAATTGATATGATTTTTATTTTCATGTTGCTGGTGTTGTGTTGTGAGCCTGGATGGCTGTCCAGATACGTGGGGGCAGGGAGGCCTACTGGTTGTGGGCGAAGTTGATGCCTAGATTGGCGAGATGCATCGGTTTATGCATGTGGGTGTCGGGGAGGACACCAGGGATGATAAAATGGATTGGATGTGAATGTTTGGATTCCTGATGATTTTTATTGGTTGTTTATCTGCTTTAATTTCTCAACTTATCAAGGCAGCTATTCTTGCTTACCCTTTTTATGAATTGGGAAAAGATGCGCATGGTATGCCACATGATTTCCATATTTAGATTCTCAAGGGAGGATGGGTCGACACTATTTCCATAGGTAGAAAAGACTTAATCGGTTTTTCATCTACTCACCGTGTTGAGACCCCTTGTGTTTAGTAGCATAGAATGTTTTCTAGAATGCCTGGGAATATGTTAAAGTAATGATTTAAATAAATAATTGAACAAATGATGTTAACCCAAGGGGTTGGAGCTTGCTAGGATGCAATGACGAGGTTCCAATTTTGAAGGGACTGTGGACTTTGGCTGTGATGCAAATGAAATTTAATGTGTAATTGTTAATGGTAAATTAATGTTTAAATAATTAATTAACATAATGTGTAACTGATAAAAAGGGAATGAAGTAATGTAATAAATCTATTTTAATGGTTATGTACTTATAGAAAACCTAGTCTTAGTAGTGGATTCCAGGAGTCTGAGAGATGTTAGCTACAGTTGAGTCTAAGACTAGGTCATTCCCATAGTGTGGTTGTGAGTTATAGAATATTATGTACTTCTTGTGTTTCTATACGATACTCTACCCCGTCAGTTAGGGAAACTGACACCATGGGGATTCTGAGCCCTGGGGGGTGTTTTCCCCAATAATTCGGTGGGAGAATAGATGGATGACTACTACCTTTGGCCCCACTCTCTTCTCTTGGTAGTTACATGTGATGGTAGGCACTGTAGTTTGTTTTCCCCATATATGTGTAGAGGGATGTAATGTCTTGTGGTTATTCACACACATATATTCTGGATATAGTTTCATATGAACTACTATAGGTATAACGTTTATAGGATGTGATGGATTGAGCATCCTTACTCGGTGTATGAGCCATGATGGATTGAGGTATAATACCCGATGTATGATAAACATTATGTGATCTATGGTGGATCCTAGAAACTACCTTGTAACATTTCTTACATGGACATGGTGGTTTGGTTACACAAGGTTAATGTTGTGGTGCTTCACCCAAGTGTATGCTGGAAAGCATTTTTGGAGAGAGATTCTTAGGACGTGCCACATTGGGGAAAAGAAACAAACCAGTGGGTAAGTAGTATAGGGGAACCCTTGATACTCATTTTTTATATTGTATACTCTTTTATGCATTACCTAGTGAGAGTATCCATGTTGAAGCTGGGAACCTACCATACCTGTTTAGGTGATGAATTAGTTTCACTTGTGGTTCACTGTGATTTAGCATGCTTTCTGTACTTTTGCATGAGAGGCTTCGGGGATGATCCTACCGAGTATACTGTTATACTCACCATATGTCGATATAAACTATTTTTTTAGGTCACTTGGAGAAGGTTAGAGATTAGGTTGGTTTCTACTAGAATGGGGTTGGAGGTGCTGTTTGGGCTTCGTGGCTGCTGTTGTTTTTTTACGTTCTTTTGTGTACTTGCATCTTTCCCCTATCAGTTGTATTAGTTTTTCATGTCGTTATATATGTGTACTTGGGATTTCATATATTTTTCTATTTGATTTGGAGTTGGTTGGTGTCTATCTTGTATCTCTCTTCCACATGTGTTATCTTTGGTTAATTCCTCCCATTTGTGTGTTTACTATACCCTCGATTCTAGTTGCAAACCCGAGGCCTACTGGAGGCAGTAATAGGGTGTCATTATCTCCCTTATCACAGTGCCAGCCCAGGAGGGGTACACTTTTTGGGGAGGGGATGTGGCATTTCCCTTTGTTACATGTTCTATAGATTCCAACCTGAACTATTTTCAGTATGTGTAAATCTATTTCAACAAAAAGTTTCGTAATATTTCTTCGGATTATTTTCCCTTGATTCCAAATTATTATATTCCCTATCATGTTCTCAGATTTAATTCTCAAGTAACATAAATTGTAAGGATCACCAACTAAGAATAAATTTTTATTTTTTCCACTACCATGAGATATAGTTCTTCCATGAATTTTAATTTTAATTATTCATGCATTTTCCATGATTGTTACATAATTACCATAATAAAAAAGTTGGATGAAACTCAAAAAGTTTTATTTTTATACCTATTACGTAAAGAACATTATTTGATTTCTAATTATCATTCTCAATTTGTGTTGGCCAAATAACATGGATTTTTATGTAAGAGTTGTTAGCAAACATTACTGCACCTAAATAATATTTCATGATGTTATTCATAATTTTAGAATCACATTTCATCTAGGAGGAACAACCACTATCATGTATCCATTCCATTGTCTACTTTTTATTTTTAGAAGAAACTTCTTCCAAGAATGAATTTTATTCATTAAACACTTGAACTACTTTAACTTTATCATTGATAGGGAACTAATTGGGCAATATTATCTTGAATTTCAATTCTATATACCCATTTTCATCACAATATACACATATATCTTCAAGTTAATCAAATATTTTTATTTCTTCCTGTGATGAATTTCCATCTTTGTATTCTTTTAAAGAGAAACTAATTACTTATCATTGAAAATTACCCCTTACATCTTGCTTTATCATTGGTAAATCTTTTTTGTGAAAAAAATCTAAGATTTATGTATGAATATATCAAAATATCATTAATATCCATGAAATATAATTTTATTGAATAAAAATGTTGAATCTATATATTTTATACTTTCAACATGACATCCGCTAAACTATTTATGTTCGTTTCCATCTCTGTTTTGAAATTTAAGCGTCATTAAAGTTTCTAATTCTATCATTTACTATCATAATTAATTTATATTTATTTTTCTTGGTTTATATTTGAGTAGAATTAATATTTTAAAATTTAGTTTCATCTCTAAATGTTTTCGAAATAGATTTTTAGATGAGGATTTCCCTAGAATATTATCAGTATATATATATGATTCTCCAATTACATTAATAGATATTTTTATTTCCATCATGAAATTTATCAGTATTAATAAAATTTTATTGTGTCATTGATAATTCTTCATCCTTCAATTTTTTTCTTTAATATAAATTTTCTGGTTCTCTTATTCTGAAGCTTTCAACATGAGTTTATTATTTTCCTCTGGAAGCGCTATCTAACTTTTAACATTATCAGCTTTTTAATCAATTATATTACTATTATAACTTACCAACATCTTCTTATATTTCTTGAACATGGGTT
Source organism: Viscum album (assembly GCA_963277665.1). Classification (NCBI taxonomy): domain Eukaryota; kingdom Viridiplantae; phylum Streptophyta; class Magnoliopsida; order Santalales; family Viscaceae; genus Viscum; species Viscum album. The sequence continues at coordinate 1,976,301,481 of OY728151.1, forward strand.
TTTCTCAAGTAAAAATATCAAATATTTATTAAATAATTCAAAACTTATTGGTTTTCAATTATCTTCATCACCACTCTGTGAGTCAATGGTTTTCTAAACATGAGATATAAAATCAATAAATTTCACAGGTGTTTCATCATTATAATAATTGCATGAGATAATATCATAGTACCCTTATTTTCTTATAAAATTTATTTATTTTCTGTATTTTGAGGTATCTTCTTACTTCAACTGACCTTTGAAGATTCATTATAATTTTTGCTGCACATCTTTCCTTTAATTTTTACATCATTTTTAAATTCATGATATGATTATTTATTACTTGTAAAATTAATTGTATAATGTAAAATTCCATTAAATGTATAACACATACTAAGGAATTTACCTTTGTTATTGATTTTTCCATTCTAAAATCATTTTGAAATAAATGAAATAACTCTTTGTAATTCATCATTATCTTAGAATCAATAGATTATGAAACAACTCCATACTTATAAATTTTTATATTTTTCATGGCTTCAAAATCCATTTCATATTTAAATTTCTCTTGTAAATCCTAAATATTTATCTTATAAAAAGTAATGAAAATATTATGTATCTCATCAAGTGTAGGATTTAATATATTTTTAAGAGATGAAATTTTGGGACCAAATATATCTGGGAAATTTTTCATTAACATCTTCACAATTGTGTAATTTTATAGTTTCTCACAAAATAATTAAATATTAACAATAATATCATTTAATTGATTAAATAAATCTGAAAATCATTCATACTAGACAATTTTGGTGTCTACAAATTTTATTCTCCATTCTATAGATATGAATCTTTTAATTTCACATTGCTTTTATTACTTGTCTTTAACTTGTATCAGATATATTTTGTGGTTTTTAGTCACACAGATTTATTATACACTTTCATGGGTAATGAAATGAGAATAGAATTTTTTTCTTTTATATCCACATCCACATTCCTCTTATAAGAAAACATCATCTAACTATTATTTACCAAGGGTTTTATTCCTACTTTATCCTCATTATGATATACCAATCAAATTGATAAAAGAAAAGCTAACATTTTATTCTCTAACAAATATAATTTTTAGATATAATATTTGTACAACCCTGTAATTTAATTGATTATTATTATCCGTTATAAAACATAAGGAATGTGTATAATACTGAGAAAATCATCTTTAATACTAATTTATGTTTCAGGTTGGATAAATTTTCTTCTTTGAGGGGGGGGGGATCATTAGAGGGAATTTTTTACAATTTATTTTCACCTAAAATAATCATCCATGACTTGTTAGAGTATAATATAATGAAAATAGAAATATCTCATTCTTTTATAATATTACATAAAAGAAAAAGGAAATCAAGACAATTTTTCTTAAAAAAGATTGGATCTAATGTGGAATCCCACTCTTTATCGTAGGAGGTCACCTTCCATCCAAATAATCTATTCACTATAATAAAAAGTGAGTTCCAATTATAAGAAATCATGAAAAATCTCAAAAAACACATAAAAATTAACACCCAAAAAAACAATTTCATGATAAAATACAAATAATTTGACTACATGGTGAGTGATATCAACAAAAAAAAGTTTTCTCTAGAAAAAATATGAATATCATCTTCCACGAGCCTCTAAAACAAGCAAGATAAAATCTCCCATAGGGTGGTATTTAATTAAACTGAACAATTATTCTTTGACTCAAATCCATTTCTTGAAGTAATTAGTTTCATTAGATGTTGAATGATGAAAAAAACTCTACCCCAAAATCAACTCCTGCTTACGTTTTCTAAAAAATGAAGAACTACTCACAATTAGCTATTTATAATTCATAAAATCATAATTTTTTGAAGTAATTAAATCCCAATGAAGTCTTAATTATTTAAAATTTCTAAATACTAAGACTTCAATTTTCATATGATATATTTATATATAAAATTATTCACCACATCATTTGAATTCCCAATGGACCCATCCCTTATTTTAAGCTATGATAGTCAACTACCACAATATTTGGAATCTATAAACTCTTATCTATTTAATACTCCACTGAAAGATACTCGAATCTCACTTCTATAAAAAACAACAAAAATTTCAATGTGCATATCCTCATGCATATTTGCGATATGGAACTTCCATTCTCAAACATTCTGATTCTAAAACTCTCACATTGTACACAAGGATATATTCCCTTATGTGTTTCTAAAATTCCAATGTGAATTCAATATTTGGTGGTCTAAATAAATTTAGATACACTGAAAAATGTCCATGTGACTGAATTTAGCTACATAAAATATTTGGGTGCATGAAAGCACATATTTTCCTATGTAGTATATATTTTCAATGTGGTTTCAACTAGATTGTTAAAAATACTTCATGAATCATTTTGTATATGTCCTTTCATTTATTTACATCATTTAATTAGCTACATGATGTTATCTAAAACACGTATGTTGCATAATTACATATATGGATGATTTGAATAAATTTTTCTATCCAAAATTTATGTGTTGTAGATTTATTTTTGTGGTTTGGATTTCTGAAAACATGGATGCATTTATCTTATAAAAACTAAAAACATTTATATGAATCTATAAAATTCCAAATTCCATTGAAAATCACTTAGTAAATCTTCAGTAGACATCTAGAAATCCAAAAAAACACCTTTTAGAATCTTAAAAATATATCCAATTTTATATATCCATACAAACCATATTAATCAGCATAATAGTTTTTCAACACCTAAAAATATGGTTGTTTTCAAATACATCTACCCAAATTTACCAACAACCATATGATCATCAACCATCCAAAAAAAGTGACAAAAAACACAGGGTTCTTCACTTTTATTTATTAATTGGAATTCAGATCAATATTCAATGTTATAAATGCCCATATGGCCACACCTTGTAGAAAAATAAATATTATGAAACTTAGTGAGCTACTTTAAAAATATTTAGAGTTTATCCCACTGATGTTTTGGATGGTTATTCATACTATATTACATATGATGTGATACATTGTAAAATTTATAATAACATAATAAAAGTGGTTTAAAGATATCCAAAAGGAATCGTGGATATAGTTTCACAAGTATTTATATAAGAGAAAAATATAAGGTGAAAAGACATAAAATATAAAAATATTTTGTATACGTGAGAGATTTATGGAGATATATAAGAAATCCTTTAGATAGAATGTAATTTTTTCTAAATCCTATTTTATGATATTTTTATGTCATATGGTATAATATATATGATACAAAATAATATCATATTTCATGATTGGGTATATCATTGGACACTATATAGTGATATTATATTAGTCTACTTTAACAATTTAATAAAATGAAATATAGTAATACCACATGTGATCATACTTTTAGGACCTCCACTATCACATAAATTTAAAATCATTATCAATCAATATTATTTTCATAATGATCCAATGTAACTCAAGAATAAATCATATCTCAAATCCAAAACAAATTGAGGTATACAATTGGATTAAAGAATAAAAACAAAAATATAAAATATTACCTTATATAAATATTGAATCACAGTATAAATCATCCCCCCACAGTGGGAAATAAAATGGTGGAATGTCTAGGGGGATCCAAATAGAGAGACCACTCCCAACAACCCATTTACCCATTAAATAAAGGGGTTAAATATTAAATTACCATTCTTCCCCCACTAAATAAATCTTGGCGGGGATGCGTTGTGGTGTGGGTATAGGGGTCACGATGTATTACCCTCACTAATAAGAATCCATGCGGTGAAAGCATTGGTTTTAGGGATCAATGATTTTCCAATGTACCTTGGTAGCGATGTAGAGTAAGTCTCCATGACACAACTAAACTCTAGGGGGGTGGTTGCATGATACCCAACCTCTTGATGTTGTTCCTTGGATCCACCCCATGATATGGTGTAGTGATCCATTTCTAGTCCATGATGCAGCTTCTATGTCTATGTTTTGGAATTTCCAAACTCTAAATGGATGGGCAAACCTAGTAACCACTTTCCCTCTTCTGTGGTGTAGATAGTCTGGGTGATTCCATGTGGAATCCACCAATGAGGTACCTCCATGGTAGATACATTTGACTGTGGAATTGTTCTTACCCCTAATACACTACAATGATGCAACCCTTCATGACTTGGTTTGGTCCCCACCTTTTTCTAAAATTTCAGATTCATTAAAATTCCAAACCATCACTACCTCTTACTAGAGAACCTGAACAACCATTATAATCTCATTACCTAAATAACATTTGATTTCGTTGATGTTAATTTTCTAAATCATAATACGAGTATCTATTATAGAACGATTCCATTCTTTATATCATAAATTCAAATTCCCTCTAAAAAGTAATCGACCTAAAATTTTTGTGCTATTACAAACTCCCCACCACAATTATTCTCATCTGTGATAATTCATGATAGTCTATGAAAAATAATTATTTACCTAAAAGAATTGTTAATTTACTACAGAATTTATGTAATATAACTAGAAATTAAATACATGCTTCTACATGACTACTCAAAAAAACCATGGTGCATTATTCACTAGATATGATCCACCTTCTCACCACTAACCCTAATACTAAAAATATGCACACACATATTCATCTTCTCTATGAAATGAAAGAGTCATCCTCATACTCAACTTGAAGGCTTAGGGTACTACCCAAAAGAATTATTCCCTTAAGTATCGTCAAATTCTAAATAATGGTGATCCCTACTGGAAGAAACACATACTGAAAATTCTCTCCCAATGGTCCAAAAACATGATTGATATTTTTTTCAACTCACCACATCCTATTGAAACCAAAACTCTAGTCGATGATTTCTTAGTCGGCCTTTACTGAAAAACCTTGATTGAACTTGTATATGTGTCATTTTATTCCTTTATCATGACGATTTAACTCCCGTCGGAATCACACAATTATAAATTATCCCATTCAAAATCCTGAACCCATCTTTTGATATAATTCCACGATTGTATTACCAACACACCACAACATCTTTTATGATGAAACCTTATAAACTAGTGGAACTATGACCTAACTAACCCTTATATCACTCGATTTTTATAAAAATATTATCTCTATCATCCACAATCATCCAAAAATACATATGTATTTTTATTTTAATACATTTATTCTTAATTAGAAAACCAGACATGATCAACCATCTCACTACTTCAATAAGAATGATCATATTCATCCACAACCAAAATAATTCTTAAAGGACCCACAAATGAAACATCCATAGAACCACAACCCAAATATTCCCCTTATATATCGAGTGTGTAATCTCCCTTGAACACTGGTAATTTTCCTAGAAACGTCTCTCTAATATGCACTCCCCTTTTCCAGGGGAGAGCGATCTTACAAGAATCCTCTCAAGGGTTCTTACCCATAATCTTACTCAATCTCACTCATACCCAAAAAGTATACACTACACTATTACTTGATCACAAAACCTGAATCATGATTCTTTTAGTCACTTCCCATCTAACCCAGACTCACATTACCCACCCTTTGACTATGCTCCTCACAGAGGTCAATCCTGTATATTCATGGAAATCCTGGATTCATTCTTTACACACACCTGAGATATTTCACTCATGAAATGGGCATCCTAATGATCACCCACCACATGAGCATCATTCTAAGACCATGATAATATACCCAATATTTACTCACCCTAGGACCAAAAACCCAATGATCTCAATCCATAAGTCTAGGAATCCAACTAATCCTACCCTAAAAACCCAACCTCGATACCACGTACATGGAATTCCACTCCACTTTCATTAACTACATATATTTTTTATGGATAGTAACACCATTATTTAATATTGTAAAACAATAGATCAGTTATAATTAACACTTTAAGAAAAAAAACCCATCCTATATGAAACCAATTCCCATCCTTGGATAATATCTTAGTAATTCAATGCCTATTCCAACCCACTAAGGGTCCCACTATATATCCATCCCTCAAAGATACTATATAGTTTCCATAAGAGAATGATTCACTACAAGATCCACGTGACCTACTATTTTAAAACACCACATGAGTGAAAATCCTGGAATAACATGGAATAATTCACCATTATGTTATATGAGAAAATTCCATATAATTTTCTTCTAAAAATTTAAACAACTCAATGTCTTATTCATAAACCAATCCTAGACAATCTTGTTTATATCTTATGAATTCTATGTTCCAACAATTAAACATGAACATATTCCTACTAACAATGTGAAAAAATAATAAATCATAAATAAAAACCATTAATAATGAATTATATTTTAATAAAAACTTAAATGATAATATATAAAACCAAAAAAATTAATATTTTATCCCTAGAATATAAAACTTTCAACTAGAAAGTTTATTTTTCACATCAATTTGAAGTCCATACAAAGATATAAAACATATTTATTCTCTATATACAATACTATAAATATTAATATGAAAAAAATATTCAATGAAACCTCTTTTTAATGCCCTGATAGAGAGGCATGGAAATAATTCTAGTTCCAAGGATCTATGTGGCATCAAATATACCTCCTCATACACCAGATTTTTTCCAAATCTGGAAAGGGCCGAGTTAGTATAATGGAGGTAATATGACTTAAAATAATATTAAAACACACAATGTAAATAAACAATTAAGCATCATATCGAATAATAATTATATTTTTAAAAAAATAAATACAAAACTATAAAAAATGTACCTTAAAGAAGTATACATTCATACAAAAATCACTTAGTTGATCCCATATATAAAAAAGGAAAATAAAAGAGGCTCAAACAAAAACCCAATTCCTAATCCTAATCTAATACACCAATACCATCATGATTTATTAGAACCATCCACTAAATTTTCTCTACCAAACATGAAATAAAATATAAGTTCTATACGTTTATCAGAGCTCCCATGCATGGTGTTTGAAAAACATCTCCGTAGGGTATCACTAAGAACCTCTAGTGTATTCCTTCATATTTTATGAATACATGAATAAAGAAAAACAAAAATAAACAGGAATATTTATTCATCATGTGCTCAACAGAACACCAAGATACATGATGAGGTACAAGCACTCATTGGGTTTTTGTGTATTAATAAGGACACTAGGAAACCTAGCCATACCAGATTCAATAAATGAAAAACAACCAATTATAACCACAATATATATTTGAAAAACCATATCTGGAGACTCATTGTAGGATGTCACTAGAGTCCCACCCACTACCACCCTCAGGGAAGGGTCCTATACCAAACTACAAAAAAATTAATTACCCTTGGAGGGTTATGATTCCAATGACTGACCTCAACCTTCTCCGTCAAGGTAGGGAACATCATATAATCGATTCCTTGCATCTAGAAACAAACTTCTTAGTACAGGTGGTCACATAATCAAATACTACATCACATATAAACCTCTCTCTATACCACTGACTTATCACTCAAGGAATGGTCCATAACAACACCTTCTCACTCATGGTGAATCCAAATGGTGTCATTTCACAACATCTTACATATGGTTGGCCCACAATTCATACATAAAAAAGAATCAATCTCACTCAGAGAAGTCTAGAAAGTGCCATCCCACACATGGTGGGGCCATGCCTTTGGATTATCACCCACACATAGAAATCCATCACCTTTCACAACCACAAATTTACAATGATATACATGGATTTCATCCTATCAAACATATTACAAACTTTTTTCTGGGAAATAGTTACTTGAGAAACATCCCCTCAAATCATTTATTAGAACCAACTCATGTACATCACTCCATTTTTACCCCATAGTTTGTTGGTGTAACTAACCTATCTCAATAATAACGAGCTAGTGTTTCAATAACTACATTGGTAAATTATAAAAGCGATAACACCACACAAGACATATTTGTTTATAATTCTTGGAATGTTGATACATACAATATAATGATATTACATTTTAAATATTTAAACATATCATGAGAAACATTTTTCATTCATTGAAATCATTCAAAAAATCATTCAATATATCCCATGGAAAGGAAAATATAGAAAGCTTGAGCTCAATTTCCCCGAAAGGGTTAAAAAAACAGAGGCTATCATAAGTAAATATCGTATAATAAATAAGAGTGTGGATAATAAAAACACATTCCACTGATTCAACCACATGAGATCAATGTAAATTAATTTTTAATATCAACATTGCAATCAAATGGATATTGGAAAATGAATTATAAATATAATAAATACATAATTTTTACATTATGTATATTACCGTCATGTTCAGGGCTACATTATCATGAATATTACCATTATGGACAGAACCAAGAAATTATTAATAAATGAATAGTTGTAAACCAGATAACCATTTGATATGGCATGGATACTTCTTTATCTCAGTAGACCTATCGATTCATCAAGGGGATATTTATATTTGATCCACACCAACCAAATTCTCATCCAATTAATTCATCATTTATTTAATAACTAATACAATTCATTTTCAAAATCCTATATTAATAACTATTAATAAATATTGAATTAATAATATATAATATTTCCACAATCAATGAAATAACATTCTAACTAATATTTGTTAAACTAAAACCATATTATGAAATGGTATACAATTAATACAATATAAATTAGTTGAAATAATAACTTATGAATCCAAAATATTTAAAATATGGACATGGATAATATAATAATGTACATTGAAATGCTTGAGAGTGAAAAAGAATGTGATCATGAGAATATTAATGACAAAAAACCATGAATCAAAAAAGGGAGAATGAATATCATTAATTTATCAGAAGTTAATGTTTTATAGTTAATCTAATCATTTTAGAAAAATAAAATAAAATAAAATAAAAACCTTAAAAATAACTTCCTTGTAGATTTTTTTATGAATGATGTTATAAATAAATTTAAAAATTATTTTAATTACATAATGAAAATAATACATAGTTCATTTCAAATAAAAATTAAATTAAAATGATTTTATTTGAAGTGTAATATAAACTTTTTGAATAATATTTTAGTATAATAAGAGTTCTATAGAAGATAAAATCCATTAAATCCATACACATTGAAAAAATATTCATTTCACACTTTTGTAATGAAATTCAAAAATTCCATTTTCAATAAGATAACAATTAGATTCTTTGTTAAAAAATTAATAATCTAGTGAATGTTATTTGAGAATGAATTCAAATAATCATTTGAGTACAGAGAAAAAAATTAATGAAATATTTTAAATAAACATTACATTCAAAATAGAGTTTGAAAGAAAAAAAATTAAAAAATGATTTTAAAATAATATCCCTTATATATAACTTACTTTATGATTGATGATAAAAAATTTTAATAAATTGAATATAAACATGAAAAAATAACAATAACTATAATATAAGTAAGGACATGGGGTTTAATATAATTGGATCATATAATTTTTACAAATTAAATACTAATATAAATAATCCAAAAATAACATGTTGTTGTAACAAAAGTCCCTTACCCATAGTATTTTCTTCTTCATACATGTTTGATCCTCTTATATAATGAAATTATACTTATTTAATACATTATTAATAAATATTTAATATATATTAAAATTTTAATGCCCTTTTGCAAAAATGAAACATCCATGTATTGAATTGTTATGAATTAGTTCCATTATATACATAATTTTAATATTTTCATCAATTTATATTCATTAGATAAAATTTTATAATCATTCAAGTCTGTTGGTAATATAAAAATGAATTACTTTTCTATGTGTAGGTGGTTGTCCACACATACCCATGATAAAAATTATCATTTTACAATAGATGCAAGCATAAGAAGGTATATGATATTTATATTTACATAATAAAAATTATTTCACAGATATAAAATATAATAATTAATTATATCATTATAACTATCCAAGTAAAATGATGAAAATAAACAAATTACATCGTTTTGTAGAGATGATAGTCCAAACATGCCAACAAGAAATGTTTCCATTTTATTTAAGTGTGGAATAAAATATAAAATGGATATTACCATAATATAAAAACAATATTTAACATAAATATTTTTTATGTAAAAATTTTAACATGGTTTTCAGATATTTAGAGGAGGTTTGAGAAGAAAGGAACTTTCAAAATCTTTGTAAAAACAAATATCTCTTCTTATGGTAACCTCAATTGGATTATAAATTTAGCCTCCTTTAAGTGGTATTTTTGAAAGTAAATAACATATATCAAATGTGGATGGATGTTTTTGTGGTATTTGGATAGGTAATTTTTGATAATACTGGCCCAATGTTTATGAATATTTGTGGATACAGGGCCCTTAAATAAGTGACGTGGGTGGAAATATGGTAAATACTGGAAGTATTATAATATAATATATGTCTTACTCAATTAATGTGGATAAAAATTGTATAAAACTATAAAATTATAGGGATAAGATCTAAATATTATCAAAAAAATATAATGATTACTTGTTTTAAGTTAATTTTATCCCTTATCTATTTACTTCTACCCCCTTTTAACACAATTTAAACTTTACTGTAGTGTTGTTTTTTATATCAGTTTCTATTTATTATGAACAAAGATGAAATTGAAATATTTTTAAAAAATTTATATGATTAATTAAAAAATTTAAACGATTATATAAAATTCAATTCCTATAACTGGGATAAATTAATTAAAAAAATAAACCCACAAAAAATGATGGAATAAATTTTAGTAAAAGGAAAATTGAAAGCATAAGATAAATTTATTCTATCTATTTGACTAGTAAAAAAAATTAAAATTAATTCCATTTTTTTTATTCTATAATATAAAAATTTCACTAAAATAATTCATAAATATATATGGTTTTAATTTAGAAATACATTATCCACTTAAATCTATTTTCATGAAAAATAAATCAATTTTACATTAGAATAATTTTTTTATTATATCTAATGAAATCATAAAAAAATTATAAATTTTTATATAATTTATAATAAATTATTATAAATAAAGTAAAATTATATAAAAAAAATATTTTCAATAATTCAGAAAATTTTATTTTTAATGAAAATTTTAAAAATTCAGTGTTGAATTATTTCGACATAGTTAGTTCAAAAGCAATATTAATCTTATAAGTATAAATTTTTTTATTATGAAATATATTAATTTTAATTTTAGTATAGATTCTTTATAATGAAATTCATACTTTCCATAATTGAATATTTGGTGTTATATTATTCCCTCTTTCAAAAAATTTATCAATGGAATTTTCATGGATATCACTTCCAAAAGACATATCTATTTTTGGTCATCAACAGTCCCTCAGTTTCCCACATATTCTATTCTATTTTATTTATTTCTCCCAAGTAAATTCACCAATCAAGTCTATTGATTACATAAAAATTATTCTATAGTTTTAAGAGTATGGAAAACATTTCACAATAAGATAGATATGGTTCCAATTATATTTTCTCAGTGGTGAGAACATCATTGAGTATTCCATGTACTTCCTCAATAAATAGATATTAAACACATCATGGACTATTTATAGGATATGCGGCATTGAGAAATGGTAAACTACATCTGAAATTATTTCTATAATTTCAAAAGTTCCAATATACATTGGACTTTGTTTCCCTTTCTTACTAAACCATATAACATCATTCCCTGGAGACAACATTATGAAAACTTGACCTAACATTTGAAATTCTTAATAAATCATTCAATTATTAGAATATATTTTTTCATACTTCGAGATTCCTTAATATGACTATGAATAGTTTAAATTTTTCTATTTTATACTCAATATGTTTTTCACCTTAAAGCTTCCTTTCACAAACATTATCTTAATAAGTGGTTTTATGACATATTTTACAGCAACACACTTCATATTGGGAAATTAAAATGCTTGAATTAAAGATATTATTATGTTACTTTTCAATAAAAGGTAAATACTAAAGCCACATATATTTATGTTCAATTGATCATGACCTAAAAATATCTTATAATGTTGGAATTTTCCTTTTAGACTGTCCATATTTCGAAGGATAATAAGTAGGGAGCAAATTTATCTTGGTGTTAAGAGACTTTTAAGGAATATTTATGAATTTATATATAAATTGTGGACCATAATAGAATAAAATCAAATTACGGCAATCATTATGTCTTAAAAATTATTAATATTGATCCATGTGAGTTTTTAAATTGTTTCAACTTCACTTATAGTGAGTAAATGTGTGAAATTTATAAGGCAATCAAAAATCACCATAAAGGAATAACTATTTGTAAGGGTATTTGGAAATATAGTTACAATGTGTATTGTAATATCATCCCATTACCACACAAAAATAGATAAGATTATCATGACCCCCTTTTGATGTTTTCTCCCATCCTTTACCATTTGAAATACCAAGCCTCTTAATAAATAGTCTGTAATTTTATACTTTATCTTTTCCAATAAAAAACTCTCATTCAAATCTCAATACATTTTACTAAAATTAGTGTTTATAGATAAATATAATCTATGGTATTTATCTAGTAATTTTTTTAGCTCAAGAATAGATGGAAGACCTAGATTACTTCCAAATTTTAGTACTACATCATCATAAGTGAAGTCTACCAAGTTCCCATCATTCACTTCCTTGATTTTCATTTGAATATGATAGTTTAGCAGTCGTTTGTAATAAATATGATGTCCCCAATTTCTTAATTATTCCGATAAAAAATTATCCAATCCATGAATATAGGTTCTCTGTAATTCCACATTTTAGTCAAAACCACATGATCTTTTATTCTCAAAACACCAAACATCCTTTTTACAAGGTGGTATTTTATTGGGAAATCATCATCCTTGAGTAGTTTTAGCCATTGAATTTTCCTCCTGTTGAGATATTTTGGGGATAATATGTATTTAAAACTTCTATAATGTATGTTTATATATATATTCCACATCTTTCATCATAAATGTAATATCTCCATATCTTGAATGAAATGATTATGGCTACCAATTAAGAATCATGGTTCAGATAAATTTTTTCATGAATCCTTGACTTCCATGTTTCACATGACACAACTCTATCATTATACATAAGTAGACATCTTAGTCCCTTATTTTATTTTTTAATAATGTTATAAATATATCCCTTCTAGATGGTAAAATCAATATCAATTAATCTACGAATATCCACTTTAATTATTTAAAACATTCGATAAATTGTTCTAATGAAATGAACATGACCCCTTTATTTTTTAACTTGGTTAATAAGTTTGATAATTGATAAATTTTTTGAAAAAAATATCCCATTGTATCCTAGTAATACAAGGAAACTAATTACCTTAGATAAGTTCATTAGATTTATCTACTCTCTCACTATGATTATCTGTAAAACATTGAATAGTATTACATCCATTTAGAAAATACTGACTAGAAAAAAATTTCATAAATATATATTCAAATTTAGTAAATTTTCTACATAAATAATTATTACTAAGGTATTTAGAATGAATAAAAAAATTACTCGTAATCTCATTAAAATTTATGGATTATACCAAGATATCATCAATAAATTCCATAATTAAATTATCTAGATAATCCTTAAATATAGTTTTTATTAGATAAATCAAAATATATGGTGAATTATTTAATCCCATGGGAATTAAAATATACTAATTATATCTATACCACATATGAAATATATTTTTGGAGTATCTTTTTTCATTACTCCTAGTGGATGCAACCCAAAACAAAGATTAATATTTTTAAAAATATTTATCTCCTTGAATTTGATTGAACATGTAATAAATTCCAATCATATGATGTTTCATATTTTTATAAATAGCATTGATTTCCCTATAATCGATAAATAACCACAAAGACCCATATTTTTCTTAACCAAAAGAATAGAGGCTCCCCATTGTGAAACACTAGGGTGTATAAATCCCTTATAAGACAACATCTGTAGTTGTTCATTTAGTTACCCTAATTCCACTTTGTATATCTTATAAGGAGTCTTATTTATTGTTTTTTATCTTGTATGAGATCATTGGAAGAGTAAATTTCACACTTAGGTGGATTTTTAGGTATTTCATCAATAAAAACATCAAAATATTTTGTCACAATAGGTTCATCATATATTATATAGATATCTTTATCATTAATTGGTTTCATGTACACTTATTATTTAATAATTTCATTATGGAGATTTACTAAAAGTGTATCAAGACATTATTTTGATAATATAGTCTAACCTTGGATGATAAGGGATTCTACATCTCCATCATGAATCATAATCTCTTTTTCATGGAAATAAAATTTATAATTATAATTTGAAATTTTTTCCATTATAGGGATTATATCAATGTCAACCATTAATATAATAATAATTTTATTAAATAAGATATGTGAATAAATCATTATGGTGATTGAATGACATATCCTTCTTACAATAAGATTTCAAATTGCAGTTTGAATTAAATAATCCCTTATTAATGTTCATGGAAGAAACAAATTTTCTTGGAAAAGTATAAAATATACAAGAGATTAAAGATATAGAATCGAATAATGTATTGCTAAATTTTTGGTTATACTCAAATTACCCATCACCACATATTTTTAAACATTATCCTCTATTATATTAGGCACTTAATCTTTGCCTTTACCCTTGGCCTCTTTTTTGGGAGGTTCCAATGATGCTTATGAAATTGGTTTGATAAATGCCACACATATTTAGATAATAATAACAATATAATGGTTGTTTCTTTATTCACCCAACATTGATGATTCTTATGATCTTTCCCTCTACACATTAAATAGAAACTTGTTCCCATTAATCTCGTACATGGGTGTTTCATTCCACAATTATCACATTTTAGATATCTCATTTCCATTTTTTTCTTTTATACATTTATTTTTATTGTTTCTCTAGAAACCTCATCATTTCTTGATATCCCTTGAATATAAAAGGCCTAAAAAATCTCTTCTATATATTAATATAACTTGATAATATATCATCTTATGATAAAAATGTATGAAAAATTGGTTCCCTTTGGAGGCTCATCCTAATACCACTAAATAATTGTTCAATATTTGTTTCTGAATTCCATATATAGTCAAGAATATATCTAAATTTTCCTGTAAAGTTATCCTCAAAAAAATATTTTTCCCTTTCTTATAATTTAGGTGAATTAGTTCTCCCTCCATTTTAATTTTCATCACTTGAGGTAAAAATTTTAAAAATAATATCAATTTAAAAATTCTTTATTCCATAATATATATTTCATCCACCTTTTGAGTATTCTCGATCAATGAAAACCATTGACCAACATATGCCTTCATACAATATATATCGAGAATAATTATTTTTTTCTTTTTTACTCCCCATGTGTATATATATATTTTTAGGGACTTAATCCATTATTTTTCTACAAATTGATAGATATTTATATTGATATATGTAATCTTATTTCATATAATGTAATCCAACATAGGTGAATCATGTTATGGAATTATATATTTTTGTATAATGGAATTTTTATTCATCCAAATTGATCTAGCTACCCTAATATGGATATGGTCTGATCAGATCCAACACTACCTATATTTTCAAGATTAGTTGAGAAATTTCTAGATTGACTAGGTGTATCGATTCCATTCTTTTTAGTAGGTTTTATCTCAATAAAATGGCACACACTGAGTTATCTCATAATTATCATGATTATTGATCCATAAAATAAAAATCCATATTATGGGGAACATTCTCAAATACTCCAAGGGATTATCATAATTTTCAAGTTAGATATATTCATTTAAAATCTACTTTTACAATTTTACTATAAGAATTATTATGATATGATCTTTAATTAACCTAACACCAGTAAATACATGTTTGTGTTTACTTTGTTACATTTGTTAAAAAAAGGGATCACACCATGTATGATTGACCAGTTTAAAAGTATTATAAAACCAGATATATACATGATTCCAATAATACCTTAAAAATATAAAACATCCTATATGAATCACTTTTCCAAAATTGAAATCATTTAGATAATAATTCTTCATATCCTGTGGAAAGTAAAATAAAGAAACACTGAGATAAGATATTAGTAAGGGTTAAGTACAATAGAATATATCATGAGAAAATAAGATATATTCATTATGGTAGATTGGATAATAAAAACACATGAAGTTCAACATAAAATATAGCTTATAGTACATGCATGGATAATATGAAATAAAGTATCAGGGATAATTGAAATTAAATTATTTATAAAGAAAATGAACAATTTTATACAATAATGGTATTACTATTAAGTACTAGATCAAGGTATCGTGATGCCTAATGTGAAAGGGTCAACAGAGACAATCTTAATAAATTGGTTCATGTGAACCAGTTATGTATCAATTATGGCATGCATACTATTTTCTTCATGACACCCATTGACGAAACAAGTGGATATCTATAACTGTTATACACCCATAAATTTCACATATAATAGATTAATCATATAATAAAATATCAATAAAATTAATTATAAAAATTCCATATAAATGAATATTTATCTATATTGAATCATGAATAAGTAATATTCACCAATTAAATAATATAAATTTCTTAAATATGAAGGAAAATATATGTGCTATAAATTTCCAAATAAATTTCAAAATGGTGAGTATGTAATAATTTCAAAACTCTGAGTAAGTAATTTCAAAATAAATTTAATGAAATTGTATAAATTTAATAAAATATCAATTTAGTGGAAATAATATAATATAAATCAATTATAATTAAAATATTGACTTGGGGAAGAAAATAATTTATAAATAAATGATAGAGAGTGATACGGAATTTGACCATGAAAAAGTAAATGAACAGAAAACAATGAGTAAGTAATTGATGAAAGAAGACCATAAATTCATCATAAACTATTGTTTTGTGGTAAAACTAATAAATTCATAAATATTATGGAAAATATGAGGAAAACAATAAAAATAATTTTCTTGTAACATTGTCTTAGAACGAAGTCATAAATAACGTTCAAACTTATTTTCATTAATTCCATAAAATAATAACCTTTTATTTTAAAAAAATAATATAAATTGTTTTTTATTGAATAACCATAGAATATTATTGAGGAAGATAAATAGAATATAAATTCCCTAGAGGTAGAAATTTTAGGTACCATTGTATACATTGAGAAAACATTCATTATGAAATTTTATAAATAAAGTCAGAAATTACTTTTTTGAAAAAATAATTAAAAGATATAATATTAAACCACTCTCAATAAATTAAATATTATTATAAAATTAATTCAAAAATTCAAATTATTTTATATAATATCATTCTTGAAAATTTTATAAAAACTTGGAAATAGAAGAAAATGAGTTTGATGGAAAAAGACATGAAATTTAAAAGAAATTTCCTTACATGAAATTTACTTATTGATTCTTGATCTAAAAACTAAATAATGGAATATAAATATTTAAACCACAAAAATAAATACAGTATAATAAGATATATGGAGTCTGAGATATTTGTGTCAAATAATTTCCCCAAAATAAATATGAACAAAATCAATCTGAAAGAAAATAAATTATAACAGATATCCATTACCTTTGTTATAAACCTAGACTTACATGTTTGATAAAACTATATAATGAATTTAAATTTATTAAATACTTTTTTGAGAACAGTTTTCATACATATTACTCCCATTAAGGTCATTTTATCATCATTTTAAATGCATTCATCAAATTTTTTTCTAACATCAACCATTTATAGTTATTCAGTAAATTTATTAAGAATTAATTTGATATAATGTTGGTAAACTTTTTCATGAAATGTTTACAATCTCCCAAATTTTAATAATTTCATGAATTTTTATTCTTTATATAATTTTTATAGTACTCCATTCATAGTTGAAAAATAAAAATGAATTATATCACTTCATGGGGGTGGTATTCCACACATACACATGAGTGATGTTATCGTTTGACAAAAGATGGAAGGGTAAGAAGGTATATAATATATTATATTTATAGAATCATAATTATTTCATAAATTTTATATATATTCATGTATACAATATTTTTAACTATACAAATTAAAAAGTAATTAAATCCGAATTACACACCTATAAGGAGATAGTAGGCCACACATATGCACGAACAATGTTTTCATTTTTTATAGGATATAAAAGAGATAAGAAATGTATGTAACATTAAAATAAGAAAATCTTAGTATATTTAATATAATTTTTATATTATTTCATGATGGTTAATGAATATTTTTATGCGTTTTAAGAATAATGTAACTTGAAAAATCATAGTAAGAATATATACCTCTTCTTTTGGCAATCTCTCTTGGATTATAAATGAATCACTACTGAATTGGTACTTTTTGTTAGGATAGGACCTCCATGACATGAATAGTCATATTGGGAAGGTATTGGGTGGGTATTGATCAATATAAGTGGCTAAATGTTTGTGAATAAGTATAGAGAGGGGTTCCCTTTTATAAGTGAGGTGGGTGGTAATCTTGTAAATACTTGAAATATTATTATATATAATGGTTATTAATCTATTAGAGTGCCTATAATTGTTATAATTATTATTAATATATAGATAAGGTAGAAAAATGACTTACCAATATAATTTTGACATGTTTATATGTAATTTTAACCCAAATATTTTTAAATTAACACCTTTTTATCCAATTTTTATCTTTATCGTAGTAATAAATTTTTACCTCCAATATTATTCCTTATGTGTAACATACTGAGATTTTATAAAAATATATTCTTTCAAAATAATTTAAATACATTGATATCTTGGGTTAAAAAAATTAAATCATTAAATTTCTATTATATGAAACATTATGTTTATATTGTGTTTCTTGTTATATTGAGATTCTTCGATAACTTATGTTACAGGTTAGGTCGTGTCCTACAAGAAAAATATATAATATTAATATTATTTATTTAACATAACAGCTATCATATAGTATTTTGAATTGAAATAATTAATATTATTATGTTTATTTTGAATATGTGGTTTATAAATGTTTACATAATAAATACTTAAGTTACCAATTAACTAAAAATTAAAATAAAAACTAATTGAATATAAAGAATGTGTTTATATAAAAACGATTTTTATACCAAAAAAGAGTTTTATTTTTATTAAATTATATAAAAAATATTATTGAATGTAAATAATGAAAGTTATATGTTATATATTTAATAAAATTGTTTTTATTCATCAAATATGTTGTTAGGATTAAAGTATAAAAAAATCATATTTTAAGCATTAAAATGGTGTACTTTTTAAAAGGTAGTTTTCTACCTTTTAATGGAAGACTTGATTTAAAGCTAATTTTTTTACACATTAATAAAAATATATTTTAAAAAATAATCTTATTTTTTAAAATAGTAATATCATAATTTACATTTGGAGAATTGTTGGAATTTTTTGAGGACTTTCAAATTGTTATGAATAGGAAATGACACCGAATATTAATTGAAAAATGATTTTTTTTCTAAATAATTTACAGTGTTCAAATATATTATTAATTGATTTTAAAATATTATTTGATAAATTTTATATAACATAATAAAATATAGTGATTCGAATCTATTTCACAATGAAAATTTAATTAAAAACATTTCAAATATTTGAAATTTTCTATTGAAAAATATAGTGTCATATCCATTATACGAGATTAATTTAAATTAATTTCTGACACTTATATAACTGAAATTTTAAAAAATGGATTATAAATTTTTAGTAAGAATAATTTATAATTTAAATAAATTTAAACATAGTTTGTTACCAAAATTATTAATGAAAGCAATTAATATTAATTACAAACATTAATGTAAAAAATGTGTTTACTTAGTGGTTAAAATCTAATATTAAGTGAACAAATAACCTTGAAACTTTTCATACACCAATTGGATAGAGATTTTTTGACAATATAAGAACTTGGTTTGTCTTTGGTTCACTATTGGATTCACATGATTTAAGGTATACCCCCAATAGTCTATACCTTTTTATATTTACTATAATTCCGCTAATTCTCCACTATAAAAATGCTCTAACCCTACCCCTCTCTTAAAACCTATAAATCACTTTGGGAATGTCAAAAAAATGGTCAAATAATATCCCAAAATACCTAATGTAATCCTATATGTTTTAATATGTTATGAATGAAATCCAAGAAAGCCTTTTTGTGTAAACCAAAAGGAGTTATCCAAAAAAAGAGGTAACATTATTCTATGATAACTTTTGTTTTATTTCTTTCTCCACCCCTTAAATTATTCTTATTCCATGATTTTATAACATAAATAGTATCATAAATATAGTAATATTGTTTTATTTAATGGATTTTAACTACACCTAAAAACACATTTGTTAAATGGGTATTGAAATTATCAATCATGTGTACGGTGAACTGCCGCCTCATGAAATGATGCCATTATTTTTTTCCTTTACAACAACTTATTAGCGGGAATTATGATAGAAATAACTGTTTATATCATATAAATTATATTTTAAATTCATTAATAATTATTTAATTATTATATAATACATACCTTTATGATTTTTATTTTGTTGGATTATGATAAAATTGTTTATGGACATGTGGACTACCATCACCTCAAATTTATGTGATACGTTAAAGGTTTACATGGAATGTATTAACGATGTTGTTGATAAAAATATATTTTATAAATTAAAAATTTATGATATTATTGATGTAATTATATATCTATAAATATACCATATCATTTTCATCATTACATTTCACAAACTAAAAAACTGATAATGTCCTGCATGGATGTATGGATTACTACCTCCTCAAAGCGATGGGATTCTTCCTCTTTCTTTACGAAATCATAATTATAATATAAGGATAAGTATATATAACTAAATAATATGTTATTTATGACATATTTTTCATTCTATATACAATAATGTAACCTACCTTCTTTTGATAATGATCATTAAAAAATAGGAACATTATTCATCCGTACGTATGACCTACCATCTCCATGATCATAATATTGATTCAAATTTTTAACCATATTTAATGTTTGATATTAATAGTATAATATTTTTTAGAAATTTGAAAACTAATTCATTTTTATTATTATGGATATATTTATATATTTTCCTCATTTTCTATAGTAAACCGATCGAAGTCATTTTTGACACTTAACCTAAATATGGTAAAAACAACTAACTTAATAAATATGATAATTTAATTGTATATAAAAATTTAAAAATATAATAAAATAATAATAAACTAGTAATAGTATATGAAAAAAATAATATAAATATGTTTATTATTTATGAATATATAGGGAAATCATTAAAAATTCGATTCAAGGTAAGGTATTTTCATCTCAATTTTTACATCTATGGGATAATTGTCACATTCATCGCTTCATTATTATTATTTGGTGTGTTTAATTAAAATTTTGATAAATTAAACCATTATTTATTTTATATTCTCGGTATTTGAACATTTAATTTTATTATTATCGTTTTTTAGTTTTCAGATTCAGATGTTTCTATAGTTTTAAGAGATTTCTTAACTCAATACCTATTCATTGGGTCAAACTTCTATATAATTTGTTATGTTTTTCAATAACATGTGTGAAATAAAATATGATTTTTTTATTATGTTTTTAAAATTATATATTTTTGATTTAAAATTGACATAAATAATTATTTCATTGATTTATTCTCACTCCGATAATAAGATACTTGTATGTGTTATTCTCGCCCCACACATATTTCTGTGAGATATATTCCATATTCAACACTTATTTTTTATGTTTGGTGTATATAATTCCCAAGAATGTATTTAATGATTATTATCCTTTAATTAATTTTATTTTACAAGACCTTTTTATGATATCTTTTTCATAGGGTCTAGATTTTTAATGTTACCAAAAGGGTAATGGTATTTTTTCAGAATTTTCCTTATCTGAGATGTTTGTTTTATAAATAAAAAATCTTATTTAATGAAGTTTATATTATTCAAATTTTATAAGATATATCATGAATCTTATAATTCTCATGATATTATATGTTTCATTTAACTTTATTTATTTTTGGGTCTTAAGATTCAAATATTTGATGGTGGTATGAGACACTTTTGAATGCTTAAATATTATTTACCACATGAATATTTTATTGATTTTTTTGGAATTTCAGTTAATTAATATAATAAAATTTATTGTAACTTATCCTACACTATGGATATTTTTTACTATACTATCCTCATTATTAATTTGGATGGATTATCATTATTTCAAAATATTGTTATAAAACCATTTTATTTTCATCGTGTTGATTAAATACTAAAGGGATTGTTATGATACTCATTTATTTTACATGGGTTAATCATGTTATAAAGATATTGTTATGGTACCCATTTATTTTCTTTGGGTTAGTCATTTTTTAATGTGTTGTTATAGAACCCATTTCTTTTCCATGTGATAATATTGTTTCAAAGAGATTATTATTGTAACAATTTCTTTTCTATGGGTTAATTATATTATAAAGATATTCTTATGGATCCCATTTTTTCTCAATGGGTTAATCATGTTGTAAATATATTTTTATGGAAGCAATTTTTTTATGGGTCAGTCAAGTTTCAAATAGATTATTATTGTACCCATTTATTTTACATGGGTTAATCATGTTCTAATGATACTATTATATAACACATTTATTTTCCATGGGTTAATAACATTTCAATGATTTTGTTATTGAAAACATATATTTTACATGGGTTAATCAAGTTAGAAGGATGTTGTTATAGTTCCAATTTTTATGGGTTACTCATATTTCAATGAAATTGTTATAGAACCCATTTCTTTTCCATTATTTAAGGATGTTACGAAAGGGGTTTTCGGTTGATTTAGTGATTATATGAAATATTTTCTTGGTGATGATTTTTCAATGGTACTTGGATATTTGAAGTGTGGTTAGGTGATAGACTATGTATGGGTGGTTTTGGGATAGACCAATGATGTATGGGTCTGTGATAGCCCTCCAATGCATTGGGTATGGATGTCAACCATATAGATATTCCATTTTCAATATTTAAATTTATAGAATTTGGCCATATAATTATTTTATTTACAATAATGAAATTTAAAAAGACTTCCAATGTAACCTTTATGTGTCTCTTTATGTTTGATATAGGTTTATAATGTTTGTAATTGTTGATATTGATATCACATGGCTTATGATTATCAATTATAATACTCTTTACTTTTACATGTTTTTATATTTGGTGGTCTAGGTATTGATTGGCATGAGTTCTTTTATGATACGCTTATGCACTTTGATAATTTTTCATAACATTATAAACTCTTATGCTCATTGATGACATTAAATTTTTAATTATTATGTTTACCCTTACATAGCATTTTAGATCACGATTCTTATGTTTCCCTTTCCCCATGTTTTAATGAATGACATTGAATGATTTTTCTATAATAAGTATTTCACAAGG
This sequence comes from Viscum album, assembly GCA_963277665.1. Lineage (NCBI taxonomy): Eukaryota > Viridiplantae > Streptophyta > Magnoliopsida > Santalales > Viscaceae > Viscum > Viscum album. Next base: position 1,976,325,055 of record OY728151.1, read on the forward strand.
ATTATGTTCATGACCTAATTTTAAATAAAAAAATCGTGGTATAATGGGATATGATGTTCATCTTCAAGAACCATTTGTTTATGAGTCCATGTTGATGTGAAGTTTTTTATGTTGGAGTTTCTCTTAATTATAGAAAATTATAAACCTAAAATGTCCCCCAGTATGTATATAAACCATGTTTTCCTATATATTTTGTTTGTTTTAGATGAAAAATAGGGTTCAAAATTATTGACATCGAAGTTGATAATATAAAAATATTGATTTTAGTATAGAATATGGGAGTGAGGGTTCTCAAATATTACATTTGGTATTAATTGTCAGTTTAGATAACATTGGATATTATGAAATTTTTATGTGAGTTTCTCTTATGATTTATGGAATCATTCATTAGTATATGCATTTAAAGATGATCATAAGTTCAAAGTATTAAAAACCCAAAGGAGGTTTTATGTAATGAGTTCTTAAAGTGATTAATGCCATTTTGGGATATTTTTTATGGGATGAGTTATTTGTAACCCTAGGATTGGAATGAAGTGTTTTTAAGAATGATTTATTTTTTAGGATTAATTAAAAAAGGGTAAAACTCATATGTTGGTTGAAAAATCGTTATATACAAAAAATTCATGGGGCTTGAACCCACAACTGAAGGAGGAAAAGTCTGTAACACCTACCACTGGCCTACATGATTTCTCGGTCAGTATAAGTATTTTTAATGGTTAATATTAAGTTAATTTTGGTAGTAAATAACATTTTATTTCAGTAATAACAGTTTAATTATCTTGATAGAATATATTACCAATTTTTTGATCTTTGGGTTTCCATCATAGTCAACAAATTATTTAGTAATGTTATAAATATTTAATTATGGAAAAATTTAGTTTCTAATTTTTGTATCACTATTGAATATTAATGTCTCATATGATGGTTTACTCATTTTGGTCAATTATCTCACTATGTACTAACCAATTTGGTTTTTGTTAATGTTTAAATATAAGAGGAATAAAACTTTAACCCTTTATAGTTATTTGGAATTTATAATTTTATTTTTGTGATTTTTGAAGTAAAGTGTTTTCTTAAATACACATTGTTGAGAAAAATGGATGAGATTATTGTGGAAATTTTTTAAAGGATTAAATTATACTCATCATGTAAATATATTTTCATATTATATTTTTCTAGATAGTGAAATAAATACTCCAACTTTTTGAAAAAGGATCTTGAAATAAAACATTATCTTATTAACAAATTTTTTGATGATTTCAATGATCTTTTTCAAGACTATTGGGTCTGTGATTTTACAGTCATTTAATTTCACTTGACCATGTTGTCTATCACTCTCAATTAGTCTATGGAAATTTGTTTTTCCTTCTAAATCAATATGTTAATTTCACAACAATGTTTTCCAAATGTTGAATCTGAAGTATGCATATATTCTAGTGACATTTATTTTTACCATTTTCCATTTTTAATATGATATATTATTAACCATTTTTACAATTTGTGTTTCGATAAAGGGATTATAAAAATGTTAATCCTTTGACCACTAAGATAAATTTCAAGGTAAAAGCCTTTTTATGGGGGTAGGATGTATCGTCCTATTATATTAAGACATATATTCTTTCAAATTATTTTAAATTCATCAATATTGTGGGTCAAATAGAATTCATAGTTTATATTTTTTTATAATAAAAATTAATTTTATATTTTCTATTATGTGTAACAATGGGTTTTTTGGATAACATGTGCTACACGAAAGGATGTGGCTTTTTAGAAAACAACAAACTATTATTATTAAATATTTAACATAATAGTTATCACCTAGACATTAGAATGGAAGGAATGAATATTATTAAGTAGATTAAAAATATGTGGTTGACACATGTTAATATAATAAATCCATTGGTGACCAATTAACTAGAAAAGAAAACAAAAACCAATTGAATATAATGGATGTGTTTCTATAAAAAACTAATTTTATGCCCAGAAAGTAGTTTTATATTAACAAAATAAAATAATCACGACTAGTTAAATATATTAATTATATATCTATTTTATATATTTAATTTTTTTTAAAAAAATCATCTGAAAATATTTATTGGCTTATAGTAAGAACAAATCTAATTTTAACATTAAAAGGGTATATTTTTCTAAAAAGGTTGTTTTGCCACCTTTTAATAGTAGACTTGATTTAAAATAATATTTTAGAACGTTTATAAAATTTATTTAAGAAAATAAACTTCTTTTTTGAAATTTTAATATGAAAATTTACTTTGGGTGAGTTTTTGTTATTTTTATGAGGGCTTTTATATTTTTATTAATAGTAAATGAAACATAATTTTAATTGAAAATTGGGTGTTTGTATAAATAATTTATAGTGTGAAAATATATTTTTAATTTTTTTGAAGTATAATTAGTTAAACTTTATATCATTTAAACCAAATTATGTCATTGGAAACAATTTCACTTTTACATTAGATATAAAATCATTTGAAACATTTGAACTTTTCTCTTGAAACATCTGTTGTCTCATCCCATCTACGAGATTAATTTTAAATCAATTTCTTCCAATTATGTAAATGGAATTTTAAAAAAATGGATTCCATATTTTTAAATATAATAATTTATAATGTATATTAATACCAAATTAGTTTTTTTTCATGACCTGACCCACCGAGGTCCAACCCGTGACTACCTCATCCCCTACTCCAATAGGCCAGGGGCTGGCGACCAGTGCCAAGGTCTGACCCATGACTACCCCAAGCCTACAATAAATTGATTAAGGTATAGAGATTAGTATTAAGTAGTAATATCTATGAAATGAGAGGTATTAGACTAATGGACCTATACACAAGTACACATCTGTAATCCCACACAATGTTGAAATGTAAAATAATTGAAAAAATGCATGTATACATCTAATATCCCTTAAATAGAGTAAAATAGTAAAATAATAAAAATGAGAAAGGGGGAAAACAAGACCAAAAATAGAAAAGAGTCCATCCTGATCTAAGGGTGAGGACTAAGTCAAAATAATACTTCTGGTAAACACCTCATTCTATCAAGCTCTCACAATTCTCTACCCACTCCTTGTCCTCTGAGGACACCCTCAAAAGGGAAGTTGTCTGTATAAGACATGACACGTATGGGAAATTTCCATGAAAGGGTATGTATAAAAACACCTAGTAAGATGCCCCCAAAAACACTAAACATTAAGAACCATTAATATTAATCTCAATAATTGATATAAAAATGAATTCATAATAAAAACGACAAAGATATTCTCAGGAGAGGGACCATAGAATAAGGCAGTCATAACCAACTTTCATCCACGAGAGTATACTCAAAGAAACACTTGTTTTGGGAGAAATAACTCCAAAATACGTCCTACATCAAGGAAAATTCATGAAGAGGTTTATCTCATTAGTCACCACCTAAAGAGAATGCCCTTGTTTTAAAATACTTTGATACAAAGATAGGGGGTCTTGCCTAGAACAATTGGGGGCCACCACGAACCCAATCTGGATCAACCCAATACATATGGGGTCATACATCAATGATTCTACAAACACTACCAATTTGGCTATATAGACGGTGGATCAATGCTCTTCTCATGTAGGTCACCCTGATTCTACAAACCCTAACTACGAAACTAAGGATGATAGAGGATTGCACTCTAGTTTTGTAGAGGGACATGAAAACTCGATCTAAGACTCGACCTCTAGAGAGGATCACAATATAGTGTCATAGATGTAATTCCCCAATATATATATAATGACCCATAATTTACATACATTGTTAATACATCAAAATTGATGTAAACTTGTTACAACATATACAAAAACCATGAAAGGACCGTATAGGTATAGTGTCTTTAGAAACTGGGAAACATAAACAACTGGTTCATAAAGAATCTACATTGTCTCCCATTTATTTCATCATATCTAGAGTCCCTTTTGGCATATCCTTCTTAATAACCATCATCCTGACCTGGGTAAAGAAAATATACAAAATGGTGAGCTCAAATTCTCAGTAAGGGTAAACAAAATAAATATAAATCACTTCATATTCATAAGAACATAACATTTTAGAAATCTTTACCTGCAAAAGAGACCATAATTTCATAGCATGGGATAAATCATAGTAGTGAAATGTAATCCCAAAAATCATAACATAAAATATGAAACTTTTTGGAATACACACATAATTATATAGAATCATTTCTTATTATTAAAGACTCATTTCCAAGCCTATCTTAGCGGAAAAGGTCCATTTCTGAACCGAGTTGACTCCTCGTTTAAGTCCTGTTTCACTGAACTGGTTTAACCTTCCATTCCAACCATGTCTATCTCATGAGATATAAATAATTACCCAATGCCTTGGAGGGATATATAGGTCCCACCCATCTCATAATGAAACCATTCTTATATGTGCCACAAAATCATAAATCATACATCATAGCATAACCCATGCAATAAAAATGGGAATCTTAAACATCATGCCATCATTACATAATCCATAAAAGATATAAAGACATCATAAAAAAAATTCCATCATAACAAAATCAAATCAATGTAAAAATAGGGATATAAATAGAATTCTATATTATCTTATATTGAAAATAATTTTAATAAAACACTTGAACTCCATTCTTGAGGAAAATATCCTTTCTACTTAAAAAACATTTTACTTTCTCAAAATGTCATATGATTTTAAACTAAAAGAAGTTGATTAAAAATAAACTTGAAAACTTGTAAAGTAAGCTTCATGGAAATAATGTTCTAAAAATCCATTCATGTCGTATATGTTAAAAAAACATTCTTCTCATACTTTGGCTGGAAAAGTCAAAATGTACCTCGTACGAAAAACGACAAACGTTCCTTTCATATATTTTACTAAAAACTAGCTGAAGGGTAAAATTGGATTTAAAAAATTGTAGGAGGATATAAATAATATTACATATTGAGGAAACATTTATGTTGATAATAAATAGTCCCCAATAAATTCTGAAGTATAAACAGTCTCGGATAAAAATTGGGATTGCGAGATTTTCCGTTACCTTAGGTCCGATTTGCTTCGTAAGTGTCTGAAACTACTATATAATGATTTAAGTTATGTCATTGACTTATTCCAGAATCATACTAATTGTTATGATATCATATATGGTCATATTCTTAGCTTCTTACTATTAATATTTCATTGCTACTTGTTATTTGTGTGTTTATTACTTTTTGTTCTTATGCGTGTTTTGTCGAATAAATTCTTATTCTTCTATTTAGGTTATAGATACCTCATTTCCAGAATGTTATTAGTGTAAAATATATCATATTTATTCATTAAATTCATTTATATAATCATTATTCAATAAATATCATGTAGAACGAGTCACATCACATCGTGGAAACGGTATTCCGTACGTACGCACGAGCGATGACATCGTTACCATGATCGTGGAATTGTATTGGAGTGTATGTATACTATTTCAGAATAAATATAAATTTACAATAATCATATATAGTTATTATTTAAACCATTATACCCATCCAAGTAAGATGGTGGTGGAAAATAGATTACGCCACGGCGTGGAGACGGTATTCCATACGTACGCATGCGTGGTGATTTCGTTTTTCGTAAGATAGATAGATGGGGAAATAGGGATGTTTTATACTTATAATAACATATCATTATTTGAGTGCTACTAATGTTATTACTTCATAATTAAACAACTAAATATGAAGAAGTGGAAGAAGAAATAATGTTGAAATAATCGGTAATAGACATTACCTCTTCTTTGAAGTGCCTCTTTGAGACCTCCTCTTAGGGAACTAAAATTGGACTTTGAAAAGGACCAGGACCTCTAGTATGTTTCTAAGTGGAGAAAATAATTTGCCAGGGGTTGGCCGAGCTTGAAGGATCAAAGTGCTGTGAGGAAGAGAGGGAGGATATGCCCTTTTATAAGGGAGGAGAGGGGCACCTTTGGAAAAACTAAAAATATTATTTTATTACAAAGTCATATTCGATTTTTAATAGCTCCAAATAGATTTATTTAGAAGATAAGGCGGGGATGGGTCGAAATCCTCTCATCCAATAGAATCTAGAAAAGTTTAGGGTTCTATTTTAACCTTATCATTTAGATTTAAGTTTAAGTTTAATAATTTTACTTTTACCGTGCCTTTTTGTTTTCTTACACTATAAGGATAATAAACATACTATAACAAGCCAAACGAACCCCATGTTTTTTACGAGTAATATATATAACCTTATCTAAGTCATTTGGCCAAACATTAGATTTTTAGGAATAAAATATCAATTAATAATATAATATTTTTTTTAAAAAATATTTTATGTCAATTTTGACACTATTTGGTAATTTATTTTTGTGAAAATTATAATAGAACGAGTATTTCGAAAAAAGTTAATAAAATCAATAATAACATGTCATAGTAACCTTGAAAATTAGTTTAATTCATAAAAAGTATCAAATGCAATTTATTTGGGTATTTATAACATCAATTATATCAATATTTCATTAATAAGATAATTAATACATCATCATTGTGTCATAAATAAATTAAATTATTTAATGTCTAAAAATTATAAATAAAATTCCAATATGTAGGAAATCTTTTTAGATTTCTAATTAATATTTATAGTCGAATTTATCTTCTGTAAAACCCTATATTAAAAATGTTTTAGTTATAAAACGTTGATTTTAACTATTTTAACTATTCTTTATATAAAATAATATTAAATGTCTTAATCTAATACAAGTGGACATAAATGCTAATATTTTATTCCTAAGGTTGTTTTTGGTCGAATTACACTTATCCAATAGAATTAGGACACGTGTTATGGTAATAATAATATCATTTTTACCCTTAATTACCCTATTTACTTTTGACCGTGGAAAAAAAGTAAAAAGTTAATATTCACCAAAAATTATTTTCATCTCATTGAACCACATTTTAGTCCTCGATATTAACCGTGTCTCTCGGATTTTTTAAATTCCACTCATAGAAGTGGTAAAATTTAGTTTTATGTGAATTTGAAATTCTTTTAAGAGGTGGGTAAAAGACGGTGAAAAGTTCAATAAAATTTTTAAATATCTAAAATTACTATAAAATGACTCCAATGAATTGTATTGAACATATATAGGTATTATGTAACAATTTTGACCTAAAATAAATTTAAATAAAATATATAATTATTTAAACAAAAAGTTGGGTTTTAAATAGTAACCCAGTGTATTCACTATTCATCAAAAATTGAAAGTTTTTAGAAAAATACCAAAATTTCACCCAAGGCTAATTTCGATATTCTGAATCCAAAAATGAAGTCCGTTTTGAAAAATAAAAATTTCAAAATTTCAAAAAGTGGGTATTACTATTCATAACGGCTAGTTTTAATAATATTTTAATAGCATCTCGTTGTTTAGTGATACTCGGTATTGCGTACAACACAAGCTATCGAGGAAGGCCACAGTTGCGTGTAAAGCAAGCCAAGATAGTGTTTTGTGTAGTGAAAGATTCCTTTGATGATGTATATAACATAAAAACAATATATTTCTCATAAAAGTCTGAGGTGTTACAATCTAGCCCCCTTAAAATAAATTTCGCCCTCGAAATTCGTAACATTGTAACAAACAGATGAGGATACCTCTCCCTCATCATATCCTCAAGCTCCCATGTAAATTCTTCTAATTGGTGGTTCCTCTATAAAACTTTCACCAAGCGAGTGGTCTTGTTCCATAGGACTTTTTCGCTACGATCAAGAATCTCTATCGGCTGTTCTTCATAAGGAAGTTCTTGTTCTAGCGGTACAACTTCTGAGCTGAGTACATGTGAAGGATCAGGCATGTAATTCCTCAGGAGAGATACATGGCACACATTGTGAACTTGAGTGAGATTCGGTGGAAGCGCCAATCGGTATGCTAACTTCCCAACACAATCCAGTATTTCGAAATGACCAATATAACTGGGGCTCATCTTTCCCTTCATTCCAAATCTCATTACTCTCTTTCAAGGAGATATTCGTAAGAAGACTTTATCACCCACTTCAAACTCTAAGTCTTTTCTTCGGTTATCGGTATAACTTTTTTGTCGACTCTGAGCTGCTCTTATGTGTTGTTGAATAGATCTGACCTTTTCTTCAATCTAATCAACAAGATCAGGTCATAATAGATTTCTTTCCCCAACTTCATTCCATCAAGTTGGTGTTATGCATTTCTTTCCATAGAGACCTTCATAAGGATCCATTTGAATACTATAGTGAAAGCTAATATTATAAGAAAATTCCACCAATGGTAGGTGTTGATCCCAACCACCTTTGTAATACATAGAGAATGCTCTCAACATATCTTCTAGAGTTTGAATTGTCCTCTCAGACTGACCGTCTGTCTGAGGATGATAAGCAGTGCTGAAACTCAACTCTGTATCCAAAGTATGCTGAAGACTTCGCTAGAACATTGAGGTAAACCTCAGATCCCGATCTGATATAATGGAAAGTGGTAATCCATGCAATCTTACCACTTCCTTTACATATATCCTGGGAAGATGATCCAGAGAGAAATCCTCTCTTATAGAAATGAAGTGTGCCGACTTTGTAAGATGATCAACTATGACCCAGATAGCATTATTGCCATTGGATGTTTTAGGAAGTCCGGTGACAAAGTCCATAGTGATGTTTTACCATTTCCATTTGGGTATGGGTAATGGTTGTAACATCCCCTTAGACTTCTATCTCTCAGCTTTAACTTTCTGAAAAACCAAGCATCGAGAGACATATTCAGCAACATCCCTTTTCATGCCATCCCACCAGAAGTACTCTTTCAGGTCATTGTACATCTTTGTACTTCCAAGATGAATAGAAAATGAAGAACTATGAGCCTAATCCAACTGCTCCTTCTTTAATTCTTGTATGGGAGGAATAAAGACATGGTTCCTAAACCTTATTATTCCATCACAATCAAGGTTGAATTCAGGAACATTTCTCATCTTCTTTTGTAACTCTACATATTCATTTTGTGCCTCTTTAATCTTCACATGTATAGATGGTTGAACATTCATTTGAGAAAGATATGATTTTTCCACTTCCATTACAATTCCATGATCTATACTTTGTAAATCAATAAATATTTGATATTATGTGATCCTCATCATGGATAAGCTAGCATGGTCTTGTCGACTTAATGTATCTGCCACCTTGTTTTCTTTCCCAGGGTGGTAAAGAATTGAGCAATCGTAATCATTAATCAGCTCCAATCATCTTCTTTGGCACATATTCAGCTCCTTTTGTGTGAAAATATACTTTAAACTTTTTTGATTTGTATAAATGTCACAACTTTATCCATAAAGATAATGCCTCCAAATCTTTAATTAAATGATTACCACAACTAACTTCAAATCATGAGTTGGGTAATTTTGCTCATGGATTTTCAACTGTCGTGAGGCATAAGCTATCACCATATCGTTTTGAATGAGAACACACCCCAATCCCTTCTTGGATGCATCACTTTAGATCACAAAACTTTCTCCACTACAAGGAAGTTTGAGTACAGATGCACTGGATAACCTTATTTTAAACTCCTTGAAATTCTCTTCACATTCCTCCATCCACACAAACTTAACTCCTTTTCGAGTCCACCTGGTGAGTGGATTAGATTGTCGTGAAAAATCTTTCAAAAAACGTAAATAATATCCAGCCAAACCATGAAAACTTCGGATCTCAGTTACTGTTGTTGGTCTCGACCATCTTTTGATAACCTCTGTTTTGTTGGATCCACAGATATAACCTCTTTTGACATTATGTGACCCAAAAATGAAACTTTTTGAAGCCGAAATTCACACTTGGTAAATTTGTCATAAAGACTCTCCTTTTTCAGGGTCTTCATTACAATACTCATGTGATATTCATGTTCTTCCTTGCTCTTTGAATAGACAAGAATATCGTCTATAAAGACTACCACAAACTGATCAAGATACTCTCTAAAGAATCTATTCATCAGATCCATGAAGATAGCAGGAGAATTAGTAAGACTAAATGGTATCACTATAAATTCATAGTGTCCATACCTTATACAGAAAGCCGTCTTTGGTATATCCTCCCTTTTGACCCTTAATTGATGATACCCTGAACAAAGATCAATCTTGGAAAAGTATTGAGCTCCGCGTAGTTGGTCAAATAAGTCATCAATACATGGGTGAGGATATTTGTTCTTGATAGTGATCTTGTTAAGTTCTCAATAATCAATTCAAAGGCTCATTGATCCATCTTCCTTCTTAACAAACAGAACAGGTGCTCCCCAAGGTGACGCAATAGGGCGTATGAATCCTTTATCAATATTCTCTTGGAGTTGTTTCTTCAATTCCTGCAACTCAATTGGGGACATTCTATATGGTGTCTTTGAAATAGGCAAAGCACCCAGTACAAGTTCTTTTGAAAACTCAACTTCACGATTTTGTGGAAGACTCAAAAATTCTTCAAGAAAGGCATCATCAAACTCATGTACACTGGGAATATTCTTAATCGTGATTTTCTCACCAACCATTTGAGATAAATAACCTTCATTTAGTGGAATCAAGACCCATAAGATGGAAGAAATTTCCACTGGAAGGTTATGTTCATCCTTGCATCGATAGACAATCATAGATTGATCTAGAATATGAAATGTGACTTCCCTTCTTTGGAAATTGATATGAGATCCATATAGAGAAAGCCAATCCATGCCAAGAATCACATAAAATTCCACTCTAGGAAGGATCACAAGATTTGTAGGAAGCACTTTTCAACAAACTTCAATCGGAGAAGAATTATAAACTTTTGATGTGACTGTTGTGCCATTAGGGGTTGTCACAACTAACTCAACATCTAATTGTTGAGGTAATACGGTGATACCCTTTGAAAATTCATCAGAAATAAAAGAGTGGGTGAATCCAGAATCAAATAATACATTTTCTACTTTAGAGTGGATGGTAAGTGTACCTTTCACCACTTCATTATCGAACTTCACATCGATGATAGAAATTGCATGTGACTTTCCTTTGTCTTTAGCCTTAAGAGTTTTTTGACATCGATCATCATCAATAACCCTTGGATTAGGGAATTGATTGGCATAATTCCCTATTTCCATGCACTTGAAACATTGAAGTGTAGGAGGTGCGCTCTGTGTATCCTTTTCTTTGTTTGCATCACTAGACATCTTCTTCCCATCATTGCGGCATTCAAATGCCTGATGAACTTACTTTCCACAATTGAAACATTTACTTGTACCTTTAAGACAACTCCCTCTATATTTCATTCCACACTTTGAGCATAAGGGAAAACTCATCATCTTTTCAGTGTTCTCTTTAGATTTTCCTTTGAATTACATTTTCCTCTTCTTATCAAACCCTTATGACTGATGGGTTACTCCAATATCCATCTCAACCTTGAGAGCACATCAAATGATTTCCTCATAGCTGTTGAAGTCCCTTATGGCTAACGCCCTTCGAAGACTTGGTTTTAAGACACTAAAGAATCGATCAATCTTACTCTCAGGTTGGATAATAATACCAGAAGCTTACCTTGAAAGTCTTGTAAAAATTTCTTCGCAGGTACCAACAGATTCGTCATCCTTTTTCTTTAGTTCAAGAAAGTCCTTCTCCATCTCTGTTCCGAGAATACGAAGGATGTACTTATTTAAAAATAAATTTTTGAACTCGTCCCATTCCATGGACTCAATTTCATCTCTTTGCCTCGTATTCTTGACAAGATTCCACCATTGATCATCATCACCTTCCAAAAGATACACTGCTAAGATGACTTTATCATGTTTAGAACATTGAAGAACTGAAAAAATCTTTTCAGCAGTACTGATCCATTTTTCCGCAACTAATAGATTAGTAGACCCGCTGAATGAAGGTGGACGCTGCCTCATGAAGGATTAAATAGAATGTTGCTCCTTCCTTTGCTCATTTGGAAGTCCTTCATTATTCATAGCTTGAGAAAGTTGTGTGAGCATGGATACAAGATTTTGTATTCCATATCCCATTACATTTGGTTGCTCAGGGCGACAATCATTGCATTTCCTGTCGCATTCCGAATTAACATGGTTCCTTCGAGTTCTATCCATTGACAAAAACCAAGAAGAATAGTGTGAAAAACACTAATTATAATAGGAAAACCACATAATCGAGAATAAAATTTTACACTTAAGGTCTTATCATATGTTATTCATGGCCATTTCTAAAACACTAAGATTGTGTTTTATGCTTAGACATATCCTTAGGGTTCTTACTAAGGCTTTCACTTCCTAGTTTACAAAGGTTGTCTATAACTTTCCTCTGATACCAACTATAACGGTCTAGAATTACTTCCAGTGGACAATAATTGATACCTATCAGGGCACTCCATGGGTGGCTACACCCCCTGGGCGGGATACACCACCATCCCCAGTGTCATCCATTTACTAATGAAGCCCTTGGGCGGAGAGCCATGCATCGTCCAACGCTCACATGTGAGAGTTCCCAAGGATCAGATTCATTTCTACCTCCTTTGCCTCTGATACCAACTATAATGGCCCATAATTTACATACATTGTTAATACATAAAAATTTAAGTACACTTATTACAACATATAACAAAACCATGAAAGGACCGTATAGGTATAGTGTCTTTAGAAACTGGGAAACATAAACAATTGGTTCATAAAGCATATACACTATCTCCCATTTATTTCATCATATCTAGAAAACTTTTGGCATATCCTATTTAATAACCTTCTTCCTGACCTGGGGAAAGAAAATATACAAAAGGGTGAGCTCAAATGATCTGTAAGGGTAAACAAAAGAAATATAAATCACATCATATTCATAAGAACATAACATTTTGGAAATATTAACCTACAAAAGAGACCATAATTTCATAACATGAGATAAATCATAGTAGTGAAATGTAATACCAATAATCATAACATAAAATATGAAGCTTTTTTTCATACACACATAATCATAGAGAATCATTTCTTATTAGTCAAGACTCATTTCCAAGACTATCTTAGCGGACAAAGTCCATTTCTGAACTGAGTTCACTCCTCGTTTCAATCCTGTTTCACTGAACCGGTTTAACCTGCCGTTCCCGACATGTCTTTATCATAAAATATAAATCATTACCCAATGCATTTGAGGGAGATATATTTCCCACCCATCTCATAATGAAACCATTCATTTGTGTGCCACAAAATCATAAATCATACATCATAGCATAACCCATGTAATAAAAATGGGAATCTTAAACATCATGCCATCATTACATAATACATATAAGATAAAAGGACATCATAAAAATAATTCCATCTTAACAAAATCAAATAAATGTAAAAATAGGGATAGAATCAGAACTCTATATTTTCTTAGATGGAAAGTAATTTTAATAAAACACTTGAACTCCATTCTTGAGGAAAATATCCTTTCTACTTAAAAAACATTTTCCTTTCTTATAAATTCATATGATTATAAACTAAAAGGATATTATTAAAAATAAACATGAAAACTTTTAAAGGAAGATTCATGGAAATAATGATATAAAAATCCATTCATGTCGTATAAGTTAAAGAAAACATTCTTCTCGTACTTTGGCCAGAAAAGTCAAAAAGTAACTCGTACGAAAAATGACAAAATATTCCTTTCATATATTTTACTAAAACCTCAATGATGGGTAAAATTGGACTTAAAAAATTGTAGGAGGATATAAATAATATAACATTTTGAGGAAAGATGTATATGGATGATAAATATTCCCCAGTAAATTCTGAAGTATAAACAATCTCGCATAAAAAATGAGATTGTGAGATTTTCCCTTACCTTAGGTCCGATTTTCTTTGCAAGTGTCCGAACCTCCTGTATAATGATTTAAATAATGTCATTGACTTATTAAAGAATCATACTCATTGTTATGATATCATATATGGTCATATTCTTAGCTTCTTATTAGTAATATTTCATTGCTACTTATTATTCGGGTGTTTATTACTTTTTGTTCTTATGCGTGTTTTGTCGAATAAATTATTATTATTATCTTTAGGTTATAGATACCACATTTCCAGAATATTATTAGAGTAATATATATCATATTTATTCATTCAATTAATTTATATAATCATTATGCAATAAAGATCATGTAAAACGAGTTGCATCACATCGTGGAGACGGTATTCCGTACGTACGCACAAGCGATGATATCGTTCCCATGATCGTGGAATTGTATTGGAGTGTATGTATACTATTTCAGAATCAATATCACTTTAAAATAATCATATATAGTTATTATTTACACCATTATAACCATCCAAGTAAGATGGTGGTGGAAAATAGATTACACCATGGCGTGGAGACAGTATTTTGTACGTACGCACACGCGGTGATTTCATTTTCTATCGGATAGATAGATGGTGAAATAGGGTTTTTTCATACATATAATAACATATCCGTATATTAGTGATACTAATGTTATTAATTCCCAATGAAATAACTAAAGAAGAAGAAGTGGAAGAAGAAATAAAGTTGAAAGAATCGGTAACAGACAATACCTCTTCTTTGAAGCGCCTCTTTGAGACCTCCTCTTAGGGTTCTAAAATTGGTCTTTGAAGAAGACCAGGACCTATAGGATGTTTCTAAGGAAGTGGAGAAGAGAATTTGGCAGGGGTTGGCCGAGATTTAAGGCTCAAAGTGGTGCGAGGAAGAGAGGGAGGAGGTTCCCTTTTATAAGGGAGGAGAGGGGCACCTTTGGGAAAACTAAATTTATTATTTTATTATAAAGTCATATTCGGTTTTTAATAGCTCCGAATTTATTTATTTCTAATCTAAGGTGGTTATCGGTGGAAATAATCTCATCCAATATAATTTAGACAAGTTTAGGGTTCTATTTTAACCTTATAATTTAGATTTAACTTTACGTTAAATAAGTTTACTTTTACTGTGTGTTTTTGTTTTCTTACACTATAAGGTTCATAAAATTACTATAACAAGCCAAAAAAACCCCAAGCTGTTTATTATTAATATATATAAAATTATATAAGTCATTTGGCCGAACATTATATTTTTAGGAATAAAATAACAATTAATAATATAAAATTTGTTTTAAAATCTATTTTATATCATTTTCGACACTATTTGGTAATTGATTTTTTTGAAAATCAATAACAGATATATTAGTTCTAAAAAAGTTAATAAAATCAAAAATAACATGTCATATTAAAATTTAAAATTAGTTTAATTCATAAAAATTCTCAAATTACATTTATTTGGGTAATTATAACATCAATTATGTCAATATTTCATTAATAAGATAATTAATTCATCAACATTATGTCATAAATAAATTAAATTAATTAATGTCTAAAAATTATAAATAAATTACCATTATGTATTAAATCTTATTAAATTTCTAATGAATATTTATAGTCTAATTTATCTTGTTTATAACCCTATATTAAAAATGTTTTAGTTGTAAAACTTTTAATTTAACTATTTTAACTATTCTTTAAATAAAATAATATTAAATCTCCTAATCTAATCCAAGTGGAACTAAATGGTCATATTTTATTCCTAAGGTTGTTTTTGGTCGAATTACACTTATCCAATAGAATTAGGACACGTGTTAGGGTAGTAATAATATCATTTTTACCATTAATTACCCTATTTACTTTTAACCGTTAAAAAAAGTAAAAAGTTACTATTAACCAAAAATTATTTTCATCTCATTGAACCACATTTTAGTCCTTAATATTAGCAATTCCTCTCGGATTTTCTAAATTCCACTCACATAAGTGGTAAAATTAAGTTTTTTGTGAATTTGGAAATTCTCCTAGGAGGTGGATAAAAGACGGTGAAAAGTTCAATAAAATTTTTATATAAAAAAATATTATAAATTGAATCCAATGAATTGAATTGAAATTATATAGGTATTATGTATCAATTTTGACCTAAAATAAAATTAAATAAAATAAATAATTATTTAAATAAAATGTCGATTATTAAATAGTAACCCAGTGTTTTCACTATTCATCAAAAATTGAATGTTTTCAAAAAAATACCAAAATTTCACCCTAGGATAATTTTGATATTCCGAATCCAAAAATGAAGTCCATTTTGAAAAATAAAATTACAAAATTACAAAAAGTGGGTATTACTATTCATAATGGCTAGTTTTAACAATATTTTAATAGCATCTCGTTGTTTATTGAAACTCAGTATTGCGTACAACGCAAGCTATCGAGGAAGGCCGCGGTTGCTTGTAAAGAAATCCAAGCGAGTGTTTTGTGTAGTGAAATATTCCTTTGATGATGTATATGACATAAAAAAAATATTTCTCATAAAATCCTCGGGTGTTACAGTACACATATGGTAAAGGACCCAGGGAACACACTCAACCTATACTGGTCAAAACTAAGAAAAAAAGAGCCTTAAGTACTCTTCAAGGGATTACATGGTGCTTCCCAATAGTTACACAACATTTTCAGGTATCCCAAGTCCTTTATGTGTGTAATATACTCACATGAAATTTTGTCTCTATATAGATGGTGTGTAGAATGAGTAAACAACTTGTATACACATAGGGTATCCTACCCATTTCGCATGTACATTTTTGCTTATCGAATCCATGTCCATGTATCAGTCCATGTAAACCAAGTCATGTCTATGTGGGAGTACACGATATATCAGTGATCATGTTTTCCAACATGTGTTCATGTACTCTCCATATTATACGTCTAGTCAATTGGGATGGATAAAATTCCTTGTGATAAGGGTCAAATTCTATGTGATCCTTACATTCATCTCAAAACCCTAGTATCTGCTAATGTGGACCCACACACCGTGTAGTCACAAATTTTACTCCGTGTTTATATTGATTTTCAAGAATCCAATATCTACTGTCTGTTCATCTCCTCCATTAATCTGGACACCATTCTGGCCATGCCTTTCTAGGGATTTTGAGGTAAGGCCTCATCCAAGACCTTTTATAAATGAACAAAATGTTCTATTTCCATATCTTCTTAATAATTAGATCAAACCATTATTCTTTCTCATGAACCAAATAATTCCAAAGGATGTGTATTAAGTAATCATCCATCATCTAATTCATTTTGTTTAATCATTTCACCACTGTTACAATGTGATGAACCTTGATCTCAAATATCAAATCATTTTTTCATGAATCGTATACGCAACGATCGATTCATTGGAGTTTGTTGAAGCACAGAATAGGGGGTCACCCAAGTTGAATGAGAAAAAATGGAGAAAAGAAAAAATAATATCCGTGAGAAAAAACCTCAGTTGTTGTTTTTCTCGACTTCAATTCATTTCCATTTGAATGAAAAATTAATACAAATTGAACAAATACAAGAAAACACTCCAATAAACCATTCAAATATAATCACATCCTGATCGGTGATTTATCCACAAATCAATCCACTCGTCGATTGATTTGCGTTAATTTCATAAATAAAGAATGGGGAATAAAAAAGTGAAACAAATTTGACACCCATATTCAGATGGATCACTGATGAAGAATGATTGTCGTGTTACATTGATTGGAAAGATCTGTCGAATCTAGGGTGCATTGATTGTCAATCCATGATCTCATCATCATTCACTAAGAGGGTTATATAGAGTCTCTCAATCAAAAAACTATCCATAGGTTCTTGGGTATTGTGGCTAACCATAGAATCATGATATATGAATCTATTTAATGATCCACGAAATCACTGCATCATAAAATAATTTTATTAAAATATTTAATTTATTTTACCACCATGTAAAATTTTATATAAACAACCAGTGAGGACTAATGTTATGTCATTCCTAGGGTAAATAATCCATTCTGAACTCAACTGTTCCCTTAGATTTAGGGTCTCATCACCTATTTAGAAGTTATTCCACTTTTTAGGGAAAACTATGTACACGTGCTATTAAATATATTTAATATATTGAAAACATTTTTCCTAGGAACATTAGGCCTCAGAATCACACACTGTCTTAGCACATGGTCTTAATAATAATCCATATATTATCCAATAACAATACATAAAAAATTTGAGATGTCACATTCACCCCACATTGGGTGTTTTCATCTAGAAAATGAAAAAACTACTAAAAGAGACGGAGGTAATAGGATCACATCTAGGTCTTCCTCTCCCAGGTGCTCTCTTGAAGGTTACTATTCTACCATCAAAAAAACACAAGTGGAATTAAACATCCAAAAATTATCATCTCTTAACGATCCTAGATGTCCACTGGGTACTTAGCCACGATTTCTTTGTCCTTGATGTCAATATCACCGTACAAGACAAAGTTTGATGGGTTGTGCACATACCTCCACAGTCATGACGTGTAGAAGAAATATTGTAGCTAGTCAAACTATGGTGGTAGAGTTATGTTTTACACCCCCTTGAAAACTCTATGAAAAATATGAAACCTTTTGATGAATCTTGGAGATAGGTTTCTGCTGTGGGAAAATCCCCTCAATCCATTTCAAGGTGAGACCCTTAGGAACACATGGCCTTCTTTCTCGACCCCCATAGGTCTTCATCACCAATCATCATAATACTTCTAGAAACATTGAATAGTCCTCATCATCTCCTGGATGATATGAACCTTCCTTGAAGTATCTCACACCAACTCTGGGCCCATAAGTGCTAACTCTCATGGGTTTGTCTAGAATAGTGATGAACTGAAGGGTTACCCGTACAAATCCTATAATTATTCCATACCAATGGTGTAATGTTAGATATTTTTTTTGAAAAATCCTATAGGGGTATGTGGTCTTCTCAACTCTAGACAAAGTCTAACATGAAACCCCACATAATTTTCCCCATGAATAAGATAATCCACTTTGTCTGACTATTCTTTTGTGGGTGTAACACTATTCTCAAGTGTAACTAGGTACCAAAAACCTCCTAAATTCCATTTAATAACTTTTATTTGAAGTGAACTTCACAGGTATAGATGATCATCAAGGAAAATCCATGGAGTATAACTTTATCCGGAATGTAGAGACGTCTAGAGCTCTCTACTAAACATTGATCCCAAATTACTAAGATATAGGCTGACATGGTGAGTGAGTCTACGATCACCTTGAGGGAATAGTTCCCCCTAAACATATATGGTAAGAAGATCTTGATTTTTGTGGATATCACAAAACACTTCCTCCCTGAAACCTCATGGGATTTGGTTAAGCACAATGTAACTTGGTGCTCATCTTTCACTTGCTATCAAGTATGGAATTTAGAGACAAACTATGTAAGTCTTTTATTTATGCATGACCACAAAAAAAACTTCAGAGGTCTAGATATATCTTAGAACCACATGGAAGCACCTACAATGAGGATGTATGAAACTCCCACAACACCTCCTCCCAAAACCCCAAAGGCACCATTCTCTATCCTCTGAAAAGGATATCATGCACCCCAACTTTAGAAAATCCATCAGGAGCATGCCCAATTAATATATGATTATATAAAGTCTCATAGTCAGTATCTTCATTTTGATCTTCCCCGACTCACTGAGTAAGTGGAAGGGTCACAACTATTGACTAAATATATGAAGCACTATCCATTTCCAAAAAGGAAAACTGTATCAAGGGTAACTACTCTAATGCCTTAGCCAAAAACAGAGAAAAATATCTCCTACTGACTACATCTACTACCAAATTCCCCTTCCCAAGAGTACATACAATCATAAATTCATAATATTGGAGGGACTCTAGCCATCAACTCTATCTCAAGTTAAGATAATTCTTGGAGAAGATACACTTGATACTATTGTGGTCAGAGTATATGATATACCACTTTCCCATAAGGTAGTATCTCCACATATTCAATGGGAATAATACTTCTTGTAACTCATGGTCATGGTTCAAGTATTTCCTCTCATGTGGACTCAATTGTAATGAAAAGGAAAAAAATTCATTCCTATTCATTATAACACTTCTATCTCTAGTTCCCAATGAATTAAAGAATGCTACATAAAGGACACTCTCTACTAGTAACCTCAAGATCAGAGTTCTCATCAACCACTACCTTAGCTCCTGAAAGTACTGATATCACTTTTCCATCTATACTAATGTATTCCCTTTCCTATTAAAAGCTATCAACCATGCTTCCACTATTGATAATTCAGTTATGAACCTCTTATAGTACCCAACCAATACAAGGAAGCTCTCTCCTTGGTATCACTCTTGGGTGGATCCCAAGAAAGCACTTCCTCAACCTTCACTAGATCCCCTGAAATTATAACCTCTAAGAAGATGTGTCCTAGAAAGTGGAACTTTCTAATATAGAATAGATACATTGATAAATTTCCATTAAATTGGTTCCCTTAGAGTGTGTCCCGTACCATCCTAATGTGTATCATTTGATCCTCCTCAGATGCTGAATACCCAAGGATTTCAATGATAAAGAATACAATAATATGATCCAAGAATGGCTGAAATATATGGTTCATGAGTACCATGAATACTGATGGGGTGTTCTTTATGGAAAACGACATCACCAAGTACTCATAGTGACCATAACAACATCTAAATATCGTTTTCAATATACCATCATACTATACTAACAGTTAATAATAGCTAAATCTGATGTCAATCTTTGAGAACCACTGAAAACCTATTAATTGACTGAAGAGGTTATCAATTATTTGTAGTGGATAATTTTTCTTAATGGAAATGATTTCCAAGAGGTCATAATGCACACATAACATCATGTTCTTGTACCCCTTCTTGGGAAACAAAACTCATGCTGCCTAGGGGGAAACATTAGGTCTCATGAATCCCTTCTCCGATAAGTCCTGAAACTAGACCGTCATCCCTATAATCTCTACATGAACCATAAGATATTCATGTGTAGATATCCATGCCATATCAGGATTCATGTCAATTAATAAATCTATATCTAGGTGGGGAGGTATACCTAGTAGGTTCTCATACTATGACACCACAGCTAAACAATGATAGCCAAAAGTAACCACTTCCCCAATGTCATGATGTCCAATGGCTGAGTAATAAGATTTACTCTCCTATGGTTGATCTCACCTTGCTTATCCATGGTTTCCTGTTCACCCACAAAGTAAAACCTCATTCCGTTACTGCAGAAACACCGCAACCTCCACCCACAATTGGTAATCTAGGCATAAACTATAGATATCTATAGAATAGTTGACTTTGTAAGGGATAAATTCTAAAAAAAGAGACTCATTAAAAAACTTTCTCCTCAAATTTTCAGTTTTCACTTTCAGAACAAATGAGAAATCACATAGTCATCACCCATTAGATTCTCTAACCAGAAGTTTTGATTCTAAAGTTCAACTGGAATCTCTATGATTTGAATTAGAGAAGTGCAATGGAAGGAATTTATAGAAACGTTATCTATCAATACTGTAGCTAATGTATAAAGGAAATATATCATACCTTGTATCATCCATAGAACCTCAGCGTCATAGGCCTCCATAGTATTCAGTTGGCCTCATATCTTCCCACCAACACCCTAATCC
The DNA here is from genome assembly GCA_963277665.1 of Viscum album. Lineage (NCBI taxonomy): Eukaryota > Viridiplantae > Streptophyta > Magnoliopsida > Santalales > Viscaceae > Viscum > Viscum album. The sequence goes on from OY728151.1 coordinate 1,976,346,576, forward strand.
TGGCATGGAACACCTAGGGGTGGTGGTAGTAATAGTTTAAGCCTTTGACTATCTCATATTGCCCTGTCGACCACTCTTCTAGGTCAACCGCCCTCAGGACAACATTTCTCCTACCTCTGTCTCTTTCTCGAGGGTCCCATGACCTTCTCTTAATCAGATATATGATGATTTAGGCAATTTGATACAGATTTTCTCAACCATCACCAGAGGAACACCTCATTCCCCTTAGATAATACTAGACACCCTGATATCCTTAAAACATTAAAACGGAGTCCTAGGATGTCCTCTTGAAGGGCCTGACCCATTTGGATCCTTGTGACTACAATTCACTACTTACTTCTATGGTCTCAGCTACCGAGATCCCATTTCCATCTCCAACTAATGATGTCTCGACTTTATGAAAACCTTATACCAAAAAGGCTCAATCATGTAAACCATCATATGTGTTGATGCTAGGAGTTACCACTCGAACCCTAATATCCTAATGCAATCCCTACTAAAATTTCTGAGCCCTGAAGTTCTAGTCTCATTCAATATCCATAGATTAGAATGAGAGATAAATAAAAAACAAAGAATACACTACAACTTTCATACTTCCCAACTACAAATATAGTAGCTCTTATATGCGTACTAATAATAACATGGATGGATAGAACTCCCCTATAAAGAGGCAATCAAATTTTATCTAGGATAGAGATGTCTCATTGGGTGACTAAGTCACCAAGATCCACAATCATCCTATAGCGCCCTAAAGAAGAATCACTTCATTGATTTCCAACTGATTGGAAGGAATCCTCAGAAGGAAGAAAATTTGAGTTATACCTCTAGCCAGTCCTCAGCCACCTGGGGGTGTGGCTCACCCTGAAACCTAGAAGGTCGCTACCTTTAAAACTCATACAATGAACTCAGCCTATGTGAATCCTCACCTAGTAGTGCTGGTGCTAGCTGCTACTCAATAGGTGGTAAAATATATTGTTAACCACCCAAAGGTGTTATATCTAGTACAATCCTGTATACCAACGTATTCCCACTAGGTAGATCATCCTCATGATCATGCAGTGGAATTCAAGATGGTTTTCTATATGGAGGAATCCTAATAAGAAGATGTACCCCGGTCAAAAGTATATATTTGGGGAGATAACTAAAGAAGGACCTGGAAAAGACAACCATTAATAAATGTTTCATGTACATATTTTTTTCCAAAAAAAAAATGTTTAAATATATAGATTAGTATGGTAGGTGATCAGAGTCATGGTGTCTGGATATGTTGGCCACTACACCAACACTGAAATACCTATCCTAAAATCCAAACTCAAAAGAATGAAAATTATTTCCCCAAACCAATCTCACTGACTCTAGTCCTAAATTAGAACCGATTCCCCTATGATAACACTCTATCATGGCCCAAAACTCTATGGTCTAACCTGTGACTATCCATGTCCCACCTCCAATAATCCATGGGCTAGCAAAAAATTCCATGTAGGAATATCTCACAAATGGGAGGCATTAGATTAAGGTACCTATACACATGCACAAATACCCAATCCCACACAATGTTGAAATGTAAAAATACTAAAATAATGAATTCCAACATATATGATCCCACAACAGAGTATGATTTTAATGTACTAAAAACATTTAAATCGGAAAAAATCCCAATAAAAACAGTAAAGAGTCAAAACTACTCCAAGGGTAAGGACTAAGTCAGAAGTATGCTCCTAGTAAACAACTCGATCTATAGAGCTCTAACTATACTCCACCTGATCTATGTCCTCCCAAGACACAGTAAAAAGGGTTTTCTTCTCCCCAAGACACAACACGCGTGAGGAAATACCATGCATGGTTGAGTATAACAATACTTAGTAGGAAAACCAAAAAATAGAAAACATAAAACATAAATTATAATAACAGCTATAAAATATATAAAAATAAATGTTTAATAGAAAAAACAGAGATATACTGAAGAGATGGACCACATTATAAGGAGGTCATAACCAACTGTCAGCCACATGATTCTACTCGAGGTAACCCTCATTACAAGAAAACCCACTCAATGAGAAATGCTATCATTGGAGATATTAGATGAAGAGTTATACCTCATTTGGACCTTCCCAAAGAGGAAACACTAGTATAAGAAGACTATGATACACTGATAGTGGGTTAGGACTAGAACTACTGGGGGACACCACAAACCCAATTTGGATCAACCTCCTATTTAGGGTATCATACATCAATAATTCCACCAACCCTACCAATGTAGCATGCTATATGGAGGATCAAATATATACTCATGGAGGTCATGATGATTCCACAAACTCGAAGTATGGAACTAATGATGATAGAGGACCTCACTACAGTCTCACAAAGGGACACATAAACTTTATCTGGGAATCATCCTATAAAGGGGATCACAATCAAGTTTAATGGATGTAATGATATACTATACCCTTGAGGGAAAGGTCCAAGATAATGAAATCGACCTATTGTAGTCCAAAATAAGAATACAAAGAGCGTCAAGCTCTCCTGAAGGGAGTAAATTGTGTTTCCCAATGGGTACATGATGTGGTCAACTATCCCATGTCCTTCCCATGTGTAAGATCCTCAAACAACATGTAATATCCATATAATCTACATGTAGAAGGAGTAAACAGTGTGTAGTGACACACAACATCCCACCTATGTTGTTTGTCCATGTTCTTATAATGAAGCCTTTTCTATGTACCGATCCATGTATGAATAGTCATGTCCATGTGGGTGTACACGAAATGTCTATGACCATGTACTCAAACCGGTTTTTGTGTAATATTTAGAGTATATACCATGTAAATTGAGAAGGGTCACACACACCATGTGATTTTTATCTTCATCCCAAAACCCTATCCATTATTGAAGGGGCCCCACATGTCGTGTAATCCCAAAATTCATGCTCTGTGTATGAGTATTTTCCAAAATTCTAGATCCAACATCTATTCCTATCTTTTATAGTTCCATACTATATTTTGGCTGCACCTCTTTTGGAAACCCAAGGGAAGGCTTTATCCAAAACATTATATCAAGGAAATATTGGTTCCATTGTTGGATATTCTCAAGAATCTGATCAAACTATCATTGTTTGTTGTGAACCGAAGAACAATGAAGAACATGAAATATGGATTCATCCTTTATCTTGTTCATTTCCACATCCTTCATCACACCATTTCAAACTTAGATATCTAATCTTGGATCGTTGCACCATGAATCGTATGTACAATGATACATTCATTAGAGTTTGTTGAACCACAAACCAAGGGGTCACATGTGATGAAAAGAGAAAGGAGGGTGGAAAGAACAAAGAACATCCATGAGGAACTATCCATTGCTATTATTCATTCGAGTCTCAATTTGTGTCTATTATAATGATAAATTAAGAGGAGTCAAAAAATAAAATAAATCTCACAAATAAAACAAACAAATATATTCCCAACCCATAAAGTGATATAACTCCATATAAATCAATTCATCGATTAATTTTAATTCATCACAGAAATCAAGAATGAGAAAAAAAAATGTGAAAAACAAGCCCTACCTTGAATTGGTTGGATCTCTGATGAATAATGATTCTCGTGTCATGTTCATTTGCAAGATCCATTGAATCTGTGGTGCATCCATCATCAATCCATGATATTGCTGTCATTCAACTGAGAGGATTGTCCTGAGCATCTTTCTACAATGAATCTCCAGAGGGTGTAGGGCTATATGGAAAACCATAGAATTCTGACATATGGATATATTTAAAGATCCACCAAATCATTGAGCTGTAAAATAATTTTATTAAATAATTTTATTTGTTTTACGTTTTTGAAAAATAATTCTAAAAAGGACCCACACCTAATAATGTTTAGTCCCACCAAGGGTAATATCTCTATGTTGAACTCAATAGTGCACTCATATTTCTGATCCATGAACCTATTTAGTAGTTATTCCACTTTTTCAAGAAAAATGCACCACCTTCTATTTAATATATTTCAAAAATTTATCCCAAACACACTGGGGATCATAATAAAACTACGTCTGAAAACAAGGTCTTAAAAATAATCCATATAATATCCAAAAATTATACATGTAAATTATAAGATGTTACATTTTTTTCCAAAAAAATTAGTGAAACCAATAAAAATTATTGATAGTGATTAATGTAAAAAATATGTTTTCTTAGTTCTTAAATATTAATCTTAAGTACAAAAACAACATAAAAAATTGTCCAAAACACATTATATGACCATGATTCAACCATATAACCAATTTTATCTAATTTTTTCATTATTGAATTCACATTATGTAAGGTATACATCCCAACACTTTTTACCTTTTTATATTTACAAGACTTCAACTCCTCCTCTAATATAATAAGAAACTTACCTCCCACTCTTTTTACATATATCAAGCCCTTTTTGAATCTTCTAAAACCTAAAAAAGTAGTCCCAATACATCCCTACTCTCATAATAAATTTGATAATAAAAAAATCCATGGATTTCATTTTGTGTAAACCAATAGGATTTACCAAAAAAGAGGTATCATTTTGCAATGATCATGTTTTTTTATTTATTTCTCCACTAATCCAGTTATTATATTCCATTAATATATAATGAAATCTTAATAATCAAAACACTACGATTTTTTATTTGAGGTTTTCTACCTACACATATACAAACTTCTAAAATTGTGTAAAGAAGTCACTGATAGTGAGTACCAAGAACCATCGCCTCTGCAAATGATGTCATTCATTTTTATTTAACCACCAATTATGGTTGAGGATTATGATAAAAATAATTTTTTTTATTATATATACGACATTAATAAGGTCTAAATAATTATTTAGATATTATATAACACATAACTTTAGGATTTTAATTTTTCGAATATGATAACATCATTTATAGACATGTGGACTACGACCTCCTCAAAGCGATGTGATACTTTCACCATATAAATGTAATGAAATGGAGATGTTTTTAATAAAAATATTTGATATAAATGAAATATTTATGATAGTTATGAAATTAGTATCAATATATACATGTATCATATCATTTTCTTCTTTCCATTTCAGACAATGAAAATGTGATAATGTTGTTCGTGGACGTGCGGACTACATCCTCCTCGAAGTGATGTGATTATTTCTTATTCATCACCACATCACAAGATTTATATGTATAATTTCTATTTTTTAAAGATAAACATTACTTACCTTCTTTCAAAAATGATCATTGTAAAACGAGAATGTTACTCATCCGTATGTATAACCTATCATCACCATGATCCAAACTTTGGTTCATTTTTCAGAGCCATATTTAATGTAGGATTTTAAAAGTAAAATTAATGTAAAAATATAATAAATATGTTACAATTATTATTCTTGAGATTTTTTAAAATATTTACATCATTTTCCATAGTCAAACTATTAAAGTAATTTTTGATACATTAGTCGAATATGGTCAGAACATCATCTAACATAAAAATTATTTTTTTAGTAATTGTATATATATTTTTTATAATTGGAATAAAAGTAATAAATTTTTTTTAGAATGTTTTAAAATAATTAAATAATTGAAATATTTTTATTATTAATGAATATAGAGGTCAAGCATGACAAATCACACTCATGTTCGACGATTATCATTTTTGTTTTTTACAACTATGAGATAATTGTTATATTAACCACTTACATATTTTTTTGGTTGAATATAATACCCATTATAATATATTATATAATTAATCTGTTTATATTCATGGTATTTAAATGTTTTATTTGAATATTATTACTTTTTGGGGGTTTTCGATTCCGATGATGCCATAGTCATAAGGGATTTCATAACTCAATTTCATTTCACTAGGTTAATATTCTATGTAATTAGTCATGTTAAGCCAATAATATGTTTGAAATGATACATTATTTTATTATTTTGTATTTACATTTTTTTTGTTTATTTAAAATGGTCATAAATAATTATTTCAAGATTTATTGTCACTCCAATTATATAACTTTTTTAAGGGGTTCTATAATATCACTTTTATATTTGTGAGATATATTATCTATTAACCACTTATTTTAATTTTATGGATTATATAATTCCCATGAATTATTTGATGATTATTATATATAAATTTATGGGGTTTAACCTATCCTTTTGATGATATATATTTCATGTGCTATAGGATTTCAATTTTACCAAAGAAGTAATGTACTTTTTTCACAATTTAACTTATTTGCGGAATTCGATATGACATAAACCTATATTCTTTAAAGAGGTGTATATAATTATCCATTTACATTATATATCATGAATCCATTAATTCTAAGGACATTATATATTCATTTACTATCATTAATTTAGGGGGCTTATGATTTAAATGTTTCATGGTGGTATGGGACGGTTTGGAATATTTATATATTATTTCCCACATGAATGTTTTTGATGACCTTTTAAGGGAAATTACATTCATTAACATAGAAAACACTTTTTGTTACTTATCCTCCAATTGGGAAATTTTCTATTGACACCATCCTAATTTTTTATTTTGATGGATTGTGATTGTTTCAAAAATATTATTATTAAACATGTTTTTTTCCGAGAGGTTGATTATATCCTAAAGAGATTATCTTGTAACCCATTACCTATATATGAGTTAATAATTTTATAAATAGGTTTTATGGTACATATTTCTTTTCAATGGGTTAATATTATTTTAGATGGATAGTTATTATACCCATTTCATTTCAATGGGTTTATCATGTTTTATAGATATTGTTACAGAACCCATTTTTTCCATGGGTTAATCATGTTTTAAAAATATTTTTTTGGAAACAATTTATTTTCTATCAGGTAATCATATTTTAGAGAGATTTTTATTGAACCCATTTATTTTACATGGGTTAATAATGTCCTAAATAGATTTTTATGGAACCCATTTCTTTTCCATGGGATAATCATGTTTTAAAGAGATTGTTATCGAACCCATATCTTTTCAATTGGTTAATCATGATATAAAGAGATTGTTATAGTAGAAATTTATTTTTCATGGGTAAATCATGATATAAAAAGTCTATTATTTAACTCTTTTAATTTACATGGTTAAATCAATCTCTGAAAAGAGTTATTAGTTTCTCTAATGAGTTTATGAAAGGCTTTATGTGTGATTATTTTGCAATGGTGCATAAAATCTGAAGAGTGGTTATTTTATAATACAATTATGGGTGGTTCTATGAAAGACCAATGATTATTTGGTCGATGATAGCCCTCCAGTTAATTGGATATAGAATTCTTCTGTATAGATATTCCATTTTTAATAGTGACATTTATGGAAGTTTACAATATGTTTATTACATTGGTATGAATGAGAAGTATAATGATGTCCTAGGATACTGGAATGTCTTTATTTGTGCTTGGTAAAAGTTTATAATGTTTCTAATGATCATGATTTATATCACGTGGATCATGATTATTGACTCTGATGAATCTTTTTTAAAAGGCTAAGTATAGAGATCCCTTTATTAGAATAAAAAGGTAAGATCATAATAAGAAATTAAATATGAGTTTAGAAAATGAAAACCTTCCCTCATCAAGGCCATTTACATACCAAGTTATTTCATTTTCCATGTATGCATATTTGATGGTCTACGTATTTATTTGTATGATTTATTTTAGGATTCTATCATGCACTTTAATTATGTCATTATACCCTTATACACAGTTATTCTCATTGATGACATTCAATTATTAGTAGTTTTGTTTACCCTTACTTAGAATCAGAGATATACCTTCTTATGTTTCCCTTTCCCCGAGTTTTAAGGAATAATGTTTAATAATTTATGTCTATTCATTATTTCAAAAGGATGATGTTGATGAAATAACATGAAATTAGAAAATGTCGGTATAACTGGAGATGATTTTTAAATTTATGAAATAGTTATTTTTGTGTCCACGTTGTTGTTAAATTTTAATATAGGAGTCTTCCTAATTCTATAAATCTCTAAAACATAATATTTATATATTATTTAAGAAAATTTATTTTTTAAGGATAATATGATTTTATTATAACTCTTTTCCAACTAAAAAACCATTAGATGAATTTAAATTTTTTCATTGGAAATATAATAAATAAATTTTATTAAAATTATTCTTAAATAGATATGATTTCAAATTTTAATACATTTTGAACAAAAAATAGTTTGATTTAAGAAATAATTCTTTTTTAACTTTGAAATACATTTTTATTTATTTTTTAACAAATGATAATCATTTTGTAATTAATTATATATGATATAAATAATTATTATATTTGAAAGTAAATTATTTAAATACCAAATTTCCAATTATTCACAAATATTCATATCTATAGTATAACTTCAAAAATTCAATCTAGAATTATTTCAAAATAGTAAGTTCAAAAGAGACATCCATCCATTCAATATAATTTTTTTAACCAGGATATATAAAATTTTTCATTGTTTTATTGTTTATTTAGAATGAAAAGTTCACTTATAATAATTTAAGATCAGGTGTCACAAAAGGTGTTACCCAATTATGGTCTCAATATGAGGGGAATTTTTTTTTTCAAGTCCACCTATATTCCCCAATGCCTTTTCCCTAATAAGTTACAATGATTTATAACCATTACTTGTCTCACATATCATGATGGTGATCTCCCATATTATTATCTATTAAAAACCCCTCTTTATCATACATATCAAGTCCTGGAGGATTTATCTTACTCAAATCAAACACTAGAGTCTCCTCCAATAATAGGAGGTTGATACTTGTTAGTCATGAGATGTGAAACCTAACTGAGGCCTCACATCAATATGTATTCCCATTTTACCTTTGAATCCAAAACAAACTATTTTAAGTAACCACTCACTATATAAAACCTAACTAAGGCCTCACATCAATAGAACTATAACAATATCCCGTTGGTGACACAGTTACCAAGAAATATCAATTCACATAAGTTATAAAGAGCTCTTTTTCAAAGTACTAGGGGCTTATAACCATCCCATTTCTTCTACCCAGTGAACTCTTAGTTTATAAATGACTAAAATGAACCCCATTTAGTATATAAAAATGCATGATCATGCAGAAATTCATACATGAAATTGTATCAAAGGGATAAACTACCTCAATACTATTGTTACTCCTCACCATGCTCTATTGAGCCTCATCCAATCTCATACATAGTCCGAAGAACCTATCTACCACCAATAATCTCAAAAAATTAATTATATAAATTTAAATTTAATTGTTCAAATTAAATTAAATTGGAATAATCACCTTAAAACTCACCCCAAATAACCCCCTTAGAAACTACACCCAACTACATGCAATCAACAATCTATAACCTCTTTTAGGAAATAATTATTCATGAAGTATTTTTTGGGATGATTTAAACAATGATTCAAGTGAAACTTTCAATGAACCATAACACACATTTCATCAAAATTAGTGGAGTAATATGGGATGTAATAATAGTTTTTTTTAAAAAGATTATAGTTATATTACCATTGGATAACACAAAAAATAATCACACAACATGGGGGATAAAAGGGAAGAAGGGGAGAGGGAGATTTGACCAATTGACCATCTACTGAAGTCAAATTTCCACTAAAACTAGATGACGTTTTACTGTTAAATTACCAGCCAGGTATCTCTTAAAAAATTTAGGTAGGGTATCATTGGAACATGGAAATAGGGGCCATGTAGCATTCCCCTTATCTGTGGTAACCCTATGGTGCGACCCCTTTTGGTACATTGAAAAGGATGCCCCCTCTAAACTGAATATGATGTTTAGTAGGGATCCATAATGAAACTCTCCTTGGGTGGGGTGGGTAGCCTGATACCTAATCACTCTAATATTCCTCCAAGTAGCTACCGTACTATGTAGCATGGGGTTCTCGCACTGGGTTTTTTTGTTATGTGGCCTTTATTTTGTAGTGCTTCCAACCCAAAAATTGTAAGGAAAAAAAAAAAACTACCTTCACTCCATTTTTGTGTTAACCCCTAGTTCCAGGAAATAAGGAATAGACCTATAGTGGACCTCCATGAAGCATCTCCTAGGTTGTGGTGCGGGTCAACCACATAGAAATGCCCATGATGCAACCCTTCTCGCTACATAATGGTCCTATAATGTAGATAAATTTTAGCTATTGGGTGACCCTAACACTGGTCTTATTCTTACCCATGAACCTAATCACCCATTTAGGCCTCAATCTCACACCAAAATCATCTTTCCAAGATATTACAGTGATCATAACCATGATTCGAATTCCAATTCCTGAAACAATCCTTAATATGAAAAAAAATCAAACTCCTCCAAAAAGTAATGAACATGAAATTCAGAGGTCATTACACATTACATCAAGAGGTACAATAATACCGTGATTGAATTGATATTCCAACCAAGGAGTTGTGTGATCAATTAACCCATGGATACCCTATTAGGAATGATTTAATTGGTTACTTCTTTGTGATTTTTACAAAGTGGTTGATTTAATATTGGAGACTTTGATAACATTGGTAAAAGGTATGTTTATTTATAGAATTCATGGTTTTGATTTCAAATCATGGACAATGTTAATTTATAATTTCTTATTTATTCGACTTTTTGATTTTTTTTTATTTGATCCAAAGACACCCACCATAATTATGAATTTGAAAAGAAACTAAATGCTATAAGAGTCATATATAGATGAATAAGATAATAATAATAAAGGGATCACATTTCATTGGTACATTTGGTGAGAAAGAGAGCATGGAATATTATTGATAAAACCCGTGAAGAATAATGGAGGGGGGGAATTATTTTCCAACCAAATATGTAGATGAAGGTTATATTTCTAGAATAAACTGAATATAAATTATCCTAATAAGGTATCATTCTATTATATAATTTTATTGATGGATGTTAAATCTTATATGGAGACCTGAAAATATTTATTTTGAATCAATGTGTAGATAGAGTGGGCATTAGTGTGTCCCTAGAGAATGTAGTGAGTAATACCAAAACATATGGTTTATACAGTTTGTCTTGGATTTGAATTCCCCTAACATATTTTTTTTTCATACAATTATGAGTGAGTATTTTTACACTCGTATATTGATAGTTATATGATCCGTTAATGTAACATATTTAATATAATTAAGTAAAAAAACAATGTAATTATACTTGATTTGATTATCTACTTTTATTGGGATGCGCATGATAATCACTGGGAAATTGAATTTCTCTATTGAATATCATAAAAATATGATCCTCAAAAAGATAATCATTATAAAGAAAATTAAAAATAAAAATACTTCGATTTACTCCACTCATAAAGTGTATGTGGGATCATGTCATTATTAAGTAGTATCAGATCCAAATGATTCTATCATATCTATTTTTGATTATTTTTTTAACATATGTATTTTAACATAAATACACATGTTTATTTGTACTCCCTATTATGGGTAGAAATTATAGAGAATTACTTTTTTATAGGACCATGGAAAACATTTTAAAATTATTATTCACTATGCTTCTAATTTTAGAATTCATGAAGAAATAATTTATGATATAAAGGTCACAAAAATTCATTTTTTAAGAAAAATATATTCATGAAGATTCTTTAATGTGATATATCTTTTGATCTATGGGATAATTTAAAATTAATATATAAAAAATCATGGTATAAGAAGGTTCTATGATTCCCTCTATAATTACTAGGAAAAAACCTGTTTTTAGGGAATTTTTTAAGGAGAAACTCGATGATAAGTTCTATATGAGAAATGGTAGTAATAGGATGAAGAAGAAGAGATATTAGAATATTAACTCAGAGAATACATATACTTATGAAATTACCACTATATCAAGATCATTTAGTTATATTGTAAGATGTGGAGGATACAGTTATAGTGGAATTTATTTTTGAGAACCAAAAGATGAAGTAATAAGAGTCATATTTGAAATTATTCACTGAAAGGATGATAGAAAATATAAATGATAAAATTGATTTAGTTCAACATCTAACACATAAATTTTAATAAAGATTAGATGAGGAGAAGAAACTTATGTCTCAAATGATAGGTATAAGAACATAGATTGAGGGGAAAATAAAATCTCGTAAATTGGATTATTATATAATAGAGGAGATGGTTTCTAACTTAAAAGAAAATGACTTATTGATCAAGGAGCTAGAATAAGAATTATAATAATCAAAGGAAAATGGGATGTTTTAGATATATAATAAAATTTCCTCAATAAGTGATGTTTGGAAAGATAATATTTTTTATTTATTATGAGATAGATAATGATATTTAATTTAGGATAAATTAATTTTTAATGAAGAGTAATATAGTTCTACCTCTATAGAGGTATGCGACACATATGGATGTGTGTTTTTAGGTGAAAATTTATTCAAAGATAGATAAAAATATAGACCATATAATTTATAAAATAATATAATATGATTTATTTCAATGAGATACATTTTATTTATAATAAATATGGACATTTGGAAAGTAATTTGAACATAATTAATTGATCAAAGTAGAAATACACTATTCTTTAATAATGAAGAAAATAAGAATATGTTTAAGGAATTTTTTTATTTTAAATAAATAACCAAATTTATAATTTTGTGATACTTGATGAAATTAATGTATTTAGTAATGAAAAAAATAAATATTTTATTCAAAAACAATCAATGAGAGAAAAAAAGAAAATTCAATGAAATAAAATATGTTATATAGTCCTCATGGCTAGCAATAAATATATAAAATAGATCCATTTTAATTAAATGGAAAAGAGGATTAAATAAAAAGGTATTTGTAGTTTTAGAGTTTGATTTATTATAAATATTAAAAATAGTTGTGTTTATATGGGATTAATCTAATAATTAATTAGAATATCATGCTAATGGTAATAAATATAGTTAACAGACGAATTAATAAATATTTTTTCACATGATCTTTTACTCAAAATTGTATTTGTTAATAGAAGGGTGGTAAAAGATAATGTGGTTGAGAGGATAGGGTTGGATCACTATGACTAACCACATTCATCAACTTGGGGATAATTGGGAGGTATGACTTCCCTTATATTGTTAATTTCAAACATATCCATTATTGTGGGGTAGGTTCAAATGGGAGATACAACAATCAGGGTGAATATATTTTAAATCATAATAAATTTACATATATTTATATAATAAAATATGGATTTCAATGTTGAATTGGAAAATTAAATTCGTAATTGTATAAGCAATTTGGTATAAGATTAATTTTAAACATGAGTGGTTTCAAGTCATATTTATAATTCCATTATTCGTATCAAGGGAAATCATGAAATAAAAGTGGTTACAATGATCCTTATAGGGATTATTGTAATATTTAAAGTGGTATAAAACAAGTGGAATAAAATTAAAGCTAAATTAAATTGGAATCATACATATTTCATGTGGTTTCATACCTTTAAGAAGGAATAGGAAAACCCAGACATGTTCAAGAAGCATCAAAATCAAAGAAATATATTATGATTTATTTTGTAACTAATAAGTAAAATTGTCTTATTTTGAGGACAAATGAATATATTGAAAGGATACTCAAATGATGAATATTTTATCTTTATTTTTTCTACTTTATTTTAATGAAATCAGTTGGAGTTTGTTTTGTGTATTTAATGGAATTAATTCTTATCGAGAAAAAAGGGAAATACAATGTGATTTAATAGGTTTATTTAAAAAGTGGTATGCCTCACAAATTTTATTATTTTTTATTTACATGATAAATTTTTTATAAATGTTTTATTTATATCATTAGAGTATTTTTGAAGGTTGTAAATGACCATGTTTTATACTCTTGTGAAAGTAATTTATTGAAATAGAAAACATAGAATATTTTAAATATACATTGATTTTAAACACTGAGATTTGGACAGATGAGACTAAGTGGAATTTTTATGTATCTTTTAGAATGTATAAGTTCCCTCATTGAAAAAATTATTGAATTATATCCTGTTTGAATATATTGATAAATAATAATATTTTGGATTTTTTTTCAGATAATTGATATTAGATGTCTTAAACATGGACCTGTAAGAGGAGAAGCAATGGGGGGTCCTAGAAATAATTTTTAAAAGAATTTAAATATCATTTATTCAATTATTTGGAAGGATAAAAGTTTAAAATAATCTAAAAAATAGGTATATTTTTGATATTGGGAGAATAATTTGAATAACAAATGTAAAAATCACATTTTGGAATTACAAGTTAGTGGGGGGGGGGTTTATTTTTTTTAAATTAGGAATTTTGTTTTCAAACATCGCATAAATCAATAAAAAAATTTAATATGAATTTTATTTTCAAAAGGTAAAAGTCATATAACATAAATATATAATGTGATTACTATTTTTAATAGATAAATAAACGTAGGGATAAATGACATTACACCTTGAAATAAAACACTAAATTTATAGTGATAGATTTATGAAAGAAATTAACAAAAAATACGAAGGGTGTAATTTTTTATGAGAATAGGATGTATGTTAAGTTTTTTATCAATAGATATAGGATATAAAATACTGATGATATTCTATTATAAATGTATAGTAATATTTATGAGAGATATTTTTGTAGATATAAATTTATATTTCGGATATAGAAGAAGATAAATAAGAAGATAAAGTTAATCAAAAAAGAATATTTTTACACTGAAAAAATGAAATTTATTGTAATAAATATTGTGATGTGGTGTATATATAATTTTAGGAAGGTTTTTGAGTTTTTAAAAAGTAAATATGCATGTAAGATCATATATTTTTCTCCATGATGAATTAGAAAATCTATGTGAAGAAGGAAAAAATCAATGTTATCTTGATTAAACTTTTCTTTATGGTTTAAATGTGTTTATAGAGGGATATAATTAATCAAAATTAGTTAAAGATGCTATTTGAAATTGATTTTGATACCTTATAAGTTATGTCTTAGAAATAAACTATTCATTAAATATTATAGTGAAGTTTAATAGCCCATGTATTGTGGAACACGAGTTTCAATTGGTGATATAAGATTAAATTGAATCATGAACTAGTTTTGTAAGATTAAACATGATTTATTATTGGAAGTGTATGATTGAATTAAAGATTCACCATTATATGTAATATTGAATTAAAATTATAATTTCCATATACTATTAATTTTTGATTTCCGAAGTTCATGTATGTTTCTATTGGTTTTATATAATATTGAAAAAATTATATCTAAATTTTCATAAATGAAATCTGGAGTTAAAAACCTATATAATTGTGTATTTATGTATATCATGGGATTTGGTCAAATTTATCTGGGTTGTGTTTAATATAGGACATAAATATAGAATGATGTGGATATTATTATATATTCTTGGAGGATATTTCTATAGAATTGAATAGAACAACTATCTTCCCTATTTGAAATTTAAAAAGAAAAATATTTATTGAAAAAATAAAATACAAAATATATCTTTATTTTATAGATAACATTTTTCAATATTATTAGTGATATTAAAATAAAAATATAGAGAATCTTTTTGAAATTAATGAATAAGTCTACAAGACTTTTATATAACCTTGGCAGAAATTAGAATATGAAATAGAACACATTTCATTGATACATTTTTTAAGAAATAGATTGTGTTATATCATTTAAATGTATATTAAAAAGGAAAAACACTATAGGGATTATGTTTCATTTACCTATTTAGAAGAAGGTGTAATTATTAGAATACATTGAAGACTGTTTCTCTTAACAAATAATTATTCTATTTTATTCCTTGAAGAAATTATATTGAAGGGACTCTAGATGCTTGTGAAAAATATTATATAAAATCGCAATATTTGAGGTTAATAAAATATATCATTACATGGAGTGGACGTACATGGTAAAAAATATGAATACATAATTTATTTAAGTTATATAAATCTGGTCTGTAAAGACTTTTATAGAAAACTATATATCATTGGTGCACTCTATATTTATTTAATTTATAGAATGAATGAAATTTCATATATTGATCTAGGGGAGACCCTAATGTCTATAAACTAATGAAGACCCACCTCAAATAAGTGAGTAGAGAGATTATAATAGAGAGTCACCTTCTGATGAGTAGTGAAAATTCCTAAAATATTATATTAGAAGTGAACCTAACATGGATTTCCCATGCTAAAATATTATATTCACCAAGTTGTTAGTGAATATTTTTACATTGCTATATTGTTGGTAATATGATCCATAGATATAGAAAATTTGGGAATATAAAGTAAAATCCCCATTCCATTATGCCTTGTTTATTTATCTCTTATCATTGAGATGTTCATGATAATCACTAATACATTACCTTTGTTTTCCAACAAACCTAGGAATTTGATACTTATAAAGTTAGTTGTATAAGATAAAAGATGCATTTGAAGAATATATTTAGTCACACACCTTATCATGGTGTTTTTGAAATAAAAAATCATAAGCCTCCCATAATTATATTATTTTTTATAAATTTTACAAGATTCACATTCCCAAGACAGCTATACATAGAGTTTTAAAGGATTAAGAAACATAACCCCTAATAATACTCAATATGCACCAATGTATTAGTAAGAGAATGATTTTAACCAAATTTTATAAGAAAGATTCAAAATATTTATTTCATTTTAGTAAAATAAATTTATACTTATTGAATATTACAACATTAAATAAATACATAAATTATATTATTTATTTATAAAAATACATATTTATTTTCAAATAAAAACCAACTTCTTGATTAATACAATGAAATAACTATTTCTAAGATAATAATAACAACAAATATCAATATAAATCCATTCATATGAATATGTGAATATATATTTAAATATTAAATAATGATTTTAAACAAATAAATAATAAGAAATAAAATTGGTTAAAAATAATTATGCTTAAAAAAAATTCCATTCAAAAAATTGAACATAAGTATTTTTAATATATAATTTATTTTCTAATTAATCATATAATGTTTTTTCTATACTAGACTAAAAAATAAAAAAATTAAAAATATTAATTGTATAGTAATAAATATTAATTCATAATATATATACATACACTCGTAATAGTAGAGATTACAAAAAATAACACACCTAGAAACCCCATTGGATCAAGCCACATCGCAACCCAAAAGGAATGATAAAAACACACTAGACCTAGATTATTACATATTTATGGTTTAGAGGACCAAGTTATTAATAACCTAAATTCCAAAATGAATGTGTCCTAAAAAACATAGAGGATATGAACCAGAGGCATGAGTGTGCACCATACATTTTGTTGAGTCAACAATCATTACGTTATGCTTCCCCCGTTTAGTATCCATAATACCATGTTATAAATTTAAATATTGTGTCTCCCCCTTCTATTAATAGTTATTTTATTATTTCCTCTGAACTAGTAGAGAAGGGAACCCATACATCCCACCTTGATGGTCCATGGGGGCGGAGGACGGAATCATAGCTGTCATTACACCCATCAATCATTCGATGCACCCACCCAACTATTTATATGTGACACCACATTGTATCACAGACATATTATTCCACATAATCATACTAGTCTCATTGTTTTGATATTAACATGAATGGGAACTACTTTTTTTAACATGCAAAAAAATGGAAGAAGAGTTGATATGATCTAGAATGACCATCCTTCTTTAAGTTCTTCCCTTATAATGACGCTTGCATGTCACTATACTACGCTGCCTAACTATTTTATCAATTCATTCTCCTGGTTCAACCATATTACTTGTTTTATATATATGATAGACACGAGGCCCTATGAACCATTGTGATTCTATGTTCCATAGCCCTTTTATCCTAAATAACCAATTCCATGACCTTGAAACCCAAATTTGGTGAATAGTATAACTGTTACATTATTTCTATAATAAATTCTACAATAACTATGGAAATCCTTCCCCCACTAGGATTCCAAAATTGGTTTATGAAGTATTATAGAGATTCCATTACCACTTGGCTATTCCCACAAACACTTTTAAGAATAATTTTACTAAAATAAAAAATTAATATTAGTAAAATATTAGTTTTTATATTTTCCCCATTAAATAAATAGTTTCCTCATAATTTTAAATTTTTAGTAAGAAGATTATGTTATGAAAATAACCACTAAATATTTGATAACATGTTAAATATATCAAAATAAAAATTAATTATATATATATAATGAACAAATTCACAATCCCTAGATTATTTCTAAATGTCTCTTATACTATCCCAAATTCTATCCAAGAAAATTACATAATCCTTAATGTTATGTACTCTAGAAATAAATTAATAATATATATAAATAATTTAAATTACATAGAAAAAAATAATGTACTAAAATTTAAGGTTATCTTACCCTTTCAAATTATTTTCACATGCTGAAATATTTACTCTTGACACCATCTAAACCTTTTAAATTATACTTACCCACCTATATCCTATCCTATAACATTATAAAAACCCTTCTTTGATACCAAATAAAATAATTTCAACACTATGATTCCATAATTACTTTATTTTTTTATAACTATAATATCACTCACATTCCTAATATCTTTAAGTTTAATATTTTTGGGGATCATGAAACATAGTCTTTAAAAGTAAAACACAAGTACCTCTCTTTTATACACCATAATGATATATTTATTATAAAAAAAAATTCACTGAACATTTCACTTGGTATTTTCAAGACAAACATACATGACATATATTATGTGTTCAATAACATCCATAATCCTCCATTAATCCTGTAAACATGAATCGTTGTAAAAAAATAAATTAGGGAAAAAATTGATGATAATAACTCATACATGAAACACATTATAAATGTAAATGTTGAATGAGGTTCATATGTATTTCTAATAGTAGATATATTTAACACATATGTAAATATATGAAATCTGATATTCAATTAGGAAATAAATATAATTTACAAGATAAATGAATTTCTCATATTTATGTCTTGTGGAGAGGATCATAAAGAAAAATAGTACACAAGAATAAATATAAAATAATTATCATAGAAGCTTCTTAGAATTCCATCTTCATGTCACCCATTATAAGTCATAATCACCTTAATCACTCATAATGGAATAACATATCCATAATTCTCTGATGGATAAATAATTACCTAATTAATTGAAGGGATATATAATTTCTGGAACACATATCATCATATATAATTTCTATGAACCATAAAATGAATAAAACAAAAAGGATCGTGCATTTTAATCCATAATAAAAATAATCAAAATAAACCCAAATAAAAAAAAATAAAATATAATGGATTAATAAATTTCTAATTGAATAGTAAATGAAAGAGAATCGTAAAATTTAGAAAAATAAAAATATAAATTCAATATAAATATAATATAGTATATTCATATCTAAATTTATAGAGAGTGTTGAGAGAAACATAATGAGGAAAACATAACATAATAGAGAATATGACCAAGAAACCCCTTACATCCATCCAATATTCGTCTTTTCATTTTTTCTATATAAAAATAAATAATGAGGTGTGAAAATTAATTATAAAATTAAAATATTTTTATATTATAATTTCATATTATTTTAATTCATGTAATATCAATTTTTAATAAATATTTGGAATACCATTTCCATGATATTTTCAATTATAGTTGTTTTATAGTTGTAGTATTGTATAATTTCATCATTATGGAATGTTTTTAATCATAGTTTTATGACCTCAAACTTACATTTATAATGAATGTTACGGGGTTATACTATTTAAAATACTGGTATGGTTTCCCATTGTTGAAATTACAAAATCAAAATATTATTTAATAATCAATTATAAGTTTGGAAATACTGATATTTTCAAACTTGTATCTAAGTATTTTTCTCAGTTATGGTAATTATACAAAGTTGAGATGAAAATATAATTATATAAAATTAATATTCCATTACACAGAGTGATTTAACACCCATGGGAATTAATTAATTTAAAATAATAGCAACATAAATTAAATAAATTATAATAATTAATCTTTTAGGGGATTAATCAATTCACTATTACATATGGCCATATGTGTATATGTACACAATTTGGAATAATTTCAAAACCATTGTGATTTGAAATAAATGTAAATTACTATTAATAACCCATACACATGTGGCAAGGTCATCACATGTTTTTCTTATAAAAAATCATAAAAAATGAAAAGAATAAATAATTGAAGAGAAAATAAAGGGAAATTAAAATATATGTTTAATAGAGTAATTATTTGATTCTTTATCTTTTAATAAGGAAAAAAGGAAATAACCATATTTTTTAAAATTATGGATATTCCAAATATAGTACAAAATTACTGAAAAATAAAAAAAAAAATAAAAAAAAAATATAATTATAAAACAATTGTAAATTGTACCTTTTCTAATCATTAAAAATGGATACTTAGATTGATTCATTAGGATGAAAAATGTATTTAGAATATTTTTTGTATTAAAAAGAGAGAAAATTTGAGAGTATAGATTGATATTAAATTGTTTAAATGCATTCACTGAAGGAATGGTGTTAGATTAGAGAGAAAACCCCCATTTTATAGCATTTTCTGGGATAATCTTGTAATTTGAGTTTAAAAATTTTAGGAAAATTTTAAAATTCAAATTATAATATATAAATAATTATATAATCATCATTTTTATCACTTAAAATCTTGGTTGTCATGTTTTACAATTCTTATACTGTGCAAGAATGGCATCATCATTGTATAAGTATCAAGATAATTATCCTGAAATATGATTTAATTTATATTAATTAGATAATATTTAGTGGAAATATTTAGTATATTTTAATATACAACAATTTCCACGTGTCATTAAATAATTATATATCAATTTTTATAAAAATACAATAAAATGTAGTAATGTCCATTCGAACTTAAACAGTTATTTTATAAATGATTTGAAATGTTTTACTCAACCTCTAATCTATTTTATTTCATTGATTAAATTTAAAAATTACTTTTTTATCATTATTTAGTAATCAAACACATTACATTACCTTCTTAAGTGATCTATAACTTTCTGCACAATCATTTAATAATGGTTTTCAATATTTAATTGGAACACGATCAATTTTTTAAAATAATTCCTCTATATTTCTCAACCTATAATAAAAAATAATTTGTTTATTAATCATTTTCTTATAATGTTTTATATATCATGTATTCTAACATATTATATATATTTCTCAATTATTCAAAAACATTATTGCACATTTTAGAATAATTAGTAATGGATTTCAATCCAAACAAAAACTATTATTTTTTAAAAATTAATTTCAGGTCATTATATCAGTTAACTTATAAAAAAATAAAATTCAGAAACTCAAATTAAAAAAAAGTATATTTTTTAAAAAATAAATTTAATTTTTTTCTATTTTATTCCTGTATCGTTATTTCTGAATAGAAAAATTTATTATACATCCCTTTTACTAGTTACAATCTTTCCTTATTATTTTTAATATTATTATAAAAATATATTCCATGTAATGTTTACATGAAGATAAAAAAATAAAATTAATTTTATCATAATTAATTTAAAATTATTTATAAAATTTTTTAAAATTAAAACTTGTAAAATATTATAAATAATATGGTTTAGAACAGTGGATATATATTTTCATAGAAAACCCACATTCTTGATTTATACCATGGAATAATTATATATTTGATGATGATTGTAATTTTAGATATCATATTATATTCATATATATATTTATATATTTGGTAAATTCCTTAAAATGCGAATGATTATTTATCCCTTATACTTAATATGTTTTATGTCATGAAGTAAGATTAATAGTTTTATTTCATAATTGATAATATAATTAATCATATAAAATATATTGTTATATTGGATGAAAAAAGAAAACATTTTGAAATATTATTAGATAATATTAAATATAAATCCATAGAATGAATAATAAAAAAATATATGAATAAGATAAGAATAAATTTTAATTTCACATTCCCCCTCCCAATATAAATTGCATCTGATAAATTTCCACTTTTTACAATTTAAACTATGTTGTGGTAATAATTTTTTTATTAAATTCTAACTAGATATTAAGAAAACTTATTAAACTTTCTGTTGATAGATAAACTATAAACCTCAAAAATTTTCTAAATATTCCTTATACTATATAAAAATATAAACAAAAAAATTATCTAATCCTTGATCACACACATATATATAATCAATTACTATTTTATCTAAATAACATTATTGATTTATAATCCCAAAAACATACAAAAACCAAAGGACATATTACCCTTTAAACTTATTCTGAATCATCAAAATATTAATCCTTGATATAATATAAATCCCTTTAACTATAAAAACACACATATTTGCAAACCTAAAATGTTATCTAAACTGTACTTTAATACTAAATAAAATAGTTTAAACAAAAAATATCCCATAATTAGATGATTTATTATAAATATTACAACACTGGAATCCCCATGACCATTATGTTTATATATTTATAAGATTATAAAACATAAATATTAATAGCACATAACAAGTACCTATATTTTTCACCACTTAAATATTTATTTATTTTATAAAACATATTTTATAAACTTTTCAATTACATTGTTCTATAAAAACTGCCATAACATGAATTATTCCTATATAACTTTCTTAATCTTCCATTGATCCAATATGAATCACTAAAAAACATGGGATGTGAACAAAAAACCAAATAAAGGGTAATAAAAAGATAAAAAAACCAATTTTCCATGAAACAACTATGAAATAATGACGTTTGACCGTGATCAATTCAAATTGAATTGAAATATACCTTTAACTATTATAAAATCAGAAGAAAATTTTTATTCAATCATTAAATAAATAGAATAATAAATATAAATACTTCATTCATATTTATGGAATATAGATAGGATTCTAAAAAATTCATAATAAATAATAAATACTATAGAGTAATAATTAAATATTCTTTGAAAATAATATCCATATAACACTTAACCACCAATAATCACTCATAGAAAAACAACCTAACTTGTTAGATTATATGTAACATCCATGATGAATAATCCATTACCGAATGAATTAGGGGATATATAATTTCCCATACACTCATTATCATATACAATGTTAAATAATAATAAAATGAATAAAACATGAAATATGTTTCATATGATCATATAATAGTACGAATCAATGTTGACCAAATGAATGAAAAAAATAAAACCGAATGGGATAAAATATTAGTCATTGAAAGGAAATCAAATGAAAACAATTAAATATATAATAATCATGGAAACTTTTCAATATAAATTTTAGAAATGAGATTTATAGATACCATTAAAGATATATTTTAAAGAACCATAATTATAAGATCTATAACATAATAGAGGAAAATATTTTGAAACCAGTTATTTCCTTTTATGTATTTTTTATTTAACTTTTATATATAATAATTTTAGTGCGATGTAATTTATTATAGAATTAGCATAATATTATTATCTAATTACATATTCTTTTATTTGAGTAATATAAAAAATTAATTAAAATTTGGAGTTCAATATCTAGATTATCCATAGTTATAGATGTGAGATTGTCATAGTGTTGTAAAATTTATTCCTTTTGGAACATGTAATCATCACATTTTTAAGAGCTAAAATTAAATTTTGAGATAAATTTTTGGAGTTATAATATCTTTATTTATGATATATTTTTTATTGTGGAGATTACTTTATTTATATTTTATTTAATAATAAATAATAAATTTTATAATATTTATGTAGTTAAACATCAAAATAAGTATATTTCTCACTTGGAGAGATGATACTGATTTATAGTTAATATATTATAATATATAAATAATAATGCACCACAAAAATTAATTTATCCCCCTTTATAATTTAGTAAAATAAAATTCAAAATATAAATCAAATAATTTATTAAAATTACTATAAGGAGACTTAATTAGACTGGTACTATATATGGTTATATATATTCATATCCACCGTAGGTAATAATTCCATTGTCACATCGATTTATCATAAAGAAAAATAAATATTAAGAACCCACACAAACGTGGTATAACTATCATGAAAGTCTCTTATAAAACTAAAATGAATAAAATAGAAAACAATAATGTAAAATAGAAACAAATGTAAATCAAAATTAATTTTTATGTACTATAGATTTATTAATTATTTTATATTTTTAGAATTAAAATATATGTATGGGGATTTATTTTTTGAAACCATGTATGTTATACAGATATTTTATCATTATTAAAATAATAAAATTGATAGGTGAATACAATTAAAATAGAAAGGTAAATCCTAACTGCACCAATCTTGAAAAAAACATTGATCAAGTGTTTTGTCTAAGAAATGGATTTAGTAAAGTGTATATATTGAAATTATATAAATTTTAAAATTATATGGTGATATTAAATGAGATAAATTCATTAATCAAGGGAATTATGTGATAAGAGAGAGAAAACCCCCAATTTATAGACAGAAGGGCATGTCTTGGTCAAAAAAACAAGACACCATTTATTAAAAGAAGACGGGAACTACAAAAGTATGAAAGATGGGAGTTTATTACAATCTCTTTCAGAGAGAGAAATAAGGTCTAATGGAAGATTATCGCACTAGGTGATGCTCTGGTTGATACCTTTGTTATCAAGTGCATCATCCACCCTATTTGGTTCCAGAATGGCATGAGGAGCAATGTATCGAAGATCTCGAAGATAGTCCATTCAATTCATCCAACGAGATGTAAGCGTCCAGGAGAGATGAATCACACCATTCCAAATTGCTTGAATGATGGTGGTAGAATCACTTTCAATCCAAATGTTGTTCCAGCCTTTCATATGAACAATATTAATAGAATGGATCACTTCCATAATCTCATCATCTAAGGAAGTGGCGGAGGCACAACCACCATAGAAACATCCATGACAATGGCCCAGAGAATCCCTGCAAACAGCTCCAAAACAAGCTGGCCCCGGGTTTCCTTTTGAATCTCCATCCATATTTATTTTGATCCACCCCAGAATAGGGGCCTACTAGAAAACCTCAATATTATAACGCGTAGTTTTGTAGATACCGACAAATTGATGGCTTATGAGAATCATTAAGTCTTGAAATGAGTTGTTGCAGAAGTATTTTTGAATTGAGGCTCCATCCTTGATGGAAAAGAGAATTCTGAAACGACCTGCATTGAGATTGAGTGAGTGTCTGTTATGCACAATATCATTATGATCGTACCCGATAATGTGTAGAAGCTCTGTGACAGCCGTAAGAAATAATTTTTTTATTTTCTTCGAGGCATTGAGCTCCACACAACATTTTAAAAGAGTTATAATTGAGTCAGTGCAAATCCATCTGCAATCAAACATTTCAGTAATAAAGTTCCAAAGAGCAGCAGTTGTGGCACAAGAAAATTGAAGATGATTGGAATCCTCGCGATGCTGATGACACATATGACACTTAGAACAATGTTGAATACCAAAATATTGGAGGAAAACGTCAGTGGGGACACGATTATGAGAAATATTCCAGATACGAATAAGTCTAGAGGGCTTGATCCAATGTTTATCAAAATGTTTGATCCACCCAGCAGGATTTTCAGGAGATGAAAAATTACGATGATAAAAATCTTTAGGATCTAAGATACCATTATGAGAGGGTTCCCAAATAATCAAATCTTCTATTTTATTAAAGATATGAATTTCGACCACATGAAAAATAGACGCTGGGAGATTAGGAACATGGTCCTCCATAACCTCCTGAATGGAGAGATTTATGTTATCTGGAGGAGAGTGAGGAGGTAACATGGAAATCAGAGGGGCGCCAGACCAGTTAGAATTCCATAAATTTAAGGAATAATTTTTACTGACCAGCCATCTAGAGTTATACATAATGTTGTGATAAGAGTATCTAATGGAGGGCTAGATAGAGGAGATAATATAACTGAAGTTACCTTTTTTGAGCTTGTCAAGGAATCTTTTTCGAAGAAATTCAGAGGCCATGGAGTTCTTATTGATCAAGTTCCAAGTTAGTTTTTCTTGTAACACATCATTAAAAATATTGACATTCTTAATGACGAAACCACCCTTTTCCAAAGGTTTGCAGCACATAGACCAAGGGGTAGTGATAAGATTTCTCTCAACAATGCTGCTAGACCAAATAAAGTTATTAATGTACATATAAATGTATTTAAGAAGAGAGATCGGCCTTTTATAAATCGTTAGAGAGTAAACCATTTTAGCTACAATGGTATATTTAACAAGACAAATCCTACCAGCCATGGAAAGAGATTTCCCCTTCTAGGATGAGAGTTGGTGAAGAATTTGATCAACCACAGAAGCATAATAAACAGTTTTAGTTCTTCCCCAAAATAAGGGGACACCTAAATAAGTAAAAGGTAGTGAACCCTCCTTAATTCCAAGGCTTTCAATGATGTTGATTTTGCAGTTAGGTGGAAATTTTTTCCCAAATAAGATATAAGATTTTCTCCAACTGACCACCTGACCAGAGACCTCCTCATAATGAGATAAATCATTTTTAAGGTTGACTATATTTCTTTTACCTCCATTAATAAAAATAATGATATCATCCACATAGAGAAGATGGGACGGAGCATTAAGGCCATGAGTATCCTGGATCAGTTTTAATTTATTTTGAGAAAAGAACTTAGTGAGAAGTCGACTAAGATAGCCTTTAGTAATGGAAAACAAGATGGAAGATAAAGGATCTCCTTGATAGACACCCTTGTTTCATTTAAAATATATTTTAGGAGAACCATTGACAAGGATAGAAATAGCTGAAGAAGTGAACACAGCGTGAATCCTATTGATAAAGACCTCATTAAAACCAAATTGATGGAACACCTTAAAGATAATGTTCCAATCAATGGTATCAAAGGCCTTTTTAATATCAAGCTTAATGGCCACAGCGCCCCCTGTAGAATCTTTATTAAGAATATTGGTACATTCGGAGGCAATGGAAATACAATCTTGAATGGATCTACCTTTAAAGAAGCCAAATTGGTTCCAAGAAATAATTTTATTGGTGAGGAGAGAAAGCGGACTGGCCAGGATCTTAGTAATAATTTTATAAAGATATTTAATAAGAGATATAGGCCGAAAAAGATGTATTTCAGAAGCATTATCCACTTTAGGAATCAAAATAAAGAACCCCAATTTATAGAGTTTTTTATGGTTAATCATGCAATTTGAGTAAAAAAATATCTGTAAAAAAAGAAAAATAAAGTAATAGAATATAAACCACTACATAATCAAAATAATTATTAATTAAAATTGATAATATAATTTTCCCTTAACAATATTATATTGAAGTAAACTTTTTTTAAATTCCTTAACAGAAGAATGACTATGTTATAATTGTATTAGAATTTGGATATTTATGTTCAAATATGAATTAATTTTTAGTAATTAGAAATTATTTAGTTAATTTTTTTTATCCTATATTATAAAAAAAAATTATATATGTATACTGACAAATATTTAAACTACTATGATTTAGGGCCTTAAGTGTGATTTTTGGACGGTTCAGTTAAGGGATTGGTTAGCTTTTTGGTTGTGGTTACAGGTTTTTTATTTTAAAACATAGATATGATTTTTCATGTTTAAGAATGAATTAGTAATTTTTTTATGGTTTATGGTTTTTCCAAGAATTCAACTATTTAGAGTTCCTTAGTATTGGTTCCTCCTATAATAAAATCTGTAGGCGGAACTATGTACCCAATGGGAGGCTATCATGCTCCCGTTTGACCTAGAAGATGATCGAGAGTTTCGTTGGTGCCATATTTAAGATAATGGTTCTTGATTAGGTACTAGGTAGCCTTGAAAATTTTTATTTTATAAATGGGGTTAATTATAAAATTTTTACCTTATTAATTTATCCCCTTTTGTTCCCCCTTAGACTGTTATTTCTCCCAACCACATTAGTGTTTTCTGAAGGGATCCTCCTTGAATTTATACCCATATAAATTTTTTACTTAAAAAAGTGTGTCTTGTGGATTTTTTTGTGAATAATCCACCATTTATCTTCCATTCTCTCCACTTCTTCTATCTTATCTCTTAATTTCTCAATCCCTTAATATAAATGGGTTTCAACAAGGTCACATTGACCCTATTCAACTATTCTCCTCCTTTTTGGATTACAAGAGTCCCAAATAAGTTATTTATATTTATAATTCACTATTTTCACAAATTTGTTATATGAATCAAATTTTATTAGGATTTTATTGGTTAGGGGATATGATTTAAGTCTCTCTATTCCTTTCTTAACTATGTAATCCTATCAATTTATAGTCAATATATATATTATGTTGTTCATTTAGGGGTTTTATAGGTTTTATTTTGGGATTTTATATATCAATTTTTGCCTTATGGGTTATTTATTATAAATTGGTTTAGAAATGATTTTATGGAGTAATAGGTCATTTTTAGAGTACCAAGAACATATCATCAAGGATATTAAAATGCTATGCTGCTCCCACCCATATATAATTTATTGTAATTTTTATTTTTATTTATCTGTATCTTTTTTCATATTAATGAATTTAATTGATCTCATTATTTAAAGTATGAATCAATATTTTTTCCAATAATATTTTTATATATCTAAATATAATTATTTATTAAAGTGATTCTTGTATTATTGTATTTTATTTAATATCTATTTTTATGATATTATAGATTTATTTTTTTATTAGTGTTTAGTTACCTTCATAGATACGTTAGGAATAGGTTTATACTTTTTATGTTATTTTAAATTATAATAGATTAACTAATTATTTATACACACCAGGATGAAACTTATAAGTCATGTTATAATATATTACATCATAATATGAATGTCTAAAATTATGTTTTATTGTTTCATAAATTGGTAATAATTACTAAGGTGATTAATTGTTATCAAGTTAAACAGTAACATGTTTATCTTGTCCCTTTCTTCAATGGTGTATCTTTGGATAATCCCAAACATTTTTAACATTTAATATAGTTTTGGAGGAAATATTTCTTTATATAAAAATGTATAGAATTTCATTTAGCTCTGTTTCAATCAATCATTTTTTTATAATATCGGTCTTCAATGATTTCCCAAAACAAAATCCTTCTTTTATCTTATAGGACCTATAATTACTAATGAAGGTTTTTTAATGGTTAAGGAAGAATATTAGGGAATTTTTGGATCAGGATAATGGGAAAATCATCCTTCTTAGTAATATAACTAGCTCAGTGAAGCCTTGTAATTTGGAATAGATGTGATCATTAAATGAAATGAATAGAAAAATATAATTTTATGTAACATATAGTACTCATAAATAGTTAATTTCACACCTAATAAAAATCCTAGTAATTATGTGAAATGAATTATAAATTTGTTTATAAAAAACTGGCAATCAATGAATGCATTACTTATTTTGTGACCCTTAGTGACTCTTAGATGTTTTTCTCATCTTTTTAGGTTTTTAGAACATACTCTTAAACTAATTGTGTGTTTTTTATCCTCACATAATTTATGAAAAGAATAATATTTTTTGAAATTTTCCCCTTAAGGAATCATAATTTATAGATAAATTCTTAATAAATATTTATGAATGATATTTTACGGAGATGTAATGGCTGGTTAAATCAGGATAATAAAAAGCAATATGTATTTTTGTATGGTAAAATAATTAATACTAGTATGGTATTATTTCATACTTATTTCCCTATGTTATCCTGATCACTAATAGACAAAATTTATTTGGGTTTGATATATATATTTTATCATTGGTGTAGAACATGTTATATTTAAGACTTGTTTTCTTATCAAGAAAACGAAATTTACTTATAAATTTTATTCTTGATTGTAATTATAGTTTATAGATATAATTCTGGTGATAATATTTCATTGTTTTTAGGTTATTATATATAATTTATTTCTGATTAATATACCATGTTTAATTGATTTTGTGTTACCTTTTTCCTTTTATAAACAAGTGAGTTTGATATCAAGGATGTCTACATTTAACATAGTTTTTTATAGTATTTTTTAAAATGTGTAGGTGATTTATAATATCCATTGATGATCATATTTTATTGTTATTTTTTTCCTTTTAGTATGAAGATTTAATGGTTTTTACAATAAATTTAGACTATTTTTATGGGGGATTAATTATATTATATGTTTTTAAAAGGATAATATATAAACCCACTTCTAAAGAATAGTTTTATATTATAGGATGGTCATGCAATGCACTTATTTTTATACAGCATTCTCTAATCCCATGATGGATGGAAAAATCATCTATCCTGACTATTTTATATAATATCATTTTCCTTAACATATGTATGGGTATGATACCCTTATTATTTTTTATTAGTCATCTGAAATGATAAGTTCCCATAATGATATTTTTTTTAGGTGTTGGCACTCGAATATTCATGCCACTCACTTTTTTATTAACTTCATGAAATGATCCTCACTTGGGTAAGCACAAGTCAATTTTTATGGAAAAGTATATCCATTATCAATGAATATGTGAATTGTATCTCCATGTCACTTGATATATTAGACACCAAGGGATTTAGATTCTTAATAATATCTCCAATACGTTGATTTGGTAAGATAACATACCTTGTGACATAAGAAGTGGATATCAAATATTTTATTAGGAAGGGTATTGAAGCCCTGAAACCCATTATGGTTATCCAATTCACTTTTGGACATGGAATATAAATTTTAGGGGGTACACATATTATTATAGGTTAAAGTCCTCTTCGTATATTTCAAAACTTAAGGTTCAAAAATAAACTTATAGATTACATGTTATCACTGTTCAAAGTATGTTTTCAATTCACATGAATGAAAATTAGTAATCCAAAATATCATGCATAATTTTACCGCCTTCACATAATACTTAAATTATTAAGAAAACTATTTTTACATTTACGTCTTGGAGGAGGTAATTTTTTCCCACTGTACAGAAAGTTTTCTCTATATACACTACATTTTAATCACTATGTGAACCTTTTTTAATTTATAACATAGATAAGTTTTTTCCCACTACATAACATTTTTATTTTTTTGTATAACACTTCAATAATTATGAAAACCCATTGGTATTTCCATATTATAGGTAGTAATTTTGTAAAAAACACATAACATTTTTCCCTTTGAGCATTACAACCCATCCTACATGAAACTATCATTTTAATGAATACAATTACATTCTTCTCACTATTAATACCAACACCTTTTAGGATTTAATCTCGACACCTATAGGGACATTGAGTATACAGACCCGACCTTATAACATTACATAATATTGAATTAAATGGATAATTCACATTGAGGATCATTTCAGGTTTATAGTTTTAGGGAATTAGACCATAACTATTACATAACAACATGAATATTACATGTAGACACTACTACTCAGTATCCATTTTTTCATAAAATAAAAACTCTTAAAAAGAAACATGTCTAGTTCCATGTTTTATACATCATGACTTTTCCTTGATCCCATCCTTGACCCTATTCATCTTTAAGTCATATGGAATACATTTAAAAAACATGGGATGAGCATAAAAAGCTCAGTAAGGATTATAAAATAAGGAAGGAAAAGATTATCCCATCAATAAATACAAATTAGTGAAACTATACTTTTCAATAATAACATACCTTATGAAATCATATGATTTATGAATAACACAGAAAAATCATAAATCATAAAGGTTACTTATTGCATCAATATCAAAATTAAATTGTAGCGATCATAGCCAAATAGGGTGTTACACTAGGAATACCCATAACTGAATATTCCCTAAATCCTTTAGGGGAAACATCACATTTACCTCTGTCCCATTACTTAATGCATTAGAGAGTTGTCTCAGGCTCACCCGCCCTAGGTTTATCAAGGAAACACTCGTATATGTAAACAATGCCCAATTCCCAATAACCATAACAAAATCATAACACATAAAACATTCATAAAGGAAATATAACATTTAAAAATTCCAATATATCAAATTAAGATATTGAAAGAAAAAATGCTTTTTCAAATCATTTTCAAAACCATCTAAAAAGATATTTTTGAATCAAAGTGTCACATACCACTTTTAAGGTTTTAAAGTAATTATAATTTGAAAACATTAATTTCTATATAAATAAATCCTAAAACCCATTTTGAAAACATGGACATTAATGAGAAATATTTATAAGAATAAATAATTAAAACATTTAAAATAATATTTTTGTTAAGGAGTTTTTTTAACTAAAAGAGAGATGCTTGGATACAAATAATTGAGGAATAAAATTTAATCAAAACCTTATAATATAATTGGAATAAAGGGATTCATGTTATAATATGTTAAAGGACATTATATACACCATATAAGAGTGAATTAGTGCATAAAAACAATAAAGTCTTAGTGGAAATGTAAATTGAGATGAAATCCCTTATAAAGATGGTATCCTTAACTTAAGGATAAATCAGTGACATAATTATGTGTGAAAAATATAAATACACCTAATATATGTGTATATTAAGTGTGAAACAATAATATTTCATTCACACATATTCATAGGACATCATATTCAAGAAGTACAAGTTGAGCCCAAATAATTGAAATTGGGTTAAGAACTTCCATTGAAAAAATTCGACAGCCTGACGACGTCACTTTAAAATTAAGAAAAAGAGTTTATGAGATAAAAAGGGTGTCTCTTCACTTGGGAATAAATTTTACATCAATAAGGATATATAATAACATATCCCAAGATAATAATATGTAACTTAAAAGAGATAACAAAAAAAAGTCTTTCAAAAAGAGGAGGGTGAAAGGTTCACTTACCGATTTGGTAACTTACAAAACATACGCCAAATGAGAGAAGAATAATAAAATGATGATGTAAATACTCAAAAATTAATGTATATTACAAAAAGTGTACAATCATGGGCAGTACATACACCAAAAAAGGAAATAGTGGAAAATATAGCATTAATCTCAGGGGAATAAAAAGTGAGATGAAACCCTTTACCTCATTGTAATCAACTGAGTCGTATCAAAAAAATTTAATATCCATAAAATGAATCACAATATACCATGAAAATAATGAGAATCATTATAATATATATCAAATGGTAGTACACAATACCCCACATGAAATGAATAGGTGTAGAACAAATGAAATCTCACGGAATTAAAAGTGAGATAAGAAAATCAATACCCCGTGTCCGACATGATGAGTTTGTTCCTTGTTCTTCTTGAATAATTAACTAAAGTTATTTTCTACTTTCTTAAGAACCCTTTTCAAGATTACTATTCCTTTTATATTTGTATTTACTATGTTATAAACTTTATGTAATCGTTTATGTTAATAACGTTCGTTTTGTCGATATTTGGTACTTGAGTAAAAAATGGACTTCTTACATTTAGAAGTTGTTCACATAGTCAAAAGTTCATTATAACCAGAATTATATTCACAATTCAGATATAGTATATATATATCATTTCTATGCATTATATACATGTATTTATAATAGTACATAACATTTGGAGGTAAGAAATGAAATGCACCGTTCATGAAGACGGTAAGTCGTACGTACGCATGAATGATACTTTATTTATATTTATTATTTTAAAGGAATTAAAACATAATGATTCATAGGTATATTATAATTCCAGTATAATATCATATATAATATCATTTACCGAATCCTTTATACATGCCACATATGGCATTAATGAGTCTTATCAATTTGAGGAGGCAGTAGTCCGTATTTCAACAAATTAAATTATCGCGTTTACCCATAATGGAAACCATAAGGGTAGGCTATAAATGTAAAATATAGAAGCATAAATAATATATAAAAATAATATATATATCATATATAATTACATTTCCTTCTTAATGGCCACCATGAGAAGCCTTAAGAGATAATCGAACAATCATTGTTTTGTGAGGTGTTAGTTTTCCATCCACAGAAACAGTAGGTTCTTCACCCATTAAATGGAGGTGTGTGTTAGTGTAGTTAAAATAATTCTAATAAAAACATTATAGTATATTGAGGATACTGTTGTTGTTATAAAATAATGGGATAAAAAGAGTTTAGGGGTTGGATAAGTAAAATAAAATAAAAGAAGTTAAGATGAACCGTTACCTTTAATTTGGATAACGTCATTTGGTTTGAACCAAAAAGACTTCTTGAAGTGCCTTCTGCCTAAGGTAATGCTTCTAGGAGTAGGAGAAGGATTTAGGGAGCCTAATTGGGTAGATTTTGGACGATCCAAATTGCATGAGAGGTGTTCGGAATTGGTTAGACGTGATGTGCTTTTATAAAGGGTAGGATGGGCTCTTTTGGAAAGTGTGAAAATATTATTTTATTTTATAATGATATTCGGTTTATAAAAGTCCAAAACTAATTAAAGTAAAAGATAAGATGACTCATGGTTGAAATAAAATCATCCAATAAGAATTGGACCGGTATTGGATGTTATTTTAATATTTATAATGTTATTTATTTAAATCATTTATTAATGAGGTATATACTGCATTATTATTGAGTCACAAATACATTAATTTATTTTTTGTCTAAAAATTATAAAAACATACCATGATGTAAGAAATTTTTTTATATTTCTAATGAATATTGGTAGTCAAAATGATAATTTATATAACCCCTTGTAAAATTTAATTTACTAAAAGATATTTCTTTTTGTCATTTTTGCCTTTACTTTAAGTTAATTAATCTAAAGTGTCATTATCACTCCTAAGTGGCTCAATGGGGTCCCAAAATCGACCCAAAGATGCCCATGGTTGTAAATGACTCAACCAATAAGGTTAGGATAAGTGTTAAGGTAAATTTGATTTCCTATAATATTAGTTTTACTTTTAATTACAATATTAACCTTTACCCGCGGTAAATAAAAGAAAAAAGTTATTATTCACCAAAAATTATTTTCATCTTATTGAACAACATTTTAATTATTAATAAAAAAAGGTATGATGTATTTTTGAAATTAAATTCACAGAAGAGGTAAAATTTCATTTAAAATAAAAAGTCAGTTTTTAACTACTACTAAGTGGTTTCACTATTCATCAAAAATTGAAGTTTTTCAGAAAAATACAAACAATTAAGCATAATATATATTTGGTATTCCAAATTATAAAATGATTTATATTTTAAAAAATTCAAAACATATAATTGTCATGAAATAATTTAAAATTAATTACCGTTGTCAATATAAATAGTGCATTTTTGAGAAACAATATCTATCAAAAGATTGACACTTGTTTATGTCCAATTTTAAAGTAAAATTAAATCCAATGACCACCATTAGATTAAATTGTAAAAATTTAATATAATTACACTTTAATGAAAATTAAAAAGATATTATAATCATAAAAATAAATTATATTAAAAAGTAGATTTGAATTAAAATAGAGTATTTTTCACTATTCATTAAAAAATGTATTTTTTCAGAAAAACACAAAGATTTTACCCAAGGTAAATTTTAAGGCTTAGATACTAAAGATGAATTTTATTTTGTCTAATAGAATATATAAAATTTAGCAAAACTATATTTATGGAGGGTTCTCCATCAAAAGGTGGTAAATCAACATTTTAAAGTAAATTATGTTTAAAATTAGATTCAATCACATTTTAAGCCTCTAAATTTTATTGAATAAATGTAAAAAAATTTAACAAACATGTATAGTAATTTTGTAGTTAGTTATATTCATTTCTTCCATTATAATGGCTAGAAGTTTACTACCGTTTAAAATAATAATATTATATTGTTAGTATGCAATGTAATATTTCAAAGAAACCCGTTGATGCGTATTGGGTACGCTATCGAACATAGAAACCCCTTTAAAGTAAAATTAATATTCAATTCACAAATATTAATAAATATGAAAATGTCATATTATTTATTTATCTGGGATGTTACATCCTTCCCCCCTTTTGGGAATTGCGTCCTCGCAATTTTAAAATTGGGCTCGAAAACTTCTTTGAAATCCCCATATCATAAAAAGAGTCAATAAAACTATCACTTTAAAATAAAGTAAGAGAAGTACAAAGGTTAAAAGAGACAAAAGATACTAGGATTACATGAAAAAATGGATATGGGGGAGAAAAAAAACCATCATGTTTTGATGGAGAGTGATAGAAAAAAGGTATAGGAGAAAGATAACCCCCAGAAAATCACAAACTTGTGATGGGTTAAACAGTATTTGATTCCCTAGTAGGGAAAGTTATCTGACAAGGTTTTTGTTTTATGTTACTTTTCATCGAGGAATTTATTTACGATATTAACTAAAAATCTAAGGAAATATACTTACTTGTCATGTATACTTTCATCTTTTACTAGATTTCTTACACGAATTCATATTTTCTCCAAACGATGAGTATTCAGGATGAATGTTTTCACATTAAAAGCTCTATAATCAAATTCGAGTGAATCACATAATCTAAAAAAGATGAACTATATTTTTCCCATGTCTATTGACCTTAAAAAAACCAAAATTTTTAGCACCAGATCCGATAATCCCCAAAAATGATAATCTTTTAGAAAAAGAAAAACTACTCTTAATGTCCAAAACTTGTCAAAAAAATCTCAAAGTTCATAAAAGACCATTCAATAAACAATTTTCTGTAAAGTTCTTCAAATTAATCAAAAATAACATTGAAACACAAATTTCAAAATTATTTAATCACATAGTCTTCCAAGATAAATTTAAACATTTATCTCCAAATAACATCAGTTACTCTTAAAGTCTCATGTTGAAAAGTAATTATCCAAATCACATATCCTCCATGATAGGTTAATCATTTCCATAGATAACCCAAAATCAGCTTATTCATGATCTATATAATCATCTAACTAAAAATAATCAGTCATACTAACCAGGGACTTCATGTAGTCTAGTGGTAGGTGATAAATACCAGTCGCACTTTTGTTGTGGGTTTGATTTTCGTATCTTTGTTCGATGTGACGGGTTGTCACACGGTCCGCGTGTTGTCCTTTTATCAAAAACTATATAATTTTATAACATTCTGAATAAGATATAAATTCATTAAAAATAACCATAACATATTTTAACCATGAAGGTTATCGAATAACATTCGTTTTTCATCCCAAAATTGTATTAAACTGTAATTGGCTCAAATTCAAGGATCATATAAACCCAAATAGTTCTTTATAACTATATCCAGAAAAGAAAAGATAATTATTCCTTGAATGAAATTTTCATATATCAAACTTCATGGTTACACATAATATAAAAAGTATTCTAATGTAATTCCCATCATCAAAAGAGCCTTAATACTTTTAAGCATTTCACCATCCTAAAATCTACCATAACTCTTGAATCCCTTATATGTCGACTTCTTACACATTCAACATTCTTCATGATCCATTAACCATTTATTTTCAATATATTCTGAAATACTTCTTTCCTACAAACAAAATCATGAATCATATCCTAAGATTCAATAATATAAAAACATATGTTAAGAAATAATCCATACCATTCGATGTTCATTGTGAGTTTCTTCATCCTCAATTGGAATGGCCTTCGGTATTGGTAAACAAATACTTGTATGATCCTTGTGATCCCATTCCCAAAACTTCTTCGTAGGACATGTGTTTGTATAATGACCATGTACAACACATTTAAAGCATTCAATTGATATACAGAAAGAGATTCTTTCACATTCCTGAAGTCAACGGGATGCTTCTTTTTTCCATGGCATGTTCTTACTTTATGACCTTCATTTCCACATCTATAGCATCTTCCTGTCCCTTTAAAACATTTCCTAGGAGTTTCTTTCCATATCCTTGACACATATGTTTTTTAACATAATTACCTTTATGATTATTACTCGAACATCCATAGGGATTTGTTTCTCTCATATATGTTGTCTTATAAGAATCACAAAGGTTTAGGTGGTCAATATTGTCTCTAGATAACTGGTTGAGAAGAACCACAAGATTTCTCATTATAGCTCCCATATCATTCAGTTGATCATTTAGAAAACCATCAACGTTTTCTTCACATCCACTGTTACTTTGGTTCCTACTAGATCTAGCCATTTACAAAAACCAAAAAGGTAAGTGTGAGTATATCAGTAAAATCATCATATAATATCTTTTGAGGAGGGTAAATACTAAGATATAGTTATTCATGTTATCATAAACTCACTCAATTAATCTAAAAAACTATGACTCTTTCTGAAATCCTAACCATTATGGTAATGTTACTTATGCTTAAAGAATTCCCTAACCTATAAAGTTATCAAAACCGACCTCTGATACCAACTATAAGGACCCGACCATATTACATTACATAATATTGAATTAAATGAATAATTCACATTGGGGATCTTTTCAGGTTTATAGTTTTAGAAAATTAGGACATAACCATTACATAACAACTTGAATATTACATGCAGACACTACTACTCAGTATCCATTTTTTTGATAAAATAAAAACTCTTAATAAGAAAAATGTCTAGTTCCATGTTTTAGACATCAAGGAATTTCCTTGATCCCATCCTTGACCCTATTCATATTTATGACCTGTGGAAAACATTTCAAAAACTTTGGATGACCATAAAAATCTCAGTATGGGTTATAAAATAAGGAATGAAAACATTATCCAATCAATAAATACGAATCACTAAAACCGTACTTTTCAGTCATAACATACCTTAGGAAATAATAAGATTTATGAATAACAAACACAAATCATAAATCATAAATGTTACTTTTGGAATCCATATCAAACTTACATTTTATCTATCACAACCATGTAGGGAGTTACACTTGGAATACCCATCGTAGTATATTCCATAAATATATTAGGAGAAACATCATGTTTACCTCCGTCACGTTACTGAATGCATTAGAGAGCTATCTCAGGCTCACCTGCCCTAGGTTTATCATGGAACCACCCGTATACGTAAAAAATTGCCAATTCCCAATAACCATAACATAATTATGACACATAACACATGTATAAAGGAAAGATAAAATTTCCACCTTCCAATATATCAAATCAAGATACTGAAATAAACAATGCTTTATCAAATCATTTTCAAAACCATTTAAAAAGAGATTTTTGAATCAAAGTGTCCCATACCAATTTGAAGCTATTAAAGAAATTATCATTTGAAAAAAATAATGTCCATATAAATAAATCCTAAAACCGATTTTGAAAACATGGTCATTAATGAGAAATATTTATATGAATAAATCTTTAAAACATTTAAAATGATATTTTAGTTAAAGAGTTTTTTCTCAAAAAAAGAGATGCTTGAATACAAATAATTGAGGAATAACAATTAATCAGAACATTATAATATCATGAGAATAAAAGGATGCATGATATAATATTCCAAAGGACAGTATATACACCATATTAGAGTGAATTGGTGCATAAAAACAAAGAAGTCTTAATGGAAATGTAAATTGAGATGAAATCCCTTATAAAGATGGTATCCTTAAATTAAGGATAAATCCATCACATAATTATGTGTGAAAAATATAAATACACCCAATATTAATGGATATTAAGTGTAAAAAAATCATAGTTCATTCACGGATATTCATACGATGACATATTAAAGAAGTACAAGTTAAAACCAATGAATTGAAATTGGTTTAAGAAGTTCCCTTGTAAAAATTTGACAGCCTAACGACGTCACATTAAAATTCAGAAAATGAATTGATGAGATAAAAAGGGCATCTCATCACATGGACACAAATTTTACATCAATAAGGATATATAATAACTTATTCCAACATAATTATATGTATCTTAAAAGACATAACAAAAAGAAGTCTTTAATAAAAGGAGGGTGAAAGGTTCCGTTACCGATTTGGTAACATAAAAAACATACACCACATGAAAGAAGGATCATACAATGAAGATGTAAATACTCATAAATGAAAGTATATTACACAAAGAGTACAATCATGGGAATTACATACACCACACAAAATGAAATAGTGGAAAAATATAGCACGAATCTCACGGGAATAAAAAGTGACATGAAATCCTTCAACACGTTGTAATCAACTGAGTCGTATGAACAAAAGTTAATATCCACCAAATGATTCACATAATACCAAGAATATAATGAGAATCATGATAATATATATCAAATGGCAGTATAAAATACACCACATGCAATGAATAATTGGCGAACAATGGAAATCTCACAAAATTAAAAGTGAGAAACACTACAGGAAAAATGACCTATACCCACGGTTCAAAACTGTGGGTATAGCCTCCAAAACCGTGGGTATAGCCTATACCCACGGTTTTGGGAACCGTGGGGCTGAGTGGCATCGATATAGTTCTGAAACCTATCCCCACGATTTGTATGAACCATGGGTAAAGATTTATTTCCATGCTGTCAACGCCAAATTTTTTATGCCATGCTGTCAAATCACTATTCCCACAGTTTGCAAACTATGGGTATAAATTTTACAAAAACTGCTGCACCAAGAATAGATCCCGAGACCTGCTAATCCAATTAATTTGACCCCACCACTCAAGCTACGCTGTTTTTGTTTATATGTGTCTATATTTCTTTTAAATAATAATGCATTCCCGTATTAAAAGAAAAAAAACCTGCAGGTTTTGATCCCGCGCCTCAACGTGCACTTCACAAACAGACCAACCGAGCTATCCATTTTATTTTTTACGTATAGATACATTTGCGTATATATATTAATATAAAC
Organism: Viscum album; assembly: GCA_963277665.1. Lineage (NCBI taxonomy): Eukaryota > Viridiplantae > Streptophyta > Magnoliopsida > Santalales > Viscaceae > Viscum > Viscum album. The sequence continues at coordinate 1,976,387,438 of OY728151.1, forward strand.
CGTGTTTTAAAAAATTTTGATGACCAAAGGATTCAAACTCGTTCCTCACCAAGCTCCACAAGGCCGCGCCTCACTAAGGGACCAACCGGGCTATCAGAATTTCTTAAGATATATATTTATATTTTTGTAAATATATTAATCTAGACAGTGAATAAATGTCTTCCCGCCAACTTTTTTCCCTATCCCGCCTAAAGTTTTTCCCCTCTATAATGTGGGAAAGCTATACCTACGGTTCTAAAGAACCGTGGGTCTTCATAAAAAAGCCCAATACTTACGGTTTTGATGAACCGTCAGTATATATGTTCAGAAAATACCCTATACCCACAGTTTTCTCCAAGACCGTGGGTATAAGTATTAAAAGAAAAATATACCCATGATTTTTTCCACAACCGTGGGTATAGTGGGCCTATACCCACGGTTTTGGAAAACCGTGGGTATTGGTTTTCTATACCATCCCTATACCCATGGTTTTTTGCAAAACCGTGGGTATAGACCCATTTTCCAGTAGTGATAAGAAAATCCCTTACCTCATGTCCGACTTGACTCGTTTGTTCCTTTTTCTTCCTGAATAATAAAGTAAATTTAATTTATAATTGCTTAAGAAACTTTTTCAAGTTTATTATTCCTTTTATATCACTTATTACCATGTTATAAACATTATGTACTCTTTTAAGTTAATAATGTTCGTTTGGTCGATATTTGGTACTTGAGTCAAAAATGGAATTCTTACAATTACAAGTTGTTCACATAGTCAAAAAATAATTATATCCAGAATTATATTCTTGATTTAGATATCATATATATAATATATATCCAGTATATACATGTATTTATAATAGTACATAACATTTGGAGGTAAGAAATGAAATGCAATGTTCATGTAGATGGTAAGTCGTACGTACGCATGAACGCTACTTTAATTTATATTTATTATTCTAAAAAATTAAAACATAACGATACATAATTATACTATAATTACAGTATAATATAATATATAATATCATTAACTTCATCCTTTATACATCCTAGATATGTCATTAACGAGTCATATCACTTTGCAGGGGCAATAGTCCGGACATCATCAAATGAAATTATCGCGTTTACCCATAATGGAAACCATAATGGTAGGATATAAATGTAAACTACAGAAGCATAAAAAAATATAAATATAATATATATCATATATAAATACATTTCCATCTTAATGGCCACCATGAGGGGAGGTAGGAGATAATCGAACATTCATCGTTTCGTGAGGCGTTAGTTTTCCATCCACAAAAACAATATGTTCTTTACCCATTAGATGGAGGTGTCTGTAAGGGTAGTTAAAATACATATCATAAAAACATCCTAGTATATTGAGTATACTGGTGTTGTTATAAAATAATAGAATAAAATGAATTTAGGGGTTGGAGAAGTAAAATTAAAGAAAAGATGTTAAGAGGAACTATTACCTTTAATTTGGATAACTTCCTTTGGATTGAACCAAAAGGACTTCTTGAAGTGCCTTCTACCTAAGGTAAGGCATATAAGAGGAGGAAAGGGATGTAGGGAGATTAATTTGGTAGAGTTTTGAGGAGGAAAAATTCTTTATAGGTGAGAGGAATTGGTTAGAAGTGGTGTCCTTTTATAAGGGGTGGTTAGGGATCTTTAGGAAAGTGTGAAAATATTATTTTATTATATAATGGTATTCAGTTTCTAAAAGTCCAAAACGAATTAAAGTATAAGATAATATGACTCATGTTTGAAATAAAATCATCCAATAATAATTGGACAGGAGTTGTATTTTATTTTAATATTTATAATCTTATTTATTGAAATCATTTCTTAATGAGGTAAATACTACATCATAATTGTGTCATAAATAATTTAATTTATTTGTTGTATAAAAATTATAAAAAATACCATGATTTATGAAATATTTTTATATTTACATTGAATATTTATAGTCGAAACGATAATTTATATAACCCCTTGTAAAAATTTATTTACTAAAATATATTTGTTTCTGCCATTTTTGCCTTTACTTTAAGTTAATTAATATAAAGTGCCATTTTTTACTTCCAAGGGGCTCAATGGGGTTCCAAAATCAACCCAAAGATTCCCATGTTTGTAAATGACTCAACCAATAAGGTTAGGACAAGTGTTAAGGTAATTTTGTATTATTATAATATTACTCTCACCTTGAATTTCACTATTTACCTTTAACCACGGTAAATAAAATTAAAACATTACTATTTGCCCAAAATTATTTTCATATTATTGAACCACATTTTACATATTAATAAAAACCACGTATGTTGTATTATTTAAATTAAATTCATAGATGCGGTAAAATTTCATTTAAATGAAAAAGTCAGTTTTTTAAATACTACTAAGTGGTTTTACGATTCATCAAAAATTGATGTTTTTCAGAAAAATACAAAAAATTCAGAATAATATATATTTGGTATTCCCAATTACAAAACGATGTCTATTTTACCAAATTCAAAAAATAGAATTTGCATTAATTAATTTAAAATTAATTCCAGTTGTCAAAACAAATAGCGTGTTTTTATGAAACAATATCTATCAAAAGATTGACACTTGTTTATGTCTAATTTAAAATTGAAATTAATTAGAATGACCACCATTAGATTAAATGGTAAAAATATAATATAATTACACTTTAAAACCAATTAAAAAGATAATATATTCATAAAAATAAATTATATTAAAAGGTATATTTGAATTAAAATACATTATTTTTCACATTTCATTAAAATGAATTTTATCAGAAAAATACCAGAATTTTACCCAAGATAAATTTTGATGTTCCAATTCTAATGAATAATTTTATTTTTTCAAATGGAACATATCAAAGTGACCAAAACTATTTTTAAGGAGGGTTCTCCATCAAAAGGTAGTAAATCAACCTTTTAAAGTAAATTATTTTTAAAATTTGATTCATTCACATTTTAAGCCTCTAACTTTTATTGGATAAATGTAAAAACATTTGACAAACATGTATAATCATTTGGTAGTTACTTCTGTTCATTTCCTCTACTACAACGGCTAGGCGTTAACTACCATTTAAAATAATAATATTATGTTTTAAGTTTGCAATGTATGATTTCAAAGAAACACATTTTTGTGTATCGGGTATGCTATCGAACATTGAAACCCCTTTAATGTAAAATTAATATTTAAGTCACAAATATTAATAAATATGAAAATGTCATATTCTTTATTTATCTGGGATGTCACATTGAGTGACACAAACCTAGAGATATCTAATCTAAATTTCCCAACTCTCGAACTGGGGAGGGCCTTTTTGAAGAAATCTCATAATGTCCCTATATGTGGAAACATAATGAAATTTTCATCATAAAGTGATATGCGAGAACCAATATCTAGGTACCCATTATGAAATCTGTGTTATGTGAGTACACCTATCTGAGTAATTCTATTAGGACACCCTCATATGGAAAACTCTACACGATTGTCCCATTCAGTGGATCTTATAATAGTAATCTCTACAACCCCTCTGTTGTGTATCCCCCATGAGAACTAGTTCGTCCACAACATAACAATTTTATTTTATATGATATATATTAAAAAAATATATTCTAATCCTTTGCATTTTTATATAAACTTTGGGGATCCACCCCCAAAGCCTTGGGTTGGATATGTGATGGGATATGGTCCTGAGCCATTGAGTTTGTACCTTCACTTCCATCACTTCCCCCCATGAAAAATCAAGGATCACACTATGATCTTTTTAAGACATTTTCGAGATATTTTTGATTTCATTTCCTATTACCCCATCCATCATCATAGAGAAGAAATTTAGTTAATATACCCATATATATTTTCATAACACCTTATATTGATATATTCCTCTATTTTCAGAAGAAACTTTGATCCTATATACTCATAATTGTTACCTTATATAAGGGAATAATCCCTTTTATAAGCCACTATCTCTCTCTATTTTCCCATGAGTCACTGACCAAGTTTATTACATTTAGTTATTACCTATTCATAAACCCCATATTTTCACCGTGAGTCAATATAATACTCTTGGTTTTATCATATAATTGAGTTGATATTATCCTCCTAGTAATAATTATTCACCTTTAGTGGATATACTTCTGTTGATTATCATTATTCACCTCAAGTTGATATACTCCTCCCCGTCTCTTATTCACCTCAAGTTAATATACCTTAGTGAATATTTATGGGTCTACTCCATGGTATAAGACACAACATTACCTTAAAGGTTAGTTCAGGAATAATCCTCTCTCAACCTCCTATTTTAAACCATTTTATGACACGTAGATCCTAAATAGTCCTCACTTAGGTGATTCCCCCAAACACCGTCACCAGAATCATTTAATAGTTCATGTATCTTAGGGTATATAATTAGTAATCATTATTGCCTCTCATATTATTCCCCCTTTTATAAAATATGAATCCTCTATTGGCTTCCTAATTGGTGTAATCTCCAATAATACCTTCACTTGAGTTAGTAAAAAATTTAGGAACTTCCAAGAGGCATCCATGCATAAGACAAACTAATTACAAGGTGTATATATAATCCTATTAGGTGGAATTCCTTACCATATATCATAGGTTATGTCATTCATATTCCCTACTAAGTATCTTTTTTCCCCTCTTATTGAAAAATCATACTTATATAGCCTCATACTATTTGTAATCCCCAATCCTTTTTTCCTTCGTCTGAGTCTCTTATATGTTTTGTCACCTCAAAGGGTAACTCATGAACAATCCCCCTTACATCCCTTATTTTTAGCAGCAATTTAATAAAAATTATATTATATATCTTTTTTCATACACATGGAATGGATATCTGTGATTGGGGGCATAATTAATCATTCAATTATTATTATTGAGTTACATCATTAGAAACACCTTCATGTATGAATTTAATTTCTTTAAAATGTATATGATCATTCCCTTACCACACAACATTAAACTATATGTAATGGTTCTTACATATGACCATAAACTCTGTTATGTGAACTATATGGTCCTTGATTATTACGTGATGAGAATATGAGAAACTTATGGAGATGTGTGTAAGAAGAATCATCCCTCTCTGGTGATAGTCCTAGGATGAATATAGTAAGGAGTTAGAGATGATCTATACATTATCCAATTTAGTCACCAGTATGAGGAACAGACTAGAGTGTTCCACTCAGGTGTACGTACCATACAAACTATTTCTAGGAACCCTTCACCTAGTTGTACTTACTGCATGATGTTATACTTCATGAATAAGTCTATGTCACATGACCATAAAAGGTAAAACATTCCCTATTAATTCCATAAAATTAAATGGGTTCTTATTCCATTAATAAGGATACCTAGGAATCCCTATAGGTGGACTAATCCTAAATCTAAAACAATTGTCACCTCACCTAAAAATTATAAACTGTTGAGATCCCAATTATTTATCCTTTAACTAATTAAACAAAAATTAATAAGAAAAAAATGTAAAACCATTAATATGAATATAGTTTTACATTTTAATATGGTTTCAATTTCTTCATTGGAATATGGGAAACTAGTAATGGTCTTGGATTTGGGAAGAAGTCAAGATTACCCTAAAAGGGGAGATGGAGAACTCCTACCCTCTTAACCGACACCCATTCTGAAACATCCCTATTAAAACCACCTCACTAACTACATTCCTTTGTTAGTATGTTCTCAGTAAAATTATAACTAAATAGTATCATATGTGAGAGATTTATGTGTTTCCTTTGGAAATTAAAAATTTGAACCGAGCATTAATCTTTTAACTGTGAAGGAAATCAATCGACTATAAACTCTTACTTATGATTCGTCACTGAAAAGTTTCTTATTTTTGTTTCCATATAAGGAAAATATAGAATCCCATAATTTAAAATGGTAACATTAAATGAACCAGTTAGTGCCAAGATCATTGTACATGATAGTTGTTCCCACATGAAACCTCAGGTTGGTACACACAACCACCTAACATGAAATACATTCTCCATGAATTTCATAAAGACCATGTCCTCGTGGACTTGACATAACTATCATTTCCCTAGAACCTCCGGTGCTAGTTGTTGACCGATATTATACAGAAATATCAAATCAATGGATTCTTCCCAACATTAGATTTATCTAATGAGAAACTCTAGGAGATGAATCCCTAATAACCATCATATCAATAATTATCTACAATGAAACATGTGTCCCATATTTCTACATCCAGCCACTTCAAGTGAATATCACCAGGGAGAAGTAACACAAACATTCCCTCTATTAGGATTGTAGAATAGGACACCTTAAATTTCATGGTAACCTCCTAGGAGTTTCCTATGAGGGATGTTTACAATTGAGGCCATAATCATTAGTGCATTTCTCTAGTTTTACATGAAGATACTGTGGAAGCTATGACTATGCCAACCATCTTGAATAGATCACCAAGAAGGGGATCCCACCAAGGGTAGCAAACTAGTGAAACTAGAGAGTAGATATATATTCATGCTACTTCCAACATTTCAGAGGCCCATCAACATATCTCTAAATTTGACCAAAATTAATTCCAGGACATATAATAGAACCATGTTTCTGAGTTGATCGATACATATATGGTAGACAAGGAAATAAGCATTATCATCCATCTCTTGATGACGAATTAGTGAAGGTATATTCATTCCTCTCTATGTGGATCATTGATATTTCAACTTGGAAATAGAGAATAATTTATTTTAGATCCTGAGGATTAAGAGATGGATATATAAATTGGAATATTTGATAGACCCTTCCATGTACTACCCCTATCACCAACTATTATCCTATATGATAAAGAGATTTGTTGTCTTCAAGGATTAGTTTCAGAAGTAGATAAATGTGGCGATATTTGAGAAAATACCACCCAATTATCTGCTTTAGCAATATAGAAACCTTTACTAGAATGAATAATGTGTGTCAAAGTTTCCACATTATCTATCTCTCAAAGATATACACAATAAGTATTATTAATTTAAGCCTATTCATGTTACTTCATGATACACATATTTATTCTGGCATGAACTCCTTGAGATTTTGAAGATCAAGGTACATGAGGAAGAGGTCATGAATGACCATCATAATTATTATTCCTGCCAAGGATGATTGAATATATGATTGAATAATTATTTTTATTGAAATAAAGGATATAAGAGAATATATATGAATTATTGATAGTTTTAGATAATCTTATGACCCATCAAACACCCATTTGAACCATTTTCAGTCAAATAGAAAATCCTATCTCCTAATGATTAATATCATTCATGCACATCCTTATCTAGAAATGCTAAATTTTACCACATCATAGTCGAGGTTTCATGGATCTATGTTTCTTAGCCTGACATCAATGCTCCATGATGTTAAACTACATAGCTACCCAAGGAGTCTATGGCACATGATATTAAACTACATGGTGTAGGTATGATTTGTAAGACCATAAAATTCTGTACCACTATTTTACTTGTTTCCTGAAATTAACCATTATGTAATATGATCACTTTTTATAAACATACATCCCTTTAATGTTTGAGGCATATTTTCATGTAGTGTTTATTGTTCTTGTGTTTATGAGATCATTATATGTTTTCTCCAATAACTATGTACTAAAACAGAATTATCTCACCTAATGTTAGATCCTAAACATCATCCTTATCCTGTTTTATTCCTTTTTAGGCCTATATGAATGTCAATTTCATTGTATATTCACTTCACATGATCCAAATATATTCAGTAATTGTAAAATAATGAATCTATTAGCTGTAAGATCGATACAGATGGGGGAACTGATTATTTTCATTATAAATTTGAGGTTTATGGTCATCATAGGAATGACTTGACTTAGGTTTCTATTTTCCAAATGATTTCTAGAATTATTATTCCAGACTCCACCAAAAGATCTAATTTCATCTTAATTATATTGGGTAATACAACACCATACCACTATTTCCATTAATTAATTGTCTATCAAAATAATAAAATTCCCTCTCCAAATATGTTATCAGGATCTATGTGGGGGACTTATAAGAACTAATTGTGGGTTGTTTCCTATACCATGAGATACATAATGATTTCCATAACTCATAAACAAGGTCCAGTGAATTTTTTTGAAATATTTCCCCACCCTACCGTGGTGAAAAACTGTTCACTCATTCTTATTAGGTAATTCCTTTACATAGTATTAGTAAAAGGTTTAACACTTTTCATGATAATAAAATCCAATTGAAACCAACTATAAGTCCTTACTATAAAACAATAATATTAATAATATGTTCATCCCCAATTTATAAAGATGAATAACATGGTTATGGTTAATCCATGTTATGAACTCATACACAATATGAGTAATTTTCTAATAAACACATGTTTCTCATACTCATAAGGACTCATGTGACCTTTTAGGTTTAGTTTTATCACTTTTATGATGTTTAGATAAATCATACCAAAATGTATGGAGACCAAAGTCCTTATTGAATGATTATGAATTCCACAATAAGTATGGTCCATCTCAAAAGTCAATAAACATTTAATATTGTCCCATTATACATTGAATAATTTCCTTACATGCAAGATAGATCCTTTTTAAAGTCCTTCTAGAATGTAGGTATTTCCTACAACCCCATAGAACAATGTAAAATTTCCATTTTCAATTGACTTCCCTGGACTTGTTAGGGTCTACCATTCATGGAACAGTAGTAACAAGAAACCATTTTATCCCCCATATATATGTGAAAGATCTAAAGAGGATCCATATCAAGAACTAAATGTATCTTGTTTAAAAAATCATGGGATATATAGTGATAATAAAAATTATTATTCAATGCCCAACCACAAACCCTTTTATTTTCACTCATGGAGTGCATAATCATATTAATTAGCATGGAGATCAAAATTTTCATTCTGTATGACTTAAATTTTGGTAGTTTAGGTCCTAATAATACAACCTTAAACTATATGGTTTATCTATCCTCATCTAATGGAGTTAATATTTTGGACAAAATTCCTTATCATATGATGTAAGACTATAAAAAATTTGGTCCAGTCCACACGACCATTAAACTATATGGCGAAAGGTCCATCACACATGAATATAAGACACCTATATAAGTCAATCAAATATGATATAAATCAATGACCAATATGGAACCATTACATATTGAGTTCTAACTCCATTCCTTAGTATTTTTAAATGAATCCTTTTAGAAAATGTTCAATACTCCTACCTAAAGATCCATTCAATGATGTGATGTTATATCCCTATAAATTTACCAATCCTTATAAATTCCCATTATTCCTCCAAATACACTTAATGTATTCTTATGTATGAATAACTAAATGATCACAGGTTATATACTCCTCTTTATATACCATATTCTTGATTTGATCAATACTCTTGGTTATATTTTTGTAGTAAAATTATTAATTAGGATTGATTCATCTAAAGGGACCCTACTAAGGATTTATAGTGAATAACAAAGATAAATTTGAGCTGATGATAAAAGCCTTATGGGTTGATTTGGATATAGAGGAATGGTCCATGTTAACCCCACAATCCATTTCCTTTATAGTGTGGAACAAGTTTCCCCCATTTTTTTGGTAAACCAATTCCCAAAAATCATTTTGTTTCATTAAAAATTGATTAATACATATGAGGAAATTATTTACATATTTTTTCCTCATTTTCAAAGGGATAAAGAATATTCATATGTTCGATTATAATATATTTCGTAACTACTTTTACAGATCACCAAGACACATGATAATAAATGAAATAATTCTTTGGTAATCCCTACATGACCTAAAAACTACAATGATTGGTTCATTACATGAGATCCATTTTCACTAAATATGTGTCAAATCTGTATACGATCCCCAAAATTTGGATTTTTATCCATAATCATATAATAATATTAATGTGGCCTTTGTATTAAAAAACCTCCCATCCAATGGAGGGTTTTAGTAATGTTTCATTATTTATATTATTATCAGATAATAATATCATCGTACTCAGAAATTACACTATAAGACCTTCATCCAAGATATATGGTGTTAAAATATGTATCATAAGGTCCTCATTTCATGACTGTAAACCAAAGAACATCTGAGTCCTTTCAATATTACTATAAGCTACAGAACATATGGTCTATCATTCATGACACTAAACTATAGAGAGTGGGTTACCCTATAAAATATACTCCCTACACATAATTCCAATCCATGTATGATTTCAATGATCAAGATTAAAATTTTATATGTGATAGGGATAGATTCTACCATTCCAAAGGTATCACATACCTCTTATCTTAGGTACATTATATAGAGATTATCCCAGTCATGATCCCATAAGAATATAAAATATTAAAATCCATGATTTTCTATATTTGAGATATATTTCTACAATAAGGTTCTCTATAATGAAAATATGTATTTTGATTCCTATCATCTCAAGATACATTTCAATTCCAAGTTCTCCTTTCATAATTCTACCAATAAATTCATTTTAATCATTTTCATCTTCAAAACATGTTCACCTCTCTATGAGGGAGTCTATGTTAAAATGGGCCCTTTATTCGTGTCTAGTTTTTCTTAACTTTTCTAGATGGAACATGTCACCCTTTAGATAAAGCTACATGACCAAAATCTCAATCCCAATGTGGAATTAATTTCCCAAACTTAAATAAAAAATAAAAATAGGCACAGATTCATGTCTGTTAGCAACCCATTAAGGGATACCAGATCAAAATTCAAGAATTTATTCAAAAATCCATTTACGTTCATGGTTTAGGAAATTGTTAAAGAATAAAATGAAATAGTTACAAAAATCATGGGGCCCACAATATAGCCCTATAAAATCCTAACTTTGCTTTCTAGACCCCATGTTCTAAGAAAAATCTAGAGTATATATTAATGGTCCTTCACAAGTGAAATTGAGTTATACTGCAGGTAACATATCATTCCTTAATAGATTACCTCATAAATTTGAGTATACCACCCATTAAAATGATTTTATAGTCAAGAATCTCATGTTTGATCACTACTCTAAGAAATGTGTTTAATACAAGGTGGAATAACCATTTTGGTACTTGAACCATTCTTAAATATCCTACTATTTATGAACCTATAATAAATCTTTAATGTGTTTTTTCAATAGAAACTATCATACTATGATTCAATATTTTCCTCTTTATATCTCATAACATTGATTAAATTAATCTCTTGCTTCACCATTTCATAGAAATATTGGAAACATGGTGAGTGAATGATCTTAATGGACCCCACTAGGATTTGATGTTGACTGGTACATGTTTCCTTTGAACTTATGAAGTATCCCTTAGGGGATGTGTCAGTATTATTAGAATGTCATTACTTAACCCCATGCACCATATATCGACTGACATTGGAATTGGTTTCATCCATTAATAATGGTCAAAATACCCACACCATTATCCACTTTCAATCTCATTTAATCATTCTTATTTTTTGATTAACACCTCTCACAACAAAAATATTCCTTAGGATTAAAATACCATTGATATTACACACTTTTGTGTTGTATGCATTGTTATAGAAAGGTTATGACATTATATTCTCCTCCCATCCATATTTTAGTATGCAAATATTATAGGGACCCCCAGACTTGAATGTATTTTCCCTTTTGGTATTATAATTATTTAATTTGAAATTATCCTATTGGAAAATTATTCTATGAAACATGGCCCTTGTCTTGTGACCGTAAGTAGCATGCCAAATTAAACCATACTTAAGGACCATAAAACATTCCCCATTTTCACAGGGGATTCTATGGTATTATAGAGTCCTCATTATTGTCATGTTATTCCTTACCCTTAGAGTGTATAATTCCCTGATCATTGGGTCAAAATGATAAAACAGAAATTCCAAAAAACTTTTGGTCCTTGCACTATGACTTTAAACTATGATTAACATCATATATATTTTTTATACCAGATTTCGGGTTGATTTTCTCATTTCCATATCAATATAGGCCATCTCACCTAACTTTTTCATCAAATATATGTTACATTAAACACCACAAAATTGCATTAAAATTTTCTTATAATTTAAAATCAGAATTTTTTTATGAGAACCATGACCTTAAAATGCAAGAAACATTTATCAAGGTTGTCTTTATAAGTAGTATCGAGATATTTTTTCATATAATGTATTATTTTCTTGTGTGTTTATATAGACTCCATCAATGTTTGGTCATTGATTTTTTCCAATAACCATCACTTAAATTGGTTTGACTTCAATGACAAAAAACGTTTTAAGGAAAGATACGATATACTTTCTAGGTTGAAAACATGAAAATAGAGATCCCAAAAAAGTTCCATTATTTTCAATCTAGGAATGAACCTTTTTTCAATAAGTAAAAATAATGAATTTGAAAAAAGGTAAAGGCTTCAAACATTTTAGGTTGAAATCCTAAAATGAGATGACTGATCTGAATCCATGTTCATAACTACTAGGCCACACCAATAATGGTTTAGAAAAAATCGGTAAAAAAATAAAAAGATTAAAACTACATAGTGACTTCAACATGACCATATAAATAATTGTACTATTAATTCTATGTATATATATTTTGGAAAAAATTAGAGAACATATTTTATCTTGATGATTAGTTTGAAGATACTAGTTACTTATCATATGTTGGTAAAATTCTGAACATATGGTCCATCCTGTATGACTTTGAGATACTTATGGTGTCTTAACATATATATCCTATCCTTTTTGGAATGAGAATATGATCCATGAAACATACCAAATAGAATATAGATCCCTATCCTTGGCTCCAAAGGAACATTAAAATTTTATATCTCTTATATATGACTCAGATCTACATGGGCACCCTCATCAAGGATTTCATCATTCATGAATCTATTTGTAAAATCCCCCCCTCTATTAAAGATATTGATATTTATAGGGGATATTTTGTAAGAACAACTTCTGTCTTGATTCTAATCCTCAAAATATATTTAGCAATATCTGGATCTCCTATCATGGATAAAGGTAAAAATCTACCGTTATTCCACCTACTTTTCTACCCCTGAATATAGTGGTTTTACAATTACATATATCCATTCCTTGAGTGGATATTTTAAATTTTTGAAAACAAAATTCATTGTGTATATTAATCCCCATGGAAAACCTAATAACCCTTAGTTGATATTATCCTTTTATATTCCCACAAAGCCTTTATTTGGATCAATACCCTTGAAAAAACATATTACTGGTGAATTAGTTGCAGAATATCCCCAGATTTTATAGAATGTAGAAAATTTATCTAAATTTACCTTAGAATCAAATTCTTTTAATTCTGAATGAATATAATTCTATGGTGGGATTTTATAGAACTATTAAATTCATGTCACTCACTTTTCCATAGAATCCATGTCATGATCCTTACTCTGAAAAACAAAATTTCATTTTGAAAAAAAGTATCTCCATTACCGATGAATAAGAGAATTTGATCTGCACACACCACATGAATTCCCAAACACCATGGGAAGGAGATTCCATAAAATATCCCCAACCAGTGATGTGGTGGGGATATCTAAACTTAGGGAGTAGGTCATGGACCATAAAAATGAAAAATGTGAAATGAATTGAAGCCTTAAAATAAATGTTTAGGGTATTCTAGGATATTATTTCCTTATAAATGCTTTTATAAGATATAAAAGTATCATAGTGAATAGTTACCTTAATTGATTTTGTTTTAAATATTGTAAATCCAAAACATACATATAGATAAAATGCTATGACGGTTCTAAGTCATGTTTCATTTCAACATGAAATAATATTAACAATTTATAAAATACCTTATTGAATTTTACTTAATTCACATAGTAGTTTAATCACAATGTGAGCCATTTATAAATTATGAATTAGATGCAATATATTTTTTCTCACTGCATAACATTTTTTTCATTGAATAATAACTTTAATCTTTATGAGAACCATTTTTCATTTTTTTCGAGGAGGCAATATGTTTTTACCACCAAATTACATTTTTCTTCATTCAAAAAACTCTTGAATCACCCCAAGAACCCTGTTTTATTTCATATCAAAGGTTGACATTTTGTTCCCTCCACATATCACTTTACTATGACTATTAACACATCATTCATTATGTGGCCATCCAATATGCAGAGGAAGTTACCTTATGCTTAAAATAAATACCAACAAAAAATTATGGGTCTCTGGGTCAACCCACAGTTGGAGTTTTGGAAGAACAAGACTAGAAAAGTCTAAGATAAATTTATGAGGTTTCAAATTTGGTATGCCCTTCACACACCAATCTTGTTAAGGAAATTTTTGAGGAAACTTCATGAAACACTATAAATAATCGTGATATGTGAGTGAAACCATGCGAGAAGAACAATTTCAGTTACCCTTATTCGATATGTGCTATGAGATAACCCTAATGAAAGATTTTATACGACAAAAACCCTAGGTAGTCAGTTCTATGTGGTTGGACCTTTGAAGGGTTCCTATTATGGCACACTACGCAAACACTTCTGTTTATATCCTCCTCTTTGAATCATGATCTCATCATATAAAACTATAATACCATGAATGATAGCATAAAAAATATATTTTAAACCACAAAAAATTTGTTCATGTTGAGTCAATGTACTCCTCCCAATTCCATCATTACCTTGAGCCTATATAATCATCCATGTTATAATTATTCTCCAAGAGTCGTTATACTCTTCCTGCTTATATTTATTAACCTTGCGTTACTATGCTCCTCTATGTTTCTTTATTCACCTCATTTTGATATATTATTCATGGTTAACATGTATGTCCCTCCTCCAAGGTGCAATCCCCAACTTTATTCCAAATTGGAAGCTCATGAATAAGTCCAACTCAAGATCCTTTTTTCATCACTTTTGGGATATAAAGATTGTATATGGGCCTCCTATTAGGTGTAATAAAAAAAACCAACATTCACCTGAATCATTCAATAGTTCAAGTATCTTAGGGTAGATAATGTGTAAGACCATATTTCTTTGATAATTTTACCCCATTTGTAACATCAAAATCCCCTTGAGGCCTTATATTTAGAGTAATCCCAAAATTACATGTTCACTAGATTCTGTGAAAAGGTTAGTAAATTTTGGAAACCATACCTGTGTAATCCCCACATAATAAACTAATTCTGATATATCCCTACTGGTTGTCATATGTGGGCCATCTCTTAGGTGTAAGCTCTATACCAACCTCCTCGGATTGCTCATGTGTGTTCCTCTTTTAGTATCTTGTTGTCAAAACTTTTGTGACAAAATTATGATTATAACGGAATCCTACATTTTGTAAACCAAAATCATGCATAACTTCACATGAGTCATTTATTAGTTTAGTCACATCAACGAGCTTCTCAAGTTAAATCCATATTCAATCACTAGTTGTGAAGTCTAATGAAAAAAAATTAATCTTTTATCTCTTGTTTCTCATGTAGAGAATGAATCACATGGGCTTAAAATATTTGTTGATTATTTAATTACCATAATTGATATGAATAAATGCAATCACCCAAAAGTCTTAAATTCAAGACTTTAAACATCATAATTATACATCCATAGCATATGACAACAAAATTAAATGGATCCGTCCTTACAATAGACCTAAAACAATGTAAATCAATCTACATGGGTGTTCATTATTATGTGATGAGCATATGAAATTATTATAATGATTATTATAAAAAGAATCATCCACATATGGTGATGATAATGGGATTCACCAGGTGATGATCTAGAGATGATTGAAAACTTCTCTTATTTAGTCTCTCATAGATAAGACAAACAAGAAAGTTAATCATGCACATGTCCCGCACAAATCATTTTTAAGAACCCGTCAACTATTAGTCCATTCCATATAATCATAAACTACATAGATTAGACCTTATCATATGAAATTGAAAGGTTTAACATCTCAATTATGTTTCATTGAACAATGCTGGTTTTGATTCCCTAATTGGAATTCATAAGAATCCCTATCATGGGCCCAATCCAAAGTCCACAACCAAAAATTCCTCCCAAGATTGTGACAATATCTAGATAGCCAATCTAATTAGATGTAAATGAAGGCTCCATGAATTAATAATTGAGGGATGGGAAAATCTTACATAATAAGGTTTTAACATATATATATATATATGGATTTGATTAGATAATTGAAACAAAGTTAAATATTGAAATTATGGGATTTGAGAAGGATTAAAAAATGTCTAAAATCTATAATAGAGTCCAAGAGTAGTTAAAAATATCTTGAAAAGTTTTTATGATCTTGGCCTATATACCTCTTTACCAATGCACAATTTAAAGTGTCACAAATAAAATAACATCAAAGATTTTTTTCCTCTAGAAAAAAGGTATGTACTAATGTTAATACTAATCTATCAAGAATTTGGTATCTTTTAGAGTTTCAATCATAAGAATCAAGTAACTATCATCTCTATATGGGGGGTTATGCTTAAAAAATATTTTATGTTTTATGTTCTATTTTATTATAATTGTTTTTTTTCAAATCACTACGTTAAAATGATTTAGAATATTTATGAAAATGATTTTATTGAATTTATTCATGAACATAAGTTAATTCAATATGTGTTGAAACCATACATGTTTCCGGTATAGTTTTATACTATTACACCATACATTTTCACTTTAATGGATATAAAAAATCCTGGAATGTTTTGTATGCACCTGTAAGTATAGGTAATTGTTTTGATGTGTGGTTAATGTTATGCTTGTTAGACATTGGTGTGGGTCATGTTAAACTGTTTTTTAGAAAAAAAGACTAGTGGGAGTGAGTGACATCCCCCAATATGGAACTCTCTCACATTTTCATAATTCGTTGGTTGTGAGACCTCAAGCATAACTCCCCATATTCCAAAGGCTGTTAACTAGTTTCTAGGGTGTGATAAGTATAATGGGGGGACTATACACCTAGTATAATGTTCCATATAAATATAGACAATTAATAATAACATTTCAATAGTAGAAGTAGAGTCATAGAGGAAGACAACAAAAAAAGAATAATCCAATAAATAATATAAAATAATGCAAGGATGCGATGAAATTTAACTAAATTTCATAAAAGAAAAGTAAAAGAAAAATATTATGAGGATAAAATAAAAAACTCAATGTCTTGGATACCAAACGCCATGTTTATACCATCTCAAAACTCTAACCTAACTACACAAAAGAAATCAACAATAAGGTCTTTTTCCATTGGCCATTCCCACATCCATGAAATCATCATGGGAACCAAACAATGTTCCAAATAGTGTGTGGGTATAAATTAGTAGGTCGGCACAACTAGGTTTAAAAAAAGTCTGATAAGATGGGTATTAAGTAAATCTATAATCTTGTTTATTAATCAATTTAAAAATCAATAAATCACAACAATATCCAATTTTTACTCCATTCCAAAATATCTCAGAGCACAGCTGATGAGCCTGCCAGCCACAACCATATAACAAAGGTTAAATGACATACATTTGTACAATGCCAAAATATATCTGACAATGTCATACGGTGATTCCATCAACAACCATATAACCAATGTAAAATCAAAACAACCCATTTAAAATCCCTACAATCATTAAAGTGTCGAAGAAATATCCCTAGAAGAATTATATCATGAGACTTGGAATTGACTACTCTCTATAGTCATTACACCATGATACTAGACCAAACACACTGAATATCAACATTATAGAATTTAAGTGTGAATGTTCAAGGGATGATCCTGATATATAAGCGTTAAAGCATTGAACACAATCCCTCTCACACATAATGGATATCAAAATATCACCTCAAAATTCTTAATGATTAATTATGTGAATTAGAATTATTCATTCATATTCCACTTTCAATATAATTCAAAATTGATTAAAAATTATATATGTAAACAATAAGAAAAAATTTAGGGATTTTATAAGAATAAATCACCCTATGTCCTATGTCCCCTGAAACATACTTTAATCTATTTTCCAATTCAAGTAAAATAATTGTTTTCTTACCCTATGGGTAGCTATGAACCAATTAAAAAGCACTTGAAACCAAAGGACTTTAATTAATAGATCCATTTTCTTATTTATTTAATTTGGTTGCACATAATGCTGATGTAACTACAATATTTTATAGTCATGGAAATTATAAAACCATTTGGTTATGATTTAGACATCCTACCTTTAACTGAGGAAACAACAAAACTTTTAACTTCCAAATACCATGAGGAAAAATATGTATATGATTTCAAATATATTATTAGATAAAAAATTATCAAGATCCAAGCTAATAACTCACTTGGTGAAAGGATTTCACTGTAATATTCGGAGAAGAAGAAAGATAAAGAAGAAACCTAAACGAAAGAAATTAATAGGGAACACTCACATAAATGGTACATCCAGAAGGGATGTTGCAGCCCTAAAATCTCATGGAGAAAGCTATAGTGTTGAGAGAAGAATAGACGAAGACAAAACAAATGGTAAGTCTGCCACACAATATTTTTAAAATAGCATGTCAGAAATTTATGTTTCATTTAATGTGATTATGTTTTATTTAAATGTTTCTAATGGAATACTCCAAGGAACCTATGACCTCATATTAATTTTATTAAAAACCATGAACAATTATTGGAGGTGTAATACCTTTACATGATGTGTAAAGGAAATAATATTAATTTTTCAGAACATTTTTCTTTTTAATTAAACCAAACCTATTTTAATGTTTATAACCTCAAAAGAACCTATAAAACACTTAACAAATTTATACCCAGACTCCATTAATAAAAAAGTATACATATATAGACTTTAGGTAATGTTTTTCTAAAAAATACCTACTTGTGGATACTCTCCTATCTTTATCACGTTTTCTTGCTTCCCAAGACATTGTGTATTCAAATGAAAAATGATAGAAATTAAATAATAACTGAAATAAAATATTTTAAAATCTTAGAGAGAGACATTATATAAAAAACGAGCTCTTAAAACCTACCAACCTTTTAATAGCTCATCCCTGAGCAGCTCCATAAATCACTATGAGGTCTTAGTGAAAAATCCTGACACTATGTCCATATATTAGACTCCATATCCTATGATTCCTCTTGAACTCGGCCATGCAAAAACAACAATGGACCCAATGTTATAGTTCAATCCCAAAGATATATCTCATTACAATTCATAACCCGTATTGGATGCTACTAAAAGGACCCATCAAAAAAAGCTATACGTCAACTACATATATCAAACTGGATGGGTATAGATGATACCTTCTGAGGTACAACACATGGAACATATAATGAATGTAACAATAGAATTGTGGATGGTCTAAATGGTATTCCAGTAGACTGACCCTTTCCACTATTTCAAATAGCTAGAAAAACATGGGTGCTATGTTTACCCGTTTCTTGATGTGATATTGATCCAAACTTGAAGACACCTAAAGTAAAATATGTTGAACAACTTAGAATTTCATAGGTCATCATCGATGGCTAGAATATTATTTCTACCAACTCTATGTGGTCCCCAACAAATATATAATCAAATAAACCTATTCAGATGCCTCCTACCCGAGACTAGGTCTGAAAAGTGCTTACTTACCTACCTCTAGCCATCAAACAGAAGAACAACACATCCTCCAATATAGTTCCTCGAAAGGTTCCATTTGGATTGATTACTAGAAGCTATTTTTATAACCAAAATACACGAGTCCCATATTTTTCACCCAAAAAACACTAAAATCCAAAACAAAGGCTTGAAATATATGCTCCCGAAGCTGAAGAGTCTAGCCCGATTTCACATCAGTCAATGGATAACAACATTTTCTGAAAAGAACTCACAATCCTAGTTCTTTTTGAATTCCCTTATAGAAACATAATGTGAAACAAGGATTACTATATAAAATTATACTCCACAGAATACTGTGAAACCATACAACACCACAGACATACATATTTCCCAGATCCTAAAATATGAAGGTTTCCCAATTATGTAAGAAGTGGGATACCTTAGTTAGTAAATCCAAAAAAACCCATGAAACATCATTTCTATGAGTCATCCTAGGTAGTCCTATCCAAGAATTTATTGCTAAATCATCCCATTTACACATTGGAATGGGTAAAGAATATAAAATACTTACTAGCCTCTGATACTCAACATTCACCTGTAGAAAAGTGAATCATTTACCCACGAAGCTTTCTACCTCCTTGTTCATTCCTGACCACCAGTACTATCTTTGTAGATCATGATAAATCATTTTCAAACCAAGATGCACCACCTATATACAATCATGAAACTCCATCACCATCTCCTTGTGTAAGCCTTTAGGAACACATAGTCATCCATGTAAAAGAAGATAATTTTCACATCCAAGAGACCATGTTTATAGAATATACCCACCATATAATTTGTCTCTTAGGACATATCCCTTACTATCAGAAATACTATCTGTGTTAATCAGATCCAAAAATACATGTATAAGAGATGTCTATGTTAGTGCTACCCCCCCTAAGAATACTGAACATCCAAAATCATGTCTGTAAAGAGGTCCATTATTCTCTACTCATTTCAGTAATCTCATAATTCATTTTTCCATGTATTTCATATCAAACTATCAGCTATGATGTTTTCTTTTCCTTGTGTATAATCTTATTCAAAGTTCAAGGATGATAGATATATGACCCACCTCCTCATCCAATGGTTCACCTCTCAGTGAGAAACAATGTACATGAGGTTCCTATGATCAATGTATACCATAAACCTATATCCCATGAGATAGTGCCTCCATTATCATTGGGAATGTACCCCTACCACTAAATCCAGATCAAGAGTAGGATGATTCTTCTTGTGTGGTCTTAGCTTCCTGGAGTTATAAGAAACAACACGATCCCCCTGCATTAGAACTACTCTATGTCTTACTCTGAATGCATCACAATACATGGTATATGTTTTACTCAACATAGGTAAAGTGAGGATAGGTGATGAGGTCATCCTTCCTTTAATCTCCTAAAGATATCTCTCAGTATAATCATAACAAACACACTTGAACCCTTGGTTGGTCGTCGTAGACAATGGTTCTACCAAATGGGAGAAATCATCGAGAAAGTTCCATTAATAAACTTATTAACCTAGAATGATCCGAAATTTAAAGAAGTTATTGGGTTATTCCAAAAATATCATAGATGTGATCTTATCTATTCTGTTGAAACTCCTACCTTTAAGATGACATGGCCCAAGAAGTGAACTTTATTAATAAGTAAATTGAATTTGGTTATCCTGATGTAAAGCTTAAGTTATCTCAATGTACTCAAGTAGATGCCAATATTTTTTGAAATATCATCATCCGACATGGAGTAAACTAATATATCATAGATAAAAACCACCAAAAACTGACCAGGAATAGGAATAATGATCCTATTAATAAATGACATCAATACTGCATGCACATTATTCAAGTAAAAAATGTCACTATGAATTCATAAAAGTCATACCTGCTCCTAAAAGAGGTTCGAGGTATGTCCGATAGTCTCACAATAAACTGATAATATACTAACCTCAAGACAATATTGGAGAAGATCTTAATATCCCTTAACTGATGAAAATATCATCAATTCAAGGTAGAGGATACTAGTTCTTGACCATCAATTGGTCAAACTCTGATAATCAACACATAAGTGAAAAGTTCCATCAACAATTTTGGAGAAGAGAATCGGAGAACCCCAATGAGAGGTAATCATCAATATGATGCCCTAATATTATAAATATTCCTAATGAAATTTCAACTCCTAAAGCTATATTAGTTCTACTTAGTAAGGAGGAATAGAAACTGGAACTGCTCCTGAGAGTAACTCAATTGCGAACTCGATCTCTCGCTCAGGCAGTCCGACATAGAACTCATTATGGAAAACATCCTAATAAAGGTATACTACTAGATGAAAATAATCATGTTTTATTCCACTATTACCTAGAGAATAACCATCAATATGTTCAACAAGACAATCCAATATTCATTGAATTGGTCCCATATGACCAACCTAAAGATACCACTCACCCTTGTGAGAATAGCTTCTTCCTTATAGAGATAATAATGTAAATATACTTCTGTAATAATCGACATGACACTGGTATAGAACTAACCAATATATATCAAAAATAAAGTCAAATCCTATCTTTTCCAGCATGAATGGTTCCCAAAGGAAGTAGTAACCACCAATATCTTGAAAAAACACCATGAATATTTTCATATTCTCTAACCACACTCCAAATAGTGTTTCAATGGTAAAAACACTATATAATTCTACCACATCCACAACAGAACCATTTTCAAAATGTTGAGTTTGAAAAGAATGTGATGCTACTATATTAAACAAAAAAAATACAAGGTAGATGTCATAATAATCATACCTTTAACAATAGATGGTTATGCATCCCCATTAGCTGGAGTAGTCCTTATATCATGCAACTGACTTGTCCCTCTGCCCTGGGATCCAGTATAATGACCCCAACCCCAGTATACTAGAGCCAGTGCCACACATTATTATATTAGCACAGATAATATATTCAAACCCAAAGGGATCGATCATTTTTTCATTTTTAGAAACTAGAGTACGCACATGAACCTTACAATACAATTTAAAATAAAAACACAGAATAAATTCTTTGAGAGAACCAATTATCTCTCAGATGAACCCTTAATTTCAATCAGAATACACATCCTGGCATCCAATAAAAAATAAAACATATGAAAGGTGTGTTTTTTGAAGCTCAGTAAGGTATAGCATACAACGGAAGCTAGTATTTATAAATAAGAATAAATATTATATCAAGGGATAAAAAAATCCATTTAACCACAATCTTGAGGATAATATGGAAATAATAATTAAGAACAAAATAATTCGATATCAAAAATCACATGGATATTCTACTAATAGAATAATCACATGGAAAATCAATAACTATTCTAATAATTATGGAATTCATAATTCCTTATATAATAAACATACCATGAAGGATTTTACCAAGACAATATATATAGAATCCCAAGCCTTTTACATATAAAATTTCATTATTTTAAGCATAATTAGTAATCATAGTACAATCCAGGGATCGTTATGTCTAGTGTCTTGGAAGACTTGTTATATATTACATTAAACATGGGACTAAAAAAACTTCTTCATTTAATCTCCATAAAGAGATTATAACTTCCTTGGAGCTCTTACATCTGCATAGGGTACCCTAGGGAACACATGAACAAAGGGGATCGGCTAAAAATGTCCAGTAAGGAAATGAACATAAGGATACATCTCAAGCACATGAGTTAAGAGGCATGACATAATGATATCCAAAGTAGGAAACTTATGATATCATTTAATTTATGCATGGGATCATATAAACATGGAATCATATAAATGTGGTAGAATCATGAATTATATCATTATTAAGGGTCAAGGCTAACCTCCAATCCTGTTTCCCATTTCAGTATGGGTCAAGGCTAACCGCCAATCCTGTTTCCCATTTTAGTACGGGTCAGGGCTAACTGCCAATCCCGTTTCACATCGCATCTCAGGAGACATAACCTTAACCAATGCATTGGAGCAAAATCTGGGTGCACCCATCTCAACATATTAATGAATATCCTTGACACATAAATATTCTTACAACATATACAATCATGCATATTCAACCATACACAAACATAAGGGTACCCATGGAAAGAATTGGGTACCACAGTCATGACATAAAACATATCCAATGGGTGTATCATGAAAGTCTCCATGAAAGGGAAGGATTAGAAAATAAATGGACATTAATTGGGTAAAATAGTCATATATCATGGTAAGTGGTGTCAGATATAGGTGACAACATATTATAAATGTATTTTAGAAACATTAGCATTAAAACATTTTTGTGCGATTTTAAGGAAAACACTTTAGAGCTTTTCAAATAGAAAAGAGGAAATTATTTTATATAAAACAAGAATTGAAACAAGAAGTTTTTCATAATAAAAATACTGATCTTATAAATGAAATGGTGTCTTAAAATAGTGGATAGAGTGAAAATTAAATTTGGGTAAAAATTAGGGAAGCCCCCATAAAACAGGTTTGCTTATCGAAAAGTTCTAATGAGAGAATCTTTCAAAAACATGTATATCCATGAAAGAATGTTATGTAAGGGTCTTGATATTATAATCTATTAAAACTATAAATTATCCATAAGATTCAAATAAATAGATATGATAACTCCATTTTGAAATATATATAAGGCAACCTAAAAGAACAAATAAGGTTTTGGTAGAATTCGTTGCGATTTTATCGGCATGGTGTTGGGTGTAACCAAAAGGGATTTATGGGAGAGAAAGGGGGGTTCTAATCACGTATAAATCAAGAGGGATGTATGGTTATGTTCTTAAAGATACCCTATCACTTGTTATTACACAAAAAGTCATAATGTAGAGAACAATGATGATTAAGAGTGAAAAGGAGAGGATCCCTTACCTTAAGTCTGTTGGTGTTCTCCACTTTATATTGATGAACTGAATAGTGAAATTAGGTTTATTAATCAACATTTACAGAACCTTATATACATGTAAAATATTTATTATACCCTTTTTAAGTTCATTTATACCCATTTTGATTGATTATATAGTTCAATTTCATGGTTCAGGCCCGTTTGTTTCCTTTGGTTTTAATGATCAGTTCACTTGTATTTAGGTTTAGATAAGATGTAAGATGAAAGTGGTCATCCAGAAATGATGTTATATATAATTAGTGAACATACAGAAGGTTAAATGGTTATAATATTCTTTTGGTTAATTTTATTGAAATAGAACCATGCGATAAGACATTAATGATAAACGCTTGAATTAATTTTAGCGAATTTACCCATAATTTACTTGTTTTGTATTATTATTTGATATCATGAGTGTATAAGGATTCCCGAACCATAAATTGGATATATAAAATATATAATAATCTGGTTCAACCATAACATAAATGGTTTCATGACCAGAATTAAAGATAATAAATGAAATTGATAAATTGTTGTCCTTGAATGTTCTAAATTAGCACATCTCAAACGGTGCTTTCATTTCATTCAAATAAAAGGGTGGGGAAAGGGGAGAAGATAATAAAATATACCACTATCATGAAGAAATTACAGTACATTTATGTCACTAGATTTATCATACTATTATGGTGAAGGGAGGTGAAGAAAGAAAATAAAAAAGAAAGGAACTTAAAACAAAAGAAGAAATTTGGAAAGAGGAATTTACCTCTTGGGACTTCCTCCTTTGAGAACCTCTTAATGGGAGAGGTTTTGATATTTTTGAGGTGACTGAGAGCTTTTGGACCTGGGGGAGGACCTTAGGGAGATATTTGGGTTGAATTTAGAGAAGGCTTGGAGCTTGAGAGGGGTGGAGAGAAGAGGGAGTGGGGGGGGGGTTATAGTGGAGGAGAGGAGGGATTTCATGATATTATAATCATTAATTTATTATTTCTTCCCAAGATAAGGAATAGTAAGTATTACATGAAAACGAATAGTAAATGGGTCATGTGAATTAGAACCATACGAGATTACATCAACAGAGCATCATCAATGATGTAATTAATCCATAATTTAGCATTTATTGAAAATTATCAGATTCTACTATTCATTAAAAATTCAAGTATTTAAGAAAAATCACAAAAAATGACCCTAACCATTTTTCGATGAGTAGAATCAATAAATGAAGTCCATTTCTCAAAAATAATTTTCTAAATATGATTATTTTAATATTTAATTAAAATAATGATTTATTATCCAAACCAGTTTTAAAACATTCATTAACTCATTCTAAAATATATGTATATCGTACTTCCAACTTGAATATTATTTTTATACCACCATAGGTGTGGTTACTATTCATTAGGGTATATCACTATTCATATGGCTATGTTAAAATTCATTAGGGTAAGTTACTTTTCACCAGAAATTATTTTTGTTTTATTAGACTCTAAAAAAATATTGAACACAACCGTGTATGCCGGATTTTCAAAATTCCAAACACAGAAGTGACAAACTTATGTTTAAAGGTCACTTATCACTATTATGTTGTTGTGATTTTATGACATAAATATAAGAAGAGAATTTCCCTTGAAAAAATTTGGGTCGTTACATTCTTCCTCCCTTATGAAATTTCACCCTCAAAATTTAATTTTACATACTAAGCCAAAAACAGGTGCGGGTACTTTTCCTTCATTGGTTCCTCCAATTCTAATGTTTCTTCCTCAAACGTATGGTTCCTCCACAACACTTTGAAAAGATGTGTTGTCTTGTTGCGTAGAACCTTATCTCTCCGATTCAGAATCATTACTAGCTACTCCTCATAGGAGAGATCATCTTCCAGCTGCTCCCCCTCTGAACTTAGTAAATGTGAGGGATCAGGTATCCACTTCCTCAAGAGTGATACGTGGAAAATATCATGAACTCGAGCCATATTCAGTGGAAGTGTTAGACGATAGTCCATGGATCCTATGTGGTCAGGGATCTCAATGGGGCTAATATACCTTGGGCTTATCTTCCCTTTCTTTCTGAATCGCTTGACTCTCTTCCATGGAGATTTTCGAAGGAAGACTTTGTCTCCAACGTCGAACTCCAAGTCCCTTCGACGGTTGTCAGCATTGCTCTTTTTCTGACTTTGAGCAGCTTTGATGTGTTTCTGGATGACTTAAACCTTCTCTGTCATCCCTTGAACAAGATCAGGCCCAAGTAGCTTTCTTTCTCCAACTTCATCCCAACAGGTTGGTGTTCTACATCTCTTTCCATACAGAGCTTCATATGGAGCCATTTGAATACTCGAGTGGAAGCTATTGTTGTATGAAAACTCAACCAATGGGATATGATGATCCAATCTACCTTTGAATTCTAGAGAGCAGGCTCTAAGAATATATTGAAGCATCTGAATAGTCCTTTTAGATTGTCCATCAGTTTGGGGGTGATAGGTCGTGCTGAAATTTAATTCAGTACTTAAAGCATGTTGAAGACTCCTCTAGAATTTAGAGGTGAACCTTGGATCATGGTTAGAGACAATTGTGAGTGGAACACCATTCAGTCTCAGTAATTCCTTCACATATAAAATTTCACGTTGTTAAAGCGAGATATTTTCCCGAATAGCGATGAAATGGGATGTCTTGGTGAGTCAGTCAACCAAAACCTATATCTCATTATTTCCCTTTGACACCTTCGGGAGACCCATTACAAAGTACATAGTAACATTTTCCCATTTCCACATGGGTATAGGAAATGGCTGCATCATACCTTTGGACTTTTGTCACTCAATATTAACTTGCTGATATACGAAGCACCTTTATATATATTCTGCAGTCTCCTTCTTCATGTTATCCCACCTGAAGTGTTCTTGGATATCATGATACATTTTGGTACTCCTAGGATGGATGGATGAGGTCGATCTATGTGAATCATTAAATAGATCCTTCTTTATCTCTGTATCAGATGGTACACATAATTGTGTCCCATATCTTACAGATCCTTTCTCATCAATTTTGAAATTGGAGGATTCCCCATTTTTAACAGCTTCCACCCTTTTTTAAATTTCCACATCCTTTCATTGAGCAACCTTTATTTCCTCCATGAGGGATGGTTGAGTAATAATTTGAGAAAGCATTTATTATGTTCCTCCCTTAATGATTCCCACGTCCGTCCTTTAAAAATATAAGAAGATCAGATACTTTTCAATTCTTATCATTGATAAAGATGCATGATCGTTTCTACTTAGAGCATCCGCCACTTTTTTGCCTTACCGAGATGGTAGTGGATTGATAAGTCATAATTCTTGATGATCTCTATCCATATTCATTGTCGCATATTAAGCTCTTTCTGTGTGAATATATATTTGAGACTCTTGTGGTCAGTATATATCTCACATTTTTTCCCATAGAGACAATGCCACCAGATTTTAAATGCCAAAATCACAACTTCCAACTCCAGATCATGTATGGGATAGTTCTCTCATGGATTTTTAGCTTCCTTGAGGCATAGGCTATCACTTTATCATTTTACACTAGCACACAACCTAATCATTTCATAGAAGCATCACTATACACCACAAAGGGTTATCCACTTGAAGGGAGTGTGATTACCGGCGTAGTGATAATCCTCTTTTTCAACTCTTTGAAACATTATTCACATTCCTATGTCCAGACAAACATTACTCCCTTCCGTTTCAGATTGGTCATTGGGTTTGAAAATCGTGAAAAGTTCTTCATGAATTGTAGATAACACCCAACTAGATCTAAAAAGCTGCGGATCTCCATTATAGAAGATGGCCTCAGCCACTCATCAATTTCCTTCTTCTTGGAAGGGTCCAAATATATCCCTTTCCTAGTGATTACATGCCCCATTAATGATACTTCCTCCATATAGAACTCACATTTATTGTACTTGGCATACAACTTCTCCCTTCGCAAAGTCGTTTACACAATTTCCAAATGCTCTTCATGTTCCTCCTTGCTCTTGTAGTATATCAGAATATCATTAATAAATACCACGACAAATTTTTCGAGGTAATCTCTAAATAATATATTCATTAAATCCATGAAAATTGCTGGAGAATTAATAAGTCCTAAGGGCATTACTATGAACTCATAGTGTCCATACCTCGCTCAAAAGGCAGTTTGGGATTATCTTCCTTCCTCACATTTAGTTGGTGATATCCCAACCGAAGGTCCACCTTAGAAAAATAACTAGCCCCACAAAGCTAATTGAACAAGTCATCTGTCCGTCTAAGGGGATACTTGTTCTTTATATTAATTTTATGGAGCTCACGATAATCAATGTAGAGGTGTATTGATCCATCCTTCTTCTTGACAAAGAGGACTGAAGCACCCCACAGTGAAGCACTCGGGTGTATAAAACCCTTCCCCATATTCTCCTGTAACTGCTTCTTCAGCTCTTTTAGCTCTACGGTGGCCATTCTGTAAGGTGTATTTGATATTGGCAGAGATCCAGGGATAAGTTCAATTGAGAACTCAAACTCTCGGTCAGGGGGAAGACCAGACAACTCATCAGTGAATACATCTGTGTAATCCCTCATGATGGGCATGTCTTCAAGCATGATTCTCTCCTTTGTCTCAATAATTTGAGCTAGGCATGCATGCTCATAAGGAAGAAATATCCAAACATGAGACAAGGATTATAAAGGAGAATCATCTTCCTGCTTTCACTTTTAAAAAATTGGAGGATGATTTGGGATGTGAAAAGTGATTTCCCTTTCCTGACAGTTGATGTTGGCTTTGTACAAAGATAGTCAATCCATGCCCAAGATAGTGTCAAACTCCACTAAAGGAAGTATGAAAAGATTTTCTAGGAGGTTCAGTCCAAAAACATTAACTGGGGAGGGGTTATTAACCATGGATATAATGATTTCCCCATATTTTGTTCTCACGGATAACTTTTCCTCCAAATTTGGAGCTGGTGTTTGAATAGTTCTACTAAACATGCAAGATATGAAAGAATGCGTAGAACCAGAATCAAATAGTAAGTTCAATATTCTTGAATAAATAACAAGCGTACCTATCACCACGTCATTTTCTGGCTCCACCTCAGCCGTAGTGATAGCATAAGCCCTTCCTTGTTTCCTTGGAGGTTGTTGCTGATTGCCTCCGAAAACCCTCGGCTTAGGGAAATTGTTCGCATAATGCCCAAGCTCCTTGCAGTTATAACACTGCACTACAGGCTAAGTGTTGATCTGAACCTTCTTTTCTTCCTCAACATTTGCAGGATTTTTCATATCCCATCCGCAGTTCTTGTCCAGATGACCAAAATTTGTGCATTTAAAGCAATTCCTGGTTCCCTTGAGATAGTCACCAAGAAGCTTTATCCCACAATTCTTGAAAAGGGGGAGTGAGGTTTCTTTCCATCATGGTATTTTTTTGGTGAACCACCCATGTTGTTCTCCATCTTCAACTTCTTATCATTGGGCCCATGAGACCCCTGAGAGTCTCCAATATCCATTTCAACCTTGAGGGCACTACAAACAATCTCCTCATATATGTCTAAGTCTTTAATCACCAACACTTTTCATAGACTTGGATTTAGTCCTCTAAAGAAGCAATCCACCTTGCTTTCGGTGTTCATGACAAGGCCAAAGGCGAACCGTTCAATCCTTGTAAAGTTTTCTTCATACACTCTAATGGACTCATCTTCCTTCTTCTTGAGTCTAAGGAACGCTCTTTCTATGTTGAGATGGTGGGTTCGAGGAAAATATTTGTTAAAAAACATCCTCTTGAATTCCTCCCAATCTATGGAATCAATTTCCTTTTGGGACTTCATATTCATGATTAGTATCCACCACTGATCAACTTCCCAATCAAAATTATAGACTTCCAGTACAAATTTATCTTCTTCCAAGCACTGGAGAATAGAGAAAATCATTCCAATGGAGTTAATCCATTGTTCTGTGAGGAGGGGATCAGAAGACCCACTAAACATGGGAGGCCTTTGCTACATGAAGGATTCTATGGCAACTTGCTCTTTCCTTTGAGGAGGGGGATGTTCCTCCAGATTCAAGTTATTATTCATAACTCGAGCAAGCTGAGAAAGTACTTCCATGAAGTTTTTAGCACCCACTTCCGTCACATCAGGAATGTCCTTAGGTAAATCATCACATTTCTTATCACATTGGTTTTTGGAACGTGTTCTTCTATTTCCCGCCATTAACTAAGAAAAAGAAATTATAGTTAGAGGTCTTGAATACTTAGCTATTGAGCATAAAAATGAGACTTTGAACATTAAAAGATAAACTTATAAAGAATAAGTACATCCTATCTTGTGATTCCTTAGGTTTATATCTAGGTTATCCTTGATCTATTTCTTAAAGTATATTATTATGGGATTATTTTTGCCCGTTAATAATGGTTTTTACTAAGCTCATGAATCTACCAAAGCATATCCCTCGGGAGTGTCGTAACCAAGAGTGTAGCAAGGCCCGTTATCGTGCACCAGTTCCCGTTCGAGTCTAGATCAAAGCGGTGTTTTTGGGTTTTACCCCTAGATACATCTGTGCCAAAGAAACCACTACATGCTCATATCCAAACAGGGATGTATTTTCTTGATAAAATACTTACTATATACTCACCAAAATTTAGTACTGTTTTCTTATAATTAGTCTCATCCTTAAGGTTTTCACTAAGGTTCTCTATTCACAATCTCCAAAAATAACTAGACCATCCTCTGATACCTACTATAGAAACTCATGCCTATTAAATATAACATTTCATTATTTTATGCATAATTAGTCATTAAAGTACAAGCCAAGGATCATTAAGTCTTGTGTCTTGGAAGACTAGGTACATAACACATAAAACATGGGACTAAAAAAACTTCTTTATTTAATCTCTATAAATATATTCTAACTTCCTTTGAGCTCTTACATATACATTGGGTACCCTGGGGAACAGATGAACAAAGGGGATGAACTAAAAATTCCTAGTAAGGTAATAAACATAATGATACATCTCAAGCACATGAGTTAAGAGGCATGACATAATGATATCCAAAGCATGAAACTTATGAAATCATTTAATATAAGCATGGGATCATATAAACATGGAATCATATAAGTTTGGTAGAATCATAAATCATTTCTTTAGTATGGGTCAATGATAATCGCCAATACCGTTCCCATTTTAGTATGGGTCAAGGCTAACCTCTAATATCGTTTCCCATTTCAGTACGGGTCAGGGCAATTCGCCAATCCCATTTCACATCGCATCTCATGAGACTTAACCATACCGAATGAATTAGAGTGTTGTCTGGGTGCACCCATATCAACATATCAATGAATATCCTTGACAAATAAATATTATTAAAATATATAAAATCATTCATATTTAACCATACAAAAACAAAAGGGTACCCATGGAAAGAATTGGGTACCACAGTCAAGACATAAAACATATCCAATGGGTGTATGATGAAAGTGTCCATTAAAGGGAAGGATTTGAACACACATTGACATTACTATGGTAAAACATGAATAATACATGGAAAGTGGTGACAAATATATTTTACAAAATATTAGAAATGTATTTTAGAAACATTAGCATTAAAACATTTTTGTGAGGTTTTAAGGAAAACACTATAGATATTTTCAAATAGAAAAGAGGAAATTATTTTATATAAAACCAGAAATGAACCAAGAATGTTTTAATAATAAAAATAATGATTTTATAAATACAATAGTGTCTTAAAACAGAGGATAGAGTGAACTTGAAATTTGGGTAAAAATTTGGGAAGTCCCCTTAAAACAGGTTTTCTTATCGGAAAGTTCTAAGGAGGGAATCTTTCAAAAACATGTATATACCTGAAAGAAAGTGATGAAAGGGTTTTGATATTAGAATCTTTTAAAACTATACAGTATTAATAATATGCACATATGTAGATATTATAACACCATTTTGAATGAATGATAAGGCAACCCGAAATAACGAATAAGGTTCAGGTAGAATTCGTTACGATTTTATCGACATTGTGTTGGGTGTAACCAAGAGGTATTGATGAGTGAGAAATGGGGTTTCTCATCACTTATAAATCAATAGGTAAATATGGGGGAGGTTCTTAAACATACATCATAACATGGTATTACACAAAAAGTCATATTATAGAGAACAATCTTGACTAAGAGTGAAAAGGAGAGGATCCCTTACCTTAAGTCCGTTGGTGCTCTCCACTTGATATTAATGACCTGAATAGTCAAATTAGGTTTACTAATCAATAGGTCCAGAACCTTATATAAATTTAAAATATTTAGTATACCCTTTTTAATTTCATTTATAACCGTTTTTATTGGTTATAAGGTTCAATTTCATGGTTCGGGTCTGTTTGTTTCCTTGAGTTTTAATGATCAGTTCACTTGTATTTAGGTTCGGATAAGATGTAAGATGAATGTGGTCATACAGAATTGATGTTATAAAGAATTAGTGAACATCCAGAAGGTTACATGGTTACAAAATTCGTTTGGGTAATTGGAGTGAAATAGAACCATGACATAAGAAATTAATGATAAACATTTGAATTAATTTTAGCGATTTTACCCATAATTAACTTGTTTTGTTTTATTATTTGATATCATGAGTGTATAAGGATTACAGAACCATAAATAGGATATATAAAATATATAATCATCTGGTTAAACAATAAAATAAATGGTTTCATGACCAAAATTAAAGATAATAAAAGAAATTGATAAATTGTTGTCCTTGAATGTGCTAAATTAGCACATCTCAAACTATGCTTTCATTTCTTTCAAATAAAAGGGTGGGGAAAGGGGATAAGATAATGAAATATTCCACTAGCATGAAGAAATTACTTTACATGTATCTTACTATATTTATCATACTATTATGGTGAAGGGAGGTGAGGAATGAAAATAAATAGAAAGTAACTTAAAAGAAAAGATGAAATTTGGAAAGAGGAATTTACCTCTTGAGACTTCCTCCTTTGAGAAAATATTAAGGGGAGAGGTTTTGGTATTTTGAGGAGGCTGAGAGCTTTTGGACATGGTGGAGGACCTTGGGGAGATATTTGGGTAGAATTTAGATAAAGCTTGGATCTTGAGAGGTGTGGAGAGAAGAGGGAGTGGGGGGGTATAGTGGAGGAGAGGAGGGATTCCATGATATTATAATCATTAATTTATTATTTCTTCCCAAGACAAGGAATATTAATTATTCCATGACAAATAATAGTAAATGGGTGTTTTGAATTAGAACCATGTAGGCTTACATCAGCAGAGCATCATCAATGACTCAATCAATCCATTATTTAGCATTTATTGTAAATTATCGGATTCTACTATTCATAATAAATTCATGTATTTCAGTAAAAACCGAAAAATTCTCCTTAACCATTTTTCGACGTGTAGAATCCAAAAATTATGTAAATTTCTAAAAAATAATTTTCTAAATATGATTATTTTAATATTTAATTAAAATAATAATTTATTATCAAAACCAGTTTTAAAATATTCATTAACTTATTCTAAAATATAGGTATATCATACTTCCAACATGAATATTATTTTTATTCCACCATAAGTGAGGATACTATTCATTATTGTATATCACTATTCATAGGGGTATGTTACTATTCATTAGGGTAATATAGTATTCACCAACAATTATTTTTGTTTTATTAGACTCCAAAAAAACATCTTGAACACAACCGTGTATATAAGGCCCCAGTCTTAAACCTTACTTAAAATTGAATTAAATGAATAATTCACATTGAGGATCTTTTCTGGTTTAGAGTTTTAGAGAATTAGGACATAACTATTACATCTCAAAAGATTACAAAGTAGTCACTTCTACGAAATTTCCATAAAATAAAAACTCTTAAAAATACACATGTATAGTTCCATGTTTTAGGTAGCATGACTTTCCCTTGATCCCATCCTTGGCCTTATTCCACGCTAAGACCTGTGAAAAACATTTCAAAAACTTGGGATGAGCATAAGAAGCTCAGTAAAGCATACACAAAGAATGAAAACTGTTAGTTTTTCAAAACAACAAGAAAACCATGAATACTTTATCAATGTAATACTTTTCACCTTCATGAAGTAGTAAAAACTTTTCACTGAAAAAAAAGTATCATTACTTACCTTTTTGTAACCAAAGGATTACCATAAAACCCATATAAAGAACACATAACATATATAAAGGTAACTTGGGACATAAACATACTTAAGTGGAATAACCATACGGTCGAATTCCACACATATCACTTAATGGAATATCCATACGGCCAATTTCCATACATTCTTAATGGAATAGCCATACGGCCGACTTCCATAACCAATGCATTGGAGGTTATAACGTAACCACCCATCCTGGTATTCACGGAACCACCCATCATAATGTCCAAGTACCATTATTACACATAAAATATAGAAAATATAAACATTTCAATAACAATATTTCATTTGCAATCACAATAAATAATTCCCAGATATTGAATTAATCAATCAATTTTCAAAAACCATTTAAAAGAGATTTTTGAATCAAAGTGTCCCATACCACTTTGAAGCTTTTAATGGAATTATTTTTTTAAAACATTAATGTCCATATAAATAAATACTGAAAACCATTTTGAAAAAATGGACATTAAAGATAAAGATTTAGAATAATAAATCTTTAAAACATTTAAAATGATATTTTTGTTAAAGAGATTTTAACAAAATGAGAGACTCTTGAATACAAATAATAGCGGAATAACAATTAATACAAACTTTATAATATCATGAGAATAAAAGGATTCATGATATAATATTTCAAAGGACAGTATACACACCATATAAGAGTGAATTGGTGCATAACAACAATGAACTTTCAATAGAAATGTCAAATATGATGAAATCCCTTATAAGGAAGGTATCCTTGAATTAAGGACAAATCAATCTCAAAAATATGTGTGAAAAATAAAAATACACCCAATATAAGTGGATATAAAGTGTAAAACAATAAAAGGTCATTCACACATATTCAATGGATGACATATTCAATGACTACATGTTGAACCCAAAGAAATCGAAATTGGGTTAAAAAGTTCCCTTGATAGCCTAACGGCATCACATCAAAATGAGTTGATGAGAGATAAAAAGTGTATCTCATAACTTGGACATAAAATTTACATCAATAAGGATATATGAGAACATATCCCAACATAACAATATTTAAATTAAAAGACCCAACAAAAGAAGTCTTTTAAAAAAAGGAGGGTGAAAGGTTCCCTTACCGACTTGGGTAACTTTTGAAAAGTACACCCCATTGAAGAAGTGTCATACAATGAATATGTAAATACCCATAAATGGAATTATATTACAATAGGATTTTAATAGTGGGCAGTACATAAACCACTCAATGGAAATTGTGGCAAATGTAGCATAAATCTCATGGGAATAAAAGTGAGATGAAAAATCTCTTACGAAAACTCGGCAGCCTAACGGCGCCACTTAAAACTTCCAAAATGGATTGATGAGAGAAAATAGGGTCTCTCATTACATCAAAATAATGTTTACAGAAAGAGGAATATAAAATAACATCCCCCAACATAACAGATAGGATCTTAAAAGAAGTGACATAAATGGGAGTACTTTAAAAGAAAGAGAGAGGTTAGATCTCTTACGAAAATTCGACAGCCTATCGGCGCCACTCAAAACATCCAAAATGGGTTGATGAGAGAGAATAGGGTCTCTCATCGAATGAACATAAAAATTACAGTAATATTAATATAAAAGAAAATCCCAATAACAATAAATATGAGCTTTAAAAGGAATGACATAAAAGAGTGTACTTAAAAAGAAAGAGAGGTGTAAGATCCCTTACCTTGGGTCCGACTTGACTCGATCGTTCTTTAACGTCCTGAATAATAAACTTGAGTTAATTTCTGTTTTCTTAAGAACCTTTTTCAAGTTCATTATTCCTTTTATATTACTTATTTCCATGTTATAAACATTATGTAACCAGTTAAGTTAATAATGTTTGTTTTGTCGATATTTGGTTCTTAAGTTGAAAGTGGACTTCTTACAATTACATGTTGTTCGTGTCGTCAAAGGTTCTTCATATCCAAAAATGACATTCCTGATTTGGATATCATATATATAATATATATCCAGCATATACATGTATTTATAAAATCACATAATCATTTAGAGGAAAGAAATGAAATGCACCGTTCATAGAGACGGTAAGCCATACGTACGCATGAACGCTACTTTCATTTCTATGTCGTATTAATGGAATTTAAACTATATGAGAGGTATGTATATTTTAATTCCAGAATTATATTAATCATTTAGATGTATCATACATCATATATATCCATTATATATATGTAATTATAATAGAACATTACATTTGGGGATAAGAAATGAAATGCACCGTTCATGGAGACGGTAAGCCGTACATACGCATGAACGCTACTTTCATTTCTATCTCATACTTTAATGGAAATAAATAATAATAATATATAGGTAAATAATAATTCCAGTATAACATCATATATAATAACATTAAATCCATCCTTTATACGTCCCACACATGGCATTAACGAATCACATCACTTTGAGGGGGTGGTAGTCCGCACTTCCTAAAATGAAGATATCACATATACCCATAATGGAAGCCATAAAGGTAAGACACAAATGAAAAATAAAGAAGAATAAGTAGAACATAAACATATTATATATCATATATAAAAATAGTGAAATCATAATGGCCACCTTTGAAGGTGTTAAATGAGTATTGAACAATCATCGTTTCGGGAGGCACAATTTCTCCATCCACGGAAACCGTATGTTCTTTAACCATTTGATGTAGTTGTGTGAGAGTGTAGCTCGAATAAATCTTATAACAACATCCTAGTATATTTAAGATACTGTTGTTGTTACAAAATAAATAAATAAAAAGATTATAGGGGGTTGGAGAAGCAAAATAAAACAAATGAACATTAGAGAATGAATTACCTTTAAAAGTGTAACTCCTTTTGATTGGAGCCTAAAGGCTTCCTTTGAAAGGATTCTTCCCAAAGGTAATCCTCTAGGATGAGGAGAGGGATGTGGAGAGAGTAAATGGGCAGGGGTTGGCCGAGCCAAAGTCTTGAGGAGTGTGTGAAAAGAGGTAGAGGTGGGGGCCTTTTATAAGAGGAGAGGAGGGGCACTTTTGGAAAGTAAGGAAATATTACTTTATTTGAAAATGTTTTTCGGTTTTAAAAGGTCCAACATTGATATAATTCGTGGATAAGTTTATAAAGGTTCGAAATCCACCCATCCAATAAGTTTTGGACATGTGTAGTTCATAGATTTTACATTATATTTCCATTTTATTTTAATCATTAAATAATGATGTCATCACTGCATCATTATGATGTCATAAATAATTTAATATATTGAATGTCTAAAAATTATAAAAAAATTACTATGATGTAGGAAATATTTTTATATTTCCAATTACTATTTATAATCAAAAGGATGACTTGTATAACCCCACTTAAAAATTGTTTTAGTAAAACATATCATGTTTGTGTCATTTTTAATTTTAACATTAAATAAAAATATATTATTGTCATTTTCCAACTAAAGTGGCTCCATGGGGTCCCCAAGTTGGCACATGGCATGTCTTGGTCGCCCATGACTCACCCAATAGGTGTAGTACAAGTGTCATGGTGTTTTCACATTCTTATAATATCATTTTTACTTTAAACTACACTAATTACCACTAATCGCGATTATAAACTTAATAAGTTACTATTCACAAAAAAATTATTATAATCTCATTAAACCACATTTTACTTCTTAATTAGAACCATGTATGTCGGATTTTTGAAATTAAAAACACAATGATGGCAAAATTTCATTTAAACGGAAAATCAGTCTTTATAAGTACCACGTAGTGGTTTCACTATTCATCAAAAATTGAAGTTTTTCAGAAAATTACCAAAAATTCACCCTAAGCTATATTTGATATTACGAATTCAAAAATGAAGTCTATATTAAAAAATTCAAAACATATAAGTCACATTAATTAATTTAATAATTAATTCCCTCTGTCAGAGCAAATAGCGTATTTTTATGAAACAATAAGTATCAAAAGATTGACACTAGTTTAAGTCCGATTTCAA
Source organism: Viscum album (assembly GCA_963277665.1). NCBI lineage: Eukaryota > Viridiplantae > Streptophyta > Magnoliopsida > Santalales > Viscaceae > Viscum > Viscum album. The sequence goes on from OY728151.1 coordinate 1,976,426,181, forward strand.
AGTGAAATTAATTCCAACGACCACTATTGGATTTAATGGTAAAAATATTTTCTAATTTCACTTTAAAACCAATTCAAAAGATAATCTAATCATATAAATAAATTTGATTAAAAAGAGGTTTTGAATTAAAATACAACATTTTACACTATTCAATAAAAAATGAACTTTATCGGAAAGATACCAAAAATTTACACAAAGTAAATTTTGATGTCCCGATTCTTAATAAGAGCTTTATTTGGTCCAATAGAATGTATAAGTGTGAACAAAACAATATTTAATGACGGTTCACCATCAAAAGGCGATAAGTGAACATTTAGTGAAAACTAGGGCATATATGCCTAAAATTGAATTCTTTCCATATTTTAAGCCTCTATCCTTTATTGGATAAATGTAAAAACATTTAAAAACATATATAATCATATTTTAGTTATTTCTATCCATTCCCGCCATTACAACGGCTACATGTTAACTACCATTTAAAATTATATTATTTTATTATTAGAGTGCAATGTAAGATTCCTAAGAAACTCGTTGTTGCGTGTTGGGTACGCCATCGAGCATAGCGTCCCCATTAAAGTCATTTAAATATTTTATTCACAAATATGGATAAATATGAAATGTCATATTCTTTATTTACCTGGGGTGTTACATCCTTCCCCCGTACAAAGGTCACCCGAGTTAACCCATACTAGGATTCCATGTATGAAAATATGGAAATGGAGGAAAAAACAAAGGGTCATGTTCTGATGGAGAGTGATAGAAAACATGTTTAGGAGAAAGTTAACCACGAGAAAATCACAAACTTGTGATGGATTAAAAGGTATTCGATTCCCCAGTAGGAAAAGTTAATAGACAACATTTTTGTTTTAAGTTACTTTTTATTGAGGAATTTATTCATAAGGAAACATAATCACTTATCATATTGACTTTTAACTTTTATTAGATTCCTTACACAAACTCATATTTTCTCCAAAAGACGAGTATTTAGGAAGACTTGTTCACATTAAGAGTACTATAATCAACTTCTAGAGAATCACCTAATCCAAAAAAGATAACTATATACTTCCCATGCCTTTAGACTTTAACCAAAACCAAACAGGCTAGTACAAGATCAGATAATCCAGAAAAGGATAACCCTTTATAAAAAGAAAATCTATTCTTAATCTCCAAAATTTGTCAAACAAAACCCAAAGTTCAACAAGATACATTCTATAATAAATTTGTCCATAAAATTATTCAAAGTAAACCAATATAATATTGAAACCCAAATATTTGAAGTATTTAGTCGCATAGTCTTCCATGTTAAATCGTAACATTTATCTCCAAACAACATCAGTTGCTCCTAAAGTCTCATATTAAAAAGTAAATAACCTAATCACATATTCTCCATGATAGGTTATTCATTTTCATAAATAACCCAAAATCAACTTACTCTTAATTCATAAAATCATATAACTAGAATGAATCAGTCAAACTAACCAGGGACTTCACGTAGTCCAGTGGTAGGAGATAAATACCAATCGCACATTGGTTGTGGGTTCGATTCCCGCAGCTTTGTCCGACGCGACGGGATGTCACACGGTCTACGTGTTTTCCTTTTTCCAAAACTATATAACTCTTAAAACATTCCCCAAAATGAGATAAAATCTTCAAGAATAATCATAACATATTTTAACCTCAAGTTTATCTCATTCCTTTCATTTTCCATCATATCATAGAGTAACCCATAATTACCTAAAAATTAAGTATCATATAAACCCTAATGGTTACCTTAATAATTATTACCTGAATTTCCACATCGAGTTGGCCATCTCGTACATGATTCATTAGAGAACTCACCAAGGTTGAAGTGGTTGATCATGACTCCTTGATATTTGGTTTAGAACAACCACGAGTTTCCTCATTGAATCCTCCATTTTATCTAGTATCTTAATCAGAGAACCACCACAGTTTCCTTAAAACCTGTTGTCTCTTTGGTTCCTGCTAGATCAATCCATTCACTAAAAATAGAAATGTCAGTGTGAGTATATCAACAAAATAATCATGTACTAATGAGGAAGGTAAACACTAAGATACACTTACTCATTCACTTTATCTAAAACTAGGACTCTTTCTGAAATCCTAACCATTATGGTAATGTCACATATGCTTAAAGAATACCCTAACCTCTAAAGTTAACTAAACCGACCTTTGATACCAACTATAAGGCCCCAGCCTAAACCTTACTTAAAATTGAATTAAATGAATAATTCACATTGAGGATCTTTTCAGGTTTAGAGTTTTAGAGAATTAGGACATAACTATTACATCTCAAAAGATTACAAAGTAGTCGTTTCTACGAAATTTCCATAAAATAAAAACTCTTAAAAATAAACATGTATAGTTCCATGTTTTAGGTAGCATGAATTTCCCTTGATCCCATCCTTGGCCTTATTCCACGCTAAGCCCTGTGAAAAAAATTTCAAAAACTTGGGATGAGCATAAGAAGCTCAGTAAAGGATACACAAAGAATGAAAACTGTTAGTTTTTCAAAACAACAAGAAACCCACGAATACTTTATCAATGTAATACTTTTCACCTTCATGAAGTAGTAAAAACTTTTCACTGAAAAAAAGTATCATTACATACCTTTTTGTAACCAAAGGATTACCATAAAACCCATATAAAGAACACATAACATATATAAAGGTAACTTGGGACATAAACATACTTAAGTGGAATAACCATACGGTCGACTTCCACACATATCACTTAATGGAATAGCCATATGGCCAATTTCCATACATACTTAATGGAATAGCCATACAACCGACTTCCATACCCAATGCATTGGAGGTTATAACGTAACCACCCGTCCTGGTATTCACGGCACCACCCGTCATAATGTCCAAGTACCATTATTACACATAAAATATAGAAAATATAAAAATTTCAATAACAATATTTAATTTTCAATCACAATAAATAATTCCCAGATATTGAATTAATCAATCCATTTTCAAAAACCATTTAAAAGAGATTTTTGAATCAAAGTGTCCCATACCACTTTGAAGCTTTTAATGGAATTATAATTTTAAAACATTAATGTCCATATAAATAAATACTAAAAACCATTTTGAAAAAATGGACATTAAAGATAAAGATTTAGAATAATAAATCTTTAAAACATTTAAAATGATATTTCTGTTAAAGAGATTTTAACAAAATGAGAGACTCTTGAATACAAATAATAGCGGAATAACATTTAATAAAAACTTTATAATATCATGAGAATAAAAGGATTAATGATATAATATGTCAAAGGACAGTATACACACCATATAAGAGTGAATTGGTGCATAACAACAATGAACTTTCAATAGAAATGTCAAATATGATGAAATCCCTTATAAGGAAGGTATCCTTGAATTAAGGACAAATCAATCTCAAAAATATGTGTGACAAATAAACATACACCCAATATAAGTGGATATTAAGTGTAAAACAATAAAAGGTCATTCACAGATATTCAATGGATGACATATTCAATGACTACATGTTGAACCCAAAGAAATCGAAATTGGGTTAAAAAGTTCCCTTGACAGCCTAACGGCATCACATCAAAATGAGTTGATGAGAGATAAAAAGTGTATCTCATAACTTGGACATAAAATTTACATCAATAAGGATATATGAGAACATATCCCAACATAACAATATGTAAATTAAAAGACCCAACAAAATAAGTCTTTTAAAAAAAGGAGGGTGAAAGGTTCCCTTACCGACTTGGGTAACTTTTGAAAAGTACACCCCATTGAAGAAGTGTCATACAATGAATATGTAAATACCCATAAATGGAATTTTATTACAATAGGATTGTAATAGTGGGCAGTACATAAACCACTCAATGGAAATTGTGGCAAATGTAGCATAAATCTCATGGGAATAAAAGTGAGATGAAAAATCTCTTACGAAAACTCGGTAGCCTAACAGCGCCACTTAAAACTTCCAAAATGGATTGATGAGAGGAAATAGGGTCTCTCATTACATCAACATAATGTTTACAGAAAGAGTAATATAATAGAACATCCCCCAACATAACAAATAGGATCTTAAAAGAAGTGACATAAAGGAGAGTACTTTAAAAGAAAGAGAGAGGTTAGATCTTTTACGAAAATTCGACAGCCTATCGGCGCCACTCAAAACATCCAAAATGGATTGATGAGAGAGAATAGGGTCTCTCATCACATGAACATAAAAATTACAGTAAGATTAATATAAAATAACATCCCAATAACAATAAATATGAGCTTTAAAAGGATTGACATAAAAGAGTGTACTTAAAAAGAAAGAGAGGTGTAAGATCCCTTACCTCGGGTCCAATTACATGTTGTTCGTGTGGTCAAAATTTCTTCATATCCAAAAATGACATTCCTGATTTGGATATCATATATATCATATATATCCAGCATATATATGTATTTATTTAATCACATAATCATATATAGGAAAGAAATGAAATGCACCGTTCATGGAGATAGTAAGCCGTATGTACGCATGAACGCTACTTTCATTTCTATGTCGTATTAATGGAATTAAAACTATATGAGAGGTATGTATATTTTCATTCCAGAATTATATTAATCATTTATATGTATCATACATCATATATATCCATTATATATATGTACTTATAATAGTACATTACATTTGGGGATAAGAAATGAAATGCACCGTTCATGGAGACGGTAAGCCGTACATACGCATGAACGCTACTTTCATTTATATCTCATACTTTAATGGAATGAAATAATAATGATATATAGGTAAATAATAATTCCAGTATAACATCATATATAATAACATTAAATCCATCCTTTATACGTCCCTCGCATGGCATTAACGAATCACATCACTTTGAGGGGGCGGTAGTCCGCACTTCCTAAAATGAAGATATCGCGTATACCCATAATGGAAGCCATAAAGGTAATACACAAATGAAAAATAAAGAAGAATAAGTAGAACATAAACATATTATATATAATATATAAAAATAGTGACATCATAATGGCCACCTTTGAAGGTGTTAAATGAGTACTGAACAAT